>OY759206.1:112500-2962281 GCA_963662085.1 Eupithecia inturbata | reverse complement strand
CGGGCGAAGGTCCGCCTGCGACGCAGAAGGTTGCGGGTTCGATTCCTGCCTTGGGACAAATGTTTGTACGATCTGCAAATATTTGTTCCGGGTGTTCTGGGTATTTTCTATATACATATAATAAAAAATATCTATCTATGTTATGTATTGTATTAAGTTTATCAGTCATCTAGTACCCATAACACAAGCTCTGCTTACTTTGGGGCTAGATGATGCTGTGTGGATTGTCCAGCATTATTTATTATTTATTAACTGATGGATGAACCTTGTTATAAGGTAAGACGTTTCAAAAACCAGAGGTAGAGATAAAAAGGTGGAAGTAATAAAATGCTATCATTTTCTATTGTGATAACATAACATAATGGATAACATGAGAAGGGTTAGATAGCCAGCATTTTTTTCAATTAATTATTAAAGTAAAGACGACCGATGTGGCGCCGCGGGCGAAGGTCCGCCTGCGACGCAGAAAGTTGCGGGTTCGATTCCCGCCTTGGGACAAATGTTTGTACGATCTGCAAATATTTGTTCCGGGTGTTCTGGGTATTTTCTATATACATATAATAAAAAATATCTACCTATGCTATGTATTGTATTAAGTTTATCAGTCATCTAGTACCCATAACACAAGCTCTGCTTACTTTGGGGCTAGATGATGCTGTGTGGATTGTCCAGCATTATTTATTTATTGATTTATTTATTTATTTGGTAGTTTAATCTGCAAAGTTTTCCGGGAGTTTAAAAATGTGTAATTTGCAATGCGTAAAAACTGCTATTTGACGCCATTTTTCATTTGCCCGGAAAATTTTCCTGGTAACCTCTTTTTAGTGTTTCGAAGATCGGAGATCGGTTCCGAAACCCTTATGGCTTTTTATTTGATTTAAAATAATAATACATTTCGTGCACCTGAACAGATTAAAAGAATAAAAAATGCAAATTAACGTTTTCAGTACTTACAAATCGTGATGTCGAAATTTGAAAAGAGACCTACAAGGTAATATGGGGCATCAAATTAAAGGTATCAGTTTGTACATTTCAAAACAGTTTTTAAAATTTCTGTAGGTTTCATACTTTTCGAAATATATTCGAAAAAGTCGAATAAATACTTATTTGCCCCCTATCGCCGAAGTTTGCAGAGCGATCCATCTAAAATGTATGTAGTGTTTGTAGATAGATACGGATTTATATTTTACAGGAAAAATATAGAGAAGTCTGTAAGTAGAACAATTTTTAAAAGTTGTCAAAAAAGGGCGTACATTTTTTAAAAGGGGGGCCCCTACCTCACCGAGTGGGGTATCAAATGAAAGGTATCGGTTTGTACGACTCAAAACAGTTTTTGAAATTTCTGTAGGTTTCATACTTTTTGAAATATTTTGGAAAAGTCGAATAATTACCCATTCTCCCCTCTATCTCCGAAGTTTGCAGAGCAATTCATCTGATATGTACCTTTAATTTTTAGGTATTCATTAAATTGCAAAGTCTCTAACCGGTACCTATACATATAGGTATAGTACATACTCGTATTGGTATACTTGACAAACATTTGAAACCCTCGGCGCGTAAGTCACACTCGCACTTGACGGATCTTGTTTTTTAACCAAAGGACTGTACAATTATTCAATGAATATGATTAACCCACTTTCTGCTTAGTTTACCGATTTTGTGTCACCTTGTTTATTTTAACTTTGCAAATTTAGCACTTGTTAATTTTAACTATTTCTTCGATGATTTTGGCCATGACATGACCTTGTTTAAATTGTTTCCGTTGTTAAAAATTTTTTGGCGAATCTTTACTAGTCCGTTTAAATGTCTGTCATTTTAGCGAGAAAGCATTTTGCCTATATCCGCTTGACTATCGAATCAAGCTATTATAGGCATAATAACTACCTAGGCAGGAGGTATAATGGCTTGGGTGCCAATGTCATAGCTTAACATAGTTAGAAAATTCTTTAAAATATTGTCTAACGCTCGCTCTTCGTAGGTAGAGCCTATGAAGTTAAATCCTGAGCTTTACCCCTGCAAGTACGTGGACTAGGATTTATTTATTATATCTTGAGAGAACCTCCTCATCATCAGCCCACACACGTCCACGGCTGCACATAAGCCGCCCACATACGACGCCACAAATAGCGGTCCTGAGTCGCCTCCATCCATCGACTCCCTAGGTCGTCGGTCCATCGAGTAGATGGTCTACCTTCACCTTGGTCTAAATAAATTAAAACATGTACTAATTGTTCAACTGGTTTAAGTAATTCATTCATACAACAAAAACTAGGACAACAAGGTTGTTATGTTTTCCTCAAGTTGTTTGTTGTTTATAAACAAACAAAATGTATAATTTATCACATCTTTATGTGTGTCGAAGTTACCTAACTTTTTAAGGCGGGTGGACATTACACAATCCACTTTTGAACTCCGAAAGTAAACTGCATGTTCTATGTTTCCAGTCTTATCAGAGACTAATAATGTGCGCAGGATATTTATATACCTATAGTGCACAAATGTGCGCGCAAACACAGGTAGGTACACTCTCTATATCTTCCCTCTCATAATCCGATGGTACGGCAGACCAGCACGACCGGAGAGAGATCTGCAGATTCAGAAATTCCGTTTCCGAATCTTCGAGACGGAATGCGCGCAATTAAATTTTTTTAGCGGTTGTTAATAATTTCAGTGTTCTATAAGGAATATAAACAGTGAAAAAGTAGTTTCCTGTAAATCGTAAAACATTTTATAATAACCCATGTTTTAACAAATCTGTGCTACTTTTGGAGCAATTAATAATGTAAGAAATTTATTCCAAAAATCAACTTATGTAATATTACCAAAAGCTCCAATAAGGATATCCAAATATATCATACTTTATTGAAACATAAGTTCATAGAAAATGATCTACGATTTGTGAAAAACTACTTTTCTACGAGTTTTATTCCTTGCAGAATCTCGCGTGATGTTTGATTTCATGTCGAAAACTTGGAAACAGAATTTCTGAATACCGCTGCAGAGGCAGGACCAACTGCTTATCGTGCTTTCAGAGGCACGGGGGACTGACTCTGGGCTCGGGCTCTGGCTCTGATAATCCTCCCGATGATGATGATGATGATGACAATGACGTATGTAACTATCAATTTACTCATTCACTGTCAGTTATGATTGCGATGTGCTTGGCAATCATCGGTTAATTCTGGCGTACACCGGAATGACAACAAGCTATCATTTTCTTGATTAGGAGCACGAGATACCTAGACATTAGGTATTAAGTATCTAGGTACCTACTCCACTGCCGCATTTGAAGTGATTTAAGACATAGATCCTTCTACCTTTAGTAGGTAACAATGATACTTCCATCATGACATGCCCGATCTTAATTTAAAAAACAACAAGCGATTTTCTGGTAACAACGCCCGCTGAAGCTAGAAAGCTGAAATTTGAAAAGCAAGTACCTGTTACTACACAACCTCCCACTAAGGGATTTTTGGAAATTCCACCCCTAAGGGGGTGAAAAGGGGGTTTGATGTTTTTTTGGTATTTTTTGCAACTCTTTAAACAGTGGATCAATTAGCTTGAAACTTACAGAGACAACTAAGAATACAAAAATATTGAAAACGTATTTTAAGAATTTTTCACAAGTTTCCTGAAAATGGGGTAAATCGGGTTATTAAAAACTGTGATTTGTAATAAATTATAAAGTAAGTAATGAATGATACACGTATTTTTTATTATTACAAAACTACCCTAAGGGAGTGTGCAATTAATTTCAAAGCGGGCGAAGCCGCGAGGCACAGCTAGTAATAAGATAAAACTAGGTGGCGGCGCTAGTGTGAGTCGGGAAAACGCTAAGGTGTCGTTTCTACGAAAAGAATTAGAGCCTGTATTTACAATTGAAACAGTTGATCTAACGGCAGACTGCTGCAAACAATCTAGACGTAGCTCACCTGGTCCATATCAATACTAACAAAAAGCGTCCCCAAGACGCTGGCTTAATTGCCCCGCTGTATGGCAAATCTGATGCGCTGCGCCAGATACTCACCAGCTCTCGGGTCACGCGTCGCTTCGACCAGATGCTCAGATAATTTTTAGTATGGCAATGCGTGTGATGAAATTAAATACATGTTTCCCTAACATGATGTTTTCAGGCAGACACGTAGTTTTCAAACGAAACTAATTTTAGCTAGATTTTGGAACATAGCCAACAGTTTAAGGAAATAACAACAAAGACTGTGCTTTTACGTAAGTCGTTAAGAGGTTTGGTGGTAGCTGATTTTATAGATCCACAACCTGATGGAATATACCTTGTGGGACCTATACACCAAATTCGGCACACCTCCTACTTATGGTGTAAATAAGTGGATGAGTGGATTTCTATAACTCTTGCCCAAAGATCCCCTGTCCAAAAAACGTCTCCGTTCGAAGCTGGGAGGGGAAAATAAAGCCAGCTGTGTGGTTCCGGCTTAGAATTTGCACCAACCCAAGTCGTCCCGCGGGTGTCGTAAGAGGCGACTAAGAGATTTTCACAGGGGGGGGGCGGGTAGCACCGCATCGCAGAACAATTCTACTACCGAACTGCGATTCCTAACCCGCATGCCCAGCGTGGGGGTTATAGACATTACTCCCCATGAGATAAATTGATGAAGCCAATAAGGCGTTTATCAGGGGAGGCCTCTCTCCAGCAGTGGCTGTTGAGTTTGAGGTTGAGGGGAAAATAGCAGGGGATTATAAGAATAAGCCCCCCGAGGCCCCTAAACAGCCCGGCGGGGCGGCGGCGGTGTGTATAAATATAATAATGTTGCCGACATTATGTCGGCAACATTATTTTATAGAATCAAAGATAGTTTAACGTAGTCATAGGATCTTTGTATAAAATCATGTTGGCGGCAGTGCCCGCCGATTTCATATACTTAGGTTCTGAGACAAATGTCGGTGACATGAATTTCACTTAATCAATCGCTTCGCTTCACCATGATGGTATCGTCTCAAAATGACACATTTTGCCATTTAACCTTTGATAAAAGATGAAGTGACGCGTGTAAAAAGTGTCAAGGCTGAAACCAATATATATCAACCTCTCTGCGTAAATAGCACCGCACGCACTATAGAGTTTCTTTTATTTATGGACGATTTTGCGACGATACTATTGTCATAGTAAAGCGATTGGTTAGCAGAATTCGGCCCCAGATTTCGTGTCGGCGACAATGTTTACCAACCCGGAGCGACACCCCGGCGACTTGGGTTAATTCCCAGATGTGAACTGGCCAACCTGTCGCCGACCACGCCGCAAACTTCCAACCCGCGACGTTGGCGACTTTTCTTCGTAGCTTGTGAGTGTTGGCTTTGCAAGCTTCGGCAAACGTGTGGACTGACCATTAGGCGCTATAAATAATATTTAGTGTGGCACTCTTAACCTTATAATGATTAATTTTAATAGTCGGTCGCAAAACCATGCAGTCTCCTGAAGACTGATAACGTGATATTAAAATAAGTTTACATGATTTTAACCATAGCTACCATTATATTAGGAAGGTACTGGTTGAGTTTGTACTAAACTACATAAAATGCACACAAATCCCCATGGGCAATCAAACGATCCTATCAACCCACGGTTGTCACTTTATTTTGTAATTGTTCTGTTTGTTATTTGTTTCTAAGATGTGAAATACAGTAAGGTAAAGTAAAATTTATTGCATCAAAAACATTTAATAAATTATGGTAGTGGTGTATGTTTAAATAAGACACAATTTCACATAGTACTTAGTTACCAATAACGTATGGAATCCCTCAGGGACCAATTATTGGCCTTGGCCCGATTATTTTCTTACTCCTATGGCTCAGCGAACCAAAGTGTGTCTTGGTCTACTTAAATCAAATCTGTGACTTGGAAGTGCAGAACTGTAAACTGATATCGTTTGCCGATGATACTGCTTTGTTATCCCGCGGGGAGAGCTGGCACAGAGTATTCAGATACGCGCAAAATGGATTCGGCATAGTGTCTAACCACCTCTACCAAAACGTCCTCACTCTAAACGCGACTAAAACAAAGTGTGTAACATTCTCCCTCCGTAAACCCGGACAAGTAAACATCTCTGACCATATCATTCGTGCTCATAGATTTTCATGTCTAAAATTACCTTTTGCAAATTGTGATTGTCCGCAAATAGACAGATTATAGAACGATAAAATACTTAGGCATCACAATAGACCAACACATGACCTACAAATACCATATTAACACAATAACGTCTAGAGTACGCAAGCTTATCGCTGTTTTCAAAAACATCGCGGCGATGTTTTTGAAAACAGCGACAAGCTTGCGGCATGCCACATGCCGCAAGTGACAATCAGATAGAGATAACGTGCTTTGCTCTATGTCAATGCTTGCCGGTTTATTGATTGACGGCTTGGGGTGGAGCTGCAAAGAGACACATGCTCCCGCTAGGGAGAGTTCAAAGGGCGGTTCTCAAAGTGGCTTATATCAGACCTTTCAGGTATCCAACAACCACACTCTACAACGACTGTAGTGTTCTCTCTGTCCGGAAACTGTTCATACAGCAAGTTATTCTTAACCAACACAAGAAACCACCAGACATCGAAGCAGCAAGCAAAAGAAGGAAAACAAACTCAAAACCTTGTAAAACACCATTTGCGCATCGCCGACACAGAGTTCCTAGCAGCTTATCTCTAAAATAATTTAAATAAAAATCTATATCTACATAATCTTTCCTGGAATGTAAACTTAATTTAAAAATATTTTTACAGAGGTTGGACTACGACCAAACTGAGCGGTTTCTATCGGTTCAATCATAAACTATTAAATGGGCTAAAGCTAGAAAATATTTTTTGGTATTATAATATAAATTAAATATCTCCACAGCCTTTATTGGGCCCCTGCTGGACCGAGGCCTCCCCCTGATAAGCGCCTTGTTGGCTTTTATCTCAGGGGGGGTAATTCCCATAATCCCCACGCCCACATGCGGGTTGGGTTGGTAAATTAAATATGCAGTGTATATATATATATATCATAGGTTTTTCTATAGTCACACAATACATAAGGTTTATTTTTATCTTTCTGTATTCTGTTTCATATGACATATACTATTAAGTAACTAAGTACTATTTACTTCTACTCATAAAATCCTGACGGATTTCTTTGTTAATAAAGTCACTGTTTAGGAAATATAATTGTAATTCCTCCAATTGATTTGATTTAACCTTTCTCGAAACGTAAGCCCTCGGGCTTACCTTTCGCTCTAAACTGGTTAAAGTGTGACGAAAGAAGCCATTATGTCAAAAAATCTGGTTTTGTATACATAATCAGTTCCGTGATTTTGTTTTAGTAGGTCAACCTTAAGTCAATACGTATTAAGTAACTAAACTATGCCAGAATAATATTATGATATACTGACATGCTAACGACTATGCTAATTAATTTGTACTTAAGGGGCGAACCCGGGTTTGGTTGTCAAACTAGGCCTAGATCTCAGTACTCACGGGATCCCGGTGGTAAAAAACTCGAATTACATAAAATTCAACATTATTTCTTTGGTTCCTTGAATGTGTAAACACGATTGTGAACAATAAGGTTAAAAAAAATAAAAGTGCACTGTTTCGCACATAATTTGGTCTAGATCTGAGAAACCCTATTGAAATGACTTAAATTTTGATTCGTAGGTTAATTATATTAAGTAATTATTTGGTTCGTTGAACCAGTTTCTTCATAAGTTGCGTAGTTTTCTTGTAAATAAACAATAACTTGATTCTTGCACTTACGCCGTTCCAAAAATGTATGCTCTTTCCCTCTCCTATGAACGCGAAATCCTATGCCTATCCTTTTCACAAAATGGGGGCATTGCGCTCTCTTCAGTGCCTTTTAGAGACAGTCAACTACACAAAATTGCTGCACATTAACAATTGCAAAGCTTTAATAATACGCCTTATATGCTTACATCATCATCATCAGTATAAAGGGTGCCACGTTACATGTGTACTAAGCCGAAAGGGGGTGATTCTGGACCCCCAGGGGAACAAATTTTGACCTACGATTTTGTAAAAAATTCGAGACTTTTGTCCTCCTATTCGTGTTGTGTATTATTAATTGTTAAAAACTAATTCTCTATCTGTCTA
Organism: Eupithecia inturbata; assembly: GCA_963662085.1. Lineage (NCBI taxonomy): Eukaryota > Metazoa > Arthropoda > Insecta > Lepidoptera > Geometridae > Eupithecia > Eupithecia inturbata. The sequence goes on along the minus strand of OY759206.1, from coordinate 2,954,166 downwards.
TAACATAGATGTCAAAGCACAGTGACATTTGACGACATTTGAAAAAAAAAAGCACATTCACACTAAGACATTACTTTTGCCCCACCCTATTATCTAGTCATCTAGTACCCATAACACAAGCTCGGCTTAGGGCTAGATGATGCTGTGTGGATTGTCCAGCATTATAATCGAAAAAAGCTTTGGTGAATTCTAAGCGGTTTTGATAGATGAATGCACCTTTACATAGTTGAGTAAGCATCTTTGCTATAAAATAAAATGAGCTGTAAATTGGGGTCAAGAATCAATATCATTGTATTGACTACCGGAACTGAATTAACAATGTATGTTATTAAATAACAATGAATGTCATTAACATTGTTACTTAATGTTTACGAACGGTCTCTTCCGTGTTTTTAAACTAAAATCCTATAATATATTAGTACTTAGGGTCGGTACATATCTGACGGAAAATCCGTCGAGCGTATTATCGGTCGCTTATATTCGCACTAACGCATCATCGGTTGAGTGTGAAAGATTGAATGTTTTGTTATATATTTGTCTGTTCTGGCGTTACGCGACCGATAATACGCGACGCCTTTTCCGTCCGATATGTACCGACCCTTACGCAGCGCATTTGCCATACAGCGGGGCAATGCAGCCAGCGTCTTGGGCCGCTTCCGACTGGTATTGTGTTGTGGTATATGGATCAGTTGAGCTACAATGATTGCAACAGTCTGCAGTTAGCTTAATTGTTTCAATTGTGAATACAAGTTCTAATTTTTTTTATTATATGATTATAATTTTCATTGTTAAAAAAGGCCATAGCCTCTTTAAAAATAAATACAAAAACCTTATTAGGAACAGAACTTATTAATGTATATTGTACAATTGAGGGCTGACTACCGCAAAAGTTAAAAACATAAAAGCTTTATAGCAGAGTCAGGACCCTCCTCCGCTAGCAGAATAGTTACCTATGTTCCATCTTAAGGCATAGATATGTTTAAGTGAATTGAGCGTCATTTGTATTACATTAAAACCTTTTTTCTTCGTAATCTTTATCGTTAAAGCTTAGAAAAACATACATAATAATTTATGCCATACAATACAATATAACCCTTCGTTTCAACAATAAGAAAAAAAAACTATTTTAAGTATCAGAAATAATTGCGCAAAGTAGCATCTGTTTTCTCAGTAACTTCCTTTTTCCTCCTAAACTATCAATCACAAGATTTTTTTATTGTCATCACCATATTAAAATCATACAAAACACGACATAAAAATTAACTAATCTAGGTTAAACATAAAAACAGTGTGTGTGGTGTGTGTGTGTTTGTGTGTGTGTGAGAGAGAGTATGTGTGAGTGGTGTGTGTAGGTATGTGAGAGTGGTGCTGAGGACACCAGTCTTATAAGAGCCCAGGCAACAGGAGTTATAAGAGTCCGGGCAACAGGAGAAAGAAGCAGAGCTGGTGGCTGTGGGAAGTTTCTAGTATTCCGTAGGACAGTCGTAAGTACTTAATTTGCATATCAAAAATTAGTCCCGCGGAAATCGAACCTGCGTCACAATTCGACCTTCACTACGCCACAGTGGTCTACAATTAACGGAACTGTATGAAAATTAGCAACTTTTTTGTTTACCTACGCACGTATGTGTTGTCTACGTAAACAATATTGTTAATGTCTACGTAAATAACAAGTTTTTACTCCTATAACTAACCGACTTCGAAAAAAGGAGGAGGTTCTATGTCCGGCTGTATGTATATTTTTTTATGTATGTTCGTCAATTTCTCCGTCAATTATGGACCGATTTTGAAAATTGTTTCGCTATTGTATAGAGAATAATTTCGATGTGGTCCCATAATAACTGTATTTCCGAGGGATTAGTATTTTTTCGCAAAACTTAAAAACTGTTCAACATTAAATCCGAACTCGGTTTTTAGTTTTTTTCAATACAATTAAATTATTTTATTTGTAATATTGTTAATTGTTTACAGGTAGGTTATAGGTACCTTTAAATATATATAATACTAGCTGCAGCCCGCGGCTTCGCACGTTTTTTTCCGGAATAAAAGGTAGCCTATGTCCGGCCCCGGGATACCATCTACCTCGCTGCCAAATTTCACCGAGATCCGTTCAGCTGTTCTTGAGTTATAAATAGTGTAACTAACACGTCTTTCTTTTATATATATAGATTTATACATTAGCATTAGTATATCTGTAATATTGACAAAAAATATTGCAAGTTGAATTGTATTTATGAGTACTAGTAAAAGAACCCGAAATTGAAGAAAAAGTCGATATTTTTAGGAATCAAAATATCTAAAATAAAAAAAAACCGTAGTACAAAAGTTAACCCCCTCAGGGTTTAAAATCACCTCTTTTCGGATAAGTACTTACCTATTACGTGGCACCTCATAACACCTATTTCAATAAAAAATACATGATGAGTCATCATAATATATTTTGATTAGGTATACGTCATAATATTAGGTCCTTACATATGAAATTGGCGTTTTGTATGGGAGGAACAAAAAGTCGAATATTTTTTAATATAATATATTTAATTAATCAAAGTATGAACCATTATTTTCTATGCACTTTTGCCATCTTATAGGTAGTTCATTGATCCCTTTACTAAAAAAACCAGTCGGACGGGAATCAATAAAATCTTTGAAAGCGATTTGGACTGCCCCATCGGAGTTGAATTTTTTCCCTTGCAAGAAGTTATCCAAATTTCGAAAAAAATGGTAATCTGTTGGAGCAAGGTCCGGGGAGTACGGAGGATGTCTTAGACTTTCCAATTGAAGCTCTTCTAATTTAGTAGCCGTCTGTTGCGCAGTGTGTGGTCTAGCGTTGTCGTGAAGCAGCAGTGGCGTGGAGCGATTGACCAGCCTAGGTTGTTTAGCCGCTAGCTTTTCCATCATGGTTTGCAATTGCTGACAATAGACATCAGCCGTAATAGTCTGGCCAGATTTGAGAAAACTGTAATGAACAATACCGGCACTAGTCCACCAAACGCTTACAAGTAACTTTTTTGGGGTTAATTTTCGCTTGGGGCAGGATTTGGCTGGCTGGCCAGGATCCAACCATTGCGCTGAGCGCTTCCGATTATCGTAAAGAATCCATTTTTCATCACAGGTAATGATTCGGTTTAAAATACCTTCATTATTGTGCCGGTTTAGTAATGTAACGCAGCAGTCGACGCGCGTTTGCCGGTTTGCTTCAGTCAATTCGTGAGGTACCCACCTTTCAAGCTTTTTAATCTTCCCAATTTGCTTCAAGTGAATTAAAACAGTTTTATCACTAACATCGCAGCCTGCAGCTAACTCGGACGTGGTTTGCGATGGATCCGCTTCCACAATAGCCTTCAACTCTTCATTATCAACTTGAGTCTCAGGCCGTCCACGGGGCTTGTTCTGCAGGTCAAAATTTCCAGAACGAAAACGTTGGAACCAAAAACGAACTGTGTTTTCTTTTGCAACACGACCGCCATACACATCATTCACCCTTCGAGTTGTTTCCGCAGCACTAGTGCCACGGCGGAACTCGTACTCGTAAATAATGCGATATTTTAAGTTTTCCATTTTGTAAAATGAGTGACGCAAACAGAAAAAAACAGAAGAAAAAAAAACAAATGAATGACGATCATCGAAGCACAAATACATGAGTCTATAGCTGTACAAATTTGAATTTGGAATTCCTTACCAAAGAGGAGAAATTTGTGATTAAAGTGGCCAGTACGAAAAACGCCAATTTCATATGTAAGGACCTAATATAAACATTCGTTTGCCAGAAGTTGGAAACACTGGGGTTGCTACTTCTACCTATTTATGGGTTCCTATTTCGTGCTTAAGTACGAAACAATATTCGCGACACCTACGACAAAATTGTACCGACACAAAAAACCTATCCATATCTTTTTTCATGTGCTCTAACACTGCATAAGTCAAACATTGTTGTGATTTATAAACTAAGAAATGGCACGCAAACACATGCCATCTTCATTTGTTTTGTTGGTGTTTCGTTTTTCTGGTCACCTCAGAGGGTAACACTGAAAATCAGCGTTTGCTCCTCGAGCAAAGCTATGCGCTGAGTTATTACCTTTTTGTCAGGCTGCAGTACACACATACTCACATCACTGAGAATCCGTACTTTTTTATTTTTTATGTAGTTTAAGTATATGTACCTACTATTTTTTAAGTCTTTTTTATGTTCTGATGTACCTACCTTTTTGCTGTGTTTTATATATCTTTGTATTGTGTGTTGCAGTTGCAAATAAATGTTCTATCTATCTATCTATCTAAACAATTGGTGTGTGATGGCGGCTTCGAATTTGCACTACCCCAACTCTTGTACGGGTGTCGTAAGAGGCGACTAAGGGATATCCACCGGGGGCGGGCAGCAGCGCTCCTGCAGAACTATTCTACCAGCGAACTGTGATCCCCAACTTGCATGCCCAGCGTGGGGAGGGGATTATGGCATTACCTCTTTGATTGTTAAACGGCTGAGCGGATCTCAATCGAATATGTCAGGGAGGTAAATGATATCTCGGGGACGGACATAGGCTACATAAAAACGTGATAAGCTTCACGTGTGTCACAGACGACGTCGAGCGGAGTCAGTTCGCGATCTTAAAAACCGGGTACTTCAAGTTCGTACGTCTATCACCCACTTTAGGGTCGTCCCTTAACCTAAATATGTAGTTACCTAATGTTATGGCGCCAACAAAATATTATAATAATCAAACACTCCGTGTGAACAACTATGGATGAAGGCCACGATACGCCAATGTTTTGGTCAATTTGTTACACGACTACATTGTTATTAACAATTTGCGTTTGTTATTAGAATAATTGTTACAATACCGACCGAATGACGACCGATGTGGCGCGGCGGGCAAAGGTCCGCCTGCGACGCAGGAGGTTGCGGGTTCGATTCCCGCCTTGGGACAAGTAATTGTACGATCTGCAAATATGTTTCCTGGGTGTTCTGGGTATTTTCTATGTATAATAAAAAATATCTATCTATTTAATTGATTGTACTAGCTACTGACCGCGGCTTCGTACGCGCTTTTTAAGAAGCCATTGCCCGTCCCCGGGATACTAATGATCTCTGCAAAATTTCGTTGAAATCCGTTCAGCCGCTTAGGCGTTAAGAGGTAACAGACAGGTAGACAGACAGACAGAATGACAGGGTTACTCTCGAAATTATAATATAGTAATTTTATCAGTAATTTTTAGTATTAAATCGTGTTATTGATAAATAAATAAATCTAAACCTCAATAATTATATATACATTATAATTAAACTATCTGCTGCCCGCTGCTTCGCATTTGTAAAATATTTGTTAACAAACCACAGGAAATAAACTAAAATTGAACATGTTTGGCGTAGAGTTACAGATATAATTGTTAGAATTATTTATTGAAGTCTAAAACCGACGAGGAATCTTGTTGCGTATAAGAACACATGCAACAAAGTGAATTTTAGGTAGAGTATGGGCGGTTTGTTTACAAATATTTCGCATAGAGTTTGGCTGGTGTACCTTCTTATCACTGACAGCAAATTAATATAATATGATATTCGGTTCTATTATTTTTATGACATTTTAAGTAAAAGTATCATGGTACCTAGGTCGTTTTTAGGGTTCCGTACCCGCGTGAAAACGGAACCGTATTACTAAGCCTTCGCTGTCCGTCTGGCACGTGGCTATATCTCATGAACCGTAAGAGGTGGACAGTGAAATTTTCAGATAATGCGTATTTCTCTTGCCGCTATTACAACAAATAATAACAAATAAAATAAATATCAAAATTAAAGGGGGCTCCCATACAACAAACGTGATTTTTTGGTTATTTTTGCTCTTGATTTGTCAAAGCTGTATCTCTTGTACTGCAATAGGTAGACGCATAAAACTTTCTATAATTAAGTAACACTTCAACAGTAATAATAACAAATACTAAAAATAAAATAATTTTAAAAATTTAAAGGGTCTCCGAAAAAGTGAAAACTTGATGTTCTTTGAAAAAGTTGCCAGATTTTTACGGTACGGAACCGTTCGTGTGCGAGTGCGAGTCGCACTTGGCGGTTTGTTGAACCCACATAATATCAAATATAAAATCACATATTTTGGTATATTAAAACTAACCCGTTTTGATTTTAATGACGTTTCCGACTGGTATTGATATGGATCTGTTGAGCTACATGTAGATTGTTTGCAACAGTCTGCAGTTAGCTTAATTGTTTCAATACCAGTATGTATGGTTCTTAAAACAAACCGTTTTTATATTTTATTGATGGATGCGAAAGTTTGGATGGATGAATGGGTCTTTGTTTCTTCTTCACGCCAAAGCTACCGAAGGTATCTGAAATTTTGCTTAGGAAACCACCTGTGGCCTGAAAAACACCTGTGGAGCCGCGGGCGGAAGCAACTATCTGTACAAAAATTTTACCTCTTGGTTTCAGTTCAATATAACAATCATATCTTTGTTAAAATTAGCTTTAGTTTCTGGTGTTTGTTGATCGAAAGCCTTTCAATATGCATCATGATACGGATGGTTTCTTCAAAAAAATGTTATCTTATCTTTTGTTCAAACAATAGTTAAGATAATCTAAGGAAATATTGTTTGACTTTATAATTTTCTTACCTTTTTAACGCATTATCCATCAATCAATGCAGAAATTTATCAGCACAACACAAACACTAAACCAATGTTTATCTTTCGAACTTGGCACGTCCCGCGTTCTATTTTCAAATTCGAATCCAAGGTCACAATAGACTAAAGAGGTCGACGTTAAAATTATTCCGAATGTGAAAGTAAATAAGGTCCATCTCACATGCAAAGAGGATTAATACGATTCCGAACCAAAATTCAGCGTCCGCGGAGGTTGCATAGAACGCGGTGGAATGGCGCGACAGCGGTGACCATACTGAAGACATGGTAGGTAGAATGTACGCAGACTGTTTTATAGTTCCATTGGCACTCTCTCAATTTGACACTTGGACTTTTGTTCTCAATGCCAGTTTCCTTGTGGCTTTTTTTATTTACACAAATTCACGGCACTATTTTTAGCTTCTATTACAAAACAAAATTCAACAATGATCACCTAATTGCACTAACAGTTGTACCTGTACCTACTAATAATAAAGTTTTTTTTACCATCTACTCGTAGGAAATGAATTAACCTTTGAAGTTAAAAGCATAGACTAGGTAATATAGGTAAAAACTGTTTTTTTTTATTTGATGCTGTTATTTTACTGACGCTTCTATTAAAAGTACCTACCTATCAAGGTAGTTTATGAACCACGTAATCTCAAGGTACATTAAAATAAACACGTTTTGATTATATTGATGGACCAGGTAGACTTTAGATAGAATTAAAAAGCAATTAAGAAGATAACCTGATCTAATATCAAAATGTAGTTTTTATTACTAGTTTAAAATCACTTGTCCTACAATTTGATTTCAATCTAAATATGTATTAGTAACATGAGTACAATAAAATGAATTGCAAGTAAAAAAGAATTATTTAAAGTTGTCACTATTTTCGCACAACACATTTAGATAAATTATAAATTATATTTTTTTAAATTAGGAACGATCCGAAACGTACTGGCAACTAATAAAACTGATTCAGTCGATATGCGATCATTCTATATTTGAATTCGTCCAAGGCTTGCTTATAGGTCAATGGTCATACATTTTAATTCATATTCATTTCCTTGAATTTATAATTTTTTAAATAAAATGTACGACAACAAAACAGAACGCATAATGGGGTAGCATATTGTTAATTTATTCTGCCCGTCACCTTTACTTTAGTCAAAAGAAAAGAAATATATCTACTTAAAATATAACATCAATTTTAATTATCAATAGTATAATTATTTGGTATTGATATGGATCAGTTGATCTACCTGTAGATTGTTTGCAACAGTCTGCAGTTAGCTTAATTGTTTCAATTGTAAATACTAGTTCTAATTTGTTTTTAGTGCAAAAAAGAAATATATTACTGTAATTTACAAAATGTTTAATATTAATCTCATTGCAATCCTACTCTTTTTTATTTTTAATTTTATTATTATCAGAATTTTTATTATGAGAAATACATTGAACCACGTATAAACCTTAAACACCTTTGTACACTTGCATTTCACGCAATAAATAATACTTTACTAATATATTTAAACTTAGCTATTTACTACATAGATATGTACCTAGGTAGGTAATTAACGAGAGCCCCTATGTAATGACAATTAAATTATATAATAGACTACATGACGCGTTGAAAAATTAGAAAAGCGTCTGTTTTTTTATAAAACAAATAAAGCTTTTATTAATCACTAAACCATATTACACGATTGACGAATATATAAACGAATAATCTTAATCTTAATATACTATAAAAGAACAAGCGATTTTCTGGGGACAACGCCCAGCCCAAACCGCTGAAGCTAGAAAGCTGAAATTTGAAATGCAGGTACCTGTTACTACACAACCTCCCGCTAAGAAGGGATTTTTGGAAATTCCACCCCTAAGGGGGTGAAAAGGGAGATTAAAGTTTTTTTGGTCTTTTTGTAATTAGCGGGAGGTTGGGTAGTAACAGGTACCTGCATTTCAAATTTCAGCTTTCTAGCTTCAGCGGTTTGGGCTGGGCGTTGTCCCCAGAATAAAAATTAACCAGTGGCTCAGTTAGCTTGAAACTTAAAGAGAATACTAAAAAATACAAAACTATTGAACACATATTTTGGGATTTATGAAAATATTCCTGAAAATTAGGTTAATTGGGTTATAAAATTCGGTGTTTGGCTCCGTATTGAAAAGGCTGTAAGATTTTTATATAATATGCCATTGACTTGAATTTTTAAGTATGTACTGAAACAACAATAAATAAAATAGGTATTTCATTATTTTTCATAAAAACCTCTTAGTAAGGGTTAAAATGGGGGTTAAATTTGGGATTTTTCATGTGACTCCGATTGGTATGCAACTTTGTTTAAAATTTAATGCTAAATATCATAGTAGTAATAATGATCATCTCTTTATTTTTAACAAAGAAAATCACAATCAAAGAATAAAATACAAATTAGAATAATATAATCATATTAAATGCGAAAGTTTGGATATATGGACGTTTGCTACTTAATCACTAGTCGTTGGTGTGAAAAATTAAGTGCATAAAAATAATGATAATATTAATATTTGTTTAATTTAGTATAAACCTCCATGTTCCTTAATTTGTATGCTTTTTAAGTACTTACCTATGGTTGTGTCGAAATAAAAAAAAATGCTTTTCTATTTCTATTTTCTATGTCTATAATGTTTTTTTGCCCTTTTTTTAATTGCCACCATTAGGATTTTTTTATTTTAGTGGTCATGTCACTAAATGAGTAATTAACCCGTCACGAAACGCCGGATCTGGCGAAATAGTAGCTGTTATGGCAACACTCACCTCGACGACAGTAGAAGCCCGGTATATGAAGCTGTTCAGTAGACCCTCCTTCTCATTGAAGAATATGTAGAACATCTCTTCAGGACGACCTGGGACTTGGCTGGCCCTATAAAAAAAACTTAGGTTAGGTGTTTATTAGATGTGGCGCTCGGCGTAAGAATCCACCCCCCACAACCCAGCCCGTAGATGTCGTGGGAGCCGACTAAGGGAACCTACGAGAGGAAGGCAAACAGCTTCCTTCAATGTATTTTTAACACCTCTAGTGCGATCACCAATCTGCCTGCCAAGCGTGGTGATTATGACAAAAACCCCCTTGTTGCTAATGATGATGGTGTAATTTAAGAGACATGGATGGCAGGAGAGTATTGAGAAAGGCCTTTGTCCAACTGTGGGCTGAATCAGGGTTAGATGAAAATAGTACATTGTTCACCGAGGTGAGAAAGTGACTGATTCTTATGTTCTTGTATGTCTAAACAGGTGCCCAAATGTAGCAATCATACACCCATCTATCATATAATTGAATTGTATATCAAATGGCATATAAATCTCTGGCCAAACTGAATATACAATGCTTGTAAACATTTCCCTAAAAATTCTTTCTTGCTATTAAAATTGTGTCAGAATTGGGACTTTAGGTCAATTTGAGCTTTTTACTATCACCAAAAAGATAATTTTAGATTTTTTTGTTGAGAGTTGTTTCCAACAATATACATTGAGAATGCCTGGAGTATAGTTGGAACTACCTACGCAGGTAGATTGGTGAAACATGGTTCGGATTCTGATGAAGGATGAGATAAACTAACCTGATTATATCCACCAATCTATGCACGATAACAGGCTCGAAGTTTCCATTGTAGGCCTTTAGGTAACCATCTTCAATGGCCATGCTTAGCTGAAAAAAATATATATATAAATATATACATATGTATATATAATGAATTTACAAGATTTAATCAAACGGACCAAGTATTTATTATATGAGTCAGATCAAGGAGAAAGTCGCTGTCATGTTTTATAAAGAAAGAACAGAGATAGAGACGGCCAGCACAGGATCGCGGTGAAGGCATAACTTCGGGAGGCTTATACCCACCAGTGGGCAAAATCTGGTTGCAACAGATGTGATGTGGCCTTGAGAATACAAAATAATTATCTGTAGCCGTATAGGTAAATAGTTTGTTTTATTCGTGAAGTGTTCAATTTGTGTAAAATACTTTGACAAATATTTGAATGAAAGAAAAATACTCAAACGTTTAGAAGAACAATACAAGCTTTGAATAAAAAGATATATTTGAAATTTGAATATTTCTTCTAAACGCTGTTGATTTTTAGTATTTTTCTCTCACTCAAATATTTGTCAAAGTATTTTACTCAAATTGAACATTTGACGAATTAAACAAATTATGTAAACGGTATTTTGTGTAAAAATTTTTGTTTTGGCCATACACCAGCCTTAAGCAGAAACCGTAGCAGTCGCGTGAGAATCGACCCCTCCAACTCAGCTCATGGATGTCGCAAGAGTAGACTAATGGAACCTACCAGAGGATGAGTCTTTCTGTGTATATTTTTTTACCTCCACAGCGATCACCAATCCTCCTGCCAATCGTGGTGATTATGGTAAACCCCCTTGTGTTGGTGGAGGGAGGCCAACGTTCAGCTGTGGACGTTTATGGGCTGATATGATGATATGAAGCAGAAAGCATTAATGTACCTAATCAGAAAAAAACTTAAGAGGCGAACCTAGCAGGTTTGGTTGTAAAACTAGGCCAAAATCTCAGTACTCACGGGATCCCCGTGGTATAAAACTCCAATTACATAAAATTCATAATTTTTTCTTTGGTTCCTTGAAAGTTACACGATTGCGAAAAAAAACTACGATAAAAGATCTTGAAAGTGCACTGTTCCGCGCATAATTTGGTCGAGAACTCAGGAACACTGCGGTCTTTTGAAATGATTTATGTTTTGAGTCGTAAGTTAATACTACGCCTGCCTATCCTTTTCACAAAATGGCGCGCATTGCGCCTTCATAATAGCGCTCACAACGCGCAACGTGAATCGGACGTCCTTCAGGTCGTCGTTTCGTTCTGGCACAGAATTTTTGTCCTCCGACCGGACTGGATGACCACTTGCGAAAGCAGGTCGACATTGGATGTCGACCTGCTTTCTGGTCGGACTGAGGGCGGGAAGATGCCGGATGCGGCAAACTGCCAGAGCGCTTTGGCGCTCATTAAACTCATATACAAATACCAACCTTATCCTCTATCTTATTAGCTCTTATTTCCCGTAGCAGCCACGGCAACATGGCAGTCGAGAATCTTCTATCCATAGCCGTGTATCCGAGGTAGGTCACTGATGTTAGTTTGGTCTTCATTTTGAACTGAAAACATCAAAATAGGCTTTATGGAAATTAAAATAACGATTACGACTTGAATAATAATAATGCTGGACAATCCAAACAGATTCATCTAGCCGAAAAGTAAGCAGAGCCTGTGTTATGGATACTTTCTCTAGTGATGATTCCATTTTTCATCTTATTTTCAATCTACTATTCTACACTCTAAAAACTCTAGTAACTTCGCTCCATGCCAGAACAGCTTTATTGTAAGTAATCATTTAGAACCTGATATCACTTCTGACATTAGTAAAATTTAAATTTTTCCAGCTGAAATTATGATCCTACTTAAAATTTTAAAAAGTTAGATGCGTCAAAAGCTCCTGGACCTGATAACATATCTTCTAAATTTCTCATCAGATGTGCCTCTTCTTTATTGATAACATAATTAGTAAGGCTTCGAGATCACTGGGATTTGTCATGCGAATCTCTAAGAGCTTTACCAACGTTAAAACTTTAGAACTTCTATATTGCACGTTTGTAAGGAGTCATCTAGAATACGCGTCTCAGATATGGAACCCGCGTTACCTGAAGTACATCGATCGTATTGAAAGTATTCAGAGGCGGTTCTTAAGATACCTGTGTTTTAGAGTAAAGATCCCTTACAAATCTTCCACCTATTTATTTATTTATTTATGATGAACTCTGCAAGAGGTTCCATTTCTTGTCGCTCAAAAATATACGGGACGTAGCTGATTATCTTTATATTCTTAAGATTATCAACAAAGATGTTGATTGTCCAGAACTTCTTGGCAAATTAGACTTCAATGTACCGCATAAGCAGTTTAGACACAACCCCAAACTACATGTCCAACATGTTGGAACTAATTATAGACAAAATTCATTTATAGTGCGAGCGAGTAGAACTGTCAATGATTTCAGCAGGATGTTGAACATTGACCCTTTTAAAACCAGCATTCACAGGGCAAGGCGATGCATGACTCTCAACTTATTTTGCACATGATGGATTTATACTCTTAATTCTTATTTATCTTTAGTTTGTTTTTTAAGTTTAATTAATATTTTATTGCTATAATAAGTACGCAATTGTCGACGACATAAATTTTAGTGTCCACACCTAGGTAGTGTATTATGATTCTATTAGCGAATGCCTGTTATTGGAGCTTTCTGTGTCTATTTTAATTGCTATTGTAATTAGTTAAGCTGATGGCAATCTGAATTAAATAAATAACTGTTATACTTAATACAAATACACTACATAGATAGAAATTTTTTATTGTACATATAAACATCCAGAACACTCGGAACAAATATCTGCAGATCGTACAGACATTTGTCCCGAGGCGGGAATCGAACCTGCAACCTCCTGCGTCGCAGCGCCACGGCCGTCATCTTTTTATTACCGGCCAGGACTTTATTGAAGCAAATTGCGTTCAAACTTTTAGTGTTCCAAATTCAAAAGTAATTTCGTCAATGTTATTAAGTGCGCTGGAATTACCCACTTTGTTCGCACAAGGAACCCTTTGCCTCTTTTCGAATAGATGTGATGAAAATAATATTTTTCAACATGTTAAAAAAAGTTATTTGAATTCAGAATGCTGTACTAAATTTCAATGGTGTAAAATGTTATACCTAGATACTCTATGGTCGGCGCCAAAAAAATTAATAAAATACGCAATCTGCACCAGGGCAGGTAAACTTTCTCACTGAAGGCATCGGCATTTTTATGTTGCTGAAGTTTTTAGGGTTTCGAAAATCAGAGATCGGTTTCGAAACCCTTATGGTCTCGCTTTTTCTGTCCTTTTTCCTGCCTTTAATATCTCAGCAACTACAGCAGCTAATGACTTGAAATTTAAAATAGTAATACATTTCGTGTGATTGTATAGATTAAAAGAAAAACATTATTATGAAAATTTTCAGTACAAATAATGATGTCGAAATTTTAAAAGCGACCTATATGGTCAAAAGGGGTATCAAATGAAAGGTATCGGTTTGTACATTTGAAAACAGTTTTTGAAATTTATGTAGGTTTAATACTTTTTGAAATATTTAAGTCGAAAAATTACCTATTTCCCCATTTCCGAAGTTTGCAGAGGGATCAATCTGAAATGTATGTAGCGTTTGTAGATATGGATCTATATTTTACAGGAAAAATATAGAGAAGTATGTACGTAGGACACCTTTTGAAAAACAAAAAGGGGGGGGGGATAATGGGGGAATCAAATGAAAGTTTCTGAAATTCCTGCACGATTAACATTTTTTGAAATATCTAGAAAAAACCTAAAAGAATTTACTATTACCCTCTATACTCCGAAGTTTGCAAACGAAATACATCTGAAATGTTAAAAACCTTTAATATGTAGGTATTCATTAAATAGCAACCTCGCAATAGTCTCTATCTACCTAGTATGTATTGGTATATGTACCTACCTACTTGATAAACGTTCGAAACCCTCGGCGCGTGAGCCATGCTCGCACTTGACGGATCTTGCTTTTATTAGGTACCTTGCTGTTGTCTGTCATTGTTATCAGTTTAATTTACATTCATAAATGTGATCAAGACTCTCTCAAGACACCCAAAGTAGACACCTTTACTCGGTTTTAGAATCCTAGATATTTTTGTAAACAAAGGCGTTACAAAACCGAAGAAATATCGGTGGTAAATATTTTATAACACTGGTAGTATCATCGGACGCAATAGCAGAAGCTCGAAACAGTTTTTGGTTATGAAAGCTTTCGTTGATCATTTCATTAGTACTTAGCTCGTTCCTTTTCTAGCTCGAATTTGTACATTTTTCGCTGGGCGTGTGCCTATGTGTTGTTGAAGTTTGTGTTTTGGTTTTTAGTGATTACGTTCCTGTTACCTTGTTGTTATCTGCTATTGTTATTAGTTTTTGTTAAGTTTTTATTCATAGAAGTCTTTGTTGACACAAAATATCTCGAATTCTAAATCCAAGTATAGTTGACTACGTAAAAAAAAGTCCGCAAGGATAACCAGTTACCTAGATGCAATTTTATTTCCATCTACACAGCAGTCACTGTTCACTGTTCACTGTGTCACTGTTTGCTAACTAGTTGAGATCCCAGTATTACCTACAGATATACAGGATGGTTTTTAGGGTTCCGTATCCGAAGGGTGAAAACGGAACCCTAGTAAGTACTAAGCCTCCGCTGTCCGTCCGTCTGTCACGTGGCTATATCTCATGAACTGTAAGAGGTAAACAGTTGAAATTTTCAGATAATGTGTATTTCTCTTGCCGCTATAACAACAAATAATAAAAATAGAATAAGTATCAAAATTAAAGGGGACTCCCATACGTGATACCTACAAAACGAAACGAAACGTGATTTTTTTTGACTATTTTTGCTCTTCATTTGTCAAGGCTGTATCTCTTGAACTACAATAGGTAGACACATGAAACAAGAGGTCTCCGTGAAAATTTGATGTTCTTTGAAAAAGTTGCCTGATTTTTACGGTACGGAACCCTTCGTGTGCGAGTCAAGTCTTAAGTCGCACTTGGCGGTTTATTTGAGAAGGGCGGTGATGGCCAATTCCGTAACCACGAGAGTTAGAGAAAAGTAGTGAAAGGAGTCATCCCCTCGATTTATAAGAAAACAATAACTACATATTTCTTTTTTTTAAATCTTTTACTTTTGACGGGTATCGACCCGAATGACTTTACAAAAAAAATACATTCTCTTCTTGTTTTTGATCTCCTGTAAATTGTTGATTTTTTCACTTGTATCATATATCACTGGAGGCACAGAATTATATCTGAAACTCGACGCCAAGCAAGTGAGTTTTAGTTATTTGTGTCGTGGTTTGTTTACAAACATTCTACATCGAGTTTGGCTAGTGTATAGGTTGCATGTTATTTGGGACAATACCCACGGCCACGGTACAACATAATGTGGCTAAGAAAAATTGTTATCCAGGACCAATAATGTAGCACTTGCTACGCGTTGATGTCTTTTGTAGGTGAAAAGTACCAAAAGTATCCAATTCTAAAAGAAATTCCATAAATAGTGACTCGGGAAAGATAGGTCCTTAATTTTAGGCAGCAAGCGCCACAGAGTTTCCATGGCAACCCATAAAACTACCTATACCTAGTTCAAATACCTAGGTTAAACATAATTATATAACATTACCTAATCTACCTACAAATTACTGTAATACGAACATTTAGCAGTATAAATTACAAAAATCTGTGATTTAGCGCTAAATTAAAATTGACACATATCGTCATATTTTGTTAAATTAAGTAGGTTGGTATTTTGTTTAGCTACCTAAACCGAAGTTTACAAATCAAAACCTCAAGTAACTATTCCTTGTTTGTTTACCTACATAACAACTTATTTAAAAAATAAATAAATTGGAAGTAAACTAAGCAAAAGTAGTTAACTTAAAGTAGGTTTTGTTAACACCATGTACCTACCTGCGATTTTTCCCTCTTGTGTAGTTTACACAGCTTACATCAGTGCAGGAAAGCACAAAATCGAAAAATCAATAATTGACACAGAAACAACCTTTTACAGCATTCGTTCACATATTTCAACTTGAATTTCACTAAACACCGTAAAAACCACTTAAAATTACTGAATTACAATCAATTTCACGTAAAAATCATGGGTTTCTAACAATTTTTGCACCATAACATGAACACAATGGTTTTATTCTCTTTGAACACAACCTTTTTACGTAAAGGAAAACATTGTACTGACGGAAAGGGAGAGAAATAAGTCTCTTCACCAAATCCATGGGTAAGAAAGAGATAAAATACCTCAATACATGGCATGTTTTTCCTCTAGCGAAATGTCAATAGACCCTCCTTCCAAAACTTCTAATCATTTACCAGCGCTACCTCTTGTCGTGCACAAAAACTACGTAACGTACCTACGACATGGTGAAAACGAAATATGAACGTTGCTGTGATGCAAATATACAGCACATAATAGTTCCGAAGTTTTCTGATAGATGGCAATAACTAACTAAATGAACGAGCGCCATTTTGCATCGAATAGCATAACTATTATTTAGTTCTGCTACTCGATACTAGATGGTAATCGCTGCCATAACAAAGGATATACTTTATGAATTTATGATTGTATTTATGATTTTCATTTGTTAAATACCTATTTATACATATTTTCACATGCGATTGATAAGTACCCAAATTTTTTACTCATTTCAATTTACAATTAGGTATTGCAAGTAGGTAAGGTTCTTGTAAGTAGGTACTTTCACCTCTAGCTTCTAGCAGCTATACGTAATTGAAACATGGTAAATCAATGTACTACCTTCTAAGGCTTCTCTTTGTTACATAAAAGATTAGCTATCAGACCGTTCTGACTGCGAGTCGAGTTATTTTATTTCGATTTATAAAATGATACAATGTCACAAATAAAATTGCAAGATAGCAGTAGTTTTGGAACAATCCGCGCGATGCTAGCGCCATTATTTCAGTTTGTGGGTAGGTTTTTATTAAATTTATTTATTATCGTGTGGCTGTCAATAATATTTTATAATGGTTGTGTTGGTCAAATAAGAAGGAGTTTGATTGTATTGTTGGTTATTTTATAATGTGGCATTGAAAAGGTGAATAAAAACAATCGCTGAGTGCTATTGACTGAAGGTAAAAAGATTTTGTGTATTCTAATCTATACTCTGGCCAAACTGAAGATCCGTTTTAAACATGGTATAATAATATTTTCTTGGATCATGTTTTTAAACATTGCCCCATAACCTAAAACCACTTGCTATTTGTTGATTTTTGACAGAATTTCCACTATTTGTCGATTTGAGCTTTTATTTATTTGTTTAACAGACAAAACACATTACAATGCCTGTCTAATGACTAATGAACAAAAATACAAAAATATAGTTTTAATCCATACATTGTAGCGTAAACATATGTGTGTAGGTACAGCTAAGTACATAGGTATATATATAAAGACACTGGTGATAAAATTATACTTAAATTTAAACAACACAACCAATTCTACAGCCAGTCAACATTTATGTGTACCTAGTGCACAAACATGCATAGAGTTAAATATTAATATGCATGTACGATTGTACGTGCGCAATGCTCAACGCCTAGATATAAGACCCGGCAGTACTCTATTTTATTCCATCACCAGGTTGAGTGCTCCAGCGTGAAGGACGAGCTATATGAGGATCATTGAAATGGAGGATACCTTTAAGTTCTCTAATAAAATGATTAATTCTAGGATTAAAAATTTCAAGTTCATTAAGTTTTATAGATAGTTCATTGTACTGTACGCGCCATTCTAGTGAGTGGATTGTAATAAGAGATATTATTTTTATAAGTACGTAACGCAAAAAGATTGCTCCTATTTGACCTTCTTGCACTAAATTTTGATTTGATGCAAAATTGAGATACTAGGTCCGGGTTTCAAGTGAAGATACATTCAATAATTTTAGCCTCTTTTCGTATGTCAAATCAGATCGACCTGGGCGATGACGATAACTCAACCTTCTAAGGCTACTTCTGAATCCTTTCAACAACATTGATATGGGCTCTCCGGGTTTTTAAAAAGTTATCTGAGCGTCTGGTCGACGCGACGCGTGACCCGAGAGCTGGTGGTTATCAGGCACAGCGCGTCAGTATTGCCATACAGCGGGGCAATGCAGCCAGCGTCTTGGGGACGCTTCCGATTGGTATTGATATGGATCAGTTGAGCTACCTGTAGATTGCTTGCAACAGTATGCAGTTAGGTTAATTGTTTCAATTGTAAATACTATTTCTAACTTGTTTTTATTATTTGATAGTAATTTTCTTTGTCAATAAAGTAATAAAAAGAATCAAAATATGAATATAACATTGTACAGATGCTCTTTTCTACTATGCTTAGTCCTGACAATTATTTTTCTAACTCGACGCCAAAACGAGAATTTTGAATTTTAGTGTTATGAGTTGTTTACAAACATTACATCTTAAGAATGGCTTGTATATCCTACTTAATATGTTCCTATGGAAATCAAAATTATAAGTACTCCGTCCACGCATTTATTTTCTTTGACTTAATGAAAGAATACAGTATTCATACTACACACGTATAAATTCTGTCATTCTATATAGATTCGATAGATTCGCATCACTATTCCTAAAATGAACCATCGTCTATGAAATATAGCATTATTTTATTCAGTCAGAGAAAATAAATGCGTGGACGGAGCATAGGCAGTACCCTGCCTATGCTCCGAAAAATTGTTCAAGGGTACCCCTTGAACAATTTTTATACAACTACCAGTTCTGCGCGCGCCTTCACGCGCGTTGTTTCTAATTATACGTTTAAAGGTTATTCCTATCCCATGCGAACTTATTTATGGGTAAAAAAGTAAGCATTTGTTATTTCAGGTCTAGACCTACATAAAATATATATAAAGCTAAAACTGATTTTTTGGACCCTGCCAGTGGAACCCCCTGGCAGGTAACGCTGAATGGCACTGTATATTTCTTTAGCCGGCTGTTATGACATCCACGAGCAGAATTCAGAGTTCGATTCTTACGCCGCGAGATCCACGTAATAATAATATATGTATGTATTGTATGTATTTTCCATAGACAATGGACTCAGAGGCAAGAGACTACTCCTCTTCATCTACAGTCTCCGTTGTGGACTCTCACGACAGGAGTTGCAGCAGAAAACACCACACCAGCTGCGATGCTGATGAGTCTTCCAGCGAGTTGGAACGGTAAGGGAATAAGTTTTTTTTACGGTATGTTATACCTTTAATAACAAAAAAAATACATTAAAATAATAGAAATAAATTAGAACTAGCAGCTATTTAATTTTTATTATGTTTATTGTAAAACAATTTTAGACTCTAAACATAAATTATCGATTATTTTGGATCGTACGGTAACTGTACGTTCTCGACAGCGCGATTCAGCCCTCGTCCAATTTTACTGGCGACATCTAGTTATAACTTGACACACTTAAGTAGGTAGCCTCGTATCTGCATCGTAAACTTACATTAGACTTTAAATTGCTCTAATGATGAGATATTCACATATGAACCCTTATGTGAATATCTACGAAACCTGACGCTTTAGGATAAAAGACAAGTTTTTTAGGACATATTATCCAAATATATAAATTACATAGTGCGCCGCGATTTTCAAATAAGGTAGCTGAGACGTGCGTCTATTTGACGTTAGTAACGAGACGTGATCGTGACGTTTCCTGTTAGTATGGGATTTGCGTAGTTCCATGTCCGCACGATACAGGCGCTGTACCAAATTGTATGAAAAAAGGAGACGTCACGAACACGTCTCGTTACTAACGTCAAATAGACTCACCTCTCAGATGTTAAGGCATCTGCAACCCCCGATGAACAAACTATTATCAAAGCTATTTTTTTAAAGTAAAACCTTTTTTAACAAAAAAAATCAAATATAAAAACAAATTAGAACTAGTAGGTATATACAATTGAAACAATTGAGCTAACTGCAAACAATCTACAGGTAGCTTAATTCATTATTGATCTTTGCAACACTTGTGACGTCCGATGTGGCGCGGCGGGCGAAGATCCGCCTGCGAGGAGGTTGCGGATTCAATTCTCGCCTCGGGGCAAACGTTTGTTCATGTAAATTTCTGTTTTTTTTGAGTGGATTTGTTCACATGATTAGCAGCTAATTCTATGCTCGAGCATAGTTAGCATCAGTAAGTTTTATAGTCAGCTAGATATTTGCCGATGTTTTATCCCAAGAAGGTAGGTCACTAATATTACCTACATGGATAGGACCGTGGGCAGAATCCAGATGTTAATAATCTCAACAAGACAACTTCCTTCCTTATTAAGTATACGAGCATTCCAAGGGCTTTGATAAAATCATTATAAGTGCTAGATAACAGATGTAAATGTGACTAGACGACCTATGCAGAAGATCTGAAAAATGTCCTAATAACAGTTATTTCCTTGTTATTTTATACAAATAGTTTATGAGTCAATAAATATCTGAAATGAGTCAAGTTCTAGAATTGACACAGAAACCATAATGGATGAGGTAAACGGTTATTAAAACATCTAACGGTGGTTATATTCCAATACTAATGTATTGTTAGCACATTCAATAAATCGAATAAAGTATTAAAATCTGCGTATTAGTTACGTACATAATGTATTATCTAAAAAGTAATTTCAAATTCAAAAAATATAACTAGCCATGTGCGAGTCGGACTTGCACTCAAATGTTCCGTTTCTGAACCAAACAACGACATCTAGTAATAAAATCAGCAAACAAGTTCATTATTGTTGCTAATTTAGATGTCGCCAAACCTAAACTAATTTAACAGCACTAAAAATGTTGCCGTCCCTTTCATATCGATTGAAATAAAAAGAATAGCATAATTTTTAGTGCTGTCAAAATTGTTTAGTTTTTGTGACATCTCTATTGACACCACTAAGCTCTAAAATATGTTGGAAAAGGGAACAATGTTTGGCTTATTCCCAGAGGTCCACGACTCTATTGTTTTCCAAAAAATTTGGTTCATACTTTGGTTCCTAACGGGTCCACTTACCTGAGCCCCGAATCCCACCTGACGTTAGTAACGAGACGTGATCGTGACGTCCTTTTACCATACAATTTGGTACAGCGCCTCTATCGTGCGGACATGGAACTACGCTCTCGATCGCTTTACGTTACTTACGTCAAGAGATGTAAAAATCCCTAGGAAAATGATAGATATTGACGTGAATTTTATTGCGAGTCCGAATGATGCTTGCGTTATTAACGTAAAAATGTTAATATTTATTATTAAAATAGTATAAAACTGTTTAAAGGTACAAAATAATGTCTGAAAATGCTTATCATATTTTTAGTAGCAAGAATGAGGTAAAAATGTTTTTCTCTATGGTAAGTAACAAAAATATATAAAAATAAGAAAATAAATTGTAACACTTGATTTGAAATTAAGATAATCTACTATCTTTATTATTTTTGCAATATTATGACGCGGCTAGTTTTTTAAGAATAACCTTATTTTGGAGTTTGTTGATTATCAAATTAATAATTCGTAGATGGTACAATCTTACATGATGTATCCTCCAAACATGATCCAAGCTTATAGATACAGCTGTTCGATATGAATATGGATGGATATAAAAGTAGAGTAAGGCCTAAGAAAAGAGGCATGGACTGTGTGAAAAATAGCGAAAGGAGTAAGTGCTGAGAATTGACTAAATATAGAAGCGAATTGTAGAAGAAAACCTGTACCCACAACTAGACTACACAAAGGGCAGTGGAAAATGGTGACAGAATAATGATGGCTGATTCGCTATTCTTAAACTTTTTAAAATTTTTTTTTATTATAATTTCGAAAGTAACTCTTTCTGTCTGTTACCTTTTAACGCCTAAACGACTGAACGGATCTCAGTAATATTTTGCAAAGAGGTAGAGCTACTTTTTATACCGGAAAAAAGCGTGCGAAGCCGCGGGCAGCAGCTAGTTGACCCTAAGAATGTGCAGAAACTATTCGATAATATTTGTATGGAAATCGAACCACTTTATGATAACAATCGATTGAGTCATCGAACATAAAGGTGTTAACATAATGTAGTGTGAAAAAATAAATTCCAGATGGTATTATTGTAACTATACTCTAGTCAAACTCGATGTAGAACGTTAGTAAACAAACAATCCATACTTAAACTAAAACTCGTTATATTGCCGCTTTCTTTTATACGGCACCTACATTACTCGTCGATTTGAGATCCTTTCTTCAATGATGAATGATGGATGAATATTGCTTACAATAATAATATCTGAAACTCGACGCCAAGCAAGTGAGTCTTGCTTTTGTGTCGTGGTTTGTTTACAAACATGCCACATCGAATTTGGCTAGTGCATATCTCTGCCCGCGGCTTCGCACGCGCTTCCTCGGAATTAAAAGTAGCCTAATATTAGGTCCTTACATATGAAATTGGCGTTTTGTATGGGAGGAACAAAAAGTCGAATATTTTTTAATATAATATATTTAATTAATCAAAGTATGAACCATTATTTTCTATGCACTTTTGCCATCTTATAGGTAGTTCATTGATCCCTTTACTAAAAAAACCAGTCGGACGGGAATCAATAAAATCTTTGAAGGCGATTTGGACTGCCCCATCGGAGTTGAATTTTTTCCCTTGCAAGAAGTTATCCAAATTTCGAAAAAAATGGTAATCTGTTGGAGCAAGGTCCGGGGAGTACGGAGGATGTCTTAGACTTTCCAATTGAACCTCTTCTAATTTAGTAGCCGTCTGTTGCGCAGTGTGTGGTCTAGCGTTGTCGTGAAGCAGCAGTGGCGTGGAGCGATTGACCAGCCTAGGTTGTTTAGCCGCTAGCTTTTCCATCATGGTTTGCAATTGCTGACAATAGACATCAGCCGTAATAGTCTGGCCAGATTTGAGAAAACTGTAATGAACAATACCGGCACTAGTCCACCAAACGCTTACAAGTAACTTTTTTGGGGTTAATTTTCGCTTGGGGCAGGATTTGGCTGGCTGGGCAGGATCCAACCATTGCGCTGAGCGCTTCCGATTATCGTAAAGAACCCATTTTTCATCACAGGTAAT
Source organism: Eupithecia inturbata (assembly GCA_963662085.1). Taxonomy (NCBI): domain Eukaryota; kingdom Metazoa; phylum Arthropoda; class Insecta; order Lepidoptera; family Geometridae; genus Eupithecia; species Eupithecia inturbata. The sequence continues at coordinate 2,930,799 of OY759206.1, read as the reverse complement.
GATTCGGTTTAAAATACCTTCATTATTGTGCCGGTTTAGTAATGTAACGCAGCAGTCGACGCGCGTTTGCCGGTTTGCTTCAGTCAATTCGTGAGGTACCCACCTTTCAAGCTTTTTAATCTTCCCAATTTGCTTCAAGTGAATTAAAACAGTTTTATCACTAACATCGCAGCCTGCAGCTAACTCGGACGTGGTTTGCGATGGATCCGCTTCCACAATAGCCTTCAACTCTTCATTATCAACTTGAGTCTCAGGCCGTCCACGGGGCTTGTTCTGCAGGTCAAAATTTCCAGAACGAAAACGTTGGAACCAAAAACGAACTGTGTTTTCTTTTGCAACACGACCGCCATACACATCATTCACCCTTCGAGTTGTTTCCGCAGCACTAGTGCCACGGCGGAACTCGTACTCGTAAATAATGCGATATTTTAAGTTTTCCATTTTGTAAAATGAGTGACGCAAACAGAAAAAAACAGAAGAAAACAAAACAAATGAATGACGATCATCGAAGCACAAATACATGAGTCTATAGCTGTACAAATTTGAATTTGGAATTCCTTACCAAAGAGGAGAAATTTGTGATTAAAGTGGCCAGTACGAAAAACGCCAATTTCATATGTAAGGACCTAATATATGTTATTCTGGGACAAGAACCTGATGTGTGCAAAATTTCATCTCGATCCATTTAGTAGTTTTGGCGTTGTCTTTCGCACTAACATCTTCACAACAACACAAACTTTCACCTTTAATTATAAGATTTATAAGTCACCTAATAAATAATAATAAAAACGCATAAAAGTTTCTGCCCGCGGACTCGCACGCGTTCTCTCTACGGTAACGTTTAAAGGTTATTTCCTAACCCATGAAAACTGATTTTTGGAATAAAAAGTAGACTATATGTTATTCTAGGTCTAGACCTAATTTATGCAAAATTTCAGCGCGATCCGTTTAGTAGTTTTTGCGTGATGAAGTAACAAACCTGCACATATATATCCAGCCTCTCAGCTGTCTCACGGAGAGGTACAAGCTGAAATGATTTTTTTTGCGTTGCAGATTGAATCTGAAATGTATTTTTTCCAAGACCACAGAGATAAATATAAATATATAATGCTGGACAATCCACACAGCATCATCTAGCCCCAAACTAAGCAGAGCTTGTGTTATGGGTACTAGATGACTGATATACTTAATACAATGCATTATATAGATAGTTTTTTTTGTACATAGAAAATACCGAGAACACCCGGAACAAATATTTGCTGATCATACAAACATTTGTCCCAAGGCGGGAATCGAACCCGCAACCTCCGGCGTCGCAGGCGGACCTTCGCCCGCCAAGCCTTATCGGTCGTCAGACAACGCACTATGCACATGGCCTTATATCGTTTGTCGCTTCATTTGTCCGTTCAAGGGCAATGTTTCAGTAATTGAAAAACGCCATTGTTAACCAACTCGATGTAAACTACGTTTTCCTGTATCATATAATCATACATTACCTCTGTGGCGCGGCGGGCGATGGTCCGCCTGTGGCGCAGTTTGCGGGTTCGATTCCCGCCTCGGGGCAAATGTTTGTACGATCTGGAGATAATTTGTTCTGGGTGGTTTTTATGTACTTACCTCCTCTTTTTGGCGTTGTGTTCGAAAAAATATTTTTAGCGTTATGCTTTGTAGGAAGGAGTTTAAATTGACAAGTAGTGCTAATTTTGTGCCAAAGTCGACAGCTATAAAGTGATTTTTAGATTAAGAGGGCGCAATACGCGCTGTTTTGCGACAAGGATAGGCATAGGATTTCACGTTCATAGGAGCGGGACGAAGCATACGCTTTTGGAACGGCGTAAGCGCCTAAATCAAGTTTTTGCTTATTGACAAGAAAACTTACTTTTTGGTTCCTTGAACTAGAAACTAGTTCAAGGAACCAAATAATTAGTAATAACCTACGAATCAAAACATAAGTAATTTCAATAAGGTTTCTTAGATCTCGACCAAATTATGTGCGAAACAGTGGACCTTCATGATTTTTATATTGTTATTTTTTCGCAATCGTGTTTTCACATTCAAGGAAGCAATGAAAATTTTGAATTTTATGTAATTCGAGGTTATTACCACGGGGCTCCCGTGAGTACTGAGATCTAGGCCTCCAAACCTGTTAGGTTCGCACCTTACAGCATTAAAATGTTGCCGTCAAGACGATCAAAATAAGAAGGATGGCAAAATTTTTAGTGCTATCTAATTTAATTTAGTTTTGGATACATCTGAATTGAGACCAATGTTTGCAAAAGTTGTATATTCAGTTTGGCCTGAGTAAGGTACACTTGAAACTTGCGTCAAACCTGTGAGAAAACTTTGCAATGTTTAACGTACAGGCTCATCAGAAAGTCAACAGTATTTCCAACAAAGGTGTGAAAATCAAAACAATCCATTAGTGATGTGAAAAACGCCTTGTTTGGTAATAAAAATACTTTTTATGATGGATGTAGAATACCTATCTCAACATACATAGATTTTGTTTATAAAGATTTTGGGCAGTGCAAAAAAAATGAAGAATTTTTAAAGTTTATAGATTAAAATTATGTAGGTTCTTGATTATGAATAAGGTTTCGGTTGTTGTGACTTTAATTTTTTTTTTTTAATACTGCTATGTCCTTTAATAATTTATTTGTTCGTAGTTATTAACAAAGAAAATTACAATCAAATAATAAAAACAAATTAGAACTAGTATTTACAATAGAAACAATTAAGCTAACTGCAAACTGTAGCAAACAATCTACAGGTAGCTCAACTGATCCATATCAATACCAGTCGGAAGCGTCCCCAAGACGCCGGCTGCATTGCCCCGCTGTATGGCAATGCTGATGCGCTGCGCCAGGTACCCGCCCGCTCTCGGGTCACGCGTCGCTTCGACCAGACGCTCAGATAACTTTTTAAAAACCCGGAGAGTCTTACCCCAAAGGGAGCAAATGTGTAGGCTCTGTCGAGACCTGCATATTGCGCCTCTTGAGATCCTCGACCAATCCTGTAATTAGTAATTATCTGGTGCGATTGTTTTTTGTTTTTCATACAATTATCTGCGCTGACGACGTGACAAATCCAGGCAAACAGTACCTAAACGAAAAACATAAGAGGATCGCGCCAGCTTCTAAAAATTTACCTGTTTCAGGAACCCAACTTGGCACAATGCTAGTCTAAATAAAATAAACGCTAAGAATAGTTCAACTATTATAGAAGCAAATAAACATGTTTTTTACAAAATGAAGCATGGAATGTTGAAAAGCGTCGTGGTAGAATATTGGCTAATAATGTAATAATTAATTTCAAATCAAGCACTTATTACTGTTTATTATATAAATAAACAAATGTTTTATAAACTCTAGGTATTTTGGCTTGACTTCTAGTTTACGGTTGAAGCAAACCGCGTGCAATGAAAACTGAAAGTTAGTACATATAATTCAAAATGGCTGACATGACGTAAGCCAGTAACTAGTTTGCAGCGGACAGGACCGGTTCTGTCCGGTTTTTTCCAGGTTATTGAACTTGTTCGTGATAAAAATTCGCCGGTGAATTTATTCTGTTGCGAAATTTTGACCAGATTTCTCGTTAATGTGACAGTTTTAAGTGTTCTCATGTCGGTGGTAAAGTTTTACAGAAATTTTAAAGTTTTATTGATAGAATTGTGCACCATTCAAGAGTTTTATTGGATAGGCATCTAGTGATTACGTATTCATAACTAAAAATATGTGGGTAGATATAAAAAAATACCAAATAAATCTAACTATCGTTATAAATTATTATGCGTTGTATTCCATTCAAAAGCTTTATTGGATAGGCATCTAGTGATTGTGATTACGTATTCATAACTAAAAATAGGTAGATATAAAAAAATACCAAATAAATCTAACTATAACGTTATAAATAATTATGCGTTGTACATCAAAGTACCAATTTTACTAATACTTTTAGTACTCGATAAACTGAGTAAGGTAATTTTTGTACTCAATTTATCGATGACATAATTTTTATCTGCGCTCCTTATCAGTTGATACCTATGTACCTAAGTAAAGTACCTACCTACCTTTAGGCACAGATTTTATAATACTACTATCTTCTGCCCGCGGCTTTGCATGCGTATTTTCGGTATAATAAGTAGCTTATTATCTAAGTTAGGCTATATTTTAAACGTACTTCAAATTTCATCATGATCTGTTCAGTCGTTTTGGAGAACTTAGGTAACAAATTAAAATTCGCAAACTTTCGGCTGTATAATATCAGTAGGATAGTACTTAACTTATGTTTCCCATGTACATCTACGTATAGTAAAGTAAAGTAAAGTCAGTGCCGCTTTTCATGTTACTTTTCAATTCAATTCAATTTCAAATCGTTTATTGTAAATAAGTGATTTACATAGTGAACTTAAGTAATTACACATTTTTACAATGTCATTAGGTACCTACTTTATATTATATTAAACACAACTTATTGGTATAAAGTGGTACTAGAAAATTGGTAAAAAAGAAAATACTTAACAAATATGTGTAGATTGTTTGTGTTATGAACATAAATCCGCTATCTACTAACCTGCTCATAACACTCTGCTTTCATTTTTAAGAATTATATATACATATATATAAATTTATATACCTATATATATTATGGAAACAGTGACAGCAAGAGAAATAGTGTATGTGTCTTTGAAAATTGGTTGTGACTTCGCACACCTTACAGTGACCGGAATGCGTTCCATAGCTGGGCAGCCTGGACAGTAAATGAGTTGCCGTGGAGCAAAAGGGTTTTAGAGTAGCGGAGAGAAAGAGAATGAGAAAGATGAAGAAATGTGAAACGTGCTTTGAGATATGGGGGTGCAGAAGACAGAAATAAAATATTTATAAAGAATAGAATAGAATCAATATTTGACGACCGATGTGGCGCGGCGGGCGAAGGTCCGCCTGCGACGCTGAAGGTTGCGGGTTCGATTCCCGCCTTGGGACAAACGTTTGTACGATCTGCAAATATTTGTTCCGGGTGTTCTGGGTATTTTCTGTATATAATAAAAAATAACTATCTATGTAATGTATTGTATTAAGTTTATCAGTCATCTAGTACCCATGCACACAAGCTCTGCTTACTTTGGGGCTAGATGATGCTGTGTGGATTGTCCAGCATTATTTATTTATTTTATTTATATATTCACAGAAAACATAACAAATATTACAATGCTGTTGTTGTATCCGTGGTATCAATATAATACTAACAGTAGTTATGGACTGGTGTGTGAATATTAATAAATCTATCTACTTACATAATAATAATGATTAAGAATTAAAATAAAAATGTCTTGTCTGTTTAAAATTAAAGTATTCCTCTACCTACGCTATAAAAACAATGAGTCAGTAACTATTTAATAACAATAATGACCGTCGTCCCGATAGTCGTTTCGGTTAATGGCGTTATAGCGAAGAGCCTCGATCAACATCTCAAGAGACTCTCGCTAGGAAGTTGGATCAAGGGACAGATCCAAAAGGCAGTACTCCTGGACTCGGCGCGCATCATCAGGAAGTTCCTCTCTCTGCAGCCCTAGTCACCGGCCGCTTGAGGCTAGCTTCGCGGCCGGTGATTCATCGTTTTGATATATTTTTTACTGTAGAATAGTTTTATAATATTTTATTTTCTACAGTAAAAAATGTATTTTATAACGAGATTTAAAATAAATGATGTGGAAAATAATAAAAAATATTTATGCACAGAGATGGGTTTACAAAGTAGGAACTTATAATCTATTTCACACGTGTAGTTCGTTGCGTCTTTCATTACGTACATACCTACTTGTTATAAACGTTCCAGGGTCATAAATAATGACACCTCGCTCTAACTAAGTTTGCTAACTTGTATTTAGACACGAGGGCTCAATCCTCTGGCTACTTAAAGGTGGAAAATTAGTTACAGCAGTGAAACATGAGAAAAAACAATAAGTAAGGGATATATTATATCCCTTACTTATTGTACAAATTACTTCGAAATGAACCTTAATCCTAATTAATTACAAATATATAAATACTAGAAAAAAATTAAAGTGAATATATAAATTAATATAGGCCAGAAAAGATTGAATATCCAACAAGTAGAGTGTGATAGAGCGTTTGCATTCTAGTTGAGTTTTCTGTTACTACTTTACTCAACCTATATATATAAAAAAAAATTGCCGTGTTAGTTACACTATTTATAACTCAAGAACGGCTGAACGGATCTCGGTGAAATTTGGCAGCGAGGTAGATGCCGGAAATAGGCTACCTTTTATTCCGGAATAAAGCGTGCGAAGCCGCGGGCAGCAGCTAGTTTGTTATAAGAATAAGAATGTTTTTATTTCAAAATTTACAACGTACCCTTAAAGTTAATAATAGCTAATTATACCACTAAATAATTTACTTTAAAGATAGATAAGTTAGCACAAACAGATTATAAAGGTATACATAAGAGCTAAAAAACTTAGTACTTCAAGGCTTCTATGTGTTGCATGTCTCGTTCCTTCCGTGCTAGTTATAAAACTGTGTTACGGCAAGGTAGAGCTCAATACCTCAATGGCTAGACTAGGGTTTGGTTATTAACATAATTATAGGTTATAGAGAGATGGACCCAAGAACTGAGAATGATTTATTAAGCCTATTTTTAAATAATGTCATAAGGATTCCATTGCTAACATATATAAAACATCTTAATTGCCATGCAAAACGAATTTCTGGCGAAAAGCGTAGAATGTTGATTTGGCATAAAAATCTTTTTTTTATGTCTAGTATGCCTAGGTATAAGAAGAGTTAGGATGAGAGAATTTCGCCGAAGCCTTATGGGTACCTGAGCTTTTTGCGGAACTCCGAGATGTGGTCATACTTGCGCATAATTTCCCTGGGTACCATGGATCAATAGCCATTGCAACAAACTTAACTTATACCTCATAAATTGAAACCATTTTTTTATATTTAAAAAACTGTCTTTTTGATTGTAAATTAAGTTTTATGTCAGCACAGTCTACTCTTTCGATCGTACAAAAATATATTTGTTTGAAGTTGACAGTGAATATGCAGTAACGAATTTTTATATATTTAAATTATCATATAGGTCTTTTTTTTACCACGGAAATGGCCTTTATTAACAAAGAAAATTACAATCATATAATCAAAACAAATTAGAACTAGTATTTACAATTGAAACAAGCTAACAGCAGACTGTTGCAAACAATCTACATAAAGGTTAAAAATTCGTACATTCATTTCATATCTTCTAGATAGCCGAAGATTTATCAAACAGCGTCCGTGTATGATATAATAGAGCAACATTGTAATATTGTATGAACATATTCAACAGTATACAGGGTGAGGTAAAGTTCGATGTCATTGTGGCAGCTTCCTTTCCTTTTGTAGTAACTACCAGAGACTAGTAAAGGTAGTAAGTAGGTTTTGTTCTTAGTTATCGACATAGCTCAGAGAATTAGCAAGCTGAAGTGGCAGTGGGCTGGCCATATCTCGAGAAGAACCGACAACCGCTATGGTAAACGTGTTCTTGAGTGGAGACCGCGACTCGCCAAACGTAGTGACGCCCTCCGGCCAGGTGGGATGACGATCTGCGAAAGACTGCAGGCAGATGCTGGATGCGGCAAGCTGAAGACAGGGTGCTATGGCGCTCATTGGGGGAGGCCTATGTCTAGCAGTGGACTAAGATAGGTTGATGATGATGAGGTTTTGTTCTTACAAAACAATCAAATAATTTGAAGAAAAAGGTTGGTTGTTATGAAACAACTAAGAAAATACTTCAAATACCATATAATTTACACAGTTTTTGTAGGTTTTGTGGGACTAATACTAATCCGTAGAGAATATTTTTTGGGATCTTCTTGGGATCCTTCTCTACCTATACAATAATCGGCCAACAATTGACGGAGCTATCTAAAAAATAACGTACAAATAGCCGAATATAGCCTTAATTTATTTACGTCGGATAAAATGACATATTTTGTAGGAAAAAAGCAAGTTGGTCTCAATCACAGAACAGGGGAATACGTCCCGACTCAATCGACTCTCGTTTCCACGAGGAACACTGCGAAAAACACATTTTCCAATGTAACTTAGGTAGGTTATTAAAAAGTTATCTGAGAGTCTGGTCGAAGCGGCGCGTGACCCGAGAGCTGGTGAGTATCTGGGGCAGCGCATCAGGACCGCCATACAGCGAGCCAGCGTCTTGGAGACGCTTCCGCTCAATTGAGCTATCTGTAGATTGTTTGCAACAGCCTACAGTTAATGTTTCAATGGTAAATATTAGTTCTAATTTGTTTATATTATTATTATTGTTATTGTAATTTTCTTTGTTATTAAAGGCTATTACCATTGTAAAAAAAAAAACTTAGAAGTTAAATCTTGGTAGGTCCTAAATAAAAACACAAGATTTTAAAACACCTATTTCCATACAATTTTTCTGCCATTCGCCACAAGGTTTTCAAATGTTGCTCCACCATTTATAAAGCCATTATAACTTCGTATTTATGGGTTAGGTTGATGTGAAGCATGATATGATAAGAAATTAATGGAAATGTAATTTGTTCCGTAGTACCGACCTGTACGGCATATCATCGAATCTGCTTAAAACTATCGCGAAATCAATTGCCATAGTTATTGCTCATCTTTTCAACATCTGTATTCGAGCGGGAATATATCCTGAGCCCCTAAAAAGAGTAAAAATATCTCCTCTCTACAAAGGGAAAGGGAAAAAATCGGAAATAAAATCCTACCGGCCGATCTCCCTTGTCCCCGCCATCAGCAAGATCTTTGAGGTCGGACTCAATAAAAGATTGTTATCTTTTATCGGAAAGCGAGCAATCATGTCGGACAGACAGCACGCCTATAGAGCCGGACGTGGCACCACAGACCTGGTGAGGGAAGTGGTATGGCGAGTGCTCAGCGCGCGCGAAGGCGGTCAATGCGTGGCGCTACTATGCTGTGACCTGTCGCGCGCGTTCGATACTGCTGACCATCATCTCATCTCCGACAAACTAAATTTCCACGGAATAAGAGGCCCGGCTCTATCCCTTTTGAGGTCTTTTATGTCGAACTCTCAGACCGTGGTGGGTGAGTATGGGCGATTGAAGTCAGCAGAGTTAATTAACACCATGGGTGTGCCGCAGGGCTCATGCCTTTCAAACACGTTGTTTAGCCTTCTGCTGAACGACCTTCCTAAAGCCGTTGGCGAGGCGCAGGCATATAGAGGTATGTACGCTGATGACGTAGCCGTCATTGTGACCGCGCCAAAAATGCCCGAACTGGAAGTAAGGCTGAACATCGTTGTGCAGAGTCTTGAGCGGTGGTTCCGGTCGAATGGTCTAGCTCTAAACAGAGATAAAACGTGTTACATGACATTCCGCCTAAATGGCACCCCCAAGCCACTGTTTAAAGTAACTGCCGGTAACACCGCCCTACAGATGGTTGAATCCGTAAAGTTGCTGGGATTTCAAATCGATAGCGGTCTCACCTGGGAGAACCATATAGAAGAGCTCTGCTCGAGACTAGGCCGCACATGCTTCGCACTGCGCCGCCTCGCCGCGACTGCCACCCGCAGCGTGGTGCTGGCGTGCTACCACGCGACGGTGCACAGCACTATTACGTACGGTGTGGAGCTTTGGGCGCGCGCTGCTGACGTTGACCGTGTCTTCGTCATGCAGAAGCGCGCAGTGCGCGCCATCGTCGGTGTGCCAGACGATGTGTCATGCCGCGAGTATTTTAAAGAACTAGGAATATTGACGCTCGCCTGCGAACTAATCTACCAGGTGGCGACGTTCACCCACAAAAACATCGATAGCTTTAAACGTAGAGGCTTAAACACCTCTCGGGCTCTCCGCAGCAATAAGCTAGCCCACCTCTTAGTCGCACCCACTCATAAGCTGTGCAAATCGGAGAGGTCCGTGTACGTCATGGGTCCCTCTGTATATAATAGGCTACCGGACACAATCCGAGGGGATGCAACCTCCACAACGGCCTTCAGATTGAGGCTACGCAAGTGGCTTCTCGAAAATTCGTTCTACTCTGTAAAAGAGTTTTATGAACTGCCAATTCTTTAGTTATAGTAATGCTTATAGTTAAATCAATAAGTGTGAATCAATAATTAATATGTGTTTATTTCGAATTTATTGTAATTATAATATAGATTATTGTTATTTAAGAAATATGTACCTACATTGGTACCTTGACTTATAACATGGTGTTGTCAATAAAGTTATTGTATTGTATTGTTCAATACAACAATTACTGTTGCGTTCGACGAATGTATTTTAAAGTAATGGAGATTTCCACTACATTTAGATAGAAAGATAATGCTATATTCAGAGAACTTATAAATAAAACAGTTTGGCAAAAGGTAACAGAATTGTTACCCCAGAATTGAACCTTATCGCTTAAAGCGATTTCTTCCAGGGAACCAAACCTTAAAAGAGACGATCAGCGAATAGATTGGGACAAGTTTTGCTTAATCGGTCTGGCCCAAATTGAGGATCCCAGAGGGTCCGGACCTATAGAAGTGGAAGTGGATCCTGTAGATTCAGATATTATCCAGCAGGGCTATTCAGACTCTCTGCTACCGAGTCATCGTCGCGGAATCTGACACAGATTCGCGCGAAATCCAAATATTTTAGCGGTTTATAATATTTTCTGCGCTCTGCAAGGTATTAAACTACCATTTATTTATTTATTTTTATTTACCAGAAAATATCAAAAAAGTTTAACTTTGTAAAAGTTTAAACTTTTTCGATTTGTTAACAATGTTAGTTATTATTTATCGGGTCTTTATCACGTACTTTATGTTATTATTTCCCCTACACGTTTCCATCGCGTTACACCACCGTACGCGATAAGCGTGTGCATCGTGGCTTATCGCGTATGCCCAGTGAATGGAAAAAACATAGAAACATTCCTTGCGCTAGAAAATAACCTAAAATCAAAGTATGCTGTAGTAGGCGGCACATGTAAACTATGCTGCGAACGAGTTTCATTCGCAAGCCGACTGACTGTAGCAACAGGAAGGCGTTGTAGAAAGAAAATGACGTACGCGACTTACAAGTTAAACGACAATTTAATATTAAACTTTGAACTGAGCGTCCCAAGTGTTAACCAATTGTTGGCGTAGGATATTAAAGATGTAAGTTTTTGGGGCAAGTTGCGCGCATGTTTTCCTTAAAAGAATGGAAGGCATCCATGTTTTTTCCGTCCACTGCGTATGCCCCAATAAACAAACCAACATTTTTAATATCAAACAACTATATATGTACTTACCTAACCTGCATCCTTGTTAAGAAAATATTAACTAAAAAAATACATACGCAAATAACACTTACAAGTAAAACCTATACCTACAACTTGAGAAATAAAAATAAGTTAACACTAAGGAGTCCACGAACCAACTATGGAAAAAGAAATATTCTTTATGAAGGTGCGCAGATGTACAACAGTTTACCCGATAACATTAAGAACTGTTTATCAATGCACATATTTAGGAAAAGACTGAACAGTATATTTATGATAAGATCTTTTAAGTTAGCGTGGCGGTACCAACAAATAATGTAAAACTTACTACTACAATTATTATCAAACTATTATAACTTAGTATTAATTAGTTAAGATAGTACGTAAGATTATTGTATGTACTCATTTAAGTGAACATTGTTCTTTTGAGTAAATAAATTCGTTAAACTGAACTGAATAAAATCATATAATAACAGGTTCGTGTGCTTCTAGATCTGAGCCGAGTTCGGTTTGACGAAAGTATGAAGACGACAGAGATAGATAGATAGAAAACACTTTATTATACCACACAAGACATACATCGTGACGTCTCATTTTTGTATGAGATTTTCGTAGTTCTATGTCCGCACGATAGAGTCGCCGTACCAAATCACTTAGAAAAATTAAACATCACGAATGACGTATCGATACTATCGTCAAACCTAACTCAAGACTCTGGAATAACATACCTACAGGCTATATTTTATAATAGTCTGCAAACTTTGAGCATTGCTATCTCTCACTCTGTCTTCTTCTTCATAAGCCAGAGTGAGAAATAACACTGCTTATCAACAGTTTTAAGCTTAGCAGACCATTATGAATACCTACGGGGGATGTTTATTCCGGAAAAGATGTTTGTGTTTGGTGTGGATGTTTATGCCAGAAACTACATAGTTACAGAAAAAAAATGGCGGTAATAAAGGATTCGTTTGTAAATAACATAATACACAATACATCTACAGCATGTAGATGGTTCACTGGTTCACTGCTGGACTCGCTCAGGTCTGCCCCTGATAAGCGCCTTATTGGCTTTTCTCATATGGGGGTTATGTCCATAATCCCCACGCTGGGCATGCGGGTTGGGGATCGCAGTTCGGTGGTAGAATTGTTCTGCAGGGGGCGCTGCTGCCCGCCCCCGGTGAATATCCCTTAGTCTCTAACGACATCCGCGGGAAGAGTTGGGGTGGTGCAAATTCCGGAAGTGGCTGAAGTACAGTTTGGTATAATGTTTAACGTAGTAAAACCGGCCAAGTGGTTATCGGGCCACGTGCTACGGAGGGTTCCGTAGTCACTCGACTAAATAACATATTCATTGAGTAAACATGCCAAAGGTCCTGTCAGAAAACCAGCGTTGCTCTAGTTTCTGTGGAGCAACATTACGAGTATGCTGAGGCAGGACCTTTTGGTTCGCTACTTTATAATTATTTGTTTTTTTATTTAGAATTTTAGGTTATTTATAATGTAGTGAGCTAAGTATATAAAATCTTTCTTCTTTATTTCTTTAAAGTAAAGTAAAGTAAAGTGTCGTTTATTGCTTGAAATACATGTAGGTACAGGTGTTTTTATGTCTATGTGAGTCAATGTATTCCTACCTTTACGGTGTGCAATGTCTGTGTACAAATAATAACAATTTAATTAATTAAGCTTACAATAAAATAAAATAAAACTGTACTTGAAACTGATGTTGGATAAAAACAACATAAAATAAAGAATGTCATCATGAAGCAGAAAAATCTTTGTCAGTTAAAAATTCATTTATAGCATAATAACATTTATTTGAAAGAATCGTTTACATATTCTTTGAGAATAGTAAACATTATAAAACTTTGAGAAACAGTTCTGGAATGGACAAACAGAGGCCTTTTGCAATGACCCACACGAACATATATACTAACATTGGAATTTTTGACCCTTACTTAGACCCCGCTATCTCGTTAGACCCCCAATTTCATCTGATGTTACTAATTAGTTTAAGACTTTTACGTAGTCGGATTTTGGTTTGAACTATACTTTTTATTCCATAAATCATTTCCCATCGAGTTTAATAAATATGTTATAAAAATTTCCATAGAAACCACGCGTGCGAAGCCGTGGGCAGAGACTAGTAATTTTTAAATTATATAAGTGGTACCTACTGATAGTTAGAACTTATATCCAGAGGAGGTAATTATTATAAACGGCCATTTATATCTTGTACCTATTTGTCTTATTATTTTATTGCAAGCCATTTTGTTTGTCAATCAATCAGTTGCATTTTCGTAAACAGCGGGAGCGAGAGAAAAATATTCTGTGAAATAAAAAAACAAACCAAAAAGAACCTTTAGATAAAAAGCTGAGAATCACAGATTTTGTGAAATAAAACGAGCGAAATAAAAACTTTATCTAGAAGTACCAATGTGAAACCAAATAATTGTGAGCTAAAGAATCAAAACAGAAAGTGCATTGACAAAAATCTGTAAACTAAACATAATACTGTGATCGAACTAAAAAAAACTCAACCTTACAGTGCCAAAATCTTTGAACCAAATAAAACCCTCCCTGTGAACCAAGTAAAATCCTAACCAATCCTAGCAAAAGTGCCAATGTGAGATCCAAGATGGCGGGCAGTGTATCCTCTCTGGTCTCCTGCAGTGACCTGACTCCTGGAAGCTTGGACGTCTGGCTGGACCTTCCTGATGAGATCAAGTATGATCCGTTGTTGGCGCCGTTCAAGCATCGATATGAAGAACAGCATGGTATGTTTACCTACCAGATACAAGAGCTTCGGCCAAACACCGAACAAACACGAAGCAGGAGCGTCAATAACTCGAAACTTTTCTTATAAAAAGATCCCGCGTCTCGGTCGCGTAGCAAGGCTCCATTGAGGCGTCATTGCAGCGTCCGCCACGCGGCTGACACTCCCGCTTCGCGACCATAGATATAAGTAAAGTCTGTAGATATGGTACTTTCTCCCAGCGCTTACTCAACAACTGGCCTGTGTTACAATTACACGGAAACACTCGCTCACAGTTACATTTCCAATCTAGTGCTATAATTATAATGAACAACAAAGATGAAAAGCAGTATCTAGACCAAAGTTCGGCCGAGACAACAATACGACTGAGGTGGGTAGACCTAAATTACATACAATTTATTAAATATTTATTAAATATTGTATTTATTAAATACAATTGCACCTAAATTGAGCCTTCCACTTTCGAGAGGCTAGTACCTCATCTCCCCTTAATTACTTAGATCGATGTTCGCGACCCACGTTTTTAAGGTGCTGGTTTGGAAGCTTAAGACTTCATTATGAGTGTAAGCGGGTTAACTACGAACCTAGTGTGGTTAGCAGAACACCAACATTTCACCTCATAACGAGGGACTTTTTAACGGTAAGTCAACTCGCTTAACATTCATTGTGAATTTTTAAACCATGACAGGTTTTACAGTAAGACATTTATGTCGACGTGAGAACTTAAAAAAAAAACATACAGACGAACTGAGAACTTCCTCCTTACAAAATGAACTGTTTTAAATTATATGTATTGAAAACCTCCTTTTCAATACACATAATTTATAACAGTTCTACTTAGCTCTCTTACCTACGCCTATGTTTATATATTACTAACTGGTCCAACAGAAGACGTTCTCCTGTCATAACTACGAGTATTGAAATTTTCTTTTTTCCGCGCAACTTTCCGATTTTTCTTTCTTATGAACCTTCTCCTAACAATAACAAACAACAAAAGAAGAATTAGCGAAATCGGTCCAGCCGTTTACACGTGATGACCAAGGATTTCCCTTGGTCCTGGCATCATTTTACATTTTTGGATTCATTTTTGTATTTATAATATTATATGGTGAATGCAACGTAGCCTATAATTTCAACATTTCTACTTACCCAGAAATACTTTATTTTGCAGCTTTAGTAAAACGCCGGCACGCGTTGAGGTTTTTGTGTGTTACGCTAGTTTGCCGTGGTATCGTAGAGCGCTCTACGAAGTTAGAAATATAGATTTATTGTCCTAGAGGAAAGGGGAAAGTAAGCGGAAGTAATAAATATGAAAAAAGAGGGAAAACTCGTCTACAAAATGGTGCAATTCGCAATTGTCTACATTTTTTTTCGCTTCTCAGATAACTTCTGTGATGTAGAGACCTGATAGATTATTCTCTAAAATTCAAAACCATTTTTATTTTTAGGTAAACTGGATCCCAAAGATGAGAGCGAGGGAGACAAAACTATTTTCCGCAAAGAAGCTCAACACGAGAATGGTCTTGCCAACGACAGTCACCACGAAACAGATATTGGGTAAAAAAATTACAATACAAATTCTACGGACGACAATTTCGCGACGTTCATAAGTACTTAGAATTTATCGCTGCGATATTCAGCAGTTGATTGGGCTGATGATGATGATGACGATGATGATAATTATGGCTGGTGGTCGCGGCGTAAGAATTGACCCCTCCAACACAGTCCGTGGATGTCGTAAGAGTCGACTAAGGGATCCTACCAGAGGACCAGCAGCTTCCTTCTGTGTTTATTAACACCATTAATGCGATCACAAATCCCTCTGCCAAGCGCAGTGATTATGGCAAAACCCCTCTCTTTTGGAATGATCTGAGGAAAACTGGAATTATTATTATTTCGATTCCAGTTTTCCCCTTTATGGCGGATTTCAGGGGGGAATACTGGAATTCTCTTTGTCTTAGACAGCGGGAGAATGAACAACGTCTTGCATGTCGAAACATGTACTGGTTTCTGTATTGTATATAATATGTATGTATGGTATTGGTTACTAGCCCGCGGCTTCGCACGCTTTTATGGAACAAACAGTAGCCTACATTTTATTCCAGTTCCAGATCTATATGTGTGCAAGATTTCATCTCGATCCATTCAGTGTCTTTGGCCAAACATCACAACGGCATAACCTTTCGCCTTTATAATATCAGTCATCTAGTACCCATAACACAAGCTCTGCTTAGCTTGGGGCTAGATGATGCTGTGTGGGTTGTCCAGCATTATGTATTTATTTATTTTTTCAGGTTAATGGAACCAATGCCTGTAGATGATGAAAAACAGAAGATATCCACAAAAAGAAAGGTAAGGTTAGAACCTTTTCTATGGTATCGCGAGTTCCCTTTTGTGCAACTCAATTGCGCGAATCAGTTGAGCAAATTGAGCAATAGGACCCTTATTTCGTTCCCCATTGCTCACTTGCGTTGAGCAATGGGGAACAAAAATAAACAAGGTAGGCTAAGGTAAGGTAAGGTGTGCTTATTTTATATGTAGGTAACCTATAAAATAAGCACAATTAAAAAATATCTGAAAAATAATCAAAAAAACGCGTTTCTTGTATGGAATCCCCCTTAAATTTAGATATTTATTTTATTTTTATTACTTGTTGTTATAGCGGCAAGAGAAATTCACATTCTCTGAAAATTTCAACTGTCCACCTCTTACGGTTCATGAGATAGAGCCCTATGACAGACGGACGGACAGACGGACGGACAGCGGAGGCTTAGTAATAGGGTTCCATTTTCACCCTTCGGGTATGCAACCCTAAAAACAACACGTTTTCAAACAACTTCTTTGCACTAAGAGCTTTTCTGGCAAGGAGCCGTAATCTGGACGCCGATTACTCGCGGTCGACTTTGAATTTTATTTCCCAATAAAAATTATTCTAAACTTGCTCGGATTATAAACTTGGCTTGGCCAAGTTGGGTTTTGGTTCTTATTTATTTTTGTTGACAGGTCACTCGAGCCCTAAGAATAGTGAAGTTGACTGCATTAGTAGCCGGCTGGCTGCTACTCACTGTAGCCTTGCTGCTCAATCGAGAGAAGAGCGATGTTGTTCTGCATACTGCTGTTAAAGGAGGGCAACTCAAAGGTATCTACACTAGGATTAAAACAATTTGGCCGCAACCTGTTCTGCAGGCTTAGGATTTGCACCATCCCAACTCTCCTGCGGGTGTTGTAAGAGGCGACTAAGGGATATACCACCGCCACCGGGGGCGGGCAGCAGCGCCTCCTGCAGAACAATTCTACCACCGAACTGCGATTCCCAACCCGCATGACCAGCGTGGGGATTATGGGCATTACCCCCCGTGAGATAAAAGCCAATAGGGTGCTTATCAGGGGCCAGGGGAGGCCTGGGTCCAGCAGTGGACTAATATAGGCTGTGGAGGAAGTGGCCGCAACCTGAAGTTGCGTCAGTGGCTGCACAGTAACTCGTTTATAAAAACAAAATAGTGGTGCGCATGTGAAAACGTTGCTTAGTATAGCCAATTTCACTCCGGGCAAGTTGTTTCAATCTTATTGTACTTATGACGATGATGACGTAGACGTCGCGTAGTTATAACATTATAAACCGGTTACTGCCCGCGGCTTAGCACGCGTTATTTCTATGGACACGTTATATGGATATTTATATCCCATGGACGCCGAAGATTGCGGATCAAATTATAGCCGTCTTGCCTTATTTTTGCGCCACATAAAATTACACTAATTTCTGCAGTTTCAGTTTATACGTTGACTGTTTCAGAATACGAGCTATCGCCGAGCCACGACCGGGTTAAAGTGTTGATAACTCTGACGGGTCCTTTTGACCAGCCCAGTGTCAACAGAAGTAACCATGTGCTGGAGTTGTGGCTACATCGTGCTGGGTATGATGATGAGTTTCAACAGGTACGTGAAGATCTCTAGATCTATAATACTCGCTTCTGTCCGCGGCTTCACACGGTTTTCAACGGAATAAAACTAGCGTATAATTTAGATCCGTACTAATATTATAAATTCGAAAGTAACTCTGTCTATCTGTCTGTGTATTACTTTTTCACGCCTAAACGGCTGAACGGATCTTAAAGAAATTTGGCAGGAAGGTAAATGGTATCCCGGGGACGGACATATGCTACTTAAAAAGCGCGTGCGAAGCCACGGGTAGCAGCTAGTCTGCTTATAAATATGGAAAATCTGTGTATGCAAAGTTTTAGCCTCTCCCATTGTCGACGACATCGACGACCTCTGTTGCCCAGCGGGCGAATGTGCGATTCGATTCCGCTTCGGGAAAAACTTTTATACGATCTGCAGATATGATCCGGGTGTTCTGGGTGTTTTCTTTGTACCATAAAATATCAAAAATTATATATGTAATATTAGAGACTCTATGGAGTGACGACGGTGCTGGCTGCCGGGGACTGCGTGATCAACGTCTGAAATAAGAAACTTGCTCTATGCCTAATGTCATCTGGGAGGAGCCCCTTCCGGGCTCTTCTGCGTTTGCTAGCTTAGTAGACGGACGTCTGGGTGTAGGTCTCGAAGATAAGGTCTGATTGTTATTCGGATAGGCGGTACAGTAAGAATAGAAGGAGAAGAATAAGAAGAAGACAATTGGCGCAGATATCACCAAAACTGTTGTAGCTAGTCGTGATTCTCCAAAAATATAATATTGCTTTTTAAGTTTAACGGGATAAATACTAATCCCTCGGGAATACAATTTTTATGGGACCACCTCGGGATCATTCTCTGTACATAGTGAAAGAATCAGTAAAATCGGTTGGCCATAGGCGGAGATATCAAGTAACATACATAAAAATAAAACATACTGTTTGAAGTCGGTTAAAAACCCAAAATGTATTTAGTTCCACATTGTATATCATGCGAAGTATTACCTACAGTAGTTTAACGGTATTATGTAGCTGACACGTACAATTGCAGTCACAAACAATGGTGTTTATAAATATTTATGAGACAAGACAAGTGTGCTTACATGGCAGCTAAACATGGCTTTTATGTTCAAATCACATGTGAGGCTTACCCCGCACAGCGGAATCTCACCTCACGGTTTCTTTTATCGCGGATTATAATAATCCGCACTAGAGTACTGAAGCGAAACTTACGCGGATTTTTTTCCGCAAATGCGGGCGCAGCTTCATATAATTTCCGTATGTTGCAAAATTCTGCGGAAAAAACCGCGCGGTGAGATTCAATTCAAACAATTGAACTAACTGCAGACTGTTGCAAACAATCTACAGGTAGCTCAACTGATCCGTATCAATTCCAGAGCAGAGCTTGAGTTATGGGTACTAGATGACTGATGTACTTAATACAATACATAACATAGATATTTTTTATTATACCTACACAGAAAATTCTCAGAACTCCCGGAACAAATATTTGCAGATCGTACAAACATTTGTCCAAAAGCGAGAATCGAACCCGCAACCTTTTGCGTCGAAGACGGACCTTCACTCGCCGCGCCACATCGGTCGTCGTATTATAATAATAACAATAATAACAAATTGTTTATTGGCATAAAAGCTAGTGCAACAGACAATGTGAATCCATAGGCTCCTGAACTAGTTACAAACTGTGTTTCAGGAGCCAGTAGCTTCTCCAACTAATATTAACAGATAATTATGTCAACGCAACATAACTAATTAACTAATCATAATTGTAGGTACTTACAGAGGAAATAAGTTAAAAAGAAAAACATGTAGAGCTAGTGATTTTGAGCTTGTGCATTAAAAAGTACATTGTAATGCCGACCCCTATATACTGTTTAGGTACTTATATTATAGGTATTGTGTGTGTGTTTGGCTACGAATATGAATGCTTATATTTAATATTAAATTATGTTAAGTTAAGTGTTAAGTGTTTTATGATGTATCATGCAAGCTAGTGAAAAAGGAAAATGAAAAATAAGAAAAAATAAAGGGTTTTCCAGAGGTGTTATTTTGAATAGCCCGCTATTTCGGTAGATGTCACTTTTGAAGCTGTAGTTTTTTGACATTTGACAAGTAGAAACTACGCCATTAATAAAAATGGAACGAGATGTTTTCATAGAATACATTTATAAGTATGATGTATGTGGTACTTTAACAACTTCCTATCATCAGCTCCACTTCATTATAGTCAGGATCATTTAACCACTTAATTATTGTACGTTTTATGTCTCTATTACTCTTTTTTTTATTTTATGTATTTTATTAAGTTTAATATAGAGATGTAGAGCTACAACGTTGTACCTGGTGTTTCTGCGCAAATTTACTTTTAACGGCTGGATTTGGACAACAATCAATTCGTTTGTTGGAAACTGGAAGGTGGGGAATGTTTTTTCTATGGTATCGACGGACAGACTCATAAATAAACATTTTTCTAATAATCAGGACACCGGAAATCTGGTATACCTCTGTGGTAGGGTGTCTAAAAGGTAGGTAGAGAAGATCTTTGAGAATTGCATGTTGTGCACGCAAATGTTTTTTTTTATTTATTTATTTACAAAATTTTAGGAAAACTTACAGCTAGGTCTTAAGAATATTAATTTACATAATACATGCCGGTACAGACCAGCATGTGTGCTGAGGGCCAATTAAAAAGTTACCGCAGATAAGTAGTTATATAGGATAATAAACGACGCACAGTGAAAGTAGACGACTTAAAAAGAAAATAAAAAGAAACACAATACAAAGCAAAAACAATAAAAATAAATGAATTTATGTAGGTAATGTTATTTGACAAAAAAAAAGTTATCACTGAGCAAGCGTTTAAGCTTACTTGCAGATGTGTTAAATAGATCAACGTCAATGTTTTTGTTGACCAATGAGTTGAACGATTTGCTAGCTCGAATTAAGAATGCATTTTGTCTGTAATTAGTTTTCACCATAGGAACGTAAAGAAAACTCGGTTTTCTTAATACAGCAGTATTTGTACGAAACCCTAATTGCGATTGATTTTTTCAGGTCTCTCCAAAATGGTTGATCCTACTTCCAGAAGATGAGGTTATAGATTTCTCACCAAGTGCTACAGAATCACAAATATTAATCCTAGAGAGCAGTGACCTCAGCAGCAATGGTAGTCAAAATATCACAGATTGCGGGTACGGAATAAATGGTAAGCATTGTATTGGCGATGTCGATCACTCCAACTCAGCGGGTGTCGTAAGAGCCGGCTAAGGGATACCAGAGCAAGGGCAGCAGCTACTTTCTGTGTATTTTTAGCCCTATACGCAAGCCAAAGGCGATGTTGATGGTTGAAAACAAACCGCCTTTCTTAAAAAATCTTAACCTATAATAATCGAGATAGAATCTTATCTAGATGCCTATAATTCACACTTTTGCAGCGTCTTCTTGTACGCAATTTACATTACTTGTCGCTTTGAGATCCCTCCTTCAATAAATATTGCTTACAATTTCTGAAATTTGACGCTAAGCGAGTTTTAGTTATGGTGTCGTGGTCTAGTTACAAATATTGCATGGTGACTAGGACAATCAATCAAAAAAAAGTTTATATTTAATAAAAGCGTTTAAAAAAATATTCTTATGCTCTGCTCTCTCGGACAATTTTTTTACTCACAAGCGCTATGCTAACAAAGCTCTGCGAAGGATAGCACAGAGAAACTTTCTTTACCAGGGGGGTAAAGAAAGTATTTACGGGGGGCTCAGCCCTCCCTGCCCCCCCCCCCTACTTCCACAGCCCCTAGTGATGATGGGAAAACCCCCTCCTCGTTTACCAGTGTACGTATGTCTGCTGATAAGAAGGATTGTTTTGACAAGTTTAAGAACTAAACCGGTAGTGGTCTCTGAAACAACTAAATATAACCTACAGGGTGTTTGAAAAATAGCATTGTTTGAGATCACACAAAAACCTAAGGGGTTTACATTTTTTTAATATATTTTAAAATCTGTCTTTCCTAGAGCTAAACAAATCGTACTTACTACTGCGAAAGTTTGTGCCGTTAGATGTTTGGTTGAAGACAACGCCAGAACTACTGAATGGATAGCGCTGAAATTTTGCACACATGATCTGGTCCTGGAATGACATATTAAGCTTTTTATTCCAAAAACTCATGCGAAGCCGCGGGCAGAAGCTCTTATAATTTAAAATAAAAATCTAATTTCTATTATCCCATAAGTTTCTTCAAACTGAAATAGCAATACAAGATGTCTCAAAAACCGTCTCATTCCAGGCACAAGAGTGACGCTCCGCCTCAACACAAGCAGTAGCAGTACTGTACCGCTCACAGTGTCCTACCAACTAGATCCTTTGGACCACGAGGTAAGATATCGATCGATTTTAATGGCAATATGATTGCTTTCTGGTTTGTATGTTATTGGCAACAACATTGACAACAATGTTATTGGCAATAGCATTGCTTTCTGGTTTGTATGTTATTGGCAACAACATTGACAACAATGTTATTGGCAATAGCGTTGCTTTCAGGTTTTCTATGTTATTGGCAACAACATTGACAACAATGTTATTGGCAATAGCATTGCTTTCAGGTTTTCTATTTATTTATTATTTATTTATTTATAAAAAATACAGCAGTTAGCTTACAGTCTAACACCAAAACACTAACTACTAGACATAAAAAAGAACAGAATACAATTACAAACAATATACAAAATCGAATAATAATAATAAATAAAAACAAGATTACAAATAGGGAGACATACCTACATACATAAACAGAAAATTTATTTAAAAGTAAGGTACGATCTTAAACTTAGGTATATGAGGCTTAAACTATCATTAAATATGTCTACATGTTGGAACTGTTGCAGAAAATCGTTGAGTAGTGTCATTGGCAACAACATTGACAACAATGTTATTGGCTATACATTGCTTTCTGGTTTGTATGTTACTGGCTATAACATTGCTCTCTCGTTTGTATATTATTGGCAACAACATTGAACATTGTTTTCTGTTATTTCTTTTAATCAAAATCAATTAATTATGTTTTCACAATTATGTTTTCAGGTCTTAAGAATAGTAATTTACATAATACATGCCGGTACAGACCAGCATGTGTGCTGAGGGCCAATTAAAAAGTTTCCGCAGATAAGTAGTTATATAGGATAATAAACGACGCACAGTGAAAGTAGACGACTTAAAAAGAAAATAAAAAGAAACACAATACAAAGCAAAAACAATAAAAATAAATGAATTTATGTAGGTAATGTTATTTGACAAAAAAAAGTTATCACTGAGCAAGCGTTTAAGCTTACTTGCAGATGTGTTAAATAGATCAACGTCAATGTTTTTATTGACCAATGAGTTGAACGATTTGCTAGCTCGAATTAAGAATGCATTTTGTCTGTAATTAGTTTTCACCATAGGAACGTAAAGAATACTCGGTTTTCTCAATGTAGCAGTATTTGTAGGCAACCCTAATTGCTCAAGCAGCTCAGGACAGTCTACGTTGCCATTGCAGATGTTTATGAGGTTTATATTTTTATATTTTTTATATTTTTACAGTTTTTTAATGTTTTCGGGACAGTATTCCGTCGGAAATATATATTACCACCCTGGGATCATTCTCTAAACAAAACCGAAAAATCATCAAAATCTGTTCAAAATTTACGCACTGACCGTATTGACCACCCTTTTTAGGGTTTCGTACCCGAAGGGTGAAAACAGAACCCTATTACTAAGCCTCCGCTGTCCGTCCGTTCGTCTGTCACGTGGCTCTATCTCATGAACCGTAAGAGGCAGACAGTTGAAATTTTCAGAGAATGTGTATTTCTCTTGCCGCTATAACAGCAAATAATAAAAACAAAGTAAATACCAAAATTAAAGGGGCTTCCATACAACAAACGTGGATATTTGGCTATTTTTGCTCTTAAATTGTCAAGGCTGTATCTCTTGAACTGCAATAGATAGGCACATGAAGCTTTCTATAATTAGGAAACACTTCAACTGTAATAACAACAAATAACAAAAATAAAAAAAATTTAAGGGGTCTCTGAACAAGTTAAAATTTGATGTTTTTTTAAAAAGTTGCCTGGTTTTTACGGTACGGAACCCTTCGTGTGCGAGTCGACTCGCACTTGGCGGTTTATTTGCCGCCGACACAGCCCGGCGGATTGCTATAAACTGCATTATCTAACCCGCCACCACCTCGCTGTGTGGCAAGTGTATGAGTGGTTGAGTGTGTAGAGTCCATTAAAATTTACAAACCTCTTTGTTTAAGGTTGGACTCCTGTATGCGACCGCGCTGTTGCTTGTACTATATTTTCTAATTATTTTCGAGGTAAGATATAAAAGTACCTTTATTAACAAAGAAAATTACAATGAATTAATTAATAACTGTACTATCTAATGTATATATAAAAAATCATATCTTTCTAGATAGTCAACCGCACGCTAGCGGCTCTTCTTTCCTCCTCGTTTGGCATTGGCGTGCTAGCCTGGAGTGGAGCGCGTCCCACACTAGAGGAGTTGGTCTCATGGCTGGATGCGGAGACGCTGCTGCTGCTCTTCAGCATGATGCTGCTAGTGGCTATCCTGGCGGAGACGGGCCTGTTTGACTACCTGGCTGTATCGGCGTACGAGGTAGCCACACATCACAGCACCAAAATAGCTAAGCGATTTTGATATTATGAGCCATCAAATACTCGAATGTTCTCCTTTATAATATTTACATGCATTTTGCAGGCCTTCGCCCTCTCATTTGCCGTAAAAAAGTGAAACAAGCGAGGACCGAGTCGGTTTTTTATCGGTTTCAATTAATCACTTGGACCATGACCTGATCACTTGTAAAACCATGATGCTAGCTTAACATATTATTGGGCCACCGAGTCTCTTACGGATGGCCAGGACATGGAAAGGGAACGTAGGGCATTATCCATCACAGCAAACACGCTGGCCCGTAGGTTTGCGCGTTGCACTAAGCAGGTGAAAACGACGTTTTTCAGGGCTTATTGCCAGTCGTTTTATACGTGCAGCCTCTGGGTCAAGCACACCAAGAAGTCTTGGAATGCCCTGCGGATCCAATACAACAACTCGTTCAGGGTGCTGATGGGGCTGCCCGTACGAGTAAACGGGTTCGCGGCGATAATGCGCAAAAGATCTGCGTCCCTGATGCGCCGGGTGCGCGACAGCTCCAACAGCTACATACAGCTCATTTCTGAGAGACAGGCTACCGACTGTCTCTTTATGGAACACTGGACAAGCGCGTATATTATACTCTCTTGACCAGTGTTTAACGTAGCTATTTTTGATTATTTTTATTATTAGTTTATTTTATTTTATGTTTCATCCCAAATATGGACTCCTTAATTTATTTCGTATATAAAAAAAATTGTTGTCCGAAATAAACGTATTGAATTGAATTAAATTAACAGCCCCGCTTGTTCCAGGTGACAGGCGGCAGAACCTGGCCACTCATCAACTGTCTCTGTTTATTCACTGCCATCTTCTCCACGTTTCTGGATAACGTCACCACAGTGCTGCTGATGACTCCTGTCACTATCAGGTGGGTTAATCTATGGGTATGTTTACAGTGATAAGAATCCGCAGGTGTGGTAAGAGGCGACTAGGGATATCCAACGGGGGGCGGGCAGCAGCCTAAGGGCCTTTAAACATACCCTATGTCTAAGGTAGGCTACAAAACGCATAGATAATTATTTAGACCACGTCCCCTTTCAATCCTTATTTATGTTAATCAAATCAAAATTTATAATGAACAAGCTGCTGCCCGCGGCTTCGCACGCTTTTTTGCGGGCACTAAGATCCGCTCAGCCGTTTGGCGTGAAGAGTTAACAGACAGGCAGATATACCGACAGAGTTACTTTCGAATTTATAGTATAAGTATGGATGCTCGGGTATTTATCGCGTTTACTTACTTGATTATCCTCACGTTTCAAAAAAATCACACAAATTTCGTGGTCATGGGATGACTCAAACTCAAAAATGATGAGTTTTTTTTCGATTGTTGAACCAAGTCTAAGTAGGTACATACAAGAAAATCAATCCCTCAATTAATCAAATTTAAAAAGTTATCTGAGCGTCTGGTCGACGCGACGCATGACCCGAGAGCTGACGGATATCTGGCGCAGCGCATCAGCATTGCCATACAGCGGGGCAATGCAGCCAGCGTCTTGGACACGCTTCCGACTGGTATTGATATGTATCAGTTGAGCTACCTGTAGATTGTTTGCAACAGTCTGCAGTTAGCTTAATTGTTTCAATTGTAAATACTAGTTCTAATTTCTTTTTATTATTGAATTGTAATTTTCTTTGTCAATAAAGTTAGAAAATCAATAATTTAATGTTTTGATGTTCCAGGTTATGCGAAGTAATGGAACTGAACCCGGTACCAGTTCTGATGTCCATGGTGATATTTAGCAACGTCGGTGGCGCCGCTACGCCGGTGGGGGACCCGCCGAATGTCATTATAGCAACCAACCCGTCTATACTTAAAGCGGTAAGTTTTATTTATTTACACCGTAGGTATTATTTGATTTTTGATGTCGTTGTTCACTAAATTTAAATAGGATTATTACATTTAAAACAAGAGTTATTATTACAAAAGGAAAAAGGAAGCACCATAAGGGATTGTACGCAGAAAGAGATTACAGACAGGCAACAGTGATTCCTATAAATGTACAATACAATAAAATTAAAATTATCAGAGTTTGCTGTAAAATGGCCAAGTGTTTATAAAATTACAATAATTTAATAAAATATTGTCACAAATATAAATAAAATTAAGATATTACATACTACTACAAGTACGCAAGTATAACCTATAGGCCAAGCAACTCGTCTTCACGGAAGGATAACAATTATTGTTGTCCTTCCGTGAAACGCTTCGATAACGCGATCTCCCTCGCAATTAGCAGCGACATCTAGTTATAAAATGGGTAAGCTTTACGATTTTACAGAATTAAACTTTATTAACGTTATTTGTTCAACAAGTGAGCAAAACGTTTTTTTGTTGCACGTGGCAACAAATATTAAATCTCGACTAGCGGAGCAGTCTAGAGTAGAGTCACGAGCGTAGCGAGTGGCTCTAAAGTCGACTGCTAAGCTGGCGAGGGATTTAAAAGGCACGAAACAAAAAATAATTGCTCTCGAGTTCAACATTCAACTTTTCACCTCGACTAGCGAGAAAATATTTAGTAATTTATAAAAGAGGTCGAATGTCAGGAACTCATTTGGGTCATCAACCATGGAGGGTACTACGAATGCTAGAAACCTCTTTCAAACGATGAACGAACGAAATTATACGTTTCTGTGAAGGTTGAACGCTGTCTAACCTACTACAATAAGCTAAAATGAGTGCAGCTCACAAAGGAGCAAGTCCCATATAAACTCCGAACCTGTTGTTGGTAGATTATATTAAGATGGCGCTGTCCGCCTAGAAGAATAGTCTTCCACAAGCACAATGTGTACCTTGACAATTCAACTTGTCTAGCTACACGTAAAAATGGCGCTGCCTTCAGTGGGAAATTTTACCTCCCCTGGTGCAGAACACGTAGTTTATTATTTTTGTCGGCGCCGACCATATATTATCAATATATTACACCATTTAGTAGGTACAGCATTCTGAATTCAAATTACAACATGTTGAATAATATCCTTTATTCCACATGTGAGCAAAACCCGATTTTTCTCACTGTTTTTGAGCGAGAATGGTGAAAAGTAATATTTTCCGCAAATCAGTTAATTATTAAAAAAAGTTAATCTACCTAACCTGTATTGTCGACAGGGCATAAACTTCAGTAACTTCACACTACACATGGGAGTTGGCATCCTACTGGTGGCAGTACAGACGTACTTACAGCTGCGGTATATGTATAGAGATATCAGTAAGCTGAGGCACAGCGTGCCCTGGGATATACAGGGTGAGTGATATACAGGGTGAGGGATGTACAGGGTTAGTGGCGTCGTTGGTCCGCGTTGGTCCATAGAGATGCCGGAGCAACGAAGGACTTGCTTCTTGCTCTGCACCTGTAGAAAAAATACATGATGTATTTTAATGATCCTAAAACCAATAATGATATAAAAATTAAACATCAACAACATCCGCCTCCTAAAGATCAGTACTGACCGGTGTTCAGGGGCGTAATTTACCATTCGCAGCGAGCATGATTCGTTACGCTGTGCGCTAAAATCAGTCTCAGTGCTCGTTGCGAGCGCCTTCTTTCTCCGTAGATACTGACTGCACGCACGCTCGCTGTGTAACATGTTACGTTACGCCCCGTAACGCCAGTCAGTACCCACCTTTAGGACCGTGGAAAAATCTTTTAAAAAATGTTACACGATACACTCAAAGTGAAACAACATACCTAGGATTGGTAACGTATATGAAAGGTTCATGATTATACATATTACTTATTAACCAATAACTCTGTATAGCGTGGTAGTTATGGCAATCAGGTTCATTAAGCATATGAATTGGTTACAATTGTATTTATTTTTTCAGAAATGCGTCAGGAGATCGCAGTTTGGCGTCGAGCATGCGCCTCGTTATCCAACTACTCTCGGGACGAGGACATCGTGAGGAGAGCTCTAAAGAAAAAGGTTTCATAGGGCACGTGTACTACGCGAACTGATTCACAGACAGACGACAGTCGGGCAGATACACGACAGTCAAAAAGACGACCGACGATTGAAATATAGATGGTCTTTTGTACTCCATCACGTCCTATTTTCTTTTTGGTACATGAACGACTACGAAGTTCCTTAATTGTTGACAAATAAAAGAATGAAGACTTAATGACAAAATGAAATATTACATCAACACGGGTACTTTTGACAAATACAGTTACGAATCAGGCGACTCGAAAAATATAGAGATTTGCACAGACGAAAGTTTCGATTTTTATCGAGCCGGCAAAGTATGTAACGAAGATTATTCTAGATGACTTTTCTGTGAAAGAATATTGAAAATAGTACCTACATAAATTCTAGTTTATCACAGTAGCGCAGGCTGACTCACTTTAAATAATTATCACGGAATAACGCGCGTAAAGCCACGTACAGAAACATGTAGCAAATAATACAACAAAAATAATACTACACTACTCAACAAAGTCTAGGGAACAAGGATATTTTAGTGTATTTTTTTAATTCAACTTCTTTTTGTCCCAGATGTTATATATCAAATTTTACAGTGACATAATAGCTTACTGCAAGCTTCAAGCGAAGCGCTGTCTACTATTTATTTTTTATTGTTTATTTATTGAACTAGCACAGAAATACATTTCCAATTACACTAGACAAACAGGAATTACAATTAAATGAAATTAATACAATTCGACGTGATTATTAATATGATAATACTTACAATAACTAAAGTTTCGTGTCAAAAGAATGAATAAATACCTATCTTACATAGTCATAGTGACAATAAAAAATAGGCAATGATAAAACGATAAATATTTAAAATAAAATTCAAAGTAAACATTAAATAAAATAACGCTGTAACCATGTATTCGGATGCTCGCGACACAGTTTTTATAACTACTGCGCGTATTATCGTTTTCACGCCTGATGTGTATTTCCCCTGTAATTAATAAAAATTATCTTTATTTGGATCAAATCCAAATAAAGATAATTTTAATTAATTTTAATTTAATGATCAAATTTAGCATGTAGTACAATCAGCTAAATACTTCTATTTAGTACCTAACTCGCAAAAATTCAGGCATTTGAACGTCAGTAGAATGTGATATATTCGCGGATGTAGCAAACATCCGCGAATATATCACATTCAGGGTTCGCATCCAAGAGGGCATTGAGTGATGTAAAAGTAATTGCTATTTTATTTTATTTTTGTAAATAATAATAATAAATCATTGAATCATAAAATTAAATATCCTATTATACCTGAAATATCAGGCAACATTAGTCTAGTACTGGATGTAAAGTACTTAAAAAAAAACTATGGCCCATATTAAATGTATACCTTAGTCTAACATACATAAGATAAACCTATTTACTAGCACGTAGTGTCGGCGACGTGTGACACGCAATATGTGCTGCGACCGGTAATCGTCCGCGAAAACGTCGGAACAGCACATTCTTCGGCCAGAATTCTTCCTTAGTGAAGGTCGAAATATTATCAGGTGGAATACGCACCACAAATGATTTAAAATCATTATGACGCGACTCCAACCGCTCGACCCAACAAAAAAAAATTAAGTAAAATGAGTAAATAAGTAATGTGTTAAATAAGTAAAATGTACCACTGTAAAGTGTACGAACTAAATTCGT
Organism: Eupithecia inturbata; assembly: GCA_963662085.1. Classification (NCBI taxonomy): domain Eukaryota; kingdom Metazoa; phylum Arthropoda; class Insecta; order Lepidoptera; family Geometridae; genus Eupithecia; species Eupithecia inturbata. The sequence continues at coordinate 2,900,505 of OY759206.1, read as the reverse complement.
ATTCGCCCATATTTGAAAGCACATTTTGGTGCGGCAGTATCGCGGGCCAGATCTGCGGCAACCTTACACATGCCGTGTCGAGTCGGACAACTCTTTGGTGGTTATGCGCATTCGGCTCGAAAAAATGTACGTTCAGCCTAAAATCTCAGAATACAATTTCATTTTTTTTTCAGGTAGATAAATTAACTGCAGCGTTGGTGAGGAGAGAGTCAAAAGGCGGACCATCTAGATCTGATCCCCGATTCTGTTCTACGTTGGCTACCATGAAACAGAAGGTATACACACAGGAATAGGGGAATTCTGAGTAACTAAGGGTTAAAACAAGGTTTTTTCCGCGGCTTTGCTCATGAAGTAATTATCAGTTTGTTGTGACCAGTATTACAGGTCAGACAAATAAAATATTATAATAAAATAAATAATCAAAATAATTTTAAATACTAGATCTAATTTGTTGCTATTATTTGATTGTAATTTTCTTTTTTAATAAACAAAAAAACAACGTTATATTTTCGCGCAAGTTCTTCAACATTGTAGAACGCCTTCTCGACCAGCCACGATTTAAATTTACGCATAAAGTAGGAGAGGCTAGGCGCAGTGTCTTTCTGCTGCAACAACGCGGGTCCCAGCAAGTGCTTACCTAACCTAAGTCTGTATCTAACCCCTTTACGTAACCCTGTTAAATAAAATTAAGGTGGCTCGATTAATGTTTTATACAAATGTTGTAGGTACCTAAATTAAACTTTACACACAATACATAAGCTTGAAAAAGTTACTTTATTTTTCTCTTTGTGTGTAAAATGTAAGTTTGTGCTTAATGTTTTTGCCAAACATAGCTCAATCATTAGACTTATTTAAATTGGACCTACTACCTACCTACCAGATATATGTGTGCAAGTGGTTTACCTATACGCAGTTTGTGCACATATCAATAATTCATAGTTAATTATAAAATGTCTTTAATCTGTAACTCTACGTCTTCTCACATGTTGCCCTGGATCCCAAAATAGAGCAGGCTTGTTTCGAACCCTACGCATTCAATATATGCAATACAATACACTTCATTGCAAACCAAGAAAATACTAATATATTAATATATAATTATTGTTGGTAATTGTGTCAAAAATAAATAATTTTATTTATTATTTTTAATTTTCACCAGGGTGTTACGTAGAGGGTGCTACAAAACCTCGTAGAGGGTGCTACGAAGTTTCGTAGCGGGTGCTACGAGACCTCAACAAAGCCCTTTCTAAATCTTGCTGCCTCTTGGAGGCATAAAAAGTCTATCCTTTTGCCACGAAAATTACCTATGTGATATAAAATTATATACTTAAGGTTAATCGTTTCGTGTTGGCGCCAGATTATTTATTATATTTTTGTATTTATAATTTTTTTCTGAGTTTTACAACTAACGGAAAAGTAATTTGCCGCAAATCGTAAACCATTTTTCTATGAACCCATGATAAGACCAATTTTAATTCAATTGTATTTTGGGAGCATTTGGGAATACATTATTATTAGTATTATTTAAAGGGTTATTAATCGCGTTTAGCTGCCTATATTTCCTGACGTTTCAACAGGTTGTGACACACTGTCATGGTCACGTGATAACTCAATGCGATAAATACCCGTTAAATAATACTCTTGATAATGTGTTCAGATCGCGTAAGCAATTGTGTAAAAACAATTGGGAATATGTTGATTTTTGGCCCAAAATCTCTTATTTTCCCAAATGTTCCAAAAATATGCTATATATGCTAAAATATGCATAAAAATATGCTGCGGGACTAACATCAATAGTTAGTTTTTTCTTAAGGTAATAGAAAATTGTTTACGATTTGCAGAAAAACTATTCCGTTAGATACCTAGTTTTAATCCTTGTAGAACTCAGAAAAAAATTAAAAACACAAAAAAAATATCTCGCGCCAACACAAAACGATCCACCACTTAAGTATACCATTTTATATCTCGTAGGTATATATATCATAAATATAGTACCTTCGCGCTGATAGTGCTAAAGTTAAAGTGCTGTTTGACCAAAATAGCTCTGATTGAAAGAACGAATATATTTATTTATTTGTAATAACATAAGTTTTCTCTTTGTTAATTACATAATATATGAAGCTAACTGCAGACTGTTGCAAATAATTTGAAGGGAGCTCAACTGATCCGTACCAAAACCAATGCATTGCCCCGTTGAGTGACAATGCTGATGCTCTGCGCCAAACACTCATCAGCTCTGGGGCCACACGTCGGAGACAGAGCCTTGGTACCCCGCGGTCCTAGGGTCTCGACTCCAAGCAAATGCGTACTCTCTGTCGAGACCTGCATATTTGCACCTCTAAAGATTGTCAAATTTGCCGCCACACAAGCCCTACAAACTATTAACTTTATACTGGATTTGACGATTATTTTGCTTTCAGTATCGAATCAGAGACAAGCAGCTACTCGTAAAAGCTACGGTGTGCGTCAGCTTCGTGGTTGTTGTCTTCTTTTTACATGCTATTCCTGAATTACGTGAGTATATACTTATTCGATTCATAATTTATTCTGTTCGTTGATCTAGTGGTTGCGTGTTCAACCGCTGATAATGTAAAGGTGCCGTGTTCAAATCCCGGTTCGGACCAAGATTTATTTTTGGATTTTTCTAGTAAGAAAAATTCACAGTAACAGCCCGGAATTGGGTCGGTCTGCCGTCCCACCGGATTATGAGAGTGAGGGAGTAGAGAGTGCATGTGTGTTTGCGCACACACTTGTGCACTTATAGTAAAGTCCTGCGCACATGTGTAGTCTCCGCTGAGACTGGCCGCTGTAGCCGAAATTCGGCCATGATGAGGATATTCTGTTCTGTTTTCTTGTTCACACAACTCATGCACTATGCATGTGTTGTGTGAAAAACATCGGCAGTTTACAAAAAAAGATAAATAAAGTTAATATCTGTAGATTCCCCAACTTTCTCGCGGGTGTCGTAAGAGGCGACTAAGGGAGCAGCACCCCCTGCAGAACAATTCTACCACTGAACTGCGATCCACTACCCATGTGCCCATGAGATAAAAGCCGTTAAGGCGCTTGTCAGGGGGAGACCTGCGTCTAGCAGTGGACCAATGTGTGCTGTTGAGGCTGAGGTTGAGGACCTTAAGAATTGTACATGGCACAAGGCTTGGAAACAATTAGTCTATTTATTATTAATTAGTGTAACATTTCCACAGAGCGTCTCTCCCTCGGCTGGACAGCCCTCCTGGGCGCACTACTGTTGCTGCTGCTGGCGGAACGAGAGGACCTGGAGCCAATTCTGGCGAGGGTGGAGTGGTCCACGCTGCTTTTCTTTGCGGCGCTGTTCGTCATGATGGAGGTAGGTACTACTGTGATATCTGTCAGAGCTTCTGTGAATACCGCTGCTGCTGCTGCTGGCTAAACGAGAAGATTTGGTACCTATCCTGGCGAGGGTGGAGTAGTCCACGCTGCTGTTCTTTGCAGCACTGTTGGTCTTGATGGAGGTACATAGGAACTTATGTGATATCTGTCCCAGCGCAGCTAGCTTCGCTCGCCACACTGCATGCTGTGTGACGGCTTTCTTCGCTCGACGCATTAGAATGTCATGTCATTACAAAGCGTAACTTACTTCTCTCGCCTCGCTTTGTAAGGATTCAGTGCTGTTCATCTTGATGCAGATACTACTGCGATATCTGTCATAGCGCAGCTCACTTCGCTCGCCAAATTGCATGCTGTATGAGAGCTTGCTTCGCTCGCTGCACTTAGAAGGTCATGTCATGTCGTGTGAGGGTACAGCGCTGTTCGTCAAGATAAATAAATAAATAAAATAAATAATTTATTCAAAAATAACTTAGGACAATAAGTTAACAAAATAGTATTTATAACTTATATTCTAAGGGTTGTAATTGTGCCTGAACTAGGTTAAATCTGTATCTCAGGGAAAGACAGCTGACATCGTAACTAATAAAGAATAATCACATAGGAAACAACTTGCAGACTTTTGGATGATGGAAGTAATACTGCGATATCTGTCGGGGCGTCTGTGTCAATTTTCGCATAACCCAGAAAACATTTTCTAAACAATCGTCCACCCGATTCACTCGACTGACCTCGCCTCGCCTCGAGTGTTTTCATTTAGCGAGAGATCGAACAACTCGCTCAGATGGTCGGTGTGTCTACCATGAGTTGTCACAGTTAGATCGCCTGACGTTACTACAGTAGTTACGTTAATATTAGTACCGCGCATTTTAGTACCCAACTATCCGCTAGAGGCGCTGTTCAAGTTTTCATAATTTTTTTTACTACAGTCGCTAGCGAGTATAGATAGTTAAAACTCATGGTAGACACACAGAACACTAAATGAAAACGCAACGTTCAGGGGACTTATGATAAGCTGCGGCGTGTTGTGTGTGTGTGTGACATGACGTGGTGCCGCATGTCATCGAATGGTGAAAATCGAGCTCAAAATTGGCGCTTCTCTCGATGGCATTTCTAGTCTGTCTTGATCCCAATTTCCTCCGAAATGCGCTGTTAGAATGCATTTACCGAGGGCTTGTGTTTTGAGTGACGTCGATTTATTTTTAGTTCTGCGTATTTTTATACACTGTGTAGGCTTTACTTGTAAACAACATTTTCTAGTTTTATAATCAGGTGATTATTGGTTTAAAATTGCATTTGCATCATAAAGTTTTACGACCTTCAATATTATACCGTGGAACGTAGCAGGCTTGTTTATGATAATGATTCTCTGAATGTTTTTATTCAGTTCCACAAAATGTTTTTTAAAAAAGCAGTATTATATTTTTACTTACGTGAGTATTAAAGCAATTGAAATGAATTTGTTTATATTGTTTTGGCTAACTACTGCCAAATATTAACTTATTTTTTAATCATTAAATGATATAACTCGACTACCCATCGAACATCGGGAAAGGCTATAAAAGACACAATATGGATGTAGATAAAATATATTATTCCTCATGTATTTTTTCTTTTTTTAATGTCATTTTTTAGTCAGTAGATACTTAGGTACTCAAACCTACCATAGAGTAGAATAGTAACAAAAACAAGCTGTAAATGTACCTACTTATTAATTCTTGTCAAACCTGTAATGTACCTGTTTATTTTATTTATTTATTTTTGTTTATTCGGAGAACAAACAGTTGTACACACTTTAGAACTAAACTTACATAATAACTAATAACCATTTATGTGTCCTCGCATGTAGAAGCTAAAAGACTGGTTGCTTGCGGAGGAGAAATGTCAAAACAGATAATTATGTCTTGTTAACAACTAGGTACAATGAAAATAACTAAGTTTAATTAATTAACAATTAACAAAACTTATATAAATACTAACAATAATAAACAAAAAAATATTCAAATAATATTTACAGGTTTATGGCCAAATGTATCTTTATCTTCATTCTTGGAGTCACATTATTATTTATGTAGGTACTTGTCATCCGTGAAAAATGGGTTATCTGTCCCACATAATATATCATGCTTATTTCAGATTTGCAGTATTTTTTAACAGAAGAAGCAATCCCTATAGACATCGTTACACAAAAGAGTACGGGGGAAAAAGTAGATGCTGAATTCCCACATATAATTGCAATGTTCCCAAATAAAGAACCTTTGATATCGGCAGCACGCAAGCAAGGCTCAATGATAAATAATGCTAATGATAACATAATAGAAAAAAACGCCACAGATGTTGATGATACGAGAGTGTCTGAACAAGATAACCACACTGTTGAAATAAAAAAGCAAACAAACAAAGAAACTGAAGAACTGAAACGCAAAAAGGATAGCGATACTCGACAAAATAACACGATGGAAGTGAAAAAGCAAATATTTAATGTTTCAGACCGAATCAATCAGACAAATAATGGTGAAGTAAAAAATAAGGACGAAACTTTACAGCAAACTACGAATAAATTTCAAAGGCTAAAAAGAAGTCAAGAGCAACAAAATAATGTTTCAATCCATGCATTGAATGATACGAAACAGAACGAAACTTTTCAGGAATTTAAGAAGATAATGAAAATGCTTAAGAAACAAAATAAGCTTCCAAATCCAAAAAATCATAAAAATATTAAAATAAACAAAGAAAGAAACGAATCTTTGCAAGAATTTAGGAAGAGAATGAAAAAACTGAAGCAACAGTATAACATTCCAATCCAAAGGAATACTACTGTTAAAAAAAATGAAATTTTACAACAATTTAGAAAGAGAATGAAAATGCTAAAAATGAATCTTAAGAAAGAAAAAAAGGTTCCAAACCAGAAAGACCCTCTTAATGTTAGAACACAAAAGCTTATAAATGAAACTATACAGCAATTTAAAGAAAGAATGAAAATGCTAAAAATGCGTCTAAATAAACAAAGTAAAGCTCCAAAGAAAAGGTTTTTTTGAAAGGCAGACAAAACCCCAGCGAAAGGAAATATATCCAGCAGAATTATAACAACGGCAGGCAATCGCCTTCCATTCCTCCTTGGAATGGAAAAAACTTCTTTAGATATTAGCTAGTTGTGGCCGTTCATATAGTGACAATATACGTCTAGTTCATACTTTATTCTCAACCTGGGCCTTCCACGCGGTCTTCACCTTTGGAATTTTATTACCTACTACCTGACTCGACAGACGTTGTCCTGTCATAACTATGAACATTGAATTCGAATTGGTATTAAAGTCGTTAAGTTTTCTTAAATTTTCTAATTATCCAAGCAACTTCCTTCATTTTTTCTTCCAGCCGTTAACGCGTGATTCCGTGACCAAGGGAAATAGGGATTCATTTTTATATAAGATAGGTATCTGTAGATACTCGAAACATACCTACTTAAATATGCTCATCATCATCCTCCCAATTGATTGACAATCCCCTGCTAGGACTGCCCTAAAGATCGCCACAATGGCCGGTCCTACGCTACACACACGTATCCAGTGACCTTCACAAGGTCGTTGGTCCTCCGAGTACATAAGGTAGGTTTAATGGTACCCAGTCCTAAATATTGGCGTGCCTTAGCTGGGTGCAAGTTTTCTTAAATAAGTTTGCAGATTTTGTTATGATTCATACCAATACTTATATTTGTTAGTAATAAAAATAAGTTTGAATCTTAATCGAGTTGTTTTTTATGCACTTGTTCACCAACACGTGTCTCACGGTTGGATAAGAGATCTTTATGTGCGTCACTTACTTATTCGATATCGTTAATGACTCTCATGAAATAGTAACATAGTGCTTAATGAAACTTAGGCACTCTTACGATAAATTTTACTTGCCTAAATGCTTATTTTGTAATTCTAAAGACAGGTTATTGAAATCTGAAATCTATCACATCGACAAACTTTGGTTTCGAGAGATCGATGAGATAAAGTCGATACATTGATCGCGTAGGTACCTATGTACATGTGAGCAAAATAAATTAAAATTTGCATAGCGGGCCTTACAATTGGAGACTTCGTCAAATAAAAGAGCCTCGGCAGAATTAGGAGACTTCACGTAAAAACCGTTCCAAAAAGTTCGCATTGGCTTCATTTCACGAATGATAAACCATCTGAGCTAGTAAAAAGAAATAAGTGTATATATTATACTAGCTGTTACCCGTGACTTCGTCCACGTGGGATTTGATTTCATAATTTCATACTTTTGATAATTTTGACATGTTGTTTGTCTTATATTATTTGAAGGATTTACTGCAAGAACGATGTCCATTCTCTTTTGTTTTGAGATAACTAATTGAGTTTAAAGGTTAACATTGGTGAAAAAAAACTCAGAACTGAAGATATATAAATATTTTTTATTAAAAAGAACACGATATTACTTCTTAGGAAAATTATCATTGTTTAGGGTTTTTTAATTAATGAAAAATCATATAATCTTAAGTAAGTCATAAAAGTTCAGGACTAAAACGATCTATGTCCACACTGCGTTTACGGTCAATAATGTTAATGATATATGTATGTCCAAATTATTTGTATAATGACCTGCACCTGCACCTGCACCATGAGGCAGTCCATCGTAATAAATAACGTTTCGTTTCAGTCCCACATATTTTTATTTCATTGAAATTTAATTTATTCATGGCTAATATGTACATACATAGCTTAACCTCTAATTATATAAAATATTTTTTTTTTTAACTTGTTTTTATTTTGCTGGTGTTATCGGCAGTTTTTCTTTATACCTAAGCATTCCTTTTTCGTGTTTGCGCTTTTTCGTTTCGTTGTTTTCAGCCATAATTTTAAGAAGTATAACACCTTTGTGATGTTATCGTAACACTATAAAAACTATCGTAGTTTGACGAACTCATTACGGATGTAAGTGGGTTAACTACGAACCTTATTTTATGTTGGTGTTCTTCCAACACAAATAAGGTTCGTAGTTAACCCGCTTAGATCCGTAATGAATTTTATCGTTACATTAAAAACATGTGACATTTTGCTGTCTGTTTGTACACATTTCGGCAAATAAATATGTTTATCTTTATTCGGGGGAGGCATGTTCATCTGTGGATAAAAGGTTGTGTGTTTATGAAATGAGGACATCATAAAGTGACGTTTTGTTGATTGATTTGAATGAAAACTCTGTCACATTAGAATAGAACTAATAAACGAACATTGTTTCAGACGCTATCCAAACTAGGGTTGATACAGTGGATCGGCAACGTCACAGAGACGCTGATCCTGCAAGTGGAACCGGAGTCAAGACTGGCTGTGGCGCTCATGCTGGTCTTATGGGTACCTTGCTTTCTTTTTTCACCGCTAACACCGCTACCGCACAGCACAAAAATGTGCATTCAAGTATGGGCTTAAACTCCTTTCTTTAGATAAATTTTACAGTGACCAAATGGCTTCCCACAAGCTCCACTTTAGTGGCCCGCGAGCTGATGCTGTCAATATAAAGTTACGAGATGAAGCCCATTTGAATGCACATTTTTGTGCTGTGCGGTCGCGGTGCGGCCCTGATCTTCGACAACCCTATGTCAGTCAATAGACTTCCTTCCTCTAAAATATGAACAGAACCCTGGATAGAAAGCCAATAATGGAACCTAAAATTTATTTTTTTGTTATTCATACTTATATTATAAATTCGAAAGTAGCTCTGTCTGTCTGTTACCTTTTCACGCCTTAACGGCTGAACGGATCTCAGTGAAACTTGGCAGGGAGGTAGATGGTATCCCAGGAACGGACAAAAGTTTCTCTTTTTCCCAATCCTCCTGTGCGAAGCCGCAGGCAGCAGCTAGTATTATAAATTCGAAGGTAACTCTGTCTGTCTGTTAACTTTTCACACCTTAACGGCTCGTATCCCGGGGACGAACACAGGCTACTTAAAAAGCGCGTGCAAAGCCGCGGGCAGCAGCTAGTATTTTATGAAACTGAACATGCGTTGTCGAATTATTTAGTTATTAGACTTTCCTATGTCATTTCGAATAAAAGATAAGAATTTTAAATTAATAGTTTAAACTAAATTTCTAATAAATACTTATGCGTCGAAACGGCAACCATTCAAGTTAACCCTTGTAAATCAGTGAACGGAAAAAACATAGAAGCATTCCTTGTGTAGAAAATGACCCAAAAGCAAAGTATGCTGTGGTAGGCGGCGCTTGTAAACTATGCTGCAAACGAGTTTTATTCGCAAGGCGACTGGCGGTAGCATCTGGAGGGCGTTGTAGAAAATGACGTAATACACGTAAAACATTAAATCTCAAAAGTTGACTTTCAACTGAGCGTCCCGAGTGTTAACAAATTGTTGGCTAACCAGCTAAGGATATTTGACATGTAAGTTTGTTTGCAATTTTGTGTCAAAGTTGCGTGCACATTTTCCTTGAAGGTAGGCTTCCATTTTTCTTCCGTTTACTGTTGTAAATTATGAAATTTTATGCCTTTCTTTACATTGAACTTGTGTTTGCCACAATTTCGTCACATTTACCTAACTCAATTTCTGGTAAATACGCGTAGCAACGGCAACCATTCAAGGTAACCCGTAAATTATGAAGTGTTATGTGTTTCCAATTACATTTGTTTTTCTAGCTATCCGGCATAGCATCAGCGTTCGTTGACAACATTCCTCTGTCTACTATGATGGTGCGAGTGGTGGTGTCTCTCTCTGCGCCGGGCGGGCTAGGCCTGCCGCTCGCACCGCTGGCCTGGGCGCTCAGCTTCGGAGCTTGTTTGGGAGGTAGGTAACTAGGATACGCCAGCCCATTCACTGCCAGGCTCGGCTACAGCCAGAGCAGCTACAGGAAAATGCACATGTCTTTCGTGGACACTGAAAGTTCTATCTCTATGTACGGGTGTTCTAGGTATTTTCTATGTATATCTATATATATATAAAAGAATGTCGTGTTATTTACACTATTTATAACTCAAGAACGGCAGAACGGATCTCGGTGAAATTTGGCAGCGAGGTAGATGGTATCCCGGGGCCGGACATAGGCTACCTTTTATTCCGGAAAAAAGCGTGCGAAGCCGCGGGCTGCAGCTAGTCTATATATAAAAGAAAGTCGTGTTAGTTACACTATTTATAACTCAAGAACGGCTGAACGGATCTCGGTGAAATTTGGCAGCGAGGTAGATGGTATCCCGGGGCCGGACATAGGCTACCTTTTATTCCGGAAAAAAGCGTGCGAAGCCGCGGGCTGCAGCTAGTCTATATATAAAAGAAAGTCGTGTTAGTTACACTATTTATAACTCAAGAACGGCTGAACGGATCTCGGTGAAATTTGGCAGCGAGGTAGATGGTATCCCGGGGCCGGACATAGGCTACCTTTTATTCCGGAAAAAAGCGTGCGAAGCCGCGGGCTGCAGCTAGTAAGTATATATAAACTGGGTTATAGGGAATTCACTGACACTGCGTTAAAGGTTCTGCCAATCACCCCGAACACATCCGTCATGTGACACTGCGTTAAAGGTTCTGCCAATCACCCCGAACACATCCGTCATGTGACACTGCGCTAAAGGTTCTGCCAATCACCCCGAACACATCCGTCATGTGACACTGCGTTAAAGGTTCTGCCAATCACCCCGAACACATCCGTCATGTGACACTGCGTTAAAGGTTCTGCCAATCACCCCGAACACATCCGTCATGTGACACTGCGTTAAAGGTTCTGCCAATCACCCCGAACACATCCGTCATGTGACACTGCGTTAAAGGTTCTGCCAATCACCCCGAACACATCCGTCATGTGACACTGCGTTAAAGGTTCTGCCAATCACCCCGAACACATCCGTCATGACGCCAGCTTTTAATTCTTAAAAAAAATCGTAAGGCACCTATGATACAAAATTAATTAACACGTTTTTCCGGAACCCAATGAATTATGAAAGATCGTTCTCTCACTTTCACATCCACTGTTAATTCAGGGCAGAGCCGTTTTTACGTCCAGTTACAAATGAAGTCTCTTTATAGAACGATTTTTGAATGGAGAGGGGGTATTTACTACCAAGACCTGCAGGCCTAGCACGGGGACTGTTGTCTAGGGTAGAATAGAGAAAAATGACATCGCATGCATACATTGCGTAAATTATTGAAGTTGAAGGAATGAGTTTCAAATATTTTAAGCATTCGATGACGATCTGACGTATTTTTTTCTCTATTCTGGACAACAATCCCCGTACTAGGCCTACTGGCTTTTTCACAAACGTGTTCGTGATGATGGGAAGAACCTGAAATTCACGCAGTGTCAGTGAATTACCGATAACCCTGTAGGGTATTTATTTATTTATTTTTATTATTATTTTTTTATTTTTGTAATTTATGTTGTAGTATATTAATACTTATTTATTAGATGCACACAGATCTTTACCCCATGTATTTCCAACGATCCTATCCATACCAGGTTGTCTGGCAGAGATCGCTCTTGAGCGATAAGACCGCCAATTGTCACTTTGTTATAATTGTTTATTTTTGTTAATTGTTTAATAAAGTAAGTGTGCAATAAAGTATGTTCTATCTCTATCTCTGTTCTAGGGTATATGTAATGTATTGTATTAAGTCATCTGCAGATCGTACAATCTTGTCCCGAGCCGGGAATCAAAACCGCACCCTCCTGCGTCGCAGGCTCCCAGGTCGTCAAATAAAATAACTTTATTTTTCAAAGGAAACGGCACACTAATCGGCGCAAGCGCAAACGTGGTCTGCGCAGGAGTTGCAGAACAACACGGCTACAGATTTACATTCCTACAGTTCCTGAAAGTAGGGTTCCCTATAATGATAGGGAACCTTATCGTCGCGTCGATTTATTTACTCTTTTGCCATTGTGTGTTTGAATGGCATTGATAATAATTAACTTACCCCTGAGTACTGTAAGGCAAGCACGGGGATTGTTGTCTAGAGTAGAAAAGAGAACTCGTCACTTTGTCATCGAATTAATAATTAATTTAAAATTCATTTCTCAACTTCAATAATTTACGCAATGTATAACGATGCGATGCCATTATTGCCTATTCTACCCTAGAGAAAAATCCCGTGCTTAGCCGACTGGGACGCTTGTGAGATTCGAGCAATAAGGCGTTTTCAAGAAAAGAAAAAAATTACCTTTGAACTAATGGTTGGCTTGGGTTTTTATTGGGAGAGGAGCTAGGCTGTCAATTGGAAATGTGCAAATAAGCGTCTATGCCACTTTGATTTTGGCGGCCCCGCTTTTAAAAGCAATTTTCAGTTTGTTCGAACTTTTTGACTTAAGAAAACGCCTCATTGATCACAGCCCTGAGTTCAGCTTGGCTATAGATAGTACCTATAAAATCTTTGACGATAGTATCGAGACGTCATCGTGTTTATCTAATTTTTGTATGGCATTTGCGTAGTTCCATATCCGCACGCTAGGGGCGCTGTAACAAATATCTCATTGCAAAAGAGACGTCACGATGGCGTCTCGATTACTATCGTATATCACTCACTCACTACTCACTACTCAGGGCTCAGATTTGAGTGGCGATTTTTATCAACTTTGAATTAAAATCTTTTAAAATGTCGTCAAACAGCTGCATATCATATTTGCTTCGTTTGCGTTTGAGTATTTGGGAGTTACTTACCCAGGTACTCCTGCAGCTCAGCGCCCCAAAGTAGATTTTAGTACAAAAGACTTCTTCTTTGAACTTCTAGGTAATCTCCTTATACACTAGCCAAAGTCGATGTAGAATGTTTGTAAACTAATAACCACGAAAACTAAAACTCATTTGCTTAGCGGCGAGTTTAAGTGAAGGAAGAATCTCAAATCGACAATGTAAAGAAGTTTAGGTTAAGTCAGCGGGTGGTTTATTCACAAACACTCCACATCATTGGCTCCCGAGTTTGGCTAGGTACCCGTAACGAAGAGTAAACAAACTGCTGGAAGACATGGAGTAGGTTTAAATTAAAACATAACAAATCAGTAAAGATATCAATAAACATGTACAAATATCACTTAAAAAAATATAATCATCACAGTCTTTTTAAGAACTATGCATCGAATAATCATTTTAATAAAATTATTTCTTTAGATGTTGAAATAAAAGTCTGATTAAAAGTGATAAATGCGTTAAACGTGGATGAATAGTATTTAATTTGTTAATTATTTAATAAGAGTAAATACTATTTTAGTGTAGTTTTATTATAATATATGTACATATATTATAATGTTAACTACTAATAAATATTGTACTTCGAGTGCCACAAGATTATGTAAATGTATCCAATCCATTAAAAAGGATTAATGATTTTAACTTTCTTATTTTATTTTATCCTACTAATATTAATAAGGCGAAAGTTTATGCCGTCGTGAAGATGTATGACCGAAGACAACGCCAAAGCTACTGAATGGATAAGGCTGAAATTCTGCACACAAAGAGCTGGACCTGGAATAACAAATTAAGCTAATTTTTATTTAAAAAAAAAAACGCGTGCGAAGCCGCGGGCAGAAGATAACAGACTATAAAACTGCTACTGAGAATTTTGTAGCAAACAAAAAATACAGGAGAAGCTCTGACTTCGCAGGGAAGTCGGCGGTGTTACATCCCATGAAGGTAATTCTCGCCAATTTATCACTCGATAAATATCAAAAGAACTGTCAAATTTGACAGATCTTTCATATAAAAACTGACAAATTTGACAGTTCTTTTTGATTAAGAATTTGCCCCCTGGGCCTCGGAAATCACTTTTAGCCGTTGGTCCTGCGCCTGACCTTTCCCCACTGTGCAATTACGCAAAAATTACTAATCCTATCATTGACATTTGAAAGCCTTTTGAATGGCTTATGGTCAAATCCAAACAATAGCAAATTACGAAGGCCATTCAAAGGTCTTTCAGATGTCATTATAGGATGGGTGGTTTTGCGTCATCGCACAGCCGGTCGTGTAGGTCTGCCGCCGTCTCATCTGATTATAAGAGTGAGGGAATAGAGAGTGCTCCTGTGTTTGCGTACACACTAATGCACTATAATAGTGTCCAGCGCACATGATTAATTAGTCTCCATTGAAACAGGCCGCTGCCGTAGCCAAAATTCGGCAAGACAGACATCGACAATACTTAACGTTTGGTTGTCAAACTAGGCCTAGATCTCAGTAGGTAGGTACTCACGGGATCTCCGTGGTACAAAACTCGAATTACATGGAATTCAAAATCTTTCTTTGGTTCCTTGAATGTGAAAACACGTATTAGAAAAAATATATAATAAATAAATATATAAAACAAGTATTAGAAAAAATATATCATGAAATTGCACTGTTTCGCACAAAATTTGTTCGAGATCTCAGGAACCCTGCGGTCTATTGAAATGACTTATGATTTGATTCGTAGGTTATATTAGTTACCTATAACTAATTATTTGGTTCCTTGAACCAGTTTCTTCCTAAATTGTGTTGTTTTTTTATTTATAAGCAAAAACTTGATTTTTCGATTATTTCGTTCCAAAAACGTATGCCCTGTCCCTCTCATATGAACGCGAAATTGCTATTATTTACTACGCAAACAAGTCTGTCAACCAACTGAGGTGCGCGGGCGCGGGGAAATGAGTGCTTATTGGTCTGTTCAAGTGAGGTGCGCGGGCGCGGGGAAATGAGTGCTTATTGGTCTGTTCAAGATTACGACAAATCATAAACATTATTAGGGATGGGGTAGGTACTTATTTTCTATGAAAACAATAAATTACCAAAAATATTATAAATGCGAAAGTTTGCATGTTTAGACCAATAGATAGATAGATAAGTTTTTTATTTACGACTTCAGACACATAATATACAAACCAGACTACAGCAATTATACAGGATGCTAATAAAAAGAAACAATAATAAAAATACAATATTACTAATGTGTTTATTCAATCAATCATTTTTTAAAACGAATCAGCTTTGTAAAAATTCGTCTGACTGTAGGTTTCCGATCTGCAGAATAAGAATAAATCTGCCTGGAACGGCACATCACTACTTGCACGCGCCTTATCAGAGAAAAAAGGAAAGCAAATATATAATTGGTTATTCAAGAAAGGGATGCACAGTTGGTGGCGTCGGCCGGCCAACCAAATTAAGTTGAACTCTGTCAAAACTAAAATGAATTAGCAAATTTTATTCTATTATGAAAGAAATCAGCTTACCTGTGAAATGTTATTCCACCTGTTCTAAAATTTGAGGTCTTGCTCTCTTTTCCGCACCATTTTATGCTACAAGGAGCCATGGCACCAAGGATATGTATTATGTAGTAAGCGAGCGCAGAGATATTCACGGGTCACAGATCTGGTCGTAACTGGCCGAACGTTAGAGGGCCTGGATTTATATATGATCTATTTGCCTAATGTGTTACCTGAAAGCGTTCGCCCTATATAGGCGTCTATTACGTATCAGGTCGATGGCCTATCCTTTTCACAATTTTTTTTTTCAAATGGTGCTCGTTGTGCCCTTTTAAAGACAAGCAGTTTGACCATAGGGCAAAACAACGTGTCCAAGTGAACTCGGGCAGGAAATTTGAATAAAAACAATAATGTTTTCATAGACATTTATTTCAATTCAACATTGCTATATACAGCTCTAGTATTTCTATGAGTAGTTTATGACACCTTCCTGCAGGGTTAGTTTTATACAGGATGATTGGCAGATGGTTGTCTAAGAAATTGTTTTACGTTAATTTTTAAATTTGTGGAGAAAACCCAGAATTGTCTAAAGTCACAGATAGCTAGGACATGTTTTGTTATATTGTTTAAACATTACTTTAATAAGTTTATGTGTTGAGTTTTAGGTTTTCTCGCCAAAAACCAAAAAAATAAACGTAAAATCATAATAGTGATAGGTACTTCGTCTTAGACAGCCATGGCGCAAATGGTTCTAAATAGTCTATTCTAGCTTCTCCTTGGAAGCTTTGCACCCAGCTACCAACAACCCTGTATAAGTTACACAACTTTAGGGTCATCCATAAAGTACGTCACACTAATTTTGTGATTTTTTGACCCCTTTCCGTCCTTGTCACAGTTGGTCACATTTGTGAGACCTAGTGTAATGTCACATATTTTACATCTAGAAATTATTAAATTAAATAATTTTTTAATTTAATCAATACCAAATCAAACATTTTCAAAAATTAACAAAACAATAAATTAACACTTTCATGGCCCAAGACGCATACATAATGTCGATCAGTTCCACGTGACGGCGGGCGGCGGCGCGCCCCTACGGGCCGCACCGCCGCGTCTGTGCAGTGAATACGTTAATAATTATTATATTAATGGTATCTTGAATCCTTTCGAGGACTTTGAACCATTTTTAACCGGCATACCAGTCACTTCGTACTCGTTTGGGTTGTTAATATATGTAACCTTCGAAGTGTCAACATATTTTTCATGCAACCATAAAGCATCATCGTCATCATCCAAACAAAGAATTCATCTGGCACGTCTAGCAGCAATGCCATGTCATGTCATTCGTCGCATTGACGCGTGACTAGTAGAGCGAGTATGAGCTCGCCAACAAAACAAATTAAACATTATGCTCATACAGATAAGAGTTAGAAATATTTTTGAGTTTTTCGTTAATAGTTCAAATTTGGCACACTAAGACTTCAATATGACGTCACGAAACTTAGGATCCCTGGCACCCCTTGTCACACAATGTCACACTTCGTCGACCCCCTCTCTCCCTTAACGTGTACTTACTTTATGGATGGTCCCTAAGAGAAGAATCTTCAAGCTTTCCCTGCTAGGCCCGGATTCTGTTACAGACCGATATAGCTAGATTATATGATCCATAGGCAGTTCATTAGTGTCGTTTGTGTGAATTCAGATATCGACAAAACTAAACTTATTTGACAGCACGAAAATATTACCGTCCCTTTCATAACGATCGAAATAAAATGTAAGGCAACGTTTTCAGCGCTGTCAAATTAGTTTAGTTTAGGCGACGACATCTGAATTGTCACCATTGACATAATAATTTATAATTTTATACTTTCACAAAAAAACTATACATATACAATAAATTGGCTTTATATTTAAAGTTCACCTAACTATTCGATAGCATTTTGTACAAAATATTTAATTTTATTGTTGCATTTTTGCATCTATTTTTCATGTTTACCTATCACGAATCTACCGATCGTATTCAAAAACTACGAGTAAAAACACTACCTCGGTACTTATTTACTATTTTTGTAGTTACGTAATAAATACAAAAATCGTTACGTTAACGTTACGTTAACGCAACGTAACGCTTGTAACGTTAACGAAAAGTTAAAGTTAGTTTGTTAAGGCTGCGCTTTTCTTAAAAACAAAACCAGCGTTACACAATTTTTTTATTTTTTTTTAAACACTTTTTTGCACTGTGGTTCAAAAGGTGGGCTTAATGCCGAGGCATTTTCTACTTGCCGACCAAAAAAGTATGTTTTACAGGGGGTTGGCGTACTAATATTAAAAATTAAATTAATATTAGTACGCCACCCCCCTGTAAAATATATATCAAAAAACATATTATGAAAAAATAAAAAAAGTAACTATTGGATACCTCTTAAGACAGAGCCTGCGCACCATTTCTTTAAAAGCATCTCGTGTATCTTCCTAGACTTAGATCATCTGCTTATAATAATTAATTTAAGACTTCCCACACAGTAAATATGGTTTAAATTAGTACTTACATAAACAAATAAATATGAATAATTCAAAAGTACATTACAAAAGCATCTACAAACAACATATATTTATTAATTTTCTGAAATTGTACTTGGTACAAAAGAAATAAGTGTTTAAAGAATTAAATATTTTGACTAAGAAATGACCAACAAATTTTAAACAAAGTTCATTAGAGTAATTTTTTTTTACAGTCTAAACCTTCGTTTGACCATAATTTCAATAATAATAATTGCTATTGGTCGCTTCTGAAGAGTTAGTATCAAAACTCAAAGAAAACCTTTCTTTAGTTAGACCATTATAGGTACAGTTCTTAGACACGTCAGAAATTCAAACTACAGAAGTAAAACTTGGAAATAAAGTGATTACTTAGATTTTTTGTTTACTTCTTCAATTCAATCTTTTTTAAAGTAAAGCAAAGAATCTATCAAGAAATCTTTATCTTGTTAGGTTGTTAAAGCAAAACCCGTCACAAGTATTGCAGTCTATCTGTAGGCCAAGCACAGGTATTGTCGGTGGGTAGTATAGACAATAATGACATCGCATCGTCATACATTGCGTATATTATTGAAGTTGAAGGTATTAATTTCAAATAAATTTACGCATTCGATGACAAAGTGACGTAATTTTTCTCTATTCTACCCTAGACAACAATGCCCGTGCTAGGCCTACAGATCTTATTGTGTAAGCTGTCAGTGTCAAATAGAAATAAGCCCCGTCAGATGGTCTCTCGGATCTTGGGTTGCGTTGCGTGTAATCTAGGTATATCTAGAAATATACTGTTCTTTGAATAAATGTATTTCTTTAAATGGAACGTCCCAGCCTCCGCCAACGACGAGACGCATAAATAAACAACAAGCTTTTTTATCATCTACATAATCTGATAGAATCTCTCTAAATCTGATGAATCTGGGCGTAATGTTCCATTCGCAGCGAGCATGATACGTTACGCTGTGTGCTACAATCCGTGTCGTTGCTCGTTGTAAGCACCTTCTTTCCCCGTACTGACTGCACGAACGCTCGATGTGCTCGCGTTACATTACGCCCTGTAACGCCAGTCACCTTAAAATATACATGAATCTTGTATCTAGTAGATATCTTCCTGACTTCAAGAATGATTGGTTGCCCATACAAAATTCCATCCCCTATAATTTCACCAACGAAAATCAAAGGGCAAGGAGCTTTTGTTCTGTAGTTTTGTTTTTGTATTGAACCAAATATACGCGGAATCTTTTGCATTAAAACATTAGTATGATTAAATTACTTTCTATATGTTTTTACGTAGCTACCTAGGGTTCCTAACTGGTGAACAAGACACTATGACTCTAGGTGTACCTAGGCAAGATACGTAGAAGTATCTAGGCTAGGTAGGTAGGGTATGAATACCTAGGCTAAGTAAGTGGTTAAGAGTACCTAAGCTAAGTAGGAGTAAGTATCGAGCGCATGTGGCGCCCTCTCGAGGTACTGCTTGTCGATCAATGCCTCGATACACTTCTTGATCATGGCGACAGATGGCGCGAAGGCGCTTTTGGCTTGAGAGACCACTTCTTGCACCAGCTCTGTATGGCGGAGGATCTGGTGAGAAATAAAAGAATTTATACATAAAAATTTTTTTACAAGTCACTGTTTATTAGACATGTACCTAAATTTTATAAAATTTTATTAATAACTTAAGCAATTTTCAATTTTCGGCCAATTCCAGGAATTCACACATACTGTAAGAAACCTTTTCTAATAACAACTTTTTCAAGCTATTCTGCAGCGGATCTAGTGTTAATGAAATTGATATCCGCTTTCACTGGCCAGCCTTCACGGTACGATCCGCAGGGAGCGCACCGCGGCTACAAGCAATGCTAGCACATGGACGTTGGGGAGGTTGACGACCGATGTGGCGCGGCGGCCGTAGGTTCGCCTGCGGCGCAGGAGGTTGCGGGTTCGATTTCCGCCTTGGGACAAATGCTTGTACGATCTGCAAATATTTGTTCCGAGTGTTCTGGGTATGATCGCTGTAAAATAAAATAAACTATCTATTTAATGTCCTAGAAGTGCTAGGATCATCCGCGTAGCCAATCTCCTTATGCTGTCCGTTGAGTTGAATACCAGCATTTACTGTCATGACTCATTACTTTTCTGATCGTGTATTCCTGGACTAGATTGAATAGCATGGGCGACAATGCGTCTCCCTGCTTGAGACCGTTATCTATTTCAAAGTCTTCAGATAATTCGGTTCCAACTTTGACACGCATTTTGCTTAGGTTTGTAGCTGTCCGTAGAATCCTAACTAGTTTGCTCGGTATCCCAAAGTTGAGCAGAATGTTATAAACGGAGTTTCTGTCCACGCTATCATTAGCTTTGGTGAAGTCAACGAACAGGGTATGAATGCTCTGGAAGGCAATTCTCGTAATTTATCACTCGATAAATATGGCAAGCACTGTCAAATTTGATAGTTTTTATATCTAAGAACTGTCAAATTTGACAGTTCTTGCCATGTTTATCGAGACATTAAATGCGGGAATTGCCTTCCTGGGGTGTATTCCCATCTGTTTTCCGTAAGTTGTTTCAGAAGAAAAACCTGGTCAACTGTACAACGAATGCGTCTAAATCCGTCTTGGATCGCCTCTGTCGGAAGACCAGCGTTGGTTGTAATGTTTTTACAACTAGCTCATGCTGAGACAGAGACCGCTTTGTGACTCAATGCAAAAACTAGTACCTAAGCTTTGTTTTTATTTAAAATTTTAATCATATTTGTTTTTGTTTATTTGAGTTACAAATAAAATAAATATTCTATTCTATTCTTATGCGCCTTTTCGCGTGCGGTTCGAGTCTATCCAGAAGGATATAAGGGAGGAATTTATATGCTGTAGGCAAAAGCGCTATACCCCGGTAGTTCGTACACTTCTTCTTACAGCCTTTTTAGTGCACTGCGCATAAAACGGCTACGTTCCATTCTTGAGGTTGTTGTTCTGAGTCCCAAATTCTACAGATCAGATTGTAGAACATCGAGAGCGAGGCTTTAACGCAATGCTTCCACAGTTCAGCCGGAATTCCAGACAGACTACGATTTATATTAGGTCCTTACATATGAAATTGGCGTTTTTCGTACTGGCCACTTTAATCACAAATTTCTCCTCTTTGGTAAGGAATTCCAAATTCAAATTTGTACAGCTATAGACTCATGTATTTGTGCTTCGATGATCGTCATTCATTTGTTTTTTTTCTTCTGTTTTTTTCTGTTTGTGTCACTCATTTTACAAAATGGAAAACTTAAAATATCGCATTATTTACGAGTACGAGTTCCGCCGTGGCACTAGTGCTGCGGAAACAACTCGAAGGGTGAATGATGTGTATGGCGGTCGTGTTGCAAAAGAAAACACAGTTCGTTTTTGGTTCCAACGTTTTCGTTCTGGAAATTTTGACCTGCAGAACAAGCCCCGTGGACGGCCTGAGACTCAAGTTGATAATGAAGAGTTGAAGGCTATTGTGGAAGCGGATCCATCGCAAACCACGTCCGAGTTAGCTGCAGGCTGCGATGTTAGTGATAAAACTGTTTTAATTCACTTGAAGCAAATTGGGAAGATTAAAAAGCTTGAAAGGTGGGTACCTCACGAATTGACTGAAGCAAACCGGCAAACGCGCGTCGACTGCTGCGTTACATTACTAAACCGGCACAATAATGAAGGTATTTTAAACCGAATCATTACCTGTGATGAAAAATGGGTTCTTTACGATAATCGGAAGCGCTCAGCGCAATGGTTGGATCCTGGCCAGCCAGCCAAATCCTGCCCCAAGCGAAAATTAACCCCAAAAAAGTTACTTGTAAGCGTTTGGTGGACTAGTGCCGGTATTGTTCATTACAGTTTTCTCAAATCTGGCC
This sequence comes from Eupithecia inturbata, assembly GCA_963662085.1. Lineage (NCBI taxonomy): Eukaryota > Metazoa > Arthropoda > Insecta > Lepidoptera > Geometridae > Eupithecia > Eupithecia inturbata. The sequence continues at coordinate 2,878,552 of OY759206.1, read as the reverse complement.
AGACTATTACGGCTGATGTCTATTGTCAGCAATTGCAAACCATGATGGAAAAGCTAGCGGCTAAACAACCTAGGCTGGTCAATCGCTCCACGCCACTACTGCTTCACGACAACGCTAGACCACACACTGCGCAACAGACGGCTACTAAATTAGAAGAGCTTCAATTGGAAAGTCTAAGACATCCTCCGTACTCCCCGGACCTTGCTCCAACAGATTACCATTTTTTTCGAAATTTGGATAACTTCTTGCAAGGGAAAAAATTCAACTCCGATGGGGCAGTCCAAATCGCCTTCAAAGATTTTATTGATTCCCGTCCGACTGGTTTTTTTAGTAAAGGGATCAATGAACTACCTATAAGATGGCAAAAGTGCATAGAAAATAATGGTTCATACTTTGATTAATTAAATATATTATATTAAAAAATATTCGACTTTTTGTTCCTCCCATACAAAACGCCAATTTCATATGTAAGGACCTAACAATTATTACCAGTGTCTTATTATATGTACATACTTAGCTGTACACGCATAAGTTTACGCTACAATGTAGATTAAAATATTTTTTGTTGATTTTAATTTTTTAGTTAGCATTGTAATGTGGTTTGTGTGATAAATAAATAAATTCCGTCGATTCCAAGTGCCTTGTTATTCTTGAGCTCTTATGAAACTCTTGGAAGGTAAGAGACTTCCGCTTCGTTCACTTCAGACGTTAGTTCATCGATAGGCTCCGGAGGTCTGTGGCAATTCAATAGCTGTTGGAAATAGCTTCGCCACCTTATTTTGATGTTCTCTGGGTCAGTCATAAGATGACCATCGTCATCTTGAAGCATCTGTGTTTTAGGTTGGTAGCCCTAGCAAGGAGCAAGGAGGAGGTAGCAGCGCTCGCTCAAATCTTGGAAGTAGAAGCTTAGAAAGTAGGTCTCAAAATTAGCCACGAGAAGTCAGAATATCTCCACATGAAGCGCTATAAGAACGTCAGAAGGCGACGTAGAAACCTTCAGGTTGGAGACATAGCATACAAAGGCGTGGCTCAGTTTAAGTACCTAGGCTTCACTGTCACTGATACTTACACGAGGCAGGAAGAAATTTATATTCGCATACGAAATACCCTTAGATGCAGTGCAGCTCTTCACAAAGTATTGGGTGTCCAAGATACTTAGCAGAAATACCAAGATTCGGATCTACAAAACCGTCTTTAGACTGATATTGATGTACGGCTGTGAAACTTGGACACTAACATTGAAGGAGGAGAATAAGCTCCTGGTGGCAGAGCGGAAAATCCTGCGCAAGATCCTGGGGCCTACCTGCAGAGAGGACGGAAGCTGGAGAGTCCGGAAAAACCTGAAGATCGAAAAGCTAGTGAACGAACCCAACATCATCGGCGAAACGAAGGCACATCGACTTCGCTGGCTCGGCCACTTAGAGAGGATAGAGAGGATGGGAGAAGAGCGGAACGTCTACAACGGCTATCTGGCTGCCCCGTCGGCCGACGACCCGTGGGACGCCCGCGGTACCGCTGGAAAGATGTGGTGGAAGCGGACCTGCGTGAGCTCCAAGCGGAGGACTGGCGGGAAATTGCGCAGGACAGGGAAAAATGGCGACTTCTCTTATCGGAGGCCAAGACACACTTCGGGTCGCTGAGCCATAGGAGTAAGTAAGTATCTATGTAATATATTGTATTAAGTCTATCAGTCGTCTAGTACCCATAACACAAGCTCTGCTTAGCTTGGGGCTAGATGATTTTGTGTGGATTGTCCAGCATTATTTATTTTTTTATATGTAAATGGTATCCCGCGGAAGGACATAGGCTACTTAAAAAGCACGTGCGAAGCCGTGGACAGCAGCTAGTACTTAATACAATACATAATAATAATAGATTGGATTTATGTGTCGACCCCACGAACTGGACCGAAATGTCGTTCAATTAATACAGTCAGACATACCTTCCTCTGCTTCATAATGCGCACAATTGCAGCTTGTAGATACATCTTCCGGTCGTCATCACAGTGCGTGGACTCCGAGCCTTCGGGGCCAGCGGAGCCCGAGGTACCGGGGGCTCCTGAGAGAGAGTTGTTTTTTATAATTACGAATGTACGATGTTTTTTATAATAACTTGTATCGTTATATTTTAGGGTTAAACATTCGCGGTGTAACAACGGTGTCTACACTAACACCCTGTATACTACAATTATATACAACATATTACCTTTGATACTTTTACGGATAATGCCCGGAAGGTCCACTAAAAAAATTCAATTATCGTAATATTATAAAACTAGTTTCTGCCCGTTATATTTATGTACATTCAGTTTCAGACGTGCAGTGTGTATAATGTATTTTTCATCCCATCTATTCGAAAAGGACGACTTGGTTCGCCTTTAAATGCACCCAATGGTGGTGTTTTCAATTTGAAACTTTTATCGGGCAGTAATGAGTTTTTAATCCTATTTAAAAGTGCGGCGCAATTATCTTTGCCGCGCACTTTTTGAATTTGGAACATCTTAGTGTTCAGCGCCAAAGAAATCGAACGCAAATATTGTTTGAATAAAGAATGGCTGGCATCCAAACAACGAGATTCACCGTCACATTTTCCTTAAAATGAGCCAGATTCGGACATTATTTCAAACACGCAGGATATAAAATCTACGACAATCTCTATTCCTAATAAAACTGTAACAATACATTTTCATAATTGCGAAAATGTCTCAAATGTAAATATAAGTTTTTAGTTGTTTTATTATTAGAGTTGTTAGGTACTCCATGTTTTATTAAATAATAATATTACAATAAAATATGAGGCGCCTTTTAATTTCTCATAGAGGGTGATGAAAAGTAGAGAATAGTCACTCGGGCGCAAAATATATTTTTGGCTCGGGCGACGTACTTTGAATCCCTCGCTAAGTTCAGGATTCTACTAAAGAATCCCTCGCTACGCTCGGGATTCTACTCTAGAATCCCTCACTTCGCTCTGGATTCAAAAAGCGCCCTCGCCGTAAAAATATTATTTTGCTCCCTCATGATACAATCCACTATACTTACCATAGAGACTGAGGCTTACGGACAAACCGATTAACGGTTTATGTTAGCTGTAGATTAATTATGTAAACAACTAATTATGTTTAACATAAATAATTTAAAAAAAAATATTATTTTAGCTTTCAGATTTAATGTTTTTTTTTCTCTTAACGTTTTGCGCAATATTAGTAATTTCTATCGTTTATGGTGTTATTATAGTTAATTATTATTATGACACGCCTCAGTTGTGGAGTATGAAATGCTGTTTGAAGTGCAGGCAAATTTGGTAGTTTCATTGTCGTATTAAATAGAGCCATAAATATTTATAATAAAAATACTAATAAATGTGTTTTTCTTCTGCTTATATTTGTGATTCAAAAAAGAGATACACACCTGACTGTGTCGGCATAGTGGCACACATGAGTCGAACTTTGGTTCTTTTGCACGAGAAGTTCAGGTTCAGGTGTAGAGTGCCATCACAGCCTGATTCATCCGAGTCTGAAATAAAGAAAAACCTAATTAAACAATGATAGTTTTATTTTTCATTTGCATAACTTTATAGTGCACCAATGTGTCTATTACGTATTTTATATAATTTTGGTTGTTTTGCTTTTGTTTTAATTTAATATTTTTTTTCTACCTAGTCTGTTATTTATAATTGTGAACCTGCTTCCTTATGTATACCGTATACCTTAATACTGTTTTTGTTCATTTGTTAAGTTTTCCTGTGCTGTTTGAGTGTGAACCTAATAAAATTCTTATCTATCTCTAGTGAAAATTCACAGTTAAAAGTTTGGGCGCGTACAAGTAACAGTTACAAAATTGACCGAATGAAAAATAACGATTGGAAGTAAATTGAGAGATGATTATTATTGTTTTTGGACGCGGCCTCGACGTAACTCTAGGACACCATTGGATTTTATGCGCAGGTACATTCATGAAGGAATGTTAAGAAGAAAACCACAAAGTTTTTGCTAATTTTTCATACATTTTCTTCGTTTCTGTCTATTCCAATTTCCGTTCGATTAATTCTCATTGATCACAACGCAAATTTATTACAAACACATAAATTAATCTTTTTTCGATTATTTTGATTTCGTAGTTTTATTCAAGCTAATTCTTTACGTTTTTGTTTAAAAGTATGCTAAGTATGAACTAAATAATAATTCATATCTATCTATCTTGTTTTTGTATGCAATTGCACACAAAAACGTGTCTGCGGTTGTAGATCCTGCGGGAGATATGGCCCGCCCACTGCCATTTTAGCTTTCTGCAGTTTTAGCTGCTGTAAACTCACCGGTGCTCTCAGGTGTAAGGTCGATTCCCACGTCGCCAGTAGCAGTGATCAGTCCCACGTCCAACAGTGGACGTAAATGACGCGGCCACGCCTCGCCGCTGAGCTGCAGCGTGTCGCGAATCTCGCGGGCGGGCGCCGAGTCCACTGTTTCGAAGTATAAGAGGAGTGCGCACTGGGGATAAAAGTAAATTAGGTTTAGAATTAGAAAGTAAACGTTTAATTTTACTTTACAGCGTGAAATCTAGAAATATATTAAAAAAAAATGTATTTTTTGGAACATCACTCTCTGTCAACAAGTCTCTTTTTCACTCTTTAAGACCCCTGACCCGAGTATGTTTCATTAATAGCTGTAGTATTAATTTTAATTATTATTTGACAATCTATAATTAATCATCGTATAATCTTATTTACTCATAATTATAGGGTAATAAATTGTATTAAATAGTATTTTTTTTAATTTTATAAGGTAATTATTATTTAATATATTTAGCAATAACTTTAGTTGTTAGATATAAATACCTATTTAGAGTTACCATTATTTTATAAGCTAGTTTTACCTGTTATTAGTTCTTAATCCTTTTCTTGATTTTTGGATAAAATAAAAATAAATCCTTTTTTTCTTACGACATTCTATGACTTAGCTAGTATCACGAATTGTTTGTCGCCTAGCGTACATGTGTGAGATCTAATATTTGATTGATGAGCTAGTGACACAAACGCTTTTCTTAAAGAGCCCGTGTACCATTAATGCGCCCTTCGGATCGCTTCGCTGAATATCGGCAGTGAACGAGTTCACTGTTTAGCCTCTACCTACTTGAACAGAGATCAAGGCGTTGCGTTGGGTCACAGATTACATACATACTAATATTATGAATTCGTAAGTAACTCTGTCTGTCTGTGTATTACCTTTTCACGCCTACACGGCTGAACGGATCCTAATGAAATTTAGCAGGGATGTAAATGATATCCCGGGGCGGACATAGTCTACTTTTTATTCCAGAAAAGAGCGGGCGAAGCCGAGGGCAGCTAGTAATACTACCTATGTCTTTTAGGAATAAAAGTCGGTGTTCCTCAAGGGTGTGCGCTTCGACCTTTCCTCTACCTATTGTAAACAAAAGACTTGGATATTCTTGTATAGAGACGGTACTCCACCTGATGCGTAGTAGCACTGATATGGTATGTCCTCAGCGTGTAGCGCGTCCTTAGGTCTCCGGTGCAGAGGTGGTGCAGCCAGGCGAGGCGCCGGCCGCTGAAGGCACGCCGGTAGAAGGACTCGAAGAGACGCGCGGGCTTCTCTAGCTGTAGGGGGGCGCCGAGTGGGGCCATTGCGCCGCCTAAAGGCCACGCGCCAGCTTGTAGCACCTAGCAGACAAAAGTTTGTGTTATTCACAGTATAATATTGTAAATGAGTCTTATAGAATCTACCGCGGCAATCTGTCAAATTTGACAAATATTACTTATTGATATAGCCGTTTACAGAATTTAAAATAAAAAGTTAAAGTTAAATTTCTCTATTTATATCAAATGCGACAACATGGCTTTCAAAATCGACTCGTTTTTAGTAAATTGCCAAAATTAATCACAAGTAGGTACAGATTGCCGTCTTTGATTCTAACCGACTCAAATGGAAAAGTTTGGATAGCGTGAAGAAGTAAAAAACAGCCTTTTTACTTCTTCACGCCAAAACTATTGAACAGAGTGAGTGAGCTGAACTTTTGCATATGTTTAGCTGCCTAGAATAAAACACAGACTACTTTTTATCCCTTAAATGTAATATTTTTATCCCTAAAAGGAATATAAATAACCTTAGAACGTTCCCATAGAAACAGCGCGTGCGAAGCCGCGGACAGAAGCTAGTTATCTATGGTTGTCAATTTAGACAGCACAAAAACGAAACCGAACTAATTTGATAGCTTAAAAATAAAGCCATATTTTTTATTTCGATGAACGAAGAAAGGGACGCCATCATTTTTAGTCCTGGTTTATTAACAGTTTAGCTTTTGTGGCATCTGGTTTGATACCAATGTCCTTTCAACCACGAACTAGTAAAAACTATTATTAGTATTATTTAACGGGTATTTATCGCGTATATTTACCTGTTTTCCCCGACGTTTCGACAGGTTTACACACTGTCAGTAATATGTTCAGATCGCGTAAGTTTCTAAATATTTAGTAAAAACTAGTTCCCAAATAAAATGTTACCACCGAAATAATCTGTCGTATATTCTACGTCAATAACCTAATGATGACGATGTTTGCAAGAACTTATTTATAGTCATTTACAACGGGATATTTACCATGATTTTGAGTTTTATATATTTGAAACGGTGATGTTTGTTAAAAATAACCCAGATATGTTTCAACAACTCTGATGACGTGGTTTGCAAAAGGCGAGACAAACATACAGGTTGTTACTCGCAACTCCAAAACGACCTTAAGGCGGTACCCCGACCCAGAATAGCGCCGCCACCTAGTTTATCTTATTATTACGTTAAACTAAGGAATGTTCTAATATCCATTGGGCAGTTTGTGATATATAACATAAGCTTTTTTTAATGCCTCTGTAATAGTTTTATTTTGTATAGTTCATGCAAAGATGCGAAGTTGATCTTTTTGGCCACTAAACTCTGTTTTCGCATCTCTGTCTAAACTATACAAAATAAAACTATTACAGAGGCATTAAAAAAAAGCTTATGATAGGTATCACAAACTGCCCAATGGATTTTAGAAATTGTTTAACGTAATAATAAGATAAACTAGGCGGCGGCGCTATTCTGGGTCGGGGTAGCGCATTAATGCGTAAAAGTATATTCTGCTCAGCACCTTTCGCCTATAATAAACTGCCAGAGTCTATATGACAATTACCTACCTGGTGAGTTGTTTTGGCGGAAGGTGACTGATTTATTGACAAAAAAATGCTATTACTCCTTGAATGAATTTATGACTGATAAATTGTAAGTATATAACATAAATATCTATCTATGTAATGTATTGTATTAAGTATATCAGTCATCTAGTACCCATAACACAAGCTCTGCTTACTTTGGGGCTAGATGATGCTGTGTGGATTGTCCCGCGTTATATATGTATACCTAGTAGAAGTTGTCAATATTCTGTTCTGAGTAGATTTACGAATGACGAAGAAAAATCGGAAGTCGTGCGTAAACTACCATACACATGAATGTTGTCGACCGATGTGGAGCGCCGGGCGAAGGTCCGCCTGCGACGCAGGAGGTTGCGGGTTCGATTTCCGCCTTGGGACAAATGTTTGTACGATCTGCAAATATTTGTTCCGGGTGTTCAGGGTATTTTCTATATATAATAAAAAAAATATCTATCTATGTTATATATTGTATTATGTTTATCAGTCATCTAGTACCCATAACACAAGCTCTGCTTACTTTGGGGCTAGATGATGCTGTGTGGATTGTCCAGCATTATAAAAAAAAAACACAGATTTTTTTATAATGATTGTAGTTTTATTATTTCTTTATGTGTCTGTGAATTTTATGCATAATTTTCTTTAGAATTATATTAGTTATTATAGTAAATTTTAAGACATGCACGCCCAATAGAGCATAATAGATTGTGACATTCCATTAGATTATAACAACTTTTATAACATGAACTTATTTCATGCAATAAATTTGATTGATTGATTGATTTTTGAGCTTTCCAATATTTTGGCACAGTTTCATGCGCCATGATCACGAAATAACTGAGATCAAAATAAATATCCCGTTATCAATTACTTGTGTTAATAACCACGATAGTTTTATGAAGTTATTTATCTTATTAAAGTAAAGTAAAGTAAAAAATATTTATTTTGCCAGAACATACAGAGAAAAATATACATATAAAATAAACCATACATTAATTAGTAATCTGACAAAATCGGACTCCACTCAGCATGTGCTATAGAATCCTTCCTGACACTCTTTCAGTCGCTGATCCATCCGAGTGCTCTTCTCTTCTAGCTGGTTGTTTTAAAACACTTTTTTTTGTGCTTAATATAAATCCCGCCTGCTGACGACAATCTTTTAAGTGTCATCGGAAGAAAGAAGTCCAAGGGATCAACCAAGCGCTCTGTCCAGCATCCATAAACAGTTGTTATTGAGATATTCAGTTCTTGAGCACAGGTTTACTGGTAATTTTATCGAAGGCCCTCGTTAAGGGATGGAACGTTGGTGTTCTTCCAACACAAACTAGGTTCGTAGTTGAAACGCTTGCATCCGTAATGAGTTCGTCAAAATACGAAAGTCTTCTACAACAGAGTACCATATGAGTTGAAACTTTATCAATAAATAAATTCAAACAAATTATCCAACATATCCTTTGTAAAAGGCTTACTACAAAATATCAGATTATCTAGAGGATAAAAAAGCTTGGGACAAGTTTTGCTGCAACTCGAAAAGTAACAACGTAACAAAGTAAAGGTTTCTTGTTAGCTTCTTTACTTTACCTTATAAAGATTGAAGTGAACAAAAATCAAAGTGATCACTTTATTTCCTAGTTTTACTTATGTAATTTGAATTTTGTGACGTGTCCAAGAGTCCTGTAAGGTCTAAAGTAAATAAAGCACTTTGAATTTGAATTTGAGTCTTTTAAAGTAAAATCTTTACAAACTTTAATCGGTCAACCGTTTCGTGTTGGCACGAGATTCAAATGCTTTTGTGGTTTGAATTTTTTTCTGCGTTCTACAAGGAATAAAACTAACAGAAAGGTAATTTGCCGCAAATCGTAAAACATTTTCTATGAACCCATGATGAAAACAAATTCGATACAATTGTATTTTGGGATTACGGAATGTGTTGATCTTATAGCCCAAAATCTCTTATTTTCCTAAATGCTCCAAAAATACCAGTGAATCGAAATAAGTTTTTACATCGTATAAGCATGAAATGTGCGTGTTTTCTTAGCATACTTTTAAATAAAAACGTAAAGAATTAGCTTGAAAAAAACTACGAAATCAAAATGATCGACAAAAGATTAATTTACGTGTTTGTAATAAATTTGCGTTGAGATCAATGAGAATTAATCGAACGGAAATTGGAATAGACAGAAACGAAGAAATTGTATGAAAAATTTGCAAAAATTTTGTGGTTTTCTTCTTAATATTTGTTTTATGAATGTACCTGGGCATAAAATCCAATGGTGTCCTAGAGTTACGTCGAGGCCGCGTCCAAAAACAATAATAATCATCTCTCAATTCACTTCCAATCTTTTTCATTCGGTCAATTTTGTAACTGTTACTATTACGCGCCCAAAGTTTTAACTGTGAATTTTCACTAGAGATACATAGATAAGAATTTTATTAGGTTCACACTCAAACAGCACAGGTAAACGTAACAAATTAACAAAAACAGTGTTTAGGTATACGGTATACATAAGGAAGCAGGTTCACAATTATAAATAACAGACTAGGTAGAAAAAAAATATTAAATTAAAGCAAAAGCAAAACAACCAAAATTATATAAAATACGTAATAGACACCTACCTACCCCCACACACTACCCCCTAATAACGAGTAGGCAGTCACCGCCCACCCTGGACGGGGGCTACTCACCCATTCTGCGCTGCCCCGTAGTGAACCCAAAAGGGTCAGTCTCAGCTTTATGCTGTTCTGCACCAGGATATGTGCAGAACAGCGCTGGTTTTCAGACTGGCCCACTTTGAGTGACACCAGGAGCCGACACGAGAGGTATTACCGTCAGTACTAATTTACATTACATAGGTACCTACTGCTTACAAAAAGTGAAATTACCTAGGTAACTATATATATATAATCTGGGATGCTGAGATCTTTCACATTCCTAACCTATACATAATTATGTGGTAGAATAAAAAGAGATAAACACAGTAACCCTTATATCGAAGGTCCGCCTGCGACGCAGGTGGTTGCGGGTTCGATTCCCGCCTTGGGACAAATGTCCGGTTCCGGGTGTTCTGGGTATTTTATATGTATAATAAAAAATATCTCTATGTTATGTATTGTATTATGTTTATCAGTCATTTAGTACCCATAACACAAGCTCTGCTTACTTTGGGGCTAGATGATGCTGTGTGGATTGTCCAGCATTATTTATTTTATTTATTTACTTTAAGTATATCAGTCATCTAGTACCCATAACACAAGCTCTGCTTAGCTTGGGGCTAGATGATGCTGTGTGGATTGTCCAGCATTATTTATTTTATTTATTTATTTTAAGTATATCAGTCATCTAGTACCCATAACACAAGCTCTGCTAGCTTGGGGCTAGATGATGCTGTTTGGATTGTCCAGCATTATTTATTTTAAGTATATCAGTCATCTAGTACCCATAACACAAACTCTGCTTAGCTTGGGGCTAGATGATGTTGTGTGGATTGTCCAGCATTATTTAATATTATTATTATCAACTTCAAAAGAAAAAAAAGGTTATTTGCACATTACACGTCAATAAAAATTTTGCTTACGCGGCAAAAAAAAACTCTATTCAGCAGTGAGTAAACCATCAAAGCAAGGTAATAGTTTCACGTTAAGCGTGGTAAATAACCTGATAAGTGGCGAGATAATGTCGCCAAGAACCACAACTCACACACCAAGGCCAACACAAGTGAGTAGAAAGAGTGGTACCAGTTCATTTTGGGAGTAGAAGGTGACGAGGACGAGCACGGCGTAATTTGTTCGGCCTGACTGACCCAGCCACAGCCACAGCCACCCGACCGACCGGCAACAATAGTATTGCAATATTATTTTATAACTTTTAAATTGTTTAATACTCTAATATTTAGGTACATTCATAGGTTTGTTTGTATTTGTTTTTTTTTTAAATATTTTTTTTGGTACCATGTCTACAACACGCACCTGGCGATCGTAACGTGATCCCGATCCCTCTGGTCTTCACTGAAAACCAGCGCTGGGTGGACACACCAGTGTGCACCCAGCATAATGCTGAGTGAAGGCCATATTTCCTTAAACACTGCTACGCACAAAGTTAATTTATTTTGTAACGTAGGTAGTATAAATTGGCATAGCGTTAAGGCTAATTGTGTATAGTAGTTTTAAGGTAAATAAAATATTTTTCATTTTCATTCATTTCAGGTAGAGGACTGTTTCCCAATACATACACATTTGTTACACAATTTCCTAGTATTTATAGCTATTATTATTTACAGCTAGCCTTTATAACTTTTAATTCACCTACTATTTTCACCGTTACAAAATAAAGTCGCCATTTTGTTTTGTACCTTTAATTCAATCAATTCCATCTAAATCGAATTTAAATTTAACTGCTACTTTAACACGTTACTCACTTGTCTTGATACACACTACCGTTATTTTAACAGTAATACCACAGATTAGGTAATGTTACTACGTAATATCTTCGCAATTATTAATACCTGCTATATTGAACAGTAGCTATTACCTGCTATTTTTAACTTCTTAACCCTAATACCTGCTAAATTCACCCGTAATTGACCTGCACTTGAAACCCAGCGTTAGTAAACAGGTTGCTCTACCTCAAATAATAACAATTCATTTATTTCAGACCACGATAGAAAAGTTACAGATCTTATTTAACTTATTCTACAGTCTATAGTAGTACATGCTGCTGAAACTTAGTGTGGAGATCTGCTGAAACTACCACGTTAGTGACACACAACATGAAGCAAACACTTTATTTCTAATGTATACTTTTCATACTCCCGCTACGTGAAATAACAGTGGCTTAGCAACTGTTACTTTCAGTTTCGTTAATAGCAGCTACTTTTCACCTGCTATTTTCCCGTTACTCACCTGTACTTGAAACCCAGCGTTAGTAGACAGGTTATTCTCCCTCAAATGCTGCTGGAACTTAGCGTTGAGATCCGCTGAGACGGCAACGTCAGTAAACATGCGGTGTAGCTTGTTCGTAAATTCGTAACCGCAGGCTGCTTTCAGACGATTTATCATTGCTTCCTCCTACAAAAGATAATGAAATAAATCAACATTTCGACAATCGACTAAAATAGGGATATTGTTATTTCTTTTTATAGAAAGAGGTTTAAATTTAAATGCTCTCTGTTTTGTTGTTTAACGGATTTCTTGTCCCATACATCTAATTTGATTCATTAGCATGTTTTTCATATACTTGACTTCAACAAAAATTTGCACTTTAAGGCGTAATATTTCACAAACGGCAACCTGAATCGAAAAACGATTTTCCCACACTTACAGTATTTTTGAACGAGCTATCCAACGATACCCTATAAATGAACGAATGAAAGGTTTTCATTTGCCTTACGATCTACTACACAATAAGTTAAACTATAACAAATAATGCTAAGTACCCTACACGGGTATCCGACGAGAAATAAATATTCATCCCAATAAATATGCATAGGACTTACTACATTTTTTGATCAGGATTTTATTTTAGCGCTATGTCGGGGTTCCTCCATGTCTGATTCTCCGCTTCTCTGTGCATACAACTAAAGTACCTGCTCCATAGACTGCGACAGCTGGTGTATGAGCCGCCTAGCCAGCGCGCGCGCATAGAACTTCTGGAAGACATCCTTATCGTCCACATATTTGAACACCACTATGGCGGCTGACAGGCGCTCCTCCGTGTCTGATTCTCCGCTGCTCTGTGGAGGACATATTACTTTTTATAAGGGGAATGGAAATTAGAAACTGAAGTGCGCAGGCACAGAACTGATAACCGTTGGGGAGTAAATGTTCTCGAGTGGCACCCGCTATGCAACGCGAAACGGAGTGTTGGGATACCGATGGATCGACGACATTGCAGCGTTCGCAGGAAGTTGATGGATGGAGGCGGCTCAGGACCGCTATTTGTGTTAAAACGTTTCTAAAAAAAAACACGTTATTAAAGGCCGACCCCTTGTTTGGGAGACCTGTTCCGCAGTGGACGTATTTGTGCTGATACTAGCCCAGATTCAGGAAGTTCCCGGTGTTACACCTCCGTGCCTCGGAAAGCACGTTAAGCCGTTGGCACTTAGCCTGATCTCTCCCCGCGAGGGTCGGTCTGCCGTCTACCTGATTATGGGGGTGAAGGAATAGATAGTGCACCCGTGTTTGCGCACACACGTGCTCTATAATATGTCCTGCGCCCATGGCTAGGCTCCGTTGAGACTCAACGCCGTAGCCGAAATTCGGCTGAGGGAACATCATGTGTACTGATGAGACAGAGGCTTACCTTCTTTCTAAGCAGAGTATCGCAGTATCTAGCCAGTAATTCGGGAGCGCGCGCGCTGCTTTCACCGCCGCGCCGGGCGTTAACGACCTCACTGCATGCCTGTGAAAAATAACAGGTGAAATGTAGCTGCTACTTTTTAACGACGTCACTGCATGCCTGTGAAAAATAACAGGTGAAAACTAGCTGCTACTGTTTAATGACCTCGCTGCATGTCTGTGAAAGATAACAGGTGAAATGTAGCAGCTACTTTTAACCCGAGAGGCGAGGGTTGTTTTCAACTGATGAAAAACAAAAGGAGGCGGTTTAAATTCGGCTGTATGTTTGTTATTGTTTTTATGTATATTTAATACTCATTCGCTAATATTGTTATCCGATTTTGAAATCGTGAATGCGAATCGCCATCTTCGAGCTATTTGGAACTAAACGTCTTAGGCAAATCGAAAAATGAGAATTTAGATAAGATTTTTTCGACCCATGTCCTTTAAAGGATTATTTGGGCTAGATGATGTTTTGTTAATTGTCCAGCATCATTAATTTTATTTTTATTCACAGTGAAACGTTCGTTTGTGTAAATACCTTGTCCAAAGCACCCATAAACGCCTGAGCGCCGTTGAACACCTCTATGAAAAGTCGCTGGTACTTCCGGTGTAGAGACAGCATCGAGTTTACGAAGTGGATGTGCGCCTGAAATAATAATATTTTATTCAAAACTAGTTTCTGCCCGCGGCTGCGCACGCGTCGTTTCTATGGACACGACGCGGCGGGTTTTATGGTTATTTATATCCCATGCGAACTGATTTATGGGATAAAAAGTAGCCGATGTTTTATTTTAGGCCTAGAACTGCCTGTATGCAAAATTTCAACCCAACCCGTCCAGTAGTTTTGGCGTGAAGAAGTTCCATACATCCATACAAAACTATGGTTCATCAACACTATCTGTCCAGTCTTGGTAAGTCTTCATGATATAATTATTTTTATTTTATTATGTAAACACTCTTGTTTTCTTGTCTTTTTCTGCTCTATTTTGTTAATTATTGTAGTTTCTGTTTTTAAAGTACTTCTATTATTTTGAATACTTCATCAATTACGCCACCGTCAGCTTCAATACGTACTGATCCTATCCATCCAAAGGTTGCCTGGAAGAGATCGCTGTTAGCGAGAAGGCCGCCGATTGTGCCACATTATATGTAATTAGTATTAAGTTCTTGTCTTATAAATTTATTGATGGTGCAATAAAGTTATAATCTCTCTATCTATCATACATCCAAACTTTCGCATTTATAATATAAGTGTAATGTGATACTGATGCCTTAGGATTAAAGGAGTACTAATGAGTAAATCATATTTTATTGTATAATATTTTAAAGGCGAATGTTCGTGGATATGTTTGGCCGAAGACAACGCCAAAAACACCGAATGGATCGGGCTGAAACTTAGCACACTGTACGAGCCCAGAGCTGCAGTTAGTTAGTTTGAATTAAACCACTGAGTAAATCAATCGTAGTTGTATTGTGAAAAGTGTACAAGTTTAAGAAAGATACTCATCCGCTCTAGTCCGCGGTAAAGGCTTAACTGAAAATGTAGGACGCGGCTGATCGCGGTGTCAGCCGAAATAGTTTTATATTAAACTACCTGCAGCCCGCGGCTTCGCACGCTTTTTTCCGGAATAAAAGGTAGCCTATGTCCGGACCCGGGATGCCATCTACCTCGCTGCCATATTTCAACGATCCGTTCAGCCGTTCTTGAGTTATAAATAGTGTAACTAACACGACTTTCTTTTATATATATAGATTTGTGTTGTTCGTGAACCGTAAACACACGAAAGACCTGGATTTGGAATAATATATACAGGAATAATATGACCATTGATGTTCGGTGTAAGCACATCCTGCCTGAGAAACAGGTTTATCCTAGTTCAGGCACATGTATTATTTCATACCTTTATAATACAAGCTTCAGCCCGCCGCTTCGCACGCGTTTTTTTTTGGAATAAAAAGTAGCCTATATACAGGGTTATTGGTAATTCACTGACACTACGTGATCTGCAGGTTCTGCCCATCATTACGAAAATGTTTGTTAACACACCAGGGGGAAAATTCTCGCCATTATATCATTCGATAAATATCAAATCTGTCAAATTTTACAGATCTTTCATATAAAAACTGTCAAATTTTACAGTTCTTTTGATATTTATCGAGTGATAAATTGGCGAGAATTGCCTTCCTGGTCTTCTTAAGCTTGGTATTGGTAGGAAGTACCCCCCTCGATTCCATAATCGTTCTTTAGAAAGGCTTTATTTAAAACTTAAAACGGCTCTGTACTGAATTAACAGTGGGTGTGGGAGATTGGTCATTAGTAATTAATTGGGTTCCAGACAAACATATTTTTTTAAATTATTATCACATGATGTATACAAAAAAAAATATACGGTTTAAGACCTGGCGACTTCACAAACGTGTTCGTGATGATGGGCAGAACCTGCAGTTTACGCAATGCCAGTAAATTACCAATAACCCCGTATATAGGCTACTTTTTATTCCAAAAAAACGCGTGCGAAGCCGCGGGCTGAAGCTTGTATTATATAGGAATTAAATAATACATCAGCCTGAACTAGGACAAACCTGTTTCTCAGGCAGGATGTGCTTACATCGAACATCAATGGTCATAATAAAATAAAACAACGAAATCCATATCCACACTAATATTATAAATTCGAAGGTAACTCTGTCTGTCTAACTGTATGTGTGTCTGTTACTTTTTCACGCCTAAACGGCTGAACCAATCTTAATGAAATTTGGCAGGGAGGTAGACGGTCATATGCTACTTTTTATCCCGGTAAAGTACGTGCGAAGGCGTAGGTAAAATCTAGTGGTAATATAATTGTTAAGTTAGAGTTGCATTGATAAGG
Organism: Eupithecia inturbata; assembly: GCA_963662085.1. Lineage (NCBI taxonomy): Eukaryota > Metazoa > Arthropoda > Insecta > Lepidoptera > Geometridae > Eupithecia > Eupithecia inturbata. The sequence goes on along the minus strand of OY759206.1, from coordinate 2,862,154 downwards.
TAAAGTCAAGTGGCCGTGTCGGTCCCGGCGTAAGAATCGACCCCTCCAACTCAGTCCGTGCATGTCGTAAGAGGCGACTAATGGAACATACCAGAGGAAGAAGAGCAGCTCTCTGTATTGTATTATAACACCTCTGCGATCACCAATCCGCTTGCCAAGCTTGGTGATTTCGACAAAACCCCTCTTGTTTGAGGGAGGCATGTCCAGCAGTGGACGTATGCATGCTGTAGATGTAGGTAAAGCTAACCTCCGTGTTCTTAGCCATAACTTCGACTCAGATTCAAACTGACGTTTTGGTGGGCATAAAAATGAGCGTTCAAATATGGGCTTAAACTCGTAACCTTTAGATACATTTTACAGTGACGCCATAAACTCGTAGAGAGCGTGTTTTGAATACTCGGATCTTTTGAGTCGAGGCAATGACTAAAGGTTGTCGCAGATTTGGACCGCACCACTGCCGCGCTTCACAAAAATGTGCATTCAAATATGAGCTTCAACTCGTAAAATTTAGATGCATTTTGTATTGACGGCTTTAGATTTCAGACAGCTCGCGGGCCACTCGCTTGAAGCTTGCGGTAAGCCATTTTCTCACTGTAAAATGTATCTAAATATTAACCCTCTTTATCACAATAGTCTGCTAACTTAAAGCATTGCTAATTCTCACTCTTGTCTTCTTCTATTGACATAAGTCAGAGCGAGAAATAACGCTGCTTAGCAACTATTTTAAGTTAGCAGACCAATATGAATAAGGGGGTACAAGTTTTTGCAGATATTCGAATGCTTATTTTTGTGCTGTGTGGTATCGTCACTGGATGTATGTGCTATGTCCTTTATGCCCAGCAGTGGACAACTTTCAACCGAGATGATGAGTACTAACATCTTCCTTGTTATGGTCATGGTTGAGTAGACTGTGCCCCTCGTTCGCGGCCTGCGCGTGCGCAGACTCTATGAGCGGGCGTAGCGCGCTCGCACCGAGCGGTTTCAGAAGGATGTACATTCGACGGAGGTCTTGTCGGGCTTCGGTCTGGAAACAAAACAAGAAAAAAATTTTTTTTATTGATTTATTAATTTATTTAAAACATCAAAAGACTTGACAGCCTAACAAGTGAGCATAAACGGTTGCGCACTAAATTTAAAATGAGAACTATTGTTTATATTTGAAACAGTTGAGCTAATTGCTGATAGTTGCATTGCAAACAATATGGAGGTAGCTCAACTGATGCATACCAATGCCAGTCGGAAGCGTCCCCAAGACGCTGGCTGCATTGCCCCGCTGTAGGCAATGCTGATGCGCTGCGCCAGATACCCACCAGCTCTCGGGTCACGTCACGTGGTGCTTCGACCAGACCTTCTGATAAATTTTTGACTTCTTAACTACTAACTAAGCCAATCTATCTTTAAAAAACTGCTTCATCAGCATTATCTATCCTTGTAAAAGTTAGAAAACCTAAATTTTATGTTTAAGTAAGTTTATTATAATGTTTGTAGGTACCTATTATAGTATGTAGTTTAACTAATATTGTTTTTCTTTTATTCTTCGAGTGCCACCGTCTATTTTGTTCTTAAATGTCCAGTCCATCCCAAGGTTGCCAGGAAGAGATCGCTCATAGCGATAAGGCCGACTTTGTACTTCGTCTACTCTTAGCATCTAATTCTGTATTGTTTTCTGTCTTTGTGTGGTACAATATAGAATTATCTATCTAAGCCAATCCCGCTAGAACCTGCCAAAGCCCTATCTGTGTTCTCGTTGTCAATCATTATTATTTTTTGTTCTTGTATTTTTATTGTTGTATTGAAAAGAAAAATCTGTAATTGTTCTATTTATTATTACATTTTGTTGTTGATGAAATGAAAAGTAAAGCTGTATCTGACCATTCCCTACTTTATATAATATTAACCAATTTATATATGTTGAATATTGATCTATTTATGTATAATGTTAATTGAATATTTATAATTTTAATTGACTAATTTATATTTTATATTGATTTATATATAATTTAAATTGTTTTATTTTTTGAATTGTATTGATTTATTATTTTTATTGAAATGTATAATTGATTGATTAATTGAAATATTATAATTGAAAGTACTTACCATCGATATACTTAAGTATATTTTAAGGTGTTTGTTGTACTATTTGACGTGTAATGATATATTTTACCAATAAATGAACCACTGAACCATTGAACCATATTATCTCTATTGTTTGTTTAATTATCTAAAGGGTTTTATTTATTATTTATTTATAAGCTATCTATCGTAGGTATTATTATTAGTTATTTTATATCTGTTGATGAACTTCATGTTTTTTAGTGTTGTGTCTCGTCTCGTACATACGTGACATCCGCAGCATGGTTCCGACGGAAGACCAGCGTTGTGGTAGCCAACGGCTATTACAACATATGCTAAGTCGGACGCCATTTTGTTTAAGTTTCATTATTGTACTAAGTCTAAGTAGTATGTAGTTGTTATAAGTTCATAATTTAAGTATCTACATATATGTTATGGTAATAGTGTTAATTTAGTAGTAATTATAACTTTAACAAACTATGTAAATGCATATCTACTATAAGTTAACGTTACTGTAACTTTGCTATAAATAAAGATTTTCTTATCTTATCTTAACTAAATCGTTATAGATTCTAAATGAAAAATTAAGAAAGAAACCTAAAGATGATTTTTCAATGATAGATACCTACCTTATTTAACATAGTTCGTGACTTGAATTTTAGCAACTAGCAAAGGCAGTAATTGGACTGTGTAGGCTGCTGGCTTACCTCCTCGGGCTCCGGCGCCGCTTCGCTGCCGGGGGAGGGCGGCGCTGCGCGGGACAGAAGCTCTGGCACGTGCGCGTGTAAAGGCAGGAGGTGCGCAGCCAATGCTGCTTGCTCGTAGCAGGCGCGCGCTGCGCAGCGGGACGATGTGTGAAGGTATTTGGAGACTAGAGTTTCTTCTCGTTCTAGACCTGGGGGACAGGACACATATTTTAGCATTTTTTATAGCGATAAGGCCGCCAATTCCATTGCTGTACCCTATAATATGTTTAAAGTACTATCTGTTTTATAAGCTGATGAATAAAGTTAAAGATAAATCTAAAGAATTTATTCTTGTAAAAAGTATTATGTATCCAACATTTATAACAGTATTCAACATATAACGTTTTATTTTTGACATGTTACATATTCTATATTTTTTACATTCTGCTTATTGTGCAATAATTTTATTTCTCGTTTTACATTCCTTATACTTGTTTTTTTTTTTGTTATACAATTTATTTAATACCTATTTAACTATTAGGTCCTTACATATGAAATTGGCGTTTTTCGTACTGGACACTTTAATCACAAATTTCTCCTCTTTGGTAAGGAATTCCAAATTCAAATTTGTACAGCTATAGACTCATGTATTTGTGCTTCGATGATCGTCATCCATTTGTTTTTTTTCTTCTGTTTTTTTCTGTTTGCGTCACTCATTTTACAAAATGGAAAACTTAAAATATCGCATTATTTACGAGTACGAGTTCCGCCGTGGCACTAGTGCTGCGGAAACAACTCGAAGGGTGAATGATGTGTATGGCGGTCGTGTTGCAAAAGAAAACACAGTTCGTTTTTGGTTCCAACGTTTTCGTTCTGGAAATTTTGACCTGCAGAACAAGCCCCGTGGACGGCCTGAGACTCAAGTTGATAATGAAGAGTTGAAGGCTATTGTGGAAGCGGATCCATCGCAAACCACGTCCGAGTTACCTGCAGGCTGCGATGTTAGTGATAAAACTGTTTTAATTCACTTGAAGCAAATTGGGAAGATTAAAAAGCTTGAAAGGTGGGTACCTCACGAATTGACTGAAGCAAACCGGCAAACGCGCGTCGACTGCTGCGTTACATTACTAAACCGGCACAATAATGAAGGTATTTTAAACCGAATCATTACCTGTGATGAAAAATGGGTTCTTTACGATAATCGGAAGCGCTCAGCGCAATGGTTGGATCCTGGCCAGCCAGCCAAATCCTGCCCCAAGCGAAAATTAACCCCAAAAAGTTACTTGTAAGCGTTTGGTGGACTAGTGCCGGTATTGTTCATTACAGTTTTCTCAAATCTGGCCAGACTATTACGGCTGATGTCTATTGTCAGCAATTGCAAACCATGATGGAAAAGCTAGCGGCTAAACAACCTAGGCTGGTCAATCGCTCCACGCCACTGCTGCTTCACGACAACGCTAGACCACACACTGCGCAACAGACGGCTACTAAATTAGAAGAGCTTCAATTGGAAAGTCTAAGACATCCTCCGTACTCCCCGGACCTTGCTCCAACAGATTACCATTTTTTTCGAAATTTGGATAACTTCTTGCAAGGGAAAAAATTCAACTCCGATGGGGCAGTCCAAATCGCCTTCAAAGATTTTATTGATTCCCGTCCGACTGGTTTTTTTAGTAAAGGGATCAATGAACTACCTATAAGATGGCAAAAGTGCATAGAAAATAATGGTTCATACTTTGATTAATTAAATATATTATATTAAAAAATATTCGACTTTTTGTTCCTCCCATACAAAACGCCAATTTCATATGTAAGGACCAAATATTTCAATGTTTTTATTTTAAATAATTGTACTGTAAGTCTTATCGATTGTATGTAACAATGTGAATATTATAACAAATAATTTAAGAAAAATTCCGACACAATCTATAAATTGTTTGCGAATAAATAAATGAATGAATGAATGAATGCCGGGTAGCCCCGGCGACCTGGACGTGAGAAAAGGCACTTATACAGCGTGGCGAGCGAAGTAATCCACACTGCCTTACGCAGCGTGGCGAGTGAAGGGCAGCATTTTTAGCTAGAGTGAAGCGAGCCGGACTCCCTTATACAGAGTGGCGAGCAACCGAGCTGCATTCCCTTACGGCGCATGGCACGGCTTCCCTTAAGCAGGGCTAGGGTGCGTCGCCTCCTGGTACGTGTCTCCAGCACCAGCGACTGGTACAGGGCTAGCCTAAGTATGTGTACCTTCCAGCACCTCCTGCATGTAGTTGGACACGCTGGTCTGGTGCAGCAGGCGCGAGGCACACTGCGCGTGGTGCGCGTGCGCCGCCTCCAGGTACGGCTCCAGCACCAGCGACTGGTACAAGGCTAGCGGCGCGCGCAGGCGGAACGCGCGCACCTGTAAAAGACAAGATAGTACTAGAAATAATTATGAAATAGAGCTTACGGTAATGTGTAGGCCGAGGATGTCAGAAACCAACGTGTTTATAACCAGGGGGTTAAGAGTTGTCGTTATAATAGCGAGAGGGGGCGGGGGGTGTCACAAATAGTTGTTTTAATAGCCAGGAGGATACCATCTTTAGGCCGAGGATGGTCAAAGACAGTCGTTTTTGTAGCTAGGGGGGGTCAAAATGGGTCATGCGGGGAGGTCACAAACAGATGTGATGGCGGCCAGGGTGGGTCACTAACAGTCGCTTGGTCACTATTGTAACCAATAGGGGGTAGAATCGGACGTTAATAAGGCCTGATGGATCGAAAGCTTATTTGAGACAACATAATCAAAAGTAGTCCTTTTAATTGCCAGGATTGTAAGTCTTTTGCAGCTACAACAAAAATAATAAACGTAAAATAAATATTAAAATTAAAAGAGGCTAAAAAAAACATGATTAATTTTTTTGGCTACGCTTGCTCTACTTTTGTCAAGGCTGTATATCTCTTGTTTGTGACCCAAACAGTCAGTATAGTGTCGAGGGGCAGGGCCCCCCTGGTCACAAACAGTCGTTATAGTGACCAGGGGGGTCATTTATTGGGGGTTAACTTACGTCTACAGTACTCTGTACAGCCACGCGGACTGTCTCCGCGAGCGCGGTCTCCAGGTACCCGCTGCGAGCCAAGGCGAGGGCGCACACTATGCGAGCCGAGAGCGCTTTCCCCACGCCTCCTAGGAGCACCCGCTCCCAGATTTCAAGGCCTAGTTCGCCTACCTGTAATTAGAAAGGTATAATTTTAAACCCTGATTTATTTCTTACTAGTTTCCGCGCGCGTCTTCGCCTGCTTGGAATTTCACAAATCGATGAGTTTTTTTTTTGTGTGGAAAACATAATGTTTTTGTAAAATAACAGTAGCCGCTACAACATCAGCTCACTGCCATTGAAAGTCCCGTCAATATCAGTCCAGCAGTTTTAGACAACGAAATTCATAAAAACTATTTTTTTTTTTGTTATAATAACTAACCCATGGTTTATAATTTAGTGCATTTAGTAAAATAAATAAAATAAATATACAGGGTGTCACGTAACATGTGTACTGAGACGAAAGGGGGTGATGTACATTTTGCTAACAATCTTAATAGTAGGTTTTTTCATTTGTTAGGGTTTTGTACCCGAAGGATGAAAACAGGATCCTATATCTCCTTTGCTGTCCGTCTGGCCATCCGTTCGTCCGTCAGAGGGCGAGAGGAGGGTGTATCTCATGAACCGTAAAAGTTAGACAGTTGAAATTATCACAGAACGTGTAAGTCTTTTGCAGCTACAACAACAAATAATAAACATAAAATTATCACAGAACGTGTAAGTCTTTTGCAGCTACAACAACAAATAATAAACATAAAATTATCACAGAACGTGTAAGTCTTTTGCAGCTACAACAACAAATAATAAACATAAAATTATCACAGAATGTGTAAGTCTTTTGCAGCTACAAAAGCAAATAATAAACATAAAATTATCACAGAACGTGTAAGTCTTTTGCAGCTACAACAACAAATAATAAACATAAAATTATCACAGAACGTGTAAGTCTTTTGCAGCTACAACAACAAATAATAAACATAAAATTATCACAGAATGTGTAAGTCTTTTGCAGCTACAAAAGCAAATAATAAACATAAAATTATCACAGAACGTGTAAGTCTTTTGCAGCTACAACAACAAATAATAAACATAAAATTATCACAGAACGTGTAAGTCTTTTGTAGCTACAAAAGCAAATAATAAACATAAAATTATCACAGAATGTGTAAGTCTTTTGCAGCTACAAAAGCAAATAATAAACATAAAATTATCACAGAACGTGTAAGTCTTTTGCAGCTACAACAACAAATAATAAACATAAAATTATCACAGAACGTGTAAGTCTTTTGCAGCTACAACAACAAATAATAAACATAAAATTATCACAGAATGTGTAAGTCTTTTGCAGCTACAAAAGCAAATAATAAACATAAAATTATCACAGAACGTGTAAGTCTTTTGCAGCTACAACAACAAATAATAAACATAAAATTATCACAGAACGTGTAAGTCTTTTGTAGCTACAACAACAAATAATAAATATAAATAAATATTAAAATTAAAAGAGGCTACAAAAAACGTGATAATTTTTTTGGCTACATTTGCTCTACTTTTTTCTACTTTGAACCGTAATAGGTAGACAGTTGAAATCTTGACAGGACGTGTATAACTATTGCAGCTTTAAAAATAAATAGTAAAAATAAAATAAATTTAATAATTAAGGGGTCCAACGTCCATACCAAGGTGAGTACCTACCGATCACCGAAAGCTAAGCAACGCCGGCCGCGGTTTTGCTTTGTTACGATTTTTTCAAAAACCTTTTCTTCGTTCCTTTTGTAAAATACGGTACGGAACCTCCGTGTGCGAGTAAACTCGCACTTGACCGGTTTTATTAATTCGTATTCGTACAGGTTGCCTAGAATAACACACACGCTACTTGTGATCCCATAAATCAGCTCCCATGGGATATAAATAACCTTAAAACGTTTCCATAGAAACAACGCGTGCGAAGCCGCGTACAGAAACTAGATAGTAAATAAAACGTTTGTAATAACTTACTTCGAGCTGTCTAGAGTCACTCTCAGGGCTCGTGGTGGTGGCTGCCGATCCGTATATTATTTCAGCATCTGAAACCTGAAAGTATATCCTTTTAACTAACCAGGACCCTAATTCCACTAAATTAATCGCATCATCGTCATCAAACTGACACATTTGGCATTTACCCTTTAAAGAAATAAATAAATAATGCTGGACAAACCATACAGCATTATCTATCCCCAAGCTACAGTCTTCTTCTTATATTTGTATTTGTATACTTTTGTTAAATGTGTGCAATAAAGTATTTAAATAAATAAATAATTATTAACACTCACATAAAAACTACGTAGGTAAGCGACGTCTTTTCACCGTTGCAATTAAACGCGATCAATATATGATAAACTTAGTTTAGCGCTTTAAACGAGTTCAGCGTATTTTACCGAAATAAAGTTGATCCGGGTCAAGCTGAATTTAGTTTAACTTCTGAACGCCCGGTTTTTTGCGCTTAAAACTTCGTTTTCGTAAACGGGATTAAAATGCAGGGTGAAATCTGTGTGAAGTAAACCGAGATAAATATCAACATTTGATCTCGATTAAGCTGAACTAAGTTTTGGCAGCGAACGGTGAAAAAGGACCTAGAAAATTATTATAATTTGTTCTGACCGCGTAAGTTTAAGAAACTTGATCGAAATATTGACCTTTTGCCTCTTAACGTGCTGCAGGTTCAGATATGAGTAGAGACAGTTTAAATACGCGACGCCCTGGCTGTACTCCGTCCAAGCCGACACGTATCTGCAAGGAATATATCAAGCATGGTATTATCAGTACAAAATTACAATTAAAATACAATCAAAACCGACTTTAAAAAAGCAGGAGGTTGTATGCTCGCCGACTTCTCTCAATCGTAGACCGATTTTAATATTTTTTTTACTATTGTGTAGAATAGAAAATGATCTTGAGATATTCGATTAGTATTTGTCCCTCAAAACTTTAAAAGCGGGGCATAAGGGGCATAATACAGCGGGGCAATGCAGAATGTGTTCTAAAACTAAAAAAAAAAATGTTAAATTATGTGCGAAACAGTACACTTTCATAACTTTTTTTTTGATAATTTTTTTTCGCAATTTAATTTTATTTCTTTTAATTTATTTCCACCCTAGGTATTATATACACTTGATGACGTTATTTACTAAATTTAAATAGGACAATTACATTTAAAACACATGTTATTATTACAAAAGGGAAATCGTGTATTTACATTCAAGGAACCAAACATTTTTTTTTAATTTTATGTATTTTAAATCTTTTACCACGGGGATCCCCTGAGTACTCAGATCTCGGCCTAGTTTGCCAACCAAACCTGCTAGGTTCGTCCCTTAAGCATAATGTATACCTGGTGAGTAGTCCATCGTTCGGCGCGTTACTTTCCAGCGGAGTACTGCCTTGTACACGTTGTAGGAGTCCTGTGACGTGTTCCTCAAGGAACGTCCTGCAATGAAAAAGGTAACGAAACGCAAGGTAACGTAGGGGAAAATAAAACAAAAGGTACGCGATAAATACCCGACCAATAATCTTTAAATGAAAAAGGTGTTTTAGATAGATAGATTATAACTTTATTGCACCATCAGTACACTTATAAAACAAGAACTTAATACTAATTATAACTAATGTGGCACAATCCGCGGCCTTATCGCTAACAGCGATCTCTTCCGGGTGTTTTATTTTATAACACCATTTTGCCAGGCACTTGGCAAAACTTGTAAGAATTTAAATAAATCCTGAATATTTACGGCCTCGATGGGACTTGAACCCGCAACCTTCCAGTCAGTACGGAAACGCGGTACCTATTGCGCCACAAGGTCAATTAACCGACTCGAAAACCTTTGGGACTTTCTACGGAAAGCTTCGTAAGCTCTACAGGATACATTTTTGTGACATTATTCAAATTCTGTATTAAGTCAGCTGAAATCCTTATCAGCACACATTCGTCCACTGCTGGACATGCCCCCAAAACAAGGGGGCATGTCCAGCATCCTTAAGCACCACGCCTGGCAGGCGGATTGGTGATCACAGTGGTGTTATAAATATACAGAAGGAACCAGCTGCCCTTGCTCTGGTATTCTCTTAGTCGACTCTTACGACGTCCACGCACTGAGTTGAAAGGATCGATTCTGACGCGGGGACCGCAAAGACCAACGTAGGTAGGATTATAATCTAACTAAACAAACCACTTAGGTGGGTCCGGGTGCGCAACACATATGAGAGAATATCTTCGGAAGCGTCGGTTCCACACATGGCGTTCCCCTGTCCTTTGGCAGAATATACATAAACCATTCTTCTTGGGTGTGACTGCTGCCTGGGCGTAAAGGCTGTAGATGATAATTATGATGATCTAACTCACTATGTCTCGTCATGTGCCAGTCAGCGAGTGGGTCTGGGTGCGCGACACATAGTGCGTACACATAGGAAAACCGTCGATTCCAGACATAGCGTTCCTCTGTCCTTAGGCAGGCTATACATAAACCATCCTTCTTGGGCGTGACTGCTGCCTGGGCTTTAAAGCTATGATAATGATAGTTATCTAACTCACTTTGTTTCATCATACAGCCGGTCGGCGAGTGGGTCCGGATGCGCGACACATAGCGCGTACACGTCTGAGAAGCGTCGGTTCCACACTGAGCGTTCTACTGTACGTAGGCAGACAACTCCAGCCACCTGGAATGTAAAAAATTTAGGTAGTTTATATGATTTAGAAAAAAAAAATTAAAGGCGCAAAATATAACCGTTGAAAGACAAACTCGCTTTACCCTGATCAAGGGCTGGCGCTAATCCTATCTACCTCTATCCCATCCCATGCTCTAGGCTTGTAAGGTGCCACCCGGACCCTTTCCCTGGCGACATAGCTCAAAGAATGGCATAAGCTAAGGCAGCAGAAGACCACAGACTGCAGTCAAAATAAGTGCATTTCTCACCGTCTCTTTCAGGTTAGCCCATGTCTCCTGAAAATCCACATTCCGTGGTTTAAGGGACATCATCGGAAGACCTTTGTTAAAACTGAAAAAAAATAAAGGTAAGTTTTTGTAATTAAAAATTATACTACCAATGACTATTCTCAGGCCATTCTCAAGATTATAGTGCTTGTAAACAACTCACAACACAATAATATGAAATTCCCTTCTTGGGTTGAGTATAAAAAATATGATAAATTTGGCCGGAGTAAACACAAAATAATGGTTTAAAATACAAAAAGAATAAAGTATTCTTACATGTTTCACCTACTCTGAAATTCTAGTCATTCTCTAGCCTATATTTATTCAGATCATAAGCACTGCTAGGTACGATGTCCTCCTAGCCAAATTTCGTCTTCTACAGTCTGTTTTAACACAGACTAGACATGTGCACAGGACATTATTATAGTGCACAAGTGTGTGAACTAACACAGGTACACTAACTATTCCCTACTCTCATGTACCATCAGACTGCTAGGTAAGACACAACTCAATGGCGCCATTCCGACTGGTCCTTTTTTTACTTCCTAGATGATTCAGCAATATAAAAGAAGATACCAACACCCTGGCCAAGTACGGTAGCTCAGAAGCTGGTCAAGACTTTGTAAGAAGGCACATAGCTTGATAAAATCATGGCAAAATTAACTTGTGGAGCTTAGAAGCTACTAAATTTGTCCAAAGGTTTTTTAAATAAAAAGTACTGCTTTCAAATCAAAAACATTTTGTTAGTTAAATGCATGATTCCTACAACTCATTGACATCATTCTTTTGTTCCAAATACAAACCGGGAAGTCAGGGAAACATTGGCAAAGGTCAGGTCATGGGCCATGGCTAAGGTTTTGACTTAGAACCTACCTATTTTGTTAACAGCAAGCAGAGGTTTTAATTGAATTGTAACATTTTTGGCTTTGTTTTGGCGGCGTAGCGAGTTGGCAATGTTTCAAGAGGCGAAGAATAGCGCTCAAAGCGGTCGCTGCCTTCCATACCCGAAATTACTCAGCAGATCGCTAAACAAAAATAATTACAAATAGCTACAGCAAGTACAGGCGAATGTTATACTTACCGTTACACGAGAGATTCTTAAATATCACTGTGAGTTTATGGTTTACACGAGAAATGTTTACACTTTGTTTTGGCAAAATATCATGAAATTTTAGATCGTACTAATAAACGCAAAATGATTCTCAATTTCTCAGTTTCTCTTAGCAAAAACACACACACACACAACTGAACTTCGATCATTGACGTTGACTTGACATAACAACTTGACGTTGATAATTGACAAACAATCTACGTCAAACTAACATCAACGATTGCCAGTTCAAAATTGAATTTTGAATCCCTATTTTCCAGAATGCGGTATAAAAAATACCAATGACATTTTTATCTCGAATACAATTTCCATGGCAGAAAGATAGGGATTAATTTTCTAGCTATAAGAACCGGAACCGGCAGAATAGTGGCAAACAAACCCATAAAAGTATACACCTACCTCTGATTAAGGGTTTGTTTGCCACTTTTTACTTTTAATCGAAGGGCAAACCAGACGCATGTTGCCAATACGAAGTCAGTAAGTTTCCCGAAACGAGTACATACGGTATAAGTCGCTTATATAAAGGTATTTTTGTATGATACATAGAAAACACCTTGAACATCTGCATCTGCAGATTGTATCATACGAACATTTGAGGCAGGAATCGAATCTGCGCCGCAGTCTTCGCCCACCGCTCCACTGAGGTCGTCATGATAGATAATGAAGCAGCTTATTAGTTATTGGATTTTATCGCTAGACATATTTTAGGAAGGGTGTGTTTCAAAGATGCTAGTAGCCTTTGTTCTGTGTGTGTGCACTGCCCACTTAAATAAATTACCAACCTACTAAGAACTCATCAGATGTAGTGTAGGTACATATCATTTTTTTTAATATTTTGTTCTTCATAGAGATAGCTTACACCCAAATACTCAAACGCATCTCACATTGTACAATGCATCAAAACATCATGTATCCCAAACAAGAGCTTTTTCAAACTTTAATCAACTTTCCATCACTATCATGCTCTATTTACCCTGAATACTAACTCAGATTTAAGCATGTCTCAAGTCAAATTTTCCTTGAAAACTGTAAAAAAATGACAAAAAAACAAGACATTCTTAAATCAGAGTTACTTTAAAGTATTCAGGGTAAATAGAGCAGGAAGGATAGTGATGGTAAGTTGATAGAAGTTTGTAAATGCTTTTGTGTGGGATACATGATGTTTTGATGCATTGATAAAATTAATGATGTATTTATATTTATTTCCTACACCCAAAAAAGTGGCAGAGAGAGATTTATGATTTAAACTTTTATTTTTACAAAATGGTATAATGAAACCAGAGTCACTGACAAATCTATAACCTAACAGGTATAAGTTGTGTAGATAGAGTATGGGATTAAGAAGGATAGCTGGGCAGCATGCTGTCCGCTTAAATCATATTTGATCAAATGTAATTTGCAGTGGGACACCAGCTGACCTGCTGTCCTCAATCACATTCTCTAACTACACAAGTTATGCTATGATATTTATGACATAAAACATTATGTTGTTGTACATGCTAACATAAAGTAGATAAGTGTTTGCTATTATATTATTCACACATTTAAATTAGGAATGCCCGTATGAACACCAAACGTCACTTCTATATATTTTATCAGTCTTTGCGCCAGAGATAATGCACCTCTATCATTGTTTACATCTGCTGTAACAATATCTACATTGAAATCACTTCCTAGATTCAACAAGTCCTCAACACTCTCTGCCATAGCATAAGCAGGTAAACCACCAGCGTTCACAAGGATTACACGACGACTTCTTAAGTCCGGGTGAACCTGAAGCAATACACTTTTCGTCCAGTTCAAGCATATTCTGCTAGTATCCATAGCAATGACAACAAAGTCTATGGCCAACCTTCCAGTAAGTGGAGTCTGTCTTTCTAAATCTTCTAAAGAGAACGAGCGCAGCACTATCAGCTTCCATTTGTAATCTCCCTTTTTATGGGTTTGGCTGAGAGCTTCAGATATTTTGTCAATGATTTCCACCGTCTGAGATACTACAACCACGCTCAAATTGTTTTTGCTGCTTTGTGGTCCAACCCATTGCACGGGAGTTACATCCTCTTCAAAGGTAGACATTTCTTTCTTGCATCGAAGATTTATTGAAAACAAAATAGGTATTCCTTGTAGTAAAAAACATACACAGATTACAAACGTTTGAATTATGTTGATTTGTATTTTTTATGCTTGGCCATGCTTGGCAGATTATCGGCAGTTATTTTCACTTTGACTTTGACGTTTTAGAGTTGCTTCTGCTTCCGGAGCTCTTTCCATTTCTATAACGATGTTGCCGTTCTCAGACATGGAGAAAAAAAGGCTGTATCGCACCAAACGCGGGAAATTCAAAATGATTCCGGTTTTTTGTGTTTTCTGCGTTCGTCATCTATCTATCTTGCTAAAAAACTCGGAATCAATTGTTGCTTTGAAGTATTGGGACAAATGATTGTACGATCTGCAAATATTTGTTCCGGGAGTTCTGGGTATTTTCTATAAATAATAAAAAATATTTATCTATGTTAAGTATTGTATTAAGTTAATCAGTCATCTAGCACCCATAACACAAGCTCTGCTTACTTTGGGGCTTGATGATGCTGTGTGGATTGTCCAGCATTATTTATTATTTATTTATTTATTTTATTGGATTTGTCAATAGGCCGTAAAGGCCGCGGCCTAAGGGCGGCGTCGTCCTAGGGTCGGCAGATTTTAGAGGAAGCTCACTTAATTTCAGAGGATAAAAGTCAAACAAGTTCACCGGTTGTCTCATGGTTTTTTATAAGTACTAGGTAATATGTTAAATTCTCATAGAAACTCATTCGTATCGTAATTCGGACGGCGGCGGTAGGCGGGGCGACGTGGCGGGAGCAGTGAATCAACGTAACCCCCCCAAAAACAAATATACTAAAGTATATTATTAAATAACAAAAAATTAAACAACAACCCGTGTGTAGGTTGTTGTTTAATTTCAACTAATTAATGGTTAATGGGCGTGATGTCCTTCCGAGCATAGTCGCCCCCGCGGTTAAAATGATCCTCCATTTTAACCGCGGGGCGACGAAGCTTGATGATCTTTGACAGTTATAACAAAGTTAAGTAAACTTGGATATAATAAGTCGATCTCTACGTTCGCCTTTGCTAGCTCATTGAACTGGCGACACTTTCTCGAAAGTGGGTTATAAAAAGACATAACTATTATTATTTTTATAAGTTAGTAACGCAAATAAATTGCTGTGATATGCTCTGCGCGCACTAAATTTGGTATTTAGAGAACATGCGATAATAATTCTGGAGCCTTTAATAGAGTGTATGATCTTGTACCTACAGGTAAATTATATCAAAATAATAATATGTGCGACGTATTTCTAAGGTTTGTACATTCAATCTGCACAATCTGTCTCGATAGAGCTTTACAGCTTCCGTGGTCAAGGGTAATCCTGCAAAAATGTAGAAAATACATAAATAAACCGAGATTTAAACCATTATAGAGTGTCTTTCACTTAAATGACTTTGGCCAGCCAAACGTAAGAAATATGGAAGTAGCTCACGAAATGTAGAGTCTGATCTGAGCCTGTATTCTGAACCAATACAAACCGCTTCGGATCGGAAAATCTGTCGAATGTTCGACTTAATACATTGCTTGTTCTGTTTGATATCATCTACTCTAAATTCATACAAAGTCAGCAATGAAGGTATAACCTTTCCGATATCGAATCGGAACCGTTGGTTGTGAATTCAGGCACTGGAAGTTCTAGGCTAAAACTTAAATAGTACCTACTGCAAGCTTTTAGGTGTATGTAGATACATTAATGTGGAGCCTCTTTCTCGTAAAATAAGTAGTATATTTTTTTTATAAATCGTATTAACGAGATTATAAGATAGATTTTTCACATAGGTACTTAATTTAAACCATGGAATCAATCTCTATCTAATGTTTATCTTATTTTATAATAACATATAAAATAAATGAAAAATAAATGAAAATCTGAGTTTGCTTATTTATTACATTTTCACGACTAAACCGCCGAAATGATCGTGGTGACATTTTTATAGACTATAATATTGTCTATCACATTATTATCGAGAATAAACGCAGTGCAGTTTGACTAAAACATTAAAATTGAGACATGTCACTTGACTTTTAAAACAACGTTTTCTAGTAAGGCAGTTATTCGCGTTTTTTTTTTACAGATTGATAACGTTCTCAAACTGACGGAAAATGAGTGATGGAAGGTTCTGTTCCGGTTGTGGTGAAGAGTCTGTACCATCTCAATCAGTCAAATCAGTCGTATTAAGTAAAACTTGTTTATCCTCCTGATTCTGACACCGTTCAACAAGTGGGTGTAATATAAAGTAGGTAAGTTATCGAAGAAGTGGGTATAGTTATGACATTAACTGAAATTCAGTCACAAAACAAAACACAGATCCAGCCTTATGGAAAATAAATGATTTAACGAGAGATATTATTGCAAGAAATGGTTTCGAACAAAACAAGTAGGTACTGTGATTTTTCAAAATGTGGAAGAATGTATTCTGATCATCGCCGTTATTTACCAAAAAATATTTTTACAAAAAAATTAAGAATAATGAAGTTAAAGAAAGGAATTGGCTCGTCTATTCGGAAAGCAAAGGATCGTTATTTTGCGGACCCTGTTTGGCCTTTGGATCTTTTGAGACAGGACAAAGTTTGACGAGCAAGGCTTCAATGATTGGAAGAATGCAAAAGTTCGAGTAGCTCAACACGAAAATTCTCCAAGTCATAAATCCTGCATTCTCGCTTTAAGAGCTAGAAGTTTGATTCACGGTTAAATCCAATCTTTCTTAACTACCCAACTTAACGAAGAAATTTCTTACTGAAAAACATTTTAAAGAGGGTTGTTGCTGTTTTATAAGGATGCTTCTGGAATTAATAGCAGAGTTTGACCCATTACTAGCCAAACACATTGAAAGATATGCAAACCAGGGATTAGAAACTCATCGCACCGGTGCGGTGTGACGTTGTTTTCATTTTGTTACTATGTACATCTTGCATAATTAACTTTATGACGACACTGCTTTATTTTCCCTGCATCATTTTCGAAATGCTTTCGAAAATAGGTGAAACTTTGCAACAATACGTGCCATACAGAATGTCTCATTGATAAGAATTAGAATATAGGGCAGAGTTGAGCTGCCAAGCCAGAGTACTACACTAGACTTCGAAATGAAAGCTGTTGTGATTATTTGTGCTATTTCATTCTGGCAGGTGAGAAATATATATTTTTTTATTATTAAAATGAGAAACGGTTGAAATACTGTGACTCCAACACGACGGATTAAGCGGTATTAATAAAGAGAAGGCCATTTGTTAATATTTTACGGGCGGAATATTACTTACCTAGCT
This sequence comes from Eupithecia inturbata, assembly GCA_963662085.1. Taxonomy (NCBI): domain Eukaryota; kingdom Metazoa; phylum Arthropoda; class Insecta; order Lepidoptera; family Geometridae; genus Eupithecia; species Eupithecia inturbata. The sequence goes on along the minus strand of OY759206.1, from coordinate 2,844,869 downwards.
CATCATTAGATGATGACCATCCTCATTTTCATGAGGATTGTGGAGAGTTAGAAGGTATGACTTTTCCATTCACAGACATCTTGATGGAACCTATAGATGTCTACCTACATCCCTTGCGCTCCAGTCTAACTAATCCCTAATCCTTACAAAAATTATTATTTATACATTAAAAATAACGAATAAAAAAAATTCTATGCTTACCAATTATTTTCCTTTCAGGCTGCCAGCGCACAGTATGCGTACTTACCCGCACCCCCGTGCGCCTGCGCCGCTCCTGCCCCTGCCCCTTGTGCCCCCTTGGTTCTTCCTGCACCAGCCCCCTGCGCCCCTGCTCCGTTATATTTACACGCACCTGCCCACTGCGCCCCTGCTCCTTTATATTTACCCGCACCGGCCCCATGCGCCCCTGCTCCTTTAGTGTTGCCCGCTCCAGCACCTCTACCCGCATGTGGGCTTGGTCCAGCTCTGGGGGCACTTGCCCCTGCGCTACCCGTGCTAGCCCCGGTCCTTGCTACTAGTCTGTCAGAGTCGATCTCAGCTACTCTTCCACCACTGCTGAAGGCTGCGCTGCCAACTGTACTGACGTCAGCGTTGTCGGCTGCCGGGCCGTTGCTGGCAGCAACGCTACCATGCGGCTGCCCTGCCCCAGCCCATCTGCATTTACCTTTGTTGTAAATCGTTCTATCCTACCCTTCCTAATAAAATGCTTTGAAATTGACTAATTATTTTTATTGTCTTGCCTCTTTAGCAGTAAGCTGATTGAGGGTGAAACCACACCTATATTACAAAGCTTTATGGCCTGAGCGCTTACGTAGATCCAACACCGCTACGGCACAACACAAAAACAAGCGTTCAAATATGGGTTTAGCTTAAACTAAACTTATGAGGCATTTTACAATGATCAAATGACTTCCTACAAGCTTCACACTCGTTTGAACCGCACAGTTCGCGCGGGCGTGAATGTTTGGCTTTCCGGTAAAGATTGTTCAACTCTCGAACTGATGTACATAAGTACAATACCTACAGTCAACGAAAAAAAATGCTATCCCTATAGTAGGTAGGTACAGTCGATCACAATATCGAACATGATAATAAGAACTATAAATATACCTAAGATGCTCAAGCATGCTTAATTAGTGGGTATTTTAAGAGTTTTAGGATAGTCGCACCCACAACCGTATAACTAATGGCTCTCCTATATTTAAAGTTGAATTTACAAAATGAATGTTGAATTTTCTATTATTAAAATAATATTGTAGGTAACTGATACCTGTTAAAATAACCCTCGTAGATGTAAGACCGTCTGTACAGGTCTTGTGGTCTTGGTGTAGGTCTTACATCATCGTAAATATGAAAATGTTATCTAAACATTTTAATTTTTTGTATAACAAACGCCAAAAGTCGCTTATTTTATTAAGGAAATAAAGTTCTTATTCAATAAGTATTCGACTATTGGTCAATGTAATTTAATTAAATTATGTATTTAAGCAATTTATCTTACTTTGTGCACAGAAGAGCCCTAACAAAAACAAACAACTAAATTTAGATTTGCCTACTCCATCTGTCGTACGAAGAAACTGAAGAACTTATTTAATTTAACCTTATTACTTGTAGAGTCCCTATTATCCTGTCCTCACATTTCCTTAGAAACTTTTCCACCCCAGTATACTTTATCGTTAAGATACCTACTTACCTCACCAGTCACCACCTTCTATGCATCCAATTTTTATTGAGAGATGATACCCAGATACCCACCCGAGAGCTGGTGGGTATCTGGCGCAGTGCATCAGCATTGCCATACAGCGAGGCAATGCAGCTAGCGTCTTGGGGACGCTTCCGACTGGTATTGATATGGATCAGTTGAGCTACCTGTACCTAGATTGTTTGCAAGAGTCTGCAGTTAGCTTAATTGTTTCAAATGTAAATACTAGTTCTAATTTGTTTATAATATTGAATTGTAATTTTCTTTGTCAATAAAAGCTTCCTTTGCCAGAATATAAAAGACATTTTTTACCTAGGTACCTACTTATTTTTATAATAACTTTTATACACATTATTGTACCTACCTACTTACTTCCATAAAAACTTGTTTAGTCATAACTAGTGCTCTCCTGACACCCAAGACACAAGCCTAGTGCTCGGTTTGGGTCGCACCAGAAATCCTTAAGTAAGTAGGTAGGTACCTATATTTGGTAAATAAATGAAATATCATTATTACGTAACGAAAATTTCGGCGGCTCGCTCTGCTCGCCGTTATATCTTTTACAGTACGGGGGGGCTTGTTAGAAAACACCGCCACTGACTTCAATTTCGTAATGTAAGGTTACTTTTTAGGCTACAAGGTTTCTTTTTGGTTCTGGTTTGGTTACTTTTGACTTCTCGACTCGACTGGCATCACTGCGTAACAAACAGGAAACTAAATCTGTCAAACGCCAAAACAAAACGTCAAAAGACGCAATTCGCGAACGTAAAAATGATATCCGCTGTTTTCACCTAGAAAAATGTTTAACAAAGTGCTCCAACGTGCCCTAAAGTTCCGCTTGAAAAAGAACTATCCTACAAACATCTACGATATATCCCGTGGTTCGGCAATAGCGATACGGCGGCCTTATTGCGACGAGGTCAAACGAGCGCAGACCCAAAGCGTAGCTTCGCCGGGGCCTACTATATTCGACAAGATTATATCGAAAGAAATCAAAGCTGATATTATTTACGAGGATGATCTGTGTATTGCCTTCAATGACGTCTCGCCGCAGGCCCCGGTCCATTTCCTGGTGATCCCTAAACGACGAATTGCACGGCTACAAGATGCAGTGACTGCCGATGCTGAGGTAAGGCTATACGACCGATTTGCATAGGACTTCATTGGTATGCGGTTAACTCCTCCCCAGGCAAGCAGCCCAAATTTTGAGGGGTTAAAATGACCGTGAAATTGAACCTTAAACTTTTGTCGAGTTCAGAAACTTTTTTTAGCTGATTCCAGTAACCAGAGAATATAAAGAAAACATTAGGTAGAAAGAATGAAAAGGAGTTAGGTGCCTTTACCTCTCAGTTAACAGAATACTCCAGATAATGCATGCGGTTCTATTCTCACAGAGCCATATGTCGCCAAACCTCCTGCCGGTATCCTCACCCAGCACCCACCCGCTTATTCTGTAATCTGAGCTTTACCTCTAAACCTTTTAGTTTTATGAGCAGAAACCTTTGGCAGAGTGGCAGCAATAGTGCATGGGAGTTTAGATGTGCTTCACTGTTAGTACTGTGACGCTTGATTGAGGATTGATCCTCGCAGCCATGATTAACGGTCTAAACAGGCTATCTCACTATAAATAAGTGATTATTCATACATTCCTGTTAAGGGGCACCCTCAGCGCTAGCAATCTGTAATGTAACATTTAAAGGTTTGTTTTTAAGCATTACTTTAAAATACTTACTGCCTTCTTAACTGACTAGCACCATGTAACAAATCATGTAACAATAAGATTTGATTTTGAGAATTCTGTTGTAAGGTTTTTATTATTATAGTGCGTAAGCCTCACACTGGGTTAATTTTTAAGAAATCAAATAATATGCCAAAAAATTTTCAACTTGGACGGGACTTGAACCTGCTTTTTTCCCTCAGTACGGGAATGTGCTAACCAACTACATAACGAGGTCAAGTGACATAGGAGTCGAAAAACTCTGGGACTTCCATCGGACTATAGCGCCGTTAGCTCCACAGGGGACACATTGAAGTTTTATCCAATCCTGTTCAAAGACTAAAGTTACTGAAAATTTTTGGTATATTATTTGAATTCTTTTGTAGTTGAACCAGTTGTTTTGACAATGTCAGACGAAGCGGCAATCATTGTAATGCTTGGTTCTCCTCGTTGATGTTATACATAATTATCTGAACATTACATTACAGAGAATGCTCCCGGTGAAGGACCTCTTAAGAGCTAATTCGAACCCGTTGATAACTAAGGGTTGATAGGTATGTGTTGATACTTAATGTGCAGAGTAGCTATTTTTTTTTTGTATTTACTTGTATGACACATGAGTCCGGACTGGTACATACACAATTCACTGGGTTAAAGGTATTTTACTTTAGAGGTGTGTCCCTTAAACAAGAACCCATCTGCTGATGTCTTAAAAACTTTTTAATATCATCATAAATTATCATTCAGAAAATTCTTAGAAATTTTCGCCTTATCTGCATTCCAAAGAAATTTGTCAACAATTACAATTTATGATAGTGTTTTATCAGCCTAAAGGTTGTCTGCAGATAGCTTTGTTTGATTAAATTACTATTTTGATTGTTATCTGAGGCTGCATTTTAAAATAATAATAAAGAGGATAAATTGTGTGCTGACTGACGGCTTAGTTATTTACCAAAAAAATTTTTTCTAATGAATAATCTCTGTATCTTTTATGAAAAGTACAGTCAGCCTAAAAGTACCTAGGTGATGCATATAGGACATTTTAGTTTTGAGAAAAAGTACAGTCAACCTTAAAAATACCTAGATGAAACAAAAAAGCAAGGAATTTTTTAATCTTATTCCTATACCATTACTTACCTTCATCATCAACCTATCTTAGTTCACTGCTGGACATAGGCCTCTCCAAATGAGCATCATAGCGCCCTGTCTTCAGCTTACCACATCCAGCATTCTGCCTGCAGTCTTTCACAGATCGTCATCCCACCTGACCGGATAGCGTCCTACACACGAGTCAAGTCGCAGTCTGTACTCGAGAACACGTTTACCCCAGCGGTTGTCGGTTCTTCGCGAAAAACGTCCGGCCCACTGCCACTTTAGCTTGCTAATTCTTTGAGCTATGTTGATACTCACCTTAGTTTTTTTAGGGTTTCGAAGATCGGAGATCGGTTTCGAAACCCTTGTGGTCTCGGGTTTTCTGTCCTTTTTAGGGTTCCGTACCCGAAGGGTCAAAACGGAACCCTATTACTAAGCCTCCGCTGTCCGTCCGTCTGTCACAGGACTCTATCTCATGAATCGTAAGAGGTAGACAGTTGAAATTTTCAGAGAATGTGTATTTATTTTGCCGCTAGGTATAACAACAAATAATGAACACAAAATAAATATCCAAACTATTGGGGGCTCCCATACAAAAAAAGTGATTTTTTTGGCTAGTTTAACTCTTTGAATGTCTAAGATGTATCTCTTGAACCACAGTAGGTAGATACATGAAAATTTCTATAAGTAACACTTTAACTGTAATAACAACGAATAATAAACATATTATAAAGTTCAAAATATAAAGGGGTCTCCCAACAAGTAAATATTGATGTTCTTTGAAAAAGCTGCCTGATTTTTAGGGTACGGAACCCTTTGTGCGCGAATCGACTCGCACTTGGCGGTTTAGTTCCATCTTTAATATCTTAGCAACTACAGCAGCAAATAACTCGAAATTTAAAATAATAATACATATCGTGCGCCTGTGCAGATTAGAAAAAAAAATGAAAAGGAAAATTTCCAGTAAAAATTGTGATGTCGAAATTTTAAAAGAGAGTTACAAGGTCAAGTGGGGTACATTTCAAATCAGTTTTTGAAATTTCTGTGTGTTTCATACTTTTTAAATCGAAAAATTACCCATTCCCCCTACCTCCGAAGTTTGCAGAGCGATCCATCTGAAATATATGTAGTGTTTGTAGATATGGATCTATATTTTACAGGAAAAATATAAATAATATGTGGAAGTCTGTAAGTAGAACATTTTGAAAAATTGGCAAAAAGGGGGGAATAATTTTCAAAAGGGGGTTACCTCACCGAGTGGGATATCAAATGAAAGGTATCGGTTTGTACATCTCAAAACAGTTTTTGAAATTTCTGTAGGTTTCATACTTTTTTAAATAACTCGAAAATTTTCCTATTACCCTCATAAACTCCGAAGTTTGCAAACCGATACATCTGAAATGTGTACCTACCTTTAATTTTTAGGTATTCAATAAATAGCAGTCTCTAACCGGTACCTGTAGTACATATTGATATTAATAAATAAATAACGCTGGACAATCCACACAGCATCATCTAGCCCCAAAGTAAGCAGAGCTCGTGTTATGGGTACTAGATAACTGATAAACTTAATACAATACATAACATAGATAGATATTTTTTATTATATACTAGCAAACCCGGCGAACTCCGTTTCGCCACCAGATGGCTTCGTTTTATGTAAAAGATTTTCCCGCTTTTCTTTTAAATTTTTTCCTGAATTTTCTTTGATATAAACCTCACGAAGCCCGAGACCTTTCCAACGAATGCAAAACCGTGGAAATCGGTTCGTGCGTTCTGGAGTTATAGCGTCAGGAAGGAAAACCCGACTTATTTTTATATAGTAGATAGAAAATACCCAGAACACCCGGAACAAATATTTGCAGATCGTAAAAAAGATAATTCAATAAATAGCGAAGTCTCTAACCGGTACCTTTAGTACATATTGATATACTTGACAAACATTCGAAACTCTCGGCGAGCGAGTCACACTCGCACTTGACGGAACTTGTTTAATTGTTAAAATAATCTTAGGCTTTCAAAACTGTACAGTCAACAAAAATTGTTTAACCTTGACTTTTTCACCTAATTATACTTTTGGAAGATTTACATTTAGGAGCGAATTACGAGAAGACTTTTGGCCAAGCAGCAATTAGGAAAATCTAGCTGCATTGATATTTAATTTGCTGCTTACTGATAATTTGTAACTAATTGATACAAGTATGTAATAAATACACATGAAACAGTTGAGCTAGCAGACCGTTGCAAACATTCTATATAAATAGAGGTAGCTTTGTTGAAATGCGATTAGGTACCTACTTACGTTCTCGATAAGGGTCTATAAGCAAGAACCGATTTTGTCTCTGGAATTTGGCTTCTTGCAGCGTAATTAAACCACAATCGCGTTCCTGATCCAATTAATAATAATAACGCTGAAACATTTCCAATATTCATACTCATTTATTGATAACAATATTACACGTCAGACACATTATAAATTTACATTATACATTTTAGTACAATGGTACATAATATTCTTAAATACTACTTATAATAATAATATCATAATTTATACATTTGTAATTGATTAAAATGCTGATTATCTTTGACTTGAATGAATGTGTCTGTGTATAAATGAATGGCTGGTGATTGCTCAATCAACCACTTTTTGAGTTTGTTTTTGAAAGATTGCGTGGAGCTGGCACTTGTTACACCGTCTGGCAGTCTGTTATAGGCAGTAGGAGCTATTACGTGCACTAGCCTCAAAGAAATAATCATCAATAATAATCAGCAATTATCATCTAGCCTCAAACTAAGCAGAGCATGCGTTATGGGCACTATATATTGATATACATAATTTGCATAACATTCTTTCATAGCGTTCTTTTTTATTGGGGCTAGAGATGTTGTGTGATAGTGTCTAGCATTATTTATTTATTACTAGCTGCAGCCCGCGGCTTCGCACGCTTTTTTCCGGAATAAAAGGTACCTATGGCCCCGGGATACCATCTACCTCGCTGTCAAATTTCACTGAGATCCGTTCAGCCGTTCTTGCGTTATAAATAGTGTAACTAACACGACTTTCTTTTATATATATAGACTAGCTGCAACCCGCGGCTTCGCACGCTTTTTACCGGAATAAAAGGTAGCCTATGCCCGGCCCCGGGATACCATCTACCTCGCTGCCAAATTTCACCGAGATCCGTTCAGCCGTTCTTGAGTTATAAATAGTGTAACTAACACGACTTTCTTTTATATATATATAAATAGAAAACACCCAGAACACCCGAATAATGATTATCGTTTTTTTGTCTTAGCTTCTAGGCCACCTGATGCTGGTAGCTCGGTCCCTAGGCGCCGCCCGCGCGCCTTCCGGCTGGCGACTGGTGGTGAACAACGGAAGGGAGGGTGCCCAGTCGGTGTACCATCTACATCTGCATGTGTTGGGTGGAAGGCAGATGGGGTGGCCACCGGGCTGATTGGACGATAATGTGGCAGGTTGGAGGTCCGTAGAGTGCTACTCTTTTATAGTAAATAAATAAATAATGCTGGACAATCCACACAACATGATCTAGCCACAAACTAAGTAGAACTTGTGTTATGGGTGGGTACCTACTAGAAAAATGAAAGAAGACATAAATGTACACATCAAAAGATGAGAACAAAATGTAAAAGAAACAAATGTCCTACGATTCATCATCACCGTCCCGTATACGCTAACATAGAAGATCATTCTATAAATAAAAAATATACTTGATTGTGAAAAATGTCCTGTAGATTTTGATAAGGATGAATGGACAAGACAACCTTTTCCTCTTCTAAAAATCTTTCTTTACCTATTTCTGTATTATTTTCTTGCAAACATGAATTTTATGAGAGTAGTACTTTAGGGAATATTGAAAAGTGGGATGAAAAGGAATATGTTTTAGTGTGACATTGGAATTTAGATAGAAATTAAATATAGAAGATATTCTGACATAATATAGTACACTTTTTTACATCACAAGTGCACTAAGAGCCTGAGTACTTTTCAACAACCTATAACGACCATCAACCCAACCTAAGCTTAAGATCTAATTATAGATAAAGTCAGCTATAATTAGATCTTATTACATATAAGGGATATATGAAGTTGGGCACTGCAATTTTAAATGTTAGTCATTTACATAATAACATTCTAAGGAATAATAATTTACATTCTAATCTGTTTTAAATAAAAATATACAATTGGTTTGGTTAAGGTTTACATAAAGGCCTTACGCATCTAAGTTTCAATGATAAGCCATTACAGTGCCTTATTAATTTAAGAAGCGTAATCCCAATTTGACATTAAAACTGAGTTTGTAATTTTTGTTCATTTGCAAAGATTATTTTAACTGCATTTTTTTTATTTGAAAGCTGTTTTGTCAAGGCTACTTTCAGTAATAGTCTTAGAACAAATTATTGAAAATATTATCTCACTTTTTAAAAACTTAAATTCGTAAACATTTTTGAAAAACAGCTAAGTTTAAGCAAGTCACAAAACTTATTTTTTTTTATGAAATGTTGAGGACAACATACATACATTATATAATAAAATTTATTACGTAAAAAATATATACCTAGTGTAAGTGTTTATGCAAAATTGTGAATCTTGGCAGTAAGAAGTTAAAAGTGTCATAATGAAGTAATTTATTAGAATAGTAGTTAGTGCAATAATTCGGCCAAATTAGTGTTAGAATTTACTTAATAATTATAATTAGGTATATTAAAAAAACTCAATGCCACAGTTTGACCTCATTCATTCTGATGGACTTTCACAAACACAAGTGCTAAGTAAAATGTAGGTATAATATAAGAACATTTTGCGGTTTTGTTTTCTATTGTTCTTATATGATTATCAGTTTTTTCTGTTTAGAAAACACAAACTTGTGTATAAAACCAAAAATTAAATAAGTATTTTAAGATGTTATTTCAAATAGATGTAATTATTATAAAGTTTAAATTTTTTTAAAAGAAAAAACTTGTTAGGTATTAACTAAATGAAAAAAAATTTTCTTTAGTGTTTTTTTTAGATTAAAACACAATTTTCTTACCTCATCATTACATGCATAGCATGATAATTATAGTGTACATTATGACATTGTTCTTGTCATATTATATTATTTATTGTATGTAGTTACAAAAAGACTGATAATTAATTAAGTAACAATACTTTCAAAATCGCTACTATTTTAATATTTTACAAGATTTTAAAAGTCTCAGATCATGTTATCAAATCGTATATCACTAGAAACTATATTTCCTAAACCTAAACATTTTAACCAAATAAACGGCCAAAGTGAAAAAAACTGTTAAGAATATTATGTTTTTAATTAGATATTTTTACAAAATGTATGTTATTGTTAATTATTGATCTGAGATACTATTTAGAATCTCGTAAAATTAAACTCAAATTAGTATTTACATTTTATTTTAGAACTATTACCTACGTGTTTTTAGGTTAGTATGATGTTACTAAAGTACTTTTCTAAAAACTTTTACAGTAAAAACTGGCCACTATAATCTAGTCAGAATGTTTGCAGCGAAACTTGTGTTGTCGACTGTACCGTTTCTCAAGCTGTGGTATTGATAAACTTGAATTGAACTGTATTTTAAAGCAATATGGATCATATACAAATTTTTTATTATTTCGTCAAGTATTATAATTACTAAAGTGACGTTTCGTTACACAGAGATGTTCAAATCGTTCTACAATGCATAATTTGTTTAATTCCAGTTATCTTATGATAAGCCATGCATATCTTTAGTTTAGTTGTTTGTTTTTGTTAGGGCTCTTCTGTGCACAAAGTAAGATAAATTGCTTAAATACATAATTTAATTAATTTACATTGACCAATAGTCGAATACTTATTGAATAAGAACTTAATTTTTGACTTTTGGCGTTTGTTATACAAAAAATTAAAATGATTAGATAAGCATTTTCATATTAACGATGATGTAAGACCTACACCAAGACCACAAGACCAGTGATAGGTCTTACATCTACAAGGGTTATTTTAACAGGTATCAGTTACCTAATATTATTTTAATAATTGACATAAAATAAATTAAGACATTAACTTCTTGTAAATTCAACTTAAAATCTGAAAAATACCTACTAACTTATGTATTTTTTTTTGTTTTTGTTTTAGAAAATTGTTAACTTTAAATACAGGAGAGCCATTAGTTATACGGTTGTGGGTGCGACGTTGCAGCCATTTCCATTTTGTTAACTTTCAAAATGTACAAAATGGCGGCTCGTCGATCAAAGCTGTTTAGGATTTAAACCTGTTTAAATTCTCTAACCAAAGGATTATTAAATGATTTCTATTATTATTCTGTGTTTTGTCTTTTTCAAAATAATTCTGACAAGTACCTACGATGACTAATTACATTACCCTACTTACATTGAAATGTTATTGTGTGCACTTTTATGTGAAAAGTTACGAGTAGTTAGTAGAGTAGTAGTACCTACTTAAAAGTAAAAACTAAGATTTTTACTTATTTTTGTAGCTGACTTTACGATTAACGGCAAAGATTGATTGCTGAACACAATACCTATATTATGTTTTATTTTTCAACAAAATCAACAGCCCTTATGTTTAAACAGTTCTAACCTTAATAGGTAATCTAACTTACGGTCAATGCCAATTTCCTAAAACTCGTAAAATACCTAATACTTGAGCATGCTTAAGCATCTTAGTAGGTATATCTATAGTTCTTAATTCATGTTCGATATTGTGATCGACTGCACCTACTATAGGGATAGCATTTTTTTCGTTGACTGTAGGTATTGTACACCTACATCAGTTCGAGAGTTGAACAACCTTTACCCGAAAACCACGACATGCCCGCCCGCGCGACCTGCGTCTTGCGTCTGCGACCGCAGCGAGAACAAATTTCAGCGTGCCATGAGTCGCCGCGGTGCGACTTGCAGAGAGGTGGACGGCGCGGAAAACATTGGAGCGACCGCGCCGGCGGCGGCGGCGGCGCGGTGGGGCGGGAATTGGGGAAAACAAAAGTAGTACCTAGCTCGTGAGCGGCGGCCCCGGCAGTGCGGGGCGCGACCTGCGTCTGCGGCGGACGAAATGAGTGTCGGTCGAGCGTGTAGATCAAATAATTTTGTTTCAACGCCGCCGCCGCTCACAAAATGACAACTCTTTATAGCGGAAATTATGCAAAGACCTGCTAAGTATATGGATGGCAAGGCATTCTCAACACAAAATCTTCTATGTACAAAAGTAGGTACACAATCGACTGCATCAACGGTCATTCTTGTTTAACCAAAAAAAAATATCGAGGTATTCTCTACCTCGTGTGAAAAATGAGTCATGGTAGGCGAGGTAGGTAGGTACCTACTTGACTAATTTTTCTTTTTCGGTCTTTAATTTAGAATTGCATTGTAGTTTATTAGATTGTAACGATTAGGTAATCAACATACTGGCTCAGGGAATTACCTTGTTATTTTATGTCTAATAAAATAAACTTGAAAGTTTGACGACATACAATAAAATAAAAACTATAAACTTTCAAAAACATTATTGTTAAGTGCAGTGAGCAAAATGAAATGAGCTCGTAGTTATGTTACTGTGTTAAGGCAAAATACCTAGTTCTAAATTTTTTGTACATTACTAATCAATAAAATTGCTCAGAGCATCGTCTTGTTATTATTTTAACAAAAATATATAAAACTTTATATTTACATTAATTTTCATCTTCGTCACTTTATCGTCTTCATCTGGAAATCTAAGGAACTCTTGTAAAGATTCATGACGTAAGTTCAAATATTCATGTTGATTTTGGTATGGTTGTTTTTTCACATAAACGTTTCAAATTGTTGTATTTTGCAGTTGGAATGGGCAGTCGACGGTTATATAACTTTCGCAATATCAATTCTTCTCCTCCTAGTATGGAACTTGGTTCGCTATTTATATCGTCGTCATTATCGCTTCACCATCATCGTTGATAAAATATTCGTAATTAACACTTCTCCTGCTTTCATGAGATGTTCTTGTGCGTGGTACTGGAACTAAGCGAGTACAATTGACAAGCCAGTCTTTTTTTCTCTGTAAATCTAAGCTCCAGTAGAAATTGAAAATGGAATTCGTTTTTGTTCAGAAATATCATAACAGCCTCTTTTACATTTGCTCGGTTCACAAGGATTTCGTCCCATAGTTTTTTCAGGTACTGAGGCTCCTTCGCTGTTTTCGTAGCTTTTTCCTTCATCCTTAAGTTGTTTCCGTTGCTTTCTTTTATGAATTGTTTTTTCTTACGATTATTTATACTATCCACATTGTTTTCACTGGTTGCTTTTTTACTTCGTTTTTTCTTTTTTTTCTGAGGACTATTGCTTGCTTCAGATTCATTACAAGACATTCATCGGAACTTCCTGCACTAAAATCCCCTAATTCATCTTCTGACCAAAACTCTACAAGGACTTTTAAAAAGATATTTTAAGATATATTAAGATATTTTAGATCTTTTACGTTTTGTATTTTTCTTCATTTCTGGAGTTCCCTGTTCGTCAGAACGCAGGGGACACGAAGCTGAGGGCTGAGGATCTTCGGAAGCAGCAGGTGAGTAGGTCGTCGTCAAGCACGGGGTTTCATCAGGATGCAGGGAGCACGAAGCTGAGGCCTGAGGATCTTCGGAAGCAGCAGGTGAGTAGGTCGTCGTCAAGCACGGGGTTTCATCAGGATGCAGGGAGCACGAAGCTGAGGCCTGAGGATCTTCGGAAGCAGCAGGTGAGTAGGTCGTCGTCAAGCACGGGGTTTCATCAGGATGCAGGGAGCACGAAGCTGAGGCCTGAGGATCTTCGGAAGCAGCAGGTGAGTAGGTCGTCTTCAAGCACGGGGTTTCATCAGGATGCAGGGAGCACGAAGCTGAGGCCTGAGGATCTTCGGAAGCAGCAGGTGAGTAGTTCCCGTGTTTTATTACTTCGATAGAAATGATATTAACTTGACTTTGCTTTTTTGCATCAGTACTTTATAATGGACTGTTCGAAACTCCAACATTGTCTCCAAAGAAAGACGTATTAGATCGGGGTAGATATTGTAGAAGTATTGAAATCTCTTTCGCTGCTGCTATGTATTATGATATTTTCTTTTCTTACTTTTTTTTCGTTTTGGTGGGCTTTCTGAATCATTGTCTTCTATGATATCTGTGCTCTGATTTTCATCATTGCTATTTTTATCAATACTTTTGTATCTGCTTATATCACCTTGTCGTTCGTGGTTCAATCTGTAAGTAAAAAATATACCTAATCTTAATAATTATAATAGAGTGTGCTTTTGTCATTCATGGTATCCACTGCAGATACTTCCTCTAACAGGAGTGAGAGAGTGGTAGGAAAGAGAGTCGGAGTATCCTGGTTACGATCACAGTAGGTTCCATCTAAATTATTTCAATTTATTCATCTGAATATTAGGAAAATGAAGTATCACTTGGAAACACTTTTCATTCGAAGGCAAAAAGTGAGTAAAAAGTAAAAGCTTTGAAAAATAGTAAACTGGGTCGTATAAGCCACTTATACCGTCAAAGCCAAAGAAAATATTGAAAGCAAAATGGGTGTATAAACCATGTATTTCGGCTGGTGTTCGTTACGACCACGACTAGTAGGTAGGTTAGTAGGTAGGGTAGGTATACATTATTCAATAAAATTACCTATTCAAATTATTATACTTACACATATTTTTAGTAGACAGGTGCTATTATATTGATAAAACTTTCAGTAACTAAAATAATTATCTGTAAAGCCAAAAACTTTTTTAACCCAGCAACAGTGGCATTGGAACTACCTAAATGTCGCCGTTATTGAAATAACTGTCATCTTATTTTAACACTAAATTCAATAATTTTACCGGCTATATAAGTTAGTAACAAGGTGTTACACATCTGTACTTAATAATAATACTTATTATTAAAAACAGGAAAGCACTAAGGGTGCTAGAGACCCGTCGCCGCCGCGCCGTATTGAAAAATTAACCTTATTTTTATGTGATCACAACGCCTAAAATAACTATGACAATTCGCCGTCAGTGTAGGTATTTCTGCTACGAACGGCAATTCTGGGCGTAAGGTTTGGTTTCAAACGAATTTTTTCAAAAGGAGTAAGTTCTTTAAATAAATTTGTAAAAAAATGAATTATGATGTAAAAGCCAATTTGCTCTTCACGAAAGTGTTCTGGATGGGTGTAAATACTTTACCGTTAGTTGTTCTTCTTGAGCTTAGGGTGTAAAAACCAAATTGTACTAAACGTATGGAGGTAAAAGACTGTAAAACGAAATCATACTGAACTTTGGTTTTTACAACCAAGCGCAATTTATTACTTTGGTAGTACACCATACTTGACACAAATCTACTATCTTTTACAACCTGAACTAGTAAAAAATTATAGCATTACTCCAAATGGTCATAGCAATAATATTTTTTTGGTTCTTACATCATAAGTTCCAACAAATACTCTGCTTAGACGTTGAAGTCGTCTGGGCTGTAAAAACCATTTTTATGCGAATTGGAATGCGTCACATAGACTAATCAATAGAGCGGAAAATTCTGAATAAGACTGCATTCATAACTCATTTTGGGCAAAATGGTTTATACGACCTTTCTACCCCAAGGTGTCGATATCTTCAGCAAAAAGGTATTAGATTCTAGGCAGTATCGTGCCACTTTTGATAAAGATTCAGAAAACGTCCGACTCGGTCGCTCGCAGTCGCCGCCGCCTCTGGCGGGTCGTGTCGTGGCATGGCGACGCCAGTCGCAAGACGCATCGGGCGATGCGTACGTCGTGGCTTCGGCCTTAAAATCTCAGTGTGTTTTCACATTATGGTGCACAAAATGTGAAAACCCAGCTAACTTTAGCACGCCAGATTCAAAAATTCTCATTA
Organism: Eupithecia inturbata; assembly: GCA_963662085.1. Taxonomy (NCBI): domain Eukaryota; kingdom Metazoa; phylum Arthropoda; class Insecta; order Lepidoptera; family Geometridae; genus Eupithecia; species Eupithecia inturbata. Next base: position 2,829,469 of record OY759206.1, on the reverse strand, counting down.
AATTTGCGCAATAGGCCGACACAAACCAGCTCCGCTTGATATTTGTACCGTTTAAAATGGTAGGTATAAAGGTTGTCGCAGATCAGGACTGCAAAGCACAAAAATGTGCTTTCAAATACCTATGAGCTTTTACTCGTAATAGGTACCCTGTTAAGATGCATTTTTTATTAACGGCATCAGATAACAGACAGCTCTGCCACTCGTTTGAAGCTTGTAGGAAGTAATTTGGTCATTGTAAAATGCATCTTATGTTTAGTTTAAGTTAAGCCCATATTTGAACGCTTGTTTTTGTGTTGTGCCGTAGCGGTGTTGGATGTTGTATGTGCTTAGGCCTTAAGCCTTGTAATATAGGTGTGGTTTCACCCTCAATCAGCTTACTGCTAAAGAGGCAAGACAATAAAAATAATGAGTCAATTTCAAAGCATTTATTAGGAAGGGTAGGATAGAACGATTTACAACAAAGGTAAATGCAGATGGGCTGGGGCAGGGCAGCCGCATGGTAGCGTTGCTGCCAGCAACGGCCCGGCAGCCGACAACGCTGACGTCAGTACAGTAGGCAGCGCAGCCTTCAGCAGTGGTGGAAGAGTAGCTGAGATCGACTCTGACAGACTAGTAGCAAGGACCGGGGCTAGCACGGGTAGCGCAGGGGCAAGTGCCCCCAGAGCTGGACCAAGCCCACATGCGGGTAGAGGTGCTGGAGCGGGCAACACTATAGGACCAGGAGCGCATGGGGCAGGTGCGGGTAAACATAAAGGAGCAGGGGCGCAGTGGGCAGGTGCGTGTAAATATAAAGGAGCAGGGGCGCAGGGGGCAGGTGCGTGTAAATATGCGCAGGGGGCAGGTGCAGGAGCGGCGCAGGCGCACGGGGGTGCGGGTAAGTACGCATACTGTGCGCTGGCAGCCTGAAAGGAAAATAATTGGTAAGCATAGAAATATTTTTTTTATTCGTTATTTTTAATATATAAATAATATTTTTTGTAAGGATTAGGGATTAGTTAGACTGGAGCGCAAGGGATGTAGGTAGACATCTATAGGTTCCTTTACCTATTAGGATAATAAAAAAAATATTATTTCTCACCTGCCAGAATGAAACAGCACAAATAATCACAACAGCTTTCATTTCGAAGTCTAGTGTAGTACTCTGGCTTGGCAGCTGAACTCTGCCCTATATTCTAATTCTTATCAATGAGACATTGTATTTATGGCACGTATTATTGCAAAGATTCACCTATTTTCGAAAGCATTTCGAAAATGATGTCAGGAAAATAAAGCAGTGTCTTCATAAAATTAATTAAGCAAGATGTAGGATGTAGGTACTTAAGTAACAAAATCAAAAACACGTCACACCGGCGCGCCGCCGCCGCCGCCGCCGTCCCGTTTCGTAGATTAACAGTTGCTTTTCATACAAGAAAAACAGTTTTGCTACGCTAATATATAAGATATATAATTATAATATATAAGATATATATTATATTATTATATAATATATAAATAATAATCTCCTAGACTAATATATAAGTCCCATTGAAAAAATCAATATCGTAATTTGTTGCTGTATGATAGACAAATGTGATGGCATATTTAGTTTTTTCAAATAACGACTGGTTTTTTATTATCCTATGTCCAACCTCTTGGATGGAGACAAACTACCACTGTGCACCGTACCGCTGCACCGGTGCGGTCGCGCGGGAAATTAATATTTTTTCTGGTTTTCTGTTTTTTACAGGAAATAGGTATAGGAGAAAGTTGTTTTTCAACCATTGTAAACCATTAGTTATTCCATGAGCCCATGCTAAACTTACACCCATATTCTTGGTCGTTTCCTCCAGATTTCCTCGACTCAACTCAACCTCACTCGAACAAAATCATATTCTCAGTTGTGAAACGTCCTCCATTTGAGATTTTTTTAGGCTCACCTCAAGTTCGAGGTAAGGTGGGAACTGTCAAGCGTTAGGTACCTCATAACCAGCCTTGAAACACCCTCAAGACTACTCAAGACGATAAACGATTGTTTTGTTGTTTGATTTGTTTTAAATGAATCACTCATTTAAAAAAAAACAAATTTTGGATTTTGAAGAGTTCATAAATTGTTTAAATGACAATTCACACTTTTATCCCGCCCGAAGATATTTACCTACGCGACCGACGACGACGCGACGCCTCAACCCCTTCGGAGGTTTTCAGTACCTACCTAAAATGAAGAAGGAATTTCAGAAAAGATTTCGATTTACCAAACAAACTGTGACTCAAGTGATTTTGCCCTTAATTTATTCTACATCGATTGGTACCTAATAATAACAGAGAACTGCCTGTGTATATTTTTTCTTGTTTTCTGCTTTTTACTGGAAATAGGTACCTATACTCGTAGCTAAGAGAAAGTTGTTATTCAACCATTGTAAACCATTAGTTATTCCATGAGCCCATGCTAAACTTACACCCATATTCTTAGTCGTTTCCTCCAGATTTCCTCGACTCAATTCAACCTCACTCGAACAAAATCATATTCTCAGTTGAGAAACGTCCTCCACTTGAGATTTTTTTAGGCTCACCTCAAGTTCGAGGTAAGGTGGGAACTGTCAAGCGTTAGGTACCTCATCATAACCAGCCTTGAAACACCCTCAAGAACACTCAAGACAATAAACGACTGTTTTTTTTGTTTGATTTTTTTTAAATGAGTTATATTTTGTATTTTGAAGAGTTCATAAATTATTTAAATGTAAATCCATACTTTTATCCCGCCCGAAGATATTTACCTACGCGACCGACGACGACGCGACAACGCCTCAAACCCTTTGGAGGTTTTCAGTACCAACCTAATGAAGAAGGAATTTCAGAAAAGATTTCGATTTACCAAACAAACTGTGACTCAAGTGATATTGCCCTTAATTTATTCTACATCGATTGGTAATCCGATATCCTCTAGAGGACCCGCCTGATTAAATATAGTTAAGTAGTCATACATAATATAGTTGGTCTTATTGTTAATAACAATGTTATTTTGTATAGTTTATAATCAGATAGTTTATTTTTATTATGTAGATTCATTAAAAATAAAAATTCAGTTTATATAATTTTAAGTAGATTTGTGAAGTTCATTCTTACAAATGTCGTGTTTACCTGTTAAACAGAACCTAATTATAAGTTTGTTTTAAATTATTGATATGTATGTGGTTGGTAAACCTTTATTAATAAATAAATAAATAACAGAGAACTCCCTGTGCCGCCGATAATGCAATTATTAGTACCTACATATGCATCAAGTTTTTTGCAACGGGTTTGTTTCAGGTAAGATGCAAATCACAATCTTTATGTAGGTACTTTTCTACTTAAAACAACAACTTTACAAACCTAGAAAAACCTATTGAGCAATCAACAAAACTGCCACAAAAGTATTGCATACATTTTCTCTATAGAAGACACTCGTGAATAAAATTGTGCATACCTACCTACTTAATTTAAACACTGGATTATTAATTATTTCTATTAGTTTGTAGATTGAATGTGGCTTGCTCAACATGAGCGTAGCTCATTGAGGATGAGTCGAGGACACTCAAAACTTTAGCGTTGTGTCTAAGAATTTCAAGGTCGAAGGATTTCAAGATAATTCTTGAGGTAACCTCCAAACCTCCTCAATTCAGTTTGATTGGAGGAATATTTTGTGGAAAAGACTAAGATTAAGTATTAGATTCGATTGTCGTTTTGGAGTGTATGACATTATATTTATTTAAGTTTACCTATATGTAATAAAATAATAGGTAATCATTTAACTATTTCAGAAAGCCAAAAATGTACAGTCAACAAAAATTACTAAACCTGACTTTTTTACTTATTTATACTTTTGGAAGATTGACATTTTGGCGGGAATTACGGGAGGACTTTTGGCCAAGCAGCAATGGGTAAAATCTAACTGCATTGATATTTAATTTGCTGCTTGATAATTTGTAACTAATAATTATATACAAGTATGTACCTACCTACTAAATACACATGAAACAGTTGAGCTAGCAAACTGTTGCAAACATTCTATATAAATAGTAGCTTTGCTGAAATGCGATTAGGTAGGTACCTACTTACGTTCTCGATAAGAGTCTATTCTATACTAAGCAAGCACCGATTTTGTCTCTGGAATTTGGTTAGAACCCGACCTTCTTGCACCGTAAATAAACCATAATCGCGTTCCTGATCCAATGAATAATAACAACGCTGAACCATTTACATTAATCATCTAGCCTCAAAGTAAGCAGAGCATGCGTTATGGGTACTAGATACCTAATGATAAACATAAATTGCATAACATAGATAGTTTTTAGGGTCTCGCTTTTTTTGTCTTTTTTTCCGTCTTTAATATCTCAGCAACTACAGCAGCAATTAACGTGATATTAAAAATAATAATAGATTTTGTGCGCATGTACAGATTAAAATAAAAATAAATAATAGTTACCTAATAAATGAAAAATACAAGTAAATTTTCAGTACAATTGGGATGTCGAAATTTTAAAAGAGACCTACAATGTCAAGTGGGGTATATGAAAGGTATAATTTTAATCATTTTAAACCAGTTTTTGAAATTACTGTAGTTTTCATACTTTTTGAAATATTTTAAAAAAGTCAAAAAACTACCCATTCCTCCCTATTTCCGAAGTTTACAGAGTCTAACCAGTACCTATAGAACATATTGGTATACTGGACAACCGTTCGAAACCCTGGGCGCGCTAGTCACACTCGCACTTGACGGATCTTGTTTTTTTTATTGGGGCTAGATGATGTTGTGTGATAGTGTCCAGCATTATTTATTTACATAGAAAACACCCAGAACACCCGAATAATGATTATCGTTTTTTTGTCTTAGCTTCTAGGCCACCTGATGCTGGTAGCTCGGTCCCTAGGCGCCGCCCGCTCGCCTTCAGGCTGGCGACTGGTGGTGAACAACGGAAGGGAGGGTGCCCAGTCAGTGTACCATCTTCTATTCTTTTTGTTACAACCTCTATGGTTGTAACAAAAAGAATAAAAATTCCACTAAAATTAAGTGATCAAAATATAAACATTTTGATAACATCATTTTTAATCGAATCTTAAAAATAAAATACGTAGGTAGGTTGGTAAGATTTACTAAATAAGTAGCTACCTATTCGAATACCGATTAAAATTATTTTATAAGTGACAGTCGTTATTAAAGCTTAAAAATTAACAAAGTAAAATACATACAACTTACTTTCTAACCTACAAATAAGTACAGTAGGTACCTTAAATAAATAAAAATCACATTTATACCTACACCTATTTTGTAAATATTAAGTTCCTCAAAGTTTTCTGCTACTACCTACTTCATTTATAGATTATTTATAAAACAATCACATGAGCTTAAAATCATTAAAATATGTTAATATCCTTTATCAATCACTGATTTTACTTGCTTAGAAAAACCACATCCAAATTACACTTAATTGAGCATATCTATCTGCTTAAAACCAACAGAAGTTATTAGCATTACATTCTTATTAATCCCAAAATACAACAAACGTTATAACACATATACAAACTTAACTATGAAGCTATCCTAGCGGTGGCAGATGAAACCACTGTGATGATTCCAAAAAGTAATCTGAAGGACCCGTACACAACGCTGCGCACAATTGGGTTGTGGAGAGCTATGCGACAGAGAAGCAGAAGCACGAAAAATACCACGCTGTTGTGCAGGAGCTTCATCCTAAGAAAATAAAAGTTATTCGTTAAAAAAGTAAAAGAAAAGTTATCTATTGTTTTGGACAAAATATTAACACAAATAATGAGATGTTGTCAGATAAGCTGAACTAATATTTTTTTTGAATAGGGAAATACTTACTTTTTCAGGTGTTGTCTTGCCTTTTCCATATTTTCGTCCTTTTCTTTGAGAAGATACTTTCTTGTTCCTTTTACGAAGTTGAGGTAATGCTCGTCCCAGCTGTAATATTAAACACATTAAAATAATGAACGCTTGTAGGCTGCCATGTTTTAGGCATTACTAGCTAAATCATGACGTTTATAGCTATATTTGGGATTGATTGGAAAAACTTACTTGATAGAGTGAGGGTCTAAGTTGTAAATAGCGGCATCTTGCGGCGAAAGTTTAGCTTTTAATTTCTGCACGTTGTCTGTCTTGAATCGCCACTCACGAAGGGAGAAGAAACGCAAAACATCGTTCATAGCGACCAGCCGTTGACTTACAGTTATTAGGCTCAGCCTGGAAATAATGTTTAATTAAATTTTCATGCAAAAAATATACTTAGTAATTACAACCATGGTAAAAGAATTTAAATTTTTCTTCGTCTATGAATACAACTTACAAAAGTTATCTCCTCAAGAAAATAATTCTACAAATTAATAAGTTAATCATTTGTAGCGGGGCACACTAATTTTCTTACGTACCGATCTACGCAAAATGTTAATAGCCTATTAAGTAGCTAATAATAAATTATTCGTTTAAAAATGAGCTAATATTGAGCTTGAGCATCTGGTATAATAATAAATGAGTAACTCACTTGGTTTTGATACCCAGAGCTCGTGCCGAGTATTCGGCTAAATGAAGCGGCAATGTTTGCACCAGAAACTCCATTGCCTTTTGCGCAAATCTGAAAAAGAGAACACACTATTTGAGTACAAACCACTATTTGAGTAGTCTGTACCATTTTTCATTCTTCCCACAAAACATGTTGGCCATTAGCTACCCTCGATTGAGTATCTGGTACCTACTAACCGGTTCTTGATCGAAGACCCCCAAGGGTACCAGAAGGTATCATCTAGTGGATGTGACCGGATGGAATTGCGGAGCGCGTTTTCAAAGTCGCTCCATAGTGTTCCGTTCTCGTATGTACTACAGTTGTACACTTTTAAATCGGGTGCGCTGAAACCAAAAATAAAGAAATAAAATATAAATAATGCTGGAATTATTCACAGAGAATCATCTAACCACAAAGTAAGCAGACCTTGGTCGTAGGTATCTACTAGATAACAAAAATATTAAAATACATTAAAGCTATATTTTTTATACATAGGTACCTAACCACAAGACCCAGAACCCCCGGAACAAATATTTGCAGATCGTACAAACATTTTTCCCGAAGCGGGAATCGAACGCACAACCTTCTGCGTCGCAGGCAGACCATCGCCTGCTGCGCCACAGAGGTCGTCGTAAAGAAAGGAAATAAGATCAATCAAGGCGGTTTTCAAAGGGGCTGCATACTAGATGATATGGCTCTGAATGAAACATTGAGGTTACCCTACCTTTTAGAACTTAGGTACTACCACCATATCAAATCTAATTATTTTATTTTTTTCAACATCATAAAGTGGCTCTAATTTCACCGCAATTAGGTACATAATGACACCTGTTATCTAACTGTGACTTTTTCATTGCTATAACCTAGGAACAATACTAGGCTATAACTCACTAGTGAGTTATAGATTTTTTTTTAATTTTATTGGTTGAGTTGAGGTGCTTTGTTCTTAAACAAGTTTTTATTCAAAAAAAAGATCGTGTTCAATAGAACAAATAAATTAATGTTCCTATTGCTTGCTCATTTCATGCAACTTCTTATATAAATAGATAATTTTAACTCGTACGTGTTTAATAAATAAAACTTTCACTTAGATATAACTTTTGTTTTCTCTGTAATAAAAGAAAACTAAATTCCCCATTTTGTACGAGGTAGAATAGGCGCAAACCCTATGCGCGGAAAATAAAAAAAAACCCTCATCCCTTTAGTCTGTGGCTGAACACAATGCGCGCGCATAGGAAAACTGATTAATTTTGCGAAACATTTTTCACAACTCGTTTTCACTGTTGAAATTATAGTTATTTATTAATTAAAAGGTCTACAAGTACTAGTTACGAAAAAAAATATTTATGTTGTACACCGCCCGATATAAGATGTGAAGCCCTTAACATTATGGAAAATTTACTACCTGAAAACTCCAAGGAAAAATATATATTATCTACTAAATAAAATGAGTTTTTATTGTTATTATTCACAAATGTGTTGAAAAACGTCGTATGATACACGTGTGTATTGATGATTACCGTCCTCGGCTCTCTTAAGACCCTCGCCTATGGCTCTGGTCTTAATGGCGCCTCAGCGGTAATCACCAACATTACACACTTGTACCATAATGTACTATTACCCACTTTAGGAACTGCTCATAATTATAACACCAGACATAATGTAAACATTGTGAACTAAAGATGCGCGAGTTCGAATGATCTGACTAGTCAAATGATCTACAACTACTAATTTACTCATTCGACCTGAATATTAGTAGTACCTACACATAATCATGTGATAATTCCTTACAAAAAAAAATTATCTCGCGCTAACCCGTGACTATCACTTTTAAGCCTTATTCATAGAGTACTGGCATCCTGTTCTAATGTTCTAACTATAACTCTATTTAATTTTCGTATTCCTTGTCTCTGAATGATATCTCGTTTCCAAGAAAACAAATTCAGCTTGTCTATTTTTTCATTATTCGCTATATTCATAGACACGTTTTTTTTAAAATAATACCTAGTTATGCGAATCTGTCGACTTGAAAACTAACGGGACTAACGAGAACTTCGGTACTTAACGAGCTTACAGCTCACGTGTCTATGAAATATTGCATTATTTCATACAGTCAAAGAAAATAAATGCGTGGACGGATAGGTGACGGTATTTTGCTAACAGTAGGCGAGATCATTTGCTGCGTGATCATTGCTGTGTGGTGCCAGCTTAGAATTTGCACCACCCCAACTCTTCCCGCGGATGTCGTGAGAGGCGACAAAGGGATACAGATATACAATTTATTTATAAAGCCGATTTACATGTCTATAACTATTTAAAGGTATACAAATCGTATACAAGTTCTTAAATAATTCGTATTACGCACAGAAATAATACAGAAATTGCAATTAAATAAACATTAATAAATTATTAAAAAGTCAAACTAGGTACATAAAATAATACAAAATTAATTATCATTGACTAATGATCCTTTTTCTCGAGTAGTTCACCTAAAGAATAGAAATTCTGCTCGATAAGCCAACGTTTCAGAAGGAACTTGAAGCTAGCTAGACTGCTATCAGCTGTGACAGAGTCTGGCAGTTTGTTGTACACTGCCGGACCCTTAACGTGAGTCAACTTTGAAATAAAAGCCAAGAAGGCGCTTATCAGGGGAGGCCTGGGTCCAGCAGTGGACCATTATAGGCTGTGGAGTGGAGAGGCGAGATCATGCTTCGCTCGATCGTTCTAGGAATCAATGACGGAAGATACCTACCTACTATGTTCTCTTATCTTGTTGGCAATAGCTTATCTAAGAATCTAGGGCACTCACGACAATCTTTAATAATATTTTAAAGAAGATTACATACTACAGTAGGTACAAGGTGTCACATAATTTATTTACTAACGAACGAATTCCTTATCTTGTCAAACAAAAAATTTGCCAATAAATCAAGGCATGAAACGTTTAGTTTTAATTTAACATTCCTCGTTTCGCTTATAAGTGTGACAATATACAAGGTGCCACATAAACGGTGTAGGTACCAAAATGGGGTCCTTCTGGACCCCGGGGCGGCTGGTGATCGTTTTTTTTTTACCGAGTTCGACCAGTGTAACATCATTTAAAGTTATTGATATCACACTTTATCACATCACACTCTTCTATCTATCTATATATATGTATAAAAGAAAGTCGTGTTAGTTACACTATTTATAACTCAAGAACGGCTGAACGGATCTCGGTCGGAAATTTGGCAGCGAGGTAGATGGTATCCCGGGGCCGGACATAGGCTACCTTTTATTCCGGAAAAAAGCGTGCGAAGCCGCGGGCTGCAGCTAGTGATTTATAAATGCGAAATTTGGTGTCTCTTTTCACGCCAACACTACAAAACTAATCAGGCTAAAATTTTGCATAGATGTAAGTAGGTTATAGAATTACATTTTATCTCAATAAAAACGTGTGCGAAGCTACGCGTAAGGTAGTATATTTAAAAAAAACTTACTTGACAGTAGCAGTCTCCCATCCGACGGCCAGCAGTGTATCTATAGCGATATCGACGGGCAATAGATCCGCTCGCGCGTCCTCTCGACAACAGAACACGTGAAGTAGACCCTTGCCGGCGCCTACCACTACGCCACTGGGGCCGTTCAGGTTCTCTATCCATCCGGGGAACGGGTGTTGGAGAGCTGATATCACTGGGGACAAAAAAATAAATATTTACTATTGGCACAGCTATTGGGTAGGTATGTAGTATCCAAGGTACCGAAACATTTTAGATTTTATGTTTGAAGACGTAAAAATTACTAAAAGGATCGGGCTGAGTTTTTTATGGACTATATATAATTTTATATTCTTTTGAGATTTGTCTTGCCTTTCATGACACTTAGTATAGTAAAATAATAATAGGCAACATTTAGATAGGTACTTATATATTTTTGTTTGTTTCGATCCCCGGTTATGTATCTCCAGCGCGGCAAAACAAGTACATAGGTAGGTATGCTAAAAGTTCAGAAAAATTACAAGGTGGCACAGAATCTGTACCGTGTTGTACCTATAACATAAGGGGGAATTCTGGACCCCCAAACGGATCTAAGGTTTTTTGAATTGTAAACTTTTTTACCTATTTTATTTATTTTTGAAGGTCTCACTGAATGAAAAATGTTCTTTTTAACAGATAGAGGATTATTGAACCCCTAAAATATGAAGTCCATGATCTATTACGTGGTGTCAGCCACATTATAACACTTAACACAAGCTCTGCTTACCTTGGGGCTAGATGATGCTGTGTGGATTATCCAGCATTATATATTTTTAATCGACTTCGAAAAAAGGAGGAGGTTCTACTCGTATGTTCGGCTGTGAGTACATAATGTTCTTTTAGCTTTCTTTTTGAAATTATTTTTGTGATTTCTCCGTGAATTAGGGACCGATTTTGAAAAATTATTGTGTTATTATTATTATTATTATATAGATTTAGATGTTCCATAAAATATAATTTTATTCCCGAACGATTACTACTTGACACACAAAACTGGGGGGACCGGAGGGGGGGGGAGAGGTTGTCAGTTTTTATTTTTTTCTAAACATTCAAATAATATTATGGTAACATACCTATTGTAGGTCTGAATATAGCGACGGGGTAAGTTCTGTTTGTGTGTTCTTCGACTGCGTTCTCTGCTAAAGCCTTTGTGAACGTGTACGTGTTAGGTTTCGGTGCTATGTAACTGAGGACAAAGAAAGAACATCACAATCACAATATTGTTATCAAGTTTAGATTATCATCATAACTAAGCATACGTTATGCTTGGTGAACTTAATAAACTTCTTTAAAAACCCTATCTAAAACCTCTTCCACGGGTAACCAAATCAGTCCCTGAGCACAACACAAGCTCTGCTTAGCTTGGGGCTAGATGATGCTGCGTGTATTAAATTAATATTTTTTAATTAGATTTATTTTATTTAGCACATAGATTACAATAACAGAATAAAACAATTACAACTAGTATATACACTTATACCTATTTCTTAAAAATGTAAGCCGTCACCAGAAGGCCCAGATGGCTGGCAGCATTGCCACGTTGAATAGCAATGCTAATTCGTTGACCGAAATAGAAGCCAGCATCCCGATCACCTGTCGACTCTATGGTAATATCTTTATAAATGGCGTGTGCTCCAAGTCCCCAACGACCAAGGGTTTCAACCCCAAACGGCTCAAATAGGTAACCTCCGTCAAGATTAGCGTATTATCGCCGTTTGAGGGACTCCGCTGATGTTGCTGCTGTTTTTTTAATAAAAAATGGCATATAGCATAAAATGTAGGGCAGGGCAGGGTTTAGGGCTCTCATTACCAATTTAAGATTCTGATAATTGATATAACTTTTGTTTTGGTAGTGAGTAAAATAGTCCATTATTTATATTAGTTATTTATTGAGTTTTACATGTTGTTACTCCTGCGTGCCTTAACTATACTGCAGGCGTGACATAGGTAGCCTATACTGATGGCTTTTTGAGATGAGTGTTGGGAGATGGTCAAATCCGAAACAATGAGACTCAGAGAAATGTCGTGAAAGGAGTCATGATAAGAACTGCATATACTTTTTAAAGAAAAGTATATGCAGTTCTTATAATCTGTTAGGTACTTTTGCAGGAAATCAAAAAGATTGATTTTTCAATAAATATGATAATATACATTATTTCAGAGATCGGTGTAGGTAGAATGATTTCTGTACTTGCATCATGGTTTCATAACATGGATATGCTTTTTTCCGGAAAGTTCCGGTATTTACCGGATTGAGTTAAATATTATAATTAAAGTAGTCATTTAGAAACTACTTGCATTTGAAATTTTAAGGAAGCGTTTGTAAATGTTTATAGGTAAATTGATTTATATTCCTATTTCTAAGGCTGTCGAATAATAATAGTCTTTTGTTTCCGCCGTATGCGTCTCCAGACCATAGAAATACAGCCGTATTTCTTGAAACACGAAACTTTCGATAAATAAGTAACACTTCACCTGTTATAACAACAAATACTAAAAATATAATTTAGTTGAAATTTAAAGGGGTCTCTGAACAAGTGAAATTTTGATGTTCTTTGAAAAAGTTGCCTGATTATTACGGTAAGGAACCATTCGTGTGCAAGTCAAGTCGCACTTGGCGGTTTATTTATTTAGTTTTTTACGTTAAAAAAACAGCTCACCCTCCTAATACTCGCTTTTCCCGGGTAAAAGTAGTAGGTGACCTTAAATAATATATTATAATCATATTAGAACGAGTTTGTGATGATGGTTTTATATAAGTGTTCAAGATATTTTATTGCGAAACACGCTGTATAAGATCTAAAAAAAATACATGGTGCCACAGAATATGTGTAGGTACTATGAAAGGGGGTAAATTCAGACCCCACGTGGATATTGTTTTACGTAGGTATCTAAAAGTATTTCTGGCTGGCAAAAACGAAAATTATAATTATCTGCAACTCCAGACATTATTATTTGCTTTTACCCGCCTCCTTTACTAGTACTTGTTTGGTGGTATGAGATTCTGCGAAAGACTGCTAGCTAATGACGCGGTAAGCTGAAGGCAGGCTATGTCGATAACATTACATCTATCTGTCTACATTTAACAGTTGTGTCGATATCCCCGACCTAGATTTATTCGACTCAAAATCACAAAGTGTTAACAAACTCCTGACAAAGCGCTGGTTTGATGCGTTAGCATCTTAACACAATTCTATTGTTACCAGTGAATATTATTTATACCTAGGTATAACTTTTTTTTTGAGTATTTTTTTCCTTGTCTTGTTCGTGTCTCGTATAATTTCTTGTTAACTTTTGTTGGGATTTTTATAAGTTTTGTTAATTGTAAATTACTCGTTTACTTCATTGTACCTAGCTGTTAACAAGACAGTACTGTTTTTCCATTTCTCCTCTGCAAGCAACCAGTCTTATAGCTTCTACGTGCGTTATTATGTAAGTTAATTTATAAAGGGTGTACAACTTTTTGTTCTCCGAATAAAACAAAATTAATTGTTAAATAACGAAGGCCACCGTCCAGCTGTGGACTAACATAGACTGATGATGATCTGCTTACCCAGGGGTGAACTCAGTGAGCATCTCCCTCGGTGCAGAGGACGCCAGCGCCAATGCTCGTTCGAGAGGGGCGTGCGCCGGAGCTGGGTATACACGTTCCTCAACCACCTCTAGTTCCGCGTTGCAGTACCCAGTGGAGATGTGGATGAAAGCCTGGGAATAACAATAATAAAATTAAAATTAAACCACACTCACCCACAGTGTGTTTTTGCCCCAAAACTGTGACATCGTGATTTGATAAATAACAAAAAAAAAAAATAGAAAAAAAAATAATAAAATAATAATAAAATAAAATAAAATCGATAAAATCTACAGTGTTTTTCTGCATTTCGAATGTTAGAGTAGAACACCCGAATCTCAATTCCGCTATTTTTATCTAAAACTTCGCTGCACGCTTTTTTCCGGAATAAAAAAGGTAGCCTATGTCCGGCCCCGGGGTACCATCTACCTCGCTGCCAAATTTCACCGAGATCCGTTCAGTCGTTCTTGAGTTATAAATAGTGTAACTAACCGACTTTCTTTTATATACATAGATGATTTTTTGAAATTTTCGTGACCTCGACCTAGAAAATTGCATTTTTTTATTTTTTTTAATAATCGTGCGTAAATCTTGATTTTGTTTATGACAGACTTATGAATACTTTGGGCGTATATTACACCGTTTTTGTTTCTGTGTTAGGCCGGGGTGATTTTTCATGTTTCCAGTTTATTGAATTTTTTTTTCTAGGCTGATGTAGAATTTCTGTCTAAGACAGAAAGATACCATAAGCTAAGGCCAATAACCCATACAACTACTATCGGACAAATACGCTCTATTTATGAGAAATTTAATTTCAAAAAACTCATTAGGGCTGCCGCTGTAATTGACCTTGCAGTTAACACGTTCTATTCTAATTTTATGCTATGATAAATTAATAATCTTATAAATATGTTATTGTTATGTACAATTAAATTTAGACCTGCATGCCATACTCTCCAATTACTTTACACACCAATGTATATTGGTCAAACATGTTGACTCAAAAAAACTATTTGTCATCTTTTTTTTACACGTGTTTTTGCAAATAAATGACTTTTACTTTTTTTTTACTTTTATTGAGGTCATAACATAATTTTTAATAATTTAGTAAGAAATAATATTTAATAATTAAGAGCATCCCTCTTCAAGTCGGGATGCTCTGAACAGGCTGCAGAATCCCGTAACAAATTTTGGCGTAGAGATAGATAGCATCACTGCAGAATAATAGATAGAGACAAAAACATGCTTGACCTCTTCCACTGTGCGCTAGAATCGTCAGATCATGTTATTTCGATGTTTAGCATCAATCGTCGTAAGCAATTATCCAAATGTCTGCCGATTCCACTTGCCGCACGAGCCTTGTTTAAAGCTTTAGAGACATCACAAATAATGAAGAAGATTGAGGAGACGAGCAGCAAGATTTGATAAATGTAGAATCATATATGATGATAATACAATAACCCTTAGCATAGAATAAATTTTTACAGATTATTTTTATGATACTTAGAAATGTACCTAAGTAGGTAATGTGTGTGCTGCAGCCTGACAATGAGGTAATAACTCAGCGCATAGCGTTGCTCGAAGAGCAAACACTGATTTTCAGTATTACCCTCTCGACCAGAAAAACGAAAACCAACAAAACAACTATGTGTGTTTGCATGTTATTTCTTAGTATCAAAATCACAATCAATACAATTCAATACGTTTATTTCAGACAACAATTTTTAAAAAAAATACAAAATAATTTAAGGAGTCCATATTTGGGAAGAAGCATAAAATAAAATAAACTAATAATAAAAATAATCAAAAATAGCTACGTAAACACTGGTCAAGGGAGTATAATTATGCGCGCCTATCCAGTGTTCCATAAAGAGACAGTCGGTATCCAGTCTCTCAGAAATGAGCTGTAAGTAGCTGTTGGAGCTGTCGCGCACCCGGCGCATCAGGGACGCAGATCTTTTGCGCATTATCGCCGCGAACCCGTTTACTCGTACGTCAGCAAACATTCCCTATGCGCTGCAGAAGCGCGTCAATGCTTGACTGATGCAGTGTTCGAGCACTAAGAAAAGATATGGGTAGATGTTTTGTGTCGGTCAGGGTAATCATTATCACCTTTCTTTGTGACCTATAAACGTTTCAATAGAAACAACGCGTCCGAAGACGCCGGCAGAAACTAGTACAACATAAAACTCACATCCATGCCAGGCAGTTTATCACAGATGTCCATGAGCCTCATGACAGACCTGACGTTCTGGTCCATAGCTACGTCTAGAGACTCGTCGAACTTGAGGGTGGCAGCTGAGTGGAACACTATTGACACCTGCAAGAAAGAAATACACATACAATTTTATTTTATTTACACATTTTGTAGCATTTTATCTTTTTAGGGTTCCGTGCCAGAAGGGTGAGAACGGAAGCCTACCACGCCTCCGCTGTCCGTCCGTCCGTCCATCGTCTGTCACAGGGCTCTATCTCATGAACCATAAGAGGTAGACAGTTGAAATTTTCAGAGAACATTTCTTTTGCTGCTGGAACAGCAAATAATGAAAATAAAATAAATATCCAAATAAAAGGGGAAGACGAAAACGTCTTTTTTGGCTATTTTTGCTCTTCGTTTGTCAAGGCTGTATTAATGTTGTTATCAGATTTAGTTAAGTTTTCATACATAATGTCTGTTTACATAAAATATATTGGATTCTAGAGTTTGACGCGTTGGCTTGAATTGCATATTATGCAATTCAAGCCAACGCGTCTTGGGGACGCTTCCGACGGATCAGTTGAGCTACCTCTGGATCGTTTGTAACAGTCTGCAGTTAGATAGTTCAACTGTTTCAATTGTAAAAATACTAATTCTAATTTGATTCTAGGTTGATGAAAGCTCGCTGAGTCATTGATCTTCACTTGAGTAACGCTTTTTCATGGCATAAACGTCACTCTAGCATAGATCTATGATTGAGTAACGCTTTTTCATGGCATAAACGTCACTCTAGCATAGATCTATGATTAAGTAATGCTTTTTCATGGCATAAACGTCACTCAAACATAGATCTATGATTGTGTAACGCTTTTTAATGGCATAAACGTAACTCAAGCATAGATCTATGATTGAGCGAGGTTTTATGATACGGGCATAAGTATTATTTGGTTGTTTTCTTTGTTAATAAAGGAACATTCAAGCTTACCTCACGTAGTTTGTTGAGACAGTGCATGTCCATACCAAGATTGGGCTTTGAGGTGTCTCCAGCAATGAACTCCAGCTTGTCCAGCTGATGAGGGCAATGTTCTCTCACGACGTCGAAAACCTGGACACGACAGCATTTAACAGTAGGTAATTTTCTAAATAGGGATATTGCTGCTGGGAATTGACGATGGGATCGAATGTCGGCAACCTATGTGGCGTAGAGGGTGCAGGTCCGCCTACGGCGCAGAAGGTTGCGGGTTCGATTTCCGCCTCAGGACAAATGTTTGTACGATCTGCTAATATTTGTTCCGGGTGTTTTCTATGTATGAGACAAAATATCTATCTATGTAGGTATAATGTATAAGTATATCATTTATCTAGTACCCATAACAAAAGCTCTGCGATGCTTTGAGCTAGAGGATGCTGTGTGAATAGTCCAGAGTTATTTATTTATGCTCAGTGGTATAATTATTAAGTCTGATGATTATCAGACCTATTCTGGACGTTCCATGTACAACTACAAATAAACTACCGCCATTCAGACGCTTAAGGCGCTACCCCGACCCAGAACAGCGCCGCCACCTAGCTTATCTTATTATTACGTTATTCAAAGGAATTTTCTAATATCCATTAGGCAGTTTGTGATATCTATTATAAGCTTTTTTTTAATGCTTCTGTTATAGTTTTATTTTGTATACTTTATGCAAAGATGCGAAGTTGATCTTTTTGGCCACCAAACTCTGTTTTCGCATCTCTGTCTAAACTAAACAAAATAAAACTATTAGAGAGGCATTAAAAAAAAGCATGGTAGGTATCGCAAACTGCCCAATGGATTTAAGAATTTCTAAAATCCATCTTTTGTTTACCGTAATAATAAGATACGGTAAACAAAGGCGGCGGCGCTATTCTGTGTCGGGGTAGCGCCTTAAGCCGAACGTTGAAAACGATGACTGAACGTAGTTTCGCCATCGTGTAGAAAACCTTCGGTAAAAGTGCCAGATGCTAGCCACCCTCGGAAATATCCTTGATACTGACCTGCGATTCCTTTAGTTTAGCCAATCTCTTCTCCGGCGAAACATCCCTTTTCTCTCTCATTAGCAAAAACAGGCGGCCGACATCGGGACATGTCCAAAGAAGGCGCTCGATCAACACCTAAAATAACAAAAACAAGTTTACAGATACGGCAAAGGCTTTTGATTTGCAGGTGCAGTGCAATCAAAGTAAATGCAGGAATATCTGAAGGGCTTCGATTGGTCCTTTGTTATTTTTGACTCCTGATAAAATTATGCACCTGACCTGGAAGCCAATTCTCGCCCATTGATCTCTAGTTAATTATCAAAAGAACTGTCAAATTTGACAGTTTTTATATGAAAGATCTGCTAAATTGGACAGTTCTTTTGATATTTATCGAGTGATAAATTGGGGAGAATTGGCTTCCTGGGGGCAAATTCTCGCCAATTTATCACTCGATAATTATCAAAAGATCTGTCAAGTTTGACAGTTTTTTTGATAATTAACGAGTGATAAATTGGCGAGAATTGCCTTACTGTTGATAAAATTATGCATCTATAATGGGTTACGCAGGGGTCGACGCGCTACCCTTTATTGTTCAGAATAATTATCTTGATGGCCCTTGAGGTAATATTCCACTGCTTATGGCATGATTACTAAGTATGATTAGTATGTGTGAGATGTTTACATAAATTATTAGAGCCGTCTTCATCGGCAAACTACACTTTGCAAAAGGCACATGTGGATAATAGGTGACGCTGCGCTGGTTTGTTGTTTGAGGCTGAATGATTATCTGCTAATTGTTGCTGCTTTGATCTTTTGTAATTATTTCGTGATTATGACAAGCCTTTGTCGCCTCTCGGTTTATATGTAGTTACCTACTAAGTGAAATGCTATATAGAGTTACTAAAAGTAAATTATTTTCATTATCGATATAGCCTGCATCTAAGTCAATTTATAATGTTCAATAAGTGATTCGGTTAGAGTATTTTTGCCGTTCATTAGCAGCATTCTATAAACGCACTCAAAAAGACCAACAGCGACGAAAAATCTGACCGAGTCACTTAGTGAATTGAATGCAATGAAGTATAGTTACTAAAATAACAGTGAATATCATAAAATAAACTTTCTGGCACCACCCAGTGCTGGGTAAAGTCGTCACTTCCTCTGTCCTCTCCTTCGCTATTAAGGTTATCCTTTTCGTTTCACCTTTGAATTATTATTCGAAAAATAGAAATTATAGGTAACTTCTCACCTTGCCCATAAATCCCGTAGCTCCAGTAATGAGGATACTCCTCCCCGCGTAGAACTGAGGGATAAGGGGTGCATCTGGAGATGGGCAAACTGGTCGAGGGACCATTTTGACAGCTGTGAACAAATTAAGGAATAAATTAAATATTGTCGGAAATTACACACATCAGGGCCCACATTTATCAGAGGTTGTGTCTCAAGCGAACCTTCGTTAACTTATAGCCGGGTTCCCATTGCGAAAGGGTAATCAGCTGGAAATAAGAGTGATCGGAGTTCATTTCAAAGCTTTCTGCTCGCTCAGTCCTTTGCGCTCGACTATCTTTCTGCTCCCTCAGTCCTTTCCGCTTGACTATTTGTTACTTGAAATACAAGTATGCAGTTTACTCTTTCTAGTTAAACGGACTCCTGAATGGGTCCGCTCCGCTCACAGTGGGAATGGAAACCCGGCTTTACTTCGCCACAAAGGTTGTCAGAAGGGCTCAAGGTATTTCATGATGTTCCTTCCTAATCATGAAATACTGGCTGAAAATCTTATCTTCTACACCATGTTAAGAATGCATTTTCGGTGCACAACGCTAGCGAGCGGAAGCAAGGTTAAATTTTACAGTTTTTACAGGAAATATCAAGAGCGACGGAGAATCGTTTTACACACGTTAAAAACTCTGTATAAAATACCTGATGAACACCGACATATACCTTGGGCTGTGCGTTGTCTATTTTATAATAAATTTGAGAGTTCTATGTTAGAACTCGCAAATAGCTTTAACTATTGTTAAAGCTTAAAAGTTCTGAGCTACACAAAAAAATACCTTCCTAGATTTAGTAGGTACCTAATTAACCTATCAAAGACCCGTAATATGAATGCTTGCTCAGTCATCGATCTATGCTTGAGTAACGCATTTTTATGGCATAAACATCACTCAAGCATAGATCGATGACTGAGCAAGCGTATATAATACGGGCCTAAATGCACGTCTATTTCTATCTACCTACCCAGACGAATGTGCAATATGTAGATACATCAACTGAGCAAGCACCTATTATTAGTGACTACAAGTACCTACTTCACGCATACGTTATGTGTCATTGTTGAGGTAAGACCACAGTGACCGTAAATAAATAAACAAAAGCCCATTACATAGTGGGAAGGGTACTTAAAGTAATATTCAGTGGGCGTTAGTCAACCATTTAGTTTAGTTAAGAGTCACATCGTCACACCATCATCACATCATCAGTCACGTCATCATTGAAACAAGTTAGAAGAATTTGTATTTGTTTGTTTTATTAAAAAAACCGCATAGGCACAGTCAGACTAGAATTACTTAGACTAGAAAACTCGATAATTCATTTCTACTCTAGAAATGAATTATCGAGGAACTAAAATTTAGTTTAAACTGGCAACTCGTTATGAGTTAAGGCCAGTGTGGCCGCTATAGTGATTTTATCGCCAGATTCAGCTTTTCTTTGCAAAATTATAGGCACGTATTTAGCTTTTACTTATATTTAAATATCATGCTTGAATTACAAAAGTAAAGTAAATATATATACATAATATATAAATATATAATTTTATAATATAATAAATTAATATATAATTTTCAACCACGTAATGATAAAACAAAAAAAAATTATATAGGTAGTACTGATTTATGCATGTAGATTTATTTTCATAACAATACAATACGAAAACAGAATTAAAAAAAGACTTGTAAAATAATTGCTTGAAATCTTGCAGTTTTTATTTGTAGAACTAACCAAATTAATTTTACGGTAGCGGCAACACTGTAATTTCCCATTGAATCTTATTTTGTAGTGCAACCCTGTATTTTGATACTTTATTTAGTTTGGTTGCAGGCAAATCTAAAAGCACTGTTATGAGGGTTGTTGATAAAGGCACAGAAAATAGCGGAAAATTTGGTACTCGTGCGAAGCACAGACCAAGTCGACCTAAGAGAGTACTGGATGATTTTGATATTAGTGCTCTAAGACAATAAATTCATCATTTTTATTCAGGTAGGAAAGAAGTTCCTACATGGTTGAAATTGCTAGCTGTTTTTAAAGAATATATTAACTATGACGGAGCTAAAGAACAATTAAGACAATTTGTTAAAAATATATCAAAAAACTAGCTGCTGCCCGCGGCTTCGCACGCTTTATTCCGGAATAAAAGGTAGCCTATGTCCGGCCCCGGAATACCATCTACCTCGCTGCCAAATTTCACCGAGACCCGTTCAGCCGTTCTTGAGTTATAAGTAGTGTAACTAACACGAATTTCTTTTATATATATATGTAGATATCAAAACGTAATGGTGATACCAGGTAAACAATAGTGGCGTCCTCATTTATTTTCTACTCTTTCTGGTCGGACTGTATCTAAAACAGCTTTTTACAACGTTTAATACATAACATAACTTACCTACTATTTATATTTTTCTTTTTATGAAAAATTGTTTTAGAATCAAACAATTTACGAGTAAATTTTTTTTTGGGTGTTTAATGTAGAAATTTAAAAAAGTGGACCTCACACGGGCCGGGTCGGGGTCATTATTCATCCCTTTTAGTTTTAAACATTTTCTGTGACACCTTGTACTCGCTACTATTTTAGCGAGTACATGGTGCCACAGACTTTAGGTAGGTACCTACGCAGCTTTACTAATTAATTACTAATTAAATTATCAATAATATTTACACCGACAATTTAATTACTATGTAGAAAGTAGGTAGGTAGGTAGGTATATTAATAAAATATCTAGAATACCTACTTAGACAGTGTAAGTAGGTACCTATAGTACCTATAATATTTTTTTTTTGTTAAATATGGGATGACGGGCGAGAATAGGGGAGAGATGTGTGTCTATTTGACGTTAGTAACGAGACGTGATCGTGACGTCTCCTTTTTGTATGGGGATTTTCGTAGTTCCCTGCCCGCACGATAGAGGCACTGTACCAAATTATATGGAAAAAGGAGACGTTACGATCACGTCTAGTTACTGCCGTCAAATAGACTCAACCCTCAGAACATTTATTGAAACTTATTTAATAAAGACGGAGTTTTTCGTATATTATTATTGTGTTCGATAAAAATGTTCGTTCGTGAAACACATAGCCGGTATATTGTTTCTTAATCTTTCCATGGAATTTGGATCGGGTATCAACCTTTTGCTTTTTGATTTCTTTTTATACTCATCTCGATGTTTTGCTCGCTCATCACGAGACCTCCGCGCGTCATCAACAGGTTTTTTTGAGGAAAAGGGTGTTTTTTTTATTTTATTTCATTAGGTCGGTAGCCCCTGTGGGTAGACAATAAAAAAGATTACTTAATCTGTGGAGCCGATAACCTTTTAAATCGAGTTCAGAAAGGGGGACGTTCTGAATTTGGTTGTAAGTTTTGTTTTTAATTTGTTTATGTTTGATAATCGACTTAGATTTTGATGGTTCTTCGGTCGCTTTGTAAATAATATATAGAGAATAATCCCAAGGTGGTCCCTTGTATGTTTTATTCTCGAGAGATTTGGTATCACTACTTACTAATATAATATAATTTGGCCGCAAAAAACTTACCATTTCATTGGATTTATTATTTGCATGATAAAGCATAAATTATTTCTTATCGTCAGCTATCTGCCAGTAAAGGTCTCGTCAGCATCGATCCAGCCGTTTCGGATCTAAGCCAGACACAGACCCACAAACTTTTTAAAGTTGTTATTACTTAAGTAATTAATAATTTACTACATTATAAAACGTATCACATGGATCGAGAAGTTCAGTTCATTTATTAAACCTTAATAACACTCACTGAAACACAACTTGGTAATATCAAATTTACAGTTAAAAACATATAGAACATGCTTTTGAAATAAACTTATAGAATAAATAGACATATACAAGAAAGAAAGAAAGAAAATACATTTATTTGGACCCACAATACATAACACAACACATTACAATAATATACAGGTACAAGCAACACATACATAGGTACCTAAGATTATAGTTACTAAAAAAAGGAAAAACAGATAGTGTTACACAAGGGGCCAAAAAGGTACCTGTCTCAGCATAATGCCGCTACAAGCCGAAGCTGGTAGCGGCGCTGATTTTTGGACAAATACAATTGCAAAACAAGATTAACAGCTGTATAGAGGCCTTATCAACCAGACGCAGAGCCATCAGACAAGAAGTAGAAGAGGCCTTGTCAAAAACAATTTACATTATAACAAATAAGTTAAATCAAGAAGATGGCGAATGTGCGTCTCATGATAGCATTGCAAGCTACGGAGTGCGCATTAGTAAACTTATCAAAATCGAAGTTAATGTAATTTTTGTGTAAAATTTGCGACCAACCAGACGCAGAGCCATCAGACAAGAAGTTGAAGTTGAAGAAGATGAACCTAAGCGGTGAACAGACAGAGGACGAAGAGTATGCTGGACTGCTGGAGGCATAGAGTAACTTGGCTGGAGGGGTACATAACCAGTGAGGGTGTGCACTATGAAGGCCTCGACTGGTTTTTTAAAATATCACCATTCACTTGCTCTTTTCCCATTCAGGCGTCGTCGCGTCGTCCGCTCAACAGGTTTTCTTCCAAAAGCTTTTTCAAGTCAATCATTTTATTGTATTACTTATGGAGTAATGTAATCTACAGAGTTGTTTAAAGTTCCACTATAGTATTGACCCTCCCAACTTCACAGCCTGTATTGGTCCACTGCTGGACTCAGGCGTCCCCGTAATAAGTGCCTTATTGGCTTTTGTCTCACAGGGGGTAATGCCCATAATCCCCACGCTGGGCATGCGGGTTGGGGATCGCAGTTCCGTGGTAGAATTGTTCCGCGGGGGGCGCTGCTGCCCGCCCCCCGTGGATTGGTATCCCTTAGTCGCCTCTTACGACACCCGCGGGAAGAGTTGGGATGGTGCAAATTCTAAGCCCCCTGCTGGGCACATAGGTAATATGTAAGAACTTACATAGACGTCACTGTTAAAAGTACCATAAGGTACAATATTTTACTCTTGCATTATGTATGTATATTTTTTATTTTTCGTACTTTTTAAAGAAACGAGAGAAATACTTTATTTGCAAAAACATGTGACATGTGAACAACGAGAAAGAATACTATAATTGCAAAAACATGTGATAACAAAGATGGTAAATAACGATGAGAAGAAGATTAAGTTTTTAAATCTTCGTATAAGTTACTATAATTGTTCGTAAATAAATCTTATATATCTTCTATATATGTAATTAAAAGAAAGTCGCGTTAGTTACACTATTTATAACTCAAGAATAGCTGAACGGATCTCGGTGAAATTTGGCAGCGAGGTAGATGGTATCTCGGGGCCGGATATAGGCTACCTTTTATTCCGGAATAAAGCGTGCGAAGCCGCGGGCAGCAGCTAGTTATTACTAATAAAAAGCACTTAGCAGTTCGTCAATTGTGTAGCTAATATGAATTTAGCAATTTTCTCAATAACGCGATGGAAACGTAGGGGAAATAATAAATAAACCAACACAGAGTTCCGTACCGTAAGAATCAGGCAACTTTTTCAGAGAACATCAAATTTTCCCTTGTTTGGAGACCCCTTTAAATTTTCAACTTTATTATGTTTTTAGTATTTGTTGTTATTACAGTCGAAGTTTTACTTAATTATAGTGAGTTTCATGTGTCTACCTATTGTGGTTAAAGATCCCAGATAATCATCAGATAGAGGCAAGAGAAATACACATTCTCTGAAAATTTCAACTGCATACCTCTTACGGTTCATGAGATAGAGCCTTGTGACAGACGGACGGACAGACGGACGCACAGCGGAGGATTAGTAATAGGGTTCCGTTTTCACCCTTCAGGTACGGAACCCTAAAAAAGGTACGCGATAAATACCCGATAAATATAGGTACCTAATTATAATAAAAGCTATAATTGTTTAATTATTTTATTGTCGTTTCTAATTTTTCAACGCGTCGTATCGTGGTAGACGTCCAAAAGACGCAGTATGTATGCTGGAGGGGTACAGTGAGGGTGGAATTGTACTGGTGAAGGCTTCGACTGGTTAATTTTAAAATCACCATTCACTTGCCCTTTTCGAGCTTAGGAGCTTAACAGGTTCAGGTTCAAGGTTGTATGACCATTCACTTCTACCAGATCTCATCTCAGCATTCCTCACGCCGATCTCTGTGGCGAGGCGGGCGACGACGGCCCGCCTGTGACGCAGGTTGGGAGTTCGATTCCCGCTACGGGACAAATGTTTGTACGATCTGCAGATATTTGTTCCGGGTGTTCTGGGTGTTTTAAGTGCATAATAAAAAAAATATGTATTTGTACGTATGTATATCAGGGGGGGTGATTCTATTTGACGCTAGTAACGAGACGTGATCGTGTCGTCTCCTTTTTCCATACAATTTGGTACAGCGCCTCTATCGTGCGAACATTGAACTACGCAAATCCCATAATAGAAGGCGAAGTATCCCTAAAACAGTTTAGGGATTGTACCAAATCCCTGGTTTGTTCAGTGAAAAGCTAAAATAAATTGAACTTTTTAGCATTTACCAAGGGATTTGCACCAAATCCCTATTTATATACATAGATATATAATCCCTTGTGATTTGGTGAAACCATTGATTTTACTATTTCCCTGCGACAGTATAGTTTAAATGTAGAAAATTCGAATACCTACATAAAGTAACCTAGATGACCGCATTCAATCATAATTTTAACGATAAATGCCTTTTCGTTCAAAATCAAGGATAGAACATTAATAAACCGTAATAATATTTTTTTACGTTAATTCCTTTACCTACAAATTATGTCGTAAAATAAGTAAGACCATGCCTTATTTATACCAACAAGAACGACTTCCGACTCAAATATTTATTTAAATCATTGAAAATTGAGATTGACCTCGAAATTGTTCCGATTTGCGTTTTTTTTTTGTAAAAGGTCGAACCAAGTTGATAGGTTTCCAAATAGGTATCGTAATTCCAGCCAAATTCGACGTGAAATGTTTGTAAATAAACCACCTATACTTAACCCAAAAGTAACATTGTTGCCGTGTATTTTTATACGCAAACCATATTCCCTGTTAATTTTAAATTATTTAAAATTGGTGACAATTATATCTGTAACGACGCCAAACAAGAATTTCAGTTTTTTGTTGTGGTTTGTTTACAAACATTTTACATTGAACTTGGCTGGAGGTACCCACCTGCCTACTTGATTCGAAAAACATTTAAATTGTTTTTTTTTTTATCAAATCGTCGTAAAATAAATAGTTTGAAAATTAAGCTTCCATTTGTGTAATAATTTTGCAACATTATTCGGGAGGAAGGTACATTGGCGTGCATTGTAAGCGGACCCAGTCGAAACTAGAAACTTTACGTAATATAAATATCATCGTTTTATATAAAAACAACAAATTTAATAATATAAAACCAAAACTGCAGGTAATTACGAGAGCTCCTGCCAGGGGGGTCAAAGTCAAAGTCAAAGTCAAAAACTCTTTATTTCCATAAATACAATAAATGTACACTTAGAAAAGGTCAAATTCTTAATAATTAAACACTGACACGGAAATAAAGTGATATTTTTGATTTCAGTCGCTTGGGTATAGGTAAAGTAAAGAAGCGACGTAGAAACCTTTAGCCTTTAAGAAACTTTTAACCTTTAGGTCAGTTAATGATGAACTGCATATAATATTGATTGTATATATTTGATTGTACCTAAATCAACACCGATAGGAGTCCTGTCCATTATATACAACCTCTGTAGCAGTTCAAATAAGGAAATGTATTTCTCATGGTAGTCGTGCTCGCTAAGAGAATAGTAAACAAAACCGTGCAAAAATAGGAATTAATTGTTCACGAGTTTCAACGTTCTGCTTCGTAGTGATGGCCATTTTGTAAATATTTGTAGTGACCTTTTGCTGTCATATTGACAACTTGTCTTTGGGGTTCAGCTAGGATTTAAAAAATATATATATATGGTCAGCTTAGAGTTAGCTGCGAATCAAGCCAACAAATGCAAACAAAAGAACTAAAATTCACATGCTTGGAATCGAGATAAACGTAATAATTATTGTTGATTATATTTATTGAAGAAAGGATTATAAGTAGGTAATTTCATTTGTATTTAAATCGAGTATAATGGTAGGTAGGTAATTAAACCTAGATACAATAAATATGAACAAAGAAAATTACAATCAAATAATAGAAACAAATAAGAACTAGTATAGACGACCGATGTGGCGCGGCGGGCGAAGGTCCGCCTGCGACGCAGAAGGTTGCGGGTTCGATTCCCGCCTTGGGACAAATGTTTGTACGATCTGCAAATATTTGTTCCGGGTGTTCTGGGTATTTTCTATATATAATAAAAAATATCTATCTATGTTATATATTGTATTAAGTTTATCAGTCATCTAGTACCCATAACCTTCCCCTGTAGAAGGTTCATTGGTTCATTGGCAATGGTTCTTAGATATGTTGTAAGGAGTTTAATCATCAGGGGGCGCTGCCATTAACGTTTTAAATTTACGTGCATTCGTGAGTGTATCACGCAATTTATTATCATAACTCACTGCCTGCATTCTTATTTAATTTTAAGAATTTCACCTTGTCCAGGTTTACTTACATAAGTATAATTTATTAACGGTAATAAAGAATTTTTGATTTTGATTTTTCATTTCTATTCGGAATACGAAAATGTCGTATTTCAAATGTAGCCAATGACCGGCGAAAGTACTACGAGATACACTCACGAATACTGTTAGGTTCATAGCTATACTGAGAAGGATCTCATTGACTCGTGCGCATGCCAAAGACCAACACCCCTGCCGTCTACGTTTCCTTGAACCGGATGTAAGCACTTATATAAAGAGCTGACCATGTCAGAATATACCTAATGTATTGTACACAAAGTCACGTTTGACTGTTTGTCTTCTCAGCGTATTCGTGTAGTTGCTTGTATACCTGAACAATATAAATGTTCGTTAGAATGTAGTTACGTTATGTGTGTGAGCACAAGGATCTACTCATAGGGCTTGTTAAGATATATTTTAAGTTTATATATTTATATTATAGGATGGAGTGGATTAGGGTGGCACAGGACCGGACAAAATGGCGTAATAGAGAAGAGGCCTATCTATACCCAGCAGTGGCTGAGGAGATAGATGGATTATTTATAATTATTAATATTAATAAATAGGTTTTCTTACCTAGTAGGTGTGAATTGTCCAACACTATTTATTTATAAACGGCTAATTAAACTGCGACTAATAACTAGACCCATCTAGTTATTGGGTCCCACCCGAAGTAACAACCCGAAACGAATTATTTTATTTAAATTCAAAATTGTGCATAAATCCAGCCTAAACGATTACCATTGGGGTTTCAATAATATTAAAATTAAGGATAAATTTGGCCGAGAATCTCAAGAGGCGCATGTATGCAGGTCTTGACAGAGCCTACACATTTGCTCCCTTTGAAGTCGAGACCCTAGGTCCGTGGAGTACCGAGGCTCTCCGGGTCTTTAAAAAGTTATCTGGGTCGAAGCGACCCGACGCGTGCACCGAGAGCTGGTGGGTATGTGGCTCAGCGCATCAGCATTGCCATACAGCGGGGCAATGCAGTCAGCGTCTTGGGGACGCGTCCGACTGGTATTGATATGGATCAGTTGAGCTACCTGTAGATTGTTTGCAACAGTCTGCAGTTAGCTTAACTGTTTCAATTGTTAATACTAGTTCTAATTTGTTTTTATTACTTGATTGAAAATTTCCTGGTAAATTTAGATTCAAATATTATTAATCAAATAAACTTGTTATAGACCTTGTATATTGGAACCTACCAGAAAAATTTAGAGACTACCCGCAGTTAAAACGACTTCCAATCCCTTAGTTTTAATTCAACTGGTTTTTTTTAGTTTTGCGGGGTGAATACTAATCCCCCGGAAATAAAACTTTTAAGAGACCATCTCGGAATTATCTTCTGTAAAACTGAAAAAAGAATCATCGATATCGGTCCATAAACGAATCATAGTCAATAGAATAATTTTCTTCTACTGTTTGTGTTCAACCAACTCTTATTTATACTTATATATTTTTCTCCATCCCTAGGTTGCCTGGGAGAAATCGCTCTCAGCGATAAGGCCGCCTATTGTACTGAGTATGTGTTTAAATGTAGATATAAGGTTTTTATTATTGACGACCGATGTGGCGCGGCGGGCGAAGGTCCGCCTGCGACGCAGAAGGTTGCGGGTTCGATTCCCGCCTTGGGACAAATGTTTGTACGATCTGCAAATATTTGTTCCGGGTGTTCTGGGTATTTTCTATATATAATAAAAAATATCTATCTATGTTATGTATTGTATTAAGTTTATCAGTCATCTAGTACCCATAACACAAGCTCTGCTTACTTTGGGGCTAGATGATGCTGTGTGGATTGTCCAGCATTATTTATTTATTTGTTATGTTATTTTTCAATAAAGTGTTCCTTCATTCATTCAATCATTCATAGTCGGTTAAAAACTAAAAAGCATTGACCATTTAGCTGTGTTACTTTACAAACAAGAGAAATTATTTAAAAATTGTCAGTGTGTCACCCAAGATCATTAAGACCTCGCTTCGCTCGATCATCTTAATCTTATCTCAAGTACCTACTCAATAAAATGAACGACAAACATACATCAGCGAAGTCAATATTGACTATTTACGCTATTAGATATAGCCAGTCAAGGTGTACTATAAAACTACTTTAACTTTAAGACACAAATGGAAGTAAATTCGTAAATTCTGAAACTCAAATAAATAGGGAGACCTGAGACCTTGGGTCCGTGGGGTACCGAGGCTCTCCGGGTTTTCAAAAAGTTATCTGAGCGTCTGGTCGACGCGACGCGTGGCCCGAGAGCTGGCGGGTATCTGGCGCAGCGCATCAGCATTGCTATACAGCGGGGCAATGCCGCCAGCGTCTTGGGGACGCTTCCGACTGGTATTGATATGGATCAGTTGAGCTACCTGTAGATTGTTTGCAATAGTCTGCAGTTAGCTTAATTGTGAATACTAGTTCTAATTTGTTTTTATTTTTGAATAAGTAGTAATTTTTTTTTGTCAATAAATAGGTTATGTTTTGGGGATTTTCTGTTTCATAAAAAATATCTATGTAAAGTATTGTATTAAGTATATCAGTTATCTAGTACCCATAACACAAGCTCTGCTTAGTTTGGGGCTAGAGATGCGCTGTGTGTATTTTAGTTGTTTAATTATCTATCAGTAGGTTTATATCCATTTTATTATATCCATTTCATTTTACAAAGTAAGACACGCACCATTTACATACTATACATATTGTTTGTATTAAACTATATTATTTACTATACACTTATAGAACACGTAACACTACTTACTGTAATCGTAAACCTCACAGGGTCTTGTGACTATAATGGTTTCGGCAGAACATCAGCGCCTATCTACTATAGAGTGGTAAGGCATTTATGCTGAGCCGAGACCTTTTTGCTGCTGTAACACTCAGCCCAGTCTACTTTTTGAAAATATTTTTGTGTACCTAATTGTTTTTGTCGTAATATAAGTTAACTATTTTTCAAAATTTATTTTTATATCTGTTTTATACTTATTGTGTGAGGTGTTTGAGCAGCAAATAAATGATTGTCTATGTCTATGTCTATGGCTGTGCAGCATTTTTTTATTTTAAACATTTAATATTAATTATAAAAATATATAATATTTTAATGCTGGAAATTTTCACATTACATCATCTGGCTCCAAAGTAAACAGAGCTTGTTTTAAGGGTTCATGATAATACATATAAAACATATACACCCAGACCCGGAACAAATATTAGCAGCTGATCATACAAACATCTGTCCCGCGACGGCAATCGAACCCGCAACCTTCTGCGTCGCAAGCGAACCTTCGTCGTCAAAATACTTAGAAATCGAGATAATGAGACTGAGTATTTTGTGGGTACTATCCTGTTCAATTAGTCTGATTTTAATAATTAATTCACTAATAGATAGTTAGAAAACCGCAAGCAGGGGCTAGTTAGAATTAAACTTAACCCCGGGGGGGGGGGGGGGCATAACCACCCCTTATAAGTTTACCTACACCCATTCTGTGGCACCCTGTAAAATGTTTTTTAGTCTGAACACTGTTTATGTATTTTGGTCGGTACCTACTTAAATTAACTTCTAACACTTTCATGGCCCACGACGCACATGTGAAGTGCGCAGTGAATGCGTTAAGCCTCTAGGTAAATGGTAATTTTCAAGAAAAATGGGTTTAAATTGTTGACTTTTGCGACACCTTTAATGAGAAACCGTCAATAACATCACCAAAATATACTTTCTCTAAGGTCAATCGCGAGGTCGCATCGAAAGGTCAGGATCCCTTTTTCGGTAGAGCGAGGTCTCAGTTCGATCGATCTCGATCTCCTAAGGTAAACCCCAAATGTCAAAAGTTAACTTTGGAGACAAAATATCACCCTCAAGGTAGTACAGTCAACCAAATATTATTACATAGTCTTGTTTAAGTTTTATTAAGTCAGTCAAGTATTATTATTTGCGTGAAAGGTCGCGGTATCAAGTACCTACCGTCAAGGTCGTATATTTTTGGGATATTTTTTTGATTTCTTTACCTATACGTAGGTATATACTCATATACTTCGAGTACGAGTTGGTAAAGTATTTTTAATTTTATTGGATTACAAAAAAATCGCTCTAGAAGATAATCAGGAAGGCAATTCTCTCCAATTTAACGCTCGATAAATATCAAAAGAACTGTCAAATTTGACAGATCTTTCATACAAAAATTGTTAAATTTGACAGTTCTTTTGATAATTATCAAGTGATAAATTGACAAGAACTGTAAAATTTTACAGTTCTTGCCATATTTATCGATCTGGTCTTTTCGGTAAGAAATAGCCTTTAAGTGAAATTTTTAAAACCTCTCACTGTGTATTCTATTAGAATTGCAAAATTAATACTTGAAATCCAATTTGAAAAAAAAAAACAAAATGGAGTTCGACTTCCACGTACTTATATTATTTTTTATTTTGGTGAATATGTCGCCGCCATTTTCACCAACAAACAAAACAACGTAAGCGAACGCTGATTTGTTCGGAATACCCATTAATTACCTATTTATTAACCTAATTAATTTCATTTCACGAGAGGGCTAAGCCATACCTACTTTTAGCCATATTGTTGAACGTTGATCGTTCAACAATCGGCATAGGCAATTTAAAATTGCACCGTTTTGCATTCGGTTTAGCCATTCTATAAACAGGCTGACACTTCGATGCGGCGGCGGCGGCGGCGGCGGCGGCGGCGATAAATATACAGGGTGTTTCAGTTAAGGGGATAAAACGATATGGGTGGTGTATTTGATCAGTTAGATTATAAAATAGTTTATGGATATTATTATGAACTATGTGGTTTAAGCGTTCCTAATGTGAAGTTGTAAATTTTGTGACAGACCAGTGTGCCGCGGAGGGAGGGAAAAAGTGCATCTTAAATATGTTGGTAGGAACGTGTTTTAATAAAAGAAATAGATTTCAGTCAAAAGTAATAATTAATTGTTATTAAAAATAAGTCCTTTGTGATTTAATATAAAAGTTTGCACATAAGTGAAAAAAATATATTTTAATGTTGCAAGTGGTGGCAAGTATTAAAAAACACACAAACAAATTATGCATATTTTTATACGTATATATTAAAAGGCGCACCAACGGGTTCGGTTGTCAAACTAGACCTATCTCAGTACTCGCGGGATCTACATGGTAAAAAACTAGAATTACCTACATAAAATTCCACATTATGTATTTGGTTCCTCCAATACGAAACGAGGATTGACAAAAAAAAAACGATAAAAATAATCAGGAAAATGCGCTGCGCACATAATTTGCCCGAGATCTCAAGAATCCTGCGGTGTATTGAAATGACTTATGTTTTGATATGTCGGATAATACTGATTATTTGAATCCTCTAAGCTTTTTGATCTTCTGTACACAGTTCCTATTAACTGTTATATTGTTTTCTGTTTTTATTTTATATTTTTTTTATGTGTAAATCTGTAACTCGTGGATCTATGGACCCATGGCTGTCTGAAATAAAGCATTTTTATTTAATTTTATTTATTTTATTAAGCCAGTTTCTTAATTAGTTGTGTAGTTTTTTTGTAATAAACAATAATTATAATTTTAGCGCTTAGGTTACCACTTACTACTTAAAAACTCTATCCCGCTCCTATGAACACAAAATCGTAGTCCTATTATCCTATTCGCACAAATAGCTGCAGCGTGCCCTCTTAAAGGTGTGTAGGTACCTACTCAGAAAACCTGCATAGAAATGGGTTTTTTCAAGTCATAAAATTATCATTACAAGCCTATGGAATATACATATTTGCTGAATAAATTTATAAATTAGCAAATTAATAATAAAAATCATAACGAGGTACAGTCAAATACAAAAATCGTAGTAATTCCAAGATGCGGGGCTACGAGGAAAGGCGTTGTATATTTTTGTATATTTATTCATCGCATGTCTTGCCATTACTTCACCAGCCTATACATAATAGTTCACTACTATTATTATTCATTATCTTATTTTAATATTTACCTATATTGTCGCTGACTGTACCTAACCCAGTTTGAAGTTTTTTTATTTTATGAATTCAGACATTTTTTAGATTTATAAGTTATCATTTAGGCCTTTTTACAAAGCTATTTTATTTATTAGAAAAAAAATACCTTTAAGTAGAACCACAAACCACTAATGTAAATAAGTAAAATAGTTAATTTTATAGGTACTTAATCAATTAATAGGTTCTTCAGAAAATATTCAGTTTATTCCGTTTGCCTGAAAACTTATGGGGATTTCAGATCTATATTATTAAATTAATATTTAATGCTTTTTTATGATTAAATAATATAAAAAAATCACTTACCGTTACAGTAAACTCCAAAACAAAATACACTTCACTAGCAACCAAAATAAATGAAAAACTTAATTCAATAACATTAAATATTTAAATAATTATTTATGATTATTATCTTCACGTCCTATTCGTTTGACAATGTGGGAGATACTGAAGGATTGATTCCATAGAGAGTAATGTCATGCCAAAAACGCGCGAAATATATAAACGTCGATTGACGTACGCGCTGGTGCGAAAAAATTACATCGTATGTTATTTATTTGATACACTTTGGATACAGATGGATGATTTTATGTAAATAAAAGTTTTATTATGTTTTACGGAAAAAACATTTGGTTATTATTTTAACGTTCTTTAGATTGCATAATCATAATCAACGTCTAAAGTTTTACGTTTTTTTAAACATGGAATAAATGAAAAAACGTCATTTAAGGTACTACGTTAATATTATACAGTATATTATCTGCTTAAGGTAACTTAAGGGTTAATAATTTTTTGTAGATGGTCGTGGTTCCAACTGGCTCAGAATCATGATGCATGGCGGGAAGGCCTTTGCCTAACAGTGGGACGTTACAAGTTAATTGTAATTGTGGATGGTTAAGCGGTTGACCTCTCTCAGAAATTGAAGATGTGGCATTAGATAGAGTACCTACTACTTCTTCGATTTGCTTTTCAAGAATGAAGATAAATAAAAAATGTGATAATGGTACCATATCAAATAATTAAGTAAATATATTACGGAACTCGCCCGACTCACACCGCCGCCACCATCTATTTTATTAAAATGATTTTTACGGCACCCGTATGTTTTTAAATTAATTTATTTGGCGGCGATTGCACTAGTGTGAGTCGGGGTAGTGCCTTGAGAAGGCACCATGCGCCCCCTTAGAGCATTAACTAAGTGCGCCCCATTTTATGAAAAGTATAGGCATAGAATTTCGCGTTCATAGGACCGGGACAGAGCATACTTTAAAGGAACGGCGTAAGTGCAAAAATCTAGTTTTTGCTTATGTACAAGAAAACTACGAAACTTATGAAGAAACTGGTTCAAGGAACTAAATAATTAGTAATAGCCTACGAACCAAAACATAAGATATTTTAATAGAACGCAGGGTCTCTGAGATCTCGACCAAATTATGTGCGAAACAGTGCACTTTCATGTTTATTTTAAACCGTAATTTTTATTCTCAATCGTGTTTTCACATTCAAGGAACCCAAGAATTTTATGTAAACCTAGTTTTTTACCACGGGGATCCCGTGAGTACTGAGATCTACACCTACATAGTTTGACAACCAAACCCAAAGGCTAGCTTTTACAGCATTGCTTGAGCTACCTAGGAAACCATGACCTAGGTCATCGCGGCACAGGTCACGTTACCTAACTAATTATAATTAGTATTGTCTAGAGCTGCTGCCTTAGTGGCGGCGCGAAGGTCGCGGGATCAAATCTAGTCGCATTCATGATTGATCAACTGCTTTAAGGGTAACATTTTTAAATCCTAAGCCTGTATTTTACGAAAATAAATTAACAGAAAAATTTGGATCTAATAGGGGTTTCTCGTGATTTCTTTTACATTATGGGTATCGTTTTCGAATATTTAACTCGAGGGTGTCGAATGAAGTCTTCTGTTATTCAAGATTGCGCCCGTTTTTTCAATTTAGCGTTTGGTATAGGTTTTGCTTTCGACTTTACTCGAGGTTGTTGACTAAGGTGGAGGTGAGGAGAGATCAATGCAATCAATACGACATTTTTGAAATCCAATATGGCACCCTTTTTTTTTCAATTTGACTTTAAAATTAAGGTTTAATTTGATATGGTTTCCGTAGGTATACACAAGCATGGATGCGCAAAATCTAGTTGGCTAGCCGCCGTCCGTCTGCCGTAACATCGTAGCATGAGCTACGAAGGTCTACGAAATTTACTGGGAAGAAAAAGGGAGGGGCAGGAAAAACTACCAAATCTATCGATGTAGAATGTTCGTTAACGAACCGTCCATACTTAATCTTAAGTAATTAACGCGGCAACAGAGCATATGCTCTGTTGCCGCGTCTTTTTTAGCAATTTACATTGCTTGTCGATTTGAAATCCGATCTTCAATAAATATTGCTTACAATTACATATCAGAAACTCGACGCCAAGCAAGTGAGTTTTAGTTATTTGTGTCGTGGTTTGTTTACAAACATTCTACATCAAGTTTGGCTAGTGATCCTAGGTTTATAGTTTTTTAAAACACGCCAAATTATTAATTATCCTTTGGTAAACAAGCAAGGCCTAGCCTTGCAACTTGACTTTGCGTCTGTTTGTCAAGTAACTTGATAGAGACACTGAATGTTAAAATATGGTTAACTAGCATCAGCCCGCGACTTCGCACAGGTTTTTTTGGAATTAAAACTAGCCTATATATTATTGCTCTATAATATACTTTATTGACAAAGAAAATTACAATTCAATAATAAAAACAAATTAGAACTAGTATTTACAATTGAAACAATTAAGCTAACTGCAGACTGTTGCAAACAATCTACAGGTAGCTCAACTGATCCATATCAATACCAGTCGGAAGCGTCCCCAAGACGCTGGCTGCATTGCCCCGCTGTATCAATGCTGATGCGCTGCCCCAGATATCCGACAGCTCTCGGGTCATGCGTCGCGTCGACCAGATGCTCAGATAACTTTTTAAAAACCCGGAGAGCCTCGGTACCCCACCGGTACCCCAATATGTAGGCTCTGTCGAGATTATTGCTTTAATTTAATTCTATTTGATTACCTATATGTAATTTGATCAATTTTAATATTATGTAATTTGCTTTAATTTAACTCTATGTAATTTAATTTAACTTGTATATTTATTTAATTAACTTTGTTGTAGGTAGGTACACTAAGAATACTAACATTTAATACAAGTGATTTCTGCTACTAACAAATTATGGATCATATTATCTGAAATAAAAGAATTTTATTTATATTTTATTATTTTTATTATTCCAGGTCCAGATCTTTATGTATAGTAACGCTTTGAAAGTATTGAAAGTAAAGAACTAAACCGTTCGTTCGTTTATCATTGTGAACACAGTAACTCCTCTAGTTTTAGATATATGGGACTAGCTGCTGCCTGCGGCTTCGGACGCGCTTTTTAAGTAGCCTATATCCGGCCGCGGGATACCATTTACCTCTCTGCCAAATTTCATTCAGTTCAGCCAAAGTTACCAGACAGACAGACAGAGTTACTTTCGAATTTATAATATTAGTGTGGATTCAGTTTTAAGTAATAATAATAAGATAAACTTAGCAAATATCTTGACTTGGCCAACGAGGTTGTCAGCATGTGGGATGTTGATTCAGCGATCGTCGTCCCTATAGTCGTTTCGGTTAACGGCGTAATAGCAAAGAGCCTCGATCAACATCTTGAGAAACTCTCGCTAGGAAGTTGGATTAAGGGTCAGATCCAAAAGGCGGTACTCCTGGACTCAGCGCGCATCGTCAGGAAGTTCTTCTTTCTGCAGCCCTAGTCACCGGCCGCTTGAGGCAAGCTTCGCGGCCGGTGATTCACCGTTTTATTTTTTACTGTAGAATAGTTTTATAATATTTTATTTTCTATAGTAAAAAATGTATTTTATAACGAGATTTGAAATAAATGATGTGAAAATAATAATAATAATGCTGGACAATCAACACAGCATCATCTAACCCCAAGATAAGCAGAGCTTGTGTTATGGGTTGGTTGCCTATTAAGAGGGCAATCTTCCCTAATAAATTCTAAAATAAACTGTGCGTTCTTTGCATGAGTTTATGGGTTTACTTTTTACCCCGGTGAACGCGTGCGGAGCCACGGGAAAAGGCTACTAGGTTTTTGTTTTTTTTTTTGCTAACGCTACAGTCACGGATGAGGGCGAGCAGAGAATCCATATCAAATAAACGTGCTTTGTTATTTAATAATAAATTAAATCCTTTTCCCTGTATGTGGTTTGTTATAATTTATCGTTATGTATTGCACTTTGCAAGAGAGATTAAACTTTTTGCGTGTTTTTTCTTCTGCGGTCTACAAGGGTGTAATGATTTATGATTTGCAGCAAATTATATAATTGTTAATGTTTTTTATGGTTTGTATTTAATTTTACGAAACATTTAAATCTCCCGAGCAAATTAAATCTAACGCCCTTACTAATAGACAAAGGGCTGCAATCCCTAAAATTTAAGAAACTAGAGCAAATATTATCGATCTACCTTAAAGTTGTTACCCGACTGAGTAAAGAGGAGGGTTACGTTTTTTGTAAGTGTTATCTCGAAGAAAATATCACTTGGTGGGCAAATAATGCTGGACAGTCACACAGCGCCATCTAGCCCCAAGCTAAGCAGAGCTTGTGTTATGGGTACTAGATAATTTGTATGTACTGAATACATTAGGTAGATAAATATTTTTTAATATACAAAGAAAACACTCTGGCCCGTTATAAGAAAGCTTGCTCAGTCATCGGTCTATGCTTGATTACCTAACGCTTTTCTATGGTATAAACGTCACTCAAGCATAGATCTATGACTGAGCAAGCTTTCATAGTACGGTCCTCAGAACACCCTAACCAATTATCTGTTTTATTTTAGTACATATTGACAAATATTGACGTCATTCAAAAATTCTTCAGGCTTACTCGGAAATCAACTGTTTGCCTTGGACGACAAACTTAAAATACGAGTTGTCAACTTAAAATACGAGTTGATGTTATGTTTTTATCTTTAAATTTTATGTTAATGATTATTGGAAGTTATTGTTAAGTGGGTGATAGACGTGCGAGTATATTCGCGAACTTGTGGCTCGACCTTTTTCGCTGGTGTGTTACCCTAAGTACGAGTACTTTAAAGCCGCCGAGTAACTTCGTTGGCGATCCGACAAGTTTGAAATTTTGCTCGTAACCCACCTCAACACATAAAACACAAAGCTTCTTCTGTCGACGACATCGCAATACAGAGTGAGTAAGTTTCACGTGTGTCACCGACGTCGAACGGAGTAAGTTCGCGATCTTAAAAACCGTGTACTTCAAGTTCGTACGTCTATCACCCACTTTACACACGAGGCCCGTAATATAAAAGCTTGCTCAGTCATCGATCTATGCTTGAGTAACGCTTCTGCCATAGAAAATATTTACTAGAGCATATATTAACTTAAAAATTAGATAACGATTTTCTATGGCAGAAGCGTTACTCAAGCATAGATCGATGACTGAGCAAGCTATTATTTATTTATTCTTAATTCTTTATTGCACTAATAAAAGTAATACATGTAAAACTTAAAATTAGGGAGGTTGGCAAAGGCGAGCTTAACCCTAAAAAGAGTTATCTTCCAGCAAACCTTATTGGGAGAGAGAGACAAGTTTGTCATAGGGGTTCATGTGCATATACAGATAGAAAGAAGATTGAATCCTTAGTAAGTTTTTAATAAGTTATTTGAGCGAGCGGGCGGGTATCTGGCGCAGCGCATCAGCATTGCCATACAGCGGGGCAATGCAGCCAGCGTCTTGGGGACGCTTCCGACTGGTATTGATATGGATCAGTTGAGCTACCTGTAGATTGTTTGCAAAAGTCTGCAGTTAGCTTAATTGCTTCAATCGCATACATTTAATTAATATTCATATCACACAAATATTATATAATATCCTAAACATACCCACTTTTAGCACGCACATTTCTTACACAAACTTCACTATAGATACGCAATTTTTTTATTAAAGGGCTTGATCTTTTTTGTTTCACTTATTTTGTTTTACTTTTTAATTAAGTTTACTGTTTCCTTTTTTCTGTTTGATAATATTTTTCAGCGGGAGCTTTTTATAAAGTTTTTAGCACATTATTTTAGGGAGCTGTTTTAGCATGTTGAGTCGGTGCGGGATGGGCTCTATCATCATTTTATTTCGCGCGGCGCGTTTATTACTTAACTTACGTTAATCTGTAAATGGAGATGAAAATTTCTCTAAAAATTATGGATATTCTCCTAAGACCATTTTCCTGTAGCTACACCGGTTAAGGTACCCCTTACCGCCCCGTCCAAAAAAACCATCCTGTATATTTTATCCATATCGTTTATTGTACTTATACCTACAGACAGCAGTATTCAGGTGTTCCTAGGAGCAGGTATTATTATAGTGGCCACACACCATCATCATCGGCTTCCCCTAATGAGCGCTAATGAGCGCCAAAGCGCCCTGTCTTCAGCTTGCCGCATCCTGCATCTGACTTTGTTTAGTTAAGATAAACTAAAGGAAAGTTGCGACAATTTGTACCTACGGGATCAACTTAGTAAAAGTCAGGTTAACATTAAGAATTTGATTTATATTTATAAACATTTAAAATTCTTGGTATCTAGTAGGTACACATTCAGTAAAGACATTTCACAGATTTTTTTTATAATATTTTGGTATTAATATTAAACCCTATAAAGTTAATACATATTCATACAAAATTGTTAGAAATGGCAACATATAAAAACAATACAATATTTAATGTCTATTATATTAAATATAATAGACATTAAATATTGTATTAATACTAAATCTAGAGTAATCCTTAAATTTTAAGGATTACTCTAGAATGACGTATTTGACATTACTAATTCATTAATATAAGACATGGGTAAGACACGCCTTATCTAATATTTTTATACGTAAAATGCATTTATTTAGTAT
This sequence comes from Eupithecia inturbata, assembly GCA_963662085.1. Taxonomy (NCBI): domain Eukaryota; kingdom Metazoa; phylum Arthropoda; class Insecta; order Lepidoptera; family Geometridae; genus Eupithecia; species Eupithecia inturbata. Next base: position 2,788,803 of record OY759206.1, on the reverse strand, counting down.
TTTATGATTAATACACACAGAAATAGTAAGCACTATTTCGTATCTGTACAAAGTGAAAATATTATGAGTGACACACTCACGAATATGTATTTGTACTGTGTTCCTCTGGTCGATTCAGATGTCTGAATCGACCAGAAGAACGCAGTACAAGATTAGGCAACAGAAGGAAGGAAACATGCAATTTTGACTCATGCGTGGCGCGTCAAAAGCATACCGATTACATAGGTAGGTACTCGTACATTAATAATCAAACACATTACCTATTACAGCGACACAAACACAATTAACCACAACACACAGTAATCGTATGTTTCTAATCATACTAAGGACCGTATTAGGGAAGCTTGCTCAGTCAATCAATAGATCTATGCTTGAGTGACTTTTATGCCATAGAAAATCGTTACTCAACCATAGATCGATGACTGAGCAAGCTTTGATAATACTGAAACCGATTTGCTCCTAACGCGTTATAACACGACACACAGTTCGGAACCGCACAAATAGTGCACAGCACAAAAATTTACATTTATACATTTTTGTCCGGCAGTGCCCCTAGCTCATATGAGTTTCAAGTCGTAATGTTTAGCTCCATTTTATATTGATGGCATCAGATAACATGCAGCTCGCGGATAACTCGCTTGAAGCTTACGGTCAGCCATTTTGTCCCAGTAAAATGCATCTAAACATTACCCAAGTCCAATGAGTAAAGCCCATATTTGAATGCTAATTTTTGTGTTGTGCGATAGCGTTACCGGATGTATTTTACGCCATTTTGTGTATTTATTCCTAAACAATGAATAGAATTCGTCGTAATATCTAAATACCTACGTCACGCTATCGACCTAATATAATCACAATTATTTGGGATATGATTATTTATTTTTAATAGACTTAAAGATTGATTTCACATTATCTCTTTCGATAGTTGAGTCTCCTTTGAGATTTTTCCAAACAAAACGTATTAGTTTATATATCCCTACTCAATAAGAATTAATATAAATAAATTGAAAGGTGTAAATTTGTAATTTTATGAAAATGAAATACTTACAAATTATTTATTTTTTGTTTTATTTAATAATTTAATTTATATTTACCTACTTATTTTCTCTAATTACCATTTAATTAATTCTAATAATTTGGTGTTCTGTTTCCTTAAAGTCTAGTAAACCTATTTACTCGTAATTATACAAAATATATTCTACAGGTTAGTTATTCTATAGTTCCACACATCAAATAAGACAAAAGATATTTTATACAACAGATATTTTTATAGATTACCCATTTTCTTATTTTAATACAATTCCAAAAGTTGGTATATTAATATACTTTACTTAAACACAGAAAAACTACTTACGATCGCACACTTAAGTATGTAGGTTCAAAGTTTTAGTTAGTTCTTATAACACGTCTATGCAAATAAGGAAATAAGAACAACAACAAAAAAAAAATAAAAAAAAAATAATATTAGATCTAATTATTCGTTCCAAAGATACCGTAAAACGTTCTCAAATCATGAGTACTTATGTAATAAACAATGTAGAATGTGTTCACCCTTTATTTTATGTAATCATTTTAATTTAAGTAATACTTTTGTGAACTGTAATTATTATAATCGTTATGAATAAAGAAATTATGAATTTTGAACTATGATTAGGCTGAAATTTTGCATAGATATTTTAAAGTAGCATATATGTAGTTAATACTTGCAATATTTCAGCGTAATTTTATTAATAGCGTGCAAAAATGCCCGCAAAGCCGCGTTGTGCTTAGAGTTGCCATGGTGATTGCATCTTTTTTTCCACAAAATATGCGTAGGTACTAAGCCGAAAGAAGGACATATAAAACGATGATAAATATTTAAAATGCTGAATATTTCACACGCCATTCCATCCAGCTTAAATGTAAATTACCTAGAATTTGTATAAAAAGAAATATCTAAGCCTATTTCGTCCACAAATACAAAATGATTATTTCCAAAAAGCTTAGAAAGCTTTAACATTAACACAGGAGTACATAGGTTTTGAAGTTATTATGTTTTTATGAATATATTTGACTAATTATAATTATTTTTTGGTGACTAATTTATTTTTGACGGGATTATGTCCAGCCGCGGACGAATATAGGTTGATGATGATGTTGTCTGATTTTTTACAATCTTACAACATTGTTTCTAACAAAAAAGTAATCAATGAAATCGGACAAAGCGTTGGTGAATTACAACGAAGTACACATTTTGACTTTCATACCCTCTCCCAAGAGAACCGTAAAGAATTCCTGGATAAAAAGTATCCTATATCCTTCCTCTTAGTATGAGCTCAAATCATGCCATGTTTCATTTAAATTCATTCAGTAGTTTCGGCGTGATGACATATGCATCAGACAGACAGACAAAAATGAAAAAAAAATACTGTTTTGGCTTCAAATCAATAATAACGTGCCCTCCGAAAAAATTCAATAGAATTGGACCTGTTACAGTTTTATTATAATGTATACATAATTTATTTATAATTATGTATGACTCCCTCACTAGGCTAACCTGTTTCGCGGGGGCATAAACATAAAGAAAAAAAAATAACTTAAAATGGGCTTCATATTCCTTAAAATTAACACTGTGCTTAAGTTTTGCGGGACAAATACTATCTCTCGGGAATTACATTTATAGGCATCATTTTCAATACAACAGCTAAAAAACCATCAAAATCGGACCTTATTTGACGAACATACATACAGCCGATCATAGAACCTCCTAATTTTTTTTAAGTTGGTTAAACTGCCTTTATTTCGCCATAATAGGTAGTTTCAATAAATAATAATGCTGGACAATCCACACAGTATCACCTAGCCCCAAGCTAAGCAGAGCTTGGGTTATGGGTAGGTACTACCTCTAGATGACTGTCAATAAAAATGGATCTCTCGATATAGTACTGTGGCGCGGACAATGTGAAACGCACTAGCCCTGGAACCTCATTAATTCAACTCAGGCGCAGTCGATTGAGAGGCGATGTCTTGAATGAATTACTATCGGTCCAGTTAAGGTGATGGAAGGTCCCAACACCTACCGATGAGAAATATGTACCTATTTAGACTAATAGTATACCCACAGCTTCACAAGGATTCCTGAATATTAAGGTTGTTTGTTCATACATATTGTGTGCGATGCTTAATTAGATTATAAACACCTCTGTACACCTATAGAATGCAATAAATGATTGAGTATTGAGTTGTAGAATCCAAGAATTAGAAATATTGGTGGAAATTATTTTACGACATGGCCATGGGCATCATCGGAAAGTTCAAAACCATTTTTGTTTTTGACAGCTGTGATGCTTTAATCCGTTTTCGAACTCTTAATTTATTTGCTGCGCTCGCAGTCATGCGGTGATGAAGGTTGAAGTTTTTAGTGACTAACTTGCTGTTACCTGGTTGTTCTCTGTTACTTTCATCAGATATGTTAAGTATTTCTTTACAAAAAAAATCTTGGATTCTAAACCCGATTAAGCCCAGGATGCAATCTATATCCATGCCAAACTACGAACGGTTCAGCCGTTTGTCGGTACCAAGTCGTGAAAAGGAACACTTGCCATACCTACAAGTGAGAAAAAGGTAGGTATGAGGCATCGGTCTAAGTAAAATAGGGGAGATGAGGTACTAGCTTCTCGAAAGTGTTACGCGTGTTTGCTACGACGTACTTTAGTGTGATTTATTGACTAAAAGACTACAGCAATGCACTCGTGTTTGTTCGTTATAATTATATCACAAAATTGGAAATGTAACTGTGTGCGAGTGTTTGCGTGTATCTCGGTAACCCTGACGCTATAGGATATTATTGTGTCTTCTATCCAAATATATACCTAACAATTACTGTACGCCGCGATTTTGAAAAAGAAAAAAACGGGTGACCGATATTAGGGCCTAAATCTTCAAACTCCTTTAGTTAGCATAATAGGTTCGTAGTGGGCACCTACTTTACTATGATTTTTTATTAGATAGTTAAACTGTCGCCTGTCAGTTGATAAAATCCGTACCGAACTGGTGTTTCTGGGTTTGTAAAAGCGAGGCTAATGAAATAAATGTTTGGTGATTAAGTATTTCTAAGTATACTACCTGCGTCTGGGTTTTTTCAAGCAAGGTATGACGCAGCAGACCAGTTCCAATGATTCTAACAAACTTTAAAGGGTTCCGAAGAATGTTTATCGACGGAAAGCTCCCAAGTTCAACGTTATTTATTAAAGTGGATACCTACATACGTCATACGTTGATTTCATTATTTGAGCAAATCAATTACCACTTAGATCTCGCAATGGTGAAACACGCGAAAGGTGAGTCTTTTTATCGTCTGAAGAAAATCTCACCTGATGGTAAGTGACAATGTGGATGAAGATGAATCGCGAAGGTCTAGAAGACACCTATTCACTCTTGGCTTGAAGAGACCAAGGTTGTAAGTACCTATTTGGTTAATGAGACTTGGCTTTATGAGAGTTCCTAGATTTTACCTTTCTTTCAATATAAAGATAAAAGCTCGCTTTTATCGGTGGTGTTAATTTAAAAGAAATTCAACACTTTCATTGCCCACGACGCAGAATGAAGAGTTCACTGAGTTCACACTTGGAATTGTGCAGCGTCGGGACGGCGCGTCTTTCGGGTCGCATCGCAGTGGCTGGGCAGTAGGTACATTATATTAGTTTAAATTGATGTTTGGAATATACTAGTAGTAATTTTACTCCATTCACGCTTTTATTTTCTTCGAGTAAATTCAATTTTCATAGAATCTGTTTCTTTTTAAAAATAGTAATGCGAATCTGTGTCTGTGGTTTAATAATAAGTCCCGCAAAACTTAAACAAGATCCGTCAAGTGAGAGTGTGACTCGCGCGCCGAGGGTCAAGTACACCAATATGTACCTACTATAGGTACATTTCAGATGTATCGCATAGGTTAGCAAACTTCGTAGTAAAGAGGGTAGGTAATAGTAAAATTTTCGAGTTTTTTAAAAATATTTCTAAAAATATGTTACCTACAGGAATTTCAAAAAGTGTTTTGAGATGTGCAAACTGATACCTTATATGTGATACCCCACTTGGTGAGGTAAACCCCTTTTTTGAAAATTACCCCCCGCCCCCTTTTTGACCAGTTTTTTTATACTTCTCTATATTTTTCCTGTAAAATATAGATCCATATCTACAAACTATAGATACATTTCAGATGGATTGCTCTGCAAACTTCGGATATGGGTATTTTTTCGAGTTTTTTTAAAATATACAGGGTGTCCGGTAATTAATGGATAACCCCGCAGGTACATGTAATACACTTTCACTGATTTTCAAAATAAATTTCTTATCTTATTATTTGTTTTTGTTATAAGAAAAATAGGGCTAGAGAAACATAGGTAGCCATAAGTCGGTTATTTGACAATAAAAAAAATTAAGTGTAATACTTTTTAAGAAACTACATGAAGTAGGCATATTTTTTAAGCTGTAGGCCACCCCTGTCTCCATACGTTTTTTTTAAACCACAGGTGCTCAAACATTATCATAAAAAAATCGAATACACTAATTTTTATTTTTAACTATTTGAAAAAAACAAACAGTTGTGGCTAGGAATAATTTGTGATGCGCCATAGCAAGGCCAATTATTCACGGTTATTTCCAGAGAAAATCAATTCGTTATCATTAAATTTGTAGCCGTAGTGTTCAAAATTTTTAACAAAGGTATCAAAATTCGGACATAAAAAAAAATTAAAAAATCCTAGACCTTTGCAGATAGATTTTTTTTTAAATTTTTTTTGAGTTGCCCCCTTGCCCCCCCACATGTACCTGCGGGGTTATCCATTAATTACCGGACACCCTGTATAAAAAAAAAAACCTACAGAAATTTCAAATACTGTTTTGAGACGTACAAACCGATACCTTTAATTTGATACACCACTTGACATTGTAGGTCTCTTAAAATTGACATCACAATTTGTACTGAAAATTTTCATTTTTATATTTTTTTATTTTTCTTTCTTTTAATTTGTGCAGGCGCACCAAATGTATTATTATTTCAAGTTATTTGAAATTATTATTATTATTTTAAATTGCAAGTTAAACCCTAAAAACAGTGAAATATAAACGTTTTTGTGAAGTTTTATTTTATTGATGAGAGGCAAAGACATTATTATCCTGGTGAAGGCCAATTTTTTTCCAGGTACCTGATGGCGTTCGAAGCCGAGGGTTCAAGTCCAATAACTGTAAGCAAGTGTCTATGACGCCTGTCTATAATTTTTTGGGACTGCCTCGTTAGTCTAGTTCAACCGCTTATAATGAGGTCCTGATTTCAAATCCTGGGTCGGGCCAAGATTTGTTATTAGAATTTTTGTAGCAATAAAAATGCACAGTAGCAGCCTGGAGTCAAGAAGTTGGCGGTGTTCCACCCCGTGCCACGAGAAGCACGTTAAGCTGTTGGTCCTGCGCCTAACCTCTCCCCGGTCGTGTCGATCTGCCATCCCATCGGATTATGAGAGTGAGGGAATAGAGACGGCGCACTCACTACTCCCTCACTCTCATGTTGCCCTCACTCACAAGTGTGTGTGTTTGCGCTCACACTTGTGCACTATAATATGTCCTGCGCATGTGGATAGTCTCCGTTGAGACTGGCCAACATGGCCGAAATTCGGCTTGCCCTCCAAGCCCAATTTCGGCCTTGTCGTCAGTATCCTCATTGTTTTTTAACGGCTAAACAACTTAATGGATCTTGATGAAGGGTTTTGCGATTTGACCCATAATACAGCAGATAATGGGGAATTATAAGTCAGGCCGCAGATTTTTTCTCTGGCCACTGAAACCAACCTCTGATTTTATATTTATGCCACGGGAAAATAAGAAGGCTTCTAATAAACTAATTCGCCTTGTTTTAAATGCCACCTGAATATTCCAAAGTAAGCGTCAAATAAAGAACAACTATTATTTGACTTGTCTCACTGCTTTATACATCATCACCTAATTTACTAACTCAGCCACGGATTTTACAACTAACCATTTTTCGTTTTACAGCTTCAGCATTAAGTTCCTCAAAAAATATAAGTTCAAGCTTCAACTAGAAAGCATCATATCTTATAATTTAGCTTGTGAAAATATACATCGTATTCTTTTATCATGAAAATAGGGACTGCACGATCTGCTTGGCTCGAGTGAGACGCGCGCCACCGGCCTTCCACCAGTTTTTATTTTGTTTCAATGAATAAATAATAATAGATAATGCTGGACAATCCACACAGCATCATCCAGCCCCAAGCTAAGCAAAGCTTGTGTTATGGGTACAAGATGACTATATACGTAATACAATACATTACATATATTTATTATACATATAATTAGCACCTACCTACATGGCCCAAGAAAACAAGGTCTGGCACTCCGAGAGTGACACAACGCTACGTCACAGTCCAGTTGTCACTTAGGTATTTCAACAAAACATGGAAGTTAGGAAACAAAGTCACTAAAAATTAACATAAAAAATTTCAACCGTCAGTTTTGTTTGTTAGATCAGGCAAAACAGTTTTAATTAAACACGAGTAATTGTGATAAATAATTGGTTATTACAAAACCACATAGTTTTATTAGATTCGTACAGGTAATTTATGGAGATCGGCCAGAAAAGGAGTGGCGGATTGGCTAATGCTTATCGTTGTAATGTAATTTTACTATAGCAGGTAGGTACCTATATAGATACTATTAAACTTACCGCCTACCGGCCCCGGAGGTATAGCGTACTTAGCTTATATACATTATTTTTAAGAACTTTTTGTATCTCATTTTAAGTGAACATTTTGTTGTTTTATGAGAATAAACATCTTTAAACCGAAAACAGATTCGTCTTCTCATTCGGTGATGGCGTCGATGAAGTAGGGCTTGTGTCACCCACGTGACCGTTATCTCTCGGAATGCCATACCTTGTATTATTATACCATGCGTCCCTATTTTACATATCGCGGGTAATATAATAACATTGCTTTTTACCCTGAAAACCGCACGTGAAGTCGCTAGCCGAAGTTATTTTTCGCATAAAATAAAGATGGTCAATGCTCTATGCCAAATCAAATATTGCGAATGGTAGAGGTTAATACGGATATCGCACTGATGTGTAAAAACATAAATTTGCAGAGTAAATATACCTTCGTGCGTAGACACACTGATGAAACTAAGTACCTACCTACTTAGTTATTTATAAAATAATTGCGGTAAACTAAGACGGTTTGGCAGTAACATGACTGGACAAACCATGTGGGACAAAGTCACGTAAGAGACCTCTATGAGGACTGTAATTTAGGTTCGTTGCCACTAGTACCATTAACAGTTCCATGATGGAACTACTCTGATGTTTTTAGGGTTCCGTACCCGAAGGGTCAATAACTCTATTTCCATAAATACAATAAATGTACACTTAGAAAAGGTAAAATTCTTAATAATTAAACACTGCCACGGAAATAAAGTGATATTTTTGATTTCAGTCGCTTCGGTATGTACCTAGACTAAAGTAAAGAAGCGACGAAGAATCCTTTAGCCTGTTAGTTAGTTGTTATGTTTCGAGTTGGAGCAAATCGAGTCCCAAGCTTTTTTATCCTCTAGATAATCTGATATTTTAAGTAGGCCTTTTTACACAAGAAGGTTTTGACAATTTGTTTGAATTTATTTACCGATAATTTTTGCAACTCACTAGGAGTGGTGAAAACGGAACCCTATTACTAAGCCTCTGCTGTCCGTCCGTCCGTCTGTCACAGGGCTCTATCTCATGAACCGTAAGAGGTAGACAGTGGAAATTTTCAGAGGTATTTTTCTTGCCGCTATAACGGCAATTAATAAAATAAAATAAATATCAAAATTAAAGGGGGGCTTCCATACACAAAACGTGTTTTTTTGGCTATTTTTGCTGTTAGTTTGTCAAGGCTGTATATCTTGAACCACAATAGGTTGACACATGAAACTAGCTATAAAAAAGTAACACTTCAATTGTAATAACAACAAATACTAAAAATATAATAAAGTTGAAAATTTAAAGGGGTCTCTGAACAAGTGAAAATTTGATATTCTTTGAAAAAGTTGTACCGTGAAAATCAGTCCATCCTTCGTGTGCGAGTAAAGTCGCACTTGGCGGTTTATTTTTAATCACTAGTTCCATTTTTAAAGCATCTGAAAATAATGGAACTAATTTTGAATTTTGTTAGCACTAATTCCACATTTATTTTAGGTAGGTACTTATCCTTCATGGCCTATGAATTCTCGAGACATTGCTTCGTGGGTGTAGGTACGTCTCGAGAATTTATAAGAAATAATCGTTGTTGGTAAGTAAAGTACCTAATGGTAACTATGGTAACGGTTAGGGAGATCATCAACTCGATGGACCTACGACATAGTAGGGGTCAGTTTCAGTTCAGTTTTTTTATTAATAACTTTTGGGTTACAAGTCCGATTATTAAATATAAATATACCTAGGTAAACTACAATTTGCCGTGTGGTGCCGCCGGCTTAATATTTGCATCACCCTAACTCTTCCCGCGGGTGTCGTAAGAGACGACTAAGGGGTATCCATCGGGGGGCGGGCAGCAGCGCCTTCTGCAGAACAAGTTTACCAACGAACTGCGATCCCCGACCCGCATGCCCAGCGTGGGGATTACGGGTATTATTACCCCCATGAGATAAAAGCCAATAAGGAGTTCATTAGAGGGAGGCCTGCGTTCAGCAGTGGACCAATATATACTTGGATTTAGAATTCAAAATATTTTATGTCAACAAAGACTTTTATGAATAAAAACTTAACAAAAACTAATAACAATAGCAGATAACAACAAGGTAACGGGAACGTAAGCACTAAAAACTAAAACACAAACTTCAACTACACATACTCGTAGTTGCACACGCCCGGCGAAAAATGTACAAATTCGAGCTAGAAAAGGAACGAGCTACTAATGAAATGATCAATGAAAGCTTTCATAACCAAAAACTGTTCGAGCTTTTGCTATTGCCTCCGATGATAAGTGTTATAAAATATTTACCACCAACATTTCTTCGGTTTTGTAACGCCTTTGTTGACAAAAAATATCTAGGATTCTAGAACCGAGTATAGGCTGTTGAGGTACTATTAAATCTAATCAAAAACATATATGTGAAAGCTAGCCAAGTTCGTTTAGATAGTGGCTTCACCGATAAAAGAGCTGAGATCATATAGATAGATGCCAAGTTTCAAAGCAGTTCATAATCTAAATTTGTTACGTTCTTTCATAGTTTAATTTGTGTCTTGGCAAGTTATATATACCCACCGCATTTGTTTTAATGTAGGACTTGCCCAGACACAAATTAAATAATGAAAGAACGTAACAAATTAAGCACAACTCCTATGAAACTTGGCACTTTTCGGACCTCAATAGCTCAAGAACCTTATATATTTATAATTTGCTATTCTCCCTCTTTTCATGGATCTTACTAGACATGCAAAATTGAAAGCCTGTAGGTTAGATAATTCTAAGATACAGGTGGGACCAAATCGTGCCCAATGGTTCGTGTAAGTAAAGATACGCACTGGTTTGCATTGCGTCGCCCGTTTCTTTACGAACTTGGCTGGACGCTCTTATCGCGCGCCTCAATTGTAGATATACTTAGTACTTTATACATTAATTTTATACCACAGATATTTCTGTGTTTCAAACATAGCTAGGTAGGTATAGCAAAAAAAGTCGCAGGGAATCGATGGATGGAGGCACCTCAGCACCGTTTTTCGCGGCGTTGTAATGATAGAAGCCTAAGTCCAGCAGTGGATTTTTGTGGGCTGACAGGATGACGACCTTTTGATAGGAAGGCGAAGATGTTATGAGTTTTGAGAACAGCTATCGTGGAGACCTGTTTTCGGTCAGAAGAAATATTCTACTAAGAGCAGTTTTACAGTTTTGCTTGGTATAAACAATCAAACAACTTTAGCTCTGACTTCATAACCTCAGAACATCATAGGTACCTACCAAATGGAGAGTGGCGGTCGCTGCGTAAGAATCGATCCCTCCAACCTAGCCCAAATATGTCGTTAGAGTCGACTAAGGGAACCTACTAGAGGCAGGGCAGGAGTTTCCTTCTGTGTATTTATAACACCTTTACTGCGATGACTAATCCGCCTGCCACGGTGGTGTTAATCACAAAATCCCCCTTGTTGTTGTTTGGGGAGGCTTAGTAATAGGGTTCCATTTTCACCCTTCGGGTACGGAAACCTAAAAAGGCATGTTTAGCTAAGGACGTAGTGTGCTGGTAAGGGATGAACCATTTTATTCAGTCTACCTCGTGTGTTCATAAGTCTTGAGACACAGTAAAACTAAAATATTTTTGGATCTAAGTTGAGTATTCATTTATTGGATATTAAAATTAAAACTACTGACATCTAGATCTGTATTTAAAAATAAATCATTCAAAATGGCCGCCTTTGCATTCAATGCAGGCCTTCAAACGCGTGCGCCATTCATCTATGGCGGCACGAATCTTTTCAATGGGAATCCGTTTCGATTATTTAATAAGGGCTCGCTTGAGAGAATCCAGGTTTGGGCGAGACTTTCTGCATGCCCTCAGCTCCAATTCCGTCCATAAAGAATAATCCAAAGGATTCAAGTCAGGGCTTGACGAGGGCCAATCATCGCTCCGAATGAAGCCTGGCAAATTGGCCTCCAGCCAACGTTGGGTAGTCTTAGCTTTATAGGAGGGAGCAGAGTCCTGTTGGAAAACCCAGTATTTTCCAGCGAATAGCGTATCATTTAATGGTTTAACCACCGCTTCCAATATGTCGGTTTGGTAATTTTGTGCCTTCACCTTGACGCCTTGCTGGCAAAAATGAAGCGAAGTGACCCCCTCGTAGGAAACACCCCACCAAACCATCACACTTGCTGGATGATGAGTGCGCTGGACATTGCGTACAGATGGCTGGACGTCCTTTGAACTTCTGGCGTAAACCTTATTGTTCTGCCGGTTAAACTTTTCTTCCACCGTGAAGATCTTTTCATCGGTAAACAGGATATTTTTTGGATCGTGTCTCTTCAATAGGTTCCGACATCGTTCCAGTCGCAATTTACGAAGACGCTCGTTTAAATAATGCACTTTCCTTCGACTGTAGGCCTTTAGTTTAAGATCATATTTAAGTATCCTGTTCACCGATATTCGCGAAATGTTGGTCTGCAGAGCTAATTTCTTTTAAGTCCGGCAAGAGTTGCGACGAATTCGCTCTCTGATTACTTTGATGTTGGCGGGCGTCCTTACAGACCGCGGGCGGCCACATCTTCCACGTTCTTCTAAAGAGCCGGTCTCCTTGTACCTCTTTATGGTATAATACACAAAGTTCCGACTACATCCCAAACTTTGGATTTCACTAAAAACTTGCATTGGTTTTTTTCCTGCTTGAAACAGTGAAATTACAGTCGCACGCAAATCTTTTGTTGGCCTAATTTTCACGGAGAATGAAACAAATATTCAAATGTATATTTTTTCTGATTCAAAACATTCGAAATTTAAAATTTTAAAAGTTTAAAAAAGGTTGCATGAATTACTTTCTTTTTAAATTAATTATATAAGTTCGTCTCAAAACTTATGAACACACGAGGTACACTGAAAAACTCAAAAACTTATACGACGCGGCAATGTCAAGTTAAAGAACATTGTAAGGTCTCAAGGTGTTCAATATGAACTTCCTAGTTTGAGTTCCAAAAATCTCTGTACGGTTGGATGATTGTCAAAAACAACGTATTTTTGGCCAAATTACTCAGCCGTTAATCACCGTCGACCAATTTTATCTGTTGTGTATACATATGTATGCAATAAATAAATATGAATCTGATTCAGTTACCTGCGAAGCTAAGGTCGACCATGCTGTTATAAAAAATTTGCGTTAATAATTTTATCAAGGTACTTTATAACTGGCTTCTGTCAGCGGTTATGTTACATAACGAATTTTTGACAGATTTTCATTGAAAACTGTAAAAAAATCGTGACTTAAGATGTGCTGATCTGAGTTGAGCATTCGGCCGTTTGATACAAAGACAAACGTATCTACCAAACGTAAAGCATGTACGCTAATCTTGACCGAGGTTACCTATTTGAGCCGTTTGGGTTGGAAACCCTCGACCCTTGGGGTCCTGGGGCACACTCAATTTATAAAGATCTTACCAAACTTCTCATAGAATCCACAGGTGATCTGAATGCTGACTGCTATTTCGGTCAGCATACTGGGCACCCTTCTTTCTGGTGAAGGCTTAGAATGGGTGAAGGCTTAGATTCTTAGGAAATTGATATACATAAGTGCAAATACTAAGTAGGTACCTAGATGTAATTTGTCGTTTTGTTGGTGTTGTTTCTCAATACATTACATAAGTAGGTACACCGAACGACGGTGAAACGAACTTCATAATATGCAAATTTTACCTGTTTATAGTATTAGTGTTGTAAGTAGACATAACAATATGCGTAATTTTTTTTAAGGGCATGGCTAAATATATGCTTATTTTGACGACCTTGACATACCGGCAGGTTTAAGACTAGTGGTATAGTATAGGTCGCGTCATGTAAAAAGAACGCTGGCGGCCAAGCAGCCCAGTACATTCCAGCGTTCTTTTTAAGAGGGCGCAATGCGCGCCATTTTTTGAAAAGGGTAGGCATAGGATTTGGTAACAATAAATATAGATTTAGGAACAATAAATGGGTACATGGACATCGCAACAATAATTTAGCAAAATAAATATTATGCCTATTACAGGACACGACTTGAAAATTACAAGGGACCAGAAACAATGGCGCAATGTAAAGGAGGCCTGCATCAAATAGATAATAGATAAATAATGACGATAAAAAAAATTACTAGATTAGTAGGCACACTAACCCCCGAATACTCAAACGCAACTCAGATTCAAGCACGTCTCAAATTTTGACAGATTTTCATTGAGAACTGTCAAAAAATCGCGTCTTGAGAAAATAATTCCTAATTCTTTAAATGTAAGTTACGTTTGAGTATTCGGGCGTTAATGAATCATCCAATCTCTACTTAGACAATCAAATAAAAACTAAGTTCTACTTACAGTAAAAACAAAAAGAAACAAAAAAAATTGTACTTACTATAATTTATATTTCACATCATAAAATATATTAAAAACCATATTTATACTTACACACATTAATATTCTATACAAAATTCATTTAAATGCTTTACTATAACTTAGTTAAAACTTGCACAAAGAAAAACAAGAAATAAAATATATTTCCTTTATCTAACACACAAATAATTTACTTACATCTAAAAAAAAACTTTTCTAAAATTTACACTTAGTCAACTCAGTAAAAAAGATTGTGCGAAATATAAAGGCAAAACTTTGATTAAAAAAACTTATATATTCCTACAATTACTGGCGTCCTTTCAAAATTTTGCTACATTCGAAACTCAGATATTTGTCACGGTCACGATTTACCTAACTTTTTTCTTAATACGTTTAGAAGCAAGACCATAGTCTTTATCAAATAAGTAGGTAAATAACATAAATGTACATTTCACACAGTTAGCTACAAAGTAAACAAAGTTTGTTTTACTACAGGACTGGGAAACATTTTTTGTAAATACATTCAAATTAAATAAACACCTGGCCTTTCCGGGCTTTACAAATATCTTCAAAACATTATTAACATTAATTAATTTGTCCCGCGGCGGAAATTGAAAAGTTCTACGTTTTAGGCAGATCGTCGCCCATCGTGCCAATAGACTTACTCGTACATCTGGATATTTAAACGGAAATCGTTTTGTTATTCGTTTTGAGCAGTTTCAAGTCGCGACTTTTTAGTTTTCAATGGAAATCTGTCAACAAGTAGTCATTTGGGACGTGCTGATATATTGGCTATTTAAAATCAGACAAAAGTAGTTAATCTTTTCCTAAGTTTCAGTTAATTGTGTTCGAGGTAAAAACCGCGCACTATTTAAGTTATATAATATTTGGATAGAGAACACTAGAACAAATAAAAAATATCATATAAAATAATGTCCTAAAGTGTCACGTTTCTCAGATATTCGCAGATGAAAATAACTATATTTTTTCTTCATATGTGAATATCTCTGAAACCTGACGCTTTAGAACACAATGTTATAGAACATTTTTATTTATTTTAGTGTGCTCTAACCAAATAAAATATATAAATTTAAAAGTGCGACGCGACATTGAAAAAAAAGTTACAAAATGGTGACCGATGTTAGGGCCAAAATCCTCAAACCACTTTACTCTCATAATATTACTGTAACCACACGCCTCCATTCCGTGACTATGAAACCATGAACCGGACACTGGCTGAAAAGTGGCAAACCAGACACAAATAACAAAGGAGGCCATAACAAAGGAGTCTAGTCAAATTATTTATGACTATTATCTATCAGTCATCTAGTAGTAACTCCCTACCTAACTTACCCATAACACAAGCTCTACTTACTTTGGGACTAGATGTTGCTGTGTGAATATATGTCCATCATTAATTTATTTATTTATCAAACAAAGTACTTTTAGTTACTACAAAATATATTTTATGTTATGTTACTACAGCGGGGTAATGCAGCCGGCGCAGGCGTCTTAGGGACACTTCCGATTGGTATAAATTTGGATCAGCTGAGCTCTAGTTTAGATAGTTGCAACAGTCTGCAGATAGCTGAACAGTGTCTCATGCTTATTTTCATGAATTAATTTACCTTTAAGTCGTGATTTTCTATTAGTTTGCGAATTCTGGCATTAGACTGTCTTTTGCTATTACGACAAAGGTCAAGGTGCGTATGATATTAAAGATTGCATTTTTATACAGATTTTGTAATCCCAATTTAACTATAACCTTCCAGTAAATATATTTTATAATGTGAGTGGTCTGATTTTGTGCAACATAAATTAATAACAAATACTAGAAACGTGATCTAACCTTGTAACAAGTAAAGTAATATGTTGAGTGACAAAAGATGGGTCTTTGCTAAAAAAAAAGCTTGTAGAAAGGCTTACTACAAAATATCAGATTATTTAGAGGATAAAAAAGCTTGGGACATGTTTTGCTCCAACACGAAAACCTAACAAGGTAAAGGTTTCTTCTTTGCTTTACCTTAAAAATATTGAAGTGATCAAAAATCAAAGTGATCACTTTATTTTCTAGTTTTACTTATTTAATTTGAATTTTGTGACGTGTCCAAGAGTCCTGTAAGCTCTGAAGGAAATAAAGCACTTTTAATTTTGAATTTTGAATTTCTAAATTACTTGTTACAGCGTAGAATTTACTAGTGTGTTACATTTTATGATTTATAAGATGAATATAATGATCGAAATTCATACATTGTATAGTTCAGAATAGGTTCCTAATGTCCGTGTACCTTTTAAACGTCGCGTCGCATAAAAATACTATTTACCTGCCAGCAATACAGCTACATGCTAAATAATGGTACAACAAAAACCATTGAATTAGCAATTCGCACGTTATATAGGAAAAAACATGTATGTTTTGCGATTTTCAAAGTTCAATTGACATATCAAGCTGAAATATTTTAAGTAAATATTTATTCAAATTACGTAAGTTCATTGTTTTTAAGGGAAATGTACGGTTCCTGAATCTAACTAAAATTATTATTTTAAAAATCCAAGCAGAGTCAACCTCGGGTGCAAATCAACCCCCTCCATCATTTACTACACTAACATATTAGTGAACTGGGGTCTAATTCTGGAAACCAAAGGCTTCACGACCATGGTATCATCGCAGAATCGTCACGTAGAATATTATGAATCATCCAGATAGTGCATGCTATTTACACGGAGATTGATAGGATGGTATAAACCTTGCCAATTTTGATGTGCGCTCCTCATTCTCTAGCTTCTTGCATCTCTAAGGCCAGAATACTAAAACGTATCAAAAATGAGTTCTGTTTGAGTCGGGGGTAGTGTTTATTTCCGTAATCGTACGATTACGGAAATAAGAAATTTAGGTTTTACTGCTTTTTTGGCTTTCAATAAGGAAGAAGCGAAGATATTATAAAAACAAACAATAATATTATTGTGTCAAACTAACGTACAAGGCCATCACAACATGTATTCAATATTCTATTGGGTTTTTACACTTGGGTATAATATAATAATTTATTTTCAATGAAAATTACAATTTAATAACAAAAACAAATTAGAACCAGCACATACAATTGAAACAATTAAGCTAACTGCAGACTGTTGCAAACAATCTAGGTAGCTCAACTGATCCATATCAATACCAGTCGGTAGCGTCCCCAAGACGCTGGCTGCATTGCCCCACTGTATGGCAATGCTGATTTTCAAATGTTGTGTCATTTGTATTTTATGTAACAAAATAAATAAATTCGCTTTAACAGAGCGACTTAATTTTAAAATTTACTCTGAAAATGTGTCATAATTCAGTCCAGAACTTTACGCAGCTATAAGCTAGGTAAACAAGCCTGTTCATACAAACACAGAACCTTATGTATAAGTTCATACTGTTCAGAATTTTGTACCATGCCACCTCTATTTAGCCTCATGTTACAAACTATACCTAACACATCCACTTTACTCTCAGTCGTCAGCTGTTTTATACCATTAAGGATCGCTATGAGGCACCCAGTACGTCCAATACCGGCTGAGCAGTGAACTACTATAGCTGGAGATAAGATCTCTACAGACATATCAAGAGGAGTTGATACACTTACTGTTATCTCACATGGTACGGGAGTTTCCAGCGGTGGAAACACAAATTTGGATTCAGCCTTCGGACTTTCAGATTTGAAGAATTCTGACTCGTCTTCGCTCGGACGGTCAAAGTCGCATTCACTGTTTTTAAGCACGTCTAAACTTAAATTTAATAGTGCGTTCACGTCTTTAGGGCATTTGTGGTCTGCCCAGTTGTGGAACCAATAGTGGTAAACGATAACATTATTTTTAACACTTGTGTTTTGAGCGTCCATATCACTTTCGCCAGTGTCTGTATCACTTTTGCCGGAGTCTGGTTCACTTTTAACAGAGTCTGGTTCACTTTTACCAGAATCGGGTTCATTACCTGATTCCGATTCACTTTTGTCTTTGCCAGAGCTCTGGCTATCACTTTGGTCTTTTAAATCACTATCACTGTACCATACAATCAATTTCCTTATAGTATAACCAGGTTTTTTGATCAGACCCAAATTTTTAATAATAAAGTATTCTTTTTCCGTACTATCTACATTGGGCATGGATATTTCTTCACCAACATCCAACGGGAAGTATTTCTCGCATTTCTGTCTATTGTTTTCTATGAAGTTTGTCAGCATGACCACTTTCTGGACACTAGAGGTTGGTGTGGCGTCGTTTTGTGGTAAGCTGTTTCGGTGGTTCATGTAGTTTTGGTATACCATAAGCCAGAAGTCATACAAAGTGTTTTGTAGAGGCCCCTGCGTCGCTATGTAGCTGTTTTTCGTGTATTCATGCCCCTGAAAAATAATGAGAATGTCTTTAGGTACACATAAAACTGAAATTAGATCTTAAAAATCAATTTTGCTTTAGTACACAGTTTCTTTGTCGGAATAAAGTCGTAGGGAAAGCCGCCAAAATGCTAGGTTTTATCAAAAGAAACAGTAAAGAATTTAAACCAGAAACCAAATTGCTTTTATATACAGGTGGTTTTTTGAGAAGGGCGGTGATGGCCAACTCTGAAACCACGAGAGTTAGGGAAAAGTCGTGAAAGGAGTCATGCCCTCGATTTATAAGAAAACAATAACTGCATATTTATTTTTTTCAAAAATCTTTTACTTTTGACGGAAATGGACCCGAGTGATTTTTAAAAAAAAATACACCCTGTATTATTAAACTAATCGATTCTGTTGCTGATAAGGATCAATCTTTGCAAATAAATGTTGTACTAAAAATGAATGGAAATAGCAAATTTTCACTTTTTTATTTTTACACGGAAGAAAACTCACCTCCTATTTAAATTTTTTGGTCGTTATGTGAGAAGATTTGATGGAGGCCTATTTTTTAAAATTTGATATGTATTTCCAGTAAGACGGGGACCCCAGCTCACAACAGCCGTGTGGTTAGAGATATGCTGAATGAACATTTTGGGGATAGATGGATTGGCACTCATGGTCCGGTGAGATGGCCGGCAAGATCACCCGATCTCACACCGCTTGATTATTTCCTATGGGGTTACGTCAAGAACGAACTTTACAAAGCTCGTTACGATACAGTTGAGAGCTTACAAATCTCATTGCTTGATACTTTATCGAGGATAAATCCTGTCATGATATCAAATGCAGGTAAGTCTCTAGAGAGACGTATAAACTTATGCATTAGAGTCAATGGAAACCATTTTGAGCAACTTATTAGTTAGGTGAAATTGAGATACTAAAAGTAAAATGTAAAAATTTGCTATTTCCTTTCATTTTTAGTAAAACATTTATTTGCAAAGATTAATCCTTATCAGCAACAGAATCGATTAGTTTAATAATACAGGATGATTTTTTTTTTCAAAAAAAGAAATATGCAGTTATTGTTTTCTTATAAATCGAGGGCATGACTCCTTTCACGACTTTTCCCTAACTCTCGCGGTTTCAGAGTTGGCCATCACCGCCCTTCTCAAAAAACCACCCTGTATATCTTTAGTTCGCAGTCAACTAGAACATGCTTCCACTGTATGGAGTCCCTTCTACAATGTACACTCACAGCACATTGAGAGCATCCAGAGAGTGTTTACCAGACATTTAGCTTTTCACACCCCTAACTAATCATACCGAAATCCCTATGAAAAGCGCTTGGACAAAAATAATCTCTCTCCACAACCGTTGAAAGCTTCTAGATCTCAGCTTCCTACATAAGGTAATAAATAGAACTACCAAAAGCAGCCAACTCTTAGGACGATTCCCTCAAGTTCCCAGACAACCCTTAAATAACATGTTTAGTACACCACAATCAAGAACCAATCTATCAATCTTGGCCTTCAAACCCCGTTTACCAGGATCTGCAAAGAATATAATTTTATTAACAAACAAATACCAGAAACAGATGTATTTAATCAGTCGCTAAATAGATTTAAAAATGTCCTAATGAAACATTTTAGCACTTCTACTTTTGTGTGATTACAAACTCAATTTATGCTTTTACTAAAATTTTATTTTTGTGTTTTCATCCTTTTTTTGTTAAATTTTCAAGTTTTAAAATACTTACTTAATTTTGTATTACCTATTCTTAAGTTAATTTGTATTTTTCTTAAGGTTAATTTGCATTTTATAATTATTTTTGTTTTTAAGCTCTAGGTGCACGCACTCAATGGTAAATGTTATGTACATAAATCTTGTCCTATGTATTAGAAAAATTACATTGTTACACTGTGTTAGTTATGATTGAATATGTACTATGTATGTGTACTTTAAGAAATAAATAAAATAAAAATAAATGGGTCGCCCTAAAAGGCAAAAGGGACTTTCTCCACCATCGAATGTCTCGTGGCAAATTAAAAGAAATTATTGCCATAGCAAGATGAATTGGCAAAAACGCCGCCGGCGAAACACTCGCTCTTGGAATTGATCCCTTATGTCAAGAATCGAATTTCCAATCGAATAGAAGATATCGGAATTTAAAGTTACCTACCTTTATAAAATTGGCATTGATATATCCCTCCGTCGTTCCGGGATCAGCTTTCAGCAAAAACCTTGAATGTTCGTTAGGCAGAACAGACCTATATCTATTCTTCGTATGCGACCCAGTAACTAGTGGCTTCTCCTGATAATTCGAGGGCATATCCCAAAATTCCTGATGCAGATTTCTCAACAGCATCTTCTGGTATTCAGAACAAGGCTGAGAAGTTACTTCTGGGAGTATCATCTGTGGATTTTCAGTATTTTCTCCAACTGTGCCTGTGCAACAATGTTGACCTTCGGAACTGCTGTGGCATTTGACCTTTGAGTAGCCATTTTGGAAGACATTATTCAGATCTTTCAATTGTTGTCGGGTTAGGACGCTTGTTGCGTTTTGTAAGTGTTGCATGTTAGCTAAGTAAAGTCTGAAATCTTCAGACGTTGATTGAGGGCTCAACGGTTTAGTTGTTATGTTTCTGGTAAATCCTTGCTGGTAGTTCGTGTCCTCTTGTCTTCCGAACGCGTATATTATCTCGTTTTCTTGATCTCCTCCAACGTAAGTTAGATTTTGAGGACAGTCTTGTTCGGCATAGGAGTTGGACCATAAATTATCGTGTGAACCGAAACTAATTCCTTGATCAGTAGAGCCTGAACGCAGCCGTAATCTGCTTTTATAAGACTTTGGTAGAAGGTTTTCTGTGCTGAGGGATTTCCGATGTTTATTTTTGTGTGGCAGGTCTTTCAGATTTTCATCTAGAAGCGTTTCGTCGATTTCTACCTCTCTAGGTTCTTGAGGTATGTTTAGAGTGAGGGATGTATTAGAAGCCCTTCGCTCCAGTATTCCCTTTTTGGGTTCTGCAGCGTCAATGCTGTGGTTGCTGTTGTATCGACTCAAATTGCAGGAAGATCCATTGAGGTTGTAGTTAGATACGCTTAGGCCAACGTTTAATGAAAGCTGTGGGTTAGAATTATTAATGTTTAAGGTAAGAGATGTATTTGAGCTTCGTCTTTCGAGTAATCCTTTCTTTTGGCTTTTCGCTTCTCTGTTTAGGGAGCTATTGCTGCAGCTACTGTGTCGACTTAGATTTGATGAGCAAATGTTTAATGTGAGACTGTTGTTTGAGCCACGGCGTTGTAGAAGACAGTTCTTCGTTCCCTCTCCTGTTAAACTAGCGTTCGAAGAGCACATTACTCTTGTAGCAGGGACTAAATGTTCTATACTCATCATAGCCGCGTTAGAATCTCGTCTGTCGAGCGACATCTTTTTTCGATCGTTTAGATTATAGTTGGATATGCTAGTCCTGACTGTAGCTATGTTATGGCAAGATGCTCCGCTGCTGAGAGAACAATTCGAGCTTTGAAGACTGTGAGTGCCAAGCATTAGACTCTGGTTTGAGTTCCTTCTATGCAACTTTTTGACAATCTTCTCGTCTTCCGCGCTAGGTTCAAAATCGTCTGAAGGCACGCCTTCAGGTAAAGTCTTCAAGTTAGTGCTAGATACGCTTAAGTTCTGCTTGTAGTTAAGCAAATTTGAACCTAACGACTGCCCAAACTGGTTATCGTATCCCGTTCTGTTATCAGTGCCGCATATGTTGATTTCTGGGGGGCTATCATAGTCTGTTGTGTTCTCATCGAACGACCCCATGGTTCTAGACCCCATACGGGACGTCCCGGGTTGGTAAAGCATGAGATTCGCATGGTGTTCACGTAGGTAAATCCCGCTGCTGTCTTGGCCTTTCATTAGCAACCGTCGTTGCTCAGCGTTGAACCCTGACTTTGTACCGCAAAAATCATGTTTCATGTTTTTTTGCGCTAAGATTCTCTTCAGCTGTCTTTTAGGAGTGTTTGGTACGGATACGGAGTTTTGAGGGACATCGTGAGGCTTTGACTGGGGTAGAGAAAGATTGACGGTCTCTGATGAGTCAAGAGAAGTGGCTTTGACTTTTGACAATGTTGGCGTTTTGACCTTTTTCTCCTCAGCGTTTGTGTAAAGCTTCTCAAATTCTAGCAGTTCCTTTTCTAAGTCGCTGTCTCGTTTTGTTAGATCGATTGTTAAATTTCGTAGGTTCTTTGTCTTCGGTTTTTGCGTTTCAACTGGGACTGTTGCGCCTTCTTCGGTTGTTACTGTTATTTCGAACTCTTTCGGTGAGAATCTCGGCATGTCTATAAAAGCTTGTGTGTCCGAGCTTTGCCTTAAACTTCTCTTCTGAATTCCCGGTGATTCTGGTTCGATTGCAATATCGTTTGGTTTCGTTTCGTCGTCGAATTTGAAGCACGGTCTATCGTTCACTGGTGTTTTTTGGTGCCGCTCAATGCTTTCACAAGACGTGCTTTCGTTTTTGTAAGCTTCGTTCATTTGATCTTTCATCTGCTTTGCGATGGGCAATCCTAGATTCTGTTCTATTATCTTCGCATTATCAGAATCTAGGGATATAGACTTTAGTCTCTGACGTCTAAAATGTGCAGAATTCGGATTCAGTTCGTTTAATTTCTCCTCTTTGCTTTCGATATCGATAGAGTCTATTTTCGCGCAGCAATCTACAACATCAGTGTCGGCTTTTTTGTTGTCTTCTAACCCTGAGATGTTTACTTCTACATTTTTGTATGTATCGCAGCTGTGATGCCTTCTGTATTTTCTTACATCTTTTTCGGCGGGTGGTGTAAACCGCTCCCTTTCGATAGAGTTTCTTCCTCCATACTTTTTTGGTCTAGGAGATACTCTTGGCGTAGTGGTATCTTCGGTGCATTTGTCGAAAGTAAAGTAGTTCTCCTTATTGTAGCTTAAGAGTTTTGGACTAGGTCTTGCGCTAAGAATTCTGGGCGAGCTTGGTTTTTCCGATCCATTTCTGTTTACATGATCTCCTAGCGTTCTAGGACTAGGCGGTAAATCGCTGTCTCTAGGAGTTTCAGGGAAGAATTTAGGAGATCTAACAGTGTCGTAGTAAACCGATCTTGGAGAAGGTTCATTGAAGAACATTGGGGAAACCATTTCAGGGGGAGTAAAGAATCTAGGTGAGGCCATTGTGTCTAAGAATTTGGGTGAGAAGTCAAATTTGGGTATAGAAGACTTCTCTTTCGCTGAGCTACACTCTAAAAGTCTTGGTGATGATTGCATTTCTAGTCTCTCAGTATTATCAACTACACACATGTGTAGTTTCGTGCTGACAGATCGGAACCTTCTTAGATTACTAGGAGAAGCCTCTTGACTGTTGTCAGCCGATTCCTGTGGCGTTATCATCGTTTCGTCTTTTTCGCTCAGTCGTCTCACTACCTCCTGATCAAAACCAAACACCTCTTTCTCCTTTTCAGATTTCGCGCTGTTTAAAAACGGGGATTTGTCGTCTTTTTCAAGACTAGGCGATCGAGTGGCAGAGTATTTTTTAGATCTAGCTTCCTGGTTCA
The DNA here is from genome assembly GCA_963662085.1 of Eupithecia inturbata. NCBI lineage: Eukaryota > Metazoa > Arthropoda > Insecta > Lepidoptera > Geometridae > Eupithecia > Eupithecia inturbata. The sequence continues at coordinate 2,764,796 of OY759206.1, read as the reverse complement.
GATCCGCGCCTAAATCAGTTCTCAACTGTGCTAACGGTCGAGGTATTGTTGTGTAGATATAGTCGATTGGTCGTTTGTGCAGCCACTGTTGTTCAGGTAATGGTAACTTCGGCAGACTCTGGCTAGTGCTGGGGCAGTCAGAGGAATCTGCGTTTTGTATTGATGGTTTTTGGGTCGTGTTTCGGACGATGACGATAGTCGGAGGGTCGTCGGCCGGTTTGCCTGTTAGTACGGCGAGAATGCGTCGCGGGGTGAGGAACTTGCGCGGGGGGAGTCGGGAGGGGCGGGAGGCGGAGCGCGGGGGGCGGGGAACGCGCCCAGTGGGATTGTCGTGGACAATGTGCACCTGGAAAGAGAAAACAATTAAGTTAGCCATCATTATTAGTCACTTTAGTGAAGAATGTCAGCGCAGCCAGTTGAATTTACATGTGAGTACAAACTTTTTCAAGCACTGCTCTACTGGGTGAATTTACAGAGACGGTGTGAGAGTCTAATGTGCGAGACCTAAGCTCGTCCTATTTCTAACCAAATCATTCAGTCTTCATATTCCTCAGCACGAGAGCAGAAACCAACTCACTTATTCTAAGCAAATGATAACGAAGCCAATTGGATGGCTAAGAGGCTACATACTATGGAGTCGGCTCGGTGAATCGTCTGGCGCAGTCGGTTGTCTGGCTGAATATTATGGAAATGGCATTTATTTCTTGTACTTACTAGAGCGTTCGCCTTGTTCTTCCTATTCTGGCGCGCATGGAGCCTGGCGCGCGCCGACAGAGCCAGCAGCAGCGCGGCCGCGGCCAGCGCGCCGCACCACCACCCCGCCGCGCCCCACATACCACGCCCCTCACATCTGTAATAGAAACGAATATTCTAGAATGATTTGATCCATGGATGAAGAAGATTTACGGACTTCCTATCGAAACAAAACTGAAGCACAGCAATGGCGGGCGTGTAATTGTGTGTGTATATAGAGTTGTCAACAAATGAAAATTAAACAATTATTTTCAATAGTTTCTAAAATTATTTACAAAGCAAATGACAACTTTTAATTTATAATAGTTTATTCAATTGATTTTTTTCTTTGTCCATGATCCGATGTTTCTTAAAATAAACCGCCAAGTGCGAGTCGACTCGCACACGAAGGGTTCAGTAACGTAAAAATCAGGCAACTTTTTCAAAGAAAATCAATATTTCACTTGTTCGCAGACCCCTTTAAATTTTCAACTTTATTTTATTTTTAGTATTTGTTATTATGACAGTTGAAGTGTTACTTAATTATAAAGAGTTTCATGTGTCTACCTATTGTGGTTCAAGAGATACAGCCTTGATAAATTCTGAGCAAAAATAGCCAAAAAAATCACGTTTGTTGTTTGGGAATCCCCTTTAATTTTGATATTTATTTTATTTTTAATATTTGTTGTTATAGGCGGCAAGAGAAACGGGCGACGGACGGGAGGGACGGGGACCGGTGTCCGTCCGTCCGTCCGTCTGTCACGTGGCTATGTCCCACGAACCGTAGGAGATAGACAGTAGAAATTTTCAGATATATCTTTATTTCTTTTGTACTTTACTTAGATAAGTCCTATAAAAGTTATATTCGTCGCATACAAATTTTTTTCCGAGGGATTACTATTTGTCCCGAAAAACTTAGAAAAACTGTGTAAATATATAGGAACTCGAGTCAAGAGTTTTTCCAAAACAATGATTTGTTACACCCAACCTAATAGAGAGAATAAGAGGCAAATAGTGAGTAACGGTCAATACGTCAGACTATTAAATCCATTTACAGCCCCATAATACTCAGAATTCGGCATATCACCACGCCTACAAAGTCTATTTTCGAATGGAATTTTCACAACTTTGCCTACCCGCACCGTACGAAAATAGATGTTTAGGTACGTGTCAACGGATAAAGGACCTTTGAAGTGTATTCGTCATGGCTACGTCATCAGTGCGTAGGCGTAGGTCAGTGATGACGTCATGCTAGTCAATGAACTTTCATTATTAGACCTGCTTCTGCCCGCGGCTTTGCACTTGTTTTGTGAAATATACTGTAGTCCATGTTATTCCAGGTCAAGGGGGCAAATTCTCGCCAATTTATCACCCGAATAAATATCAAAATAACTGTCAAATTTGACAGTTTTTATATGAAATATCCGTTAAATTTGACAGTTCTTTTAATAATTATCGAGTGATAAATTGGCGAGAATTGGCTTCCAGATCGTTGTTTGCCTAATTTCATTCAGTAGTTTTGGCGTTGTCTTTGACCAAACATCTTCACAACGGCACAAACTTGCGCCTCTATAATATTAGTAGGAAGCTAAGACGACAGTTTAGCATTAGGTAGGCACTTAGATTTTTTAAGCCCTTGCTAATTAAAATCAATTAATTTTCCTGACCGTATTAAGTACTAATAATAGACGTCATGAAGCGACCGTCCTTCCGTCCATTATAGTTCGTAATAATATACAGTTAAATTTTTCACTTATCAATTTAAATAATTATTATGACAATGGTCTCGATTCAGTTGTTTTAGAATTACCTATAATTAGCTAAAATTAGGATTTAGGAATGTCAAACAGACGAAAGCTATTCTATGTTTCAAAAATTAGACTGGCAGGTTTAAAATTAGGATGACAGATCTGAAACAACTCAACTTAGTTATAAATAGCTATAACCCTATTCTTTGTATTACTTTTTAGCTATGATTAGAAACGTCTACCTAATTTTAGGAGACATCTAATTTGGTCATGATTAAAATTTACAGGCAAAATGCTGGATGGATAAAACTTATGACTGGACTGACAGACAGTCAGTTTGGAATTTTCAAACACGTTCTAATTTAGCTATTTTTAGGATCTGTTTATAGAATACCAAATTTTGTAGGTCAAGGTAAGATAGGTTAGGTAAGATAGGTTATCTTAGAAAATTTAGAAATCGTAAAATTTAGAATCCTAAAACAACAGAATCGACACCATTATGTATAATTGGGGTTTAACCAAGAATATGAAATGTAACAATCTTTTGAACATGTTTCTTTTGAAGATGTGATAATCTTTGGTAATACGTGTGCGCGTTTAGATTGAAGTCTCTCTCCTCAATCTAAACGCGCACACGCATTACCAAAGATGTGATAACAAACATGTCCATGTCTCTCTCTAGTATGACAACTATACCTACTCGTTTATAGAATTCAATATATTTTAAGTAAACAAAGACATGTATGTATAGCTGCTAACAATAACAGAAAACAACAAGCTAACAGCAGCAGTAGGTATTATAAAATCTGAGCTAACAGCAAGGTCATCTTTAAAAACAATGGATAATTGCACAAGCGCAGATAAATAGGTGTAATTTCATGTTTAATAATTTGATTGTTATGAAACACCTAAAAATCTAAAAAAATTCTTAAACAAACCGTATACACTATTTTTTTATGGAACAAATACTAATTCAATTCATTAAGTATATTTCAGCTTAGATACACGATACATATTTCAGCCATAGAATTGGTAATAAAAACAAAAGTAAAATAAAAACATCTTATATTAATGGAACGCACAATCTGGGACAAACAATCTTCATGAGCGCATGGCACTATGTGTGCGCGTCCAGTGCTTCATGAAAGCGCAGTCTGTGTCAAGCCTTCCAGCTATGGGTTTCAGATAGCTACTGGTACCGCCCCTCACCCGGCGCATCAAGGATGCTGTTCTGTTGCGGATGATTGCGGTAAAGTCATCAACGCGGAACTCCGCAAACATCCCGGACGCGCTACAGAAGCGGGGCAGTCCCAGTAGCACTCTGTATCCATTATTATACTGGATGCGCTGGGCATTCCAGCTTTTCTGCGTGTAGTTAACCCACAGACTGCACGTATACAAAAAAATTTACAGTACGCTCTAAACAAACTTATCTTAACAGCTGTACTGCATCGCGCGAATTTGCGGGCCAACATATTTGCTCTAACTGATAATGCCCTACGCTCCGTTTCTACATCTAGGTCATCTGAGCGAGTGTCGGAGACCCAGTGGCACAGATACTTGAACTCAGCTACCTTCTTCAGTTCAGTGCCTGCCAACGAAACTGATAGGACCGTGGAATAGGTCTTTGCTGAAACTTTAAAAACCATCAGCTCGCTTTTGCTGGCGTTGTATCAGAGCCCATGAGCTTCCGCATAACTCTCTCAGATTTTCAACAGCTTCCGGAGAGCACTGATCGATGGGCTCAGCAGCACCATGTCATCGGCGTAACTTATGTTATTAACTGTCATTCCATCAATTGAACAGCCTATACCGGTGCCGCTGAGCTCACGGATCAGACGGTCCATGTACAGGTTAAATTAATAGCTCAGGCGGCAGCCCTGTATCACCGGACAGCTTCGGCCACAGCCTGTCATACTCCACAAGGTCAAAAGCTTTCGATAAATCTAAGAAACAGGCGTAGACAGGTGTGTTTCGGCTGGTATAGTACCGGACGGTGTGTTTGAGACTCAGTATTGCTGATTCAGTAGACAGTCCGGCCCCAAAGCCGAACTGGGCATCGTGTAAGCTCAAATTATGACTGAGATGCTTATCAATCACACCGTCCAGCACCTTAGCTATTATTGTCGCTAGTGATATAGGCCTGTAGTTGCCCAAACTAGAGGGGTCTCCGGTTTTATTTTTAATAATGGGTACTAAGTACTAGAGTTCGCATCACTTGTTCAGGAAGGTAAGAATTACCTATACAGAAGGTGAAAAGCATGGCTAGCACTCTAGGTAAATGAGGTCCTGCATGTTTCAAGTGCTCAATACTTAAGGAATCGTGACCAGGAGATTTACCCCGTTTCATCCCTTTCACTACCCTTGCTACTTCCATAGCTGATATTCTTACGATTTCTTCACCAGCCTGCACGAGCCTTATTTCAGATACCGAACTACTAGACCTCAGTGGAGACTTTACTCTAAAATTATCTCTAAATAGGTTGGCTATCTGAACAGGATCACTATTACCCTCAACACTCGTGGGGACGCACGGCTTTGGATTTATTTTGTTAGTTTCCTTCCAGAATTTACTAAAGTTTTTAGCTGAATGGTCGCAGAATATACATTTTTATTTGAGTCTGATGGTCCTGACACCATTTAAGCTTTGTTTTAAATTCTCTTCGTGAGTCATTATATCATAACATAACATAACATAAGAGGATGGCTTTCCACGAACAAACCCATTCCCTAAACCAGGACCGAGCCTCACCATGAGCCTTTAATCTACTCGGGAATAAAATGTTTATAAGACCACCTCGGGATCATTCTCTAGTATAAAATAGCGAAAATATTTTCAAAATGGATCCAAAATTTTCGGAGAAATCGACGGAAATACATAAAAAAAAGATACAGCCGAACATAGAACCTCCTCCTTTATTTGCAGTCGGTTCAAAACAGATGAGAGTTGAATAAAAGCTGCAAAAACTAGAGCTACTGCGAATTGCTCCGATGATGCCAGTGTCGTAAAATATTTTCTATTAATACTTATATACGTTTTTTTACACCTTTGTTAACAAAAAAAATCTAAGATTCTAGAACCAGGTATAATATTTAAGTGATTGAAAACGGAAAACCAAACCACCGCTGTTTCTTAATAAACCGCCAAGTGCGAGTCGTCTCGCACACGAAGGGCTCCGTCCGTAAAAATCAGGCAACTTTCAAAGAACATCAAATTTTCACTTGTTTGGAGACCCCTTTAAATTTTCTACTTTATTTTATTTTTAATAGGTATTTGTTGTTATTACAGTTGAAGTGTTATTTATTTAAATAAAGTTTCATGTGCCTACCTATTGTAGTTCAAGAGATAAAGCCTTGACAAATTAAGAGCAAAAATAGCCAAAAAAAGCACGTTTTTTGTATATATAAAATAAATTTCAAAATTAATGGGGGCTCCCTTTAATTTTGAAATTTATTTTTTTTCAGCGGAGGCTTAGTAATACTAAAACAACGGTTTATGTAGAACGTGTAGGTAAGCTACACAATAAATTGATGTTTATTATTTTATGGTACGGAACCTTAAGTGCGCGAGCACTATACGCATTTAGCGGCATATCAATTTTATTAATATAATTAAAGTTATATATATACCTAATACCTGATATCTTGCCTCAAGTGCATTTTGTTTTTAACTCTTCTATCTGCCTACAATGACACCCTGTCATAATCACTATGACCCGATATTTTTGAATTTTTTGAAGTATTAGGTACTAGTTTTTATAATCCTCAATATTACTTAAATAAGGTCATTTATGTATGAAACCTTAAGAAAAAATTATAACAATAACATCATTCGCAAAAAATCTACATCCCTGATCCGCAGATTGCGCGACAGTCACAACAGCATCCTGAAAACCATAGCTGATAGATACTCTTCGCCGCTGTGGGCAGGCCTGGTTCGCAGAGTGATCCCGGAAAAAGTCCCGCTACTCTGGTGAGATCACTCTGGGAATTTGTCCTGCGTTAATTTTTAATTTTTAACTTTTCTTTTTTGTATGTCTCGATTTCCTTACTAATTATTTACTGTATTTTACTGTGTTACTAACCCCATATGGATCTATGTTGTCCGAAATAAAAGGTTTTTATTTTTAACAGAAAACACCAGGGTAACAGCAAGGTGACTGCTAATAACACCAATTTAAAAACTCATAATTGCACATGGGCAACGAAAAGGTGAAAATTCAAGCTTGAAAATGAATGAATTGAAGAATGTATGCAGCCAATATTCTTATATTTTCACATTACAGCACAAGACTTGACATAGAAACGGCATCGCAACATCATGACTTGTTAGAGGGTCCGGGTACACATGTTGCTTGCCGTTAATAAACAAGTCATGATGTTGCGACTCTTGCTACACCAAGATTGGTGGTTAGAGGGTCCGGGTACACATGTTGCTTGCCGTTAATAAACAAGTCATGATGTTGCGACTCTTGCTGCACCAAGATTGGTGCAGCAAGAGTCGCAACATCATAGTGATTATGACAGAGTTATATGCACGGGCAACCACAGCATCCGCAATATTTTTTGAGAACTTCAGTAGTTAGCTTTCATGATACCAGGAAGGCAATTCTCACAATTTATCACTCTATAAATATGGCAAGAATTGTCAAATTTGACAGTTCTTATACAATGTGTCCCTGGATAAAGTGCAACCCCGAAAGGGGGTGACACTAGATCAAAAATTATCGACAAAAAAATAGAAAAAAAAATAAAAAAAATTCGTATAATATACTTTTATATATTGATGAATTAAAATTTTTATTACTCACTAATGACTCTATTTAATAAAAAAATTATTTCTTCCAAAGTAGTGGGTCTATTTTGTTAAAATAAAAACCATAATCATGTAAGATATGTGACGATGACAATAAAATAACAAATAACTCACAAACGAGTGGCTGTCGTGACTTAAAGTTTAATGTTTGTATTAAAATTAAATTTTTTATGCTGTTTTTTTCCAATAATCTCCAAAAATCTTAAAATTAAACCTATAATACTAGATATTTTTATGACTTTTTATAATTGTCTATCATAATAGCTTTTAAATAAAAAAAAACCTACGTTCTAACTTAAAAAATGTGCTGGCTAGGAGCTTTTGCAGGAAGAATCCTACAGTGTTTGAAGAGATCAAACACTGTAGGATTCTTCCTATCGCATGTATGTATATAAGGGAAATTTTGTTTATTTGTAAAATCAAATCCAACATATTTTAAAAAACGTAGCTATGTAATAACCTGGCAAAACAGGCCTTACTACTAGGCCTAGTTTAAAAATTTAGTCTATAAACACCAGTGCCATAGAGATATTTATAAATATATGTTTATAACATGTGTATAACTATTTACAATAAATTACCGGAAGAACTAAATTAATTAAATGGAAATTTATTTAGGAAAAGTTAAGAGGACGGCTACTTGAAAAATGTTTTTATAATGTGAACGAATATCTAGAAATTTGAATTGTTACCAGTGACTAATATAGTTTAATTTAATATATAATTTTAATAATATGACTCGCTTAATATTTGCATGCCTGCGTGCAGGCTGAATACGTTTACTAAAATAGTTATAAGATCTGACGTCAGATCATGTTAATAATGTAAAATTGTATTCTTGCAATTAAATGATTTGATTATTTATTCCGGTGTTCTGGGTTTTTTGTTAAAAATATATATCTGTGTTATGTATTTTATTAAGTATACCAGCCATCTAGTACCCATGAAACAAGCTTTGCTTATCTTGGGGCTAGATGATGCTATGTGGATTGTCCAGCATTATTTCTATTTATTCTTATTATTTATTGTTTTTGATGAAAAGAAAGAGCAGTTTACAATGAGACATTTTCCCAAAAAAGATAAATCCCCATAGATCGTGAGGATCTTTCACAGAGAGTGGAGGATGTCAAATTATGCATAGTCTATTTTAATTTGACAGACCCACACCAAAGCCTTCTCTTTTCAGTCTGGTCAAACATGAATAGGTTGATTCTCTCTGTCTAAAAAGCCAACAACAATCACAATCAAACACAACAATCTAATTATTTCAATAATAAGTTAGGTATGTGTGTAAATACAGATTAGTACTGACAAACAAGACCATCTGAATCATCTGACACATAGCACAATAGCCTTGAATAAGCTTAAGGAACTGTAATCTAACAAACAACTTGGAATCTTTATTTATAAGGCTCTATGGAGATCTCGAACAGAAATCTCAAACTGCTGGACACAAACCATAGATTACCAATCGTATGATTGCCCAATGTAGGTATTGTTTGTAGAAACAATATCTATAATGGGCAGATAATTGAGCATACACAAATACTCAAAGATAACGCATCCGATATAAAATATAGAAAACATACATCTATTTTAAGCACTGACACATTCAACATACACACACATAAATTTCCGCAATATTTTAATAATAACTGTGTTATTTTATTATAAATGTAAAATGCTAATAATACAGCGTTAACATCAATGACGACCTCGGCGGAGGCTTCAGCAAGGTTACAAGTACTCAAATGCAATTTGATTTAATATTTTAATCAGACCTTCAAAATAAAGGACATTTTACGTACGAACAACAGAAGGAAGTTACACGTCGAAAATTAAGTGAGTAGCGAGGATGCATTGAATACTATGAGGAAGGTTTATTTCGGGTCTGAAATAGCTAATTTATCTGTAAATACAAGCTCAAAATACACACCTTTCATTTAAATTGCAGTAGCGAGTTTAGTCCGATTTTAACGTCGTACATGAGATTCCACTGCACTAAATCACCACAATACTATTTGGAAATTACTGTAACACGTCACTAACAACGAATAAGCTCTTTATTCGCTGATTTCCGCGAAATATTACACGTTTTCAGTGTATTTAGTCGCCCTACAAGTTTTGACATTATGTGCCTTCGCCATTTTCCTTTCTGGGACAACAAAACAGGGGAGTGTTGCCGTGTTTGGAAAAAATATTCCCGAAAACGATCGTCATCACTTCATTTTTGTAAATGTCTCCTTAGGTACCCTAAAATCACAAAGATATCCTTATCAACTTGTGTTATCACTAGATAAAATAATGACTTGGAAAACTGGTATTTGTATAAAGAATGCATGATTAGTATATACACAGCACGGGCGGCGCGGCGGCGCGGCGGCGGCGCGCGCGGCGCGCAGGCACTTTGCTGCAGTTAAATGATTCATCGATATTGCTCACAGTTGCTTTTATAATTTCACAAACTTGTTCAAATCGTTATATGACGCCTGTTAATTTTGTGGAAGCAACGCAATATGTTGCAAGAATTTTGGATTTAGTAAGGGTAAGTTTGCGTTGAATGAACTTTAAAAACACCCTTTTTAAGTTTGCGTGTGTATAGAATATAAAACCACGAACCACAGTATATCTCTTTTAAAAACCAAAGTTAATACTGGGTAAACAGGTCAACAGGGACCCTGTCAATCTGGACAACGGCTAAGCAGTTTTTTGTAATCTTTCATACCTACCTACTACGGATAGAATATACCTACTAGAAACGACTTTTAGCTTTGGCTAAAAGTAAAGAGAGCTTTCTATGTCAATGGCTAAAACTTCTTATCTTATTAAATTATTTTGTTCCTCTCAGCCTATTTCGTTCCACTGCTGAGCAAAGGCCTCCTCAAATCATTCCACTCCATGCGATTTCCCACCAATCATATAAGAAGGCGTTGAGTTCATCGTATTCCCAGCGTCTGCGGTGCGACCCGAAAGGGACTCTGCTGTTCGATATATTCCTAGCCACAAAAGGTGTTAAATAATCTCCAGCCTCGTTTCTCCCAAAAAGCCAGCAGGTCCAAAACCCGCCGCAACAAATCCCAATCCACCTTTTCAATACGCAGGCGCACCCCCGCGACGCGACCCCGTATCTAGGGCACTAGGGCATCGACTGAACCAACCTGTACAACACAAATACAAACTTGATGTATATTAACAGTCAATTGTGGCGCTAGCGGTGAACTATTGCAAGAATCTGAGGGTATTTTCTAAGTCACCGTTTTAGTTCCAATTTTGTCCGCTGGAAGTGATAAGTTGGTCACACGCTACGCCTAGGTCAATCTGCTAGGTCGTGCAGTATGAATGACTTTGCTAACAGGTTGGAGTGAATGCTGGATTTTTCTGGGGCACTTGTTTAAACTTCGCTATGGAGAAAACCAGCCTAAATTATGCTTGGAAACGAAGTTCATAGTCTTTACTGCATATTATTTGAATTTTACCATAGTTATTGTTACCCAATGATATTAAATAAACTGAGGAAAAACCTCAGTAAAACCTCATTGTTGTTACTACCTGAGTGAAACAACAGGGCGTGCCAAGACATAGGCAATTGAAGGCCCAGGAAGGCAATTCTCGCCATTAGATCACTCAATAAATATGACAAAACCTGTCAAATCTGACAGTTCTTCTATATAAAAGCTGCCAAATTTTAATTTTTTTTAAATAACTATCAAAATTGACATATTGCACGAACTATCAAATTTGGCAGTTTTTTTAAGTTTATAAAAACTGCCAAATATAATAAATTGATGTAGTGTAGGATGCCTTCCGGCCAGGTGGGATGACGATCTGCGAAAGGCTGCAGGCAGATGCTGGATGCGGCAAGCTGAAGACAGGGCGCTATGGCGCTCATTAGGGGAGGCCTATGTCCAGCAGTGGACTAATATAGGTTGATGATGATGATGATGAATTAAACGCGTTCAATATAAGAACCACTCAGTTTAGCGCTTTAAATGAGTTTTGCTCATTTTACCGACAAACTTGATCCGGTTCAAGCGCTAAACCGAGTTCAAGAGCTGTCATGTCACACATTAAGCACCTATTACGAATTTAAACTCGATCAAGCTGAACTTTGTTTTGTTGATCTAAGTTTAGGCAGCAAACGGTGAAATTGGACCTTGGAGTCTATTGGACTTGGATTAATGTTGCGATGAGTTGTCTCAAATAAAAAAACTGTGTGGACTGCTGAATAATTTATTTTTACAATTAAATATAAAATAAAAACATATGTATATAGCTTCTTACTACTAGAGCAAGCATCCCCTATGAAAACGATTTTATTTTTTTATAAACGTCGTCTGTATTTACAATGACTGGTATCAGCGAAGTTTTTAGTCCTTGGGGAAAGAGTGAGGCTAGCTTTTGTACATTATTGAGAAAAGGTTTAAATAACTCGTGGGCAAGTAAATGACACCAAAACCCAAGAAATAGGGAAATATAGTTTCTTTTATCTAGACTAAACACCAACCGAATAAAAAAACTTTTGCTAAACTTTGTCTGTTAACAAAGTTAAATTATAAAGAGATTAACACCATCTTTCAAAATTAATATTAATGAAAACATAACAATTCTAATTCTTACGTTATTAGATTTTTTTTTAAATCTAATTTATTGTTAAGGACTTTTACTATGTAAAGTATGTCAGTCCTATCACAAACTAAACATAACAATAACAAACAAAAGAAAAACAAACAACAAAATCAAACCTCATAGTTAGTCAAGTTGTAGGTAGCTATATACAAAGGAAGTCACTGATGCATACAGATTTTAAACAATGAAATGGCCGCTATTGAATTTGGTTCTGCTAAAATGTTAATAAATGTTCCTAAATCTAATCTATTTAAATTAAGTTCAAACGTTATTAGATATAAGGCTTAATTTGATAATCACAGCTTGTATACATAATTTTACGAGCAAAATCGCGGTTAAAACTATAATTACCTACAGTTGTCCCAAATCAGTTTAACGTGAGATAGATACACTGTTTGGTTCACAAACATCTCTGAGTACTGAAAACAACATAGACATCACAATACAAAATCAAACATAGACAATAAAAGTAGGTAGGTATCGAAAACAATGAGGGATTCTTAAATATTTCATAATGGAAATTAATACATACCGTAAATAAATGGAAATAAATAACGGACGTCACACAAAGACAGAAGAAACAAACAGCATCATGCAAAAAACAAAATAAATCTTCGATAGGCTGCCTGCATTGATCGAGGTTTCCGCCGGCCCCAATAGATTCACAATGCTCACCCTGCAACCATCGTCTGTATTTATCAAAAGCAAATGGATTCTCCATTTGCTTCCATTTTAACTAGTGTCATTTTAGCGCTCGGACAGGAAGTAGCCTAGCAACATTTTGCAAACATCACATTTCCAAGACACGAAAAAAGGACGGGATTTCCTATTTTCAGTAGTTTTAATTGATTTTTTACCACTTTATTGTGCTATTAGCCCTTTAATCAAGAAATTAGCATTGGAAATTATTTTTTTGTTTGCCTGTGTTACGATTTTGACTTTGTTCTAAATTCATGAATTGAATTTAGACTTGCTATTGTTTTTATATTTATTATTATTTTATGTTCTTGCGTTTTTTTTTAAATACTAGTATGCAAACATATAAAGTAATAGCAATAGTTATTTTGATTTTGAATTTTTTTATTTTCTTTTTACATTATATTTGTTTAGTTTTGACGACACAGAAACAGTTACGTGACTACACTAACTAACTACATACCTACCTAACTATTTGTTATCGAAATAAAATATAATTATTAATTTTATTAATAATTAGAAGGAACCAAATTAATTTTAAATATGACAAGTACTAGGTAACGGTATGCTTTTTAGATTGTTCCTGTAAAAAAAAAGCGTTTAGTATTTTCAGGTACCTACTTATAATTAAAATAAAATAAATTCGACTCCACTGATCTCTTCTTCCGTATGCACAAAAATTGTCACGCCTCTGCGCAAACTGTCCGCGCCAAACAATTTCGTAGACAATTTCGAGTGTCATTTTTGTAAGATTCTAGTTATCTACGGGGAGGTGGCGGATACCTGATCGATGGCTGCCTGGTATTTATAAATTGGTTTTATAATCTGTAAATAAAACTACAAGTTGCCACGTTATTGGTGTACTAAGTCGAAAGGGGGATGTTGTGCACCCTATACCCACCTGATCCGCATGGTTGATTTTCAGAAATACGTTGTTTTCAGTTTTTCATGGTAAAAAATGACTTTACGCATACGCTTAGAAAAATGACAACCCTATCACTAACACAAACACACGTAAGGCCGGCCATTTTGCTGACAACATTTTAGGGTTCCTTTCTCATGTGCAAATAAAGAATACATTCATTCATGCTAAAAATAAAACTAGGCACGTACGTAGCACTTTTTAAAATTTTGCGATTTTGTAACATACTTAATGAAGATTATTTATCGTGTATTTATCACGTAACTTTTATTAAAATATCGAAAAATAATATTTATTACGTACCTACGTAGAAGTAACTTCCACGAAACAAACATACTCGTAGTTATGTTTGTTTGTTAAGTTAACATAATAGCTTGAAGAAAAATGTTCGGAACCACCGTAAAATTGACGGCTTTGGCTAAACAAAAGCGATTGAAAGGTCGAGCACCTTACTGATGAACAGCTGTTGTAAGGTTGTCACTGACATAGAAATGGGATGAAATTTTTGATGAAAGTTTAGAGGTCTTTTTTTTAGTAAAAAACCTTGCAACCCAGAAAGAGCTAGAACAAAAAATGTTCATGAGAGGGGGTGAACCACCTCTTTCCGCTTAGTACACCAATAACGTAGCACCTTGAATAAATAAATATGAATAAAAATATAATGAAACCCAAAAAAGAAAGTTCAGAACTTATTGTGTTGTGAACTTTTTGTATTATAAGTGTTTTTGTTCTGGATCCATTGATATGGGACAAACCCTGTGTACTTAAATAGATAATATACCTAATAAAATTACTAAGTTTATTATTCATTCATTTTAATAAACATCAATGTAAGCAGAGCTTTTGTTATGAGAACCACATAACTGATATGCTAATAAAATATATTTGTTTTTGTTAATACTTACTAACTTACATAACATACACATTATTATTATTATTATATAATACATAGAAAACATCCAGTCAAACTTATACATTGTCTGTTGCCAAGTTAATACAGTATATCTTACTAGCTAGTGGAAAACATAATAAGCCTGCTTGCTAACTAATCAGCCTATATTAGTCCACTGCTGGACACAAGCCTCCCCTAATGAGCGCCATATGAATTTATTATAAAACATTTTTTTTAAATGTCTTTGCTTAATTTGATGAATACCTAAGCCCATAAGTACGTTCTACTATAATACATAATTAATGAGCACAAATATTTAGAATTACATAATTTAGCATCACAATTTGATTTTAAAAAACTTTCACAAGCCCCCGATGCTTAGAATATTTAGCAAATGGAAACGATTTACTAACTCATTTCCCCTCCGAAACTACATACACACACATACAAACCATTCGAATAAATGCTTGGCACGGTATATATTATCAATCGCCCGGGCTCTCATGCCAGTCAGTTCGCGTCGCTTCGTATCGCTGAGCAGAGCTCCGCAATATGGTGTATTATGCAGTGTATTGCACTGCATAATACACAGTGTACCCGGAAGGTAAAAACATCAAATTTAAAAAGAGACGGTGTTTCTTATTTCACTTAAGTACATTAAAGTAATAACAACACAAGATTCACATAAAAATTAAACCACTCTCTTTTAAGAAGAGTAGTCTAAATTTGTTTGTAATTATTAATAATAAAAAAAAAAATATATCTTTTTTTTTAATTTGTTCATTATAGTAGCTAGGTAGGTACATACTCAAAACAAATCTATTAATCTAATGTTTTATTTATGAACTTTGTAATCTAGTTTCAATGCATGCTTTAAACTTTTTCATATTATATTTACACAGAACGGTCAAAGATGTTACCAAACTTCTTGTAGAGTCGACAGGTGATCTGAATGCTGGCTTCTATTTCGGTCAACGAATTAGCATTGCCATTCAACGTGGCAATGCTGCTAGCATTCTGGGCACACTGCCTTCTGGTGACGGCTTAGATTTTTAAGAAATAGATATTAAGTGTATATACTAGTTGTAATTGTTTTATTCTGTTATTACAATAACAGAATAAAACAATTACAATGTGTGCTAAATAAAATGTCTGTGCTAAATAAATTTGTCACACAGAACTGCTCTTCAAGATTCATAATGTGTAGGTACACATACTTAAGGATACAATCTAGATCATAATATAGTGGCTTTCTATTTTTTTACTATTTGTTTGTGTTCTGTTTTGTGTGCCAAATAAATAAAAATACAAGATGTCGGGTACAAACACGTAGTGATGTTTCAAAATAATGGTTGGTGTGGCAATCCGGGACCGCGTTCAAGACGGTGAAATTTTGCGAAAAAAAACATGATAGCATTTTTATATCTTGAAGGTCTACGATAATGATGACGACCTGCGAAATACTGCAGGCAGATGCTGGATGCGGCAAGTTGAGGACAGGGCGCTATGGCGCACATTAGGGCAGGCCTGTGTCCAGCCAGTGGACTATTATAGACTGATGATGATGAACTTTCCAGTCACCGCACTGTGCATTTAAATTAATTGATATTTTTATTTACAAATATTCTTTGTTTTTCATGGGGGTGGTGATGATGATGATGATCGGTCTTACTTCGTAGGAATACTTTCCCAGCACTAGTTTTTGTGTCTATTGACGACTAGCAACTTGCGTATGTACGATGAAATCTTTGTTCGTGTGGGTTGTTTTGTGTTTGTGTTACCACATTGGTTTAGTGTGGGTTCGTAGGTACACAAGTTTTTTTGCGAATGTGCGCGTAATACCGCCTCTGTGAGCTGTACGTGTTTACTTCCTCCCCCTTTAAAAATAGGAGAGGGGTGTTCGGAGCAAAATTTGTATAGCGGTTCCATTTGCTAAATATTCTAAGCTCCGATGGTTGGATGGATGATTACAGATTCGAGCAGTGCCTGTAAAAGAAAATTTAATATTAATTTATAGTAAACCTACAATGCCTTAAAAATAAAAATATCACTCTTCAACTGAAAACTCTCCGCCCCTTCCATTCTTATAGCTCATCCTTTACCGTACATGCCATAGAGCTGTGGAATGCCCTACCCACTTCTATTAGGCATGCTAAGTCTCTCCCTATATTCAAAAATATGGTCTATGAACATTTCCTCACCTCAACATCTAATTGCTAAGTATAATTTTGTATGTTTACTATATTTATTTTATGTTATGTAATAGTATATCTATGTTTAAGTATATAAGTAGTTATATAATTGTGTAAGTATAATATTGCTTCCTACTACCTAAAAATTATTTCTGTTTACGCGCCACCGTCTATACTTTTTCAGTCACTTCTTGTCCATCCTAAGGTTGCCTGGAAGAGATCGCTCTTAGCGATAAGGCCGCCCATTGTACATTATCTTTTTTGTTTTTGTGTTCTGTGTTATTTTGTTATTATTTGGTGTGCAATAAAGAATATTTGTACTGTATTGTATTGTAATGCCTACCAACGTTTACCTTACTTAAACAATGGCTACTAATATAATTCCGTTAATTTTTTTTTTAACGCAAAACTTTTAAAAATTGTAATTTATCGCAGACACGCGTTAACGCTACGTAACGACGCTATAATGAATAAAGGTGGTACCGCCATTTGGTGGCCAACGTGGCGGTGACCGGCCACGTTGCCCACCAAAACGGAAACGACAGTGGCGCCGGAATCAGAAGCGAGGAAATCGCTAGGAACTAACGCTAAAAGACAGTTGCTTGACTCAATATGGATTCTGGATATCGTTGGACAAATAATAGGTAAGTTTTATTGCTAGGTAAAACCATCTATTTTGATTTTGAAAGCGAGTTTATTTAAATATGGGCATTTCGGAAAAAGAGCATTTTGGGGAGCGGTTCTACGAAAAACATAGATATGTCAGCATGTCCACTCAAGCCATTCTCAAAATACAATTTTAGTGAACAGCTTACAACACTAAAATCCAAAATGCTCTTTTTATCGTCGAGTTTGAAAAACAATGACAGCCATGTTTACAGCATTGTATCTTGAGCTTGGCCGGAATACAGATGCTGCGCTTTGCGTTACGACCGCTAATGCTGGAGATTCAAAGAACAACATAATTTTGGGAAATGTACATTTGAGAAATTTATTTATTTATTTATTTATTTATTCATCATCAAATCTATCTTTACAGGCGCAGGCACCCAATGCAATAGATTACCTCACAAACATTACAAAAATAAAATACCATTAAAATATTAATAATAATTACATGAAAGAAAAAATAATAATAATCATTTAGTAAAACAATAAAATAAAAATCTGTCTAAGTGATTACAATTTCATAATATTAAAACATAATAAATCTCACTCCTTATTCATATAACATAATATAAATAACAAAGCCCTTTGGACTTCGCTCATGGAACAGTAAAAAAGATCCACTCTCTCAGCTAGCAGATTAAGCGTGTGAATGCCGCGCGTCAGAGGTGCTTTATTTAGGAGGTTGGTCCTTCCTCTTGGTACCGATAATAGGACGGGCCGCCTCCGTCGGTGCACAAACTCCTCCGGCACATTCAGGCGCAATTCCTCCAAAATGCTTGGATTAATGATCTTCCCTCTCAACACCTTAATTAAATATAGAGCGAGCGCTCTATATTTAATTAACAACTCTTCTTACTTCCAGCTTGTTGTATCCAACCATGCCTATAACAAACAAGGTTGGATACATCAGCGGGTAGAACGGGTAGATGCCGTAGAGCTTCAAGTATAGAAATCTGGTGAACTTATTATGAATGCGCTCTACCATTTGACTATACTTGGCTTCGTGAGGAGCCCACACTGCAGCATTAAACTCTAAGTGACTTCTCACCAACGAGTCGTAAAGCGTTTTTAATGCATTCATATTTGTAAATCTATTCGTCTGACGGAGTACAAATCCTAATGTCTTGAATGCTTTCTTGCAGATATTAACAACATACACCCGGAAATGCAGCTTGTTGTCTAGATGAACCCCCAGATCCCTCACCGAGTCCACTCTCTTCAACTGAGAACTCTTCAACTGGTAGTTGTGGCGGAGTGGAGTTTTCGCTCTACTGAATGTTATTAAAGAGCATTTCGTGACGTTGAACTGAAGTCCCCACTCCACCGCTCTATCTATGTCCTGTTGTAGGTGTATACAGTCTACTTCGTCCTTGATCGGCATGAGTAACTTGAGGTCATCCGCGAACAACAAGCATTTTGCGTCTTTGATGACTGGTGGCAAATCGTTGATCATGATGATGAACTCTAGCGGCCCCAGATTACTTCCTTGACTCACACCAGTTAGGGTGGAGTAGGCCTCCGATTTACACCCCGCATAGTCGACGTACTGCCGCCTGTCCTTCATGTAGCTGGCGAAGAACTGCAGCAGCTTAGTTGTGCAGCCGATCGTCGCCAACTTCTGAAGCAATATGTCGTTGTCGACCAGGTCGAATGCTTTTTTGAAGTCGAAGTAGGCGGCGTCGACTTGCACCCCTGCGTCAACGTGCGGTAGCATGTAGGTCATTGAGTCAAGGAGGTTACTGGCGGTGCTTCGAGCCGGCCGGAAACCATGCTGGGCGTCAGATAGTCGCGCCGACACCTGCTCCTGCATGCTGCGCTGCACAGCTGACTCGAATACCTTCGCCGCCGTCGATAGAATGGCCACCGGTCTGTATTCTGTGACATCTGATCCGGAGCCTTTTGGTATAGGAATTACCCGTGTTACCTTCCATCGTTCTGGAAAGTATGACTCCTCTAGACAACGATTGTAAATATGGGCGAGTGGTTCCGCAAGCGGCATTCGACAGTCTCTAATTATATAGACCGGTATGCCGTCCGGGCCTGCGGAGCGCTTCGGCTTGAGCCTAGTCAGCGCCGCGCGCACCTCGGTCAGCGTTAGACGCGGCACGTGCACTCGCGCTGCGCTGGCGGAGCCCGCCGCTTCCGCCGCTGCCACGTCCAGGTGAGCAGTTGAAGTTCCGTAAACCGATTGAAAAATCCTTGCAAATTCCGGCGCACATTCCGGCCCTGAGAGAGTTCTTCCATTTAGTGAAATCTGCTTTCGGTTCACGGTCCCTCTTTTTGCCCTCACAAAATTCCAGAACGATTTCGGATCCTCCACCAGACGGTGCTCTACTCGTTTCTGATGTTGTGTTTGCGCGTCCTCTATCATCAACTTCACTCTAGCTCTACATTTCGAAAATGCCGCATAGTTCTATCCGCTTACTTTGTATTGCCTATGAAGCATCGCCTTCCTTTTAATTTCTCTTATAATGTCCGTTGTATACCAGTTGGGATACTGATACCTAGAACCGTTTTTATGATGGCGTTTTTTAGGAACACATCTGTCGAAAATGTCTATTAGAGTGCCGTAGAGTATATCCAAGGCCTCCTCGGGATCTCGTATTGCATAGAGACGATTCCAATCTGCTGCCGCAATTGACGAATACAGTGCATGATAATCAGCTTTGGAAAAGTTCCACTGCTGTTCGTGAATAGCCGGGCGGCGGTGGCGGCGGCGCGGAGGGCGGCGTACGTGCGGCGGGCGGCGCGCGGCGCATAGACACCGCAAGCGGCGGGTGCTGCTCATCGCGCGGAACCAGCTCCTCGTCCGCGGGGCATACCACCACCTCATCCATACCCAGAGAGACCAACACTAAATCCAGTGTTCGGTCGTTACAGTTCCGTACCTCATTCCTTTGAGCGAAATCACAAAAGGCCGTAAAATATTCAAAATAATTAATAATATTGTCACTACTAGAGTATAAATTAAAGTCACCTATAACTAAACAAGAATCATATTTTGCGCACCAGTTTTCCAGTATTCTAAATAAAATCATAAACTCATTGTCGTTACTATTTGGGGGGATATATACTACACTACAAAAGAACAAAAAATTATTATTTAAAAAGACTGTTGCCCCAATAATTTCGAAAACACAACTATCGCTAACAACGCCCTCTGGCACGTTCACTTTACGCAACTGTATTCGTGGCGCGGCCGCTATAAATACTCCTCCGTGCTTCCTCCCACCCGTGCGGTCGCACCTCAACACCTGATACCCCGGAGGTACTACCTCCGCGTCGTCGATAGAATCATTGCATCCCGTCTCCGTGATTGCACAAATGTCTGAGCCTGAGCATTCTATATTAGTGAAAAACTGATTCAGCTTTGTTCTCAGCCCTCTCGCATTTTGGTAATATATTTCTATATTGCTGGTTTTTTTAATGCGAGCCGTCACGAAAGGGCTGGTTTGGTTTCCGTACACTATATCTTGCTGGATACACAATCCATGGCTTGATCCTTGCATTTACCGGCCATATCTCGGTAGAGAGACAGATTTCCTCATACGCTTCGGGAACTCCGATTTTATATGATTTGTAGTCCCCCTTAGCTGAAAGTTCCGTCACTGAGCAGGTCCCGCCTGGGCACAGGTTTCGAAGGTAGGTACGGATCTCCTCCGCACTTGACTCCATATTCCACAGATGAACATAGCTACGAGGCTCAACCGCCTTAAGTGTCGTCACCGTAGGGCCCGCTGTACCACACAGTGAGGCTGGCCTGCGGCTTCGCCTTACTTCTGTCCACTGCTGCTGGTCCTCCGGTGCCTGGTCCAGGCCATGAGTTGAATCCGACGATTGGCTGGCCTCCGATCTGGTTTCACCTCCGCGGGGCCGTGTCGCCTTAGTATTATAGTCCTTGCCTGGACGTGGTGGCACCACTGGGGCCGTGGTGTTTGGTAGGAGTTTCTTCGATACCCTCGACTTTGGTTTCATTGCTGGTTTGTAAGCTGTCACTGTTGAGGGCTCCCGGGGGGTCACCTGGGGATGGGGCGGGTTTTTGGCTACCTGTACTGCCGCCGCCCGCTCGTACTTGCTATAAAGCGCCTGCACTTGCGATGAATAGCCTTCCAGTTTTGCGTCGTAGCTGGTAAGTATTGATATAGATAGAGCAAGCTGATCTCTCAGTAGCGATACCTCCTGTCTTAAGCTGCGAACCTCTGCTGACAATTGCGATGCGGTTTCTGCATTACTTGCCGACTCTGCATCCGTAGAAATGGGTATCCTTTTTCGGTGTGTAACGTTAGGATCGCGGTTCTTCCAAGAGGCGGCTCCGACCGGGGTAAGACTATTGTCTCCGCCTTTCTTCTGCACACAGCAACATTCCGGGCACTCCCACGTACTAGGAGATTGTTTGCTACCTCCGCCGCAAAGCAAGTGATAAAGTTTTCCGCAGCTATCTATCGTGCATTTCAAACTCTCATCCGATTTTGATATCGTCGAAAAACAACCCGCGCAATTCATACTGATTGTGATTTGTGGTACTATTACTGCCCTCTTGTGGATGTGTATGTAGGCCGCCGTACTAATTTGTCGACAGGTTGTTAATGATTCTGATTCGATGCCTGGCAGTGTGACTACACGTCCATAGATGGCGCTGTACTTTCCTTTACTTTCTTCTAACGTCAGTTAGTGGATACTTCAAAGTCAGAAATATGTCACTTCACGCGTCAGCTGGCAGTTTGACAGCACGTCCAATAAACAAATAATTCTGCTGTGATTTGTGATGATATTTTGCTCGGAATTTTGGAAATTATGCACAAAAGGGACGGTATTTTGCGATTTGAAACCCTCCGGCTATTGGCGGACGCTCGAATCCCAGTTAGCGTGTCTCCAGGCGATGTTGATGTGCGTGTGTGTGTTTCAAAATGCCAACGAATAATTTTTAACTTGAAGCAGTAATATTAGGCCCAAAAAAACAGTGATATCTTGTGATGGGTACCTGGTTTTTCTTCTGCTATCCTTCGGGTTGAGGTAAATGCTTCCTTGAGGACGAAACTCTTATTTATTCCAATAAAACTTCAAATAATTTCGAGGACACCGTAACAGAGTATGTTTACCAAAAAAAGTCACACACATATACGAAATGGTTAGGTATAGGAAAACTGACACACTAACCTAGAACGTAGATATGTCAGCACGTCTAGTATGCGTGAGCGCGTCGTCCAGCGTTAGCAGAATGTTAAACGACAGGAACATGGCGGCGGCGGACGCGGCGTGCCACGCGTCGTGCGAGTCTAACAGCTGGAGGATTGAACATTCCGCGTTGCGGCGGCGGGAGAGTGCTGGCGTTTCCTGCGAAATTATAAATCATGCTGGAAATTCTGATAGCATCATCGAGCAGCTCTCCGCCTGCTCATCTTTATGCTACATTTATGAGAGCTGTAAATATAGTGGCTCAATGAGCATAAGTCCTACTTGGGCCATGTACGGCGCGTCCTTAATTCAGGTATTGTTAATTTTATTTGTGTATAATTTATTTAAGGCTGATTTATTTGTATTTATTTCATTTTAGTATCCTTAGAATACCTTCTAACATTTAATATTAAACTTATTTATGCAGTTACTAACAAATGTATGGATCATAGCAATTGTCCAAAGTAAGGAAAATTTATTTATTATTTTATTAAAAAAAGCATGTACGCCATTCATTCACCGCTATGGTTTGTAACACGCAGCCTGCTGCCGTTTTCCGGCCAACTACAACGGCCTGGGTCTAATCAAAACAAGAGTGAATAGGCGTCTTCTACTTATGTGTAATGTACCTGTGTGTGCGAATTAAATGCTATTCTATTCCTCTAGACCTTAGTGGTACTTCGTCGGCCACATTGTAACTTTCCACTTTTATCTCAACAATATTATTTTACAAAAGTCATTACACAGACAATTGTACTTTAAGCCATCATAGATTAAAATAAAAACGGTTGATGGAGTCACTTTTCAAGCAAGTAAAACATGATCAATGTTTGGTAAATTTGATTAAAATATCTAACACCGTACAAAAATCCCTCTTTTAAAAAAATCTCATCTACATTACTATATTTTGATACTTTTTATCGAAATCGGATCATCCGTAGGAATATTTTCAGATACAGTGCCGGACCGGCCATTTTGAATATGAGATCTATGCTCACGTCGGGAATTGAACCCACACTCGCGGCTGAGACGTAGAAAGTTTTCGCCAACTGCGCCACAGAGGTCAAGATGGAAAATATTCATACTGACTGACCCATGGCGTCCTCCCACCTTTTAGTATCATTATCGTCAATAACCCTTTATATACTTTTCAACTCTGCCGCTGAAGTCCGTTTAAATTTCAACCTTATCTATCTTTATATAAATAGTAAGTTGCATTGACTCACCGACCATCGAGTATTGCCATTTACAAACTGGTGAAGAGCCGTGAACCAAGCCACGTGAGCTAACACGAAATATATCTGAAAGTATTTATTTTAGTTTATTACTTTTATAATATTTAATAAATAATCCTTATTTATTTTAAGACTGCAGTGGTAAATTCTATGGGAAAGGTTGAAAAAACGACTTGTGTAGGTACTTACCGGGACTGCAAAATACATCGAGAAAGCTAAGTACGTAAAGTAAATTGATAACTTACAAATTCATACATAATACCTATAGGGTTTTGATACTAACTACTTATATGACGACCGATGTGGCGCGGCGGGCGAAGGTCCGCCTGCGACGCAGAAGGTTGCGGGTTCGATTTCCGCCTTGGGACAAATGTTTGTACGATCTGTAAATATTTGTTCCGGGTGTTCTGGGTATTTTCTATATATGTATAATAAAAAATATCTATCTATGTTATGTATTGTATTAAGTTTATCAGTCATTTAGTACCCATAACACAAGCTCTGCTTACTTTGGGGCTAGATGATGCTGTGCGGATTGTCCAGCGTTATTTATTTATTTTATAACTAAACATAAAATAACAAAAAATATTTATTTGCAGCAAAAACAATTGTATTAGAACAAAGTAAAAAGGAAGCCTTGAAGTACTAAACGGTTTAGCCCATATGTATACCTTTATAATGTGTTTGTTACTAAGTTACCTATCTTTAAAGTAAATTTATTTAGTGGTATAAATAGCTATAATTAACTTTAACAGGTTCACAGTCCACAGCCCATATATGGGCTGTAGGCCAAATAGCGTCATGAGTTCACAGCCCGCATATGGGCTATCCGCCTACTGAGTTTTAACGATTCGTTTTTTATTGGACTCTGAGGGAATGTCTTATAGGCCGAGCCTGTGTCGTGCGGTCCAAGCTTTGTATTAAAGCTGGGTTTCCACCGCAAAAGGGTAATGTGTACGGATAGTGAGATGA
This sequence comes from Eupithecia inturbata, assembly GCA_963662085.1. Taxonomy (NCBI): domain Eukaryota; kingdom Metazoa; phylum Arthropoda; class Insecta; order Lepidoptera; family Geometridae; genus Eupithecia; species Eupithecia inturbata. Next base: position 2,740,121 of record OY759206.1, on the reverse strand, counting down.
GTGAGCGGAGTTCATTTCAACGCTTTCTGCTCGCTCACTCCTTTCCGCTAGACTAATTTGTTGGTAGGAATACAAATATGCAGTTTACTCTTGCGAGTTAAAATGTGTCCGCTCCAGCCAACGGAATAAAACATGGAAGCCTTCCTTCAAGGAAAATATGCGCGCAACTTGAGACAAAATTGCAAACAAACTTACATGTCAAATATCTTTCGCTGATTAGCCAACAATTTGTTTACACTCGGGACGGTTCAATGTCGACCTTATTCCCTCGACATTTGAGGTTAAATTGTCGTTTATCGTGTAAGTCGCGTACGTCATTTTCTACAACGCCCTCCAGTTGCAGCATAGTTTACAAGCGCCGCCTACCACAGCATACTTTGCTTTCGGGTCATTTTCTAGCGCAAGGAATGCATCTATGTTTTTTCTATTCACTGGTCCGCTCCGCTCGCGATGGAAACCCGGTTTTATAACTAATCTCCATGTGACCGTTTAACACTTAGTCCTACTATCATAAGTTATCTAAATATTTATACTTTCAAAATGCAAAAAGACTCTCAGTTGAAGTAAAATAAATTTACTGATGTTAAAATATTTTCTTACCCAAGTATGAATCAATATCCGCTCGCGATGTATTAACTTCATACAAATGTAGAACATTGTGTATAGAATAGCATTGCCCATCAGTATGGCTAGCAGTTGGCGTGCGAAATCTTCGTTACGCTCTGTGACACTGGAAAAAAAATGAAACTAAATTAATTATCACACTGTGTTCAGGTAAAACATAAGGGAGCCTAATTTTTATGGATTAAACTCTAGCTTATTACAAACTATACAAACTAACAGCTTTGTGAATTAGAATGAGTAGACACACATGCATAAAACAAGAAAAAAAAACAAACAAACACGTTAGTCTACGGAAACTTAAGTAAAGTTTACCTGTAAATAGCTAAAGTCCAGTTGGCAACATTTGCGAGGGCCAGCAAAATCGCACGCGCCTTGTGCGTAGGAATGAGGGTCTGTCGGCCGTGCGTCCGGCAGATACCCCATGCTCGTTTTACTACGCCGCGATCTGAAAACAACAAAGTTAAAAAATAAATAAGCAGAGGATATTATGATAGAGCGGTAATATGTTTTTCTTCAATTATGAACCGACTGTGAATTTCTTTATATGTATTTACTAAGTTTTGCTGGACTAATAGTAATCTACTATATAAAAATAAGTCGGGTTTACCTTCCTGACGCTATAACTCCAGAACGCACGAACCGATTTCCACGGTTTTGCATTCGTTGAAAAGGTCTCGGGCTCCGTGAGGTTTATATCAAAGAAAATTCAGGAAAAATTAAAAAAAAAAGCGGGAAAATCTTGTGGCGAAACGGAGTTCGCCGGGTTTGCTAGTTCCTAATAAAAATCAAAATCATACAAATTACACAATAAAGCAATTTTCAGGAATACTGTGTAATATTAAAGTCATTTACAACGGGATATTTACCATGATTATTGAGCTTATATTGATTGATATTGAGCTTTACAATATTTCGGCACAGTTTCATGCGCCATGATCACGGAATAACTGAAGGCACTACTAGTAAGTTTCCATGATGGATTTAAAAGATTTACTTTGTAATATATTTTGTACAATTTTAGCAGCGCCATCTAGTTTCATTTTAGCAAACTATTAAAACTAAAACTTACCTAATTTCAAACTGCCAGCGTAGTAAATCTTCACGGTGAGAACCAGGCAGGTGGTTATATGCACTATTGTGAATACCACTGAGAAACCAACGCTTGGGAATAATATGCCGAATAAACCTGGAACAAAATAAATAACACATAACATCAATGGCCCAAAGTAAGTTGAGCTTGCACACAGAAAACACAAAAAGTGTCTATAAAAGCTGACTATAAATTCCTTTTTTTTTACTTTTGCTGGGCCAATACTAGTCTCACGGGAATAAAAAATATATGGGTCCACCCCGGGATCATTTTCTATACAAAACCAAAAGAATCATCAAAATCGGTCCACAATTGACGGATAAATCGGTGAACAACCAGCCGAACAGAGAACCACATCTTTTTTTAAAATTCTGTTAAAAATCCTTAAGTAATTAGGTTTCTCCTACAAAATAGGGTAAGTTAATATGATGGTAACCCAGTCATTTCACAACTTTGGCGTTTTTTTATTTTAACAGGTACACCATCAAGTTTCTTCTTGGAAGTACATTAACTATTTTAAGACTATTTTCAAACGCGCTTCTTATGCTTTTTTAATATCTATGTATCTGTTATTTTCTCTACAGATTTTTTTTTGTGATACTAAAATAACTACATTTTGGTAAAAAACTTAATACCTTACTTGTATTGAGTAAATTAATTACATACCTATGCTCATAATCAGAGCTAGAAGCATAAACGTGGAATGCGCGCTGGGAATCAAATCAGAATGCCTGTTCTGATAGAGTTTTATCATAACTAGAACAGCTATCACGTACATGAATGATGAGTCTGAAAAGAAAAGGAAAGAAAAGATTTGTTAAACCTAGTTTGTATTAAAAATAAAATGCCTGTTGTAAATTACTGTTAGCAATATTTATTTATTTAGCATTTATAGCATTTATTTGCTTAAATATAGGTTTGCAATGCTGGTTTTACATTAGAGTTTCACTATATTTGACCTTTGAGTCGTGCATATTATTTAAAGATCACGGAATATGAGTCATGCAGACAAATAATGGGATTGAAAATGATATCGGGATCAAATATGATCTAAGCGGGACAGCTTGCTGCGGAATCTTGAATCCTATTCTTTATCTACACGTCTTATATAAATTGTTTTAACTGTTATATTTTTAATTATAAAAGACACAGTTTTGTATTAATTATTGATTTGACTTGCAAGTGCTCACGACATAGCAGGGCATATGTTTGTCTTTTTTTTTCAGATGAACGAATAGAAACAAATAAGTACCAGTTTTTAGGGTTCCGTACCCGAAGGGTGACAACGGAACCCTATTACTAAGCCTCCGCTGTCCATCCGTCTGTCACAGGGCTCTATCTCATGAACCGTAAGAGGTAGACAGTTGAGATTTTCAGAGCATGTGTATTTCTCTTGCCGCCATAACAGCAAATATAATAAAAATAAAATAAAGTTGAAATTTAAAGGAATCTTCGAACAAGTGAAAATTTGATGTTTTTGAAAAAGCTGCCTGATTTTTACGGCACGGAACCCTTAGTGTGCGAGTCGACTCGCACTTGGCGGTTTATTTTAATCCTTCTTTTATTTGCTTGTACCTAGTCTGTTTTATTGGAATAAAATAAAAGAACTTTTCTACCGTATTTACACTTATATCTATTTCTTAGATAGATATATGTATAACTTATAAGAAATAGATATAAGTCTAAATACTGTAAATACAAATTGTAATTGTTGTAAAACAAAAAAAACTTGTACTTCTTCAAGTCAAGGGGTAAAGAATACACTTACCAAACTGGAAGTTCATCTTGTTTGGACAAAGATGGTAGCAAGCCGACAAAAACCCTTCCATACACAATCCCAGGCCCATGGAATAGAGAAGTCCATAATGCTGAGGTATACCCATATCCTACAAGAGAACAAGTGTTTAAGGGTTAAATATGGCTTATTCCAATAATCCCCTGCGTGCTCAAGGTGACACGCAGGGGATAATTGGACAAGAGTTCCAGAAATCCCCTCCAGGTCTCGCTCGCACTAGAAACATGAACACGACGCCTAACAGTACGTACCCTATGTTAGAGTACACGTGGTTAAAATCTGATAGGAACCATAGTGGATATAATATTGCCATCTCTTACTTACCTTCCCCTGGAGCCGTTTATTATGTCTCGCTCGCACTAGAAACATGAACATGACGCCTAACAGTACGTACCCTATGTTAGAGAACACGTGGTTAAAATCTGATAGGAACCATAGTGAATAAAACATTGTCATCTCTTACTAACCTTCACCTGGAGCCGTTTATTCTGTCTCGCACGCACTTGAAATATGAACACGACGCCTAACAGTACGTATCCTATGTTGGAGTACACGTGGTTAAAATCTGACAGGAACCATAGTGGATGAGCGCAGAAGAAGTTATAGTAGCATAGGTCTTGGTTGCCGGTCGCGAATACCATCTGTGGAGGTTGAAATAATTTATTTAAAAAAATTGATTAAATTCTGGAAACTTTACACAGCATGGGACCAAACTAAGAGCTAGATAATGACAATGATTAGCGTGGACAGAGTCTGCTTTTTTATATTTTTAACTACTTTTACCTACTTTGTAAATTAAACAAAACATCGGTAGGTGTATAACAAGCATACAGACCCGGAGGAGAAATTAGTTCTACGACGAGAATCAAACCTGCAAACTCAGGCGTTTCTGAACAACGCCTGTTTAAGTCCTCCATACAGGTTTTACTAAAGGTTGGCGCTCACATGTAAAACACCATTGCCGCACAACACAAAAAATATGAGCATTCAAATATGGGCTCATAACAGTACAGCATACACTTGAGCCGCGCGGGCCACTCCCCTAAAGCTTTCGAAAAGCATGTCACTGTAAGATGTATCTAAGTCTCAGACTCCACCAAAGCGGAGATGTCCGAAGCGGAGACGAGAAGAGACGTTGACAGCTAGGGTGTCTCCACCGAAGCTGTGCGGAGATGCGTACTGGCTAGACTGGAGCGGAGATGTGTGCTGGCTAGAGCGGAACTGAGCTGCGTACGGCGAGCGTCGGGTGTTTGGTGAGATGAATGCACTAGCAGCGGCGCTCACTGCACGCCGCTCACATCTCTTCTCGTCTCCGCTGCGTGACGTCGCCAGCTTGTGAGACACAGCTCACATCTCCGCTCAGTGGTCCGCTGCAGCTGAGCAGAGACGAGATGTGTGAATAATGACGTTCTATAGGTTGCAGGACGCCCTCCAGCCAAGTGGGATGACGACCTGCGAAAGACTGCAAGCAGATGCTGGATGCGGCAAGCTGAAGACAGGGCACTATGGCGCTCATTAGTGGAGGCCTTTGTCCAGCAGTGGATTAATATAGGTTGATGATGATAGGTTGATTAAAACCGATCTCCGCTCCTCTGGTCTCCGCTTTAGTGCAGCCCGGCCTAAATGTTATGTTTACGCCAATGTTTGAATGCTTATTCAATGCATATGGTTCGGCAGTGGGGTTGAACCTTTAGATTTTTATGGGGGACCTAGTCACGGTGGCTGAGACGCATGTCCTGCAACTCAATGCGTTGTGCAAAATAAATTAAAAGTTTTTTTAAGACTAATACCTTTACAAAGAAAATTACATTTCAATAATAAAAACAAATTAGGTCTAGTATTTACAATTGAAACAATTAATCTAACTGCAGACTGTTGCAAACAATCTACAGGTAGCTCAACTGATCCATATCAAAACCAGTCGGAAGCGCACCCAAGACGCTGGCTGCATTGCCCCGCTGTATGGCAATGCTGATGCGCTGCGTCAGATATCCGCCCGCTCTCGTGTCACGCGTCGCGTCGACCAGACGCTCAGATAACTTTTTAAAATCCCGGACAGCCACGGTACCATAAAGTACCATAAAATACTTTTATAATTAAAAGTTATCATTCAGTAGGTTACCATTTATGTATTTTAAAATTTTCAGTATTACTTAAGTGAATTTAATTTAATGATGCAACAACAGTTTATTGAATGTATTCTGAAGTTTTTGTGACATGAATAATCGAAATCTATTTTTATGGTTATTATCATAGTCTACAGGTAGTTGTTCTAACAATTATTGTGAACAACCGAAATAAATAAATTGAATTGAACTTCATCTACAATGGTTTTAATAAATTACCTGTTGATAAGTGAACAGCAGTTGTACAACCGGCAAAGCGTATACTACTGCCAAAGTCAATGCTCCCCAGAAGTATCTAAAACAAATTAAACTTTATTGTTTTATAATTTCCTATTGCAGTAGAAAAGGGAAGCTTTTATCCAGAAGTGGGTCAAAGCTTCCTTTATTATTATTTTATTTATTTATATTAAACATTATTTACATACAATATGTATGTAAATAATGTTTAATGCTAAAGCTAACATAAACCGTTAATCGGTTTGTTTGTAAGCCTCAGTCTCTATGGTAAGTATAGTTAGTTTCTAATGAGTACAACTCTTACGCTTATCTATTCTAATTCGAATATCCCTTAAATGTATATCTTTAAACATGTATAAGAGGGTGCAATGCGCGCCATTTTGTAAAAAGGATAGGCATAGGATTTAGCGATCATAGGAGCGGGACAGAGCATACGTTTTTGGAACGGCGGCGTAAGCGCAAAAATCAAGTTATTGTGTATTTACAAGAAACTACGCAACTTACGACAAAACTGGTTCAAGGAACTAAATAATTAGTAATAACATACGAATTAAAACATAAATCAATTCAATAGACCGCGGGTTCCTGAGCACTCGATCAAATTGTGTGCGAAACAGTGCACAAATATTTGTTTTTTCGTAATATTTTTTATTTTATTTTCACTTTCAAGGAACCAATGAAAAAATTTTAATTTTATGTAATTCGAGTTTTTTACCACGGGGATCCCGTCAGTACTCTAGGCCTAGTCAGTAGATCTAGGCCTACTCGTAGTTTAACAACAAAACCCATTAGGTTCGCCCCATAAAGTTAAGGTGATAATTTGAGTAGTTTGATATTGTATAATATGCTAATTTGACACCACTAAAAATGTTGCCGTCTTTTTTATATCTAACTTTATGAAAGGGATGGCAACATTTTGGTCCTATTAATTAGTTTAGTTTTGGCGTCAGCTGAATTGACACCGTTGTATAAAAAACAGTTTAAGTCAAATTACCATGCTTCTTCAGAGAAATCAAGCATTTAGGAATTAACCAATCATATTCCTGCAACCTTCTGCACAAGGCTCCCTTGACGCGATGCATCCGCATACTCAATTCGCTTGCAGAGAGGAGTCATTGGAGTCAAACATTTTGTGTTTGACTGCTCCCTGAACGAGTTGGCTAAGGCTTTATTATTTAATGTATGTGATTTTAATATTTGATGAATGATTTATTATTGGATTCATTTTATTTTGTTATTATTAAATTTAAATTTTTGTTTTGTTTTTGAATTTTTTTGAATAATAGTAATATGTTAAAATTGAGAATGTAATTAATAATTGTGATAAAATATTTATGCCCAAAGGTAACAATTTATAATAAAGAGATTATTGTGACTATACCTCTACATAGATAGTACACTATCGCTTTAGGTGCACCTGTAAGGACCTGTACTTACAATATTTTGAATAAATAAATAAATGTTAAATAAATAAATATTAGATTTTTACACAGAATATATCGAGATAGAAGCAAAATGTATAGATTACCTCGCGTGCCGAAAACAGGGGCTGGAGAGCCCCTTGCTCGGCGACGACGAACTTCATCGTCACGTCAAAATATGTACGCAAAATGTTTCGGTGAAATCTTTGCCTCTAGCTCGATATATTTCTGTGGATTTTAAGATTTTAGTTGTTCGTCATACCTGTGAGATCTTCTAGACAAAGTATCAGGGGGCGCTTGCGTCAGTTTGCTAACTGTCAGTCCGCGAGGATTTGACCAGTATTCATCTGTAACCAAGCCAATAATACCAACTGAGCTACCTCTAGATTGTTCACAACAGCCGGCAGTTAGGCGACTGTTGTCTCATCGATGATGGGTGCTTCGACGTTGCCGCGTTGTTAATAGCACTCTGTGACGTGCCCGGTGTAGGTTCTTCTAAGGGTATATGAGTCAGTTGAGACATGTTAGTACGTAAACATTACCTGTCTCATCAATGATGGGTGCTTCGTCGTTGTTAATAGCACTCTGTGACGTGCCCGGTGTAGGTTCTTCTAAGGGTAAATGAGACAGTTGAGACATGTTAGTTCGTAAACATTACCTGTCTCATCAATGATGGGTGCTTCGTCGTTGTTAATAGCACTCTGTGACGTGCCCGGTGTAGGTTCTTCTAAGGGTATATGAGACAGTTGAGACATGTTAGTACGTAAACATTACCTGTCTCATCAATGATGGGCGCTTCGTCGTTGTTAATAGCACTCTGTGACGTGCCCGGTGTAGGTTCTTCTTCTAACGCCAGTTCATCTGAAAAAAAAACAAGTAAATTAATATCACCTAACCCTTTGACGACAAATTAACGCCATCTATCATCTATATAACGAGCATTCTCGACGTGTATTGACAACCTCAGAAGGCAGCGGGCGAAGGTCCGTCAGTGACGCAGGAGGTTGCGGCTTCGACTCCCGTCTCGGGACCAATGTTTATACGATCTGCAGAGATTTGTTCCGGGTGTTTTCTATGTATAACAAAAAATATCTATCTATGTATGTAATTTATTATGTATATCAGTCATCTAGTACCCATAACACAAGCTCTGCTTAGCATGGGGCTAGATACTGCTGTCTGAATTGTCTAGCATTATTTACTTATTGTTTTCCTAAAAAAACAATTAGCGACGGAAATAGTATGAGACAATTTTTGGTTTTGATCATCATCTTAAATCTACATTATGACTACTAACCATAATACCTGTACCGGAAGGGAATCGACACCGTTAGTACAAAAGCCGCCACCAGCGCCGTTACGCAGAGTAAAACCAGAGCGCCTATAATGTACTCTTTGTATGACACGGTTGGTATTATCTTGAATCTGAAATAAAGATAGATGAGTCAAGGTTGAAGTAGATATGAGTCATAACGAAGTAAAGGTGAGTCAAAGATAAACAAAATATGGGTCATCGAATAGTAAAACTAATGTATTCTATATCTGAGCAAGGCTCGAGGTCGAAGTGTAAATGAGTTAACCTTAATATGAGTCGAGTCCTAATGTCCTGTGCGGTCTTATGGAAATGAAGCACTTTTAATTTTGAGTGTATACGCTAGCCAAACTAGATGTAGAATGTTTGTAAGCAAACCACCCATACTTAACCTAAAATTCATTCTGTTGCCGCGTTATACGCAACTAGTTGCTGCCCGCGACTTCACACGCTCTTTTCCGGGACAGTAGCCTATGTCTGTCCCCGGGATACCATCTATCTCCATGCCAAATTTAATTAAGATCCGTTCAGCCGTTTAGGCGTGAAGAGGTAACAGACAGACAGACAGAGTTACTTTCGAATTTATAATATTAGTATGGATTCGAAAGTAACTCTGTTAGTCAGTACAAAGCATTTCATGCCAAAATGACTTTCTACCCCTTTTTAACCCCGTTAGGGGACGAATTTCAATTAAATACGTAACACGTCTTCAATGAATTCGAAAAAAAAAAGTTTATGCGAAATTTGAAGAAGATTGGACCAAGGAATCACGTTGTCATATACAAACTTTGCCCACTTTTAGAATTTAGGAAAATCCTTTCTAATCGGATGCCTACGTCATATAAAGAACACACCCTCCAAGATTCAGTCTTTACGATCAGCGGTTCAGGCTGTGCGTTGATCCGCCAGTCAGTCATTCAGGACAAAGCAAGATTCAGTCTTTACGATCAGCGGTTCAGGCTGTGCGTTGATCCGCCAGTCAGTCATTCAGGACAAAGCAAGATTCAGTCTTTACGATCAGCGGTTCAGGCTGTGCGTTGATCCGCCAGTCAGTCATTCAGGACAAAGCAAGATTCAGTCTTTACGATCAGCGGTTCAGGCTGTGCGTTGATCCGCCAGTCAGTCATTCAGGACAAAGCAAGATTCAGTCTTTACGATCAGCGGTTCAGGCTGTGCGTTGATCCGCCAGTTAGTCATTCAGGACAAAGCAAGATTCAGTCTTTACGATCAGCGGTTCAGGCTGTGCGTTGATCCGCCAGTCAGTCATTCAGGACAAAGCAAGATTCAGTCTTTACGATCAGCGGTTCAGGCTGTGCGTTGATCCGCCAGTCAGTCATTCAGGACAAAGCATTTTATATATATAGAAGATTTACATTACTGGTCGATTTGAGATCCTGCTTTCAACAAATATTGCTTACATCGGAAACTGGAAGCCAAGCAAGTGAGTTTCAGTTATGAGTCAATGTATACATGAGTCATTCTAATATGAGTCAAGGTCGTAGTCTTTTAAAGTCCTGTGAGGTCTTAGAAGCACTTTGACTTTTGAGTGTAGATAAATTTAACTTAATATAAGCCAATGTCAAAGTGGACATGCGTCAAAATAATTATGATTTAAATTCAAAGTGTTGCAGAGTTCAACTTTATTATTATTAATGCATCTCAGTAAACATCAGAAAATAATATACTAAATGCATATTATTTTCTGATGTTTACTGAGATGCATTAATAAACATCAGAAAATAATATACATTTAAACAATTTCAAATTGCTTCATCATCATCATCAGCCTATATTAATCCACTGCTGCACATAGGCCTCCCCTAATAAGCGTCATAGCGCCCTGTCTTAAGCTTGCCGCATCCAGCTTCTGCTTGCAGTCTTTCGCAGGTCATCATCCCACCTAGCCGGAGGGCGTTCTACACTACGATCGCCGATAAAAATGTTTGAATGCTTACTTGAAAGTCTTCAATCGGCCATTACTCCCGCTTTCTAGTGTTGTCTCGCTCGCACCCACACATTCTCTATCACTCTCTCTCACCACGAATACCACGTAGAAACCACGGGGGAACATGGATTGCTAAAATAAAGATTAATACAATCAATCTTAAATCTTTATAAGGTTAAGTAAAGAAGCGAACAACAAATCTTTACCTTGTTAGGCCATTGCCATTTAAAAAGATACGTTAATCTTGTGTAGCCTAGTTGTGGGCACAGCGAGTTTATTCTTATTTCTAGTATTTAAATTATGTATGTGGGTATTTTTAGGAAACCGATTGATATTCCTATGAGTGTACAACAAGTTTTCATAAATATTTTGACATGGTATTGTCACTAAAGGATTAACGGGAGTAAAATTATCAGGATCTCCCAGTAAATTTGGATTTGTTAAAGTTAATATAATTAAAAAAAATGTTAGAATAACAAATCCGATTAAATCTTTAAAAGTAAAAAATGGGTGAAAAGGGATTTTATCTAAATTTCTATTTATTCCTAATGGGTTATTAGATCCTGTTTGGTGCAAAATGCTGAGTTAGGGACACCTTTTTACCCTTCCTTTTAATGTACTTTACTTTTGTTATGCTATTATGTTTTTTGGGTTAATAAATGTATTTTTATCTTTTATCTTTTATTATGTTCGGTGTTAATATCTGCAGCGTTCCCCCACAGAAGTGTGCCATAAGGCATAACACTATGGAAGTAGCTGAAATAGACTAGTCTATAAGTATCAACGTCTGTAAGATGACGGATTTTTTGACTGCATACGCTGCAGAACTGAGTCTCTTCGATAGCTTGTCTATGTGTGGGCCCCATTAAAGTTAACTATCTAATGTTATTCCTAAGAATACGGTACTGGTTACAATTTCTAACGTTTCTCCTTTGATGAATACATCAGTCTTAACTTGTTTTACATTCGGTAGAATAAATCTTATACATTTCGTTTTGGCTTCGTTAAGCAAAAGGTTATTGACACTAATCCAGTGGACTACTTTTGAGATTACATTATTCACATCGTCGAAACTTGTGTTTTGTCGTTTCAGTTTAAAAACTATTGAAGTATCTCCAGCAAAACAATACGATACGATAATATCTCGTGATTATCCTTAACAAGATAAGGCAGGTCGTTAATATAAACTAAAACTAGGAAAGGACCGGGGATAGAACACTGTGGTACATCCATTGTAACTACAGATCCCGAAGACCGTTTCCCATTAATGTCAACTCTTTGTATCCTATCACTCAAGTAAGATACAGGTAAAAATTCATGAAGTACCAGCGAACAATACGATCTCGTGATTATCCTTAACAAGATGAGGCAGGTCGTTAATATAAACTAAAACTAGGAAAGGACCGAGGATAGAACACTGTGGTACATCCATTGTAACTACAGACCCCGAAGACCGTTTCCCATTAATGTCAACTCTTTATATCCTGTCACTCAAGTAAGATACATGTAAAAATTCATGAAGTACCAGCGAACAATACGATCTCGTGATTATCCTTAACAAGATGAGGCAGGTCGTTAATATAAACTAAAACTAGGAAAGGACCGAGGATAGAACACTGTGGTACATCCATTGTAACTACAGACCCCGAAGACCGTTTCCCATTAATGTCAACTCTTTATATCCTATCACTCAAGTAAGATACAGGTAAAAATTCATGAAGTACCAGCGAACAATACGATCTCGTGATTATCCTTAACAAGATGAGGCAGGTCGTTAATATAAACTAAAACTAGGAAAGTACGGAGGATAGAACCCTGTGGTACACCCATTGTAACTACAGACCCCGAAGACCGTTTCCCATTAATGTCAACTCTTTGTATCCTATCACTCAAGTAAGATATATGTAAAAATTAATGAAGAATCAGCAAACAATACGATCTCGTGATTATCCTTAACAAGATGAGGCAGGTCGTTAATATAAACTAAAACTAGGAAAGGACCGAGGATAGAACACTGTGGTACATCCATTGTAACTACAGACCCCGAAGACCGTTTCCCATTAATGTCAACTCTTTATATCCTATCACTCAAGTAAGATACAGGTAAAAATTCATGAAGTACCAGCGAACAATACGATCTCGTGATTATCCTTAACAAGATGAGGCAGGTCGTTAATATAAACTAAAACTAGGAAAGGACCGAGGATAGAACACTGTGGTACATCCATTGTAACTACAGACCCCGAAGACCGTTTCCCATTAATGTCAACTCTTTATATCCTATCACTCAAGTAAGATACAGGTAAAAATTCATGAAGTACCAGCGAACAATACGATCTCGTGATTATCCTTAACAAGATGAGGCAGGTCGTTAATATAAACTAAAACTAGGAAAGTACGGAGGATAGAACCCTGTGGTACACCCATTGTAACTACAGACCCCGAAGACCGTTTCCCATTAATGTCAACTCTTTGTATCCTATCACTCAAGTAAGATATATGTAAAAATTAATGAAGAATCAGCAAACAATACAATCTCGTGATTATCCTTAACAAGATGAGGCAGGTCGTTAGTTACTAAGGCCAAAGAGGCCAAAGATACATACCGTCAAAGTAATCCCGCCTTTACTAGTCATTGTCAGATGGTATCCTTGGTACATAATTTCTTTCTCATTGTCAAAGACTGGACACTGAAAGAAACACATTACGTTAAATTTAAATTTATTTTGTATAGTTTATGGTATATATATTTTTTTTTATTAATATTTTTTTTTATTAATTTTTGATTGTAATTTTATATTATTGTGTATTTTAAATATAATTCTTATGGGTCTGTACTCGAAATAAACAATTTTTATTTATTTTATTTATTATGCCGTTGCTCTTGGTGGCCACCAAACTCCGTTTTCGCGTCTCTGCCTAAACTTATCAAAATAAAACTACTACAGAGGTATTAAAAAAAGCTTATGATAAGTATCACAACAGCTCAATGGATTTTTGAAAATTCCTTTGTTTAACATAAAATATCGTAGAGCGTAAATACTTACAGAATTGTTTTGTATCGAAATAGTGGCGCAGTATTCGTCGTCGGAGTCAATTATCAATATCACGCTCTTTGGTATGGTGTAGTTGAATCTGAAATAAAAATAGTATTAAAAAATAATAATTTGGAACCTTCTGTTTGCGGACAATGAGGCAAGGATCGAACCCGGAACCTCCTGCGTCGCAGCCGGACATTCGCTCGTTGCGCCACTGATTTCGTTAATATCTATAATTTGATTGTTTTTAGAAAACTAAAACCAAATTCCTTAATAACTATTTAAAGTGTTTTTTTTAAGTTTTACGGGATAAATACTACTCCCTTGGGAATATAAAATATGATATGAGATTTTCTTGAGATCAATTTTTAAACAATAGAAAAATAATCATACAAATCGGTTTACAATTGACGTATTAATCGATGAACATACATAATATATAAAAGGTTAAAGATAATATATATATGCATATAGATAGATATTAGATGCACACAGATCTTACACCATGTACATATATCCGTCGACCCTGTTATTATATTGTTTTATTTAAAAATTGGTTCTAAGTTTTAAGTATGCAATAAAAGTTTTATCTGTAAAGATAGATTTGATGATGAATGAATAAATAAATAAATAAATAAATAAATCTATCTATCTACCTACATACAGCCGAAAATAGAACGTCCTCCTTTTTTTGCAGTCGGTTAAAAAGTTTACTTACATTGGAAGACCTTTGAGCTTTCCATGTGAGAAATTAGCAGGATTTTGATCAAAAGAGAAGTAGTAATATTTTGGGGTGCTTGGAGTTACATTGAACTGAATTTCCTGAAATATTAAACAACGTTAGTCACTCAGCTCCAGCCCGCAGTTTCGCTTACGTGGTCATCAGAGTCCACAAACGGCCACTACTGGACATGGCTTCAGTATGACGACCTCAGAGGCGCAGGTCCGCTTGCGACGTAGGAGGTTGCGAGTTCGATTCCCGCCTCGAGACATATGTTTGTACAATCTGCAGATATCTGTTCCGAATGTTTTGGGTGTTATAAGAATATATATCATATTGTATTGTATTATGCATATCAGTTATTTAGTGGTTATAATAATACAAAGTGCTGCCCGCGGATTCGAAAGCGCTTTAAAGTAGCCTTTGCCCGTCCCCGGGATTTTTCCATTTTACCTCCATGCCAAATTTCATTGAGATCCATTCAGCCGTTTAGGCGTGAAAAGGTAATAGACAGACAGTTCTTGGAACGACAAATCCAACGAACCCAAACTCGACGGAGTTAATTCCTTTTTTTTAGTAAAAAAGTTAAGTTAAGTTTAAGTTCCTATGGCCACCTTCTGTCTCCATCATCAGACCAGCTCGATGGTTCCATGACATTGCATTGTCACTTTTGTCACCGAATTTACATAAGCATGCCAAATTTCAGCTCAATCGGTTGAGGATAACTGGTCTTATATTCAGTTGCAAGATTTGTCCCAAACATATAACAGGGCACGTCATGGGTCGAACCTAACGGTTTGGTTGTCAAACTAGGCCTGGTACTGACCAGGCCCGTGAGTACTGACTCACGGGATCCCCGTGGTAAAAACTCGAATAACATAAAATTCAACATTTTTTCTTTGATTCCTTGAATGTGAAAACACGATTGAGGAAAAAAATTACGATAAAAAAAAACATTATTATAAGGTGTGTAAGTTGTTTTGGTTGTGAACGCAAAATCCTATGCCTATCCTTTTCACAAAAGCTTATAATTAAGAGAAGAAACTAGTTATTACTAAAAGTTACCTTATTCACTTCTAAATAGAAATTTTTCACCCTCTTAAGTTGTATATTAACAGAAGTATTTAATGGATTTTCTGTAGATATGTGTATCGTTGGCTGATTCACTGTCTTCAAATCTGCAACAAAGGAGAGTTGTCTTGAAGATATCCTAAAGTCGGGTACTGACCTGCGTTAGGGCTATTGTACACACACGTTTTTTCGCCGTTAAAATCAACAAAACAGCAGCAACCTTCGCATCATGACAAGAGCCCTAACTGGACACTGTCGCCTTAACAAGCACATGTTCAAACTGGGTCTAAGCGACACACAATCCTGCAGATTCTGCGAAGAGGCGGAGGAAACGCCTCTCCACCTGCTAGGAGAGTGCGGAGCACTGATGCAAAAACGTAGCATCCATCTGGGCAAGCACCTGCACAGCCCAGCCGAGCTACGAGCCATCACCCCGAAGAAAATCCTGCAGTTCCTAGCAGCTGCAAGGGTTAGTGGCGAACAATGAACGTCGCAGCTTCAGGGCTGAACACTCGAGTGGCGATCACAATAGGCCTATCATGGCCGCAGTGACACGAAAGCCACCTAAAGAAAATAAAAAAAAAATAATAGGGCTCTTGTACACACACGTTTTTTCGCCGTTAAAATCAACAAAACAGTAGATTTTTACGGCGAATAAACGCTGTGCGTAGACACGGCGCCGTCAGCAAGCTTCCATAGTTATCCATACAACACTGACGACCGGAGAAAAATACCGTACGCACGGCGAATTAACCGTAGATTTTTAACCTAAAAATACATATGTGAATAAGAGATCCATCGGTGGAACATAGTAAACAAAAAAGTGGAAACTGATCCATCGGTGGATCAGAGTGGAACTTGAAGTCGAAATAATCCATCGGAGGGGCAGAGTGCACAAAAAAGTGGAAACTGATCCATTAGTGAACCTGCAATGTGTATCAGAGTGGAATAGGGCGAGCCCTTACGCACACAGCGAGCGTTCGTGCAGTCAGTATGGGGAAATAATGCTCTCGCAACGAGCAATAAAACTGGTTTTTAAAGTTTCATACTCGCTGCAAATGGTACATTACGGCCCGTAACATCGGTCAGTACCCGGCTTTATTCTTAAGTAGTCATCACAATACCCCTCTAACTCAGCCTGTGGATGTCGTAAGAACCGACTAAGTTTACCTACTGGAGAAAGGGCAGCAGCTTGCTTCTGTGTATTTTTAACTCCTCACTGCGATCACCAATCCGCCTGCCAAGCGTGGTGATTATAGCAAAACCTCCTTTTTTGGGGAGGGACTTTCAGCTATGGACCTATGTGTGCCGAGCAGGAAGTGACAAGGCATGCGTGATTACGAATAGGTGTCTTGTCTTTCTTAATAGGGAAACTACCAGATAGGAAGATAATCTTGTCTTTCTTAATAGGAGGGATCGATTCTTACGCTGCGACCGCCACATCGATCAAATACCAGAAATAAAAAAGTATTTTTCCCTTACCTGGCCCTGCGTCGTGCGGGCATAACGTTCGCGCCATATCGTCGAAAAGTAGCGCGTAGTTCTTAGTTTGAACCACAAGAGGGAGCTCCCACGCGGATACACCTAAAAGATTTCTTCGAGTATTATTTATGTTATAGCCAAACTCGATCCAGAATGTTTGTAAACAAACCACGACACAGAAAACTAAAACTCACTTTGTTGGCAACACTTCGACGTCAAATCATAATTATTTTGACGCATGTACCTACACTTCGACATTGACTCATATTAAATTAAATTTATCTATACTCAAAAGTCAAAGTGCTTCTAAGACCGCACAGGACATTTAACAGACTACGACCTTGACTCATATTACAATGACTCATGTACATTTCGACATTAACTCATATTTACTTGATAACATCTACACCTATACACTAACCAAAGTCGATGTAGAATGTTTGCAAACAAACCACAACACAAAAAACTAAAACTCATTTGCTTGGCATCGAGTTTAAGATTTAAATGTAATCATTATTTATTGAAGGATCTCAAACACGGCAACAAAGTGAATTTTAGGTTAGGTATGGGCGCTTTGATCAAACATTCCACATCGAGTTTGGGTAGTGTTAGATGGCCAATCATAGCTCTTAGATGAATTCATTGCCATATAATTTGATGGCAATGAATTCATCTATGAGGTTATTGTAATAACTAAAAACCGTATTCGATTCCCGTTTTGCGAGACAAATACCTAGTAATCCCTCTGCAATAAAATTTATACGGGTGGGATCATTCTATATACAAAACTTATCACAAACTTATCAAAATCGGTTCACGATTGACGGATACATTATGCAAAACATAGAACCTTCGAAGTCAGCTAAAAACTATAGAAAACACAAAATAAGAAGATCCAACCCTATTTGTAACATGTTTTTGAAAATAAACGTTTTTATATTTGCAAACAGCCTTACCCTTCTGCTGCATAGCAGTTATAAACACCGGATAGTCAAGAGCCACAGACTGATTGGATGACACGTGGATCCGTGTCGGATGACTGGTCCACAGTTCACTGTCCTGAAACAAGTATCATCACCACATCATCATCATTACCTCCTCCACCTCCACAGCCTATATTGGTCCACTGCTGGACCCAGGCATCCCCCTGATAAGCGCCTTATTGGCTTTTATCTCACGGGACTTAATATCCATAATCCCCACGCTGTGCATGCGGGTTCGGGACCGCAGTTCGGAGGTAGAATTGTTCTGCAGGGAGCGCTGCTGCCCTGAATTTGATTGGTGCAAATTCTAAGCCTGAATAATTAATTCTGTGTGGTGCCACAGCAAATCATCATTAGCCTAATTCTAATTCTAAGTGGGGGACTTAGATCTGCACGGATATCTCGCATGGGAGTGTATTGTGAATTATCCCGCTGCCTATCCAGGGCCTAAACAGCCTAGCTCCTTGAAGTACCAGAGCAGGACTTTTGGTGATTGACAGCTTCGTTTCAGATTTTCTGTAGGCGTGGACGTGTTTGGGTTTGATGCATCTATGGGACTCTTCAATCCCGTTTTCCATCTGGCGTCCTGTTTGACCGTGCAGTGTACCACTACTTACATGTTCATCATTATCATCAGCCTATATTAATCCACTGCTGGAAATAGGCCTCCCCTAATGAGCGCCATAGCGCCCCGTCATCATCTTACCGCATCCAGCCTCTGCTTGCAGCCTTTCGCATCACTTCACATTATAAATAAAAAGTTAATTTTGAACCTACCCCTCTAACTAACCCCGTGGATGTTGTTAGAGAAGACTAAGAATCTTCCTTCAGTGTATTTATAACACCTAAACTGCGATGATAAATCCGCTTGCCAAGCGTGTTGATGATGGCAAATCCCCCCTTGTGTTGGGGGAGGCATGTTCAGCGTGGACCACAGTTCACACCAAAATGGGAATGCGATAATTCCTCATTAGCCACAGCTAATGAGGAATTATCGCATTCCCTTTTTAAGACCCGTAGGGTAAGATGCCGGGAATCTAATACCTACTTATCCATAAGACCTGACATTTTTATGAATAAATAAATTTGATTTGATTGCCTTCAAATCAACGCTGTATTCGCAACCCAGAGAGGTAGCGGTAAGTTTCGCTTGTATTTCGCGCGGTCCGCGGTATTCCGTGAAGTATTTTTATTTAGTGCAGGATTATACCACATGCATACCCACTCGGATTTTACTGCAGCTCTGGGCAGAAAATACCGCGTAGGTCTGAACAGGTCTTTGGTCTTTCTTAAGATAACAAATGTGTGACTCTTGAGTGGAGACCGCAATTCGGCATACGTAGTGTAGGACGCCTTCCAGCCAGGTGGGATGACGATCTGCGAAGGACTGCAGGCAGATGCTGGATGTGCAAGTTGAAGACAGGGCGCTATGGCGCTCATTATGGGAGGCCTATCCAGCAGTGGACTAATATAGGATGATAGTGAAGATAACAAATCACAAAAGTTTAATAAGTTCTATTACAAACCAAAGCCCAACGCCACGGCAGAACAAGATAAACTCAAAAACTACTGAATGGATTTTAATACGGTTTTCATGAATGGCCCATGCGATTTAAGAGGAAGATTAGGCATATAAATAATTTACATCTAAAAGTCAAAATAAAGCCATCTGCATAAAATCAGAAAAACAGAAAAACTGAAACGAAGCTGTCAATCACCACAGTCTTGCACAACACACTCCCATATGAGATGTCATGTCAGTGCAGATCCTAGTTCGCCCACTTAGAACCCATTTAATAAATTTAACATTATAAGTGCCAGTAACACACTCCAAAGCCTCCAAGATTAGTGGATCTTGGAGGTGCTGTAGAGCAGCGAGTTGCTGCTCTCAGCGTTAACCAAATAAATAAATAATGCTGTTCACACATCATCAGCTAGCCCCAAGCTAAGCAGATCTTGTGTTTTGGGTACTAGATGACTGATATACATAATACAATACATATGTACATAGATAGATATTTCTTATAAAGGTGCGTCCGCTGCGCCATGTTTTGACCAAATATTGTTCTTGAACATTGTTTGTTCAAAACATTTCCCGTCCGCCGCGACTTTAACAATGTTCAGTAAAAATAGTTCAAAACTTCACATTAGCAAAAATTTGCACTATTTTTTTTTTTTTTTTTTTGCATATGAAGATGTGAGCGTTGTTTTGGCTGTGGTGGATTTAGTTCTTGGAAGAAGAAAAAGAAATAGATTTTGTGTCAGACCTTACTTACAACAATACACTTTCAACATATATCAAGAACTACAAATTGAAGACAGATTTGGAATAAAAAATTATATTCGTTGTACAGAGAGTGATTTTATAATTATAATATTCTGAGTGAAAAATCTTCCTTTCTTTTTTATAATATAACTTAAAATGAACAATTCCGCCCGCCCGCAGATGAACACTGGGGATGTTTTAGCAAACATGTTCAAGTGTATTTACTCAACAAAACATTTAGGCCACGCCCCTTTCTTATGTTTTTGAACAATGTTCTGTTCAAAACATGGTGCAGCGGATGCGCCTTTATACATAGAAACTACCCAGAAAAAATTAAAATTTACTAAAGCTTGGCAGTGACTGTGTTTAATCTGGCAACAAACTGTTGTACAGTTTGGCAGAAAATTTCTATTGTAATGTAATTTAAATTTGAAAATACATAAAATAAAAAAAAAATCACGTTATGGTTCTTACCTCATAGAAGTCCATAATTTGCTCAGTCTCATTGTTGACATATATATTTATTATCTTGTCAAAAGGATACCTGAAATATAAAGAAAGCGAGGTATTTGTCACAGGTCTCTAAGTTATAAATTTTAGTATGTATGTCATGTGTAAACTAGCTGCTGCCCGCAGCTTCGCACGATTTTTTCCGGGATAAAAAGTAGCCTATGTCCGTCCCCGGAATACCACCTAACTCGCTGCCAAATTTCACTGAGATCCGTTCAGCCATTTAGGCGTAAAAAGGTAACAGACAAACAGAGTTACTTTCGAATATAAAATATTAGTATGAATACAATACACAGTTGGTGTAAAGAACGTGCTATTATGTGTCACGGGGCGATAACATATTAATAGTGAACATGATACAAAGCTGGCTATTGTTGTAATATGTAGCTGATAGCAGTTATTGATGAATTTCAAGGAATCAAACATTGTGTACGAGATAACTTACGAGTCGTAAAGGAAGTTCTTTTTCGGTTTATCCAAGTCGATAGCACAAAAACAGAGCGCGGCTCCAAACAATGCTAAGATCGTAGTAGTTTTTATCATTTTATTTACTACGTTTTCGCAATAGTTTCACGATTATTCAGACAGAAGTTCTGAAGAAAATCGGGAAAGAACCGAACCGAACGAACAAGGTTTTGTTTTGTTTTGATACGACTTATTTGACACTGATAGACAGGCATGACAAGTACGATAGAAAGTTATCGAATCGACACACTCTTATAAAGATCGGTGACAATTGTTCGTTCAGAAATAACATGTAATTTTTTATCAATCTTTGACTGAACACGAGCTTGATCATTTGAAATTAACCTAACTATTTATGGTTTCTTTTACCCAAGCAAAGCAAAGACAACAAAGTAAATTGAAAATGGCGTCGCTTAGCCGACCAAATGAATCAAAGAATACATTTTTCTTCATCTAAATCCTTCTCGTGACTTTTTTCCTTTCGTTTCTATATATTTACTAAAACAACCCCGAGAAAATTCTTTATTTTATGTGGGAATAGCGTGTGTTGTACTGTGCGTAATTCAGAAATGATTTTACATGTTGTGTCTGAGTAACCCAAGTGTTTACATGATTTCGACGAGGGTCTTGGAGCTAAAATGCTGCCGACAGTGGAGGAAACAAGAGGATATGATTTCCAGGATCCCGAAAATGCGGAAAAATGGAAAGGCCTCCTTGTAAACTCTCTCAAGAAGGTACAGCAATGAATTTTTTGTACACACCTTGCGCATTTTCTATAAAGATTATTCTCTTGGTAATACTTAGAAATTGTTGCTTCACTACCAATTTACTGATAATACGACAGTTCCTCATAACTTCATAACATGTTCTGCATTCAATCAAAACTATAAATAAAAGGTTAGCTGACACAGTTAGTTTGTGTTTCCACTTGTGTTTGTTACCAGTTATCATCATCCAATTTGCTATCGCTATCAATAAAGATAAACAAAGTAGTAAAAAACTATATTTTCTATAGTAAAGTTAATAAAAACAGTAGGTACCTACCTCTCATACAATTCATAGTCTTGAAGAAAGGGTTCTTGAATGAAAGAAAGCCTAAAACATAATTATTCTACACAAGGTTTTATCTGTGGACCCCATGGTTTTCCGTGCCTTGCACCATGCTTACAAATATCCTTGTTGTTCCAGATATAAAACTAGAATGTGCAAAAATTCAGCCTATTAAGTTCAGTAATTTTTATGTGAAACTATAGGTACTAAACATCCATAATTTGGTCTTTGATTATTTATTTATTTGATAAACTTTTATTCTTTGTATAAAATATCTTCACTAGTAATTTTCCTGGTTAAAAAGTAGCCTAAATGTAATTCCATGTTAAGAACTACTTAAGCAACATTTCTGTTTAATCTTTTGAGTAAGAACCTCAAAAAAGTGACCATATACTTAACACAGGGATATTACACATCAGGCTCATTTGCTTAAATAATTTAATTTTGGTGAGTAATGAATCTACCCACACCCAAATATAGGTTTTCTACACTATGCTATAGTGTAGAACTATACACTATCCAAATTTAGGTTTTCTCTTAAACTTTTTTTGTTTAGTAGGTATGTTTAATTAGCACATAGAAAATTACAGTAACAGAATAAAACAATTAAAACTAGTTTACACTTATATCTATTTGATAAAAATCTAAGCTGTCACCAGAAGGCAGTATGCCCAGAATGCTGGCAGCGTTGCCACATTAAATGGCAATGCTAATTCGTTGTCCGAAATAGAAGCTATTATATTATATTGTTTTATTAGAGAACCAGCCGGTAGTAGATATGGATATCCCCGGACTACTCAAAGGCCTGATTCATATAGATAGATTCAAGCCGGTCTGAAGTCATGGTTTTTTGAAAGATATTTTCAAGGAATATCTGTCAAAAAACCTGACTTCCCCTTTTCACTTTTATTTTATTTATTTAAGAAACAAAATCCACAGCCCTTACGAACTAAAAATTTACAAGCTTATTCGCAAAACATACGGCCAATAACACTTATAACTTATTTTTGGTAAAATGGGCAAAGGCCTGCAAAATATATATAAGAACAATATAGGAGTCCAGATGGGTATTTTGATACCCCATTTATCAAAATAGCTTGGGCCGTATTGATACTTGGAGGAAATAATGAGTGTCTGCCATTCACATACAAACACTCGAAAAACATTACCCACACCTCGCAGGTTGCTTATCAGGGCAGGCCTATGTCCATCAGTGGACTATTTTAGGCTGATGTGGTGTGGTGGCGGTGTACTTCTAACAATACCTATCTATATGCGCAGGTGTTAGAGCAAGTCCACCCATCGCTGAACGCAGAAGAGAGTGCTCTGGAATATGTGGAGTCACTCTGTCTCAGACTACTGGCTATGCTGTGCGCTGCTCCCTCACCTCTTACTGTTCAGGTAAGAGCCAAATATCCTTGACTACAAAATGTGACAGGTAAATAATATAATAATAATAAATTTATTCAAAAGAACTTAGGGCTAAATGGATTACAAAAGAGTCAATAATATCTAATATAGGTATAAAATAATACATGTGCCTGAACTAGGTAATCCTGTATCTCAGGCAGAAAGTGCTTAAAACGAAAAAATAATAATCACATCAATCAGTAGTCATAATATAACAAAGCAATGGTGCAGATTTGTATACTAACTTAATTTAACTTACTTAGGTAATAGTAACAAGACAGTATTATTATTATTATTAAGTCATCCCACTTGACAATGACCGAGCACAGCAGTTTTCTGTGGTAGATGCGGAGTAAGAATCAATCCCTACAACTCAACCTGTGGATGTTGTAAGAGCGAACTAAGGGTACAAACTAGCTAGTGGAAGGGCAGCAGCTTCCATCTGTGTTTTGTTAACACTGTGATCACCAATCCACTTGCCAAGTGTAGTCAGTATGGCAAAACCACTCTTGGTTGAAGGAGGCACGTTCAGCTGTGGACTTATGTATATGCTGATGACCTCATCAGCTTATACATATTTGTAGCAGTTATGTACATATAGTACATAACGGCTACAAAATATCTTAAACCTATAAGTAGTAAATAGCCTGAATGTGGCAGTAAAGTGATAAGAATCCTAGAGAGGCTGATCTTAGCAAAGCACTAGTTTCAATCCCCCTATAATTTAAGATCTATTGTACGTGGGACATTCAGAAAGTTTTGCGATAATAAAATAAAGTGTTCTATAGGTAAATATTTTTATTATTAAATATTTTCAATGTACTCTCCACCAGCCTCTATGCAAAGTTTCATGTGTCTGAACCAGTTTTCGAAACACTTTTTCCAGTCTGCCGTAGACATCTCGTATACAGCCTGCTCGAACGCTGACAGCGCATCTTCCGGCGATGAAAATTGTATCCATTTGAGCAGATTCTTTATTTTCGGGAATAAAAAGAAGTCGCACAGTGCTAAGTCAGGGCTGTAAGGAGGGTGACCCAGGAGTTTAACTGGCGTGCTGTCCAGGAAGTCCCTCGTTTTCAGCGCGGTGTGCGCGGGCGCGTTGTCGTGGTGGAGCAGTAGCCCGCGGAGCCCTGTGGTTCGTCTCTTGTTGCTCACAACAGAGATAACTTCTGACAAGCATTTGGTAGTATACTATTCGGCGTTGTTGCTTCTTTGGTTTCTTAAAGGAATTGATACCAAATAGCTAGTAAAATTTAAAAAGCTCGCGATCAAAATCTTCCCCCCGCTTCTAGATCGCTTCACTTTGGTAGGTATTGATTCGTTTTGAAACACCCAAACCGTCGACTGGCGTTTCGTTTCTGGATCGTTTTGATAAATCCGGGACTCATCACCTGCTGTAATGATGTCGTAAACACGCCGAGACGAGCCAGCTTCAAATATGTTTATCATATCACGGCACCATTCCACCCGGGTCTGCTTTTAAGCATCGTTGAGGTTGTACGGCACCCAGCGTGAAACTATTCTCCTCACGCGAAGATGCACGTGTAGAATCTCGTGAAGGCTTCCCGATCTAATCTGCAGTAAGTGCTGAATCTCCTGGTACGTAACTCGCCTATTGTCTTGGATTAAATTTTTCACTGCTAGCACGTTTTCTTCTGCGACAGTCGTCACAGGCGACCACTTCTTTCTTCATCCCCCAAAGTTAGTCGACAGCGCTTGAATTCATTATACTAGCGATACACGGTTGCCTTAGAAGGGCCTCTAATCCATGGGGTCCATGAATGCCATTTGAAGTCTATCGTACGCTTCGTCCGGTTTCAGGCGACACTTGAAATCGTTGTATCGTAATAATCTGTTAATTTTATTTTAGAACTTAAAGGCGTCAACTCTGATGTCGCCAAAACTAAACTAATTTGACAGGTCTAAAAATGTTGCTGTCCTTTTTATTTTGATCATTATGAAAGGGACGGCAACATTTTTATTGCTGTCTAATTATTTTACTACAAAAACTATAGTAGTTTGACGAATTCATTACGGATTTAAACGGGTTAACTACGAACCGCACTCACCCTGATGAACTCCCTCGTTAAGGGATGACACGTTGGTGTTCTTGCAACACAAATAAGGTTCGTAGTTAACCCACTTACATCCGTAATGAAGCTGTCTAATTAGTTTAGTCTTAAAAGATGACCCTAGCCTGGCCTAACGCTGCTCCTAACCACAAGAACTGAAACACGAAGACCACAACTGGACCCGATCTTCGAGACCAGACGTCCGTCTACTAAGCTAGCCAACGCAGAAGAGCCCGGAAGGAGCTCCTCCAAGATGACATAACGCATAGAGCAAGTTTCTTATTTCAGACGTTGATCACGCAGTCCCCGTCAGCCAGTACCGTCGCGTCGTCGCCAGTCCATGGAGTCTATTAGTTTATTTAGTTTTGGAGACATCTAAATTGACACCAATATGAAATTATTTTTGGCACTCACTATCAAAAACCGCTTTCGCTCTCGGTAAAAATGTGTATGTGTGTATGTGATATGAGAGAAAAAACCTAACCTTCTTTTTCCAGGATGTGGAAGAAAGAGTGGCTCGTACATTCCCGACCCCCCTTGACAAGTGGGCGCTACAAGACGCGCGCGACTCCACCGCCGCGCGCCGCCGCCGCTCGCTGCTGCCCGCTGATAGGATACACTGTATGCTGCAGAAGGTAAGTCATCATCACCCTATGCTAGGTTTATGCTAGGCCTCCCCCTAACGAGCGCCATAGCGCCCAGTCTTTAACCGCATACAGCATCTGCCAGCAGTCTTTCGCTGATTGACATCCCACCTGGGCAAGAAACACTACCGCGTCGTATTCGAACACGTTCCCCCCAAACACCAATCATCGTACCCCGCCCAAACTCGAGATACAATGTTAGTAAACCTTGCCCCATACTTAACCTAAAATCACTTGTTGTTGATTTTTTGTCAGAATGTGCATTACTTGTAGATTTGAGCTATTTCCTGGAAGGCGTAATGCTGACAATTATTTTTAAAAATCCGACACCAAAAAGGTAGTTATGTATGGATTAGAATACATGTTACGGTTTATGAGATACAGCGCGTCCAGGTAGGTGGACGGACGAACAGCGGATGCTAAGTTAAATGGGCCTCTCTGACTCGCAGTATGCTACATATTCAAGAATCGCCAATACCAATCGTATGCGTAAAACAATCTTAAAATACATAATATAAAAGAACGAGCGATTTTCTGGTAACAACGCCGCCCAAACCGCTGAAGCTAGAAAGCTGAAATTTGAAAAGCACGTTACTACAAAACCTCCCGCTAAGAAGGGATTTTTGGAAATTCCACCCCTAAGGGGGTGAAAAGGGGGGATGAAGTATTTTTGGTGTTTTTTGTAACTCTTTAACCAGTGGCGCAATTAGCTTGAAACTTACAGAGAATTAATAAGAATATAAAACTATTGAACACGTATTTCAGGATTATTAAAAATTTTCCTGAAAATGGTTTATTTATTTATTGAAGAATAAATAAATAAATAAACGGTTAATAAATAAATGGTTTAAATCGGGTTATTAAAATTTGTAATTCGTAATAAACTATATAAAGTAAATAATGATATACGTATATTTTTTTTACAAATCTATCCCTAGGTATGTGCAATCAGTTTTCACGCGGGCGAAGCCGTGGGGCGCAGCTAGTTCTACAATAAGCTCTATACTCGAGAAAGGAATACGCGTTCTAAACTTTTACCTGCCTTTACTTAGAAATGCCTTTTTAATAAACACTGACGCTAACACTCTAGATAAGAGTATCAAAAACTATTAAGTATGTTTCAAGCTAACTGTAGGTATTGTTATTTAAGAAATAACTTGCTACTGTTCTTTAGTACCCACTCGACTTATAACGCGGTGTTATCAATAAATATATTGTATTGTATTACGCAAATTATCACTTAGATTTAACAACCTCGATGTTCTAGCTAGAGTATCAAGACGTTGGCACCCAATGTTAATGGAACCCTAAGCTTCTTTTTTTGACTTATAATATATTTTTATTATAGCGTTAAAGCAGCAAAATATAGCTGTGGCGGTCTCGCCGTAAGATTCGACCCCTGCAACTCAACCATTGGATGTAGAAGAGGCGACTTCGGAAACATTCGGATTTCGGAAGGAGAGGAAGCGCAGCAGCTTGCTCTTGTGTATTTTTAACACCTTTATTGCGATCACCAATCCACTTGCCGTGGTGATTATGGCCCTTTTTTAAGGTTCCCTGCCCGAACGGTGAAAACGGAACCCTATTACTAAGCCTCCGCTGTCTGTCCGTGTGTCTGCCACATGACTCTATCTCATGTACGTGACAGTTGAAATTTTCAGAGAATGTGTATTTCTCTTGCCGCTATAACAAAAAGTAATATAAATAAAATAAATATCCTAATTAAAGGGGGCTTCCCTTTTAACACTTCAACTGTAATAACAACAAATACTGAAAATTTTATAAACTTGAAAATTTAAAGGAGTACATTTAACAAGTGAAAATTTGATCTTCTTTGAAAAACTTGCCTGATTTTTTACGGTACGGAACCCTTCGTGTGCGAGTCGACTCGCACTTGGCGATTTATTTCAGAGAGCCGTGTTCAACAGTGGACGTGCTAAGGTGCAGGAAAGCAGCAGCATACCTACATATATTAAATTTGAATGATGTGTGAATTGCCCAGCATTATTATTATTGTATATATATATTTTATCCATCTAGTACCCATAACAC
The DNA here is from genome assembly GCA_963662085.1 of Eupithecia inturbata. Taxonomy (NCBI): domain Eukaryota; kingdom Metazoa; phylum Arthropoda; class Insecta; order Lepidoptera; family Geometridae; genus Eupithecia; species Eupithecia inturbata. The sequence continues at coordinate 2,711,807 of OY759206.1, read as the reverse complement.
AAGCTCTGCTTATTATTATTATTAACTCATTTAATTCAGATAATACATCCATAAAATATACAAAAATGTCACAATAACATTAAAATAAAATTTTAGCTTAAATAATGTGATGAATTAAATTAAACAGGTTTTAGATTATATTAGAATCACATAAATAACATTAATAACATAACACAATTATACTTACTAACCTAACTGCTTAGCTTGGGGCTAGATGCCGCATGCCGTGTGGATGGTCCTGCGTTATTTATCTATTTTATTTTGTCCACAGGAGGTGCTTCTCTACAAAATTGACATGTCAGTCTCCGTATTCATAACCAATATCCTAGAATATGTGAGCGTGGATATCTTCAAGCTAGCCGGAAACTTTGTGAAGAAAATCTCGCAGAAGAGCGGATATGAGACGGTTACGTGTAGGGATATCAAGACTGCCATGTGCGCTGATAAGGTAAGTCCACAAGTTTACAGGGGGGCGGTGTGTGACGCGCGGGGGCCGCGAGGAGAACGGGCGGCAGGACCTTGATTCAAAAACAATTCAGTATGATCCAAAGAAAACCGGCAGGTGCGAGCCTCATCGCACACTGAGGGTTACGTACCATCGTAAAAAACTATGACTATGATAAAAAACTAAAAAAACAAGGTCTGGCATTCCGAAAGTGACACTTGCTAGTCGCTGTCCAGTTGCAACAAAACATGAAAGTTGGGAAACAAAGATATTAGTCAATATAAAAAAATTACAATCGTCAATTTTGTTTGTAATTTCTGTCAAACAGTTTTAGTTAAACAAGAGTTAATGAGATAGTTAATTGGTACAAAACCACATAGCTTTATCAGATTCGTACAGGTAATTAAGGAGCTCGGGGAGTTACGATCTTACGCTACTGGTAACTCCAGAAAACAGATTTGTCTTCTTATTCACCTATGGCGTGGATGGCATAGGCTTGTGTCACCCACGTGTCTCGGAATGCTATATATTATACCATGCAATTCAGCATCCTAGCCGCGCGGCTATACCTGGTGCCAGATAGCTTGGCAATACAGGTCGTTGTAACTATCTCCTTCACGAAATCATAAAAGACAACTTAAAATTTTGCCTGTTTTAGGGTTATACAATTAATTGGAAAAGTTATTGTTATTACGCATAAAATTATAGAATTTACAAACGTTTTTGATAGACCAGGTACTTCAATTCTTATGTTACGCAAAATTCATATATTTTGTAATTTTGGTACCCTGAACCAAAATATTATTCATTAATTTATTAAAATATCACGGGTGCAAATTTACTCTGGTATATAAGAACATTAAAATACTGAAATCATTGAAAACGTAAAAAGTCAGTAACTATTCCCGATTTCGAAATTTATTGGGTTGTGTTGTTTGTCTGTTGCTTCCTAATACGCATGTACTACGATACTGTAGTGACACCGGTATCGCTTTAGATTTGTATGGAAAGCGACAGAATAGCGATACTTTTACTCCTACTGTGGAGGAAAGGGCGAACGACCTGTATTGCCACCTCATTTAGCAATTAGTATAGTGATCATGATCACGCTTTATCAGCTCCAATCCTAGAGAATCCTAGAGCGAGCTCTAGGATTCTAAAGGACTAGTTTTTGCCCGCGGTTTAGGATGCGTGGTTTCCGGGATAAAAAGTAGTCAACAGATACGTTTTTCCAAGTCGACAAAGATCTTATTGTTGAATCGCTTTTAGGTTATTTCTGTCCCATAAGAACTGATTTATGGAATAAAAAGTCTAGCCTATGTGTTATTCCAGGATCTACATCTATGCAAAATTTCATCTTGTTCTGTTCAGTAGTAGTTTTGACAATGTAACAAACTTCCATCATCCATCCATACATTTTTTTTTTTTCGATTTATAATATCAGTTTGACAGTAGTATGTGATAGTGTGACTTCATAATCTGCTTATTCACCTACTACGCTATTAAAAAAAGTCATACAAAACTAACCCTTATTCCCAGGTACTAATGGACATGTTCTACCAAGAATGGGAAGCGCCAGCCGAAGTAACCACCACTGGAACCGAACGAAGAGGTCGAAAAGGTTCACTTTCCTATGTAGAACTGGTCAGAGATTTATTGGCTGAGGAGAAACACTTTCTAAGGGATTTGAACCTTATCATCAGGGTGTTTAAGGATGAGCTGGAGACGATACTGGAATCTGACACTAGGGTGAGTGTTTCGACAGTGTATTTTATTGTTAGAGCGTATAAAGTTGATTTATGAGGGGTCGTGTGGTGGGGGCTTTGAATTTGCACCACCCAACTCTTCCCGCGGGTGTCGTAAGAGACGACTAAGGGATACCTACGGGGTGGCGGGCAGCAGCGTCTCCTGCAGAACAGATTCACCACCGAACAGCGATCCCCTAATGTTGTTGGGTGTTTTAGATGGTTAGATAATACTTTTATTCATCACCTTATACACAATATAACTTATAAACAGATAGTACTTAATTAAACATATGAAGAGAACAGCAATGGAACTGGCGGCCTTATCGCTTAAAGCGATTTCTTCCAGGCAACGGAACTATGTATAGTGCATCGGGGTAAGATCGTATTCGGGTTAAGATCGGATAAATCTAATAACTCCCTAATCTAGGGTGTTTTTGGGTTGTTGGCAACATAGTCGGCAACGCCATTTTGTCGAGCCCCCCCCATCAGTTGCCGTCAGCCGCTAGGTCGTGTAGGACGTGTGATATTTGTGTGAAAATGGAAATGTGTGTGAAAAATGTTTTTCTTGACTAAGACCGGATAATTTTATGTTATAGCACTTAAGATCAGAGCTATAGAAGCGGTTTTAGAAGGTTGTCCGATGTTACCCCGTCAACGTCCGATCTTTCCCGTAGTCTTCAAAATATTATTGTAACTTTAATCGTGATTAGCTCTGTCATCTTTACGTTTAGAGAATTGTCAAATACTCTGGTTTATAGACCTATCTTTTAAACGAAACTTTGGTATATTTATAGGTGGGCCAGCATTTTTAAAACCTACGAAAAAAATATTTTGTAACATCCTAATAGTTTTCTAAAAAAGCATCCGTTCTTACCCCGATGCACCTTATATAAAGAAAACTGTCTATGCATTATTTTAGATAGATAGATAGATAGACAATGCTTTATTCATCACCTTATAAAACAGATAGTACTCATTAAACATAATGTAGGGAACAGCAATGGAACTGGCGGCCTTATCGCGTAAAGCGATTTCTTCCAGGCAACCAAAACGGTGGTGAGAAAAATAGAGGATGGCGGTGCTTACAACATTAATTCAAACTGTTTTTACAAACTAATCCACATAGATAAACATATAATTAATAATTTGTCAAATTACATGTCAAAAATTGTTTTTACAAAACAAAATAATAATAATAATATCTAATAACAATTAGTTAACATTATTGATAATCTAAAAATTCGTCGTAGTTATAGAACGTCTTCTCAACGAGCCAGTTTTTAAGCTTCTTCTTAAAACTTTCGAGACTTGGTGCGTTCCTAAACTTATCTGGGAGCTTATGTTGTAGGTAGCCGGTCCCATTACGTGCGTCAACTTATCCGATTTGGCCAGTCGTCTTGCCGCAGGCACCAGCCAGCCACCCGCGGCATTGCGAGAGTTGTAGCAATGCAACTCCACCTACCATAATACCTACCTACTTTTACGCCGTAATTGGAATTTAACGTGTTATTTCAGGCAATATCACTAATATTCGGTAACATAGTGGATATCTACGAGCTAACGGTTACTCTGCTGGGAAATCTAGAAGATGCCATGGAAATGTCGCAAGATTCGCCTACGCCATACATTGGCAGTTGTTTTGAAGGTATGCTATTATTTTTAAGTGAAAAAAAAATGGTGGTTGTAAATAATCGTATAAGGGGTATTAGGTATTAGGGTTCATTAGGGGAGGCCTATGTCCAGCAGTGGACTTATATAGGTTGATGATGATGATGGTGATGAATCGTATTAGTTACTAAATAATGGAAGCATGACGATGGACTGCATCCCTTTATATTTAAAAATTTTGCCAAGTCTTTATGCTATCACATATGCCTACTTTTTGACCGGTCTATAACTGAAGGGACTGTACCATCGATTTGGAAGTTAGCATCTGTTACACCCATTCACAAAAAAGGGTCTAAACGTGATATTTGTAATTATAGACCTATTTCAAAACTATGCATACTATCTAAAATCCTAGAGAAAGTTGTGCATGAACAGCTCTACTCAGCCTAAAGTCATCTTTCATCAACCAGCAACATGGTATTCTAAGAGGTAGGTCAACTACTACTAATCTCTTATGTTTTATAGTCAAAACTCAAAGTCAAAAACTCTTTATTTCCATAAATACAATAAATGTACACTTAGAAAAGGTCAAATTCTTAATAATTAAACACTGACACGGAAATAAAGTGATATTTTTTATTTCAGTCGCTTCGGTATGTAGACTAAAGTAAAGAAGCGACGAAGAAACCTTTAGCCTGTTAGTTGTTATTTTTATGGATTTTGTCACTGATCGAATGGAGTCTGGGTCGATACAATTTATACTGACTATAGCAAAGCTTTCGACCATATTGACCACTCCATTCTAATGAACAAACTATGCGCTGCTGGTACAAAGGGCAATCTTCTAAGGTGGTTCGCCTCTTACGTTATGGTCGCTGCCAAACCGTGGTCCTAAACGGTTACGCTTCTGGAGTGTCGCCAATTCCATCTGGCGTTCCCCAAGGCTCGATTCTTGGTCCACTGCTTTTCATTATCTTCGTCAACGACATTGGCTCATGTTTTAACTACTATGATTTTCTGTTATTCGCCGATGATATGAAGATCTTTAAAAAAAGTTTCAATGTGATCTGGATCGCCTTTATTCTTACTGCACCATTAACAAACTTGACCTAAATGCCAAGAAGTGCTTCTGTGTCTCCTTCAGTAGGCCTCCTAACACCCTGATTCACCACTACAACATCAACAATCAAGCTCTCTTCAGAACTAGCTCTATTGGTGACTAAGAATTTCAGTTCACCTAAAACTCTAAAAATTATCTACTGCTCACTGGTCCAAAGTCACCTACAATATGCCGCGCAGGTATGGAACCCCCAGTACAATAAATATGTTTCTTTGCTTGAAAAACATCAGTGGAAATATCTGGAAATTTCTTAAGGTTATTAACTACAAGCGTAAGATCATTAACTCCGACTACATAGATAGCTGCAAACACTATCACTGGCTACCGCTTGAGTTGAGAAGAGAAGCTGTTGACCTGTCATTATTGCTTAACATTTACTTGAGTATGGTTGACTCACCCACGCTCTTATCCGGAATAGGACTAACCGTTCCGTCCAGCCGAGCTTGACGAAACCATCTCAAATTGTATATTCCGAACTGCGCCACTAATAACCGGAAAAACACATATCAACCGCGGACTATGCAAACTTTCAACACTAAGTATTTAAAAGAATGTGATCTCTTCTTTTGAAGAGATCACATTCTCCTCATTTCACATGCGCCTCACATGCGCCTCATTTTTGAGGCGCAATGCTTTTAAGAAGTTAATTAATATTAACTTCTTCGAATGAGGGCCTCAATTATTATTATTTACACCACAACTTTATTTACCACCCCAAATTGATAACCAATATCCATCCTAGTTCCCCTCCTTGTAGTTACCAATCTGTATCATTTGGAACTGACATCAGGCAAAGCAGACTAAATTTAAACTTTTTATTTAGATTGGATATTTTAAGAATACCTTAATAGAGGTAGTACCTCTGTTAAGGTATTCTTAAGGCACGCTGTAGGTATCTTTTATACATTGTATTACTATGTATAATTTTGTTTATTTTATCTATTAGTACTAGATCAGTTATTTAAACATACTATGAGTGGAAACTGTCTTGAGCTTAATTTGCTCTAGTTTAAAATTATATTGTTACCTAAACATAAGCTTTTTGTTTCCCAAATAAATAAATAAAAATAAAATAAGTAAATAGATCGATGACTGAACATGGGGTCATAATACCATATGAATTTTGGGCCTTAGAATGACCCAAATCAATTTTTATAATTTTTGAAGTTGACGAACCATTTTTTATTTATTTGGCAGAGTTAGCAGAAGTAGAAGAATTCCGAGCGTACGTTCGCTACGCCAACATCGTGACGAGAAAGGAGTCTCGAGACGCACTTCAGAACATTGTCGACGATCCCGTTGTAAGTGTTATCTTCAACCAGCGAAGGGAAGTCATGGTATATACGTCTTTTTGATTCCAGTAGAGCGGTTCCGCACTGCATCAGATCCGATCCCTTGAAAATACGTTCTGAAGTAGTTGTAGGACTATTTAAATAAATTATGCTGGACAATCCACGCACCATTATCTAGCCCCAAGCTTAGCAGAGCTCGTGTTATGGGTACTAGATGACTGATAAACTTAATACAATACATTACATAGATAGATGTTTTTTTATTAGACATAGAAAATACCCAGAACACCCGGAACAAATATTTGCAGATCGTACAAACATTTGTCCCAAAGCGGGAATCGATCCTGCAACCTCCTGCATCGCAGGCGGACCTTCGCCCGGCGCTCCACATCGGTCTTCAACATTCATGTGTATGGTAGTTAACGCACGACATCCGATTTTTCTCCGTCATTCGTAAATCTATTCAGAACAAAATATTGACTACTTCCATATTTTGTTCTATTCAGAACAAAATATTATTATACAACTCACAATTCAGCTACAAAAAAATATACTAAAGCTACTAAAAAATAATCTGACATATTTCCGTCCACACCTAAATAAATTCTGTAACGAAGCTGTCAATCGCCAAAAGTCCTGCTCCGGTACTTCAAGGAGCTGGACTGTTTAGGGCCTGTTTAGACAGGGGGACAATGCACAATACACTCCCATGCGAGATGTCAGTGCAGATCTCAGTTCCCCCACAAAGAATTAGAACTAAACGTATTTCAATGAAACGTTTGCCGACCACCAGGAATAGTAGATTGGATGGCCTAAGAAGATATCTTTCCGACAACATTTGGATGGACAATATCATGTAAAATGATTATCACTGATCAATAATGAATCCATCGTTTTGTTCCAGCTCTCAGAACGTCTAGACACAGCCGGTCACGGTTTCCGCCTAGCCGTCAAATACTACCTCCCTCGGTTATTGCTAGCGCCAGTAGCTCACGTGTTTCTCTACCATAGCTATGTGCTGTCGCTGCTACAGATCGCAGAGGCCAATGACGACAGGGAGAGCTTCAAACAGGTATGTAGCTCAAGTACTCTGCCCTCCTTAAGAAGAGTGCAGTAACTCAATAAAACATGATCTGGAGAAAAACGCGATTAAAAAAAATAAAAATGTTTTTGTTATTACTTAGAAACCCAACGAGCTATTGCAACATAGAAGGTGTCAAAATAAAGGAAAAAATAGCCAAAATACATAAAGATAAGAATTTTTAGTGTATATTTGATTTCTTTTAGTAAAAACTTAAAATTATGTTTATGTTTAGTTATTATTTTTATGGCGAAACAAGTATTCCTTATAATAAACGAAGTAAGTACCATAGTTACTGCACTAATCGTTAGTAAAGTTAGTTACTACAGTGTTTAGTTTTTAGTTTTCAGACATCAAGGGCACCAATTTAGAAATTATTTCAGCTTTTCGTTCTTATTTTATTCCCCTTGGTAAAGTTTTATTTTAATACGAAAAAAAAAATTACTTTTCCATATTTTCAGATGCAGAAAATTCAGCTCTTCCCATTCGGAATCATGCCTTTTTTAAATTTTAAGTGGAAGTCTCCTCTTGTGACATTTACAGACATGATTATCTTTCAAATATATTCTTGGCTCCCGCTTTCGTAGCAAATGCTGTGAACTCAATGAAATCAAAATTGAGTACTATTAATAAAAGCAATAATAATATGTGCTGCGTTTATTAATAGTGATACTCAATTTTACAATTTACCAAGTTAATTAAAATATGCAATAAAAGTGCAGTAAGTTAACATACTGCACTTTTATTAAGAAAATTATTTAAAAATGATTAGCTACTGCATTCTTGCTTCATAAAATTCTAGGTAATAAAAATAATTTTGACACGTTCTACAGCAGATATATATTTTTTCGGTGATTCCAAATATTTATCTAACTCAATTTTGATAAAAACCATAGTAACTGCACTCTTCATAGGGAGGGCAGTACTACGTTCCTTAGTTATTGCTAGCGCCTGTAGCTTATGTGTTTTTCTACAAAACAAGCATTGCTTGTGCAGATGACATGCACAATACTTAAACACACATACCCGGAACAAATACCAGATGGTTTCTACCAGTTCAATAATTCACTCTACGTTTTATTGTTTCAGGTTGAATGCAATCTTCATCCTATCAAAAAACTACTCATAAAAGCACTAGGAAACGGACCAAAAGTGTAAGTATCCAAGTTTTAGACACGATTTTGTTCGTTACATGTTGATGTCGAGCTAAGCGACATCTCTAAAAATCCACTCCATGATTTATTGCGCCAGACATGCAATCGCGACGACGCGACGCGTCACACACGGTTTTCTATCTTATCTATGCCTACCCACTTTATTTTAATCCTAACTAGCGGCAGCCCGCGGCTGCGTAAGCTTTTTTCCGGAATAAAAGGGTAGCCTATGTCCGGCCCCGGGATACCATCTACCTCGCTGCCAAATTTCACCGAGATCCGTACAGCCGTTCTTGAGTTATAAATAGTGTAACTAACACGACTTTCTTTTATATATATAGAATTCCTAATTACGTACCTACCTTTTGTTGGGTCACTTGTTATCTACGTGCTTGTCACCTTTTTTGTCTGGATTGTTAAACTCCTTAGATCTACCGTAACTTTAGCTAAGGCCGGCCGGCCTTAGACCGGCTACCTACAACAAGCTCCCAGATAAGGTTAGGAACGCACCAAGTCTCGAAAATTTTAAGAAGAAGCTTAAAAACTGGCTCGTTGACAAAATGTTCTATACCTATGACGAATTTTTAGATTCTCAATAATGTTAACTAATTTTTATTAGATATTATTATTATTATTTTATTTTGTTTTCTAAAAACAATTTGTGACATGTAATTTGAGAAATTATTAATTAAATGTTTATCTGGTTTAAGTAATATTTATTTTTAGATACATTGTATACGCATTCTAAGTGGACTTGTCATTAAACCGAAATAGTACCTATCTCTTAGCAGCTGCAGGGTGCTAACCATGAACGCCGCAGCTTCAGGGGTAAACATAGCAAAACAGGTGCCGAAAACAAATTAGTCCTATTTATCTAAAGTTTTTCAAAATAAATCAATTACCGATAGATGGATATGGAGAACTATATGTAGTAGCTTTTTTTATATTGAGCAGCGAAAGTAACTTCGTCCGCCTGTTAACTAGCTTAAAATAAATAAATAAATAATGCTAGACAATCCACACAGCATCATCTAGCCCCAGAGTAAGCAGTTGACGACCGATGTGGCGCGGCGGGCGAAGGTCCGCCTGCGACGCAGAGGGTTGCGGGTTCGATTCCCGCCTTGGGACAAATGTTTGTACGATCTGCAAATATTTGGTCCGGGTGTTCTGGGTATTTTCTATATATAATAAAAAAATATCTATCTATGTTATGTATTGTATTAAGTTTATCAGTCATCTAGTACCCATTACACAAGCTCTGCTTACTTTGGGGCTAGATGATGCTGTGTGGATTGTCCAGCATTATTTATTTATTCTAACGTCGGTAATATTGCAGCCATCGATGTGAAATAAACACTAGAATAATGTGTACGGTCTAGACTTTGATTCTACGTACTTAAAAGTGTAATATTGCAACCCTGTTGTCTTCCTAATCGGAACCATAGAACTATTTACTACTAATAATCCTTATTTTCTACAGAGATACATTAAGAATGGCTATGAGAGCGCGCCGCGCTCTGGCAATGGAGAAATGCTCAGAATTAGCGCGCACCGTTGACAACTGGGACCCGCGGCTAGTCGCGCATTGCTGCAATGAGTTTATACGAGGTGGGGCATACTTACTTACTGCTATAGAATTAAAATTATAAATAAGTGATGATTAATTATATTCATATATAATAAATTATCATTTATTTATAATTTTCACGGAATCTGACACAGATTCGCGAGAATTTCAAATATTTTAGCGATTTTAAATATTTTCTGCGTTCTGCAAGGAATTTAACTACCAGAAAAGTAGTTCTCCACAAATCATAGACAATTTTCCCACACACCCATGTTTTAATAAAGTATGATATAAAGGAGCTTTTGATATGATAATATGTTGATTTTTAGTATAAATCTCTTATTATTAATGAATCTCGTTTTATTTCTTGCGGTGGTTAGTGACCAAATTAAAAGTAGGTAGTTCATCCTCCGCAACTCGACTTCCCCACTGCTGGGTATAGGCCTCCAAACTGTTGAAATAAGTTAATATTTTTTTAAAAAATCTTGTACGATCTTAACATACACCAAAGCATGTTTTTTAGGGTTCCGTTCCCGAATGGTGAAAACGGAACCCTATTATAGACACATGAAACTTTTTGTAAACAAGTAACACTTCAACTGTAATAACAACAAATACTTTTTTTTCTATTTTAATTAAATATTAAGGGACTTTGTCGCTAAGCGACCACATCGCCCTATTAGGATATCAAACTTACGTATAAATTATACCTACTTACAACAATTTACTTAATAACAATATCGACAAAAACTTGGTGAATAACAGATAAAGAAACAAAAAAAAATAAAAAATTAACTTCTTAATTTAAAACAACATTCTGCCAGGTCATACAGCTGTGCTGCTTTGTCCGACAGAGGCGACGCCAATATAGCGTTGCAATGTCCGACATTGAGCACCTTGGAGGAACCAAACAATTTAGTTCTTTCACTTGCGTTCCGGCAACATTCCATCAACAAACAAATACTTAAAATATAATACCGTAGAAAATTTAAAGGGGTCTCCGAACATCTGAAAAGTTGATGTTCTTTGAAAAAGTTGCCTGATTTTTACGCTACGGAGCCCTTCGTGTGCGAGTTGACTCTCACTTGGCGGTTTATTTAGCATTGCTTATTATGATCACGGATATAAAAAATAATTTTAATTTGATTGTTTGTTACAGAGGACACGCTATCTAAGATCGGCCCCGGCAAGCGGATAGCCGAGAGGAGAGCGTACCTGTTCGATGGACTACTGCTGCTTTGCAAGCCTGTCACTAGTTTAGTAAGTAGCAGGCCTCTACACTTACGCGGTATTCGCTACCCAGACCGGCAGCGAACATTTTCCCCCGCTTCGCGCGTCATACCATTCAGATTCATTTATTTATTAATTGCAAATATGTACATAGGTAGCATAAGTTCTATTTATCGCTAAAGTACATACATCCGGTTAGGTATAGCAATTTATTATTTTGTCACAGCACCCACTCTGAAGCCCCGTTTAATCACGAGAGTGTGTCATATCGTATATAAACAGGGGAAATGCTTATGGTCATCGCTCATTAGATAGCATTAGACCCGCACCGCCTCGCCTCGTGCGCTTAGTATTCTTTATATGGAATTCTATAGATTAACTAGCAAATCCGGCGAACTCCGTTTCGCCACCAGATGGCTTCGTTTTATGTAACTAGAGGTATAAACCTCACGGAGCCCGAGACCTTTCCAACGAATACAAAACCGTGGAAATCGGTTCGTGCGTTCTGGAGTTATATGTCAATAAATGTCTCTCTATCTATCATATGCGCTCACTACAGCAAGATCGCCTCGTCCGCGAGCGGTCCACGCGCGGACGGCGCGGCGCATGGCGCTTGGCGCACTCTGTCATCTATCGCTGCTCGCATGCTTACCTCGCGTTGATAGCGCATTGCCAACGTATACGAAAACGTCCATCATCAACCATCTCTTTTGCTATCTTTAGATGACCCTAGTGTCTACGTAAACCTAATTCAGGATTTAGATAGATAGATAATACTAAAGTCATTTACAACGGGATATTTACCGTGATTTGAGTTTTGAGCTTTTTTGTCTTTTGCTACGAACGTTACCACTAAATGACTTTAGTGCCATGATGGATTTAAAAGAGATAGATAATACTTTTATTCATCACCTTATAAAACAAATAGTACTTAATTAAACATATTATAGGGAACATCAATGGAACTGACGGCCTTATCGCTTAAAGCGATTTCTTCCAGGCATCCAAAACGATTGTGAGAAAAGAATGGCGGTGCTTTATAAGTTTATAACATAAATTCTAACTATTTATACTAATACACATAATACGTACGTACTAAAATACATACAACAAAATAATTATACTTAGTAACTCCTGTAAGGCACATGCTACATGATCTAGTGTGACATGAAATTTCAATAGTAGTTTAGTAGTTGAATGACGCCATTGCACTAAATCCCTATTGGCCGTTCTCGCGGTTGTTCCCCGCACCAATACCCACACCCGCGCGGAAGTAACGGGCTTTTCAAATGTTAAGAGATTATTGGTCCACCCTGTACTTATAGACTTTCTTTTTGAAAGCGTGATGTGATGTGATTTAATACACTACTAACAAAAAAAAAACATGTAATATTTTTGACAATAAACAATATCTATCTACCAGATTATGCATTATATAATAAGTGAGTGGGATGGTACTATATAAATATTCTCATTACTTACAGGTGGGCGTGGGCAACAGCGGAAGTGGGAGCGGCCTGTCCAGTGGGATGCAACAACTGAAGCTGAAGGAGAAACTGCATGTTCGGAAGATGGAGCTCGTTGATAGGCCTGATACGGACGGTAAGTTCTATTTAAACCAAACTAGCTGCAGCTTGCGGCTTCGCAAGCTTTTTTCCGGAATAAAAGGTAGCCTATGTCCGGCCCCGGGATACCATCTACCTCGCTGCCAAATTTCACCGATATCCGTTCAGCCGTTCTTGAGTTATAAATAGTGTAATTAACACGACTATCTTTTATATATATAGATAGATATCAAAGTGCTTTATTTCCTGTAGACCTTACAGGACTCTTGGACACGTCCAAAATTCTAATTACATAATTTAAACTAGGAAATAAAGTGATGACTTTGATTTTTTGTATATTTTAATCTTTTTAAGGTAAAGTAAAGAAGCAAACAAGAAACCTTTATCTTGTTAGTTTGTTAGTTTTCGAGTTGGAGCAAAACTTGTCCCAAGCTTTTTTATCCTCTATTCGATATAATCTGATATTTTGTAGTAAGCCTTTTTACAAATATGTTTGACAATTTGTTTGAATTTATTTATTGATAATTTTTTCAACTCTCCTAGTTGAAAAAATTTTGTTGTAGAAGCGTATACATTGCCATTTAAAAGATACATTAACCTTGTGTAGCCTAGTTGTGGGCACAGCGAGTTTATTCTTATTTCTAGTATTTAAATTATGTACATATGTCAACCGATATATAAGAATAGATTGATGTCGCATTTAGAAATTCGTCTGCGTCTGTCAAATGATGATTTCTCCTTTTATTTGCCTTTCATTCATTCATGACGATTTTGTCTTCTCAATCAATCAATCAATCAAATAGTTGTATTTGCGAAAGTATGATAGTACCTGTGTAAGAACAATGTGTAGATCTTAAAATTAAAGAAGTTCTCATACGTTTACTTATTATTTTACTTCTATAGCGACATAGGCGGTTTAAGAGTTCGCACTCTTAAAAAAAATCTAATATTGATCCCAATTCCAGCATGCCAACCCATTCGCACCAATGACGCCTCCAAATTGAACAAAATCTAGCGAAAGAACGATTTTATTTAGTTTGTTGAAATTCCACACATGTGATCCAAATTCTATTTTTTTATAAGATGATTCCTATCAGCCAAGACACGTCCACTGTTGGACAGAGGCCTCCCCCACACGACGCCACAAACAGCAGTCCTGAGCCATATCCATCTACTCGACGGGTCCGTCCATCCAGTAGTGACTGATCCATTGTGCGCAAGCATATTAGAAGCACAACACACCATTGAGCCACTGCCACATTGTCACAGATCGTCAAACAAGCTGATAATAGTGATGTCCCAATAATTATCCTTTTCACCAACAGAATGGCGGCACGTAGTAGAGCTATGCCCACGTATGGGCGCGCCCGTGGCGGTGGCGTGCGGCTCGTGCGCAGAGAAACGGAACTGGATGTGCGATCTTGTCATGCTCAACACTAAACCTATGTTGGACCGCAGTCTAGACAGGTATGTCTCTTGTGTGAACAACAAACAAAATAGGTTCTAAAGAAAAGCCTTGAGGTATCCCCTAACAAAACAGTTCATGACCGTTGTCTGAAGTAAAAAGAGAAACGGACTTGAAGAAGAGCCTTGAGGAACACCAAGCGTTCGGACTTGTGGCGATATTATGAGCTGTATTCCCGTGTAAAAATAAATCGCAAAGTGCACGTCGACTCGCAGAGGGTTTTGTACCGTAAAAATCTGGCAACTTTTTCAATGAACATCAAATTTTCACTTGTTCGGAGACCCCTTTAAATATTCAACTTTGTTATATTTTTAGTATTTGTTGTTATTACAGTTGAAGTGTTACTTATTTATAGAAAGTTTCATGTTTCTACCTATTGTGGTTCAAGAGATACAGCGTTGCCAAACGATGAGCAAAAATAGCAAAAAAAACGTAACGTTCTTTGTATGGAAGCCCCCTTTAATTTTGATATTTAGTTTATTTTTATTATTTTCTGTTATAGCGGCAAGAGAAATACACATTCTCTGAAAATTTCAACTGTCTACCTCTTATGGTTCATGAGATAGATCCCTATAGACACAATAACAGACGGACGGACAGCGGATAGGGTTCCGTTGTCACCCTTGGCTACGGAACCCTAAAATGTTAAACTGTTACGGAGTTAAAGTAGAATCCAACCCAAGCTTTTTATCCTTCCAACAATCTGATATTTGTAATAAGTAAAGATAGAAAATTTAAGCTATAAATTAGATAGATGATTTTTTCCCATTAACTCACTATAGCCTTTCTTTCCAGCATCCTACTAGACCTAGAAAAGCGGCATCCCCTACAGCTACCGCCAGCAGAGTTGTACAGATTCGCCGTACCCGACGGTCCAGACAACATTGTATTAGAAGAGCACAGTCCACACAATGTGCCGCTTATAAAGGTGAGTTCAAAGCGCAAAACAAAAAGAAGATGAGGAATTTGTGAACGAACCGCAATTTCTTTGATGAAGTGCACTTTGAATTGCTTTAAACTTAACCGAGCGCGTCATTACTGTCAAGATTACTGCGAATTGTCTTAAGGGGCGAATCTAACTGGTTTGGTTGTCAAACTAGGCCTTGATCTCACTACTCACTGTATCCCCGTGGTATAAAATTCAACATTTTTACTTTGGTTCCTTGAATGTGAAATACGGCTGAGAAAACAAACGCGATAAAAAAAATAATGAAAATGCACTGTTTCGCACATAATTTGGTCGAGAACTCAGGAACCCTGCGGTCTACTGAAATTACTTATATTTTGATTCGTAGGTTATTTCTAATTAATTGGTTCCTTGAACCAATTAATTAGTTATTAATTGGTTCCTTGAACCAATTAATTAGAATTGTCCCGCTCCTATGAATGCGAAATCCTATGCCTAACCTTATCACAAAATGGCACGCATGCCCTCTTAAAGACACGATGCTTCCGCAAAAGAACGAACATTCAAATATGCTTATCGCCGTGCTCAGTAGAGATACACTTAACATTACAACAAAAACAAAAAGCTATCGCGCCACGACCTTACTTGAATCAAGCAAGCCTGACAGCCTTCGGCAATATATAAAAAAAAAGGAGTTTATTCATCAAAACTGTATAGGTTATAAATGAGACTTATCTTAAGTCTTATAAGTACTTATTGTTAGATTTACTACTAAGGATAGACACTAATTTGATTTAGAACAAATTTGAAACATGGTTTTATAGAGAAAGTACTTAGGCGAGGTGAAAATGATGAAAAGGTTCAGGACGATGCTGAATCGCTGATTTTCAGTCTCACCTGGAAATAGTCCGCTGTCGACACAAAGTGTAGGTAGTTATGGTCTCGATATAGCTTGACGCTCCAGCTATCGCTGCGCGGACAGCGAGCGGACAGTCAGATTTGAGGCGGAGCGGTTCTGGTGCACTACCTATAAAGCTAAGACCTTTATTCAGTTATCAGATGTAATAATTTAATTACCAAACTCATTTGTTACAGGGTGCAACACTCCTCAAACTAGTCGAACGTCTAACCTACCATATATACGCGGACTTGAACCTCGTCCGAACATTCCTGACCACCTACCGCTCGTTTTGCTCCGCGTCAGAGCTGCTAGACCTTCTCATCGAGAGATTTCACATCCCCGAGCCGGGAGATGTTTATGATGCGCCTAGACACAGTAAGAGATAGCATAAAAAGCTTTCATTGACGTTATGTGAACTAGGAATAGGAGCAGACAGAAAGACGAGCCCTGAGCTACTCCGTAGGCTCTTTACTGGCTATCAAACTTGCCACGGTGAAGTGTTTATAAAACGCTATAGTCAAATCCCGACTATATTCTACTTTTCAAAAGAGACTTACTGGTGTAAATCTAAGTAGTCAACTAATAGATTTGACATACCATTAATATTGATTTTAATTTCTCCAAATGTTCTTTTGCGCACGCCAGTACCAAGGATCAAGACACGTAAAAAGGATCATAGTCCCAACACTTCTTTACTAGAAATCGATATAGGTAAAGTATTAAGACTAGCTGTTTGCATGCAATGGCCGTGTGATGCTGGCTTAGAATCTGCACCACCCAACTCTTCCCGCAGGTGTCGTAAGAGGAGACTAAGGCAGGCAGCCCTGCAGAACAATTCTACCCCCGAACTGTGATCCCCAACCCGCATTCCCAGCGTGGGGTTCATATGGGCTATACCCCCCATATGATAAAAGCCAATAAGGCGCTTATCAGGGGGAGGCCTGCGTCCAGCAGTGGACCAATATACATAGGTTGCAGATGCAATCTCTATTCGAAACTTATAAAGACAAGGGTTTTCAGAGCGTCATTCATGTGCGAATTTTCTTGTTATTTGTCTTTGATATTTCACGTGAATTTGGAGTACCTATTTTTATTAGAGTAGTGCCAAAATAAATAGACTCATTCATGAAATGATGTTGGAATCGGCTGATACCAAAAGTATAAGCCCCGCAAGTTAATATTGCGATGGAACCTTGTCACAATAACAGCTGCGTGACGTCATCCGTCGCAAAAAAGTACAGATAGCAAAAAAAGTAATAAAAAGTAAATAAGCTAGGGTTATGGGATATTTGTATTTAAACCAGGTTGTTATGTAAAAAAGGCACAGTTTATATTTTGGATAACTAACTTAGAGTCTTCTTTCACTTATAAAAAATAATTGTCCACTTTAATTATCATTTCACGAGCACGACTGTTAATTAATTTCTTACTCATTTTAACGGGTAACAGGTAACAAAACTCAAAAATAACAATAAAACAGGATAACAAAAACAAAAAGCTATAACAAGTACCCGATGCGCGTAAGCACGTAAGCGCGGGCTGACCTTGCGAACGGTACCGACGGTGCGACGTCGACTACGTCACCAAGATGGCCGCCAATCGCAATATCAACTTGCGGGGATAATATCTTCTTTATTTATCAAGCTGCTGGATCCCACTGTTGGGCCTTTGCCCAACAGGGGGATCCAGCAGCTTGATAAATTAGTAGTGACCAGTAGTGGTAGGGACCTTTGTCCCTACCATAAAAGGTGATGAAAGTATCGTTAAAGTGTTAAGTCGTAATGACTTAAATTGAATTTTTACCAAACGACAACCAGTCTTACATGCATCTGCAAATCTTCCATCTTTTATATCTGTTTCATCGCGGCCTTTTCGAGAAACGTATTATATTTATTAACATTGAATGTTTTATTCACAGCAGAAAGTATAGAAACGGTAGCAAGCAGCGATGCAGAGAAACTAAGTAAAAACACGGCGAGAGAAGACTGGAAGCGGTATAGGAAAGAATTCCAACAGCCGGTTAAATTTAGGTAACTTTTTCAAAATTTCTTTTGCCGTTATAACTATAACTAAAAACTCCATAATTGCAGAGAAAAACTTAAATTCCAGTTCGGAAATGATAGACGAATGAAACCTTTACAAACCAATAATAGTTTCGAACTTCTGCGATTTGCGCTGATGGTTTAACTATTATTGTTTTTCTTTTATTCTTCGAGTGCCACCGTCTATTTTGTTCTTGCATGTCCAGTCCATCCCAAGGTTGCCAGGAAGAGATCGTTCATAGCGATAAGGCTGCCTTTGTGCTTCGTCTACTCTTAGCATCTATTTCTGAATTGTTTTCTGTCTTTGTGTGGTACAATAAAGTATTATCTATATAACTATCTATAAGTATTATTAAATATTTTCAACCAATATTTATCTACGGGTTCAAGTCCCGTGGAAGTTGAAAAGTTTTTGGGATATTATTTGAGATCTTAGAAATTACTCTGAGTGTGTGGGCTTACGCACTAT
Organism: Eupithecia inturbata; assembly: GCA_963662085.1. Taxonomy (NCBI): domain Eukaryota; kingdom Metazoa; phylum Arthropoda; class Insecta; order Lepidoptera; family Geometridae; genus Eupithecia; species Eupithecia inturbata. The sequence goes on along the minus strand of OY759206.1, from coordinate 2,693,213 downwards.
AATAACAAAAACCTTAATATTTCTTTGATTTTATAATCCCTTTGTTTACAAAAAATATCTAGGATTCTAAAACCGAGTATAATGTGGTTTAATGGCGCAACATTGATGAACATTATATATACTTTTCTAAATAAATATTCCATCTATATATCCTCTGATATATAACTTTATTCGCAGGGTAATAAACGTTATCAGACATTGGGTTGACCAGCATTTCTACGACTTTGAGCGGGAGCCGGCGTTACTCGAGCGGCTGCGAGAGTTCCTAGAGTCGGTCGACGGAAAGCCGATGAGGAAGTGGGTTCAGAGCGTGCTCAAGACATTGCAGAGAAAAGTAAGATATTAAGATGTTAAATATTTAGTAACTAACAGGCCTCTGTATATAACAGGCTGCCGGACACAATCCGAGGGGATGCAACCTACACAACGGCCTTCAGATTGAGGCTACGCAAGTGGATTCTAGAAAATTCGTTCTACTCTGTAAAAGACTTTTATGAACTGCCAATTCTTTAGTCATAGTTATTTTGAATTTATTATAATTATAAAATAGATTATTGTTATTTAAGAAATATGTACCTACATTGTTACCTACATGACTTATAACATGGTGTTGTCAATAAAGATATTGTATTGTATTGTAACGATTCCGCGCAAAACCTCTGATAAATTATCTAACAAAATGCAATTTGCGTGCGCCGCCCGCCCTCCTACAAATTGCAATGTCATGCAATTTGTAGGAATCCAATCAAATCAAATTCATATATTTTGCGAAGATGGGTTTACAGGGATGTTAGATTAAAATAGAATGAGCACAACCATGATCAGCTTTACATCATGCAAAGTCAAGATAAATGTATATAAATAAATACGATGTCAATAACTAAATTAATTAATAATCAATTAATTGTCTTATTCTAGAATTTATCCATCAGATATTCATTAACATTGTAATAGGCCTTATCAATTAACAATTGTATTAATTTGAGTTTAAAAAATGAATAGTATTGCTTTCTTTAATGCTTGTAGGTAGGTGATTATGGATACGAGGTGCCATACAAAATATACTCTTATTAAAAAGTGTTGACTTATTTTGAGGGCAATGAATTTTCTTGTCAAGGCGCCTTACATTTGAGTTTGTCAAAGAAATACAGATTACTTTTTACGAACACTGCAGTCTCAAAGATGTATATGGATGGCAAGGTTAGGATTTATAGGAGTGAGGAGCATGGTAAAAAAACAGACTTTTGCAATATAAAAATGCGAAATCACTTACCCTCCAACTTAAAATGATTATGAGCAAACAATAATAACTCAAAACTGTTTTTCTGGTCGTATAATTCTGTTCGTTGAATTCTGACAAATAAACAACAATAACTCATCTTTCAGAGTATAGAAGCTGAAAGCGGCGCAGGCGCAGGCGTCGCACACGTCTTCGACCGCGCACCCCCGCTAGTCATACGCCACGTCGCGGACCCCGACAAATACAGTTGGCACCCCCTCTCACTGCACCCCTTGGAACTGGCGAGACAACTGACCTTATTGGAATTTCAACTCTATAGACAGGTAAGGTTAACAGCACCACCGGTAGCTACCAGCCGCGTCGCGGGCTCCATCTAGGAATGGCCCGTGACTACGAAATTGCCACGCATAATTTTATTAGCAACTGTTTACAATTGGAACCTGTTTATAAATGTGGCTGATATGTCAGAAGACATATCAGCCACATTTATAAACGCCTTCAAAAATAAACAGCCAAGTGCAAGTTGAATCGCACACGAACGGTTCCGTCATCAAGGGATGTTCTTTGAAAAATCAGTAATTTTGCACCAAAAATCAAAAGTGCCGGCCAGCGAATAATTTTGGTCACACCCTCCAACCATAAACTCTACACACAAAGTAGAGTTTATAGTCACTGTGTCACTTTTTAGGGTTCCGTTAGTAGGGTGAAAAAAAGAGTAGTGAAACATATTATTATAATGTTTGCTTTTAGGTGAAACCGTCAGAGTTAGTGGGAGCGGTTTGGACCAAGAAAGACAAGGAGAAAACTAGTCCCAACTTATTGAAGATCATCAAACATACCACTAATGTAAGTGACGTTCGGACACAGCGCAGCGGGAGAAAGTCCGCCGGCGACGCAGGAGGTTGATGGTTCGATTCCTGCCTCGGGACAAATGTTTGTGCGATCTGCAGATGTTTGATCCGGGTGTTCTAGGCATGTTATGTATCAAGTATAGCGGTTATCTTGTGCCCATAACACAAGCTCAGCTTACTTTGGCACTAGATGATGCTGTATGCATTGTCCATCACTATTACACTATTATAGTTAAATCAATAATTGTGTATCAATAATTAATATGTTTTTATTTTGAATTTACTATCATTATAATATAGAGTATTGTTATTTAAGAAATATGTACCTACATTGGTACATACTTGACTTATAACTTGGTGTTGTCAATAAAGTGTATTGTATTGTATTGTATACTAGCTGGCCCGACAGACGTTGTCCTGTCTTAACGATGAATGTTGAATTCGATTTGGTATTATGGTATTTTCTAATTTTCCGCACAACTTTCTTATATTTTTCTTTCATAAGAACCTTCTCCTGACAATAACAAACATAACAAAAAAAGAATTAGTGAAATCGGTTCAGCCGTTCACGCGTGATGCCGTGACCATGGGAAATAGGGATACAATTTAATTTTTCCTATAGATTATTTATTCATCAAGACTTTTTATAATACTCACGTACTCTACTCCCACAGTTCACCCGATGGATGGAAAAATGGATAGTCGAAAGCGAGAACCTAGAAGAAAGAGCCGGCTGCGTCTGTCGCCTGCTAGAAGTTGGACTAGCTCTGAACTCTCTGAACAACTTCAACGGAGTGTTGGCGGTCAGTGCGGCGTGTGGCAGCGCGGCCGTGCACCGACTGAGGCAGACTTTCCAGGTGACGTGATCATGCTATCCTAGTTCACTGCTGGACATAATGCCTCCCGAATGTCAGCATCTGCCAGTAGTCTAGAGACAAGACACGGGCTTGGCAGATGGTAGATCATCATCAGTGGCATCGTGGCGAGCGAAGCGAGTCGCCTACTTTAACATAGTATGGACAAGCGTGCTTCTATTCTTTCATTGATGTATCTTAGATAACTAAAACAGATAACCTCAGCAAAAAAAAAAAACTAAGGCTCCTATTATGAAAGCTCAGTCATAAATCTATGCTTGAGTGACGTTTATGCCATAGAAAACCGTTACTCAAGCATATATCGATGACTGAGCAAGCTTTCGTAATACGGGCCTAGGACTCGATTGGTACAAACGAACTCGCCGCTACCCTACAATGATCTGGCAGCGTCAAATTCTCCAGGCTGTAAAGGTACTCAGACAAAGATCGAGATATGACTCACTGGGCTCATCTCTTTATACGACACATTACCGGATTATCAATTTAAAAATCTGCAGCTTTTTAAGGCCGCCTTTGTACTTCGTCTACTCTTAGCATCTATTTCTGTATTGTTTCCTTTCTTTGTGTGGTACAATAAAGAATTATCTATCTATCTAACAGCAGAATAAAAAAGGAAAAAAATAACGTTGCTTATTTTCAGATGGTCCCACTCCGCCTAATCCGAGCCTTAGAAGAATTTCGCGAGTTGAACTCGGACCATTTCCGGCGCTACCAGGAGCGCCTGCGCAGCATCAACCCGCCCTGCGTGCCTTTCTTCGGGATGTATCTCACCAACATACTGCATATAGAGGAGGGCAACCTAGGTCAGTGTTTTTTTTTTTAACGTGAATAGATAGAATGAAAAAAAATAATTTTACGAATCCTAAATCTACTACACAACACAATAACTTAAGAGGACGCAATGCGCGCCAAAACAACTCCAAACAACGACAAATTTAAAACTAAGCGACAATTGGCGGTCTTATCGCTCAAGAGCGATCTCTACCACGATTTAGCTACGAATGTGTCCTAAAGAGCGCAATACCTAGTAATAGTTTCTATATATTAATTTTAAATGTATTGTTCACAGATTACCTACCAAATTCAGAATTAATAAATCTATCAAAGAGAAGAAAAGTCGCAGAGATCACGGGCGAGATTCAACAGTACCAAAATCAACCTTATTGTCTCACAGTTGAATCCAGAACTAGGGTAAGATTTGATGCTTTTTAACTACTGTATAGATGAATTTTTAGAAGCTAACGCGATCCCCTTTTATTTTTACGTATACTGGAGGCCTTGAATTGTGACGCCAGCTTTTAATAATGTATCTATACTCAGTTTTAGAATCTTAGATATTTTTGGTAAACAAAAACATTTGTCTATGAAAACCTAACTCAAAGTAACCACTAATAACAAGAGCAATAACTTCATGAACAATTTATGCGCGTAGCAAAAAGGTTTGGTAACCCAGTTTACAAAAAATATGTAGCACGCCCTGCCCTGCCTTGGCATCAACCTAAAACCGTTCATCCATAATTATTGACGAGTAAAACATGTTACTCACAAAACTAGATGTAGAATGTTTGAACAAACCGCCCATACTTAACCTAAAATTCACTCTGTTGTCGCGTCTTTTTACACGCAATTCACAATACTTATCGATTTGTGATCCTTCTTTCAATAAATATTGCTTACAATATCTGAAACTCGACGCCAAGCAAGTGAGTTTCATTTTGTATCGTGGTTTGTTCACAAACATTTCACATCTAATTTGGGTAGTGTATAGAATAAGCTGATTTAATCGTTGATTTATTTCACAGGCGTTCCTAGAAACCCTGGAACCGTTCCCGGGTAAAGACGACAACGAGATAACTAACTACCTCTACGCGAGGAGTCTAGAGATCGAGCCTCGCCCGCCCGTCAAACAGACGCCTAAATTTGTATGTATATAGGGTGTTAGTCAAACTAGTGCACAATATTGAAGGTGGCGTTCCTACAGATTCAGTGAACAAACCAAGCCGCAATCGATTTTTTTTTCCGAATTTTTAATATTGTTACAAATTTTGCCTTATTGGCAGCGTGGTCTTTGACTGCGTTTGCCTGGTGTCGCCGTCAGGTAGGACGAAGTGAGGCGCGCATCGAAGAGGTCGCCAAGTTTGGGATGCCTTAATTATTTAATTATAAGCGTCATAGCGAACCGCGTACATAATTTTCTGCCTAATTTTGTATGTACCTCTAGATACACTGAAATTGATCTGTCAGTGGAAATTAATTATGTTGTGGTTCAGCGTCTAATCCTGTGTTCTTATAATTTTTGTAGAAATATCACGATTTCATGACTTCATTCTTTGTGTCTTGTATTTGTCAACCGTTGCCGTAGATTATGTTTCTTTAATGTTATATCTGTGAATGTTTCGTGTTTTCATATTTTGTGTTATCTTCCGTGTCGTCAGCAAACGGCTCTGTCGGAAGACCAGCGTTGGATGTAATGTTTTTACAGCTAGCTCATGCTGAGACAGAGACCGCTTTGTGACTCAATGCAAAAACTAGTACCTAAGCTTTGTTTTTATTTTATTTTTTAATCATATTTTGTTTTTGTTTATTTGAGTTACAAATAAAATAAATATTCTATTCTATTCTATAATTTTTTTTTGGCATAACATTTTACTGTCCTCTTTTTGACATTTTATAGATTATTACTCCACGTATGTTTTAATTTAACGATAATCATTTTTGGGTTTATGAGAAAAATAATAAAAAACAACTATGTATTTTTCCCTCGCCAGAGTTTTGGATGTTTATGTCAGTTATTTACTTGTTTATTTTTCCTCCGACAATAACCGAAGAGTCCATAACTGCCTTTTTTTTATTTTCTATGAACAACCCTTATGGTGTTTCCTATGCTAAAAGTTTGTTTGAAATTGTTACAATATAAATTATTTAAAAAGTGTAACGACATCAAGTGTAACATGTGTACCTACGGTGGAATAAATAAATAAAAAAAATATATAAAATAAAAATATTTTCAGTTGAAGCTTAAAAAGCATACGGTAAATGCCCTTATTTAATTCTACTTGTCCTAAACTTGTAAAAACCAATGAGCTTTTGTAGACAAGTGATTTTATTTAATTTGTATTTTACTATTTACATCACAATCATAATAACACACAAAAATTCAATAACTTATCTTATTAAATTATTCCAATTCCATTTGCCCCTGGTGGACCATAAACGTGTCAAGGGATAACTAGATGAGTGATGTTATGGCCTATACGCTGTCGCAAAGTGATCAATGATTTTATTTATCTATTTACGGCTGCGTTATTTAATTTTCCTTCGCTACTTTTTTGTCTACCGAGAAGTTTATTTTTCCATCTGTTCTGACTTGCAAGTTACATTTATTTCTTTTTGATAAATTATGATAGCGAAACGTTAGTAACACAGAAAGGTGCAGCTTGAATTAGACTTTATAGAAATGCAATAAAGTCGATTTCACAAAATGTGTTAGTTATTTAATTTGGCTTCTACAGCAACGATATATCACTTTTGACCTTTTGACTGACCGCTCACAGTGATTTCTGTTTGTAGGATAGTCGGTGAAATCTATGACGTCACGCGGGACTTCGTTGTCGCGCTCACGGTAATACGGAACGCGTGTGAGCGCGATAATATCGATTTTAGCGTAATTCGGAACGCACTCCATATTTTATCACGCGCAACGAGCACAAAAAAGAATCGATCTATCTTTTTTTTGTTTCCAGCCTAGGAAGTACCCAGATCTATCGCTAAAGCAAGTGAAATCATCAAGAAGACATCACGACTCGGGGCACCATAATAACAACGATGATACGCTCAGTAAGTTCTAGGGCCTGTTTTTTGAAACTATGCTCAGTCATCGATCTATGCTTGAGTAACGATTTTGTCATAGAAAACTGTTCGTCATCGATTTACTCAAGCATAGGTCGATGACAGCAAGCTTTTATAATAAAACTTAAACTACATGTACTCTGTAGCAAAACACGAATAAAAATGCCTACTTATCTAATACTTACACCCGAATTCAATAACAATACTTATGTAAGTTAGCAAGCAATACTGCGCTAAGTAAGGCTCTGCGCTCTGTGCTCTGCGTTCGCTATGGTAGGCCATTTCCTTCACAAACAACACTCAAGCGACACTTTACTATGCGAACGCACTGCGTCGATTACAGATCGGTGATTGGTCCGTTTCTGTTGCTAAGATCACTATAATGTTTGGCAGATTTGGGGATGACATTAATATAACCTAAAAACACCTGCACAGATTTAATAAAACAATTTTGTTTCCATAGAAACTGAATATGAATACAAACAAATTCTCAAAGCATAGCAAAACATGAGTAATGTAAATTCCGTATAAAAAGACGCGGCAACAGAGTGAATTTAGGTTAAGCATGGGTGGATTGTTTACAAACATTCTACATCGAGTTCGGCTAGCGTTCTTTCAACACGAACTATAAAAATAATTATTGGTTCATAGTAATCTTTATTGACAAAGAGTTCATAGTTAACGCTTACATTCACAATGAATTCGTCTAACTACGAAAGTTTTAATTTATGAAGCTCGTTATTTATGAAGCTTACAATCTCTCACATTTATTAATTCTTTCGCGATCTGCTCACATATTAAAGATTATTTATCGGTTATTTATGGCGTCCGCGTGGGCCGGCCATATCTCGCGAAGAACCGACAACCGCTGGGGTAGACGTGTTCTTGAGTGGAGACCGCGACTCTGCAAATATAGTGTAGGACGCCCTACAGCCAGGTGGGAAGACGACCTGCGAAAGACTGCAGGCAGATACTGGATGCGGCAAGCTGAAGACAGGGCGCTATGGCTCTCATTAGGGGAGGCATATGTCCAGCAGTGGACTAAGATAGGCTGATGATGATGATGATTTATCGCGTACCGTTTTGAGGCGACTCGGTCGCCCCGTGACCACGATCGCTGCAACGCGATGTAAACGTACGGGAAAATAACTCAAAAGGTACGCGATAAATATTCGATAAATAATATCTCATTAACATTTTAATCTTTATTGAAAAAGAAAATTCAAATTCAAAAATAAAAACAAATTAGAACTAGTATTTACAATTGAAACAATTAAGCTAACTGCAGACTGTTGCAAACAATCTACAGGTAGCTATTAACATTAACATAGGAATCAGTTTTAGATGTGTCTGTCTTGTTCAAGAGAACAGATGAAGATGATGAGAAATGATGTAGGTAGGTAAAGCAAGAGCTTTACCTACCTACATCATTTCTTACACATGTTCAATCTGTCATCTATTTAATTAATCCTCATGTGTAAACTTTCACCTATTCAATTACTAGTACCTACAAACTTACTTATCTTTAACTGATTAAACTTATGTCTGTGTTGTTCCTGTGAAGCCAAATAAATCTTATCTTTAAAGCGCTATCCCGATCTAGAACAGTGCCGCCACCTAGTTTAACTTATGATTACGTTAAACAAAAGATTTTTTTTAAATCCATTGGGCAGTTTGCGATACCTATCATAAGCTTTTTTTTAATGCCTCTGTAATAGTTTTATTTTGTATAGTTTAGACAGAGATGCGAAAAAAGTTTGGTGGCCACCAAGAGCAACTTCGCACCTTTGCATAAACTATACAAAATAAAACTATTACAGAGGCATTAAAAAAAAGCTTATAATAGATATCAGAAACTGCCCAATGGATATTAGAAAATTTCTTTGTTTAACGTAATAATAAGATAAACTAGGTGGCGGCGCTGTTCTGGGTCGGGATAGCACCTTAATCTAACACGTAAATATTTGACAGGTGTATCTCAGCTCTCCCCTACGGGTAGTTCTTGGGACGGTCAGTCTGTCGCGAGCTTACCCATACATCTGCACCAAGACGACCATAGAGGTAAATATGATACGATGTCATGCTTGAAAAAAAAGTGGTTTTAGAATTTTTTTAGGTTCTACAATTAATTTCGATACCTAGCAGATAAGAAGTTTTGCGCACATTGTAAGCCATTTGCTATGAATCTTTGCTTATTTAATGTGCAGCAAATGGCTTATAATGTGTAAAGTTGGGACAAGTTTTGCTCCAACTCGAAAACTAACAACCTAACAAGGTAAAGGTTTCTTGTTCGCTTCTTTGCTTTACCTTAAAAATATTGAAGTGAGCAAAAATCAAAGTGATCACTTTATTTTCTAGTTTTACATAATATGTAATTTGAATTTTGTGTCGTGTCCAAGAGTCCTGTAAGGTCTAAAGGAAATAAAGCACTTTGAATTTTGAATTTTCAATACAGAACTCGTCAAAACTTAAACAAACTAATGAGGCGTTTTCTTAATGTCAATAATAGTTCGACCAGACTGAAAATAGTTTGAAATTAAATGGCTGAAAGTGGCAAACCCTGCTAGGTTGATATGATACTCTACCAGAACCTTTATCCTTCCGCGAAAGAGCCCTGTCATATATTTCGGTCTAAGGTAAACAGGGATTTTTTCTTCTTTGGAAAACGCCTTATTAATGTTGCCGTCCCTTTCGTAACGATCGAAATAAAAAAGACGGCCACACCGGGGTTTTCCAGGATTTCAGCATTTATAACATTAGTGTGATTTTTTTCCAATTCAGAATAGTTTGATGTTTGTTGTGCACATCGAGCACATACCCAGTAGAGAGGAAATATGGTCTTTCTAGTTCTGAGACTGATCAGTGTTTTTTCACTTATACAATGTCAACTCTCGCTCGCTATATAGTGTTTTGCTGACATAATAAAATAATGTATTGATACTCCCGATATAACAAGATGTAATTATAATTTATCAATTTGATTAAGTTATTTGATCAGTGTAACTTTTATAAAAACACTTCTTTTTGATTATTTCATCGATATAGTAAAAAATGTAACTATATTTTTCTTACAATATTCATTTATTTTTAAATATCAAAAGAGATTGCTCATAGCGGTAATAAAGATGCCCTATGTACTCCCGCGATTATTTTTAATGGTAATTTCCTTTATTTTTTTTCGTTCTATCTAATATAACAATGGCACACTTGTAATTAGGTATACACGTATTTGATTTATTTGCTTGTTAAAAATCATAAACTCACTATTATTGACGTAAATAATTTTCGCGACGGTCATAGTTTATAAACACTAACTATCGATATCGATAAAAATATTTGCTTGCCCAACTCGAGTGTGGTGCTTGATTTTGAGTCGGCCAATCGGAGTGTAGTGGTCGCCGCAGTGATTTGGCGGAATTGTTGTCTGAACAAAATAAATGACATTTCCTCTCTATTGGGTATGTGCTCGATGGTCGTGCATGATACCCGAGCAAATTTTCAACAAAATCAATGTTCATTGTGTCTTTGTTGCCTCCGGATCGTAGAAACAGCCCGTTTGTAGAATGGCTAGGCCAAACGAACGTTGATTTGTTGGAAATACTTAATTAATATCATTTGACAAGATGGTTAAGTGACATTTAAGCATATTGTTGAACGTTGATCGTTCAAAGATCGGCAAAGCAATTAATTGAATTGCGCCGTTTTGCAATCGGCCTGGTCATTCTACAAACAGGCTAGTTCTACATATATTTCATTTATAAGTCTAATTGTAGGAAAATAATAGTCCCGAATACTTGAATACTTGAGGTTTATTCAGATTTTTAAGGATTTACTTTATTACAAGATAAATCTTCACGGTGGCAAACGTGCAAAAGAGCTCTAACTATACAATAGTTAGAGCAGTAAGCTAATACTAAACGTTGCACACATATTGAAGTTGACATTGACTTACGTGTATTTTTTTCAACACTACCTAACTTACGAGTATCTAACTTATCTTATAACAGGAAGCATATCAGAAAGATGTTCCGTGGTCAGCCCTCGCTTGGAACGAAGCTCTCTCAGTCAACTCAGCCTCTTCGACAAAGGATTAGCTCTCTTCGACAAAAACAAACCACAAACCAAGTGAGTACTAGACAGTGAACGGAAAAAACATAGAAGCATCCCATGCGCTAGAAAAAGAACCAAAAGCAAAGTCTGTGGTAGGCGGCGCTTGTAAACTATGCTGCGAACGAGTTTAATTCGCAAAGCGACTGGCGGTAGCAACTGATGGGCGTTGTAGAAAATGACGTACGCGACTTACACTTGATGTGTAAGTTTATTTGCAATTTTCTGTCAGGTTGCGCGCATATTTTTCTTGAAGGAACGCTTTCATGTTTTTTCCGTTCACTGCCAATAAATACCCCAATGCATACATACTTCCACTGCTAAACATGCCTGCCCCAAACAAGGGAGGTTTGCCATAAGCACCACGCTCGGCAGGCGGGTTGTTGATCACAGTGGTGTTATAAATACATAGAAGGAAGCTGCTGCCCTTGAATGAATGAATGAATGAACACTTTATTGTACTTAAAAAAAATAACATAATCAACCTTATATCTACATTTAACAAATACTCAGTACAATAGGCGGCCTTATCGCTGAGAGCGATTTCTCCCAGGCAACCTAGTGATGGAGAAAAATATATAAGTATACATATAGTTGGTAGAGCACAAACAGTATAAGAAAATTATTCTTAAAATACATACTACATACAATATAATACAATACAAAACTAACTTAGGAGCCCTTGCTCTAGTAGATTCTCTTAGTCGACTCTAACGACGTCCGCGGACTGAGTTGGGGACGATTCTTGGCCGCGACCGGCTCGGCTCGGAGAACATTACATGACCGAAGAACCGACAACCGCTGAGGTAAACGCGTTCCTGAGAGAACGCGTCTCGGTAAACGTAAAGTACCTACGCCCTGTGGTGTCCATGGGTCAAATTTTGCTAACCGATCGCTTTATTACGGGTCAGTGGCTAATTTTTAAGAATTTCATCTTTTCTAAGTGTACATTTATTGTATATATGGAAATAAAAGGGTTTTCATTTAATTAATTAAAGGGGCAATGGCCTTTATTAACAAAGAAAATTACAATCAAATTATAACTAGTATTTACAATTGAAACAATTAAGCTAACTGCAGACTGTTGCAAACAATCTACAGGTAGCTCAACTGATCCATATCAATACCAGTCGGAAGCGTTTTAATTTAATTGATTTGATTTGATATTAAGACAATAATGGTCTCTCAAACGTCACGTAGATTTTTTTATCTAACCCTAAAGTAAAAGAGCTTGTAAAGTATTCATTAAAAAATAAAAAATAAAGCTGGACAATCCACACAGCATCATCCAGCCCCAAACTAAGCAGGGCTTGTGTTATGGGTACTAGATGACGTGATATACTTAATACAATACATTACATTCTATATTTTTTTTATAATACATAGAAAATACTCAGAAGCACTCACCCGGATTTGCAGATCGTACAAACATTTGTCCCAAGGCGGGAATCGAACGCGCAACCTCCTACGCCTCGCAGGCGGACCTTCGCCCGCCGCGCCATATCGGTCGTCAATTCAGTACCTATAATATCAGTTATCTAGATTACAATAACAGAATAAAACAATTACAACTAGTATATACACTTAATATCTATTTCTTAAAAATGTAAGCCGTCACCAGAAGGCAGAGTGCCCAGAATGCTGGCAGCATTGCCACATTTGCCACGTTGAATGGCAATGCTAATATTTATTTCTTGCTCGGATTTAAGTGCGTTTACAACAACACGTTCTTTTTCAGAAATTGTACAAGAGACGAACCACCATCGCCTCGCGACAGACATTCCCCAAGACATGACAGGTAAGACCTTTATACAACTAATATTTTGCAACTGCGACCCATTTTTTTTTATTTGCTTTAGGTGGCTTTCGTGTCACTGCGGCCATGATAGGCCTATTGTGATCGCCACTCGAGTGTTCAGCCCTGAAGCTGCGACGTTCATAGTTCGCCACTAACCCTTGCAGCTGTTAGTAACTGCAGGATTTTCTTCGGGGTGATGGCTCGTAGCTCTTCTGGGTTGTGCAGGTGCTTGCCCAGATGGATGCTACGTTTTTGCATCAGTGCTCCGCAATCTCCTAGCAGATGAAGAGGCGTTTCCTCCGCCTCTTCGCAGAATCTGCAGGATTGTGTGTCGCTTACACCCAGTTTGAACATGTACTTGTTAAGGCGACAGTGTCCAATTAGGGCTCTTGTCATGATGCGAAGGTTGCTTCTACTTAGCGCTACTAACTGCGACCCATAGTAAATTTGTTCAGTTTAAGCTGTAGTATTATGTTACAGTTCATGTAATTTTATTAATGTTAAGTGTATATTGTATCTAATTTTATATTTCCTTGTCGCTTTGGTGCTGCACTGTAATGACAATGTAAATATGTAACTGAAATAAATAAATTTCGACACGTAAAGCCGGGTCTCCTGCGGCCTGTTTTTGTGTTTTCTAACTTCAAACATCTATCAAAATAATTATACCTATTACTAAGCCTCCGCTGTCCGTCCGTCCGTCCGTCTGTCACAGGGCTCTATCTCATGAACCGTAAGAGGTAGACAGTGGAAATTTTCAGTGAATAAGTATTTTTCTTGCCGCTGTAACAACGAATAATAAAAATAAAATAAATATACAAATTAAAGAGCTCCTCTTTAATTTCTATATATTTATTTTATTTTTCATACATAAAACGTGTTTTTGTAGCAATTTTTGTTCTTCGTTTGTCAAGGCTGTATCTCTTGAACAACAATAGGTAGCCACATGGAACTTTTTATAAATAAGTAACACTTCAACTGTAATAACAGCAAATAGTAAGAATATAATAAAGTTGTAAATTTAAAGGGGTCTCCAAACAAGTGAAAATTTGATGTTCTTTGAAAAAGTTGCCTGATTTTAAATTTAAAGGGGTCTCCAAACAAGTGTAAATTTGATGTTCTTTGAAAAAGTTGGCTGATTTTTACGTTACGGAACCCTTCGTGTGCGACTCGCACTTAGCGGTTTATTTTAATCATTATTTAAAGAGCTTAATCACACTGTGATTATGTCGCTCTGAATAATTAACATAAAAGAAAAACAAACAAGACATTATAAAGACGAGAAAAACCTAAACAGATTAAACTTACATCTACTAAACTAGTTAAATAAATAAGAGCTGCCTGCCCACTGAAGCGGAGAGGAGAGGAGTGGAGCGTAGCTGTGCCAATATCAACCAATGGAATTGCGTAAAATCTCCGCTCCGCTTCAGTGGGCAGGGATTTGCGAACTAGTTTAAATAATCGTACAAAACCGGGAAGCAGAGCTAAAAACGGGGCGGAATTTATACAAAAGCGAATCCGCGTCAATGGACAGACACAGTCCCGCAACTCCGTTTCGCATCACTCCCTCGCTCCGCTACCTAGCTCCGCGTCAATGGACAGACAGCCTTAAGGTCAGCAAGTTTTCATAACTTAAAACATAAGTTTCATAAGTTTTAAAACTTGCTCAGTCATAGATATATGAATTAACATCAAATTAATTTAAAACCTAATAATCAAAGACTAAATTCCTCAAAAAAACTTCCGACTATTTAGGCCACAAATTTTAACAAATTGCCACTTTGCATTAGATTGACGGAAAATAATAATTCATATTTCATTGAAGTAAAGACTCTACTACTAGATAAAACCATTCATAATGTTAGCGAGTTTTTCAAAAACGGCTATAGCCATTTCATTGACAATAATAATTAATAATTTAATAACAAAAGACCATGCTTGCAGCTTGTCCTTTTAATTTTAACTTTTAGACAAAGGTATTTATTGTGACTTTAAATATAATTATTTCCGTGACTTATATGTACCTATATTTATTATCTCTATACCTAAGTATTTTACAAGAAATCGGTCGCATTCTACCGCATTCTATAAGTAATATGTTTGTAATAATCCCGTTCTTGTTTAATAAAGCATTTAATTTTATATGCATGAGTGACCTTTATGTCATAGAAAAGCCTTCACTCAAGCATAGATCGATGACTGAGCTAGCTTTCACAATACGGGGCTAAATGTTCTGCTATGTTAACAGATCATCAACATTAGAAAGGAAGCCAGCTTTATCACCTCGCGGTGCAATAGTCGACGCAGAACTGTTCTACTCGAGAAGCAACGACCATCTAGCCAACAACAAGCCCAAGGAGTCTCAACAGGTACCTATTAGCACTTATACGTCCACTGCTGGACTTGCCCCCCCAAACGAGAGGGTTTTCCCATAATCACCACGCTTGGCAGGCGGATTGGTGATTGCAGCAGAGGTGGTTAAAAATACACCTGCGGAAGCTGCTGCCCTTCCTCGACCCCCACCCCTCGATTCCCTTAGTCGACTCGTACTACATGCACGGGTTGGATTCAGCCCGTGGGCCGCCACGGCTCGGCATAGCAGGTACCTATACTAAACTCAACATACAATTATTAATTTAACATTTTTTCTTTAGATCTTTGAATGTGAAAACACGATATCGAAAAAAAATCATGAAAGTGCACTGTTTCGCACATAATTTGGTCGAGATCAGATCACAGGAACCCTGCGGTCTATTGAAATGATGTATGTTTTGATTCGTAGGTTATTCCTAATTATTTGGTTCCTTGAAACAGTTTCTTCATAAGTATCTAGATTTCTTGTAAATAAGCAAAAACTTCATTTTTGCGCTTACGCCTCTCCAAAAACTTAAGCTCTATCCCGCTCCTATGAACGCGAAATCCTATGCCTATCCTTTTCACATAATGGCGCGCATTGCGCCCTCTTAAGTATAACTACGAATATTTGCTATGGCTATGTGTGTGTATAAATCTATATATATAAAATAAAGTCGTGTTATAACTCAAGAACGGCTGAACGGATCTCGGTGAAATTTGGCAGCGAGGTAGATGGTATCCCGGGGCCGGACATAGGCTACCTTTTATTCCGGAAAAAAGTGTGCGAAGCCGCGGGCTGCAGCTAGTAGGTAATAATAATAACTCAAATAATTCGTTGTCTTCTATTCCAGCCACAAGAGAGAGTGCCCCCACTTCTACCTAGAAACAGTACAAGCTGTGCGACGTTGAATAAGTCGGTGGAGGACAAGCCGCCTGTGTTACCGCGGCGACCAAACTCACCGCACCATCCGTGTATGTATCGTACCGCGCCTTACAGCTCCACGAAAACAAGACGGTGACACCGCTGTGTTGCGTGCGTAGCTGCCTACCGTGTTTACAACTTATCTATAATTATTGCTATTTTAGATTCAGATTCTTTATTGGCAACATGCATATTCTTTATTGACAAAGAAAATTACAATCCCAAAATAAAAACAAATTAGGTCTAGTATTTACAATTGAAACAATTAAGCTAACTGCAGACTGTTGCAAACAATCTACAGGGAGCTCAACTGATCCATATCAATACCAATTGGCAACATAGTTACAGGTCTTGTCATGGTACAGTCAGCGTAAAATTGATATGAGCGTCTAGAGTAGTCAAAATGATCTGAAAAACACAAAAGCAATTTGATAAGCGCAGTTCGAATCATCATATCGTTATAAGCATCCAAGGTGTTCAAAATTATCTTAGCAAACAAAGTTTTTTTGACGCTGACTGTACGTACATTCTTACTTAATACGTAAGTAGTACTTAATAATTAAAATAAATGTATTATGTAACAGTATAAATTCACAGTTGCATTAAAACATAATAATAACTATTGTAATAATCATATAAAAGTAAACAATACAATTTTATTCTTGGCACTGTAAAGCAACTTTCCTTCAAAGACACATCTTGCACTTTAAAGCTGTTTTTGAGATAAATCGAAAAATAAAAAAAATTAATTGCGGTCTAATTTTATTTCGCGATTCGATACCGTTATCAAACCTAAGCAATAAATATTATATTGCATTTTTGGCCTAGAGTCATAGTTCAGGAGTAAATGGCATAAAACTGATTTCATTGTATGGAAAGCAACATACAAACAGAAATAGGGGGCGTGTTTCGTCCTGTTTCGTTCTGTGGTCTATAATAACATATTCTTGGCACTGTAAAGTAACTTTCCTTCAAAGGCACATATTGCGCTTTTATGCTGTTTTTGAGATAAATAAATAAAAAAAAAAAAAAATTGCCGTCTAATTTTATTGCGCAATTCGATACCGTTATCAAACCTAAGCAATAAATATTATATTGCATTTTTGGCCTAGAGTCATAGTTCAGGAGTAAATGGCATTAAACTGATTTTATTGTATGGAAAGCGACATACAAACAGAAATAAGGGGCGTGTTTTGTCCTGTTTCGTTCTGTTGTCTATAATAACATGTTCTTGGCACTGTACCGCTACTTTCCTTCCATGACACACCTTGCACTTTTATGCTATTTATGAGATACATCGAAAAAAATTGCGGTCCAATTTTATTTCGCGATTCGATACCGTTATCATACCTAAGCAAATATTATTCCGTTCTGGATCGAGCCCGGAATATCATTCCGGGCTCGATCCACCGTGCGCCTTCGCGTGGAGCTACCCGCATATTATTAATTAGTGTGTAGGCAGTTGAGAATACACTACAAAACTGGTCAAGAGTTTATATCGGACCAACTGAGGTTGGAGTACTGAAAAAGTCAGAAATCGCAAAAACATTTCCCCGTAGACATGTCTTGCCTATACTTCCTATATCAAGTTTTCATTGGGTATTGTACCATATCTATTTCCGGATGCAGGCCTCCACGAATTGCCTGCACCCTGATCATGATCTCTTGGCCCTCGACAACCAACCAAGCTACCTCTAGCTGTTTGCAACAGTCTGCAGTTAGTTCAACTGTTTCAACTGTAGATACTATACACTAGTCAAAATTAATGTAGAATGTTCGTAAACAAACCGCCCATACTTAACCTAAAATTCACAATAAAACTCTGTTGCCGCGTCTTTTTATGCGGAATTTACGTTACTTGTCGCTGATTAGCCAATAATTTTTTAACACTCGGGACGTTCATTTCAAAGTCGTCCTTATCCCCTCGACATTTAAGATTAAATTGTCGTTTAACGTGTAAGTTAAACGACAATTTTAGCAACGTCCAGTTGCTACCGCCAGTCGCCTTGCGCATTAAACTAGTTCGCAGCATAGTTTACAAGCGCCGCCTACCACAGCATACTTTGCTTTTGAGTAATTTTCTAGCGCTTTCTTGCTTCTATGTTTTTTTCCGTTCACTGCCTTAGACTAATGTCCAGTTATTGTTGCAGCTTCCTCGTCGATAAGCGAACCGCCTCCTGAACCTCCGGACAGACCGCTTCCCAGCCCTAAGCACGACTTTTACAGGTAAACAACATTATCATCATATGTAGACCTTATCGTACGTAAATTACACTGGGTTCTAGAATCCCGCATTTTTAGGGTTCCGTACCCGAAGGGTGAAAACGGAACCCTATTGCTAAGCCTCTGCTGTCCGTCCGTCCGTCTGTCACAGGGTTCTATCTCATGAACCGTAAGAGGTAGGCAGTTGTAATTTTCAGAGAATGTGTATTTCTTTTGCCGTTATAACTATAACTAAATATCCAAATTAAAGAGGGCTTCCATACAAAAAACGGGAAATTTTTGGCTTTTTTTGCTCTTCGTTTGTCAAGGCGTTAGTTTGTATCTCTTGAAGTACAATAAATAGATATAGCAATAGGTAGACACATAAAGTTTCTATAAACAAGCAACTCTTCAACTGTAAAAACAACAAATACTTAAAATATAATATAGTCGATCGAGTGTAAAGTAGCTGAGCCTTTTGGGTTCACTACGGCGCAGCGCAGGAACGGGTGAGTAGCCCCCGCCCAGGGTGGGCGGTGACTGCCTGCTCGTTATTAGGGCTTGTGCACTGGTGGTAGGTAGGTGTCTATTTTAGGTATTGTGTTTATTTTTGTTTGTTTTGCGTTTGCTTTAATTATTATTTCGTTATGTATACTTACCTAAATACTGTTTTCGTTGATTTGTTGTTTTCCTGTGCTGTTTGTGTGTGAACTTAATGAAAAATCTTATCTATCTATCTATCTTAAGTGAAAATTGGATGTTCTTTGAAAGAGTTGCCCGGTTTTTACGGTACGGAATCCTTAGTGTGCGAGTGTCGCTCTTGGCGGTTTATTTTTTGTAAACAAAGGGATTAAAATGAAATATTGGTGGAAAATATTTAATGACTCAGGTACAATCGTAACAATTCGCAGAAGTTCGAAACAATGTTTTGAAAACTTTCATTTATTATTTAAATCGACGTCCGGTTTCGAACTCAAATTTGAACCTAGTGCGCTTTGAGTTTTTTGAGTGAGTTTTGAGTTGTTCCGTGATCATGGCGCATGAAACCGAAATATTGGGACTTTAGTGTTAATAACCATATTAACCATGATGGATTTAAAACATCTATTGCGCTCCTGTGCAATAACGCGTTGTTAAAAGTAAAAGATTTTGATTTTAAGATTTGCTTAATTTATTCATTGATATTGTTTCATAAATCGTTTTGTAACCAAACCTTATCAAAAACATTACATTTTTTATCTATTTACATAACTTTTTGGCACATACTTATCGTATAAAATTACATAATTATCTGCGCCACATGTTGAAATACAATATGAAATATGTTATTTATTATGTTGCTTTGTACGCCTGTCTTTAGTGTTTCGGCTTTGGCCGGGAGTGGTCTGGCTTTTAGGTAAATATTAAAAGTAAATTAAATATTCCGAACATTAAAAACACGATTGGTTACCTATAGTACTTTTGGTGTTCTGATCAGCACGAGGCTGATCGTAACGGATCGTTCGGGAAAATTAATATTTTTTTATCTTTTCGTCAAATTTTATGAAACAAGAAATACGTTGTTAGGTCAATTGTTATGGTAAAAAATTAGCCGCCCTCCCACAAATTGACATGCCAAGCAATCAGAGAAGGCATAACACAGGCTTAGTACTTTTTTACTTTCGCTAGTTGCTTGGCATATCAATCTGTGGGAGGGCGGGCGGTGCTCGCGATCTGCATTATTTTGGATCTTATCAGAAAACGTTTTCCGCGAAATTGTTGCTAAATCTTTATCATCCTAATATTTTGCAATGGATTTCCGTAAAGTAACGCTTGGGTCCATTTTTCAGTTTCAGTTAATTATGCAGGCAGCGTCTTAGGGACGCTTCCGACTGGTATTGATATGGATCAGTTGAGCTACCTGTAGATTGTTTGCAACAGTCTGCAATTAGCTTAATTGTTTCTATTGTAAATACTAGTTCTAATTTGTTTTTATAAATGAATTGTAATTTTCTTTGTCAATAAAGATTATTTTGCTAATAGTTATTTATTAATACAATTTTTTACATGATAAATATATTATATATCATGTTATAGTAAATAAATAATAATGCTGGACAATTCACAGACCGCTGTTACAGGCCGTAATGTAACGTGTTACACAGCTAGCGTTCGTGCAACGAGACGGATTTTAGCACATGGCGTAACGTATCATGCTCGCTGCGAATAATAATAATAAGAGACTCTCGCTAGGAAGTTGGATCAAGGGTCAGATCCAAAAGGCGGTACTCCTGGACTCGGTGCGCATCTTCAGGAAGTTCTTCTCTCTGCAGCCCTAGTCACCGGCCGCTTGAGGCTAGCTTCGCGGCCGGTGACCGTTTTGATATATTTTTTACTGTAGTATAGTTTTATCATATTTTATTTTCTACAGTAAAAAATATATTTTATAACGAGATTTAAAATAAATGAGGTGAATAATAATAATAATGTTGAACAATCCACACAGCATCATCTAGCCCTAACAATATATCTAATACAATATATCATATTCGCAGCGAGCATGATACGTTACGCCATGTGCTAAAAAGTAAAGTAAAGTGTCGTTTATTGCTTGAAATACATGTATGTAGGTACAGGTGTTTTTATGTCTATGTAAGTCAATGTATTCCTACCTTTACGTTGTGCAATGTCTGTGTACAAATAATAACAATTTAATTAATTAAGCTTAGAGGTACAATAATATAAAATAAAACTGAACTTGAAACTAATGTTGGATAAAAACAACATAAAAATAAAGAATGTCATCATGAAGCAGAAAAATCTTTGTCAGTTAAAAAATAATTTATAGCATAATAACATTTATTTGAAAGAATCGCTTTTAACTTTCTCTGAAACTCCATATTCGGCAGTAGTCAAACGGCCGATGTTACGGGGTGTAATGCGGTACATTACACGTAGCATCGGTCGGTACCCGGCTTCGTCTAACTCTAACATAACGCATAATGCACTTGTTCGTTACAGGATGCCAGCAATATCTCCTAAACGGTCGCCGGCGCCGCAGCCGCCGAGTCCAGCAGTACATTCCGAGAGGTAAAATAATTATTGTAACAATGGATATTCTTAGGTAGAATTGTTCTAAAAGAGGCGCTGCTGCACGCCTCCGGTGGATACTCTTAGTCGCCTCTTACAACACCCGCGGGGAGAGTTGGGTTGGTGTAAATTCTCAGCTGGCCACAAGGTTAAAAGGCGTATTTAATCATCTAGCTCTAAAGTAAGAACAGCTTGTGTTATGGGTATAATACCTATGACAAGTTTCTTCCCGCGTTTTTTTTTTTAGTGAAAAACGTTAAAATGTTATTTCTATCCCATGGGATCAGATTTCTGAGATTAAAATTAGCTTATATTATTTTATTATTTCAAGTCTAGATCTACATCTATGCAAAATTTCAATCCGATCCGTTTGTAGATTTGGCGTGAAGAAAGAGTCAACAAACATCTGAACAAACTTGAGTATTTTTTTAGTCTGATATATCTGGCATTTTTAAACTCTGAAATGAAGAGATACGAGTGTAATTAAACATAATATGTCTCGTGAAACAAGTGCTATGTACATGTTTCAGGACGTTAGCGTTAAGACATCATCCGTATTTTTTTATATCTAGCATATGTACCTAAAACATAATATGTCTCGTGAAACAAGTGCAATGTACATGTTTCAGGACGTTAGCGTTAAGAAATCATCCATTTTTTTTTATATCTAGCATATGTACCTAAAACATAATATGTCTCGTGAAACAAGTGCTATGTACATGTTTCAGGACGTTAGCGTTAAGACATCATCCGTATTTTTTTATATCTAGCATATGTACCTAAAACATAATATGTCTCGTGAAACAAGTGCAATGTACATGTTTCAGGACGTTAGCGTTAAGAAATCATCCATTTTTTTTTATATCTAGCATATGTACCTAAAACATAATAATGTCTCGTGAAACAAGTGCTATGTACATGTTTCAGGACGTTAGCGTTAAGACATCATCCATATTTTTTTATATCTAGCATATATACCTAAAACGTAATGTCTCGTGAAACAAGTGCTATGTACTTGTTTTAGGACGTTAGCGTTAAGACATCGATCATGTTTTTTTATATCTAGCATTTGTACCTAAAACATAATATGTCAATTGAAATAAGTGCTATGTTTGTGTTTCAGGACGTTAGCGTTTAGTTTCCCGGCGCGAGGGGCGCCCACACCGTCGCCGCCCGCGCCGCCTTCTACACCCTCACTCAGTAAGTACTAGATTTATCTGAAAAAATTTAATAATATCCTAAAAATGTACGACCTCAACCGGACTTGAACCCGCAACCTTCCACTCAGTACGAGATATTATAACACCCTGTGTGTTCGGTATTGGGACTGACATAACTTTTGGGTAGTTGGGAGGGTCATGGGCTTCATTTCTCCGGTAGACTCAATGCCCTAAAAAAGATAAAAGATAAAATACATTTTATTTACCCAAAAAACATAATAGCATAACAAAAAAAGAAAATAAGTAAGGAAGGGTAAAAAGGGGTCCCTAACTCAGCATTTTGCAGTATTAGGCATTTGCCCAATACTGCGCTGGTTTTCAGTTAGTAACACGGTTGCAAAGAAAATATTTTTTAAGTTTTTTTTTTTTTTTTTGACAGCAATGGCCTTTATTAACAAAGAAAATTACAATCAAATCATAACTAGTATTTACAATTGAAACAATTAAGCTAACTGCAGACTGTTGCAAACAATCTACAGGTAGCTCAACTGATCCATATCAATACCAGTCGGAAGCGTCCCCAAGACGCTGGCTGCATTGCCCCGCTGTATGGCAATGCTGATGCGCTGCGCCAGATACCCACCAGCTCACGGGTCACGCGTCGCGTCGACCAGACGCTCAGATAACTTTTTAAAAACCCGGAGAGCCTCGGTACCCCACGGACCTAGGGTCTCGACCCCAAAGGGAGCAAATATGTAGGCTCTGTCGAGACCTGCATATTTGCGTCTCTTGAGATCCTCGGCCAAGTTTAAGTTTTTTGATAATTATCCAAAGTCATCTTTAAATTATTATTATTATATTAAAAGTTACGAGCATTCAAAGTCAAAAAACTGTGTAAAAGTTGTAAATTGCGACAACAACTAAATACATTGCCATGTGACTAAATCCTGAGACTGGTTGTACTTTGCAGTAAAATGCTACTCACTCAATATTTTGCATTAATACAAGACTGTTTCCACAACTTTATCATTTAGATTTTTACCAAAAATACCTACTTTAGCCTACATACTTATTTGATTAGGTAGTTTTGTTAATTTTATTGTCTTTAAACGATCAGAGTGATTTCGACACCTACGCCGCCGGCCGGCGCGGGCGTGCTAGGGGTAGGGTGTCCATGAAATCACGTACGATAGCGAAGAAATGAATTATGAGAATCCATCGAAACGAATTGATTATTATTTTTAATATTTACTTGTATCGTTATATTTCAGGGTTAAACATTCGTGGTTTAAGTAACAACGGTGTTTACTTACACTAATACCTTGCCTCATGAAATTGCATGTACATTTTGTTTGGCTTAGTCGGCTCTTGAGACTTTCACGAACTGAGTTGGAGACTCCGCGAACGCCGCATCGTTTGCTTATTGTGAAATAAAAATACAATAATGAATGTTATGTTTTCTAACAGCTAGTTCAGTTTGCGGCACGCCGCCGCCGCTGCCACCAAGAAGAAGAAGAGATTCCACCGCGCCGCAAACACCTCTACACTTAAATGTAAGTTTACAACTGTTTCTGAGTATGGATATATAAAAACAATATATAATATAATAAAGACGACCGATGTGGCGCGGCGGGCGAAAGTCCGCCAGCGACGCAGAAGGTTGCGGGTTCGATTCCCGCCTTGGGACAAATGTTTGTACGATCTGCAAATATTTGTTCCGGGTGTTCTGGGTATTTTCTATATATAATAAAAAATATCTATCTATGTTATGTATTGTATCAAGTTTATCAGTCATCTAGTACCCATAACACAAGCTCTGCTTACTTTGGGGCTAGATGATGCTGTGTGGATTGTACGTCATTATTCATTATTTATTTATTTATTTATTAATACAATACTCGCTGGCTCTGACATCGCTGAAATATCTGCGTGATAAGGTCAAATGTCGCGTTCGTAAGTCTAGTTTTTAGTCAGTTTTGGCATGTTACATTGCAGCAGTCGGCTTGTCGACTTTGTTCAAGAAAGAAAAAGGCTGTGTGTTTACAACTGTTTCTTAATATCAATTAAGTGCTTCAACGTCCTTAGTTCTTGAGTGAAGACCGCGACTCTGCAAACTTAGTATAGGACGCCCTCCGGCTAGGAGGGATGAAGACTTGCGAAAGACTATATGCTAGATACGGCAAGCTAAAGACTGCTCTACGGCGCTCATCACAACCAAAGCGCAGCACAAAGCGCAGCGCCTTTATTAAAAGGCGATATAGATAATGACGTTCTTAGTTATTAAAACTAGCATGTTAGATTTCAGTTATCCATGTTTATTTGTTTGTTTTATAGACCTAACTCTACCGTTCATGTATAGAACCTGCGTGCTTAGAGAAAGGGATTGAGATTGACGTCATCTCTCATGCTGTCCTGCTCAGTTCGAATCCGGTCTGAGCGGGACAGCATGAGAGATGACGTAATTCTCAATCCCGTTCTATAAGAACGCAGGTTATACTGTGTCCTTTTACTTGTTATCAGAATAAACGTATATTCTTTTTTTCAATGTACGTATGCTTAAGAATTGCACATATCTAGTGCTTTTCTACTAGAAATTGGCTCGGGTTCAGCAGGCTTGGTTCGAAAAGCGTCACGGTGGCTCTCGTCATTTCTTTAGATTTTCCTTTTTACAATTTTCTAGACTAGACCTTCAATGTTGTACTTACTTACTTACTAGCGTGGCGCAGTGATCCGAAGTGGATCTTGGCCTCCGAAATCAGAGATTGCCAGCTGTTCCGGTCCTTTGCCGTATCAGTACAGTCGACGACGGCACGAAGTTCATGTAGGTTCAATGGTGTACTACAAAAGAGATAATTTCAGCCTCTTTCTTTCATCAAAGTCTACAAACCGATTGCAGCAGCGCCATAATATGCCAAATCTGAGTAAAATCTTGACTTGCTAGCGTGACACGAAGAAGGTATAAAATATCTATCATATCGTTATTTAGTACCCATAACTGAAGCTCTGCTTAGCTTGGAGATAGATAAGGTTGTGTGATTGTCCAACATTATTTATTTATATAGATCTCAGCGAGGTCCGATCCTGCTAGTTCAACACATATTTTTGTCCACAGCCAACATCAACAGCGGCCACCCCCTCCCCCACCCCGGTGGGCACCGCACCCCCCCTGCCGCCGCGACCCGCGCCTGCGCCCGCGCTGCTCTGGCCGGCGCACTCCGCCATACTGCAAAGGCGGCACCACTCCAACAACAACACGTGAGTATAGAAATCAGAACTCAATAACTTTAATTGGTTTTCTCTCCACTTCAATTTTTGTCTAATAGTGGAAATAGTGAAAATAAATATAGTAGTAGATCAAGGCCAATATAGCCCACAGAATCGGCCGCCGTTAAGGCAGTAGTAAGTAATTTGCATTTACTTCATATGTAAACCTGATTTATATTGCCAGCAAACTTGAATATTGATTATCTCGTAAACTAATTTTGCACACTTATCGGGTATTATCACTGCACCCTCGATACGGACGTAAATATGTCACGTTGCGTATCAAGCCGCAGAAACACATCGCGACGTTCTTATAAGTGATAAAAATTAAATGACGTTATCGGCTACCTTCACGAGATTTTTATTTATTTATTTTTATTTATTTATGTAATTAGAATGGCCTTAGGCCAATTATACTAATTACAGGGCTATACTACTTAGGTTTTAACATAATATATAGTTAAATTGAGTAGGTACATAGTGCTAGAAATAGTACATACCTACCTATGTCAAATAATAAACAATGAACAATGAGAATGAGATGTTTCGAATAAATGAGTTTCCATAACTAAAATGAACCATAATTCCCCAGATCCGTAGCACCCCGCCTCCCTCCGAAGCCGCCGCCCGTCTCCCCGCGGCCCTAGAGGCGGGCGCGATGCGTCATCCGCGCCACACCAATAGATGACTGCACCATAGACATTTACTACACTAGCAATATGCTTTAACGAAGATGAACAATCGTGTATAAGTCGGGTGAACACTGCGGCAAGTTAGAACAAGTGTTATTTGTGCTGCGTCCGTTAATTACGTGATCTATGTCAGGTGCAACAGTGTGGGAAAAAAAACCAGTTGAATAGTCACATTAACCTTCCGACGACGACGTGCCGGTTAAACGTGTATTTGCCTGTTGAAACTGTGTGTCAAACAAATGTTATTTGTGGAGCTGCGCACGTATATTACAAGATCATTTACAAATACTACACTAGCGACATCCCCTGACGAATAAACTTCAGTAATGTTAGTTGAAACAATGTGTGTAAGGCATTTAATTCGCTTAGTGCAGTTATCTCTGCCTTAGTGCTTGAATGGCCAACCGAGCAATTTCACCTGAAACGATTTTTCTATTTAAAAATTGAATTAAGTAATATTATCAAAAAACTTTTTAAATAAAAAAAATTATTTCTGTTGAAATTGGTCGGAACAAATGTTATTTGTTCTGCAACCGTAAATCATGATATCATTCACGTTTACTGCTTCACTGTCCCGTTTATTATGATTATAATAGTTCATGTTTACTTCTTTACTGAGATGCTCAGACGAGCACTATGTCCCTTGAAAAATCTAATAAATCGGTTGAAGAAACAGTAATAAATGGAAATTGTGCATCGTCAATATATACGCGTACACAAATGACATGCTTTGATAAATAATAAGACTTTTGAAACATCTACTGTATAAGTCAGTTGAAACTCTATTAAAATGCGTTGACACACGATTAATTATGATTACATTGTTTTTATAGGGTGTTTTTTTGGACGGGGCAATTAGGTTTATTTATGTATGTTAGACTTAAGGTATATATTTTATATGGGCCGTAGTTTTTAATTTTTTTACATCCTGTACTAGACTAATGTTGCCTGAAATAAATTATTTATTATTATTATCATTCACCTTGTAGCTACGGGAAAATGGTCTTTAGAGACTGACTTTGCATCCATAATTTTTGGGAAATTTTCATCCTTATTCACAGATTTTCATAATATAGTAGAATTAGCAAGAAAATAGGCATTTTACACAAAAACTGTTTATAATGCTAATCAACCCTGTTTCCAATAAAACTTTAAAACTACTATTAGTCCAACTGAGGTTGAAGTTGCTACAAAAAGTAAGTCAGATATCGTAAAAAACTTCCCATACATTTCGTAAGAAATCATTGCAGCTTTGAAAACCCCGTTCGAAAAATTCACCCTGCTTTATAACAAAAGAAGTTGTAGTCTCTGTTTGTCTTTATTGCTCAACGTCCAGTGTATGCTTAACTAAACTAAACATATATATAATTATAAAATTTATGTGAAGTGGGCGGTGAGCAATAAATCTGAAATCGCTTAATAGTTGTAAATTGTTAGATAAATTTGTCAATAAAGTTGATTAAGTAATTTTGTAAATAAATGTGCAGTGCCAATAAATTTGTAATATAATTACGCTGTAATAAATATAATATAGAAATAAAAATAATGCATTTAATGTAAATATATTAGTTTAAACTAAATGATTCAGAACGTACAAAATGATCTTCCTTAAGGCTTGTGTTAAAAACTTAAAATTGCTTTGGCCTAACCATATATTGTCATGTAGGTTATAAATGTTGCAACTGTAAGTATATTAGTTTCATTGTATAAATAAATGTTAAAATTCATACATTATTCTGTTGATTAATGTATTTTTTATGGCTGTAGTAGTATGTGTGTATCTGTTTACCTGAATGTACTAACGCTCGGGTTTCACCAAAGCAAATAAATAATAATAAATATTGAATAATGCTGGACAATCCACACAGCATCATAAGCCCAAAGAAAGTAGAGCTTGTGTTATGGGTACTAGATAACTGATATACTTAATACAATACATTAATAATAAATAATAATAATATAGCCTTTTATTTCCAAAACTAACATATCCTGCAAAAATTCTTATAGTTACAAAATGTCTCTTAGTTTGGTGTGCCTTTCAGCATAGGCCTCCTCCAACTGCCTCCATTGAGGTCTGTCTTCTGCGACTCTTGTCCAATATGGCCCAAGTGTAAGTGTTATGTCGTCTTTAAGCAAATAAATAATAATAAATATTGAATAATGCTGAACAATCCACACAGCATCATAAGCCCAAAGAAAGTAGAGCTTGTGTTATGGGTACTAGATAACTGATATACTTAATACAATACATTACAAAGACATAATTTTTTTTACAAAAACACTTGATTTAATACCACTTTATTTTGTTACTCTGCATGTTATGTGATTTTTCTGTTGGGAGTCCTGAATAAATAAATAGATATTTTATATAAGCATAATAAAAAGTGTCTAATAAATAGAAGGTCAGCCTGTGACGCAGAAGTTTGCGGGTTCGATTCCCGCCTGGGGACAAATGTTTGTTCTATCTGCAGATTGTTGCGGTGGTTCTGGGTGTTTTCTATGTTTAATAAAAACATATATAATGTATGGCATTGTATTAAGTATTATCAGTTATACTTACCCATAATGCGAGCTCTGCTTAGTTTGGGTCTAAATGATGCTGTGCGAATTGTCCAGCATTATTTATTTATTATTACCTTATTTTGACTCCTTGATATTTGTTATTTTTTACACATCTCCGCTGTGGATACCATATCGTTATTCTGTGGCTTTGGTGGAATGGCCCCAAGGGCCTGGCCCAACCAATATATTGGTTGAAGGTTAGCATCCCAACCTTTAAAAACTTGAACTAATGCAATGACATTTCTAAATCATCATCATGATAAAAATCGATCGGTTGAACACATGCTTATCTATCATACATACTAGAGTTATTTTCATATTAAATGGATTATTTAGTACCAAAATATTCCTATGAGATGCCATACATGAAGTTTTTTACATAATTGAGTTCTGGGCCCATGACCTGTAAATGAAACCCCGATTAGCAATAACTAGAGGTTTAATAAATATTTAATTGGATTACAATAATTAACATGGACTTTGTAGAGCGGTCTTATAGCCCGGCCACACGCCCCGTCTTGCCTGCGCAGTCCAAACTTCAGCATGTCACGGATTGCACTAGCCGCCGCGCCGTCTACACGCTATTCCCTGCGCAAACTGGTGTGTGCAGGCATGCTCGCAGGTAAGACGGAGCATATGGCCGGGCAGTTAGAATGAGATAGAGTCAGTTAAATCAAGCCTCGAACGTGATAATATGCAAAAATTATTGGCAATCGGTCGTACGACCAAGTGATGCGATTTCGTCTCACAACATGCTTTGTTTGATCGGACACGACTTGTATTGTTTACGACCTCAGTGGCACAGCGGGCGAAGTCTCGCTTGCGACGTATGAGGTTGCGGGTTCGATTCCTGGCTGGGGACAAATGTTTGTACGATCTGCGGATATTTGTTTCGGGTGTTTCTATGTACGATAAAAAATATATCTATGTATGTATGTATTTATATACATCAGTTATCTAGAACCCACAAGTTTTGCTTAGCTTGGGGCTAAATGATACTGTGTGGATTGTCTAGCAGTATTTAATTATTCTTTCTTTGATCGGACACTAACAATTTGTAGTTCTTAGTAAAGCAATCGCTAAGCGCTTTGAAATTGAGAAGAACACCTAAAATTAATAGAGAAATTGAGAAGTATGCTTTATTAAATGATACATATATCTTATTGACTGTACTCATAATACAGAAATTCAGAAGAACACCTAATTAATAATAGAAAAATTGAGAAGTATGCTTTATTAATAATACAGAAATCTTGACTTCTGTATTATTAATCTGACTGTACCTACTGTCCAAATGTTAAAATAATTAGTAATACAGGTGCCTGAATTTTAATATGATTATTTCTAAAATATCTTAGTATACATTTAAAGTTATAGACTACAGACTTGTGTTGGTCGATACCGAAAAATCAAAAGTTCCAACATCTATTGTATTTCTACTAAAAATTCAATACTTGGCCGAGTTTTATAGTTTAAAAGCGTAAACCGACCTATTTATTGAATTTTAATATGGTGGCGTCCTCAGTGGAGTGGCGGGCGAAGGTCCGCCTGTGACGCACTAAGTTGCGTTTTCGATTCCCACGGGACAAAAATGTTTGCACGATTTGCAGATATTTGTTCCGGGTCTGGTCTATGTATAATAAAAAATATAGTATACTGTATAATTTAGTAGATTCATGCGTTACTTTGCGAAAATCCATTGCAAAATATTACGATAAAAAATATTTAGTAACAATTTAGAATAATACTTTAATGGCTTTTTCCATTGTAGTTGGTGTCGTTTTTTCTTCTACAATTAAGTTGGTTGTGTGTGCTTGAAGTTAGAAGGTAAGTGACTTGGCAATTTAATATTGCGCAAGTCTGATTTTACCTTCTCTGATTGTATGGCATGCCAATTTGTGGGAGGGAGGGCGGTGCACGTGAATTGGATTTTGTTAAATCTCATCTGAGACGGTTTTGTGTGGAATAGTTACCTACTAAATATTTTTTATCGTAATATTTTATACCTACTGTAACTAAGCTTAGTTTATCAGTTAACTATAAATAACAAAAGCTTTGCTTAATATTGGTGCTGTGTGGATTGTCTAAATTTTTTTTTATATTTACCAATCAAAAGTCTGTAGTCTCCAAAGAGACTTAGCGAAAAGTACCTACCACAACAATTGTATTGTTATAACAATATGAGTAAATTTTAATCGAATCTTAAAGTACTGTTTGTTGATGTTAAAGTGCTAGCAAGTTATTTGTTGCCAGTAAGTATTTTATTAGAATCAAAGAGATATATTTAAATAAACGGCCATAATTAAAGATAGGACATTGTTCAGCATCAGTGATTGTCCGTAACTTTAACTAGACTAGCTGAGTAGCGATGAAATGTGTCAAATATAGCCAATATGTTTGCATAAAGAACAAAACAAAGACGGATTGTGCATTTAATGCACAATCCATCTTTGACAGATCACGGGTTGCCTGTTATAAGTGAAATAATAAATAAATAAATATGTGACTAAATCAAGATAAATTCGAGCAAGTTCACACACATCTTTCTACTTCGTATTTCTAGTTAAAAAACACATAAAATCTACATAACTTCGTATCAGTTATACATTACATCTTAAAACTAATTATTTTTCAGGTCCTTCACTTTTACTTACAGATTGAGACAATTACTATGCTGAACAAAATATGGCCTGAACAGAAAAGCTTACATTGTAAAAAGACCATCAAGATTTAGCTTATGTTGTCACCAAGAAATCATCGTCATACTAAAGGTTGTCGCAGATCTAGAACGAACCACTGCCGCACAGCACAAAAACTTTTTAAACTTTCCCGAGGTACGCGAATAATGCCCGATAAATAATCTTTAATATAGCACAAAAATAAGCATTCAAGCATGGGCTTACTTATGTTATAGGTACTCGTAACCTTACCTTGCGCTTTAAGCGAGTGACCCGCGCGCTGTCTGATGTCTTATGCCGTCACTATAGAATGCATCTAAATATTGCGAGGTAAATGACATATTTGAATGCAGATTTTTGTGCTGTGTGGCAGTGGTGCGGTCCAGATCTACGCCAACCTTTATACACAGATATCTTGGTGGGACTGTAATGGTCGGACGTAGTGCAAATATATAGATTTAAGCCAAGACCACCTGTGTATATTAGTTGTATATGTAAATATATTGCCGAAATATAAGGATATTCATATATACTGAGTTTTATTTGTTGACCGCACAAAGTAGGTAACTCTTTTTTTTAAGTGGGGTATAACTCTTGGATAGGTACCGTTTTTTCGTAAGGGGCAAGGGGCGAAAGAACGGTTATGCCGGACTCCTACCGGATACACAGTGGTGGCACTGTGTTTTCTTTCTGCATCTGTTTGCCGGGCCTACGGGTACACTTGCGAATTCTTCCGCTGGCCCGACGGTGCTGGCCTGCAAAGGCCCCCACTCATTATGGAGTTCCTCTTTGAGAGGCGCGTGGAAAACACCGCGCGGACCGTCTCCACAAAGTAGGTACCTAACATAGGTATGTTACCCCGGGACACTAAACAGCCTTTCCAAATTTCCTTACGATCCGTTCATCTTTTAGGTCGACGAAAAGGACAGACGAGTTTTTTTGTTAATTTATTTACTACGTATAAATAATGGTTGATAGTACATGGATACTCCACATCAAGGTCACGCTGTAAACCACAGGCACAGATTAGGAAATGTTACCGACAGACTAGATTCTTACGCGCCGCCAGAGGTTTATTAAAAAGTGTAATAGCGACTCAGCCGAGTAATTATCATTTAGGTAGGTACATTCGCATTTATTATATCTTCGCATTCACTGCCTACCTGCGGTGCGCCGCGCCGCCGCCGCCCGCTTTAATAGAGAGACCTGCCAAATCACCTGTTAAATTAATTTATAAGTAGCTATAGGTACAATTTGACTTGTTTATGTGCCTATTTTGTAAGCCTAAAGAAATAAGAATAATGAAATCTGAAATAAAGAAGTGAGCTGGCAGCCCCAGATTTGCATTTGGCCACTTGCTTGAGTTCAACATCATTAAGTATCGATCAAGGGTAGGTCTTACATATATGTACATAGATAAGTACATAACTACCTACTTACCCTTATTTCGAAAGACCAAAGTTTATTATTGGCCGCCCGCGCCGCCGCCGGCCGGGGCCGCCCACTTGCTCCCCCTGAAATCAAGAAAGTTATTGGAAAGAAATCGTCAAACTGATCGTCTCTACACTAGCTTGATGGTTAGCTTGAAATCTCTGAGTAGAGAAACTTGAAATATAAACTTGACGCTCCAACGCGCATTTTACCATCACTGTGCTGTCAAAATTTGTGTTGTCACTGTCATGTAAATAAATCTGTCAATTTGCTCAAAGCAAAACAAAACCATTAGCGATTAGCGATTTTCGATCGCGCGCGTTGTCTTGTCTGTTGTACGTGAAGGGTGCATTTGCTATCGCTATGAAAATATCAAAAAATAAAATAATTATGAAAGTTCCGAAGAAAGGAAAAGATACAAAACATAAAGTGGTAAAAAAGGGTAAAGTTTCCAAAGCAGAACCTCGCCCGCTCAGTAAAGAACATGTGTTAGTGGTAGCTCAAGAAATCAAGTACGCTAGATTATTATCGGGAAATGAGAAAAAAACCCGTGACAGGGTCCTAAAAGCCCTTAAAAAGTGGCTTACAAACTGTTTCGAGAAGGGCTACGGTACGTACAAGTATTTTGTTCACCAAAACATCATAAATTTATACAAAACAGTCCCGACAAATTCGCACGAGATAACCTCAAAAAAATACAATAATCCTTGTAAAAATAAGATGTTCTGTATTTTTTCTGTTATAATTATATGCCGACCGAGATTGTGGTACCTAGTTTATAATTTTGTCTAAACTTATTGTATGAAATCAGAATGCAGCTTATACAATCAGTAAATTTGATTTTACACTTCATTCTGAACAGAATTCAAAGAAGACGACTTCACACGTGTATGGAAGGGTCTGTTCTATGCTGTATGGATGTCTGATAAACCACTTGTTCAGGTATGAAATAGTTTATTCATTATTTTACCAAAGAATGTAAGTTCCACTTAAGATTTTATATTACTTTGAATGAAATGAGAGAATAATTTATTGAGAACAGTTTTGCTTTACCATTAGCAACTTAGGCACAACCCATCCAATTTTTAGGGTTCCGTACCTCAAAAGAAAAAAAGGAACCCCAATAGGATCACTGTTGTCTGTCTGTCTGTCAAGACCCTTTTTCTCAGGAACGTGTGAAGGTATCAAGTTGAAATGAACATCAAAATCACAAGTTTGTTACCCCTTGGAGCTGTGAAAAAAAAACATTCTTTTAAGTCAATGCAATTAAAGGATACAGCTGTTTATGCGCCCAAATTTACACAAATGATACTTGCAAGGAAATCACACACATTCAAAACCTGTAGGATACTTCCCGTTGACCTAAAATCATAAAATTTGGCTAGAAGCAATGTCTTTCACAAATAAAGGGAACAATCTGATAGTTAGTGAGATGTTATTTTCGTTACTGCTAAGCTGCCTTGTCTAAATAGCACTAAAATGTAATCTGTGTTTGAAAATAAATAATTCTAAAGGAGGATTTATGTGACAACATCGCTGGTATCCTGGACCTGTTCCCCGCAGAGCAGCTGAAGGCAGCATTGTTGATGGTGAAGGCAGGGTTCAAGATGCTAGCTACGGAGTGGTATGGCATTGACCAGCATCGGATGGACAAGTTCCTTATGGTAAAGTGCCTTTCTTTGTGAATGTAATAATATGTCTTTTTATATCCAAAACCTTCTTAAAATAACTAGAAAACTCTTAAATTAGTTATGCTATAGTTTCTGTGTGGCTTCTACAAAATGTCTCTCAGACTGTTGTGCCTTTTGGCATAGGCCTTTTCCAACTGCCTCCATTAAAGCCTGTCATCTGCAACCCTTGTCCAGTATGGCCCGAGAGTAAGTCATATCCATCCTCCCATCACGTGTTTGGACACCCTTTCTATACCAGTACCATATTCTGACTTGCTTACTCCATTTGTTTATTTTGCTTCGTAGCATAATTTACGTAACTTAAAATTGCGGGGATCGACGACATAAGTTGCAGTGCACACACAGATGCGAAAATGCTTAGGGCAAAAGAAGCTGGCAATAGTAAAAATATACCTGAACCAAACAGTGGGTTACCTCAGCGCTTTTATAATGATAATTATATTTGGCTGTGGCGGAGCCGGCGTAAGAATCGACCCCCTCTAACTCAGCCTGTAGATGTCGTAAGAGCAGACTAATGGAACTTACCAGAGGAAGGCCTGCAGCTTTTATTCCCGAGGGATTATAAACTTAAAAAGCGTGTAAAATAAAGGGATTTTGAACATTATGTATGTAAGTATCGGTTTTTAGCTTATTCATAACAATAAAATTATTTTCCTACAGTTGGTTCGTCGCTACCTGCGCGGCAGTCTGCGATGTTTGAGTAGTTGTGACTGGAGTGTTGAATCCTGCGAGAAATATGCCAAGATGCTTTATGCCAATGATGGTGAGTGAGAAGTACTTTTTTGGTTTGCTATAAAAACCTGTCACTGCCTAAATAAACCGCCAAGTGCTAGACTACTCACACACAAAAGGTTCCGTACCGTAAAAATCAGGCAACTTTTTCAAAGAACATCAAATTTTCACTTGTTCGGAGACCCCTTTAAATTTTCAACTTTATTATGTTTTTAGTATTATTTATTATTACAGTTGAAGTGTTACTTATTTATAGAAAGTTTCATGTGTCTACCTACTGTAGTTCAAGTGATACAGTCTTGACAAACAAAGAGCAAAAATAGCCTATTATTATATAATATTAATAGGCCATTTTTGCTCTTATATAATATTTTATTTTTAGTGTTATTATATATTTGTTGTTATAGCGGCAAGAGAAATACAAAATTCAACTGTCTACCTCTTACGGTTCATGAGATAGAGCCCTGTGACAGACGGACGGACAGACAGCAGAGGCTTAGTAATATAAATAAATAGGGTTCTGTTTTCACCCTTCGGGTACGGAACCCTGAAAAGGAGGAAACGGTTGTATGTTCGGCATTATGTATGTAAGTATGGCAGTATGTATGTTGTAAGGCGGCTGAAATCGAACACGCAGAACCGAGGATTTGTTTTTTCACTCGTTCGTTGGTGCAGAAGATGACACGTCACATCCAGTTCGTTTGCCGATTTCCCAACAGAGGCTAGGAAGAAATCGGCTGACCATCATCATCATCATCATCAAAATCAACCATCTTAATCCACTGCTGGACATAGGCCTCCCCCAATGAGCGCCTTAGCGCCCTGTCTTCAGCTTGCCGCTGCCAGCATCTGCCTGCAGTCTTTCGCAGATCGTCATCCCACCTGGCCGGTGGGCGTCCTCCACTAAGTTTGCCGAGTCGCAGTCTCCACTCGAGAACACGTTTACCCCAGCGGTTGTCGGTTCTTTGCGAGATATGGCCAGCCCACTGCCACTTCAGCTTGCTAATTCTCTGAGCTATGTCGGGTATGTCCTGACGGATCACGCAAAAACCGATCATATCCTGACGGATCACGACAAAAGGTGCTATCCGATATCGTGATTATCGATAACTTTGGTTCTCTGTCGGATGTGTTCGTTACGAATCCTATCCTTCAGATAAACTCCGAGAATAGCTCTTTCCATAAATCGCTGAGCGACTTTGACCTGGTGGACCAGCCCTACCGTGAGTGTCCACGTCTCAGCTCCGTAGGTCATAACGGGTAGGATGCACTGGTTGAAAACTTTCGTTTTCAAGCATTGCAGTATGGATGACGACAAGACTCGACGTAGTTTCCCGAACGCTGCCCAGCCTAGATGAATCCTCCTCTTGGCCTCCTTCTCGAAATTATTCGGTTCTGTTCTATTATTCTTATTGTTCTTCTTGGAATCGGCTGATAACCTTACTAAATTAAAATACCCTATGTTTGTTTGAGCAAAGACGGAACTTGTATGTTCGCCGATTTCTCCTTCAATTTGTGCACCAATTTTGATAAATCTTATGGTTTTGTATAGAAAATAATCCCGGGGTGGTCTCATATAAATTGTATTCCCGAGGAATTACTATTTGTCTGCAAAACTTAAAAACTGTGACACTAAGGAATTCGAAGACGATAAATCTTTTGAAACCATCATGGATTACACTAAAGTCATTTACAACGGGATATTTACATGATGATTTGATGATGCTGATGATGATTGAGTTTGAAGTTATGTTATTTCTTGATCATGGCGCATGAAACTGTATTGATATTGGAAAGCTCAAAACTGAAATCATGGTAAATATCCTGTTGTAAATGACTTTAATTCGAAGACTTTTTTTTTTTTAGAAATATCAAATTATTAGGACTTCACTCCAGAGTCCTGGGTAAAGGCTTTCATGCCCCCGGCGTGCTTATGCGTAATTACAGCTATAAATAAAAAACTACTAAAATAAATTAAAACAAAATTATTCCGCAGGTCTGTTTGCGTTGAAGACACCACACTACGCACGGAATGCGCTATCGATGCAAATGCATATTGTAGATTGTTTTCTAGAAGAATTGGCTAAGGTAAGTTTTTTAGATGGCGCAATGCGCGCCATTTTGTCAAAAGGATAGGCATAGGATTTCGGTTTCATAGGAGCGGGACAGAGGATACGTTTTTGGAACGGCGCGGCGCTGCGTAAGCGCAAAAATCAAGTTTTTGCTTATTTACAAGAAAACTACACAACTTATGACAAAACTGGTTCAAGGAACCAAATAATTAGTAATAACCTACAAATCAAAATATAAAATAATTTCAATAGACCGCAAGGTTCCTGAGATCGCGACCAAATTATGTGCGAAACAGTGCACTTTCATGAGTATTTTTCTTGCACTCAATTATATGTCAAAGTATTTTACACAAATGCTACGTTTCACAAATAAAACAAATTATTTATACGGCTACAGATAATTTTTTTGTGTTCTCAAGGCCGTTGGGGCATAGGCCAGCCCTAATATCGAAACGACCATGCTTGAATTTTTTTATAAATTAACTTTTGCCCGCGGCTTCGCACGCGATTTTTCTGAATAAAATACATATATAACAATTCCAGGTCAGAACTGTATGTGTGCAAGATTTCAGCACGATCGATTCAGTTTCAGTTGGCTTTGTCTATGGTCAAACATTCACAAACTTCCTTATTATATTAGGATACTTGACTTCAGTCTCTCAGTTAATATTTTCAACGCAAACGCTCTTTATCGGAATTAAGAGCGTTTACGCCTTACATGCGCAGTTTGGCTCAAAAACAGTACTTTTCAAACCCGTTAATAACATTAATTTTAGGAAATTTTGTTTTCCAAATAGTTAGTTAAGAAAATATTTCAATTAATATAGTATGTACGCGTTCTATCAGATAACTTGTTAGAGGTTTTCTAAATTTCCCTTTTAGCCTCAGTTTGGAAGATCAAAATATTATGAAAATACTGATATATCTAATGAACAAAAAATAATAATCAATCAATAAGATCCTTGGAAAAATAGTTAGTTAAAAAGATGTTTTGTTTTGGTATCTAACTACGAGAAATTGAAATTCAAAAAATGTGAATTATTACGAATTTTAAATGATTTTTTCACCGATATACCTTATTTAATTTAATATAACAATAGCTTACCA
Source organism: Eupithecia inturbata (assembly GCA_963662085.1). Classification (NCBI taxonomy): domain Eukaryota; kingdom Metazoa; phylum Arthropoda; class Insecta; order Lepidoptera; family Geometridae; genus Eupithecia; species Eupithecia inturbata. Next base: position 2,654,556 of record OY759206.1, on the reverse strand, counting down.
ATAAAGAAGAGCATCTTCTTTAAAATTGTAATTAATTTGTTGTTATTATTTTTCTGTAAATATTTCAAAACTACTTTAAAACGCTGCGCGCAAATCATTTCAAGTCAGTCCCATACACATCGCGCGCTAGGCGTAAACGCTCTTAATACATTAGCCAAACTCGATCTGAAATGTTTGTAAACAAACCATGATACAAAAAACTAAAACTCACTTGCTTGGCGTCAAGTTTCAGATATAATTAGCAGAGGAACAATCGTAAATCGACAAGTAATGTAAATTGCGTATAACAAGACATAGAGCAGCAGAGAGAATTTTAGGTTAATTTTGGGCGGTTTGTTTACAAACATATTACATTGAATTCGGCTGGAGTACATTGTCTTATGTCTGCCTCTCCCACACAGGTATCCGAAGGCGAACTACCCTCAGAATCAGTAGCAGCTCTCCTACGGCCGTTCACACTATACACGTGTTCTGGCACACTACCCGCGCTATGCGGCGCGTCCAGGCGCTTGCTCACGGCCTTACTGAGGCAGAGCGAGCCCGGCCTGCAGTATAGAGACAAGACACGCGCTTGGCAGAAGGTACCTAGCCAATAGAGTTGTTACTTACTATACACATGTTCTGGCACACTCATTTCGTTGGTCTGTAGAACGTCACGTCTAAAATAGTAAATATATATATCTAAAATATTATAATAACTATCACGACTTATGATCTTGAAGCTCCACCATCATGAGCCAGTGTTACCTATTGTTCTAAACTATAACTATACTTGATAGATGGGTTGTCCGAAAGGCGGTCCCGACGCGCTTGAAATGGTGTCTGATGATGAAGCGGATCCTGAGGAGCTGGAGAATGGAGACGCAAGCGATGAAGAGATTGGAGACGGGTAAACATAACTTTTGACTTTTATAGCTATCTTTATCCAAGTTCCTATTAGGATGTCTGGGCTAAAACTCGCTGGAGGTGCGGCGCGCCTACGACCAAATGATTACTGTGTGTAAAATCCTCCACGGCAGAATTGACGCTTCGGGCTTGAGTGACGAGTTGTGTCGACTTTATGTCCCGAACAATTACTGCCGGGCTCGGAAACATAGACTGCTTGCTGTCTCACAGTCCCGTACGGCAGCTCACTCTGAGTCGCCCATCCCCGGAGTACTCGGTGCCATCAACGCTCTCCTGGACGACAGCCCCGAAGTTGATCTGTTTGCCGACAGCTGGACCAATTTAATGACAGTGACTTAATTTTTGTGAACGTAAATGTTAATTCTCTGACAATCTTTAATTTTATTGTTTCTTGTTGTATATTATGTGTTCATTTCTGTAACCATATTTAATTGATGTAATTGGTGGTGTATACCGTGTTAATTAAATTAAATTAAATTATAGCTCTTCTCCGCCTCTAGACTCTGCAGAGACACAGCCGTAGAGCACAGCATACACTTCTCCCCATGCAAAATCTCCGTGTAGATTGAAATTACTCTCATTAGATCCATTGACTAGATCTATAGTGGATTTTTTGTAGTTCCTCTCAATTAAAGTTAGAGTTAGTAGCATAAATATATGTTATGTTCCAGCGACAAACCCTTAGACCCTCGAGCGGGGCGAGTAGACGTGGTATTACCTCTCCTGCCCGTCCCAGCCAGCATACTGGCCAGCTCTCTGCGCGAACTGCTGGGAAAGAGCACTTCTAAAGCACATAAGCGGATCAAGATCTGTATGGAACGGTGAGTGGACATGGCGTTTCCTCTCCTGTAGACATAGCGTTACCTCTCCTTCCCGTCCCAGCTAGTATACTGACCAATTCTTATCCGTATCTTTGACCATAAATCCATAAATCAAATTGTTTTTAATTCATTATTGCACGGAAAAATATAAATATAAAACACTAGCTGTTTGTTACTAGCTACATTTTAGCGTGCCTTCTCAACCTAAAATGACAATAATTCTCATTTTTTTTCTTTTAAACCACTTCTGTATTAAACAAACTAAACAAAATATACTCAAATTGGTCAAGCCGTTTTTAAGTTATAGCAGGACTAACGAAGAGCACTTGATTTTGATATATGCAGATTAATCGAGGAAAATAATAGCAAAGGCGAGCTTAACCCTAAGTAGAGTTCTCTTCAGTTATGTATGTTACAGGCATTCTGATAATTTCTTAAGTCAAAGTCAAAAACTCTTTATTTCCATAAATACAATAAATGTAGGTACACTTAGAAAAGGTAAAATTCTTAAAGATAATCAACCATTATTTGTTCCAGCTTTGAAACTCTAGCGGCAGGACAATATCCGCTCCAAGTGACAGAGCCAACCGTAGACGATGTGCCTACCGTGAAACCGAAGCGGTCTATACGCACGCTGCGGGCTTTAGAGGCGAAGATTAAAGTAGACACGGATGAATTGAAGTTAAGAGGTAATTATAACTTTGTGTGTCCCACAGCTGGGTAAAGGCTAGGTCGCTCCACGCGTTTCACTCCTGAGCCAGCTGGAAAAACGCTAAATGCTAAATGCTTACTTATACACCGTAGTTTTGATAGACTTTCTACTTTTTATCTGTGGACCGTTACTCGTGACGCGACGTCCCAATTAAGGTCCTGACTAAAAACCAGCGTCGTTATCGACCTCTGTGAATAACGACAACAAGCTGATGCTGGAATTATTAGCCGCGCACATAAGGAAAGACCATTTTTTTCTTTTTCAACTCTTAGGGCTCTATGTAGTAGAGTCCTAAGGGTTAAAAAGGGAACAGCATGTTTGCTGTTGTATTACCTATGTTCTAAATTCTAAATTCCAAAGGCTTTTGTTTATCTCGTACCTGTATTTTTTTTGTACTTCCCTTATTTTTATTTAACATGTGTGTGGCTATAAATAAATTGTTTATTCTTTAAATCGAAGGGGCCCAGCTCGTTGCGCTAAAGCATCCTCGGTTTGAATCTAAAAGTAATTAAATTGACTATGGTCGTACCTACGTCTGCAGATATATAGAGAGAGTGTTTTCTATGTATAGTAAAAAATATATATTTATGTATATCAATGGTGGGTATCTGGCGCAGCGCATCAGCATTGCCATACAGCGGGGCAATGCAGCCAGCGTCTTGGGGACGCTTCCGACTGGTATTGAAATGGATCAGTTGAGCTACCTGTAGATTGTTTGCAACAGTCTGCAGTTAGCTTAACTGTTTCAATTGTAAATACTAGACCTAATTTGTTTTTATTATTGAATTGTAATTTTCTTTGTCAATAAAGAATATGTAAATTCTGTATATCAGTAATCTAGTACCCAGTAATAACACAAGCTGTGCTTAGTTTGGGGCTAGATGATGCTGTGTGGATTACAGAAACGTTTATTATTATTACTTGTAATTGACACACACAAAAAAGTTAACACAACTGAGTTTTGTACCGACTTTAAGATTTATCAGATTTTGAGCAATTAATTAAGGGATTCGATAATTATTTTGGTATCTATTCAGCGTTGAGCGATTTATGTCGTCTATTGTACATAATTAAACTAAGCTGAAAAACCAATTTGTTTCAGGTCTAAGTAGGAAGCACAGGAAACGTCTCCTTAGGAAGACTCGACTGGGGCAGAGCATCGTCGAAGAGGTTCAAGCTACGCAGAAAGCAAGCAAGAAATCTAAAGTAAGTATCTAGAAGGACATGTTCACATATAAGAAAATACGTACCTACACTATGATGGCACATCTTGGCCTCAACCTGAAGTTACGACAATGGCTGCGCAGTATTCGTTTTCAAGGACAAAATGGTGGTGCGCATGTGCAAACTTCACTCCGGCCAAGTTGTTTTAATTATATTGTACTCAATTTACGTGCGTGGCGGTGGCATCGTAAGAGTCGACTCCTTCAACTCAGTCCGTGGATGTCGTAAGAGTAGACTAAGGGAACCTACCAGAGGAATGCCAAAACCCCCCTTGTGGGGGGGGGGGGTCCAGCAGTGGACGAATGAGTGATGATCAGTAACTCATTTTACGAAAGACTGCAGCCAGAAGCTGTATGCGCCAAGCGGAAGACAGGGCGCTACTATAGGGCTGATTAGCAGAGGCTTATGTCCAGCTGTGGGCAAGCATGGGTCATGATGAATAAAAATATAGCAAGTTCAACCGGAATTCTGACTAGTATTTTGACCCAATATCAAAATTGATAAACCCTTTTTGATGCTTCAAAGTAATAAATATTTTTTTCGCCAGATTCAGAATGAATGGTTAGTAGAATCAATGAACTCAGAAACAGAATCAGAAAAAGACACATCAAATAAAGAAAACCACAAGCAAAAGCAAGAAAAAAAGCACAAGAGGAAACTAGAACCGCAAGAAAATGGCAATGTAGCAATCAAGAAGCAGAAACTCGAGAAAAAAACAAAAAAGTCTAAAGATAGCTCTAAAAAAGTAAAGGAAGTAAAACCAGAAAATAAAATATCACTAAAATTTCCTAATACACAAAAAGTATCCCCTAAAATCGCAAAGGTAGAAGACAAAAAACCCAAGAAAAAGGTCGAATCACCAAAACTTCTAATAAACAAACTGAAAAACTATTCCAAACAAATACAGAAAGAGAAAAAAGACACAAAACAAGTCAAAAATGAGAAAGAACGGAAAAAATTCGAAAAGAAAAACGAACATGTCTTTGATACGCCCAAAAAGGTGAAATTCGCGCTTAAGAACAATTCTATGCAGAAACCACTTGATTATTATAAAAGTGTACGCCAAAGTCCAAGTATACCTTTCGACAGCGCCAAGAAACCGAACAAAACAAACCTGAAACCGTCAACTCCTTCACCCATAAACCCATTTTTCAAGAAGAAACTAAAAAAACATTAGATTTTAACTCATCTTGTTTTGTATTTGGTGACTTAATACAAAGTTTTAGAACACATTCGTCAGACAACCAGAAACCATTGCACTCACGGTAAATTTATGAATAATCCACAATCTACAGGTTTGACTTCTTTGTTAATGGCAAAATGCGTTAGGTTTGCCACTTTTCTGCCTGTGTCCGGAAATTTCATAGTCATGGAGGCGTGGTTACAATATTAAAATTCACAGGTTTTTTGACCAACATTTGATAGATGTCACAAATCATGTCGGAATGACAGGTTATGTCAAAAATGACAGTGAATGTCAAAAGTGACGGATGAGAGAGCGTAGCAGATTTTTTCTACAGAGATCTATTTCGATGCGTAATTTTTACTCGCACGCAAGTCAATGATTTAATGTAATATATTTTATGTATTTTAGTACTCCTACGAATAGTTAACTAATTGTGCTCATTTAAAACGCTACGTAGTATTTTTGTAATACCTAAATTTTTTTATCTTTCATAAATTATTATGTAAAAACCACAATTTCACAATCGAAACTTTAAACGATTGACACATTCACTGCCATGCCTCTGCGGTGCGCCGCCTTTGCAGCTGCTGGAAGTCTTCCATGTGCGCCGGTGGCAATGAAAGTGTCAAATAATTTGATCTATCACACTTAAGCCTGGTTTCATCATACAAAAGCTCAACGAAGGCCTTCAAAGAATTATGAACTACACAAATCAGTTCAATGCAGGGCGATTCGGTTGGTACAAAGAATGCGCTGTCCTTTTTATTTCGATCGAAAAGAAAGGGACGTCAACATTTTAGCGCTGGCACGAGTTTAGAAACGTCATCGATCGCGTTTTAGAGTTTGGTGAATGGGCCTAATTTTTTTTTGTGAAAGTTTCTAGCCGTAGGTTTGATATTTTAACTTAAACTAGTTTAGTACCCATAGTACATTGTTTATAAATTGTTTTGTGAAACGAAATAGTTTTTGTTGTGGAAGTTATTTCGATAGTACGCTAGCGTCAAGTTTCTTAGGACAATTTGTTAAGTTTTACTTATTAGTATTTGGTATTGATGAAAATAAAATAATAATGGATTAGAAAAAAGTCTTATATTTATTTACACCCCTTCCCATTATGTCGTGACCGGTCCCTGCCCGTGGTCCACCTACATTGAACACCTGGCTGTACCAGGAGCATTTTTTTCTTTCCGTGGTCCACCTGTATTTTGGACATACAAACTTTTTACATTACCTATCTACTTTTATAGAAACTTTTAAAATTATTTTTTCGTACATACAATGTCTATCACATGTCATGGTGAATCATAATTTTTTTTTCTGTTTTAGTCAGTCAGTCAGTCCTAGTATCAAACAGGTGTGTACAACTTTTATGTACCCTAATGTTTTTATCCAGCATTTTGCCTATAAATTTTATGACCAACTAAATCTCTGAGTACAGAATTGAAAAGATGCCTCCTAAAATTAAGTAGACGTTTCTAACCATAGCTAAAATTTAATGCAAAGAATATGGTTGTAGCTATAATTATCTAAGTTGAGTTGTTTTAGATCTGTCATCGTAATTTTAAACCTGCCAGTCTAATTTTTGAAACATAGAATAGTTTTCGTGTATTTGACATTCCTAAATCCTAATTTTAGCTAAATGTAACACAACATAATCGACACCATTTTCAACTCTTTCCATTTATTAATTGTATTGCATTGCAAAACTTGTATACATCTAGGTATATGCAGGTCTCGATAGAGCCTACGCATTTGCTCCCCTTGGAGTCGAGACCCTAGGTCCGTGGGGTACCAAGGCTCACAGTTTTAAAAAATTGTCTGAGCATCTGGTCTAAGCGACGCGTGACCCGAGAGCTCGTATCTGGCGCAGCGCTCAGCATTGCCATACAGCGGGGCAATGCGTCTTGCGGACGCTTCCGACTAGTATTGATTTGAATCACTTGAGCTACCTGTTATTATTCCTATGCAGTTTATGATTTAAAACACTTACAAACAGATTAAGTCGCGCCACCTTATTCCAATCGGCCGAACTAACTGCTAAATCACTATTTATTTTACAATACTCATTCATTTTCAATTATCGAAAGAGATTACTCATAGCGATAATAATGGTGCCCTATGTACTCCCGCGATTCTTTTTAATGGTAATTTACTTTATAAATTATAATTCGTTCTTTCTATATAATTTAACAATGGCACACTTGTAGTTATTGAATTATTTGCTTTTATAAATCATAAACTCACTACTAATAATGACGTAAATAATTCTCGCGATGGTCACAGTTTATAAACATTGACTATCGATATCGATAAATTAAATTAAGGTTTAATTGACAAATATTGATATATATATTTAATATGTCATTGCCGAAGTATGGCAGGGAAGTTATGTTATGCGTTGCCAAAACCTTGTAATAATTTGTTGTACTATAGTTTTTTCTTGCTCTGTTTATTTAGCTGTAATTGTGTTATTTGTTGGTGGAAATTCCTTTGGTTTATGTTAATCTTACGTTTCTAATTTTAAGTATCATGTACATACCTACTGTATATTTCCCAAATAAATCTAAACAAAAAGCACTTGCCTGACCCATGACCTAGGTAGGTACATGTGCTGCACCCTTAGCGCTCATAGTAGAACTAAAACAGCTCTTGGAGATATTGTACAATAATACGTAACCTAGGGACCTACACGTTATCATAATACAGGCACCCGTACCTAACCTTGAGTAAGTACCTGCAATAAGTAGGTACCTACTGTTAACTAGGTAACTTCTACAAAACTATTTCATGTCTCTATTAATGTTTATTAAACACCGTACAAGTTCTCGTGCTCAAATCTAGGATATAGCTACCTACTACCTCTTAGGCTGAAATTGAAAGACAATAGTTATCCCGCGCTAAACTGTCAAGAGCCATATCAAGGGTCATACGACATGTAGTAACTGCACTTCTGCCGCGGAGTGGGAGCCTGGTGACCTGGAACACAGGTTGTTTACAAACCTAACGCAGGCACCAGTCTCGCGCAATGTTGCGCGAGACTGGTGTGCTTTTATAGTTAAACTTACTATTCTAGTTTTAAATGTAAGCACATTGTGTGAAGAGAACAATAAATGATTTAATATTATTATTTATAAAAAGTTGAGAAAATTGGGCGCGCATCTTACCGTGTGACGAGAAAGGTTACTACGTGTAAAATCGTTCACGTGATGAGACGTGCGTCGATCGATAAATCGAGATGCCGCCATTTTTCTCGGGTTATAGAGACGAAACACTCTTCTTGTGGGGCGCATCCTATTAGCCCTGCGGAGTACCTACCTCTATATAGGTACCTAACTTTTGCTATATTTTTAATTTGACGACCGATGTGGCGCGGCGGGCGAAGGTCCGCCTGCGACGCAGAAGGTTGCGGGTTCGATTCCCGCCTTGGGACATATGTTTGTCCGATCTGCAAATATTTGTTCCGGGTGTTCTGAGTATTTTCTATATGTATAATAAAAAATATCTATCTATGATAAGTATTGTATTAAGTATATCAGTCATCTAGTACTCATAACACAAGCTCTGCTTATTTTGGGGCTAGATGATGCTGTGTGGATTGTCCAGTATAATTTATTTATAAAATTATTTGCCTTTATAGTTTCTTTTCATTTAACGAAAATAAAAAATTATGAAAGTGGCGAAAACACGCAAAGTCGCGGATAAAACAAATTGGTTTTAATAAAACAAAAAATAATAAAGATTGCATTTAATAAATTCTTTACACTAGAAAATATATCCAAATATAACAATTTCATTCATAGGCAACAAGTAGACCATTTTTTTATATTTACAAAATTAGTTTCGGCCAATAATCTCATTTTTACAATAAATGGAATGCATACAAAAAGCATAAGTAGTTTTTAAGGCAATTAGACACTTACACCAAGCGCCAACTTTATTCAAACTAAAGCCTACGTTTAAAAACCAACATAATGTAAATTTTTAAAAGCCGGCGCGATCCCCTTCTGTTTTTCTTTCTTCCATTTTTAGACTAATCAGTAGCATTATTTTTGTATAAATTAAATTAGATATATTTTTTTGTTATTTAGAGTACTTAGTATATTTTATTACCATTTCGTATGTACACCATGTTACTTAAAAAAAACCTAAGTTAGTCAGAGCAGCATTCATAATACAAGTTTCTACTTTGCAAGAGCAAGAGAAGAACTCATTAGCGATGCCTAATGAAATGGGGCTTATTCACACATCAGGGCCAAATTATCGACTAAATCTATACTTATATTTTAGAAATGTTGATGTGTTTCATAAGACGAAATAAACATTTTTGTCTTTTTTTTCTTATCTTTTCGGATACTGGAGACCTGGATTTGTGACGTCAGCACGGATAATTGTTTGAATAAAAACAAACGACAATTGTGCCAGCTTTTGAAAATTAACCTATAACAATCAAATTAGTTTTTTTAAATACCTACAGTTTATCTAATCTATAAAAGTTATCTTACTACATACTAAGAACATAATATATTGGTATACCGCCGCCGGATCGTAAATTCAGCCAACTAGTAGAATCACTAGGCGGATTACAAAATTAACGCTGATTTGTTGGGAAACCCCTTTTCATTTCATTCGACGAGATTCTAAGTGACTTTTAGCCGTATTGTTAGTTATTTATCGTTTAAAATTCGGCATAGGCATGTATCTAATACATATCTGCCGTTTTGTAATCCGGCTAACCATTCAACAAACGGGCTGATTCTACAATCCGGTGGCGACACGAACTGCTGATTTATAAATTAGTTTCTAATAACAATAAGGTACACTTTTACCCAGATGTTGAACTACATAGTTTGTTAGTCGAACGGATGTTTGTGTCAGTCCTTCAATCATCATCAAGCATTGACAATGGATCATCGAAGGCGATTTCAGTAGCTTCGGACGATTTGGCGACGTTCCTCGGTGCTGCTGGTTTTGAGGGTATTCTTGATGTTTCTATAAAAAATACAATATTTTTTTATTAAGTACGAGGAAGTCTCATACACTCATTAATTAATGCAAATGTCTACAACAGGCTGACGGACACGACTATAAAGGATGCAACTTCCACCATGATATTTAAAAATAGATTAAGGAAATGGCTCTTGGAGTTCTTTTTACTCTCTAGACGAATTCTACGCTTTACCTATTATTCAAATTAGATCATAAATGAATTTACTATATCAATAATTAACTAGTTTTATATTATATACTATTATTATTATTTAAGGTCAATACTTCTAACTCTATATTGCTCACCTTATTCATTTTGCCTTGTAACTTGGCGTTATTAACAAAGAATTGTATTGTATTGTAAAAAGTATGCAAAAGTACATTTATTAACAGTTGGAATATTGGTAACAACTTAAAAATAATTACGTTTAGTTATTTGTCGGCTTTCGGCAGCCGAACTCATCGAAAGAGTAGAAAGTACGTCAAGTCATGAATCTATTATGAAAATCTGGTAAGGAAGCTGTTGCATGCATTTGAGATCATTTGACTAAAGGACCACATCCACATAATAATATGAGTGTATGCTTCCAAAGTCTCCATGTTATTTTATAGCTATGAGCGTGACTATTATGAAGACGCATTACGCGCCATTTTGTGAAAAAGGCTGGCATAAATTTCACGTACATAGGAGCGGGACAGAGCATACGTTTTTGGAACGGTGCGGTGGTGTAAGCGCAAAAATCAAGTTTTTGTAGAAAACTACTCTTACACTTATGAAGAAACTGGTTCAAGAAACCAAATAACTAGTAAATAACCTACGAATCAACTCATAAATCATTTCAACAGATCGCAGGGTTCGTGAGATCTCACTGTGTGTATAATACTTTATTGGTATAGGCGGGAATCGAACCCGCGCCCTCCTGCGTCGCAGGCGGACATTCGTCCGCTGCGCCACAGGGGTCATAAAGATGAAGCATACGTTTTTTTTACATACCTGCTTTAGCTGAAATTGCTTTACGTTTTACTCCAAACAGATCGTCATCATCATCATCACTAAACAAAGATCCTTTGACTTTTGCTTTTACTTTTTTATCATCTTTCTTCCCACTAAATAAGTCATCTTCGCTGTCTGAATCAAATAGTTTAGATTTTACTTCAACCTTCTTTTTGGTATTTTTCCCAAAGAGGTCGTCATCGTCATCACTCAAATCGAATAATTTGGCTTTTGGCTGAGTTGGTTTTGATACTTTTTTGCTTGTAGAAGTGTTCTTTTTTTGGTCTTGGTTTGGCTTACAATCATTTGCTTTTTCGTTATTTGTTTTTTTTTCCGTTTTGTTATTAATTGTTCCAAAAATATCTTCTTTATCAGTTTTTTCGTTATTCGATTCGATTTTAGGTGAATTATCATTGGTTTTAAAAATATCTTCATCGTTAAGAATGTATTTTACTTTTGTTGTACTTTGTGGACTTGACTGTCCAGCTACTTTTTGAAGAGCATCGTTTTTATTTTTTATTTCTGTATTTGAATCTATTTCATCAGTACTTTTATTAGTTTCTAAATCTCTTGTAATTCCATTGTGAATATTAATTTTATCTTGCCTGGGTGTCGTTTTATTAATGTTTTCTGTAATATTTGGTTTATTTAAATCTTCGGTTATATCGTGTAGTGCGGGCTCACTCGAGCTTTCTCCCTTTATTATACCAATTAAAGCGGTTTTCTCAGTTTTTTCTTGTTTGTTAACGTTTCCTGTGGTTTTGTTATCTTTTACTGTTTGTGCATTCTTCGATGTTTGGTCGCTTGTTTTATTTTCTTGATTGTTTGGTTTAGGATCATCAATAGAGCTGGATTTATCAGTATCGTCATCAATATGAATGACAGATTTTCTAACAGCCTCGTGCCTAGCCCGTCTGGTTGACGGACGTCTTTTCACTTGTATTTTAGCTCTCTGTTTAGATAACTTGTTGTCTAGTACCCCTGATTCCGGTTTGCTTTCAAAAGTTATAGATTTTACAATAACAGGTTCAGTATTGTCAACTTCTGTATATTCTTTGACGTTTGTTATAAAATCTTCTTTACTTGTATTATTTATATCAACATTATCTTCGTTTGACTGTTCTCTAGCTATTTTCTTAGGCGATGCTCCAGGGACCAAAGCTTGGACGTTAATATTAAAGTTTTTGGTATTTATTTTACCGATTTTCTTTGTTTCTACCTCTTCGTTTGTTTTTACTATTTCATCGACTTGATCAATATCTTTAGTTATTTCAGTAGTTTCTTTTCGACTAAGATCCGGTATTTTAGGCATGTTACTGAACAACTCTTCATCAGAATCTGGGATTTCAATATTATTGACAGAAGAAGGCACCTTGACAGTTGTAGCTTCTTTGAAATTAGAAGCATTTGATCCGCTAAAAAGTTCGTCATCAACTAGAGAATTTTCAGGTTTTACTGTTTCTTTTAGTGTTTTACCATGCGGGTGATCTTCATCCCAGTCATCTACATCTGGTGGTTCGGTTCGGATTAATGTCGGTTTAGCTGCTTTAGGTACAGAACTTAACAAGTCATCGTCATTATCATTCATGTTTCCTTTAGAAGTGAAATCAACATCTAAATCCGGTGGTTCATCAGCAAATATACCAAAATCAGCACTTGGAGAGAAAATCTCAGGTTTTTCATCAGATACAATATCGTTTTTTTTAAAGAAGAGAGACTCGTCATCGGAATCATCTTCAAACAACGCATTCACGTTAGTTGTTTTCTTGGATTCTTTAGTTTTTTTAAATGCTGGCGGTTCACTGAATATGTCATCAAATGCTGTTGAAAGAATTGGCGGCTTCTGTTCGGGGATTAACGCTTGTTGTACTTTGGCATGTTCACTTGTTTGAGCTTGCTGTTCGTCTATTTTACCTTTTTCTATTACTTCCGTCTCCGTTTTATAGGATTCAATATCAGTTTGTTCTTTTCTGTCCTGATTTTCAACATAAGATTTTACTGTCACATCAGTAGAACTACTATTTCCCTGCACATTAACTTGTTCTTGACTTGTTTCTATAATATCGTCTGTTGAAACGAGGTCTTCAGTTTTTCTCGATTCACTTGGTAGGGGTTTCGTACATAAATCTTCTAAATTATCAAACAAGGCAGATTCAGTCTCAACTTTACTTGATTTTAATACATTAGGATCAATCATTTTTGGGATTTTATTATTTACATTACCATTTTCTTGAGCTATCTCAGAACTATGTTTATTATCACCAAAATCTAGAACCTCTTTAGATACTTGTTTCAAATCAGATAAATATTCAGGTACAATTTCACCAATATAATTAATTTCAAGCGTCTTTTCGTTTGCTTTATTAGCATTTATAAACAGATCATCAATTTCATCTTCTTCAAATAAAGCTGGACTTTGAAAAACTTGTATCTCATTGGCTTTTAAGTTTTCTTTGTGTATTGTTTCTTTAAAAAGGGCTTCTGTCTCTGTATTTACATTTACACTTTTATTTATAGTTTCTTTCTTCGGTTCTGTCGCTTTGGGTTTTACATTTGAAAATATATCATCATCACTGTCGGAATCAAAAATGCTTTTCGATACAACTCTAGGTTTCTCCTCTTTACTTTCAGGGTTAGTAAACATTGGCTCTTTAACTGCAGGTTTCATATCTTTTGTGTTAATATTGTTCTCTTTACTTGTTTTATTTTGAGATTCTATTTTAGGTGTTTCTTTTGTATTGGGTTCAAGTGTAGTTTTTACATCACCAAATAGATCATTGTCACTATCAAATATGCTTTTATTGTGGCTAGTAGTAGCTTTAATGTTAGTATTTGTACTCTTTACTTCTATTGTAGCATTATTAGTGACTTCCGCAAATAAGTCATCGTCATCGAAGATAGATTTGGCATTTTTATTAGCTTCTTTACTTGGTATTTTTATATCATTGAAAATATCATCAATATCATCAAAAATACTATCACTGAATATGTCATTGACTGCTTTAGGTTTTTCTTTGACTGGTAGAGCTTTTTCTTTGACAAGTGGAGCTTTATCTTTGACTGATTGAGCTTTTTCTTTGATAAGTTCAGGCTTATTTATGAAAGGCTTATCAAATTTAGCTGGTTTCGTCAATTTCTGTTCAGCCTGTTTCGCTTTCGCAAAAAGATTATCAAAAATTGCGTTTGCGCTATTAATCTCACTATCATCATCTCTATTAAAGCTTTTTTCATCGGCTGCATCATTTTTGACATTGTTTTTGCCTTCGTCGCTTTCCGAGGATGATGATTTTCGTCTGTTTCTTTGTAAAATCGCTGCACCTATACTCTCTGTGCCTTTGTTTGAACCAAATAATGATATTCCACCAACAGGTTTCTGAAAATATTTAACATTAATACTATAGATCCATACTCCACGTTATAAACTTACTAGATTCTACCCACGGCATCGCACGCGTTTTCGGATAAAAATTAGCCTAAATGTTAATCCAGGTTTACAAAATACAATATTTTGTAAAAGTTCAGTAATTTTGAATTGGTGTAAAGACTAAGGTCCCGGTAGATGCATGTTTGGATTGGAATACATTTCTTATAGGTACTCGGTTCTAATACCAAGATATTTTTTGAAAACAAAGCCTATAATTATGAAAACTTTACATAGATTTTGTGAAGTTTTCATATATGATAACTAAAGGGTGTCACAGAATGTCCCATAGACGTCGAATGTTTTATAAAACGCTCGCACGCAAAATACGCGCTGCACTCCCGTGAACCGTTCCATGGCTACTAAACTAAACAAACCCGCCAAGCTATTCAGACCACTCCTCACCCCACGCTGTTTGTGTTTTGCGCGTAATATTCAAATCAAAAACGAAAAACATTCTGAAACACCCTTTATAACAGGTAACATTAAAACCAAAAAATAAAACATGCAACTACGCGTAAAATTAGCCAAAAACTGCTTCGAGCTTCTGCCTAATAGCAGAAGCTCGAAACTCCAATGATACCAGTGTGTCGTAAATTATTTTATCAATATTTCTCTGGTTTTCCCTTTGCATAAAAATCTAGAATTCTAGAACACAGTATACAGGTTGGATTTTTAAGACGGGGCAGTAAGGGGAGGTACCTTAGGCGGTGTAGCTACAGGAAAAAGGTTTTAGGAGACTATCCACAATTTGAAGAAAAAATGTAATCCCCATCCTTCAAACAAAAAATAATTTTAAACTTTTCTATGCCAAACGATCCTGTTTAGACTGATCAAAAACTTCAATCGGACCAACTGAGGTTGGAGTACGAAAAAGTCAGAAAATTAAAACAACATTTCCCGTACATTTTGTAGGAAATCATCGCAGCGCCGACAACCTTGTGAACCTTAAATAGCAAAAAAGAAAAAGTATTTCATTGTAAAGGGCTACCTCTCCTAAGACCATTTTCCTGTAGCTACACCGGTTATGGCTCCTCTCCTTACTGCCTCATCCAAAAAATTCGCCATGTATATTGAGCTCACATGAATGAATGAATGAAACTTTACATTTAACACATAATCAGTACAATACAATATAATACACATGCGCCTTGCGTTACTTACTTTACTGAAACATTCATTATTTTCAATTCTATTACTTTGTCTTTCCTTAGCTATGTTTTTAGGTTTCTCGACAAACAATTCTGAATCCGGTTCCTCGTCGAATAAGGTTGTGTTTTGCTTCGCACTTGTGTCAACCTGTGAAATAAAATTTCTTTGTCAGATTTAATAAGATAAGCGCCTTATTAGATTTTTTCATATTATGGGGATAGTGGCTTTAATTCCCACGCTGTGCATGCGGGTTGCTATGGGCCGAATTCTGCGGACCAATCGCTTTACTATGACAATGGCAACGTCGCAGAATCGTCCATAGATGAAAGAAACGCTAGATAGTGCGTGCGGTGCTATTTGCACGGAGATATTGACTTTTGACTCGCGTCCCTCTATCTGTAGTTTCTTTCATCGAAGGTAAAATGCCTCGTGTCATTCTGAGACGATCCATTGTTATGGCGAAGTGATTAAGGGTTTTGAAGATTTTGGGCCTAACATCAGTCACCAATTTGATTTTTTTTTAAATCGCGGCACGCAATATCAGTTATATATTTGGTGGATAGAGGACACTAGTAAAACACTAATAAAAAACATTTATAACACAATGTCTATAACAAATGGCCATCAAGGTCTGCAATGCTGACCGCGCCGTGATGGCCTGGACCTGCGCTACGCTTCGCTTTCAGCCTTCTTCAGCCGCAGCCAGCACCCCACCTTGGACGTAATCTACACGTCGCGCGTCGTCGCCGTACTCACAAATAATATTAATTAAATATTATTTTAATAATTAATATTAGTCAAGATTTTATATTTATGCTAGTTTTAAGGTATATATCACTACGGATCGTAGAATAAGTTAAATAAGATCTGTAACTTTTCTATAGTCTGAAATAAATGAATTTATTATTATTATTCACATCATTTATTTTAAATCTTGTTATAAAATACATATTATAGTATAGAAAATAAAATATTATAAAACTATTGTACAGTAAAAAATATATCAAAACGGTGAATCACCGGCCGCGAAGCTAGCCTCAAGCGGCCGGTGACTAGGGCTGCAGAGAGAGGAACTTCCTGATGATGCGCGCCGAGTCCAGGAGCACTGCCTTTTGGATCTGACCCTTGATCCAACTTCCTTCCTTATTATTATTATTATTCACATCATTTAATTAAATTCTCGTTATAAAATACATTTTTTACTATAGAAAACTAAATATTGTAAAATTATACTACAGTAAAAAACATATCAAGACGGTGAATCACCGGCCGCGAAGCTAGCCTCATGCGGCCGGTGACTAGGGCTGCAGAGAGAGGAACTTCCTGACGATGCGCGCCGAGTCCAGGAGTACTGCCTTTTGGATCTGACCCTTGATCAAACTTCCTAGCGAGAGTCCTTTCCTAGCGCCCTCCGTTCTAACCGATCTATCAGTACAATATCAGGCTTATTCGCTAGAATAGTCCTGTCTGTAATGATAGATCGGTCCCAATAGAGCGTGGCACGGCCATTTTCGAGAACTGGCGCCGGTGTGTACTTATAGTACGGAACTTTAGGGCCAGTAAGGCCATAACGGAGAGCAAGTTGTTGGTGTATTTATTATTATTAATATAATGTACTTACTATTAAACACCTTTGTGGAATTTGGCCCTGCTTAGTAAACTTTTGACTCACCTTTCTCTTACTAGAAGCAGTATACTCCTCAGTAATAGCACCAAACAGATCATCCACGTTATTTTGGCCCGTAGAATAGTTATATGGTTGATTTTTGTTTATTTCCGCGAAAATGTCGTCTTCTTCTTGACTGTCTGCTTCTGTGTATTGATCGTCTATGGGCGGCGGTTCGTCGAAGAATATAGTACCTTAAAGTAGAAGATATACAGATTAAAATATCACTTACTTAAGTTAAGTCATGTCTTAACTTATTGCTAGTCATTCAACATATGTCATCATTTGTTTTTTCCTCTCTAATTGAGTTTTGTTTTTAGGTATTATTTAGTAAGTGTTGTGTATGTTTAGTTCTGTTTGTATATTTAATTCTTATTCATTTATTCTATTAATGCGAAAGTTTTAGTGTTTGGATATTTGAACTCATTCACGTCAATCGTGCTGAAATTTACGTAGGTCCAAACCTGTAACACATATAGGCTATTTTATATCACACTAGCTGCTGCCCGCTGTTTCGCACGCTCTTTTCCCGGATAAAATGTAGCCTATGTCCATCCCCGGGATACCAGCTACCACTTTGCCAAAATTCATTAAGATCCGTTCAGCCGTTTAGGTGTGAAAATGTAACAGACAGACAGAGTTACTTTCGAATTTATAATATTAGTGTGGATAAATCAGTTCTTACGAAATAGGTATAATCTTTAAACGTTTCCATGTAAAGAAGGCGAGTGAAGTCGCGGGCAGAAACTAGAAATACTCATACACGTTTATTGATAAAAATATTAAACGACAGCGATTATTAAACGACTTCAAAAAGGAGGAGGTTCTCAGTCAGTCTGTATGTTTTAAATTTTTTTTTATGTACAATGGTACGCAATATTCTTAAATAATACTTATAATAACAATACCATAATTATACATTTGTAATTGATTAAATTAATTAAATAAATTACCATTCTATTCTATCATAAATTATCTTAGATCGCTCGTAGCGTTAAGGCCGCCCATTGTGCAACTCTGTTTTCTCCTGTATTTTTTTTGTATGTTTTTTGGGTGTGTGTAAAGTGTATTGTATTGTATTGTATTGTATCATTTTGTCAATTTATTCAATTCAAAGTCATAGGGTGATTGATTGCTCAATCAACCTCTTTTTCAGTTTGTTTTTGAATGATTGTGTGGAGATAGCACTTGTTATAAATAAAATCTAATAATGCTGGACAATCCTCACAGCGTCATCTAACGCCAAAGTAAACAGAGTTTGTACTAGATAACTTTTAGGTACCTATATTATAACATTACCTATGTGATATTTTTTATATTTAGAAATCACCCAGAACACTTAAATGTTTTTTATATTTAGAAATCACCCAGAACACTTAATTGTTTTTTTTATATTTAGAAATCACCCAGAACACTTAAATGTTTTTTTATATTTAGAAATCACCCAGAACACTTAAATGTTTTTTTATATTTAGAAATCACCCAAAACACTTAAATGTTTTTTTTGTATTTAGAAATCACCCAGAACACTTAAATGTTTTGTTATATTTAGAAATCACCCAGAACACTTAAATGTTTTTTTTGTATTTTAGGTTCATAAGGTTTACGAAGCGGCGATGATTGGTAAATGGATGGGAAACGTTTTTTGTGATTTCTTTTTTTTTTATTATTCCAACCTCAGTTAGGAAACAAGTTTTTTATTAATCCAACCTCAGTTAGGAAACAAGTTTTTTATTATTCCAACCTCAGTTAGGAAACAAGTTTTTTATTAATCCAACCTCAGTTAGGAAACAAGTTTTTTATTATTCCAACCTCAGTTAGGAAACAAGTTTTTTATTATTCCAACCTCAGTTAGGAAACAAGTTTTTTATCAGTATAAGAAACAGGATATATTGGCATCAAAAAAGTTTTTGTGTAAAATGCCTAGTTTTTAGCGAACTGTACATTTTTTGAAAATCTGTGGTGGGGATAATCATTTTTCTAAAAATTATAGATATTCTCCTAAGACCATTTTCCTGTAGCTACACCGGTTAAGGTACCTGCCCTTACTGCCCCGTTCATAAAATACACCTGTATACCCGCAGCTCGAACATTTGTCTGAGGCGGGAATCGAACCAGCAACCTCCTGCGACGCAGGGGGAACTTAGACAGCTGCGCCATAGAGGTCATCTAAAAAATAAACGTCAAATATTTCCAGTATTAAAATAAACACTATTTACACTTACTCGTCACAGGTCTTTGTGGTCTGTAAACCGTTTTGTTGGCAGGTGGCGGCGGCAAGTCATCTGGTTCTTCGTGCGCCTGTACCTAAAAAAAAAAACCATAACTGACTTCGAAACCCTATTACTAAGCCTCCGCTGTCCGTCCGTCCGTCTGTCCCAGGGCTCCATCTCATGAACCGTAAGAGGTAGACAATTGAAATAGAATGTGTATTTCTTTTGCCGCTATAACAACAAATAATAAAAATAAAATAAATATCCAAATTAAAGGGGGGGCCCCTTTTAATTTGGATATTTATTTTTACACAAAAAACGTGATTTTTTAGCTATTTTTTCTCTTCGTTTGTGAAGGCAACTTGTTCAAAGAACAGAGACCCTTTTAAATTTTCTTTTTAGTATTTGTTATTATTACAGTTGAAGTGTTACTTATTCAATTGTGGTACCAGAGACCAAAGAAGAGCAAAAACAGCCAAATAAAAAACACGGTATTTTCTATGTGTAATACAAAAATATCTATCTATGTAATATATTGTATTAAGTTTATCAGTCATCTAGTACCCATAACACAAGCTCTGCTTACTTTGGGGCTAGATGATGCTGTGTGGATTGTCCAGCATTATATATTTATTTACTTACCGGTGGAGGTGCGTTGCCGAGCCGGGCCTGTAGTTCGGCGGCCACTGCAGCTGGTGTTTTCTTCTCTGGGGGATCCTTGGGAGTGGAATGGAGGGATGAACTGCTGTTTGATATCTGCGGATAGACAGAAATTAAAATTCATACTAATATTATAAATATGAAAGTAACTCTGTTACCTTTTCACGCCTAAACGGCTGAACGGATCTCAATGAAATTTGGCAGGGAGGTAAATGGTCGGACGGACATAGGCTACTTAAATAGCGCGTGCGAAGCCGCGGGCAGCAGCTGGTAATGTTATAAAATATGTTAGTTTGCATTTTTATCGTCTTTAGACTTTCGTTTAAGCACCAAGTGCACTTGATGGTAATTAGTGAGGATGTATCACGTTGTAGTTTTAAGTAGTTTCTGCATTAGATAGAGATAGATAGATAGAGAAACATTTATTAACGAGCACAACCCTGATACAGTATTTAACAGAAATAGTACATAACTTACCAACAAGCTACTTACAGCTACTTACAACAAGCAACTTAGAAACAGCTATCAAAGTCTTCAATAATTTACCAGTAGAACTAAAACAACTTGATGGAAACATGTTTAAACTTAAGTTAAGGAAGTGGCTTGTTAATAACGTTCATTACAATTTGAGAGGATTTTTTGACATTAGATGATTATCTGCCTAGACTAAGATTGTATGTCCGAATAGGATAAAATTGTTGATACTTAGTATAGTTTAAGACCTTCATGTAACTATGATTAACACAATTTTACAATAAAATTATTCTTATTCTTATAATAAATTAAACATAAAAAACAAAAATACCTGGAGGTGAAAATAAACAAATTAAGAAGAGAGTAGGCATGTACCTACCCACCCAGCTACAAAAGGGGGCTAAATGAAGGGTACTTTTTATTACCACCAATGGTGGCGATCGAGCTGGTGGAAACCAAGCATAGACGGCATCGCACGCTTTGTTCCGTGACAAAAAGCAGATTAAAGTGGTAAATGACAATGTGCGTCACTTACAGTACCCAGCGATAAATTATACACATCGATTTTTAGAAAGAGACAATCGGCTAATTTCGGCTTCGTAGAGCGTTCTCTGTCGCACCATATACTAACAGCCCGGTATCTATTAGGAGCTGTTAAAACAGTTATGATTTGCTTCTCTTAAACCTTCTATTGAATAAGTTTTATTTAGCACATAGATTACAATAACAGAATAAAACAATTACAACTAGTATATACACTTAATATCTATTTCTTAAAAATCTAAGCCGTCACCAGAAGGCAGAGTGCCCAGAATGCTGGCAGCATTGCCACGTTGAATGGCAATGCTAATTCGTTGACCGAAATAGAAGCCAGCATTCCGATCACCTGCGGACTCTATGAGAAGTTTAAACCTTCTTAAAATAATTACTTACATTTTCATAATAATTTTTTTTTTATCTGTCTTTTTCGGTTAGAAAATGTTTATAAACATTATAGATAATTTCGCGTGACTGACCTCGTAAAGGTTTCCCTCATTTTCCTAAAGATGCCGCCTTTAATTTGGATATTATTTTTATTATTTGCTGTTAAATGCAAGAGAATACACATTATCTGAAAATTTCAACTGCCTACCTCTTACGGTTCATAAAATAGGGCCCTGTGACAGACGGACGGGCGGACAGTGGAGGCTTTTTTTAAATTTTTTATTTGCTTAATATGGCTTTTGTGCCATGATAGGCCTATTGTGGTCGCCACTCGAATGTTCAGCCCTGAAGCTGCGGCGTTCATAGAACCCTTGCAGCTGCTAGGAACTGTAGGATTTTCTTCGGTGTGATGGCTCGTAGCTCTTCTGGGCTGTGCTGCAGTGGAGGCTTAGTAATAAGGTTCCGTTTTCACCCTTCGGGTACGGAACCCTAAAAGGAATAAAAATAAACTTACATTAGTACTCAAGTTGTGATGCATAAGCCTGTCCATATTATGTATATCTTCGTCTGAATCCGAATATTGTTCTATATTAAGATCTTGTCTAGATGTTGAGCTGTCTGTATCACTGTCTTCTATAACTAGACCTGAAAATAAATAAAATAAATAAATAAAATATATGGATCAGTTTGAAGCACTTTTCTATTTTTAATGTATGCCTAAACGTAATTTATGTTGCTAAACAAATAATAAAAAAATAAGTTTATTCAGTTAACAAATATGTCCTTTCTTTTGAGACACCCTGTATGACATCCTGTATTTTTACACCAACTGATTCGGTTGCTGATAAGTATAAAACTCTGCAAAGAAATGTATTATTGAAAATATTTGTTCCGGGTGTTCTGGGTATTTTCTAGAGGTATATATAATAAAAAATATCTATCTATGTAATGTATTGTATTAAGTTTATCAGTCATCTAGTACCCATAACACAAGCTCTGCTTAGCTTGTGGCTAGATGATGCTGTGTGGATTGTTCAGCATTATTTATTATTTTTATTATTATTTAAAATAAATCGCTACCTGGGGGTAGAAAGGTCGTAAAAACCAAAATCCTACTTTACAGGACGAGCAAAAGTAGAAAGTTTTAAAAACATTTTGGTTATTTTTTTTTTGTTCTTATGGAGTTTTGACCCTATTTCGTGAAATTTATTAGTTTTTTATGTTCTTTGCAATGGAAAACCTTAAAAATAAAATTGCAAAAAATAGCCATTTACTATTAAATAGTAAATGGCTATTTTTTGCAATTTTATTTTGAATACCAAGAAATGTGAACATTTTAAATAATATTTTAAAACAACCGGAGTACTTGCCGCTAGTCAGCATACTTGCCTGTATTTTAATGGAGTTTATCCGCGACAAAACATCTATGAATAATTAATTTTGTAAACCTTAATGAAACAATCCATATAAAAATTAAAAAAAAATTAGGCAGTTTTTATTTTCCCATAAACTGAGCCCATGACTCCTTTCACACTTTTCTATAACTCATGGCCAAAACCGAACCAAAAACGTCAACCAAAAACGTTATAAGTTGTCAGAGTGATGAAAATATTAGGTCCTTACATATGAAATTGGCGTTTTTCGTACTGGCCACTTTAATCACAAATTTCTCCTCTTTGGTAAGGAATTCCAAATTCAAATTTGTACAGCTATAGACTCATGTACTTGTGCTTCGATGATCGTCATTCATTTGTTTTTTTTCTTCTGTTTTTTCTGTTTGCGTCACTCATTTTACAAAATGGAAAACTTAAAATATCGCATTATTTACGAGTACGAGTTCCGCCGTGGCACTAGTGCTGCGGAAACAACTCGAAGGGTGAATGATGTGTATGGCGGTCGTGTTGCAAAAGAAAACACAGTTCGTTTTTGGTTCCAACGTTTTCGTTCTGGAAATTTTGACCTGCAGAACAAGCCCCGTGGACGGCCTGAGACTCAAGTTGATAATGAAGAGTTGAAGGCTATTGTGGAAGCGGATCCATCGCAAACCACGTCCGAGTTAGCTGCAGGCTGCGATGTTAGTGATAAAACTGTTTTAATTCACTTGAAGCAAATTGGGAAGTTTAAAAAGCTTGAAAGGTGGGTACCTCACGAATTGACTGAAGCAAACCGGCAAACGCGCGTCGACTGCTGCGTTACATTACTAAACCGGCACAATAATGAAGGTATTTTAAACCGAATCATTACCTGTGATGAAAAATGGGTTCTTTACGATAATCGGAAGCGCTCAGCGCAATGGTTGGATCCTGGCCAGCCAGCCAAATCCTGCCCCAAGCGAAAATTAACCCCAAAAAAGTTACTTGTAAGCGTTTGGTGGACTAGTGCCGGTATTGTTCATTACAGTTTTCTCAAATCTGGCCAGACTATTACGGCTGATGTCTATTGTCAGCAATTGCAAACCATGATGGAAAAGCTAGCGGCTAAACAACCTAGGCTGGTCAATCGCTCCACGCCACTGCTGCTTCACGACAACGCTAGACCACACACTGCGCAACAGACGGCTACTAAATTAGAAGAGCTTCAATTGGAAAGTCTAAGACATCCTCCGTACTCCCCGGACCTTGCTCCAACAGATTACCATTTTTTTCGAAATTTGGATAACTTCTTGCAAGGGAAAAAATTCAACTCCGATGGGGCAGTCCAAATCGCCTTCAAAGATTTTATTGATTCCCGTCCGACTGGTTTTTTTAGTAAAGGGATCAATGAACTACCTATAAGATGGCAAAAGTGCATAGAAAATAATGGTTCATACTTTGATTAATTAAATATATTATATTAAAAAATATTCGACTTTTTGTTCCTCCCATACAAAACGCCAATTTCATATGTAAGGACCTAATATATCTTTTCGAGAACAAAATACATTCATCTTCACTTCATTCAACAGCCTATATTGGTTCACTGCTGGACGCAGGCCTTCGCCTGATTGCGCCTTATTGGCTTTTATCATATGCCCCACGCTCGGCATGCGGGTTGGGGAGCACAGTTCGTTGGTAGAATTGTTCTGCAGGGGGAGCTGCTGCCCACCCCCGGTAGATATCCCTTAGTCGCCTCTTACGACACCCGCGGGAAGAGTTGGGGTGGTGTAAATTCTAAGCTCCACACGGCCAGCTCAATACATTAAAAAGAAGTACAATTCATACCAGCATGCCATTTGTTCTTCCAAGACTGAGATCCAATGATGTACGGCAACGGTCTATGCGCGTACGCATCTTTTGGCTTCAAAACGATACTGAAACAAAATAATACGAATTTAACATTTGGATGTTTGAATATATACCCAAGGCACGTATTATGAAAGCTTGCTCAGTCATCAATCTATGTTTGAGTAACGCTTTTCTATGGTCACTCAAGCATAGATCGATGACTGAGCAAGTTTTCAATACGTGCCTAATACTAGGAATTTTCGAAGCTCTAATATAATAGATTAGTTTCTGTTTTTGTTAAGTTGTAAGGCGACTGCAGTTCTCATACAACGTCCGCGATGACAAAGTGTTGGGTGATTTCCTGAACAAATGACAGTAGATACGTGCGAAAAAAGGTTTGATTACTACAGAAGTATTACTTTAATGTTTATAGGTAGCATAATGGTTATATTAGGTTAATTTTTATTTTTAATATATTTTAGAGGGGTAATTTTACGAGTAGTTAATTTTTTACATTTTATTTTTAAAGAGATATAAGAAGAAAAAGGGTTGAAATTTAATTATTATTAATTTGTAAAAGTTGTAGAATATTTTTCTTGAAACTAAGTTCAGATAGTAGAAACCGGTCAATATCAATGAATTTTTCGACGCGACGCGTGACCCGAGAGCGCGCGGGTATCTGGCGCAGCGCATCAGCATTGCCATACAGCGGGGCAATGCAGCCAGCGTCTTGGGGACGCGTCCGACTGGTATTGATATGGATCAGTTGAGCTACCTGTAGATTGTTTGCAACAGTCTGCAGTTAGCTTAATTGTTTCAATTGTAAATACTAGTTCTAATTTGTTTTTATTTTTGAATTGTAATTTTTTTTTATGAATTTCTTGTTGTAAATATCAACGATGCGGCGCAGAGGCAAACGCAGGCCAGCATTGGTACGACTGGCAGGCAAGTGGAAGAGGCCTGCGCGCCGCACTTCGTCGCAGTACGGAGCGCGAGTACGAGCTGCGGGCATTTTACATTTACTTAATATATTTTCATATGATATACGCACTCCTTTGCACCTAGTTCAATATCACATGGGAACTGTTTCATGGGACAAAAACTAGCCTATGTTTGATTCCAGGCCTAGAGCTGAGGAAGAGTTTCCTCCATCTATTATTTCAGCCCGATCGGTTCAGACGTTATGGCGTGAAAGGGTAATTTATATCCAATTTTCGCATTTATAATATTAGTATGATGCGAAAGCTTGGATGGATGGAAACTTTGTTACGTCTACACGCCGAATCTATTGGACAGATTTGCATAGATGTAAGTAAAGTCCTGGTAGAAAAACAAAAACACAAAAAATGGTTCCCGTGGGATAGAAATAACCATAAAACGTTACCATATACAACACTAGTATGATCTTTGTTGATTGTAAATAAAGTCCCTCATCATCAATCTATATTAGTCCACAGATGGACATAGGGCTCCGAGGTTTAATGAGCGCCATAGCGCCCTGTCTTCAGCTTGCCGCATCCATCTGCCTGCAGTCTTTCGCAGATCGTCATCCCACCTGGCTGGAGGGCGTCCTACACTACGTTTGCCGAGTCGCGACCTCCACTCGAGAATACGTTTACGATTCTTCGCGGGATATGCCCGGCCCACTGCCACTTCAGCTTGCTAACTCTGAGCTATGTCGATAACTTTGTTTCTCTGTCGGATGTATTCGTTACGAATCCTATCCTTCAGAGAAACTCCGAGCATAGCTCTTCCCATAGCTCGCTGAGCGACATTGAACTGGTGGACAAACCATAACGTGAGTGTCCACGTTTCAGCTCCGTAGGTCATAACGGGTAGGAAGCACTGATTGAAAACCTTGGGTTTCAAGCAAGTTCAAGTTTTTCCTCAAGCAGGTTTAAAATAAGGATGACAGATCTATCTTAGAAAATTTAGAAATCGTAAAATTGAGGTTAGGAATCCTGTATAATGAATACCATAATTTTTAGGTCAAACTAAGTTAGAAAATTAAGATATCATAAAACTTTATTTACGAATCCTAAAACAATAGAATCGACACCAATGTCTCACCTAATCTCAACATCACTGCCATCAGAATCACTCTCGTCTATTATTTCTGCCGTTTCGTGCGCGTTGTCGAGGATGTTTAGACTCTGCTTTAGTAACGTTAGCTGGTCCACTGGTTCCGGTTGTGGTGGGGGCTGTAATGTTAGAAATGGGGGGTAGTAAGAACTAATAAAATAAAAACTAAACTCAAATAAATACCAGTTGTTACCACGCGATAAACACTCCTAGAACATAAAACATTTGCAAATCATAAAAACATCTTCGGCGGAAGTCGAATCCGCCACTTTCTGCATCCCAGGCGGTCCTTTGATGGATGTCCTCATCTACACATATGTACATCCACTGCTGTATGTGTAGATGAGGACATATGCCTTTCCCAAATAAGAGGGGTTTGATAGATAGTTAGATGGTTTGTTTGGTTCACAAACATAGACATCACAAAACAAAGTCAAACATAGACAATAAAGTAGGTAGGTATCGGTAAGAATGCAGAAACTTAGGGTATATTTAGGTACACACAAACACTAAAAATATTAATTAAATATACAAAAGAACACTTATGAATTAAAGAACTAGAATTTACTTAATAATTAGATAAGTACCTAGGTAGATAGTTACCTACCTAACCTGCCTACTCGTGGACATATATAGGTATGTCAGTGCTGTCGAGGTGAGCCAAAGCGGATCAGTCTCAGCTTTATGACAATTATCACCACGCTCGGCATGCGGATTGGTGATCGCAGTGTGACGACCGATGTGGCGCGGCGGGCGAAGGTCCGCCTGCGACGCAGAAGGTTGCGGGTTCGATTCCCGCCTTGGGACAAATGTTTGTACGATCTGCAAATATTTGTTCCGGGTGTTCTGGGTATTTTCTATATATAATAAAAAAATATCTATCTATGTTATTTATTGTATTAAGTTTATCAGTCATCTAGTACCCATAACACAAGCTCTGCTTACTTTGGGGCTAGATGTTGCTGTGTGGATTGTCCAGCATTTAAAAAAAGAAAAAAAAAGTGTACGTGTTAAAAGTACATAGAAAGAAGCTGCCGCCCTTCCTCTGATAGGTTCTCGATTCTTACGACATACACAGGGTGAATTCTTACGCTGTGACCTCACAGCCAATTTAATGCATGTAACATAATCTAGTTAGCCTGTACTACTAACTAGGGAAGCTTATGCGGCGAGCCTAACGGGTTTGGTCAAACTAGGCCTAGATCTCAGTACTCACGGGAGCCCCGTGGTAAAAATCTCGAATCACATAAAATTCAGCATTTTTTTTTTCTTCTTTGGTTCGTTTTTTTTTTATTTTTTTTTTTATCATGGTCTAGTAATTACATTTTAAATTAATGTTAAATACACTAGAGTATAATTACAATCTAGCCATACAATTGGCTAATGGGTAATTTAGTTTTAACTTATTTTTATAACAACATATTACTAAGAACATGTCCATCGGCACTTTTTTATACTTAAGGTACCTCTATACTTAAGGTGAAGACACTTTGTTCATGTGTTCTTTAAGATAGCACTTATGCACATACACTATTTTAGTTCATTGAACGTGAAAACACTATTGAGAACAAAATATTTTATTAAACTAGTTAAATCATGAAAGTGCACTGTTTCGCACATAATTTGGTCGTGATTTCAGGAACCCTGCGGTCTATTGGAATGATTGATTTTTGCGCTTACGCCGTTACAAAAACGTATACTCTGTCCCGCTCCTATGTACGCGAAATCCTATGCCTATCCTTTTCACAAAATGGCGCAACAAAGCGGTTAAACATTAAAACGCAAGCCATTGCTGTCTTCTTGGCGTATCTACCTACATGGTGATCATTTTTATTGAGTCGAAATGACAAAGAGCCTATATTATTACTTCTAGTGAATAAACTCTATATTTTATTTACCGGAATTGGTTTTTCTTCAATATTTAAATCACCATCGTCATCGTAAACTCGACTCTCTATGAACTGACTGTTGCTCAGTGCCATGAACCTGAAAATATATAAATAAATAAATAATACGAGACAGTCTACGCAGCATCATCTAGCGTCAAAGTAAACAGAGTAATGTCACAGTATTTTTTTATTTAATTTCATGGGAATAGTCAAGCGTTTGTTCATACTAATATTATGAATTCGAAAGTAACTCTGTTAGTTGTAATCTGTCTGTTACCTTTTCACACCTAAATAGCTGAACCAATCTCAGTAAAATTTGGCAGCGATGTAGATGGTATCCCAGGGATGGACATAGACTACTTTTTATACCGGAAAAAAGCGTGCGAAGCCGCGGGCAGCAGCTAGTTACCTAAATGTTTTCAATGTTATTGAATTCTTTGAAGTATTGCTTACTTGTTATTAACATTCTGCAGGTTTATACTGGCATCATCTAACGCTGACACCATTTCGTCCAGTTTTGTGTTTACTTCTTGGCATTTTGATACTATTTTCTGAAAAAAATTATAGTAATTAATAAAATTAATTGAAAACTATAAAAAAAAACAATCGGTCCTTGCTTTTTCACTTTTTTTTTTGTATAATGAGGGGGCAAATGCCTCAATATGTTGCTTAGAACACTTCCAAGATTAAGACAAGTGTTTTGATACCTCATTCACCAAATTCGCTTTAGCCGTTTTGACGCTTTGAGGTCATAAAATAGTGATTCAACCCGCAAGCAGGTGTGCAAATTTTAAATATTGGCGATTTATATAAGTAGTTAAAATAATCAATAATATAATAATCAATACAATAGAGAATAAATAATTATCAATCAGATAATAACTATAGTCTAAACATAATAAATGTTTCTACTTAAAATTAATATATTCATTTACACTATAGAAACATTTGTCAAGCAGCCATTGATTTAATTTTTGTTTGAACAAATTACCATTGAGGTCTTTAATAGGTTCTGGTAACTTATTAAAGATGACGATGCACATATTGAAAACATTTTTCTCATAGATTTGCTTGTGGCATTGTGGCTTGTACAGATGATTAGCGAATTTTGCTCTTTTCTGTCGAGTGACAATATCCCTACGTTTGGTAACGAAATAAAAAAAAAAAAAATGTACCTGGTGTGTGGTTTTCAAGACATTCAGTAGACTCTCGTCTCCAGCCAGGCTCCAGTTGGTAGCCAGAGCTCGTAGGGAGTCTGTGGTACTTTCCATTATGTACCATTACCATCTGAAATAATAAATTGTTTTTTGTTGATGTTTTGGTTGTATCAAATGTTATTTATTTACTGGTTTCAGATTTTGTTTTGCAAGCAAGAGGATGCCTGATAGCACTAGTAGTTTGGTGAGTCATAAAATAAGAGACATTTATAAAAGATTACTTAGTTACTTGTGCTTAGCAACAAATAGTCATTCTATCCAACCAGTTACACATTGTAATTGCAAAATATCTACATATCACGAGGCGTACACCACGGACATCCACTAGAGATAAAGTACTACAGATATCCGCACGCAGACCAACTCAAATTATTCAATAAAACGAGAAGTTCGAGATTCAATGACAAAATTATTTACATACATATTACTCCTAGGTATTTCAACACTTTACTCACTAATAACTGCGCTTTCAAGACGCCTGCATCGCAATTAAGAAGGTGATTAGTCGTAGAAACTATTTAGATGCGTAATTTCACTAAAATGAAAGTTTTTTAACTTTTAATCGCTAAATATCGCCGTTCGTCTTCGTCGCCACACACATCAACAAAAACTGTTTATATTAGACGTACGTAACTGACGTTGGACTTGACTTGACTTCTTTGTAATAAGTGACTGGTTTGTCACTTTTCTGCCAGTGTCCAGCTCATGGAAATTTCATAGTGGTGACGTTTCGTTTTGATTTGACATTACTGCAACGTCATATTGCAAAGTCGTGTCACGCTGACATTGACACTATTATATTCTACACTTTCTATTTTCAGGGAATAAATCATCGAGCTTACAAATAATAGCTTTCTTCCGAGGATATTGTATGTAGGTACTCTGTACTCAGAGGTAGGTACCCAATCTCGACTATGACTTGAGAAAAAAAATTAGGTACTACGGACGCAGTTTACGAGTGAAATAGACCCCACAACATTATTTCGGTTTATGGTTGATAGTTTCGAGTTGCCGCGATACTAAAATTATTTTGTGGTTTTTCGTTCTGCGTTCTACAATTAATGAAATTAAAGGAAAAGTATTTTGCCGCAAATCATAAACCATTTTCTATAATCTTATGAAAAAAATAACTCCGATTCACTGGTATTTTCGGAGCGGCAAAATACTTTTCTTTTCGAAAGCAGAAAATATTAATACCCACAAAAAAAAATCAATGCTGCACCAAACCGAAATGGGTAAGATTTGTTATGAACATCTGAGCCATAAAAAGGTTTCACCTCTCTTACAGTAAGCTAAACCTACGAACTAGACTTTTTGGTAAGCTGTAAACAAGTACAGTGGGTACCTACCTTTACAATACGATGATGAAGGCAAGATGGTCACGCGCATATGACCATCACTACTTGATTTTATCCCACGGTTGCCACAATGGTGAATGGTTTGTGCAGTTTTTGGAGGTTGGTACAAGTCTCTAGAGACTAGTAAATTCCATACATCGATCATGTTCTTTGGGAGATCGTAAGGAGTGGCTCAAGCATGAAGAATGTAGGCCGCCGCGCCGGCCGGGGTGCAAGCTCTTGTCGAGGCATACGAAATGCTTTAATGTCATGCCATATCATCATTCCGCTTCATGATCGTTGTTACAAATACACAGAAGAAAGCTGTTCCCATCATAGTCAATTCTTAAGGGCGAACCAACGGGTTTGGTTGTCAAACTAGACCTAGATCTGAGTACTCACGGGAACCCCGAGATAAAAAACTCGAATTACATAAAATTCTAAAAAAATTCTTTGGTTCCTTGAAAACATGATTGAGAAAAACAATTACGATAAAAAGAAAATGAAAGTGCACTGTTTCGCACATAATTTGGTCGAGATCTCAGGAACCCTACGGTGGCCTATTGAAATTATTTATGTTTTCATTCATAGGTTATTACTAATTATTTGGTTCATTGAGCCAGTTTCTTCATAACTTCATAAGTTGTGTAGTTTTCTTGTAAATAAGCAAAAACTTGATTTTTCCGCTTATGCCGCCGTTCCGAAAACGTATGCTCTGTCCCGCTATAAACGCGAAATCTTATGCTTATCCTTTTCACAAAATGGCGCGTATTGCGCCCCCTTAAGTACCTAGATACCTAACCTCCGAGATCCATGGGTTGATTGAGTTGAGTTGGAGAGGTCGATTCCTACACCGCGACCGCCACCAACAACGAGGGTTGGCCGTAGGTAGGTTAAAAGTATTACAGTATGGTACAGAAACGATTTATGTAGTTAAGTAGGGACTTATGCATATAATATATTATTTATTTATTTATTTTCATTTATTTATTTTTATTAATTTATTTATTGGAAAACCAGAAGCTTATTTAAACAGAAAAAAAACTTTTTCTTTTTTAGTAGAAAGAAGGCACGCAGGTATGGTAGGCATTTAGTTTGAGGTAAATTAACAAAATCGCTACCGCTTATTGCTTCCCCCGCACTTCCTGCCAGCCGGAGAAAGTTGCTTATTTATAATTTACCAATAACCCGTAATCGCTTTTTAAATACCTACACTTCGGAGAAAGGTATTTTCTAATTTACCTACTTTTGTTCAATAACTTTGCTTGCACAACTTGTAAAATGAAATTATTGAACTGTTGATGGTTTTGCAAATCATAGTTCGGAATTCAAATCAAAAATTACGAGTGACTTGCGTTTTGTGAAGATTTACGCAAAAAAAAATTTCGATGTAGGTTCCTACTTACGCGTACGTAGGTAGCTAGTTTCACGATTCAATTTCTCTTCTATACCCTACGAATAAGTAATCTCCCTATTACCTGCTGCTAGGGTCACAGTTGGCGGCTGGCGTCATAAATATGTGAACATGCATGCTTACTATCCGAATACGCTACGAGACCGAGTTTATAGTTTCTCTAAACGAATCGCAATGATTCTATAAATGAATTTACTTAATCAGTCAAAAATTGCTGAATAATTTGAATTTGCAAAACACGTTTATGTTATGAATTCTTATGTACCTAACTTACCAACCGCCTAGGTAGCACCTAAAATAGTTTTCGGATGATTTACTGAGTAGGTACCTACAAGTATTTATTGAATTTTAATAATAAACCTAACATAGGGTTTAAGACAATACTACTAAATTATATTATATTATATTCTACTAACCAAAAACATGTAATCTCTTTGACAATAAACGATATCTATCTATCTATATCTGTTTATAACAAGAAAGGTAGTACAATATAAATTGAAACGATTGCGTATATATTTGTACATAATAGGTAGGTACTACTCCATAGAGTTTATAGTCACACAGTAATAAATAATAATAAATAACAATAATAAATAAATAAATATAATATAATAAATATTAATGGTAATTTAAAACGCTTTCAATAAATTACATCTAGCCATCATGTTATCACAGTTATCAATTAACAAAATAATTACGTAAGAATAGGATTTAATAATACTTAGTACTACTTTATTAATTTACGGTGATAAAATGAAGTTTGCATTAGAAAAGGCTTCGCAAATTTATTTGGTCAAATTCAAAATATTCTTTCAAATTTATAGAGTTCACAGCCTCGCATAGTTCTGTGGCCTCTGCCATAATCAACGCAGCCCACAGTGGGTTTTTTTGGAGATTTTTTAAGATCTGGATCTATTTTGTTTTATACATTTTTATTATCCACAATGACGACGCGACGACGACGCGGACGCGGCAACACGTCACAAATCTAGGCCTCCAGGTATACGAAACACAAAAGGCGACAGCGAAAATGTACCTTAAAAATGTACCTTACCTATTAGCATAGCCAAATTTCTTTCACCCATGTAATACCCCACTTATTTGCAGTTGTGTAAACAAAAGAGGCATAATTTATTTTGTTGTTAAATTCCAGCGCCTTCTTTACTGAGCCGATGTTGCCAGATCTATGCTTTATTGCTGTATGTGTGTATTATTAAAGGTTCTAAATATATCGTACTAAAAGGTCAAATGTTGCCTCAGAGATGTTTGCTCAATATCGAACTGATGGTTTCCACGCCATCATTCGGAAGAAAACAGCATCTCTGATGAGCAGGACGAAGGCCAGTCACAACAGACTAAAAACCGTGGTGGAGCAGTGTCTGTCTCCCATGTGGACACATTTTGCCAAATGTGTCACTCTAGTCTGTGGTTATGATGTCTGACTGAATGTTAGTATTATGTAATTAATTTAATCTAATTTATTCTAATAATTTTAATTTCTAACCTAATTTAACTAAACTTATTTGATATTTAGTACCTTTTATTAATACACATATAGCAATACAGCATAGATCACCTACAGTGTACTAAAAGGTAGGTAGGTAGGCAGAGTCGTAGCGAAAAGCAAGCGGCGCCATTATGAAAGAAGTTGAAGTTGAAGGTAGGTACTTTCTCTATCTCTTCCGAGATAGTTATCCCATATGGTGGTGGGGTCAGCTTTCCTAATTGATTTCTTCCACTTTGCTCTATCCTCGTCGTGCTCCGTTCCACTCTGATCCACTTTGCAGACCCACTAATGTATCAGTTTCCATTTTTTTGTCCACTCTGCTCCATAGCCCCTGGGTATGGATCAGAGTTGACATGATCACCGTCCATGGGCCGGGTGGATCAGTTTCCACTGCATATTTTTTCTTGGAGTTACGTTGTGGTCCTACTAGAATACTAGAATCGTAAAGTTAGAAATACATATTTTAATTCCCGATGAAAGCTGTCAAAATAACAGATACTGTCAGAAAATGGCAATTATTGTCATATTTTATTAATAAATAATCATACATGTAAATACCTAAATATCAAAATTTTTTTAGAGCTTACAAAATGCTTCGGCAATAGGTACTTCGTCTTCGGAAGCTTGCTTGACACTCTCTCATAATATCCTATTCTACATCTTTCCATCGTGTCCTGGACCTTCGGACCTTCGCCTGGGATGGAAAGCTGTAGTGCTAAATTCCCTACATAATCAGGCAGTCTTCTCGTCACGTGTCCATACTCTCAACAGTGTAGCCTAAACTCTTGCATCTTGTCGGCGATGTCGCGCACGCCTAGGCGTACTAAAATGTACTAAGTACATCGATATAAGTAAAAAAGGGGAGATGAGGTACTAGCTGCTCAAAAGTGGAAGGCTCAAATTAGAGGGAGCGAGAGATAATTTATTTTACCCACAAACACTTATAAATACCAAATACATAACCTAACATTACATTAAAACAGTTATATTAACTAGGTACCTACTTAAAAAAAAAAGAAAAGTGGTTGAAATTATTGGTCAAGGGAGAAATGGGTCCCTGCCTCAGCATGTTGCAGTATTTACGACATTTTTTTCACTCCCCCATAAATGCCACTCCATTTTTCTTCCGGGTGAATGTACAAATCAATAATAATCACTGGGTTTGAAACCTTTAAGAGCAAGCGGTTCACTTTCATGACAAACAATAGCAAGTTCGATTCCCATGTCGATCACTTTCACATGTCGATGTAAGAAGTGTTGCCGTTATTTCATCATCGGCTCATTGTGTTCCCATTGACGACCTCTGTGGCACAGTGGACGAAGGCAGAAGGTTGCAGGTTCAATTCCTCAAGACAAATTTTGTGTAATCTGCTCCGCAAACATTGTTTCTGGATCTGTGCATTTACCTACAATGACCACCCAATCCATACTACTAGAATATTATAAATTCAAAAGTAACTGTGTCTGTCTATCTGTCTGTTTACTTTTCGCGCCTAAACGGCTAAACAGATCCCAGTGAAATTTGGCAGGTAGGTGTTATCCCGGGGCCATCCCCGGGACATAGGCTACTTTTTATCCCGGAAAAAAGCGTGCGAAACCACTGGCAGCAGATAGTACAAACGAAATCGATTACAGAGGCATTAAAAAATACTTCGATCGATATAATTGATCGAAGAAAAAATAGCTTAAGATTCGTATCATAAACTGTACAATGGACTTAAAAAATTCCATAATATCCAAATTTAGAATTAAAAATAAACAAAATTTGGTTATCTCTTCTCTACGCTGCTGTTGATTTTGAGTTTATGTATTTCTTTCACTCAAATATTTGTCAAATTATTTACACAAATTGAACATTTTCACGAATAAAACAAATTATTTATACGACTACCTACAGACAATTGTGTCTCAAGGTCGTTGGGCCATACGTAATTTTATGAAAGAATAGGCGGTGGCGCTACTTGTGGCATACGACAGCCCATAATTGAATTGACATTTTTGTGTAATAGGTAGGTAGGTATCTAGGTACTCGTTTTGTGTCGTTAAATCGAGGACATCTTGAAAGTCTGCGTCAGCGAGGAAGTGAAATGCTGAATTTGCAAAAGTGAGCTGACAATTGTGTCTCAAGGTCGTTGGGCCATACGTAATTTTATGAAAGAATAGGCGGTGGCGCTACTTGTGGCATACGACAGCCCATAATTGAATTGACATTTTTGTGCTGTGCGGCGCGGCGCGGCGCGGCGGCGGCAGTGTTGCGGTCAAGATCTGCGGAAACCTTAAAACTACTATATTACGTGTGTAATAGGTAGGTAGGTATCTAGGTACTCGTTTTGTGTCGTTAAATCGAGGACATCTTGAAAGTCTGCGTCAGCGAGGAAGTGAAATGCTGAATTTGCAAAAGTGAGCTGAATTTTCATTTTATAAATAGATCGTTCGTTTCATTCAAGGTTCTCTTTGTTTCCGCTTTGATTTCGAAATGTCTTTTTTTTTTGTTGTAATTACTAAATACTT
Source organism: Eupithecia inturbata (assembly GCA_963662085.1). Lineage (NCBI taxonomy): Eukaryota > Metazoa > Arthropoda > Insecta > Lepidoptera > Geometridae > Eupithecia > Eupithecia inturbata. Next base: position 2,618,054 of record OY759206.1, on the reverse strand, counting down.
TATTTAACAAAGAAAATTACAATTACAGAATAGAAACAAATTAGAACTAGTACATAATTACAATTGCAACAGTTGAGCTAACTGCAGACTGTTGCAAACAGTCTAGAGCTAGCTCAACTGATCCATATCAACACCAATCGGAAGCGTCCCCGACACGCTGGAAACTACATAAGTAGGTAGGTACCTAACTTTCTTTAAAATTCAAGTTCTAGTAAGTCCCTATACCTAATACTTAACTACGCACAATCAACGAAAAAAATCATACAAGTTCTAGAAAAAATTATGAATCGACCTAGCATTCAAGGCGAAAACATAGATATAAGTAAAATCTGTAGAGTACGTGCTCCCAGCGCTTTCTCAACGTCAGGGGGCAAATTCTCGCCATTCTCAGGATACTGAGACCCACACGGGCCCACACGGGGTATCAAAATATCACGTGATAACGTAATATTTTGATATTTTATCAAATGATACGCAGTATCACAGGATAAAATATCAGGTGATAAATATTGAGTCCCGCCAAAAACCGCATTCTCGTGCACTCTTCGATATTTCTATCATAGACGATATGTATTCAATGTTGCTGTTGCGTAGTCATTGAAAATTAATAAAAGCAATTGACATCCAAGATTATCTTCAATAGAAGACTGTGATTGGCTATTTAATACAAATACTAATTATTAAAAAACTATACTCAAACTAGCTGCGCCCCGCAGCTTCACCCGCGTGGAAATTGGTTGCACACCCCCTAGGGGTAGTTATGTAAAAATAAAATACGTGTATCATTATTTACTTTAAAGTTTATTACGAATCACAAACTTTAATAACCCGATTTTTTCAGGAAAATTTAGAATCCATTGTACACCATTGTAAGCCAGCTTCGCATCTCAAGTTACAACTACGCCCAAATATTCGCTCACAGTTCAGTTACATTTCCAATCTTGTGCTATAATTATAATGAACAACAAAAATGGAAAGATGTAGGTACCTAGATCGAAGTGCGACCGAGATAACAGTACTCGCGCGAAACACGAACGCCGCCGCGCCGCCCCGGTCCGACTACGACTGTGGTGAGTGGACCTAATTGCACCTAATTTGAGCCTTCCACTTTCGAGAAGCTAGTACCTTAACTCCCCTTTTTTACTTATAGCGATTTGCTAAACATTGTTTGCGAAATTAACAACGTCCAGCAACGGTTGAATATGTGCTACAGTAGGTAGGTAGGTACCAACAATTCTAGGTTCAAAAATAGCTGAAGTAAGTACTTAGGTACCGACCTACTTACCATAATAATTCCGACTTTTAAGACAAAACTCCAGTTCGAAAGCATGACACAGTTTTTAGAGTAATTTTTGACAAGAAATGCGAATATTTTTTGTCGCATATTGTTTTATTATGATAATAATGCTGCATCTAAAAAAATAATACCTATTACACTAACTAATGATTTACGAGTAGATACTTCACCTATTTATGACATAGGTACCTATACCAACCAAATCTCTGCTCTGATTTCACTGAGGTAATTCCATTCAGGAAAGCTTTGTAACATTAGCACAAACATTATTTACGTGTAATAAAACATGGAATTTCGAATTAAAAAAGGTATATGCCACAAAAAACAGTTTTTCCTTTCTTTTAACCGTTTTTATGAATCCGTGAACCGTATCGTGACAGCAACTTACTGCGTTGTATTCTATTGCACGACGGAAATGGCCGAGTGCGTGCGAACTCACCCGAAAGAGGTTTGAAAGTTGTTTGCTGGGGCTGCCAGGCGAGAGAATGGTGTCGAATGTGACTACATTTTATACTAGGCATAAAACCAGATATCGTCCATGTCTATTGTATTTAAACATCCAAACTATAGCATTTATAATAATAATACCTAGTTTCTGCCTGTGGCTTCGCACGCATTGTTTCTATGGAAACTTTAAAATGTTATTTCTATCCCATGGGAACTGATTTATGGAATAAAAAGTAGCCTAGTTATTACTGGTCTAGAACTACTTTTATACAAAATTTCAGCCCGATCTGTTCCGTAGTTTTGGCGTGAAGAGGAACAAACATCTAAATCAATATTTAATTTTGTGGTGTGGTAATGACATTTATACAGTAAATTTTTATTATTAACTTTTCATGTTCTTATTGTCAGTTTGAAAAGGTGGTTCCTAAAAATCTCGTGTATTTTTAGAAATAAGCATCAGATAGGGACTTATTCCTAGTTTGTTTTAAATGTGTGATAGCTATGTGGTTGGTAAACCTTTATTAAATTAAGAACAATCAGCATGATTTGATTTGATTTTTGCTCTATTCTAGAGAATTGAGTTAGATCCTAGATATTTAATGCAAAAAATTATACAAAACCAAAGAAATATTGTTGGAATACATTTTACTTACGAAACTCGTATCATTGGATGAAACCGCAGCAGTTCGAAAAAATGTTTGGTTGCAAAATATCATGTCTCTCTTCCGTTTTCAAACTCGAATTTGAAACTTTTCCGCGGCGCGTGTGCAAATCAGTTTTTGTTTATAATTCATAAATGTCTTTGTTGATATTAAATATCTTGGATTCTCGAACAGAGCATAGTAACTATTAAGACCAAAAATAAAGTCATTTTTATCAACGAGCAAAATATTCTTACAATCTTTGCGACGAAATTCATTAACCACCTTTTTATTTTTATTTTTTTAGTGGCGATGGCATTGCATCGGACCATGAAGAAACGCTTTCCCAGAAGAAACTTATTCACTCGGGATTTGAAGACTCCGAGATTGTACTCTACCGGAAAAACGGACGCAGGACACATAATGTAATTGTAAATTGCTGAACACCCTATTCGTGTTAACGACTTTTGTTCCTGCCTGTACTTAATAGCTATCTAAGTTCCTACTTACATACGTACCTTAAAATTATTAAAATATTAATGACACAACTAAAACAAAAAATATATCGTATCGTACCTTACAGTTTCAAAATGGTATTAAAGCTAGCACAGTACAAATAAATAGAAATACTATATAACTGCAGTTGTAAATTAAACTGATATGTTATACGGACCCATTTTATCCATGTTAAAAAAAATAAAATAAATCAAAAAATCCGTCGTAATTTTTCATACACATCAGGCAACACCATCTTACTTTTTTCTAACCGGCCAGCCAGTCTGTTGTTACCGCTCAAAGTGAGGGGCCGTGCGTCACGTTCTATCTGGTACTTTACGAGTCCTTTTGAAAACCGGTCCGAAGTTGGAAAGTGTACAAGGCGTGGCGTAGGCGGTATTGTCCCGCGGTCAACCGTGAAAACACTCTTGTTACACTTTACAGTGCATAAACTTGGTACTATACATAGTAAAAGTGCGTGAGTGGACTGCAATCTTGGAATAGAGGTAAATAATATCTTACCTATTGATAACAAAAACGCTTTTGTTATCTTTTTTTAGCGGGCGACACGACAGGTGCCGAAAAAGGCGGGTGTTTCGTCTACCTGCTTGCTTGGTTTTTTTTTTTGTTTTATGTAAGCGACCGATAGGGTTTGATCGGTTTTGGAAGTCAAATTCTTTTTTAAATTATTTTTGGAGATGATTGTCTTTGATGTCATATAACTTATAAATAGCTTACTTCCTACTTACTCATTTTGGATCTCTAGTCGGTCTAAGTTTGTTTCTATTCTACCCACACAGATTACCTACCTACGTCTTTGTTTAATCCAAAGATTGACGACTGAATTACTGTGATGCGATGACAGTTCGTTTGTATCTTGGTAGATTGAACGTGCTTCTGTCCTCTTAGTAACAGTAGGTAACCTAATTATAATTTTATTTTAATTTGTATCGTCTTTTCATTAAAAACCCGTTGGTTTATAGTTTTGATAGAAGTCCAAGGCAGGTTTAAGTATATGCAATTTAAAACGTTTTTTGGCGATTTCAAACTTTTTACCTAGGGTAAGGTAAGTACCTATTTCTGCAATAAAGCCAGCACCAGGTACCTATACCCACCCTTGCTTTCACAATGCAACATTTAAGTCAGCTCAGGGTATTTAATTCTTGGAAAATTATGACTCAACGGAGGGCGTGCCTATTTTCCATTACAGCCTTCGTGGCTTCGTTAACCAGTCCAGAAGAAAGTAAGTTTTAAGTGGCAGCTCGGACAGCTTGATCTTAGCTGTATAATAGCAGCTTGTATAGCTAGCTACATCCCAACAGCAACTATTAAAGTAGTTTATAGGTAGGTACCTACCTAATTGGTTACCGTAACGGCCGATCTGTAGGTAGGTACCTACCTACTATGGATCGTGAGCGTGAGAGCTCATTGGACATGCATTTCTCTTGAGATTCTGTGTAATTCAATCGACTGGTAATATTTTTGCTTACAATTTAGGTATGTTTATTTGTTGTGTTTTTTTTAAACTAAATAAATAATGCTGTACAATCCACACAACAATAATTTGCCCCAAATTAATCAGAGCTGGTGTTAACATAATACCTGCCTATTAAATGGTAGGTATATTTACTAAATAGTAACGGCTCCTAAGTTTCGATGTACCTAAATGACCACTAGAACATCACTATTTTTATTTTCCAAACAATATGTACTACATAAGGTAACAGTACTTATTTAGAACCTACCTGAATCTCCGAATGTTGCCATCACAAAGAACAAAGTTACCCAAAGGCCGCGTTTACGACCCCCTTACAAAGTTCAATCGCTTGATGACTAAGTTATTGCACAACCTGCAGTGCCTTTCAAAAGAACCGCAAGTCGTATTCGTGTGTTGCATTCAACATTTCAACCACATCAAATGGTGGAGATTAGATCAAACATTATGTGTTTTTAATGTGTGGGCTCTTTTTGGCGTTTTCCTTTCCACATAATGAAAGAGTTTGAACTTACTACATTATATTTTTTATAAGCTTGCTTACCTAATTTTTAATATACGACGCCGCGACGATCAGATAGCGTTTGGCTTCATACCTAACAGAATTTGGTTGTGTAATATTGTGTGCAACTTTTCTGATATTATTTTGTTTTGATGCAAATTTATTTGTTTTTATTGGTGGTTTTAAATCTTGACGTCTAAACCTATATAATCTAAAAGTTTTTTATTTCTTGTGGTCACTCGTATATGGCGCCAAACCGCTTGTGAAAATGTATTTTACGTTTTTTTTCTCTTCTTATTTCAAATTGGATGTTGTACGTACAGGATACATAAGATCTCATTTTCGAGCGAAGGATACAATGATGTAACAAACTATCCTTTTAGAACCGGTCCATCCACTCGACTGGTTTTTTATTTTTACTCCTAGAACAGGAAGAGTGGGTTTTATGTCTCGTCCTTACTCATGTAAGATTTCTATTGCTATCTCGCTCATCAGATTATAAGATTACGGTAGATTGACTGACCGTCAGATGAATGTATCATTCCTTTAATTCAAATCTCGAATGAATTTTTAATGTTCTGATTTTGAATTTTAACGTTTTTCTTTGCGCAAGGTTTGGGCAGTGACCATAAGTTGAGTTAATGATGGACACAAATCAAAATCCTAAATAAAATTTGATGATGGATGAAATAGTAGAGTTCGATACTACATTTTATAAAATTTCGTTTGTATTTGTTCACGTGGCACTGAGTAATTGGATAAAACATAGCCTGTAACACTTAGAAATGATGAACTTAAATACCTACCTTTAAGTGAATACTTTGAGAATATTACACACATAAAAAGTTAACTCTGTATACAGCTTGCTGTCTGTATCTTTAAGTACCTAGTAAAGATACAGACAGATAGGTACAAGCTAATAGTACCCGTAACGTAATAGTTACGATTACTATGTAGATAGAAAACCATAAAACAAGCTTGTTGGTAAAATATGTCAAACTCGATCACACTGTTTTGGATACAAATGAGGCGCGAGCCGTGCAGCTATAATAACGAATACAGTAAATATTTTTATACCGAATACGTGCCCAAAACGGGGTAAGACTAAGTTTACTTTAGGAACTAGTCAAGGAAAAAGCATAGACATTTTGGTAACACTTAGATAAATAGGTCCCAGGACCTTGATGGAACAAAATTATTATCTTTGGCTGGTCATTTAGTTTCATAAATTATTAAATTTTACTAAATATTCTAGATAGGTAGGCTAAGTAGACTGCTTATTTCAGTTTTGTGTTAATGCTCCTTTAATAAGTTGTAACATCTGGTTTTACATAAATATGTTTCCCACTCATTATGAAAATACATTTTCTAATCGACATTCAATTACTTAAAAAATTCTAAAATTCTTTATTTCCCTTAGAAACAATTAGATCACTTATAAATAGTCAATATATTAAAATGAAGTACGGTACAGATGTTTTCGTAAGTGTATCACTCCACTCGTAACTTTTCGGCGTCCATTGGCTGTATTTTGATTTCGGATAAAAAATAAAAGAAAATGCTGTCATAAGCGGTGAAAAAATATGAGCGATACTCTCACAAATACATCTGAATCAACCTGCACTTGTTACACAGTACTGGAATAAGTACTAGAACCTCTTTGACTTGAACTAATAAATTCTCAACCGAGCGAAATGTCCATTTACTTAGACAATTCGTTTACGTCATCGTGGGAGGGGTAGCCTAATGAACTTTAACTCGTCTAGACTAGTGTTAATTGGTAGGAATGTAAGAAAACCTACTGGGGACGCGACGTTAGGCCAATTAATTTTTTAGTACAACAGCAAATTTTAAGCGCGTCACGAAATATTGTATGAGATCAAATTATCTTGTAGGTCAAATTTCTGATAGAAAATACCTCTATTGCAAACTTAAAACAGAGAAAAAAATATAAATGAAAACAATTATAACATAAGTAACAATTGACAGTCTTATCGCTCAAGAGCGATCTCTGCCAGACAACCAGGTATACATTGGGTAAGATCTGTGTGCATCTAATATGGTATGGTATGGTACTAGGTTGCTCAAAGCGATAAGGCCGCCCTTTGTACTTCCTTGTTTCTCAGCATTTTCTTCTGTATTATATTTTGTGTTTATGTGGTATAATAAAGACTTATCTATCTATCTATCTATCTACTACTTATTTTTTGTAATAACTACTCACAAATTCATAATATACCTAGTTCTAGATCTGCTACTTTTTGTCCATGCATAACGCGTACAAAGCCGCGGACAGCAAGTGGTTAAAAAAAATGGCGGACTATAGACGGGCAGAAACCTACTTTCAGGATTGTCGATTTACCAGGAGTCTATTGATTTGAGCAACTATGTATCAGATAGTCTTTTGAATTGAATTGTGGATAGGCATTATCATTTAGGCACTATTTCTCTTAGCATAGTTTATTTATCTATTGAAAATTTATAATACATAAATATATACGTAGTTAAAAGTCTGACTAAGCGGTGTGTGGGCATAAGAACATCCTTTATAGATACCTAGTCATGATAAAAAGAAGTTGTTTACGTCGCATGCTAGATAAAAAAGAAAAGCATGTTGAAAAACAATACTAACATTAAAAGACTTCGATTCGGTTTTGACTTTTAATTGGAACCTCTTAGAGAGGTTCCAAGGCCTGGGTTGGGGAAATATAGATGACTTTTACAGTAGGTCGTAGAATACGCATAACTCATAAAACTACAAAAATTCATTTTAACTCCAATTAATGTACGCGTAACCAACCAATTACACGTCAGTTCCTATTGAATAACACATTTCACGTATCCAAAACTACAACCGTTAAATTATAATTACTACAAAAATTACATAAAACTACAATAGAGCGGAACGCCTGGTTCATCTAATCACTTTCCATGCATCATGTATTTTACCGACTTTGTGGAAAACTTCCATTGTCTGGCAACACTAGTGCTTTTGGCGGGAGAATTTATGGTTTTTTGTCATTGACATTTTCTATTTTATTGCTTTCGGGTTTTTATTCTGCATTGTTAGTGAGTTGGCAACCCCGTCCTACTGCATTGTTGATGCATTTTCTACTAAAAAGTTTCAATGAAATAAGTTTTTGTTAGCTTTTTCATTACCTTATTCTCCCTGTCTGTTCTAATCACGAAACGTTTAGAGAAAACATTAAAAAGTAGGTACTTAGTTGGGTCAGTAGGTACAGTAACTACTAAGTATAATTTAATTTGAAGAAAGAAAACACTGCCTGGCAGGGTTTTATTTTGTTTTTGAAGTTTTCGGGGTCTTGGAAGTTGTTAGAAATCAAACCAACTTTCTGAGCTCTTATCTTTTATTTATTTATGAAATTTAATAGGGATCTATCGTTTAGGCTTCTGAAGGTTATTTACGTGCATGTGAGTGAGTCGTGAGTGTATTCACGCACTGTATTTTCGCCGCTGGTTTTTTTTCTTTTGCTTTTTTTTCGAGTTCAGTATGCTGCATGACGTGACTTGAATACAAAGAAGTCAAGTCATGCAGCCAATGTGCGGTGAAAATAGAGTGCGGAACACACTCACGAATTTACCTATACATATAAACAAACAAATTGCGGTCAAATTTGGAACATTCTAAACAAGCCAGGTATCTCTAAGTACTTACTTCCAAATTTGAGAACTGCGGAAACGACCTACCTACCTAATCTGAACACACTGACTTGTGTTCAATGAATGAAATGACGGTTCAATGAAAAAAAAAAAAGGGGTGTAGAGACAAGACGGAGCGACTGTCTCCGAAATTGGCTTCCTTTATTTATTTTCCTTCCGGAATATCCGTAAAAATACTATCACCATAAAAGTTTTGCCGCGCAAATAAATGTCACTGTCGTAAACTTTTTTAAAATGCTTCGAACTGGGTCAAGCTTGTCAACCATTCTGCCGCTGTCGCAGAGATACCTATCTGTGGAATGGCCGAAAATGGAACTGCATTCGTCTCTCAGTTGCTATTGTTTGCTGTCATGTCCCCCGCTACAGGTTAGTGCAGAGTTAGTATGACCGGAGCGATAGCAACGACGTTTTTCATACTGGGTGAGAATGAGAACCGTATAGGAACAAGAACCTGCTAGTGTTTCCGGGAAAAAAAATAGCGCTCCTTAGTCCTTTTCCATGATACAATATATCCTTCACAAACATAAGGTAAGTTTCGTTCAGCCGTTTATGTTTAGTCGTGAAAAGATAACAAAGACTTCTTTCACGTTTATAATAATAGTAGTACGTATAGTAAGTATTTTTTATCTGTGGTAATTTAATGAAGAAAAATGGTGGCAGTCAGTTGGACCAATTTCAGTCGCAAGACTTGGGCCAGATCTTTTAGATTAGATTTAATTGGCTTACGTTGGGGGCATCTCGGAAATTAAGGATCTAATGGATCTGACGTAAGAGGTTTTTATTTAACGAATTATGGCTCGAAGGACCAGTAAAAAATTGGTAAAAGACAATATTGTGTTGCTGCACAGGACTTAGGTCAAACAAAGCAAAAAATAAAATGCTTCTTTTGAAAGGCTGACAATGTTCATCTTATCGTATGCACCAAAACGCTTTCGATTTTAGAATAATTTCAGCGTTTTTGACATGTGCACCTAAAACGTTATTGGGTCTGTTCAGCAATTTCATCGCATGCATCTAATACGCTTTTGGAATTTTAAGGCTGTTCAGGGTTTAATGTCGTTAACTCACCTTTCCATCACGAGAAAGATAATGTTGCATTGATTTAAAAGATGGCAAAGAAAGTTGGCAAGGCACGAACACACATAGCGAGGTTTATGTTACTTAGTAGACCACCTAAGTTCTATTGACTGCCTACCTGTAGGTATCTACAGAAGTACCTAATCATTCTATGACTACATCTAGCTATGCTAGGTCTTACTGACGTAGATAATAATAGTGTTAGCAGGTATTTTGCTAGGTAATCTACATAACTAAAATATTATTCTCGAACCGAATGGTCTGTTGCGTGACGATGGTAAGAGGCCCGATGGCATGACACTAGTATGGGACTAGTGTCATGCTATCGGGCCTCTTACCATCGGGCCTTTATCACCGCTAACGTATCAGCTATTCTCGAACCGAATGGTCTGTTGCGTGACGATGGTAAGAGGCCTGACGGCATGACACTAGTCCCATGGGAGTTGGGGAGGCCCATTGTGTAGGACGCTAGATGCGTCTACACACTTGCGCCTTCCCATCTTCAGAGGATATCCGGGAGGGCTGGTGCGGCGGCAGATTTGGCCGAGGATCTCAAGAGACGCAAGTATGCAGGTCTCGACAGAGCTTACACATTTGCTTCCTTTGGGGTCGAGCGAGACCCTAGGTCCGTGGAGTACCGAGGCTTTCCGGGTTTTTAAAAAGTTATCTGAGCGTCTGGTCGAAGCGACGCGTGACCCGAGAGCTGGTGGGTATCTAGCGCAGCGCATCAGCATTGCCATACAGCGGGGCAATGCAGCCAGCGTCTTGGGGACGCTTCCGACTGGTATTGATATGGATCAGTTGAGCTACCTGTTGATTGTTTGCAACAGTCTGCAGTTAGCTTAATTGTTTCAATTGTAAATACTATTTCTAATTTGTTTTTATTATTTGATTGTAATTTTCTTTGTCAATAAAGTATACTAAAAAATATAGATACAGGGCTATTGGTAAAAGGTTGCCAACCTGTGAACTGTGAGGGATAAGTTTTACCCGTGATAACCCTGTATACTACACAATAATTAGGGTTACCATACCGTGCCATAAAAATGATAGCAGATATGAATAAAAATTCCTACCTCCCTAGATTTAATTTGGGTTAGATGGTACTTGTCTACAGGCTACCTAAATCATTTCGCTAATAAACCGTCAAAACTTAGATACTTCGCACTAAAGCCCTCGAGAAAACAAAACTAATTAACAGCGTAGCCACGCAGATTTCGTGTCAGCCACACCCTGGACGCATAAAAGTTTTTTGACAGCACCTTTGACATTACACCTTTCTAATTAAAACTGCCAAGGCAAGGCAGGCTATTCCACCATGTTGCGAACGGGCTACGCATTTCGCTTTATTACCCGTCAACACGCAAAGCAACAGTGCCATCAAGTTATATGTTCGAAGTTTAGATTGCATAGTGTTGATTTATATTTTTTATAATCAATAAACCTTTGTTTATCCACAATCTCACCTGATGGTAAGTGACGATGTGGCCGACGATGTATCACGTAGGTCTAGAAGACACCTATTCACTCTTGTCTTCCAGATACCCATAAAGTGCCCAAAATTGTAGCGAAAGGGTAGGTAAACACAAATTACTTTTTAGATTGTTTTATTTATGGGGTACTAACATCTAAAGTAATGTTTGATTACTTGTAATAATGTAGCTAAAATAGTGTGAATAACCCACTTAGACTTAAGTAATTCTAATAAAAGCTATACATAATATGCCTAAAGCTATTTTATTAAGTTAATGGGATTTTGCTGTCAATTCAGATGTCAAACTAAACTAATTTTTAACTAAGTTTAGTTTTGCTGACATCTAAATTAACACTGGTAAAATAACTTATAAAAAAACAAAATTGATTCAGAGTACATTCTAACTTAAGATAAAATAAATGGAGTGCCATCAAATACTTTTTATAAGTGCACACATTTATAACAACTAACATTTCCACATAATAGATGTCACACAAAGTAGTTTGCATGGGAAACAGGAATGTGGTGTGCAAATTGTTTTTCACAGGTTGAGCAAACATTCTCAAAAAGGAAATGTTATACTAAAGTTATACAAACAGTGTAAATAATAAACGAAGTTAACCAACATGAACCTACATTTTTACCATTTTTATTTGGAAAGTAAGTCACATCAAAACTAAATGCAAAAGTTACTCTGTCTCTCTCTCTGTTACCGTTTACGCCTAAACGGCTGAACCGATTCTAATAATGACATTTGCCTTGGGAATAGATAGTAGGTATCGCGGAAGGGCATAGGCTATTTTATCCCAGAAAAACGCATACGAAGCCGCGGTCAGAATCTAGGGCATTATAAATTAGTAACTCATTGCTATTGGTTAATGCCATGTCTTTTCTGCCGTTACAGATTAGTGAAGAGTTAGTATGACCAAAGTGGGAAGAGATACGCCGTTCACAGATATCTTGGTAGTATTGTATCGCAGTATTGTTGAATGACACGCGATGTGTTAGGTGCGTAGACTGCGAATTGAAATAAACATTATGTTTTGTGCTAATAGCTTGCCTTCATGTAGGAAATAGGTTTACGTGACTTAGTCTACCTTCTTGGTTAGCATAACTCTGTATAGAACCTCTGCAAAGATGTTTAAGTTCACCTTAGTGTTGCCGTTGTTGAAACAATAGATATGCCGTTTTATTTTATAAAATAATCTAAACGTAAGCAACGCTTCTAAGCCGTTGACGTTGATGGCATCTGAACGATTGATAGAGATTTAGAGATACACATTGATTGACAGACCATCTCAGTATCTACCGTAGTGAGCTCTCAACTCTGTTATTTATGTGGGTACAATACAAGATGCCACGTACAAAATAATTAAAATAAACATATTAAAAATATAAAAAACATCGTAGAGGAAGACTTTACAAAAGTCAAACCTTAAAAAAGCTACATGTAGGTTAAATACTTCATTGAAATCATCGATTACAAACAAAGGACCTTTTTTTATCATCAGCTCCAAGCATAACCTACAAAAACTTGGAAGATCGTTAAACCAAAATGACCCTTAGTCCTTTACAATAAGCGTTGAATGCGAAATAATTGAGGTCTTTAACCTAGTAGCGGAGAATACCGTTAGGGAAAGCCGAGCCAGCCTTGGTTGCATGGTGATTGGTGAGGCAATGGTTATCCATAGAGCCAATCTTAGATAGGAAAGTAAAAAACTTGATAAGTTTCCTTCGTTGCGCATAGTACCTATAAATAAATAAATAGGTACGTACCTACGTCCTTACAATAATTTTGTAATGTGGTTTGGTTCAAGTTCTGTTCATTTGTACGGGCTATGGCAACAATTAATTTTTTATTGGTAAGGGCTACATCAGTACTAACTCGTTTTATCCTCAATGTGCTAAAATACTACATAATTTTTGAGAAAAAAGGCAGACTTATGTCGGACTCAGAGCTGTACCAATAATTTGATTATTTTCAATTTAGATGGCACGCTGGCAACCCTGTATAATACTAAGTTTCTTGTGAACCTAACAAAATAATGCCATTTTAGTTCAAAATTTAATGGCTGGGAATGCAGGGAAAAAGGTCAAGGTCGACTTGCGGCTCGATTCCACAATGTCTATTTCTGTAAGTTTTACATAAATAATAATAATAATAAATATAATTATAATGCTGGACAATCCACACAGCATCATCTAACCCCAAGCTGACTGATATACATAAAACAATACATTACATAGATAGATATTTTTTATTAAACATAGTAACACCCAGATAAATAAAACCTACAGAAAAATAAGTAATCTAAATAAGACGTAGCTCAGCAGTGCACAATCTGATCATGTAGAAAGTTGTGCCACATTATTTTTCCGTTACAAGCAAGTTTCGTGTCGGACTGCCAATTTTGAAATATTACACATATTCGCCAGGGTAGTTTTATAATGTGGTTTTTTTTCACTTCTTCCACTAGTGGACAAATAATTGAATGGAAGAGAAAATAAATAACACCTTATTTGATAATAATTTATATGATTTGTATACTGAGATATATGTACACTCCCAAGATATCACTTCAAGTTTACTCAGAACTTTAAAAAATGTCCTAGGTAGTGTTTGATAATTCCACCCTTTCTATCGAACTACAAACTAGATGCCGGTATCTATGATATAGACAGATTATATAACACGATGATATCTCAAAATTTTTTGCTTTTCGACATTTTTCATTTCTAATTAGTTTTTATTCTAATTCCACATACACCAATCACAGGTTAGTTAAGCAATACACGTATCCAACATCTACCTCTAATTATTCGAATTCTGAAAACCACAATTCAAAATCAGTGTTGCCAGCGCCGTGTGATGTCCCCAATAATTGGGAAGCGACACGGGCACCGGTACAAATGATACGATCAATGATAGGAAGGTTCGTTAATTAAAATCCGCGTTCAAATTTCGAATGAATGATTCGTTTGGTTTACTGGAAATGTTATGACATGTTACTTGCTTTCATAAAAGGATTGAAATTAAAACAGGTTTTTATAGATTTTGTAAGAAATTGGCAGCTTCATTCTCTGCCCGAAAGAATTTATAATATATATACCTACCTATCTAAGTTAAGTAGGTATTTATTAAATGACTTTTTATTTTGTGTTAGGTAAAGTTGTTGTTATTTTTAAATCTTCGAAAGATTATAAGTAATAAACCTATGTATAAAATGATGTAATAACTAATGGATATAAAATAAATGTGTTACAAATCTTAAATAAATACATGTAAATATTAAAAAAAAACGGTTATGTAGGTGGCTCCGAAATAAATGCATATAAAAATAAAATTAAGAAACATCCAATTCAAATTTAATAAGAAATGAAACAGATTCATAGGTAAAAAACATAAACGGCGTGATTATGTACGCATACATATAAAAATAACAGCAAAAACTTATAAAATATTGATAGCATTAAAATCACATCGTCCAATATGGTGGAAAATCCGGGAACTTAATTAAGGAACGGTATGATAACGGGATGTGCCCAAAAAATAATAAAAGTGGATTAATTGGTAGGTAACATGTTTGCATTTTTGCGAAATGTGGAAAGAGCAAATTATTCAGAATAATTAAATACCTATAATAATTATATTGTTGCATGTTGAACCTTTAAATTTAGCAAAAGAAAAACTAGTGCTTATTTCAAAAGTTTAATCTTTCTCAAACTCGCATTCAAAATGCCTAAGCCGTATTCTAAAGGCTTACTACCAACACAATAAAACAAAACATTGCCAGCTCAAAACTTCCAACAATGCATTTATAATCAGCAAAAATTCGTTCAATTCCGGAGAGCTTCAAACTTTCGTAAACTCAATTTCCAGAAATAATAAGGAAATAGAAGATAAACAATTAATTTAAAAGGACCCCAGGGTAACTGGATAAGCGTGTTCCGGACTTTCAGCTGATGGTTCCGTGATCTAATTTTGCTTGATTATCTAAAGTTATTTAGCTACCTTTCAACGGTTGTCTGGTTCTTGAAGTTCCCAACCATGGGCACGATAGCTGTTTGATCATAGGCTGGATGAAGTTACTTTGAAAGCTCAAATTAAACTCAAAGTGTTTTATATCTTTTAAACCTTACCAGGACTCTTGGACACGTCAGTCAAATAAAATAAACAAAAAAAAAATACTAATTAAGTACCTACCTAAGATAGATAAGTCTGAACGCACCTGACCTTAATGCTCCCGAAGAAATCAAATTGAAATTAAATGGATGCTGACGATTCAAAGATTTCTTGCAACTCTTAAATTCCTATGTATCCCTAGCAGAAGTGCTCATTCTGCTAAAAAAACACCAAGTGGCCACAAAATCCCACACTTTCGTCTTCTATAAATTGGCGTGGTTAGCACTTCAACAGTCACAATTGATTTTAAAAATCAATTACCTACCTAATCACCTTACTTACCGTTAGGAACGGCTCAAGAGACTAGCACCTACTTTTAAAGGTCAGTGACTTGTGTTGACAAAAGATAAACGAACAAAAGCTGGCTAAATGAAGCATGAAACCCCATAAAATGTAAAAAAAATACGAGATGGTGTAATAAACTGTGACAGGCAAGGTCCTTTTGAAGAAACCCTGAAAAAAAGATGGCGTCTCATTCAAAATGAATGAAAGAGTGTTGCTAGTTAAATAAATTTAATGAGGCAGTAAAAGAAGCTTTTCTTTAGTCTCTGCAATTTGTAAGAATACTGCAGAATACTAAGGGAGACGTGACTTCTTTGTTTCTGTTCATAAATTCGATTTTGTGCTTTTTTACTTTTATGTGCAACTAACTAGCTTATTTTACTAAGGGTAAGGGAAGCGTTCTTCAAAATATAATAGGTTTATTAGCAGCTTCGTTAGTTTAACATTGACAAAAAATGTTTCAAAATTCCATCAAAAACGTCCATTGAAAATACAAGCTGTCAATTGTCTCTACAAATAAAACAATACAAACAATTTTTTTGTATTTTTATTTTTGTACAATTTAAAACCATAAGTACATAAAACGATGTCAAAAAAAAAACATGAAGAACAAATGCCTTAATCACGAAGAATGCCTTAAATATTTTAAATATTTTGGCGTACCTATCTACAATATTATCAAAGCTTACACACTAACGTAAACAGGTTTGGTAGGGCGAGTAAGTGAAACAAAATTTCAAACTCTAAAACCATGTCACTTCCCCCTAAAATATTGGAATATCCATCACCTCAATTGGCCGCCATGTTGAAACATCTGTCAATGACGGCGGGAAATTTCTCCAGAGGTTCCTTTTTCGAATTCCTTCCGGTTGGAGTGACGTCAGCTGCGAGCGACGCGTGTGAACGGCTTTGTTTTAAATAAGGAAGGACTTTCGATTCGACAGACTATATTAAGATCGCTGCACACGAGACACTGACCTGTTTCTTCTGCTTACTTCTCAAATTGTATCGTTATTTCATTTTTTTTTTGCCATTGTATATTCCAAACAGGTCTCGTTTCCTCCCTTATCTTTTCCACATCCTCTCTCACTCTCTCCTCTTGATTAAGTTCGTCAAATTTGCAAATCCAAATCGTGTCGAAACCTTATTCTATTTTGTATTAGGCGGAATCGAATCCGTCCTTATTGTAGTCTTTACTTTACCAACCTTTTCGCTAGGAACTCTTTTGTTCCGAACCTAACTAGAAAAATTCTAACTGGCATTCGATAAAATTACACGGTAGAGTAGTTTTTAATCGGGGAGGTTCAGGTTGGGTGTCTTTTGATGCGTGTAACAGCAGATGGTATGCAAGTGACCGCATTATCTGTAAAAGCGGTATTCGATTTTTAAAAAGTTTTAACGGTTTTGAGTGGTGGGCGCGACATGCACTTCGGAAGGTTATTTTGTTGTATTATTACTCCGGAAATGTAAGTGTATCACGCTAATCACGCATCAGATTTTCGGCACTTACCTAATTTCTAATTTTTCTTTATTTTTTTTTGTTGTCAAAACGCAGCCAATGAGCAGCGAAAATTAAATGCGTAATACATTCAGGAATGTGTGTAAATAAACAAGCTGCCTTAATTAAAAAAAAACATTGTATAAGAAGTAGGTAGGTAGGCATAGGTATGTAAACCTCGCAGTCGATTCAGATGTACCTATTTTTGAGTGAATCACTCATATTAACTAACGTCTCCCATTGGTCCATTCTCTTTTGTTTTTTATTCGTCATCAAAACGCTGCAAATGAGCGGCTAAAATGCTTAGTAAAATCTGTGAGTGTAAACAGGACACACAGTGATACACTAACGAATAGGTACGTTTGAATCGACCACCTGAGTGCTCTGCTACGTAGACTTCACATACCATAAACAAAGCCGCGGTCAGTATATAGCTAGATCGTGAAAGAGACCACAGCCCAGTATTTAGCATTAATTACATTCGTTTCTTTCCTTTATTCGTTTTTCCTAGTAATGAGCTTTCTTCAGTGTTGCCAGTGTTTAGAACAGTTAACGCAATTAGATCTCTTTGCTACGGTTCCTTTGTGTTGCCATTTTACGATTCTTTCATTGTTGCGGGTAGTTTTAATTTGTGGAAGCTGAGACAGAAAGTGCACAAAGTGTTCTTTTAATGTCGTTTAGTTGCCATTTTCTAAAGTTTTCTTGTATGAACTCCATTTGAGGTTTTTGTTTGTTTATTCTATCAGGTTCTAGTAACTCGAGTCTAACAGGGTGTCTGTAAAATGGGAGAATATGGAAATTCAACTTCTAGTGTCTTTTTTTACTACAAATAACTATTTATTTAGAAAAAAAATCTTTATTACAGTTAAAGAATACAAATAAATTAGAACTAGTATTTACAATTGAAACAGTTAGGCTAACTGCGGACTGTTGCAAACAATCTAGAGGTAGCTCAGCTGATACCAGTCGGAAGCGTCTCCTAAGACGCTGACTGCATTACCCCGCTGAATGGTATGCCTATCCATTTTTCAGGGCTTAAAAGAGATACGGAGCCCTTATCTCAAAAAGAAAAAGGAACCCTCAAATGATAATTTCGTTGTCCGTTTGTCTGTCTGTCTGGTTCTTAAAGAACTTAACATACAGACGTCTGTATGTTAACTTCACCAATACCTTAAAGGAGGTAAGAACGGGTTCTTACCTCAAAACGCGGGCAAGATGGATGACGTCACCGGGGTATCGGTGACGTCACCCATCTTGCCCGCGCTTTCACATTCATATTTTTTGTGGAATTAAGTTACAATTTAGTACCAATAACGACAGGAATTGATTTGAAAACCCTTTGTTCTCACAACACTTTGTTCAGTATTAGAATTTACAGATATTACCACATTTAAGATTCCTTCAAGAAACAGAGAACATAGGCGGTTGAAATTCTCTCAGCAAAAGTTTAGCAATTTTGTTTTCTTGCTAGCATCATTTATCATGGTCGCTTCATTGGATTCAGGGTTGCTAGCGCGAAAAAACATTATATTCTTAGTTATTATTTGAAACTACTTTCTGCCCGCGGCTTTGCACGCTTTATTTCTCCGGAAACGTTTCATGGTCAACTATCCAATGGGAACTGATTTATGGGATACAATTTTATTCCAGGTCTAGACCTTTATCTATGCAAAATTTCATCCCCATCCGTTCAGTAGTTTTGGCGTGAAGAAGTAACATCCATCCATCCATCCATTCAAACTTTTTTATTTCTCATATTAGTGTAACTGGCTCCGGCCCGCAGCTTCCCTCAATTCGTACCTATACTCCGGCCAAATTTAAGATACAAAGTTTGTAAACTTGGCTCCCATACTTAACATAACAATACTCAAATTAAACAATTTAGTCTACAAACCCCAATGTCATAAAGATGACACTTATACAAGAAATGTTTATAATATGTGCATTACTATTTACAATAAATTACCAGAAGACTTGAAGAAACTTAATGGAAATATATTTAGGAAAAAGTTAATTGCATGGTTACTTGAAACATGCTTCTATAATGTAAACGAATATTTAGAATATGATTTGTAACATAAATGACTAGTACTTTTAATAATAATATGACTCACACAATATTTGCACGCCTGCATGCAGGCTGATTACAGTTACTAATATAGTTATTGACATTGTAAAATAATAATGTATTCTTGCAAATAAATGATTCATTGATTGACCTAAAAAACATGTTCTTGGCTGTATAGATTTTTGACAGAATTTGCACTACCTGCTTTCCGATTTTCCCACAATGACTATGATATTACATATTTTTGGTTAATAGTGTCTTAAATCCTAAGTTAGGTTTATCCAGACACTAGGGTTTTCTAAAAATAGCAATAAGTACAAATAAATTTGTAAACACGGTAGGCAGTTACGCACACAAACGCAGCGCACAAGCACAGCGCGCATGCACATAATGCTCACAATTAATACCAGATATCGACGCCAAAAAAAGAATTTCGGATTCTTGTGTTGTGAGTTGTTTACAAACATTGTACCTTGAGAATGGCTCGAGTTAAGGTAGGTACTCGAAACACTTGAATGAGCTTTAAATCTCTTACATTCACTCGAGAATCGAAATGTTTAAGTGCACAAGTTTTCAAGTTAAACTTTAGTAACAAATCCATAGACTTCAGTCCATTGTTAACTAGGATCTCGCTAACTTCGCAGGAGCGGAACGGCAAGCAAGGTTAAGCGTACTACTTTTTGCGGTTTGCGACTTGATACTTTTAGAGATTTTGGTAATAAATTGATTATTAGTCAAAAATCTCTAATATTACCCTTTGGTAATACAAACAAAGACAAACTTGATTCCATGGTACCTTTGGACCATGGAATCAAGTTTGTAATTAAATCGTTTCATAGTTCACGATTTGCGATAAATTACCTGCTAGTTTAATGTATTTTTTTCTAAGGTTAACCTTAGAAATATTACATTTGCGCGTTATGTAAATCAAACGCTCTTAACCCTGAAAAGCTTTACATATTTACTTTGACATGTTGTTAAATGACGCCACTCATATCGACTCGACAAAGACGATGCTGCGTCGAATTAGGTCAATAAAAATATTGCAATTGTTATATCCCCCTTTGTCAGCTTTATTGATCACTACTCAAAAAAAAAAAACTCCTCGAAAAGGACCACCTACTCATTCAATATTTTATTAGCTAAACTACTTTTTTACCAACTTTTGGTATCAAGTAGAAAGAAAGAAAGATATACTTTATTTGTAGTTGCGAACTAAAATATGTATTGAAACTAATTAAATTAAGTATATTAAGTACATAATTATGGAAAAAAGCTATTCTGTAATGTAACACATCTACATTGTAGCTACCACAGGAGACAACAACAACTCTATTTGCAACATATATTTAAAAAAATGGTTGATCGCGTTAGATCTATTATCTAGATTTAGATCCATGATGGATCTATTGCGATTTGTGTTTCCATTTTAGGTGTGGATCTATGGATAGCTTTATTTCTCAGTAGATCCAGGGCTAGATCCATGATGTATCTATTGAGAATTATATTTTACATTAGAACCAGTTTTGATGGTGTCCGTGATGGCGTACACTTAATCGAATTCACGTTTGTTGTTATGCCTAATATTTAGAGTGTAAATAGAGCATTATTAGAGCAAACTTAAAATAAATAGCGCCTCTTTGGTTTAAGAAATAATTACTATTCTTAGTGTGTACGCTAGCATAACGATCAAGCTAGCGTACACATGACCGTACTCGAAAACGGCTTTTACTATAGCAACGAAATTTACACACAAATTTAGTGCATAAATAACGCCCGAGCTTAGCAAAATTTATTTGTGAATTCGATTATGTGTACGCTACCATCACGGACACGTTCTGATAGTGTGGATCTCGAACGATTTTGTATTGACCGCATTCTAATTCTTATATTTTATTTTCAGGTAAGCCCTCCGAGATCTCGCTCCGCTCGATCAGACAGCTCTGTAAGTTCATCTTACCGGATGTTCGAGACGTTCAGTCACTAATTACTTTTAAACTCGTCCATTCGTCTCTTCGGATAGTTAGGTAAAGTGCCTCCAAACTAAAGTTGTGTGTGCTTGACTGCATTGAGTTTATTCGACATTAGCACTAGCTTTGCCCCGGCTTCGCACGGGTAACAGAGCAGACGTTTCCAAGAGGCATCCATAGTAATATTATAAATACAAAAGTAACTCTGTCTGTCTGTTACCTTCTCACGCTTAAGCTGCTGAACGAATATCAGTGAAATTTGGCAGGGGGGTAGATGGTATCCCGAGGACGGACATAGGCTACTTTTTATCCCGGAAAAAAGCATGCGAAGCCGCGGGCAGCCGCTAGTATTCAAAATATTAGAGCCGGTCGAAGCGACGCGTGACCCGAGAGCTGGTGAGTATCTGGCGCAGCGCATCAGCATTGCCATAAACCGGGGCAATGCAGCCAGCGTCTTGGGGACGCTTCCGACTGGTATTGATATGGATCAGTTGAGCTTCCTGTAGATAGCTTGCAACAGTCTGCAGTTAGCTTAATTGTTTTAATTGTAAATACTAGTTCTAATTCCTCTCTATTATTTAATTGCAATTTTCTTTGTTAATAAAGATATTTATCCTACCTACACTGCACACATAGGTATATTTTGTCCTCTGCTGAACACGCTCCCCAAATCTTATCATAATTTTGCCATAATCTCCACGCTTGGCAGGCGGATTAAAAACCGCAGTAGAGGTGTTAAAAATACACAGAAAGAACCTGCTGCCCGTTAAAAACTCTGGTAGTTTTTGTCGGCTGTTACGAAATCCACGGGTTGGTTGGAGGAGACGATTCTTACGACGCGACCGCCGCCGCTACAATTTTGTAATTAATTATACGGGCTATTCAATCATGTCCGCCATAGTAAAAAAAATCTTCCAACGTCTAGGCCTTCTGACCTTTAGAAAGCATTTAAATAGTCGTGGCCAATTTTATGTTAGGTAACCGGTTATAGGCGAGTCAGATAGTGTCTTAAATATCTACTGAAATACCGACAAACCAAAGTTACCAACGTTTTTTTTTTAACTAGCGTCTAATGTATGCCAGACAATTAAAACAAAATAGTGTGACTATGAGTCACACTAGTATATTTCCTGGAGTGACCTGGAAAGTCTTTCGCCACAAGCAGTGACCTGGCTCCAAAATCTGAACGTTGACTTGTGAATCGTGATATTTTATGTTAATTTTATTTTTGATTTATATGTACCTACCTAGTTTAAAAAAAAATCTATAGCCTAAGATTATTTTATAAGCCTCTGCTTGTCATACGATTACATAAATAAAACAAAATTACCCATTAGCCAAATATATGGCTAGATTGTAATGTTATTCTGTGTATTTAAATATGTATGCTAGACAATAATAATAAAAATAAAAACATTATGACAATGGTAACTTTGGTTTGTCGGTACTTCGGCAGGTAGTTAACTTATTATCATCATAATGATAAAGCAGTATATTTTGAACTATTATTTTGTAGATGTCTTATAATTATTGACTTCAAATAGAGGCACTCTCTGCCCAGCCTCGTGATCCGCTGGAGCGCGCCGCCGCGCCCCGTCAGCCGCCACGTGGCGCTGCAGTCGGATATGTGCGTCGCTGGTCATGTAAGTGTTTTTATGAGAGAAGTTAGGTATCTCCTACTTTTGCAGAAACATTTTTTTTTAGAAGGGATATCCACCGGGTGTGGGCAGCAGCGCTCCCTGCGTTGGTATGGCTAGTCTACAATGAGGTTGAGATTAGCCACCGCGTCGTGGCCGAAAAATCTCCAGAGCCTATATTGGTCCATTGCTGGACCAAGGCCTCTGATAAGCGCCTTATTAGCTTTTATCTCACGGGGGGTAATGCCCATAATCCCCACGCTGTTGGGGATCGCAGTTCGGTGGTAGAATTGGTGCACTCTCTATTCCCGTACTCATAATCCGGTGAGGACGGAGATTTTGGTGACTAAAAAATTAACGTTGCGTGACCCGAGAGCGGGCGGGTATCTGACGCAGCGCATCAGCATTGCCATATAACAGCGGGGCAATGCAGCCAACGTCTTGGGGACGCTTCCGACTGGTATTGATATGGATCAGTTGAGCTACCTGTAGATTGTTTGCAACAGACTTGATGTAAACACGCATGTAAGCGGGTTAACTACGAACCTTATTTGTGTTGGAAGAACACCAACGTTTCATCCCTTAACGAGGGACTTATGATAGTTTAACTACGATGGTTTCTATAGTAAAACTAGCTGCTTGCCGCGGCTTCGCACGCTCTTTTTAGAGATAGAAAGTAGCCTATGTCCCCGGGATATAATCTCCCTGCCAAATTTAATTGAGATTCGTTCAGCCGTTTAGGCGTGAAAAGGTAACAGACAGACAGTGTTACTTTCGAATTTATAATATTAGTATGGATAACTTGATGTCAGCTATTTCCGTCGGCCATTTTCTTTTCGAACCCCTGATTAAAATGGTTACAGACCACAGAGTATAATTGTTTTTAATGTTTTAGTATGAAAAACATATTATTTTCAGTACTTTTTGATGGCATGAGATTCCTTTTGATTTAAAGTTTTTAATTTCACTTCTATTTCTACAAAATACTATGGAACAACACGGCATTTTGCTAGAATATAAAGATCCGTTGTAGCCAACTTTCGAACTTAAACTAAATGAAACAATTAGCTCCGCGAGCAATGTGTTCTGTTTTTGGGCATATTGCTGCGTCACCGGCCCCGCCCCCTTTTCACATCTTAGTTTCTGATATCTGTGTTACAGTTCAGTTAGTGTTACCTTCTTTGTTTTGTAGAATGAAACTATTTGGAACCTTCACTTGTAACGAAGTTAAAAAAAAACTGTTACGGTTTTTAGTGTTCTTACCTTCAATTATCGTAACAAAGTAATTAAAATAGCTGCCTCCTGACCTTGGGATGAGAAACTGGGTGAGCAAATGGGCATCAGACAGTGACCTGAATAAGTGATCATGATCATTAAATTACGCCATTGTATTATGGGGCTAATCTCATCTGCATTGGTCCACTACTGGACGCAGGCCTCCCCTGATGGCGTCTTATTGGCTTTTATCATATGGGTGGTAATGCCCATAATCTCCACGCTGGGCACGCGGTTTAGGGATCGCAGTTCGGTGGTGGATCTGTTCTGAAGGGGGCGTTGCGGCCCGCCCCCGGTGTATATCCCTTAGTCGCCACTTACTACACCCGCGGGAAGAGTTGGGGTGGTGCAAATTCTTAGCCGGCACCACAAGGCCAATGGAGTCTTTTTATCCCAAAATCAGTTCCCCTGGAATAGGAATTTCATATATTATAAATTAATATATTATCTTAAAACGTTTCCATAGAACAATAATTACAATCTTTTCTGACTTGGAGTGAAGTATCAAATATTATATCTACTTTTTATCGCACGCGTTTTTGAAGTAGCCTATGTCCGTCCCCAGGATACCATTTACCTCCCTGTCAAATTTCATTAAGTTCCGTTCAGCCGCTTAGGCATGAAAAGGTAACAGACCGACAGACAGAGCTACTCCGGAATTTATAAATAAATAAATAAATATAACATTAGTATGGATTTATTTCCACAGCATTACCTACGTATTACATACTATAACATCCCCGTGCCTCGGGAAGCACGTTAAGCTGTTGGTCCTGCGCCTGACCTCTGCCCGGTCGTGTCGGTCTGCCGTCCCATCGGATTATGTGTGAGGGAATAGAGCGTGCACCTGTGTTTACACACATGTGTATACATAATATGTCCTGGGCACCTGGCTAGTCTTTGTTGAGATGTGGCCGAATTTCGGCTAGGAGGGCATCACTACACTAGATATATATAGATAACTATTTGCTGCCCGCGTCTTCGCACGCTTTTTTCCGGGATACAAAGTAGCCTATGTCCGTCCCCGGGTTACCATCTTCTTACCTCCCTGCCAAATTTCACTGGGATCCGTTCAGCCGTTTAGGCGTGAAAAGGTAACAGACAGAGTTACTTTCGAATTTATAAGATTATAGTAAATATATAATATAATATAGATACTTTATTACACACTTAGCGATAATAGGCGGTGTTATCGCTCAAGAGCGATCTCTCCCAGACTATAACATGCCCAAAATTAGCATAACAGCAAGTTGCAGTAGGTAACTAATTAATTTTAAATGTGATTTTCATCTCATAGCCATTTCAACCACCGTTTGTGGTCAATTATAAACTCAATTCAACAACAAATTTATATTTTAGGTTTAAAGTTATTTATAAATTCACATTTATGAAATCCAACTTCTGTTTTCAACTTTGCGGTCATCCGATTTTTAACGAACGACCGCCATTTTTAAAATCTTCCATATTTAAATTACATTCAATATGAGTGAGTCCACCAGGATCTCCCAGCCTTATCCCCTGTGGGATCCTGCTAAACTCATGAGTTCGCCATCCGATCCCCCGTATCGGTTGTGACGAAAACTAGGTAATAAGGATGACACACTAAACAGGTGTCTTTTACCGGGTTAGGTAGGGTACATCTCTTCCGCGGGCGAGTTGTCCACTTCAATTTTGTGTGGGGGTACTTCTCGTCCGAATCTAAAGTCTTGGTTTTAGATTCGGACGAGTTATGCCCCTAGCCCAAAGTGAAGTGGACAACTCGTCCTTTGAGCGCCGCCCGCCGCCGCCGCCGCCGCCCCGGGGCGCCGCCGTTCTTCACTCCCTACGTCTAGTACGAGTTTAAAAATACCGAAACGAAAAACAATCGAGAACGTGACAGTTTACTACCGCTTACTTGTCAAAGTTTTGCATAGTAGTAGATAATGCACCGAGGGCACAAAGCAGTGTCTTACGTCACGGCCATCATTATAATCCCGAGCGCAACTCAGGATTCTAGAATACTCACGAGCGAAGCGACGGGACGGGAGTTACTAGAATCCTGAGTGCGAGAGGGATATAATCACGCCCAAGACGAAGATAGCGACAGTTTTGTGCACGAAGAGAAAACTCTACTTTTCACACTTTCTGCGAGTAAATAGTAAAAGTTCGGTTAGGTGTTTCGCGGCATTAGTTTTTAGGGTTCCGTACTTGAAGGGTCAAAACGGAACCCTATTACTAAGCCTCCGCTGTGTGTCCGTCCGTCCGTCCGTCAGTCTGTCACAGGGCTCTATCTCATGAACCGTAAGAGATATATAGTTGAAATTTTCAGAGAATGTTTATTTCTCTATAACAACAAATAATAACGACAAATAATAAAAATTAAATAAATGTCTAAATTAAAGGGGGACATACAAAAAGATTGATTTTTTTGGCTATTTTTGATCTTCGTTTGTCTATGCTAGCTATATCTCTTGAACCACAACAGGTGAAATTGACTATAAATAAGTAACACTTCAACTGTAACAACAACAAATACAAAAAATATAATAAAGTAAAAATTTAAAGTGGTCTCCGAACATTTTAAAATGTTCCTTGAAAAAGTTGCCAAGGTTTACGGTACGGAACCTTTCGAGTGCGAGTCGACTTGCACTTGGCGGTTTATTTATTCCGCCTTCTGAACAGAGTTTAGTTTGAATTTCGAAAAATATATCATTGTACAGATCTTTTTGGAACAAAAAATAGCACATATTTTGTTGTCAAAATTCAATCTCATTATTCCCTTGGGAGTAATGTTCATTATTCTCAAGGGAGTAATGAGATTGAATTTGGAGCCTTATGTATGGAAATGTTGACCAAGGAGACTCGAACTAAGTAAGCGATCTCATTCGATTTGTTTGAATAAAACCGTTGAAGTTTATGTAACTAATGTCATTGTTTAACTATTTTAATCGTGTTAGTTACTTTATAAATAAATGAATAAATAAAATAAATAATTAAAAACCTTCACCTTTTTAAACTAACACGGCTATAATCACTTGCTTTCGGATAGAGACATGACTCATGACATGACGTATAAAGTGCGTTTTACGAGCATAGAGTGTGAAAAGGTCTAGGCCAGGATTGACATTATAGCGGTAGGTACTTTTATCCCGAGAGAACGCGTGCGAAGACGCGGTCAGATACTAGTCAATATAGAAACACGAGTGAAAGCGCGGTTTAGTTATCCACAGGGTTATTTATACAAACGAACGTTAATATTCAAGATAGCAAATTTGAATGAGAGGAAATAAAATTTTTATGTATGTAACATACATACATAAAAATTTTTTTTACTTGATTTATACAAAACACACTTTACATAGGTCCCTTATACATTACACAAATTTCTGTTGATTGTTTGATTTTGATCTTGAAAATATTGTATAATTTTGCTAATCATTTATTCTAAATTTTCCTGTATTATTTTATATAGTTTTGATTTGTTACTTTTCATAAAAAATATTATTTGTACACAAACTTATAAAAAGTTAATAATTAATCTGGCAAGAGCGGTTTCCTCTAATACAAGCAAATTTTGCTTAAAGGGGGACTCCAATACAAGTATGTTTAATTTATAAGTTACCGAAATAAACATTTTATTTTTTATTTATTATTACTATGATATCTCCGCCTATGGGTAACCGATTTTACTGATTCTTTCACTATTGTATAGAGAATGATCCCGAGGTGGTCCCATAAAAATTGTATTCCCGAGGGATTAGTATTTATCCCTTAAACTTAAAAAGCATCATAATATTTTTGGAGAATCACGACCAGCTACAACAGTTTAAGTGATATCTGCGCCAATTGTTAATAGATTTTGATGATTCTTTCATTGTTGTATAAAAATTTATTTTGAGGTGGTCTCCTATATGTTTGATTATAGAGGAATTGCTATGTGCGCCGTATAACGTAGGTTTATAAAAATTCTTCAGAATATGATAAATTAATTATCACCTAATTAATCGTTTCCATGGCAACGGGCGTCAACAGTTTCATCCATGTGTCATCAAACAAAATTAGACTTGAATTATAACTAGATGTTGCCAGTGTAAACTAAATTTTTTGCACGTGAACATAGACCTTCGGTCAGGGAAAGTAAGGGGGGGGGGGGTGATTTCGTTCGTCCGAGACATATCGTCCCTCACATGACTAACTCTCCTATCTCAGTTTTGCCAGTTCCTCAAAACAACGGTTTTTAAGTTTGGTCATTTCAAATTTAGTTTCTTTTTATACTTTACGGACCTCATGGGAGGAAAATTAGGTACTTATATATGAAGTAAAGTTAGTACTATCGTTCTATGTATTTCATGGTTACATTACTGCATTATTTATATTTATTTTGATATTCCAAAACAGATAGGAGGTTTAGTGATAACTTTGTTTTTCAATATTCGTTACATTTTTGTCCACTTACGAGCTTTCGCCTTAAACTTAGTCTTAAACTTGAAATCAAACACTTAAATGTAATTGTTTACTGTAGTTTTATTACGAAAATAGAAAAAAATAGAAACATGTATCACATACAATAATTGTTATCTCATAACAACTGAGCGTAACAATATTATTATTTACTTTGCACACATCACAACCAAATCTTGCATGGTAAAAGCATCAGGTAACCTTCAAGTAATAAAATATACTTAATCACTAAGAAACTAACAGTATTGACTTAATAAGTAATTTTAAAAATCACAGATAATAGCAGATAACTTTCCTTTCAACAGGGAAACATTTTATGAAGTATATAAATTGTAGTACCATTATACTTACTTTCCATAAAATCTAGAAGCACAAGCATTTAAAAATCTTAATATAAAAACGAATTAAGTCTCTTAACTCTTAAAACTCTCGAAACTTAATTTAGTATATAAAATGTACCTACTGACATCTCTATGAAAACTTAGAATAATAAATATTTATCAAATCTTAGTGCCTGAGTCTCAGTCGCGAAACCTTATGAACATTAATAAGAGTAGGAAAAACAACATTTAAACAATTATTTTAAAACTGCATAACTTCTCGAGATCATTATAGGTAATTGAGTATGTTATATCAGTCTGAATACTTTCTTAATTATAATAATTAGTTTAACAAAACTGTTCTACTTTATGCGGCAACAAACGATACAAATCTACCAAAACAAATCTTTAAAACGTATCCAAGTGGCTAAAAGATATTAAATCTATTGCCTTATGGAAATAACTAATATGAACTTGAATTTAAAAACGAAATAATTCTCACTCTGAGATCACAATAAGTAATTGAGTATCATTAATCAGTCTGAATGCTTTTCAATTATTATAATTAATTGAACAAAGTCTTTTCTGTTCAATGCGGCAATGAACGATAAAAATCTATGAATTCTGGTAACCTAATCACTGGCGTATCACCTGTAGTCAACGATATCAAATCGTTATACTTGTCTTGTGAAATCTTCGGCTGTGTCATATTGAGTGGTGATATTTCTGATTCCATTGCCGCATAACTTTGTCGTCTTAGTGTCAAAAAACGATAAGACACAGCTGTGTGGTCTGTTTAAAAAAATATTTTGTCACCATTTGTCTTCTGGAAAGATAGTTCTGCCATATTCCTCCAATCGACAGCTTCCCCTTCGTTATCTTTTCGGATAGAAAGTACGCGCAAATCTTGCGATAGTTTTTTAAAATCCATGAAATCGGAGTAGTTCAAAGCCACTACCTTGTAAGGCTGTCGTCTTCGTGCTAATTTAATAATAGGGCTCAACTGCGATGGTACGAAAATGTCACCACTTTTTTTTATAGCATAACCTATGGCACTGTGGGCAGAGTCACCCTCATTTTGACCATGACAAGGAGCAGAGATGCTTAAAATGATTTCTTCTATGGAAACAGAATTATTAATAAAGTATAGAAGGGCAGATGCAACGATAGAATTTTATTCTGCCCACTGCAGCCATCAGCAAATAAAAAGACTTTCTTAACACCTTTTTCATCAAAGTTTTTGAGGAACAGATACAGGGCAGTAGCAATTTCTGAAGCTCCTCTCTTACTAAGCCCCTCATACCATGTATAACAATAGCATTCATGTGAAACCATATCATAAATGGTAAAATTGAATACCGATAATCTTCGCAAGTAAAACAGAGCACTTTCATTGCTTCTTGGTAAATGAATTACTTGCTGCATGTCAAAGGTGGCACAAACTGTAGATAATGTATTTGTTTGAGCTTCTCCTTTTCGTTCTGATCGTGTATTACGGAACGACTGCTTCTGTTCTATGTGGGTTGTATACTTTTCTTGCAAATTACGTTTGGTTTCTTCATTTCCCTGGCGGTATGTCGAGCAAATACTACACTGGTCTTTTTTGGGTCGGTGGAAGGACAGATTTTTAGATTTAAAAATTTTCCTATAAAGGGAAAGGCTGGGTTTTGGCTCATCTCTTAAGTCTTCAACTAGCATGCTGTGCATTTTCCTTATTGTCAGTTCTGAACTCAAATATTCACGAGTGCTTTTTTCCCGACAGTAATGAGACTCAACCTTCGGAAAACGCTTTATATGCTCTTCAACGATGCCTTTAGCACGATCATCTTTTTCAATAGTCGATGGTTTGCGTCCACCACGCATGTCTTTCTCCAGAATTCCAGTAGGTAATATTTTTTTTAAGACAGTTTTAACAATGGTCTCGCCAATGCTTGTTTGTTTGTAATAGTTTGTAATAGTATCTCAGTGCGTAAGAAAATAATTGTAATGTATGAAATTTTACTAAAAATCCTATCGAGATAGGATTATAATATTTTATCAAAGTCACACAATTGATTTTGACTAAAAATCCTAAATGAGTTACGACATTTAGTCATATTTTTTTCAAGTTATTGTTTAGATACGTTAGCTACACAAGTGTCTATAAGTCGAGAACCAATGTTCATATAGATACGCGAGTTAGAGAAAATCGTAGATAACGAATGCAGGAATATAATGGTAGTCCTAACTCAAATCGCCAAATTATTGAGATAGGATAGTTAGTCATGCGAGGGACGATATATGAATATTATCTATAAACAGAATTTGATGTCGGTTTATCGTTTTTTAAAACACGCCAAATTATTAAACGTGAGTAAAACTGCATTCACAGAATTTTAAAAAACTACGGGCCTTATCCGAAAATCGAACCCGCTAAAATAAAATAAAAAAAAACTCTATTTTTTTATATCAACGATCGGTAGAGTCAATCATAAGAATCTAATCTGTCAAATAAACATTGCATATTAAATTAAAGGAACACCATGAAATTTGCAAAAACTAGGACGAGCACGAGACGGAGCACTTTGTATGGCTTGTTTAAACCAGTTATGAATGAATGAATGAACTCTTTATTGTACAAATTAATGAAGAGAAAAAGAAATCTTTTAACTAAGTTAAATAAAAAACAGTACAAAAATCGGCCTTATTGCTTTAAGCTATGTCTTCCAGGCAACATTATACTTACCTTATATTAGGTACTCTAACTCCAATGTGCTGAAGTCAGTGTATACTGCACTGAATTCGTTTGATATTTTCTTCAAACCACAACCGACCTACATTTCATTTATGATGCAAAACAATAGAGTCGTAATTTATAATCTTAGTAGGTCGACCTGCATTAAGTAACGTAACAGTAACTTACCTACTTACAACTTCGATCACCAATACAACATCGAAGAGTTACAAAGATCATTTTTAACCCCCTTCAAAAAAGAGGAGGTTCTATGTTCGGCTGTTTGTAGTTTTTAGGGCTCCGTACCCAAAGGGTGAAAACGGAACCCTATTACTAATTAAGCCTCCGCTGTCCGTCCGTCCGTCTGTCACAGGGCTCTATCTCATGAACCGTAAGAGACAGACAGTTTTAATTTTCAGAGAATGTGTATCTCTCTCGCTGCTATTACAAATAATAATAAAAGTATCAAAATCAAAGGGGGCTTCCTTACAAAAAACGTGATGTTTTTGGCTATACCTGCTCTTCGTTTGTCAAGGCTGTCTCTTGAACCACAATAGGTAGACACATGAAACTTTGTATAAATAAGTAACACTTCAACTGTATTAACAACAAATACTAAATATATTATACCTCTAATGTGGAAAATTTAAAGAGGTCTCCGAAGAAGTGAAAATTTGATGTTCTTTGGAAAAGTTGCCTTATTATTACGGTACGGAACCCTTCGTGTGCGAGTCGACTCGCACTTGGCGGCTTATTTTATATAAAACAACTTGCTATCTTCATTTTACCGAGAGATATTAGTTGTAAAATATTTCTGCATCAATAAAAATAAACTCAAACATGGTGCCGAATTCTGCGAACCAATCGCTTTACTATGACAATGGCAACGTCGCAGAATCGTCCATAGATGAAAGAAACGCTAGATAGTGCGTGCGGTGCTATTTGCACCGAGAGATTGATAGTATGGTTTCAACCTTGACACTTTTGACTCGCGTCCCTCCATCTGTAGTTTCCTTCATCAAAGGTAAAATGACAAAACGTGTCATTCTGAGACGACACCATTGTTTACACATCTGTGAAGCTCCTGTTACCC
Source organism: Eupithecia inturbata (assembly GCA_963662085.1). Taxonomy (NCBI): domain Eukaryota; kingdom Metazoa; phylum Arthropoda; class Insecta; order Lepidoptera; family Geometridae; genus Eupithecia; species Eupithecia inturbata. Next base: position 2,585,466 of record OY759206.1, on the reverse strand, counting down.
GGACTCTTAAGAGTTCGGTGTTCTCAAGAGCACAACTCACAAACACACCCTCACACACTACACACACACACGAATGGTGTCTCCTGTTGCCCAGACTCTTACGAGACTGGTGTCCTCAGGAGACCCATCACATAATGTTTATTTTCTAATTATTTTTTTTATTTAGACATAGTATAACGTTGCTTGATATACTTTATGTAAAGAACCCATGGAAGGTGGTCCCCAAGATACAGGTGTATCCTAGTTTGGGGATCAACGATGTAATAATTTTAAGTCTCAAATATTTTTCAATAAACAAAAAATAATTATTATTATGGTGAAGCGATTAATTTAGTGGAATTCGGTCCCAGGGGGTAACCTATCATTGAACGTCACTGTACCTACTCTATTGTAAGACAGGAAATAGGTAAACTGCCCAACGCAGTGAAACCTTTCGGATATGCTTATCAAAATCCTATATTTTTCTCAGTAACTGGGTCGATACGTCGATATAAACTTCTTGTTTCTTATCCTAACTTAATAACTGATAAGAAAATAAGCTTATCGGTCTCCTATTTCATTGTAAGAAAGAATGTTTTAAGTAAAAAGTTTCTAGAATTATTTCCAACTTTTCGATGTAAACAGGAAAGCTCCTTGTTACTGACAATAATATTAGGTAAGTACCTAATGAGGCACCTATAACTAGTACCAACTGTAGGTACAATACAAGCGGTGGCGGTTTCAGCGTAAGAATCGACCCCTCCAATAAAAATCAAACCTATTAAGGTTTGATTTTTATTATATCCTGTCAAATATTATATCAAATATCAAAATGCTTTATTCCCTTTAGACCTTACAAGACTCTTTCTTGGACACGTCACAAAATTCATATTACAAAGTAGGAAATAAAATTATTTTTTTTTGATTTTTTGTTCAACTCAATCTTTTTAAGGCAATGTAAAGCGAAAAATAAACCTTTACATTGTTAGTTTTCGAGTTTAAGCAATACTCGTCCCAAGCTTTTTTATCCTCTAGATAATTTGTGTTGCAGAAGAGGGCCGTTCGTGCTATCTATAGTATGGGTCCCAGAGAATCCCTGCGTGATAAATTCAAAGAAATAAACATAATGACAGTCCCATGTCTATATATTTATGAAAACCTATTGTACACTCATAGAAATATCAATCGGTTCCCTAAAAATAGCGATGTACATAATTTGAATACAAGAAATAAACATAAACTCGCTGTGCCCACAACTAGACTACACCAAATTAATGTATCATTTAAAGGGCAATGTATACGCTTCTACAACAAAATCCTAGTGAGTTGCAAAAATTATTAATAAATAAATTCAAACAAATTGTCAAAACCTTCCTGTGTAAAAAGGCCTACTATAAAATATCAGATTATCTAAAGGATAAAAAAGCGTGGGACGGAATTTGTTCCAACTCGAAAAATAACAACTAACTAACAGGCTAAAGGTTTCTTCGTCGCTTCTTTACTTTTGTCTACATCCCGAAGCGACTAAAATAAAAAATATCACTTTATTTCCGTGTCAGTGTTTAATTATTAAGAATTTGACCTTTTCTAAGTATACATTTATTGTATTTATGGAAATAAAGAGTTTCTGACTTTGACTTTGATCTGATATTATGTAGTAAGCCTTTTACAAAGGATATGTTTGACAATTTGCTAGAATTTATTTATTGATAATTTTTGCAAGTCTGTCGGTGTCCCCGTGGATATCTTAATCGGCTAAGAGAATCGACCAGAGGAAGGGCAGCAGCTACCTTCTGTGTATTTTTAACACCTCTACTGCGATCACCAATCCGCCTGCCGAACGTGGTGATTATGGCAAAGACTCCTTTGTTTGGGGAGGCCACGAGTATTGGTTGTATCGGTGCTCATAGGCAGGTACTAAACTAGTGCGTAATCTAAGTTTAATCTAATAGATAGCCCCTTTCTGAGTGATACCTACTAATAGCCAACTGTTCTACCTCTTTCATCTAAAATAGCTCACAATGCCAAAATGCTATAAATATGAGGTACTAGCTGACTCGACAGACGTCCTGTTCTAACTATGAATATTAAATTAATATTGGTATTATGTTTGTTGAGTTTTCTGAAATTTTCTAATTTTCCGCGCAATTTTCTTAATTTTTTCTTTCATTACAACCATTCTCCTGACAATAACAAACACGGTAAAAAAGAATTAGCGAAATCGGTCCAGCCGTTCACGCGTGATGCCGCGACCAAGGAAAGAGGTAATGAAAGGGAAATCCAGTGCATAAAAATAAGATATTATTTTATTTATTATTTGTTCCGGGTGTTCTGGGTGCTTTCTATGTACAATAAAAAAAACGTATCTATGTAATTATTGTATTATGTATATCTGTCATATAGTAATAGAAGCTCTGCTTAGCTTGGGGATAGATGATGTTTTATGAATTGTCCAGCATTTAAAAATAAATAAACAAAGCTGGACAATTCCACACAGCATCATCTAGCCCCAAGCTAAGCAGAAATGAACTGCAGTGTGAGTGAAGCCACAGGCAGAAGCAAGTATATAAAGCAATGCAACATCATTTTGTACTAGCTGGTTCTCTGGTACGTAATCCGATCTGCCCTTCTGAGTGAAAGGCGGTCGGCGCACGCGCATCCCAGCTAGTTAGGGAGATGGCGGGTGAATATCTACAGTATTGTAACAACTACTGAGTTGAGAGCTGGCGGGTATCTGGCGCAGCGCATCAGCATTGCCATACAGCGGGGCAATGCAGCCAGCGTCTTGGGGACGCTTCCGACTGGTATTGATATGGATCAGTTGAGCTACCTGTAGATTCTTTATAATCTTTATTTTGTTATTCTAGTCTGCAGTTAGCTTAATTGTTTCTATTGTAAATACTAGTTCTAATTTGTTTTTCGTTATTGAATTGTAATTTTCTTTGTCAATAAAGTTGTTATAAAAAAAAACCCACAGTATTACATACATTAATAATAATGTCTGGGAGCAATCGCTCTTGAGCGATAAAACCGCCAATCGTCGCTTCTTCCATAATTATTATTTTGTAAATTATTTCTAAGTTATATCTATCTACATTACTGGAAGTGATCGTTGTAAGGCCGCCAGTTGTGCCACACTAGATATAATTAGTATCAAGTTCTTGTTTTAATTCTTTTATATGTTTTGATGGTGATGGCTTTAGTCTATCTATCTTATCATCATCATCATCAACCTATCTTAGTCCACTGCTGGACATAGGCCTCCCCCAATAAGTGCCATAGCGCCCTGTCTTCAGCTTGCCGCATCCAGCATCTGCCTGCAGCCTTTCGCAGATTACGTAGATAATAAAGATCAAAAGACGCGCTTTCGGGTCACTTATTTTGGATTAGTAATGTGTTGGCCTATTACTTTTTTAATGAAAGTTTTTGTTTATGAAAGAAGAAAAGGTCTTATGTATCGTTAGTTAATTGCATGACACGAGAAGTTCTCCTAATAGTAGTCTAGCCTATCTGAAAATACCTAAATTTATCTTACCTCTTAGCGCTTAACTATAGGTAAATCTATTTCTCTCATTTATTTTATTATACATGTTGTGTGCCCAGCAGGGTCTTCATAGTGATACTTCATTATGTAGATTATATACACCTCTGTACATCTATAGAATGCAATAAATGATTGAGTATCTATCAAAATTACAGACTTACAGACCATAGATGGAACCTCTAACAACCGAAAAACCGTTGCGCGTTGGAGCAAACGTGTTCAAAATCCAAATTGTCAAAAAGATTAGGTACATGATTTCTGGTTAATAGTCTCAAATCCTAAATTAGGTTTAATAAGACACTAGAGTTCTCTTAAGTAATTTATAAACACGCTTCATACCTATGACAAATGGGCATTTTGTGATTCCTAGCTTTGCTATGGCTTCTGTAATAGTTTTATTTTGTATAGTAGACAGAGATGCGAAAACATAGTTTGGTGGCCACCAAGAGCAACTTCGCATCTCTGCCTAAACTATACAAAATAAAACTATTGCAAATGCATTGAAAAAGAGAATAAAAAAAGCTAATTATAGGTATCACAAAATGCCCAATGTTTTTTTGCAAATTCCTTGATTTAACGTAATAAGAAGATAAAGACATCGCGGCGCTAGTGCGTATCAGGGAGCGCCTTAAGTTAATAGTTATTTTAATTGGTTAGGTAGTTATTTTAATTAAAGAACTCAATCCCAAATTAAAAAAAAAGACATAAAATATTTTATTCTGCACACTATCGGCAATACCATACACATACTACCACATACTATCGGCCATATTGGACTTCGTCAAATCCAATATGGCCGTTCCATCAAAACAAATGAAGATAGCCACAGGTCGATAAATGCTCCACGCTCTGAAATATTTATATAGATGATTTACGCATAGTAGAAAAATACATTATGTATGAATTGTCCTTCCAAACCGTAAAGCAAAAATAACATCTGACTCATGAATTTTGTTAGCATAATGGATCTTTTATCTAAATAGAACGTTGAAGTGTTTCTATTTCACAGGAAAAATATAAACCTATTTTTTATCTAAAATCCGCTAGATTAGACCTCGCAGGGTAAGCGCGTCGGGTCGCTTATTTTGGATTAGTAATGCGTTTACCTCTTAATTTTTAAAATAAGTTTTTTTTAATGAAAGAAGAAAAGGTCTTATGTTTCGTTAGTTAATTGCATGACACGAGAAGTTATCTTTCTCCCTATAGCAGTCTAGTCTATCTGAAAATACCTAAATTTTTTTGTATGTATTCGGTGTTCTTCTTTCAGTAGATCATTTAGGTAGCAAATAATCTAACAAATCAGTGTATGATCTCCTGCTCTATAATGCAGCCATGTTGCCACACGCTACAAAAAATAAAGCCTTAAAAGACGTTGAACTTATCTCGAGGAACCTTTATTAAGGACCACCTCGACAGGCGAGCGTGCTGCTCGATGCCATTCTAAAACAACCCAACCTTTTAACCGACTTCAAAAAAAGGAGGAGGTATGTTCGGCTGTATATTTTTATGTATGTTCGCCGATATCTATAATAATATTATCTATCCACACTCTGTTTATAATTTCTCTTTATATCCATAGGTTTACTGTAAGAAAACTTTGGCTTAGGTGAGGGTTAAGCTTGCCTTTGTACGTGTCTATTAATTGTTCATTTTTATGTATGACTAGCTGCTGCCCTCGGCTTCGCACGCTTTATTCCGGAATAAAAGGTAGACTATGTCCGGCCCCGGGGTACCATCTACCTAGCTGCCAAATTTAACTGAGATCCGTTCAGCCGTTCTTGAGTTATAAATAGTGTAACTAACACGACTTTCTTTTATATATATAGATAAAGATATAGATTTAACTTGTGTGTGCATAAAGAATTTTAAGATTTTTTAAGACCAGAAAGATCCATAGAATATACACATATTGCGTGTATACTTTTGAGACGCGTCCCTCTGTAGTTTATTTCATCAACGGTTAACGACTATCGCCATAATTTCAGTTTGATCGAACAATTTTTTGACATTACGAAAAAACCTCATTCCCTGGCAACAAAATAATTATTTTACCCATCCGCGTTCATAAAACATCAATAACTTACACCATGACATCATTGTTGACAGTGCGTTGCTGGGCAACGGGTATTTACCCTGCCTCACCGCACCCTTGGCAACTTCCCTTTAATAATGAAAATGTAGGTTATTTTCTACTCACCTAATGATATCGAAATGTAGGTGTAGCCGCCGGATCGTAGAATCAGACCGTTTGTAGAATGGCTAGGCCTTTTAATAATAAATAATAATAAAGAGCCCCCATCAACATCTGAAGAGACTCTCGCTAGGAAGTTGGATCTAGGGTCAGATCCAAAAGGCGGTACTCCTGGACTCAGCGCGCATCGTCAGGAAGTTCCTCTCCCTGCAGACCTAGTCACCGGCCGCTTGAGGCTAGCTGGGCGGCCGGTGATTCACCGTTTTGAAATATTTTTAACTGTAGAATAGTTTTTTTGGTTGCCTGGAAGAAATCGCTTTAAGCGATAAGGCCATTGCTGTTCCCTACATTATGTTTAATGAGTACTATCTTTTTATAAGGAGATGAATAAAGCTTTATCTATCTATCTTGTTTTAAAATATTTTATTTTCTATAGTAAAAAAATATTTTATACGAGATCTTGAGGCTAGCTTCGCGACCGGTGATTCACCGTTTTGATATTTTTTTAATTGTAGAATAGCTTTATAATATTTTATTTTCAATAGTAAAATAATATTTTATAACGTGATTTGAAATAAATGAAGTGTATAAGTAATAATAAAAAAATATTTATTTCCAAGAAAAAAAGGTTGATAGTTTACAGAGTAGGTATAAATATATACTAATATACTTATATTTAAATCTATTTTTTTTTTCTGATCACATACATAATTATGTTGTTGGTTTTACTAAGTGTACGTAAGTATACTTAGAGAAAAAAATTGTGCCTATTTTTAGGATAACCATGATTATTATAAACTCTCAGGATAAAAAACAACAAAATTTAATTGTTATGCAGAATAAAGCTTCAAATCTCTTATTTTCAATACCCTGATCGAATCTCTGGTTGAATGCTATGTTGTCGTTCGGTTTGGGACAAAGCGAGGTTATTTTTGGATGAGAGCGGAGCGGATGCACGCACATCCATCCTTCGCGGTACGGATAGCAGAACAACTTAATTGAACAGCAAAAAAAAAATTATTAACAAAGAAAATTACAACTATCAGTCGTGTAGATAAAAATAAAGTTTATGATTCAAAATGGCCGCCTCTCTGCTGTCCCGCTTAGATCATGTTCGATCAAAATAATGTACAAGCAGGAGAGCATGAGAGAGGATTAGAGGAGCAGTAATTTTCAATCTTTATCTACGCGATTCATATACATACATACTAGGTATTATGTATGTATAAGTAATATTAACCTCCAATAACCTATTTACAGAATGTACAATACACATGGGACAGGGGAGCTATCTGCAGACTGTTGCAAACAATCTATGGCAGCTCAACTGATCCTAATCAATACCAATCGGAAGCGTTCCCAAGACGCTAATTGGGTAGGAAATGGCCTTAGCCCACCAACCGTTGGACATTCAGCTAGACAGCGTGATATTCTTGGATGCACTATTTACCCCATTGACAGTTACCCCAAAACAAAAGTAAATGAACCTATATTTTTGTGATTAGCTGTCACTTTTGACATTTGCTGTCACTTTTGACATTCGCTGTCACATTAGACATTGGCTATCCCTTGATCATAAGAAAATATTTCGATAAGTACATTATGCCGGCTATGTATCATCAACAACGAGACGTTAGGTACTGTTGCAATAAAAGGCTCAAAAGTCCGGACCAATCAGGCAACCGAAATACTGAGTCCCTCGGAGCGACTCAGAAGTCAGGTCCACATAATTGTGAACGAACTACTGAGACTACACCACGAAAACTTCAGCTGCATCTGGAGCAACAAGCTGAGCTATGGGTCATTTCTCTGCCACAATAATGTACCTGTTGCTTATCTAATGTACTATATTTAAGCTACTTACTGGAATTTCTAAATTTAAACATTACCTGCCACCATTAAATCATCACCATTTAAACATTACCATTTCTGTTCATTTGTATCATATATTATCATTTAATCATTACCATTTAAACTAAACACTGTACTGTTACTGTTAAGACCTTTTGAAATAAACGATATTATTATTATTTCTGTTCATTTGTATCATATATTATACATAATATATGAATAATACAAATGAAACGGTGATGATTTAATGGTGGCAGGTGATGATTAAATTTAGAAAAAAAATAATTATTTTAATATAATTTTTTTTTGTTTGTTTAATCTTTGTTCTAAATAGTTTTAATTTTATATCTTTGGCTTGATTTGTATTGTGGTTTATGAGAAATAAATAATTTTCATTTCTTTTCAAAACGCCATTTGAATGGACCTGCTGGTCCAGATTTTTCTGCCAACCGTCCCTATCCTCCCTCTGCGTGAGAACGAAGTTCGAGACGTACAAACAAACGAACCAGACGAGTACTTATAATAATAATACGCACTTGCTTCTGTGCTACGGCAACGTAGTACTGCATACTACTGTACCTACCTACAACAAAGTTAATTAAATTCAATATACAAGTTAAATTAAATCAAATCCATTAAATTAAAGTACATAGAATTAAATGAACAAAATTACATAATATTCAAATTAATCAAATAACATATAGGTAATCAAATAGAATTAAATTTAAGCATAAAATCAATATTAATCAGAATAATAAATCAGGTTAAACAAATTAAATTGAATACATATTTATATAACTTTTCGCACAAAGTGTTGCCATATCGGCGAGGCAATTCTGCCGGCTACAGTTTGTAGGATGCTGTCGGGGCTATCCCGCGTTTGGAGAGGTCAAAATTAGATAGGAATTACAATACAATACAATACAATACAAATATTCTTTATTGCACACCACATAATAAAAAAAAAGAAACATAGAACACAAAAACAAATTAAGATAATGTACAATGGGCGGCCTTATCGCTAAGAGCGATCTCTTCCAGGCAACGTTAGGATGGACAAGAATTGACTGAAAAAGTATAGACGGTGGCAGCAATGAATATTATACTTAGACATAATTATATACTTAAACATAGATATACTAGTATATATTACATAACATAAAATAAACATAGTAAACATACAAAATTACTTAACAATTAGATGTTAAGGTGAGGAAATGTTCATAGACCATATTTTTGAATATAGGGAGAGACTTAGCATGTCTAATAGAAGTGGGTAGGGCATTCCACTGCTCTATGGCATGTACGGTGAAGGATGAGCTATAAGAATGGAAGGGGCGGGGAGTTTTCAGTTGAAGAGTGTGTGTTGAGCGGAGGAAGCGGCTCTGGGTTTGATGGAGGCATTCAAATCGTTCCTTGAGGTAACGGGGTGTATTTGGGACGAAAAGGATAGAATATAGGAGTGAAAGGAAGTGTGCGTCCCGGCGAAGACGGATGGGCAACCATTTAAGCTTTTTGCGGTACTCTGTGATGTGGTCATACTTTCGCAGACCGAAGATGAAGCGTATGCAGAAGTTTTGAAGCCGCTCAAGCTTGTCAAGCTGTGCATGGGTTAGATCTGGATAGCTGGCGTCGGCGTAGTCGAGGATAGGAAGCAAAAGTGACTGAGCAAGTGCAATTTTGGTGGATGTTGGTAAAAAGTTTCGCAAGCGTCTGAGCGAAGGCGCCGATGCGAAGGTCTTTCGGCTAACTTCTGCCAACTGAGGTCCCCAGGACAGTTGGTTATCTATGAGAATCCCTAAGTTTTTAACAGTTTTACTGATTACAATATGTACATTGTCAAAAAAAAACTTGCGGAAGGTGAACCCAATCAATCCTAGACACCATTCGCGAGCTACCGATTACGATTACCTGGGTTTTCGAGGGGTTCACTTTCAACCCATGCTTATTGCTCCAATCAAGGATAATATTTAAATCGTCATTGATCCTACAGATGGCTTCCCCTAGTCGATCTACTGGAGCCTGGGTATATATTTGTAAATCATCTGCATAAAGGTGGTAAGAAGAAGAGAGTTTCTTTGAGATAGAATTAATGAAAATAGCGAAGAGGAGAGGTGATAGAACGCCGCCCTGAGGTACACCGGCACTCAGGTGACACCAGGAGGAAACGTTATCGTCAACAGTAATGCGTTGCCGGCGACCAAACAGGTAACTACGAAACCAGTGAATTACAGTTGGAGAGATGTTAAGAGAGCGAAGGATACTTAATAGAATGTCAAAATCAACGTTATTAAAAGCACTACTGAAATCTAGAAGGGAAAGAATGATTGCTGATCCGTTCCAGATACCATCTCTTATGTCGTCGGTAATCTTGATGAGGGCTGAAGTAGTGCTATGGCCTGGGCGGAAACCGGACTGGAAAGGATTAAGGAGGTTATTGGAATTAAGGAAAAGGCTGAGTTGTTGGTGCACTAGTCGTTCAAGAACTTTGGATAAGAAAGGCAATATGGAAATTGGACGGAAATCAGAGAAGGAGGAGGGCTTAGATTTCTTAGGCAGTGGGGTAACTTGTGCATCTTTCCACGTGCTGGGAAAAGTACCACTACTGATAGAAAAGTTGAGTATGTACGTAATGACATGGACTATATCATCAAGGATAGGAAGAATCATTTTCTTACTAATGCCATCGGTACCGACAGCATTAGAAGAAATGGAGGAAATGCTCTTCTTAACATCGGAGTCTGTAAAATCGCAAAAGTTGAAAGGAACAAAGTCAGGAGTAGAGATTAACGAAAGAGATTTTAATGTTTGAGATTCAATAGTTCCCTCAAACTGAGAACAAGAGGAAAAGTGAAGGTTTAAAGCGTTAATATCTAAGTCTTTTGAGGGATTACTAAGCCGCGATTTACCAACCCCTAGTGATCTGAGAAACTTCCATACCTTAGCGGGGTCATTATTTTCAACAGACTTATGGATGTGTCGGCGTTGTGCATCCCTACACACCTTATTGCAGTGATTACGAGATTTGATAAATCGTTCTTTGTTTTCAACAGTAGGTTTCAGCTTGTACCTGGCCTTGGCCACAAGTTTTTTACGAAGCTCAGCTTTTATTTCATCCGTAAGCCAAGGAGCAGGAAGATGTTTTATTTTTACTGCTCTAACTGGGGCATGCTCGTCATACAGATTAGTTAAAATACGATTAAAATGTGAGAGTTTGCTGTCAATATCAACTGTATCTAAAACCTCAGACCAATCAACGTCACGTGCGTCCTTCCGCAGGGTCTCGACATTCATCGCACCAAAATTGCGCTGAAGAAGGATTTTAGGCTTTGTTTTAGGTGGACGAATTTTGTAGGAGAGAAAGATCAAGTCATGATATGAGAAAGCATCATGAAAATTATGAGTTGGGTTTAGGGGAAGAATAGACAAATTACTGGACTGGACAAGACCTTCTAACGAGCATGCCCGGGAGTCGCGTTACGTTTTTTTAAGGCGCTACCTCGACCCAAACTATCGCCGCCACCTATTTTATTTTATTACTACGACTCGACAGACGTTGTCCTGTCTTAACTATGAATATTGAATACTTATTGGTATTATGGTCGTTAAGTTTTCTTAAATTTTCTAATTTACCGCGCAATTTTCTTATTTTTTTCTTTCATAAGAACCTTCTCCTGACAATAACAAACACATCAAAAAAAGAATTAGCGTAATCGGTCCAGCCGTCGCGTGTGATACCGTGACCAGGAGAAATAGGGATTAATTTTTATATCTAAATAATAATAGATATATATATATTAGTATGGAGAGAAAAAGTTAAAAAGTTATCTGAGCAACCCGAGAGCTGGTGGGTATCTGGCGCAGCGCATCAGCATTGCCATACAGCGGGGCAATGCAGTCAGCGTCTTGGGGACGCTTCCGACTGGTATTGATATGGATCTGCGTGTAGATTGTTTGCAACAGTCTGCAGTTAGCTTAGTTGTTTCAATTGTAAATACTAGTTCTAATTTGTTTTTATTATTTGATTGTAATTTTCTTCGTTAATAAAAGCCATTGCCATTGTAAAAAAAATAGTACCTAACTATGGATGTTCCTAAATAAAGACTGCGTTTTTTTTTTACTCGACCGTGGAGGATGCTCCTGTTAGATCTTCATCGTCAAAGATGATGATTCAACATTGTTTAACTCAAGGCTAAAGTCCCATAACTTCGTCAAAAGAAGCTCAAAGCTAAATTACATCTTAACAGCTGAGGAATAAAGTTTAAATTTATTCAGGAACATAAGACCCCCGTCCCTTTATAACCACATTATAAGCGGAGGGAAACTTGGGCCCGTATTAAGAGGGCATCATGCGCGCCATTTTGTGAAAAGGATAGACATAGGATTTCGCATTCATAGAAGCGGGACAGAGCATACGTTTTTGGAAAGGCGTCAGCGCAAAATTCAAGTTTTTGCTTATTTACAAGAAAACTACACAACCGATGGAGAAACTACTCAAGCATAAATCGATGACTGAGCAAGCTTATAGGCTACTTTTTGTCCCATTAACGCATTCACTGCCAGCCTTGAGCGGCTTCGAGGAGGCGCGCGGCGCAGTCTGGCAAGAGTGTCATGGGTAATGAAAATGTTACGAGTAAGATGGGAACTGATTAAGCTGCGGACAGAAGCGACCACACACAAATATCTAATATTATTCCAGCCAAACTTGATGTACAATGTTTGCAAACAAGCCGCTCATCCTAACCTATAATTTAATCTGATGCCGCATATTTTTATACGCAAGTCGATTTGAGATCCTTCCGTTAATTAATATTGCTTACAATTATATCTAATATCTGAAACTCGACGCCAAGCAAGTGATTTTTAGTTTTTTTTGTCGTGATTTGTTTACAGACATTCCACATCTAGTTTGGCAGTTATTAGTTGCCTAAGTTATAAAACAAGTACATATTTTTCTACAAAATATTATTATATCTGGCTTTAATAAAAATAACTTAATAAACAAATTCATCTTACGTCCATTATTTTGATAAAAGAGAAAATTTTCACGGAATGGAGATTAACCTAAATTTTATAAGCCTCCATTTAAGTTGATCTCTACAAGGTGGGCCACTATTACTTCCGGATTTCACTTTTTTATAAGTCTTCTTTTTGAATAAAAAAGCAAATGAACGTATTACTACTCCAACTAGCGATGCTATGTTTTATTCTGTATAAATAATAATTCATGATGGTTAGGTTGAAAATAGCAGCTACCTATTGAATCTTTTTAACACCTACACTGCGATCGCAAATCCGCCTTCCAAACATGGTGATTATGGCAAAACCAGAGGGGTTTTTGAGAGTAAAGGCAGCAGCTTCCTTCTGTGTAATTTAACACCGTCACTGCGATCAGCAATCTCTCTACCAAGCGTGGTGATTATGACAAAACCCAAGTGGGTTTGGGGGAGGCATATCCAGAAGTGGACGTAAAAGTGCTGATAGCTATTTTTAAAAATAGTAGAAAAGAATGTAAAATATTAGGTAACCATCGCTTAGGTACTTTTACTTTCTACTGGTCTCAGGGTGAGTCTTTTACGCTCACCTTTAATAGGAAATTTAAAATTTATGTAACAAAAAAACGCTTTTTGTGCTTATTTATCGGTGAAAAAATGTTCTAGATAAAGCTTAGGTAACAATATCGAAACAGAGCGCTATTCTGTTACACCTTATATAGTTCCCTGGACAGAATTCCCATTAAATAATATTAAATCTAAAAAGGTAAAAAAACTGGACGTAACACAACACCTTGGTCCTATAAAATAAAAGTAAAACTCAAATAGTTATGTTTTTTGTTACAGAGTGAAAGAGACGAAACAGGATACAGGATACCACAAGTGCGAGTGAGGTAGACGAAACAGGATTGTGTTAAAAAGTTTTATAAACAATTTTGGTGGAATAGTATGCTGGTGTAGTGAAGTGTAGTGATTGAAAATTTCAAGATGGCTGCTCTTCCCGCTCTTTTTGGATTGCTCATCATGGCCGCTTTAGTAACTGGTAAGATACTTTTGGTCATATTATTTTCTTTTTGTTTAGGTATTCTATATTTTTTGTACAGGAATAACCTAGTTTATGCAGAATATAATATTGTTACCTACCTATTTACAAACTTAATTTATATTATTATCTGCTACACAGTTTTTAACTTTTGCGGTAGTCAGCCCGCAATTGTACCCTAAACATTAAGTTCTGTTCTTAATAAAGATTTTTACTTAATATTAAAAAAAAATTATGGCCGCAGTGACGCGCGTATTATTTATATTAATAGTACATAAATGGTACTTACAAATATCAGAAAAATATTGAATGAATTTGAGTGGTTTTGGGAACGGGCATTTGTAAACAGTAGGGTAAATAGTAGTAGAACTAGCGGGATCTAATGTTAATTCCTCTTATATTTTCCTACAATACCTAATTAGAATAGAATATAATAATTATCATTTTATTGTTCAATGTAAAGAGCTACAAAATTGTCCTTATTAGAATCTAGTGCGCGGCGCAATACAATGGAGTCGTCAGATAAGTTTTCACAAAAGTACACAATTATAAAAAAAAAATAAGTAGAAATAAGTAATGTATTTCTTGTAAAAACCTTAAAATCGATTTTATTCAGTGACCAAGAGTCAAACCAAACAAAACTAATAAATAAATAAATAAATAATGCTGGACAATCCACACAGCATCATCTAGCCCCAAGCTAAGCTGAGCTTGTGTTATGGGTACTAGATGACTGATAAACTTAATACAATACATTACATAAATAGATATTTTTTATTATATATAGAAAATACCCAGAGCACCCGGAACAAATATTTGCAGATCGTACAAACATTTGTCCCAAGGCGGGAATCGAACCCGCAACCTTCTGCGTCAGAGGCGGACCTTCGCCCGCCGCGCCACATCGGTCGTCAATAAACTAATATCATAAAATTAAAATTTATAAAAATGTATGGAGCCTGTCAATAAAATATTGTTTTGTAATTAGATTGTTTTGAAAAATCTGGTGGTGGTGGACTTCGAATCCCTTATTTTAAACTGTTTTTTTTTTTAAAGTTTTGCGGGACAAATAGGTACTAATTCTTCAGGAATCATTGTTATATGATACCTAGAGATCATTCTCAACACAGTAGCGAAATGTACATTTACATAACACAATGTCGCCCTCATTATAATATTCCTTTGACGACTTGTTTAAAATCACCATCATTATCTGAACGTTTATATTTAGCTGGTAACAATGTTTCCCTCCAAAACGAGAGGTTTCTGTCATCGATACTGTAAACATTTTCATTCCGTTATTCCCGCCTTTAGTTATTTGGGGTTCCGTATTCCATACAAGGTTTTGTCACAGGTAATGTTACTCTGTAAGTCAAGACTTACAAAGTAACATTACCTTATTAAATAATTTTAATTAATAGGGCTTAATTTTAGTCACAAGTGACTAAAATTGTTTCGGCAAATTGAGGGGTGGTAAAAATACCATTAGATATATTTTTTGCTTTAAAAAGGGCCTTACCATGTAGGCCAATATCCTATCAAAGGTGCCAACTTCGTAAGCATTGAAACTTAGTTCATGGGTCGGTTCAGAGATGGCACTTTTATCAACTTGTACTATACGTTTCATTACAATGGTGCTAACTGTCACTGTCATGTCAATCGTTTGGTTATTGGCGGACATCATATATATTTTTATTTTACAAATTTGAGAAAATAATGCATACATAATATATTATTATGACCATACATGCCTCATTATCATCAGAATCAGCGCTTACCCCATTCATAATAACAATATGGCATTTATGCTAAACCGAGACTTTTCGCTGATGTATGTGACACACTTTTTCTCATTATGAAAAAAAATCTTTTTCTGTATTTTTCCTCTTAATATTCTTTACCAATGTTTTTTTGCATCATCTGGGTGTGCTACTAGGAATGCCTCGTTTTTTTAGGCTGCAAATTTATTTTATGTGCCTTAATACTGTGTGAACATTATATAAATGCATGTCTTTGCATTCCATAACTTGTTTTTGCCCGCAGCTAAGCACGTGTTTTTCCAGAATACTTATAATAATTAGCCTTACATCAAATTAAGTATTGATAGTCTGATATCGACGGCATTTGATTTGATTTAGATTTTTTATTTATTTATTTATTTTAACACTTTATTGCACTTTAAGGTACAAAGGGTGGGCTTAATGCCGAGGCATTTTCTACCTGCCGACCAAAACCATATGGTTTTTACAAGGGGTTGGCGTGCTAATAATAGTTAATAAAGATATATATATTATATATACTTATACCTAAATACCTATCTAAAGCATAAACAAAAATATGAATATGAAGCAATAAACAAAAACATTTTATGAAGTAAATTAACTATTGGTATAACCTCTTAAGAAAAAGCCTGCGCACCATTTGCTTAAAAGCATCTCGTGTATCTGCCTTTCTAATGTCCAGAGGCAAGTCATTCCACAACCGCACTGCCTCTATAGAGAAAGAATTTCCAAAGAAGGAGGTAATACCTACTTTTTTCTATAAAATATTACATTATCTAGAGAATAAAAAAGCTTGGATAAAAAACCAACTCAAAAAATAACAACTAACTGGCTAAAGGTTTCTTCATCGCTTCTTTACTTTAGTCTAGAGGTACATACCGAAGCGACTGTAATCAAAAATATCACTTTATTTCCGTGTCAGTGTTTAATTAATAATATTTTTTTTTTAATGTACACTTAGAAAACTAAGTGTACATTTATTGTATTTATGGAAATAAAGAGTTTTTGACTTTGACTTTGATTTATGCAAAATATCAACCAATACCGATTATAGTAAAATGTCAATCAATGAGTAGCGAGCATAGCGAGTCACTCACTGATTGGTTATTCTTTTATTGCCATGGAAAAAATGTCAAATTCCGAGGCGAACCTAACAGGTTTGGTTGTTAAAAAAACACGAATAAAATAAAGTTAAACATTATATTATTGGTTTGTATAATGGAAAAACAAAATTCAGAAAAAAATACCATAAAAAAATCATGAGAGTGTATTGTTGCGCACATAATTTGGTCGAGATCTCAGGAACCCTGCGGTCTATTGAAATGACTTATGTCTCGGTTCGTAGGTTATTACTTATTATTTGGTTCCTCTAAGCCAGTTTTTTAGTTAGTTGTGTAGTTTTCTTGTAATAAACAAAAAATTAAACTTTTGCGATTACGAAGACGTTCCCAAAAGGTATGCTCTGTCCCGTTCCTAAACACGTAGAATCCTCTTCCTATCCTATTCGCACAAAGTGGCTTCAACGTGCCCTCTTGATAATGTAGGCATTCTTTTTATCTATGTTCTACTTCTTAAACTCGAGAACCGCATATGAAATTATACTCAGAAACTAATCTAAAACACGTAAATCTAGGGAACCCTAATGTTTCTCAGTTAAAGTAAACGTTTGCTTTAAAAACAAACACAGACAGGTTGTTATGTTATTCTACGGGTGTTTTGAAGTTCATGGCCTTTTACACGTTGGTTCTTTTTTTGGTCAGTAAATATCTTCTGTCGATACCTAAAAAATAAGTATCGGTTATAGGGCGAAGCGACAAGGCATTTAAAAATTTTCAGAGTGCCATCTATCACCTCACCGCTCGCAAGAGGACGGTTGGGATTTTAGCACAACCGTAGCGTACCCTTTAGTAGAAGCACAGGACTGAGCAACGGTTTAGGAAATAGGTAATTGGATGGTTGTTTGAAACATGTTTCTATAATGTAAACGAATATTTAGAATATGATTTGTAACATAAATGACTAGTACTTTTAATAATAATATGACTCGCACAATATTTGCACGCCTGCATGCAGGCTGAATACAGTTACTAATATAGTTATAAGACCTGACATTGTAAAATAATTATGTATTCTTGCAAATAAATGATTGATTGATTGGCTGGTGTTATAATAATCCAAAAATCAGAACTTTATTTATAACCTCCAAGAACAAGTATTCGGCTACAAAAAAATCAACTTTAATTTTAGAATAATATCGATAATTTTGTTTTTATCAAATCCATTTATTTTTATTTCTATGAATAAAAACAGTACACTCAGAAAAGGTAGCATTCTTAAAATTAAAATAGACATGGAAATAAAGTGATATATTTGATTTCTGTCGCTTCCATCCGGGTATCGATTCAACCGATAATAATAATTACGCCAATTTTGTGGTACCTTGTAGATGTTATCAGTGTGTAGATTTCTGCATTTTATTACGAGCAGGAACCTTTTTATTTACTCATAGTATTTAATACTATACAACACTGCGTCGACGATATAAGGGAATTCAAATATGTGCGGAGAAATACTAATAATAAGTTTTCAGCGCTGCAGTCACGTGACATACAACAAACGAGTTGCGATTGGCTCAATTTTGCGGTGCGATAAATCCGATGAGATGTGATTTTCATCAGACGCCATTGTTGAAACTAGGGAGGGGTCTGTATCGATGTATTCTACGATGAAAGGTTTGTTTGGGATCAAAACAAATCAACTTAAGTTCAAAGCTATAATTAGGTATGCGTGTCGAATTAAAAAGTCATTTATATGATTTTCGTCGGTTAAAAAGCAAAATTATTAAGACTAGCTTTCGTGACTTCGGAATCCCCGGGTAAAATTAGCCAGCTCTAGCAACTACATGTATTGTATAAAAACTATTATAGGTACTAGCTGCGATACGCGCATCATGAACGAAATAAAACTACCCGCATTGAACAGTTGTTCAACGTTGGTTATTGGGGTATTTTAATTATATGATCATTCCACGGGAACACTGAAATTCTCTGGGATCAAAAGTAGCCTATGTATTAATCTAGGATATAAGCCACTCTGGTACCAAATTTCATCCGAATCCGTTAAGCCGTTTGAGCGTGAATATGTAACAAACATACTCAAAAAAACTTTGACCCAGGCTTCCCCCTGATAAGCTTCTTGTTGGCTTTTATTTCACGGGGGGTAATGCCCATAATCCCCACGCTGGCCATGCGGGCTGGGGATCGCAGTTCGGTGGTAGAATTGTTCTACAGCTGTTATTTTTTTAGAGATTCAACAGCTTTTCGGTTCAATTTATTTCCTATCACTGCTGCTGTGCAATCGTCTTCCACGTCTCACTTCATGTGAAATGTCTGACCTGAGAGTAACTCTGTCTGTCTGTCTGTCTGTCTATCTGTCTGTCTGTTACCTTTTCACGCCTAAACGGCTGAATGGATCTCAGTGAAATTTTTGTATCCCGGGGACGGACATAGGCTACTTTCTATCTGCTGCTCATCCCCGGTGGATATCCCTTAGTCGCCCGCGGGAAGAGTTAGGGTGGTGCAAATTCTAAACCGGCACCACACAGCACTACAACAACAGCAGCTATAATTTATTACTGATCAGTTTATTTGGATACTAATTAGCCAAATATGCTTAGATTGTGTAAATATTGGTGTTGCCATGATTAACAGCCGTATTGACAAAACATATGAAATGGTGAAGTCAGGTGGAAAATGCTGAAGTTGAATAAGCCTGGGTAGTTTGGATGTAACTTTAGCTTGGGTACATTATTTTTCTCTGCACCGATCGTTTAAATTTTCGAATTTGAGTTTAACTTTGAAAGTTTCGATCGGAGATACCTATTAGGATCCTGACGCAAATACTTGTGGGCACAAGCTCGTGTATATCTTAAAGGCCGCTGTTTACATTATGAATTTATGAATGACTGTTACTTCGACACAACAAAATCAATCAACAAATTAAAAAATAATACTCGAAATAACAAATGAAAAAAAGAAATGCTGGACAGTTCACACAGCATCATTTAGTCCCAATATAAGCAAAGTGCTTTATTTCCTGCTTTATTTATTTGCTTTTTTTTTTTTATTTTTTTTTTTTAGACCTTACAGGACTCTTGGACACGTCACAAGTTGTATTCATTATTTTTATTGCATGACGAGAATATTATAGTTTGTAAGTATCCATGCACCCTGTATGTCAATAGATCGTAATCTAGGACTTCAGATAAGTACATCATCAAAACTACTTATCAAAAGTACTTGTCATCATATCAAAATACCTACTTAATTAAGTAGGTATTTTGTATTTTATAAAAACAGAGAACAAACTACTGAGATCTTCTAGGATATTAAGTTTTTAGTATAGGTACCTACCTACGATTTAAAAAATTATGTAAATATGTATATTATATATGCAGTTTTAAAATAATATAAATTTGCTTGTGTTTTGGGTAGGTTGATAACTGATAAACTAAACTAAGTATACTAAATACAATAAATATAAATATATTTTTTATTGTACATAGAAAACACCCACACATAGAATACTTATAATCTTGAATGTTGTTACTCTATCACGCCAAAACGACGGAATAGATTCGGTGGATATTCCGTAGATATACTTCTAGACCTGGATTTTGTATTCGATAATTTACGCGTGCGAAGGCACGGACTCGTCTAGAATTTAAATCTCTTTTGCTCTAAGTATTTCCTTCTCATTATCTAACAATCACAAAAAGTAAATAAACCGCCAAGTGCGAGTCGACTCGCACACAAAGGGTTCCGTATTGTAAAAATCAGGCAACTTTTTCAAAGAACATCATATTTTCACTTGTTCGGGACCCCTTAAAATGTTCAACTTTATTTTATTTTTAGTATTTGTTGTTATTACAGTTGAAGTGTTACTTATTTATATAAAGTTTGATGTGGCTGTATCTCTTGAACTACAATAGGTAGGCCTATTGTAGTTCAAGAAATACAGCCTTGACAAATAAAGAGCAAAAAAGGCAAAAAAATCACGTTTTTTGTATGGGAGTCCGCTTTAGTTTTGATGTTTATTTTAATTTGATTATTTATTGTTTTAGCGGCAATAAAAACGCACATTCTCTGAAAATTTCAACAGTCTACCTCTTACGGTTCATGAGATATAGCCCTGTGACAGACGGACGGACTGACGAACAGCGGAGGCTTAGTAATAGGGTTCCGTTTTCACACTTCAGGTACGGAACCCTAATCACCATGACCCAGAAAAGCGAAAAACCTAACCTGTTCTTAAAATGTACTTTAATTTTAATTTTGCACTCACCAGACCTAATCGCTTCGTCATTGTTTTGCAACCGTTATGTTGGTATAACACAAAAACTGCGGAAACTTGTTTATAACAATGGGATGGACGTTTGAATTGGTTTTGGCGGTTTAGAGAGGCCATTGAACTTGTTTAGGTATTTTAAGAGTAGGCACCTACTTAGCACGTGGTTTTGTAGTTAAAGCTAGTCAGGAAAAATTATCTATTTTTTTAGGAATTTTTTTTTGGTTTACTGCGGGCGATGCAACCAGCGTCTTGGAGACGATTTCGACTGGTATTGATATGGATCAGTTGAGCTACATGTAGATTGTTTGCAACAGTCTGCAGTTAGCTTAATTGTTTCTATTGTAAATACTAGTTCTAATTTTCTAATCTAATTAATCTATTAAATTTGTTTTTATTATTTGTTTGTAATTTTCTTTGTTAATAAAGATTGTCTAAATTTCTAGAAAATTGGTTTGTTGTGATGATGTGTTAATGTTACCTACACATATTATTAGTCTCGCAATTAAAATATAGCCTTTGCCCTGCAGTAGGGCACAGTGGTTGCTAAAAAAATGTACTTACATAGTTAAAAATACGATTATTTCTTATTATCCAAATTGTTAACATTATAACAAATAGGTAAAGTATTTAAATATTGAGAACTATAAAACTCGGTCCCGCTTTTTCACTTCTATGCAACAACCTTTGCCCCGTGGCAAAGGTTTACAAAATGTTACTAAGAACCATGAAGGAGTCCAGACAAGTATTTTTTTTTCGAGTATTTATACCACATTTATACCGACCTGTTACATTTATTTGTCCTCGGGACTATCAAACTGAACACGCAGTTTTGTATATCTCTTGAATTATTTCTATAACTAACGAAACACGATAAGGAAGAGCGGGATACTCTCTAACACAAGCATATTATGCTAAAAAGAGAACCCCAACCAATGTTATTATAACTTAATTTTAATTTTTTTAATTTAATTTTCATTTATCAAAATCTTCAGCTGTAATAAAAAAGTGTCCGCGAACCACATAAAAACACTCGAAACACATAACCCGCCTCGCCGCCACCGTCGGGTAAAGCAAGCTATCCAGTTCGTAACCTTGTGATTTTTATCATTATACCTAGCACTGATAGACAGATATATATGTAGATACGTCTTTATTGTACCACACAATGCAACACAGATGTTAGGAGTAGACGAAGTACGAAGGCGGCACTGATCATAATACCAAGGTGTTTGTTTTTCGCCCTGTCACCATTTATATTTTCAAACTACTGAATCTACAACGAATAACATTCGTAAGTATTTAATAATGAAAATCTATTTATTATGCTTAAACGTAAATAAATAAACCGCCAAGTGCGAGTCGACTTGCAGGTGAAGGGTTCCGTACCGTGAAAATCAGGCAACTTTTTCAAAGAACATCAAATTTTCATTTGTTCGGAGACCCCTTTAAATTTTATTTTATTTTTAGTATTTGTTGTTAAGTATTACATTTGAAGTGTTACTTATTTATAGAAAGTTTCATGTGTCTACCTATTGTAGTTCAAGAGATACAGCCTTGACAAATTATGAGCAAAATTGCCAAAAACATCACGTTTGTTAATGTAAATGAAAATTTCAACTGCCTACCTTTTACTGTTCATGAGATATAGCCACGTGACAGACGGACGGATGGACAGCGGAGTCTTAGTAATAGGGTTCCGTTTCCATCGTTCGGGTACGAAACCCTAAAAAGGTAGGCACTATTTATATGGCGTGATCGGATGAAACTGTTTAGCGCCTTTTGCCGAGATCGGATGCAACGTGATCGGTTCCAGCGTTATCTGGTGGGAATTAACCAAAAACTGTAAAATATAGATAAATATGTATCAAGATAATATTTCGAATTCAGGCTGTTCCAAAAATATCGATAGAATCAAAATCCATCGACATGAATAGCTCCAACCCCATATCTACTGAAATTGTTCTACAAATTCGCTTAGAGAAATTTCTCAAGTTGCCGCCTGCTATTCAGTACTAGCTTAAACTTGGTCTAATCGTTGCTTAAACTTGGTCCAACTATGAGAAGCTTAGAACTTCATCATTCAAATTCTGGATTGAATGCTTGTGCTCTAGATATTCATAATTAAGTGGGGATGTTTGATATGGTTGGTTTGATGGCCATAACATTTGGGTAATGGACTATGTAAGAAGTTCAAAGACACAATTCACACTTAGTGTAAAAAACCGTGTACGATGTTTTGGTTAGGAATGCTTTTTAGTAACACGACACATTGAGTTACAAATACTACGTTTAAAGAAGCTTTACCAAAAAGCTATACCAAACTAAAAACGAGAGTCGCAATATGATGATATGCAATATGATGACACTTCACACAGTTTTTGTCCATACAAAACTAAAAATGTGAAAAATTATAATAGTAAATTCAAATGAATTGTTATGCGTTTAAAATCATTGGTTTTAAAATAAATTGGTAACACGATTTAAACACGGAAGACGGCATATTTTATTTTTTGTTTAGTCGCATGAGGTCGCGATGGGTGGCGCGAGTGGCTAAAATGAGATGTTGCCGATCGGCAAACATTTGGTGCGGGATGTCTGCTCCCTACGCAAGTAATAATAATTCAGTGCCATATATTTTCTCATAAATTGAGCCCATGACTCCTTTCACGACTTTTCTCAAAGTCTAGGTTTTAGATTTGGTTTTCTACTCTCATCTCAAAAAGCCACCCTGTAGATATAGTGTCAGGTTAGGAATTTTTATTCCTAACCTGACACACACCAGTATGACAGACAGTGTAAAGGTTCAACTTCAACTTCTTTTTTTTATGGCGCCGGTTGTTTTTCGCTACGACTCTGCCAGTGTCTGAGTCGGAGTGTCATAAAATTCGAAGACAGAATATGATCAGTTTTTTAAGAACTTAAATTTTAAATTTTTGCATCAAAATGATTTTGCTACCACAAACGGACAACACAACATGTACAGCACAATGAATAACGCAGAATAACTAATATTACAAAATCAATTTTAATTTTTATAACTTTTTATTAAGTATTGGTTTTTACAAATTTACAGAGTATAAAATTAATTATGGGGAGTCGATCGTCAATATAATGGTCGGCTTACACACTCATCGCGCAACGACGAGACAGGCCGAGCGCTGCGCTGGTGTGTAATTGGTACACACCAGCGCAGTGTGTAATTGGTTTATTCTCTTTGGATGTGACATCTCAACGAGTGTGTAATTCCGCCATAACAGTGTGTAATTGGTTTATCAGCGCAGTGTGTAATTGGTTTATTCTCTTTGGACGAGACATCTCAACGAGTGTGTAATTCCGCCATAACAGTGTGTAATTGGTTTATCAGCGCAGTGTGTAATTAGTTTATTCTCTATGGACGTGACATCTCAACGAGTGTGTAATTCCGCCATAACAGTGTGTAATTGGTTTATCAGCGCAGTGTGTAATTGGTTTATTCTCTTTGGACGAGACATCTCAACGAGTGTGTAATTCCGCCATAACGGAGTGGTTTTATTCTCTTTGGACGAGACATCTTGACGAGTGTGTAATTCCGACATAAAACATAACACAGCTTTGTTCGGTCGATGAATACATTGATTGATTTCGTGGTTATGTAAACAATAATGTAGGACATTCCAGCATTATTATTTTAGTCTAGCCCCAAACTCCAAAGCAAGCTGATCTTGTGTCCATAACACAAGATCTTCTTGCTTTGGAGTGTTATCAGTAGGTACCTACTGGATAATTGATAAGTACTTATACAGAATACAACAGATTTTTTTTTTTATTATCCTTCGAAAACAGTTAGACCCGGAACAAATATCTTCAGACCGTACAAAACATTTATCCCGCACCGGGAATCGAATCCTGCGTCGCAGGCGGACCTTCACCCGCTGTGCGACTGGGGTCGTCTAAAGATGAACAGGTACGATGTTCCTAGGTACGTTTTCGGGGGACAAAGTTGAATACCTCAAAGTTCTATTGTCAACACCTGGATCAAGTTTAGCAGATTAAACATCAATTTTTCTGCGGAATCGAACCTGCGACCATCTGCGTTGTGGGCAGGTCTTTGTCATTATAACACCATTTATTTTTGACCCGCTTTTACATCGAAACAAAAACGTTTTAAAACCATTTCGGTACATTTCAGTCGGAAATGTTGCGAAAATTCGCTGAAATAAATAAAAACAAGTAAATTACAGTACTTTCCGAACAATTCGGTAGTTATTTAAAATAGCACCGATTTGTCTACGATGCTATGTAGTTTGTTTCCATTGTTACACGTCACGATATTACTTTGCGAGAATTCTGTGGTGCGATGGGAACGCGAGAGCGCGTCACGTCTCGCTGCGGCAAATGATGTTCAAGAAGAGCTTTGTGTCACTGGGCTCGATCTCGCTGTCTATTAACTACTTATAACTACAAATCGTTAAATGTGAAATTTATAATAATTAAATGCGCATCACGTGCCCCGCCCTGTTCCATTTGAGCATTGCAGTTTTGTCTCAAACTTCGGCAATTCCAGATTTGGGACGTAGCGTGGTGTCCGGATCGATCCTCTTTATCCGCTCCATTGTCCTTTGGCAAACCTTGAGTTGATATTTAGCGCTGTTTAGCAAACTTCTTCGCAAGTATAGACACGCTATACTCTCACACCATCCGTGATTTTCTCGTACCGTGTAGCAATGAACACGCACCCCTACGTGCTGAAACGCGAAATCATTACGTTCCGATACTCACGTTCTCTCCGCTCCACTAAATAAAGGTTTTGAATAATAAAATCCACTCCAAAGATTTATTATTTGAAGCTGTTTTGGAGGGAAATCGGCGCGGGTTGATTTTGTAAAAAATAGGGCACTTAACACTTCACTGCCCAGCCTCGAGGCGGTACGAGGTGCGACACGGGCGCATGCCGAGGCGCTGCGCCGCGACCGCTTCAAGGAGCTGCTGATGGACATAATGTGCGTCTTGGCCATGAAAATGTGAAACGCTATGGTGATGGATGAGGAGATGAGGGTAATATCTAAAAGAAATAACAACCATGCAGTATCTTATTTTTGTTGATTTTGCAACACAGTATCGACCTTCTTGTCGATTTGAGATCCTTTCTTTAATAAATATTTTATAGCTCTAGGGCAACTTCTACAACGATTAAAAGATAAACTAGCGGTTTATTTAGAAAACAACCAAAAGCACAACCTGATCACACGAACAACCCTTATTTTATATAAACGCAAGAAAGAGCACGACAAAGGAAATAAACTAAATAGCTTAAAGTCTCTGAGTCTCCACAAACCACACCAGCATCAGTCCAAGTGACCCGAAAAAGAGAAAAACGTGACAGACGCCACCTATCAACCCGTTTCTTTTTCTAATTGGATCCTCAGCCTATGAGTTTGGCTGAGGATTGTTTTTTTTTTAAATGATCATGGGTAAAGCAAAGATCATGTCGATAGACCATGTGCCCATACGGGTTCATGTTAGAAACGAAGTTGTTGATCACTATGTCTACTCAGCTAGACCAAATTGTCCAACTAGGTAAATCCGACCACGATATCTGTGTGGATTGTCCAGCATTATTATTATTATTATATTTTTATAATAATGTGATCAATGGACGTGTGTGGGCTGATATGAGCTATCGTAAAACTTAAATCAACTAACCATTTCATTTAGTGCTTCATAAACCCTAACAAAATCTAAATAATTAAACAGTAGATAAAGAAAGTAAAATATTTTTAGGTACGTAGTCATACCCAGTACCTTATCAACTTATTTTCTTTCCGGACATATTTACCTCCATTTTCTATGCGTAAAATTAAACCACTTTTATTTTTTAAAAGAACCGGGGAAACCGGGTTTACTGCTTTCGGAACCGGTTCCACACATACCTCGCAAGAACCGGGTATACCCGGGTATTTCAGAACCGGGTAGAACCGGGTGCATGCCCTACTATCAACCCGTTTCTTTTTCTAATTGGAACTATTTGGAAACTCAGCCAAGGAGTTTGGCTTATAATATTGTTAACATAACATATTCTACTCCAATCATGTGAATTTTGAGTTATTTTGTTCGGAATTGTTGACACAATTTGCAGTGAACCCTTTTCTGCAAACTTTATAATATGTAGCATAACAAAAGTTCAGGGGCCGAATTCCACTAACTTAATCGCTTCACCATAGCAATAGTATCGTTTGGAATGACACATTTGACCAAGTGCAAAGGCGTTACCGCTTGCATGTAAAAGGGGCCTAAGGAATTTATAATAATATCCCTTGTCTTTGTAAACCATCGATGAGTCAAATCCACTTTAATACGCGCTGTAATTTGAATCATACCTATACAGTATACAACCATACAGTCCTTGTTGTGCTTTGTGTTAATGTACAGTCATCACGTCATTGTAATACTTATTTTAAAACAGCTGCTGCCCGCGGCTTCGCATGCTTTTTTCCGGAATAAAAAGTAACCTATGTCCGCCCCCGGGATACCATCGACCGCCCTGCCTAATTTTATTGAGATCCGTTCATCCGTTTAGGCGTGAAAAGGTAACAGGCAGACAGAGTTACTCTCGAATTTACAATAATATTATAAATGCCATTGTCAAATCCATACTTATATTATTAGTATGGATTTGACGACCTCAATGGCACAGCAGATGAAGGTCCCGCCTTGGAACAAATGTTTGTACGACCTGGAGCCCTATTCTGTTAAACTAATCTCTTCATTATGACAATGGTATAGTCACTGAATGAGATTTTGATATTATATTCTACCTTGATTTGACTTCTTTGTTGGCTTTTTGGCAACATGTGTTTCGTTTGCCACTTTTCTGTCAGTGTCCGGTTCATGGAGATTTTATATTCATGGAATGGATGCGTGGTTACAATAATAATATGAGAGAGGTAAATTTTGAAAAACATTAATGAGATTTTTACCTTAAATACAAATAATTTTATTTTTTTTATTTATTTATATATTGCATTTAAAAATTAGTGTTGAATTCATAACAAACAATGTAAGGCTTATCTTCGTATTTAGATAAAGTAGACATTTACAATTTTATCTTATTTACATCAAGTATTCTACCGATGATTCTTGACGTGACGATTCTGTGACGATACCATTGTCATAGAGAAGCAATTGGCTAGCAGAATTAGGCCCCTGATATTAAGTACATATATCAGTTATATACTATCCATAACACAAGCTCTCCTTAGCCTGGGGCTAAATGATGCTGTGTGAATTGTCCAGCATTTTTATTTTTATTTAAAATAAATAATAATAAATAATGCTGGACAATCCACACAGCATCATCTAGCCCCAAAGTAAGCAGAGCTTGTGTTATGGGTACTAGATGACTGATAAACTTAATACAATACATAACATAGTTAGATATTTTTTATAAAATACTTAGAACACCCGGAACAAATATTTGCAGATCGTACAAACATTTGTCCCAAGGCGGGAATCGAACTCGCAACCTTCTGCGTCGCAGGCGGACCTTCGTCCGCCGCGCCACATCGGTCGTCAAAGTTATTTATTTTGATATTTAAAGTTACACACACAATTGTTGCCCCTGACTGTACCAACACAAACCACTATACTATTTATAAAATGCAATAATCATTGTTAATGCAAATTCTCAAGGACAAGGGCGTAGCTTTGTCTGCATCGATATCTGCTTAATAAATGAAGGTCGCAGGTTCCAATCCCGACCATGCACTAACCGTTTCCCTCTATTTATGATTGAGTGGCTTCTGCCCGTGTCTTCGCACGCTTTGTTTGTATGGAAACCTTTAAAGGATATTTCTATCCCGGGAATTGATTTATGGGATATTTTACAAGTGGAAAGGATGGTACGTACAAATTGCGTAACAGTGTAATTAGCCCATTATGGGCATGCAATTATTTGTCTAGTTAAATGCATTATATTAATGAGAAAAAACACTTTTAACGCACACGCACACTGAAACACACGTCTCATAGCAACTGAAATGAATTTCTCGCTTTACTGTCATGGAGGTACAATTCTAACTCGATGTTTACTGTTTAGTTTGTACACCTACCTATTTGTTTTTTTTTTACATTCTCTTTGTAATCCTTTATTTGGCCTTATTTTAGCATAAGTTTTTGTATACATATCATATATTATGATATCTTTGTTAAGTGAAATGTACCGCTGTTGGATTACATAATAAATTAAATTAAATTAAATTAAAAATTGTAGAGTATGGAATGAATGTAAACAAATAGAGTTAAGTAAGTACATAAATGAAACCCTACCTAGTTAAAGTATTTATTAGGCTTAGGCTTTTAATAAACTAGTTATCACATTTATACCATATATTCACAGATATAATAAAAAAAATAAATTGACACAAAATATATTTCAAGATTTACGAACAATAACGTATTGCCATTTCAATGCCAGAGTAACATGTTCACAAATTACAATAATGAGTTTTATACAAAATGCATTAGCAAATTGCATTGACTAAGTTACGCAGGCTAGGTAATATGCAATTTGCTCTAGGACATTATCACTACTACGTGAGTCATAGTGACTCACGTAGTGACCAATAGAACCTGACTCATTGCTGTATCATTAAACTTATCAAATGATTCAGCATCCCATTGCCACTGGATCAAGCGCTGATAAATCTTCTGTCGTATGATAAAACGCTGTCGTAAAAACACCTTAAATTCACAGGATTAACAAATTATACGCGCCACCAACGGCAGTGGCGCTATACCACGAACCTGCAACAAACAAGCACCCTGTTAGACAACGCCGCGACTCGGCAAGCGTAGTGTAGGACGCCCTGTTGCCAGATGAGGTGACAACTAAAGGTTGGCGCTCACACTTACTACCGCACGACACAAAAATGAGCATTTATCTCACGAACAAATCAAATTCACTTAGATGCAGCTGTAACTACATTATCGTAACACCTACCTATAATGAGGCGATTTCCAAAAAGAATAACCCCTATTTACCCATAGATCTGATATTTAAGAAATAAATAATTTTCATTTAATTTTTTTATTAGATCTAAGTAAAATCTGTAAATATGGTACGTTCTCCCAGTGCTAACTCAACACTGGCCTGTGTTACAACTACACGCAAATATTCGATCACAGTTACATTTCCAATCTTGTGCAATAATTATAATGAACAAACACGAGGGCATTGCTGTAGTCTTTTAGTCAATAAATCACACTAAGTACGTCGTAGCAGGCACGCGTAATACGAAAGCCGCCGCCGCGCCGCCGCGCCGTTCTGGCTATGACTGAGGTGGGTGGACTTAATTGCACCTAATTTGAGTCTTCCACTTTCGAGAAACTAGTACCTAGTACTTGTACAAATATTGTATTTTGTAGCAATAGACTTGACCAAGTGTGTTCCTTGTGAATTTATAGTAAATAAATGATTTGAATTGAATTGATGTCCATCCAGCGCAGGTTTATACTGTCAGGACAAAGTTACCTACCAAAATCAGTTATTCCTGAACAGCGCCACCAATTTGAACAGACTACGCCACTACGGCGGTACGCAATACAGATGTACGTTCCGTCACTGACGTGGTATGTGAAGCGTGTAGAGTGAAGCATGTGATAGCTAGGGCTGTCCGTCACTATTTATTACTGACGTTATTTCATAAATAACTAACTAGTGTTTGCCAGCTGCCTCCCACGCGTTTTTTTTTTGGGATAAAAAATAGTCTATCATTTATTTCAGATCCAGAAATTCATGCTTGTCAAATTTCAGCTCGATCTGTTAAATAACTTATACACAAATCTTCACATTCGCACATGTTCACAAGATTTTGGTCTTTTTTCTATTAGTAGAAGAGATCGCTCTAAGCGATATGGCCGCCTATTGTAAATTACCTATTTGTTTATTGTGTTCTGTAATTTTTTTTCGTGTTGTGAAATAAAGAATAGTTGTTTTGTATTGTAATATTTTGACACCATAAAATATTTAACAGTTACTTCATTCAATTTTGCATAAATCTAAGACCTGGAACAAGAGACGAATGAGTAGCCTACTTTTTATTCCATAAATCAGTTCCCATGCGATAAAATTGCCTGTAAACCGTTAAACTTTCGTTTCCACTCCATAGAAACAAAGCGTGCAAAGCCGCGGGCAGAAACTAGATTATAATATTTGGTTGATGTCAGGTGGTTTTGATTTGACACACAATGTTACAGTATTCATGAATCCGTAGGTACATTACGAACGTCACCGACTTGGTATGTGAGGCGTGTATTGTGAAGCATGTGACAGCTAGGGCTGCCTGTCAGTTTTTTAACTGATGTAAGGGAGAAAAAACTGACATAAACAAAAGATGGTTCTTTTTCCTGTTACTTTTAATTTTATGAAATCCTTTTCATCTACTGTTTTCCTCAATTTCGAATAATTTTGTTAAAAAAATAAGAGTATATAGAAATCGAGTAGTAATAGGGCCCCGTTTTCACCCTTCGGGTACGGCACCTTAAAATTGAAGATTGTAATTTTGTTTTTGGTACGCTGTCAATATTTTTGATCAAAAAATGTGAAAAATTTATTAAGGAAAAAGCTTTAGGGTAAAGCTGGTCTACTAAGATCTACGGGTATTCGCTATTCAGAGCGGCAATGGTACATTTCGCTTGGTTTAGGCGGAATACCGCGGACTGCGCGAAATTTTATTGCTACCGATCTGGGTAGCGAATACCGCGTAGATCTAAATTATATTGGTGCTCTACCTACTTGAAGCTATATCGTATAATGGGCTCAATCGGAAAAAACAGTAGCAAATTCATAGCAGCACTGGGTAGAACCATAACACTCCTGTCATATCTAACAATCTAAAGTGACAACCCTACGAGGGTGCGGTGGCTGAGCTGGTGAATTCCCGCGCGAGTCAAACAGACATGCAGTGCATTTTCTATGTATCTGTCCGAAATAATGTACATAACGGTAGTGTCTTTGCTTTACCACGTTTGTAACTGGTGTAAAGTTACCTAATGTTAGGCTACCTTTATTTTTAACCGACTTCGAAGAAAAGAGGAGGTTTTATGTTTGGCTGTATATTTTTTATGCATGTTCGCAGATTACTCCGTCAATTGTGGACCGATTATGATAATTATTTGCTTTTGTATAGAAAGGCGATGATCTCAATATAAAGAATTTTACTTATATATTTATGGTCCCATAAAAATGTTTTCCCGACTAATTGAATATTTAGTCTTTTGTTTTCAAACCTCAATGGCCTTTATTAACAGAGAAAGTTACAATCAAATATTAAAAACAAATTAGAACTAGTATTTACAATTGAAACAATTTAGCTAACTGCAGACTGTTGCAAACAATCTACAGGTAGCTCAACTGCAAAACTTAAATAACAGTGTAAAATTAAGGAATTTTAAGTCGGTTTTTAGTTTATTCAAAACAATCAAATTATTACCATAGGCGTCTATTTGGTTGTTTTTAAAAAACCAAACTAACATGAAAGCTCTAAAAATGTTGCCGTCCCTTTCACAGCAATCAAAATAAAAAGGATGTCATTATATTTCATCATCATCAGCCTATTATTAGTCCATTGCTGGACATAGGCATCTCCTAACTCGCGCCATAGCGCCCAGTCTTCAGCTTGCCGCATCCAGCATCTGCCTGCAGTCTTTCGCAGGTCGTCATCCCACCTGGCCTGAGGGCGTTCTACACTACGTTAGCCGAGTCACGGTCTCCACTCGAGGACAGACTTACCCCAGCGGTAGGTACTTTGCGAGATATGGCCGGCCCAGTGCCACTTCAGCTTGCTAATTCTTAGAGCTATGTCGATAACTTTGGCATAATTTTTAGTGCAGTTAAATTAGTTAAGTTTAGATCTCTTCAAGAAGATAACTCTCATACACTGCAGCATTAACAAAAAATGGAGGGGGGGGGGGGGGGTACCCACCACCCCTGCCCCTTGCCCCAAGAAGGGTGAGTGCTTTCCGCACTCACCCTGCAGAAGTCCCTTGTTAAGAGATGAAACGATGGTGTTCTTCAAGCACAAATAAGGTTCGTTGTTAACCCGCTTACATCCGTAATGAATTAGTCAAACTACTAAAGTTTTTATAGGCAGTAAAATAGTTAAGTTTAGTTAGAATCTGTACTAAACGTATCTCTGTTCTTATATATATATAGATAGATTATTACTTTATTGCAACATAAATACATAATACAATGAAACAAGAACTTAATACTAACTATATTTAGTAGTACAATCGGCGGCCTTATCGCTAACAGCGATCTCTTTCATGCAACCTTTGGATGGATAGGATCGGTTCGTATTGAAGCTGACGGTGGCGTAATTGATGACGTATTGAAAATAATAAATTATTTATTTTATTTTTAATAAAGTATTATAAATTATTTTGATCGTAAAGAGAGCAAAATGTTTTTTGGAATAGGAAGATTAAAGAAAGCTATTAATATTTTAAAAATAAGTTAAAACAATCGTTAATTGAACCTATTACAATGTTAATGAATATCTGATGAATAAATTCTGATATAAGACAATTCATTGATTATTAATTAATTTAGTTATTGACATTATATTTATTGAAACGAAATTCTTTATTTGACAAAGAAAAATACAATTCAATAATAAAAACAAATTAGAACTAGTATTTACAGTTGAAACAATTAAGCTAACTGCAGACTTGCAAACGGTCTACAGGTAGCTCAACTGATCCATATCAATACCAGTCGGAAGCGTCCCCAAGACGCTGGCTGCATTGCCCCGCTGTATGGCAATGCTGATGCGCTGCGCCAGATACCCGCCAGCTCTCGGGTCACGCGTCGCGTCGACCAGACGTTCAGATAACTTTTTAAAAACCCGGAGAGGCGCGGCACTCCACGGACCTAGGGTCTAGACCCCAAAGGGATTTGTATTTATTTATATACATTGATCGTGACTTTGCATGCTGTAAAGCTGATCATGGTTGTGCTCATTCTATTTTAATCTAACATCCCTGTAACCCATCTTCGCAAAAATGAATTTTAACTTATGTTTTGTGTGTTCCTGTATTTTTTAGATGTTACTATCTTTTAGTAAGACCGTTGAAAAACCTAACCCTCCTTGCGCAGTCGGGTAAAAAGACCGCCCTAACTTCTCTTGATTGAAATTTGAATTGCATTCTACAGCTTTATTAATAAAACTCTTTACTGTCTGTATGTACGTAAGTATTAGATTAGAAAACGTCTGGCGGGGTGAATGACCTGCAGTTCATTGCACTCTCAAGGTCGTCAAGACAAGGTTAATGCATCTGTAAGTTACGTGTCACTTTTAAGGCTGGTGTAGGGCCCAACAGCCTTGAGAACACAAAATAATTATCTGTGGCCTTATAAATAATTTGTTTTATTCGTGAATTGTTCCAATTTTGTAGGTAAATAATAATATGTTTTCATGTAATTTTTTCTTTTTTTTTTTAAGATAGGTATTTTATTTTAGTAAGGTTTAAATGTTAAGGAATAGTCTAGAGGTAATCTATTGCATTAGGTGCCTGCGCCTGTAAAGATAGAATACATTAGATGAATAAATAAATAAATAAATATCGAAAAATTCGAAATTTGGATATTTCTTCTAAACGCTATAGAGTTCGAGTATTTTACTTTCACTCAAATATTTGTCAAAGTATTTTACACAAATTGAATATTTCATGAAAACTAATTTTAAATACGTTTTAGATACGATTTTCGGATAATTATATGAATGATAAAAACTTCATTATCAGGATTTTGCAATACTTATCATACGTCAAAGCATCTATCGGTAACTCCTACTGTACATATGCACTGAGGCCTGGTCCATTATCTATTTGACTGGAAAGCATTTGAAGCATTTCTTACTGGAAAAGTGTTACGCTTTGTTCCTATGTATTATTGTGTAATTGATGATTAAGTATTTAATTTTCATTACAAAATTAATAATTTATATTGTGTGTATTGAAGTGGCAAATTAATGATATGTCTATGTCTGTGTTACTACTCTATTGACGATTAACAAATGGATGAAAATCAAATACATCTAGCCCAGACAATAAGAGAGATAATTTAAATCAATGGTCTGTTGTTGACGACCGATGTGGCGCGGCGGGCGAAGGTCCGCCTGCGACGCAGAAGGTTGCGGGTTCGATTCCCGCCTTGGGACAAATGTTTGTTCGATCTGCAAATATTTGTTCCGGGTGTTCTGGGTATTTTCTATATATAATAAAAATTTCTATCTATTTTATGTATTGTATTAAGTTTATCAGTCATCTAGTACCCATAACACAAGCTCTGCTTACTTTGGGGCTAGATGATGCTGTGTGGATTGTCCAGCATTATTTATTTATTTATTTTATTGTGTTATTTTATTTTTTATTTCTTGCCCAAGTTTTGTAACTAATTTGTCTTCTGATTTAATTTAATATCTGTGTTAATGTATCAATATATTTTTGTGGTGACATCTTTTCTTAGTTTGTAAAAGAGGCATGTCGGTCTGTTTTTTTATTTTTTTATTTTCTTTGTACAATCCGTTATGGGTGATCGTCGGGTTGGCGCGAGATTAATTTTTTTTTGTTGTTTTAATTTTTTGTTCTTTCTTTGGGGAATAAAACTAACGGAAAAGTAATTTTCCACAAATCGTACACCATTTTCTATTAACCTATGAAAAAACTAATTTCGGTTCACTGGTATTTTTAGAGCATTTGGGAAAATAGGAGATTTTGGGCTAAAAATCAACATGTTCCCAAATGCTCCCAAAATACGAATGAATCGAAGTTGGCTTTATCATGGGTTCATAGAAAATGTTTTACGTTTTGCGGCAAATTACTTTTCCATGGTTTTATTCCTTGTAGAAAGCTGAAATAAATTATAAACAACGAAAAAATTGCAATCTCTCTTATGACAAAAGTTTGTGATTGATACAATATAAATTATATAGAGTGTTATGACATCAAGTGTAATATACGTACCTAGTGTGGAATAAATAAATACAATTACAAATTTAATCAACTTCTTGTATTTGACTTACGTAATTATTTTTTTTTTTTTTTATTGTAAATATTCCGCACAAATGTTTGCGAATATATAAACTGAACTGAATTTATTCTCAGTCTACGCTTAGTCAACCTTACGATATCCACGGACTGTGTGAGAGCGGTCGATTCGATAAATAGGTACAATGGAAAAGGACCGAACGTTTTGGAGGTAGGTAACTCCAAAACGGTTTAATTCAAACATTCCAATCTATTGTTTGAATTTGGAACTAAGTGTCGATTCCATGTTTACACGCGCGCTGGCCAGCGTCCAAGCAATATCGATGCGTTCCATTTTCAATTTTAAATACTGAACGAGCATTCGGATTTCAATTTAGGTGCATTTTTTCGATACAAACAAACACATATTAAAAAGTGTTATCAAAAGCAAGCTAAACGAATAACGTCGCAAATTAATATTGTTAGTTAATCTGAGTGTATCTAATTGCTAACGTGTTTTTATGGTGGAACAATCAATAAAATTGCACATACACATAATAATAGTAATATTTAATTAAAAGAATTTAAGTCTGTATAAACTAATTACATAATATTTATAATTATTAAATCACGTAAAAACATATAAAGAATTAGCAATAAAAAATGTGATTGTATAATACAGGATGGGTGTTTTGTACGGGGCTGTAAGGGTAGGGTACCTCACTATAACTGATGTAGCTACAATAAAATGAAAATAAATAATATTTTTAAACTTACGCGATCTGAACACATTAGTATTAGTATTATTTAACGGGTAATTATCGCGTTTATTTCCCTATTTTTCCCGACGTTTCAACAGGTTTACACACGAATGAATGTTGAAACGTCGGGAAAAATAGGTGAATAAACGCGATGAATACACGTTAAATAATACTAATAATAATAAAATGGTATTAGGAGATTAGCCATATTTTTGTAAACCTACTCTAAAATTTTCAAATATATGTAAAATTATCAAAAAATGGGCATTTTTTGGATGGGGCAGTAAGGCGAGGTCCACTTGCTGCCCCGTCCAAAAAAATACAAACCTAAGTAAGCAAAATTGTACAGTGCAATTTCATTGACTTTGCCGCCATTAAGACGTTAGATATAATTATGATTATTTGCTCCCTATCTACACTTTAATAGACATTTATTTTATTTAACACTTTATTGCACTTTAAGGTACAAAGGGTGGGCTTAATGCCGAGGCATTTTCTACCTGCCGACCAAAACCATATGGTTTTTACATGGTTATTATATCATCAATGTCATATGGTCATATGGTTTTTATTTTTAGATAAAATTTAGCTAGTATTTGTTTGCAACTGTTTGTATGGGAGTCAATCACTCAAACGGGTGAGACGCTGCGAAACAAACGCTCTAGTAGCATTTAAACAAAATTGTGAAGTAGTTTTTAAGGCACATAATTGGTTGCAATTTCCGCCTTTATAACCGACTTCGAAAAAAGGAGGAGGTTCTATTTGGATGTGTGTGGATGTTTGTGATGCTGTACGCCAAAACTACTTTCGGCGGCTTTGCACGCGTTTTCAAGTATTAAAAGTAGCTTATAAGTTAATAATAATAATGCTGGACAATCCACGCAGCATCATCTAATTATTTATTTATAAAAGTATACATATTTTAGCTGATATTGCACCATTAAACCAGCGTCTATGCATCTATGCAAAATTTCAGCTCGATCCGTACCAAAACTACTGTACTGATCGAGCTGAAATTTTTCATA
Source organism: Eupithecia inturbata (assembly GCA_963662085.1). Lineage (NCBI taxonomy): Eukaryota > Metazoa > Arthropoda > Insecta > Lepidoptera > Geometridae > Eupithecia > Eupithecia inturbata. The sequence continues at coordinate 2,547,943 of OY759206.1, read as the reverse complement.
GATGCATAGACGCTGGTTAATGGTGCAATATCAGCTAAAATATGTATAATTTTATAAATAAATAAATATTCCATTCTATTCTATGTATTAAGTTTATCAGTAATCTAGTACCCATAACACAAGCTTTCCTTAGCTTGGGGTTAGATGATGCTGCGTGGATTGTCCAGCATTATTATTATTAACATTAAATTAATAAATTATTAATACTTGAAAACGCGTGCAAAGCCGCGGGCTGAAGCTAGTATTTAAATATTTGTCATCTTATACATCTTGTACTTCACTGAAAGTACACTGCACTAAAAAGCAGTACCTACAGGGTGCACTAAAAAGCAATGTCTAAAAGCACTTAAACACTTCACAGTACTTGGGTCTCTCTGCCTGCTTTGAAGATAATGTACCTTGTGAATATGAGCTTAGGATTGGCGCAAACGAACCATTAAAGTGGCATCTTCTTTCTATACGCGGACATTACACTACTACGAGTAATATTATAAATTCTTAAGTAACTCTGTCTGTCTGTTAGTTACCTTTTCACGCCTAAACGGCTGAACGGATTTCAATTAAATTTGGCAGGGAGGTAAAGAGTATCCCGGGGACGGACATAGGCTACTTAAAAAGCGCGTGCCAAGCCGCGAGCAGCAGCTAGTACTATAAATGCGTAAGTTTGGATGTTTGATACTGATTTTATTTTATTTAAACACTTTATTGCACTATGGTACAAAGGGTGGGCTTAATGCCGAGGCTTTTTCTACCTGCCGACCAAAAACATATGTTTTACAAGGGGTTCGCGTGCTAATATAAATTTACAAATTAATTAAAACTAGTATTTAAAATTGAAACACTTAAGCTAACTGCAGACTGTTGCAAACAATCGACAGGTAGCTCAACTGATCCATATCAATACCAGTCGGAAGCGTCCCCAAGACGCTGGCTGCATTGCCCCGCTGTATGGCAATGCTGATGCGCTGCGCCAGATATCCGCCAGCTCTCTGGTCACGTTATTTTTTATTATTTAATTGTAATTTTCTTTGTCAATATTGTTATTATATTGTATGTTATTCGGAATATAGTATTTTATATATTTTTATAGGTAGCGTAAGTAATATAGAGATATCAAATAATTTAGGTTTTCTATATTTAATATACATAGGTACAATAACAGAATAAAACAATTACAACTAGTATATACACTTATATCTATTTCTTAAAAATCTAAGCCGTCACCAGAAGGCAGAGTGCCCAGAATGCTGGCAGCATTGCCACGTTGATTGGCAATGCTAATTCGTTAAGTTTCGTCGTAGTCGTTTTTCGTTATTCGCTACGCCAGCATAATAGGTATTGTAATATATTATTATGCATATTATGTAGTAGTTTATTAACTATGTAGGCTAAGGATTCAATCTTCTTTCTGTATATGCACACGAACCCACTATGACAAACTTGTCTCTCTCTCCCAATAAGGTTTGCTGGAAGAGAACTCTTATTAGGGTTAAGCTCGCCTTTGCCAACCTCTCTAGTTTTAAGTTTTACATGAATTTGTTTTATTAGTGCAATAAAGAATTATGAGTTTTCATAGAAACAACGCGTGCGAAGCTGCGTGCTGAAACTAGTCCTCGATATTTTTTGTAAACAAAGGGATTACAAAAGCATATAAATTAGGTGGTTTTTGTACGACAGATATCATTGGAACAAATCGCTCCGAGCGATGGTATCTATCGAAGTTCAAAACAATTTTTGGTTTTGACAGCTTTCAGTCATCTATTCATTCGTCGTTTTTGAATTCGCATTTTAACCTTTTTTGCTGCGCTTGTGCACCTATGCATTTCTTGAGTTCGTGTTTTTGTTTATAGTGATTATAATAATCTATATCAGTGTCGACACGAGTATATAGATTACTAGCTGCAGCCCGCGGCTTCGAACGCTTTATTCCGGAATAAAAGGTACCCATGTCCGGCCCCGGAATACCATCTACCTCGCTGCCAAATTTCACCGAGATCTGTTCAGCCGTTCTTGAGTTATAAATAGTGTAACTAACACGACTTTCTTTTATATATATAGATTATATATTATCGGTTCTTTGGAACCGAAAACATTTTTGACGCCACCATAGAAATAATATCGCTTGACTAAACTATACAGTTGGCCGTATGTTTAGCGAATAAGCTTGTCAAATTTTAGTTCAGGGCTGTGTATTTTGTTTCATAAATTAATAAATACAAAACTAGCATTATTTCAACCAATCACATACCTCGACTTGGTCACCGGCTGTGTCCAACGAAATAAAGTTTTGCTCAGCTAATTATACGGAACAAGTAAAAATATTCCGGAACATGCTTCATGCATATTCTAACTTTGTTATGAGCACCGTTGATTACATAATAACGGAAAATGAGTTAGACCAGAAATCCCCCAAGAGAAATCCCCCAAGAGAAATCCCCCCAAAATGCCTACAATAGTGATAGTCCAGTCAATATAGACATTTTTGTGTGGAGAAGGTTGTATTAACTCTTTACCTAATACAAAATATTTTATGTTAGTTAAAGAGTTTATTAAAATCAATACGTTATTTAATACCTAAATATTTCAGCCAGTCATTAATTATTACTATACACATCATTTATTTAAGTACTCGTTATAAAATATTTTTTTTACTTTAGAAAATAAAATATTTTAAAACTAGATAGATAATGCTTTATTCATCACCTTATAAAACAGATAGTACTCATTAAACATAATGTAGGGAACAGCAATGGATCTGGCGGCCTTATCGCTTAAAGCGGTTTCTTCCAGGCAACCAAAAAAACTATTCTACAGTTAAAAATATTTCAAAACGGTGAATCACCGGCCGCGCAGCTACTAGCCTCTTGCGGCCGGTAACTAGGGCTGCAGAGAGAGGAACTCCCTGACGATGCGCGCCGAGTCCAGGAGTACCGCCTTTTGAATCTGACCCTTGATCCAACTTCCTATTTTATTATTATTCCTATTTTTTTTTTAACCGTCTGGTCGAAGCAACCCGTGACCCGAGAGCTGGTGGGTAGATACCCACCAGCTCTCGGGTCACGGGTTGCTTCGCTTCGGGTTTGCCCCGCTGTATGGCAATGCAGCCAGCGTCTTGGGGACGCTTCCGACTGGTATTGATATGGATCAGTTGAGCTACCTATAGATTGTTTGCTGCAGTCTGCAGTTAGCTCTATTGTTCAGTTCTAATTTGTTTCAACTACTTGATTGTAATTTTCTTTGTTAATAAAGATATTATACTAACATAGGTAAAATATGTAAATGTTTTGAAATATTCCATCATTTGTGTCCGGGCTGAGATAGTGAGGCTATTCTGATGCAAATGCAAAACGAATTGTGTGCTGCTGACAAAATGTGTGGCTATGAAAACACCTTTTGTTTAGAATAACACCTTTATTTAACGGTACCTACCTTTTATTATGTTGTGAGGATGTGTGAAATTGCCAAGCATTATTTATTTACTACTAGCTGCTGTCCGCGGCTTCGCACGCTTTTTCCAGGACAAAAAGTAGTCTATGTCCGTCCCCTGGATACCATCTACCTCGCTGCCAAATTTCACTGAGATCCGTTCAGGCGTTTAGGTATTAAAAAGTAAAAAACATACATCCACCCAAACAAACTTTCGCATAACGGCTGTTGTATGGCCCAACGGCCTTGAGAACACAAAATAATTATCTGTAGCCGTATAAATAATTTGTTTTATTTGTGAAACGTACAATTTGTGTAAAATACAATGAAATATATTTGAGTGAAAGAAAAATACTCAAACTCAATCTCTGGCGTTTAGTAGATACGAGTATATCCAAATTTAGAATTTTAAAAAAAATATTCGAAATTCGGATATATCTTCTAAACGCTGTTGATTTGGAGTATTTTTCTTTCACTCAAATATTTCTCAAAGTATTTTATACAAATGGTACGTTTCACGAATAAAACAAATTATTTACACGGCTACAGATAATTATTTTGTGTTTTCAAGGCCGTTGGGCCATAGGCCAGCCTTAAGTCCTCTTCCCGGTCGTGTTGGTCTGCCGTCCCATCGGATTATGAGAGTGAGGGAGTAGAGAGTGCACCTGTGTTTGCTCAGACACTTGTGCACTATATTATGTCGTGCGCATCTGGCTAGTCTCCCTGGAGACTGGCCGACGTGGCCGAAGATTCGGTTAGAAGTACATTATTAGTGTTACCTTAAGTTTTAGCTTTGGAAACAGGTTCTTAAAGTTGCGGGTTCCATTTTAGAGTTCCTAATGAACTCGGGAGTTTTGGGGTTACAATTGGCACAGAATGAATTGAGGGTTCATGAATTTCACTTCAGGTATTAATTTTCCAAGGAAACGCTCGCAAATATACTACTACTTTTTCGGATCAAAACTCGATAAAAGCCGTGGAACTTTCTGGTTCTGCTAAGTTTAACCATTCAGTAGGATTAATGACTAATCCGCTTAAAAAATTATGTGAGAATTCTCACTATTTTTAATGAAATCTAACGATCAGTAAGTAACCACTAGGTTCAACATCGCGCGTCGCGAATCGCACTTACCCTGATGGAGTCCCTCGTTAAGGGATGAAACGTTGGTGTTCTTCCAACACAAATAAGGTTCGTAGTTAACCCGCTTACATCCGTAATGAATTTGTCAAACTTCTATGTTATATATTCTATGGTATAGTTTTTATAGTAAATTACTTAACCACTAGGTAAGAGGTAGGTACTTTATATTTTAGCCATTTATGAAATAAAGTGATATTTCACAGTATCCCCAGTATCTTTACCCGACTTCTAGTTAGGTAACTCAACCATCTTTTTAACTTTTTGTGAGTTTTATTGCTACCATTCTTCATTAAAACATTGTAAGTACCTATCATAATATATATTTATATATATATTTAGATATTATATATATTATTATATAGTGCAAGTTCTACCTCTATTATTAATTGCTGTAGTTTATCTAGCTTAGTTTAATTATAGCACGCCTTTTTGCTTTATTTGTACCATGTGTGGTTGGTAGGTAGAAAATGCCATCGGCATTAAGCCCACCTTTTGTATACTTTTGTTAAATGTGTGCAATAAAAAATAAATATCCAGTTATTTATTATCGACGATGCAAGCTTACTGATCCCGCAATTTTCATAGCTTCAATACAAGAACAATAGCTACCACGCGTTGAATACAAAGCAGCGATGTTGCCAAAACACTGCACAAATAAAATAACAGACATATTTAAACGATATTCCTTTTTAAATTTAAATAAAACTGCCATAACAAACTACCTGGATGGGTTCATAGCGGTCGCGGCGTAAGAATCGACCCCTCCCAATCAGTCCGTGTATGTCGAAAGAGTCGCTAACGGAAACTATTAGAAGGGCAGCAGCTTCCTTTTGTTTTTAACAATTCCACTGTAAGCACGATCCGCATGCCAAGCGTGGCGATTACGGCAAAGCCCTTTGTGGTTGGCTTGGGGGGGAATGTTCAGCAGTGGACGATGTGAACGTATGAATGCTGATGCAGAAAGGGGATTGGTATGGAAGGCGCTGCAGGCGCCAAATGTATAGAGACGAAAACTTTTTAATCATCGTAAACGGCAGTACTGATGATGGTCACCATGTCTTAATGGGATGTGTACGAAACGCAATCGAACGACTTCGCATTTTTGGAGCGGCTAAATTGTAAAATAAATAAGAATTAACAGTAAGAATAAAGTCATTTATTGGCAAAGATGATATACCTATTAAAATAATAATGTTTTTATTGTGATAAATATAGCAATCTTCGACTTGTCAAAATATACATGATGTGTGCTGTAAATAAATGGGCACTATTTCACTCCTACGGTAGTAAAGTTAGGTCCTAACATTTTTAACATTGAACTGATTGTATTAATTTTCCATAGTATATACTGTTTTCTCTAATAAAAGATTTTTTACGTTACAGACGAAGCTGTGGTAATTGTCAATACATTTTATACTTAATGGGAGCTTATTGTAAAGTTTAATTCCAATGACATTTGGAAGTTTTTCGGATAATTTAAGTCCATGATATATTGCTGCCAATTGGGTTGGTGTATGAAACAAATGTAACAGTATGTTGTCCAATCCATTGTCTGAAGAAGCCCACAAAATGTACAACCTTGCTTTCAGTTATTTCTGTACAGATTAGTTTTTAGTTTTAATTAGGCGATGTGGTCGCTCAGCGACAAAGCCTTTTGCTGTGTGGTGTGAAATAAAAAAATAAAAAAAAACATCGTAAACTAAAACAAACGAAATGAAATTATATTTTATTGCATATAATATGGTATACAAGGTGATTAAAATTAATTTTGAGCTCATGCTTAGCTATTCTATAGCATGCAATTAATTTACAGTCGAAGGCTTAAAATTAATAAATTCATTAAGGTCATAAAAATTGCGTTCATTTACCCAGTTATGGTCTTTCAATAATTTAAATTAATTAGGCACCTTATTTACACACATACATTTTTAAACACATAGACACATAGAGATAAAGCAGCTTTTTTGATGTCTCGCTGATTTTAAAGTTTCCTTTAGAATAAGCCTTTACGGGTCTCTACTCGTACATTGCACAATCAATAAATCTTTTAAATCTCCTTCGGTTGTTCCGTGATCATGGCGCATGAAACTGTGCCGAAATATCCCATTGTAAATTACTTTAATGTAAAACCAGTACTCAGGACTACGAAAAAAAATTAATTAAGTTTAGTTACCTCTAGATTGTTTGCAGCAGTCTGCAGTTCATTCATCTATTTCAATTGTAAATACTAGTTCTTAATTTATTTTCTTCGAACGTATTTTTAGTTAATAAAAAGTTATTCAGCACGGAGTTATCCATTTGATTTTTCTGTACTCTGAACTGGTCTATTTTCAAACATTTTGTTGTGGTTTGGTAATCCCAAAAACAGAACACGGAAACAAACATTACTATTCATAGGACAAATAAACAATACAAGGTTATTATAAACCCATTACAGATAATGGCGGAAGTGGCGATGGTTAACGGGTGGGCTTCACGCAACGTTAGCCATCGCCATCGGTCAATGGGAACCGTGAACTGTCGTTTTGTAAGTATTACTGACACAAAGACAAAAGGAATTATGAAGAAGTATTTTTTATTACCCGTAAGTACCTACACATGGTACACTTGATGTCGTTACGTTCTATATAAAAAAATCGTTTGCGGCCTGGTTTGTTCACTGAATATTAATCTGTGGTAGCAGGTGAATGACCTTCTTCAGTATTGTGCACTAGTTTGACTAACACCCTGTATATTTTATATTAGGTATAAGAATCATACTCAAAATTTAGACATTGGAAACAGTTTTTGTTGATGTATTCATGATTTGTGATTGTACAAAGAAAAAAAAAATATCTTCAAAAAATTAGGTACTTTAAAAAAATCATTGGTCGCAGTAAAATAAATAATAAATAAATCAAAAGCTATGTCAAAGTATGCTGACGTACCTACCTTGAATCTTAATTTATATTTGCAAGTTTGATAGTATAAATAATAAATATTTTTAAACTTAAGCGATCTAAACACATTATTATTGATTTTATAATAACGGGTATTTATCGCGTGTATTTACCTATTTTTCCCGACGTTTCAACAGGTTTACACAGGTTTTTTGTGGCACTGTCGTGATCACGGGATGAATGAAAACTGTTGTAAATAATGCTGGATAATTCGCACAGCAGCATCTAGTTATGCAGAGCTTGTGTTAATACTAGATGACTGATATACATTACTTGTTTGGATTTGATATACATTAATTATTATTATTTTTTTTTTTAATATTATTAATTTTTGGTATACATTACTTGTTTTAATAACGTGTTGTGGATATTTTATCTAAAATTAAGTAACAATGGCAATGGCTTTTATAAACAAAGAAAATTACAATCAAATAATAAAAACAAATTAGAACTAATATTTACAATAGAGACAATAGAGCTAACTGCAGACTGTTGCAAACTATCTACAAGTACTCTATAAACCGCCAACAATCAGGCAAATTTTTCAAAGAACATCAAATTGTCACTTGTTCAGTCTCCGAAATTTTCAACTTTATTATATATTTTCATATTATTGTATATTTCAACTTTATTTATATTTTATGTATTTGTTGTTGTTACAGTTGAACTATTACTTATTTATAGAAAGTTTATATTGTGTGCTTGACAAACAAAGAGCAAAAATAGCCAAAATAATCACGGTTTTTGTATGGAAGCCCCCTTTCATTTGGATATTTATTTCATTTTCATTATTTGTTGTTATAGCGGCAAGAGAATTACACATTCTCTGAAAATTTCAACTGTCTACCTCTTACGGTTCATGAGATAGAGCCCTGTGACAGACGGACGGACGGACGGACAGCGGAGGCTTAGTAATAGGGTGTCGTTTCCACCCTTTAGGTACGGAACCCTAAAAACTATCGTAGTTTGACGAACTACGAACCTTATTTGTTCTTCCAACACAAATAAGGTTCGTAGTTAACCCGCTTACATACGTAATTAATGAATCTACAGGTAGCTCAACTGATCCATATCAAAACCAGTCGGAAGCGTGCCCAGGGAATTTTCCGTCTGAAATAAATAATAATAATAAATAATCTTTTGCTTAATGAAACCAAAACGAAATGCATAAGATTTATTCTACCTAATATAAGACAAGCTAAGGCTGATGTAAACGTCAAAGGCGAAACGTTAGAAAGTACCGTATTCTTAGGAATAACCTTAGATAGTAAACTTCAATGGAGCCCACACATAGACAAGCTATCGAAGAGACTTAGTTCTGCAGCGTATTGACATATGCCTCCCCTAATGAGCGCCATAGCGCCCTGTCTTCAGCTTGCCGCATCCAGCATTTGCCTGTAGCCTTTCACAGGTCGTCGTCCCACCTGGCTGGAGGGCGTCCTAGTCTACGTTTGCCGAGTCGCGGTCTCCACTCGATAACACGTTTACGCCAGCGGTTGTCGGTTCTTCGCGAGATATGGCCGACCCACTGCCACTTCAGCTTACTAATTCTCTGAGCTATGTCGATAACTTTGGTTCTCTGTCGAATGTATTCGTTACGAATCCTATCCTTCAGAGAAACTCCGAGCATCTGGTATATTGTATTATTATATGATTTTCAGATAACCAGTTTACGAAGTACTATACTTAGTAGCTAAATAAAGTGGTTATCTTATCATAAGATCGTAACCGTTTACCATCTTTACTAGAAAGTGCTACTTTATTTACACTGTGCGTAAATATTTCATGTTTTATTGACTTGAACAGTATATTTTTTTTTGCGAATAAAATTGCAGTTATACAAAACATTTTTATAGTCAGATATATTTAATTAAATAGTACATAAAGAAAGGATTTACTTCAGATAAAACACCGTATCTCCTAGACAACATGCAAACGCAGTTGCGTGCAATCACTAGCTGTATTTATAATTGGCGTATGGTAGCGAAAGTAGGTTTCTATGGTCTAACGGTTGCCTTGGTTAGTAGGTAGGTATGTGAGAACTTACGCAGGTGAGTACAAGGCATTGATTAGTATCCTGCAAATCAGAGCCTACACATTTGCTCCCTTCGGTGTCGAGACCCTAGGTCCGTGGGGTACCGAGGCTCTCCGGGTTTTTAAAAAGTTATCTGAGCGTCTGGTCGAAGCGACGCGTGACCCGAGAGCTGGCGGGTATCTAGCGCAGCGCATCAGCATTGCCATACAGCGGGGCAATGCAGCCAGCGTCTTGGGGACGCTTCCGACTGGTATTGATATGGATCAGTTGAGCTACCTGTAGACTGTTTGCAACAGTCTGCAGTTAGCTTAATTGTTTCAATTGTAAATACTAGTTCCAATTTGTTTCTATTCTTTGATTGTAATTTTCATCTAGTCAGTAAAAAGTTTTATTCTGTTATTGTATTTATTTCGGGATCGTTTTGTCGTGAAAAAAAGGTAGTAAAAAAGTAAATAATTTGCAACACGGATTCATTAAGATTCTTGTTGGTTTCTGTATGCCCCAACGGCCTTTAGAACACAAAATAATTATCTGTAGCCGTATAAATAATTTGTTTTATTCGGGAAATGTTCAATTTGTGTAGGGGCAATGCGCGCCATTTTGTGAAAAGAATAGGCGTAGGATTTCGCGTTCATAGGACCGCTCCTATGAACACGAAATCCTACGCCTTTCCTTTTCACAAAATATGCTCGTATGCACTGTTTCGCAATAGAGCATACGTTTTTGGAACGGGCGGCGTAAGGGAAAGAAAACAAGATTTTGCTTATTTACAAGATAACTACACAACTTATGAAGGAACTGGTTCAAGAATTATTTTAATAACCTACGAATCAACGCAATAGACCGCAAGGTTCCTGAGATCTCGACCAATGTGTGAGTATGTGAACAAACGAAGGTTTATCACGATAACAAAAAATATTGTTGAAGTTTTTGGCAAACAAACATGACGTTGTGCATGGACATGCGAACTTTGTCTTGATTATAATATTATAGAGAGAAAAGAAATAAATAATAAAAAGAGAGAAATATTTGTTATCAACATGGTCAAAACAAATATTTCTCTCTTTTTATTTTATTTTATACCTACACGCAAAACCTTCAATCGTCCTTCAGGTCACAGATATCTTGTGGTGACTATACATACAATTCGTTTGTCGTACAAGGTACAGTCACCGCCAAAAAGCGTTGAACATTCCAAAGCAAAGATGAAGACTCCAAAGATGAAAACTCCAAAGCCATAAAACGTCAATCTTACTAAAATGCTTAACCACACCACTCCTAAAGTCGCTAAACACGCAAGACTAAAAGCTGCTGAAATTTGAATTCTTTCGATGAGTAGGTAAGAATAAGAACGCTTATTTGCCAATCATATTGTTATGGTTATGACTGAATGGTAGATTCTTTCGGTAGTGGATTTGATTTCAAGACAGACGTTAAACGACGACGTTGGCTTTAAATTAATGACAAACATTTTGCTTTTATTTACGTCGTGCTTTTTTAGCGGCTTCTGTCGCCTTGTGAGGTTAGCAGCTTTAACGCACTCACTGCCCAACCGCGCTACCGCTTTGTGTGCGCTGCGGGGGGATGTGGGCGTCTTAGTCTATGAAAATTATGATTGGTGTGGTTTAAGCGGTTTCTGTGGTTTTGTGTGTACACGGCGTTTTGGAGTATTCACCTGTTTATCTCTTTTTGGCGGTGACTGTACCTTAGTTCAGTGTACGCCTCGCGTCCGTAATTAGGGTAACAAACAGCCAAACAGAATTCTGGAGTAAACAGCCGCTAAACTTGATTAACATTGTCGCTGATTTAGTAGCGAGGAAGAAGAGACCTTTGGCATGTTTCTTAGAAATAATTTGATCCTTATGAACTGTTAAAGCGATTTCGATAAATGAGGTACTCAGAAAATAGTATATTATACTCTAGAATCTTTGACGAGGTATCAAAATACTCTACGCCATTGCTCAGTCAAGTTCCTCTTTCGTTCGTCAAATTTTATTTATGTCAACGCCCGGTACAGGTATTAAAATACCATGCTATACCTCTAGAATCTCTACAGAACTAACACTTACATGGCCCACAATGTCCATCTGCAGGATAAGGCAGGAGGCTGGGCAACGAATCCGTTAAAAGACACGAGGAGTCCCTTCGCCCATATCTTGCTCATCGTGTTCTTCATTACTGAAGGTCGTGCCCGTATTGAAAAGCTTCAGTTGTGGAGTTGACCAGCGGCTTGGTGATCGGCCTCGTGGTCTTTTCTCGTCCACCTTGCCCACAATAACCAGTTTCTCCAGGTTATAATCTAACATTTGCTTACACATCATTTACTCACCCCGTAATTATTATTTTTTGCTTCCTATGGAATCGTTAACTTTAAATTTTTTTTTAAATATCCTGTGTTGCCACCTTGTTTTCTTTTTATTTTCACACCTACGTCTACCTAAGCCTAAGTCTTTAAGTCTTATGTGCCTAAGTCTTTAAGTCTTATGTGCGCTGGATCTGAGATCGTGTCTGTTACTTACCTACCTGGTTCTGAGTGAAAACCTTCTTCACAAATTACCCTAGGTTTTTGTGTTAGAGCAGGGTATCTCAGACTTTCGACTCCACGTACCCCTATTAAAGCTTACAGGTGACAGCGAACCCCTTAACTAACTAATTAAATTCCCCCTAACCCCCCAAAGAAAACAATAAAATTGACTGTTGAATAAAATAAGGTTTTTATTTCAATAAAAGATAACAAATATATTTCTTTTCGCACTTTAAAGAAATATATTTTTCATAATATTAATGTGATGGGTGAGCTTGTTTCTTGTCACACATGGAGTCATTTTTAGGAGTAATTTTGGACAATATTAACCATAATTCTGACTCGGCATCAAGTCGATTTCTGTATTTAGTTTTTATCATGACCAAGTGTGAAAACCCACTCTCACATAAGTACATACATTCAGTTTCTGACCTGCGCTGCGGTGGGTGCATATTGTATTTATTAGCCTATGATAAGTGTACGAGTTGTTGTATTCATTAGTTAATATACTTACCATAGAGACTGAGGCTGACGGACAAACCGATCAACGGTTTATGTTAGCTGTAGCATAAGTATGTAAATAATGTTTAATATAAACAAATAAAAAAAAAAGTGCCCATATATGTAGGTTGTTTAATATGAATGCCCAGGGAAATGCCATTAAACATTATGAAAGTTTCACTTAGTGATGAAACTTTGCTCATTATCCCTTTATTAGGCGGCTAGCTAGGCTTGTTGGCTTTTAGCTTTATAGAACTGGCTTGTAAGGGTGTGATTTGGGTGGGAAATGGAAGCGGGAGCGGATTTTTGCCAGTTTTATTTTAGTAGCTGTAATACTTATTGGTTTTCATAAGGAGCGTTTGCCGCTGCGCACGAATTTCTTTTGAAAGATGTGATAAAATCTGGATTTTCTTTTGTTCCGATTTTTAGGGTTGCGTAGTAAACAAGGAATTCTTTATTGCACACCAGGAAATAGAAATAAATAAATTTAAAACTATTAAACAAACTACTTAAAACTAGTGCTAACGTTGTACAAAAGACGGCCTTATTGTTAGCAATGCCTGGAAGATATCGCTCTTAGGAGCTATCTCTTCCAGGCAACCTTTGAATGGACAGGAAGAAAATCACCTTTCACCTTAGCGAAATTTTTTCAAAAAAATAATCAAGTTACTAAAAGTTTTTCCTCGATCATAAGTATGTAAAAAACTACAAATGGTTAAAACGTGACAAGACCGCCAAAAATCTATTTAACACGTCTACTGGTCACAATGTTTGTCACTCCCTAATGAGGGTTGGTCGTACACACCTACTCTACGTAGCATGGAGGTCTAATCTACATTCATTCTATATGGAAATGGCGCTTTGACTCGCAATTACTATTTTGATTAAGTGTGGGACAGTGTAAATAGGGCTACTGAATAAATTTAGGCGAAATGCGACATTATTTAAGCAAAATGCGACATGTTTTGAATGAGTTGAATAGAAGTGAATGCGTCAAGGGAAGGCCCGAATGTACCGAATTTTAGACATTTTGAATTTGGACGCGTGCTTGTCCGAGCGTATTTAGAATATTATAGAGTTTTTTTTTTTATATCTTAATAATATATTCAAATACTTCTCCGCCCTTAGTCAATAAAATCGTCAAAAAACATCTGTAAATATATTATTAATTAGACTTACATTTTTGACGTATTGGAATTAGTTGAAATGATATATGACGATTTATTTAAGTATGTTGGGAATATAATTTCTCTATCAAATTTAAGGGGTTTTGGAGATTTTATCATCAGACGCCATTTTTTTTCAAAATCGCCGTGAGTAATGTACCATGTTGTACTCATATTTAGATATAGGGCACTTTACAAATAAAAAATGTCATCCCACATAATGTCCTATAGCGTCAGGTTACTGAGATATTTACAGAAAATAACCATTGCTCTAATAAATTTAGATATAGGAATGTCTTTTATAGTAGCCTCCATACAGATTCCTAAAAAAAAGTTTTTACTTATTGTTGAGTAAAAAACAAAATGGTGGCCATTGTTAGGGCAACCCTCCAAACAAAACATTTTCAAACTCCTTTCAAATATCAAAGTACTTTATTTCCTTTAGACCTTACAGGAGTCTTGGACACGTCACAAAATTCAATTTACATACGTAAAACTAGGAAAAACAACTCAACAAAAACTGTTTGGAAGGTGTCTTCCTCAAATATATTAAACGCAGCCACGACGGTTTCAATCGCTTAGACTTCGACGTGAGTCACGCCCATGGAGGTAAACCTTACGTTTTTGTTTTCAATTCCTAAACGATAAAATACCCTCAATAAACGTAACAAATACAAATTATATGAATATGTATCAAGGATGTGAGATACAAATTACAATTTAACGAAAAACCTGAATTTTATCATTGCTGTTCAGTAAATTGTTAAGTACTTACTTTTATCACTGACTGACTTTCATTAAACCGGTTTTTATCATGTTACTTTAAGGGTGAAGGTAGGTATGTAAATTGTATAGGTAATCCAAAATATATTCTACATACATATGTATAATAATAATCCTTACCGACCGTACTTCACACTTCAATAGACTAGACCTATCCCTCTTAGATAAAACCAACAACACGACTCTCCTTATTGACATCGCGGTACCGAACACCCATAATTTGCAAAGCACCATAGCAGAGAAGCTTTCTAAATACGTAGATCTTAAAAACGAAATCACTCGCATGTGGCGCTTGCTAAAAGTATATATAGTTGCAATAGTCACATCATTATTATTATTTTTTTTAAAGTCTTTATTGACAAAGAAAATGATAATTCAATAATAAAAACAAATTAGAACTAGTATTTATTATTGAAACAATTAAGCTAACTGCAGACTGTTGCAAACAAGTTTGCAATTAATATTCGAACTATTTCTAAGAGTAAGTGACCGTAAATTCTGATGTCGCCAAATCATTTTTATTTCGGACGTTATAAAAGAGTCGGCTACATTTTTAGTGCTTTAGAATTAGTAGAAAAAAAGTAATTTAAAAGTAATTTTTTCTAAAGTAATTTTCTTTGTCAATAAAGTTTCATTGCAAACCGAAATCTCAAAATGAAGTCAGTCATATTTTGTTTTATTAAATTATCATTTTGTATATTATATTCGTTTTAATTTTTTAGATGTGTTGTTTTTGTGTAATTTAGTGCAGAATGAGAAAGTGTCTTTATAGTTCAGTCAGTCAGTGGTCTTTAACAATCGACTCTACGTCGTCGTCCAATGCAGTCAAAACATATAAGAGTTTGTTTTCTGGATTCTACTTTGAGAAAGGCTTTTCTCAAGTCATGTGTTGTCGCTCAGAGAGCCTTGCAGGCTTCTCAAGATGTTCGTTAGCCTGTTGGCTGTTCTTAGTTCAACCATTTCCTTTTTCCCTGTCTAAGCCAGAAAAAAAAATTATAATTTGAAGTTCTTGATCGGTCTTGATATAGCGGAGTGAAGTACATAGAAATTCTTTGGTTATGTGAGAAAAAAAAAGTACAAAAACTTTTTCTTTTTTTTTTAATTTTGTCCACTTTAATCTTTGTGGGACAAAATCTACTTTATGCTTAAACCGGTCGAAATAATTCACATTTGCCACTTAGCATCCCCAAGTGTCTTAAGAGGGAAGTCAAGTTCAAATACATCAAAATTAACATAGCGATCCCTAACAGCACAAAAAACAATTATTTTTACGAGGTGTCATTAACACAATAAGTGGAGCATAACATTTTTTAAGTGCGTCGTCAATTTTATGACTTTACTGACAAATTATGATTACCGATGAATTTTGAAACATTTATGGATATAATTTATAAATTACCTTCTCATCAGCACATTTAAAGGAACCCCGGGGGGTTTGTCATAATCACCATTCTTGGCAGGCAGATTGCTGACCGCAGTGACGGTGTTAAATTACACTCCTTTACTCTTATACAGAATACGGATGCATCTAAACAGACCAGCACCCGTGGAGTCCACGGTGCTGGTCTGTTTAGCCACTTCGATGTATTCTTGTGTGATGTGAGTGACTCATACTATTTCCGCCAAAAATTTGTTGAATTTTGTTGATTACGGTTAATAAATAAAATAATATAATTTGATTGTTTTGAATCATTATATGTATAACAATTTTATTGTTTTATTTTATTGTCCGATGTAAAGAGCTACAACTAAATTGTCTTTATTAGAATCTAATGCGCGGCGCAATACAATGGAGTCGTCAGATAAGTTTTCACAAAACTAACAAAATTATAAAAAAAAAATAAGTAGAAATAAGTAATGTATTTCTTGTAAAGACCTTAAAATCAATTTAATTTAATGTTTGATAACCAAACGTCAAACCAAACAAAATTTATGTCATTAAATTAAAATATTTAATATTTGTATTGTAATTTGATTGTTTTGAAAAAATCTAAAACTAACATCGAACCCCTTAATTTTACACCGTTTTTAAATGTTACGGGAAAAATACTGATCACTCGGGAATATATTTTTTCTGGGACCACCTCGAGATCATTCTCTGTACAATAGCAACATAATTTAAAAAATCGGTCCATAATTGACAGAGAAATCGACGAACATACAAAAAAAATATACATACAGCCGAACACAGTACCTACCTCCTTCTTTTTTCAAAGTCGGATAATGAACCAATGAGCGGCGACAATAGTACGAGTGATTCACTCACGATACATCTAAATTGACCATTCCACTAAATAAATCGCTTCACCATAACAATAATGTTTCGTTTCAGAATAACACATTTATGCATTTTACTTTTGATGAAAGAAACTGCAGATGGAGGGACCCGTGTCAAAAGTGTCAAGGTTGAAACTATCCAACCAATCTCTCCGTGCAAATAGCACCGCACGCACTATCTAGAGTTTCTTTCATCTACGGACGGTTCTGCGTCGGTACCATTGCTTTACTTTGACAATGGTATCGACGCAGGACCGAACAGAATGGTACCGACGACGCAGCACCGCCAAGCTTTACTATGACAATGGTATCGAACAAAACAATGGTATAGTCGCAGAACCGGCCGAATTCGGCCTCAGTATGCTCTTCAGCTTCCAGCCGTGTGGTGTGGCTTAGAATTTGTACCACCCCAACTCTTCCCGCGGGTGTTGTAAGAGGCGACTAAGGGATATCCAATCCACTGGGGCGGGCAGCAGCGCTCCCTGCAGAACAATTCTACCACCGAACTGCGATCTCGAGCCCGCTTGTATAGCGTGGGGATTATGGGCATTACCCCCATGAGATAAAAGCCAATGAGACACTTATTAGGGGGAGGCCTGCGTCCAGCAGTGGACCGATGTAGGATGTTGTGGTTGTGTGTGTGATGTGGATGCTCTTCAGTCTAAGATCTCTTGTCAGGATTTTAATCCATTGGTTGAGAGTGTCATGTCAAGTCACCGTGTGTGTCCCGTCCGTAGTCCCCCCTCGGACCGTTCATTCCCCCCGTATGTAACCTTTAAAAGAACAATGCCTCCATCAATTAAGCAATCAACAAGCCATTGTATAAGATTGTTAATATTTACCCTCTATTTGCAAACATGTGGTTACATGGTGAATACCTCTAAATAAGCTGTCTGTGTAAAAAGACTACGGTCTGGGTCGCACCACCGAGGGCAGTGAATGCGTTGATTGGTAAAAAAAAAACGTTTTCTTAGAGCCTTTCTTATCACACTGGCGATTTGCGAGCGATTTTAAGGCGAGTGCACAGCGAGCTTTCTGCGATTGCTTAAAGCGGCGTGCTCGCTGCGTGCACCTAGCTTTGAAATCGTTCGCAAATCGCTCGTAAGGCTGGTGTATAGCCCACGGCCTTGAGAACATCCAGATAGTCCAAATCATCCAAATTTCGAATATAAAATATTTATTCGAAATTTGGATATTTCTTCTAAACGCTCTATACTCCGAAGTTTGCAAAACGATACATTTGAAATTTAGATACCTTTAATTTTTAGGTATTCAATAAATAGCAGTCTCTAACCTGTAACATTCGTAACTCTCGGCGCGCGAGTCACACTCGCACTTGACGGAACTTGTTTATTCGTGCGTCACTAACTACTTTAAACGAACCAAACTAAAGTCTATTAAACTACTCAAATATTAAATTACAATAGAGTGAGTGGTGAGTTAGATTTCATACATTACAATGGTAGGGTGACTGAGTGTCTGTAAGTAGGCGTATTGCGTAACACCCTCCTAACCGCGCTGATATAATTAAAATGAAATAAAATATAGTTAACTTTGTCGCTCTAACTGTGATTTATTTTTAAACCGACGACGGTTAAGGAAGTTGTCAAGTTGACCCGTATAGTACCTTTAAAGTACCCAAACTCGATGTAGAATGTTTGTAAACAAACCACGACACAAATAACTAAAACTCGCCTGCTTGACGTTGAGTTTCAGATATAATTTGTAAGCAATATTTATTGAAGGAAGGTTCTTAAATCGATAAGTATGTAAATTACGTATAAAAAGACGCGCCACCAGAGTGAATTTTAGGTTAAGACGCCTATTACAAAAAAAACGAGAAATTGCACGGTTTCATCGTCAAATTGTATGACTTTCGTTTGTTACTTGAAATAATAATCATTTGTTAATAATAGTTAGTTTTCTCTACTACAATAATAATAAAACAAATTTTAGAAAACTTATTTTTTTATGTATTTATAATCATTCTCCCGATGCATGTTAAGGCTGCATGCATGCTAAAACTCTCGAGACCTGTTTAGGAAGCTCTAACTTGTAGATTCTATTGAATAAGTTCTTTATTCAATCAAATGTATAGAATCTACAAATTAAAGCTTCCCGACCAGAAATGTTCTTAATTGTCGAATATCTTGTACTTAAATAATAATAGAATACATTTTCGTTACATGCCTTTATGTAAAGAAATAAAAAACTGAACCGAACTCGATTATCGACCGAAGAGGCTTCGAAACAAACCACAATATCTCTGAAGTTCTACTATATTTTGACTTATTATTTATACCAAAATAATTATCAACATTTGCTAATCTTTATTGACAAAGAAAATTACAATTCAAAAATAAAAACAAATTAGAACTAGTATTTACAATTGAAACAATTAAGCTAACTGCAGACTGTTGCAAACAATCTACAGGTAGCCCAACTGATCCATATCAATACCAGTCGGAAGCGTCCCCAAGAAGCTGGCTGCATTGCCCCGCTGTATGACAATGCTGATGCGCTGCATTGCATTACTTCACATTTGCTTGAACTACAATGTGAAGTATATTTCTAAATCACTGCTAATTTTTTTTAATGAATCAAAATAGCTTCATTCTTATTTTCAATTAGTTTCAGCCCGCGGCTACGCACGCGCTTTAAGAAAATAGCCTAAATAGCCGGGATAAAAAGTAGCCTATGTCCGTCCCCGGGATACCATCTACCCCGTTGCTAAATTTCATTAAGACGCGTTATCCACTTTGGCGTGAAGAGGTAATAGATATAATTACTTTCGAATTTATAATAATAATATGGATGTTTATGTATAGTCACCCATTTTTCCGCCAATTGTGGACCGATATTGTTGATTCTTTTGTCTTTGTATACAGAATGATCCGTGGGTAGTCCTATATTAGTTTTATTCCCGATGGATTGCTATTTGCCCCGTAAAACTAAAAAAACAACCGTGTAAATATGAAAAACTCAAAAGTCTGTTATTAGTTCATGTTAAAAAAACAATAAAATTGTTATAACCTCGTGTTAAATTTTACAAATCCCTTAAAATACTATCAATTTATGTCCATCCACCCCTTTGTCTAACAACCCCATACATTTGTTACCCCTAAATTCCCTTAGCAGACGCCATAAAATAATTATTTTGTGTTTGCGTGATGTGAAATGGGAGTTGGTGTCATGGACATTGGACACGCAAGGTATTCAGAGAATATGGTATATAATTTGAATTCACAGTCATTCTTTGTCTAGACATTGTTTTAAGAGGGCGCAATGCGCGCCATTTTGTGAAAAAGGTAGAACACGATTTCGCTCAGCATTTTTTTCTTTGAGTATTGTAAGTTCTCTTTGCGTGGAACAATAAAGAGTTGTCTATGTAACGTCCTGAGCATAAAATGTCCAAGATGCAATATGTCTCAGATGTAACAATGCCTAGTCAATTTGACCCGATTCTATCGGCTCCCTCGGCGCATTCGGCCCGAAAGGTGTGCGTTCCTAAAAGTTTAAAAGAACGAGTTAGTAGAGGTATATTTATTCAGAATTCCGTCC
Source organism: Eupithecia inturbata (assembly GCA_963662085.1). Taxonomy (NCBI): domain Eukaryota; kingdom Metazoa; phylum Arthropoda; class Insecta; order Lepidoptera; family Geometridae; genus Eupithecia; species Eupithecia inturbata. Next base: position 2,527,590 of record OY759206.1, on the reverse strand, counting down.
TTCCCTCAGTTGTCACAAGAAATAACAGAAATACATATATGGTTTCGATGAAAAATCCAATATCCTAATGTAGTACAGTCGCCGATAGGAGGCTACTCGGGAGGAGTAAACTGAATAAACCGCCAAATGCGGTTTGACTCGACCACGAAGGGTTCAGCCAACTTTTTCAAAAAACATCAAATTTTGTTTGTTCGGAGACCCCTTTAAATTTTTAACTTTATTATATTTTTAGTATTTGTTGTTATTGCAGTTGAAGTCTTACTTATTTAGAGAAAGTTTCATGTATGTACCTAATGTGGTTCAAGAGATAACCTTGACAAACGAAGAGAAAAATAATTAAAATTTTAAATGTATGATTTTAAAGAAGATGATCTACTCTATTGGTAAGCTATTGTTATATTAAATTAAATAAGGTATATCGGTGACAAAATCATTTAAAATTCGTAATAATTCACATTTTTGTATTTTAAATTTTTATAGTAAGATACCAAAACCAAACATCTTTCTAACTAACTATTTTCCTAATGATCTTATTGATTGGTTATTATTTATTGTTAATTAGATATATCAGTATTTTCGTAATATTAAAAGCTTCAAAACTGATACTGAAAGGGAAATTAAGAAAACCTCTTACAAGTTATCTTGGCAGAACGCGTACAATGACGTACATACTGTATTAATCGAAATATTTTCTTAACTAACTATTTGGACAACGAAATTTCCTAAAATTATTATTAATTAACATAAGTGTAATAAGTGGTTCATGATATTAACGGGTTTGAAAAGTACTGTTTTTGAGCCAAACTGCACATGGAAGGCGTAAACACAAAGGAATTTTCAATATGTAATCCGAATAATAAATATATTTATTTTAAGATGATTGTCTATGATCTATGGCCCAATGGCCTTGAAAACACAAAATAATTATCTGTAGCCGTATACATTATTTGTTTTATTCGTGAAACGTACCATTTTCATAAAATACTTTGGACAAATATTTGAGTGAAAGAAAAATACTCAAAATCAACAGCGTTTAGAAAATATATCCGAATTTAGAATAATTTTTTTAAATTCTAAATTTGGATATATCTTCTTAACGCTATTGAGTTTGAGTATTTTTCTTTCACTTAAATATATGTCAAAGTATTTAACACAAATGGTACGATTCACGAATAAAACAAATTATTTATACGGCTACAGATAATTATTTTGTGTTCTCAAGGCCGTTGGGGCATACAACAGCCTTAAGGGATGAAACGTTGGTGTTCTTCCAACACAAATAAGGTTCGTAGTTAACCCGCTTACATCCGTAATGAATTCGTCAAACTACTATAGTTTTCATAGTAAAATTATTTTAATATTTCTCTCCCTGACTGTACCATATCTTGCTATGAAACCTTACCTGAAAATATTCGTTACCTACATGTTCCCGCATATTGTTCATGTCTTGACGAGGCAGGTTTCAGGAAGACGGTACCCGCTATCTAACGGTGGTAATGTTGGACGAATTAACAATCTAATTTTGTTATATTTTTTATTATTAATTATCTTTGTTTATTATAATTTAAAGAGCCTAGCTCTTGCTGGTTTAATAATGCACTTTCCTCCACTTTTCTCTCCAATGCATTGTCATTTACTTCTGTACAATAAGACATGACGGCGACTTTCTCCTTGATCTGACTCATGTAGCAAGTTTTTGGTGTTTCCCTTTGTCGTCTTCCTTCTACTTTTTGTTTTGTTTACATTTATTTGTTTACAGTAAGATAACAAAGTCAAAGTCAAAAACTCTTTATTTCCATAAATACAATAAATGTACACTTAGAAAAGGTCAAATTCTTAATAATTAAACACTGACACGGAAATAAAGTGATATTTTTGATTTCAGTCGCTTCGGACTAAAGTAAAGAAGCGACGAAGAATCCTTTAGCCTGTTAGTTGTTATTTTTCGAGTAGGAGCAAATCCCGTCCCAAGCTTTTTTATCCTCTAGAGTCTAGATAATCTGATATTTTATAGACGGCCTTATTAATTTTAATATTCCTACCCTTCTTTACTTTGTAGTATTATTTATTTTGTACCTTAGCTACTTCATTATTTAACATTACTTCACTCTGACGACCTCAGTGGCGCAGCGGGCAAAGGCCCGCCTGCGACGCAGGAGGTTGTGGGTTCGACTCCCATCTCAGGACAAACAAATGTTTGTATGATCTGTATTTGTGCCGTTAACGATGCACGCATGTTTAGTCGGTCTCGTAGTAACGTTAGTTTTAATAATAATATTAAATTAGAATGCGTTGACACATTTACATTTTTAGGTTTAGATATTGACATAAATATTAATAGGGAAAACCATATTTTATCTATATATATAAAAGAAAGTCGTGTTAGTTACACTATTTATAACTCAAGAACGGCTGAACGGATCTCGGTGAAATTTGGCAGCGAGGTAGATGGTATCCCGGGGCCGGACATAGGCTACTAATTTCTTCTAATTTCTGTAAATAATAATATTTTCAGAAATTAGATTAAAAGAGATGCTTTCGGAAAAATGCTACTACGAACTAAATGGTTTTTAAGTGATATTTTTGACAACTTGTAATTAAAATCTTGCATTAATTTATTTGATATACGGTACTTACCTTTCATACCATTATACTAAATTAGTAAATTATATAACGTATCTGGCCGTCTACCATTGCAACATCCTAAATGGGTACATATTGTGTGTATTTCTTAATAATATAAACAATAAGTCCTGACAAATTTATGTACCATAATATGATGCAATAAATAAATAAATAAACGTCAAAGTTATCTTACGGCCGTCATAAAACGAACGTAATTTAAAAAACGCTGGTAATATGATCAACTTTACCGACTTCGCGCTCATCTCCCTTGAGCTTGACAACACTTACTTTGTAAGAGAGTGTAGGTGTATGTATTTTTTGCCACCTTGTATTATGTCTTAGCTCTGTTTTGGTTTGAAGAGAAGTGTTTTTTTAGTTTTAAGTTACCATAATTTTAAGTTAATTTACTTTAAGCGACTACTTATCTGTCTTACTATAAGAATATAGTTAAAAATATTTTATTGTCATTCTATTTCCTTATCATCAAGATAATAAGTAATTAATGAATTTTATTTTGTTTCAGGTAATAAATCAATGAACTTTAAAAAATGGCGAACGAATTGTAAGGTATCGTAACGAACTCTATGGAATTTTGATAGTTTCCAAAGAATCGGCCCCTTCACCCAGCTCGTGGATGTCGTAAGAGTCGATTAAGAGAACCTACCAAAGCAAGGCAGCAGCTTCCTTCTGTGTATTATTTAACACCTCCACTGCGAGGACCAATCCTTGTGGAAACGTTGGTGTTCTTTCAACACAAACAACTTTGCTTTTAAGCAAATGGTGCGCAGGCTTTTTCTTAAGAGGATTTTATACCAATAGTTTTTTTTCTATTTCATAAATTGTGTTTTGTTTTGTTTCTTCTTTTATATTTATGCTTTAGTAGGTACTTAGGTATTATAGACATCTATATTTGTAAATTAATATTAGCACGCGAACCCCCTGTAAAACATATGTTTTTGATCGGCAGGTAGAAAATGCCTCGGCATTAAGCCCACCCTATGTACCTTAGTGCAATAAAGTGTTTAAATCTATCTATATACATATATAAAAGAAAGTCGTGTTAGTTACACTATTTATAACTCAAGAACGGCTTAACGGATCTCGGTGAAATTTTGCAGCGAGGTAGATGGTATCCCGGGGCCGGACATAGACTACCTTTTATTCCGGAAAAAAGCGTGCGAAGCCGCGGGCTGCAGCTAGTAATATAATAAAAAAGGTTCGTAGTTAACCCGCTTACATTCATAATTAATGATCTATCTTGTTGAACCGTGAGATGATGTCAAATTTAATTTCCACAGTACATTATTCACCGTAGAAAAAAAAAAAAAAAAAAAAAAACTCTATTTGCATAAAATGTATATTGTTTACATGAACAATTTTACATACATAAGAGGCAGTCATTCATTATTATGCACTTAATGCAGCCCGCGGGTTCGCATGTGTTATTCCCGCATACATAACCCCATTCCATTCCCATTCTGTTTTTCCGCATTTTATTTTAATTTTGATTTTATTGTGACATTTTTTATATTTTATGTATTATCTGAAATAAATGGGTTAATAATAATAAAAACCTAGTTTTTTAAGGGGCGAGACTAACGGGTTTGGTTGTCAAACTAGGCACGGGATCCCCGTGGTAAAAAACTGGAATTACATAAAATTCTAAATTTTTTCTTTGGTTGCTTTATCTGAAAATATGATTGCAAAAATATGTACGATAAAAAAATATATTAAAGTGCACTGTTTCGCACATAATTTGGTCGAGATCTCAGGAACCCTGCGTTCTATTGAAATTGTTTGTTTTGATTCGTAGGTTTTTACTAATTATTTACTTCCTTGAATCACTTTATTCATAAGTTGGGTAGTTTTCTTGTAAATTATCAAAAACTTGATATTTGCGCTTACGCCGTTCTAAAAACGGTTGCTCCTTCCCGCTCCTATGATCGCGAAATCCTTTGCCTATCCTTTTCATAAAATTGCGCGCAATACGCCCTCTTTAATGAAAGGTGTTCTTAGGGTTCCGTATCCGAAGGGTGAAAACGGAACCCTATTACTAAGCCTCCGCTGTCCGTCCGTCAGTCCGTCCGTCCGTCTGTCATAGTGCTTTATCTCATGAACTGTAAGAGGTAGACGGTTGTAATTTTCAGAGAATGAGTATTTCTCTTGCCGCTCTATCAACAAATAATAAAAATAAAATAAACATAAAAAAATCAAAAAAGGGGGCTACCATACAAAAAACGTTATTTTTTTCTTTTTTGCTCTTAATTTGTCAAGGCTGTATCTCTTGAACTACAATAGGTAGGCACATGAAACTTTCTATAAATAAGTAACACTTTAACTGTAATAATAACGATTACTAAAAATAAAATAAAGCTGAAAATTTAAAGGGGTCCAGTAGTGGACCAATATAGGCTGTGGAGATGGAGATACTTAATATTATTTTGAAAGTAACTCTGTCTGGTTACCTTTTCACGCCTAAACGGCTGAACGGATCTCAATGAAATTTGGCAGGGGGAAAATGGTATCCCGGGGACGGACATAGGCTACTTAAAAAGTGAGTGCGAAGCCGCGGGCAGCAGCTAGTTATATAAATGCGAAACTTGATGATATTTAGATGTTTGTTCTTCACGACAAAACTACTTAACCGATCGGGCTGAAACTTTGAATAGATGTGGTTCTATACCTAGATTAACATATAAGCTGCTTTTATTCCGAAAAGAACGCGTGCAAAGCCGTGGGAGAAAGTTAGTAAATAATCAATCAGAATAAATTCAGATTGCTACAGGAAAAAATCTTCTAGACAATAGGTACCATGTATTATGCTTTGCCAGGTCTTGATCTACATATATGCAAATTTCATTCCGATTCGTTCAGTAGTTTTGGCTTTGTTACAATCCATCCATTCAAACATCCAAACTTTCGCATAATACGAGATTCTGCCCGCGGCTTTGCACGCGCTTTTCCGGGACAAAAGATAGCCTATGTCCTTCTCTGGTATATTATTAGCTCCCTGCCAAATTTCATCGAGATCCATCTAGCCGTGAAAAGCACAGACAGACAGACAGGCAGAGTTACCTTTGAATTATAATATTAGTGTGGATTATTGTGACGCAGACAATATAGCACGCTGTCAGCATAATAATGTGGCAGTGACAGATTACTTAGGTATTTTGAGTTAGGTTCGGTTTGGGTCGATGTCCTGAGTTTAGGCCCTATAGGGTATCCAATCCCGCGAATGCGAAATCTGCACCAGTTTTGCGGGATCAGCGGGATTTAGGGACTGAAAAGATTTATATGTATTGAAATCAAAGAATATTTTTATTTTTTTGTACCTATCAATTTTTTTATAATGTACCTACTTTCTTTCTTTCTAATATGCCTTATTGAAAGGCGATAGTCGTGTGGTATATATTGCTAGGTTAGAATTTGCGCCACACCAACTCTTCTCGCGGGTGTCGTAAGAGGTGACTAAGGGATATCCACCGGGGTTGGGCAGCAGCACCCCCTGCAGAACAATTTTACCAAGGAACCACGATTCCGAACCCGCACGACTAGCGTGGGGATTCTGGGCATTACCTCCCCCATGATAAAAGCCAATAAGGCGCTTATCAGGAAGAGGCCTGCGTCCAAAGTGGACCAATATCGGCTGTTGATGTAACAGGCGATTAAACCACTTTCTTTACTTTCCTTTCCGCGGAACTTCGCCAGTTATACTATAACTGGCGGATTTAAATAGACAGATAGATAAAAGTTTTTATTTGCAACTTCTGACACACATGTAGATCAGACTGCAGCAATTATGCAGTATACGCTAGTAAAAAGTAAATAAGTGTTTTTTTTTTTCATATTTTGTTACAGCATGGGATCCCTCACGAGTACAGGCATTTTTACACGAATTTGAGCGTACAGGTTAAAAAAGCAAAATGAAAGATTTTGTTCCATTTCCGCGGATTCTCGGGATGATGACCTTAATGCAGCAAGCTTGCGGGATTGGGATTTTGATTCGGGATTGGATTCCCTAGTCCTATATTAACCAAGTTATTCTGTTCTAGACTATGTTCTAACTTGGATGTGTTTTCGGAGCAGAGAGAGCTTCTCGTAGTTATAATGGAGTTTTTGCCCACCGGGCGCGTAGTTTTAAAATTGAGAAATACGACCCCAGCAGTGACCATCGAAAACTCTAGCAATTCCAAAAGTATAAATACCTACTTCTGCAGAAAGGAAAAAATATACACACTATAAAATAGTATATTTTATAGTGTGTGTTTTGTTTACAATTTTTTTTTTTTTTTTTTTTTAATTACGTATTTACATTATCATTACAGTGCAGCACCAAAGCGACAAGGAAATATAAAATTAGATACAAAATAACACTTAACATTAATAAAATTACATCAACTATAACTTAATACTACAGCTTAAACTGAACAAATTTACTTATTAATTACTATGCGTCCTCTCCAAAAACCGCATCTCTGAATTTTGGCAAGGACATATAAAATAAATCAACATCCTCATCTGCACATAAACTATTAATAGCGCGAAGGGCCCGTGTGAACGAATTATATCTTGAGTATTGCTGAAGTATTGGTACCTTTATTACAATGACCTCCACATACGAAAAAATTGTAAAAAATTAGATAAAATTAAAAAACATCTCAAGTTTAATATATTCACAGGGTAAGCAAAAGCTCTGGTTTTACGCCACTTTTTATGCTCTAATAACGCGTGCGAAGCCTCGTACAAAAGCTAATTATAGAAATAGAAATTCTATTTCTATCCTATTACATTATAAAGTCGAAAGTTTGTATATCTATAAAAGCTAGATAAATAAAATATAAGGAAAAACATGCCACGTGTAATTAAAATGTCCTAATGTAGCTTACGTACTTACTGCGGTAATGGGAGCTCCGCTAATCATGGTTTGTGACGTCACAGATCCACGAACAATGGACGACATAATGGCATAATGCGAAAAGAAAACCCTTTTGGTACACGACGAAAGCTTCTTATTCCATGGCGAGATCAGTCAGCCCCTAGTAGTAGCAGTAGTTTATTGTATTAAGTATAATCAGTCATTATTATTTATTATTTATTAAATAGGACATCCAACATGAGATCACACAACGCAAGTTAGTAACAAACAAGTAACAAGGTTCTTAAATCTATGTGTCTCTATAATTTAGGAAGTCTCAGCGTGTGAGTAACAAAACAATAAATAAGATTTTTTTTTTAACTGTACTTACAAAATAGCTACAAAAATAAAAGGAAAAGTATAATACAAAGGGTAAAGGAATATTTAAAAAATGCTTATGACTAAAATCTGTCTACTAGTAGGTACCTTATAACTAGTTATAATTATAATATAACACAAGCTCTGCTTACAATACAATACAAATTTATAAATACTGTGAGCTTATTGAATGTATTCACGGATAGATAACAGACTGGTATAATAATAAATAAATAAACAATGCTGGACAATCCACACAGCATCATCTAGCCCCAAGCTAAGTAGAGCTTGTGTTATGGGTACTAGATGACTGATATACTTAATACAATACATTACATAGATATATATTTTTTATTATATATAGAAAGTACCCAGAACACCTGCAAGAAATATTTCCATTTTATACACACTCTTGTTTCAAGGCGGGAATCGAATCCGAATAATAAACAGGCTTGAGTATGTGTGACTAATCAAGATGTATCACCTATAGATAAATAAGTATTTCTTCTTAGTTAAGTAGTAGGTACCGAGTAAGTACTGGTAAAAAAAAAATATCTGAGCGTCTGGTCGAAGCGACGCGCGACCCGAGAGCTGGTGGGTATCTGGCGCAGCGCATCAGCATTGCCATACAGCGGGGCAATGCAGCCAGCGTCTTGGGGACGCTTCCGACTGGCATTGATATGGATCAGTTGAGCAAACTTAGATTGATTACAACGGTCTGCAGTTAGCTCAATAATTGTTTCAATAATTAATTGTAACTGCTAGTTCTAATAAATCACTCGATCACCACTAGGACCATCACGCGTAAAATGTTAACAGAACCCATATTTAGTAACATCTATGGCCAAAGAACGGCCCAATATCTAATCTACTCGTATCTATTCTATCTAATATATAAAAGAAAGTCGTGCTAGTTACACTATTTATAACTCAAGAACGGCTGAACGGATCTCGGTGAAATTTGGCAGCGAGGTAGATGGTATCCCGGGGCCGGACATAGGCTACCTTTTATTCCGGAAAAAAGCGTGCGCAGCCGCGGGCTGCAGCTAGTAATTTACAAATCGAAGCGACTTACTTACAATATTTAGGCAATTGTATGTTAAACTACAGTAGGTAATAATAAATTCGACGTAAAAAAGAAGAGAACCCAGTTCTTAGACCAACCTGAAATAGGCTTTACGGCATTTCTAACCAATTTGTGTAACTAATTTTTGTAAGAAATTAGTTACATAAATTGGTTAGCAACAAATGATCTATCTATCTAATTTGTTTCTATTAATTGATTGTAATTTTCTGTGTTAACAAAAGGATTAAAAAAAAATAGTCTTAAAGAAGACAGTAATATTAAATTACCACATCCATTCTTCCACGCTTTCTGGTCCATTAGTAGAGATGTGAGGACACCGCTAAGTAAATGACCAGTCCTTGCTGTAGCGCTCACCTTTTTGATATACTTTTTTTTAAATTCAGATATTTAATATTCAGGTTTAATTTAATATTCAATGATTATACGGACACTCGTATAATCATTGAATATTAAATTAAACTGAAAATAAAATAATTATCTTAATAGTAATAAAGAATATTCAAAATATTTTGACGTTTATTACAATAAACCGCCTCGTGCGAGTCGACTCGCACTTGGAGGATTCCGTACCGTAAAAATCAGCCAAATTTTTCAAAGAACATAAAATTATCACTGGTTCGGAAACCCCTTTAAATTTTCAACTTAATAATATTTTTAGTATATGTTGTTACGATTATGACAGTTGAAGTGTTACTTATTACCTAATATATAATAAATAAGCTTCATGTGTCTTCCTATTTTGGTTCAAGAGCCTTGACAAACGAAAAACAAAAATAGACAAAAAACACTTTTGTATGGAAGCCCCCTTTTAATTAGATATTTACTTTATTTTTTTATCTGCTGTTATAGCGGCAAGAGATTTTATGAAAATTTAACTGTCTACCCCTTATGGTTCATAAGATAGAGCCCTGTGACAGACGGACGGATGGACGGACAGCGGAGGCTTAGTAATAGGGTTCCGTTTTCACCCTTCGGGTACGGAACCCTAAAAACTAGGAAGGGACTACGAATTCCTAAATTTATACACTTTTTTTAAGGTTAACAGGACTAATAGTAATCCCTCGGGAATAAAATTAATATGAGACCACCTCGGGCTTAATCTCTATACAAAACCAAAATAATCATCAAAATCGGCCCACAATTGACGGGGAATTCGGTAAACATATAAACAATAAAAAACATGCTTCAGAATTGTGAAACTGCTTCATTTTTCAAGTCGGTTAATAAAATAAACTTTAATTAATCTCAGTGCAGAAAATAAGCATCATCTAGCCCCAAACACAAGCTGTACTTTGGGGTTAGATGATGCTAAACTTTTTTAATTTTTGTAACGCGTTCACTGCCCAGCCTCGGCGGCGATAAATGCGGACCTGCAGATGGACATGTGCAGCACTGGCCATGAAAGTGTTATAATAGCAAAGCAATAGGTACTAGTAAGTACACTTAATTTTGATACAGCATCAAGCTGAAGATTGGGCGCTATGGCGCTCGTTAGGGGAGGCCTATATCCAGAAGTGGGATGCTGATCAAACTTCATAGTATGCAGAGCGTTAAAGCTATTTAAAAGTAAAATTTATACTGGAATCATGGCCGAAATAAATCAAAATATCTGAGATACAGATGGGACCAAAAGCTTGCCCAATGGTTCGTGTAAAGATACTCACTGTTAATGCGTCGCCCGTTTCGTTCCGGACTTGGCTGGACGCTCTAGCGCGCGTCTCAAAGTGAGTAAGGTGCGCAATATGACGGCGACCGCTGTCCCCTAGACCGAGGCGTTAGTAAATTAATTTGCTCAGTTCATTATTCTTCGTTTACCACTTTTCATATAATCCTTCTGGGAGGGAACTATTTACTTAGTGCACTGAGTTGGATTATTGTTGTTGATGGACAATACAAAAGGTAATTAAATAAAAATAAATAAATAATGCTGGACAATCCACACAGCATCATCTAGCCCCAAGCTAAGCAGAGCTTGTGTTATGCGTACTAGATGACTGATGATTTTATTGACGATGATTTTGTGGAGCAGCGGGCGAGGGTCCGCTTGCGACGGGAGATTAGGGGTTCGATTCCCGCCTCGGGACAAATGTTTGTACGATCTGCAGATATGTAGATTATCCACCAATATTTTAATATATTTTTTTCTGAATCAGTTATAAAAATATCTTCAATATAATGGTTTACCTAGATCGGTAAACGATTTAATGCATTTTGTGAGAATTATAACATGTACGAGAAATCTGAAAAAAAAAAGTTACCATACTAAGAAGTTTAGTCTATATAGCAAACGTTAGGAGTATTTTTCACAAATCCACCTTTTAAAGTACAACCAGGAACAAAAGTACAATGTTCCAGAGCGTTAAAGTGGGCGCCACTTGTGATCACTAACGAGCGAACGTACACGGAAACGCTTTTAAACGCGACTGTACTGCTTTGTAAAGTTTCCGATGAGGGCGAAAAATGGAAAAAGTGACGACGCACACTGTGCGACTTGCGACCGCGACAGCCCGGCGAGAAGTCGCAAAAACGGGCGAATAAAGGTTTTTCTTAAAAAAAAAATCAAATTGTTCGACCCGACGGAAAAAAGGCCGGCTTTATTAGAAATGTTTGTTTATACTTAGTTGTTATGTTAGGGCAATAGGTGGACAACGTATGTGAGAGAGATCGCTCTTGAGCGATAAGACCGCCAATTATCGCTTATTCCATAACTATTCGTTTGTAAATTTTTTCTAAGTTAAGTGTGCAATAAAGTATTATCTATAATAAATTATCTATAATAATTAGTATTATCAAACAAATTGTCAAAACCTTCTTGTGTAAAAAGGCCTACTATAGAGGTAAAATATCAGATTATCTAGAGGATAAAAAAGCTTGGGACGGGATTTGCTCCAACTCGAAAAATAACAACTAACAGGCTAAAGGTTTCTTCGTCGCTTCTTTACAATTTATTTGTACTAATTAATTATTAATTAGTACAAAATAGGTCTTATCATATTATGTCAAAGCAACATGTGCCCCGAGCACTGCAATTTGGAATATAAATTCTAGATTTCTGAAAAATTCCAGAACAAATATGTTGTAATAAATAAATAATATAATTGGGCTACCTGTAGATTGTTTGCAACAGTCTGCAGTTAGCTTGATTATTTCAATTGTAAATACTAGTTCTAATTTGTTTATATTATTGAATTGTAATTTTTTTTTTGTCTATAAAGTATGTTGATTTTAAATAATATATAATTTGGAACATACGACCCATGTGTATTTTCTCACTGCGACTAGTCGTATAGTGTGCGCTGCCACTAGTCTCAGATGTGAGCGAAAAATAGCGAGTCCTAACATAGTGAGAAATGAAAAGGATTTTTAAAGTTTTAAAACAATGGAGTTTTAGTGGAAAACTTTGAAAAATGAACGGTTTTGTTTCTTTCTTTAAGGTTTCTTTCCACTTAGCCTCAGGTTGTTCGGTAGTTCAGAGTAAGGTGCTTTTGGGATCGGTTTGACAGTAATAATCTACCACCACTCATTTTCTTGTGTTTTTTATTCGTAATCAACGCAGCCAATGAGCGCCGAAAATATTAATAAAAAAGAATGAAAGAAATAAAATTATTTATTAGACACGATACACAAACAAACTTAAGTACAGAATTAATTAAATTTGGTACACCCCCTGCCTTTCTTAAATTCACTTAATTCTTTCCATCCAAAGGTTGCCTGGACGAAATCGCTTCTTAGCGATAAGGCCGCCAATTGTACTCGTGCCTTATGTAATGTCTTTTGTATTGTATTTTTGTTGCTGTACAATAAAGTATTTTCGTATTGTATTGTATTGTAAAAGAAATAAAATACTACTTAGTACTATGTAGATAACAATCGGACAGACAAAAACATACACCAGCTATACCCAAGAGATTTTGTCGACAGATGTGGCGCGGCGGGCGAAGGTCGGCTTGCGACACAGGAGGTAGCTGGTTCGATTCCCGAATATTTGTTCGGGGTATTCCGGGTTCTATGTATAATAAAAAATTTCTATGTAGTATATCAGTTATCTAGTACCCATAACACAAGCTCTGCTTAGCTTGGGGCTAGATGATGCTGTGTGGATTGTCCAGCATTATATATTTATTAAGTATCCAATTAAAATCGCCGCGGTTTCAAATTTTCGTAAAATTTGCATGTACAAATAACCACTTGCAGATTAACTGCAACCTGTTTTTAATGGCGATGAAATATAAGATACTAGCTGCCGCCCGCGGCTTAGCACGTGCTTTTTAAGTATCCTATTTTCGTTCCCGGGGTACCATTTACCTCCCTGCCAAACATGGAGATCCGTTCAGCCGTTTAGGCGTGAAAAGGTAACTGACAGACAGACAGAGTTACTTGCGAATTTATAACATTAGTATGGATAATTTGGATGTTCTGAAAAAATTAAATACCGACTCCCTTAATTAATAGAATACCTTAATTTTAGACTGTTTTGCGAGATAAATACTAATTAATCGGGAATAAAAAAATGATGGGACCGCCTCGGGATCATTCTCTATACAATAGCGAAAGAATTTCAAAATCGGTCCATAAATGACTGAACAATATATATATATTTTTTTTTATATTATTTTGTTTTGGTTTGGGCGTAGAGATATAACATGACGGAACCACTTAGCCTAAACCTTTACGCTCTAGAACTTTTTACAATAGAATCAAACTTTCACAATAAAAATTACACAGTAGATTACTATTCATATGAAAATAGACACAAAGTCGGTGGTTCAGAGTGGATTAGGTCGAAATAACATTAATATACACACAAAAAGACACACCAGCACTCTTAAAATTGTAAAATTGCAGACGAACATTATTTATACATAGCGCCGAACATAGAACTTCCTTTTTTCGAAGTCGGTTAATAAGCGTTATCTATGTATTTATCCACTTGCCTTGCCAGCCCTAGTGGTCACAAACACCTTACATTCAGACCTTGTAATTAACACAATTAGTGAAGTAGGTAGTACCTCGCCCTAATATTAATGGCGGCCATATTTTACCCGTAACCCGACTTTGGAGGTGTGTCACGGAATGAGGGTAATGTTTCTTTTATGACATACTGTCAAATAATCAGGTTACTTAGTAGGTAATGGTATTTTTATCCGACTTCGCAAATAGGAGGAGGTTCTATGTTCGTTGTTTTTTTTTATGTATGCTCGCCGATTTATCCGTCAATTAAGGACCAATTTGGATGATCATTTTGCAGTTGTATAAAGGAGATTCCGAGGTAGTCCCATGAAATTGTATTCCCGAGGGGTTACTCGCTATCCCGCAAAACTTAAAATAGTGTACTTAGGATTAAGGGATTCAAAGTGGTTTTCAGTATATCCACAATCACATTATTTCTCTTGCCGAATAGAGCGTTTTCTTTATGTCAGAAAATAGTTCGACTGGACTGAAAAGATGGCGCTTTTAGTTGGAAATTAAATAGCATAGACCCTGCACAACCTGACAAACACTCTACCTTATATAGACAAAGATCCCTGCCATCTATTGAGCGTTAAGGTAAATAGAGGTTATCTTCTTTGTAAAACGCCTTATTAAAGTTGATAGAGCACTCGTTTGACCCGAAAAACAGGTTTTTACTTAGTTCAGGCACACGCATTATTTAATTCCATTAGAATTTAAGATTATGAACGTTGTTATTTTATTTTTTTATTAAGAGACGCTCAAAACATATTACAACCACAAAAATAACAATGTTTCAATAATGTAGGTCTACAACTTGATTGTAACACAACCTATGTGCATACTGGAATAATAATATTACAAGCAGAACATGTACAGCAAAAAGGTAAATCGTATAATATTTAAAACAAAAGTAAAGGAATGAAGTTATTACGCTCACCTTCGTGGTAATGTAGGTTGGTATAGTACTTAATTCCACAATAATGTAAACACAGAATCAGGGACTTAATTGAATTGAGTTGTTAAGAGTTCTGATAAATTGGCTCAAACTCGGAACAAAAATGATCTGTCTAGTTCAGTTCAAAGATCTTTATTTCTCATTCACAACAAACTGTTACTTACATGAGAAACTTATGCTAGTATGTTATTATGTTATTTTCGTCTCTTATGGTTTAGTTTAGTAGTGTTACATCTTCGGATATATACCTTTGCAATTTAGTTTTATACACGCCAAACGTTCCAGCTCCTTTAATATCTTCAGGTAGCCTGTTATAAAATTGGGCACCTGCGAAAGTAATCGTCCTTTTACCCAGCTGAGTTCTAATTGTAGGCAAAACAAGATGGCCACCTCTTCCTCTACTGTATTTACTGCGTAGTTGGCTTTTTTTGATGAATGTGATGTTTGTAGTTATGCCCTAGTTTAGTTCTAAATTATTTTGAATAAATTAATATTATTAATTTGGCAAGAGAAATGAGTGAATACCCTGCTGCTGTATATATTGCCTCCGACTTGGACGAAGTCCTTACAAGTCTTGGTATGGTAGGTATGCGAACTGGTGAACTATTTCAGGTACTACAGTACAAGTTGGGCTAACTCGAGTAAAAGCATTCAAACGGACCTCTTTGTGTCACATCTCATCATACCCTACCCTGTTGAAGTGTCCATACTTTTTGATTTTAGAAGATTTAATTTTAAAAGTAAATTTAATTCATGTATTAATTGAGTTTATATAAAAATCGTAGCTTAGAGTAGATTTTACACCTTACAATGTTATATTCGGCTTTGCGAATACCAAACTGGGTGTTCGTAAAACCGAATAAATAATTTCGAGCACAGTTGGTTAAGCAATAATTTACTAACAGCTTGGCCATAGAAAAATGTTTAGTAAAATTAGCATTGCTGGAAACTGAAACGATCTATTGTCAAGATATTTGGTAAATAACTTGAATGATTGATCAACTTGAATAAAAAATAGTAATCTTTGCTCAAAATCAGCGTAATAAGCTAATAAGTTCATCAGAAATATTAACTGCGTTCGAAAAACCGGCAATTAAACAAAACTGGGTCAAAAATATGGGAACCAAATGCCACAATAATGATGTCATAGTGTCATTTGATCACACTGTTCGTGTCCGTATGTTTGTTGCTTCTTTACGCTAAACGAGCTTTCTTAAAATTTGGTACCTACCTACTAGGAAGGTTAGACATTTTATACAGTTGTAAGAAAACTATTAGCTTTTTACAAAGCAAAACAAACCTAAATGAAAAATTGGTTTTGATAGTCAACTTTCTTGCAACCATCCATCCATCCATACTAATTTTTCGCTAAGCGAATAAAGCCCTTAAAAAAAAAAAAAACTCAGAATAAAAAAAAAATATTATAAATTCGAAAGTAACTCTGTCTACCGGTCTGTCTGTTACCTTTTCCCACCTAAACGGCTGAACGGATCTCAATGAAGCTTGGCAGGGAGGTAAATGGTATCTCGGGGACGGACATAAGCTACTTAAAAAGCGCGTGCGAAGTCGCGGGCAGCAGCTAGTTGCAATACAATTAATTCGCCACTTGTCCTGGAAAAAAGTGAAGTATGGTTACTACAAGTAACTCAAAAGTGATTTAGTTAAAGGGGTTCAGTCAACGTCACGGTTTGGAACTTACAAGATATTGCATAATAGTTTCTACACAAGATTTCTTTTGCCGCTTTATATGCGCATCCTACTAATTTTAAAAAGGCGACGTTTTGTGCCGTTGTGAAGTGTTTGTGCAATGGTGCAAAGACAACGCCTTGTTTTGGCTGTTTTTGCTCTTCGTTTATGAAGGCTCTCTTGAAGCACAATAGGTAGACACATGAAACATTCCATAAATAAGTAACGCTTCAACTGTAATAAAATAACAACAAATACTAAAAATATAATATACTTGAAAATTTAAAGGGGTCTCCTAACGAATTAAAATTTGATGTTCTTTGAATAAATTGCCTGATTTTTACGGTACAGAACACTTCGTGTGCGAGCCGACTCGCACTTGGTTTATTTTAAAGTGGGAAATACAAATCTAATATTGTTTACCTACTTTTCAAGATCACAGAACCCATTAATGTCGACGACAATACTAAGACAGCGTTTAAAACTAAATTAGTGATATGGACACTTAGCCGACTTCAATAGACTGTAATTGATAGTTATGACGACCCAGTTCAGTTTGTCCCACGGTTTCAAAAATGTTGCCAAACAACACGCAACTTTGACCTCTATTGTAATAGTCATAATAGCAACTGGTTTAAATTCTAAGTCCACAAAGATATTTACGAAAGTACGTCCACTGTTGAACGCCTCCCCGAATAATGAGTGGTCCTTCCATTAGTGAACAAAAAAAATAAGTGAAGAGAAAATCAATAACACCTTATGTGTTACTAGCTGCTGCCCCCGGCTTCGCTCGCGCTTTTTAAGTATCCTATGTCCGTCCCCGGGACACCAACTACCTCCCTGCCAAATTCCATTGAGATCCGTTCAGCCGTTTAGGCGTGAAAAGGTAACAGACAGACAGATAAGTGTTACTTTCGATTTTATAATATTAGTATGAATTTGATAATAATTTGTAGTATTAAATTTGTCTTAGTGTTTATTTATAAGCCTAAAGAAATACAGTTATTGACTTCTGACTTCTGGAGCTCCTCTGGTGGATTCCTTTAGTCGACTCTTACGACATGCACGGACTGAGTTGAAGGGGAATTCTTACGCTGCGACTGCCACAGCCAGCTTACCTAAATGGGTGCAATGCGCGCCATTTTGTAAAAAGGATAGTCACAGGATTTCGTGTTCATAGGAGCGGGACAGAGCATACGCTTTTCGAACTATGTAAGCGCAAAAATCAAGTTTACCTCTATGGTTATTTACAAGAAAAAAACATAACTTATGAAGAATCTGGTTCAAGGAACCAAATAATTATTAATAACCTACGAATCAAAACATAAATTATTTCAATAGACCCCCTGCGGTTCCTGAGATCCCGACCAAATTATGTGCGAAACAGTGCACTTTCCTAATTTGTTTTATCATATTTTTTTTGTTTATTTTATTTTCATACTCAAGGAACCAAAGAAAAAATGTAGAATTTTATGTAAATCGAGTTTTGTACCACAGGGATCCCGTGAGTACTGAGATCTAGGCCTAGCCTGACAACCAAACCCGATAGGTTATAGTCGATAGGCCCGCCTCGCCATAATATACCTACCTTGCAAGAAGTAACAGTATTTTAATAAACACTTAAATTGCATAACATAATGTAACCTCCTTAAAAGTAGGGCACACGTACGATTCTATTGTTAAGTTTGTTCACAGACCACGTAATATTTGACAGTTGTACTTTTTACACGTACTTTATACCGTTTCGTGCCCTCTCAAGAGTGAAACAAGCTGCGTTTGCGCAGATTTTGCAGTGACAACATATTAACTCCATATTGGTCACTATGTTTTGTATTGTATTGTATTTATTGAAAACACTTACATCTATTCTTACAGGATATGAGCTAATACGTTAGGTTGGTACTGGTAGTCTGAAATCGTTAAAATAGCCGCACGTAATTAATGGATGCGATTTCTTCCAGGTAACCAAAAACACTAGCGTAATTAATGGGGGAGGCCCCATTAATTACGCTAGTGTTTTTGGTTACCTGGAAGAAATCGCTTTAAGCGATAAGGCCGCCAGTTCTATTGTTGTTCCCTACATTATGTTTAATGAGTACTATCTATAACCATATAGGTGATGAATAAAGCATTATCTATCTATCTATATATTTTGTCAATTTTTCGACCCACCCTCTCCCCTTGATGTTGTGACATTGTGCTCGACCCTAATCTCGCGTGTGATTTTTCAAAATGCGTATTTTTTATGCAAATAAGTAAACCTGTGCTTAATTGCGTTGGATTTATTTGTGAAAACCTAATTTTTTTTTTTTTTTTCCGTGGGGTACCGAGGCTCTCCGGGTTTTTAAAAAGTTATCTGAGCGTCTGGTCGACGCGACGCGTGACCCGAGAGCTGGCGGATATCTGGCGCAGCGCATCAGCATTGCCATACAGCGGGGCAATGCAGCCAGCGTCTTGGGGACGCATCCGACTGGTATTGATATGGATCAGTTGAGCTACCTGTAGATTGTTTGCAACAGTCTGCAGTTAGCTTAATTGTTTCAATTGTAAATACTAGTTATAATTTGATTGTAATTTTCTTTGTTAATAAAGGCCATTGCCCCTAGAAAAATTTGATTAAGAATTTTTATTTAAGACTATTGTTTTTGACTAGAATCACAGTGGTGACATCGAACAATAACTAAAATTATGAACTACAGAAATTCGTGGGACAAAAATTACGTGATAATTGCTCCTTAATACCTTACAGCTAATAGCGGATTTAGTTAAAAAGTTAGACACATAAATTAATAAGGAAAATAAAAATCGGCAATTACCTTTATTAACAAAGAACATTATAATCAAATAATAAAAACAAATTATAACTAGTATTTACAATTGAAGCACTTAAGCTAACTGCAGACTGTTGCAAGCAATCTACAGGTAGCTCAACTGTTCCATATCAATACCAGTCGGAAGCTTCCTCAAGACGCTGGCTGCATTGCCGCGCTGTATAGCAATACTGATGCGCTGCGCCAGACAATCACCATTTAAAATATATTTAAGGTGTAGCTTATTATGCCAAACATATTCTGGGATTACAATAAACATATTAGCAGTAATTATTGATTACTACATACAATTATTTATTTAAAAAAAAGTTGGGGGGCGGCGGGAACTGACCCCCCAACTTTCTGCGTCTCACCCTAGCCCACTTAGCCATAGAGTCGTCAAATATTTTAACACCATAACCTTCGGGCAAAACCTACCAACAAACGTAACCGTGAATAAATTTAAATTCAGCAATTTCAGGGAATTCCTCAAACATGAAATTTTAATGATCACAATATATATTCGGGCTAAGGGTGCTACAACTAGCAAATTAAGGGTCGTGTATCGTGATGTGGTTTGAAGATAATATCAGCTTTAAGGGTGAGTTTTTCGTGGATAGCGGAAGCGTATTTTTGATATTTTAAAGGAAATTTCCACAGAAATTCCACTGAAAAATCCTAGAAGCTTATAGATACGCTCTAGAGGCCGATGCTTTACTGCTGCCCGCGGCTTCGCATGCATTTTTCCGGACATAGGTAGCATATCATCATTAGTTCTCTTATACAATCTAACTCTTTACCAAGTTTCATTAAGATCTGTTCAGCTGGTTAGGAGTGAAAAGGATACTAAATCGAGCATCCATATCTATATTATAAATTCGAAAGTAACTCTGTCCGTCTGTCTGTTACCTTTTCACTCCTAAACGGCTGAACGGATCTTAAAGAATTTTAGCAGGGAGGTAGCTAGTAACCCGGGGATGAACGTAGGCTACTTTTTATCCTGGAAAAGAGCGTGGGAAGCCGCGTGCAGGAGCTAGTTTATAATTAATTTTATTATATAAATTAATTTATAATTGTTAATTACTAGGGAAATATGGCGCACTTGTAGTAAAAAATGAAGTGAAGAAAATTACAATTCAATAATAAAAACAAATTAGAACTAGTACTTGCAATGGAAACAATTAAGCTAACTGCAGACTGTAGCAAACAATCTACAGGCAGCTCAACTTATCCTAAGTGAAGAGAAATTCAATTTATTTAACGCTTTATTTCATGTGTAATAATAATTTATAGTTTAAAATTTGACTTGCCTCAGTGCTTATAATGTTAACCTAAAGAAATAAAAGTTATTGTTTACTTACTTGATTTAATGGATGGGAGAAGCCCAGGACAAAAGGAATTGTCAGAAGTGACAGGAGGGCTATACCCCACAGTGGGTATAGCCCGGGATCACCAGTGGGTGATGGAAGTAGGTATAGATAAAATCGATACAAGCTGACACCAAAAATAACTTGGTACAACACAAAGCAATAAACCAAAGACATGGAAACAATTCTATCTGATGTTGTGAAGTACGAAAAATCAAGTATTTTCTTCTTCATCTGCTTTTACGATCTAAATGCGGAGAGAAACGAAACACGTTTTTAAAAACTCACTGGATTTTATTCTGATTTAAATCAAGTCGTATGTATGCAGACATGGTTTACGAAAACCGTTCAATCTTCATACACGCCTAACAGTAAAACTTACTCGGAGCCGAATCGAATTGAGTCTTAAATATCTTTATACCTATTCATGCTTTACGCTGCAATTCACCACGGTTGCTTCGCTTCAAAAGAAATCATCAGTGATATTATTCCGCCGTGTGGACAACGCTCAAAGTACATATATAGTTATAGGTACCTGCTACCAAGTAGGTATTAACAATTAAAACAATTGTGCTAACTGCAGACTTTTGCAAACTGTCTACAGGTAGCTCAACTGATTCATATCAATACCAGTCGGAAGCGTCCCCGAGACGCTGGCTGCATTGCCCCGCTGTATGGCAATGCTGATGCGCTGCGCCAGATGCTCACCAGCTCTCGGGTCGCGCGTCGCTTCTACCAGACGCTCAGATATATTTTTTAAAACCCGGAGTCTCGGTACCCCACGGCCCTAGGGTCTCGCTCGACCTCAAAGGGAGCAAATGTGTAGGCTCAGTCGAGACCTGCATATTTGCGTCTCTTGAGATCCTCGACCAAATCTGCCGCCGCACCAGCCCTCATGGATGTCCTTGGAAGATGGGAAGGCGCAAGTTTGTCGACGCATGTAGCGTCCCACACAATGGGCCTCCCCAACTCCCATGGAACTAGTGTCATGCCACTACATATCTCATATCTCAGTGCTTTATTTTCTTTAGACCTCAAGACTCTTGGGTATGTCGGATTATCTACTAATTTTCTGGGAATACCAATTCCAAAATACTCTATACGGCAACTGCAAATTACGTCAACAAATCCGAACAAAAAAATAAACTATGCGATGGTAGAACGAAGCTGAGGAGAGGAACAATATAGTTCAGAATAAGTAATGGGAAAAGATCTCAAATCGACAAGTGCTCTTAAATGTGTACCTCGACCTTTTTCTTGTTCACACACGTTTATTTGGCCGTGAAAATCTACGGTTAATTTGTCTTGTGAAGGCCCGGTCGTCAGTGTTGTGTGTACGATGGAAGCTGTAGATAGGTATTCATGGCGAAAAAAACGCTTGTGTACAAAAGCCCTAACAGCGAACAGTAAAACGTCGCAGAAATAAGGATTCAAAGTATTGATGAAATAGTTGCCAATGAAACAATTTTCGGTTTCACATTATCATCCCATCCCCCGAGTACTCGGTGCCATCAACGCTCTCCTGGACGACAGCCCCGAAGTTGATCTGTTTGCCGACAGCTGGACTGAATTTAATGAGAGCCTTAATTTTTGTGAACGTAAATATTAATTCTCTGACATTCTTTAATTTTATTGTTTTTTGTTGTATATTATGTGTTCATTTCTGTAATCATATTTAATTAATGTAATTGGTTGTGTATACCGTGTTAATAAAATTAAAAATAAATAAATAAAAATCATTTTTCGCAGTCACATAGGGACTCATAAAAATCAACAATCATCTTAGGCGGACTTTAGCCCGCTACGCCACTGAGGTCGTCAGCTTCTTTATATCTTGAAAAAAGCGAGCGAGGCAGCATCTATATTTTTTAACTGACTTCAAAAAAAGGAGGAGGTTCCATGTTCGGCTGTATGTATTTTTTAAAATCTTTTTTGTGTATGTTTGTTAGAATTCTCCGTTACATATACACTGATTTTGATGATTCTTTCGCTATTGTATGTAAGTAGTATTTGTCCCGCAAAACTTAAAAAAAAAAAACATTGTAAATATTAAGAAATGAGGTCGGTTTTTCATTTATTCAAAACAATTAGAATCCATACTTTCCATAAGTACCTATTTCATATTATACTTCCAAAAGTAACAGTTAGTCTGTCTGTAACTCTGTCTGTCTGTTACCTTTTTACGCCTTAACGGCTGAACGGATCTCAATGAAATTTGGCAGGGCGGTAAATGACATCACGGGGACGGACAAAGGCTACAAAAAACGCGTGCGAAGCCGCGGGCAGCAGCCAGTATACATATAATAGTGTGATTTGAAACAAAGCCACGTGTCCTGACTATACCTTGCTTATTAATATATCTTGAAAGCTGATAGCATATTACACAATGGATGTGAGTGTGACTCACTGTGAAGTAATTTGAGCCGTAACTGGACCGCATCGGACCCGTGGCCCACTAGCACAGCATTTGACCCACCGCCCGTGGGCTTGAGTGCGGTGAAACGCAGTCACTGCCCAGACTCGACCCGAAGGCCCTAAGAGCGCGGCGCGTGGCGCGGGCGGCGCGCTTGGCCGCAACAGGAAGTAAGAACAATGAAAGTATTAAACTCACGCTTCGCCGAGTGAAGACACGCTAATTGTTATAGATACAAGATATAACTTAACTAGTTTCTGCCCGCGGCTTCACACGCCTTGTTCTTATGGAAACGTTCAAAGGTTATTTTTATATGCCTACTCTCTTCTTAATTTGTTTTTTTCTCATTTACTTCATTTTGTATTTTATGTTTAATTTATTGTTTGTAAGTTATGCACTATTTCTGTTCTGTGCTGTATCAGGGTTGTGTTCATTAATAAACGTTTCTCTATCTCTATCTCTATCTATCCCATGGGAACTGATTTATGGGATAAAAATTAGCCTGTATTATTTCAGCCCTAGCCCTGCACTGCAAATTTTAGCCCGATTTGTTCAATGGTTTTGGTGTGAAGAAGGAACCAACAGCCATCCCGGCGTTGTTTGGATAAAGATAAAGACAGAAAATTACAATTCAATAATAAAAACAAATTAGAACTACTATTTACAATTGAAACAATTAAGCTAACTGCAGACTGTTGCAAACAATCTACAGGTAGCTCAACTGATCCATATCAATACCAGTCACAAGCGTCCCCAAGATAGATTTCTACAAATCAAAACAAATCAAATCAAATTATTTATTTGCTGAATACATTATTACAGGTACATGTCAGATCTTATAACTAGAGTGATGTCAAACGTATTCAACCCGCAAGCAGGTGTGCAAATATTAAATATTGGCGATTCATATAAGTAGTTAAAATAATCAATAATAAAATAATCAAGGATAATACAATAGAGAATAAATAATTAACAATCAGATAATAGCTATAGTCTAAACATAATAAATTATTCTACTTAAAATTAATTAGGTATTCATTTACACTATAGATACTTTGGTTTTTTTCTTTGACCATAAACAGGTACAGGTTTGACAAGAACTATTATGTAGGTACAATTACACTAATAGACAATACAATTACAAATACAAATACAAGCAGAGAGTAGGTAGCAAGTGATGACATTAAAGAAGAAAAAAAATGATCTATCAGTCTATTAGATATCATATTGGAGGAGGCCTTTGTCCCATTCTTTTCCTGCCCGGGCTGTTCAACTATGGAACAAATTACCAGTTTCGGTGAGGCATGCAAAGTCGCTACCATCTTATCTTTAAAAACTTGGTTAAGGAGCACTATTTGTCCTGTTGTCACTATAAAATGTCCACATCCATGGTTGTCTGGTAGAGATCGCTCTTGAGCATTCTCAAGAGCGCAGTTCTTTATTGCTCAAGAGCGCAGTTGTTAAGTTGTCTTGTTGTAAATTGTTCATATTAGATTTAAGTGCGCAATAAAGTATTTTCTATCTATCTATCTTTGTCTAGCGTATACGGACTGTTGATGATGACGACCAGCAGATATCCTAATGGAACTGCACCGGGTCCCACGCTCCTTGCGATGATAGTGAAATGTCTGTTAAGTTGTTTATCATTATTTTTCTCGGAACTGTAATGAAAACACACCACGGTGGCTTGTGGATTGGACTGTGTTCATTGTTATACGGTACGACAACGTGGTGTAAAACGAAGGTGTTCGAAGTCAAACTTTTGATTAATTTTGAACCATTACATCCATAGATGTATGTAAGTAAAATCTGTAGATAAACCTGTGTTACAGACACGCAAACACTCGCTCACGGTTACATTTTGAATCTTGTGCAATAACTATTGTAATGAACAAACACAAGGGCATTGCTGTAGTCTTTTAGTCAATAAATCACACTAAAGTACTTACATCGTAGCAACACGAGTGACACGAACGCCGCCGGGCCGACTATGATTGAGGTGGGTGGACCTAATTGCACATTATTTGAGCCTTCCACTTTCGAGAAGCTGTACCTCATCTCCCCTTTTTTACTTAGATCGATGATTAAATCTGATAGTTTACTCCAGTTAGTAAATGTTTCTGAATGTCGTCAATGTCTAAGACTGTATGATAAATTGATAACTAACAAAATAAATAAATAAAGCTGGACAATCTACGCAGCATCATCCTATCCCCAAGCTAAGCAGAGCTTGTGTCATGGGTACTAGATAACTGATATACTTATTTATTAGGTACCGATTTTTACTATTTTTATTTTTACATCTGCAGATCGTAGGTACAACATTTGTCCCGAGGTGGGAATCGAACCCGTAACCTCCGGCGTCGTACCATCACCCGCTACGTCACAGAGGTCGTCATTGATCAGTGTAGTAGGTCTTGAATATCCTGACATAAGCCTTCTGATTTATAGACATCAATCAATTCGATTAATTTAATTCATTGGTTCATAACTTAGGCGAAATCGGAATACTCACTTAGTAGCATCAAACTTATTTAGGTTCATTTAAGGCGTGCATTCCGTACATTGCCATATCAGCCTACCGTCACTGCTGGGCATGGCCTCCCCCATACGAAGACGCCACAAAAAGCGAGCATACTCATTAGAGTTCCGTTGTAAACAAGCAACCTTTATTAGTTCCGCCATGTTTTAATTTAGATATATACAAATGCACACATTCCTCTAAATTCATATACATATAATAACAACATAGACTAGGTCCACCATTAATAATAATAATAATAATAATAATAATGCTGGACAATCCACACAGCATCATCTAGCCCCAAAGTAAGCAGAGCTTGTGTTATGGGTACTAGATGACTGATAAACTTAATACAATATATAACATAGATAGATATTTTTTTTTATTATATATAGAAAATACCCAGAACATCCGGAACAAATATTTGCAGATCGTACAAACATTTGTCCCAAGGCGGGAATCGAACCCGCAACCTTCTGCGTCGCAGGCGGACCTTCGCCCGCCGCGCCACATCGGTCGTCAAATTTTGCAAATCATCTTGATATCGTATCGTATGTCAATGGAAACATGCTAACGGTATATGAGCAAGCAGTCAGTCGACATGTTGTGACACTTACAGTTCTGAGTAACGACTTGCTGTGGCACGTGACTTTGTACGCTTTTGCTGCGGGTTTATGCCAGTAGGGCATGTATCCTGGTGGCAATGAGGACCTTTGTGGCGTAGTGGCTTAAAAACATGGTTCTCTTGTAATATAAAACTGTGTTGCTCAGCATCCCAGTGTAGATCGTGTCCTTCTTCACAAAAGTTCTCTGTCTTCTATATTACCAATGAGGTGTTCTTCTAATAAAAACTCAAACGCTGAAGCTTTGAGTTTTAAGGCTACTTAAAATATTTTTAGTTTATTTGAAAAACACCTTAATAATAACTCAAACTAATGCAAGTAAGTACCTACGTGGTACGTGATATTAGTTTCAAAAAATTCGTTTTTTTTTATGTAAAAAGCAAAAAAAAGCAAGGATTTTTGTAATAGATTTATTACTAAAATCCTTGCTGTGTGGATTACCAATCAATCAATCAATCATTTATTTTTGCAAGAATACATAATTATTTTACAATGTCATATTATTATTCATATCAGTAACAGTAATCAGCCTGCATGCAGGCGTGCTAATATTGTGTGAGTCATATTATTATTAAAAGTACTAGTCATTTATGTTACAAATCATATTCTAAATATTCGTTTACATTATAGAAGCATGTTTCAAGTAACCATCCAATTAACTTTTTCCTAAATATATTTCCATTAAGTTTCTTCAAGTCTTCTGGTAATTTATTGTAAATAGTAATGCGCATATTATAAACATTTCTATATATATATATCTTTATTAAGTACTTAGTATTACCAATTTATTTATTTATCATTATTAGTCTATACATGCTAAATCAAATGCTGAGAAGAGAAGGGGACTGTACCTACCCCATTTGAGGAACCATTTTCTTTACGACATTTTTTTGCGAAGCTCACTCCAAATTGCTCTCTACGACTTCCTGCCATAAAGTATAGATAAAGCGATGACAATGCCTTCATAGACACGGAACATATAAATTACCAATGAACTTATAAATTACCATTGAAGTTCTCTAGGGGAGATGGACCGAAATCAATTACTTCCGGTGTCGGAAGTCGGTGTACTTATGTTTGTTTACGTTTGTAATAAGAGAGTGCAATGCGCGCCATTTTGTAAAAAGGATATGCTTATGATTTCGCGTTCATAGGAGCGGGATAGAACATACGTTTTTCGTACGGCGTAAGCGCAAAACTCAAGGTTTGGCTTATTTAAAAAAAACTAAAAACTACAAAACTTATGAAGAAACTGGTTCAAGGAACCAATTAGGTAGTAATTGGTTCCTTGAACCATTGTGGAAGAGTCCGTAACTGTCTGTTTTTTATTTTCTATGAACAACCCTTATGGTGTTTCCTATGCTAAAAATTTGTGCGAGATTGTTACAATATAAATTATTTAAAAAGTGTAACGACATCAAGTGTAACATGTGTACATACGGTGGAATAAAATAAACAATAAACAATAACCTCCAAATCAAAACATAACTCATTTCAATAGACCGCAGGGTTCCAGAGATCTCGACCAAATTATGTGCGCAACGTGCACCTACATGATGTTTTTATCGTATTTTTCTCAATCCGGTTTTGCACATTCAAGGAACCAAAGATAAAATGTTAAATTATATGTAACTCGAGTTTTCTACCGCGGGGATCCCGTGAGTACTGAGATCTAGGCCTAGTTTGACAACCAAACCCGTTAGGTTCGCCTCTTAAGGATAGGGACTTTCTTAGACACAATTTCAAGTTATGAATAAGTAATGATGTGCTGGACAATTCACACAGCATCATCTAGCCGCAAGCTAAGCAGAGCTTGAGTGGCAAGCTTAATACACATACTAGAGGTAGATACCTGATATGATATACCTACTGTTTCTATTCTTTCTTTAATAGATAGATAGATAATTCTTTATTGTACCTCACAAAGAAAGAAAACAATACAGAAATAGATGCTAAGAGTAGACGAAGTACAAAGGCGGCTTATTGCTAAGAGCGATCTCTTCCAGGCAACCTTGGGATGGACAGGACATGTAAGAACAAAATAGACGGTGGCACTCGAAGAATAAAAGAAAAACAATATTAGTTTAACTACATACTATAATAGGTACCTACAAACGTTCCTTCCGTTCCTACCTTTCTTTGATTACATTAATTAAACAGGAAGCTGCTACATGGATAGATAATGTTTGAATAGTAGTTGATTTTTGAAAAATAAACATGGAAAAATATTATAACGAATAAAAAATAAGAAAACTATGACGACCGATGTGGCGCGGCGGTCGAAGGTCCGCCTGCGACGCAGAAGGTTGCGGGTTCGATTCCCGCCTTGGGACAAATGTTTGTACGATCTGCAAATATTTGTTCCGGGTGTTCTGGGTATTTTCTATATATAATAAAAAATATCTATGTATGTTATGAATTGTATTAAGTTTATCAGTCATCTAGTACCCATAACACAAGCTCTGCTTACTTTGGGGCTAGATGATGCTGTGTGGATTGTCCAGCATTATTTATTTATTTATTCTACAAAAAACCTTTGGTAAATATTTCTTAATAGGAACAATCTCCATGAAACCACTTATAAACAAAATAAAATAAAATTAAAATTTTGTTCATCCGTTTGGGAGCTACAATGACACACAAATACACACGTCAAACATCCCTATTTTAGCTTCTAGGGTTAAAAAACGTCTCGATTGAGTAAATTTTTAAACAAAAAAAAATTAAATCAAAATTGGTTCATCCGTTTGGGAGCTACGATGACAAATACACACGTCAAACTAAAACATCCCTTTATTGTCGTCTAGGGTTAAAAATCGTCGGACACATCGTGAGATTAAGTTTCTCTAGGTACTTTAGTGAGATGATAGGGTAGCCAAAGGCTCGACCATTTCCAGTGAATAAAAACCCTTGGCGATATTTTAGTTACAAAATAAATAAAAACATCCGTTATTTAGGAATAATTTTGCTTTAACTGAGTAAAACGAATGATGACGCCCGGAAAATAACAATCTACAAAATAAATCACAGAAAATCTTTTCTAAATTGAATTTCTGTTTCATAAATAATACGATGAGAAAAATACCTCAAGGAAACTAATTTCTTGCTTATAAAGCCCCCAAAGATAAATGAACTGCCTTCGGCAGTATGGAGTGATAAGCATCGAGGTAGCTGGTTGCATGTTTGCGTGAACCTTCAAGGCCTGGTCTACATGGATCCTTCTGGAATAATTAGGATATTCTGGGGAATGTGACGATTTCAGAATGAAAATCCTGAAATCGTCACTCCTCTTCTGCCCGAAGCTCCGAAGATTCTGGAGGCATTTCATGCATTTTCCTGTAGGATATAAATTAGGATTCATTGACTTGTGAAAGCGGCCAAAGTTACATAGTAAACGTTGAGCCATTTCATTAAAAATATTGCTTATTCATTGCAGTGTTTTGTTATCTTCGACACTTTTGTCGAGCATAACAAACAAAAACGATAAAACAGGTAGGTACCTATTCTCAAAATCTCTGCAACGATACTTACCTATGTAAAGAAAGCATTATCTACTCAGAGATGTGTGCGTTGTAGGTACTAGATGAGATGACTGATAAATTAAGTCTCAGGGAAACGGTATAATCCGGGTTTTTATCAAATCCCGGAGAGATAGATAGATAATACTTTTATTCATCACCTTATGAAACAGATAGTACTACAACGCACAAAACATTAACATATTATAGGAAACAGCAATGGAACTGGCGGCCTAAGCGATTTCTTCCAGGCAACCAAAACTATGGTGAGAAAAATAAAGGATGGCGGTGATTTACAACATAAATTCAAACTATTTATACTAACTAATACACATAATACCTACTTACTAAAATAATACACTAATACATATAACAAAATAATTATACATAGTAACTCTAGGGACATGCTAAATATTCTAGTGTGACGTGACATTTAAAAAGTAATTATAGACTTTCCTTTTGAAAGCGTATTGTGATGTGGCCTTCTTAATATCCACTGGCAAATCGTTCCAAAGTCTGACAGCTTGAGCAGTGAAAGAGTCGCTGTAAAAAGATGTTCTCTGCACTGGAGATACAAGGAGCAGGGTATCCGATGACCTTAGAGAGAGACCGTGAGAATAATGCAGAAACTGAAATCTCTCCTTAAGGGATGTGATGGAATCCCGGAAAATTATAACCTTGATCTACGTTTTCCCTGAAATAATCAGTTATTGAATCCCTAAGCTGATAACGACCGCCCTCCGGCCAGGTGGGATGACGACCTGCAAAATACTGCAGGCAGATGCTGGATGCGGCAAGCTGAAGACAGGGCGCTATGGCGCTCATTAGGGGGCCTATGTCGAGCTGTGGATTAATATGAGCTAATGATGATATAACCACGTAGGTTAACAAATGTAGGTACCTATATTTTCAATGCATGTTTTTAAACTTTAAATCAAATAGATGCTGTAAAATGTCCAGCCCTTTATTTTTAATTGCACATTAGCCAAACTCGATGTAGAATGTTTGTAAACATACTTAACCTAAAATTCACTCTGTTGTCGCGTCTTTTTGTACGCAATTTACATTACTTGTCGAATTGAGATCCTTCCTTCAATAAATATTGCTAACAATTATATCTGAAACTCGACGCCAAGCAACTGAGTCTTAGTTATACATATGTGTTTGTAACTTGTTTGGCTAGTAAAGGTACCTGTTTTATCGTAATTTGTTTAATTTTTCTCTTGACCTGCCAACAGTGTAAAGTTAGTCGAATAGAAATATAATAAATCAGTCAAATTGTTCTGCGGAATAAGAATGCGGCACATCTTCAGGTTTTCCCTCCCGCAATTTCTTACCTTATTCAATTTATTCGACAAGGAAAAATCAGTTTTATTGCTACTGGTTGAAAAATCACTTTTTCAAAGCATTTTTATGTTAACACATACGCTGTCCATCATCTGCGATTCGTGAGTGTAACACTCATACTATTTTCGCCGCTTAATGGCTGAATTATCTTTTATTAATTATCTATCTATTTATATATAAAAATTATTCACTTTTTCCCTTGGTCACGGCATGCGGCATCACGCGTGAACGGCTAGATCGATTTCGCAAATTCTTATTTTGTTAGGGTTCCGTACCTGAAGGGTGAAAACTGAACCCTATTACTAAGCCTCCGCTGTCCGTCGGTCTGTCACGTGGCTATATCTCATGAACCGTAAGAGGTAGACAGTTGAAATTTTCAGATAATGTGTATTTCTCTCGCCGCTATAACAACAAATAATAAAAATAAAATAAATATCAAAATTAAGCGGGCTCCCATACAACAAACGTGTTTTTTTTTGGCTATTTTTGCTCTTAATTAGTCAAGACTGTATCTCTTGAACTACAATAGGTATTGTGTTTGTAATTGTCTCGAGAAGGTTCTTATGAAAGAAAAAACTACGAAAGTTGGGCAAAAAATTAGATTATTTAAGCTAAAAAGTTTTTAAAAAGTTATCTGAGCGTCTGGTCGACGCGACGCGTGACCCAAGAGCTGGCGGATATCTGGCGCAGCGCATCAGCATTGCCATACAGCGGGGCAATGCAGCCAGCGTCTTGGGGACGCTTCCGACTGGTATTGATATGTATCAGTTGAGCTACCTGTAGATTGTTTGCAACAGTCTGCAGTTAGCTTAATTGTTTTAACTGTAAATACTGGTTCTAATTTGTTTTTATTATTGAATTGTAATTTTCTTTGTCAATAAAGGTTACTTTTTAAGCTTAAAACTTAACGACCGTAATACCAATCCGAATTCACGTCTAATTCGGTCAGCTAGTTCAGATAATAATGCTGCCAATGTGCGGCGAAAATAATGAGTGTCTCACGAACACATCTGAATCGACCAGTAGTAGTTTCGGAGATTATCCATATAAACAAATTAAAAACTTTATCTTTTGAAAATACTGGAATAGATAGAATATAATATATTATATATATATAGAGTATATACCTATTACCTGTTAATTAATAATCCCATAGCAGGACATTCAGGACCCGCGGCGTCACATTACATTAAAATTCCCTGAAATAATCAGTTATTGAATCTCTAAGCTGGTACTACCTAATTAAACAATAATTACGAACATGCAACGTAACACAACTTCTATCTAAGTGGGTCATTTAATGTTTGGTCGCGCGATTCACATCGCTCGTTCGTGCGATTTTTGGTCGCTTTGTACTAAACG
This sequence comes from Eupithecia inturbata, assembly GCA_963662085.1. NCBI lineage: Eukaryota > Metazoa > Arthropoda > Insecta > Lepidoptera > Geometridae > Eupithecia > Eupithecia inturbata. The sequence goes on along the minus strand of OY759206.1, from coordinate 2,495,087 downwards.
TGAAACAAATAAAAAAGAACAATGCTGGACAATCCACACAGCATCATCTAGCCCCAAGCTAAGCAGAGCTTGTGTTATGGGTACTAGATAACTGATAGATAAACTTAATACAATACATTACATAGATAGATATTTTTTATTATACGTAGACAATACCCAGAACACCCGGAACAAACATTCGATCGTACAAACATTTGTCCCAAGGCGGGAATCGAACCCGCAACCTCCTGCATCGCAGGCGGACCTTCGCCCGCCGCGCCACATCGGTCGTCATTCAACAGATTCATTATTTCGCCGACACACAATACCTATTGTTCCCCAATGAGGAACAAACTTACGAAATAATTACTAACATCGAAGTTTCAGCAAAGAACCAGGATCTCGACATTTTACACCAACGATGTTATTTGTAGACGTGTAAAGCTCTGATTTATCAAACTTTTAAATTTAAATAAATAAATAAAATAAATGAGTAATAAATAATGCTGGACAATTCACATTCTGAATGCGGGTTCGCAAGCTATTTTTCTGGAAAAAAGTATATATAAGTTACTAAGTCTAGCAAGTATGGCATGCAATGGCATTCAGTGAGTCACTCACTCGGAATATTTTCGTCGCACGTTGATTCATTTTCTGCGTGTAGGTATTCAGAATGAAGCCAATGAGCTTCGAGAATAGAGTGAGCTAGTATGAATTTCGTAGAAAGACAGGAATTGAGTATAAAAATGTACTCAATTCTTGCACTCCTTCGCGCCAAAACTAGGTAGGTTTTGGCGCGAAGGAGTAACAACTATCTAAATAAAACTTACGCCTAAAGATAAGTAGGTAGGTGCTTGTCTAAGTATTTTTTTATCCACGGTTCTAATATTTATGTAGAAGTGTGATAAAAGTGCCATTTAGATTACCAAACACAAAATAAAAAAAATCAAATTGTTGAAAGGTATAATAACAGAGCTTTCATCATTGATACATGACCATGCTTGGAATTTGTCCCTTAAATATTAAGTTTTAGACATATTTATTGTTTTAGACATATTTATTGTTTTTTAGACATATTTATTTGTGTATTTATTGTGTTGTGACTTTAACTATAATTATTTCTGTGACATTTATGTGTATTTATTATCAAATTCTATACCTACCTAAGTATTTAACAAAAAATCGATTGCATTTTACCGACTAGGTAATATGTTTGTAATAATGCCGATTTTTTTAATAAAGCATTTCATTTAATTTCGGAACACGTAGGCGTCGTTTACAAACAACCCGGTCTACAGCCTGTGAGAGTTGTAGTTTGTAGTTGCAACGACATAAAGAAAGTTCTTGTTGAACGCCACCTTGCGGCTATAGTTGGAACTAGAATGGATGTGGTGCTATAAATCTACAAGAGATGCAGATGCAGCGAGTCTTGTTTAGCAGATCCGTGTAAATATGACTACATTGGCCACTATTCTACTATGGATATGGTATAAAATTTGTACCTCTAAACTAAAGCTTCACAGCTCTACGACCGACAAAATTATGCATTTCATGAAATAAATGTTACCAAACTTAACATTTTTAATATTTTCTACTTTATTTGACATTTCTGTCCCTTATGACAATTCTGTCACATTCGAAATTTTCTGTAATTTTTGACATTATCTGTAATTTTTAAATTTTATACGTTATTTTTTGACATTTTTGTTAGTTTTGAAATTTTCTGCCACATTTGTCATTTTCTGTAATTTATGACACTTACTGTCATTTTTGACATTTGTCAGGACAGTCGACTTAATTGTAACTGATGTAAATAAAGGTAAAGATATAGTAGGTACATTTTCTGTGGGAACAGGCTCAATGCGGGAGACGGGACAGCGGCGGCGCGGCGCAAGGAACAAGATGTCGAAACTAATCCATCGGTGGATCAGAGTGGACAAAAAAATGGAAACTGATCCATTAGTGGATCTGCACAGTGGATCAGAATGGAATAGGCCAATAGTTTTACTCTACCATTCTATTCACATATTAATCTATTTATTTAGCAGTAACACATATTCTCTACTACTTTCTGCCCGCGGCTTCGCACTCTTGGTTTCTAGGGAAACGTTTAAATGTTATTTCAATCCCATGGAGACTTGATTTATGGAATAAAAAGTCAACAAGGTCTAGACCTAAATCTTAGCTATTTTTTCCCGTTCTGGTTCAAATATTTTATTTCTTCAAACTTTCGGATTTTACCTCTAATATTAGTATGATGCCAGTTCTAAACCTTCTCAGCTCTACAACCGTCAAAGTTATGCATTTAATTTCCGCTCAGTACATTCCAGTCCGTCTTTTCTGTGGCTTCCATTAAATACTTCGGATTGAATTTTGAAATGTTCAACGATATTTTACAATTTTATTTCAATGGCTGGAGAAGTTATTTAGGAACCTCTTCCACGAACGAGTTTGTGAAATCCATGCAGTACATTAATATTATTATTAATTCGAAAGTAGTCTGTTACCTTTTCACGCCTAAACGGCTGAAAGGATCTTAATAAAATTTTGATATTTGGCAGGGATATAGAGAGATGATATGGGGACTTAGGAAGGAAAAGGACAAGTACATAGACTTTTCATCCAGAACAAACGTGTGCGAAGACGCAGGCAGGAGCTAGTAAAAGATGTATAAAATTATATAGACAAAACCGCATAAAATTGCCATTGACAATGGGATTCACCCCACTGTCAAAGGCGTTCCTTCCTATGCCGCCGGCGCGGCGCGGCGCCGCGCCGCCACCCGTGGCAAAAAAAACTACTTTTTTTATTTAGCCTATAGGTACTTCGTCTCACTGCTGGGCAAATACCCATACATTTCGTTCATCATCGCGTTCTTCTGCGGCCTCCCACCACTCACACACACTAGTTTCTGCCCGCCGCTTCGCACGCATTGTTTCTATGGAAACCTTTTAAGGTTATTTATATCCCATGGGAACTGATTTATGGGATAAAAAGCCTATGTTTTATTCCAGGCCTAGAACTACCTGTATAAAACGTTTCAGCCGGATCCGTTCAGTAGATTTGGCGTGAAGAAGTAATAAATGAATAAACATCCATCTAAACTTTCGCATTTATAATATGAATATTTAAATTTATTAATTTATTTGAGTTAGATATGAGATCGCCTATCCGCCTTTTACGTGGCCGACCTCTACAAATGAAGCCAAAAAAACAAGATCCGTGAAGTGCTAGTGTGACTAGCGCGCCAAGGGTTTCGAAGGGTTGTCCAGTATACCAATATGTTCTATAGCTACTGGTTAGAGACTTTGCTATTTGATGAATACAAAAATAGCTTATTAGTACTTAATATTATAAAATTATACTAATCTACTATATAAAAATAACTCGGGTTTACCTTCCTGACGCTATAACTCCAGAACGCACGAACCGATTACCACGGTTTTGCATTCGTTGCAAAGGTCTCGGGCTCCGTGAGGTTTATAGTTACATAAAACGAAGCCATCTGGTGGCGAAACGGAGTTCGCCGGGTTTGCTAGTATAATATAACAAAGGCAAAACAACAAATGACTACAGAATGGACTGAGCTGAAGTTTTGCACACTTTGTTTATCGTGAATAGATCTTCGTTTGAGCACAATCTCACCTGATGGTAAGTGACGAGGTGGTCGACGTATGTACCACGAAGGTCTAGAAGACACCTAGTCACTCTTGTCTTGAAGAGACCCAGGTCATAGTACTCTTTTTTTTTCTAGAGCCTTTATTTACAAAGAAAATTACACTCAAATAATAAAAACAAATTAGAACTAGTATTTACAATCGAAACAACTAGGCTAACTGCAGACTGTTGCAAACAATATCAATACCAGTCGGAAACGTCCCCAAGACGCCTGGCTGCATTGCCCCGATGTATCGCAATGCTGATGCGCTGCGCCAAATACCCACCAGCTCTCGGGTCACGCGTCGCTTCCACTTGACGCTCAGAAAACTTTTTAAAAACCTAGAGACCTCGGTACCCCACGGACCGATCTTGACCGGTTTCGACCCCAAAGGGAGCAAATGTCTAGGCTCTGTTGAGACCTGCATCTTGCGCCTCTTGATATCCTCGCCCAAACCTGCCGCCGCACTACTACTTCTACTTGAATTGAGTAGGCTTAGGTTCAAATATTTTATTTCTGACATAATAAAATGTTTCCAATATTATTGTGCCCATTTGTGTCAGAAATATATTATACACATCGATATTACGTCAACGGTTTACACAATAATATACAAAATACACGCAAAATTGATAGTAACCCTGTATTCGCATAAAAATAACTTATTACGCTCTAAAATTTAAGTAGAAGCTATACAATTTTCAAACCACAAGTAAACAAACACGTCCAAAACCGCAGGCGACTATCTAGTCAGTCTAATAAAAGAATATATGTAATAAAAATCGGATTAATAACACAAGGGTGCTTTATATTCGACTTCAAATAAAGGGCTATAATCCTTTCACAATGGGGAATGACAAACCGCACTTTTCAAAGAGTTATTTTTTATATTTTGCATTCGGTAAAAGTAGGTTTTTTATCCGACTTCTAAAGGGACGTGTGGCTATTCGTATCGTACCAATAATGAGGCGTTATCAAAAACGAAAAAAAAAAATACTTATTTGCCTTCGAACTCAATTGATAAATAAACAAATAAAGGTCAAAATACGTTAGTCTTTCTGGCCTTTCTGGGCCGGTAAAAATACATTTTATATTGTAGCTTCGACGCAAAAAAGTTCTTTCACATTTGCTCCCTTTGGGGTCGAGACCCTAGGTCCGTGGGGTACCGAGGCTCTCCGGCTTTTTATAAAGTTATCTGAGCGTCTGGTCGACGCGACGCGTGACCCGAGAGCTGGTGGGTATCTGGCGCAGCGCATCAGCATTGCCATACAGCGGGGCAATGCAGCCAGCGTCTTGGGGACGCTTCCGACTGGTATTGATATGGATCATTAGAGCTACCTGGAGATTGTTTGCAACAGTCTGCAGTTAGCTTAATTGTTTCAATTGTAAATACTAGTTCTAATTTGTTTTTATTATTGAATTGTAATTTTCTTTGTCATTAAAGTATTATCAGCTTGTGCCTCTCCGTCAGAATTTTAAATGCCTATAACAGCCGTCTTTCTGCGTCAAATAAAGGGCATCTCTTTCACACTATGCGAACTGAACGAGACCATAGACCAGTTAGTGCACCAACGCGCTAAAGGTAACCACTATGATGGATGGCGCGGATTTTTCGCGTAAGAGTAGAGATTTATCGGGATTTCATGTCTTACTATGCACGGTCTATGAAGGTACTATTCCATTTTAGAGACACACACAAGCGCCCTCTTTTCAGTCCGGTTGAACTATTTATGACCAAAGGGTTTGAAGATTTTGGCCCTTAACTTAAGCTACAGCCACTCATTTTTTTTTTCAAAGTCTCTGCGCATGGTTTTGGTTAATATATTTGGATAGAGGACACTTATGCAAATAATTAAATGTCCAATAACAAAATGTCCTAAAGCGTCTGGTTTCTGTAATTCTTTATTGTACACAATAGATACATAAGCATGATTTAATTTAATAGGATATGTACATAGGCAAGCTTAAAAGAGTTTTCTTCCAGCAAACCTTAGAGTTATAGGAGAGGCGATGGAACAGGTAGAGGAAGTGTACAAAAACAATGAATCGAACAAGATAAACTGACAATTAAAGTAAATAGTAGGTAGCTATATACAATACATATAATAAACATACTTAAATTAAAATAATAATCACTAAATAAACCTAATAAATACCTTTTATAATAATATACTATAGATAGATAATATTTATGATAGTAGGAAGTGCTCTTTAAACCTAGATTTAAATATGTTTAGCGACGGACTGGCTCGAATATCATGGGGGATAGAGTTCCACAATCTAGATATTCACATATGAAAAGAAAAAATACAGTAATAGGTATTCTCCTGTGTGAATATCTCAGAAACTATTTGTGAGAGCCACCCTTCCATAATAAAATCTTGAAAACGCGTAGACGCCGGTAGTAGGTACCTACTTAAAAAATAAGCTATTTTATAGTAAGTTTCTATAGACCTCGATTAAAAACTCGCCTACATGATCTGTAATTACCGTTTTTGGCTTCACATAATGCTATATATCATAGGTATCACATATATAAATTTTACAGCCTCCTCCACTCTTCAGTCTATATTGGTCCACTGCTGGACGCGGGCCTCTCCCTGATAAGCGCCTTATTGGCTTTTATCTCACGGAAGGTAATGCCCATAATCCCCAGGCTGGGCATGCGGGTTGGGGACCGCAGTTCGGTGGTAGAATTGTTCTGCAGGGGGCGCTGCTGCCCACCCCCGGTGGATATCCCTTAGTCGCCTCTTACGATACCCGCGGGAAGAGTTGGGGTGGTGCAAATTCTAAGCCGGCACCACTCGGCAATTAATTTTACAGGGTGTCACAAAACTGTGGCACCCTGTAAAATTCAGTGGCACGTCTCTAGTAGTTTCTAAACCGTCAAACTCTTACAAAAATTTGACTAAATAATAACAAACATCACGTACCTACTGTACCCAAAACAAGCTCAAAACACAAAATAGGTAGCTATTTATATTCAAAGTTCCCTCCAAACCGGACATGCCACTCCGTTGGAGTTTACGCTCCGTCGCCGCCAGAGGGCAGGGGTGGCGAATTAGGAGATACGGACTGACAAACTTAATGTACTAGTTATCTATAGCTATGCTATTTCCTATAGATAGACGACCTCTGTGGCGCAGCGGGCTTAGGTCTGCCAACGACACAGGAGGATGCGTGTTCGATTCCCGCCTCGAAACAAATGTTTGTACAATCTGCAGATATATGTTCCGGGTGTTTTCTATGTATAAGTAATCTAAAAATACTATCTATGTAGTGTATAGTATTATGTACATATGTCAATCATCTAGTACCCATAACACAAGCTCTGCTTAGCTTGGGGCTAGATGATGCTGATTAAGAACACCCTTAACAAATTTCTGTAGATCGTACAAACATTTGTCCCGAGGCGCAAATCGAACTCACAATAAGAAGCTTCGCCCGCTAAGCCACAGAGGCCGTCCTCAAATGACGAATCAAAGATATCTAAACCAGAAATTGTATCGAACTTCTGGTATTTGCTCCGTTATACCAGTGTCATTAAATATTTTTATATTTTGAATGGATTGTCCAGCATTATTTATTAATCTCCTACTAATATTTCTCTGATTTTGTAATCCCTTTGCTTACGAAAAATATCTAGGATACTAAGTCCAAGTATAAATAAAAATAGTAATACGAATAAAAATGAATAAAATAATACGTGGTAAGTACCTATAACGGTAGCATGAACTTCGGATTAAGTTGACAGTATCCAAAACTAATCGATCCCCTTATTTAAGGGCACTGTGTACAGGGTGGCCGGGAATATATAGTATTATAGTGGAACGAGTTGCTTTGTTCTGATTTACTGACTATTATGGTACCTAATAAAAGTGAGATAATACACTTCATATTTATCTATGAAAATCGCGTTAATATATTAAAATACATCATAAAACGATGTTTAAGGAATTTTGCATTTCCATTTAAAAAGCTTCATATTGCTCACATACAAAATACTGAGTGCCTATCCAATATATTTGTTGTTCTGCAGATAAAATTGTAAAACGCAAACAATCGCTTTGGTTTTTCACACATTCGTTACTTGGAGAAGTTAATACAGACAGAATGTGTAGGTTGCTTTGGAAATAAGAATATATTCCGTTGCACCCTGTAGGCCTATTGTAAATGTCACAATACCACTTCACTAACCACAGTATTTGAAGCACAGATGGCGTTTTTTGTGATTTTTTCTGGGTATTATGGTTTTGAAATGCGATAGGTAGCTATTTATTATTTTTATTGTGTCGGTTTTGAATGACAAATCTGGGGTATTTATTTTACTTTTATTTATGCGAATTTGAAAAAGATTTGAATTGGTGTTATAAAAAAAAATGTTTTATTGAGTTATTTTATAAAATTTTGCGACGTAGAAATTGTTGCTTACTTTGTAATTAATTTATTATTTGAGCTTCATCCAATCAAGTTAATTAAAAATATATTTTTAATGACTTAGTAATACCTACAGGGTGCGCCAAAATTTTCATTCAAAAATATGTCGCACCATTTTGAAGATTTTCTTCTTAGAAAACTAAATGTTTAATTTGAAGAAAAATATGTCACTAAAGTCCTAAAAAGAGTAATAATTTTTTATTATTCATTTCATTTTCCAAAGATAATCATCAAAATCATCAACATGCAGCTGTCATTCGCGTAACAGATCTAAATGCGCAATACAATGACACCCTACTGTCCATTGTTAATAACGATGTCGAACTACTGGGAGGTGACAAGGATTTTGGAGAAACTAGGACAATCGAATAAAAACTTACCGATCGCCTTTAAACTGAAATGGAAAAGTCTTTGGTTAGAGGTTAAGAACATGAGCAGCAGGTTAAAAAACTTATCATAAAAATAAGATACCATTTACCTCCCTGCTAAATTTTATTGAGAACCGTTCAGCCGTTTAGCCGTGAAAACGTAACAGACAGATATGCTGATAGACAGAGTTACTTTCGAATTTCAGTAGTTACATAAGATACTTCATTAGGTATTATTTTCGCTATTAATTTCCAATTTCATAATTATCCTACCAATTTCACATTAAAGGAGGCCACAAAAAAGGAGAAGAAGTAAAACAACCACAGAAATCCAATCGAAGGAATACGAAAATATAATATCAAGATGGTCATGTCGATATTTTGACATTATGCTAATATTTAATAAACTAATTTTTATTTATGTTTTTAACAAACATTAGTCACTTTAATGTATGACATCCAAAACCACCATTCCTGTTTATTTATCATATTATCCTCAATTTCCAGGAGTCATAGTCACCCGGTATGACTAACCCCCCGGGGTCCTGCACCCCAACGCAAATAATAATATGCGGTTATTTGGCAAGGGATTAGCGCGTGCATAATTGCGGACCCCACTTTAAAACGAGATCTCGTTTGTGGTCACTGGGGTGTTTTTTACCCCAGTAGGTGCCCTGTGGCACCGTGTGTGGTGTCTTCACAGATTTGCGTAACGCGATTTCGGATGGCCATTGACCAATTTCGGTCATGGGATGAGTTTTGCATGGTCAAAGCTGTTTTGACCAATGAGCTTTAGTAAATACAATACTTGGTTGGTTGTGACCGACTTCAAATGAAGGTTGTCTTGTCTTAACACTTTTAGTGCCCACGGCGCACATGGTGATTTGTCTTACACCAGAGCAGTAAACGCCCTAAAACTTACATTTTGATCGCCTCGGGCGCTATCTGAATAATACGGAACCTTGTCATTGTAGTAATATTTTACGTCACATTTCTGGTACCATCGCGCGTTATCAAAATTTTAATTTTATTTAAATTTGAATTTTGTAATTGTGTATTTGAATGTGTATCTACATATTATTCTCTAGTCTATGGACCTCTCTGGTCTGAATAAATTATTATATTATTTATTATTAAAGCAAAATGTCGGACCGCGCTTGTATCAATTTGAAATGGTACCATCTCATTTTGATCGCACGCGGATTTGGGATGTCTTCCCAGGATTGTATATGGGATTAGGGATGACCAATATCGATATTTGATGAGTTTGGCATGGTCAAAGCTTTTTGATTTGACTGACTTCAAAATATAATTATATTTTCTTTTAACACTTAAACGGCAGAACGTATCGTATTGAAAGACAATAGTCATATTTTAGTAGATACAAACTAGTATGCATCTACTAAAATATGAACTAACCAATCAGCACTCACCACTACTTAAGGCTGGTGTATGGCCCAACGGCCTTGAGAACACAAAATAATCATCTGTAATTAAATCATTATCCCAATCAGCTTGAAACTTACAGAGAATACTAAGAATAAATAATTGTTTTATTCGTGAAATGTTCAATTTGCAAAAAGACAAATACTCAAACTCAATAGCGTTTAGATGAAATATAAAAATAAAAACGAAATTTCTCAAGGCCGGCCTTACCACCCCGCCTTAACGTGCCTCGTCCAAACGGGATTTTTGCCTTATGTAATCTTATGGATCGCCGTAAAGGTGTTAAAAACACACAGAAGGAAGCTGCTGCCCTTCCTCTGGTAGGTTCCGTCGGTCGATTCTTACGACATGCACGTGTTGACTTGGGGGTTGATTCTTACGTCGCGGCTGCCATGGCTGGGCTAATGAACGTAATACTAGAAAAAAATTCTTAACTATCTGTCTAACACTTTATGTTGCGTCACGAATAAAATTCGCAATTTCTACGGTGTTAGTAATACACATAATATCTAAACCCCTTAAGGGCAAAAGGGCTATACACAAGTACCAGCTAATAAGCCAATATAAAATTCCGATCCTAACGAATTCATCCCTTTGGGAGCCATAATTGCTAATCGACCCACCCTGTATATCGTGCGCACTCAATAAAATCAGTTTCAGAACACCCTATCTATACTAAAGGGGATATGACGGATTGGAATTTATTTGTATTTGTTACATTTATAGGTTTTTGGGGTTGATTTTAAAAGAAAGAGATAAATAAACACCAACGAATATATTTGCCGTACTTTTACTATATTATATTTACTATATTTATATATCTATATATAAAAGAAAGTCGTGTTAGTTACACTATTTATAACTCAAGAACGGCTGAACGGATCTCGGTGAAATTTGGCAGCGAGGTAGATGGTATCCCGGGGCCGGACATAGGCTACCTTTTATTCCGGAAAAAGCGTGCGAAGCCGCGGGCAGCAGCTAGTATAGTATATATATTTACTATACTTTTTCTATATTTTGTGTCATGCAGTAAAAAGACACACATTAAGAATAGGAATCTATACTACTTAATATTATAAATTCGAAAATAACTCTGCCTGTCTGTCTGTTACCTTTTCACGTCTAAACGGCTGGACGGATCTTAATGAAATTTGGCAGCAAATATGTAATTTAATTCCAAAACTAGTAAAATAAAATAATGCTGGACAATTCACACAGCATCATCTAGCCCCAAGCTAAGCAGAGCTTGTGTTATGGGATAACAGATCTATCTATTTATTCAGTATGTGCCTATGTAGGTACTTAATGTATAAATAGATAGATCTTATAATACATAGAAACGTCCAGAACAAAAAATAAAAGTAACAAAAAACATCCCCTTTTCTACTCGAGAAAAAAGAGACCAATGATAATTAATTTCTATTATTTTTATGTACTTGTTTGACTTTTAAATAATTTATTAATGTTTATTTAATTACAAATTCTGTATCTCAAATGTCTCTACGTGTAATTCGAATTATATAAGTACTTTTATACGCTTTGTATACTTACAAAAGGTTATTGACATGTAAATCGGCTTTATAACTAAACTTCACAAAATTAATGTATCTTTTAAAGGGCAATTTACGCTTCTACAACAAAACTCTTAGTGAGTTGTAAAAATTATCAGTAAATAAATTCAAACAAATTGTCTAAACCTTCTTGTGTAAAAAGGCCTACTATAAAATATCAGATTATCTAGCTAGAGGATAAAAAAGCTTGAGAAGAGATTTGCTCCAACTCGAAAAATAACAACTAACTAACAGGCTAAAGGTTTCTTCGTCTCTTCTTTACATTTTTACATACCGAAGCGACAGAAATCAAAAATATCACTTTATTTCCGTGTCAGTGTTTAATTACTAAGAATTTACCTTTACTAAGTGTACATTTATTGTATTTATGGAATAAAGAGTTTTTGACTTTGACTATAAATAAATTGTGTTTCTTTATTTACGTTGTTATTTAGTAAATAAGACTAACAAGTTATTTTTTTGCTTTGTTTCAGGTAAAAACACTTACAGTTGGTAACCTACAACTGCATCTTAATAGATCAGCAGTATATACCAGTCCACTGTTGGACGGACATATGTGGGACAGGGGGTAATGCCATAATCCCAACGCTGGGCATGCGGGCTGTATCGCAGTAGTAGATAGATGTATTGAATATAGAGAAGGAAGCTGCCCTTCTACTGGTAAGTTCCCTTAGTCGAGTCTTACGACACTACGGGCTAAGTTATAGGGGTCGATTCTTACGCGGCGACCGTTACCTTCAACGTATATCGATTCAAAATCTGCATTATGGTGGTATTATTATCATGATTTTCAGAATTTCCCATGGCACCTTTTCAATATTTCTTGAGCAACTAAACGAGCAACATTATTATAATTTAAAAAATTAGAACGTTTTTCCCGTAGTGTTTTAAACGGCTTTTTTTTAATAAATAAATAATAATAAATAATAAATTATTTATTTCAGGCAACATTAGTCTAGTACAGGATGTAAAGTACTTAAAAACTACGGCCCATATAAAATATATACCTTAGTCTAACATACATAAGATAAACCTATTTACTAGCACGTAGTGTCGGCGACGTGTGACACGCAATATGTGCTGCGACCGGTAATCGTCCGCGAAAACGTCGGAACAGCACATTCTTCGGCCAGAATTCTTCCATAGCGAAGGTCGAAATATTATCAGTTGGAATACGCACCACAAATGATTTAAAGTCATTATGACGCGACTCCAACCGGTCGACCCTCACCAAGATTTGGTCTTCACCTTCACATACTCCACGATCTCTTTAATCGTGATAGACCACGTTTCGACCACAATCTCACCTGATGAGTGACGATGTGGTCGTCGACGTATCACGAAGGTCTAGAAGACACCTAGTCACTCTTGGCTTCAAGATACCCGAGATGTAGTTTGCCAGGAAAAACAAAAGCAGGCAGCGAGTTCCAAACCTTCCTAAAGAGCTTCCATAAATTATAAGTTTTTTCATTTACAAATGCATGCAAATCTGAGGGGGTCGCTAGTAATAAAACAGGTGTCCAGTTTTTAATAAAGTAATTCGGTGGGGTACTTGACAATTATTATTACAAATCGTTTTGTGAATTATCTGTGGTTTATCTAGGGTTGCCACGCTAACATAATATATTATTTATTCTATTTACGCACTTCTATATTTTTATAATGTACAAACGCTTTGAGCAGGAAAAATTAAAGTCGTAGGGTTTCAAGATTTTTCTAATGAGATATTTGTGTTGTTTGCTTCCTAAAAGCTAAGTTTTGAGCCAGTCCGTCGCTTAACATATTTATAGCTGAGTTACAAGAGGACTTCCGACCATCATAAATATTGTCTAAGGTTATGGTATGTTATTATAAATGTATATTTATATATTCTATTAAAGGTATTTATTATAATTATTTAGTGATTATTATTTTAATTTAAGTATGTTTATTATAAGCATATGTACTACCTACTATTACTTTAATTGTCAGTTTATCTGCTGTTCGATTCATGTGCACTTCCTCTACCTGTTCCATCGCCTCTCCTGTAACTCTAAGGTTTGCTGGAAGAATACTCTTTTTCAGGGTTAAGCGCGCCTATGTACATATCCTGTTAGATAAGTTCATGCTATGTATTATTGTGTACAATAAAGAATTACAGAATCAAAAGAAGGCTTAGAGTGACAGTAGATACGAATGTGGAGAAACCAAAAAAGTGAAAAAGTGCCTTAATTTCCGTACAGATATTTACGTTCGCTTGTGTGCGTGAAAGTACTGACGTTTTGTTCTTGTTAACTCACACATAGATTAGGTTTTGGCATAAAAACCAAGACATTTGTTAAATAACAGCATGCCTCTGCTGCTGTGACAGCCAGCAATCATTTTAAAATCCTACTTACCTAACATTTTTTTGAATAGCTTAAAAATTTAATCAGCTTGTGTTATCACAATTCTTAAAACATAACGCTCAGCACAGCACAGCTGGCGCAGTCGGGTAAAATTAGGCAGTAGTTTCCAACGATTTTCTGTTTTCCGGTTCTGACTGTTACAGGGCGTAATGTAACATTCGCAGCGAGCATGATAAGTTACGCTGCGCCGCCGTTTCCTAAAATCGGTCTTGTTGCTCGTTGCGAACGCCTTCTTTCCCAGTTTGAGTGCACGAACGCTCGCTGTGTAACACGTTACATGAAGGCTGGTGTATGGCACGACGGCCTTGAGAACACAAAATAATGATCTGTAGCTGTATAAATAATTTATTTTATTCGTGAAATGTTCAATTTGTGTAAAATACCTTATCAAATATTTGAGTAAAAGAAAAATACTCAAAGTGTTTAGAAGAAGATCCACAAATTTCAAAAAATTTGATATATCTTCTACAATAATTATTTTGTGTTCTTAAGGCCGTTGGGCCATACACCAGCCTTAAGCCCTGTAACCGGCTTTAGGTACTACCCATAAGCTTTGACGTAAAGCTAAGCATGGGCTCAGCTTTGCTGTAGCGGTCGGGGCTAAGGATCGACCCCTAACTAACCCCGAGCATGTCGTAAGAGTCGACTAAGGGAACCTACCCGAGGAGGGGTAGCAGCTTCTTTATTTACACCTCCACTGCGATCCATGCAGCTGTGCTCCCACCCAGAACACCCAGAACAAATATCTACAGATCTTAAAAACATTGGTCACGAGGCGGGAATCAATCCCGCAGCCTCCTGCGTCGCAGGCAGACCTTCGCCTGCTGCATCACAGTGGTCTTCAAACCTAAACCAAAGTTAATATAGGATTGTCCTGTCATTATAAATACAGGCAGGTACTTGGTCCCAAATCAAATAAAAAGACCTGACTGCCAACCCTAGCCTTTAAAACCAATTGCGTGGGTAGGTAATAAAAACAAATTGCTGCGCTCTTACTATGATAAACGATGGTTGCCAGCTTCGGGGACGCGGAGTGGATTTGATTGGCTAATTTTATTATCGGTTTCGTTTTGACTTGGATTGCAATAAAAGGAAGTTATTCCTTTAAGACAAGTTTTAGACGAGTGAGTGATCAACTGATCACTGATCACTTACCTAAACTAATATTGTATGTTGTTATTTATTTATGTAGGAGTTGCAAATAAAAATGTCATACATCGTGGAATACCAAAAAAAAAAAAAAACTTCATCACATCTTCACATCTTCTGAATCTTAACAATTGCAAAACATACATGGGGTCCATTCTATGCAAATTGGAACATTTTGAACCCCGAACATCCCACTTCCTTTGATCTACTATCAACAAAACAGCCTGTATGAACCCCGTGTGCCTTAAGGGGCGAACCTAACAAGTTTGGTTGTCAAACTAGGCGTACATCTCAGTACGTACTCACGGGATCCCCGTGGTAAAAACTCGAATGACATAAAATTCAAATTTTTTTCTCAGTTTCCTTGAATGTAAACACTTGATTAAGAATATAAATACTATATATATAAATAACCAATAAAAAATTGTGAAAGCACACCATTTCGCACATTATTTGGTCGAGATCTCAGAAACCCTGCGGTCAATTGAAATTACTTATGATTTGATTCGTAGATTATTTATTATTTATTATTTGGTTCCTTGAACCAGTTTATTCATAAATTGTGTATCTTGTAAATAAGCAAAAACTTGATTTTTGCGCTTACGCCGTTCCAAAAACGCATGCTCTGTCCCGCTCCTATGAACGCGTAATCCTATGTCTATCCTTTTCACAAAATGGCGCGCATTGCGCCCTCTTAAACATATGCTAAACCAGGATGGTTTGTGAAAAATTACCTTATTAGACTAGAATTACACTTCACTTATGTAAATTTGTTTAACCTTCAATAGTTGACTTATTTTATTACTGCCATCTTACAATGATATGTACATCGATCGCTGTCAGCCCTAGGGACGTGGAATGTATTTGATTGAGTAATCTTATTATCGGTTCGGTTTGATTCGGTTTCACTTGGATTGGGATAACTGGGGCTGGATCGACGAGTCACCGATCATTTCAATCTATGATTTGATTATTAAAAAAATCTCCAAACAGACTTTGAATCCGTTAATTTTACACGGTTTTTGAGTTTTGTAGGACAAATGCTAATCCCTCGAGAGTACAATTTTATGGGTCTACATTGGGATCATTATCTATAAAATAACCGTAAGAATTTTAAAAATCGGTCCATAAATTGACAGAGAAATCGACGAACATACCTACATAAAAAAAGACATACAGCCGAGCATTAGGACCTCCCCTTTTTTTTCAAAGAATTTCTTTTGTATGGAGGTAGACAGGTTCAGAAAAACTGACCGTCAGTGAAACATACCTATTGCCGAACATAGAGCCGCCTCCTTTTTCGAAGTCGTTTAATAAGCACTCACTCCCGTTGCAAAATAAAACAGCTATAAAAGTGCCCGCGGCGACTAATAAAGTCTCCAAGATTTATACTATTTATCTTACTCAAGCTGGGCTGTTCATAAACGTAGCTAGCCCGTTGTTGATCATGCAGGGCGTAGTTCTATGGGGGCACTTCTTTTCCGCGGGCGAGTTAGTTGTCCACTTCACTATTGAGTGTACATCTCTTCCTAAAGTATCGTATCTAAACTCTCTCGGTTTTAGATTTGGACGAGTTATACCATGAAAGAAAGAAAAGAAAGAAAATTATTTATTACACACTACACACACAAAAAAACTTTGAGACAACAAAATAAAAAGAGACTACTTAGTACTAGATAACAAACAACACAGACAAACACATGTGAACTTAGTAGTATACTAATACAAACATTGGGTTAATTGATAGGTACCAAATAGTCCACTCAGCAAGCAGACGATCGTGTGTGTGCAGGTCTAACAGGTCCTGACTCAGCTTGTTGCTTAACACAGAAACCTGGGGTAATTTGTGAAAGAGCGCTGGTTTTCAGTCAGAACCGTAGAGTAAGTGACACATGAGCAAGTGCGCCTTGTCCCTGGTGCGCAGTTTGCGGGCTAGCTCTAACACCGTCCTGGCAATGATAGCCACTAGAGTGGACTGCCAGTGCACTCTGCCCAGCAATCGAATTAGTTTATAAGTTCCATACCTATAATTAATTTTACACTTATACATATATAATATTTCGAGCAGACACAACACATACTGGAGTTGTGTCTGTCCGAAATTTCTCGAGTTTTCGAAACGGAAATCTGACAAGGTCTGCACCACTGAACATGGCGCACAATATTAGCTAGTTCGTCACTATCATTATTTAAGCTCCGTGCTCTACAATAAAGCCAACAAGCTTATTAATATATATCCTCTACTCCGCTTTAAATTTAAATTGATTTGCCGTCAGTGGCTATTTCTATAATACGAATCCACCGAAGCTCTTATGATCCGTAATTCGTAATTAACCCCGTCCCCCTGACTATTCAATGACCCATCACCTAACCATCCAACAGTTTTATTTGTGTCTACATGACTTCCAGAGTATATTGTTATTTTATATATTATTAGAAAGTATAACAATTTTTATTGACAAAGAAAATTACAGTTCAATAATAAAAACAAATTAGAACTAGTATTTACAATTGAAGCAATTAAGCTAACTGCAGACTGCTGCAAACAATCTACAGGTAGCTCAACTGATCCATATCAATACCAGTCGGAAGCGTCCCCAAGACGCTGCGCTGCATTGCCCCGCTGTATGGCAATGCTGATGCGCTGCGCCAGATACCCGTCCGTTCGGGTCACGCGTCGCGTCGACCAGACGCTCAGATAACTTTTTGAAAACCCGGAGAGCCTCGGTACCCCACGGACCCAGAGTCTCGACCCCAAAGGGAGCAAAGGTGTAGGCTCTGTCGAGACCTGCATATTTGCGTCTCTTGAGATCCTCGGCCAAATCTGCCGCCGCACCAGCCCTTACGGAAATATAAGTATAATACCTATAAAAAAAAAAAAAAAATATTATTGTAAATATTAGTATAACAATAATAATGTACTTGCTCAAAAACCACCTGTATGTTTTATTTTTAAATTTTAGCCGTCAACTCACTGTCTTTTTAGCACCTTTTGCTATTGTTGTAATACCTAGTTTTAAGGTTCTGCATCTCCAATAAGTATAATTAAGGAACGCTGTAACCATGTATTCGGAGGAGGGCGTTAACCCATTCATTGCCCAACTTAGGCTGTGCGATCCGGGCGCGCCAGTGCTGCACAGAGCTGTAGGCGTCGTGGGCCATTAAAGTGTTAATGCTCGCGACAGTCGCGACACAGTTTTTATAACTACTGCGCGTATTATCGTTTTCACGCCTGATGTGTATTTCCCCTGTACTTTGTTCCAAATAAAGATAATTTTAATTAAAAAAGAAAAAAAAAATTATTTAATGATTATACTCCTTGCCCAAAGTGAAGTGGACAACTCGTACGCGAGAAGGTCGTCGTTACTTTTCTAGGGTTAGGTTAGGTTCTGTATCGAAATCCGTAATAAAATTATAAATTAGAAAGTATCTCAACTCTGTCTGTCTGTTACCTTTTCACGCCTAAACGGCTGAACGGATCTCAATGAAATTTGGCAAGGAGGTAAATGGTATCCTGGGGACGGACATAGGCTACTTAAAAAGCGCGTGCGAAGCCACGGATAGCAGCTAGTGTTTTATTTAAAGATGGAAGACGAAGTGCAGTCCACTTCCACTATTACTTATCCACTATGCCAACAAGGCTTTCTCAGGATGATATAGATTTAGATTCCAGGGACGTACATAGAGTACAAAGGAAGGTAATCCTGTGATACAGAGTCCGTCTAGGTACAGGGGTAATCTGTGAGGTACAGTCAGCCCAAGAAGTACCAATAGTTCGTTTTTATTCATAAAATGTTTTTGTATTGTTTCTTGTTTGATATTTTTGCCTTTGTTGATATATAGGTATATATTATAGTTCTCTATATTTGTAAATTAATGTTAGCACGCTACCCCCTACGCGATCCCCACAATTTGTACTGATTTTTTTTTCGTTTATAGCACACGATATACTTAACCAAATGTTAAATTTCCAGTTTATAGCTTCGTTATTTATATGGATCAGTTGAACTACCTCTAGATTCATTACAAATGTAAGCGGGTTAACAACGAACACAAGAGAATTCTGCAGTTAGCTTAATTGTTTCAATTGTAAATACTAGTTCTAATTTGTTTTTATTATTGAATTGTAATTTTCTTTATCAATAAAGATAGTTCTTCCAACACAAATAAGGTTCGTAGTTAACCCGCTTACATGCGCAATGAATTCGTCGAACTACTATCGTTTTATCATAGATATAGGAAATCTGTAGATATTGAACGTTCTCCCAACGCTTAATCAACATCTGGCCTCTGTTACAACTATACCCAAACTCTCGCTCACAGTTACATTTCCAATTTTGTGCAATAATTATAATGAACAACAAAGATGGAAAGACGTACCAAGACCGAAGTGCGACCCAGACAACAAAACGCTCGCGAAACAAACGCTGGCGGTGCCGGTCCTACAACACCCTAATTTGAGCCTTCCACTTTCGAGAGGCTGGTACGACATCTCCCCTTTTTTACTTAAATAGATGATTTTTATAGTAAAATACCTCTAGATTGTCTGCAGATAGCGAGATATCGAGTGGTTAACCAACTTGGGTTTCGTTCAGTACCTAAGTAGTCAGACTCTACTGACTGACTCTACTGACTGTCAGACAGACAATACGCGTACCGCGAGGGTCGGTCTAAAACGTCGATGACACGGAATGTCGTTAGCCTTGTGGTCGCCGCGCTTGAGAGGAAGCAGCAGGTCGCAGTTATGTGCTGCGACCTGTCCAAAGCGTTTGATGTTGCCGACCATACTATCCTCGCAGTCAAGCTGAGGCCCTATGGCATCGATGGGCCAGCGTATGCACTGCTGACAGACCTCATGCGAGACAGGTCGCAGGTGGTGAAGGGAGGCGGCATCATGTCGGAACCACAGCAGTCGTACATGGGCGTAGCGCAGGGATCCTCGGTCTCGAACATCTTATTCTCAATACTATTGAATGACTTACCGGAGGCAGTCCCTGAGGCCGAGATCTTCATGTACGCGGACGACGTGGCCGCTGTGGTATCCGCCCCTTCAATCGACGCTCTGGAGATCCAACTGAATGCCGTGGCGGCACGGCTAGCTGGGTGGTTTTGAGTAAACGGACTCGCTCTTAATTTGAAAAAGACCCATTTTATTCACTTCCGGTTCTCGGGTGCACCCGTCAGGGTGCTGGCTGTGACCATAGACAGCAAGGCTATTGATCAGGTTGAGTGCACAGGGTTCTTAGGATTCCAGATCGATAGGGGGCTGATGTGGGCGAAACACATCGATGTGCTGTGCGGACGGCTGGGCAGTGCGTACTACGCGCTGAACCGGGTGAGCCGGGTGGTGTCTGTGGACGTGGCCCGAGCATGCTACTTTGCCACAGTACACTCGCAGCTCCAGTATGGCGCCGAGCTGTGGTCGCGCGCTGCCATGCCGACTGGGAGCGCGCGTTCCGCATGCAAAAAAGGGCTATACGAGCGATGGTACGGATACACAGCGATGTCTCGGCCAGGCCGCACTTTAAGAGCCTAGGCATCCTTACACTGCCCTGCATAGCCATCTCGCAGGTAGCGCTGTATGTGAGGAGCAACCTCGGCTCCTACGCAACGCACGGCGACTTCGCATACCGCACTCGTAACCAGCACAGATTGGTGTCACTAGCGCGGTCCCTGACTAAGTCGTGGAAGCTAACTCATGCTATGGGTCCGCAAGTGTACAACAGGGTACCAGACTCGACTAAGGGGGTTACAGGCGATGCTATTTTTAAACGTCGCCTAAAAAGTTGGCTTATCGAACAAACATTTTATAGTTATGACGTGTTCATAAGCTTAAAATGATAGTTTTTATTATATTTTTCTAATGAATGTTGTTATTTATTTATCGTTTTCTGTTTCTTTGGGAAATTATGTACTTTGTATGTTAAGTAGGTACAATTGTAGAATTTTATATCATGCTAAGATTTAAGATTTAAGTTTTTTTCTGACATGTAACATTTTGTTATGAATAAAAAACTATGAACTATGTAGACCCAAGTTGGCTTTGCAGTTGGTTTTGTGGGTAATATAAAGATTAGCGAATTAAAATGCAAAGATGAAAATTTGCTGCGGACTGTACACGCATAGTGATTGTGCTGGCTGAGCATTGAACCGGCTAACTGCAGCCTAGCTTGGATCCCTAAGCTTATTGAGGTACAGGGTGATGTACCCCGAGACGAGGCTTAGATACAGGATGTCTTGGAATGGTGGAGTGCATTGATCACTGAGCAGAATAACCCTGTTTTGTTTGGTTATAAATAGTCAACAGGTGTTACCTATTTATAAATCCAAAGCAAATATCAAAAGTATTATAAATAGGTGTTACCTATTTATAATGCTTTGGATTTTAAAAATTTAACGTAGTTATTAATTTATCTACCAGGTACTCAATACCAGACGACCTCTGTGGCGCAGCGGGCGAAGGTCCGCCTGCGATGCAGGAGGTTCGAATCCCGCTTCGGGACAATGTTTGTACGATCTGCAGATATTTGTTCCGAGTGTTTTGGGTGTAATAAAAAAATCTATCTCTGTATGTAATGTATTAGGTATATATTTTAGCTCTTTATTATCTCTATTGTCCAGCATCATTTATTTATTTTTATAATTTGTTTCAGGTCAACACGTGGAGATCAACCCCCCCAGTGCAGTGCGGACAGTGGGTAGCGAGTTGGAGGTGGTCTGCAAAGTATCCTTCCCCATCGACTCTTGCCGGTTAGTGACCTCCTTGTGTATCATACCAGCCTGGTACTTTCGTAGATGATTTTAAGAAAGCAGTTTCGCACGCGTTGTTAGCTTAATTGGCTGATAGACGTGCGAGTAAATTCGCGTACTTGTGGCTCGACGACCTTTTTCGCTGGTGTGTCACCCTAAGTACGCGTACTTTAAAGCCGCCGAGTAAGTTCGTTGGCGATCTGACATGTTTGAAATTTTGCTCGTAACCCACCTCAACATACGACAACATCGCAATACAGAGTGAGTAAGCTTCATGTGTGTCACCGGCGCGGCGTCGAGCGGAGTAAGTACGCGATCTTAAAAACCGCGTACTTCAAGTTCTAGTACGTCTATCACCCACTTTAGGGCTAGATGATGATTATGATGATTTCTATTTATTTATTCATTTAATTAGAACGGTCACTTACACTAACTAAGTAAAATTAAATAGTACAAAAATACAAATTTACATAAAAAGTAGCAATAAAATTCAGTTTCAAATAATACCTACAGTAAAAAAATCAATTAAAAATAAAATGACCAAAAAAATTTAAAATTCTTAAAGTAAAAGTACAATATATACCGTCAAATTCTAATCAAAATAATATAGAAAATTACACATAAAAAACACAAAAAAAAAATTTCGCGCTAACTCAAAACGATTGTTTCTATTTTTCTTTGAAAGCTGTCAAATTCCGGTCTCACTGGCAACCAAAGAAGAATGTCCAGAATTGACCTGTCATACATTTTGACAGAAGTTGTCGTGTATATTTTTGATATTCATTGAAAAAAATCGTATTTTTTTTTTATTTACATATCACAAACTTTAACTGAAATCAGTAATCAGGGAAAAAAGAAAATCATTTTTAATTTCAATATGATGGACCCAGAAAACGTTCAGGATGAGTAGGAAAACGAAACGTCTGAGCTAATTGGCGCTGTCAAGTTAATGTCAACTCTAATCTATCTGTCAAAAAATTCCATCAGTGCGTCACTTTGGATTGTTTTCATCTGAGTAGTCTGTGATGCAGTCTAGTTTCGTTTGCGTTTCGATGTGTACTGTGCGATTTTGTTTCCCTCTTTCTGATAACTTTGGCTTTCACAACGGACTCCGATACCCGTCGCTTACGATAACTTTGGCTATTTCACACGGATTCTGTTTTGCGTTCTGTTATTTGGGACTTCAGTTGTGTTCGTTCGAAATGGGCGAAAACACCCTCGGTGCATTTTCGAGACCCCTGACATTGCAGCGGATCAATTGCATCAATTGCAATATATGTGTTAATTCCTCGAATACACAAATCCGCCATCTCGTTCTGGAGCAGAATATAAGAGTCGTCTCTATAATCAGCACCTGGATATCTCCAGTCATCGTAAGTTTGATTATTTGTTTTAGTATGTTTACAAGTGGACTAAGTGCCCTAACATTGGACAGTAGACCAATGTTAGGGCACTACATTCCAACAATGCTGTGATTGCAGATTCGAATACCTGGTTAAAGCTGGACTGTACTATTTATTATCATGAATTAAACATGCTTTACCTTCCTACTAACATAGTATTCATTCTAATTAAGATATGGAATTGTGTCTGAAATAAAAACATTTTATTTTTAATATTTTTTTGTAGGCTTGTTATAGGTATGTTATAGGTACATTGCAATTCTAAATGCATTAATATTTTATTTCAGATTAATGAAGATGATTACATTTGTGACGCATGCTTTCATTTAGCAATGCAGGCTGCAAATAACAACCTACATGGAGGTGAAAACCATAACACAGGAGCAGGGGCATCTCGCCGTGGTCACATGGAAGTTTGCTTAGTGTGTGGACGATCCTTGACCAACCGCCAAAATCACCTTATTCTAGGACAGACTACAGCTTGTCACATAGAGATGATTCAGATAGTTGAAAGCAGAGTAGCACCTCGTCAGGTAAAGCCCTAAAAGATTTAATCATAGTTAGTTTTAGAGATATGGGATATTATTTACACTCATCACTTTACTTATTTTCAGATATCAACATCTGATCGACTATGCCATGCATGTTTTATGCATGTCAAGAGACAAGCTATCCGAAATCTGGATAATGGGATATACAATGAAAATAACTTGCAAGCTATTGTGATATGCGATGGAACTTATATTTACTTGAACAAAAGTGGAAACTACAAGTTTCAAAAAGATTCCTACTCATTACATAAATACAGAAATCTACTTAAACCATTTATGATAGTAACCTGTGATGGTTATATATTAGACTGTTTGGGTCCCTACAAGGCTACCACATCAGATGCAGATATAATGAAATCTCTTCCTGGATGAAAATTCCCCACTAAACCAGTATTTTCAACAAAATGATATATTTATTTTAGACCGGGGTTTCAGAGACTCAATCAGCTTACTGGAAAGTCATAATTATAAGGTATATGTACCAGAGTCAGTCAGTGAAGGCGAATACCAATTGACCACACCCCAAGCAAATAGAAGTAGGTGTGTAACAATATGTAGATGGGTTGTAGAGGTGGTTAACGGGTATTTTAAAAGAGATTACAGACTGCTTCGATTTGACCATTTCAATAAAACGGTGCCAAATATGATGGCTTACTTCCAAATAGCAGCAAGTTTGATTAATAAGTTTGGTGTTCGCCTTCATGATAGACCTGATGCCCATCAAATCGTTAGTTTGATTAGAGAAAGAATGGATTTACAAAACAATTTATCAATCGCAGTACATGCATTGAACCTCAACAGACGCGCATCACGCTTTAGAAATATCACAGCTGATGAGAATAATATTCTGTTCCCCCGGCTAGAATATAGTGATCTTGTATTGTTTGCCCTGGGAACGTACCAAATACGTCAAGCACGTTCGTATTACGGTGAACATGTACGTTTCCATGGCAGATACAGCATAGAAGTATGCAGAGAAATGATAAATATGGATGAGTTTTATTTAAGAGGTAGTGGGGAAAATTCATTAATCCGAGGAAAAATAAAATCAAGGCATGTGGGAAAAAAGCAGTACTATGTGTATATTCTAATAGAAAATAATATAAATGGAAGGGAAGGCATAGCTGAATATTGTTGTAACTGCATAGTGGGACGTCGCACAGTAGGTTGTTGCTCACATGTAATGACTTTGGTGTGGTACCTTGGATGGGCTAGGTACCAAGATAATGTAGTACCTCCGGCCCCATTTTTAGATGATGTTGTTGTGAGGGTGGATTTGGAATAAAATAAAGATAATTAATTATTGAATGTGCTGTTTTATTTGTATCTCATGTCATAATTGCCTATGGTCGACATGGGCTTTTATTATTTATATAATAATAATAATAGGTAGGTAAACATTTATTTCAGAACAAGTCCATAATAGTCAAAATATAAGTACCTAGGCAGTAACAAGAACAGACTTATACTACATAGAGGTACCTACTACAAAAACATAATTAAAGGATAAATACCTATTTGTGGCTAGGGAAACCTGTTTTATTTCTACAAAATAATCGCATTTATAAAACGATGTATGTATCTGGAACTAAAAATAATTCACTCTTTGATAGAGTCCGTTTATTAGGAGCTCAGAGTATGTCGTTGTCCGCTCTGATGTTAATTTAACCTCAAAATTCGTTTTCATCGTAACTTTTTTTCCTGATTGGCGATTTTGAAAATATTTATGCAAAATAAATAGGAATTACTAATGTTTATTTTGATATACTTACCATGAAAATACATCACAAAAAAACAAATCTGAATGACAGGTCAACCTATGTATGGAGCGTGGACATCCTTCTTTGCGCCCAACAACTCATAAAATATTTTATTCCACCCTTTGCGTTACCGACGCAATTTGTCGTTTGTTATTTTTCCATCAAGCTATCTGAACCTAATCAAACAAGTGAATCTAATCCATCTGTTACTATTTCAGGTTTTTGGTAGGAGGCACGTCCTACAGATTGAAGCCCGGCGAAGATACTGGTGACGTCACATACTTCGGTGAAGGATTACAGGTTAGTAAAGCATTTTAGTAGGTAGAGCTTATAATTACCCTTAATTACTTAGCTACGCGCATAATTTTATACCTACTATGCAATGCGAAACGGAGTGTGGGAAGACCTTCCACCCGATGGGCCGACGTACACATTGTAGCGGCCGCAGGTCGCAGGGATCATCATCAGCCCGTATACGTCCACTGCTGACCATAGGCCTCCCCCAAACGACGCGATGACGACGCCGCGAATAGCGGCTCAGGACCGCTATTCGTGGCGTACTATAAGTACCAAACGAATAGTTAAAGTAATACCTAGCATGTCATAAACTACCTAATTAAAATAATTACATATTATGTAATTATTTTAATTTCCTTAACTTTTTCTAAACGCCACCGTCTATATTGTTCTCATAAGTCCATTCCATCCCAAGGTTGCCTGAGAGATCGCTCAAAGCGAAAAGGCCGCCCTTTGTACTTCCTTTTTTCTCAGTATTTGCATCTGTATTATATTTTGTGTTTGTGTGGTACAATAAAGAGTTATGTATCTATCTATCTATCTATAGTTGTAACGGACGGACAGTCGGAAATGGCGAAACTACAAGGGATTTTAGGGTTTGTAAGAAACAGCTTACAATGCTCGTAATACTACATAGTTTACTGCAAGATAAATCACTTGCAGAACACAGAAGTAACAAAAAAAAACAGTTCTTTTTTAAATTCTCTTAATTTGTTTTTGGTATCGGACCAGTAGCGTCGGAGGTTTCATTAAAAACAAACTTGCTATAACTAAGAAGTTATGCGCAGCGCATCAGCATTGCCATACAGCGGGGCAATGCAGCCAGCGTCTTGGGGACGCTTCCGACTGGTGTTGATATGGATCAGTTGAGCTACCTGTAGATTGTTTTCAACAGTCTGCAGTTAGCTTAATTGTTTCAATTGTAAATACTAGTTCTAATTTGTTTTTATTATTGAATTGTAATTTTCTTTGTCAATAAAGATCAAAAAAGAAGTTATGTAGTTGAGGGTTAAAAAACGAACATACTTAAAGATTCTTAATAAAGCTGTGATTTATTCTATTGCACTTAGTTCTACCCTAAGGCACGCGTACTGCCGAATACCTTGTATCTCCTATGAATATTTCAATTAAACAATATAAATTAATTAGAACTAGTATTTACAATTGACTCAGTTATGCTAACTGCAGACTGTTGC
Organism: Eupithecia inturbata; assembly: GCA_963662085.1. Taxonomy (NCBI): domain Eukaryota; kingdom Metazoa; phylum Arthropoda; class Insecta; order Lepidoptera; family Geometridae; genus Eupithecia; species Eupithecia inturbata. Next base: position 2,468,135 of record OY759206.1, on the reverse strand, counting down.
TAACGTCTACAGGTAGCTCAACTGATCCATATCAATACCAGCCGGAAGCGTCCTCAAGAAGCTGGCTGCATTGCCCCGCTGTATGGCAATGCTGATGCGCTGCGATAATCACCAGCTCTCGGGTCACGCGACGCTTCGACCAGGCGCTCTGATAATTTTTTGAATAGATAAATTTTTCTATTCCAGCGCGGAGAATGCGGAGCGAAGATCCGCAACATCCAAGAGGCTTGGAATGGAAACATCTCGTGCACGCTGCCTCCTCCAAGCGGGCCCATCGAGATCACGGGGTCCATGCGGCTCACTGTTGCTAGTAAGTAGATAAATATACATTTATTTAGCTTTACAAGAACAGCACAGACATATGATCAGATATAGGTACCTCAACCTCCTCGACCTCAACAGCCTATATTGGCCCACAGCTGGACGCAGGATAAGTGCTTTATCTCGTGGGGGGTAGTGCCCATAATCCCCACGCTGGACATGCGGGTTAGGGATTGCAGTTCGGTGGTAGGATTGTTCTGCAGGTGGCGCTGCTGCCCGCCCCCAGTGGATATCCCTTAGTCGCCTCATACGACAACCGGGGGAAGAGTTGAGGTGGTGCAAATTTTAAGCATCACATCTCTCTCTCACTCTCACAACTCAGATATAGGTAAGTAGAAGCTAATTAAATAGGTTGCAGAGTCACACGAGGAGTAGGATATATATGACAGAATAGATGTTGGTAGCAACTCAAGTAAAATAAATTGATCAGTAGGTAGGTAAGTAAAGCAAGAGAAACAGAACATAAATGTTAATAGAAATTACATAGAGAGTTATATCTACTCAGGTACATTCTTAACATACTTATACTTATAAACACAGAACTAATTAAAACATAAGAAATCAAATAATATCTCAAAAAAATCTACTTGACGGGACTTGAACCCGCATCCATCCCTCAGTACGGGAATGCGCCAACCTATTACACCACGAGGTCAAGTGACGTAGGAAATAAAACATTCTAGAAACAGATAGATATTAACTCTTGCAGACTTGCAGACTGCGCACATGGCGAGTCTCCGTTGAGACTGGCCGTCATGGCCGGAAATTTGGGTAGGAGGACATCAATGACACTTGCTGAATAAATTTGAACTCTGATCAAGGAACACTATGGATAGGGTCTATCTCATATCTAGTAATCTACTCGAAAATAAACTGATCAATACATGGCGATACTGACCACTCCGTAAAATAAAAGTCTAATTAATAATAACTCGACGTTACCGCATCCACAACCGCTCGTAGACCTGTTCTGGAGAGGAGACCGCGCTTGCATGATTAAATTATCAATTTACTTATCCAATAAATAAATTTCCAGAGGCACCACAAGACCCGATCCTGAGAACCGACCGGGATCTGCCCGGCCAGAGCCCCCTGTACAAGGAAGGCGAGCAGTTCGTTGGAGAGTGCGTGGTGGCTGGCGGTAGACCCGCTGCTAACATCTACTGGCTTCTGGGTAAGTTTCTAGATTGTTCTAGGCGCATCAGGTCTCATGACGTCACAAAAAGGAAGGAGTCTTGATGTATTGTAGGAGATAAAACATGCCTTAGCAAAGTACAGGCCCAGGATCCTGAGAACCGACAAGGATCTGTCTTGCCAGAGCGCTGTACAAGGAAGGCGAGCAGTTCGTTTGAGAGTACGTAGTGGCTGGTGGTAGATCTGCTGCGAACATCTACTGGCTGCAGCGTAAGTTTCTAGATTATTTTAGACGCGCCAGTTGGGATGGTGCAAATTCTAAGTCGTACCACAGGGACCTATGATGAAATTGCAAGTCTGTCTGTTAGTTACCTTTTGACCCATGGATCCCAAAGGTTAAAAGTAACCCGCGACGAAGATTGGCTTCTTTTTATCCAGGAAAGCACGTGTCTGAGGCAGATGCTAATAATCATGATATTTTTTTTTTTTTATTAACTTTTAGCATTATGCCCTATCCCTTCCAGATGACGAGGTCCTGCTAGAAGGCTTACACCAGGCCAACCTGACATCCGACGGCGACTTGGAAACTATCAGCCAGAGGATCACCAGACGCTTGACCGCTGAAGATGGAGCCAGGATCCTGGTCTGCAAGGCGGAGCACCCAGCGCTGTCGCAGCCTAGGGAGGCTAAGAGACAGCTGATTGTGCAGTGTAAGTAGACCAACTGGTCGATTTAAATTTATTTGTGCAAAATGTAGCCAATACCAGCGAACGTAGCATTACTTTCGCAGCTCATTGGCTGCATTGCAAGTTTTTTTGTGTGTGTAGTGTGTAATAAATAATTTTCTTCTTCTTCATTTTGATAACGAATAAAAATAATAGAAAATCGACCAAAAATCTGTGAAAAAAGTATGAGTGACACACTTACTAATAGGTATATCTGAATCCACCTGTTGGAACATGGAGGATATTATGGGTCTGACACAGCACGGTGTCTTACCACTACCATTTACCATTATTTACTCTTATTTCAGACCCGCCCAAAGTAGAATCCAACACCATCACCATCTTCGGTCTTCAACTGAACGCCGAAGGCCGCCTGAACGTGACCGTCCGTGCCAACCCACCACCAACCGCTGAATGGGTAGTGGGTTCGGAGAGACTGCAGGCTCCTGGTAGGAGCAACGACGCCTTGTTGTCTGCTCAGGAACCGCTGCATTTGGTAAGGACTTAGACTTAGCACACCCCTTGTAGGAGACATTTATGCGATATTTCTTTTTCAAGCTGTCAAATATCCGCTTCCGCATCTACTTCCGCATTAGCTCCCACATCATCACCACCATCAAACTCCTCAATGTACACTAAAGAGCTGCATTCGGTAAAAACTTGACATGACTCAGGAGTCATGTCAAGTTTGCAAACTTAGCTTGCTTTCGTTTGCAAGCTATCCGACAATGGCTACCGCATCAGCCACCTCCGGCCTTCAACTGAACGCTGAACGTGACCGTCCTTGCCATCCCACCACCAACCGCTGAATGGGTGGTAGTCTCGGAAATATTACAGGCACCTGGCAGGAGCAACGACGCCTTGTTGTCTGCACAGGAGCCACTCCATTTGGTAAAGACTAAGACCTGGCATGCGTGATATATTCCCTTTGGAAGCTGTCAAATATCCGCTTCCGCATCAACTTCCGCATCATCAGCACCATCGGTTTCCTACTGAAGAACTTGAACTTGATACAGCAATGTATTTCTTGTAATAGGCGAAGTAGATACTTGTAATTTTCACAGAGTGAGTATTGCTTTTGGTCTATGAGACAATAAATAGTAAAAATAATCGAATCGTCGTCGTCGAGTTAAAAATCAAAGGAAAAAAAACGCTATAACACGAAATGTTGTGTAAACTAAGCCACACATGTAGATGACCACACAACATTTCGTGTTTTAGCGTTTATTTCTCGATTAACATAACACTATATATATTAACATAACATAACATAACACTATGTTCTTAAAATATGCCCCGCTTGGATTATGAATTTTAAATCAAATCATATTTAAAATTTACATATTTGTATGGTTGACATCACTAGGTAATAATCTCTTAGCTACATAAAAACCAGTACGCAAGCGGACCGCATGATTTGAAGGGTCCCGCCCTTCAAGTCGTGCAAGTCCGACTCGCACTTGGCCGGTTTAATTTTTAATTTGTAGCCGAATCTGGTAGAATGAACGGGATTATTAAACAAACAGTACTTTGCGCAGCGCTTCAGCTTTGCATTGCCCCGCTGTATTGCAAAGCTGAATCTAACTGCAGACTGTTGCAAACAATCTACAGGTAGCTCAACTGATCCGTACCTATTGGTTGGCTACCTGTAGATTGTTTGCAACAGTCTGCAGTTAGATAGATAGATAGATATCTATTGTACCATCGAAACTTATAAACATTTACCTACTACTAATTATATCTAGTATGTTAGTTATCTCAATAGTTATTTTCTTTGTTAATAATCATTTAATAATAAATATTTTATTAAACAAAAGAATTTCCTTATACTTTCTAGGGAGGAGGCTACTACAACGTCACCCTGATTATAAATCAGGTAACGAAGGACGATGTAGACCGAACATATTACCTGCATCTCTCGAACAATCAGGGTCGTGAGGAAGTGTCCCTCAGGATCAGTACGATGGAAGAACCGGCTGGTAAGTTCTTTGATATCTTAAAACTTATATTTATTAAAGAATGGGATTTAAAATGACGCTTGGATCGTATTTGATCAAATATGACCTAAACGGGACAGAATGCTGTTCCGCTATCATCTTCAATCCTACTCTTTATCTACACGATTACTTAATTTTATTATTTTGAATAAACTAAGAACCGACTTTGAATCCCTTAGTTTTACAGTTTTTTAGTTTTGCGGGACAAATACCTCGGGAATAAAATTGGGGGAAAAAATTGGAATCACCCCGGGATAAAACTCTATAAGTACAATAGCGAAATAATTTTCAAAATCGGTTCATAATTGATGGAGAAATCGACATACGTCAATAAAACATACGAACATAGAACCTCCTTTTTTCGAAGTCTGTTAAAAAGGATAATTTAGCCAGGCCAGACAACCTAATGGCCTGCAACTGGTCAATTCAGATGTATTCATATTTATATTCATATCATTTATTGTGATTTCATACATACAGATATATTGTACTTAGGTGTAGATAGTCTAAGTGGGTGGTACACAATGCATAAAAACCTTGTAAAATTACAATTACTTTGGGTTCGCTCTTGTTAGATTGAAGACTTTGTTATATCATATTTGTAGAATAAATTAATTTACGATTTTTATGATTAAAATAATTATTGGTTATATAAGGCAAGAATAAGTAATAATTGAATTAAGAGAGATTAAGTTTTGAATTTAATAAAACGATCGCAAATTAATGTCAGATTAGGAGTAGTCAAATTATATAAATATAATGTCTAAATAAGTAATCATATTATATTCGACTTATAATATTTGCCGTTCATTTTCTTTTGTTTTTTATTCGTAATCAAAAAACAACCAATCAGCTGTGAAAATAGTATATGTGATATATTCACGAATACTCTGGATTGACCCGTGAAAATACGTTTTTATTATCGAAATTTGACCATAAATTATTATATTTTAAAAAACATGGTATTTTTATAGTACATTTTAAACAAGTCTCAAAGCAATTTAAAACACGCGCTAATATATAAGTCATTATTATAGTTTGTCCCGATGTCTAATTTTCGTTCTAAGTTTGTAAAAGCTACAAAATAGAAATCTAAATTTGTTTAAAAGTAATGAAATTAATAAACGTTGTCATTCCATATAGTTATTAACGGTTTCTTTGGTGTTTTTTTATAATTAATATCGTTAATAAAAGTAAAATTATAAGTAAAAACAGAAATAAATTATAAGTATTTATACTAACGTTGTATTCCTTGTATTACACAGCACGAAAGGCGTCCTTTTTGATTATCGATGTATATGGTAAGGTCCTCAAAACTAGATTTGTAAAATTGCCTGTCTTTTTTTGATTATAGAATGAAAATTTGGTAGTTATTGCATTTTGGCCTTTTTATAAAACAGTTTTATTGAAAAAATAAGAAACATAATATTTTTGCCTTTTTAGACTGTCGTTTTATGAAGATTATTGATATAGTAAGTTAGGTATTGCATTTTGCCCTTAGATAAAAAATCATCAAAAATGATATTTAAATATTAATTTGTAGATATTTCAAATGTTTAGCATTTATTATCATATAATTTTTTAAAGAATTGCTCGATTTTACTTACGTAACAACTTTTTACCATGAAATTCATATATTTTCATAGTTTGTTATGAGTATACATATATTTAATACCATTTGAATTTGAATTTTTTTATCGCATGCTTTTGAGCGAATCCGAATGATGTATAAAAAATTATATGCATGAATTATTTTCCGTTTATTTGGTGAATAAATTCTATTCAAAGGCAGCCATACGCTTTTAAAGTTTTAAATATTTTTAAGGTTTTTTTTTAGTATGTTTAAGGTCTGAGAGCGCTGCGCATGTTTATGATTATTTTAGCTCCAGTTTTATTTTTCATGTACAAATATCAGGTTCGCTATATTTTCGCAAAAATAATGGTTTTACAATTTTTACAATTTGTTGATGGTCTTTCATTTCCTAGGCGTGGAACTTGACACCGGGGCCATTGTGGGAATTGTTATCGCTGTCCTGCTCATATTGATTGCCATCTCTCTCGTCGTGTTTGCCTTTGCCACCGACAGATGGTGTTTTGCCGGTATGTAACATTTTTATTCCTTTTGTCTTGTCTACATCTTAAAGTATAAGATAGGAATTTAATCTTTATCTTTTACTTTGAATAATGTCTAATACTCTAGTCAAATTTAATGTCTATATTTAACTGCTACCAATAAATATTATATTATAGTTATAAAAAAAATCCGCACATGTTTACATTTAGACTAAATTTGGCATATTCTGTCAAGAACTCGTAATGTTGAATTTTGTGAAATACTAAGTTAAAAATGAGTTAAATAATAAAGCAAAGTTTGGTTGGGGTAGTTTTTAATACTTTTCAAAACATATTTGACTGAAGTATGAGACAATCGGGATATTGTTTGAAATCCTATAATCATGGTAAATACCTTGCTAAATGTTTATACTTTATTGGCTTTTTAAATTCAATGTGCATGTTCTGTTGGAAATTTTGAATTCTATTCGATTGTCATGTACCATTTTTCTAAATTACTTTTTATCTTTATTTTAAAACAAAATGTTCATAATTCAATATCAAATCATTTATCAACTCAAAAAACTTTTGACCATGCTTTTTGGACTGCTTCTTCCACTTTACAATATACTTGACATATTTAAAATGTTAAATAAGGTATAATATAAAGTACAAGCATGCAACAAACACTTGTTATATTGAGAGTATTAACGGTATATCTTCGTACAGGCTGTCGTGCTCGTCTATAAGTAGGTAAAGTGGTGAATTGTTTAATAAAAATCACTAGTTGTGAAGCTTTTCACCCGCAAAATACACAAAAATTATATATAACTAAATAAAAAGTTGATTGTCTGAAATGTTTGGCTTGATGAAGTGAAAAATGGCAGTGTGTTTGCTTGATATTTTATTTATTAAAATATATTAGTATAATATGTACCTAGTTTAAGATTATTCTGTGCCACATAGCAATGTTTGAGCGATCAAGAACTATAGATATTCAAAAATTGCATGTTTTTTTCTCTAAAACTAATTTTCTAATGCATGTTTAAACGTTTTTTACAACAAGGCTTGGCTGCATCGTGGTTTTACTCTAATTGCATGTTATTTCAATACCATCTAAATACTTTCTACTTAAATTTTATTAAATAATTCAATATTTTGGCAAAATCTACAAAACTTTTTCTATGACGCTTAAATAATTCTTTAAATTTTCTTCATCGTGTTATTTATTATTTACAGAATACTTGGTAAAACATTTTTAAACCATAACTAGGTCCCTATATATTTTCAATCTTGGTGGTTGGTCTTTTGGAGTTTGGGTATTTGCACTCTTTTTTTATGTTAGGTATTTTCAAGCTGGTTATCTTAAATTATTATAAGAATAAAAAAAAATACATAAAGTCTTTTAATAAGACATTAGACATGCCTGCTTACGTTGGGGCTAAATGATGCTGTGTGAATTATCCAGCATTTTTTATTTATTTTAATTATTATGTACACAAAACGATACTTATCACTGCTTGAAAAGTTGAAAATTATTCTTCTTCACTATCTTGGTTTGAGGTTTACTCAAAGCATTATTTTGGTGAATTACCTACCTTAAATAAGATATCATTAAAAAACAGGTGAATACCCAATTCCCAATCCGAGCAGGTTTATACATACATATGTACACATTAAATAGGTGCACAAGGTGACGGTTATACTGACTAACATTTAAATTCCACAAATACTAAAAACAATCCCATTTAACTGTAATAGTATTACTTTATTTAGCCTAGAGCGCGAGCACGTACTTCTATAAGGGTGGATAAGCGCCGATTTTGTCCCTGGTGCCGAAAAAATACGATAGACCGTTCTTACCGAATTTTATCTACACCAGATGCCACCAAAATCGTTGCTTACCGGTCCTTATCGACGTCTTGATCAAGCTCCTGTGTCATCCTCGTTTGATTGGTAAAGGCTCATCATTCTATTTTGCCCACTCATTGGCTGCATTTTGATTATGAATAAAAAAAAACAAAACAAAATTAATCACCTACCTGTTCCACTGCCGGGCCTCTCAATTCCTTCATACATTTCACAGTCTCGTGCTGTTCGTTATAAATGAAATTAAAGAGCCTACTTTTAGTAAAAAACACTATCTTTGCAGCAGCTTCTGTTAAGTACTTCGATTGCTTACCAAATTCTCAGTTTCTACCAAAACGTCCAATTTGATCATCAATTCATTTCGGCGAGTACGCCAAGAAGCTGCACAACCTAATTCCTCCAATCCATTCAGTCATAGGACGACTAGAGTACTAGTTTCCACTCTTTTGTCGTTAGCTTACCACAAACAAACCAAGCGTTTCACGACTTCGTCTATTATGCTAACGACTAAGGTGTGGATTTTTTTTTCATTCCTATAATTAGAGAAACCTACCTAATTCTAGAGAAAAGTCAATTACTATCTTTAAAGGCATGAGACCTCTTTATATGCCTCAATAACGCTTCCCATCAGGTGGCAGGCTCGCTATCAGGCGGTATATTATGTCAAATGTCATACAATTTTGAATAAAAAAGAACGATTTTTTAAAAATTCAATAATGTATGTTGTTATAGTCGAAATTTAACGCAGTATAGTCTACCCACAACAAAAATACCTATCCCCAAACTAATCATAGCTTGTAGACAACACTAGGCAGACTTACCAGCAAAAAATAGTTCCACTTTAACGTTTCTTACAGTCACACTAACTAGTATAAGATCTTAACACTCTTTGGGAAATGGTGACAGTTCTTGATCGCTGAAAATATGCTGTTATGTGGCAGGGAGGTCTCACCGGACCGATATACCTGATGGGGCAGACTCCGAGGCGCCTCTGCCATCGCACGATGACGTCAAGGGATCCGAGAACCCGTCTCACGATCACGGGGACTATATCATCAATGGTGATAGCAAGCATCCTGAGAAAAAACCTGATACTGCGGTTTAAGTGGTTTTTACTTGTAAGTGACACTCGGTCGGGATTTTTAGGTTTTGCGTTATATACTTTTTAATGAATCCTTTTTTTACCATACATTTTTAAGAAATTTATATTTTTTATAGTTTTTAGTTACTTAGCCAACTCGAAGTAGTTCTTGGTCTCTAGAGTCGACACTAGAGTCTGTAAGGCTTCTCATTTCAATGCAATTTCATTAATTTTATAAAACATTTACATATGTTCTTTTAACGCGACCGAGTGACACAATAATTTGGAAATCTCATCTCACTTATCTTATGTTCTAGTGCCAGATGTATTTAAAACAATTGTTACTTATTAATATTATAAAATGTATTTTAAATGTAACGCATTCAGATATTTCGAATTTTGTATAGAGATTATTAAAGTTGACGCACTATTAATTTAATAGTAAAAATATCTCTAGTTATGAATTGTATACGTAAATCTAGAAGCTTAGTCAACTTAAACGAACACTTTTCTTTAAAGGTTGGTCAAGCGTGAAAAAACCACCGGGCTTTTACTATTTTCAAGTTTCTATTAAGTAATTTAGATATCAGAGCCTATACTCGTAAAAAAGAAATCGAAGTTTCTGATTCGTTTTCGTGCAAACGCTTATCTTATGCAAGCGACATAAGAGTTGGGTTTGCACGAAAACGAAAAAGAAACTTCGATTTTCCTTCCCGAGTAGACCCCCAGATAAGAAGTTTTGCGCACATTGTTAGCCATCGCTAAAGCAATCTACGAATCAATTGTCGTTTCGGAGTCTATTGCCAGTAAGAGATTTAGGTATTACTAAAATCAATATTACTTTTAGAACCTAGAAAACAGTATAAAACCGTTTTTTACCCACCTTAATATAAAAAGTTTTGACTAAGCGTTTAGCTGTACGGTTTTTCAGTCTCTCTTAATGTTGTCTTTTGTATCTCTATGTAAAGATACAATTGAGAAAAGTAACAACAAAAGTAGTTTTCATGATGTTTTTCTCTAATTGTACTATACTTAACCAATGTATAAGATATAAGATGTGCGAATCTCATTTATGTTTTAACCTTCAATTCGTCTAAAGTAACAACGAATCCCAACGTAAAAATTATAAGAACCCATTAAATTATATTATATGGCACAATTTAGTTTTAAGTAAAATTTATTGCCGATTTGAATAAACCATCACACATTTACACTATTAACACTTTCATTGCCCATGACTTACATGCACTTAGGAGCTCTGTGTAGTTAGGGCGCACCACTCCGGGTCCACCGCTAAGGCTGGGCAATGAATGCGTTAAAAGTCTACTTTTTGTCATTTTACGTCAGTATAAAACTACCTACTATGAAACATTTCTATAAACGATAGGCTAGATTAGTTTAACTGTCTGTAAAATGATTATTGCAAAATAGTAAACGTTCTGCTTCATATTATACTTAAATAGGTAAATTAATTTAAAATTGTATAACTGAAAGTGTTATTCCACCTTTAGTCTGTACATAATAATTTAGAAATATGTGTTTTATATGATAATTTCACACAAAACCTGCATTTCTATCAGTTTTTACTATTTTAAATTGAAGTAAGGGCCTTTTGGTTTCGTGGAATATAATTTACCTTCAAGGTAAATACTAACATGATATACCAGCGTAAAAGTTAAATTCAATTTGTTTAATTGACAAAAGTTATAGGCCATTTTGAAAAACCTATTTACCATTTTATTTTGTAATTTGAAATGTTGAAATTAGTTGTCGAACCACGTTTTGTATAATATTTTGTATTCAACTTTATAATTTAGTTTTATATTTAAGTCACGTTGTGATTCTTAGTACTTTAAAAAAATAATTTTAAGAATTTATTTTTGTACCAGTTTTAGTTTAGCACGTTTTTCTTTTATGAAATAAAACACTGCCAATTTTCACTTTTATAAAGTTTTAATGCATTTTATAAAAAAAAACAAATCAGTTTACAGTTTTTGATACAATTTTATTAAAACCTTATATCAGTACATTTAAAATAAGCTTTGACACAAACTACGTAGAAATATAAAAACAACGTAATAGTAACTAAAAACTAAAATAATGTTTTCAAACATTAAAAAGTTACGATTCTAAAATACCTATTCAGGATTTAAAAGTAAATGTTTAAACCACTACGTTATTAAACAATACAATTTTGAATAAAAGGTATTTATTAAGAATAATCGTAGTTTTATTGAAAATCCATAGAAATGTTTTTAGAAATTACGTTTAGAGCGTTAACACTGGCGAGTAGCAAGCGAGCTCGCTTACCACACTGGTGATTTGCACTTGGCTCTTAACCAAAGTTGATTATTGGTAGCGAAAAAAATTACTTAGTCATAAAATGTAATAAAGTTTAAAAAAGCTAAAATCTTACCTTGATTTAGTCTAAATTATTTTTATTTAAAACAAATTCCAGGACGGAGACGTGACAACCCTAAAAGCTCCGGAGAATCGTAAGTACTTACATTATTTGTTTTACTAATATTTTGATATTGTAAAAATGTTTATATGCCTGCCCCAAAGTAAATAACCTAAAAGTCAACCTATATGTTGTTATTTACAAAAATATTTTAACGATGTTTAAAATTTTTATAAAACATTTATTGGCTTTTTAATATGTAATTTAGAGCCTACACTAGTATAAAGAAAGTATATTTTAGGACACCGGCCGGGGTTGTGCTTTTAGAGGGGAACCTGGTTTCTGCAACGTACGTCCTTAGATTAAAAGTTAATCATCTTGCATGGATTTTACTAAAATATTACTAATTTACCAGGATTTTAAAGACAGGTGTTGGTCCTTAAAAAAATACCATATTATTTAATTGTTACCATTGTTCATCATACCTGCTCGTACTACAATTATCCCATTATTTAAAAAAAAAAATATTAATTACACTGTACTTTCAGAAAATAGCTAAACTACGTGAGAATGCGGTGTTTTTACTATTCCAACAAATATATTTCAGCTCGTTGTTACTAAAAACAGCCAATGGCGACTCGACTCGCACACGAAGGGTTCCGTACCGTAAAAATCGGGCAATTTTTTCTAAGAACATCACATTCATCATATTCACTTGATTTTTGATTTTCACTTGTTCGGAGACCCCTTTAAATTTTCTACTATACTATATTTTTAATAGGTATTTTCGGTTATTATAGTTGAAGTATTACTTATTTATAGAAAGTTTCATGTGTTTACCTATTGTGGTTCAAGAGATACAGCCTTGACAAACGAAGAGCAAAAATATCCAAAAAATCACGTTTTTTGTAGGGAAACCCCCTACAATTTGAATATTAATTTTATTTTCATTATTTGCAATTATAGCGGCAAGAGAAATATACATTCTCTGAAAATTTTAAATGTCTACCTCTTACAGTTCATGAGATAGAGCCCTGTGACAAACGGACAGACGGACGGGCGGACAGCTGAGGCTTAGCAGTAGGGTTCCATTTTCATCCTTCGGGTACGGAACCCTAATAAGGATTTACAGTAATGAGTCTTTAAAGCAACCCACGCACATCCAAACATTAGTACTATTTATATATTTTTTAATATAATACTTCCCCTCTAGTCGTATACTCGCAATTTACTTATTAATAACATGTGCCTGTAAAACTTCCGACAGAACGTAAATTGGTTGAGAAAATAATTGAAATGAAGATGATGATGATGTGTGGATTGTCCAGCAAGTTTTCTTTATTTTATTTACATATTGTTTATTTCAAGTACAATTAAGTGTTAATTCATTCATTCATTTACATGATTTACACACATCATACATACATACCTTCTTACAGAATTATGACATTATTCATTTAAATTTTCCATGGTGGTCGGCACAAAAGGTCCTGTAACTTAAACGCGGCTAAGGCATGTGCTCTTCAAAAATATAATCGGGCAAATACATTTTAATTAAATTTTATATAAAAGTTTTCACAGTTATAAAAATTGACCGGTTATCTATTGGTGAACACCAGCCATAGGATCTATAGGTGGCAGTTGACATATCGGTTTTATCACTAACCTAAAAAGTGATGCTTGAGAGAGGCAAAACATTCTAAAGATAAGATAGTAGGAATAAGTGTACATTTTGGTTATTGATAATTTACTGACACTGTGTGCAGCTCTGCCGGTTCTGCCCAACATCACGAACACGTTCATGAAAGCGCGATATCTAAATTCTTAAACTGGTTAGAGAAGTACCTACTAAATGATATAAGCAGTACTTTTCTATTTAATAATAATTCATTAGAGTAGCTTTATTAAATACTAACTGCAGCCCGCAGCTTCGCACGCGCTTTTTAAGTAGCCTATGTCCGTCCCCGGGATACCATTTACTTATCTGCAAAATTTCACTGAGATCCGTTAAGCCGTTTAGGCGTGAAAAGGCAACAGACAGACCAACAGAGTTACTTTTGAATTTGTAATATTAGTATTTAGTATGGATATGGATGGCTGTCTGAAATCAACATATTGAATTGAATTTAATTGAACTTGTAACTTAATTTAAAAATTACTGCAACATGATGTGTGAATTTAAATGAGAGGAAAGTCGGTCTTTAGTAATTGATTGGATTCCGGACAAAAGAGTTTATTTGTTTGAATATGACCTCCGATACAAAATAAATAAACACGATTTACATAAAATTTTCAAAATTTATGACTTGACATCTTCACGAGCGTTATCGCGATGATTGGCAGAACTTGCTGTTCACGCAGTGACAATGAATTATTACATACTCTGTATAAACCTATTGGCTTAGTTCATTTAATGTGGCAAATGCAGTGGTGATGTTTTACATGCCTAAATCATTATTATTATTAAGGGTCGCTTAACCCCGAATTCTCATTATAATATATATTATAATATACTTGACATTTGTGTCAGTAGCGACACGGAGAGCGCCGTGGAAGGCACACACAAGGAGCGGTCCCGCTTAGCACAACTAGGGGCGAGGGTACGAGCGGCGCTGCCGCGGGCTAAGGACAAGGTGCAGGCTACGGAGGCTGCGCCGCAGGACGAAGCTGATAAGGTAAAATACTAGGTACTTGACATTTGTGTCAGTAGCGACATGGTGAGCGCCGCATTTTGAATGGACATCATTGTCAACCTTATAACATTTAGCATTGGAGGTTACAAATTAGTCTCGGAAATACAAAGAGAGTGCGCGTTGAAATCTTTTGGTTGCTGTGCAGGGCAGGCCTTGACTTTGCCAGACCTAGCGACATATTCATATAGCATACACTAGGAAGCTAGAGAATACCTAATAAAACTCGAAAAAATGCGTCTCTTTTTATAGTAATGGACATGGACTGTACACATTCTGTCCAGTTGCTAATCTGTCTATCAGAGAATCTGTCCAGTTGAGAATCTGTCCAATTGCTACGGAGGATACTAAGTGAAAGGAAGTAAAGCTTCCATCTACCACCAGCGTTAAACTGTGATTTGCATTTCTTTCCTTCCAGCCTGAAGACAAAGTCGTATACGCGAGCTTGGCGTTAACAGAGCAAACGCAACCGGACAAGCCACCGCCTGCTTTCGCCGAGTACGCAGAGATTCTGTACACAGAGGGAGGGCAGAAGGAGGCTAAAGAAAACTAAATCTCTAGTTTTCATCTGATAATGATTAACCATCACAAGGATATAAAAACAACAGAACGATAAATTACATTTAATTTTTACACATTATATCTTCGGTCAGCAGTTGTAGCAGCATTGCCACGTTGAATGACAATGTAAGAGATCAAGAAAGAGTATACGTTAACAAATACGAAACTTGCATGTACTTATGGCTGTCGATACAAAAAAAAGGGAAAGAAAACCCTATGAGGAGATGCCTTATTCTGATAAAGGAACAAAGCTTTGCATGGTCATTCTAGCCATGTTTTTAAAAATATTTTGCTAAATTAGTATTGTCAAAATATTTTTGGTAAAATATTTTGGAGCTTTTTAGTAATATATATTCTTTGAAAGCTTAGCATAAAACATTAAAAAGAACATGAATGATTCCATGAATGCTTACCTAAATGTTTGTTGTTATGTTTTTCTAGAATTATTACTATTACATCACAAAAATCTAATATAGGAAAATCCGCCGATTTTGGAATGATAATATTATTAATTTAAAATATCAATTAAAATTTATTAATAATTGTAGAAAAAATATGGTAAAGTATGTCAGATTTTTAGCTTATAATGAAAAAAATAATAATATCAAAAATAACATTGGAACAATCACAAAAATAAAGGTTTAAGATCAAGTTATGGCAATCTCAATAGTCTTAAGTTAGATTAGAAACTGTGTGTGCTTTATGATAAAAGTTATTTAACTAAACTTGTGTCTTTTTGTGCCTTTTTGATACGCACATCAAAATACTTACCATGTTTCCATTTTTACAGTAATGTAGTTTTTGATACATTATATAGGTACTTAAATAATATTATTTAATATTTTAATACTATAAAAGCAATTACAAAATATTATTTTTTATACATATAAAAATATAAAATGTAAGTTGCTGAAGATCTTAAATCGTTCCATGTAAAACTTTTTAATACAAATAGCGCTATTCTTTTTACAGCTTTGACAATGTACAGTGTGATTATTATTATTAAGTTCATTTATATTATTTAAATAAATCAGGGTATAAAATGGAGGCTCGATGAAATATTTTAAATAATATTTTTAATCAAATCAAATAAAAAAAACGTTTATTTGTAACTAACACAGATAAGATTAAAATTGTTAAAACTAAATACAAAATACAGAAAAATGTTAAATAATAATTACAAAGAAAGAAATTAGTCCTAATTTTAGTACCTACCCATTATTTTTCTATTACTTAATTAGTTCAAACTTTGATACAATCTGTTTCTTTAAAAAACGAACTACCCAACTCTTGAATATAACGCTTTTAAATATAATGTCTATTATTAAAATCATAAAAAAATTATATTACTAAAGCGTTACTTAACTGTACATTTTCTGTAATACATTCGACAATCAATAGCATGCGTCGTGACTTGAGTGTTAATAAACATGATGGATTTAAAAGATTATTATAGCATGCGTCATTATCAAGGAAGCAGAAAACCTCGATTACACATTAGTGTAACAAACGTAGTAGAAATAATTGAATGTTATGTTGAAACAGTTTCAATTTGTAAATCGATATTAAAATAGGATATAATTAAGCTAGCCGTAGTTGTTTGTTCATTTTTAAATACCTACTTGATTAATTAATTTTTTGTATTTATTTTAAGTTTAATTAATACTTCATTGAAACTCCGTCCAAGTTTAATTTTAACTCTTTTATATGACAGATGCTTAAAAAGAACTTATCTTAACGGTCGCTAATTTTAGCGAAATCGTTAGCTAATGCCTAGATAACGGTGCTGATTTGTATTTAAATACCTACCTGTTTAATTTTCAGATTTTAGTTCTAATGAAGGGTTAGAAGCACAAATTTAGGCAAAAATTTAACTTAATTTAGTAAACATTTATCTAAATTTATTTAAAACTAGCTTGTGCTTCCAGACAGCTAAAATGTAAGTTTGGCAAAATAATCGAAAGCTTAGCTCGATTTTCCATTGATCTATTATATTATATTGATCTAGCTCTATTTAGCTTAGACTTATCTTTATGTAATTATTTACTTTATCAAGTGGTTTTAAGTAGACTACTTCTACTAGCTTAAATTACATATTTTTGCTGGGTGTTGCTATCATAAAGTTCTTTTTACATGCAGAAAAATCATATTGTGTATTTAATAAAATTGTGTCATCTTATTAGGCTGTTTTATTAACTAGAAATCTTATTCATAATGTTGATCTAAGGCGTAGTCCTAATAGGCCGATCGCGCAATGGCCATCGCGTGATGCTAGATCTCTATATCAGTGTTCGCGATAACGCGTGACCAATAATTAGGACAGTCTAAATAAATGTGTATATATAATCAGTTCAGTCGTACAATCGTTAGTCGTTAGTGAGACTAGCTCGCTACGCTCGTCAATTGGCGAGCGTTTGCACGACCAAGCGATGTGGTTACGTCGCGCGATGGCGTCAATTCAGTATTCGTAAGTGGACCCATACTACTAGTATTTTCGCCGTTCATTGGTTTATTTACTATTGTTTTTGATTCGTAATCAAATAAAGCCGGTGAAAATAATACTTACCTTTATGTGATAGGCACGCTCATAATCTATTCAGATGTACTAAACTACACAATATCTACCTTTATAATATCTATCTGCATCCTAATATTGGTCCACAGCTGGACCCAGGCTTCCCCCTGATAAGCGCATGGGGGCTAATACCCATAATCACCTCGCTGGGCGTATGCCCAGGGTTGGGGATCGCTGTTCGGTGGTAGAACTGTTCTGCAGGAGGCGCTGCTGCTCGCCCCCGGTGGATATCCCTTAGTCGCCTCTTACGACACCCGCGGGAAGAGTTGGGGTTGTGCAAATTATGAGCCGGCACCACACGGCTCGGCTCATTCAATAACTAGATGTAATGGCGTTCATTGTTAGCTGAATATTGACAGGTTCCAAGTCTCGTAATAAAATCCGTCTTGGTTCTATATAAATTTATGGTTTTATATAAAACGGCTTACTATATATAGAAATAGATATTAAGTGTATATACTAGTTGTAATTGTTTTATTCTGTTATTTTAATCTATGTGCTAAATAAATACTGTAATATCACGTCTCAATGATAATTTTCAATGGAGAGTTAGCCTGCTGCGCGCCTTGAAGAATCACGACAAATGGATTCCATTTCAGCAACGGGCGTCAACGTCCTATTTACCGGAATTTGAAGTCGGTTTATAGTTTTTATGAACACGTCAAATTATTTATATAGCTGTCATAATTTCGCTTCCGATTTTAGCCTGCTTCTATACCGTTGGGGTGAGTCTAATTGACGTTAGTTACGAGACGTGATTGTAAAGTCTATATGTTTACTAAATTTTTATGAAACCACCTCGGTATCATTACATTACTATACAAGAACGAAATAAATTTTTAATTTTCTAAATCGTTCCGTAATTAAAGGAGAAATCGACAAACATACATTAAAAAAAACGTAGGTATATCACGGCCACATAGAACCTCCGCTTTTTTTCGGAGTCCGATGAATAAGCAGGTTTATTGTAATTGTTGTGTAGATAATAATAATAACTTACCTAATCTTAGATACGTGAAATAAAAGGAAATATACAGAAATTTATATAAATTGCTATGCGCGACGGGGCTACATAGCCAAATGGCTGTAGATCGAGACGGGGTGGCGACAGAGGTGCGGTGCGGCGGGCGTCGAGTGCAACCTTACGCTTCATGACCTCATCCGTGGGAAGGAGGCAGACCAGAGAGCCTGTTTGACAAGCATTTTGAATTGGAGAACGTGTTGAAAGGAAATAAACTGCCACTCGCTGATTTTTCCGAAAAATATAAAGATGTATTTGCAAAATGTTAATGAATTAGCTTTATTATTTTACAATATGTACTAATATTATATATTCGAAAGTAACTCTGTCTGTCTGTTATCTATTCACGCCTAAACGGATCTCAGTGAAATGTGGCAGGGAGGTAGATGGTATCCCGGGGACGGACACAGGGTACTTTTTATCCCGGAAAAAGCGTGCGAAGCCGCAAGCAGGTGCTGGTATTATTATAAATTCAAAAGTAACTCTGTCTGTCTGTTACCTTTTCACGTCTAAACGGCTGAACGGATCTCAATGGCAGGGAGGTAAATGGTATCCTGGAAACGGACTTAAGCTACTTCAAAAGTGCGTGCGAAGCCGCGGGCAGCAGCTAGTTTAATATATTTCCACCTTATCTAATCAAAATTGCTTAGAATTCCGACAATATCGATCGACTTCATTTAGACAGATTGTCATGATTGATATCGTAATTCTCCCCATTCGTGTCGGTTGACTGTACTACGGAATACTAGAAGTCGGAGAATACCTGAGAACGATATCCAAAGTACAGGAATCCTCAAAACGAAATACAGAAAGAACATGAGGCGGCATAACGGAATACCGAAAGCACGCAACTTCTAAAAACTGTAGACCGACCAATCACGATCTTTGAATAGAATACATTCATTTTACCCAAAAAAACAACAGAACTTATACAAGACAAAGGTGCATACAGTAATAATATAAATAAATAATAATACTTAGATAGTATATCTAGCAATTTATATTAAACATAGGGTAAAATGGGTCCCCATATCTCAGCATTTTGCAGTATTAGGCATCTGCCCAATACTGCGCTGGTTTTCAATTAGGGCCCTTACGGAGTGACGGCACAGTACCTACTTATTTGATTATTATCATTTTATTAGTTATTACTTTATTACATAAACTCAAGCTATAAATAATTAAATACAACAAGGATGGTACATTTTCGTCTCTTTCCATACGTTTGGCCCCTTGCAGCGCCTCTACCGAATATAAAACTTCAGCGTTCAAAGGTAGTGTTCGATATCTGGCAACGAAGTGTTGGAACAATATGCCTCCACCCTTACGACGTAATATCAACACTAAATTCACTTTCAAAACTCGTATTAAACCTTTACTGTTCCACAAACAGATAGGATAGAGGGAATTCCTAAACATTTCTTTTGCCAGAAGTAGGAAACACTGGGGTTGCTACTTCTACCTTTATATGAGACTGACCCTTTTGGGTTCACTACGGGCAGCGTAGGAACGGGTTAGTAGCCCCCGCCCAGGGTGGGCGGTGACTGCCTACTTGTTATTAGGGCTTGTGCACGGGTGGTAGGTAGGTCTATTTTAGGAATTGTTTTTATTTTTGGTTGTTTTAATTATTTTTTTCCTTATGTATGCCTAAATACTGTTTTTGTTGATTTGTTGTTTTCCTGTGCTGTTTGTGTGTGAACCTAATAAAAATATTCTATCTATCTATATATAAGGGTTCCTAATTCGTGCGTAGGTATAGTGCACCTACGACAAAATTGTACCGACACTATACACCTATCCATATCTTTTCTCATGTGCTCTAACACTGCATCAGTCATTGTTGTGATTTAAATACTAAGAAATGACATGCAAACACAATCATCTTCATTTGTTTATTGGTGTTTCGTTTTTCTGGTCACCTCAGAGGGTAATACTGTAAATCAGTGTTTGCTCTTTGAGCAAAGCTATGCGCTGAGTTAGGTATCACCTTTTTGTTAGGCTGCAGTACATACATACTTCACTGAGAATCCGTACTTTTTTATGTGTAATCTTCGAATGCAATTTTCTTTCTTTTAAAAAATTAAGGAATGTTTTCTCTGAGCAAAAGTTTCTATCTACAGTATTATGAGTACTTTCCCTTTAGGTGGCATAACAAAATTCTACCCTGTATGTACCGACTATTTTTAAGTCTATTTTTATGTTCTGATGTACCTACCTCTTTGTTGTGTTTTACCTTTGTATTGTGTGTTGCAGTTGCAAATAAATGTTTTATCAAAACATAACACAAGCTCTGCTTAGCTTGGGGCTAGATGATGTTGTGTGGATTGTCCAGCATTATGTTATTATTATTATGTACATATCTATCTATCTATAGAGACTTTATTGACAAAGAAAATTAGAATTCAAAAATAAAAACAAATTAGAACTTTTATTTACAATTGAAACAATTAAGCTAACTGCAGACTGTTGCAAACAATCTACAGGTAGCTCAACTGATCCATATCAATACCAGTCGGAAGCCTCCCCAATACGCTGGTTACATTGCCTCGCTGTATAGCAATTCTGATGCGCTGTGCCAGATACCCGCTCGCTCTCGGGTCACGCGTCGCGTCGACCAGACGCTCAGATAACTTTTTGAAAACCCGGGGAGCCTCGGTACCCCACTCTGTCTCGGCTCTGTCGTGACCTGTATATTTGCGTCTCTTGAGATCCTCGGCCAAATCTGCCGCCGCACCAGCCCTCACGGATGTCCTCGGAAAATGGGAAGGCGCAACTGTGTCGATGCACATAATGGGCCTCCCCAACTCCCTTGGGACTAGTGTCACTCCGTCGGGCCTCTTACCATCTTCACGCAACAGACCATTCGGTTCGAGAATAGCTGGTTCGTTAGCGGTGACAAAGGCCCGCCGGATGACGTCGTTAAGGCTGGCATGACGAGACAACCGAACGGCGGCCCTAGTACACGATAATCCGTGATGACCAAGCTGTTCGACAGCAGTACCGCACTGGCATTGATGAAGCGCAACACATTGCACCCAACCGAATTATCTATCTATTAAGACAATTTTTTGTACTTTGTCAGCGGTTGAATAGTTTCCAATGTTGGATCATGGCATGATTTAAACATAGAACAGATTAAAGATAAAATATCCAAATCAAGCAGCGAGATGCAGATACCATAGATTAAAAACAACTAAATTAAACTACATTTACAAAAAGATTAAAAGCTTTATCGAAAGATCATAAAATCGAAGGAAATTGTTCTTCAGGGTTGTACTACGTTAGTCTTGTTAAATTAACACATTCCCTGCGCATGACCCACTGGTTAAAAGATAAAATCAGCAAATATCTTGACTTGGCTAACGAGGTTGGCATGTGGGATGTTGATTCAGCGACCGTCGTCGTCCCGATAGTCGTTACGGTTAACGGCGTAAGAGCGAAGAGCCTCGATCAACATCTAAAGAAACTCGCCAGGAAGGTGGGTCAAGAGCCAAATCCAAACGGCGGCGGTACTCCTGGACTCGGCGCGCATCGTCAGGAAGTTCCTCTCTCTGCAGTCATAAGTAATCACCGGCCGCTTGAGGCTAGCTTCGCGGCCGGTGATTCACCGTTCTGATAGATTTTTTACTGTAGATTAGTTTAATATTATTACGTGTTTAGTTTTACGTTATTTGGTACGCGATAAATACCCGATAAATAATCTTTAATATCTTAACAGATCGCGACGGTTTAAGAAATATTATTTTATATAGTAAAAAAAAATATACGAGGTTTTAATTAAGTGATGTACATATTAATAATAAGCTATTTAGTACCCATAACACAAGCACTGCTTCGCTTGGGGCTAGATGATGCTGGTGAATTGTCTTGCTATAGTTAACTATAAAAAATGGTTTTCCCTCAGTTATGATAATGATAAATATTGTAAGTTGATAATAACATTAGTCATTAACAGGTATCTATACCTACCATACAAACCTTCGATAAGATATCACAATCTATCCCCTGGTATTGATAATGTGTTGATAAAGCAAGCCAAAGCCATTCTCTTAACATAAGTTGGCACTTTAACCGTATGTAACAAATAGGTGGCTATTTTAAGTTAAAGAAACTTAAGTAGACGCCACTTTTAGTGGCCTGAAGCAGAACGAAGTACCGCACCACTTGCGAGCCACGAAAGTGACGAAAAAAGTAGAGCTTAAACACTATTTAATAATCGCTTATCAATCAGTTCGGTAATCTAGTTATCTTTTTAATAAAAATACCGGGAATTGTGGTAGAAATAACCAACGTTCACCTAAATTTGGTTTTATTTATTGTTCAATAAAATCTTACCAAAATGTGTTGTGCCGAGTTTCTAGCTAAATATATTCTCTTTATAGTGAACTTTGTTGTTTCGGTAAGTAATAAAACCTTTTTGAAAAGTAATTTAGGGGCATATTTATTTTGATGATTTCTCTATTGTATTAGGTCAAAATACCTTTATGAATAGATATAATATATTGAATACCAATAAATATTTGCATAAGAATCAGACGGATCACGTCTCGTTACTAACGTCAACAACTAACCCCTCAATTAACGGGTTCGGGTCAAATATTTGAATGACCTGCAAAATATGTACCGAGTCTGGGTTTTTTCTACATTAAGTACGTCTTCAGAATCTTTAGATGTCTATTGATCTGTTCTGTATTTTGGCAAGATCATTGCGCCGCTGGTACATTAATCTTAATATACGTCTAACGCTCGCCGCACGCAGCTCACTTCCGCTCTAGCCAGCATACATCTCCGCTTCAGTCTAGCCAGACTAGGCATATCCGTTCAGCTTCGGTGCAGACAACCTAGCTGAAAAACGTCACTTCTCGTGTCCGCTTCGGACATCCTTACGGACGTCCGGTAAAGCGACGCGAGTAAAGCAAAGCGGAGATTTGTGGCTATGTTGTACCCGGCTACCGAACGAAGCTGCGCGCAGTACCTAGCTAGTCTTTATCAAATCATTTTCTTTTTCCAGTTGGTCGGCCTAGCCATCATCGGCCTGGCTATCGCTGGCCTGGTTTGGCTGAGCGACATCAGTGATATTCTGCCCGTCAACTTATTAAATATCAGCCTGCTAGTACTTGGTATCATAGTGTTTCTCATAGCCTTCCTAGCGTGCTGCGGAGCTATTCGGGAGTCGCAGTGCATGCTTGTCTCTGTAAGTATCTTATAATAATATTAATATTACATTCTTGCGAACTCTCTGGTTCATTACAACTTAATCTCAAAATATCTAGCTAATCAATACGAGTGAATCTCAAATGGCGTGCTTTTAGGTACCTAGCTCACCTAATCCATATCATTACCAGTCGGAAGCATCCGACTGGTGTCGATGCAAGACAAAGACGCTGGCTGTATTGCCCCGGTGTATGGCAATGCTGTTGCGCTGCGCCAGATACCCACAAGATCTCGGGTCACTTCGACCAGACGCACGCTCTGTAAGGACTAGGTATCTAGGCCTGGGTATCGCTGGACATCAGGGATATTCTGCCTGTCTAGAGAGATTTTATTGTACCATCAAAACTTATGAAACTTTTAAATAAAACCTAAATAATAGCACAGTGCACAGTGGTCTTATCGCTAAAATCTCTTCCAGGCATATATTGTAGATTCAGATTCACCGTGTATCAGTCTACCAGCGCAAGGTTTTAGCACGATCCGTTCAGCACGCTGGTCGTGAAGTGGGTAACAAAACCATACACAAAAACTGTTTTAATTTCTAGTACGCTGTAGTAGTCGGCATCCTGGCAGCATTGAAGATTTGGCTCGCAGTGGTCATCTTTAACGGCATAAACGACATCCAACGCATCGTCAACGAATGGGTGGAAGCAGCATTCAACGATAATACTTTGAGGAGCGCCTTCCAGCTTATGGAGCATTCTGTAAGTATGGTAATACCACGGGGAATCAAATTACCCATGGACCTACTAGTAGTACAAAGTGAACTTGTGGTATTGCCACTTTGTGGGAAAAATAATAATAATTTATTCAAAAATATCTTAGGACAAAAGGGTGACAAAAGAGTAATAATAACTTATATTCTTATTCTTTATTAATTAGGTTATTCTTGTGAACTAGGTTAAACCTGTATCTCAGGCGGGCAGATAAATTACCTATGAACTTTCTAGTAGTACCACGGGTTATGAATAACCAAGTCGTCGCCATCCTAACAGCTTTGAAGATTTGGCTCTCAGTGGTCCGTACCATAATTTATCCCTCGGATCGGAGGGTTAGATTTGCCATGACATTCATGTTCAGGCTTCTATGCTGTTTTGCTAAAATGCGGTGCCTTTTAGAGGACTGGAGCGGTCCTTACAAAATAAGAATAGGTATCGAAATTTCTAACACTAACAGCCGGTTGCTCGTACGCTATTCTACAAACATTATGTTGAATACTACGCTCCGACCGGAAATACCCGATAGAGTGAACGGACAGTGCATTATTGCCCAAACTGGCAATTACTTATAATTTTGAATTTGATATGTATATGAGCTTATTTTGTAAGCCTAAAGAAATTAACGTTAATGATCACTGATTTGTAAAATGAAAAGAAATTAAATAAAAAACAGTAGAAATACCTAATCTGTGACATGAGAAACAGAATTGCAGTGCCAAACAGGGTATAGCTAAGTAAGAACTAAAGCTACCTATGTACAAATAAATAAATGAAATAATTTCTTCCCCAGTTCACATGCTGCGGAACAACCGGCGCAAACTCCTACACCGCCATCTCACAACCCATCCCCTTCACCTGCTGCAATACCATCTGGACAGATAACCCTGAGGGCCTTGATGTTTGCACTACTAACAACTCTTTCGGAGGCTGCGGTGTCATGGTGGCTGACTGGTTTGAGAGCTTCGGAAGCGCGGTCGGAGGTGTCCTTCTAGTCGTAATCGCCGTGGAGGTAAGAAATTCAATTACCCATAGACCAACCGGTAGTGCCACGGGTAACTGGAGAATTTTTTTAAAACGTCTCTTTGTGAATTCTATGCGGGCGAAGCCCAGGGCTATTAAATAATAATTAATTCAACTTATATGTATAACCTCGTTCCAGGTCACAGCGATCGTCTTGGCCTGCTTCTTCTGCCACTCTGTGAGGCAAAAACGCTCAAAAACCTACTGAAACTGAAGCACTGCGAAACTTGGCTGCAATTTCAAAATGACGGCACTAGTGATTTTCTATACCAAATAAAAACTGGTTTTTTATTTTTCGTTTCATTTCATTCTATGAAACTTTCTCAAGGGAGTCCGATAACCAGCATTGGCTTAGTATACACTTAAATAAATAAATAATGCTGGACGATCCACACAGCATTAGCTAGCCCCAAGCTAAGCAGAGCATGTGTTATGGGCACCACTAGATGACTGTTATACATACTTAATACAATATATTACATAGATAGATATTATTTTTAATAAGCACATAGAAAATACCCAGAACACTCGGAACAAATAACAGATTACACTTATTCCATAGATACATATATAAGTATAATATATTATTTTATTTTACATATAAAAAGTTTAGGCAGAGATGCGAAGTTGCTCTTGATGGCCACTAAACTCTGATTTCGCATCCCTGTCTAAATTAAACAAAATAAAACTATGACAGAGGCATTGAAAAAAGTTTATGATAGGTATCACAAACAGCCCGAATGATTTTCGAAAATTCCTTTCGTTTTACGTAATAATATGAATAAATAGGTGGCGGCGCTAGTATGAATCAAAATCTTTACCATTTCAAATTTCATGACCCACATGGCCACTGAATGCCTTCCATTTGGTCAAACTATAAGCACCTTGCTTACTAAACTAAAATCAAGGCACTTATTAAAACGCAGTGCATGCAGTTTTAATATCATGTCATGACCCCCTTGACCCCTGGATCCGCCCTTGCCCTTGGTCAAACTATACCTAAGCACCTTGCTCACTAAATTAAAATCCAGGCAGTTATTAAAACGCAGTGCGTACAGTTTTAATATCAACAACAATATTAATAATTACGTATTCTTGAGATGGCATAACTTGTAACGAAATGTTACAAATTTAGCAACATATTCCCAGGTAAAATTATTTATTGTAAAAGGTTAATATTTATTTATTTATTTACAAAATTTTGGGAAAACTCACAGCTAGGTATAAAATTAATTACAGTTAAAAGTATAGAACATGCCTGGAATGACCAGGCAGGAATTCAGATGTATTCGTGAGTCATACTATTTCCGCTGATCATTGATTGACTGTTAAAAACAATATACAGGTAGCTCAACTGATACATATTAATACTAGTCGGAAGCGTCCCCAAGATGCTGGCTATGGCAATGCTGATGCGCTGCGCCAGATACCCACCAGCTCTCGGGTCGCGTGTCGCTTCACCTCGCTCAGATAACTTTTTGAAAACTTTCATCTTATTCTCAGATTCTCTGAGGTGAAAATGATCCTGAAATGAATTTAGCCATTATAATTGGACTTTTCGTGATCGTCGGATGTAAGTTGTATTTATAATTTACTAGCTTGTGCCCGCGACTTCGCACGCGCTGTTTCTATAGAAAGGTGTTAAGGAATAAAAGAGTTGACGACATTATTCAGTGCTGTCAAAGTAGTTTCGTTTCGTTTTTGTGCCATGAATTGACACCACTAATAAAATTTCAGTTAAAATTCTACACGGTTCAAATGCGAATGACGACATATTTGACAGAAAGTGAGTACATATTAAAGCGATAATCCTAATATCGTAAAGCCGAAAGTTTGTGAATTTTATTTTGTTACCTAAGATCTCCAAAACTACTGAACAGATCAAGATGAAATTTGAAGTACATTTAGAATATAGTCTAACTTAGATAATAAATAGGCTACTCTTCATACCGAAAATACGCGTGCGAAGCCGCGGGCTGAAGCTAGTACTTATTATAATAAACAAGGTGGGCGGTGCTTGCTGAATTCACCATACCACATTATGTTATCCTCGTTAAAGGTGAGAAAGACAAACTGAATAGCAAATATCTTGACTTGGCCAACGAGGTTGTCAGCATGTGGGATGTTGATTCAGCGACCGTCGTCCTGATGATAGTCGTTTTGGTTAACGGCGTAATAGCGAAGAGCCTCGATCAGCATCTCATGAGACTCGCTAGGAAGTTCAATCAAGGGTCAGATCCTAAAGGCGGACTCGGCGCGGATCGTCAGGAAGTTCCTCTCTCTGCAGCCCTAGTCACCGGCCACTCGAGGCTAGCTTCGCGGCCGGTGATTCAAAGGTGAGTTGTAAAATAAAAGAAAAGTCTATTATTTTTTATAGTATTTTTTCATTTTCTGAAATACTTAGGTACATATAACATAGAACCAGAAAATAGTAAAAACACGATTTTTTTACGGGCGTCACTATCTACCTTAATAAGTATATTTTTAAATACATATATTGTTTTTACTAAACATAGAAAACACCCAGAACTCATAATTATTGTTGTCAAGAGTTGGTAATTTCGTGCCGTGTCGGTCGACAATATTTACCAGGTTGACGAGCATTTCGCCGCCAATAACTAACCCGCCGAGCTGTGTCGGCAGTGTTGGCGACTTCGATGTTAGGGCCTTATCATACTAGAGGATTGCGACCGGATTCGGGGCGGAGCGGGCGCGCAGCAAATACGTCGCGAACACGCCGCGGCTGAGCAGCAAAGACGTCGCGGACGCGTGGCGGATACGCAACGTTTTCGTCGCGTGTTCGCAGCGAGTTTACGAATTACAGTACACTCAGTAAACAAAATGGCTTCCGCCGAGGAAACACTGCTGTTGGTTTTGTTACTTCGAAGACACAGGAGACGAAAACGAAAGAATAGACGACTTTGGGAGAATCCATTATCAATTAATCGACTAGAAGAGAGCGACTACTTGGTGTTGTTTTGCAAAAGAATAAAAAAAATCCTAAAAAATTTTAAAAATCGTTGAATTTCACAACGCTCTACAAGATCTTTCTCAACACAGCAAAGTCTACATACAATGGACAGAGTGTCGATCTTATCCAGGCAACATAAATGCAGACAGACTAGCAAAGGAAAGAGCGAGACAAACTCCAACACAACAAGATAGGGGTCTTTCGAACCCGCCCACGGCAGAATTCAAAAATAGACTAAAACATAACTCAGAAAAAGAACACCAAAAACTATGGGAGCGTCGAACAGACTGTAAGCATACTAAATCTATATTCCCCTCCAAAGACAGGAAAACCACAAACACGATGCTCAAGATGAGCCACGAGGACCTAAGAACACCATCGTTCTTAGGTATCATCACAGGTCACTGCGAACTGAACCTTCATCATTTCAAGACTGGAGCCACAGACAGCATGTGTCGTGGCTTTTTCCAAGAAGAATAGACTGTGGAACGAGTTGTGGTACACTGCACGGCCACAGAGGAGGCCAGAGAGAAGACGGGGCTGAAGAGTCTCATTGAGGCATCAACCCCATCCACACCCACAGAAAAGCTGAAATGAAGCTGTCAGTTACCAAAAGTCCTGCTCCGGTACTTCAAGGAGCTGGGCTGTTTAGGGCCTGTTTAGACAGGGGGACAATGCACAATACACTCCCATGCGAGATGTCAGTACAGATCCCAGGACCCCCACTTAGAATTAGAATCCTAAAAAATTTCGTTCCTGCCATTTTTATGAGAGTGTAAACACACACTCTCATACAGTACAAAATGGCGTCCACGCTGCTATTCGCAGCGATCACGATGCGCGTCCTCGACGTATTCGCTGCGTGCCCGCTCCGCCCCGAATCCGCTCGCAAACCGCTAGTATGATTATGCCCTTAGACTCGTTCTCGTTCCCCTACCTTCACTATAAAGTTATTTTTCTATAGATATGTACCTGCCCCCTGCCACCCTCAACCCGCGTTCATAGCATACAGAATATTTCAACTTGTGTTCAACAAATCAAGTTTTAAATCAAGTTTTGCAGCGATCGTGGTCACGGACGGGGCGATTGTCGTGCCGTGCCATCACCACGATCGCTGCAACGCGATGGAAACGTGGGGGAAAATAAAACAAAAGGTACGCGATAAATACCCGATAAATAATCTTTATTATGTTAACAGATCGTGAAAGTTTAAAAAGTTTTATTTTGATATTTATTTTGTTTTTATTATTTGATGTCACAGCGGCAAGAGACACATTATCTAAAAATTTCAACTGTCTACCTCTTAAGGTTCATGAGATATAGCTACGTGACAGACGGACGGACAGCGGAGGCTTAGTAATAGGGTTCCATTTTCACCCTACGGGTACGGAACCCTAATTATCCTATGATAATTAGGGTTATGCAAATATTCGCATATTATATTAGTACCTAAGGTACCTATGTACCTACTGATATAATATGAGAAAATTTGGATGTTTGTTTTTCTATCTAGATATCTTTCTTATAGCGCAAGAAAGCTGCGTTTGCCGCATAATCCCAGAATGCGATTCTATAGACGAAAAATAAACGCACGGCGTGGATATTTCACAGATACGTAAGTTCTACTAAGCTCTCTTTTTAACCGACTTTCAAAAAGGGAGGAGGTTTTGATGTTCAGCTGTATGTAAGTTTTTTATTAAAAAATATTTATTTATTCACAGAGATGTAACATGACAGACCCATTTAGTCTATACCTACTAACTAAACCACTCTAGAACTCTATACAATGTGAGTGTTCTAAAGATTTTTTATCAACTATGGACCGATTTTGATAATTCTTTTAGTAAGTATACACAACTAATGGTGGTCCCATAAATTAACCGCGCGGCCGGAGACGATCCGTCTTAAAACTTAACAAGCTTCCAAACGTCTTTGTATTTTAATTTTTTTGAAATGTGAGAGATTTTTTTTATTAACAAAGAAGAAAATTACAATCAAAGAACAGAAACAAATTGGAACTAGTATTTACAAATGAAACAGAGCTAACTGCAGACTGCTGCAAATAATCTACAAGTAGCTCAACTGATCCATATAAATACCAGTCGGAAGCGTCCCCAAGACGCTGGCGGCATTTCCTCGCTGTATGGCAATGCTGATGCGCTGCCAAGAATAATCGATGCAAATGGTTTTACATAACAGAACAGAGACGCAGTTCCTATCGTACGATTCTTGGGGCGCCGGCGGGCAGTTGGACTTATTGCGGTAAGTTTTATGTCCATTTGATCTGCATTATGTTCCTAAAGGGAGTGTTGACCGGTGTTACGGGGTAATATAATGTTACACAGCGAGCGTTCGTGCAGCCAGTACGGGGAAAGAAGGCGCTCGCAACGAGCAACGAGACGGATTGTAGCACACGGCGTAACGTATCGTGCTCGCTGCGAATGGTACTTTACGCCCCGTAACACCGGTCAGTACCAATTTAAAAGTGTGGCGAGAAAGGCGAGGTGCGGCCCTGGCGAACAACTTTTTTCTACGATTGCAAGTTTCGGCAATTTTCATTGAAGAAAGAGCTATTGACTTTTTGCTCGATCAGCTTTTTCTTGACTCTATGTACTATCTATAGGTATTATATCTTTTGTATACCATTTATAGTATACAAAAGATATTTATTTTCAAAAAAAGTCTGGTCTTATAGAGAACTCTGTGGTACAACGGGCGAAGGTCTGCCTGCGACTCAGGAGGTTGCGAGTTCGATTCCCCCAAGGACAAACGTTTGTACGATCTGCAGATATTTGTAGACATCTTAATAAAGTGGTTTAATTTTTCAGAGATGAATATGGCGAAGGACCTGACAGGTAAGTAAAAAAAACTCGATAAACTCCATACAAAATTATTACCACTTCAACGTGAGGCATGGAGGCCAATTGTGCTAACCAATTGCTTCACTATGTCAATGGTAGGTACCGTACCAGAATCATTACTTACGTACAACTTTTAGATTAAAGAAACTTCAAATGGTGCGTGAAGTGCTATTGCATGCAGAGATTCATAGAACGGTTTCAACCTTGACACTTTTGACGTGCGTCCCTCTACATATTTCTTTCCGATAAGGGAATATTTATATTAGACCGGGCCTTGCCCGGGGCGTACCGTGTACCTGGCCCGGACGGGGCACGGATTTGATACCTTACATACATTTTGTATGAAGCAGTTTATGTTAAACAGCGCATAATCCGTGCCCCGTCCGGGCTCGTCTCCTAACGTACGACGCTCGTCTACACCACGGTTGTTGCACGGTCCCGCCCCGTCCCCTACACGCTCCGTCGTAATACGCACACCGCATACTCTTCCGTGCTGCGTACGCGCAGTGAGCAACGAATGTGTAGTGACGTAGTGAGGGACCACGCACGTTCCTTTAGTTTCACCGAAGCGTTAACGTTGACTAGCTTATATTATATCAAATCCAATGTGTAATTATAGCGTCCGATAAAGATATAAAAATATATTATTCAGACCACAAACGAGATTGGCATTAACCACTAATAACAGCTTTATGATGGCAATCAAAATATACAATAAAATTCCTGCCATTTTAAAGAAATGACTAATAACTAAATTTCAATTTAACTTGACGAAATGGTTGACTGAAAATGTTATTATAGTACAAATTAATTCTTTGAATATAAACTTTAACTAGTTTTATTTATTGATTTTGCATGATATTGACATGTTTTTAATTTTGTTACTTGTTACTTGTTTATGGACTGGTTTCCGCAACTAGGCCACAGGTGGGCCCTTTTTGCGTGTCGGGTGGGGGGCTGCTAATCTAACCACCCGATGTCCTCTAGGAAAGCCAGCAGCTCGCTGACGCCGGTGCATGCCTCCCTAGGCGTCCTCGGTGTCCCGAGGTAGAGTAGTCTTTGAGACGCTACGCTATTGCACTCTACAAGCACATGCGCGGCCGTCTCCTCTGCGTTCATGCATCCCCTGCATAGGGGGCTGTCCGTGATACCCAGATTAAATAGATGTTTATTAAGCATGCAGTGTCCTGTGACAATACCGACAATTAGCCGGAGTTTGCCCCGTTTCAGATTGAGGAGTTTTCGGGAGAATCTCGGGTTTAAAGCCGGGAAGGCCTCCTTCGACTGCCTACAATCCGGAATACTTGCCCAGTAGTCTTGGTGTTGTTTAATCGTATGTTGACGGATCCATGAGCGGACTTGACTGAAAGGTAGGGGAATTATTGGTTCAGGCCCTGCCGTTTGCCACTCTGAACCTCTCCTCGCCAGTGCATCAGCTTCGTCATTTCCTCTGGATCCGCTGTGTCCTTTTATCCATTGTAGAGTGACTCTATTGGACTTACTTACTTGTTCTAGCAGGTCGTGGCACTGTAGAGTAAGACCCGAATTGTGCTCTCTCTTGTTCAGAGCCTGTAGTACTGCCGCACTATCTGAGAGGATCCTGATGTTTTGGTCAGTAACCTTTCTTCGTAGCACTGCGGTCGCAGCCTGAATTATACCCACACATTCCGCCTGAAAAATGGAGTTGTGGGCGCCCAGTGCTGTTGTTTTGTGGATGTTGAGATCTTCCGAGAACGTTCCTGCCCCGGTACCTGTTTTCATTTTAGAGCCATCTGTGTATATTCTTACTTCGTGTATGTTTGAGCTGTCACTTGGCTCTTCGTGCATTTGTATAGTGAAGCTTTTTGAGTGTAGGTGTTTTTTGGGTACTCTATCATAAATCGAGAGTATCATGGGATTGC
Source organism: Eupithecia inturbata (assembly GCA_963662085.1). NCBI lineage: Eukaryota > Metazoa > Arthropoda > Insecta > Lepidoptera > Geometridae > Eupithecia > Eupithecia inturbata. The sequence goes on along the minus strand of OY759206.1, from coordinate 2,435,022 downwards.
TCCTTGCATACTCCTCTATAATAGTGGTGTGTTGTGCTCTAGTGTCATGCTCCCATAAATGTAAAGCCCAGAGTCTGTAAGCAGCTGCGGCTGCCTCTTGTCGCACGTATAAGTGCAACGGCGATAGGCCTATCATGGCTTCGAGTGCTGCCGTGGGGGCAGTTCTCATACACCCGGTCGTCGCTACGCAGGCTAACCTCTGAAACTTCTGCAGTTTGTTTATGGTAGTGCTTTGTTTTGTTCTTGGCCACCACACTAGGGAACCGTATGTTAGCGAGGGCCTGATTACGGTGTTGTAGAGCCATAGGGTAATCTTTCGGCTGAGACCCCATGTTCTACCTATCATTCGACGGCACTGCCAGAATGAGATGGTGGCTTTCTTTATCTTGTTTTCTAGTTGTGTTGCCCAGTTCAGTTTATTGTCTAGAGTTATACCCAAGTATTTAACTGCATCAGATAGTACCAGCTGCGTATTGAAAAGGAACGGGAGCCGGTAGGTTCCTAATTTACGCTTGTTAGTAAACATGACTAGTTCTGTTTTGGTTGGGTTTACGTTTAGACCATAGTCTATGCACCATGTTTCAACGACTTTTAATGCGTTGCTCATAATGTTACACGCCACGCTGGCAAAGTGCCCCGATATGAGTATCGCAAGATCGTCCGCGTAGCCTACCGTGTAGAAGCGTTGGTCGTTTAGCTTGGTGATGAGATCATTTGCCACTAGGTTCCACAGGAGTGGTGACAAAACGCCGCCCTGTGGACATCCCTTTGCCACAACTCCCCTGGTCCCCCCGTGTACGTCGACCCGTACTGCTCTCATCCTGAGCATGCTAATGATCCAATCTACCAGCGTCGGCTCCACTCCGTGCTTCTGCAAGGCTGCGTTGATGCTGCTGAAGTTTGTCTTGTCAAAGGCCCCTTCGATATCTATGAAGGCTGCGAGACCAAGCGTTTTGTTTAAAATGTCTTTTTCTAATCTGCTAACTACCGTGTGCAGCGCAGATTCTGTTGATTTGCCTGAGCTATAGGCGTGTTGATGTGGGTGTAGTGGTTTTAATGTTAGTATGTTATCCCTTATGTGTCGATCGCATAGTCTCTCCAGAGTCTTGAGTAAGAATGATGTGAGACTGATCGGCCTATAGGACTTTGCTTCAGTATAGTCGCTTTTTCCTGGTTTAGGTATGAATAGGACTCTTACCTCTCTTCACATAAGCGGTACGTAGCGGAAGGCCAGGCAAGCCGTGAAAATGTCCGTCAGTGCCCTGCTTATGTGTGTTACGCCCCAGCGTAGGAGGCCCGGAAATATTCCATCCATACCTGGCGACTTGTATGGTTTGAATGTGTTGATGGCCCAGTCTACCTTATCTGCAGTTACCACTGAGCATGCCACAGCCCAGTCTGTCACCAATGGCGTGACAAGACCGGCGTTGTGCCATTCTGCTTCACCGCCTATGATGCACCCTGGGAAGTGCGTTTGTAAAAGAAGTTCATGTGTTTCTGCCGTTGTTTTGGTATAGGTGTTATCAAGCTTCCTTAGCGAACCAATCTCGCGGTTCGGCTCTGCCGCTAAGATTTTTCTAATTCTGTTCACTTCAGAGTTTGATTTTATAGTAGTGCAAAAGTTTTTCCATTTAAGACGACTCCTCCTGCGTAACTGCTTTTTATATTCGGCCTGAGCCTTCTTGTATATGTTCCAGTCGGAGTCGTCATAAGTGTTCATGGCTCTGTTGAAAGACTTACGTACCCTACACTTGAGCTCCTCCAGTCGCCGAGACCAGCCTTTCTTACCTGCATCAGTTTCACTGATGACGGTAAGAGGGCAAGCTTCCTCAAAGCTCTTGACGAGGCTCTGCGTGATGTGCTGTACCGCTGTTTCTATCTCTGCTGTGTTACTTATATTTGATTTAAAATAACCCTCACCTAGGCGCTGCTGCAGAGAGTTTGTGAACAGTACCTTATTTGTCTTGCGCGGGTTGCGCGTGGGTGCTGGAACTGTTTTGATCAGCGTCAGTTCGTATCTGATCCACCTGTGGTCGGAGGAGGAAGTCTCATCTGATACTCTCCAGTTACACACATGGTCAGAGCAGTTTTCCGTTACTAGGGTAAGATCAATTATGGTGCGACATCGTTTCGTCACAAAAGTCGGTTCTACGCCCTTGTTTGCTATGGTGAGGTTGGTGTTGAAGAGAAAATTTACCAGGTCGTCTCCTCTGCTGTTCGCGACGGGCATGCCCTATATGGGGTGGTGCGCGTTCGTGTCTGCTGAAATTATTACTTTCAATTTACTTAGTTCACATTGTCTTACCAAATCCATAGTGTTTTTCGCAGGCACGACCTCGTCGCCGGGCATGTAGGCTGACGCGAGCACTATGTCTTCGGTCTCCACTCCGAAAACGCCCTGAAGCCTGACAGTTGTCAGGTCTCTGGAACAGAACTCGGTCATGGGAACAACAGTTAAGTTGCGTGGTACAAAAATGCACGCACGCGGATTATTACAAGTATTGTCGTAAATTAGCTTACCGTTTAGATTGTTGAGACCACACACACGCCCCGCCCTAATCCACGGCTCCTGGATCAGGGCTATGGTCTCGTTGCTTGGGTCCCCCAGCACTCTGCGCAGGTTAGCTGAGGCTATGCTGGAGGTTTGCTTGGACAATGTTATAAGAGGAGGGGCTTTGGGTCACCATCATCTTGGTTTCCCTTCTCCTCCACCTCTTTATCGTCCTCGTCCGAGGCCAGTGCCAGATCTTCGCTCATCCTCTCACACATCACCTCCATCGTTCCAGAGCACGACGGTTTGGGCGATGAGTGCGGGGGAGATGAGGGCACCGACAGGTCCGGGCATTCGGGCGCATCAGTCTCACTAGGGCCAGGCTTGCCTTCTGATCCTTCTGCCATCGTTTTAGGCGCCTTACCGGGGGGTTCGTCTTGGAGCTTCCCATCCCTGGCGTAGAAGCGTATGTAGACGCTCCCCAGATTGAAAGCCAACCTTCGGCCTTTCTCCATGATAATAGGGATTAGGGTTTCCGGGATCCCTATAGTCACGAAGAGCATGTCTTCTGCCTGCCGTTGGTGGGTGTAGAAAATCCACTGGTGAACCTGCGCCCACTTGTTCTGTTTCGACAGTAAGACGCTCGTGTCTTCCAAGGAGAACGTGCATTCAGGGAAGAAGATGGCTGCACGTACCTTCCTTGTCAGTTCGCTCTGCTTAATGACCTTGAGATTTGGGCAAGCTGTGCTCGGTAGCTGCTCAATGGCGTCAGTCAGCCACTCAACGGAAGGCACATCTTCACACCACAGCTTCAGGGCCCCGTCGGTGAAGATAGGTTTACCCAGGAAGCAGGGGGTGAAGCTGATCTCTGAAGTCTTAGCCTCATCCATAAGCCGACTGCTCAGGTACCTTTTCAGTATGATAGCCTGTTCCTCCGTTAGTTGCTGGTTGTCGGTCTTCACCACCGCTACGCCGAGGGTGCTTTGCCCGATTTCAGCATAGCTGGCAGCAGGGGCGCGACGCGTGGAGTTGAGCTTTAGCTTCTTGTGCTCCCCTCTCGGGGACACAGTATCGTCCAGTCGCGTGCTCTTGCCTGGCTCCACTTGGATCGAGGCCGAAGCCGGGATCGGAGCCGCGGCAGGGGCCTGAGCTGATCGGGTGATCGCTATGGCTGCGCGCTTCTGGCGATTGAAGCGTTGGCTGTTCTGGGTCTTCTTCCCCTTGCCTCTGCCAACATCAGACTCGGCTTTAGATCCCGCGATCGTCCAGCCAGCAGCAGAATCCTTATCGACCGTAATGGCCGCATAGGCTTCTACCGCCTCCCCTGCTGAGGGCGCAAAGTGGTCAATTGGATTGGTGTCCATGGTACTGTTTTAATAAATTCTTCATCTTTCCGGGCCCCACCCACCACGGAGTCCAACCAGGGGGGTGTATTTTGATAGCATTATACACCAGGGTTGCCGGTCCGATATAGAACGGGTGATCGCGCTGCCTACGAGCCTCAACGGCACCACTATACTCGGCGTTGACCACCACCACCGAGCTAAGGCGTGCACCGCCGGCTGCAGACCCCATCGACCCCCCCCTCTCACCAGCGGTGGCTGAAGGCCGCCCGCCATGCTGAATAGTCACAGTTGGTTAGACCGTGACCTCCCGTTTCCGGAGGAAATTCACGCCAAAGAGGAGTGTTGCGGAAGAGACATCTGTCCGCTCAGCCACCAGGACAGTTGCATCCCCCCTTACGGGCCCCCTACGCACAGCATCAATACGTAGGTGGTCCTCCCACCGCCTGCTATCGCTCTTTTTGGGGATGGCAGGCCCACGAAGCTAGACCACCTTGCTTCGTAGTGGATGTATGGATTAAGGATCGGATGGGAATTTAGTGAAGGAGGGGGTGGGGAATTTGTGTCATTTCTATCCAACATCTACTCATCGCCCGATGGTGGACCCGCCGGGACGTGACATCTTCATCCCAGGCAGTGTTCGTCTGGTGGTTTTGGTTACGTCTATTTCTGAGTGAATTAAACTAATAACAGGGGACAACCACGTGAAGGATACCCCACCAGGCTTACCTTAGGGATCAGCGACTGTTGCGCTACTCTCCCCTAAGGCCATTCGCGCCTTACATTTCTTGAAGAGCCATGTAAGGCAGGTCTGTATCTATACTAGGCAAGCAGCTAAACTAGGTGACTAGGGAAGCAAAGCAAGCTAGGCGGTGCAACTATTAAAGCATGGACACAGCCCCCCCCCTTTTTAATTTTGTTATTGTCTATTCTATTTATTTGTATTTTCACATGCAATCTACATCTAAATCGCTTTAAGCGATAAGGCCGCCAGTTCCATTGCTGTTCTCTATAATATGTTTAATTTAGTACTATCTGTTTATATATATCTATCTATATGAATTTAAATTCTAATATTATATTCATCACGCCTGTAAAGGCAGGTTTTGGTAGTTACTTTAAGAATCATTTTAAGACCTGAAACTTTTTGAATAAATGAAATCTGAAATTGAAGCTCAGTTTGGCCCCAAATTAGTGATACTTAAAAGACTCTTTAGTTGCATGGCATGACTTTGCGGATAATGGACGACTAAAAATTTTTTTAATATGTACGAAAGTATCCTATCCTGAGCTTTATGACATGCCACGGGCTCCGCTCCGGCCCGCCCCGGCCTCAGCCCGGCCCGGATACGGACCGGTCTAATATAAATCTTACCAATACACAAAACGGGTATTCTGTGATATCATTGACATAGTGAAGCGTTTAGTTTAGCAGAGTAGGGCCCCTGGTGCGTCCGCACCACCAAAGTCAATATTTCAGAGGTTTTTTTTATTAACAAATAAAGACAATAAAAGTAAACAGACCAGCCATACTTAACCTAAAATATGGCTGTTGCCGCGTCTCTTTATACGCAATTTACATTACTTGTCGCTTTGAGATCCTTCATTCAATGAACATTGCTTACAATTTTATCTGAAACTCGACGACAAGCAAGCGAGTTTAAATTTTTTATGTCGTGGCTTGTTCACAAACATTTCACATCGAGTTTGGCTGTATAGGTTCCTAGTTAACCCTCTTACCTACATTTGAACGCGTGATTGTAAAAACCCCCCTCAGACCAAAAGCAAAAGTTTCGGGAAATTAATAAAAACTGGTGTAAAAAAACTGTTCTAAATGAATTTATTTTTCTGTGTATTTAAATAAAGTAAAGCAAAAGATATTATGTAATTTTTTTACATTAATTGTAATAATGTAATTAAAAAATTTTTGATAGTTTCGTATTAGGTGGGTTTTTACAATTTGTTTGTTTATTATGTTTTATTTGCTTGGTTTACCGAAACAACGAAGCTGTTACTTAAAAAAATGCACATAATAATCTAATTCGTCATTTTCGACATGATCAGATATAGGCCAACCCAAAATTTCGTTTAAAAACTTTCCTTTTTCTTCTTCTAGCACAAACTCAACGCAGTTTTTTAGGTTGCAATTTTCTTAGAGTTGATGCTGCCTTGTTCCGTACGCAGGTTCTTGTGGCAGTGGTACGGCAATCTAAGGCCTCATCTTCAGCAAGAATGTATTTTTCACGATTCCATTAATGTATTCCATCGTTCTTACAGGCACGTCGCTTCCAATCTTTTTAAATGTTAGGTGATGGAACTTGGCGATAATGCAATGCACCTTCTCTGTTCTCGGTACACGTCGGTCTTTTGTTTCAACCGACAGTGCAGTCTTTTGTAATATTGAACCCACAACACAACTTAATGAAATAACTATTTTTTTTAAGTTTGAAATTACGTTTCCTTTCAAAAAGTAATCAACGTCAAAATAAGTGACAATCAGCTGTCAAAAATTTACGTAACAACTATAATAGAATTGACTTCTTTGTATTTGGCAAAATGTGACTGGTTTGTCACTTTTCTGGCAACTATATTAATTAAAGCTGAAAGGAACAATTATAAACAGGCCAAGTCAAGCTATCCAGTTTTCAGGTGTTGCCATATGGTTATTGTAAAAACCTGCTTCATCCAGGATAAGGTGGGTTTCTACCTCATCGAAATTTTGGTGTCCCTAACTCTGCGGAAAAGAACTATGACAGAGGTGTGTTTTTACGCTCAATCGATCAGTCTTGTTAAAGAGATAATTTTTCCATCAAAGTCAAAGTCAAAAACTCTTTATTTCCATATATACAATAAATGTACACTTAGAAAAGGTCAAATTTTTAATAATTAAACACTGAAACGGAAATAAAGTGATATTTTTGATTTCAGTCGCTTCGGTATGTAGAATAAAGTAAAGAAGCGACGAAGAAACCTTTAGCCTGTTAGAAAGTTGTAATTTTTCGAGTTGGAGCAAATCCCGTCCCAAGCTTTTTTATCCTCTAGATAATCTGATATTTTATAGTAGGCTTTTTTACACAAGAAGGTTTTGACAATTTGTTTGAATTTATTTACTGATAATTTACTGATAATTTTTGCAACTCTAGGAGTGATCATCATAAAAAGAAATTCGAAAAAAGTGGTCTGAGGGGGTTTTCCAATCATGCATTCATTTACCATTCTCAATCCTTACAGAGAGGAAGAAGAATTACCTAAGGGACCTCTAGACTACCAGCATGCTCTACGGTAAGTTTATTTAAAGCTTGCTTCTGACTGCGGCTTCGTGCGCGATTTTTCTATGGAAACATTTAAAGGTTAGTTTCATCACATGGAAACTGATTTATGGGATAAACATTATATTTAAGCCTATGTTTTAGTCTAGGTCTAGACATCTATGCAAAATATTAGCCCGATACTTTTAGTAGAAGTTATGGCGTGAACAAACATCCAACACGTACGTCCAAATTTTCGCATTCTTATAATATTAGTGGGGTTATATTTTACGTTTACTTATTTAACACTTTTCAGGGCGCAAATACATCGTGAAGGGTAAGAAAATCATATTTTTTTTGATTTACAAGTATTTCTTAAATAAATATATTATATAAATATTGTTGCACAATCCACACAGCATCATCTAGCCCCAAAGTGTCGGGCCTTGTGTTAGGGTAGATAACTGATATAATACTACATTATATATACAGGGTGTATCAAGGGAGGACCAAACTTTCAGGGGTGGCTTAGACTCGGTCATAGAATCGAGGAATAATAATTTTAAAAATCCCGAGTTTTAGTTCTCGATAAAATCTATAAAACGAAATTACCACTAGACAAGGCAATTACTGATGCATGTGCTTTATTTTTATTAAAAATAAATTACAAAAGCCTACTTATGTACACGGTTCTCTGTAAACACGGTTACGGTCGACGGTCGGGGAAGGTAGTCACAGTCTGGTAGAGATCGCTTTTGCGCGATAAGACAGCCAATTGTCACATTTTTTGTAATTTTTATTTTATTTGTCAATTGTTCCGTTAAGCGTCTATCTGTCTACGTATGCACGGGCCAACACGCACATTATGTATAATTAAGATACTTACACTCGTAGGCCAGCTCAGGTATGTAATAACTATCTACTATGCTGTGTGCGTCATAGCGTTAGTAATAAGCAATGATCAGCATTTTTATGTACTTATGTCAAAAAATGCAGTCTGCAAACAACCTCTACCGTCTCGTTCGGTCATTTTAACTCCCATCTTCAGTTTATCATTATTAACCCCTAACAACAATATCAAAGTACGTACAGGGTAGCATAGGCCTGTACATCGTATATTTTTACATCTCCTTCAAAACACATAACACCTTCGCGGCTCGTTGGCCGCGGCGGCGGTGAAAGACGTGCCTAAGAAGCGGTAGGTAGGTACCACAAATGTATTTACCCTCGGTTATATGACAATAAGCGCAGGCATCAGTCATTGCCTTGTCTAGTGATAATTTCGGTTTTTTTTTTTCGAAATCTAATAGTTTTTGTAATATATATTTCTTATGTTCTGTGCTCGAAGCTGAACTCCCTGAAACATTGGGCCTTAATTTTTGTTACACCCTGTATACCTACATAGCTATGTATTTTTATAAGTACATAGAAAACACCCAGAACACCCGATATAGATATCTGCAGATCGTACAAACATTTGTATCGGGCCGAAAATAGAACCAGCCAGCTCCTTCGCAGGCGGACCTTCACTTGCTGCGCCACAGAGGTCGTCTTAAATGATTCGAGCCGAATATTTGTATCACCATCAACTATTCGTCAATCATTTGACTCCTGTGTATTTCTATAAAAACCAAAGTAATATTTATGAAGTAGATTAAAAAAGCTCTGCTTACTTTGGGGCAAGCTTTGTAGTGATACTCAGCAAACGTAGTGTAGGAGGCCCTCCGGCCAGGCGGGATGACGACCTGCGAAAGTCTGCAGGTAGATGCTGGATGCGGCAAGCTGAAGACAGGGCGCTATGGCGCTCATTAGGGGAGGCCCATGTTCAGCAGTGGACTAACATAGGCTGACGATGATGATGATTTAGTGTAAAATGTCTGAAAATATTGTATGTAGGTAGGTGCATATATTATTTTCTTTTTAAAAGGCGAAACTATCGGGTTTGATCCAACTAGATCTCAAAACTCACGGGATGGCCGCCGTGGTAAAAAACTCGAATTACCTACTACATAAAATTCAACATTTTTTCTTTAATTCTTTGAATGTGAAAACACGATCAAGAATTTCTTGCGCCCTCTTAATTGTAATTTTACCGTTTTTTTTTTCAGTCATAACGCCGCAGAGTAAGCAATTTGCTATACCTTTATAAAAGTTTACAAAAAATAGATACCTACCTACCTATGGCATGTATATGGTAATGTATAATATCTCAGATATTAGGGGTTAAAGTATGAAATTGTCGATTTATACTGAAAAATTTTAATTAGTTTTTTTCTTTAATTTAACATATTTATTTAATCAAAATAATTACCATTATTAGCATTGCTGCCATCTATTACGAAGGTCATTTATGCCTTTGCGTTAGAACTCTGGTGATCTAGATTCGACAAACTGTGTGAAAGCATTTTGTACTGCCTCCTGGCAAGAAAACTTTTTATCACGTAGAAAATTGTCCATATCACGAAAAAAACCATAGTCCGTTGGAGCAAGCTCTGGCGAATGTGGAGGGTGACGAATGGTTTCTAATTGCAGTTCCTGTAGAGTAAAACAGTTTCTCGTGCTGTATGAGGTCTCGCGTTATCATGGAGCAATAATGGTGAAGATTGATTCATGAGTCGGGGCTGTTTCACTGCTAGTTTTGCTATCTTTGTTCGGACTTCTGCACAGTAGACATCTGCCGTTATTGCTTGACGAGATCGGAGAAAGCTATAGTGAATAACACCATGCTGAGACCACCAAACAGTTACCATTACCTTTTTATTGGTAAGCTTTGCTTTAGGACACTGTTGCGGCTCCACCATCTCTTTCAATTCATTGTTATTCACCTGTGTGGGCGGTCTTCCACGTGATTCGTTCTTCAAATCAAAGTTTCCATCACGAAAGCGTTTAAACCAAAATCGCACGGTGCGATCATTAGCAGTCCCCTCTCCAAACGCAACATTGATATTGCGAGCTGTTTCTGCCACGTTAGTTCCGTGTCAGAAATCACTCGAATATTCGAAGTATCCATCTTTCTTGTCTAAGGTGAATAAAAAAAAAACAACTGAAAGTCGATAAACGAATGTTGCACCTTTTTTAAAAGAAGAACCTCATAGGTACCATGTGAAAAAAGTTTCGCTCAAAAATCTCAAACCATGAAGGTTCTATGTCAATTCGAAGTACCTATTACAATAAAACGACAATTTCATACTATAACCCCTATTATATGTATGTACGTACCTATGTGTGGGATGCGTCGACACACTTGCACCTTCCCATCTTCCGAGGACATCCGTAAGGGCTGGTGCGGCGGTAGATTTGGCCGAGGACCTCAGTTTATTAAATTATGTATGTCGCTATTTGTTGGGAACCGATTGATATTCCTATAAGTGTAAGTTTGCATAAATTATATTGACATGGTACTGTCATTATGTTTATTTCTATGAATTTTTCACGTAGTACGGGCACACCCGTAGCCATACGGATGCACACCGATGTTTACCCGCTGCTTTACATCTATACTATTATATTATATTATATGCGTCTGGTCGACGCGACGCGTGATCCGAGAGCTGGTGGGTATCTGGCGCAGCGCATCAGCATTGCCATACAGCGAGGCAATGCAGCCAGCGTCTTGGGGACGCTTCCGACTGGTATTGATATGGATCAGTTGAGCTACCTGTAGATTGTTTGCAGTTAGCTTAATTGTTTCAATTGTAAATGCTAGTACTAATTTGTTTTTATTATTGAATTGCAATTTTCTTTGTCAATAAAGACTTATATCTGAAAGTGAAGGAATAGAGAGTGCACCAATGTTTGCGCACACACATGTGCACTATAATAATGTCCTGCGCACGTGGCTAGTCTCCGTTGAGACTGGCCGATGTCGTCGTAATTCGGCTAGGGGGACATCAAAGTGTAACACCGCCAACTACTAGACTCCGGGCTGTCACTGCGTACTTTTCTTGCTAGTGTTAGCATCCTCCTTTTATATAGTCCATGGACAATGTACCGAAGAGATCTCTTTATGATAAATCAATTTGATGCAAAATTTAATTTGTTTTCTGCTTTCTTAAAACCCATCACTTACCAATTTCAAATACCAGTTACCTCCCTGTCAAATCTCATTCAGATCCGTTCTGCCATTGTTTAGGCGCGAAAAGGTAACAGACAAGCAGACAGAGTTACTTTCGTATATATAATATTAAGTATGGACGTAAGGCCTACAGAAATAAAGGATTTTATGATTTGTTCTTTGATTATTAAATAATCAAAGGATTTGTTATTATTTATTAATATTAGATCTACTAACGGAACTATCGATTTTATCGCAATTGTACCGAAAACAACTGTCAACTTTATGATTTCTGCGAATATGATTGACAGTGAATATGATTGATAAGTTTGCGACTTTACGATTATGCACGGTTTCTAGGTAGTAGAGGAACCAAGAAACAAGCGAGTATTTTCGTTAAAAGTTAGTGATCGGTACTTTACGATCACTATCCCGAGACCACCTCAGGACACTCACGTCATCTGTTGAGTTCCAACTAAACGCCTTATTGTTAAACTGTGTTTATTTTTCAGACGTGACAACATAAAGAATAAATTGTTGATGAAGAGTCTTGACTTAGCAAAAAACGCGAGGTCCGTGGAATTCTTTGAGCAGTACAAATATCAAGGAGATTGGGTGTACGCACGGTAAGAATGAGAATCGAAATACATACTAAATAAATAAAATCTTTATTTTATAACCAAATTGGCCTGACCGTGGAGTACGCAGCTTAAGAATCGACTAGCCAACTCAGCCCGTAGATGTCGTAAAAGCCGAATAAGGCTGGTCTATAGCCCAACGGCGGCCTTGAGCCGTGTATATAATTTGTTTTATTCGTGAAATGTTCTATTTATGTAAAATACATTGACAAATATTTGATTGAAAGAAACATACACAAAATCAACAGCTTTTTGAAGAAATATCTAAATTTCGAATATTTTTTTTGAAGTTAATATTTTAATATGATTTGCTATTAGAGCTGCTATTATTTAGAATAGAATATCAAACTGCCCTTTCTCGCAGCAGTAGGTATACCACACTTGCCAATGCAAACCGTTTTTATTTGTTTTAGTATCCTCAATCCAAATATACACATGCGACGCGATTTTAGAAAAATAAAAAATACTGTCTAATTTTGGGGCCACCCTCCTCCTCCCCCTCCATGCATAAATCACAATAAACGTTATTACATGTATTGGATAATAGACAATAAAAAATAAAAAATGTTGTTTATCATAATGTCCTATCTAACGCGTTTCTGTAATAGGTATTCACTTAACAAGAAAATATTAGTTATTTTCATCTGTCAACTTTATTGAGATTTTTGCATGGAGGGTGGCTTAACATAGGTAACAATTTTTTTTTTTTCAAAATGTCGTATATTATTTGGATAGACGTATACAAATATTTATTTTTGTTGGGCGCGGCTATTTTGAAAATAAAACAAAATGGTGACCGATCAGAATCTCTAAAACCCTTTAAGTAGCCTTTATAATTTTTTTATCTGAGCGAGGTCGAAGCGACGCCCTGAGAGCCGGTGAGTATCTGGCGCAGCGCATCAGCATTGCCATACAGCGGGGCAATGCAGCCAGTGTCTTGGCTTCCGACTGGTATTGATATGGATCAGTTGAGCTACCTAGATTGTTTGCAACAGTCGGCAGTTAGCTCTATTGTTTCAATTATAAATACTAGTTGTTGTATCTTTGATTGTAATTTTCTTTGTTAATAAAGTTAATTCTGTGAATCATAATATTTATTTTCAGGAATGTAAGCATCCGACCTTCAGAGGCGTTCGGTCTGAAAACTACAACTAGAAGTAAGTAATTCATTTATTATTTTATTGAGTCAACGAAATATACCTACACTAAACATTACAAAAAACGGGAGAATTAGTAAGTACTTGAAGGCCACTGTTCCCTAAAACATGCTACATAAGGAACATAAAAGAGTTGGCAGACATCCCTACAATGTGGGCCAGTCTGAAAACCAGCGCTGTTCTGTACCTATCCTGGTGCAGAACAGCATAAAGCTGAGACTGACCCTTTTGGCTTCACTACGGTGCAGCGCAGGAACGGGTGAGTAGCCCCCGCCCAGGGTGGGCGGTGACTGCCTACTCGTTATTATGGCTTGTGCACTGGTTGTAGGTAGATGTCTATTTTAGGTATTGTGTTTATTTTTGGTTGTTTTGCTTTTGCTTTAATATTTTTTGTTCCTTATGTATACTTACCTAAATACTGTTTTTGTTGAATTGTTATGTTTTCCTGTGCTGTTTGTGTGTGAACTTAATGAAAAATCTTATCTATATATCTACAAAAAAAATTTAAACAACTTAAAACTAAGTGAAATTTATAAATAAGAAAATTGAAAAATATATGATGGTTTAGGTAATTTAATGAGACTGCGTGGACTACAGGTTCTGTACATCGTCACGAACAGGTCCGTGAAGACGCCAGATTTTGGTTCTTAATTTTTGTATTGTAAGATAAAATCATCTCCGATACAAAATGAAAAAACACGTTTGTCTGACAACGATGAACAACAATGAAGAAAAACTAACGGAAAAGTAATTTGCCGCAAATGTTAAACAATTTTCTATTAACCTATGACATAACTAACCCGGTTGACTGGTATTTTTAGAGCAATTGGGAAAATAGGAAATTTTGGGCTAAAAATCAACATTTCCATTCAAAATGCAATTGAATCGAAAATGGTTTTAATAGAAAATTATTTACGATTTGCGGCAAATTACTTTTTTTAAATTGTAGAGTGTACTTATAATTTTATATACAAAGAAAATTACAAATAAATAATATAAACAAATTAGAACTAGTATTTACAATTGAAAAATTAAGCTGCAGACTGTTGTAAACAATCTACAGATAGCTCAACTGATCCATATCAATGTATACCATATCAATGTCACCTGTCGGAAGCGTAATTATAATTATTGTTTTCAAATAAATAAAAATCGACTTTTAAAAAAAAAAATCAAATTGGAACATACATTGAAATGGGAATTGAATAAAATATTGTATGGCAACCTCACCCACACGCGGAATCACTCTCCATATATTAGCGAAATATTTTTAAAATTAATCCAAAACTGACGGAAAAATCGACGAAAATACATTAAAAACAAAACATACATACAGCTGAACATAGAACCTCCTCCTTCTTTCAAAGTCGGTTACAAATAACAGACTTGTACTAAATGCATTTGAAAGTCGGCATTCTTGGACTTGCAACTGTAAGTTCAATTGTAAATATTAGCTTTTATTATTATTATTTTATATTTTTTGATTGTAATTTTCATTTATAATAAAGTTACTGGTACTTAAAACAAAACAACAATTTTAAAACAATGCTTGAATTGTTGTGACACATCGGTACGAATTTTTCAACATATACAAAAAACTACGCAACTCCCAAACCGTCAAACTTTTTTGCTCTATGTGTCCGATTGGCACCTGTAGGATTATTCACTCAATAATATGGGACACCCTGTATAATGTTGTATGTGTTTCTAAAGAGCAGATATACTTTAAAAAAAACTTAACATTACTTTTTTTTCAGCGGTTCCTTACTATAACGACAAATCTTGCCTACGACCATGTCCTTTAATATATAAATTTGAGTAAGCATATAATAAAGAAACTAACTTAACTAGCATCTTAATACTTAGGTAATTACGTATTATAAATACCTATTAACCTAAAATCACTAGCTGCTGTCCGCGGCTTCGCACGCTTTTTTCCGGGATAAAAAGTAGCCTTTGTCCGTCCCCGGGATACCATTTACCTCCCAGCCGAATTTCATTTAGATCCGTTCAGCCGTTTAAGCGTGAAAAGGTTACAGACAGACAGATAGACAGTTACTTTCGAATTTATAATATTAAGTTCTGTAAAAAGGCCTATTATAAAATATCAGATTATCTAGAGGAAGAAAAAGCTTGGGAAGGGATTTGCTGCAACTCGAAAAATAACAACTAACTAACAGGCTGAAGGTTTCTTCGTCGCTTCTTTACTTTAGTCTACATACCGATGCGACTGAAATCAATAATATCACTTTATTTCCGTGTCAGTGTTTAAATATTAAGAATTTGACCTTTTCTAAGTGTACATTTATTGTATTTATGGAAATAAAGAGTTTGTTGACTTGACTTTGACTTGACTTAAAACCATAATTAGTAATTATAAATAATTATTAATCATTATAATCTTGTTTGTTTCACAGCTACGGAATGATATGTGCAATCCGGTGGCATAGACCGCAGCCAAATCGACGTGATTCTTCCACAGATTGGTTTAAGTTCAACAGCGGTACATCTGAGTACCCAACGTATTTCCTAAGAAATTTTACTAATCTCTGTGAAATGGAGGTGATGAACTGTATTATGTTACACGTGGATGCCAAGTCTATATATTGTAAGCACTTTTACACTTGAATGCTCAAACGCAACTCAAACCCAAGAACGTTTTAAGTCGCGATTTTTTAAACAAACTTTTTTGGCCGACGTGATGATTCTTTTGATTTTGTATAGAAAATGATCACGTGATGGTCCCATAAAATTTTATTTCTGAGGAATCAGCATTTGTCTCGTAAAACTTAAAAAGCAGTGCATAAAGAAATTTGTAACCGGTTTTTAATTAGTTTGGCAGATTTTCATTGAAACGTTTCAGAACATCGAGACTGATAATATGTGCTTAAATCTGAGATGCCTTGAAGTATTCGGGGGTTATGAATTTTTTTTATCTAGTATGATAGATGAGGGATGGTTTGAAGACTTACTAGTCTCCCCACCCTCCAGCCTCGAGTCACCCTCCATACTGAGGGTGTAAAATCGGCTACCACACTGTTTTTTTTTTTTTTCATAATCGCCGCATTCATTGAAATTTATATATTTGGGTAGAGAACACTTAAACAAATAAAAAATCTGTAACATTATATAATGTCCTAAAGCGTCAGGTTTCTTATATATTCACAAATGAAAATACCTATTGCTTTTTTTTTCTCCCATCCTACATATATCTCAGAATCCTGACGCTTTGTGATGGGTCATTAATTTTCATGTTATGGGTCATTTTTAATTAGTGCCTATCGAAATATATAACATTAATAGTTCTCGGCGATTTTGAAATCTTCAAACCTCTTTGAATATTATTGACATAAAAATATTCAAAGCGGTAAAAAAATTTAATGTGTAAAATAGGTACTTCAAATTAGGTATATGATATTATTAGATGCCTAATTCGGTGTATTTTACAAAAACACTAAGGCCCGTTTTATCAAAGCTTGCTCAGTCATAGATCAATGCTTGAGTGATGTTTATGCCATAGAAAAGCGTTACTCAAGCATAGATCGATGACTGAGCAAGCTTTCATAATACGGGTCTTAGAACAAAGTATTCTATTCCCACTTTGAGCACCTACGATGACGTTGTTGCTAGTGATGGGATCTTGATATACCTTTGATATAACTAGTACAATAATTTGTGTGCATCAGAATGGCGGGTGTAATGTTGTAAACAGCAAACAATAAATGTGGGTCGAACCTACATACCTTAATTCTACCTAAATCTACCAATAATAAAAATAAAAGTATCTCTTTGAAGCAGAGATATTTCAAAAATAACGTGAGCCGCCAACCTGATGTCAAGATGGCGGGTTTATTTCTGTTTCTGAATGAAAAACCATTATCTCGATTTATGATAAACATACGTAGTTTTAGACCTAGGTACTAGGTAAAACCTAAATGTCTCTTTTTTATGAATAAGCTTTATTAAGAACTAGCTGCGCCCTGGGAGCGGACGCGCGCTCTGAGATCTATATGTGCGTGGTTATTTGTTTGTATAATCAAGTTATAATACATACATATGTGTTTCATTATTTACCTAAAGGTTTATTTTTACCATGTTTTGAGTGAATGTGCGAACCAAGGAATATTTTTTTTTTATAAAAATTTCAGAAATTTATTGCGCACCCCCTAGGGGTAGTTTTGTAAAAGTACGAAATATGTGTATCATTATTTACTTTATACTTTATTTATACTGGGTTATGTTATGAGTGAATCGAACCAAGGAATAATAATTTTCCATAGGAACTTTACCCCCCTTTGGAACCCTCTCAGAGGTTAATTTTTGAAAATTTGATTTTCTTATGTGATATTTTAGAACCTAAACTATCTACATACCAAATTTCATCTAAAAAAGGTTAAGTAGTTACGGGGATAATAATTATGTATGTGGTAACAAACATTCACATAAATTTTCGCATTTATAATATTATTAGGAAAAACGTTTACTGACTGACATTAAATCCGAAGGTTGGTGTCGATGAAATGAAATAAAACGCAGCATAAAATCACATTTTCTATATATTTTTATTATTATTTTTCACGTAGATACAGTGAATGTAACAATCGTGTATAATGCATATGTAAAATTTATCTTAGGACAATTTTAGACATAATTGTTTACAATAATGTTATTTTTTTATAAAAGTCTTATTTTTAGCGGTTGTTTAAACTGTCTATAAAAATATAACATTAATGTGATTTGTTTATAACATTACTAGCTGCAGCCCGCGGCTTCGCACGCTTTTTTCCGGAATAAAAGGTAGCCTATGTCCAGCCCCGGGATACCATCTACCTCGCTGCCAAATTTCACTGAGATCCGTTCAGCCGTTCTTGAGTTATAAATAGTGTAACTAACACGACTTTCTTTTATATATATATACTAGCTGCAGCCCGCGGCTTCGCACGCTTTTTTCCGGAATAAAAGGTAGCCTATGTCCAGCCCCGGGATACCATCTACCTCGCTGCCAAATTTCACCGAGATCCGTTCAGCCGTTCTTGAGTTATAAATAGTGTAACTAACACGACTTTCATTTACATATTTATATAGACTATATAGATAAGATATTAGGAAAAACGTTTACTGACTGACATTAAATTCGAAGGTTGGTGTCGATGAAATGAAATAAAACGCCGCATAAAATCACATTTTTTAATATCTTTATTATTATTTTTCTCGTACATACATTGAATGTAACAATGATGATACATAATTATGTAAAATTTATCTTAGGACAAATTTTGACATTATTGTTCACAATAATGTAATTTTTTTATAAACGTCTTATTTTTAGCGGTTGTTTAAACTGTCTATAAAAATATAACATTAATGTGATTTGTTTATAATATTATTATTTACATACAATGTATCTACGAGAAATATGTCTATGAATGTGATTTGTTTCTTGTATTTAATGTATAAGAAAAATTAAAAAAAACAATATATCAAAGGTATATCAAGACCACATCACTAGCATCAACATCATCGTAGGTGCTCAAATTGAGAATAGAAAAGGTGCTGAAACAGTGGTGCTTTAAAAATCGGTGCTCAAAATGGGAATAATTCCTAAGAACCCTCGTGGAGATCGTAAGAGTCGACTAAAGGAACCTACCAGACCAGAAGAAGGGCAGCAGCTTCCTTCTGTGGATTTTAACACCTCCACTGCGATCACCAATCCGCCTGTCGAGCGTGGTGATTATGGCAAAACTCCGCTTGTTGTGGGGGAGGCATTTCCAGCAGTGGACTGATGTATGCTGGGGAGTTTAGCTTTATTGACACAGGTAATTTTATGTATTTGAAATTACTTCAAGCCGAATTCACAAGATCTGAATCAGCCTTTACTTAGTCCTAAGAAACTAATGATAAATTTAAGTTTTTTTACTATTTTCAGTTTGTAAGTTTGAAACCCTATTATATTTATTAGAAGTTAATCTTCGTAAATTATACGCTTTTGGCTATAAGTTTGGAATGCCAACTTATAACGCACGTTTGCACGTTTTAGGCAATGGCCTAAAACGTGCAAAGTTGAGGGATTGGTTCTCACCCTGGTCACACCCAGGACACTCGCCAATTTCTCCATACGAAAGCGGCGCGGCGTCTGGACGCACACACGCTACCCATATAATAATACAAGGTATGGCATTTCCAGTCATCACGGTAGCGTGGGTGACACATGACACAAGGCCTACGTCATCGGCGAAAGACCGTAACTCTCCGAGCTCCATAAATTAATTAATAATTTATTTATTTATATTAGACATTTAATTTATAATTTTACACATTTTATTTTTAATTGTATACATTTACTTTATTTTATAACCTATAATTTTTGTCCTATGTTCAGCAGTGGACGTAAACGGGCTGATGATGATGATGATTATAATTTTTGTTAAGCGTCAATAGAATAGGTACACATTCTGAGAAAATTTCAACTGTCTACCTTTAAGGGTTATGAAATAACCCGTTGACAGACGGAAAGCGGAAGCTTACCTAGTAATAGGGTCCTGTTGGCATTTATGGAGTACGGAACCCTAAAACTAAGAGGTTTTTTTTTTAAATTTATGTAGTCTAGTAATCACATTTTAAATTGATTTTAAATACACTAGAGTATGTTTACAATTGGCTAATGGGTAATTTAGTTTTAACTTATTTTCATAACAACAAATTACTAAGAACGTGTCCATCGGCACTTTTCTTATTGTCTCTATACTTAAGGTGAAGACACTTTGTTCATGTGTTCTTTAAGATAGCACTTATGCAAATACACTATAATTATCACTACACTAACTTAAAAGGTTTTGTTCTGTTGAGCCTTCTCACTGATGTCAGTGTTGTCGAGGAGCTGGATTGCCTAGTTCACATCATCGTGAGCATCTGCGTATTTTTGTGTTTCGTTACCTGATAATATTTTAAATAACAAACTAGATTAATTGAATTAAATTAATTATTTCAGCCAGTAGTAAGTATTTTTATATTATTACTAGCTGCAGCCCGCGGCTTCGCACGCTTTTTTCCGGAATAAAAGGTAGCCTATGTCCGGCCCCGGGATACCATCTACCTCGCTGCCAAATTTCACCGAGATCCGTTCAGCCGTTCTTGAGTTATAAATAGTGTAACTAACACGACTTTCTTTTATATAGGTATATAGATTTTACTCTAATTATTAGGTTCTAATAGTTAGAGTAAAATCTATATTCATATTATATCTATATTCATATTATATATCTGAAATGTATATGTCTGTCTGTCTGTCCCATCATAGCACCGAAACGGATCGACCCATTTTGATAATAATTCATTATTTGAAATGCGACTTGATGCAGTGTTCTTATGCTTCATGAAAATCAGTGCAGCCATTCGATGCGGTTTTAGGATCAGCTCGGATACAGTTTATTGCTGTCTACTGTACCTACCATTGAGTATATAAAAAACAACTTTTTCAAACAACATCAAATTTTCACTTGTTCGGAGTCCCCTTTAAATTTTCAAATTTATTTTATTGATGGTATTTATTTGTTGTTTAATAACAATAAATAAATACTATAAAAAAAAAAACTTTCACTTTTTTTGTTTTTTTTTAAAGCCCCCTTTAATTTATTTTATTTTTATTATTTGTTGTTATAACGGCAAAAGAAATACACATTCTCCGAAAATTTCAGCTGTCTACCTCTTACGGTTCATGAGATGACAGATGGATGGACGGACGGGCAAACATCGGAGACTTAGTAGTAATAAGGTTCCGTTTCCACCCTTTGGGTACAGAACCCTAAAAACTAAAAAAACTAAAATAAAGCAATTTGAATAAACAAGGCACCTATCTGTCTATTGTGTTGTTACATTTTGTGATCGTCGTCGCACCGCTCATTTCGCGAAGAATTACCAAACAAACCCTAACTCACCGTGCACGAGCCAGTAGCAACAGCATCCTGCAAATGATTGCCTCGTCTGGACTGGGCCCATCCAAAATAAGTAGTTGAGGATATTAATAGGGCTCCATATAGCTTAGGTTAGTAATCAATTAATTATTTTTATTATGACAATTATAACGTCAATAATTTCATATAAGAAAGGGCAATGGCAAAATTAACAAAGAAAATTACAATGAAACTATAACTAGTATTTACAATTGAAACAATTAAGCTAACTGCAGACTGTTGCAAACAATCTACAGGTAGCTCAACTGATCCATATCAATACCAGTCGGAAGCGTCCCTAAGACGCTGGCTGCATTGCCCCGCTGTATGGCAATGCTGATGCGCTGCGCCAGATATCCGCCAGCTCTCGGGTCACGCGTCGCGTCTATAATTCATATAATTTCATTGTATTTTTTATCTAATTCTAATTATCATGTAACATGGCTAAGATTTAATTAAATTTGATTTTATTGTCTGTATATATTGTGACATGTTTATATGTTTTTGTTAGTGTAATATGGATTTGAAATCTGAAATAAATGCGTTAAGTAATAATAATTAATATTTTTCACTAGCAACCCGCCCGTCAGTATAGCTCCGAGTCAGCATGATTTTTTCGACATCTTCGACAATCTTTGTCTTATTTCAGCCAATTTATACAAAGCCATAATGAGTTATATATGTACCTTCCTCGTATACGATCATTAATTCAGCTTTCACCAAATTGTTGAAACCTGAACGAAAATTCGTTCGGTATTTTTTGAGTTTATCGCGTTTAGAATTAAGACAGAAAAATGCAGTAGGGACTTTGATATACTGAAATGTAGCGAAAGAGTTTTTAATAAAAAAATATTCGAAATTTGGATATTTCTTCTAAACGAGTTTGAGTATTTTTCTATAATTTAATATTTTTTTTTATTTTTATTTATAATTTAATTTTTTTTTTACACAAGTTGTACATTTCACGAATAAAACAAATTATTTATACGGCTACAGATAATTATTTTGTGTTCTCAAGGCCTTTTCTGTTTTTCAATAAATTTCTTTGTTTCGCAGCTTGGAAAGTTATGTTGAGGGGGAAATGCCCCCACGGCATGGATGATGAAAAAGCAACATTGGAAAAGAAAGGGCCGCCGGGGAACCCACCACCGCTAACTGACGGGGACAAAGAAATGGAACTAGCTGATCAATGGATCAAGGGTATCGAGGCGAAGGAAAAAATTATTGCAAATGCGCGACTAGAAAGTGCTGATTCTTTCAAAGATATGTTGAATAAGTCGCGGAACGCCAACCCCCCAGTATAAATGTGTAATATATATTTACTTATACCTACTCTGTTCACGGAGACAAGGCTAATTTATTTATTAAATAGGACATCCAACATGAGATCACACAACGCAAGCTAGTAACAAACAAGTAACAAGGTTCTTAAATCTACGTGTCTCTATAATTTAGGAAGTCTCAGCGTGCACAATAACAGAGTAACAAAACAACAAATAAATTTTTTTTTTTAATTGGACTGACAAAATAGCTACAAAAATAAAAGGAAAAGTATAATACAAAAGGTAAAGGAATATTTAAAAAATGCTTATGACTAAAATAGTATACAACATAAAAATTACAAAATCTACTTAGAATGAGATAATATAGCGCGCGCTCTCTTGCACAATTGTACGAAAGTGAAAAGGACGGAACTACTAGCGTGAGAGACTAAGATTGGTCAGTGGGAGTGACCATTATTTTAAAATGTAAAGCTATGTTTAGATTACTCACTTCAAACTATTACTTACATTATTCACTAGCTTTTCGCCCGGGGTTTTGTGGATGAGTGGGTTATTGATAATTGACCTACTTATTATGATACTGTGAACCTAAAAATATATATTTTGTTTAATTTGGTTAGTGTACAAGAAATAAAACATCAGAAATTTTCTTACAAATTTATTCACTTTCTGATTCACTTGAATCTGAATCATACTCCAAGCTTATAATAAAACGTTCTGCCATATTTTCTACGTTCCTATCCATAACATCAGAGTAGACCAGAGTATGTTAGTACGTATCACGTAAATAAGATGACACGTGAGCAAAACCGGGAGCAAAGGCAACTAGCATTTTTTTTATTAAGAGTGAAATTATAGGTTAGAGTTTTCATAACTAACCTTTTAGTCGGTGATAGACGTGCGAGTATATTCGCGAACTTGTGGCTCGACGACCTTTTTCGCTGGTGTGTCACCCTAAGTACGCGTACTTTAAAGCCGCCGGGTAAGATCGTTGGCGATCCGACAAGTTTGAAATTTTGCTCGTAACCCACCTCAACATATAAAACACAAAGCTTCTTCTATCGACGACATCGTAATACAGAGTGAGTAAGCTTCACGTGTGTCACGGCGTCGAGCGGAGTAAGTTCGCGTTCTTAAAAACCGCGTACTTCAAGTTCTAGTACGTCTATCACCCACTTTAAGGCTGGGTGCTGACTGGCGTTGCGTAACGTGTTACACAGCGAGAGTTTGTGCAGACGGTAAGAAAGACGGCGTTCGCAACTACAATAGTTTTTGGACGGGCAGTAAGCGTTTAACCGGTGTAGACAGGAAATTGGTATTAGAAGACAAAACATAATTAAAAATAAAAACATTCCCATACGCAGATTTAAAAAAAATATATAAAATGTTTCTTATTGCTGATCAAGAACTTCAATGGGACATCCAAACTTATTTGAGTTTGGAAATATTTTGTATATGAAAAGTTCTATGCGATTTCTGATGTTTTTAGTACTCCAAACACAGTTGGGCCAAATCTGATCAAAACATGATCGATTGGCATCAAAAAATTTTTTATGTAAATGCCCATTTTTTTGCTGACTTTATTTTTTTTTTTAAATCTGAGTAAGGCGATGTAAATTTCTCTAAAGGATATGGATAGTCTCCTAAGACCATTCTCATGTAGCTACCGGTTAAGGTAGCTACATGAAAATGGTAAGTAGGTAGGTACCCACTTACTGCCCTGTCCAAAAATGCCATTCTGTATACGCTAACCCACATAACTAGCTTTTACCCGTGGTTTCGCATATGCTTTTCTTAAATAAAAAGAAGCCTTTGGGACGACCAACGAATTTGTCGTGATAAGAATCTGTCCTAAACAAAATCTAACCTAAACCGAACAAGGAGTTAGTAATACGACTGGGTTTTTGCTGCAAATAAATATAGGTACCTATAATAGTACATTATGGTACAAGTGTGTAATGTTGGTGATTACCGCTGAGGCGCCATTGAGAGAGGTCTTAAGAGAGCCGAGGACGGTAATCATCAATACACACGTGTATCATACGACGTTTTTCAACACTTGTGAATAAAATAACAATAAAAACTCATTTTATTTAGTAGATAATAGATATTTTTCATTATTTTTATTTGTCATCAACCTAAAATAATATACAAATGGAACAGGGTCCACGACGTTTTAAAATAAATAATATTACCTTTCCCAACGGGTGAATTATTATTACTTTTATTCACTCAATGACAACTTATGAAGAAACTGGTTCGAGGAACCAAATAATTAGTAATAAACCTACCTACGAATCAAAACATAAATCATTTCAATAGACCGCAGGGTTCCTGAGATCTCGCCCAAATTATATGCGAAACCGTGCACTTTCATGATATTTTTATCGTATTTTTTTTCGCAATGTTGTTTTCGCATTCAAGGGACCAAATAAAAAAAAATGTATTTTATGTAATTCTAGTTTTATACTACTTCCCGTGAGTACTCAACGCTTACTTTGACAACCAAACCCGCTAAACAAGACCCGCTAGACAAATTCGTGAAGTAGAGAGGTCAAAATATTTACTGCCCGCGGCTTCGCACGCGCTTTTCATGTAGCCTATTTCCGTCACCGGGATACCATTTACCTCCCTGCCAAACTTCATTAAGATTCGTTCAGCCGTTTAGGCGTGAAAAAGTAACAGACAGACTATGTTACTTTTCAATTTATAGATAATATTAATATGGATCTTTGTGTACTTTGTATTAAATAAAACACTACCTAGGTTAATAACTCAAAATTCTGCTGACAGATCATAATAGATTCTAGATTAGATTTATCTCTAAGCGAATGTATATTCTTTAGAGAAATAAAATTCTCAAACTGTAAACTGTATTATTCTCTGATGGTTAGTTCTGGAAACATTTCCACCTACAATTTCCTAATCAAAAAACTTACCAGCTTTTGCTCCCAGTTTTTCTTGTGATTTTAAATTATGCTGAGTTGTACTTTACCTATTTACGTAGTACCACTACGTAGGTATCAAGCATAATAAAAAAAAATTGTAGAGTTCTGTAATAGGACCAGCTGCTCTGTTGAAGGTACCTACGATAAAAATAAATCAACAACAAAATAATGAACAACTGAGATTTTGTTGCATTCTTTTATTCCCAAATTATCCCATATTATACATTAGTGACTGCAACATTAAGTTTGGAGATTACGATCAAACTTAGACACGTTAAAAGAAATGAATTTTCTTTATAAAAAAGTTATTAAAGCCCCCTTAGTTAACCACGTGACTTTTTTTAGCAAGTATTTTAACCCCTCTTCTCCCATGGTGAGGTTTTAGACTAATCCCCCCGCCCCCACATAGCATCGTCTAGCCCCAAGCTAAGCAGAGCTTGTGTTATGGATACCTACAAGTTCAGCGACTCTCAAACTTTTTTAGCGACAAAACCCTTTTAGGAATCGTAATATTTTCCGGAGCCCCATTGATGGAATTGACTAAGCTCGCATTCCTAAGTGAAGGCTGGAATATTTTGCCGCCTTAGTACATCATTTTACAACCCAACAATTTTGCAGTACGGAACCAACAGCAAGTTAACGACGTGTAAAGCAAGCCGTGTTATTTTTTGTGGATTTGTTTGTGCGTTTGGCGAAGTGACGTTAGGAGCATTTTAACATGAGTCCATCGGGGGTCTCTAAACAGAAACGGATAACAGCAGTAAGAAGCACTCAAAGCTTTGTTGTAGCTTGTTTTGACGCCATTACGACCCAGAAATAGACTATAATAATAAAGGTGAGCGGAGCTACCCGCGTATTTCTTAAGTTTCATAAAAGATTAAAAACTTCTTGCACACGCAACCATGCTGTAGGTACTTAGAATGTTATTTTAAGAGTAGGTAGTAGGTAATAACGACCCAGCGGACCAACAAGCCTTTGTTTGGATTACGGCAAAATAAATATTAGAAATTTTACTGGGGCTGGAATATATTAATAGTGTCATAATATGAGGGGACATTTATCAGTAACCGGCAAGCGGAGTGAGAGAGATTTTTTTGGGTTTTGTAGATAGGGGTAGCTCAGCGGGCAAATATCAGAAAGCGGCGAGCGCAGCGAGCCGTGATTTATTGTAATGCAAATAAATGCATAGGTACCATTGTATCAAAAAATCTACGATGGATTTTTGCGGCGGTTTCAAACGTAGTGATGGGATTTAAACTCCGCATTACTAAAATAAAAATAATACTTCGATGCTCAAGTTTGCCGCCCTAGGCTGAAACATACTCAGCTGCTGGTCCACTAAAATAAGTTCGTTGTCTCAAATCATCCTAAAAAGTTGCGCGGCGCCTGTCCCGCGTTATATATTATTAATAGATACATATGTATGTACCGTGACTACTGCGCGCTTCATAGTTTAAATTATACAGAAGATAAACTAAAAATTATTAGTGACTGCCGTAACATATTGTTGTTAACCTTATTTTCGTTGGCATATTTTTTAATTATGACCTGTAATTTCGCTAAGCCCCAGGGCTCCGAGAAGTATAAAATAAATAAATAAACAAAAAAAAAAAAAAAAAAACTACATAGATGTGTTTTATTTTATACTAGCTGTAAGTTACAACTAGTGTATAATTGTTGTCCTCAGGTGGGAATAGAACCCGCAACCTTCTGCGTGTCAGGTGGACCTTCGCCCGCTGCGCACTAAAGTTGTCAATAATAAATCGTGAATAATATTATATAGTAATTATGATACCTACAACGTAGAGCGGAATATTATGAAACAAGAAATAAAAACAGTAAATATCTTACACCATTATTTTATTTACAATACGAACAATTTATGCAATAACCTTCTAATTAGAAACTAAATAATAATAAAATTACTGAGCAAAATAATTTTTCGTGATTGGTCTCGTCGCGGTAAGCGCTCGCGCCATAAAGCATTGCTAAAAAGAAAAATTACGAAATTCAACTTGACTTTTCTAAAGGGGTTTGAAGATTTTGAAACATTACTAATGAGAGAAAAACTCTCTTTAGTAATGTCATTGGTTGTAGCCGACGAAGTTAAAACCAAAATCTTCAAACTCCTTTCCAATCCGAATTTACGAAAATAAAGATTACTCTGTGATTCGGATCCTTCAAGAAAAACACTTTTAAGATAAATGTATGTTTATGTAAAAATGTAAAAAAAGGTAGAATGTTGCTTCGACTAATGCTAATTTTGGTCGCGATCGCTTGCCAAATTAATTTCCCTGTCTACATTGATCTTTGTGGGCCTGGAAATAATATATTTTAGAGTCTAGCTGCAATGCAAAAAAGTTCATTTCAGCTTGTACCTATATAGCTAACAGCTGTCTTTCTGAGTCGAGACAAAAAAAAACTTGATAAAGCTAGAAATGTATGTTAGAAAACTACAGTAGATAAAATAGAATATAATTTAATTACAATATATAAAAATGGCTGCACCATAAATTGTTAAGTACCATCCATAAACCCAAATAACCCCTCAAATTCAGATGAAAATAGTATGTTATTTAAATATAATTAATAAACTGCCTATTTCCTAATCTTAGCGTTCAGAAAACATTATAATTTAACCGTCATTCACCACGGCAGTGTTTAATCTTGCCGAAACGTCCGGAATAATGAAGTAAAACACGAACAATATCCATATCCTAAGTAAAGGCGTTCAATTTACATTGCCCGGGAAATTAAATTGTTTCGTCATTTTTAATTTTATATGTGTTCTACAAGGTATTACTATTTGTGGTAGGTAAATTAACGTAAAAGTTATTTGCAGCTAATCGTAAATTATTTTCTATCACCGGACGCGTCCGAACCTGGCATTTCAAAGCCAAAATTTTCAATCCGCGACATCTTGGGTTTTTGTAGAGGAACTACGCAACCGATGTTTCGTTGTAGTTAGAAAGGTGTTGAAATACTTCATTAAATGACACAGAGATGGAGCTACTAGCAAATATGATATAATAAAATTGCCATAAAACCATGATGTTATAAAACTTTGGATACAATGGACTTTGAACTTTGAGTCTAAAATCTCTAACCAGATGTTACAATATCCTCCAAAAGTATCTACCATTGACTTGAAGTTTAATCATAGGTTCGTATATAATCGTTTACAATTTGCGGCAAAATACTTTTCCGCTAGCTCGATTCCTAGTGGAACGCAGAAAAAAATAAAGTACCCATTGGGCAATGTAATTCGAACCACTTAGTAAAATTATATAGCCTACATATAACAAAATAGGGCCCACTTAGCAAAATGTGCCCATACGTGGCCTAGCAAGGTGGGCTGTATTTTGATTTATGCCCAGTTCCTATGATTATCAGATTGTTCAGCTGTCAGTTTAATCTCGACACATATTCCAAATAAAAATCAAAAATACAATAGAAACCGGGCATCTATAAAACGTAATAAAGGAAGACATAGTAAATTCACATAACTACTCTACACTTTTGAGCGTTACATAAGTACCTACCCCTATATTTATAAAACATATTATTTATTTTTTATATGATAAAATACATTGTCATATAATTTTACAATAGTTAAGTATAAAAACCTTAGAATCTAACGGCCGGACAGAATGTTAGACTAGCTATTTAACAATATCGACAGTATAGTGCCACATAGATATCTGTGAGCTGAAGATCGTTCCATCGCTCGAGTCATACTAACGCTACACTACTGACTGTAGCGGTGGACATGACAGCAACCAATAGCAACTGAGAGTCGAATGTAGTTCCTCCATTTTTGATAATTCATAGATAATCTAAGTGGCACCGAAAATTACAAATGGCAGATAGTAAGTACGCCAGTTCCCATACAAAAACGTTGAATGCTACAACATAATATTTAACATAATATAATTATAATTGATATCTACTTAGTCGATCATTATGAAAATATTTTAGTGTAGAAAATTTAAATCTGGTATATTTTATTTACCTATGATATTTTGTGACATAAAATGTAAAATAAAAAATATCCTCCTAAAACACGTTTTTAAATTGTAACGTGTTTTACGATTTAAGTCATTATAAGTCTTACTCCAAACTCTAGTCAAAAATTGCCTATATTATTTTAAAAAATATGTCATTTAAACGCATGTCAGAAAGATAATTAATGTGATTTTAAGATTTTAGATATAATTATAAAATCCTACAAAACTTTTCTCGTAAAAATATAAGTACAATACCTTCAGCTATATAAAAAAATCGTAGACAGTCACAATCACAAGCTACAATAACATAACCCTCCCTCTTGCGCAATCGGGTAAAATTACAAATTAATATTAATAGTCATTAGCGTTATATCCTAAAGTGCTAAAAATTACCTGCTAGCTCAAAGACACAAAAACTGAATTTAATTTTTGTACGAAAGCAATTTGCAATTTTTCAATTTTGAGTGAGATAATAATATATATTACCTATCTGTCTAAAATAAAAAATCTAATGTTTTTTTTCCCTTTACATGGGTAATGATTTGTAAAGAGCCGTTGTCGACTCAACAGATAAGTTGTGGCTCAAGATCTGGTACCTAATTGACCTCGAAAATCTGATGCCTATGATACGTGCCGGTATAAAATTTTGTCGTCTTTTTTGTCTTATATGTGCACGAAAAAGAGCGAGACAAAACAGTCGACAAATTTTCTCACTGCGTGGCTCAAAGGTCAATGATCGAATCATATACATATGTAGGTACTTTTAACTTCACAACAGTATAGATGCCTACGCTCTGATTTTAGTCTAAAAAGTCTAAAAAATGTAATCAGGCAGGATGTTCTTGCCGATCGACGACTAATAACGACAATTTTGTCGCTGTCGTTAAAAACCAGATACAATGTTTTTATCAGTGTACCTAATCAATAAAACTGATACCTACTCGCTACGCAGGAAAAATTAAACAATTTTTACTTATTAGAAAAGTTATGAGAATTGTTGTCCTTTAAACATTTATAGGTACCAATTGAAACAGAGCATACAGTGTGGACCAAACATAATAATAAATTATCAGGGTATTATCTGTGGCATTGGTCTGGTCCACCTTGTAATAAAGTCCCACCAAGATATCTGTGAACTGAAGAGCGTCGCTGTAACCGATCCAGTCATACTAACTATGCACTACTTACTAAACTGTAGCGGGGGACAGCAACCAATAGCAACGGAGAGTCAGATATTAATATAATGCCAGATACTTTCACACATCTAGCATCATCAAAAACACAAAAACTGAATTTAATTTTTTTACATGAAAGCAATTTACAATTTTTCTATTTTATGTGAGATATATGTAACTTTCTAACATCAAAAATCTAAATATGTTTTTTGACAGCAACCAATAGCAACGGAGAGTCAGATGTTAATATAATGCCAGATATTTCCTCACATCATCTAGCCCTAAATTAAGCAGAGCTTGTGTTATGGGTACTAGATAACTGATATATTTAACACAATCAAATATCAAAATGCTTTATTTCCTTTAGATCTTACAGGACTCTGTGACACGACACAAAATACAAAATACACACATAACTTTACCAAAAAAACCCAGACATATATTTGCAGAACGCATATGTCCTGGAAATTTAACCACTAAAAGTCCATTATAAACCAGCGGTGGACATGACAGCCATGGCGGTCGCGGCTTAAGAATCGACCCCTTCAACTACGCCCGTGCATGGCGTAAGAGTCGACTAAAGGAACCTACCAGAGGAAGAGCAGCAGCTTCTACCGTATTTTTAACGACTCCACTACGATTACCAATCTATCTACAATGCCTGTGGTTAAAGCAAAACCCCTCTCCCCTCTCTTGCTTCGGTCATACAGACAAGCAAGTTCAACAGTGGACTGGTTGCGCTGAGAGTCGAATGCAGATATCAACATAAACCTATCAGCAAAAGTCTAGCATTCCCTAGATTGGAAGCAAAGACACGCGATATTTTGACATCAATCCGCTTGACACTAAGAAAAGACCGACAGTTAAAGACAGCGTTCCATTTCCACAGATATCTTGGCAAGCCTATATTGTCAGTTACTTGTAAAGATAAAATTTTAAAAACTGTGGCGATCCCCTTATGTTTTTCGTAATCCTGGATCTGTGACGCCAGCTTTTAAAAATATATCTATGTATCTATTATAATACCTAATGATCAATGAACTAGTGCATTACCGTCGACTATTTAGTTCATAACCGTTCTCTTTGCTCGGTACCTTGGATGGAGGTGGTTTAGCTACCACATGCCCCTCTAACCTTAAAGTGCTTTGCCGGTGTGATGAACTGGAAATAATACAATTATTTATATTAATTAGCATGTATAGTTGGATAAGATACACAACTTATATAGGGGAAGACCAAGAATCCATGCTAATATTATAAATTTCAAAGTATCTCTGTCTGTTACCTTATCACGCTTAAACGGCTGAACGGATCTCAGTGAAATTTGGCAGGGTAGTTAATGGGATCCTGGGGACGGACATGGGCTACTTAAAAAGCGCGTAACAGACAGAGTTACTTTCGAATTTATAATATTAGGATGGATAATAGTAATTAGATATTTTTTTTATTTTTCCTGTATATTTGTATTTTTCTTGGTGTACAATAAATATAATATTGTATTGTGTAAGTAGTATATTAAAATATATTAGTACTAGTTCTACCCGCGGCTTCGCTCGTGCCTTACTCCAGCGCGTTACTTCAGCCAAATTCGATATGTAATGTTTGTTAACAAACCACAGCGAATAAAGTTTCGCTGTTACAGACATAATTGTTAGCATTATTTGTTGAAGTAACCACCAAGGAATGTAAGTTGCGTGTAAAATAGACAAGGAGTGTAAGTAAATATACGGCAATAAACAGAAAGGCAATAAAGGGAATTTTAGTTTAAGTATGGGCGGTTTGTTCACAAACATTTCACATCGAATTTGACTGGTAGGTAGGTATTGACCTATGGATGTATTTAATTGTTGTTACCGTATTAAGCAAGTCACTGCTAGTAGGATCATAAGGGCGCCGAGAGCCGAGAGCCCCCAGGCAAGGGCACCGCGTGCGATCGGGGGCACCTTAGTGGCCAGTCGAAGTAATGACGTCACTTGTTCGGGGAGCTCGTCGATACCCTGAGAAAACAAATATTTTTTATATATACAAAAACAATAAATAAATTATCTGAGCGTCTGGTCGAAGCGACGCGTGACCCGAGATTAGTGTATCTTTTTTCTGGTTGCCTCAAAGGGTAATATTGAAAATCAGTGTTTTGCTCATTGAGCAAAGTTTTGTGTATGTTACCGTAGGATAGTAAGTCCCGTAAAATTATAAAAATCATAGTCACTATATAATTTTACCTAAAATAATCAACAGAGCCGTAGCTCTTACAATCCAACACACATAAATAAATTTTATGATATTTTTTACGAATCTGTCCGTAAAATAATGAACTGGTGAACGGAACGCAAGACGCCTGCTGTTTTATTGGCTGATTGGTACGTACCCAGCGCCGCCATCTTTGGCTGACATTCATTAGTCGCCAACAACAAAGTTTTCATTGCGTGTTTTTCAATTATTTTAGTGTTTTATGTTTGTTCAATAATATCCATAGTAAAATCGTAAACTAAGTTGTAGAATGAGTGGAACAGTGGCTAATGGTGTCCAAATAGTTAGACAATTCTCGCCAATACTCGATAAATATGGCAAGAACAGTCAAATTTTACAGTTTTATAAAGAAGAAAAATGGCAGAAGAAATATGGCAGGAACTGTAAAATTTTACAGTTCTTTCCATACTTAACGAGTGTTATATTGGCGAGAATTGTCTTCCTGTATGTGAGCACAGACATGAACACCAGCCACATCGACCAATCAGAGAGATGTTTATTATTTTTCGAGTAAAGTGATCGCCAGAGAATTTGTAAATACTTAGTAAAACAAGGCAGTGATTGGTTTACAGGCTTGTAGGCTTGTTCATTTGTTCATCTTACGTATAATCTCAGGATAATTATAAATTTAGGTGTTTGAATGCGTTGTAAGTGCTATGGTCCTGTAGATTTTTTCCGGAATATTATAAAGTGACTAGGATTTTAATAATTTGAGTAGGTGGTTATCAGTTTGAATGCGTTGGACAATCCAAAATGTTTGTTTAGTGGTCAACTCATCCAAAACTTTTTTCATAACAGTTTTTTTACCAGTAGCATTATCAATAAGTAACATCAACCAAAGTGTTCCGTAAATAAAAAATAATTTGTATTGTGTAATACTTTTAAGTGTTACGGGTCCTACTATCTGACGGTGATAATTATATCTGGTTTATATTAATAAACGAATGGAAAAAATGGAATAAATATGAATTTGTGCTGACTTAGTTATCTATCTAGATGCTTACCTCCTCGAACCATAGGATAGGGAACACGATATCGGGGAAGTTAGCGACCTGCTTGATGTCCACGACTTGACTGACAGCCAAGTTGATCTGGATGCGGGCGCGTGCTCGCATTGCTATACCCATCTCCTATAAAATTAAGTAAAGTAAATGGAATTTATTTCAGCAAAAGATATAATTTAGGCCCGTCTTATGAAAGCTTGCTCAGTCCGATCTATGCTTGAGTGCCGTTTATGCCATTAAAAATCGTTACTCAAGAATAGATAGATGACTGAGCAAGCTTTTATAACACGGGTCTAAATTTAGGTGTACATTCTTAAATACTTATAAAACAAGTTAGCTATTAACACCCAGATAATGAGGAAAAATAGGGATTAGCAACTACACAGTGTAGTTTTTGATACCTAGTAATGTTCAGTCTGTTGTTTTTTCACTAGGCTAAGCCTGTATCGAAAAATTTGTACGAAAATTTAAATCATTTGAATATTTACTTAAAATTAAATATATTAATAGAGAAACAAGTTATTGAAAATGCAATTATATGAGTAAAATAATTTTAAGGAAGTAAATTATTTTACATTTTAAGAAAGTTTGAAATAATGAAATAATATTAGGATTAAAAATATTTAGTAACAATTCCGCGCAAAACCTTCTCTGATGTGATTAAAAAAAATGCATTCGCGTGCACCGCCCCAAATTGACATGCCATGCAATCAGAGAAGCTAAAAAATAGACTTGCGCAATATTAAATAGCGCACAATTCAAGTGTGCTTTAAGTTGGAGGGTAAGTGAATTGGCAATATAATATTGCGCAAATCTGTTTGTTACCTTCTCTGATTGCATGGCATGTCAATTTGTGGGAGGGAGGGCCGGTGCATGCGAATGCATTTCGTTGAATCACGTCAGAGGAGGTTTTGCGCGAATTACTACTTAATATTTTAATTCCTTATATTTTGCAATGGATTTCCGCAACGTAACGGCTGAATCTATTATTTAAAAATAATAATGTTGCACATAATAAAGATTAAGTTTATAGTCATCCACTCGACGTACAGACGACATTGAAGCAGTCGCAGGGAGTCGATGGATGGAAGAGGCTCCGGATCCCTATTAGTGGTGTCATATGGGAGGCCTATTTTCAGATTGTACAGCTGTTTACGTGTGTGGACTAGGACTTCCAAAATTGGAACAATTTATTATTTGAATAATTCGATATTTTTCGGGAAGTATTCAAATTATTCGAATACTTAAAATAAAAAAGTTTTTTGCTTTAATTACGTATGTATCTTGGAAGTCAAATTTAAATGAACATTAAAAATATTGAATGAAAGGATTCTTGTATTATTTGTGTTATTATTTATAGTGAACGTACATATTTAAATTCTTTATAAATTTAAATAAATGATAATACCACATCTGTGTATTGCGTTCTCCACAGTGAATAAATGAATAAATGAACACTTTATTGTACATACAAAATAAATAAAATATCAAAAATCTTAATTAATAAAAAAGCTAAAACAAAAGTACAATACGCGGCCTTATTGCTCAAAGCAATTCCTTCCAGGCAATTTTATCTTTTAAAGACATAAGTAAATTAAGAGTTGGTAGTGCACATATTACAGGCGCAAACAAAAAAAGTCTGTTGGACTGTGATACTAGTATAGGTAGATAATGAAGTCGATTCTGTTGCTTTAGGATTCCTAACAAAAATTTTACGATTTCTAAAGTTTCTAAGTTAGGTTAACCTAAAAATTAAGAAAATTAGATGCCTCCTAAAATTAGGTAGACGTTTCTAATCATGGCTAAAATGTAAAGCAAATAATTGGGTATAGCTTTGAGTTGTTTTAGATCTGTCATCCTAATTTTAAACCTGCCAGTCAAATTTTTTAAAATAGCTTTCGTCTATTTGAAATTCCTAAATCCTAATTGTTGCTAATTCTAAAACAACAGAATCGACACCAATGTACTCACACATTAAACACGTTCTAATTTAGCTATTTTTAGGATCTGTATATAGAATACCATAATTTTTAGGTTAACCTAACTTAGAAAATTTAGAAATCGTAAAATTTTTATTAGGAATCCTAAAACAACAGAATCGACACCAATGTACTCACGGGCTGTACGTCGATGTAAAGCATGTGGTCTTCTGCCTTTGGTGGAGACATTCCCTCTACTGCGTCGCGTAAACTCGGGTCCGCCAGATAGAAGTGAGGGAAAGAAATCATCACGGGCGAGTCTGAGAATAAAATTAATTAATTAATTAATTAACCCTTTATTGTACCTACAAAATACTTTTTAGGGTTCCGTACCCGAAGGGATAGTATTATTAAGCCTCCGCTGTCCGTCCGTCTGTCTGTCACAGGGCTCTATCTCATGACTTGTAAGATGTAGACAGTTGCAATTTACAGAGAATGTGTATTTCTCTAGCCGCTATAACAGCAAATAATTAAAATAAAATAAATATTCAAATTAAATGGGGCTTCCATACAAAAAACGTGATTTTTTTGGCTATTTTTGCTCTTCGTTTGTCAAGGCCTTATGAACCACAATTTTATAGGTAGACACATGAAATTTTCTATAAAGTGACACTTCAACTGTAATAACAGCAAATACTAAAAAGATTATAAAGTTGAAAATTTAAAGAGAAGGCCCATTAAATTTTCAGAGTCTCTTAACTAGTGAAAAATTATTTATATTTTATATTTAGCCAATTATATTATGGGAGCCCCCTTTTATTTAAATATTTATTTTATTTTTATTATTTGCGGCAAGAGAAATACACATTATCAGAAAATTTCAACTATCACCTCTTACGGTTCATGAGATAGAGCCCTGTGACAGACGGGCGGACGGACGGACGGACAGCGGAGGCTTAGTAATACGGTTCCGTTTTCACCCTTCGGGTACGGAACCCTAAAAATGAATCCCGATTTCCCTTGGTCACGGCATCACGCGTGAACGGCTGGAGTGATTTAGCTAATTCTTTTTTGGTTGTTTGTTATTGTCAGGAGAAGGTTCTTATGAAAGAAAAATATAAGAAAACTGCGCGAAAACTGAGAAAACTTAATTTAATTTAAGAAAACATAATTTAATTTAAACGTTAAGACAGGACAACGTCTGTCGGATCAACCAGAATTTGCAAAATTGATCCAGCAGTTCACACGTGATGCCGTGACCAACGAAAATAGGGGTTAATTTAGTAATATAGATTAGTTTAGTTTAGTTTTGCAACATCTGAATTGACACATTCATTTAAATGGTTATAATGAGCTTACCGTATTGACAGAGAGACACGTTGAACAGCCCACTGGTGGCACAAGGCGGTCCAGCCGGACAGTAACACTTGTTCGTTTCGCTGTCTGCGAAAACGTCCTGTGGCGGTGTGAATCGATACCCGGTTATACCAGCTGATGATTCCACCTCTTCTAAGAACCTGGAAGATATAGTTTATCATATACTAGCAAACCCGGCGAACTCCGTTTCGCCACCAGATGGCTTCGTTTTATATAACATCAACGGATTTGTGTATGTCACCAAATCGCCAGCAGTCGTTTGTAGTACATGATATGTATAAGAGATGACGCTGTATGTGAAAAAAGATTATCCCGCTTTTCTTTTTAAATTTATCCTGAATTTTCTTTGATATAAACCTCACGGAGCCCGAGACCTTTCCAACGAATGCAAAACCGTGGAAATCGGTTCGTGCGTTCTGGAGTTATAGCGTCAGGAAGGAAAACCCGACTTATTTTTATATAATAGAAGATAAGACAGTAGTACGGTAGAATTAATGATTTGGCGTGTTTTAAAAAACGATAAACCGACTTCAAATTCCGGTAGATAATATTAATCAATAAATAATAATAAATAATGCTGGACAATCCACACAGCATCATCTAGCCCCAAAGTAAGCAGAGCTTGAGTTAGGGGTACTAGATGACTGATAAACTTAATACAATATATAACATAGATATTTTTTAATATATATAAAATACCCAGAATACCCGGAACAAATATTTGCAGATCGTACAAACATTTGTCCCAAGGCGGGAACCGAACCCGCAACCTTCTGCGTCGCAGGCGGACCTTCGCCCGCCGCGCCACATCGGTCGTCAAAATCAATAAAAATTTAGTTTTCACTGAATTTTTAAACCTACGGTTTATAGCGCACATAGCAATTCCTCGAGAATCAAACTTATAGGATAGCACCTCAAAATCAATTTTAATACAACAAGGAAAGAATCATCAAAATCTATTTAACAATTGGCGCAGATATCACCAAAACTGTTGGAGCTAGTCTTGATTCGCTAAAATATTAAGTTACTTTTTAAGTATAGCAACGGGTTATATACAAAAAAAAATAAACATTTTATTCTTAAGGGATAACCCTCGGGAATAAATTTCGGGATCATTCCACCTCGGGATCATTCTCTATACAATAGTGAAAGAATCAGTACAATCGGTTACCCATAGGCGGAGATATCAAGTAACATATGTACATACATACATAAAAATCGTACAGACGAACTGAGAACCTTCTCCTTTTTAAAGTCGGTAAAAACAACAAAGACAATGTTAAAAAAAACATTGTTAGAAAAGGAAAGTCTACAACGTGGGCAAAGCGTTTAAATGCTGTGTGAATTGCTCGCTCATTTTGCGTCAGAGGACTAGTTAATTATTAAATTAGTTTAGTTAAGTTTAATTTTTATTCTCAAACAAGTAAATTTGTGTCGGAATATTTATAAATAATAAATTAGTTCCAATAGTTAAGTTTTTCATTATTTCATTAACTCTTAGCGCAATGCTCAAATGAGCAGACAGCAAGAATATGAGACTGGAAAAAAATATTTGTCCTCTGTAGAATCAGAATCTATGTTTAGAGGTATATACATATAATCCTAGCTGGCATGATGACTTTGACCTGGCCTGAAGGGCCTGAAGGACGTGGCTTGAAATGATGGAGGTCTGTGCCCAGAAGTAAAACAAAAAAGCTTTATGAAGCTCTATTCAATGCATAATTATACATATTTATGTAATAATGGTAATGCCTACCATTATTTATTACATACTTTCTTAGTATTTTTAAACTTAGGCGATCTGAACACATAAGTATAAGTATTATTTAACGGGTAACTTGCCATGGGAGTCATCCACTCCCATGACAAGTTACCCGTAACCCCTTCGATCAATAATATCATAATATAATTGATCATATTTCATCGATTAATCATAAAGATATAATTGATCGAAGCGTAACCCGTTAAGGCGCTACCCCGACCCAGAACAGCGCCGCCATCTAGTTTATCTTAATATTACGTTAAACAAAAGAAATTTCTGAAATCCATTGGGCAGTTTGTGATACTTAATAAAAAATCACTTAACCCAACTGCTAATATGATTTGATCTATTATTTATTTATTTGTCTATAGGTATTTTTTCAACTAGGGACTTACTCATTGTAGGTATATTCCAGCCAAATTGGATGTACAATGTTTATAAACAGAGTGAATTTTAGGTTAAGTAGGTATGGGTACCTACTTAACCTAAAATTCACTCTGTTGCCGCGACTTTTTATACACGATTTACATAATATTTATTGAATCAAATCTGAAAACTGACGCCAAGCAAATGACTTTCAGTTGTTTGAGTCGTGGTTTCTTATTTCACATCGAGTTTGGCTAGTGTATACTTAAGTGGTTTAACCTTCGAAGTTGTTTAGTAAAAAAATCTATGATAAATAAATCCTCTGGGAGGAGAGAGGGGAGAGGAGGCCAAATCCAAGCTGTTGGATGAAAAGGGCCAACATGAAAACTTACTTGAGAGGTAGAAGTCTGCACAGATCTTTGTCGTAGATGGAAAGCGTATCGTTCTTGGATATATGAGGAGGGAAGATCGATCCGTCCGACCCAGCAATCGAATTACAAGCATCTGAAAATAATTTGAAATTTAGGTACGTATTTAAATTATATCTCAAAAAAATAAATCGACGGGACTTGAAGTCGCCACCTTCCGTGCGGATACAAGTCCCGTCCGTTCGTGCTGTGTGAATTATTTAGCATAATTGATTTATTTATTTTTAATTAACACAGGGCAATGTAAGCTTAAAAAAACTCAAAAAAAATTCGCTCTTTTTTGCATTTTTATAGTCCAACTAATAATGATCCAATGAGGCTGGGGAAATTCCGCCAAAGCATCAAGCCGTTGCTCCAACCAACTTTCAGTCGTGACGTTCGAAAGAATCGGCCCCTCCAACTCAGCCAGTAGATGCCGTAAGAGCCGACTAAGGGAACCTACCAGAGGTAGAGCAGCACCGTCCTTCTGTGTACTACTCAACACCTCCACTGCGATACGTTGTTTCTTTGTTTACCTGTGGTCCAATGAGGTAGGCGCTCCCTCATGTTGTACCGTTCGATGATGCCGTACTGGGACATGGAGGTAGCTCCCGTGAACATGGTCACCACTTCGGGAGCTGTTCCGTTCCTCTGGAAAAGGTAAGAATTTATAAAAATCAATATTCAAGATTTTTATTGCGACCATGTTTAAGTTCCAACATGGGGGGGCACTGCAATTCGGAACATAAAATAATGGAATTAAGGAACATATTTCAGCTAGATATTTGATCATATGTTTGATCAGTCTTCCAGTGGAATGTCGCGAGGTATCCTCAGTACATGTCTTCAGATCAAGAGTCTATAATCATTTTCTTTCTCAGGAATAATTCGGTACGTTATATATTTTATCAATTTTATCATTCATGTATGTATATTTATGTACAATATAATATAGTACATTATATTTATGTATTAATGTGAGTACCTATTATTATTAATATTATTTATGTTAATGTCACGATTTATTAATTGTATTGTCCTTTGTTTCTTGTAATTAATACTTTTTACTACTACCTACTAAATTGTTGTCAACACTACCCAAAGGTTAGCAGGTAGAGAGTAGCATTATGTTCGCCTATGTACAACTTTTGTGCAATAAAGTATATTCAATTCTATTCTATTCTATGTTTAGTTTTTCAGTTTTGTATTGTTTTATTTTCTGTTAATTAGTCACGGCGACATACAGTGGTGGACACATAATTAGAGACACCCCCTAATTGATCACAATAAATATGATTTTGGCACAACCATTAGCCAAAGTAGGTATTAAATTGAATGTAATTGTTACTAAATCATACATGACGTTGTATTCTTAAAAATGGAAGACAAAAAAGTTGTGTTGCTTGGTATTTTAGACACTGCTCACTATCCGAATCTAATACAAACTTTTTTAACGTACCTGTAGCTGGCCAGCTAATTAAAGACAGTGAACGCTATGTTCTGAATATAAAAAAAGAAACAGAACTACATTCGGTTTTTCATTGTTTTGCCGCGTATTTGCATGAAACATCGACATTAATTATAACATTTTATTTTTTGTATTCAAATTAATTCGTTTTATACCAATCGATATGGGAAAAAACAAGAGTTGCGATTCGTCCACTAGAAAGATAATCTTGAACTTTCATAGCAAAGGTTGGTCATACAGAAATATCGCAAACCATTTGAGCCGTTCTAAGGACATGGTTATGAATGCTATAACGCATTTCAAGAAGTTCGATACGACCGAAAACGTACCCAGAAAACCGTGACCTAGAAAAACTACTCCGCGGGAAGACTCTAGGATGGTATTGTTTGCAAAAAAGGAACCGTTTAAAGGACTAGAACTGATACGCTCGGAAATATATGGGGCAGGAGGGTCGACGGGTGTGTCTGCAAGGACAATTAGACGGAGACTATGTGAGGCAAACTTGTACGGAAGAGTGTCTCGGAAGGTGCCACTTTTGAAAAAGCAAAATGTTAAGGCAAGGTCAGCGTTTGCTAAAAAATATGAACACTGGACTGAACGATAGTGGAAAAATGTGCTTTTTTCGGATGAAACAAAAATTAATATGATTAATTCTGACGGAAAACAATATGTTAGACGCCCCCCGAACAATGAAATGGATCCGAAGTACACCAAGAAAGTAGTGAAACATGGAGGGGGCAATATCATAGTGTGGGGCTGTTTTTCAGGACTTGGTGTCGGACCTGTCAGGAATATAGAAAGCAATATGGATAAATACCAGTACAAAAATATTTTACAAGAAACCATGCTGCCCTATGCTGAACAAAATTTACCGGTAATTTGGACTTTTCAACAGGATAATGATCCGAAACACACCGCAAAAGTAGTTAAAGATTTCTTAAGGAACCAGTTTGTGACAGTTTTGGATTGGCCCCCGTACAGTCCGGATTTAAATCCAATCGAAAACTTGTTGTACCAGGTGAAGAAGACAGTGGCGGCAAGAGTACATCAAACGTCGATCAACTTTACACAGGTTTTACAGAAGCGTGGGAACAAATTCCGGTACAAGTTTGTACAGAATTGATTGCTTCCATGGCTAAGAGATGTCGTGCTGTTATTGCTGCAAAAGGACATGCGACCAAGTATTGATACGCATCGGAATGCTCTATAAAAATGTGTTAGAAATCTTACGTACTAAAATAATTTCAAAGATAACTAATTTTTTGTTTAATTTCTTGTTACGAAATGAAGTGTCTTTAATTATATGGCCAGATCTTACTAATCTTATCTTTTATTTACACTGCTTACATTTAAGTTTTACCGAATAAAAGGCAAGTTTTGTTGTAAATGTTTCGTTTTAACAATACACAATAACAACACAAATAAAAATTATTTGTGCAGCAAGTTACAATGGCAGTCTGATAAAGTATATACAGGAGGAATACCTTAGTTATTTCAATATGCTTCCAGTGTCTTTAATTATGTGACCACCACTGTAATTGCAGTGTAATTAAGTTTGTAAAAAACATTTCAAAATCTTTTAGGTCAAATTTTTATAAGTGTACGTACGTCTATTGTATCTAGAATCTATGGTATATATCTTGAACAAGATTCTTTTGGGAAAGTGTGCTCCATCTTAAGCAACCTCTTCGGTTGCCTAAGGGCCGGACTCCACCAAGGCGGACACGAGACGGGACAAGAAGTCAAAAGAAAGTAGTTTTTCACACATCTCGTCTCCGCTCAGGTTCAGAAAATATCGCTGAGCGGACATAGACATCGGACATCTCCATGTCCTATATTTCTGCCTCGAATGCTGGAAACGGCACGCAGCGGAGACGAGAAGAGATATTGTGTGTTATCTCAACAAACATATAACGCTAGCCGCACGCAGCTGAGTGCCGCTCTAGCGAGAACACATCTACGCTTTAGCCAGCAAACATCTCCGCTCCAGTTT
This sequence comes from Eupithecia inturbata, assembly GCA_963662085.1. Lineage (NCBI taxonomy): Eukaryota > Metazoa > Arthropoda > Insecta > Lepidoptera > Geometridae > Eupithecia > Eupithecia inturbata. The sequence goes on along the minus strand of OY759206.1, from coordinate 2,392,183 downwards.
GGACTTCGTCGGACATCTCGGCACATCTCTGCTTTAGTGGAGTCCGGGCCTTAGTGAGATTGTGGTCAAACGCTTAAGATTTTGCGTTCATAGAGCGAGACAGAGCATACGTATTTGGACCGACGCGGCATCAACGCAAAAATCAAGTTTTTGCTTATTTACAAGAAAACTACACAACTTTTATGAAGAAACTGGTTCAAGGAATCAAATAATTAGTAATAAGCTACGAATCAAAACATTAGTAATTTCAATAGACCGCAGGGTTCCCGAGATCTCGACCAAATTATGTGCGAAACAGTGCGCTTTCATGATTTTATTTTATCGTAATTTTTTTCTCAGTCGTGTTTTCACATTCAGCGAACCAAATAAAAAATTATGAATTTTATGTAATTCGAGTTTTCACTCTGGATTTCTTCGGGGGCCTAGATCTCAGTAGATCTAGGCCTAGTTTGATCACCAAACCCGTTAGGTTCGCCCCATAACCAACATCAATAAAAATAAACTACGGAAATAAAGAACTTGTGATATTATTTAAAATAATAATACTCACTCCGTAGAATAGTCCAAACTCCTCATAAGGCAGCTTCTGCTCCTTGGGCACGACGTCCTTAGCCAGCTTCAGGAGAGGGTCCTCGTACCCCCAGAGCAGCTGACCGACAGACACCTGAGAAAGAAGTTTATCTTTAAATTCAATCACACAATATATTGCTTAAGCAAGACATTTTGATTTTTGGCCACTTGGTGAAATGAATAAATTCAAACAAATTGTCAAACATATCCTTTGTAAAAAGGCTTACTACGAAATATCAGATTATCTAGAGCATAAAAAAGCTTGGGACAAGTTTTGCTCCAACTCGAAAACTAACAACCTAACAAGGTAAAGGTTTCTTGTTCGCTTCTTTACTTTATCTTAAAAATATTCAAGTGACCAAAAATCAAAGTGATCACTTTATTTTCTAGTTTTACTTGTGTAATTTGAATTTTGTGACGCGTCCAAGAGTCCTGTAAGGTCTAAAGGAAATAAAGCTCTTTGAATTTTGAATTTTGAATTTTGGTGGTAGCCGTAGGGGGTTATTCTGGACTCCGAGGGCGAAAACTTTTATTCGACGATTTTACGATCTTACGAAACTTCTCATAGAGTCCACAGGTGATCGGAATGCTGGCTTTCTATTGCGGTCAACGAATCAGCATTGGCATTCATTCGGGCACTCTGCCTTCTGGTGTCTTTTAGGAAATTGATACAAGCGTTAATACAAGTTGTAATTTGTATTTTTTGTTGTTTTTAAATAAAAGCAAGACTGCAATCACACATTTACATTCCACCTACCACCACCATCGATTTGACACCTCTATGTACCAACCTGCTAGGTACTGCATTCCGTGACACAGTACCAACCTACCTACCTACATAGTGAATACATAGCCACCTTTGCTATTAGCCTTATTATGTTGTCAATTAATTTGTTCTTATCCTGTTGCGTCTTTCTTTCTTTTCAAGTTCCGTTAGTTTAGCCCCTTGTGTAGGTGGGTAAATAGGTACATGCCTACTCTCTTCTTAATTTGTGTTTTTTCTCAGTTAGTTTAAGTTGTGTGTATCTATCTCTGTATGTGATCATGGCGCATGCTAATGTGCCGAAAAATTGGAAAACTCAATATAAAACAAATCAATGATAAACACACCGTTATCGATGACTTTAGTGACTATATTTATGATAGTTATATTGTTTTAAAGGGGTTTAAAGATTTTGGCCCTAACATCGGTCATCATTTTGATATTTTTTTTTTTCAAAATCACCGCGCACTATAATGTTTATAATTCGTATAGGGTACATTATAATATATAAATAAAAATGTTATATAACATAATGTCCTAAAGCGTCAGGTTTCTGAGATATTTACATGAAGAAAAAATATAGTTATTTTCATCTGAAAATAACTATATTCAAAAAAAAACAAAATGTCATTGATTGAAATGTCACGTTGTAACAATCACTAGCTCGTGTCAAAAAGCGATAAATATTAGGTCCTTACATATGAAATTGGCGTTTTGTATGGGAGGAACAAAAAGTCGAATATTTTTTAATATAATATATTTAATTAATCAAAGTATGAACCATTATTTTCTATGCACTTTTGCCATCTTATATGTAGTTCATTGATCCCTTTACTAAAAAAACCAGTCGGACGGGAATCAATAAAATCTTTGAAGGCGATTTGGACTGCCCCATCGGAGTTGAATTTTTTCCCTTGCAAGAAGTTATCCAAATTTCGAAAAAAATGGTAATCTGTTGGAGCAAGGTCCGGGGAGTACGGAGGATGTCTTAGACTTTCCAATTGAAGCTCTTCTAATTTAGTAGCCGTCTGTTGCGCAGTGTGTGGTCTAGCGTTGTCGTGAAGCAGCAGTGGCGTGGAGCGATTGACCAGCCTAGGTTGTTTAGCCGCTAGCTTTTCCATCATGGTTTGCAATTGCTGACAATAGACATCAGCCGTAATAGTCTGGCCAGATTTGAGAAAACTGTAATGAACAATACCGGCACTAGTCCACCAAACGCTTACAAGTAACTTTTTTGGGGTTAATTTTCGCTTGGGGCAGGATTTGGCTGGCTGGCCAGGATCCAACCATTGCGCTGAGCGCTTCCGATTATCGTAAAGAACCCATTTTTCATCACAGGTAATGATTCGGTTTAAAATACCTTCATTATTGTGCCGGTTTAGTAATGTAACGCAGCAGTCGACGCGCGTTTGCCGGTTTGCTTCAGTCAATTCGTGAGGTACCCACCTTTCAAGCTTTTTAATCTTCCCAATTTGCTTCAAGTGAATTAAAACAGTTTTATCACTAACATCGCAGCCTGCAGCTAACTCGGACGTGGTTTGCGATGGATCCGCTTCCACAATAGCCTTCAACTCTTCATTATCAACTTGAGTCTCAGGCCGTCCACGGGGCTTGTTCTGCAGGTCAAAATTTCCAGAACGAAAACGTTGGAACCAAAAACGAACTGTGTTTTCTTTTGCAACACGACCGCCATACACATCATTCACCCTTCGAGTTGTTTCCGCAGCACTAGTGCCACGGCGGAACTCGTACTCGTAAATAATGCGATATTTTAAGTTTTCCATTTTGTAAAATGAGTGACGCAAACAGAAAAAAACAGAAGAAAAAAAACAAATGAATGACGATCATCGAAGCACAAATACATGAGTCTATAGCTGTACAAATTTGAATTTGGAATTCCTTACCAAAGAGGAGAAATTTGTGATTAAAGTGGCCAGTACGAAAAACGCCAATTTCATATGTAAGGACCTAATATAATGGACGGAGTTTAGTTTCACTTGCAAGCGGCGTCATTAAGAAAGAAGTTGAAGTTAGTTACACTTTCTATCATATTTCTATAGGTACAAAATTCTTGGTGTGTTTCTGCAACTTCAATTTAAACGTACCTCTACGAAGGGCTTAATCTTCAGGATATCCATGATGGAAGCCATGGCCAGACGGAGGAAGCGGGCCGCGTGTTTGGACTGGGAGGTTGCACTCTGGAAATAAAGAAATAATAAAAAATTAATGATGCTGGATAGACACACAGATCTCTTAACGGAACCCAGGACGAATGACATAGAAAATCAAGGGCATCTATCCGAATAGGTCCCGCAATCAGGTCACTGCCCACGTACGCCAACGATCGCGCCAAGATGTTGCCCCGTAGTTTTTGCAATCAGTTGTATATATGGATAGCGTTAGCAATAACAGTTTGGTCACGCTGCAACGGCCGTTCCGAACCAAGGATTTTATTAGGGCTGGCAGATCCTATAAAACTTGTACCACTACTGGGGCCAAATTCTGGTAACCAATCGCTTCACTGTGATTAGTTTAATTTGTTATTTATTATTTTAGTTATATATTAGTTTATTTTAGTTATTCATTAGTTTCTTTCGTCAAAGGTAAAATGCCAAAGTGTGTCATTATGAGACGATACCATTGTTATGTTGAAGCGATTAATTTAGTAGAAGTAGGGCCAATAACATAAAAGAGATGGCAGGACATATGTATTTGCGAAGAGATACTCAGCGCTCTTCTATCATCGTACTCAGGACTCATCCTGAGTTCGATTAGGTTATATTATAGTGTCGAGACTATAGTATAGAGAGTTTTATTTACCAACTATATAATTTTACTTGCATAAACCAAACAAGTAAGGACCTACATATTTTTTTAGACCTACATACTTAGCTAAAAACAACCTCGTTCTGCCTTCCACATGTTGTGCCCAACAGGATGGGTCCACATTGTGATACTCACATATATTACCTACCAATTAAGTCAATGTGATGACAACAATAAATATATTGAGTATTAAGTATTGAGATGTCAGCGTCATCATGACGTCTCATTTTTATGGGATTTGCATAGTTCCATGTCCGCACTGTACCAAATCCTATAGGAAAATGACGTCACGATGACGTCTTTATACTATCGTAAAACGAACTCCAGTGATCTGGTTTTAACTGGATGACAATGTGAGACAACTGTGGAAGCAGCTGGGCGAGGCCTATGCCAATGAGGCGACAACTATTTAACAAATTAAGTTAAAGGGGTTTGATATTTTAGTATGGAGGGTGGGCCCTAATCAAATCAGCTACCAAACTGTTTTTTTTTAAATCAGTAGTGGCATTTATAGAGAGGACAACTTTACGAATAAAAAAAATCCTCTAACAAAATGTTCTAAAGCAGGTTTCCGAGTTATTCACAGATGAAAATACCTAGGTATCGCTCTTATTTTTTTATATGTGAATATCACAGAAAGCTTTAAGATTATGTGTTATGGGACATTTTTTATTTGTGTAAGTGTCCTCTATCGAAATATATAACTTTAATAGTGCGAGGCGATTTAAAAAAAAAACAAATGTTATTATTATTACCCTCCATACAAAAATTTGTAAATAGTTATTAAGTGTTAGTAGAATATAGGTTAATTTTATTTATTTTAGGTATATTTTATTTTATTGAGCTCCAATAAATAATGTGATTAATGTGATGCATGGAGATCAGGGGGAGGCGTTTTCCCAACAGTGGGACGTTACAGGCTAATTGTAACGGTAATTTTATTTTACAAAATAATTTATTTTTATATATTTAACACACACACACATACACGGACTACTTCTTGTTAGATCTTATTGGAGAAGGTTTTTTCGCGGAATTGTTACTAAATATATTGCGTCCTCATATTTTTAATTTTATACGTTATTTTAACAATAACAAAATCTGCCTAGCCGAATTTCGACCATGGCGGCAAGCTCCAACGCAGACTAGACATGTGTGCGGTATATATTATAGTGCACCTGTGTGTACGCAAACACAGGTGCACTCTCTATTCTCTCTCATATTCCGAAGGGACGGACGAACACTGGAATATTGCCCCTGGCTGGCTATTTTACCAAAAACAATTATCTAACTTCGTTCGTCTCAATCAATCAATTACTACAAGATACGTTGAGCCTTGGACTTCGCGCTGATGTCATGTGACAGACTATTGCCTACAATCAAATCTAAAAACGCGTGAAAAAGCGAAAAATAAAGTTTTTTCCGATTCATTCAAGAATTCCTTTTGGTACGCGCTTGGAATCATTGACACAAGATCTAGATCTTAATTTATTTATATCTCCACCGCGCCACGGGATATATACCAATATTTATATGTTCCTAGCTGCTGCCCGCGTATTCGCACGCGCTTTTCAAGTAGCCTACGCCCGTCCCGGGGTTACCATTTACTTCCCTGTGAAGATCCGTTCAGCCGTCTAGGCGTGAAAAGGTAACCGACAGACAGATAGACAGACAGAGTTACATTTAAATTATTAATATTAGTATGGATTTTGAGTTTTCCAACATTTCAGCACAGTTGCTTGTGACATGATCACGGAAAAACTAAAGTTGGGGAACACAAAACAGCACATATCATAAAGTCATTTACAACGGGATATTTACCATGATTTGAGTAAAATATTTTGTTAAAAAGATTTATCACATATCACGGTAAATAACTCCTAAGTAAATTGTGTTTTAACCGACTTCAAACAGGAGGAGGTTCTCAGTTCTATATGTTATATCTATATGTTTTTTTTATGTATGTATGTTACTTGATATCTCCGCCTATGGGTAACCGATATTACTGATTCTTTCACTATTGTATAGAGAATGGTCCCGAGGTAGTCCCAAAAAAATTTAATTCCCGAGGGATTATTATTTATCCCGTTAAACTTAAAAAGCACCATAATATTTTTAGACAATCACTACTAGCTACAACAGTTTTGGTTATTTCTACGCCACTTGTTAATAGATTTTGATGATTGTTTCGTTGTTGCACAAAAATTGATTTTGAGGTGGTCCTCTATAAGTTTTTAGACTTGAATTATAACTAGATGTCGCCAGTGTCAAACTAAATTTATTGCACGTGAACATAGCCCTTCAGTCAGGGAAAGTAATAGAGGGGTGATTTCGTTCGTCCGAGACATAGATGAATATTATATATTAGGTCCTTACATATGAAATTGGCGTTTTTCGTACTGGCCACTTTAATCACAAATTTCTCCTCTTTGGTAAGGAATTCCAAATTCAAATTTGTACAGCTATAGACTCATGTATTTGTGCTTCGATGATCGTCATTCATTTGTTTTTTTTCTTCTGTTTTTTTCTGTTTGCGTCACTCATTTTACAAAATGGAAAACTTAAAATATCGCATTATTTACGAGTACGAGTTCCGCCGTGGCACTAGTGCTGCGGAAACAACTCGAAGGGTGAATGATGTGTATGGCGGTCGTGTTGCAAAAGAAAACACAGTTCGTTTTTGGTTCCAACGTTTTCGTTCTGGAAATTTTGACCTGCAGAACAAGCCCCGTGGACGGCCTGAGACTCAAGTTGATAATGAAGAGTTGAAGGCTATTGTGGAAGCGGATCCATCGCAAACCACGTCCGAGTTAGCTGCAGGCTGCGATGTTAGTGATAAAACTGTTTTAATTCACTTGAAGCAAATTGGGAAGATTAAAAAGCTTGAAAGGTGGGTACCTCACGAATTGACTGAAGCAAACCGGCAAACGCGCGTCGACTGCTGCGTTACATTACTAAACCGGCACAATAATGAAGGTATTTTAAACCGAATCATTACCTGTGATGAAAAATGGGTTCTTTACGATAATCGGAAGCGCTCAGCGCAATGGTTGGATCCTGGCCAGCCAGCCAAATCCTGCCCCAAGCGAAAATTAACCCCAAAAAAGTTACTTGTAAGCGTTTGGTGGACTAGTGCCGGTATTGTTCATTACAGTTTTCTCAAATCTGGCCAGACTATTACGGCTGATGTCTATTGTCAGCAATTGCAAACCATGATGGAAAAGCTAGCGCGGCTAAACAACCTAGGCTGGTCAATCGCTCCACGCCACTGCTGCTTCACGACAACGCTAGACCACACACTGCGCAACAGACGGCTACTAAATTAGAAGAGCTTCAATTGGAAAGTCTAAGACATCCTCCGTACTCCCCGGACCTTGCTCCAACAGATTACCATTTTTTTCGAAATTTGGATAACTTCTTGCAAGGGAAAAAATTCAACTCCGATGGGGCAGTCCAAATCGCCTTCAAAGATTTTATTGATTCCCGTCCGACTGGTTTTTTTAGTAAAGGGATCAATGAACTACCTATAAGATGGCAAAAGTGCATAGAAAATAATGGTTCATACTTTGATTAATTAAATATATTATATTAAAAAATATTCGACTTTTTGTTCCTCCCATACAAAACGCCAATTTCATATGTAAGGACCTAATATAAACCGGAATTTGAACTTGGTTTGTCGTTTTTTAAAACACGCCAAATTATTACCGGTAACAACCATATTACTTTTAACCATAAACGTTTCATTACATATATCCATATGTAGCTAATGAATGTGCCAACCCTATCATGGTAGGATCTAGGTGATGGCCCTGAATGCATTATGGCATGGTGCAGGAATTACCTTCAGATCAGTGCAATTGTATTTGCTATAGAATTTTGGCCGTGGTGTCTCGATCTAAGGACAAGACACCTCCAACCCTTTAAGAGGGCACGTTGCGCGCCATCTTCTGAATAAGATATGAATAGGATTGCGCGTTCATACTTACTAAATAATTAATAATAATCCACGAATCAAAACATATGTCATTTCAATAGACCGCAGGTTTCCTGAGATCTCGGCCAAATTATGTGCGAAACAGTGCACTTTCTGATCATCCTATGCTGTATCTATGTTTTATCTATATCAGGTTACTTTTCCGAGTAACCAAAGAAATAATGTTGAAATTTATGTAATTTGAGTTTTTCACCACGGGGATCCCGTGAGTACTGAGATCTAGGCTTAGTTAGACAACCAATTTCATTTCATTTCATTTATTTCCATTATAAACAAAATACTCTGTGTGTGTAAAACTTAAATCTAAAACTACTGAGTACGCAATAAACGAATTTGACATTCAAGTAAATTTTAAATACAATTCAAATAGGAAACAAAATAATAACACAACAGAAGCTCTTATGAAAAATAATTAAGATAAATAATCAATGAAAGCATTAATGCAAATTATTTGGATACAATGTCCACTTGGATATTATAATGTCAACTAGAAAATAAAAATTAAATAAATACCTATGTCATTTTTAAAGTTTTAAGTTATAATGTCGTAGAGACACTTCTCCCGAAGAAAACGAAACCAAACCTGTTTAGTTCGTCTTTTAACAACTATAAAGGGCGATCATAGATTCTTAAATCAGACTTGCGTTTGAGTTTTTCATATAAGGGGGGTAAGATAGAAAGGGCTATAATCATCGATCTAAGTAAATACGGGAAGATGACGTACCAGCTTCTCGAAAGTGGAAGGCTCAAATTAGGTGCAATTAGGTCCACCCACCTCAGTCATAGTCGGACCAACTCGCGCGGGGCGGGGCGGCGCGGTGTTCGTGTTACGCGTGCTTGCTACGACGTACTTTAGTGTGATTTATTGACTAAAAGACTACAGCAATGCCCTCGTGTTTGTTCATTATAATTATTGCACACGATTGGAAATGTTACTGTGAGCGAGTGTTTGCGTGTAGTTGTAACACAGGCCAGCTGTTGAGTAAGCGCTGGGAGAACGTACCATCTATGGCTAAAATGATTTGGGAAACGCAAATGGGCCTAAAACGCAAGTAAAAAATTTATCGACTTCGTTCCGTCCGACAGACATGCTTCATTGACACCAGTGGCTACCAGACCACAAACCTTGGTCACCTAGGTTTCTACTAGGTATTTCTTTGACCTGAATCTTGGTGAAAATTACCGTTTGTAGTAAGCACTATGCCTTAGGCAGGCCCCATTACACTGTTTAATGGTCTAAGAGACATTAACGATTTCTAGGTAACGTCAGCAAGGCAAGTTAATATCCACACTAATATTATAAATTCGAAAGTGACTCTGTCTGTCTGTTACCTTTTCACGCCTAAACGGATGAACAGATCTTAATGAAATTTAGCAGGAAGGTAAATGGTACCCCCGGGACGGACATAGGCTACTTGAAAAGCGTGTGCGAAGCCGCGGGCTGCAGCTAGTGGAGAAATAATTTGATTGTTGGAAAAAACTAAACACCAACTTCAAATCCCAAAATATTAAGAGTGTTTTTAAGTCTCACGGTACAAATATTTCCCTAGAGAATAAAACTTTAATATTCGCGAATTACCAAAATCGTATAATTTTTGCCGGAGTTATAACAAACAAACTTAAAAAACATACAGCTGAATTATGAACCTCCTCCTAATTTGATAAATTATCACAATTACCTACTATACTATTAGTCAAATTGAAAACTTGGGCGTGTACATATATGTATGTATATGTCGTGGCCATATCCTAGAATTGATCACTTCATGATGTAACAGACCATTTCATGTAATGGTTGTATTATATTTCATGAAATGGCAAACACGCGCTGCTCACATGATGACGTAGTCTGGCCAGATCAATGAATAATCAGCGTTTGACGATATGAAAAGCTAAAGGCACGGCTACTTCATGACGTGGTCAAACATTAATGATCATATCATAAAATAGTTACATTATCCGCAGTTAGAGGCGCTGATATTGTTTTGTTTTGAGTGTTTTTGTGATCCATAATGTCGGCTGACAATTATTCTGTTATAAAAGCTATAATAATGTGCCAATTGAAGATAAAAATGAAGTGAAACGCCGTTACGACACAAAACTTTTACGAGCACAAAGTAAAAAAACCATGGAGTTCGGAACGTATTAAATTTAGATTAAGACTTGGCCGAAATATTTTTAGTATTATGTTGCCAGTTTAAACTGCAAACCAACTGCAATAAGATTTTTTTTGTACCTACAAAAATAGTTCCTTCAATATTTGGATTTTAAGTTAACCTTTGATGTCATGGAAACCTTGCGTTAATGATATGTCCAAAGGTTGATTGACATAATAAAAGGTATAGTCAGTTTTGGCTGGCCATATCATGAAATAGTCGGTTACATCATGAAGTGATCCATTCTGAGATATGGCCACGACATATACATATTTTCGCAGCTGACTGTACTTAATTCCAACGCATTCACTGCCTACCCTCGACGCTGTGCGACCCAGAGGGGCGCGGGGGTGCGTCGTAGCTACAAGGAGCTCTTAAGGACATGTGAGCCATAAAATAAATAAATAATGCTGGACAATCCAAACAGCATCATCTAGCCCCAAATTTAGCAGAGCTTGTGTTATGGGTACTAGATGACCGATAAACTTAATACAATAGATAACATAGATAGATATTTTTTATTATACACAGAAAAAGTTTGTCCCAAGGCGGGTTCGATTCCCGCCTTGGGACAAACATTTGTCCCAAGGCGGGAATCGAACCCGCAACCTTCTGCGTCGCAGGCGGACCTTCGCCCGCCGCGCCACATCGGTCGTCAATGATTAAAAGCTTTAGTTAACTTTAACAAGTTAGGTATACTTATTATCATAAACGGTTTCACTTATTATGATGTTGATTACATAATTATAATAATTAGACTTTCTCTAATAACTAATTAGCACTGCAATTATTTCAAAGAAATCCAGAATTTATAATATGTACGTAGTTTACCTACGTACATTTTATATACATGACTCATTGTGACTAAAATTACAGTTCCGAAATTATTGACATATTAAAAGTGCATTTCCTATTGGACCAAACTTTACATACCTACCTACCCACATATTTTTCTATATATTCCGGTACAGAGCTGAGAAATTAGCTCTGTGTTTGATAAAAAATTGTGCAGCTGTTCTAATGTATACCTTTTCATCTCGGTAACAGAGTCGCCATTTAAATTTTTTTCTACAATTTGCGTAGTTCAACTGTAGTGAAAGGTGCATAGTTCGAAAGGTCTATAAATAAATAATAATAAATAAAACTAGAGATTTTCACACGGCAACATCTATCCACAAAGAATGCAGAGTTTGTGCAATGTAATGACTATTATGAAATATCTGATATACCTACATACATAAAACATACATAATATACAAACCCGGAACGCCTGCAGATCGTACAAACGTTTGTCCCGGAGCGGGAATCAAACCCACATCCTTCTGCGTCGCAGGCGGACCTTCGCCACTTGAGCCACTGTCGACATACCCAGTGGGTAAAACACGGCTTTTGATGGTGATCATAGCTTATTGTGGTTGTATGTAAGGCGAAGCGACGGGCGGTAACTAGTTATTTATAATATCAGCGGAAATAAAACAAATTACCTTGGATTTTCTGCTGAGGTCATATTAAAATTAAACTTTAACTTTGAACTTAAATTAAAGTTTAAATTATCTTAATGGGATTAAAAAAATCAAGGTTTGTGCTCATTTCCTGGTTTTTATTTCTGACATGTTGATTTGCAGATTTTTTTTCCGACATTAATTACATAAGGCAAAACTGCAGAAATTTCGCATCAACAACCTACTTAACTTACAATACTCCGTCCACGCATTTATTTTCTTTGACTTAATGAAAGAATGCAATTTTTCGTACACACGTAATATGTCAGCTCGATAAATATCGAAGCGCTCGTTAGTCTCAATATTTTTCGTGTCGATAGATTCGCATCACTATTTTTAAAAAGAAGCAGTGTCTAGAAATTATCGCATTCTTTCATACAGGCAAAGAAAATAAATACGTGGACGGAGCATATAAGTAGTTTTATTTGTGTTCTGGGTGTTTTCTATGTACTATAATAAAAATATATTTCCATGTAATATATTGTATTAATTTAATCAATTAACTAGTACTTATCCATAACACAGGCTCTGCTTAGCTTCGGCCTACATGATGCTGTGTGAATTGTCCAGCGTTATTTATCTATTTATAAAAATAAAAAATAAAAAGATTTTATTTCAGACAACATCATTATATATGATGTTGTCTGTGACGTATTTTGATTTGTTCTTTTGTCGTAAATCATCAGATTTACGGCAAAAGAACAAATCAAAATACAACCAAAAGAAAAAAAAAAATTAAAACACATACGACAATAGTAGAAAACAAAAATAATAATAATAATTCTTTATTATTATTATTTTTGTAAAATAGTATAACTATTTTAGAAAAACTGTGTCAGATGACCTAAGGATAATCAATCAATGAAGGAAATATTTTCCTAAATTATTAATTTATAATTAATTTATGCATGTTGCGCGCGGCTTTGCCCCTGTTTTGACAGTACTTCATATGTACTATCGACAAAATTGATTGATGCATGATGGATGAACCACACGCTTGAAATTGTCAAAACTGTTTTCTAATTGTTAGCATGCATGTTGCATTTAGGACCTTAATGGCCTATTGAGATAGACAGAAAGAGAGAGAGAGGCCTTTTTGGCCTCTCTCTTTCTGTCTATCTCTTTTACTAACTAGGAAACTGCTTCACTTCACTTAGGATCCCGAGTCTGAGAAAGGCGTTTGAAGATTTTGCCCCTAACATCGGTCACATTTTGATTTTTTTTTCAAAATCGCCGTGCTCAATTATACTTACATATTTTTATAGAATACACTAAAACTATTATATAATGTCCTAAAGCTATTATTATCTAGCTAATAATAGCTTTAGGACATTATATAATAATAAAATGTCGAAAAGCGTCAGATTTCTAAGATATTCACTTATGAAGAAAAAATATAGTTATTATCATCTGTGAATATCTCAGAAACGTGACGCTTTAGAACATTATTTTATAGACATTTTTTATTTGTTTTGGTATTCCCTATCCAAATATATAAACCTACTATTAACTATATAACATTTAGATACATTATATATATACATTTAGATAAAAACAAAACAAATTAAAGGGCCACCATCCATATAAACATCTTCAAACCCCTTTGCACTATATAAACGCAGTAGGATTGTTTTAAAAACCAGTGCTATAGCAGGTAAGGGTAACTCAGGTGCATTTATTTTAGAAAAGGTATCGATATAAATCCGATAGATAGTAATTCTTTCCGTTACTTTTTCACGGCTAGACGGCTGAACAGATCGTAACGTAATCTGGCAGGGAGGTAGATGGTAACAGGGAAGGACATAGGCTGATTTTTATCTCGGAAAAGCAAGTGCGAAGCTGCGGGAAGAAACTAATCTTTACTAAGATATATAGGTATCATCCGTAATGCGTCACACATGCCATGCTCCGTGCGTTATATACCTGCGCGCGCGCAGACGTCGAGTGAAAGCTGGCCTACTTGTCTTAGTCACTGGCCGAATCATTGAGTTTGGACTGCGGACACGCAGTTTTTCTAACATACCAACTATCTACGTCTGTCTTTGTGTTCTAGGTGTCTTCTGGATGGATAGGTCGACGGTTGTCTTGTAGAGATCGCGTTTGAGCGATAAGACCGTCAATTGTCATGTAATTGTTTATTTTGTTTGCAAATTGCTTCTAAGTATGCTGTAAAGAATTTTCTATCCATCTTTCCTATGCAGGTATTGTCAAAATAGATATATATGTTATGTACTCGTATGTATGTACCTACGCTATGTATCCAATAATTTGATTGTTTTGAAAAAACTAAAAACGGGTTCCAAATTCCTAAATAATTACACATTTTTTTCAGTTTTTCGGGATAAATACTAATCTCACGGGAATAAAATTAACATGGACCACCCTGGAAAAATAATTTACAAAAAAAATATCGTAATATAATATTTTTGAAAACCAAAACTATAAGCCGACTTCTAATTTCTTATTAATTACACCGGTTTTTTAGTTTCGCGGGACAAATACTAATCCCATGGGAATATTTTTTTGGGGAGCATTCTTTTACAACTCCTGCTGTTTTTTTTAAGTTGTTTAAAGGAGGTTCTAGTTCGGCTTTGTTTTTTTTTGTTCCCCGTTTCTTTCGTCCGCTGTGAACCGATTTTGATGGTTCTTTTGGTTTTGTATAGAAAATGATCCCGGGCTGGTCCAATAGAAATTTAATTTCCGAGGGATTCCTATTTGAACCGCGTAACAAAAAAAATAGTGAAAATATGGAGTCTGTTTTTAAAAATGGAGTCATAAAATTATTCTAAATACTTATTCTCAGTTCTAGAATTAAGATACTTTATGTAAACAAAGGTAAAAAATAATGAAAGATATTCTCCCACATGGTATTTTCGGACCCGTTACCAATATGCATAGCATGACATAAAAACATTTGTTCCGGGAATCGAATACGCAACCTTTTTCGTCACATGCGGCTCTTCCACTTTACCACAGAGGTCGTCAACTTAACCTATACCTAACGAAATAATATTCTGTATAATTATATTTGTGTAATAACAGTAATTATGGTTATCGTTAAGCTAAAACATTATGTTATTCGATATTCGCATGGACGTGACATTGGAAACGTAATTATAACGTAGTTATTCTCACGTGCCACGTGCATAGCTGTGGCGATCGTGGCGTAAACCTGCGCGTCACACACGCGGGATGCGGACGCGAAGCGGGAACGTCAGCCGCGCGGCGGACACTGCAATAGCGCCTCAATGGCATCTTGCACACCTACGCGACCGCGTCGAGACGCGGCAACTTTTTAATGGAAATTTTTCGCGTTCCTGACGCTCCCACTGCTTGTCTCGCATCCCGCGTTTTTGACGCGCAGGCTTGTCCGAAGTTTAAGAGTCGACTTCTCCATCTCAGTCTGTGCGTGTCGTAAGAGTCGACTAAAGGGAACCTACCAGAGGAACAACAGCAGCTTCCTTCTGTGTATTTATTACACGTTAACTGCTATCACCAACCCGCCTGCCAAGCGTGGTGATTATGGCAAAACCACCCTTGTTTGGGGGAGGCATGTCCAGCAGTGGACGAATGTGTGCTGATAAGGTGGCCTCGCGTGAAGGACTGTGCTGCGACCGGTTATGTTGACCATCGCTATTTTTTTTACCAGCAAGGGTGGCTTTTGCCTAACAGTGGGATGTTACAGGCTAATTTAAACATCACCAGCATTGACCAGTCCACCGCTGGACCCTTCCCCTGATTGATGCCTTATTGGCTATTATCATTAGGGGGTAATACCATAGTCTACACGCTGGGCATGTGGGTTGGGGAACGCAAATCGGTGGTGGATTTATTTTGCAGGGGACGCTGCTGCTAATCCGGTGGATATCGCCTATTACGACACCCGCGAAGAGTTGGGGTGGTACAAATAAATTCTAAGTCGCACCACACGGCAATCGTAAATTGTAAGGGTTATAATGTATGGTACGGATTATGGACCAAACAGATGTCCGATTAGTAGCACATGCCAGAAGTTTAATGAAGAACCATACCCTAACAGCGGAGCACAAAAATGCGATATAGAGCTAAGAAAAACTGTCAATAGTCCGCTATCGTATCCACACACTTCAGCATCACCATGCCCATCCGCTTCATTTTTAGAAAACCATTGTGTCAAGATAAACCTAATTTAGGATTTAAGACGCTTTGTAACCAAAAAACATGTAATATTTCAGTCAAGAAATTTTAATTATATATCTGTTTCTGCAACCGCATATTATCTTACTCCGCATCCGCATTTGCATAAATGTACTCACCAGCATAGGTATATTAGGCACCACAACCGAATCATCGTCCATGCCAGCACTCATCTCCGGCTGGAAAGTGTAGATCTTCTTGTAGTGGAATGAGAGGGTTCCGTTTTCGTTGTCGGTGATGTTCACCTTCTCCCATTCTTCTCTGTAACGGTAAAAAGTATATTTTAGTTAACTTTCAGATATAATTATTAAAGGCTTGGCAATGAAAGAATGTTTTTTAAACATCAAATGTTAAAAGCAAGTGCTAATAATACTTACAACAATCTTTATTCGACCCATCCTCAAGAAATAATGTTTGTAAAGAACTCATCAAGTATACAAAAAAACCAAATTCTCGTTTTGGCAAGTTTGAAATATTTTGTGAGCACAAAGTATTCTAGAAAAGAGCTCAAAACAACAAGTAACGTAAATTCTGTCAAAAAATTAACAACAAGAGAGTGATTTTTAGTTTAAGTATGAAGGCTTTGTTTACAAACATTGTATCGAATTTGGCCAGAGTTGAGTCAGCTTAAAGGTAACAATTTAGTTAGGTATCTTCAAAGGAAGAGCTAGATACATAGATGGTTTATTTGGTTCACAAACATAGACAGCACAAAACAAAATCAAACATAGACAATAAAGTAGGTAGGTATCTAGAGGTAAAGAATATCATCTAATATGACCTTCATGGTTGATCAAAAACTCTCAAGATTTGTTTGTGGTGAAGACCTCGCTAACAAAGTGACATGTTAATTGCAAAATAATAGACTAGGTCAATGATGCCTTATCAAAATGCAATTAAGCAAGACTGGCGTCAGTGCTTGCTTCGGTCGCATCGATGAAATCGATTATTTTCCCATTAATCTATCTGGTAGGCGCGTTACTCATATTTTTGTTATTTTAATGTATAGGAATTAACCAGAAGGTTATCTGGTCTCGTTGTTCTTGATATTACACAGCATCATTAAATTAAAACACTATAAATAACGTATTAGCTGATGCGCAAGCAAGCGAGAATTTTTAAAAGTTTCCAGTAGTGTAGTCCAATACACTTTAGCGCGAGACTTCCTTAGTCAATGACTGAGTTAGTTGGTTTTTATTATGTTATTTTTTAAGTGCAATAAAGTGTTCATTCATTCATTCATTCATTCAACTGCCCAAATCGGCTTCCGCTTTTGCATCCGCATCTGCTTCCGCATCATCATCCGCATCTAATCTAATATAATACTCACAAGTACACGTAAGGTCCGAGCTCGTCTAGGATAGGCTTAGAGCCGTTATTGAGGAACTCATCTGCATTGGTCACGTTGTACACGTAGACGTTCACGAAAGGACGCACTGGCGGCCGCGCCCACCACTCGAATGTCATCGAGCCGGGGCGAAGCACCAACTCCTGAGGATGAAAGGGGGGATTTAATGACGATCAACATCGGCCAAAAGGTTGAGCATCGTCGGCAATATACGAAGAAAGCTTACCAAATGTTGGTCCATGTCTGAGGGGTGTCTGATCGATGACGGAGCAAGCTTTCATAATAAGGGCCTCAGACATGGACGAACATTTGGTTGGCATTCTTCGATCTATGCTTGAGTAAAGCTATTCTATGGCATAAGCGTTACTCAAGCATTAGATCGGTGACTGAGTTTGCTTTCATAACACGGGCCTCAGATAGGTGCCAAATTTCATAGCAGTTCTTAATCTTAATTTGTTACGTTCAAAAGAACGTTAAATAGTAAAAACTATTTAATTTCCAGCTTGGCACCCCAACATTAAAACAAATCCGGTGGATATAAACTTGCCAAGACACAAATTAAATAATGACAGAGCGTAACCAATTAAGATTATGAACTGCTATGAAACTTGGTACCTATCTATATGATCTCGGCTCTTTTAACGGTGAAGCCACAATCTGAACGAACTTTGCTAGTTTTCACATTTATGTTTTTTATTAGATTAATTTTATCAGTCATCTAGGCCCGTATTATGAAAGCTTGCTCAGTCATTGATTCATGCTTGAGTAACGCTTTTTTATGGCATAAACGTCACTCAAGCATAGATCAATGACAGAGCAAGCTTTCATAATACAGGCCTAAGTACCCATATGATAAAGAAAGATTTTTTATTAAGTTCACACACAAACAGCACAGGAAAACATAACAAATCAACAAAAACAGTATTTAGGTAAGTATATAAGGAAAAAATAAATAATAATAATTAAAGCAAATGCAAAACAACTAAAAATAAACGCAATACCTAAAATAGACACCTACCTACCACCAGTGCACAAGCTCTAATAACGAGTAGGCAGTCACCGCCCACCCTGGGCGGGGGCTACTCACCCGTTCCTGCGCTGCACCGTAGTGAATCCAAAAGGGTCAGTCTCAGCTTTATGCTGATCAACAGCGCTGGCTTTCAGACTGGCCCACTTTGCGTCACACCAGGAGCCATAACACAAGCTTTGCTTAGCTTGGGGATAGCTGAGAATAGTTCAGCACTATTTATTCATCATGTCCATCGCTGTCTACTGTTTGAGAGCTGATGAGAGCTGATGATTACAGAGGCGCTCTTTAGTTCACAGGCATGATAGTGGAACTTTAACAAGGCATTCGTGTGAAAGTTCGACGCAATGCGCGTGAACATCCTCTTGCCCTTAGATATTCTTTGTTGTAATAGATCTGCGCACGCATCTTTACACAATCTTTTTAGGATTCCGTACCCGAAGGGTGAAAACGGAACCCTATTACTAAGCCTCCGCTCTCCGTCCGTCCGACCGTCTGTCACAGGGCTCTATCGCATGAACCGTAAGAGGTAGATAGTTAAAATTTTCAGAGAATGTGTATTTCTCTTGCCGCTATAACAATAAAAACAAAATAAAAATTCAAATTAAAGGGGCTTTTATACAAAAATCATGCTCTTTGTTTGTGAATTTGTATCTCTTGAACCACTATGGGTGGACAGATTAAACTTTCTTTAAATAGGTAACACTTCAACTGTTATAATATCAAATACTAAAAATAAAATAAAGTTGTAAATTTAAAGGGGTTGCGATAAAATTTGATATTCTTTGAAAATGTTGCCTGATTTTTACGGTACGGAACCCTTCATGTGCGAGTCGACTCACACTTGGCGGTTTATTTAACGACCTCTTTGGCGCGGCAGGCGAAGGTCTGCCTGCGACGCAGATGTGTGTAAGTTCTGCAGATAATGTTCCAGATAGTTCTGGATACTATATAAAAAATATTTATCTACGTAGTGTTATTAAGTATATATCAGTTATACCCATAACACAAGCTCTGCTTAGCTTGGGGCTAGATGATGCTGTGTGGATTGTCCAGCATTATATATTTATTTTATACGGAGTCGACCTGCATAGTTGAAAATCTTTGAGACGTTCTTCGGCTCTTGTACCAAAAAACTTTAGTAAGTTTAAGGTGATTTATTTTCAAAAAAACGGTAGCCTTGTTAAGCGCCTTATTGGCTTTTTTCCCACGGGTATAGTCCCCATAGTCCTCACGCTGGGCATGCGGGTTGAGCATCGCAGTGCGGTGGTAGCATTGTTCTGCAGGGGGCGTTGCTGCCCGCCCCCGGTGGATATCTCTTGGTCGCCTCTCACGACACCCGCGGGAAGAGTTCGGGTGGTGCAAATTCTAAGCTGGCACCACACAGCAAGATAGGCTTAGTATATTCAAATCAACTCTGCTTAACCATTGCAACTGCAAGTATGTCAAGGAACTCGTGTAATTGGGTACTGCCTCGCGTCTCACGAGCTTGCGCAAGATTCGATTTGTGTTTGAACTCTGAAGTTTCAATGGGAATGGTAAAATGGCTGGGAAATTTTGATGGTATCGCAAACTGGCACTTCTGTTACAAATTAAAAGCTATAGTGTTTTGTCTATGATTATTTTGGCCTATTTTACCTAACCTTTTTCTTGTTTATAGGATATTTTTGTAGACACTCGACGTAAATAATCACTATTTCTAATGGGAGTTTCTTTGCAACTGGTATCATTATGGCTAACAATAATGCGTACCGCGAGTTTAAACCTAGCTGTTGCGCCCGCCAGCTCATGAAAGCTGGCCTGTTTTTAGGGTTCCGTGCCCGAAGGGTAAAACAAAACCAAGGGTGGGCTTAATGCCCAGGCATTTTCTACCTGCCGACCAAAAACACATGTTTTTACAGGGAAGTGCTAATATTAGTTTTACAAATATACACAACTATAATAAGTATATGTATATTTATATTGTCTATTTACAAGGGTCAAATGTTTGTGTGTATGCTCTACAATATTTGCCGCAGATCTGGATGTTTACCAGTGACAACCTCTAAGGCGTAGCGGGTGAAGGTCTGCCTGCGACGCAGGAGGTTGCAGTTCGTTTTCTGCCTCAGGATAAATTTTTGTACGATCTGCAGATATTTGTTCCGGGTCTTAAGTGTTTTCTATGTTAAATATTTTTTTTTTATGGAAACGTTTTATGATTATCTCTTTCCCATGGGAACTAATGTATGGTATAAACAGTAGCCTATGTTATATTCCAGGCCTAATCCTACCTACATGCAAAATTTCAGCCGGATCCGTTCGGTACTTTATACTATAGATAGATAGATAATGCTTTATTCATCACCTTATAAAACAGATAGTACTCATTAAACATAATGTAGGGAACAGCAATGGAACTGGCGGCTTTATCGCTTAAAGCGATTTCTTTCAGGCAACCAAAACGATGGTGAGAAAAATAGAGGATGGCGGTGCTTTACAACAGTAATTCAAACTATTTTTACTAACTAATACACATAATACCTACTTAATAACTTATAACAAAATAATAATACTTAGTAACTCTAAGGGATATGCTAAATATTCTAGTGTGACGTGACATTTAAAAAGTAATTATAGAATTTCCTTTTGAAAGCGTGATGTGATGTGACCTTTTTAATATCCACTGGCAAATCGTTACAAAGTCCGACAGCTTGAGCAGTGAAAGATGATGCTGTGTGGATAACCTTCAGAAGGTCCGGAAACAACTGGATGCGCAGTACCGGTAAATTTTTTCTCTTACGGCTTCTTTTTTCCGATACGGCGACATACACACACACCACACAGGGTGCCTTACCGGGTAAAATCGATGATGTATGATAAATAAATAAATAAATAAAATAAATAAATAATGCTGGACAATCCACACAGCATCATCTAGCCCCAAAGTAAGCAGAGCTTGTGTTATGGGTACTAGATGACTGATAAACTTAATACAATATATAACATAGATAGATATTTTTTATTATATATAGAAAATACCCAGAACACCCGGAACAAATATTTGCAGATCGTACAAACATTTGTCCCAAGGCGGGAATCGAACCCGCAACCTTCTGCGTCGCAGGCGGACCTTCGCCCGCCGCGCCACATCGGTCGTCAAACATAGCTCGAAGATCGAAGATGTAAGTCTATAGGAGGAGGATATATTGTTTCGATCGTAATATAGTATACTCGTTATACTATATTACGATAACTATTTTGCTAGCGGAGGAGGGCGCTGACTCTGCTACACAGTTTTTAACTTTTGCGGTAGTCAGCCCACAATTGTACCATAAACATTAGGTTCTGTTCTTAATAAAGATTTTTGTATTTTTTGTATTTTGTACGATCGAAACAAAATAACCTCCATATAGTGTACATCTACTATTATATTATTCTCTACCTTTAAATTAATAAAGTTGCAGTTATTGTATGATATAAAAATAAGTAAAAAAGCTCACTGTTTATGAACACCTAGGTTATAATAATAATAGGTCTTTACCTATGAAATTGCCGTTCTTCAGACTGGTCTTTTCAAATACAAAAAAAGTTTGGAATGGCTTTGTATTCTAAATTCAAATTAATTTTGTTTTAAAAACATGACATTCTTTTTACAAACTCAGTCTCTTGTTTATTGATTAGCGTTGTATTTTCATTACATTTTTAATTTGAACATTTTTCGTCATAATGGATACTTTAAAAATTCGTGTAATTATGGAATATGAGTTTCGTCGTGGCACCAACGCAACTCAAACGGCACGTAACATCAAAAACGTTTACGGAGAGAACTGTACAAACGAACGCACAACCCGTTATTGGTTTTCCCGGTTCCGTTCTGGAAATTTTGACTTGAAAAATGAAGCTCGTGGTCGTCCGGAGACTTTGGTAAACAATGATGAATTAAAGGCGATTGTGGAAGCTGACGAAACTCAATCTACAGTTGAGCTAGCAGCAGCTTTTGATGTTAGCATCAAAACAATTTTGATCCATTTGCAACAAATAGGCAAGGTAAAAAAACTTGATAGATGGGTGCCCCACGATCTTAACGATCGCCAGCGCAACGTACGCGTCGAGAGTCGAGACCTGCCTCGCGCAGCTCAATAGGCAAAGAAATGAAGGAATTTTGAACCGAATTGTTACGTGCGATGAAAAATGGATTCTGTTCGACAATCGAAAGCGCTCAGCAAGTTCGTTAGGATCCTGGTTCAGCACCAAAGCAATGCCCTAAACCAAAAATGACCCCAAAAAAGGTGATGGTCACTGTTTGGTGGTCTAGTGCGGGTGTGATTCACCACAGCTTTTTACAAAAC
The DNA here is from genome assembly GCA_963662085.1 of Eupithecia inturbata. Taxonomy (NCBI): domain Eukaryota; kingdom Metazoa; phylum Arthropoda; class Insecta; order Lepidoptera; family Geometridae; genus Eupithecia; species Eupithecia inturbata. The sequence continues at coordinate 2,369,490 of OY759206.1, read as the reverse complement.
GGCATGAGCATTACTGCAGATGTGTACTGTGAAGAACTGGAGACAATGATGGAGAAGCTTGCACATCGGCAACCAGCTTTGGTCAATCGATCGTCCCCACTGCTCCTTCACGACAACGCGCCCCCCCCCCATACTGCACAACAGACAGTCTCCAAGCTGCAAGAGCTGGGGTTGGAAGCTCTCCCTCATCCGCCATACTCACCAGACCTTGGACCTACCGACTATTACTTTTTCCAAAATTTAGACAACTTTTTAGTGGGTAAAAAATTTAATTCCCGAGAGGCAGTACAAAATGCTTTTGAAGAGTTTGTTGCCTACCGTCCAGCGGATTTTTACAAGAAGGGCATCAATAAACTGCCAATGCGTTGGCAAAGATGCGTCGATTGCATGGGTAATTACTTTGAATAATAGAAATAAAAAAGTTTAAAAAAATAAGTATTTTCACTTATTCCATACAAAACGGCAATTTCATAAGTAAAGACCTAATATATATTCAAAATAATAATAATATTTTAGTTTATTATGCACGCTGATTTTGGAAAGTACCTACTTAAAAGCTGTCGTAAAAACAGGTTAGTTAACGGATTGAGGGATTGTGGGATATCGAGTTTCTATCTTTTGTGACGTACCTAGATTATAAGAAGTGATCCAAATGCATGCACATTTATGTATAAGGCGAGTGTGAGCACCAACACAAACCTATTGTGGTTTAATGGTGCAACATTATAAGCACATATGTATACTTAGTAAATAATAAATATTCTATTCTTTTGGAAGTTTCTTTTCTCTTTGGGGAGGCACGCCTAGCAATGGACGAGAGGATGATGGATACGTACATGGTCTATGAACAGTCGCACCCAGGAACTGAAGAATATGGCACAGATGATGCCCAGCAACAGAAGTATCACAGCTGATGCCAGCACGAACCCTGAGGACAAGAGATAAACAGGTTAGTACGCGTTATTAGATCATCGCTGACGGTAGCTAGATAGAAAATTCTTTATTGCTCACTTTACGAAACAATTAATCAACCAAAATGAAATTAGACAAAATATTGTTTAACTAGCTGCGCCCCGCGGCTTCGCCCGCACGGAAATTGATTGCGAACCCCCTAGGAGTTGTGTTGTAAAAAAAAATACGTGATTTACGTTATAGTTTATTTAATACCAAGTTTTGGGTGAATCGAATCAAGGAATACATAATAGTTTTCCATAGAAACTTAACCACCCTTTTTAACACCTTGTGAGGTTAATTTTTGAAAATTAGATTAGCCTATGTGTTATTCCAGAACCAAAACTATCCTCATACAAAATTTCATCTAAATAGGTTAAGACAAAAAATAACGTAACATAATCTCCATCATCTCGTGATACCTGCATCAGAATTAAAAATACATCAATCTAGTCCACACTCAATGGCGGTGAAAATATATTATGTATGTACAAAAATATATATCAAGTTTTTGCTTAATTACAAGAAAACACTAAAGGTTAGATGCTTTAGTTAGGTGCTTTAGTTTTAATAACCATGATGGATTTAGGTACAAGATTTATTACAAGAAAACTACACAACTTATGAAGAAACTAGTTTAAGGAACCAAATATTTACTTAGTAATAATAATAACCTACAAATCAAAACATACCTATTTCATTTCAATAGACCGCAGGGTTCCTGAGATCTCGACCAAATTATGTGCGAAACAGTGCACTTTCATTATTTGCTTTTATCGATTTTTTTTCTCGATCGTGTTTTCACATTCAAGGAACCAAAGATTTTTTTTTAATTTTATGTACGTATGTTCACCACGAGAATCCCGTGAGTATTGAGAGCTAGGCCTAGTTCGACAACCAAACCCTTCGTCAGATATCTTCGTCTTCGTCAGATATAAATACACATTCTCTGAAAATTTAAACTATCTACCTCTTACGGTTCATGAGATAGAGTAGTGTCGTAGTGGCTTCCCGTATAGTCGATCATTTGGCGCTAGAGGATCAGAGGAGCAATATGGCTTAGGGCCGGGCGCTCGACCATCGATGCTCTTCTGCGACTCAAGCACATCACGCAGGAAGCCGTTGCACAAGGGGAACGTGGCTTGGCGATATAGTTAGGTATCGCTCACGCCTATAACAGTCTCCCCAACGCGTGCATCGATGAGGCACTGCGTTTTCACACAGTGCCACTCTACCTCCGACGGTTTGTAGAGCACTACCTAAGGGAGCGGGACGTTCTTTACATTGATAAAGACGGTAGAGTCAAGAGAACCCGTAGTTTCGTTTATAACCGACTTTTTCTAAGTCGGTTAAAAACGAGACTCAGGCATGCACAATACATGGATTGCTTCCCCTAGTCGTTATAAGGAAACGTCTTCCAACGTGGCGTTATTTACCAAACAATCCACGTGTTGTCACAAGAGAACAGGCAAATGTTTATAAAACAAAAGTTACATACGACAATGACATATTTTTCACGTTAACCGATTGCTATTATACCTTCCGCTTGGGTATGATGAAAATTGACCCGATTTATGTCTAAGTTTCATCATAAACGATTCAGTGGTTCAGTGTTAATTAACATCCATTCATTCTTTTCTTTTTTAAACAATTTAGCTTGATTTCTTTGTTATATCCACAGAGGTCTAGTTTCTGTGATCTGTGGTTATATCGTACTAGCTGCTGCCCGCGGCTTCGCACGCACTATTTATATTTATAGCCCTTGTCCATACCCGGGATACTATTGACCTCCCTGCCAAAGTTAATAGAATCCGTTCAACCGTTTAGGCGCGAAAAGGTAACTGATTTACAGAGTGGCTTTCGAATTGATATATAATTAATTTATTTATTTATTTATTTGGCACACAAAACAGAACACAATCAAATAGTAAAAAAATAAAATAAAAAAGCCACTATATTAAGATCTAGATTGTATCCCTAAGTATGTGTACACATTATGAATATTTGAGAGCAGTTCCGTGTAAATATAATATGAAAAGTTTAAAGTTTAAAGCATGCATTAAAACTAGATTACAAAGTTCATAAATAAAACATTAAATTAATACATTTGTTTTGAGTATGAACCTACCTAGCTACTTTAATGAACTAATTAATAAATATACATATATATATATATTTATATTATTAATAATTACAAAAAATTTAGACCACTCTTCTTAATGAGAGTGGTTTCAATGTCTTTTTTAAATTTGAATAATATTACCTAATATGGATTAGAGTGGGAGTATGGATTTATCATAAGGTATTACTATTAGAATAATAGTAATATAATAGGTAAATAAGTATATTACTTAAGTATTTATAACCCAAGCCAAACTCGATGTAGAATGTTCGTTAACAAACCGCCCATACTTAACCTAAAATTCACTCAGTTGCCGCGTCTTTTTATACGCAACTTACATTACTTGTCGATATGAAATCCTTCCTTCAATAAATATTGATTACAATTATATCTGAAACAAGACAAGCAAGCGAGTTTTAGTTATTTGTGTCGTGGTTTGTTTACAAACATTCTACATCGAATCGACCTTCGAATCGATCGATTTGGTATCTCTGCTTAGCTTGGGGCTAGATGATGCTATGTGGATTAAAGATTATATGTCAATAGGTACACAAATAACAAATATACAAAATATACTTAATTAGATGTATAGGCTAAAACTAAACTAACAAACTTAAAAAACTAACTAAACTAACTAAATTAACTTGTAAATAATGTTTAATACAATTTTGCTGTAAAGAGGCAATAGTCGGGAGATAAACTTAAATAAATTCTTAAATAATATTTGACTCTAGGTTAGGTGAATTTACGAGAGTGTCAGGTAACTTTGCAGTATAATTGATGTCCAGATGACTGTAATCGTTTTCTAAAACTCTTTGATACTATTACAACATAAATAAGGTTAGTAGTTAACCCGCTTACAACCGTAATGAATTCGTCAAACTACGACAGTTTTTATAGTAAAATAGCGCCATAGCACCCTGTCTTCAGCCGCATCTACCAGCAGTGTCTCGCAGACCGTCATCCATAGCGTTATGTATGTCAATTAAAAGTTTTCTTAATTCTAAATTAAACCTATTTTCATTTTTAATTAGCTTCAAACCTAAGGGGAGCTTATTATAGAGTTTTTGACCTATTGTTTTAGGGAGTCTTACCCACCGTTGTTTATTTATTTCTCGGCTCGCCGGGTTACGCTCGCTTATGGAGTTAAGTCTCATCGGAATTTACACGGCTATTTTTGTACTGTTATTTTATTATCTTTTTGCGAAAAAAAACCGGTCAAACTGGGTATATCGATAAGTATTTTGAAGCCGTTAAGTTCAATGACCTGTCCTATCAAAATGATTGTAACGGCAAACTTAGTATGTTTGTATCCATACTAATATTATAAATTAATAATAATAATAATAATATTTATTTCTGTAACAAGTTTACAATAAGTTATTCGATAGTTGAGACCCTCATTTAAGTAAGTATACAAAACTTGTGTTAGAGGATCTCGCTCTTCTACCTCATATCAAACGTTACAGATGAAATTAAAATTAGAAATTAACTCTGTCTATCTATTTGTCTGCCTGTTACCTTTTCTAGCCTAAACGGCTGAACGGATCTCTGGGAAATTTGGCAGGGAGGTAGAGGTATCCCGGCGACGGACATAAGACCACTTTTTATCCCGGAAAAAAGCGTGCGAGCAGGTAGTTTTAAATAAAACAATCCAAAATTAATTCTAAGGCCAAGATCTACTGCTGGTCCATTTTTGATGTTCACTATTATAGCCTCACATTGGTAGGTAGGTACTTTTACCCGCGAGGTCGGCTTATGTTTTTTGAGTTCTTGGTTATTTGATACTTTTTATAAGCAAAACATGCGATGATGATAATAAATCAATTGTTCTTTTTAGGGTTCCGTACTCGAAGGGTAAAAACAGAACCCTATTAGCCTCCGCTAATAGGCTTCTGTTTTCCGTCTCCGCTGTCCGTCCGTCCGTCCGTCTGTCATGTGGCTATATCTCATGAACCGTAGGAGGTAGACTGTTGAAACTTTCAGATAATGTGTATTTCTCTTGCTGCTATAGCAACATATAATAAAAATAAAATAAATATCAAGGGGGGCTCCCATACAACAAACGTGATTTTTTTTGGCTTTTTTTGCTCCTAATTTGTGAAGGCGTATCTCTTGAACTACAATAGGTAGACACATGAAACTTTCCATAATTAAGAAACACTTCAACTGCACTAATAAAAAATACTAAAAATAAAATAAAGTTGAAAATTTAAAGGGGACTCCAAACAAGTGAAAATTTGATGTTTGAAAAACTTACCTGATTTTTACGGTACGGAACCCTTCGTGTGCGAGTCCACTCGCACTTGGCGCTTTATTTATAATATTTTTATCAACGTATGATTGATTTTTCCTTCTTAAATCAAGCTGCATAAAATAAACACGAAAAATCGATAAGCAACATTAAAGGTAGATAAGCAATCACCAATCTTAAATTAAAATAGAGAGGCTGAACAATTCGCGATGATTCAAACCTAAGTACCCAAGTGTCACAATACAACAATAAACGAGTACGTATGCAAAAGTTATCAATGTGATTACCCTTGATAATTACTCGAGAACAATGGATGTACCAATGTCACAGATTACTGGCCGATGTCACGGGAAGTTCAGTCTAACAATAAAATTAACAATTAACACGTTTTTTACCAGAGCAGTAGGCCTAGCACGGGGATTGTTGTCTAGGGTAGAATAGAGAAAAATTACATCCACAAAATTCAAATTACATAAGTAAACTAGGAAATAAAGTGATCACTTTGTTATTTTGTTTATTTCTATTCTTTTAAGGTAAAGTAAAACAGCGAACAAGAAACCTTTACCTTGTTAGGTTGTTAGTTTTCGAGTTGGAGCAAAAATCTAACACGTGAAATAAAACAAAGAAACACCTGACTCGGTCCTCGCTTTTTCACTTTTTTTTGCCAAATATGAGGGCGAAGACCTACAAAATGTAGCTAAGAACCAAATAGGAGACCAGACGAGTATTTTGAGACCTAATTTATCAAAATCGCTTTAGCCGTTTTGATGCTTCGAGGTAATAAAGATTGTCCGCCAATAGAAACATGCGAAAACTCGCGAGCAAATAATTGGTTGTTTTCAAAAAACTAAAAACATACTTCAAATCTATAACTGCTTTGTAATAGTAAAACATATAAAGGGTAAAGTTAAACTACCCTTGGGAATAAAAATTGTATGGGACCACCAAACCATCCTCTATATACAACTGCAAAAGTATCATCCAAATCGGTCCATAAATGACGAAGAAATTGACGGACATAAAAAAACATACATACAGACGAACATAGAACCTCCTCCTTTTTACTAAGTCGGTTAAAAATACTTTAACGGTAGCAAGTGCAGAACTGTTAACAATACTACTAACTAACAATCAAAATATGTAATGGTCGGGTCACACGCAACAAAAAGTGAAAAAAAAAATTGTAACATCTTTCTAACAACGCATAACAATTTAATGTTACGCAAGTCTTATTTAAAACGAATGTTTTTGTAGAAAAAATGCTGGCCAGCTCGTTAAAGTTTTTCAAAATTAGTAGGTAAGCGATTAGACATTACACTGAATTCAAGAATCCAAGATATTTATGACACATTATGTGTCCAAAATGTGTCACATAAACAAAGACAATGTATGAAAAGTTTACTCAAACTGATAACAATAACAGAAAACAACAATATAACAGTAAAATAACCACTAAAACAAAAAAAACTTCAACAACGCACGGATCACTCTCATATACATGACTACTAGCTTCACCCGCGGCTTGGCACGCGTTTTTTGACATAAAATAAATAAATAATGCTGGACAATCCACACAGCATCATCTAGCCCCAAGCTGAGCAGAGCTTGTGTTATGAGTACTAGATGACTGATAAACTTAATACAATACATTACATAGATAGATATTTTTTATTATATATAGAAAATACCCAGAACACCCGGAACAAATATTTGCAGTTAGTACAAACATTTGTCCCAAGGCGGGAATCGAACCCGCAACCTTCCGCGTCGGAGGCGGACCTTCGCCCGCCGCGCCACATCGGTCGTCAAATAAAAATTGCCTAATATTTTATTCCACGTCAAGATCTTTACGTGTGCAAAATTACAGCCTTATCCATTCTGTAGTATGGCGTTGTCTTCAGCCAAATATATTTACATTATCGGTACAAACTTACGGCTATAAATATAAATTTTAAAATTATAAATAATGTTAGTAGAATACATAGATGGAAACTTGTACCGGGTTCTGAGAAGCAAGTAAAAAAACTTGTCTAAGCAAACACAGGACAAGATCAGATGTTTTAGTGGTAGATACAGGTGGCTGTAGGTACCGTCACCCACCTAAAAGAGATGAACAGATGTAACTCCAAAACCCCATGTACACAAAAAAGAGTCAGTGTTTAATTTTTAAGAATTTTACCTTTTATAAGTGTACATTTATTGTTTAAATATAAATGTTTTTGATTTGATTTGAAAACCGCAGAAATCGCTAAACTACTGCACTCCCTAAACTACTTAAACCCTCGATTCCAGAAAGCGCTGATCAAATACGATGTAGGTAAATAAAAAATAAACAAGTGTAATAACAAATCAGGATGAGACGATCTCGGTGGCCCAGCGGGCCAAAGTCCGACTGCGACGCAGAAGGCTGCGGGTTCGATCCGCTACGGGATAAATGTTCATACGATTTGCTGATATTTGTTCCGGGTGTTGTTTTATATGTATCAATAAAAAATATTTATATATGATGTGTAATGTATTCAGTATATCAGTCATCTAGTATCCATAACACAAGCTCTGCTTACATCGGGGATAGCTGATGCTGTGTATGGATGGTCCAGCACAAAATCCAAACTAATATTAAAAATTCTATCGTCGTATTCGCACTCACACCTTTTTTACCCATTCCTCCCACAGTTAGTGATAGACTTGGACAAGGACAAAAAGAAAGATGGACACACGCTAATTTTGCTTTGGAAAAGGAAGAAGGACTCTCGCCAATTTTGCTTTGGAAAAGAAAGAAGGACACACGCTAATTTTGCTTTGGAAAAGAAAGATGGACACACGCCAATTTCGCTCTGGAAAATCGCGTGCGAAGCCGAGGGGACTCGTAATTGTGATGTGAGAGCCCAGTCACATCACATTTACGAGTACATTATAAAATACAAAAGCAAAAAGGTTGTAAATGTTTGAGTGTAGTTTAAATCTTGACACCGAAACTGTGGAACGGATCGTGTTGAAATTTTGCATAGATGTAGTTCTAGACCTGATTAACATAAAGTTATGTAGTAATAATATATTTATTCTGTGATATATGCTACTTTTGTAACGGCAACATGCGTGCGAAACCGCGAGCGAGAGCTAGCTAATTTAAATTTAATTTAAGATTAAAAAACCGCCCTTTAAAATAGAAACCACCATAATAGCACATAAAAAGATATATTCACGATTTATGCAGAGAAATACCTCAATTATTGCATTTTTATGGCAAAACACGCTTATGTGTGGAGTGATAGTGAAAATATTATGACGATTGTTACTAACGTAGCAAAAAGAAAGGCAATTAGAGCATGTCGTGAAGTGTATTTATAATATTAAAATTTAAGTGGGTAGGTAAATGATAAGAAAATAAGATTAACCTACTAAGCCCTACTAATAATTCAAAATAAAAAAACAGATACTACGTAAAGAGATTATAATAAAAGCAACACAATATTAAAGTACAAAAAGGAAAAAAAAAAATTGATAATACTAAAAAAAGACCATAAAAAATAAAGCAATACAGTGATATAGTATAAAACTGAACCGATACGTACGATTATGTACAAAGTAGAACTGGGTTGGTAAAAGGAGGGCAACAAACCAAGCGTGGTCAAGCCAGTGTTATTAAAAACTGAGCCTTGACACACCGACTTAGGACATCATTTCGACAAAAAAGCGATCCATATTAATCCATGGACATCATTGTATCAGAGATATACTTCGATTAATATTTTTAATTTACGTAATGATTGACTACGTCTACCGAACCTTGGTTAAGTTACACGTATGTAAACTTAATCTAAAACCTGGGAGCAAATTCTCGCCAATTTATCACTCAATAATTATCAAAACACTGTCAAATTTGACAGTTCTGTTGATGTTTATCGAGTGAATAATTGGCGAGAATTGCCTTCCAGGCCTGAAGAGGCGAATAACTAGGAAACATAATAACATTTTGGTGTAATAAATTGTATTGTAAATTCGACAGAAAGTATTTAATGTCAAAATTCGATTGTCAATTGCTATTGGTTGGTTGCTTATTCACAGATACCATTAGTATAACGATATGGAAAAGTACCTTAAATAGGTACTTTTCATTCAGAAAAAGTAAATTCAATCAGAAAAAGTAAATTTCATTAACAAGAACCAGAAACGTGGGGCTTAGGTGACTACTAACGCCATTATCCATAAGCTAGAGGATGCGCCATTATTCATAAGCTAGAAGGTGGTTGAAGGGCAAAGGAGAGAAAGCTGGTAGGTATAAAACTAAAGGATAGGAAAACAAATACAAAGTGTTTGACATCAGTGAGAAAGTTAGAACTCGGGATGGACACCAAGAGCCGCAAAGAGACATGATGCAAGAAACACTTGAAGTGGAGACCATGGGGGATACAAAGACCAGTAGGACGGCCACAACTAAGATGGAAGAACGACATCAACAAGATATCAGGCAGCAACTCGGCATTCACTGCTCAAAGTAGAAGGAAATTGAAATGTTTGAAGTAGGCCTACCCCAGTATACTGGTTGACAAAGGCTACCCTAGTATACTGGTTGACAAAGGCTAGAAAGCAGAAGGAGAACCAGGAACAACAATAGTCTCAATAACGAACCCCTGGGCACTACGCATTTTTTTACCGAAAAAACAATAGTGATGCAGAAAACGAATAAATAAAAAACTTACATACTAAAACAGTATCTCAAGTTAGCGGCTGACGTGATGATGAAAAGAGGGGATCACTATCATGTTTTTAGTTTAAAGACCCATGTATCCTGTGTTCCCACAGTTGGTGGTCTATAACAATAAATAAATAAATGATGTCGATAAAAATAAAGATGAATATAAGATGAAGACCAAAGTATTAACATAACTAGTAGGCACTACTTGGCTAACCACATTCTATGTACGTTAGCAATCAACTGTCAGGAAATACATAAACGATGATTTTTATAAAGTTCCAGAACCAATAAACTCGTGATCATAGCACCAATAGTACTATTAGTGCTATGATCACGAGTTTATTGGTTCTGAAGCCTTATAAAAATCATCGTCATTCGCACTAATAATACAAGTACAAATATGAAAAGGAAAATTTTGTTTGTCTGCATTGACTGAACTATTGGTAGTCTTTGAAAATCTGTCACTCGAGCTGCATTATTCATGAGTGATATGGACAATATTGTATCCAGGTAAGCGAAGCCACGGGCGGAAACCAGTAGTTTTGTAGGGTTCCGTACCCGAAGGGTGAAAACGAAACCCTATTACTAAGACTCCGCTGTCCGTCCGTCCGTCCGTCACGTGGATATATCTCATGAACCGTAAAAGGTAGACAGTTGAAATTTTAAAATAATGTGTATTTCTCTTGCTGCTATAACATCAAATAATAAAAATAAAATAAATATCAAAATTAAAGGGGGCTCTCTCATACAACAAACGTGATTTTTATGGCTCTTTTTGCTCTTCATTTGTCAAGGTTGTATCTCTTGAACCACAATAGACACACATGAAACTTTCTATAATTAAGAAACACTTCAACTGTAATTCAAACAAATTTTAAAAAAAATTAAAATAAAAAATTTAAAGGGAACAAAACAAGTGAAAATTTGACGTTCTTTGAAAAAGTTCCCTGATTTTTACGGTACGGAACCCTTCGCGTGCGAGTCGACTTGCACTTGGCGGTTTTTTTTATACCACCGAGGTATGAAACAGGCATGCAGCCTGATGGAAAGTGGTTACCGTGGCCTAGGGACGTTTGCAACATCGGGACATAACACGCTTCAAATGTCTCAAATCGATAGGTACTAAATTTAGTCAAACTTTAGGAATCAAAAAAAACTCCTATATGTTTTTGTATTGTTTTTTATTTATATATTCTATTCAATAGAATAGACGACTGATGTGGCGCGGCGGGCGAAGGTCCGCCTGCGACGCATAAGGTTGCGGGTTCGATTCCCGCCTTGGGACAAATGTTTGTACGATCTGCAAATATTTGTTCCGGGTGTTCTGGGTATTTTCTATATATAATAAAAAATATCTATCTATGTTATATATTGTATTAAGTTTATCAGTCATCTAGTACCCATAACACAAGCTCTGCTTACTTTGGGGCTGGATGATGCTGTGTGGATTGTCCAGCATTATTTATTTATATTATTATTATTAATAACTGTTCTTAATAGTTCATTAAGCGTTTGGTTTGCCTTAGAGCGTACACTACGGGAAAATCCGTGACCTAAACTTGACTGACCTTGACATATTAGCAAACACAAACAAAAAAACGCCTATTTAGCGTCAAATTATTATAAATAGCAGAGCAGCAAAAAAATATGGATTTCAACCAGCAGCTATAAGTGTCCTACAAAACATACCTCCTAGTAGACTTAGATGTATTCGAGTGTATCACATTTCTGCGCTACACATTGGCTACATATTGATCATTATTATTATAAGCCATTGCTGTCTCACTGCTGGGCAAAGGCCTTCTCTTCTCCTTCCATGCGATCCAACGCTGCGACAGGCCGCGATGGAAGACGTGCCTGCAGCTCGTCACGCCTTCTCATCCTGGGTCTTCCACGTCGACTCTTAGCGTTGAGTGGAAGGCATATTGATTATGAATACAAAACAAAATAAAATTTAGCAATGAGCGGCGAAAATAGTATTATTGGTGCATTAAATAATGTAAGAAATTCAATTTGTGTTAACTTTAATATTATTGATAGTGTGTATCTAAGTCGCATAATCTATATTATATAAAAGAAAGTCGTGTTAGTTACACTATTTATAACTCAAGAACGGCTGTACGGATATCGGTGAAATTTGGCAGCGAGGTAGATGGTATCCATTCTTGTTTTATAAGTGTATTGATGGTGCAATAAAGTGATAATCTATCTAGCTATCTATCCCGGGGCCGGACATAGGCTACCTTTTATTCCGGAAAAAAGCGTGCGAAGCCGCGGGCTGCAGCTAGTATTTATATAGGCAAAACCATCGATATGTACATATGTCCTACGCACATATAACTCACTGGGCAAAACAAACATATTATTATTAGTATTAGATTTGAAAAATCTTTATTGACAAAGAAAATTACAATTTAAAAATAAAAACAAATTAGAACTAGTATTTACAATTGAAACAATTAAGCTAACTGCAGACTGTTGCAAACAATCTACAGGTAGCTCAACTGATCCGTATCAATAATTTAATTACTATAAATCAGAATAAACTCGCTGTGCCCAAAACTACACAAGATTAATGTATCTTTTAAAACGTATAACTTTCGTATAACGTATAAATTTCAATGTATACGCTTCTAAAACAAAATACCCAATGAGTTGAAAAAATTATCAATAAATAAATTCAAACAAATTGTCAGACATATCCTTTGTAAAAAGGCTTGCTACAAAATATCAGATGATATTCTAGAGGATAAAAAGCTAGGGACCAGTTTTGCTCCAACTCGATAACTAACAACCTAACAAGGTAAAGGTTTCTTGTTCGCTTCTTTACTTTACCTTAAAAATATTGAAGTTAACAAAAGATCAAAGTATCACTTTATTTCCTAGTTTTACTTATGTAGTTTGAATTTTGTGACGTGTCCAAGAGTTCTGTAAGGTCTAAAGGAAATAAAGCACTTTGAATTTCAATTTGTATGGCAACGGGTATCCGCTGCAGTTAGCTTAATTGTTTCAATTGTAAATACTAGTTCTAATTTGTTTTTATTATTGAATTGTAATTTTCTTTGTCAATAAAGAATGTTTATTAAATTATGTATGTCGCTATTTGTTGGGAACCGATTGATATTCCTATAAGTGTAAGTTTGCATAAATTATATTGACATGGTACTGTCATTATGTTTATTTCTATGAATTTTTCACGTAGTACGGGCACACCCGTAGCCATACGGATGCACACCGATGTTTACCCGCTGCTTTACATCTATACTATTATATTATATTATATGCGTCTGGTCGACGCGACGCGTGACCCGAGAGCGGGCGGGTATCTGGCGCAGCGCATCAGCATTGCCATACAGCGGGGCAATGCAGCCAGCGTCTTGGGGACGCTTCCGACTGGTATTGATATGGATCAGTTGAGCTACCTGTAGATTGTTTGCAACAGTCTGCAGTTAGCTTAATTGTTTTAATTGTAAATATCAGTTCTAATTTGTTTTATTATTGAATTGTAATTTTCTTTGTCAATAAAGGCTCTATAGTTAGATGAACCTTCGCTAACAGCGCTACAGAGGTCGAAAATTTGCATCATATCTTACCTAGTCGTTTACATTCGAAATGATGCCATCGGTATTCAAAGTATTACAACAACGTAAAGGTCACTGTTGTTGCATTACCAACAATAAAAACAAATACGGAAATTGTAATTTTTCGGTGAATTTGTTGTTGTATAATTTAATTATTTTTAAAAAAATAAACCTATTTCGAATTCCATATTATTTACACTTTTTAAATTTTGCGGGACGAATACTACTTCATCTTTCGGGAATAAATATATTTTTAAGGGAACATCCCGGGATTATTCGCTATATATCTATACTATATATATATATCTATTATGTATAGCGGAAGATCCAAATCGGTCTTATAATATGATGAGATAACTAAATAACATATATACAGCCGAACATAGTATGTATAACCTCCTCCATTTTTCGAAGTCGGTTAAAAAATAGTTTGACAAATTCATTAGGATTTGGGTGTTGCGTGAAATGTTGGTGTACTTCCAACACAAACAAATTCGTAGTTAACCCACGTACATTCATAATGAAATTAGAATTGATATAAGAATTTCAATAGTAAGAACAATATAAATAAATAATGCTGGACAATCCACACAGCATCATCTAGCCCCAAGCTAAGCAGAGCTTGTGTTATGGGTACTAGATAACTGATTTACTTAATACAATTAATTAATGAACATTGCATAGTAGAATTTTTTTGGCTATTAAGAGTTAAAATAGCGTGAAGTCGAAGTGAAATGAGAAACGAGAAGTCTTTGCTCAGCAGTGAGACACTAACGGCTGAAAATAAATATATAATACCTAATAAAGAAAGTTACTTTTCGGGACGAAAATTGATAGAATATATAACGACGACACAACGCTCAAAAAATTTAAAAAATATAAAAAATTTATTGACAGATTATAGAACGACGACACAACGCTCAAAAAACTTAAAAGGCATAAAAAATTCACCTAACCAAACACATTACAAATTAATATTACACAAACCTGCAATTATTAACAAAAGTGTAGGTATATATTTCCCAAACATAAATCCTAAAACTAGCAGGTACTTAAATTCACTATGATTGAAGTTAAAATACCATACCAAGTTACCAAGACACTTTCTGGTTTTAATAATCTTAAGATTTTAAAATACTTTAACATATAAATCTAAATTCACTTTTAGTTCCAAGCAAAAACCACGACCATCACTTTCAATTTTCGGATCTTAACCTTTTGACGCCCAACACGTAAAAAAACTGTCAAAATATAAAAAAAAAGAAACAACTCACTTATTTTTCTATTCCCCTTCGCGTAACCAAACATTCGCGCTAAACTGACGGCCATTTTGGAAAATAAATTCGAATTACAAACGCGATTTCAGCGCATTTCGTACCGCCGCGGCGCCGAGCGACTAGTGACTGGTGCGAAACGGGGTTTTGGACGAAATCTGCTTTTTTTAACACGAACACAGAATAAGTTGTACTTTGCACGATACAATACTCAGTTATCTGTTTGGTGGACGAAATCGGAACTAATGTCCGAATACTAACCATTTAACTTTTTTCACAAACAGAAACCGATATTGTATCAAAATTTCAAGTCATCTCAAATTATTGCGGAACATTGGCGTTAAAGTTACATAAATAAATAATGCTGGACAATCCACACAGCATCATCTAGATAGCACCAAAGTAAGAGCTGGTGTTATGGGTACTAGTTAACTGAAACACTTACATCGTTTCACTATTTACACTTACCAAATATATTGTTACCAACTTAATATATAAAACAACCAGACCCGGAACAAATAATAGCTGATCTTTGCCATTACGATTATATTTTTCTGCTATTTTCACACAAATATACCTACATCCATATTCAGTTCATGAGTGACATAACCAGATAAATAACGAGTTTTAAGTTTATTTTAAGCAACGTAAAAAAAATAAGTTAAATTCAGTTCGTTGTTGTTGACCTGTTCCTTTTTTTAAGTCGCTTGTAAATACTTGAAAAGTACCATAACGTTCCTTAAATTTAACCTTTTAAAGTCGGAAATATTGTCTGAAGAGCATATCTTAAAAAAAGTAGGTACGTTAAATATTAAATTCCTATTATCTGAGTTAGCTGACCAGTCAGTGTTCCAAATTTTTTGCTAGCTTTATGAACGATGATTAATTTGACATTAGTTATTTAAAAAACATATAGCACTCAGGCATATTGTAACGCTCTGGTATATCTACTTTATATAGTTTCACATAAGAATCTTTGCCGTTGTTTTGGAGACAACTTATTTAACACTTAGGCAAACTAACAAACTTTTTTTTGTAATTCTGTAAAGTTTCAATAAACGTCTTTAAAAATGATGTTACAAAAAATACATGTATCAGGGAAATGGAATAAAATCAGTGATTTCAACGTATCCGGGATTTGCTGAAGTCCCAGAAAAATAGATAACAATTTAAAAAAAAAAATAACACGCATCGGAGTCGAGATTAATATTTAACGTACAAATCGACACGGATTGTAAATTGTATATCAAATCACAAAACCCTAACCTAAAATCTAACAAAAAATATAATTTAACGGTTATTTAGATCTCTACTACTTGTAAATAAATAAATAAATATTGCTGGACAATCCACACAGCATCATCTAGCCTCAAACTAAGCAGAGCTTGTGTTATGGGTACTACGAGTAGATGACTGATAAACCTACTTTATGTGTATATAGTACTAGCCGCTGCCCGCGGCTTCGCACGCTCTTTTCCGAGATAGAAAGTAGCCTATGTCCGTCTCGGGATACCATCTATCTCCATGCCAAATTTCACTAAGATCCGTTCAGCCGTTTAGGCGTGGAAAGGGAACAGACACACAGAGTTACTTTCGAATTTTTTAAAATTAGTATGGATATATAATAGATAACTGTTACAATGAATACACATACATAGCTTTTTTAATATACTTACATAGAAGACACCCAGAACACCCGGAACAAATATCTTCTGATCGTAAATTGCGAAATTAAGAGGGCGGAAGCTATGATATAATATATGATCGACGTACAAAATCAAGATCGATAGATACAAGTTTGACATAATGAATAATTACATTAAAATTCTTGCAAGCAAAATTTAAATTCAAGGTCATCGGAAAACCAACAACTTATAATCACGTATTGATGTTCATGTTATAGATGTTACTACGTACATAAAGTTGGATAGTTTTTACTGTCAGCAAATGTATATTATCTAAATCTATATTGAGATTCTGTTTATTTATTTCTTGCAGGGACATCGGTAAGGGCCGGCTCCGCAGCAACATCAGCGGAGTCCCTCAAACGGCGAAAATACGCTAATGTTGACCGAGGTTACCTATTTGAGCCGTTTGGGGTTGAAACCCTTGGTCCTTGGGGACCTGGAGCACACGCCATTTATAAAGATATTACCAAACTTCTTGTAGAGTCGACAGGTGATCGGAATGGATGTTTTAAATTCTTTCATAAATTCATTGTTTATTCAGCTTGCTAAAGTAACATTAAATCTTTCTCCACACTTATATTATGTACCTAATCGTTTTGTAGAAACATCTTTTACTGTTTTATTTTATTTGCTATTTTAGATTACTTATTCACGAAAAAAAACACAAATTTGGCTTCAGTATCAATTATGGAGAACACTCCAAAATAAATTTTTAAATTCATAATTCATAATTCTTTATTGCACTAATAAAAAACAAATACATGTAAAACTTAAAACTAGAGAGATTATGGCAAAGGCGAGCTTAACCCTAAAAAGAGTTAAATTATATTCAATATTCAGAATCGGACCGGTTAGGTTTATTATAGGTATGTAGGTAAGAGGACCACCATTGACAGTCAATGGAGGTTCACTTACTATACAAAGTCAATGATTGACCCAGAAAATATCGAACAAAGCACACGGTTTAAAATTACACAATTTCACGTTTACCTTACAACCGAAATAGCAACGCTTGACAGTAATTGACTTGGTGGTTGGACGGATCCTTTCAAAAAGGGCTAAAGCCTTGAAGGTAGTTAAGTTAAGGCTGCGTGTACGGAGGACAGCAGGATTTTGATGATGATGACGATGTCCTGGCCGAATTTTGGCCTCGGCGGCCATTCGGCGTGTTTTTGACAACAACGCTGGTACAGTTGAATTATCTCCCTGAGATCCAAATCCGCATGCCCGGCGGCGCGCGGCGTGGCGATTATGGCATCACCCCCTGAGAGCCAATAAGGCAACAACTTCAGCAGTGGTAAATATTTTAAAACTTACGCAATCTAATCACAATAATAATTTAGTATTATTAAATGGGTATTTATCGCGTATATTCGCAGAGGCGGTAGCTACAGTACGCCAGTCGTCCCGTGACCACGAGAGTGTGTAAACCTGTTGAAACGTCGGGAAAAATAGGTAAATAAATGCGATAAATACCCGTTAAATAATACTTATTCAGCAGTAGTCTGCTACAGGCTGGTGGTATGTGTAATCTTCTATATATTATATAAGAAAGTCGTGTTAGTTACACTATTTATAACTCAAGAACGGCTGAACGGATCTCGGTGAAATTTGGCAGCGAGGTAGATGGTATCCCGAGGCCGGACATAGGCTATCTTTTATTCCGGAAAAAAGCGTGCGAAGCCGCGGGCTGCAGCTAGTACTTAAAAAAATTAAGTTTACCTTAGTTGTGGTCATTACGTTATCTACCTACCTCTCAAGATGCATGGCGCTCTAACATGGCTCCTAATATAGCTCCATCTGTGTTTGTTTTAAAATTCTCACATTTGTATTGGGATTGCAAAATAAATATAATATTACTTACTTGAAATACGGATCAAAGTCGCTTAGCGAACTATGGAAAGAGCTATGCTCGGAGTTTCTCTGAAGGATAGGATTTGTAACGAATACATCCGACGGAGAAGCAAAGCTATCGACATAGCTCAGAGAATTAGCTAGCTGAAGTGGCAGTGGGCCGGTTATATCTTGCGAAGAACCGACAACCGCTGAGTTCTCGAGTGGAGAACGTGACTCAGCAAAAGTAGTGTAGGACGCCCTCCGGCCAGGTGGGATGACGATCAGCGAAAGACTGCAGGCAGATGCTGGATGCGGCAAGCTGAAGACAGGGTGCTATGGCGCTCATAAGGAGAGGCCTATGTCCAGCAGTGGACTAAGATAGGTGGATGCTGATGATGATGATGATACCAGAAATACTTCTTGTGCTTGCAATAAATAAATAAATCAAGCTGAAGACAGGGTGCTATGGCGCTCATAAGGAGAGGCCTATGTCCAGCAGTGGACTAAGATAGGTGGATGCTGATGATGATGATGATGATACCAGAAATACTTCTTGTGCTTGCAATAAATAAATAAATCACGCTGAAGACAGGGTGCTATGGCGCTCATAAGGAGAGGCCTATGTCCAGCAGTGGACTAAGATAGGTGGATGCTGATGATGATGATGATGATACCAGAAATACTTCTTGTGCTTGCAATAAATAAATAAATCAAGCTGAAGACAGGGTGCTATGGCGCTTATTAGCGGAGGCCTATGTCCAGCAGTGGACTAAGATAGGTTGATGATGATGATGATGATGATGATACCAGAAATACTTCTTGTGCTTGCAATAAATAAATAAATCAAGCTGAAGACAGGGTGCTATGGCGCTCATAAGGAGAGGCCTATGTCCAGCAGTGGACTAAGATAGGTGGATGCTGATGATGATGATGATGATACCAGAAATACTTCTTGTGCTTGCAATAAATAAATAAATCACGCTGAAGACAGGGTGCTATGGCGCTCATAAGGAGAGGCCTATGTCCAGCAGTGGACTAAGATAGGTGGATGCTGATGATGATGATGATGATACCAGAAATACTTCTTGTGCTTGCAATAAATAAATAAATCAAGCTGAAGACAGGGTGCTATGGCGCTTATTAGCGGAGGCCTATGTCCAGCAGTGGACTAAGATAGGTTGATGATGATGATGATGATGATGATACCAGAAATACTTCTTGTGCTTGCAATAAATAAATAAATCACGCTGAAGACAGGGTGCTATGGCGCTCATAAGGAGAGGCCTATGTCCAGCAGTGGACTAAGATAGGTGGATGCTGATGATGATGATGATGATACCAGAAATACTTCTTGTGCTTGCAATAAATAAATAAATCACGCTGAAGACAGGGTGCTATGGCGCTCATAAGGAGAGGCCTATGTCCAGCAGTGGACTAAGATAGGTGGATGCTGATGATGATGATGATGATACCAGAAATACTTCTTGTGCTTGCAATAAATAAATAAATCAAGCTGAAGACAGGGTGCTATGGCGCTCATAAGGAGAGGCCTATGTCCAGCAGTGGACTAAGATAGGTGGATGCTGATGATGATGATGATGATACCAGAAATACTTCTTGTGCTTGCAATAAATAAATAAATCAAGCTGAAGACAGGGTGCTATGGCGCTCATAAGGAGAGGCCTATGTCCAGCAGTGGACTAAGATAGGTGGATGCTGATGATGATGATGATGATACCAGAAATACTTCTTGTGCTTGCAATAAATAAATAAATCACGCTGAAGACAGGGTGCTATGGCGCTCATAAGGAGAGGCCTATGTCCAGCAGTGGACTAAGATAGGTGGATGCTGATGATGATGATGATGATACCAGAAATACTTCTTGTGCTTGCAATAAATAAATAAATCAAGCTGAAGACAGGGTGCTATGGCGCTTATTAGCGGAGGCCTATGTCCAGCAGTGGACTAAGATAGGTTGATGATGATGATGATGATGATGATACCAGAAATACTTCTTGTGCTTGCAATAAATAAATAAATCAAGCTGAAGACAGGGTGCTATGGCGCTCATAAGGAGAGGCCTATGTCCAGCAGTGGACTAAGATAGGTGGATGCTGATGATGATGATGATGATACCAGAAATACTTCTTGTGCTTGCAATAAATAAATAAATCAAGCTGAAGACAGGGTGCTATGGCGCTCATAAGGAGAGGCCTATGTCCAGCAGTGGACTAAGATAGGTGGATGCTGATGATGATGATGATGATACCAGAAATACTTCTTGTGCTTGCAATAAATAAATAAATCACGCTGAAGACAGGGTGCTATGGCGCTCATAAGGAGAGGCCTATGTCCAGCAGTGGACTAAGATAGGTGGATGCTGATGATGATGATGATGATACCAGAAATACTTCTTGTGCTTGCAATAAATAAATAAATCAAGCTGAAGACAGGGTGCTATGGCGCTTATTAGCGGAGGCCTATGTCCAGCAGTGGACTAAGATAGGTTGATGATGATGATGATGATGATGATACCAGAAATACTTCTTGTGCTTGCAATAAATAAATAAATCAAGCTGAAGACAGGGTGCTATGGCGCTTATTAGCGGAGGCCTATGTCCAGCAGTGGACTAAGATAGGTTGATGATGATGATGATGATGATGATACCAGAAATACTTCTTGTGCTTGCAATAAATAAATAAATCAAGCTGAAGACAGGGTGCTATGGCGCTTATTAGCGGAGGCCTATGTCCAGCAGTGGACTAAGATAGGTTGATGATGATGATGATGATGATGATACCAGAAATACTTCTTGTGCTTGCAATAAATAAATAAATCACGCTGAAGACAGGGTGCTATGGCGCTCATAAGGAGAGGCCTATGTCCAGCAGTGGACTAAGATAGGTGGATGCTGATGATGATGATGATGATACCAGAAATACTTCTTGTGCTTGCAATAAATAAATAAATCAAGCTGAAGACAGGGTGCTATGGCGCTTATTAGCGGAGGCCTATGTCCAGCAGTGGACTAAGATAGGTTGATGATGATGATGATGATGATGATACCAGAAATACTTCTTGTGCTTGCAATAAATAAATAAATCAAGCTGAAGACAGGGTGCTATGGCGCTCATAAGGAGAGGCCTATGTCCAGCAGTGGACTAAGATAGGTGGATGCTGATGATGATGATGATGATACCAGAAATACTTCTTGTGCTTGCAATAAATAAATAAATCAAGCTGAAGACAGGGTGCTATGGCGCTCATAAGGAGAGGCCTATGTCCAGCAGTGGACTAAGATAGGTGGATGCTGATGATGATGATGATGATACCAGAAATACTTCTTGTGCTTGCAATAAATAAATAAATCACGCTGAAGACAGGGTGCTATGGCGCTCATAAGGAGAGGCCTATGTCCAGCAGTGGACTAAGATAGGTGGATGCTGATGATGATGATGATGATACCAGAAATACTTCTTGTGCTTGCAATAAATAAATAAATCAAGCTGAAGACAGGGTGCTATGGCGCTTATTAGCGGAGGCCTATGTCCAGCAGTGGACTAAGATAGGTTGATGATGATGATGATGATGATGATACCAGAAATACTTCTTGTGCTTGCAATAAATAAATAAATCACGCTGAAGACAGGGTGCTATGGCGCTTATTAGCGGAGGCCTATGTCCAGCAGTGGACTAAGATAGGTTGATGATGATGATGATGATGATGATACCAGAAATACTTCTTGTGCTTGCAATAAATAAATAAATCAAGCTGAAGACAGGGTGCTATGGCGCTTATTAGCGGAGGCCTATGTCCAGCAGTGGACTAAGATAGGTTGATGATGATGATGATGATGATGATACCAGAAATACTTCTTGTGCTTGCAATAAATAAATAAATCAAGCTGAAGACAGGGTGCTATGGCGCTCATAAGGAGAGGCCTATGTCCAGCAGTGGACTAAGATAGGTGGATGCTGATGATGATGATGATGATACCAGAAATACTTCTTGTGCTTGCAATAAATAAATAAATCAAGCTGAAGACAGGGTGCTATGGCGCTCATAAGGAGAGGCCTATGTCCAGCAGTGGACTAAGATAGGTGGATGCTGATGATGATGATGATGATACCAGAAATACTTCTTGTGCTTGCAATAAATAAATAAATCACGCTGAAGACAGGGTGCTATGGCGCTCATAAGGAGAGGCCTATGTCCAGCAGTGGACTAAGATAGGTGGATGCTGATGATGATGATGATGATACCAGAAATACTTCTTGTGCTTGCAATAAATAAATAAATCAAGCTGAAGACAGGGTGCTATGGCGCTTATTAGCGGAGGCCTATGTCCAGCAGTGGACTAAGATAGGTTGATGATGATGATGATGATGATGATACCAGAAATACTTCTTGTGCTTGCAATAAATAAATAAATCAAGCTGAAGACAGGGTGCTATGGCGCTCATAAGGAGAGGCCTATGTCCAGCAGTGGACTAAGATAGGTGGATGCTGATGATGACGACACTTGAAATACTTGTTGCGCTTGCAATAAATAAATAATCCTGGATAATTACGTACGTACTTCACGTACACTTCTTAATCGTATCTAACCCGAGGAATGTAACGTTGCACAGATCCTAACGGGTTTAGGGAATGTTAAAATGTATAATTTGGATAATTAGGATAAAGCTATTTGCAACGGGATATTTACCATGATTTGAGTATTGAGGTTTCCAATATTTCCGCACAGTTTCATGCGCCATGATCACGGAATAACTGAAGGCACTGAGTGAGTTTTTATTTGCAGACATGCCGATCTACCTTCAGTTTTTGTCTTTAGCTACGAACCCTTGCCGTTACCCCTACCACCGGTTTCATTATAGAACGCAACTCGATCAAAGTCAAAGTCAAGTCAAATTAAAAAACTCTTTATTTTAATATATACAATAAATGTATACTTAGAAAAGATCAAATTTTTAATAATTAAACACTGACACGGAAATAAAGTGATATTTTTGATTTCAGTCGCTTCGGTATGTAGACTAAAGTAAAGAAGCGACGAAGAAAGAAGAAGAAGCCTGTTAGTTAGTTGTTATTTTTCGAGTTGGAGCAAATCCTGTCCCAAGCTTTTTTATCCTCTAGATTGTCTAGATAATCTGATATTTTATAGTAGGCCTTTTTACACAAGAAGGGTTTGACAATTTGTTTGATTTATTTACTGATAATTTTTGCAACTCACTAGGAGTTTTGTTGTACATTGCCCTTTAAAGATACATTAATTTTGTTTAGTCTAGTTGTGAGCACAGCGAGTTTATGTTTATTTCTTGTATTCAACTTATGTACATCGCTATTTTTACGACACAACACTAACGGTATCAGAACGCGGCCCAATCGGCACATCACTTCTTCGGTTTTTACACATTCTCACCACAGCGTTCCAGGTTCCGGATAATTGGAAACCTTCTCAGTTGAAGTTCCTGTGTTAATAACCATGATAGAATGAAAAGATTTAATTAGGATAAGTTTAAATACAAATACAAAATACAATTCACACAGCAACTTTGCGTTGTTGAAGTTTTGTTTTTTATTGTTACCTTGCTGTAGTCTGTTATTTTCAGTTTTTGTTAAGTTTTCACACGTCTTTGCTTACAAAAAAAATCTTGGAACCGAGTGCCTTCAGCATTGACCTAATTCTTAAAAATAATCAACAAGTGTGAACCGTTAAATCTAAATGATGCATGAAAACACTTTTCACGGTAATATTATGAAAGAACAACCTTGGGAACTATTGCTAAATACTTAGTGAACTTTTAGTGGAACACACACGGCCACTCTGATATTTTGTTTGATTTTTAAAGTTCTTTATTTAACACAAAAGTTTTACATGCGTATATTAACTATACACTGTTTAGAACCTAACTAAGTACAAGATAATTAATAAATAACTCAACAAGCTAAAGACGCCTTAAAAAGTTTTTTGATGAAATTTCTATATAAATCATTAACTAATAAAATTACACAAAAATTTTAACCAGAACTTGCGTGCGTACGTACGTAGTATGAGCACTTTGTGTAGCGCGCATTTTTATAGAAGACTAGCTGCAGCCCGCGGCTTCGCACGCTTTTTTCCGGAATAAAAGGTACCTATGTCCGGCCCCGGGATACCATCGACCTCGCTGCCAAATTTCACCGAGATCCGTTCAGCCGTTCTTGAGTTATAAATAGTTTAACTAACACGACTTTCTTTTATAAGTATATATAGATATTGTCATGTCACTGATACAAAATTAATGTAATTGTTTTGAAAAAAACTGAAAACAGACTTTAAATTCCTTATTATTTACAATGTTGATAAGTTTTGCGGGACTAATAATCCCTCGGAAATAAAAAAAATATAGGACCATCTTGGAATCAATCTATACAATAGCAAAATAATTATTAAAATCTGTCTATGGAATTTGGATCCGGTTTTTATTTTTTCAAAACAATAAATAAATATATAAATAATGCTGGACAATCCACGCACCATAATCTAGCCCCAAAGTAAGCAGAGCTTGTGTTATGGGTACTAGATGACTGATAAGCATAATACAATATATTACATAGATAGATATTTTTTATTATAAATAGAAAATACAATCAAATGATTATAATATTTAATTGACTACATCATGATGGATATTGCTAAAGGAAGTTAGAAAAGTTATGCATACACAGTATTGTAGGTAGGTGGCATTGCAAAATCTAATAATAGATACCTAATGTTCCGGTTTGTAAGCATAAACTAGGGAAATTAGCTATGCAGGGTTGCCAACATACGCTTTATTATTTTATTTTTTTGTATTAACAGCTGTAATACTTTCAATAAATGAATGAAATGAACATTTGTTGCTTTCTTGTAAAACGCCTAATTTAATTCTTATATTTTTCACTTGATTCTTATTTTATAAACCGGATAGGACTTGTTGACGAAGAAGAGGTCACACAGACATCGCAATATCACGATTTGTTGGCGGGTATACAATACACATTGCTTGTCAGTAACAAATCTTCATGCAGCAATTGTGTTTATGTTTAAAAAGGCTTTATTTTTCATAAATTGTATGTCCATTCCAGTCTTAAGAGGACACAATGCGCGCCATTTTGTGTAAAGGATAGCCATAATATTTCACGTTCATAGGAGCGGGACAGAGCATACGTTTTAAAACGACGTCGTAAGATCAAAAATCAAGTTTTTGCTTATAAGAAAACAACACAACTTATGAAGAAACTGGTTAAAGAAACCAAATAATTAGTAATAAAATAACTAATAACCTACGAATAAAAACATATTTCATTTCAATAGACCGCAGGGTTCCTGAGATCTCGACCAAATTATGTACGAAACAGTGCACTTTCATGATTAATTTTTATCGTATTTTTTTTTTCAAGATTGTGTTTTCACATTCAAGGAACTAAACGTGAGTACTGAGATCTAGTTTGACAACCAAACCAGTTTGCCCTTTTTATTTGGGGCTGTCAAATTTATGTGTCATAGACCGTGCTTATTTTTTCATGACATCCCCATAAAATCCTCTCCTCTCCGCAAAAGATCGCCGCCATTTATCAAATGTTTGACAATTTGACAACCCTAACGTCTTATATAATACTTCATGCAAGAATTCCTACGATAGGTATTTTCAATCATACATAATGTAATATTAGGTAACTTTGTTTTGTGTCCTTCCAAGGTATCTGAGGCCGAAAATAGAACTACATTCGACTCTCATTCAACGAGACAAGAAAACCTGAACAGGCGAAAGGCATCTGTTGATAGCACATATAAACAGATGCCTTTCGCCTGTGCTATATAAGAAATCAAATAATATCAGAAAAATTTGATTTCTTCTAAATTACCCGCTCTATATTAATAAATACAATAGATGCCTTATTCTATATTATCATATTGAATATGGCATCTGAAGTTTTAATAAAAACTTCAGATGCCATAGATGCCAAGTTTGATTAGAGGAACAAATACTTTGCATGATTGATCAGATTGATCAGTCTAGCCATATTTACCGTTAAAATTTATTTTCTGATTGGTACATCTGGAGGCCAAGCACAGGGCCTCCAGATGTAGTCTAGGGTAGAATAGACAAAAATTACATCGTTTTGTCACAGATTCCTATCATAATTGAAGACGAAGGAATTAATTTCAAATATTCTGCGTATTCTATGACGACGTATGCCAACAGGTGCATGTACTAACTTTTAGTTATAATTAGAACTTAAGCTACCTATCTATGTACATTATTTGCAATTAATAAATTAATCTGAATCTATTCTACTGCTGTAGGGTCGCTGTCAGTTAGATTTATAATATCGTCAAACTTCTTGTAACAACCAGTACGTAACAAAAAAGATATGACGATTTAAAGATGAGATTTTAGGTGACTTTAGAAAAATTATATCTCCACAACCGTAACACTTAGGACATTGATTCTACCGAAGAAATGTACCCCATGACCCCCAACTCTTCAAAAAATTATGCGGTATACCAAACACCCTGTATATAGCAATCATGTCCTCCTAGTCGAATTTCGGCCATAGCGGCCAGTCAGACAAGCTATAATATATGTACATGTATTTTGTATTCTGTGATTATTTTGATTATTTGGTGTGCAATAAAGAATATTTGTATTGTATTGTAAGAACAGGACATATATAGTGCACAAGTGTAAGTGCAAACACAGGTGCACTCTTTATGCCCTCTTAGGGTGAGGTCTGGCGTAGGGGCGAATCTAACGGGTTTGGTTGTAGGCAAACTAGGCCTAGATATCAGGACTCACGAGATCTCCGTCGTAAAAAACTCAAATTACAAAAAAAATTAAAAAAATCTTTGGTTCCTCGAATGTGAAAACACGAATGAGAAAAAAAATACGAAAGGGAAAATATGTGCATTGTTTCGCACATAATTTGGTCGAGACGGGTTGGTCGTGGTCTCGTGGTCTATGGAAATGAATAATATTTTGATTCGTATTTTATTTATTATATTACTTATTACTAATTATTTGGTTCCTTGAACCAGCCTGATATTGTACTGATAGATCGGTTAGAACGGAGGGCGGTGCTCGCTGATGTCACCATACCACATGATGTTAACCTCGTTAAAGCTGAGAAAGATAAACTTAGCAAATATCTTGACTTGGCCAACGAGGTTGTCAGCATGTGGGATGTTGATTCAGCGACCGTCGTCCCGATAGTCGTTTCGGTTAACGGCGTAATAGCGAAGAGCCTCGATCAATATCTCAAAAGACTCTCGCTAGGAAGTTGGATCAAGGGTCAGGTCCAAAAGGCGGTACTCCTGGACTCGGCGCGCATCGTCAGGAAGTTCCTCTCTCTGCAGCCCTAGTCACCGGCCGCTTAAGGCTAGCTTCGCGGCCGGTGATTCACCGTTTTGATATATTTTTTACTGTAGACTGTACTGTATTTTTTACTGTAGTTTCATAATATTTTATTTTCAATAATAAAAAAATTATTTTATAACGAGATTTAAAATAAATGAAGTAAATAATAATAATAATAAAGTTGAAAAAACACTTCTCTATTACTTCTAATAATTGGCGATTTAATAGCAGCAAAAACATAAATGTACGCAAGGGCTATTCACAGATCGTAATTACCAGCAATAAATAGTTCTTATGACAATTATAATAATACTAGTTTCTGCGCGCGGCTTCGCACGCGTTGTTTCTATGGAAACATTTAAAAGTTATTTCTTTCCCATGGCAACTGATTTATGGGATAAAAACTAGCCTGTGTCACATTCCAGTCTTAGAACTACATCTATGCAAAATTTCAGACCGACCCGTTGTGTAGTTTTGGCGTGACTGTTGATTTCTTAGACAATGTGTGAATTTTGCCGCTATAACAGCAAGTACTTAATAAAAATAAAATAAATATCCAAATTAACAGGGGCTTCCGTACAATAAACGTGTTTTTTGGCTATTTATGCTCTTCGTTGGTCAAGCCTGTATCTCTTGAACCACAATAGGTGGACACATTAAACTTTCTATAAATAAGTAAAACTGTAATAACAAAACTTACTAAAAAAATAATAAAGTTCAAAATGTATTCGTGGAAAAATAAATAGATAAATAAATAATGCTGGACAATCCATACAGCATCATCTAGCCCCAAAGTAAGCAGAGCTTGTGTTATGGGTACTAGATGACTGATAAACTTAATACAATACATAACATAGATAGATATTTTTTATTATATTTAGAAAACACCCGGAACAAATCCTCCAAACAAGTGAAAATTCTTAGATTTACTTAGATATATTTTTTTTTTATGATTTGTTCTTTGAAAAAGTTCCCTGATTTTTACGTTACAAAACCCTTCATATACAAGTCGACTACTCGCACTTAGTGCTTTACTGTATTGATTGCTTGAGGTCGCTATATGTATTGCGAAGCTCAAGCCATAGAATCGCTCTACAGGTCCGACCAGATTATGTAACATGTTATATAACTTGTGTTATATGTATAACACGTCCACCACCCACCACATTATCATCCTCCTCACGTCGATATCCTCAGTGCTGAGGGCCGGGTCGGGATCTACATGTAGGACCTTGGAACGCACGATGTGTCTCCATCGGTGTCGGTCTTCAGCGCGGATAGCGTCGCTCACGCTGGTTTCCAGCGTTGAGCGGATTTGGTCACACCAACGCCACCACCAACGCGGGCTTTGTCCCAGAAATCTTTCTCCGTCGACCTTGCCGGTGATCACGAGTCTTTCAAAAAATATTCTGCCGCATTATAAAAAAATAACTATGTTTTATACATAGATCTAAGTGGAATCTGTAGATATGGTACATTCGTTCTCCCAGCGCTTAGTCAACAACTAGCCTGTGTTACAACTACACGCAAACACTCGCTCACAGTTACATTCCCAATCTTGTGCAATAATTATAATGAACAAACACGAGGGCATTGCTGTAGTCTTTTAGTCAGTAAATTACACTAAACTACGTCCTAGCAAACACGCGTAACACGATTGCCGCCGCCGCCGCGCCGCGCGCCGGTCCGACTATGACTGAGGTGGGTGGAACTAATTGCACCTAATTTGAGCCTTCTACTTTTAGAAGCTAGTACCCCATCTCCTCTTTTTTACTTAGATCGATGGTTTTAACCTGTTTTGTTACTTTAGCTTGACGCATATAAAGGTACCGTGCACCTATTCTTAAATACATAGTATTTAAACTCAAAGGTTACGATTACAACCATAGCAGCGCTTTCAGTCACAACAAATCGCGTAAGCCACTTAACTGAATAATGGGATAATTTTATTGTGAATCATTAGTGATTCACGATTAATATTTATAACTAGCGCCTGCCTGCAGCTTCGCACGCTCTTTTCCGAGATGTAAAGTGGCCTAAGTCTGTCCCAGGGAGACAGACTTCTATCAAATTTAATAATTATGGCGCTACCCCGACCCCCAGTAGCGCCGCCATTTATTTTATCTTATTATTACGTTAAACAAAGCAATTTTCAAGAAACCATTGAGCAGTTTGTGACACTTATCATAAGCTTTTTTTATTGCCTCTGCAATAGTTTATGCAGAGACGCGAAGTTGCTCTTGGTGGCCACCAAACTCTGTTTTCGCATCTCTGTCTAAACTACGACGTCTTACGCCGCCGCCGCCCCGGTCCGACTATGACTGATGTGGGTGGACCTAATTGCGCCTTATTTGAGCTCTTTCGAGAGGCTAGGACCTCATCTCCCTTTCAGGCTCCCTTTTTTGCTTAGATCGATGACTATTAGGTACAAAATATTTGCTTTCGCTAGTCTTTTTTCACCTAGCCCCAAACTAAGCAGAGCTTGTCTTAAGTGTAGGTGATATACTTATATGATTATGTTCTAAAAAAGGTTATTTTCCGTAGTTACTAACAAAGCCACACGTCAGTATGCCACTTAACTGTCATATTATGAAGGTTAGGACAGTTTCTGATATCTGTGGCAGACAGTTCAAGGTATCTTCCTATTATACATAGAAGTGTTCTTAAGGAATATTGTTGGCACTTATTATAGTAGGTATTCAACAGCTTGCATAAATTAGTAAAATCTTTAATAATAAAGAAAATTACAATTAAATAAGTAGTATTTACAATTGAAACAATTGAGCTAACTGCAGACTGCTGCAAACAATCTGCAGCTCAACTGATCCATATCAATACCAGTCAGAAGCGTCCCCAAGACGCTGGCGCATCAGCTGTCATACAGCAGGGCAATGCCCCGCTGTATGACAGCTGATGCGCTGCGCCAGATACTCACCAGGTCTCGGGTCACTCGTCGCTTCGACCAGACGCTCAAATATTTTTTTTAAAAACCCGAGGTCCTCGGTACCCCTCGGACCTAGGGTCTTGACACCAAGGGGAGCAAATGCTGAGGCTCTGTCGAGACCTGATATTTGCGCCTCATGAGATCCTCTAATAAGTCGACAAGTAATGTAGTATATTAATTTAAAAAATAAACAACGAGAACACTTTCACTCAATATACTTTGCTGGAGGAAAACTCTTCTCAAGGTAAGCTTTGCAGGAAGGACAATCTAGCCTCGCCTTGATCCAAGAGCCTTGGGTAGCCAACACTCAGGTTTTGGGACACGACGCTACCGGTAAGATTTTAGTAAATAATAATGGCACAAGGCCCAGAGCATGGATAATTTTCAATAACAATGCTAATTTTTTGCCTATCACAGAGGTATGTAACGACGACCTGGTTGCCGCTTTTGTCGATCTCAAAGGATGGAGTGGGACGAGGGTAATTGTGTGCTCTGCCTACTTACCCGGAGAGAGAGACAACCCAACGGGTGATCTGGCGAGGGTGATCGACTACGCCACCCAGAACAACGCCGAACTTCTCGTTGGTTGCGGTGCCAACACTCACCACTCAACTTCAGGGAGCACGGACGTCAAAGCTAGAGGTGAGTTACTTTTTGACCTTCTTTTAGCTAACAATCTAACCACTCTTAATATAGGACGCGTACCGACCTTTGTAACTCGGGTTAGACAAGAGATTCTGGACATAACTTTCGCTACTAACAACCTTGCCAGGCAGATTAACGGCTGGCATATTACCAACGAAAACTCCATATCCGACCACAAACATGTCAGTTTTGAGATTAAGGCCTCCCTGGACTCTCAAATCGTAACTTATAGGGACCCTAGGGCAACCCTGACTGGGTTGTCATTAAAGACAACCCGGTCAGGGTTGTCTTTAATGACAAACTAAGGCTAAAGCTCGAAGACTGTCCTAAAAGTATCAAATCCCGCGACAGTCTTGAGATAGCTGTAGCTGTCCTTACAAAAGGCATCTACATTTACTGTACGGCCTATAAGGAGAGCTGCCCGCTAAAGTCCAAGACCACAAAGCGACAAGTCACATGGTGGAACTCACGCTAGGTAAGCTAAGGAGCAAAACCAGGAAACTTTCCAATAAGGCTAAAAGGACTCGTGAATGGGAGGCCTACCACAAAGCCTTAACGGAATACAACATAGAGATTAGGATGGCCAAGAGGGCATCTTAGAGGAAGATCTACGAGGAAATTAAAAGTCTGCCTCAAAGAACTAGACTTCACAAACTGCTCTCTAAAGCCAAAACTAATCAAATAGACCTCCTTACGAAAAGGAAACTCTAGAGTTGCCGGCTTCGCCCCACTTCCCCGGTTCGCAGGATAAAAGCTCGCTCCGAACGCCACCTGCCAACCCCTACAAGCCTCGGAACGAGGACTGGAACAGAGCGGCCAGGTAAACACAAATATCTAAGTAGAACTATAGCGCTGTAGCTTCAACTGAGCACTTAAGAATAGATGATGCCGGTTCTGAGAACTTATAAAATGTTTACTGAGAGCAAATAAACAGGTTTCTTGGACTTTGGTCTCTGCTTTGGTCACATCGCTGTTCTTATATTAAATTTGTTTTTGTTTTTCTAACATGGTGTAATAAAACCTAGAGAAGTTTTAATTCTATACCTACCACTTACGTAAGGTACATACATTATACATATCTTACATTACATACACTTACAGTCTTACATACAAAAATAAGGATAAAAAAATACAAAAATGAAGGTAATAAACCGCTAAGTGCGAGTCGACTCGCACACGAAGGGTTCCGTACCGTAAAAAACAGGCAACTTTTTCAAAGAACATTAACTTTCACTTATTCGGAGACCCCTTTAAATTTGCAACTTTATTTTATTTTTTATTTGTTTATTTTATTATTTATTTTTACAGTTGGAAGTGTTACTAAATTATAGAAAGTTTCATGTGTCTACCTATTGTAGTTCAAGATATACAGCTTTGACAAATTAAGAGCAAATCAGCAAAAAAAAAACACGTTTTTTGTATGGGAGCCCCCTTTAATTTTGATATTTATTTTATTTTAATTATTTGTTGTTATAGCGGCAAGAGAAATACACATTCTCTGAAAATTTCAACTGTCTACCTCTTACGGTTCATGAGATATAGCCACGTGACAGACAGACGGACGGACAGCGGAGGCTTAGCAATAGGGTTCCGTTTTCAGCCTTCGGGTACGGAACCCTAAAAATACAAAAATTAAGATAAAAACAAAAATTGTACAATTAACAAGCTATTAAAACCCTGACTGATAATTTGATATCAGTCGACTTGCTTAGTAGGTATTATTTTTAACCGTCTTCGAGAAAAGTAGGAAGTTTTATGTTCGTCGATTACTCCGTCAATAATGGACCGGTTTTGGAAATGATTTCGCTATTGTACAGATAATGATCCCGAGGTGGTCCCATAAATTTGATTATTTTAAATAAACTAGAAACCGACTAAGAATCCCTTAATTTTACACTAATTTAAGTTTTGCGGGAAATATATTAATCCCTCGGGAATTTTATGGGACCACTTGGGGATCATTCCTATACAATAGCGGAATAATTTTTAAAATCGGTCCATAATTGAAGGAGAAATAGACAGAAATATGTACATAAAAAAAAAACGGTCGAACGTAGAAACTTTTAAGTTACTAACTGATGTTTAGCCACATCATAATATCATTGAACGTTGATAGTTCAACAATCTAGGCAATCAATTGAATTTCAACGTTTTACAAACGGCCTAGCCAATCAACAAACGGGCTGATTCTACGATCCGGCTGCGACATGTCTATAAACCGGTACAAAAACAGTTTAAGGCCAACATCCTTTTTCTTGACATTGAAAATTATGTTTTTAATCGAGAAAAAACCTGATTTGTTTCATAAAAACTTGACTTAATTCATTAGAAATACAGCCAAACCAAGGCAGGTCATTCTAATTTATGTGGGAAGTGATAAAGGACAAGATAATATTATGAAAAAAAAAAAATAGATGCAAGCTAGTTTTTTGAAATCGCGTCCGCCATTTTGAGTTTTACGATGTAAGATAGTACTTGCGAGTATTTCTGTAATCTGTGCTTATGTGCTCAAGGGGGCTTCCATACTATAAAAAAAAACTATCATGACTGCTTGTCAAATACTTAAGGGGGCTCCGCGTAAATTTGCATTACTCTGTCCTCACCGTTTTATAGATTTCTCTGCAACTCCTGTGAAGGTTAAAACACACTCATTCTTTTTTTATTATATTTTGTGATTAGTTTTATTTTAAAATTTATCTACAAATAATCTTGTAGGTATATGTCTATATTTATAGCAGTCTTTATAAAATATGGCTAACATCTCCAATCATCAAAAAAATAAAAAAAACATCACCCCATCCAAAGGTTGCCTGGAAGAGATCGCTGTTAGCGATAAGGCCGCCGATTGTACCGCACTAGATATAGTTAGTATTAAGTTCTTGTTAAATCTTTTATTTATTGATAGTACAATAAAATAATAAGCTATCTAATCTCTAATCTGTCTATCACCCAAAAAGTATTGATGCTTTCTTAAGACGCAAATTATCAGTGAGCAGCTAGGTACGTACAGCATTTTGTAACGGATCTTGTAACAGCTACGCGTGGTAAAAAACACATCCACCTCCACCCCTACCAACCACCAAAACGCACCCTACACAAAATCACTTCAAATAAATCCCTAGAAACTTTATCTCGAATGTCACGGGCATCAGTCTGTGTGTATAATCGAAGTTTACATTTACATGCCTATCTGTGCACAATAATCCCTGGCCATGGGGTCATGGTGAACCACCTAGAGTTTTTCCCACATGACTTGACATCTGCACCACACATCCTACCTTGTCTTGACCGGGTTGGTACTGGTACTGGTTGTGTAAGTACATAGATTCTTGCTTTTAGATTCTAGATATTAGATCCTAAAGATATACATTTTTAAACAGTGGGGTGGGGACAGAATTGGGCTCTTGTCCGCGGAACGGCCTTAAGGCTTTGAAGTAATATACATTTTGTGATAGTTTGAGCATAAAAAAAACGCTTAAATAAACCGCCAAGTGCGAGTCAACTCGTACACGAAGGGTTCCGTACCGTAAAAATCAGACAACCTTTTTCAACGAAAGTCAAATTTTCAGTTGGTCCCATTGAATTTTCAACTGTATTTTATTTTTAGTATTTGTTATTATTACAGTTGAAGTATTACTTAATTATAAAAAGTTTCATGTGTCTACCGATTGTAGTTCAAGAGATACAGCCTTGACAAATTATGAGCAAAAATAGCCAAAAAAATCACGTTTGTTGTATGGGAGCCCTCTTTAATTTTGATATTTAGTTTATTTTTATTTTTTGTTGTTATAGCGGCAAGAGATATACACAATAAAAATACAAATGTAAACTGTCTACCTCTTACGGTTCATGAGATATAGCCACGTGACGGATGGGCGGACAGCTTAGGCTTAGTAATAGGGTTCCGTTTTGTTTTTTCGGTTACGGAACCCTAATAATTGTTATTTTGAACGAATGCATTACTAAAACCATTGTTAGACGTCATTTGCGCCAGCAGCGCGTCATAATCCTGTCAAAAAGGTCTGAAAAACAGTTAAAAAGGTTAAGTGGATAAGGACCTAAAGTAATTATTAAAACAAAAAAAAACCCATTCGCGTAACTTGGGTAAAAAAACAACTGCACGGTTCTTTATTTATTAAGGATTTTTAATTTTGTATGGTAGTAAATAAATTATATATCTGTCTGTTTGTGTGTTTATTTACTTATCTATCAAAACTATACCAACGTCATCCGATTTACCCGCAACATAACACTCGCTGCACTATACCTACCTTACAATACAATGCAATACACTTCATTGAACACCACAAAAAAAAAACAAGAAAAAAATACAGGAAAAGACAGAATACAGAGTTGTAGAATGGGCCGGCCTTACTCGCGCGCAACTTTACACCCGCCAGACTACACCTACGTGAGATGGGTTCAACGCATGTCCTACGAGGAATGTCGCATCTTGCTTCTTAGAATGCGAAATTAGAGTTTTATTATTTGCTGTGGTTATCGAAGTAGATAGCTCTATGATTGCAATATTTTAAACCCTCGTCGCAACCAGCGTAGATTTTCTGTGTCATCTAGTAATAATGACACAAGCTCTGCTTATCTTGGGGCTAGATGATGCTATGTAAATTGTCCAACAATGTTTTATTTTTTTTTAATTTTTGCGGTGTGAACCCGCGGGCACAGCTAGGTTAAGAAATCTATTTGATTTCTTAACCTAGCCAATCACCAATATCCTTAAATTTTGGGATATGGTGTCGATTATGTTGTTTTAGAAATAGCTAAAATTAGGATTTAGGAATGTCAAATATACGAAAGCTATTCTATGTTTCAAAAATTAGACTGGCAGGTTTAAAATTAGGATGACAGATCTGAAACAACTCAACTTAGTTATAAATAGCTATAACCCTATTCTTTGCATTACATTTTAGCTATGATTAGAAACGTCTACCTAATTTTAGGAGGCATCTAATTTGATCATGATTAAAATTTATAGGCTAAATGAAAAAACATCAGGGTACTTACATAAAAGTTGACAGACTGACTGACTGACAGTCAGTCAGTTTACAATTTTCAAACACGTTCTAATTTTGCTATTTTTAGGATCTGTTTATAGAATACCATAAATTTTAGAATAACCTATTTTCGAAAATTATGAAATCGTAAAATTTAAGTTAGGAATCCTGTTTATCGAATACCATAATTTTTAGCTCAAACTAACTTAGAAAATTCAGAAATCGTCTAGTAATCCTAAAACAACAGAATCGACAACAATAATTAATTGATTTCATAGAAATCACCCCGAGTATGAGGGCGTACGCACTATCATAACCATAACAGCTAGTTTGTTCTATGAAAGCCAAGAACTGTTTAGGATTCCATCATAAATCGATCAGTAGAACCACTCTTAGGTGACTCAATAACTATTTTTCTAGGTTTCCTGCTCATTAGGTACCTAATTAATTTGCAAAGTAAATAAGGTTTCTATCAGTCTTAGTCATAGCATCTATATATTATTCTATATATTATTAATATTCAAGACAAGTGTGACTAGGTGGCTTCTAGACCGTCGTGATACATCATTGGCCACATCGTCACTTACCGTCAGGAGGCTGTGGTCAAACGAAGATCTATTCACGATAAAAATATCTTTATATACATTGAAAGTATTTCCTGTTTCGTTCATCAATCCATTCTAATAGTTATTGTGTCTGTTACCTTTTCACGCCTAAACTGCTCAACTGATCTTAATAAAATTTGGCATGGAGAGGGGTAATACCGCGGGGAAGGACATAGGCTATTTTTAGGGTTCCGTACCCGAAGGGTGAAAAGGCACCCTATTACTAAGCCTCCGCTGTCCGTCCGTCCGTCCGTCCGTCTGTCACAGGGCTCTATCTCATGAACCATAAGAGGTTGAAAGTTTAAATTTTCAAATAATGTGTATTTTTTTTGCCGCTATAACAACAAATAATAGAAATAAAATAAATATCAAAATTAAAGGGGGCTTCCATGCAAAAAACTTTTTTTTTTGTTGCTCTTTGCGTGTCAAGGCTGTATCTCTTGAACCACAATAATTAGCCACATTAAACTTTCTATAACTAAGTAACATTTCAACTGTAATAACAACAAATACTACAAATATAATAAAGTTGAAAACTTAAAGGGAACTCTGAACAAGTCAAAATTTGATGTTCTTTGAAAATGTTGCCCGATTTTTACGGTTGGAACCCTTCGTATCAAAGAGCGAGTCAAGTCGCACTTGGTAGTTTATTTAGCGTGCGAAGCTATTATTTATTTATTTACAACAAACACGTAAATATCCTTTACTTGTAATAAAATAAAATAGTAAGCGTGCAAGCGTGGTTAAAAAGTGATGCCCTCGGTACCTACCATAGGCTTCAAGGGGTTAAATTATTTGTCGAACACAATACACAATTATAGGTAATTCATTTTGTTTTCATGTTTATGGGAAAACCAAGACCAAGAAACGGAACATAAAAGATTAGGTGAGGCACGTACTTGTTTACAAACTTTTCACATCGAATGCGTTACAGTAGTTTTTAAGGTTGCGTAATCAGTGTAATCACAGAGTACTAATTTGGTAAGTTCTAGGTATTTTTCTTACCTACGCCGTCTGTCCGTATGTCCGTCACAGGCATTTATACTACACCTACTCCGTCCATGCATTTATTTTCTTTGACTGAATTAAAGAATGCAATATTACATAGACTCGTAATCTGACAGCTCGGTTGATATCGAAGCTCTCTGTAGTAGGTACCGATATTTTTCAAGTCGATAAATTTGCATCTCTTTTTTTTAAATGGGGAAGAATATTTTCCTTGCTCTATTGTGTGCACCAACCACGCTGAAGGGTGAGTCTATTTGACGTTAGTAACAAGAGGTGTCGTGATGTCTCCTTTTTCCATACAATTTGGTACAGCGCCTTTATCGTGCGGACAGGGAACTACACAAATCTCCATACAAAAAGGAGACGTCACGATCACGTCTCGTTACTTACGTCAAATAGACTCACTCCTCTGATCCATAACGCATAACGTTAAAGACTATTCAAGTGCCACGGTCTATTATTGTTCTTTCATGTTCAGTCCATCGCAAGGTTGCCTGGAAGAGATCGTATTTTCTATCTATCAATCTATATATAATAAAACTGTATGGATTGGAAGGTCTTTGCAGCGAGACAATGGTGTCAGTACAGATGTCACCAAAACTAAAATAAACTAATTTGACTGCACTAAAAATGTTTCCTTCCCTTTCATAATGATCGCAATAAAAAGGACGGCATTATTTTATTTTTTTACGAGCCACTACTTGCGGCTTCGCACGCGTTATTGGGAATAAAAAGAGCCTTTTTGTTACTCCATATCTAGATCTATTATGATGTGTGCAAAATATTAACCCGATACTTTCAATAGTCTTGGCTAAACGCAATTTGTCCTAGTTTTGGCGTTATCTTCGGCTAAAAATCCTCACAATGGCACAAACTTTTGCCTTTATAATTATTAGTAACATTGCTGTCATATTAGATTAGTTTAGTTTCAATTGACACCAATGGAATAGGTTACAATTACAATTGATTTAATAGATAAATTGTATGAAGTGTTACATAAATTTTTATCCACCCATGTTTTTAGTTTTCTGTTAAGTTTTGTTTTATTACCTACGTGCCTAAACTTGCGGCGAAATAAATGTTATTATAATCTTCTTTTTTTATGTTTATCTTTTACTTTTCATAAAACTAGATTATAATGTTCCTTATAATGTAGGTCCAAAGAAGCTTTATTATGTAATGTTTTGGAACTCTACTAAACTAAACCATAAGAGACGAAAATAACATAATAATATTACTAGCATAAGTTTCTCGTGTAAGTAACATGTTTGTTGTAAATGAGAAATAAAGATCTTTGAACTGAACTCTATCCACTTTAACCTCGGAGGAAGGCGCCAACGCACAAGTTGGCGTTGCGACACATTTTTTTAAACTTCTGCAGATAGGTAGCATCTTTTTAATTTTTTAACCGTGTAACCATTGTTTACGTCCCATATTAAACGATTTATTTATTTATTTAATCTTCAAAGCGAACTCAAAATTGTTGCGCCCTTACAGGGTTTATATGTTTATACCACTCTTAGGAGTGGTATAAACATATAAACCCTGTAAGTTTTATGTACTTAAATTCATACAGGTCTTAGGACCTGTATGAATTTAAGTACATTAAACGATATGAATATAAATATTCTATGAAGTACCCTCCGTTCGCGAGTTCGACTCACACTTAACCAGTTCACTTAACACTAAGTACTTACACCACTTCCTGAGGAACGCGCTGGTCAACTTAGCACACAGCTTGTCTCGGCCCTGCATATCGAAAGTCTAGATATCCAAATATAGACTCTAACCACTTGACACTAAACTCTCATCACTTTCACAGCACTTTTGAACCAAACGCGTTAATAATTCAATTGTTTTCGTATGTATGTTCAGACACGTGTTACCTCCACGCCGGTCGGTAATCAACTGACGTCTTGTTGAAGCAATGCAACCTGCGCGTGCGACAGTCCTGCGAACAAAAAGGAAAATTTTATAGGACCGTATTTAGCTAAGTTTATCAAGGATTCTAATACTTGGTAAAGTGAATTAGCTAAGGTTGCTCAAGGATTAACAATTCTAATTAGTGTAGAGTCGAAGCACGTGAGTCATTGAATTGAAGGAGAATGGTTGAAATTATTTTGAGGGCAGGTCAAGTTCTTCGAAGATGGCTCCGCGTCTGGTTTGACATACCTAAAGGTCGTTGTCATTCAGGTATCAAATAAATTTATATTTAATACCAGACTGTCCAAATGGCATCCCTTTTTCATCTTTTTTTCAGCATACATACTGCAAAAATAAAGCTTTATGTTTTCGAGGTTCATGTATAAAATTCGACATTCGTGTTAATGCATTTTATTTGTAATGGAGGTACTCATGGGAGTTTCTTCACGTGTGACATTAGAGTAGGTACCAACACTCAAGCCATTCTCAAGAAATATTTTTTGTAAACAAAAATACAATGTCCTCGTTTTGTACGAAAATGCTCAAATCTACAAGTAGTGCAAATTCTGTACAAAACCAGCAGCAAGAAAGTGTTTCGGTTAAGTATGGGAATCATGTTTACAAATATTGTATCTTGAGTTTGGCTAGAGTATAGAAGTAGGAAATATATACAAGTTCTCATGTAATGGAAATTAGTCATCTTGACCAGTATTTTAGTGACGCACACGTTGTTAGAATCTACCGCAAAATAGCTGGAGATATTCCTACTTAATAACGAGGCAAACAAAGAACAATTTGATTGTTATGAAATCTAAAACACGACTTAGAATCCCTTAGTTTTAAACTGGTTTTTAAGTTTTTCGGGATAAATTTACTTCAAATTCAAAGTGCTTTATTTCCTTTAGACCTTATCACAAAAATGAAATTTCATGAGGAAAACTAGGAAATAAAGTGATCACTTTGATTTTTGTTCACTTCAATTTTTTTAATCCTTCGGGTATCCAATTTTTAAGGACCACCTCGAGATCATCTTATTGTCTATAGTCTATCCTAAAGAATCATCCAAATCGATCCATAAATTACGGAGAAATCAACGCACTTAAAAACAAAAAAATCATTGGCGAATAGAGAACCTCCTCCTTCAATAAAAGTCGGTTAAAATGACGAGCTGTCAACAGGGGCATCGATGATCGCAGTAGAGGTGTTAGAAATACACAGAAGGTTGCTGCTGTTCTTCCTCTGGTAGGTTCCCTTAGTCGACTCATACAACATGCACGGACTGAGTTAGAGAGGTCGATTCTTACGCTTAAGAATCTCGATATACCTGTATTCCGTTCCTATTCCTGCCGAAACTCTTAGAAATGGCACAGGTCGTCATTGAAACTAAATGTTATCTACTATATAAAAATAAGTCGTGTTTTCCTTCCTGACGCTATAACTCCAGAACGCACGGACCGATTTCCACGGTTTTGCATTCGTTGGAAAGGTCTCGGGCTCCGTGACGTTTATAGTTACATAAAACG
The DNA here is from genome assembly GCA_963662085.1 of Eupithecia inturbata. Lineage (NCBI taxonomy): Eukaryota > Metazoa > Arthropoda > Insecta > Lepidoptera > Geometridae > Eupithecia > Eupithecia inturbata. The sequence goes on along the minus strand of OY759206.1, from coordinate 2,328,036 downwards.
AAGCCATCTGGTGGCGAAACGGAGTTCGCCGGATTTGCTAGTAATGTATAAATGTGTACCTAGTTCCTATGGTATTTTTTATTTTTTACCTTAGATTAATTAACATAAGTTACCAAGATTTAGCATCGCCTTAAGGCTAAAAAAAACCTGTAGTGATGTTGTTTCTAAATAAATATATAAATATTTATTTCATAGCAATACGGTAAACAACCCGTTGGCTGTGGCGGTGGCGGCGCACGAGTCGACTCAATCCGTGGATGTCGTAAGATCCAGAGGGTGGGTGGGCAGCAGCTTTCTTCTGTGTAATTTTTTTACAAGCATTCACAGAATATCGGGATTTTCTTTGTGTCCTTCCTCCTAGGGCTCACCTCACGTCCTTCCTTCTAGAGCTCACCTCACAGGAGGGATAGTATGGGTTAGTATGTTGTTTGTCTCATAACTATTCCAAACAAAGATCCGAAGTACAGCTTTCTGCTTACGACTTTTCCACAACTCCCATTTTTGAGCACTCATTCACTGGACTATCCATAATAATGTTATGAATTCGAAAGTAACGTCTTTCTGTCTGTTACCTTTTCACGCCTAAACGGCTGAACGGATCACAATTAAATTCGGCAGGGAGGTAAATGGTATCCCGGGGACAGACATATGCTTCTTTAGAAGTGCGTGCGAAGCCGCGGGCAGCAGCTTGTAGGTACATACGTCACACATCACGTCAAAAGAAGGTCTCAATAACATACTTAGTACCATTATTAGATAGATAGATAGATAATGCTTTATTCATCACCTTATAAAACAGTTAATACTCATTAAACATAATGTAGGGAACAGCAATGGAACTGGCGGCCTTATCGCCCATTATTATTATTAATCAAACCAATCATTATTTTTATTTCAAACTAATATTTTTCTCACATCCTAACCTACACAAAATCTTGATAACCTTGGCATTTTGACTGACCACATAATGAGGGCATTAAAAATACACAAATATCCGGTACTTTATTAACAAATAGGTATTGTAAATATCGGAATGTATTAAATATACATGCACAAAAAAATATGTTTGGTTGCAAATTTTGGAACTCGCTGCCGGCTTCTGTTTTTCCAGCAAACTACAAACTGGGTTTCTTCAAGACAAGAGTGAGGGTGCTTCTATACCTTGTGATACCTCGTCAGCCACATTGTCACTTACCATCAGGTGAGAGTGAGCTCAACCAAAGGTCTATCACGATTTAAAAAAAATACGAAGCGCAATGCGCCCCATTTTGTGAAAAGGAACGGGACAGAGAATATTTTATTGGAACGGTGCGTTAGCGCAAAAGTCAAGACTGCATATTTTGCTTCAAGTAACCAAATAATTAGTACTTAATAACCTACGAAACAAAATATAAATAATTTCAATAGACCGCAGGGTTCCAGAGATCTCAACCAAATTATGTGCGAAACAGGGCACTTGCATGTTATTTTTTTTTCTCAATTGTCTTTTCACGTTCAAGGAACGACAGAAAATATGTAATGAAAAAATGACCAGTGGGATCCCGTGAATACTGAGATTTAAGCCCAGTTACAGTTATTATAACCAAACCCGTTAGGTTCGCCCCGTAATATGCCATGCCAAAAGCACAACACTGTACGCGGAGAGCAATTTATTCAAGGCTAGTTTTTATGAAAACAAATCAGAGCATAAAAATAGTACATAATCCGTATAAAATAATAAACATAACCTGATATCTGTCCTCGATAAAGGACAGTTTTGCGATAAAATTCCAAGACCTCGCTTCGCTCGATCGTTATTCCAACGTGGTAGTCATCAAGTCATGACATAACAACAATGCAATGAGTAAGCGGAAAGAGCTAGCAATGTGCTGCATACCTAGACAATACTGCAACTTTTTTATTACCTGCGAGGTGTGTGTTGTTTTTTGTTTTATATTTGTGGTTGACGGACTCTTTTTGTTACCTCCAAATCGCCAATCAAATCGGCTAAAGCGAAACCTCAAAAGTGCGCGCAGTACCCAAGAGTCCGCACATTCAAAATATCGCGCACTAATTCACCATTCACACCAACTTCAACGTCGTGTTTCAATGGCCTCCCGCATCGCTATGTCTGTGCGAAAATTTGTCCAAAAATATTGTGTTTTGGCGGGAAAAGGTAAGAAAACGATTTTGAGTACTTTTACTAAAATGTTTTACTGTCTTGCAACATGTGTGGTGAATTCTTTTCAACGAATTTGTGGTCTTTCTATTGTAGGTAATAAGATTCAAATACTTATCTAACAGCAAGCTGATATGAAAAGTTTGTAAGAGCGTCACATTTATTTCGCCACTTCAGCTTCAGTCAGAATTATGATGTAGGTAACAAGTGTGCGCACAGCAAGAGTGCGCATTATCCAAAAGCAAGAATCGCAACAAAAAGTCCGAAGTTATTACCAGTTCTCCATATAAGAGACAGCTAGAGAGTGCAAATGAAAAAAGCCAATAAAGAAGAAGATAGAAAAGAAATAATTCAAGAAACCAGCTCAACCACTAAAGAGTACGAAGAAAATATGGAAATGTCCTGGGTGCCAGGAAAACTATATCAGAGGACTGGATTCAATGTCAAACCTGTACGGAATGATGGCATGAAAAATGCACCTCCTAAATAGGTATAGGAAACTATTGTTGTGATTTATGCATCTAATTAAAGATGCGTACTCTTGGAGGCATACGCGCACTCTTAAGGTACCTTAAGCGCACTGTTCCGCATTTGACTTCTCTTATTAGACTTGCAATAAATTACTGCAATTTCAAACTAGTAAGTGTTAATTTATCATTTATATGAAGATTGAAGTCGTTACTTACTAATTAAAGTATTTTGATTCGAAAACTGTTGTTTTTACTGGTGTCATTATCTGTAAAGTGCGTCGTCTTAGGATACCTTACCACTCTCATCGCCTATAAGGTTTTAGCTAAGCTTTTAGGCATTCACCTTGTCATTTGGTAAAAAAATGTTAGTTCTCAATTAATCACTTGATTTATCAATTACTTATAACATCTATGCAAAAGTTCAGTCTGGTCCATTTTTTTGTAGTTTAAGCGTGCAGTTTTAGGTAAAATTATCCTACAAGCTTTCAAAGTCAAAGTCAAAAAGTCAAAGTCAAAGTCAAAAACTCTTTATTTCTATAAATACAATAAATGTATACTTAGAAAAGGTCAAATTCTTAATAATTAAACACTGACACGAAAATAAAGTGATATTTTTTATTTCAGTCGCTTCGGTATGTAGACTAAAGTAAAGAAGCGACGAAGAAACCTTTAGCCTATTAGGTAGTTGTTATTTTTCGAGTTGGAGCAAATTCCGTCCCACGCTTTTTTATCCTCTATATAATCTGATATTTTATAGATATTTTTTCGATATTAATTTTGCCTCATACACTCAGCTAAATATTATAGGTAAAAGAGTTAATGAGTATACATATACTGCGTATGTTAATTTGACTAAAACGGCTTGTATAGGAAACCTGAAGGTGAAAATATGAACGACCCCACTCCAAATTGCCGTTAGAAAAGGACAAAAATCGTAATAATAAAATAATACTTAATAATAGTTAAATAATACTGGACATTTTCACACAACATCATTTGGCCCCCAGAGTAAGCAGACCTTGTGTTATTGGGTGTCAGATAACAGGTAATAATGCTACTATATATAAGTAAATTGAAATATCAGACGTGTCCAAGAGTCCTGCAAGGTCTAAAGGAATTTGACTTTTTACTTGACTTATAACCCAATAATCATGCGCAACCGTAAGCGAAGTAGCGCCACGTTCCCAGTAAGCATCACCGTAAATAGAAAGCCTGCATATCCAAAGTGATGATAAGAATTTTAAATAAGTTGATTAAATAAATAAATTACTTAAATTTGCAAACAAAATGTTTATTTTTTGCAATAATTTTGTTCTCAACACTGATACTTAAGCTAACTAAGTAAAGATATGCATAAATATTTATTTTGTCTTCTTAAAAAGGCAAACTATTTGTTTTGTTAGAACGACCTTGTTGAATAACGTCACAGCAAAAAAACTTACGTCACTAAATAATCAAGCTCTAATGTACCTTGTTGCTTATAGATAAGGTTGGTATTTCCCTTTGCGAAGAAACTTTCTAGTTACGCAAATATAACTTAAGCAAATTGTTTCTTGTAACTGAGAAGTGGATCCAACATAAACGCGTTTGATACATAAAATAAAATAAATAAACTTGTTTATTTCTAACGCCGAGTCATGGAAAAATTTAGCAATATCCGCAGAAGTGGGACAAAATCAAAATCAACGTTAATTTCTTTAGGATTAAGTAATACAACTGTTTTGAAACCACTAAAAATTACTTCGAATCCCTTAGTTTTAAATTGTTCTTTAAATTTTGCGGGACAAATTCTAATCCCTCGGGAATTAAAGGGACATCTTCTATACAACTGCAAAAGAATCATTCAAATCGGTCCATAATTGACGGAGAAATCGACGAACATACTAAAATAAACATACATACAGACGAACGTAGCTCCTTCTCCTTTTTTCGAAGTCGGTTACAAATAAGCTAAATTTGGCATCGAGGTAAATGGTATCCCGGGGACGGACATCAGCTACTTGAGAAGCGCGTGCGAAGCCGATTTGATTACCGGAATTGGGAATCGAACCCGTGAACTCCTGCGCCGCAGGCGGACTGTCGCCAGCTGCGCCTCAGAGGTCGTTATCAGTAAAATACCTATGAATAAAACAAAAAACGAGGCCCTGAAAAGGATGTTGCAAGACGATGATATTTTTTATTTTCATTATTATTTGTTCATAAATAATTATTAATTCCTTATCCGCAAAATAAGAAGCAATTACGATTCCCGACATTACAAAACAAAGGAAATTCGACCTTGTGTCGCGGGAAATAGAAGTTTCGTCATAATTATCGATGGCTCTTCCTTTATGCATGCTGTTTCCATTCGTAATAGTTTTCAATAGAGGATGTATTCGTCAATAAAATATAGACCATTAGATGACTAACCAAATTTGATTAGGGGCCTAGTGTGTAGGCCCCTAATCAAATTTTCTGATTCGTTTTCGTACAAATACTATCTTATTTATTGATCACTTTATAAGATAGCATTGGTACGAGAACGAACCTAAACTATACTCAATACCAATCCTCTCACGTTACGTGATTCTAATTTAAATATTTTTTCAACACACTTGCACATAAAGTGGCTTTATGGTCACCGCAATTAGGCACAGAATGGTACCCATAATCAAACTGTGACTTTTTCATTGCTCACAAATATTTTTATTTAACTACAGAATATTTACTTGCTCGTTTGTAGGAAATTTTATGGAGATACGTATATATATTACTAGGTACACAGCATCATCTAGCCTTCTATATGAAACGTGTGGATAGCTAATGTCCGAAAATCAAATTTTATATAGTACTAGGTGCAGCCCGCGGCTTCGCACGCTTTTTTCCGGAATAAATGGTAGCCTATGTCCGGCCAAGGAATACCATCTACCTCGCTGCCAAATTTCTCCGAGATCCGTACAGCCGTTCTTGAGTTATAAATAGTGTAACTAACACGACTTTCTTTTATATATATAGATTCTATGTATATTTTTTTATGTTGTGTATGTACCAAAAAAAATATACAGAGAAAACTATATAAAATTTGATTGATTTTGTCTTTGTGCGATAGGTAAAGAATAATCATTGCCACTTTTACTATAACCTTGGCTAGGGCGTTAACTTTTCTTCGTCACTTAACATCGAAATACCAATTTCTCATTGTTTACTCTCAAGGTTCAAGAGAGGTCGCTACCGGGGTATAAGACGTGATGTGAATATGCGATGTGAATACTGTACCGAAGTTACTTATTTTATTTTTATTCACACATAGTCCAGTCATTTTGTTCGAAAATACGACGGGTTCCGAGGCACACCAGATCCGGTAACAATGTGACTCGTTGAGATTTTTGTCCCATCGAGTAACACTGTTACACAAGTGTTGGTGTTATAACACGTTGGGAACTCTTCTATGTAAAAAGTTGTGACTCATGGGAGAAAAAGATCCCAACGATACGAGGTTACCTGGAAAGTTTTCCGGGAATTTTGAAAATGGGTAATTTTATAGATTTGGATTTGCTCTTTCTGAATTTCAACTTTGCCACCTCTTTGCCGCTCGCACTGGAACTAGAGGATCGGAAAACGTTAATTTATGCGACTTTTTCCCAAAATATTTCAAAAAATATTAGGTACCCTAGAAAAATTTCATAGTGTTTTGAAATGTACAAATCAATAACTTTCATTTGATACCATTTTTAATTGAATGATTGCTGTTTAGTTTCATGTAAAGACAAAGACTCTAAAGAACGATTAGTTAATGGAGGGTTAACTACTATCAACACCAAGTTTAAGAATTAAGTCCTGGTGTCTTCACAAACGTGTTCGTGATGATGGGCAGAACCAGTGTGGTATGGCATTCCGAGACATCACAGTCACGTGGGTGACACAAGCCCTACGTCATCGACGCCATCACCGAATGAGAAGACGAATCTGTTTTCTGAAGTTACCAGTAGCGTCAGATCGTAACTCCTCGAGCTTCATAAATTACCTGTACGAATCTGATAAAACTATGTAGTTTATTATAGGCATAGTCTGGCCAAAGAAAGCTGTCCAAGAAATTCCAAAAACTCTACACCTGATAATATTGAATCAGCTTCATTACTTTCATCGCTGCTACTGCTACTGTCCCCTAGATGTAAAGGTTCAACTTCGTTTGTGTTCGTAATGTGTCAATTTTGACAGTCTTAAATTATTGCCATATCAAAACTTCTGAAAATAATGCGTGGACAGCTTTCGTTGGCCAGACTCTAACCAATTATTTATATCAATTAATCGTTTTTAACTTATACTGATTTGACTGATGTGATGATCTAACAAACAAAATTGACGGTTGACATTTTTATGTATGTTTTTAATGAACTATTTCCATTTTTTGTTGTAATAAGTGGCAAATGGAGAGTGACGTAGCGTTGTGTCACTTTCGGAGTGCCAAACCTTGTTTTCTTGGACCATGGGCAGAACATACAGTTAACACAGTGTCAGTGAATTACCTATAACCCTGTAAACGATGTGATTGCAGTAGAGGTTGTGAATATGGCAAAATCCCCTTGTGGGGGCACGTTGGGGACGCGTGTTCAGCGGTGGAGAGTGCTGACGAGGTAGATAGGTATTTTATGACAAATGTTTGTATAGTGTAAATGAATATATTAATTTTAAGTAGAGTAATTTATTATGTTTAGACTATAGTTATTATCTGATTGTTAATTATTTATTCTCTATTGTATCCTTGATTATTTTAACTACTTAATATATGAATCGCCAATACTTAAAATTTGCACACCTGCTTGCTGCGGTTGAATACATTTGACATCACTCTAGTTATAGATCTGACATGTACCTGTAGTAATAATGTATTCAGCAAATAGATGATTTGATTTGTTTTGATTTGATTTGATTTGATTTGATGGACAGACTGGTAGAGGATAGCCTAGGCTTAGAAATATAGTTTGGTTTTCAGCCTTTGCTGAAAATTTTACATTTCAGTAGGTCTGGGCTATTATTAGAGTTTCGTATCGCGAAAAGAAATAAACCGCTAAGGGTGAGTCAACTCGCACACCATGGGTTCCATACCGTAAAAATCAGGCATCTTTTTCAATGAACATCAAATTGTCACTTGTTCGCAGACCGCTTTAAATTTTCAACTTTATTATATTTTTAGTATTTGTTGTTATTACAGTTAAGTTACTTAACTAAAAAGTTCCATGTGCCTAACTAAGTATGGTTCAAGATACAGCCTTGACAAACAAAGAGCAAAATCAGGCAAAAAATTACATTTTTTATATGGAATCCCTATTTAACTTGGATATTTATTTTATTTCTATTACTTATTTGCTGAAATAGCGGCAAGAGAAATACGCATTCACTGAAAATTTCAACTGTACCTCTTACGGTTCATGAGATAGAACCCTGTGACAGACGGATGCAAGGACAGCGAAGTAATCGGGTTCCGTTTTCACCCTTCGAATACAGAACCCTAAAAAGGAACCTATTTAGAATCACATCGTTGTCCATCTGTCTGTCTGTAAAGACGCTTTTCTCAAGAACGCGAGGAGGTATTGAGTTGAAATTAACATGAAATATTCAAGTATGTTCCCTCTTAGATCTGTGAAAAAATCTAACTTACTAAGTCACCTGCAGTAGAGGTGACTTTGAACGAGACTTAGAGGTGACTTAGAAATAGGTGATTATGGGAAAACGATCCTTGTTTTAGGGAGGCAAGCCCAGCAGTGGACGTATTAGTGCTGAGTAGGAAAGCTTGTCGAAGAAGAAACCATAACAAAGGTGTTAATCTAAATACATGTTTAAGAACCCATCGTCTCGCTCCAATGGACGCGTTCTAAATACAAACGCGTGCTGGCCATTGGTCCAGTTGTTTTAGGGTTCCGTAAGGTGACGGGAAAACAATAATTTAGTCTTGTATCATCCTTTATAAAAATATTATGGTGAGCTCGTTATTGTTGTTATTAATTTTTGGAACGGATTAAAAATCACATCACACTAATTATAAAGGTGAAAGATGTGTGTGTGTGTTTGTTACTCCGTCACGCCCAAACGGCTGAACGGATTTGAATGAAATTAAATACCAGGACAGCTTATATCATAGATAAAAACCAAGGTTGATCCCGTAAAAGTGCAGTGTTCCCGTGGAATGATCAAATAATTCAAATAAAAAATAACCTTTATTAACGCGGGTAACTCCGCGGGGCGCAGCTAGTTTAGTCTTAAATCATCCCCCGAAAGAAAAACATCATGCTAAGCACTTTATTTATTGTTATCAATTTTAGGAACGGGTTGAAACTAAGAATAAAATAATTTCCTAGATCTCAAAGTAAATGTAAAATGACCGATTAAGTACATTACTAAGCCGGGTACTGACCGACGTTACGCGGCGTAACGTAACCTGTTACACAGCGAGCGTTCGTGCAGTCAGTACGGGAAGAGAAAGCGCTCGCAACGAGCAATGAGACGTATTTTAGCACGGCGTAACGTATCATGCTCGCTGCAAATGGTACATTACGACTCGTTACAATTGACTCTCAGCTGCTATTGGCTGTATCATGTGCACCAGATTAGAGAAGAGACAGTGTTCACCGATTTCTCCGTCGATTTTGATGATACTTTTGGTTTTGAATACAGAATGATGCCAGGGTGATCTAATAAAAAATATTCTGGAGCGATTACTATTGGGCGGCAACATTTTTATTCATGTCAAATTAGTTTAAGTATTGGCGAGGTCCGAACTGATATCAGTTTGAATGTTGATTGCACGGAACCCATTGCATTCTTCTATGCGCACGCGTCATCTCACATTCCGTTCTAGTTTACGTGCAGACAGGGCAGAGGCGGACATACAGACAGATTGCATTATTAGTAGATAGCGTGTATCGTTGTCTACACAGTAGGAAGTTCATCGATCTATTGAATAGGTAAATAACACCTTAGTTATTAGCCATTTACATATTTCTCACACAGCATCATCTCGTTTTAAGCCGGTAAATCCAAGCTTAGAATCCAAGATATTTTATGTCAACAGACACATTGTACGGCTTTTGTTTCTACATTGTATAATTAGTTTTATAAGTTACTAGCTGTAGCCCGCGGCTTCGCACGCTTTTTTCCGGAATAAAAGGTAGCCTATGTCCGGCCCCGGGATACCATCTACCTCGCTGCCAAATTTCACCAAGATCCGTTCAGCCGTTCTTGAGTTATAATTATAGTGTAACTAACACGACTTTCTTTTATATATACGTATATGTATAGATAGAAGATGTATGTAATACTAATAATAGGTTTTGTATTTTACATTTATGCAGGCACATTTGTGAATGAAAACTTAGAAAATGATAATAAATAATAACAGAAAATAACAAGGACCTACCCCAGGTTTTTGGCTACATATAACGGCAATAGATAATGCAAGTATGGTTGATTTATAAGTAAGGAGTATTGATTTGGATCAGTTAAGCTACCTCTAGATTGTTTGCAACAGTCTGCAGATAGCTCAACTGTTTAGCACTTTCATAGACAAGACGCACGTGGTCCATCTGCAAATCCTTGATGAGGCTGAGCAGGGAATGTGTTAATTTGTAAATACTTTTTTGTATTTATTTTACAGATTTGTTGGGAAATTGGCGGTCAAAGTTTGCCAACATTTTAAGCCTTCAGTCTCAAAACAATGTCCACAAAACATGAACATGCCTAAAACAATATTTTTTTGCAGGAAGTCCAATTTTTGTCACACGTCAAGAATTGAACAAATAATTGTACAACTGCGTAGGATATTTAACTTTAAAAGGTCATCGTCCACTAAACTGAACGAGTGGAACAATCAACGATAGCAAAAGAATTAAACTCAAAGGAATTAAAGATACAACACAACACACACAGGTGACACAAGCTCTGCTTACTTTAGAGCTGTGTGGATTACACAGCATCATCTAGCGCAGTCCAGCATTATTTATTTATTATTAATATCTTGTTTCTGCCTGAGGTGTTGCACGCGTTGTTTCTATGAACAGGTTTATATGTAATTTGTATCCTATGGGAACTGATTTATGGTATAAAGTAGCCTACGTGTTATTCCAGGTCTAGACCTACACCTCTGCAAAATTTCAGCCCGATCCGTTTAGTAGCTTTAACATGAAGAAGTAATAAACATACAAACTTTCACATTTATAATTATTAGTGCGATGTGATTTTCTTTTTTCAGAGCGAGACATCAAATTGAAAATTGTGGACCACTTAAGTAAACTATTGAGATCCTACTCGATTTTGAAGTAGACCCTCTGATTGAAAACAACTACAATACTGCAATTCAACTGTCGTTCAATACTTTTCCCTAAAAAGCCATTATTTTTCTGGAGTTAAATGTCGTGTAGGTAAGTAACTTATTGTTTAAGAATAGATGAAAATGAATCGTTACGGCTGTAACGCTACAGTGGACAAGCAGCTTTAGTATTCAAAGATTTGCTCTCAAGTTAAGAAAACTTCCTGAACACTTAAATAGTTAAAAACAATATTATTTAAAATATCTTAATAACTTGAAGTAGGTAGATACTTTATGTGGCAATATTTAAGTGTTTCCTTAGATAACTATACACAATAAAAAATATTAATATTATATAATTATGTATGTAGGTACTCATTTACGAAGTTAAATGTACATGTGTTTGTTATAGAAAATCTCCAGAAATAGGTACAGTTGTTAGGCACATAAGTATCATTTAAATCCGAGTACCATGCCATCCGAACGAAACTGCAGAATAAAGTTATACTCCAGCAAAACTCAAAATACAATATTTGTAAACAAACCACAACACAAAAGGTGGTATAATATAAACAATGTTACCCACACAGTACAGTACGGGTGCACAGTGTGTGTACAAAATGAGTGTGTGCAGTAAGGCGTCGTCCTAATTAGCTATCGATTGTACGATTGAGCGATGAGAATTCGTCACGTGATAAAATATTCGTGCGATGGTCCAACAGGTGTCCTTAGGTCGCGCGATGCCAGATGTCATATCTCAGTCAGTGCCTATGTCAGTGCTCGCACGATGTCGCGGGACCAATTAAATAAAAAAAAAATATAATATTTCAAACATATATGTATGTACGTATTTTAACAGTCTTATAGTTTTCTTGCGGTCTCCACACTAGGCAAAGTCTACTGACTTTGCCTCCAGTAGTTTGACTGAACTTAACGAAATTTCGGACTACTTACTAGCTTTTTACTACATAATATGATGAGCGAACAAAAAAAAATTAAAAATATAATTTCAATGGGACCAAATATGATTTAACTAAAATAGGAAGGACACAACTAGGACACTCTAAAGAGATTTGTAGGTTTGATTGCGCGATCGCACGATCAAACCCTTGGTACGATCGTTATTAGGCATTTCCAGCGCTCCCGCGACGACTTGCAAGCTTCAAGGACACTATAAATAAGTATGTTTAATAATCTCCCCGTTTTTTGAATTAGGACGCCGCCACCTATCCGACGCTTTGTTTACAAATATTGCATCTTGAGTTTGGCTGGAGTACCAAATGGATATTTATGCGTTTGCAACTCCACAGTACTCACTAGTACGTAGTACTCTATAATTTATATAAAATACTATTAAGTATGACACATCAATACCATTTATTCAGTTTGCCAAATCTGTAAAACTGTTGTCCCAGTTTCGTAGACCGACTCCCACGCGTGGGGAACACCTCGTGTGGGTGTCAAAGGCCGAATTAACAGTTGTTTGTTATTTTAGTATTTTAACCGTGAATTTGTGAGTACAATCACCTTGAGGAAGCACATTGTATTGTCTGTTTTCATTTAATTTTTGTTTATTTTTGTCTAAGAAACGCTATTGTGCTAGATTTTAAATACTAGTAAGTACTTAGTTGACGTTTCTTAATTTCCATTCAAAGTTAAAGTCTAAGACCAAAACTCTTTATTTCCATAAATACAATAAATGTACACATAGAAAAGGTCAAATCTATATATATAAAAGAAAGTCGTGTTAGTTACACTATTTATAACTCAAGAACGGCTGAACGGATCTCGGTGAAATTTGGCAGCGAGGTAGATGGTATCCCGGGGCCGGACATAGGCTACCTTTTATTCCGGAATAAAGCGTGCGAAGCCGCGGGTAGCAGCTAGTTCTTTATAATTAAACACTGACACAGAAATAAAGTTATATTTTTGTTCCAGCTTTAAATAACAGTGTAAATATTACGGAGTTTGAAGTTCGTTTTTAGTTTATTCAAAACAATCAAATTATTAAAGTCATTATTTTGTAGGTATCTACCTCTTTTCTTATAACAATAATACACCTACCTAATTATTATAATCGTTAAATGCTTGCTATTTAAATCAAACCACAAAGTTACATATATATTCATAGCCACAAAGATGAGTTCCATTACTCATGGAAATATTAACTTACTAATAACTTACCCCGGCTTTACACGCGTTTTTCCATGAAAAAACTAACAAAATGTGCATATTATGTACGTGCAGACATCCCCCAAGTAAGTCGATGGGGGGAGGCCATTGTTCAGCAGTGGATATTTGTAAAATAACATCTAAAGTATGCAAAATTACAAAACAATCTTGTTTTACGTAAAAAGGTACATAACAAACATCCAAACTTTCGCAGAAATAATATTAGTGCAATGTGACTAGATTTCTGTCCGTGACTTCGCATTAGATTTCCGAGAAAAAAGTATTACTCCAGCAGGGCTATTCAAACTCCCCGCTACAGAGTCATCGACACGGAATCTAAATAAAATAAATAAATAAATAATCCTGGACAATCCACACAGCATCATCTAGCCCCAAAGTAAGCAGAGCTTGTGTTATGAGTACTAGATGACTGATAAACTTAATACAATACATAACATAGATAGATATTTTTTAATATATATAGAAAATACCCAGAACACCCGGAACAAATATTTGCAGATCGTGCAAACATTTGCCCCAAGGCGGGAATCGAACCCGCAACCTTCTGCGTCGCAGGCGGACCTTCGCCCGCCGCGCCACATCGGTCGTCTGACACAGATTCGCGCGAAATTCTAATATATCAGCGATTTTTAATACTTGCTGCGGTCTGCAAGGAAATAAACTACCTGTCAGATTCCGTGTCGAATGAGATGGAGAATGAACAGTCTGAATAGCCCTGGGTCTAAGGTACATCAGTACAAGATTTTAATACCGCTCCATTCAGTAAATTTGGCGTATATGTTGCAGCACTAACCATGACGTCGCTGGCTTAAAGGGACAAAGTGAAGTCCCAGTAGTTCCTTCAAAATTATTAAAGGAACTAATGGAAAGAAAAAGTCTCATTAGTCCCTTAAAAGTCAAAAGGAACTACTGGGAATAAACGAAACCCCTGACGAGGATGGGATCTGATTAATGTAATAAAAATCCTATATGTTAGTTTAGATCTAGACCTAAGTTTATACAAAATTTCAACCCGATTTATTCAGTAATTTTGGCGTGAAGAAGAAACAAACAAACATCCATACAACATTCGAATTTGTTTTAATAACGTGATGTGATCAGTATGTGCAACGCGTAGTTACTTATTTTATTACATAGCCTGTCAGGACATGATTCATTACTTTAGGTATTTAAATAATAAATAAACGATTGTGTTTACAAAACATAAGTTGGTATGACTTAAGGCACGGTAATGTTACACAGTATTTTATCTTCATACCTACGCGCCTCGTGTTCGGTACACACTCAGTACACAACCAGTCGCAAATGCGCCGCCGCAGTGACGAACGAACGGTATGATTTTTTTGTAAGCAGTAAGCGTGCGATTGGTGAATATTTTATTGAAATAAGTACAGGTACTAACTTAATTATGGCAAAGAGCAGGTATAGACTATACTCGTATTCTGCTGTTTTTGGTTGTTTGAATTCTTCAATAACGCAATATTATAAATATTTTTTTATACCCTTAATTTGTACTTAATTTGTTTTTTTTTTAATATGTAGGTATTTCGCTTTTTCCTCCGAGTAAAATACCTGGATTAATAAATAAATAAGTGGATACGTCTCAGTCGAGGCGGCAAATATTTTTCTGTATCTAATTTCTAAGAGTGAATTTTTTATTAAATCTACTAATCAAAAAACACACATGTATTTTTATTGAACACTTCCTATTTCATTCACAACGTTTTTTTATATGTTAAAATATTACACTAGAAAGAAATTCAAGTAGGTAGATGAAATTAAAATACTGCAGGCGGGCAGCCCTATCGGAAGTTTACGTACCACGCGTCCATAGGTAATTATTTCAAGGACAGGGCCGAATCACCATACCTACTGTATAGTTATCATTACCGTGCTTATGGTCAGGTCAGGCATGAAAAAAAAACAGGTTTTTAAAATTTTAAGGTTGTACAAGTAATTTAGATAGCAGATAAGAAGTTTTGCGTACATTGTAAGCCATTTGCTAAATCTTGGCGAAAACAAACATTGAAGCAGCCATATGCATGCATAGGCTACTTAAAAACCGCGAGCGAAGCCGCGGAGAGCAGCTATTAAAAAAATAATTGCATTGATAGACTGTAAAGAGCGAGAGGGCAAATAATCCAATCTATTTGGTTTTATTTTTTTGGTTGCCTGGAAGAAATCGCTTTAAGCGATAAGGCCGCCAATTCTTTTACCTTTTACAATACTGTTTTACATATAAGTTCTCTGAATAATGTATTATCTATCTATCGATCTATCTATTTGTCGCCGGTCAAGGACAGCGAGCGCGTTGAGATCTTTTGTATAAAAAAATAATTTCTGGGGCCATATTGCTTTACTACAGTCCACGGATGAAAATCAAAAATCAAAAGTAAAATCTTATTTATTATTTACTTTATTTCCATAAATACTATAAACGTACCTATTGAAGTTTTGGAGGCTATCGACAAAATGTTGATATAGTAATAAATTTCTTAATGTCAACAGCCTTCTTGAGTTTATAGTGTCTTGATAGTAATCTAATTAATCGACGCTACATGCGTCGGCAAACTTGCGCTATCCCTTCTTCCGAGGGCATGCGTGAGGGCTTGTGCGGCGGTAGATTTGGCCGAGGATCTCAAGAGACGCAAATATGCAGGTCTCGACAGTGCCTACACATTTGCTTCCTTTGAGGTCGAAACCCTAGGTCCGTGGGGTACCGCGGCTCTCCGGGTTTTTAAAACGTTATCTGAGCGTCTGGTCGAAGCGACGCGTGACCCGAGAGCTGGTGGGTATCTGGCGCAGCGCATCAGTATTGCCATATAGCGTGGCAATGCAGCTAGCGTCTTGGGGACTCTTCCGACTGGTATTGATATGGATCAGTTGAGCTACTTGTAGATTGTTTGCAACAGTCTGCAGTTAGCTTAATTGTTTCAATCGTAAAGAATAATATAAGTTTTTTGATAATAAATACAAAGACTCCAAACAATTGATACGTAGATTGTTGTAGCGTGGGTGCATAGCAAATGGCTTACAATGTGCGCAAAGCTACATAACTGCTACATATTCATTTGTAGAAGCAGAACTCACAATAATTTGGACTGTTTTAAAAAACGATAAACCGATTTCAAACTCCGGTTCATAGATAATATTCCTATGTCTCGGACGAACGAAATCACCCCTACCTTACTTTCCCTGACTGAAGGTCTATGTTCACGTGCAAAAAATTTAGTTTACACTGACGACATCAAGTTATAATTCAAGTCTAATTTAGTTTGATGACACATGGATGAAACTATTGCCGCCCGTTGCCATGGAAACCGTTAATTAGGTGATAATGAAATTTTTTATATTCAGACAAATTTTTACAAACCTACGTTTACGTCGCACATATCAATTCCTCAAGATTCAAACTTATACCTCAAAATCAATTTTTATACAACAACAGCGAAAGAATCATCAAAATCTATTAACAATTGGCGCAGATATCACCAAAACTAGCTAGGTAGCTAGGCCTGATTCACCAAAAATATTATGTTGCTTTTTAAGTTTAACGGGATAAATACTAATGCCTCGGGAATAACATTTTTATGGGACGACCTCGGGATCATTCTCTATACAATAGTGAAAGAATCAGTAAAATCGGTTACCCATAGGCGGAGATATCCAGTAACATACGTACACAAAAATAAAAAAAAAATAAAAAACATACAAACGAACTGAGAACCTCCTCAGAAAAAACAGTTTGTTGATTAAATAACGTCACTAACCACCGACCAGCCGAATTTACATAATGTTTATAGTGTTACTTACTAAACAGATAAATTTTTGTAAGGATGCATACTTCATATTATTATGTCTGTCTGTATATCTGTTACCACGCCTAAACGGCTGAACGGATCTCAATTAAATTTGGCAGGGAGGTAAACGGTGTCCCAGTGACGGACATCAGCTACTTAAAAAGCACGTGCGTGTTTTTTGCTTTATACGACTGTAAGAAGTGTAAGGGGACTGTATAGGGTCAAAGAATCCATCTATTTGTCGGCGGTCATGGACAGCGAACGCGTTCAGATCTTTTGTATGAATAAAATTTCTAGGGCCATATGGCTACACCAGTCTATATCGGTCCACTGAAAGAAATCCAAAACTCTTTATTTCCTTAAATACAATAAATTTACTTACACTTAGAAAAGGTAGAATTCTTAAAAATTGCACAGTGACACGGAAATAAAGTGATATATTTGATTTTTGTCGCTTCGGTATTGAGACAGATTTCCTATAGGAAAGAAGCGACGAAGTAACCTTTAGCCTTTTAGTTGTTATTTTTCGAGTTGGAGCAAATCATGTTATGTATAGTTTTAAGTTTGTTTATAAATATTGTATGGATTTATAATATAATCTGAAATAAATGAAAAATAATAAATCCCGTTCTAAGCTTTTTTATCCTCTAGATAATCTGATATTTTAGAGTAGGCCTTTTTGCACAAGAAGGTTTTGACAATTTGTTTGAATTTATTTACTGATAATTTTTGCAACTTACTAGGAGTTTTGTTGTAGAAGCGTAGAAATATCCCTATAAAAGATACATTAATTTTGTGTAGTCTAGTTGTGAGCACAGCGAGTTTATGTTTATTTTTAGTATTTAAATTATAGAGGTATATGTCGCTATTTTTAGGGAACCGATTGATATTTCTATGAGTGTACAACAAGTTGTCATAAAAAATTGAGATGGTACTGTCATTATGTTTATTTGTTTGTATTTATCACGTAAGAATTCTCTGGATCCTCCTAATAAAAGTGTTATCGGCTTTCATCAAATCACGGCTTATCGCTTTACTATGACTATGGTATCGTCCCATTATCGCCACCATAGACACGTTTCGGTACTCTACTTTAGATGAAAGAAACTACAGATAGCGGGAAGCACGTCAAAACTGCCGAGGTTGAAACCATTCTATCAATATCCGTGCAAATGGCACCGCACGCACTATCTAGTGTTTCTTTCATCTAAGAATTCTAAGTGACGATTCTGCGACGGTGACATTGTCATAGTGAAGTGATTTGTTAGCAGAATTGGACCCCTAGTTTGGTAACCTACCTTCCTGAACAAGGAAAAACGCGTGCCAAGGCGCGATTAAAGAATGTAAAGCATTTAATTTCTACCTACCTTTTGTATGGTGTGTAGGTTTATAAATTATATAATATTCATGTAAACAAAGTATGTGTCTGTAGTACTTGGTAAATTTAAAAAGCAGTAATTTAGGCAGAACTAAATCTAACTAAAATGGCCTTTTACGAGATAAATAGATAATACTTTATTCACAGAACTTATATGTAAAACAATATGGTACAGAAGGTTACAGAATTGTACACCAACATATTGTATTGTATTGTATTGTACATTGTTGTGTGTTGTTGTATATTGTTGTTGTTGTGTTGTGAATTTACTCCATAGATGAATACATCAATGATGTTAATGCTTGGTCAGATGTCGCTCAGTTCCGTACCGGCAATAGTGTAAGAAATTCACAGGTGTGCTTAGTTTTATATAGAGGTAATTACTAGCTGCAGCCCGCGGCTTCGCACGCTTTTTTCTGGAATAAAAGGTAGCACATGTCCGGCCCCGGGATACCATCTACCTCGCTGCCAAATTTCACCGAGATCCGTTCAGCCGTTCTTGAGTTATAAATAGTGTAACTAACACGACTTTCTTTTATATATATAGATATAGATAGATATACATCGCATTATATTTAGATTTATATAGGCAGAAAAAACATGTACTAGACAAAAGTGATATATAAATTTACAAGTGGTTTGTTTTTCACTTTTTCCACTAGTGAATAAAAATATTATGTGCAGAGAAAATCAATAACACGTTATTTTATATTTGATAATAATTTAAAAGTTGAGCTACCTGTAGATTGTTTGCAACAGTCTGCAGTTAGCTTAATTGTTTCAATTGTAAATACTAGTTCTAATTTGTTTTTATTTTTGAATTGTAATTTTCTTTGTCAATAAAGATTCCTATTTAAAAGTATAAAATATTACTTGTATGTGCTTTTTTTGTAAGCATAAAGTTATTGAATACAGACAAAAAATCTAACCACAAATTAAACTAAATGTTTTATCTATCTATCTAAAGTAGATAAATATGTTCGTAGAGACCGCCATCCTTGTTACACGGATCTAGCCATACCGTATTACCACTAACTAAGTAACCTCAGACGTGATAGGACAGCGAATGATATCACGCGCGTGTAACCTCGCTGCAGAATGAATACCTAACTAAGGCAGTTGTCCCACCTGCCGACCCCATCCAACCGAGGTAATGGCAAAAAAAATACAAACACAAAAAAAACATTTTTTGCAACAAAAAAAACCGCACTACGAGTGTAAATTGCTTAATCCGTTGACCGAGGGGTCGTCACCTCTCGAGATGAAGCCAAGGTAATGATGCCAAGCGTCGAGGCCCCTCTCTGTGATTCTTTTACTGCCAAAGCCGTCAAACTATAGAACGATCTACCTATTGACATAAAAATGCCACATCTCATCACACTTATAATATAAACGAAAAGTTTACGCATATTATTCAAGTAAGTAATTAGTATGTCTCAAAGTAACTATTTTATTTGTTCGTTTAAATCGCTTTAAGCGATAAGGCCGCCAATTCTGTTACCTTTTACCATACTGTTTTACATATAAGTTCTGTGAATAAAGTATTATCTATCAATCTGTGCCGTCACCTGGGCCGGAATTAAGTTCAGTTATCCCACCGCGCCGCCGCCGGCGAGGAATCGATAGCCGATAGATACGGCTATTTTCTCGCTCAAGAAACGTACAATAGATACCATACATTCCGTGTAAACAAAAGAGATGCATATATTAATAGTTGATCGCTGACTGTTTACACTGCCGGCGAGGAATCACTCCACTAGTTTGTCGCTGAGTAACAAAAGCTATATAGCAAGGATAATACTCGCTCAGCGATACTTGCTCAGCGATGCTCGCTTGGCGGTCAGAACTCACGCCGAGAGACCAACCATTAGTCGTTTCTCAACAGTGCGGATCTGAAAGTACACGTATTTTTATTGTTATATCGAAAAATCATTTAAATTATCATTTTTGTCTAATTCAGACGACGATGTTGATGTATTTTATAATAGCAGGACTGTACGCTCGGCCGCCGCGAGCGACTGACCCGAGTATTCGTCCGTCGCACTCGCACACTCGCTTATAGCCAAGCGACAATAAAATCAGAACTACACACTCGCTTCCCGCTGCTCGCCAACTCTGCCTAAATCATCATTATCATTGGCTATCCTTCCATCAGTACACACCTCCAGTACTGATCGTAGACCACCCCCATACGATGGCACAAATAGCAGTCCTGATGTCCTGATGACATTTTTGTCAATTAAGATGCTGCCAAAACTAAACTAAACTAATTTCACAGCGCTGAAAATTATGTCGGTAATCCTTTTTAACCGACTTCAAAAAGGAGGAGGTATGTTTTTTTATTTTTTTTTTAGTTTTTATGTATGTATGTTACTTGATATCTCCGCCTATGAGTAACCGATATTACTGATTCTTTCGTTATAGAGAGAATAATCCCGAGGTGGTCCCATAAAAATTGTATTCCCGAGGGATTAGTATTTATCCCGTTAAACTTAAAAAGCAACATAATATTTTTAGAGAATCACGACTAGCTACAACAGTTTTGGTGATATCTGCGACAATTGTTAATAGATTTTGATGATTGTTGTTGTTTAAAAATTGATTTTGAGGTGGTCACGCGCGCCTTAAAACGTAGGTTTGTAAAAATTCTTCAGGATATGATAATTTCATTATCACCTAATTAATGGTTTCCATGGCAACGGGCGTCAACAGTTTCATCCATGTGTCATCAAACTAAATTAGACTTGAATTATAACTAGATGTCGCCAGTGTAAACTCAATTTTATGCACGTGAACATAGACCTTCGGTCAGGGAAAGTAAGGGATTTCGTTCGTCAGATGAATATTATCTATGTACAGGAATTTGAAGTCGGTTTATCGTTTATTAAAACGCGACAATTATTATTTCCATTGTTATGAAAGGAATGTTCGGGGTTATCTATTTGACGTTAGCTTTGTAGTTCAGCTAATTTCTACTAGAGGTGCTACAGATGACAATTGTCATCAGAAAGGTTAACCTTTTTAATATTGCCAAATTAGTTAAGTTTAGTTCGACGACATCTGAATTAGATAGATAGACCAGAAATTGTCTTTCTGGTCTATCTTTCTAGCCGGGAAAAAAAAAACATTTCAGCTTGTACCTCTCCGTCAGAGCACTGAATGGCTAACAGCGGTCTTTCTGCGTCAAATTGAGTGCATCTCTTTCTATACTATGCAAACTGAACAAGACTTTCGACCCATTTAGTGCACTAACACGCTAATTGTATAAACCTACTATGAACCGCTCTATCCAACGACTCCCTGCGACTAGTACAATGTCGTTGGACACGAGTGCTCTCCAACACTCCGTTTCAACTATGTCAAAATCACTAATAGCAACAAAACCTTACGCATAAAACCAGGTTCATAATAGTATAATTACTAAACGTTCTAAATGAGCTCTATTGCGCCGTGTCAGAGTTGCAATTGCGCAAGTTAGAACTCAGTTTACGAGGTCACGAATGTAGCGAAGGCTTACGACATAAACCATCTCTATGGATGAGTTTATCGCGCGAAAGTCATGTTAGAGGGCGGTTAAGGCGGGCGCAGAGTGCTACCAGAGCCGAATTCTGCTAACCAATCGCTTTACTATGACAATGGTATCGTCGCAAAATCATCCATAGATGAAATAAACTCTATATAGATAGTACGTGCGGTGCTATTTGCACGGAGGTATTGATAGTATGGTTTCAACCTTTCACTTTTGACACGCGTCCCACTGTGTAGTTCTTTAATTAAGGGTAAAATGCCAAAATGTGCCATTCTGAGACCATTGTCATGGTGAACGATTTATCAAGTAGAATTAGGACCCTATTGGGAGCCAGACGTGCTCAAGGCAGAACACCTGCCAGATCATCTCGTCTTTGGCCTTTTACATCCTCACGATGTTCGTTTTATAAGTTTCATTGTTTGTATGCAATTATAATTAATTAGTGTACTAATTGGTGATTTCGCCGTTCTAATTAATTATTAAATAAATGACTAAAATGACTGTCATCATCTCTCATGCTCAGATTGAATACGAACAGCATGAGAGATGACGTCAAATATCGTTGAAACTGCTTCACTAAATCTTAGTTAAGGTGGTCAGTAATGTTGGCAAAAAAGTTTTGCGTAGGTACGTACATGGTAACCCAGCCAGCACAAACCTTCTGAGTAAGTTTTGTTTAACAGCAGTCATAAAAAACTAAGTGCTGAATAAGACTATCGTTATTAGCTGATTTGGCGCTTACTCAGACGTTACTCAAGCAATTTGGGCACAAAATTAAATGCTAATAGCTGTGTAGTAGCAACGTAGCAGATGAATAAGTTTTGAATAATTGTACGACAAGTTGAGTATCTTCTGCATAAAACGATTTTGTTCATATAAACAAGTATTACAGCTCTGTTGATGAATGAATGATGAATGAACTTTATGCTTATAAAGCACCCATTGTACTTACCATGTACGCAAAACTTTTTTGCTATGAACCGACGCTAAAACAATCTACGAATCAATTGTCGTTTGTGAGTCTATTAACATTAAGGCGCTACCCCGACCCAGAATAGCGCCACCGCCTATTTATCTTATTATTACGTTAAACAAAAGAAATTTCTAAAATCCATTGGGCAGTTTGTGATATCTATTATTAGCTTTTTTTAATTCCTCTTTAATAGTTTTATTTTGTATAGTTTATGCAAAGATGCGAAGTTCTCTATTTGGCCACCAAAATCTGTCTAAACTATAAAAAATAAAACTATTACAGAGGCATTAAACAAAAGCTTAAGATAGGTATCACAAACTGCCCAATGGATTTTAGAAATTTCTTTTGTTTAACGTAATAATAAGTTAAACTAGGCGGCGGCGCTATTATGGGTCGAGGTAGCGCCTTAAGAGGTTATTTACTAAAATCGACATTATGTCAATAGACTCTAAAAATACAATTGATTCAAAGTCTCTACTAGCAAAGATTCATAGCAAAGGGCCTTACAATATGCACAAAACTTTTTATCTACTAAATTACCTGTAAAACTTAGAAAACAGTAAAACTTGATTTAGTTTTCGAGCGTCACTAACCACCTTAACTAAGATTTACTGAAATAGTTTCAGCGATATTCTCATACTGTTGGAATCCGATCTGAGCATGAGAGATGACGCCATTCTGACAGTCATTACTCATTAGTCATTTTAGACATTTATTTTATTATTAATTGGAACGGCGAAATCATCAATTACACTAACTAATTATAATTGCATACAAACAATGAAAATTATAAAACGAACATAAAATTATATTAAAATCATAATTATATCAAATAAAATGTCAACAGAAATAGTTTCGGCGATATTTGACGTTCACTGGCACTGCGTACTTAAAAAAGGGGATTGAGAATGACGTCACTCTGAGAGTCATTCCCATTATTTAAGTAGATCTTGAGACAAAGTTCCAACGCATTTCAAAACCGTTTTACACAATCAGTCTGAGACACGTTTGACTTGCATGCCTCAATGTCATTAGGTTAAGGCAATCATAATAGCTATAGATTAAGTACCGATTAAGTAAGTTAGATAAGTTAGATAAGTTAAATACTTCATGGATGCCCTCACGCTCTGGCTGCAAGGTTGTTTTAAATGAAGCTTAAACCGTATTCTTGACATAGGTATTCTGCGGGTGTCTCAAAAGAAAGGACATATATTTTGTTTAGTTTGCTGCGTGAACGCAACGCTTCAGAGGGGTAGGGGGGGTATATCAATCGGTAGCTTGACACTTGGGATTTCGGGAATTTAGTCGCTATGGAGCGTTTCTCGAGAGCGGATCGCACGTTGTGTGCACGCGAATTGTACAAAAAATGGTAATTCTGCGACTATAGGGCGAAGAAATTTCTGCTGTGTTCGAGGTTTTCGGTTCCAAAAGTGACCGTATGGACTGCAATGTCATCGCGAGGAATTATCGGCCCTTAGGTATTTGAAGATGAAAGGGGACGTGCACTTACAGTGAATTCAGAGCGTTATGTGAGGATGTTAGATGAGTTTTTGTGGCCTGAACTGATAAATTTTCCAAGATTATAAACAAAAATCATGGTGTAAAAGATAACAGACAGACATACAGACGGATGGACGGACGGATCGACAGACAGCCAGATAGACAGATTGACAGACAGACGGACAGACAGAGTTACTTTCGAATTTATAACATTAGTATGCATATGTACTTAGGTAAAGATAAGGTAAGGTGAGGTTAGTTACACAGATGATAGTTATGTAAGCAAATCTTGTACTTAGCTGCAAACAGGTAGGTAACATACCTAATTAGATTATTATTTGCACGCAAGGATTGACATAAACAAGGAAAATACACCTGTGATGACGCTTTGTGACCAGCATTATTTTATTAATTTTACTATTTAAGACGGGAGACTGTCCATGTCGAAGATCTATACCCGCTGTAAACGGCTACCAAATTAAACGATACCCGTTTTCTATGACATTCAAATTATTTGAAATTGGTACAGTCAACTAGAGAATATCGTAGAAAATTCTGTCAGCCTTAAAAAGAGCAACGAGTGTGATTTATGTTTTGTATTTACTCTAGCTACTACCCGTGGCTTCGCCTGCATGATCTATAGTCTAGATCTACTATCTCTACTCTGGTGAGGTTTGTATTTCGGTTTTATTGTATTGTAAGTCTACACACTTACAGTACGAGTATGTAGTGCGGTTCTATAGAACAATAGAATGCGTTTTAGGAAACGACCAAACGGGTTCAGGTAAGTAAAAAATACTGGTTTATCCTTATTATCCTTTTTTATAATATTCTGAAATGTTACATACATTTCAGAATATTATAAAAAACTTCTCTATATTTTGCCTGTAAAATATAGTTCCATATCTACAAACGCTACATACATTTCAGATGGAACGCTCTGCAAACTGCGGAGATAGGGGGGGATGGGTTATTTGTCGACTTTTTTCAAAATATTTCAAAAACTATGAAACCTACAGAAATTTCAAAAACTGTGAAAAACAAGAAAATTATTCCCCCCCTTTTTGACCATTTTTATGGTTTCGAAGATCAGAGATCGGTTTCGAAACCTTTATGGCTTCGCTTTTTCTGTCCTTTTTTCCGTCTTTAATATCTCAGTAACTACAGCAGCAAATAACGTGAAATAATAATATTAATATCTATTTCGCATCAGTTAGTCCCGGATTAGCAGATAATCCTCAATAGAGGGGGGGATCTTTTGCGGAAGAAAAAACTATGTAATCGGGGTCTATGCAATTTCAATTTGACGGGCCCAAACTCGAGCGCCATCTTTCAGTCTGGTCAAACTATTTAAAATCATATCGGATTTCCTCAAGCCACCCTCATAATCAGGCCGGCAGCGAAGTTATTAAGAAAACGTCTGTCAACGTCAAAAACATTGTTTTGAATTAGATGAATTTATTGAACATTCATAATCTGTCACCCAAGACGACACACGCACTCATCGATCTAAGTAAAATTGGTGAGATACGGTATTAGCCTCTCGAAAGTGGAAGGCTCAAATTAGGTGCAATTAAGTCCACCTAACTCAGCCATAGTCGCACCGGGATGCGTGCTTGCTACGACATACTTTAGTGTGATTTATGGACTAAAAGACTACAGCAATGCCCTCGTGTTTGTTAATTATAGTTATTGCACAATATTGGAAAAGTAACTGTGAGCGAGTGTTTGCGTGTAGTTGTAACACAGGCTAGTTGTTGAGTAAGCGCTGGGAGAACATACCATATCTACAGATTTTTACTTAGATCTACATATGCACGCACTATTCATTCCAATGTAAACAGAAAACCTCTTTGGTATAGGTACACGGAAGAGCCCTTTCGTAGAGTTAGTACAAAAACTTCATATTCCACGGCGAGGTCAGTCTGACCATGTTTTGTGGTAAATGAATACTCTATGGTTTTTATAATGTTTTAATGTTTTGTTCTGGTAAAGCCGCCATATTGTGTGGCAAACATGTACACGCAAATTATATAGTTAGGGCGTATCCATAGACTACTAGATCTTGTATCCAGAGGGTGCAAAATGTGTAGGTTTTGTTCTGAAATCCCACCACGAACGTATGTCACGCCATACATTAACAGCTCATCCACGCTCAACATGGCTTCGCGGAGGCATTAGCACCTAGCAGTTTTAAGATCTAGTAGTCTATGGATACCATAGACTCCTCACAGGGTTGTGTGCCTATAATGGTTTCGGCAGAATATCAGCGCCTATCTACTTTTGACTGGTAAGATTTTTATTTATGCCGAGCCGAGACGTTTTGAACACTCAGCGCAGTATACATTTTTGAAAATATTTTTTTTTTTATCTTAATATAAGTTAACTATTTTCACTTTCATTACGGATGTAAGCGGGTAACTACTAACCTTATTTGTGTTGGAAGAATTAATTCTCTTTTTTTTTTCTAAATGTATTTTTATGTATATCAGTTTTGTACTTACTGTGTGAGGTGTTTGAGCAGCAAATAAATGGTTGTCTATCCCCCGAATACTCAAATGCAACTCACATTTAAGCACATCTCAAATCTCAAGTCGCAATTTTTTTAAACTTCAAAGAAAATCTGTCAAAAATTTCATTTGTCATTTGAGACCGGCTTAAATCTGCAGGCCTAGCACGGGCATTGTTGTGTAGAATAGAGAAAAAATACGTCACTTTGTAAATCGAATGCGTAAATTATTTGAAATTAATTCCTTTAACTTCAATAATGTACGCAATGTATGACGATGCTATGTCATTATTGTCTATTCAACCCTAGAGAACAATCCCCGTGCTTGGCCTACTGAGTTGCATTTGGGTATTCAGGTGTCAGTCTATGTATCCAATGGCGACTTGTAGCTTGGCGTTACCTATCAATACAGAATAGTATTGTATTGTACCAAGAGATGAAGATACATACCTAAACTGTCAAGACACGCACTATTCATTCTACCATCTACCAAGATGACATATGACGTTTCCACATAGCAATCTATCCCGAACAGTAATGCAACTCTTGCAAAAACTACGAATTAGACGAGTTGTTACGAAGCCGTTACGACATGAGCCACGTAACGTTTGCACAACGTAGGCCGCTTGACAAGTTTATTAATGTAGACAAACAGAAACGGGAAGGTTGAATGATTCTGAGGAGCCAAGTTGTGATAGAAAATAGGACTGGTATGCAGGGGGTCCCACAGTCATGGGTCATAGAGGGCAAGCACCGGAAATATTAGGGACCAATTACCGGAAAAGGCAAAATATTTCTCAAATTTTGTGATGGCAGTTTTACTTAGTATTTTTAAAAATAAAAGAATGGTTCCTTTCAATAAAACTTCCTATCTTCAATATTTTTGATACTTGCCATCCATGCCCCATGTCCGTGGGACAACCTTTATAGTCCTACCATCTTTGGATTGGCTGATAATGGAACTGCATTCGAATCTTAGTTGCTATTGGTTGTTTTAATATCCAAAACAGGAACCCTATTACCCTACCCCACCCTACCTTTCGTAGGTAACGTTCACACAAGAAGCGGAAAAAATACTAAAACTTATTCGAAACACCCGTTTATTTGGCGGCGACCAACGTGGCGCGGCGGGCGAAGGTCCGCCCCTGCGACGCAGGAGGGTTGCGAGTTCGATTCCCGCCTTGGGAAAAATGATTAAGTACGAGCTGCAAGTATTTGTTCCGGGTGTTCAGAGTATTTTCTATGTACCTCTATAATAAATACATATCTATCTTTGTAATGTATTGTATTCGATAAGTACCAGTCATCTAGTACCCATGTTAATTATTAAGAATTTGACCTTTTCTAAGTCTACATTTATTGTATTTATGGAAATAAAGAGTTTTTGACTTTGACTTTGACCATAATATAAGCTCCGCTTAGCTTGGGGTTAGATGATGCTGTGTGAATTGTCCAGCATTATTTATTTATAGTTATTTATTGGTTTCCTAGCATAAAATACCGCTAATTATCGTACGATGAACGAATGCGAAATTTAAAAAAAAGATTACGCACCTTTTTTTATAATTTTATAGTACTTACCGTACAATTCTGTTGTAAACTTATTCCGAAAGGGGGTTAATAGCAGTTATGTTACCTATACTCACAAACTCGATGTAGAATATATGTAAACAAACCACGACACAAATAACTAAAACTGACTTGCTTGGCGTCCAGTTTCAGATATAATTGTAAGCAATATTTATTGAAGGAATTTACATCTCAATCGACAATGTACTCTAAATTGCGTATAAAAAGACGCGGCAACAGCGTGAATTTTAGGTTAAGTATGGGCGGTTTATTTACAAAAATTCTGCTTCGAGTTTGGCTAGTGTATTTGTATAGGTACCTATGTTTACCGAGTGAACAATAGGAAGGTAGTTCTGTGACAATAGGAAAGGGCGCCAGGCTCACGTAGAACCAGAGCAATAAGATAGAGCGTCGCTCTTCTGTTTGCATCAAACGTAACGGGTTTGGTTGTCAAACTAGGCCAAGATCTCAGAGCTCACGAGATCCCCGTGGTAAAAAAGTCGAATTACATAAAATTCTTTATTTTGTCTTTGGTCCTTGACGTGACAAGACGAATTAGAAACATGATCCGTCAAGTGCGAGTGTGCCTCGCGCGCCGAGGGTTTCGAACGGTTGTCAAGTATACCAATATGTGCACCTACCTACTACTGGTTAGAGACTTTGTTCATTTGTTCATCAAATATGAATACCAATAAGTTACAGGTACGTTCATTAATTTCAGATGTACCAGTTTGCAAACTTCGGAGTAGGTACAGAGGGTAATAGTAAAATTTCGAGATTTTTCAAAATATTTCAAAAAGTATGAAATATTTTATACAAACCGATATCTTATATTTGATACACCACTCGGTGAAGTGCCCACCTTTTGAAAATTATCCCCCCCAGCCTTTTTGACCATTGTTCAAAAAGTGGTCTACTTACAGACTTCTCTATATATTTCCTGTAAAATATAGATCCATATCTATAAACGCTACATACATTTCAGATGAATCACTCTGCAAATTCGGAGATAGGGGGGAATGGGTTATTTTTCGACTTTTTTCAATATATTTTAGAAAGTATAAAATTTAAAAAAATTTTGAAAACTGTTTTGAGATGTACAAACTAATAACTTTCATTTGATACCCAATTTGACATTGTAGGTCTCTTTTAAAATTTCAACATCTCAATTTGTACTGAAAATTTTAATTTTAATTTATTTTTCTTTTAATCTGTACAGACGCACGAAATGTATTTTTGTTTAAAATTTCATGTTATTTGCTGCTGTTGTTGCTGAGATATTAAAGACGGAAAAAAGGACAGAAAAAGCGAGACCATAGGGTTTCGAAGCCGATCTCCGATCTTCGAAACCCGAAAAACATGAAAGCGCACGGTTTCGCACATCATTTGGTTAGTCGAGATCTCAGGAACCCTGTGGTCTATTGAAATGACATGTTTTATTTCGTAAGTTATTTTATTATAACTAATTAATTGTTTCCTTGAACCAGTTTCTTCATAAGTTGTGTAGTTTTCTTGTAAATGGTTTTTGCGCTTACGCCGCCGTTCCAAAAACGTATGTTCCTCTGTCCCGCTCCTAAGAACATGAAATCCTATGCCTATTCTTTACACAAAATGGCGCGCATTGCGCCCAGTAGATATTGGCTGAGCTGCAGCTAGCAGCACCTGTGAGGGAGCCATTTTTTATTGGTTACTCTTAAGAAAGTTACGATGTGGCCTAAGATGAGGCACGCTTTCCCAGAAGGAACTTATTCACTCGAGATTTGAAAGACTCCTTGATTCTAGGTACTCTACCGGAAAAAAGGATGCAGGAAGTTCGTTCCACTGTTTGGTGCGATTAGTAATCATCAGTCAGCCTGGCCAGCCAAAACTTATTCTAGCGTTATTGTAATTTGTATAATGTAGCTATTAACTAGGTGGTCCAAATAAACAAATAATGAGATATATTTTCTGCGAAAGATTAGAGCGAAGCTCCGCAGAACAAACTTGGAACTATGAGCCAATTGCAAATCAGTCAGCGAGCCCAAAGTGATTCTAAAGCATAAACAAATCTAAGAAATTAAATAATTACTACTTGGAAATTAGTGTGAGGGCTTCCTCAACTCAACAGCCTATAATGGTCCACTGCTGGACGCAGGCCTCGCCCTGAAAGGCGTCTTATTGGCTTTTTCTCATGGGGGCATGCGCGTTGGGGATAGAAGCGCAGTTCGGTGGTAGAATTGTTCAGCAGGGGGCGCTGATGCAGAGTTGCAGATGCTTGAATCTATTCCACTTTGATCCATAGGTGGAGTGGATTAGTTTCCACTTTTTCGAATTGTATTTTGGGAGCATTTGGGAATATGTTGATTTTTGGCTCAAAATATCTTATTTTCTCAAATGCTCAAAAAATACCATTGAATCAAAATTAGTTTTATCATAAAATACCTAATAGAAAATGGTTTACAATTTGCGGTAAATTACTTTTTGGCTAGTTTTTTTAGTGTTCCGCACCTGAAGGGTGAAAACAGAACCCTATTACCAAGCCTCCGCTGTCCGTCCGTCTGTCACAGGGCTCTATCTCATGAACCGTAAGAGGTACTGTTGAAATTTTCAGAGAATGTGTATTTCTCTTGCCGCTATAACAACTATGTAAAACAAAAATATTTTTTTGGCTATTATGCTCTTTGTTTGTCAAGGCTGTATCTCTTGAACTACAATAGGTAGACACATGAAGCTTGCTATAAATAAGTAACACTTCAACTGTAAATAACAACAAGTACTAAAAATATAATAAAGTTGAAAATTTAAAGAAGTCTCCGAACAAGTGAAACCTTGATGTTCTTTGAAAAATTTGACTGATTTTCCGGTACCGGGCCCTTCGTGTGCTAGTCGACTCGCGCTTGGCGGAATATTTACTTTTTTCTTAAAATTAGATTCCTAATAAAATCTTCTTTTAAGTATATTTACTATTTTATAAGTGCAAGTAATTTAAATAGAAGATAAAAAGTTTTGAAATAACGTCAAGCTCCACCTTAAGAACTCATTTTAGTTATTGGTAAGCCACTTGCAAATCAGTCGGCCTTGTGAGCCCAAAGTGATTCCAAAGCCTAAATAAAACCAGCTGGTAACTGTGTCACTCGTTGAGTAAGACGACTAAGAGTCGTATGGATTGGTGGATTGTTGGTATGAACGTAACGGGGTTAAGAACAGAATTGCGCGGGTCAAATGTCCATGAATCTATAACTAACCAGATTCATGCAAACGTCAATCACGGGCCATGAAAGTGTTAAACATTTCTATATAAACAACGCGTGCGAAGCCGCGGCCAGACCAGTGTCAAATAATTGTATAAATCTTTGATACTGAACTGGGGTTATAATTTCGGTTAATTCGTTTATATGTACGACAATTCGCGTTTTTGTGCTAAATGTTATTTAGTAGATTTGTTAGGAGCTCGTCCAAAACGCCATTCGTCTAAATAGAATTTAAACGCGTTTCGTCCATCACGCGTTAGCTATAAAACTTCATAAAGAGGCAAACTCACGGGATCCCCGTGGTAAAACTCGAACTAATAACGTAAAATCAACACATTTTCTTAGGTTCCTTGAATGTTTAGTGTGGTGTTGCGTAAAAAATTACGATAAAAAAATCATGACAGGAAAATCACTGCACTGTTTCGCACATAATTTGGTCGAGATCTCAGGAACCCTGCGGTCTATTGAAATGACTTGTTTTGATTCTTAGGTTATTACTAATATTTGGTTCCTTGAACCAGTTTGTTTATAAGCTGTGTAGTTCCTTGTAAACTAGCAAAAAAATATTTTTGCGCGCGCCCTTTCAGAAACGTAGGCTCTGTCCCGCTCCTATGAACGCGCAATTATGCCTATCCTTAAAATGGCGCGCATTGCGCTCTCTTAAGGTGGATAAAAATAATGATGAAGGCATTATAAATTGTATCATTTGCTACTAAAAGTTAATGGCAGAACTTGACTCTACGAATGTAGGTTCCTACAAGTGGGTACTGACCGACGCGACGTTACGCGGCGTAACGTAAAGTATGACACAGTGAGCGTTCGAATTGAGTTTCGCTATCCCTGTTAACAGCAGGGACACTGTCAATGGGGAAAATAGGAATGCATTTTAATTATTTTTATTGAGTTCCGTTGTCTCCATCGAATGGGGACAGCGACAATGGGGACAACGGGAATACACCCGAGCAGTCAGTATGGGAAAAGAAGGCGCTCGCAACGAGAAACGAGACGGATGCTACGTTACGTTGCATGGTACGTTACGCAGACGGCGCACTATGCACCTCTTTGTACTTATAAAGTTGGGTACTGATCGGGGTGTTACGGGGCGTAGTGTACCATTCGCATCGATGTTGCTGACTCGAGTTTTTTTGGTTATTTTCTTTATTTTTGATGAAGATAAAACAAATCAATCATATTAATAAATAAAGTTAGCTTAATTGTTTCAATTGTACATACTAGTTCTAATAATTTGTTTTTATTATTTGATTGTAATTTTCTTTGTTAATAAATAAATACCTAACGCTGGACAATTCACACAGCATCATCTAGCTACGCAAAGCTTTTCATTATACATAGATATCACACAGAGCACCCTGAACAAATATCTCCAGATCATACAAACATTTATGTACCGAGGTGGGAATCAAACTTCCTGCGTCGCAGGCGGACCTTCGTCCGGTGCGCCACAGAGGTCTCTAGTCTTACATGTATCTTGTTTTAATAGCTTTCAGATGAAGTAACCCGAATCACCTTTATTAAAACTAATGGTTTTAATAAAGGTGATATGGCTAGACCTTATCGAGCCTATATCGCTAGACGTAAAATAATACGCAAAGAACGAACGCCGCGCGCGCGCCAACAACGCATCTGCGTTACCCCAGTAGAAAAGTATCTTCTATAATTAATTGAGTTCCACAAAGAATTAGTACGTTATACGCTGTAAATGTGCGCGAAGTAAATAAACCGCCAAGTGCGAGTCGACTCGCACACAAAGGGTTCCGTACCGTTAAAATCAGACACTTTTTCAAAGAACATCAAATTTTCACTTGTTTCACCCTTTAAATTTCCAACTTTATTATATTTTTAGTATTTGTTGTTGAAGTGTTACTTACTTATAGAAAGTTTCATGTGTCTACCTATTGTAGTTCAAGAGATACAGCCTTAACAAATTAAGAGCAAAAATAGCCAAAAAATCATTATTGTTGTATGGGAGCCCCCTTTAATTTTCATATATATTTATTTTTATTTTTTGTTATAGCGGCAAGAGAAATACACATTATCTGAAAATTTCAACTTTTTTCCTTTTACGGTTCATGAGATATAGCCACGTGACAGACGGACGGACAGATAGCGAACGCTTAGTAATAGGGTTACGTTATCACCCTTCGGGTACGGAACCCTAAAAATTAGGGCATGTTGCCGTTTTGGAATAAAACGCCAAATACTTTTTCTGCTGAAGTAACATTCGCTTCCAGCAGGAAGATTCTAAACGAATGACGCGCCGATCTAACGGTATTTTAGCGGAAATACGGCGATTCTGATAAGTTATAATCAATACAGGCTACGTCTATTACAACATCACTCGTAGACATGTCAATGAGAACCACATAACTTGGCCGAACCACTCCACTCTCCGTAAAGCTGATAATTAAAGTCGAGGCTGTATTGCAATGCATACCTCTGCCTTCTAAAGGTTTTATGAAACAAAAACCTGCTGAGAAACTTGTTTAGCGCGGTGCGAGGGCCTGAATAAACAGTTCACGTTCTAAAAACTACTTTAACTAAATAAATTAATGACATAAATTTTTGCACAAAGTATTCGCGTGGAAGGTATTAGCTTCGATCTAAGTAAAAAAGAGAAAATGAAGTAGGTACTAGCTTCTAGAATGTGGAAGGGTCAAATTAGGTGCAATTAGGTCCGCCCACCTCAGTCGCGCGTGCTTGAAAGTGAAAATGAAAAATGTTTATACCTCTTTATGTAAGTTACATTATCATGGGTTGGGATTCTCTTTTAAGCATAATATGCTTGTGTTAGAGTACCCCGCTCTTCCTTATCGTGTTCGTTCGATAAATACAGAAATTATTTAAAATAAATACAAAAATTAATAAATTCAAGTCCTTCGATCATTTATACTTGATCGAATTCTGTTTAAAAAATACTGTGTGTTCTGTTTGGTAGACCTGAGGACACCACCGGTCTCACGTGCTTGCGGCTACGTACTTATTGTGATTTATTGAATAACATAAACAATGATAGTATAGTGAATGAATTGCGATCTCCAATCCACCTGCCAAACGTGGTGATTGTGATAAACCTCCTTGGGTCGGGAAGGTGTTAGCGAAAAAAAACAAATTATTGTTTAATACCTACAAGAAAACAAAAACACAACCAATTAAGAAACTGGCTAAGAGGAATTAAATAATCCATACTAATATTATAAATTCGAAAGTAACTTGGTCCCCGGGATACCATCTAAGTACATCCCTGCTTAATTTCATTGAAATCCGTTCAGCTGTTCAGGCGTGAAAAGGTCAGACAGACAGAAAATTTCGAATTTTTATTATTAGTATGGATTTCCATACCCCGCAGGATTCCTGAGTTTTTATGAGTTTTTTTTAATTTTTATCACGGGGTTCCCGTGAGTTTTTAGAACTTTTGTATTTAGGTACCTACTTTTGTTAGCCACCTAATTAGGTAGGTACCTAATCAATAATCATAGCACATTTTTCAGCGCTGTCCCATCCACTCCTACCCAGTGCCCTGGAGTGACCTGGAAAGTCTTCCGCCACAAGCAGTGACCTGGCTTCAAAATCTGAACGTTGACTTGTGTTAATTTTGTGTTAATTTTATTTTTGATTTATGTGTAAGGGCAATGGCCTTTATTAACAAAGAAAATTACAATCAAATTATAACTAGTATTTACAATTGAAACAATTAAGCTAACTGCAGACTGTTGCAAACAATGTGTAAGTACCTAGTTTTAGAAAATTTGTATAGCCTAAGATTATTTAATAAGCCTCTGCTTGTCATACGATTAAATAAACAACATTATTAGTCCCCTAGCCTGGTCCATGTTTGAAGCTGTTTTCTGTTAAAGGTAAAATTTTGATCATCAATGTTGATCAAATTACCTACTATAAAACCAACAAAGAACATATAGAATCAAAAAAAATATATATATTTGGGCTTAGAGGTAGAGGTACTTACTTTACGAGAGTCGGTAAATATGACACTTTTGTAATTCTACCCTCACTCAATATCGATGCGAAAGTTTTGAGTGGGTCGACTCATAGGGTACGCAAAGATTGCATCTCTGTCCGATGAGGCAAACAACGACCAATATCCAGCCAATTCACGGCAACCTACTAGCTAAGCAAACCCAGATCCAACAATTAGTATGCAGAACAGACTCACCTCAAATATCTAACGTAATTTACAAACAACAAACACAAACACAACAATTTTCTCACCAAATACAACTGACATAAGAGTTTCTGACAGCTGTCAAAAATCGCGCAACTTTTTAGTTTTTTTTCGTTTTCAAAAAAAGGTTCAATACGCGCGCTTTCCTTGCGTTCGGCCTCTCGACTGAATACTTTTAACTTTCGAATCTCGGATTGAGATAGGCTTTATGCAGTTGAGTATGCGCCTTATTCGGCTTCCCTAGGGTTTAATTTGATGTGGTGGTCCATGGCATAGCTATGTAATCACATGGTAGGTAGGAAACGTGTGGTAGGTTGCCATCTTGGACCTTGCTAAATGTCGCTTGACCTAATAATGGGACTTCTGATTTGCTCGTGGCTTTGCTCGCAAAGTAGGTAAGGGTACACAACATTTAAGGAATCTTGGTGCCTTTCTATGTTATTAAAATCCATACCTACGTACTAAAATTATAAATTCGAAAGTAACTCTGTCTGATACCTTTTCTTTTTTTTACGGATCTCAATTAAATTTGACAGGGAGGTAAATGGTATCCCGGGGACGGACGTAGGCTACTTGAAAAGCGCAGGCGAAGCCGCGGGCAGCAGCTACTTATAATATAAGCTAGGCCTCCTCTATGTAAAAATCTTACAGGTTCTAGGTAGGTAGGCAGCCCAATTTCTTACCGCCCCGAATACTCAAACACAACTCAGATAATAAGCAGGTCTCAAGTAATGAAGTATTTATTAGTCTTAAGTGACGAAGGTTAAAATATCTAGTTAAGTTGCGTTTTAGTAAATATTCGCTTTAAGCGATAAGGCCGCCAATTCTGTTATCATTACATATCTAGGTATCTTTTCGGGGGTAAGTCTTCAATAAAAACAGTATTAATATAAATTAACTATTAATTAAAAACAGTATTAATATGCTCAATAACTTGAGATACGGTGTAATGAAGTAGAACGAGCTAGGCTAGCAAACGATTGGGGACGAGATTGTTGGTCATAGGGCTATAGTTTTGGTTACTGTACCTACCAGGTAAGGGTTACTATCAAATGCCAACATAAAAACAGTAGGTGGTTAGGTAGGTACTTTGAAGTCTAACTAAACGCTTAGCCAAATACATATGTAACGTAGGTAGGTATTAGGTAAGTACTACCAACAACACAACTAGTAACAACCAACAGGCTAAAGTTTTCTTCGTCGCTTCTTTACTGTAAACATACCGAAGCGACAGAAATCAAAAATAGGTAGTTACATAACACTTTATTTCCGTGTCAGTGTTTAATTATTAAGAATTTTACCTTTTCTAAGTGTACATTTATAGTATTTATGGAAATAAAGAGTTTTTGATTTGATTTGTACCTCTTTTAGCTCTATGTACCTACCTACGCGTAATTTAGGCCTTTTCAATCCTACGCGATATTCGCTACCCGGAGAGTATGCGGTTATCCTACAGTCGCCGCTACAGGCCGACCGACAGACCTACGGTATTCGCTACCCCAAGCGGGAGGCCTGCCGCATGCCGTCGCGCCGCGCGGCGCTGCCCCGCTCGTACACCCGGTCTGGGTAGCGAATACCTAAGTATGTACTGTACCTACCTAAGTACAGAGTACCTAAGTACAGACGATCCGCCAATCTTGTTTTTCTCTCATTTTACCTAGTCGAGTTTCAGTATTGACGCACGACTTAAGATGGCTGGACGGTCCTTGTGAAGGTTAAATTGTAGTTAATTCGATAAATTGGATAATAAATTGCAGATTCCTACCAATAAAAGTAAAGCTATGGTATTTTCCAAAATGTCAAGTATCGAGCGATTTTCAACTTTTTGTTTTCCTCATCAAAAATGGTGTTAAGTTCACAGATTTTTGTAAGGTCATATTTATTTTAAAGAACTTTATTAAAAGGTCTTTTCCGTATTATAA
Source organism: Eupithecia inturbata (assembly GCA_963662085.1). Lineage (NCBI taxonomy): Eukaryota > Metazoa > Arthropoda > Insecta > Lepidoptera > Geometridae > Eupithecia > Eupithecia inturbata. Next base: position 2,290,323 of record OY759206.1, on the reverse strand, counting down.
GATAAGCTTATAACTGCGGCTACATTCACGAAATAACTGATTAAAAATACATTGCTCGGTTAAAAATCACCTTGTTATTGATTTTTACATTCGTGTCAACTCCCTTATTTTATACGTACCTACCTTATCTACCTATCGAGTAAAAAAAAACAGAAATCATAACAAGGTAGTTACGGCATCAGGGTCTGTATTCAGCGTCCCATAAGATCAGACATTGCCTGTTAGATAATATACGCCCACACTCTTTCTCACGAGCAATATCGCTGAGGTAAACGTCTAGACATTCTTATCAACGTCCTGTGATGCGAGAACTCCGGACTCAAAGCCTCAGTCGTAATTAAGTCACCATTGTATAATCATTAAAATATTAAATTCAACTTCAATTTAATTATTTTAATTGTTTTTAAAAATTTTTTCCACGCTTTCCCAAACAAGTCTAGGTTGAAAACAGGTTGTCTCCGCGGAAAAAAATATTTGACCAAGACAAATACACTGGCCTGCAAAACTAAATATCACACGTTTAAAATTTATTTTTTTTATAAACTGTAGAAGTTAGAGATTTAAAATAAAACGTTATAGCAAATTTTTTCAGCTTTCTTTGAAACTATAGTAAACTATACATTACGTGACATGTTTAACTTAAAAAAAGATAAGAAAGAAGAAAGAAGAGAAGAAAGAAAACAATGAAATAGCGTTTTTTAGTTTGGTGTCCAAAAACTCAATTAACATTTTATAAGTATGTTTTACATGTTATTTAATTTTTAATAACCGGTATTGCCTCCTCGGGCTCTGATTACAGCTTCGAGCCGGCTTGGCATACTGAACACGAGGTTTCGGAGCCGATTTAGGAGAATATTCTCCCATTGTTCTCTATACTTATTTTTATTTATTATTATTTTAATAAATAATTTTTATATACAAAATTAAACTCTTTTTAGGAAAAAGCCCGAAAAAGCTCCGGCGGATGTATTCTTGTAACGAATACATCCGATGGAGAACTAAAGTTATCGACATAGCTCAGAGAATTAGTAAGCTGAAGTGGCAGTGGGCTGGCCATATCTCGCGAAGAACCGGCAACCGTTGGGGTAAACGTGTTTTCTAGTGGAGACCGCGACTCGGCAAACGTAGTGTAGGAAGGCCTTCGGCCAGGTGGGATGACGATCTGCGAAATACTGCAGGCAGATGCTGGATGCAGCAAGCTGAAGACAGGGCGCTATGGCGCTCATCGGGGGAGGCCTATGTCCAGCAGTGGACTAAGATAGGTTGATAATGATGATGATGATGATTAAGAATAACCTTCATTGTTTAAAAGGTTACGAAGCTTTAAAAAACTTCTCTATAAAAATGCGCGCTGCACAAAGTGCTCATACTACGTACTCTTTTATGCAAGTTCTAGTAAATTTTTGTATTGTAATTTTATTATTTAATGAATAAGTGTATTTATAAGTAGTAATTTTATCAAAAAACTTTTAGAGGCGTCCTTAGCCTGTCGAGTTATTTAATAATTGGTCTTGTACTCAGTCAGGTTCTAAACACTGGTTAGTTAATCTACGCATGTAAAACTTTTGTGTTAAATAATGAACTTAAAACAAAAACAAACTATATAAAATGTATTTTGAGATAAAATATATTTTGATATAATTAAGCGTTTATAAATAGAATACTACGAAATAATCAAAAACATATTCAAACACATATAAAATACTTTCTTTACAACTAGTAAAGTGTAAAATTTTGTCAAAAAGGTCAAACAAAAAAGGTAATTTAATTCAATAAATTAAATGACCTTTATTTATAAGTAGCTAATTATACTTTTCAGTAAATTATGCATAGTAAATAATACTGCAAAATAAATAATATTAAATTATGTACGTGATTGAATAGATTAACGAGCTAACTAATTAAGATATTTCTTATAAAATACGTTTTGGCTCAGTCTATATTCTGAAATTATAAATCTAAATTTTTTACATAACTATACTACTCTGTTCATTTAAATAATTTAAGTACATAGATTAATAGATAGATCACAAAAAGCTTTACTCAAATAAGTTTGATAAATAAGATATAAATGAAAAATATCACACAAGATATTGTTCATTTAATCTCGCTTCCATATCTTTAACACATCTATGTTTTCTCAGCCCAGATACTTGGCTGAATTGAGTGCAACAACCATCACAAACGATAGGTTTGTCTGTATGCATTTTAACATGCATTTTAAAATTACCACTATCAGAAAACTGCTTATTACATACATCACAGTTAAATGACTTTAAATCACTATGTATTTTCATGTGTTTTGATAAATTCCCTATTTGCTTGTTGCAAACTTTACATGTATATGGTTTAACCCCAGAATGTATGAGCATGTGTCTTTTCAACTGCCCTGATTCACGGAAGCATCGTTTACAGACTTCACAAGCAAATGGCTTCTCACCCGAATGTAATCTCATATGTATTTTTAAGTATCCGTTGTCAGAAAACGACTTACGGCAGACTTTACAAGCGTACGGTCTTTCTCCTGTGTGTGTTCTTAAATGAAGTTTAAATGAAGCCATTTGACCGAATTGCCTTTGACAGAAACTACACATGTATGGTTTTAATCCAGTATGCACTCGCATATGGACTTTTAAAGTCGTATATGCAGTAAAATCTTTCTTACACACATCACATGTATACGGTTTGACACCTGTGTGCTGCCTTTCGTGTATAGCCAAGTAGCTTTTAGAGGAGAAGTTTTTCTTACACACATCACAGGAATGTGGCTTTATATTATTGTGAATGATATATATATGTCTCTTTAAATGAGTTCGCTGAGGAAACCGCCGGCCGCATATATCACATATATACGGCTTTTCCCCGGTATGGGTGTACATATGAGATTTTAGTGTTTGGTTATGACCAAATGACTTGTGGCAGACTTCGCACTGATATTTTTTTTCGCCAGTATGAGTTTTCATGTGTTCTTTTAAGCCTTTCTTACGCTGAAACTCTTTTTGGCATTCTGAGCACTTGAACGTTTTATCGAAGTGTATGTTTAAATGATTCTTCAGAAGTTTCGGTTTGTCTAATACCTTCGAGCATAAAGTACATGGATAGAATGATCCATTTCTATGTTTTGTCCCGAAATGTTTGGTTAATTCCTTGTTTGTATGAAAGCTGTCACTGCATAGCAGACAAATGTATGACTTTTCACCTGTATGTTGTTTCAAGTGCATTTCTAAGGAGCCGTTATAAGTGAATTGCTTTTCACAAAAGCTACATGAGTATTTCTTTTCTTTTTTCTTGGGCGGCTTTAAATCTTCTTCTGTAACAATAAATATTTGGAGGTTTAATTTTTTTATACAAGGTGCCACGTAACTGGTGTACCTACTTTACAAGGCACAATGTGTTATGCAAGCCATACGTGAGAGCTTACTTCAAGGAGCTGGGCTGGTTAGGGCCTGGTTAGGCAGGGGGACAATGCACAATACACTCCCATGCGAGATGTCAGTGCAGATCTCAGTCCCCCACTTAGAATTAGAATAAGATATACTACGTGAGAAATGTAATTTACCTACATTCCTATGTTAACTCGATTCTCAGTCATATTTAGTATTAACGTTTTAAAAGTTACTGTAAGTGGTTACGTTCGGGGATATATCTTCATCTTAAATAGTTTCTAAGTAATTCGTTGGAGTTATAATTTATCAATACCTCGAAAAAGTACTAAGCGGAAAGGTGGCGATAAGAAAGAAAAGAGATGAGAAGAAATTCAACAAATCGTAAAACTAAAGTTTAACTCCTCGGCATCCGGATTCACCCCTTTCAGCTTATAACACCAGTTACGTGACACCTTCTACAACTTACTCAAACAGAGCCCACAAGCAAGTTATAATAACAATGTTGGACAATACACACAACATCAACTTGCTCCAAACAAAGCAGAGTTTGAGATTTCTAGTTGTTCTGGGTGTATATAATAAAAATATATGAAATATCTATATATTTAATGTATTGTATTACGTTAAAACACCCAGAAAAAGGTAAAATATCTGCAGATCGTACAAACATTGGTCCCGAGGCGATTTCTGACTTTTTTTAGTAGGTGTGTACTCAAACCTCTGTTGGTCCATTATATGTAAGTTTTTGGAAACAGGACGGCAATTCTCGCCATTAATCACTCGTTAAATATGGCAAGAACTGTCAAATCTGACAGTTCTTCTACATAAAAAGTGTCAAATTTGACATTTCTTGCCATTTTTATCGAGTGATATATTGGCGAGAATTGCCTTCCAAAATATATAAATCGATCCTGATTTACATCAAAAAAAGTTTTCGTGTAAAATGCCCGTTTTCTTGCTAACTGTATTTTTTTTTTGAGTATCAGAAAATAGGGATGAAAGATAATTTCCTAAGACCATTTTCTCGTAGCTACACTGGTTACGGTACCTCCCCTTACAGCAAAGAAAGGGATTGAGAATGACTTCATTCTCAATCCCAATCTATCGTTACATTACGCAGGTTATACAATAAAACAAGGAACCTTATCTCACCATCACTATAATGGTATGTATCTTCAGGTGTCCAGTCTTCTTGGTGATTCTGTTTTATCTTCTTTAGCTTACTGAGCGGCTCGTCATCATCAAATGAAGGGTCTGATTGTTGGATTTTAGCTTCTGGAAAACACATGTTAATAATTATAAGTATTTAGTAGCTTATAATTCATGGGAATTCATCTTAATGACCTCTGTGGGGCCACTCAAGTAATTTTTAATCTTCAGTATAATGTTAAATTAAAACGAAATTTGAGTAATTTCGAAGCTTACTTTTGCTGACAAGGGTGGGTTTGCGAAGAGTCTCCATTCTACACGTTGGTATTATTATAATTTAAGGAATCAGAAGCGGATTTATTTAAAAACAAAAAGAAATTACAAAGCATCCATAACCGATTTATTAATTATATGCATGAACAATAAACTACTTGGTAGGTAGAAGACAAAGTAACGTCCGCACAGGGCAAAGTACGCAAGCAGCGCGCGCCGTTGCCAGCGCGCTTTATATTGGAGCTAGTGGAATTGTTTTCATCCAACAATATATTCTCTGGCGATGGCCATTCCCAAGTACCTAATGAAAGAGGCTCCATAGATTTAGCGTAACAGCTGATATATAGATATAGATAGCGCTAGAGATAAGTAGGTAATACCCAAAATAAAAAGAACATATTATTTCAAAGCTTTACTTTGGGGCAAGCTGATGCTGTACGAAGTCTAGAATTTTTATGCTACTGGCAAACATACCTACTATATCTTGAATTAATTCTTCCTTGACTTCATCTTGATTACATTGGTCATCTGAAATGAAACTGCTCAAATCAAACACGCTTGGAATTTTTTCCAAAACTCATGGTGCTTTATTTTCATTCATCAAGCACATACCCATTTTTCATTAGCCCGTTTTATGAAAACATGCTCACTCATCAATCTATGCCTGAGTGATGCTTATGTCTAGTTTTGAGTAAAGACTAGTCTTAAAACAATGCTTGGGAACTCATGTCAAAATCTATACTCTCTCAAGTATCCTTTACGAGCGGAATTTCCTCCGTCTACGCCTTCAAGTAACTGTTTAATTTGAATTTGATTTTGAACTGTCAAATCTCTGCTTGATAATTCTATGAACTCTGATTACTTAAGTGTAGTAAACCCTACGCTTGGTCAGATTTCTACATTTTGTGACCTTTAATTATACCTATAAATTATGATTTGAGATTGTAGATAAATACTCGTATTACGAATATTGAAAATCAAAACCATTTTATTTTAATAAAAGCAAAAGGACGCAAAGTCATCTCCCTTGCCGCTTCGATGTTGACTTTCTTTGGTGATGGCAAGTCTTTGGCAGGGCTCTAACCTAATGCCAAAAAACATCCTTCTAAGAATTATTTTACCTTTCTTAAATCTGCCGCCGCACCAGCCTTCACGGATGTCCTCGATAGATGAGAAGGCGCAAGTGTGTCCACGCATGTAGTGTCCCACACAATGGGCCTCCCCAAGCCCCATGGGACTAAAGTCATACCGTCGGACCTCTTGCCATCGTCACGCATCAGACCATTCGGTTCGATTCTTGAACCGAATGCTGGCTGGCTGGTACGTTAGCGGTGACAAAGGCCCGCCGGATGATTTGTTTGGCTTGCGTTACGATTCGCACCAAATATCAATATTTTTTACAAATTAATTTAAAAACTGTAGTAAATCCGACCAAAGAAAGAATGATTTTGAAAGTAAAGATACTTTTGGTAGTTATTTCAAAACAGACCTTATACAAGAGCCTATTTACTCCAGCAGACATTTTGCGAGTGCCACCAGAATGGAGTCAGAGTCACGTTTCTTTAAACATTTACTTGAGTAGAGATTCTACTCTTTAGTAGAGCTCGCGTAGTAAAGCTTGAGTATGTTTTCATAATACGGGCCTAAGATACGTCAGAAACTTCAAATTATTTCAGTTAAATAATAACACATAAAGGGCAAGATCCATATTTGACCGCGCTGAGCCACCAGCAGGTCTAGCCAGATGTATTTGTGAGTCACTCATCCTATTTTCGCCGCTACAAATTGAAATAACTAATTAATAAGTCAATAGTGAGCTAGCACACTATTCTGCCCTGTTATGAATATAGCATGGTCTTGACTCCGGGCAGCTTTTATCTGGTTTCATGGAGATTTGAATTATACCTTTGACATTGTAGAATAATTCTTCGCAGCTCAACACTTGTCTTTTGAACAGTATTGCATCGCGGAGTCTCCTCTCACAAATGCCACAAATGGATGACTCTCCAGATGGTGCTAACTGTAAAAGACATAAAAACCGGCTCTCAGAAGACTCAGAACTTCGTGTTTTGCATGAGAAACGCCATAAGAGCCAGGGTCCAAGCTATCCATTACAAATACTTACGTAAATATTAAAAGTTTCAACCAGAATCGTGTTGTAGGTTTCTTCAGCGTCTTCGGCGTATCGGCTTTCCAAACTCTTATATGTGCCTTCTGAATGACAACAGCGACAAAGAACATTCGAATTTAGTGCTCCCGTCATTTCTGGACCTATTTTCCAGTGATTTTATCAAAAAATTCTATTTTGAAAAAACAAAACAAACAAACAATCTTTTAGTAGGTAGGTACCTTCTTCTTCTTCTTGTCAGATGGCTTCTGCGACTGACTTCGCAATTTCGCCAATGTCCGTCTCATGACAGTCAAAGTCAAAGTTTGACTTTGTCAAAGTCAAGTAGTGATGCTCCTTAAAAACCTACCGCTTGCCACAAAGAAGTCAAGTCAAGATAAAGGTAACGGACATTGGCGAAATTGCGACAACCCAGTCGCAGAAGCCATCTGACAAGAAAAAGAAGATAAAGGTAACACAGCGCCTGAGGCATGTTCGCTGAGGCTCGCTCGCACTGACACCGCACCACACCGGGTTCAGCAGAACCCGCCGACCAGCATCCTTTATGCTATATAATTACCCTCTGGATGTATCAGCTCAATCAGAGGACTAAATCCCTGTTTAATATTAAGTACTAACCCCTCTAGCTTTAAGTTCATTAATAAAATAGACTAAGTTGTCTGAATAAACAAAATTTATTATTATTAAATCATTTACATATCGTGTTTTGCTCAATTATTGAAAAATAGCCAAAATGTGGCCAGCGTCAAAATGAAGTCAAAAAGGAGTGTCAGAATGACAGCTGAAAATAATAATACAAAAGATGGCGACGTCCAAATTGAGCGCGCAGCTATTGATTTTATGGTTTTACAGCGATTTTAATAAATAATAATGCCCGAGACAATAATAGAAAGTGTCCTTGATGGGAAATTGGATAGCGAGCTGTTGATTAAATGGCTAAATGACGAACCAATCGAGGTTAGTAACCTAAAATCATCGCCCTAGATTTAACGTCTCGTATCGCCCTAGATTTATGTTGTTTTTCTCACGTATTTCTTTGCTTTCAGGACGATTGTATTTTATTATGCTGCAAGAAAAGCGAGTTCGTTTCTTGCTTCTTATCTTACTTGAGGAACCAGACTGATAGGTAACAATTTTAACACTTAATAATGTCTTCTAAAATGTGCATTTGAATGTATTGCATTCAAAAATTTGGAAAAAAAAATAACAACATTGCCATAAAAAACTCAATTTTCCCGTTCGTAAACACCTAATAATATCCTGAATGTATTTCTTACAGCATACTACTGACAAACAGCAATGCTGTGCAAATGCTTCACAACAGCACTCCTGAAAAGGTCCACAGCAGCAGAAGAAAACACCATCGCTCAATAAGCGAACCTACCAGCGATGACCGCGATAGTATCTCGGTCAAGACTGAAAAAAACCATGAATCTCCAAACCGAGACCGGAAACGATCCGGGAAGAAAGTCAAAACTAAACTTTTCCCTGATGACCGGAGAGAAAACCTATCCGTCTCCTCTGATGAGTCAAGGCTTTCAACAAGTGTTGACAGAATAGCTATGTCGAGTACTCCGTTGAAGAATGGAGTTAAGCCATCCGATTATCCAAACCTGTGTCTCTCAAGCCCAGTCACTCCGAGAAGTTTTATCAAGGAGGGGGAAAGATGTGATACTCCTAGATTAAGCCATAGGCATTCAAGGTCCCACGAGAAAAGCTGCCTGGGAGACTTCCTAGTAACTGCCACAAAAAGCTCCAAGAAAAAGACTAAGAAAAACATTTCAAGCGAAAATGAAGATAAAATAGAGCTGGATTTGAGCAATTCTGAAATGTTTCCTGAGATTGGAGCTAGAAAATCTAGTTCATTGCGAGGAGAGAAAAAGAGAATTAAGCCAACGAATATTGATAAATCTCAAAAAAGTCTCTCACTTAACAATTTTAGCTCTGAACACTTCCAACAATTGTCTCCACTCGAAGACAACTCAGCATTCAAACAGAAATTCCAACCAAAAGAGACAACAAACAGCTTCGAAGTTGAAAGAAACATACTTAAGCAAGAACGGCACAAACTTATGGAGAAATTCAACATCTTAAGTACTTCTACCCCTCAAAAAATAGCAACTGTACCCCAAATTAAACTGACACAAAAAGACACAGTCGAAGTCTTTCAAACGTATGTGACTGCTGATGTAACCAAAATACTATTGAAAGACAAAATCGACTTACTTATTTATATTTATGACAACTTGTTGAAAAACAACCAGATTCTAAGCATAGTAACTGAAATATACTTTCTTATATCTCTGGTGATATCAAAACAGCTTGAAGATGATTATATGAATGTGGAATTGAATTTGAATGAGAATAATACTGATTATTTACTGAAATCAATACATAATAGTTCTTATTTCGCTGTGAAGTCATTGTGGAACTTGAGAATGACTTTGGAAGTCATTTTGGAAAAAAACTCCTTAAAAACTTTGGGTAAGTCAAAATCATTGGGTTTTATAACTCATCTAAATAAAATCATCGGTCACATTTAAAATTTATTCAACCACAAGCTTCTGCCCGCGACTTCGCACGCTCTTAAGACATAATCTGTGTCCTTGTTAAAATTTCTCAATAAAAAAATAAATTAAATGTGTTGCTAAGCTCAAAACGCGAGAACTGCTATTTTATATTACAAAGGATTTTGTTTAAATTGCCCGTGAACACATTAGTGCGCAACTCTTCCCGCGGGTGTCGTAAGAGGACAAAGGGATATCCGCCGGGGCCAGGCAGCAGATTCTACAGAAGAACAATTCTCCCACCGAACTACGATTCCCAACCTGCATGCCTGGCGTGAGGATTATGGGCATTACCCCCTGTGAGATCAAATCCAATAAGGAGCTAATCAAGGGGAAGCCTGCGTCCAGCAGTGGACCAATATGGGCTGGTGAGCTGAGTTTGAGGACGTTAAGACAACCTAATCAAATTCACCGCTGGTAACGCCGCGGGGAGCAGCTAGCATATAAAACAAACAAAGCTCAAGAAGATCTTAAGCAAATTGCCTCCAATTTAATTTCAGCCTTATTTATCCTGCTACTGCTGGCCGCTGGCCAAACGCCTCCCCCAAATATTTCTATTTATTTATTTATTTATTAAAATAGGTACACCAACAGTGTACATATTATGCTTATACAGACAGGGTGGATTTTTTAGACAGGACAGTAAGGGCTGTTATAGTTACATGAAAACGTTCCTAGGAGACCATCCATAACTTTTTGAGATATCCTGAACTGTATTTACAGATTCTGGAATAAATTTACAGTCAGCAAGAAAATGGTAATTTTACACAATCGATCCTGTTTCTTTTAAGGATCAAAAGTCTCTATTGGACCGACTGAGGTTTGAGTACTAAAAGTTATGGATGCCCTTACTGTCCCATCTCCAAAATCCATCCTGTATAATTAATGTTTACATGAGACAGGTTCTAATACATATACTTATATAAGGTGGACGCAACATATAATATACTTAGGTATTTACCAATAATTAACAATTTGAGATCAGTTTTATTACAAAATTACAATATCTTCCTTTCGTTCCATGTTTATTTTCTTTCACTTACATACTTAATCAAGCTTGCTCAGTCATAGATCTAAGCTTGAGTGACGTTTATTCTTAGAATAGCGTTACTCAAGCATGAATCTATGACTGAGCAAGCTTTTATAAAACGGGCCTTAGACTAGATAGTTAAAAGTAAAAGCTATTGGTGGTAGAGTAAACATAGGTACTTAATATGCTTATCTACCTGTGTTGTGAGAGACTGGTACTTACTGACCATAGGGGGCGTCCATTAATTACGAGAGGCGTTTATGGGGGGAGGGGATGAGCCAAATCTCACCCAATCTCACGTGTAGGAGAGCATGTGATAGTATGTAGTGGTGATTGCAGTAGAGGTGCTAAAATACATAGCATTAAGGTGCTGTCCTTTCTCTGGTACATCCCTTAGTCTCTTAAGACATCAACGGACTGAGTTTGAGCTCCGATTCTTACGCGGCGACCGTCATGGCTAGATCCTCTCGCTATGATCTCAATTACCACAACCACAACAGCCTATATTGGTCCACTGCTGGACGCAGGCTTCTCCCTGATAAGCGCGTTATTGGCTTTTGTCTCATGGGGGCCAATAATCCCCACGCTGGGCATGTGGGTTGAGATCACAGTTCGGTTGTAGAATTGTTCTGCAGGGGGCGCTGCTGCGCGACCAATTATCGCTCCAACTTTAAAAATGCAATTATAAACGATATGAAATATGCAGGTCTCGACAGAGCCTACATATTTGCTCCCTTTGGGGTCGAGACCCTAGGTCCGTGGGGTACCGAGGCTCTCCGGGTTTTTAAAAAGTTATCTGAGCGTCTGGTCGACGCGACGCGTGACCCGAGAGCTGGCGGATATCTGGCGCAGCGCATCAGCATTGCCATACAGCGGGGCAATGCAGCCAGCGTCTTGGGGACGCTTCCGACTGGTATTGATATGGATCAGTTGAGCTACCTGTAGATTGTTTGCAACAGTCTGCAGTTAGCTTAATTGTTTCAATTGTAAATACTAGTTATAATTTGATTGTAATTTTCTTTGTTAATAAAGGCCATTGCCGTTTTTAAAATAAAAGATATTATTGCAATATTTTTTGAGATTTTTTCCACTAAAATGCCTTAAAAACAAAAAAAAACGTTATGAAACTTGGCTTGCAGATTATTTTAAAAACATAACCGTTTTCTTAGCTCTCTAACAATGCATAACAATTAGGAACTTATATCAAAGAAACTGAAAAAAAATTATCACAAAAGAAGCAGGCGGAAATTCGTATACGAGCTAAACTTAAAATTGCTGTTTGAATATTTTGCAAATAGGTTTAATGCGTACCTAAGCTAATGCAGGAAGCAAACTGGCAGGTTAAGAAATAAAAAACAAAGTTTTCAGAGTTCTTTTTTCAAAAACTTTTTTACTCGTGTATTGGTTTTGTTTTACAAGTTGGCGCTGTATATCTTAACACTACAGCTTAAAAACCAACTTTACTTATCACTATGCGTCCTATGATCCTAATATATTGGATACATTTCTATTTTTGTATTTGTATTTTCTTTATTAATCAAAACTTTTATATTCATATTTTTATGACACTTTAAACAATTTTTTTTTCAGGTGAAAACAAGAAGGTCCGCAACTTCTATCCAGACCTAGCTAAATTCCTTCTAAACTGCTACTGCGTGCGATGCGAGAAGCCCACTCCGCTCCAGCGTGCGTCAGCGCCATCTGTAGTGTGTTACAATACGGAGACGGACTCAGCGGATAACTTCCCTACGACGCAGGCGTTTCATTACTTCAAGAAACAGCGGGATATGTTCTATGAGATTGTCAGGTTAGTACGTCTTTCCACCTATACTCGTTCACTGCTGAACGGCCATAGCGCTCTCTCTTCAGCCGCATCCCGCATCTGCCAGCAGTCTAAAGAACTTAGCACATACATCCAGCACTGCAATATTTTTTTTCGAAAGGACTATTTAAGGTGACTCACGCTAGACCGTGTCGAGTCCGAGCCGAGTGTCGGCTGTAACACGGTCAACTAATATTACTTATATTTTGTATGGACACACTCACGCTATACCGAGCGGCAACCGAGTGACGGCCGAGCAACGGACAACGGTCGGAAACAACTCGGTCCCGGCTCGGCTCGGTGCATGAGTACAGTGCCGCCGAGCTGCGTCCGAGCAGTCTTTGTTTGTGTAGGGAGGTCGAGGTTGTCTTTGTAATTACAGGCACGACAGGAACGACCTCTAGCCAGCGTACTTGTATAGTAATGGAGCTTAGTCACCTTTTTGTGCTAGTCGACGATATCGGTTCGAATCGGCTCTCTCTGCCATTATGGTTTGCTGGAATAGAACTCTTTCAGGGGTAAGCTCGCCCTTGCCACTCCCTCTAATTTTAGGTTAACACTGTATTTTTTGTGCAATAAGAATTAAAAATAATACTACACAATTCACACATCAGCATCACCTAGCCTATTAATAAATAAATAAAATAAAAAGTTTGTTTATTCAGAAGTGGTTGTCCATAAATTACACATAGTACCTATTCACACAAAAAAAATCCAAGATAAAATAAAAATTCAAAGAAAGTCACATGTTACAATTTAGATAAGCCGCCATTCAACAGAATCCCAACCTGAGGGGTCTAAAGAGTTGGGTCCCTGTTAAAGACTGCATGATGGGCGAAGCAAACTTACTGGTGTTGGTACACAAATAACTAAAACTCGCTGAGTTTCAGATATAATTGTAAGCAATATTTATTGAAGGAAGGATCTCAAATCGACAAGTAATGTAAATTGCGTATAAAAAGACGCGGCAACTGAGTGAATTTTAGGTTTATGGTTAACAAACATTCCACATTGAGTTTGGCTAATACGTGTCATCTCTTTCACAGATGGTATACAGAAAGCCAGTCCAGCAACAGCACAGGTGTGTCCAACAGTGGGTTCCGTGCGCGAGTGAAGGCTCTCTGCGCGGGTGGCGCCCACGCGCATCTCGCCACACTCACCGTGCAGCATTGTATGCAGGCCACGCTGTATAGCGCACAGGTAATGATATCAAGTAATCATTATGACGTATCATCATCAGCAAACAATACATTCTCGTGGTGATGCTTAATTTTAACAAGATGGCGCAGGTCGTTAATGTAAACTAAAGATAGGAAAGGGCCAAGGATACGCCCCTGCCGTACACCCATTGAGGTACACCCACTTATCTCTTTGGGGACCGAATGTGGAATGCCCCCCCATCTAGCGGATGTCTGGGGTGTTTCGACCAACAGTTGTTTTGTTGCAGGAGTCTAAAATAAGCAAGCTGCAACGACGCTTGACTTGCCCCGCCGCGCCCGAATCGCATAGGCTGCCCAGTTTCAGTGCCAATGAGATATTTTACAAGTAAGTTTTACATAAGGATTGTAAAACTTACTTGTAACAGTAAGTTTTACAATCCACTACACAAATATTGTAAAGTCTCCAAATAAGGTGAACAAAAGTATGAAAAATGTTTAAGATAATTTTTTTTTTAGTTCCATATCGTGTTTGGCTAGTGTATAGCTACTGCCCGCGGCTTCACATGCGCTTTTTAAGTAGCCAATGATCGTCCCGGGATACCATTTACCTCCCTGCCAAATTTCATTGAGATCCGTTCAGCCGTTTAGGCGTGAAATCGTAACAGACAGACAGAGTTACTTAAGAATTTATAATATTAGTATGGATAATAATGGCATGCTGAACCAAGGATGCTGTGTGATGCCGGCTTAGAATTTGCACCACCGCAACTCTTCCCGCGGGTGTCGTAAGAGGCGACTAAGGGATATCCACCGGGGGTGGGCAGCAGTGCCCCCTGCAGAACAATTCTACCACCGAACTGCGATCCCCAACCCGCATGCTCAGCATGGGGATCATGGGCATTACCCCCCGTGAGATAAAAGTCAATACAAATAAGGCGCTTAGCAGGGCAAGGCTTTTTTTTTTCTCGGCCGAGGAAGTTCGTTTTCGAATAGACTGCTCTGGGGGGACCAGAATTATGTGACGACCGATGTGGCGCGGCGGGCGAAGGTCCGCCTGCGACGCAGAAGGTTGCGGGTTCGATTCCCGCCTTGGGACAAATGTTTGTACGATCTGCAAATATTTGTTCCGGGTGTTCTGGGTATTTTCTATATATAATAAAAAATATCTATCTATGTTATGTATTGTATTAAGTTTATCAGTCATCTAGTACCCATAACACAAGCTCTGCTTACTTTGGGGCTAGGTGATGCTGTGTGGATTGTCAAGCATTATTTATTTATTTATGTGAGACTCGACGTCCTGATAAGGACGTATTACCCACTAAAACCTCTCCGGTAACCCCCTCTCGCCATTTTCGCCGAACTAAGGGAACATTTAAATCTACCGCGGCCCGACTGGCGTCCCCTCTTCCTCCCACACATAGCCGGCGAGCCAACCATTCCACACACTCGCCGACCCCATTCATCCGTCACGTTTCCTCCCCCGATTGGGGCACTGACAGGACAGACACAGTTGAAACCGCGAATATCGACCTCTGTGCCCAGATGGGCATTTCTGCCCCATACTACCAGGTGTGGGTCTCGCATACACACACACAAATACTCCCACTCTCACTCAAACTTGTTCTAACATCAGGGGAAGGCCTGGGTCCAGCAGTGGACCAATATAGGCTGTGGAGGCGGTGGAAGGAACTAAAGAAATGGTAATAAAAGTAATATTAAATTCAAACATATGGATACGATTTTTTTATTATAAAACGTGGCTTCACAAAGATTGAAAAATATGGAATTGTGCTTAGTTTTCGTCAAAAAGTAGTCTTCATGTACTCAATATCCATAGAATAGAAGTCAGAATTCTCTCGTGTCTCGGAATCTTAGATTTAAGTAATGTTTACCCGAATCTAGCTGCTTAATGTTTTTGTTCCTAGAATTGTTTATCTGCCTAACTGTCATTCATTGCTTCGGATCTTTTATGGTGTCTTTGTTTATGCCTAAAATGGCCTGACTATTCACGCGTTTGGGAAAAATACTTTAGGGAAAGTAATAAACAAAAGAGTCGGTCACCCTTTGTAACGAGATAGGAAATATAAAGATCTGTTTGGCAGTAAACAATTCTACGAAGGCTCCGTGAGAAACGACGCCACACTGTTATTATCGCCTTGCTTAAATAGCATTGTTTTGTAGATACCGGCGCATTGTCAGACAGATAGTCGTAGGGTGTAGTCGAAGATAGAAAATTGTAATGTAATTCGCTGAACAATAAATAGTTTAAGATCAACGTTTCTTTCACTGAAGAAACCCCCTTCGTGAAGACAGGAAGGCAAGAACCAGCAGGCTACCTAGCCAGATTATCCCACACAACATTTTGGTCCAGTCTAATTTGACAAAAAAATGTTAACTGACTTTTTGACATCAAGAACTTATTTATTCCATGGACTTCAAAACCTGAAAAAATCTCCCTGCATCGAATATTTGTTTTCTACACGTTTCAAGGAACACTGTACAACAGTCCTTATTTTCACTTACAGAGAGTTCATAACGCACGCCGAGAATGAATCCTTCAGAATACATCTACGCGATGTTTTGTGTACTGAGATTGTGACGTCGGATGGGACTCTGTTCGCGGTTGAGAACGGGGAGAATGGTAAGTAATGTCTTAAGAATTCTTTTAAGAATTACAAAAATTCTTTTAAAATGAGAACGTTTAATGTTTATTTGTAACCCATGGGAACAGATTCATGGGATAAAAAGTAGCCTGTGTTTTATTCCAGGTCTATGCAAATTAATTATAATTAACTAGCTGACCCGACAGACGTTGTGCTGTCTTAACTATGAATATAGAATATTCTTAAAGTTTCTAATTTTTGCGCATTTTTCTTATTTTATTCTTTCATATAATAAATCTAATTTCATTCAAGAAATCGATCGCATTGTACCAACTAGGTAATGCATGTTTGTTATAATGCTGTTTTTTTTTAATAAACCATTTCATTTAATTTTCATTTCTATTCATAAGAACCTTCTCCTGACAATAACAAACAAAACAAAAAAGAATTAGCGAAATCGGTCCAGCCGTTCACGCGTGATGCCTTTACCATTGGAAATAGGGATTCATTTATATATATGATAAATGGATAATTAATTATAATAATAAACCGCCAAGTGCGAGTTGACTCGCACACGAAGGGTTCCGTACAATAACCCTTCGTGTGCAATCAGGCACCATTTTCAAAGAACATCAAATTTTCACTTGTTTGGAGACCCCTTTAAATTTTTTTTAGTAATTGTTATTATAACAGATGAAGACTTACTTAATTTTACATATATTATTATATTACATATAAGGTTGCCTGGAAGAAATTGCTTTAAACAATAATGCCGCCTATTTAAAGATAAAGATACTTTATTTGCAAAACGTGTTACACGTGTTAACAAAGATGGTAAATAATTTATGACACAACATGTTTGACCAATTTATATCGGTATGCAAAAAAAAAAGTCGAGAGTATGGAATGCAGATCTAAACTTATTAATTATAGAAAGTTTCATGTGTCTACCTATTGTAGTTCAAGAGATACAGCCTTAACAAATTAAGAGCAAAAATAGCTAAAAAAATCATGTTTGTTGTATAGGAGCCCCCTTTAATTTTGATATTTCTTTTATTTTTATTTTTTGTTGTTATAGCAGCAAGAGAAATACACATTCTCTGAAAATTTCAACTTTCCCTCTTAGGGTTCATGAGATAGAGCCCTGTGACAGACGGACGGACGAACAGCGGAGGCTTAGTAATGGGTTCCGTTTTCACCCTTCGTGTACGGAACCCTACAAAACTAGCTGAAACGTAATTTGCCGCAAATTGTAAACCATTTTCTATTAGGTAATTTATGAAAAAAACTAATTTTGATTCTTGATGGTTATAGCGGCAAGAGACACATTATATGAAAATGTCAACAGTCTACCTCCGGTTCATGAGATATAGCCACGTGACAGACGAACGGACGAAAATTTTTAGAACGTCACTCACTAACCACCTTAATTTAATTTAATAATAAGTATATGTTTTTTGTTTCAGCAAACGTCGACATCACAAGAGAATACCTGCAACTATCTAAGAAGCTAGTGCTCCTAGCCAAACTCCTAGGTTACCTGACTTCTCTGCCGTACTCCCCGGTGCCCACAGAGATTATTAAGAATAATAATATAATTACATTGAACAAGGAGCAGAATTATACAATGCCGAAGGAAAAAGTGCTGGAAAATAATTTGGCGTTGAGAAGTTATGTGAGTGTTAAAAGTTTTCTGTTAATCCATCCATACTAAAAAATCACATATTATAATTTCGAAAGTAACTTTGTCTGTCTGTTACCATTTCGTGACTAAACGGCTGATTGGATAAATAATTATAAATAAAATGCTGGACAATCCACACAGCATCATCTAGTCCCAAGCTAACAGAGTTTGTGTTATACTGGTAACTGATTTACTTAATACAATACATTACATGGATAGATATTCTTTTATTGTACACTAGCTGCGCCCGCGGCTTCGCCCGCGTGGAAATTGATTGCACACCCCCTAGGGTTAGTTTTGTATTAAGAAAAAATACGTGTATCATTATTAACTTTATACCTTATTTATACCGAGTTTTGAGTGAATCAAACCAAGGAATAATAATTTTCCATACAAACTTTACCACCCTTTTTGACCCCTTCAGAGGGTTAATTTTTGAAATTCGATTACCCTTTGTGTTATTCTAGAACTTAAACAATCTACATACCAAATTTCATCCAAACTACCGTTTGCTCCTGTAATTTGTGCACTACCGTTTACCAACTCTTATTTACATATATTATTACATTACATATAAGGTTGCCTGGAAGAAATTGCTTTAAACAATAAGGCCGCCTATTTAAAGATAATGATACTTTATTTGCAAAAACACGTGCTGATAAAGATGGTAAATAATTTATGACACAACATGTTTGACCAATTTATATCGGTATGCAAAAAAAAAAGTCGAGAGTATGGAATGCAGATCTAAACTTATCATATCAACTAATGGTTTAGGTGAACATCCATGCAGATTTAATGCAATATCACAGAGAAAGTAAAAATTATAAGAGTATTGAGAATTATACACTTTATTTGATTATTATTGTTGTTGTTATAGTAACCAGCATCCCAACCATGACCAATTTTATTTAATTTACTTTGTAGAAGAGTCCATATATGTCTGTTTTTTATTTTTATTTTCTATGAACAACCTTTATGGTGTTTCCTATGCTAAAATTTGTGTGAGATTGTTACAATATAAATTATTTAAAAAGTGTAACGACATCAAGTGTAACATGTGTACCTACGGTGGGTTAAATAAATTAATTAATTAAAATATATCATTTAGAAATTCTTCAATATGATAATAACATTTGTCACATAAAAGTTTTTTAAATTTAGTCCTAAATAAGTTTTCGTTTAATTCATTGTTGCTCTTTGGTATTTCATTAATTATAAATTATGGGTGCCATGCACACTACACTCTTTCCTAACATAGTGGTTTATGAGTCGTGTCTTGTGTCTGCTATTGTACATTCGTTTTGTTTATTAATTTAGATATAAGATATTTTATTTATTTTGTATGTACAATAAAGTGTTCATTCATTCATTCATTCATATAAATAGGTTAAGAACGTTTACGCCTAGCGCACGATGTGTGTGGGACTGACTTGAAATGATTTGCGCGCAGCGTTTTAAAATAGTTTTAAAATATTTACAGAAAAATAAAAACAACAAAATAATTAAAATTTTAAATGTATGATTTTAAAGAAGATGCTCTAGTTTATTGGTTATAGGTGTATATCGGTGAAAACATTATTTAAAATTCGTAACAATTCACATTTTTTGAAAATTAATTTCTCATAGTAAGACACCAAATCTTTTTGACTAACTATTTTCCCAAGGATCTTCTTGATTGGTTATTATTTATTTTTAATTATATATATCAGTATTTTCATAATATTTTAAGCTTCAAAACTGATGCTGAAAGAGAAATTAAGAAAACCTCTAACAACTTATCTTGATAGAACGCGTACGTACTATGTTAATCGAAATTTCGCCTTGATTAGTGCCTTGACGCGCGCTCATTACGCTCTCTGTTTGACAGGGCCTTAGTCGGCTCTTACTACATCCCGGGCTGAGATAGAAGGTTCTACTCTGACGCCGCGATCACTACGCCCAAATGGTCTTCTAAATAAATAAATAAAAATCTGATACCTCTCAGGATCTGCTTACTATTATTTATTTTATTTATATTTCTTTCTTTTCAGAGTCAACCAACCATAGACATCAAGACCCTCCTACAAAACGCCATAGACAACGGACGTATAGCCATAACCATACCTTGGATAGTCCATTATCTATCCATGCTAGATTATACGACTCTACATCTACCATACTACCAAGACGTCTTAAAGACTCTTCTAGAAGTCTACCATACAAAACTAACTCTAACCCGAGAAAATAACCTCAAAAAAAACACGGTTATATACCTAAAATCGCTTCTCGGCTGGTTGTTCGATCTACCTCATTTCTCCGAATCAGAAATCATAGACAATAGTGTTGGGACAGACAGCATCGACAGCTGTGATTTAGTCGATGAATCGATATTTGAGCTGTGTCCGTGTCTTAGAGATGTGAATACGTTGTTATCGACGTGTCGATTGTCAAATGAACATAAAGATGTCGGTAGTTTTCGACATATTACGCCAGTTAGCTTGAATGTCGATCCTCAAGCTAGGAGTCGGAATAAGGAGAAGGAATTGCAGGTAAATATCTATATCTTTACTCGACTCACAACTCAACAATCAAACTCAGTCATCAGTCATCAACCAGATAAAAAACTGCGATAAGTTACTACTTATAAAATTGGGGGAAAGCCTAATATACTTATTAGGCTTTCCCCCAATGATGCCACAAATAGATGCCATAATAGACCGAATGCCACGGCGACTGAAAATGGTTTAAAGTAGTTTTAGAATATTTAACCTTTCCAGGCCCGCTTAGAAGAAGAGCTAGTGAAATCCCAGCCATCCTCAACTCGCCGCGTGCTAGAGATGGTGACAGAACGCGTGACGTCAGCGGCCGTGCGCGAGCTGACCGCGCGCGAGCTAGTGGCAGCGCGAACGCGTGCTAGCGAACAAGTGCAACGGACTGTGAGCAATGGAAGGGGGGCCGACCATGTGAGTGCTATACAGGGTAAATTTTTAGGACGGAGTAGTAAGGGAAAAGTGCTATTTCTGACTTTTACTGTCTACTCCAACCTCAGTTGGTCCAATATAAGTGTTTGAACTCTGCCTTCTGGTGACGGCTTAGGTTTTTAAGAAATAGATATTAAGTGTATATACTAGTTGTAATTGTTTTATTCTGTTATTGTAATCTATGTGCTAAATAAATAATAGTGTTTGAACAATATAGTTAAGAAACAGGATCGATTACGATTTTTTGTATTATCTAGAGGATAGAAAAGCTTGGGACAAGTTTTGCTCCCGAAAACTAACAACCTAACAAGGTAAAAGTTTCTTGTTCGCTTCTTTGCTTTACCTTAAAAATATTGAAGTGAGCAAAAATCAAAGTGATCACTTTATTTTCTAGTTTTACTTATGTAATTTGAATCTCCAAGAGTCCTGTAAGGTCTTAAGGAAATAATAGCATTTTGATTTTGTATTCTTTGAATTTTGTGTAAAATGCCCGTTTTCTTGCTAACTGTATTTTTTTTTGAAGGACGATGAACTTTTTTCATAAACTTATGGATAGCCTCCTAAGACCATTTTCCTGTATCCACACTGGTTAAGGTACCCCTCCTTACAGCCGAAGATAATAAAATGGCTGACTTCGCGCTTCCGGGCAACACTTTTTAAGTATTTAAGTATTTCGAGACGAGACTTGGCATAATTTTATATTAATGTTTTCGTTGGCATTCGATTTTCGTGAGCTAACATACCGTCAGTTGTTAACCTTACCCCTACATGTTTATTCCAGGCCGTACTCCTAGCCACCGTTACTACAATCTACACAACCGCTCTCTCCCAGCTCCGCTCGGCAGCGTTAGAAGGGGCGCGCGCTCCGTTGGCAGCGCGCACGCGGGCCGCATTAACAGCGTTACTGCCGCAGGCACCGCCGCATCTACAGAGGTATTACATATAACCAGTAAATTTATCTGATCAGTGACTTCATCTAACTAAAAACTTCATTTGATCAGTGACTAAGTCTAGCCAGTGACGTCATCCGGTCAGTGACTAAGTCTAACCAGATACTTCATATAATCAGTAACTGCAATCTACACAATCGCCCACTCCCATCTACGTTCGGCAGCTTTAGAAGGGGCGCGCTCACGTTTGGCAGCGCGCACGCGGGCCGCATTGACAGCGTTACTGCTGCAGGCGCCGCCGCATCCAAAGAGGCGTTACACTAACCAGTGAATTTATCTGATTAGTGACTTCATCTAGCTAAAAACTTCATTTAATCAGTGACTTCATCTAGCCAAAGACTTCTGATCAGGGGCCCAATTCTGCTAACTGATCAGGGGCCCAATTCTGCTAACCAATCGCGTTACCACAGATTTTATAATTCGTAAATCTCCAAATTAGCGTCTGTAATGTTTTGTGTTGTGTTTTATTGTAAACTAGCTGCTGCCCGCGGCTTCGCACGCTTTTTTCCTGAATAAAAGGTACCTATGTCCGGCCCCGGGATACCATCTACCTCGCTGCCAAATTCCACCGAGATCCGTTCAGCCGTGTTCAGCCGTTCTTGAGTTATAAATAGTGTAACTAACACGACTTTCTTTTATATATATATAGATAAGATAATGTTTCTATTAGTGGCATCTTGATTGGTTATACGTAGCTATAAATACTGTTAATTTTAAGAATATTGTATTTTGTTTGTGCCTTAATAAAAGAAGAATAAATAATAATATAATTGTACAGATGTCTCATCTCGTCATCTCATAGTAAAAAATGTGACAAGCTTCGGGCGATATTTTTCGGGCCAACCTTACGGGCAAAGCTGAACAGAATGCAGTGGCTGTGACGTGAGTGTTAACTTAAATATATATATTGTTACAGCGTGGCCTGCAGAGCTGCTAGAAATCGACTCAGTAATTGGATAAATGATCATTGGAACACCACAGGTATCTATTTAGTTTATTTACTTGCAACACCATGAAAAGGTACTAGTTTAAAATATAATTCAAATGTTTTATGTGAATACTATGTTCTGCCCGCGGCTTTGCAAGTTTTGTTTCGTGTATTGAAACATTCAAATGTTATTTAAATCCTAAGGGAACTTATTACGGTATACTTTCAGGCTACTTTTTATCCCATGGACGGCAATAAACGCCTATATTTAACAATTTGCTACACAAACACAAGTCTCATAAAGATTTATAAAGGAAATGTTTATAACATGTGAATCAGTATTTACAATAAACTACCGGAAGAATTAATAGAATTATAAATGGAAATATATTTAGAAAAAAGTTAAATAGATGGCTACTTGAAAATTAAGGTTTTTATTATAGTACGTAAGCCCTCACACTCAAAACGACTTCGACGGGACTGGAACCCGAAGTCATGCCTATTTTATTTTATATAGTTATAGATGATTGATTGATTTTATATACTTTTATATAGTTATGGATATAGTTTTAAGATCTGACATATTGTTTAATAATTTTGTATCCTTGCAAATAAATGATTCATTGGGATAGAAGTAACCTTTAAACATTAACATAGAATCAAATCGCGCGAAGCCGCCTACAAAAATTCGTTTAGTAATATAAGTTTCCAAATTTTGTATGTGATTTACAGCGGTCCTCTGCAAAGACATAGAATCTGAAATGAAGTCTCTACTGTCATTAAGCGAAATGCGTGTCCCCTGCCGCACGCCCACGTTACTGAGTGCCTCCCTGTGCAACTATGATGAGAGCCCCGCGACCGTACTTATACACATGAAGGTAGGTGTTAATAGTAGTTATTGGTAGAATTTGGTAGAAACTAGTATGAGTCTAGGCTGAAGAATTGGAATCTACAAAAGAAGTCGACTCTATCTAGTGCCTCTTCATCGAATCTGTGGCTTCATCTAGCCAAAAATACACAGTGACTACATCTAGTGACTTGATTTAGCCAGTGACTTATCCTAGCAATTGAATCTAGACAGTGACTTCACCTAGTCGCTGAAACTAGCCAGGGACTTCATCTGATTATTGAACTTAGCAACTCCATCTATCTTTGTGTTGAAATGCGCGTCCCCTGCCGCACGCCCACGTTACTGAGTTGAGATGAGAGCCCCGCTACCGTGCATATGAAGGTAAGTTAGTAGAAGTAAAAATTACTTGCTGTGGTGGTCGCGGCGTAAGGATCGACCCCTCCAACTCAGCCCGTAGATTTCGTAAGGACGACTAAGGGAACCTGCCAGAGGAAGGGCAGCACTCCTTGTTTAGGGGAGGCACGTTCGCCAGTGGACGAATGAGTGCTGATAGGTAGTAGAAATTAGTAGGAGTCTAGGCTGAAAATTAAAAAACCTACAAAGTCTAGCGATTTGAATCTAGCTAGAGTCTCTTCATCGAATCTGTGACTTAATCTGATCAGAGACTTAATCTTCGGAACGTTCCGAAGAATGAAGTCACTGGCTAAATTAAGTCTCTGATAATATGTTAATATGCCTGAGATAATAAGTAATCTAGCCCAGTGACTTCCCCTAGCCATAGAATCAAGCCAGTGACTTCACCTAGCCTTAGAATGTATCATAATTAAGCCAGTAAATTATATTACTTACTATAACTTAGATTGAGTTCTCTTAAATATAATTTTTTTCTTTAATTCCAGGAACATATCTGCCTGCTACTAGATGGCGACACAACTACCGACATCACCCCTACTCTCACCGCTTGCGCAAGCGCAGCTTCAACAACCAACGTGTTCTGTCGAGCGCCGACGCAGCGGGCTCTACTGCAGCTCACTCTAGACCTGTGTCTGCTCTATGGTAACTATCATAGACTAATATATTATGATCCTCATCATATCTATCAACACACGTCCACTGTTGGACAAAGGCCTGACATAAACTAAGCCACGCATATCAACCCTGAATCGCCTTCATCCATCGACTCCCTGCGACCTCGGCAACTATGTTAACTATGGTAACTTATAGACAACAATGTACTGGTAGTGTCTTCTAGATGGCGACATCACCGACATCACCCCCACTCTCACCGCTTGCGCAAGCGCAGCTTTAACAACCAATGTGTTCTGTCGCGCGCTGACACTATAGACATGTGTCTGCTCTATGGTAAGCTCGGACAGCAAAATTCACAGCAGCACGGAATCAGCGGTGTTATACAATACAATATTATTTATTGTACACCACAAAATTAAATAAAAAACATAGACAATAACATAAAATAGAAAGGTACAATGGGTGGCCCATCGCTCTCGTGCCTCGGAAAGCACGCTTAGCCGCTGGTCCTCTGACGCTGACCTCTCCCCGGTCGTGTCGGTCTGCCGTCCCATTCGGATCGTGAGGAAACAGAGGGAGCATCTTTGTTCGTGCACACACTTGTGCACTTTAGCCAGCCACAAAAACTCACAAAGCTTTACTTTTGTTTCAGTATCAAAAAGGCCGAAAGAAGTCACCGAAGCATTTCTACTCAAACTACACACAATTTGGAACACATGTTGCCCCGACAGAAAGCACTATACGCCAGAAAACGTATCTATAATGGAGAGAAGGGAGGACTTATCGCCTGAACTGAGAAATGTTACCGATGACAGAATACCTACCCCTATAAGTGACGAGGAAACCGAATCTGATACTGTTAAGACGGAAAAGATTGATCAGAATGCAATTATTCAAGATTCGAATTCAATTGAACAAGATTCGAATTCAATCGAACGAAATTCTCAATCAATTGATGCTATTTTGACTGATAATAGTTTGAAACAGACTCTAAATTCGCCTGTGACGAAAACGGATCAATATAAATTTGTAGCATCAACTCCTTTAAAACGAATAACGCCTATCGCTGTAAAAACGAAATCAGTAAATAAATTGACTATTGATACTAAACTAAGTGAATCAAGGCCGAGTGATAATAAAAGTGAATCAAAAAGTGATCAAAACAACATGACGATCGAAGAAACAAATGAACATTTACTAGAATATTTTGACAGGATCCTATGCCCTAGGAACATAGTGATGTTGAGTGTGTCAAAATGCAGACAAAGTGATGTGTGGGAGGCCTTAGCGAATATGATAGTGTTTTTGCTGAAGAAAGATTATTTATCTGAAGATTCTTTGACGGAGCAGTGTTTAGCTGTTTATAGGCAAGATTGGACACAGGTAAGATCTTAACGACTAAACTAGCTTCTCCCCACGGCTTCGGTCACGAGGTACTAAGATAAAATGCCTTATGACCTATAAACATAAAGGAGGGAGCCACCGTGCCAGTCTGTCCGTCCGTCACAGCACCATAACTCTAACTGTAGTATACTCTGTTCTAGAATCCAAGATATTTTTTTAAACAAATACATACCTATAATAATATTATAAAGTCGTAAGTAACTCTGTCTCTTTGTTACCTAAATGGCTGAACGGATCTCAATGAAATTTGGCATGGAGGTAAATGGTATCCTAGGGACGGATAAAGGTTACTTAAAAAGCGCGTGCGAAGCCGCGGGCAGCAGCCCAACACTCCCGTAGTTACACACTTTTGTATGAGAGCTTAAAGCCCGTCCAGTTTAGTAGTTTTGGCGCGAAGAAGTAATCTGTCTATATATAAGAAGTATATAAAAGTCAAATATATAACAAACAAATATATAAGTCGTGCTAGTAGTAGTCGAGCCATTTATAACTCAAGAATGCCTTGACCTATTTTAATGATCTTTGATTTGTTGGATTTGTCTTAGTCCCGAATAGCAGAATAACTATTTGATTATGATGGCTTGATGATGCTGTATAGATTGTCCAGCATATTTACTTATTAATATATGAAGATGTATCGTTTTCTCATAATTTTTTCGTATGCAACGCCATCTCTGATTCTGAGGTGGAACGAAGTTTTTTCGGCTAGTTTATAATATTAGTGGGATGCCATTTATGTTGTAGATATTTATAATAATATATTCATGTACTTTACTTTGTATTAGTAAAGTAAGTAAGATTTTATCTCTCTTGTCCACAGGCGATACTAGAAAACCTGTCATCCTGCATGAAAGCAGTTTCAGCGAGATGGAGCCGATCATCTACAGGGAAATTCACTTTGTTCCTCGACTTCTTGGCGGAGTACTGTGGTGATATGGACTATGACGTCACGGAATAGACAGCATAAGACTGTTTGACTGTTTTGTCTCGCTCTTTCTCGTGCGAATGTAAAACAAATGCACGACAAAAAGGTACGAGAACATTTTGTCGCGGCGTGAGTGATAGCTCGCCAGGTATTCGATTGTGATCTGAGGTTGGCACAGGCCCGGCCATATCTCACAAAAAACCGATAACCGCTGGGGTAAAACGTGTTCTTGAGTGGAGACCGCGCTCGGCAAACATAGTGTAGGACGCCCTCTGGCCAGCTGGAATGGCGACCTGCGAAAAATTGCAGGCAGATGCTCGATGCGGCAAGCTAAAGACAGGGCGCTATGGCGCTCATTAGGGGAGGCCTATGCACAGCAAAGGACTAATATGGGCTGATGATGATGATAAATCTGATGGTATCTTGCTAGCGGGCTTCGTTCAAGATACTCATAGGAAGCGTCGAAAAGCCGGGTACTGACGGGTGTTACGGGGCGTAACGTACCATTCGCAGCGAGCATGATACGTTACACCGTATGCTAAAATCTCTCGTTGCTCGTTGCGAGCGCCTTCTTTCCCCGTGACTGCACGAACGCTCGCTGTGTATCACGTTACATTACGCCACGTAACGCTATCATTCCACGAATCAATATTTTAATTACAGGGACTTGAGGACTTATATTCATTGACATTGATTTGTAATTATTTTGACATTCGTTAATTAATTTGATAATTGTAATTTAAAATTATTATTTGCATGCCTATGTTAGGTAGAATATTACTGGACATATTATAATTTTAAGACCTGTATTGTAACTGTAAAAGTTTTAGGCGCAGGTGATGGATGATAGGAAAAAACTCGTTGAACAATAAGAAAATGCGTGTATTCGATACAAAAATATCTGAGCACTAACTATTAGAACATGCGACCTCGCTCGTACCTTTGCAGTAAGCCATCTTTGAACAAGATCGGATCAAGGGGTAGCATAGCAAGCGGCTCTTTGGGAGCGCCAGGCCAGCACACAGCGCGTACAGCTCGTGTCCAAAAACGCAGCCTGCGCTTTCCTTAACAAGAAGACCTCGGCCTCCCGCAGTTTGCTGTCGTTCAGCGTTTCGCTCTGTTTGGCTC
Source organism: Eupithecia inturbata (assembly GCA_963662085.1). Classification (NCBI taxonomy): domain Eukaryota; kingdom Metazoa; phylum Arthropoda; class Insecta; order Lepidoptera; family Geometridae; genus Eupithecia; species Eupithecia inturbata. The sequence continues at coordinate 2,262,341 of OY759206.1, read as the reverse complement.
GGCAGGAACTTACGAAGGACAGCACGAACGTCGTCACTCGAACAGCGCGCTGTCACGAAGGGAAGCGAGTCACGTCTATGAGTGGCGGGGTTTCCGGGGATGTGACCAGCGCTCTATAATAATAATAATAATAAATAATTTATTTCAGGCAACATTAGTCTAGTACAGGATGTAAAGTACTTAAAAACTACGGCCCATATAAAATATATACCTTAGTCTAACATACATAAGATACCTAATACTAGCACGTAGTGTCGGCGACGTGTGACACGCAATATGTGCTGCGACCGGTAATCGTCCGCGAAAACGTCGGAACAGCACATTCTTCGGCCAGAATTCTTCCTTAGTGAAGGTCGAAATATTATCAGTTGGAATACGCACCACAAATTATTTAAAATCATTATGACGCGGCTCCAACCGCTCGACCCTCACCAAGATGTTGGTCTTTACCTTCACATACTCCACGCTCTATGCACTCAAGGTCGTCGTCTTGTGGCTCGCCATCTGTGAATCACGGAGAAAGCAGGGACACGAAAGCCATATATCTTTGTTGTCAGGCCAGTCCAGTCTAGTGGCCTCTTCCGAAGGGTTAGAAATTTGAGGGTACCTAATGCCAGTCGCTTCGCTTTGTTATTCTATCGATTTCCGATAATCTAAAAGAAACGTATTTTTGATAGTCTCGCGCGTCAGTGTTTATCAATCGTAGAACGGATTTTAAATCAGACCACATAAATTCATTTGATATGTCTACATCAATTTCAGCCTTAACTGTAACGGCCATCCTAGACGGACGCACTGCGGCCTGTAGTTCGATTACTGAGCGAATGACAATACGCTACCCTATGCGGGCGAAAACAATTGAAGCAGAGGTGTTTGGCTCTCACTAAGTCTTGTCGCGATGGCAAGTCCATCGCGACGAACTTTTCACATTTCATCATGAGGTGCGTTCCTCCACATGCTGGACACGAGGTCGTGTCCAGCATGTGGAGGAACTCTTTTTTGATTCGACCGATTCTACACTAGACGCGTATGACTGTTTACTATTTGTATGATGCACAGGGGTCTGTGACTTACCGCTACTCGATTGATTTGCTACGCCAGTGGTCTCTAATGTCTTACATAACTCACTAGGTTATCGAATGTAGGTATTTTCGCCTGTTGGTAGGCTAATCAAACCTAGCTCGTAACTCGTTATCAAGTTTTCTCGTGAAGATGTGAAGCAAAAGTAACAACCACTCTTTCACAGGGAATCTTAGACTAACTAGTCCACTTGTGTTTTCTTGCAAAACATTCACAAAATTCCGTAATTGAAGACATTATATTAAAAACAACCTTTGTCAGTGCAACTCATTTTTCAGCAGATAAATTAAACCATATAACGTCCAATTAAAGCGCGATTTTGGTACGGATCACGCCTAATCATTTTTCCTATAGTTTTTGCCTAGTTACGGTGTACTTTTTCATAAATAAAAATAATGCATAGTCATAGTAAACCTAACCTAAACTTGACAAGATGATGACAAAGGTCGCTTTTGTTGGAAATTCAAGTGACAAAGGTCACTTTTAATGGAAATTAAAATAAAAACCATAAAATTTTTTTGAACATTTTTTTATTATGGTTATGTAACTTAAAAAAAATATACTATTCTTCTCCACTGCTATTATCAGAACTATCTATATCAACCCCATTTCCATTCTCAACACCAGTCAGAGTTTTGTAAAACTCTTGGTTTCTTTCTTTAAGAAGTTTTGCCCTGTTTATGGAAATTTGACCACCATACCATAGGGCAAAATAATAAGTACCTCAATGGGGGTTTTTTTTTAATTTCTGATAATACAGCTCCGCCACGGGCCAGTATAATGATCTCTTACAAACAGCAGTGGAGACTCTTTAGTTATCTTATACATCCTCAAGGTTTTCAGCTGAACAGCCGGTTTTGGTGACTTTAAGAAATACTGCTCTGTAGTCTTCTTTACATCCAAAATCATGCTTTGGTCAACCTTGGTCACATTGAAGGGGCTTGGATGCTTTCTGCATCCTCTCATTATAGAATCCAAATCATCAGGTGTTTCTGCCATCTCTTTTCTCTTCCTCTTCTCTATGATAGCAAAATCTTGGTCATTTGGCAAAAATGAATGTCCTCTGATAGCGAAAATGTAAGTTATGCTATCAAACATGTGCAGAAAATGGACCAAAATGTACAAAAAATGTACCATTACATAGTTTTTATTTTGGCCAGAGCATCCATCTGAAAACAATACCAATTTTGGTTTTGTTTCTGTTTGTGTTAAGTAGGAAGTCACATCATTTTGCCCTTTCTTAGCAACACCTTCATGGTAGCAATACAGAGATACATCATCATTGCTGAGGTTATGTACACCAAATACAAAGTACCAAAGCTGCTGGCAATAAAACACAGTGTTTGTTGGAATATGAGGTAGAGGCAAATTTTGCATAAAGTCAAATGATATTACCGTGACAGTGCCCTCCTGAGCTCTTTGTTTCCAAATCCTTTTTAATTCATAGAATTTTTCAGCTTTTGATAGGTGAAGTTTCCTTTCAATATCTAGTTGTTTTTTTTTCATTTCCATCTGTAGCATTCTCTGTCTTGATTTTAAGTCGGTCACAGGTTGTGCATGTGTCAGACCGTGGCACTCCAACTCTGATGTTAAATTCAGCTGTGAAAATACTCCAGTAGGCTTTATAATATAAGGGACGCTTTTAAGGTACTCTTTCAGAAACATTTCATGCATTTTTTTGATGTTCAGAATTTCTGACAAGTACATTCTATTGGGATTCTTTCTGATGGAATAATGTGACTGTCTTGGTTTAAAAGACTTGATGTGTTCAACAACAAGGTATTTCACCGGCAATTGTAGCATATAAGGTCTGTTTAAGTGCTTGCCTCTTTGATCTAAGGGTGCAACTGATGATTCAGAGAGGGATTTCAGTATTCGTCTTACTCTGTTTCTACCTATTCCATGCAAACTACAAAAGGCTTTTGCACATATAGATTGATCAGAAAAAAAATCACCTTCATTTACATGAACTTTGTAATAAAATGCTGCGTCGTGATTTATTTTAATATCTAGTTGGTCCACATTTTGTTTCCTGGAACGTCTTTGCTTCACAAGCTCGACTTTGATCAGTCCCGATAGATGGGAATCCTGAAAATCCTTTGAAGGAAGCTTCAGGAAATCTGACAAGATCTGGTTTCTTTTTTCAACATCTATTTTTGTAAAACACTCGTGCCTTTTACAGCTGAAATATAAAAAATAGTAAGTTTAACATAACTCATTAGTATAGTTTAAGTTTTATCATCAAGAATGCCAGAAAACCACTTACTTGCAATCCGGTCCAACTTCTACTGCAGGTATCAACTTTCCTACGTGATTTACGTGTTCTTCACCTTATTTTGTTTGTTAATGTCTGCTTTTTTCTCCATTCTTGGTCTTTTTCTAGGTATAGATTCTTCCGCATTATCTTTTTAAATCAAAATATTGATCTAAAAAGAATTACCGCCCGTTTCCGCGAAATGAAACACGAAAGTAAACACCACCCATGCATGGTGGTGTTTACTTTCGTGTTTCACATTGTTACATTGACCACTTAGTTTTTTTAGTGTCAACTTGACATGTGTCATTTTTTAAAGAATAAAATAGCTAAAAAATTGTACAATCACTTTTTCCTGCCAAAAAGCACCAATGTCAAATGACATAGGTTGTTTTTAATAGTTAAGGAACTGACAAAGGTTGTTGTAGAATTCAAACAAAATATCTCATGACTACGCTGCCCTCCCTATGAAGAGTGCAGTAACTACCTAGGATTTTAATCAAAATTTAGTTAGATACATATTTCGAATCACCGAAAAAATATAATTATATCTGTTCTAACTCACGTGTCAAATTTATTTTATTACCTAAATTTTATGAAGCAAGAATGCAGTAACTAATAATTTTAAAATAATTTCCATATTAAAAGTGCAATAAGTTAACTTAGGTACTGCACTTTTATTGCATATTTTGTTGAACTTGGTAAAGTGTAAAATTGAGTACCTGTGACTATCAATAAACGCAGCATATATTGTTATAATATATGCTGCGTTTATTAAAGCAGGAGCCAAGAATATATTAAAAAGATAATCATGTCTGTAAAAGTCACAAGAGGAGACTTCCACTTAAAATTTAAAATAGGCATGATTCCGAATGGAAAGAGCTGAACTTTTTGCAGCACATAATATGGAAAGTATTTTTATTCCTATGGTTACAAATAAAACTTTGCCAAGGGGAATAAAATCTGAACATAACCTGAAATAATTTAAAAATTGGTGCCCTTGATGCCTGAAAACTAAACATTGTAGTAACTAATTTTACTAATTATGAGTGCAGTAACTATGGTACTTACTTCTTTTTTTATAAGGAATACTAGTTCTGCCATAAAAATAATAACTAAACATAAACATAATTTTAAGTTTTTTACTATAAGAAGTCAAATATACTAAAAATTCTTATCTTTACGTATTATGGATATTTTTCCCTTTCTTTTGACACCTTCCAATCTGCAATAGCTCGTTTGGTTACAGAGTATTATCAAAAACATTTTTATTTTTATTAATCGCGTTTTTCTCCAGATCATGTTTTATTAAGTTGATGCACTCTTCTCAAGGAGGGCAGTATGATGGTTGTAGCAGAAACGTCAAATGCCAGATTGAAGGCTGTAACGTCACCTACTAGATGGCGTATCAAACTCATTTCGTCCAAAATTTTACAAAGGTTGTTTTTAATAAAATGTCTTCAATTGCGACGCATTTTTGACGGAAACTATAGGTAGCGCGAGAATAGCTCCTTTATGCACGTCCGCAATCATTCGTTTGTCGTCGTACCTATCAAGAAGTAAACTGCGAGCCACTTCATAATTTTCAGGAATCGCCCGACAAACAACTCGTCAAATAATGCTTTTTCTGTACCAAACTCAACCGATCGTTTTTGTGAACCAATTCGTCAAACATTTATGCTTAAAAAACTAGGAAAATCCTGATAATTACCCGTGAATCGAGGCAGATTGATATCGGGCAATTTGTAACTCGATTCAATCGATCTTTTGTTTGAGGAACAATATTCAGGCAGCTCTTTATGAATAGCTTGCGTGAAGTCGATTCTGGATGATGAAATCAAAGTAGAAAGTATGGTATTTTATATGGTTGCATTGTTCATCACAAACTGAATTTCTGTTCATTTAATTCCAACTGATCTACATCCTTAGTGCCTGATTTTGTAATCAGATAACATTCCTCAAGTTCATTTCGAATGGAGTTTATTTCAGAACATCGAATTTTGAATTTAAACACATATTCCTTGTTTGTGAAGACTAAATTTTGGGCAGCAGTGTACACATTATTCACTTTTTCGCATAAGAAATCGTATTTCAACGTTAATAACTGATTTTTCGACATGATGGGTAAAGATTTCTTTGCAAAAGTTATCGAACATTTTCACACGGCAACAATGGCGGTGATTTTACGTAAATTACACCAAAGTCTGTTTCTTCGTTTGTCTTATCCAGGTCGCAGGACCAAAATGTAATATGCACAGGTACTTATGTGGAAAGTCGGGAATCTCTGGACACTAGGACAACACCAATTGTTGATTTAAAATGGTTTTATATTTTTGATGCAAATTTTCGGCCGAATCGTTTTTTTGGTGAAAAGTAAGAGAGAAAGGGGGGGATCTTTAAGGATGGGGTAAGACATAAATTTTTGGGACCGGAAAAGGGATGTACCAGTGAAGGAACACAATGAGACCTTTGACCGGTTTTTATAGATTGACAGGTGCTTGAATACCAAACACGTGCCATAAAGGTTTCTTCCTTAACTGGCGGTTCTTCATTCTCTGAATTTGCTGCAGTCTGTGCCTTGACGTTTACTGGTAAAGTTTCCAATGGAGTTTCCTCGACACTTATTTTCGTGGGTTACTTCTGCTGTAATTTGGATACCAGAAGTCCAGCGCCGGGTCTATCTTCCAGTTTCTTCTTATTTTCTAGCAGCTTAACTTTGGCGTTGTTGCTGTGGTATTGCTGCTGGATCTCACCCAAGTGCATTTCTTCCGATGTTCTTTCATTTATGTTACGGCAGTAACTAATGAAGTTTACTGCTGCTGTTTGTCCTGGAAGAACACCATGCAGCACCCATCCTAAGCTCGTGAGTGATGCAGTTGCATCACTTGCAACTGTTGACATTGTTGACGCGGCAAAATCGACGTGAATGCCATTCTAAAATACATTTGAAACACAGTCTGTTCGTCTTTACAAAGTTTTTAAAAAACCTTGTTCAACTGTCAGCTGCCTGAAATGATTACACTCATTCAGTTTGTCTCTCCGCGCACATAGTACACACAACATGATTAGAATTAACGGATTCAACTTGAGTATGTACCCGGTGGGTTGACGCTGTCACTTGGGCCACACCCTTAACTCGCCGATCAGTCGTAATCGGATTCGACGGCGGATGTAGCGTGTCACTGAGCGTGTTATAGTATGACGAAACGCGCGTTATATTCGTTATGAATTCTATTAAAACGTTCAGGCGCGGTGATATCCGTAAGTCGATTCCTAAGATTTCTTTATTCATGGCAAACTCGCCGTATTGCGTTCGTTGAGATGGAGTTAATTTAGCCAAAATGGTGTAGACAATCTGGGTAATTCATGTACCCGTCGGCGCGCACATTATTCAAGACTGCCAAACAGTTTTGCACTGTATTGCAGCTTGCTAATTCTTCTAAGGGCGCTCTCCAACAACCGGGTGGGATGTCCAAATTCTTCTGCCAGCGCTTCCATCACGACCTCCGGGTCAGACGCGTTATTAAAAAGGTCGTTACCCGCCGCCTTGGCTTCTCCGACCAGGGCTACCCGGAGTCGCACTATGTTCTCGCACGGAAGGTATCCCTCCATCATCATCGGTCCCAGATGTCGTCAAACTCATTTATTTTATTTATTTAGACTAAACTTATTTTACAGCACTTTAAATAATGACATAATCTTATTTCGATCGCTATGAAAGGGACGGCAACATTTTTAGTGCTGTCAAATTAGTTTAGTTTAGTTTTGGCGACTGAATTGACACCATTCTATAACTAGAGAAAAGCCTTAGACTCACATACACAGGCGAATGTATCGCTTTGCTAGCGGCTGTCTCAAATTATTGTAGCCAATAATCTACATAAAGGGTTCGATTTACATTACGCGCGAGAATATTTTTTTGGTGTCTGAACAGCCTTAATACTTTCAAGGCCCACATGTACGTCTTCGACTTTCTTGGCAAGTGGGCAGGCAATGCGTTTATGGTGGAAATTGAATCTTATTGGATTGTTTAATTACAGGCGAATGCTCTCGTCAGTCAGGGAGGCAATGTAGGTACTGTAATGTAATGCTCACGAACGAATACTGGAATGATATACGAATATCCTCGGTGAGGGATCGCCTTAAGATTCCCGTTTTTTATGTTAGTGCATATACCTACCTGCCGACTCCGTTCCGTCGCGGGTAAAAATAAAAACAAACAAAACATGAAAATGAGAAAAAGCTAAACTGATAAACTTAGAGAATGATTTTACAGGCACATGGAGCTCAATGATTTTTGCCATAATAATAATAATGTATCGAATTCGAACGCTTAAAATTTATATACATACTTAATTCAGAATGTCTAATGTCTTCGTCCAAATAATTTATGGAATTGATGATGATGGAATAAATGTGCTAGCATATAGCTTTATGTGTAGGTCATTGTCTAGATGTGGTCCTCATAAAGCCTTTATGTGTAAGTCACTGTCTAGATGTGGTCCTTATAAGGCCTTTATGTGTAAGTCATTGTCTAGATGTTGTCCTCATAAAGCCTTTATGTGTAAGTCACTGTCTAGATGTGGTCCTCATAAAGCCTTTATCTGTAAGTCACTGTCTAGATGTGGTCCTCATAAAGCCTTTATGTGTAAGTCACTGTCTAGATGTGGTCCTTATAAGGTCTTTATGTGTAAGTCATTGTCTAGATGTTGTCCTCATAAAGCCTTTATGTGTAAGTCACTGTCTAGAGGCCCACCTCATAAAGCCTTTATCTGTAAGTCACTGTCTAGATGTGGTCCTTATAAGGTCTTTATGTGTAAGTCATTGTCTAGATGTGGTCCTTAAAAAGCCTTTATGTGTAGGTAATTGTCTAGATGTGGTTCTTATAAAGCCTTTATGTGTAGGTCATTGTCTAGATGTGGTCCTTAAAAAGCATTTATGTGTAGGTAACTGTCCAGATGTGGTCCTTTTTTGGCCCTGCTGCGATATCAAATTTATTGTACAAGTGCCCCTATTTGTTAGATACTTATAGGTATTGTACCTATAAGTAGGTAGGTAGTTAAAAAATATTGTTATTATCCATCTTTAACACTTTCATTTTCCACGACGCACATGCGGTTGTAGCACTGCTTGTAACCGCGGCTGCAGCTCGTACCGAACACGCTGGGCAGTGAAAGTGTTAAAGTGTGTCTTGTAAAGATGGATTTAGACTAAACGAAAAAAGAGCTACAACAAGAACGTTCTTTTAATCTTCTATCTACTTCTTTTAATTTATAAGTACCTACGAATGGAGAAAAAAAACGAAACAATTTATCTCTATGCACACAAAAAAATTTACGGAGTGGGGTCAAAAAACTCCAAGCCAGTTGTAAAAATATTTATCAGTAAATAAATTCTTTATAACAAAGAAAAATACGGAAATAGAAGTAGTATAAATTTAAAGTCAATAAATTCAATCAAATTGTCAATACTAAGTAGGTATTCTTTGTAAAAAGGCGTTCTACAAATTATCAGATTATCTAAAAGATATAAAAGCTTGGGACCATTGAGTTATTAAGCTACTAACAGTAAGTATCTACTTCAATGTTTGGAACGGATTTTGTTTCAACTTGAAAACTAACGTAACTGGGTAAAGGTTTTTTGCTCACTTCTTCAAGGTAAAGACCTTAAAAAAATTGATGTTAACAAAAAAATCAAACTAATCACTTTATTTCGTAGTTTTACTACCTAATGTAATTTGAATTTTCTGACGTGTCCAAGAGTCCCTTATGTAAGTGAGTTTTGAATGAGCGTTCACTCGTTTGGTCTAAATCAAACTACCTATATCTCACTAAGTATATGGTATACGGTGATGTTTCAATTGTTAAAATTAATATTATTGTAGCTTAGATTATATTTATCGATATTTTGTCCATGTTGTAACAAAGCTTTTTATTGTAATTGAATCGATGTGTAAATTTGACTGCCAAATTGTGCTGTAAATAGTTATTGTGTAATAATTATACAAAAATTACGTATACCTTATCACGAGTTACAGTGCGTTTTATTTTATTACTTACTCGTTCCCTTGCCTTGCCTAGAAATACACTTATTTCTACAGTTTTTCTACTCAATGAAGACTTAGATTTTCGCGGGAAAGATTGAACTTAGAGTAAATAAGTTCAAACTTTCCCGCGAATCAGATCTACAGCGAGCACCAACCATAGATTATAAGGACCCGCCGCCACCGCGCCGCCGACTATAGAACTGTGATCGACTAAAATCGGTAATATTTTAGTCAAGTGGAGTGTGAGTGCCTATACTAGACTCCGTTTAAGGTTGATCGTAGGTTGGCACGAGGTTCTAATTTTGTTCGTGGTTTTCAATTTATTTATGTGTTCTACAAGGAATAAAGTACCTAAAATTTGCCGCAAATCGTAAAACATTTTCCATGAACCCATGATAAAGCCAACTTCTATTCCATTGTATTTTGGAAGCAATTGGGAAAAATATTGATTTTTAGCCCAAAATTTATTTTTTTCCCAAATACCAGTGAACCGAAGTTAGTTTTTTCATCCGTTAATCGAAAATGGTTTACGATTTGTAGCAAATTACTTTTCTGTTAGTTTTATTCCATAAAGAAAGCAGAAAAAATTAAAGACCACAAAAAAAATTTAATCTCGCGCCAACTCGTAACGAACACCCTTATGTTTGAACACTTCCATAAGTTCTTTGTTTATTTATAATTTATAGACATCAGAACAAGATAGTAGCTGCTCTTTCTAAATTCGGTAGACTATAATTCTCTTTCTATCGTTTTTATCCATTTCCATCTCCACAGCCTATATTGGTCTACTGCTGGACCCAGCCAACAAGGCACTTATCAGAGGGAGTCCCCTCTGATAAGTGCCTTGTTGGCTTTTATCTCACATGGGTAATGCCCATAATCCCCACGCTGGGCATACGGGTTGGGCATCGCAGTTCGGTGGTAGAATTGTTCTGCAGGGGGCGCTGCTGCCCACCCCTGTGGATATCCCTTATTCGCCTCTTACGACACCCGCGGGAAGAGTTGGGGTGATGTAAATTCGAAGCCTTATCTTTATATATAATTATAATTATGTTTTTATCGCATCTTCGTATATATAACTGTTCTACATACGAAGATGCGGCAAAAACGCGATAATATTGCAGTAAATCGAGGATAATTCTTAACCTATGGATCTGGCAACACTGGTTGCCCTGGTTCCCAACCGACGTGGTCACGCTGCGTTACCCTGACCTAGCGATGTGTCGTTCGATCATTCACAAAGATCGATATCAATCATGACCCGTTATGAAAATGACCCGGATCATATGACCCGATCATTTGAATGATTGTTTTTGCCGGCGGCCTATCATCGCCTCACTTCGATTTTTCGTTTCATTTCGATCATGCATTTTGTGATTGATTGCCCATGCGAGATCGATTCTGTGCGTCGTCGTCGCGTCGTTTCGTTACTAACTGATTTGGTTCTCGCAAAACATTTCGAATTCTCGGTTTATATCATTCATGACCATTTATGGTAGTATTTGACCTAAATTGAGATAGGTACCTACCTACTTAATATGTCTCAAGTTAGAAGTATAATATGTTCCTTACAGTAGATACAAAAGATGGTAAGTACTTGACTTTTTTAATTGAAATAATAAGCTTGATATTTTTGTGAACCTTTGCGAAGCCGGGGCGGTTTGTCTTGTTGGTTTGAAAATAAATTTACATACTAGGTACCTACCTACGAGATATCAATTATGCCTACCTACTGTACGTACTACCTAGGTAGGTACCTATTTAATTAGATATAACCAAGTAGGTACTTCCATATAGGTAGCTCGAAAAACAATAGCCTCCTCTCTCGGGCAATCGGGTAAATCGATTATGAGTATTATTTTGTCAGTCAGTATAAAATCGATTCGGTTGCTAACTAGTCCTAATAAGAAATGGTTTGGTAAATAATAACAGTCCACAGAATGTATCCTACTCGCACGCACCACTCACGGCCTCGCGAGAGCATGACGTCTCAGTCATTCATTTCACCAATGACCCGATCTTTGAAATGATCGGGTCTTTTCGTCGAGACTGTTCGGAACAATCACGCGCGGCCGGTGATTGCAATCATATGAGCCGTTCGTTCATGATCGACACATTCCTACCCTGACCACTTTTGGTACATTTCTACTTTTTTTGTAACTTTGTGATAAGTTTTTATAAGGTCCGTGTGTAATCAAGTTTTTTTGGGAATGTGCTGTTTTTGTTTCTATTGTAACAATAGACTATCTAACTTACAAATAAAACTCATTTTGTATAGGTATCTAAAAGGGATTTTTTTAATTTTATAACTACATCATTTTACAAACTTTCGCCACGATTTTACCAATCCTCTTATTTTACGTGGTTCTCATTTAATTGTTTTTATTCAACTACAGAATATTTACATGCTTAATTATGTTTAGGAAATTTTATGGAGAATCTAGATATAATTAGAGATGTTACTAGGTATTCCTACAAACAGATCAAGAAATTGGCGAAAAATGCGGCATCAGCCAGGTGCGCGGTAACAGCGCGTACGCGTTCACCCAGCTGACGACGTAGGTATACGCCGCGCGTAGGTAAATCCTGCCACAGGAAAGGTTTGGTAGGTATGCCCAGCTACGGCTGGCTCAGTCTTTGGCTTTATAAGAAATAGCGCACGTAGTACACAGTTAGATTTACACACAACAGTATATTATACCTAGTAACGCTAATAGTATTATATCAGTAACAAAACCAGTTCCTTTCTATGAGGAAATTAGCTTCAATTCACAGGTATCTTTGGATCATTTGGGAATAAAAGAGGTTTTGGGCTAAAAGTTAAATATTCCCAATTGCTTCCAAAGTGCAATGGGGTCGAGATTGGATTTATCATGGGTTCATAGAAAATGGTTTACGATTTGCTGCAAACATGGCTCATCTCTCGCCAACACGAAATGATCCATCATAAATAGTAGATTTTTATAATATGTTTAGTAGATTTTAGTAGTACTTGGCGATACTTTTAGTAGAATCACAGATAAAAAAAGTGGTCACACTGGCAGTATCTAACTAGATCAAAGAGGTGATAAATCTGTTTTTCTCATCGGTTTTCTCGATACTTTTTTTTTATTTTCGACATAAAAATTATGAATTTTCGGTACAATACGCTCTAAAAATGACAGAAATTGTGTTCGTGAAAGAAGAACGGGTCAGCCCCGTACCTGAAACCTCTAGTTTGGGCGAAGAAGAACTACGGTCGGTAAATTAACAAATTGTTTATTTTTTACCTGTTTTAGCCAAGTTGGCACCAACACCTATCGAAATGCATGTCTCTTGAAGAATACTTTATGTGGCCTCTTCTAAATCCTACTTAAATCCCCTCATAAAAGGATTCAAATAAAAGTTTTATCAAAATCGATACAGGCGGTGGACATGCGCGAACTTCGTTTTGTATAACTGGCCGACACGCCCCAGTCTTTGTGCTATTTTTACAGCGCAACGCTAGTACCAGAATCAGAAATACGTTTTCTATATATATAAAAGAAAGTCGTGTTAGTTACACTATTTATAACTCAAGAACAGCTGAACGGATCTCGGTGAAATTTGGCACCGAGGTAGATGGTATCCCGGGGCCGGACATAGGCTACCTTTTATTCCGGAAAAAAGCGTGAGAAGCCGCGGGCTGCAGCTAGTTATGTATAAAATAGACTACAGTTTCAACAGCTTATCTATAACAGACATACAATAACAGTTTTAAATAGGTACCTTTATATCTAGGTAGGTATACATTTATATAAGAATTCTTTGAGCTAATAGAAAGCATTTGATTCTAACCTTTTTTTTAATTTATTTTTAAATATACTATCTAATGTTTTAAGTCTGAGACGAGAGGGTTACCAAAGTAGATACATCACACTGATATAAATAAGTTTTGATGTACTTAATTATGTTTGTTACTTCACCATGCCTAAAGTACTGTATAGATATTATTAGTATAATAGTACATATTAGAGAAATTTTGAAAAATTTTGAGTACCTGAGGCTAGACCTGAACGACTAGTTTTTTTAAAGACTAAACCAGTTTTTACTTTACATTACAGGGTCAAAGAGGAACCATGTACCTTTATGGAAAAGCTGGAGAAATCAGAAGAAAGTTACTCTGTTGAGATAGGAACAGTCAAAGTAGAAGTAGTTGTTGAACCTAATATTGAATTTGATGAAGATGGTAAGTATTTTCATAGCCTGTTCCAAATAATTTTCAGGATACCTAATTCTAGATGGAGATGCAAGTATAATTGATGATTAAACTAACTAACCAAGTGAAGTTCAATCATAATTATACAAAGCATATTGTTCGAAGAAATAAGTATAAATTACATAATAAAATAAAAAATAAAATAAAATAAAATAAATAAAATTTATTCAAAGAACGTAAATAGACAATACATTAGTGCACTAACGAATATGTATAGCTAAGTATAACAATTTAGCCTGAACTAGGTAATCCTGTGTTTCAGGCGACAGTAGTGCTAATCTATACTTATAATTATTAAATAAAATAATCACTTACTATTACGATAAAGGCATTTAGTTTAACAATGTTGTTTATGTTACAAACAATTTGTGCATAATACACAAATTGTATAGTATGCAGGTACATAAATTGAGTAAAAACTAGATTAATCACTATTCTAACTAGGTTAACATTACGTATAAAAATATAATTCACTTGATAATTTCTAATAGCTTCTCTGTATCATCGTAGGATAGACTTTGAAGTGTACATTTAATAGTTTTTTTAAGTGATTCACACATATATTATATTATACATAAGGTAGGTAAATGGTTACAGTTAACCAACTATATTATGTCAGAGGGTACAATTTAATTACAATAACAGAATAAAACAATTACAACTAGTATATACACTTAATATCTATTTCTTAAAAATCTAAGCCGTCACCAGAAGGCAGAGTGCCCAGAATGCTGGCAGCATTGCCACGTTGAATGGCAATGCTAATTCGTTGACCGAAATAGAAGCATATAATAAATAATATATAATACTATATTATACACTATATATATATATAATACTATACTATATATATATAGTATTATAACATCTGTGCTTATATATATGTTTTTGTAATATTCCGGCAGCTAGAGCTGATGCCTGTATATCTTACTGCTTGTCAGTGCTTTAAAATATTCTAACAGTACATTTTTGAGAGTTCACTGAGGGGGAACGGTCTCTGGTTAGCTAAACTACAAATAATGTATGATCACAATATTCAAACCAGTCAGTCCAAGACATATGAGTGGCACAATTTGAAGGATGCTTCTCCAGCAGTGGGAAGATGGGGCTGATAATGATGATGTTTCAACACAGAATCATCTAGCTCTCCCCTAAGCAAGCAGCGCTTGCATTATGGAAACTAGATTAGTCTCTTAGATTAGTATCTTAGACTAGACAAGTATGTACCTTAATATCTACATATTTTTATCAAAAACCACCTCAGTCTGCCTTCCACTTGTTGTTACGCCCAACAGGGTTCACATTGTGATACCTTACATTTAAATTACCTACCAATTAAGCCAATGTGATGACAACAATAAATATATTGAGTAATGATTATAGATGGAACTATGGATCAAAAACACAAGCAAGCAGAGCTTGTGAGCTTGTTGGGGCTAGATGATGCTGTGTGAATTGTCCAGCATAATTTATTTGTTTAATTTTATATCATGATTAGCTAAGAAATTTAAGTTCTGTGAGTGTGATACATGTAAGCTAACTTTAAACTCTTTTTCCAGGTTCTATACAAGACCATTTCCTTACCTTCACACCTACCAAAGGGACAACTTGCGAAATCTGCCAAAAATCCTTTGCAAACCCCCAAAATCTCCAAAGACATGCCCTTATACACAGCCAAATTAAACTAGAATGCCCCATATGCGAAAAGCAATACACATGTCAAGAAACACTAGACAATCACCTAAAAAAACATGACCCTGAGAAGTTCAAATGCCATGAATGTGGCAAGGTCTTTAAAAGATCCTCTAACTTATGGCAACACAAGCGAATACATTTAAAAAACAAACCGCATCCATGTGAGGAATGTGATAGATCCTTTGCAGTCCGAGCGAATCTCTTAAAACATCAGTTAAGACCGTGCAAGCCTGCTGAAGGCTTAACCTGCCATGTCTGCCAAAAAGAGTTCAAAAGGAAATTTCTACTCAAAAGTCATTTAAGAAAGCACGACACAGATCGCCCCTATCAATGCGATATCTGTAAGCTTACTTTTAAATACAAGAGCGCTGTTCAAAGGCATCTCCAATGGCATGCTGGCACTAGGCCTTACAAATGTCTGTACTGTCCTAAAACTTTTACACACTCTGGATTGATAAAACCTCATTTGAGAGTTCACACTGGAGAAAGACCATTTCAATGCTCAATTTGCTCAAAGCTATTTGCACACAAGCATAACATGGAGCGGCATAAGGTCAACCATGCAAGAATTAAACAGCTTGTCTGTGATTTGTGTAACAAAACCTTTCCACGTGAGAGTCGTTTAAGGTATCATATGAAAGTTCATGTTGGTGGGAAGTTTTTTGACTGTGGTGTCTGTACAAAACAGTTTACTCACAAGTCTAATGTGTTGAGGCATTATGAGCGGAAGCATCCTGGGAAGACTTGGTCGGGAAAGGAAACGGATGCATCTGTGGCGAAGAAGGTTTGGGATCAAGCGAAAGAGATGTTGAAGCCACATTATACGGAGCCAGAGGAAATTTTAGGATGATTATTGTTGTAGGGATATAATACTTTTAGATATATTGAACTACATAGTTTCTGCCTGTGGTTTCTATGGAAACTATCAAAGGTTATTTCTTTCCCATGGGAACTGATGTAAGGGATAAAAATCCTATGTTTTATTCCAAGTCTAGACCTAAATGTATCCAAAATTTTAGCCCGATTTTGTATGGGGTGATTTTGTATTAGGTACTTAAAGATAATAATGGATGAATCTCAATATATCCCTCGACTAGATCCATGATGGATCTATCGAGTTTTTTGCGATGGCCCCGTAAAAGTTAAATAAAAGTTTGGTGCAGTAGCTTTTAATGTATGAAAAAACCTATTTTTAACGGGACTTTCACTGGTAGATAACTGATGTTACAATGCTTTTATTTAAGAAAAAGGATTAAGGTTCTGAGCAAAAAAATTATCCATGAAATTGTAGATGCTACGCAGGCGAAGCCGTGGGTACAGCTAGTAATAGCTAAAATTATAAATGCAAAAGTAATTTTGTTGAATCTAATCTCACAAACAAAAAAATATGGGTTTTTTGTTAAAAGTAACATGTAGGTGTAGAGGTATACTCTCGCATTTAGTAAAAGCTATTATTTTGTTCTAACATTGGTGCAGAACAGCATAAGCTGAGACTGACCCTTTTGGGTTCACTACGGCGCAGCGCAGGAACGGGTGAGTAGCCCCCGCCCAGTGTGGGCGGTGACTGCCTACTCGTTATTAGGGCTTGTGCACTGGTGGTAGGTAGGTGTCTATTTTTGGTTGTTTTGCTTTTGCTTTAATTATTATTTTTTTCCTTATGTATACTTACCTAAATACTGTTTTTGTTGAATTGTTATGTTTTCCTGTGCTGTTTGTGTGTGAACTTAATAAAAAGTCTTATCTATCTATCTGGTGTCAATTTAGATGTCGCCGAAATTAAGTTAATATGACAGAACTAAAAAATATGCCATCCTTTTTATTTCCTGCCAAATTAATTTAGTTTAGTGGCGAATTGACACCATTATAGAAGAGTAAAGGTTGTTGCATACCTCTACCTGTAAAGCATCGCTGCCGCTCAGTACAAAAATATGCATTCAAATATGAAAATGAAAAATGTTTATTTCTATACATAGGTAAGTTACAATAGGTTGGGGTTCTCTTTTAAGCATAATATGCTTGTGTTAGAGTACCTACCCCGCTCTTCCATATCGTGTTCGTTCGATAGCTTACAGAAATTATTTAAAAGAAATACAAAAATTTATAAATTTAAGTCTGTTATAAACCGTATGTTCAGTTTGGTAGTCCCGAAGATGCCGGTCTCATAAGAGTCCGGGCAACAGGAACTACCAAAGAAAAGTGGGTACATATAGGTGCGTGTAGGTAGTAAAAAATATGGATTCGTAAAATTTAGATCTATTTTATATTGACGGCATCAGATGACAGACAGCTCGCGGGCCACTCGTTTGAAGCTTGATAACTAGTTAGCTAAGCCCATATTTGAATGCACGTTTTTTGTGATGTGTGGTATTGGATTAATGTGCGGCGACCTTAATCCTAATTGTAAATACCTACATAACTAGAATTTACAAAAACTTGTCAACTTATTGTTAGTTTTTATTTGTGAACCATTAAACTTAGGCCACAGAAAAATGAGTGGTGAACAAATTAAAACGGGTTAAAATTTGTTTTTATTTTTATTTATTTATATGGTCGAACTGTATTACTAATTATTATTTATTTATTATTATATTGAGTCAAAGTGCAATAAAAAGAAATGTAATTATTATTTCGGTCTTTTTTTAACATTGACTTACGTAGGTACCTTGGGTTTCGCATCCAGCTGTGCCCAGCTACTTGGACAATGTCATCAACCCAACGCGCTTTTGGACACCCATGACTACTTGGGTTTGACTTGGTAAAAAGGTTTTAGTGGGCATTATGACAATAAATCAGGTCTAACGTTTAAAATACCTCCTCTTATGAATGAGCGCCATAGCGCCCTGTCTTGTGTCGTCAAAGTAGCAGCCCTGCCACGGAATTTGGTGGTTTCAACTATGCCAATAAATAGTACCTACATAAATAGAGACCCCAGGTACCCTAAGCCAAATAAATATTACTTTAGGAGATATTTAGGTCTTTCGCGGTGGATCTTAACGTCAAGCTGGCAGCCCCGCTGATTACGTCGAAACCGTAGCGAGATATGAACTATGCCAATTATCTGTGGCCTACGGTATCTAGTTCTGCTGCAAAGCTCAGAAACAGACCTCCTGTGGGTTATAATAATTATAAGATATTCATTAAATACTATTTGTGGTCAAAGCTGCAATAAACGCGTGCGATGCGAAGTTGCTGTCTGGAAGGTAGCTTGAGGGAGAGAGAGAGAGAAGAAACGAAGGTAAGGAAGGATGTCTGCTGCTGCTGATGATGATGATGATTGTACTGCTGCTGATGATAATAATGTTCATTGATGTCTGGAGTGCTGCGCTGCTTGTTGAAGAAGTCGTTGTTCAGGAATCCAGTCGTCGGCGTCGGGTTTCGGCAGGAGTCGTCCGAGGTAGTCGACGGCTGGCACGTCGGGATCACCAGTTTGGGGGTAAAGGTTGTATTTCCCTCAAATAGAGACAGAGGGAGATCTCCTCTGTACCGGGCCGACCCAACTGGTCCACCGGGGTCTTTCGACCAACAGTTGATGTTGGGTACTCGTATATGTTCAGTTGTAACTGAAACATGCGTTAGCGCGATCCAGGATTCCTGCACTTTTTGCACTCAACAATTTGTTAGAACTTTAACGACATCTAGCGTAGATTCATGGAAGCGCTTAGGTAGGTAGCTAGCTAGCTTCAGTTTTCCAGTGCTATTTTTCTTTGGACGACTTTATTGACATAGCTTTGTAATTCAGCTGTCTTCTACTAGAGGTCGCTACATACTCATCTGTACTCTGAAATGTATGTAGGTGTCCAGAGGATTTGTTACCCTGGTATCGATTCCCTGCATGTCGAGCCAAATATCTCTTAAACCACGGGTATATTTCTGAGCTTTGCAGCAGAACTAGATACCGTAGGCCACAGATAATTGGCATAGTTCATGATTCATATCTCGCTACGGTTTCGTCGTAATCAGCGGGGCTGCCAGCTTGACGTCAAGATAGTAGCCACCGTGAAAGACCTAAATATCATCTAAATAAATTAGGTACTAAGACTACTATTTATTTGGCTTAGGGTACGGGGGTCTCCATATTTATGTACTATTTATTGGCATAGTTGAAACCACCAAATTCCATGGTGGGGCTCGGCTGCTAACTTGACGGACACCCCTGTCTTTACCATGCCGCATTTAGCATCTGCCTAGTCTTTCCCACCTGGCCTAAAGGCGTCCTACACTACGTTTGCCGAGTTGCGCTCTCTCCACTCAAGAACACGTTTACCCCAGCGCTTGTCGGTTCTTCGCGAGATATGGCCGGCCCACTGCCACTTCCATTACGGCTTGCTTATTCTTATTCCTACCAAGTACTTAGGCTAAAATAAAAGACAAACTTTTAGAAATCATTTTATGTATTTACCTAGGTACCTATGTATATCAAACAGTTGAATTCCGCAAAAATAAAGCAAAATAATTTGAAATTACAATACAAAATTCCGAAATTCAATTCAATTATGATAAGAATAAATTACAAAATTACACGGACAGGTTTTATTTATTATTTAGGGTTACCTCCAAGGAAGTGAGTATCTTCGAATGCCGTGTCACGTCCTCTACTAGACACGACAAAATTTTACGCAGCGATAATTTGTGTATTTATAGTATGGCGCACAAACCGGAATACAATGACATTAATAAGAAATGTTTATTGCAATTACTTAAAAACTAACACACAGGTTCTGGAGTCGCCCCTTAAGCAAAATTTGCTTGTGTTGAGAGACCCCGCTCTTACCATTTAATACAAAAACAATATTAATTTAAGTAATTTACTTTTTAACTAATAGGATAATTATAGGAAAAAATTTAGTCATGTTAGTTTAATTGACATTGATAGGTACATGTTATGAAAAGCACAAAAAATGGATTGTACCTAATCCATAGTTTGTGTTATGATTATGAGCAGTGTGTAAACAACTTTGGAATTTAATAAATAGGTGTAACAGGTCATAAAACAAGCCGGGATACTGACCGGTGTTTCGGGCGTAATGTAACAATCGCAGCGAGCATGATAAGTCAAAGTCAAAAACTTATTATATGTACACTTAGAAAAGGTCAAATTCCCGCCTGACTGCACGAATGCTCGCTGTGTAACATTACATTACGCCACGTAACGCCGGCCGGTACCCACCATTACATTTTCACATAAATACGAAATAATTACACCTCCAGGGTTCAAAATCATTGCTAGGAAATCTGGACTTATACATACTTAAATATACCTAATTCTATTCAAGTTTATATATATCTCAGTAAACATGTGTTTTTTGTACAGTATGCAAATAATTAATAAGTAATAAGTATAACTTTAATACCCAGTCATAATCTAAGATTTAAAATTAATTTCTTCTTAGAATAACATTCATACAATACAAAATGTATGAGGTAATAGAATTATAGAATTTTCCTCTTCAGTTCATGGGCAGTGAATGCGATAAATAATGAAATTAATGGTGTTTATGGTAGCCAGCTAGAATCAACTATTTATTGCTTAAAGAAGTTTATTAGTTATTATAAGTAGTTTTAACCTCTTTCACTTTTAAAGATCATAACATAACATTATTAGATATTATTAATTATCTTAAACTACCAGTTCCAAACTTAAAGGCATTTTTTTTTATTTTATTATGTAAGTACATATAGCTAATCTTAATTTATATAGAGAGCGCAAACTTTAAAATTTTGCGCGTCTGCGGAAAGACCGAATTGTAGTCAACGCATCGCACCCTTTTTTGGCGCGTAATTGTCGCGTTTTTGACCGGACAAAATTTTAGCTGCACTTCTTTAGCATATGTCAACCAGCCAGCCGCTTTCTCAATCTTTGACTTCGAGTAGCGATATGTTCATATGGAAACATGTAGTAATTATTGTTAGACTATTTCAAGCTGAATTCATTATGATACGATACTTTATAGTTACAGTAGTAAAATTTAAAGTAATCATCAATCATAGACCACGCGGCGGTCACGCGCGGACCACCCGCGAAGGGCCCGCCCCGTATCCGTCACTTTTTTTTTTGAGCTGCGCAGTTGATAAGTTATGAGCTCTGTGAACATAGTCTCGAATGCAAACTGCGCATGGTACAGTTGAGAGCATAAATCATTACTGTTAGTAACAGTAACAAAACTTATGAAATGACACTCGACTCGACTGTACTCTCGAATGGCAACGTCTCGACGTCTTAAAATAAGTTACTGCGCAGCCACTCGCGCGTCCGACAACTCTTAAAGATTTGCGCTCTCACGATTTCTATCTTGCATAAACTAACTAATTCTAATTATTATATAATTATCTACTATTAAACTATTGAATAAGTATAATATTTATTATTATACATATAACTCGATAAGTTAAAAACACATTTCTTTAGGCCGGTGGTACCTATATGTTTGATCCCTAACCCAGAACTCATTCAATTTTAAGTCATTCGTTCTTTTGTTTTTTCCCATGAGTATTACCAACATCAATTTTGCGTTTTGGCGGAACAACTTTGCTTTCCTTTGCAGGTGTTTTTATAACAAATTCTTTAGAATTGACTTTCTCAACATATACCAAGCTGGACATCTCTCTAACTTTCACCTGTGATTTTAATGAAATACTGTTTGACTCACTAGATTTCTCCATAACATTCAGCGGAGATTTATATAAAATATTTTCTACTATAGTAACAGGCTTTTTATTTTGTGCTGCATTATTTGTGTTTTTATTATCAGGATTTTTCTTTGTATAATCATTTATCAAGTCAAGTTTATTCGGTGCAGGTTTTCTAACAAGTTTTAGGTTACTCTTGCATTTGTTCTGGAATTCTTGTATTGTAACAGTTTTCCCTTCTTTTAGTAGGTGATATTTGTTGTAAGTTTTAGTAGGGTCCATGTCGCCTCCAAAATATTTCTGATTTGCGATTTTGTTCAGAACTAAACTCGATAGTTCAGCGCAGTCAAACTCAGAAAGAAGTAGATTTACATTGAAATTGTTGTTATTTTCTGTCTGAGGGTCCGCTCCGTAATCTAGTAGAATCTCTATAGTTTTCTTGAAGTGGTCCACGATTTTTGATTTGTTGCCTCGCTCTGAAAAAAGAAACCATAATTATTATTATTAATTTCAAAGTATTAGCAAGCTGAAGTGGCAGTGGGCCGGCCATATCTCGCGAAGAACGTATAACCGCTGGGGTAAACGTGTTCTTGAGTGGAAACCACGACTCAGCAAATTAGCAAGGGACGCCCTCCGGCCAGGTGGGATGACGATCTGCGAAAGACTGCAGGCATATGCAGGATAGTGGAAGCTGAAGACAGGGCGCTATGGCGCTCGTTACGGGAGGCCTAATTCTAAATAATAATGATGATGATGATTTTATTTTATTTTTTATTTTTATTGTTTAACAAAATCAACAGCCCTTATATCTAAACAGATGATTATTATTTTTAAGCCTGTATTGTCCTACTGCAGGGCAAAGGCCTCCCTCACTTTCTTCCATTCATATTATATACATCACACTAATATTAAACGCGAAAGTATGAATGGATGTATGTTTGCTACTTCATGCCAAGCACTGAACGGTTGGGCTGAAATCCAAGATTTATTTTAAGTAACCTATACGTTCTTCCAGGACTCCTGAGAAATCCTGGAAGAACAGAATAGGCTACATAAACAAATCTTATAAATCCATCATGGTTATTAACTATTTAGTAATTTATACACCAGCCAAACTCAATGTGGAATGTTTTTAGACAAACCATGATACAAATTACTAAAACTCACTTGATAAGCGTCGAGTTTCAGATAATTGTACGTAATATTTATTGAAGGATGAATCTCAAATCGTCAAGTAATGTAAATTGCGTTTATAAAAACGCGGCAACAGAGTGAATTTTAGGTTAATTATGGGCGGTTTGTTTATAAACATTCTACATTGAGCTAGGCTAGTGTACACATATTCAATCATCAATTAATTTCAATTAAACTCAAATCAATTCAATTATTTATTTGTGATAATTAATTAATATTAATTTTATGCTTTAATTTTTTTTTTTTGTATTTGATTACCTATATGTAATTTGATTAATTTTAATATTAAGTAATTTGCTTTAATTTAATTCTAAATAATTTAATTTAATAGATTTGATTTAATTTAACTTGCATATTTAATTTTATTAACTTTGTTGTAGGTAGGTACACTATGAATACTAACATTTAATATAAGTGATTTCTGCTACTAACAAATATGGATATTAAGATTATTTTTTTTTTTTATATACGGCAATGGCCTTTATTAACAAAGAAAATTACAATCAAATTATAACTAGTATTTACAATTGAAACAATTAAGCTAACTGCAGACTGTTGCAAACAATCTACAGGTAGCTCAACTGATCCATATCAATACCAGTCGGAAGCGTCCCCAAGACGCTGGCTGCATTGCCCCGCTGTATGGCAATGCTGATGCGCTGCGCCAGATATCCGCCAGCTCTCGGGTCACGCGTCGCGTCGACCAGACGCTCAGATAACTTTTTAAAAACCCGGAGAGCCTCGGTACCCTACGGACCTAGGGTCTCGACCCCAAAGGGAGCAAATATGTAGGCTCTGTCGAGACCTGCATATTTGCGTCTCTGGAGATCCAAGTAAATGGAGAATAACAAATATGGATCATGTTATCTGAAATATTTTTTTTTTATTTATTTATTTACCATGACTTGAATTTTGAGTTTTCCAATATTTCGGCACAATTTCATGCGCCATGATCACGGAACAACTGAAGGCGCTGAGAGTGAGTTTTTATTGGCAGACATATCGATCTACCCTCATTGTCTTTTGTTACGAACGCTACCACCGGCTTCACTATCGAAAGCATTGAGGTAGAATTCTAACTCGATGATCGAAACCTCCAAACTCATGGTAAATATCCCGTTGCTAAATTCTTTAAAATATTAAAAAGAGACAGAAGCTGCTTGCCTTTCTCTGATGCGCGCGCCCGCTCTCCTATACCTAGAACCCTCGCAGCCCTAAATAAACTCCTGGAGGCCCTCCCGGACACCGATATATTCGCGGACGAATGGAGAACTCTTATGCTTACGTTTCTAACTTTTTGTGAATGTGATTTTTGGCAAATGTTTTACTTTATTTTTAATTTTGACCTATTTAGACATATATTTCATTCCTAAATTTCATTGTTCATTGTTTATTATTTGACATAGGTAGGTATGTACTATTTCTAGCACTATGTACCTACTTAATTTAACTATATATTATATTAAAACCTAAGTAGTATAGCCCTGTATATTTGGCCTAAGGCCGTCCTAATTACATAAATAAATAAATAAATAAGTTTCCTTAGTCGCATTTTTAACATCCACGCACTGAGTTAGAGGGGTGACTCTAACGCTGAGCCCGCCACCGCTCACGAAGCTTGTGTTATGGGTACCAAAGGCTATACAGGGTGTCTAGTTTACTACTCCTACTCGAAATTGCGTGTTGTGTGGTGAAGGACTTAGGAAAGATGTGAAACCTTGCATATTGCGTTGGGGGTTCGATTCCCGCCACGTCTTCATCTTGCCACATCCAGCATGTGGCTGCAATTTTTCCCACTACGTTTGCTGAGTCGCGGTCTCCACTGAAGATCACGTAGAGCTGTTGGTGATTATTTCACTTACCAGCAGCAACATTGCAAGCGGCGGCGACTGCGATGAACAGTGCTGTGTTCCCACTGTTGGGATTCTGTAGATTGACAGAAGTGGGCACCGCTTCTAACAGCAGTTTCACGTTCTCGTAGTTGCCGTGATTGCAAGCTAGCATCAGTGGGTTGTAGCCTGCAAGAAGAAATATTATAAACTAGCTACTGCCCGCGGCTTCGTACGCGCTTTCAAAGTAGCCTATCTCCGTCCCCGGGATACCATTTACCTCCCTGCGAAATTTCATTGAGATCTGTTCAGCCGTTTAGGCGTGAAAAGGTAACAGACAGACAGAGTTACTCTCGAATTTATAATATTAGTGTGGATGCGAAAATTCGATTACGGCCTCGGTACAAATGATTGTATGATCTGCAAACATTTGTTCCGGGTGTTATCTATGTATAAATAATATGGATACACACTACGAATGTTAAAATCATATAAAAAACTAAAAAAAAAATGAAAAGAATTCAAGATTCTTCATATTTTTTTTTATTTATCACTATGGATTTACACTTGAAACTCGTTCTGCTTATCTCAATGGGTTATGGCTGAAAATCAGTGTTTTTGCTTCTTGAGCAAAATATTCCGCTGAGCCATTGCCTTTTTGATGTACTGCAGCACACGCAGTCATTTTACTTAGATTGTTATTATGTTATTATTTGTTTTTATTATTTAGTCAACTGTATTTTTATTATTGTTTCTTTTTAACTACCATCCTGTTTAACTGTTATTGTCTGATATGGTATGTGTGTGTCTGAAGTCTTAAATAAAAACCTTATCTATCTATCTATAGATAATGATCCGTACTGATGTTATGAATTATATCTGTCTTACATTTTCACGACAAAACGGCTGAACGGATCTTAATTAAATTTGGTAGGGAGATAGATAATAACCCGGCAAAGGAGATAGCCCACTTTTTATCTCGGAAAAGTGCGTGCGAAGCTGCGTGCAGCAGCTAGTGTAATATAATTTATAAATAAATCAGTTATCTGTACTCTGGCCAAACTGAAAATACAATTTTTGTAAACATTCCCCCCATACTTAACCTAAAAATTACTTCTTTGGGACAGAATTTGCACTACTTGTCTATTAGAGCTCTTTCCTACAATGCATAACGTTGACAATATTTTTAAAACACCGCGACCAAAAGATAATTTTGTGTTTTTGTGTTGAGAGTTGTTTACGAACATTGAGAATTGCCCGAGTATACAGGGTGCCACGAAAAGGACAAAAAAAAATATCAAAAAAATCGGTATTCACACCATGATCAGGATCCAGAATCACCCCCTTTCGGCTTAGTACACCCTTTCCGTGGCACCCTGTATAGTACCCCCAACACAAGCTCTGCTTAACTTCAGGCTAGAATCATCTAGCTGTGTGAATTGTCCAGCATTATTTATTTATTATTTATTTACCTTGTTTATCAAATAGATTACTGATGTATTTCATCAACATATTAATCAGTTCCTCCTGTGTTTTCTCCTGCCAGCCTGGTGTCTGCAAGTCTTCGTTATCCATTATTATCTCTCTGGAAATATGAAATGAGTCGTTATTGTCTATGAGGCGTTATTGCCTATGAGTCAAGGTGTCTTACTATCTTCCGCATACTCAACTGCGATCGATCACCATTCCGCAAGTCCACTACTGAGCATCCCCCAAATAAGGGGGATTTTATACTATAAGAGAACATATTGGCATATATTTTGCTGTGAGAATTGTCCAGCATTATATTTATTTATTATATTATTACTCTAGCGTCTAGCTAAACTCAATATACACCTCCACCGGTCGTGTCGTCGGTCTGCCGTCCCATCGGATTATGAGAGTGAGGGAATAAAAACTGTGTTTGTGTTTACACTTGTGCACTATAATACACTGAATTATTATTACTAGCGTAGGGAACCGACATCCCGAGCCAAATGTTTGCGTCACTCGCATACGCCCATCGCGAACGCATGCAACTAAACAGAAAATAAAATATGCCGTCTTGCGTGTTCAAATCAATCAAATGCAAAGAAAATAGATAGCGGGGTGACTTATCATCGGTATGTAAACAGAGCATCAACTAAAACCAACCAAAGTTACTTTTTATAAATTTTTTCTATTGCACTTGACATTTTGTTTGAAAATCATAGATTTTACAAAGTGAACCGTACAGATGGAACCGCAAGCAGGCACTTGTTGTATACAATACCAATTTATTTTAAAAGCAATGATTTTAAACGCATAACAATTCATTTTAATTTACTATTGTAGTTTACCATTTTTCACATACGTTTTGAAATAGTAATATATATGCATAGGTACTTCATTAAAAATGAAAAAGTAGTTTTGTATGTACAAGAACTGTGTGAAGTGTCTCTTCTGCTTCTGTCTTCTAGTCAGTCCACGGCACGCTTGCCCCGCGCAGTCCCCCCCCCCCGCAGACATCAAGTTGTGACTCGTTTTTAGTTTGGTATAGCTTCTTTATACGTAGCATTTGTAATTCAATGCAATATGCCCTGCGCACGTGGCTAGTCTGCGTTAAGACTGGTCGCCGCCATGGCCGAAAATTCGGCTAGGAGGACCACATCAATAATAATAATAGTAAGATATTTATTTACAAAATGGTACAGGGAGAATATACAATGTACTATGAGTACTTACCTATGGGTACCTATATGTGTAAGAGTTAGTGACACCTCGCTCTAACTAAGTTTACATTAAACTTGTATTTAGACACGAGGGCTCAAACCTCCGGCTACTTTTAGGTTCATATTTACCGGAATTTATACCGGGTTGTTGTCGCAAGTAAGATTTATATTAATTTTTAATTGTACAACACTTACTATTAAATACTTATAATAAATGCTTCTAAGTGTAACTAAAAAGGAGACTTATACCTAACACAGAGAATAAAGCTCATTATAGTAAAAGTAGCTGAAAAAATTAATACATAATACATTTAAACACACAATACAATTAAACACACAAAGCCCAAAATTTAAGAATGGATATCTAACAACTGCTCTACCTGGGAGTAGTATACAAGTGTAGTATACAATATACAATATTTGTCCACAAGCCCAGCTATCAAAAGTTAGCCTAAAAATCACCTGTGACGCGCCTTGGCCCAGTGCAAGATGAGCGAAAGATGATCCGTCCTGAGTTCAGCCGCGCGATGTACACTGCAGCTGTGCTGATCCGCATCGGCCAAGAGCGAGTCGGCCCCGTTTTGGAGGAGCGTGGTCAGCATTGGGACGCTGTAGGGAGATGTGTGGTAGTCGATTGCTAGCTTTAGAGCCGTCTGGAAGGAGAAATTGATTTTTTTATCACACATATACCACAACCGCGACAATTTGAATGTTTGTAACATCTTCACGCCAAAATTACTGAACGGATGGGGCTGAAACTTTGCATAGATGTACGTCTAGGCCTGAAAAACTAGTATAATTTTTACATTTTTCTTAGTTGTCTTTTCTGCAAACTAAACACTTATTTTAACCCGCCGAGGCAGGTTATGTTTTCCAGGTGTTTCTGTGTAAGGGCGCGGGCTTAAGCATAATTAGGCGCCGGGGTGCGAAAATCGGTCTGCGCCCCCTTGCCAACAAAACAAAAAGGAACTATATTATTTAATTTTCATTAATAATGAATTTACAATGATTAGGTAGTTATTGATTAGGCATATTTTCAATAATCTATATCAGTTTTTCTAGCTAGAAAAAGTTAAAAGCGGGGGGGACTAAGTATGGTTTTTAGAGTTCCGTACCAGAAGCGTGAAAACGGGACCCTATTACAAAGCTACCGCTGTCAGCCCGTCTGTCATCGGACTGTATCTCAAGAAGCCTACGAGGTAAGAAAGGAGGAAATGTTTACAGTGTGTGTTTCTCTTGCCGCTATAGCAACTAAAAACAAAATAAATATTAAAATGAAAGGGGGCTCCGATACAAAAAACGTGTTTTTTTTGGCTAATTTTACTTTACGTTTGTCAATGCTGTATCTGTGAGCCGTAATAAGTAGACATTTGAAATGTTGACAGGGTGTGTACCTATTACTATTGCCGCTATAACATGTAATAAAAATAAAATAAATTTAATAATTAAGAGGGCCAACGTCCATGCCACGTTTGACCACCGATCACCGAAGTTAACAACACAACGTTGGGCGCGGTCAGTAGGTAGTTGGGATACCGCGTCCGGTTTTTCGACCGGTTTTTTGCTTTTTTCAAACCATCTAAAAATCGTTTTTAGACGTTGATCTAGGTAGAAAAGAGGATATAAGGTACTAGCTTCTCGAAAGTGGAATGCTCAAAATAGGTGCAATTAGGTGAGGTGGGTGGCACCTCAGTCATAGTCGGACCGGCGCGGCGGCGGCGTTCGTGTTACACGTGCTTTAGTGTCATTTATTGACTAAAAGACTACAGCAACCCACCTCGTGATAATTATTGCACAAGACTGAAAATGTAACTGTGAGCGAGTGATTGCGTGTAGTTGTAACACAGGCTAGTTGTTGAGTAAACGCTAGGAGAACGTACCATATTTACCGATTTTACTTGCATCTATGTTTTAAGGGTTTCTTTTGCGAAATAGTTTTGTTCAATGGTACGGAACCCTCCGTGTGCGAGTCGACTCGCACTCGGCCGGCCGGTTTTATTGGACTTTTTTCGTTGTTTTAACGGAAGCCGGTCTTTAATGGGGTCAAACTGGCAATGCGGGTATTCCCCTAAACAAGCTATAAAGACGTATGCACACACATTCCACTGTTATACGTACCGGAAATTACCTTGAGCGATAATGTACCTTTTACCAAGTAAAATGCAATTAATGCAATGTGATACAACTCGTGCATAATGAAACGGGTAAGCTGAGGCTTCGTTATTTATTAGGTAATAGCAAATTCCAGACACTGATCATATCTCCATACAAAAGCCGCATCTCGGCACATACAGGCGCAACACACGTTCAACTTTGTACGTCCAGGGTCACTATATGAACATATTGTGCGAAAATCAAACCTCAAAAGAAATAAATTTAGTACTTCTATAATTCGGTATTACAGACATACTAAATTATACCGAACCCTCGGCCTCCACGGTTCGCGAGTCCGACTAGCACTTGACGTTTTATTTATGTACTGTGTAGACGACTTGCTTTGATAGATGTTCTTTCATTTTGTGGTTGGTGTGGTCTTCTACACGGACTATTTTTTGTTAGATCTTAATGGAGAAGGTTTTTTTTCTGCCGAAATTGTTACTAAATATCTTTCGTCCTTATATTTACAATGGATTTCGGCAAAGTAACGCCTGAATCTAATATTAATATTAGGTCCTTACATATGAAATTGGCGTTTTGTATGGGAGGAACAAAAAGTCGAATATTTTTTAATATAATATATTTAATTAATCAAAGTATGAACCATTATTTTATATGCACTTTTGCCATCTTATAGGTAGTTCATTGATCCCTTTACTAAAAAAACCAGTCGGACGGGAATCAATAAAATCTTTGAAGGCGATTTGGACTGCCCCATCGGAGTTGAATTTTTTCCCTTGCAAGAAGTTATCCAAATTTCGAAAAAAATGGTAATCTGTTGGAGCAAGGTCCGGGGAGTACGGAGGATGTCTTAGACTTTCCAATTGAAGCTCTTCTAATTTAGTAGCCGTCTGTTGCGCAGTGTGTGGTCTAGCGTTGTCGTGAAGCAGCAGTGGCGTGGAGCGATTGACCAGCCTAGGTTGTTTAGCCGCTAGCTTTTCCATCATGGTTTGCAATTGCTGACAATAGACATCAGCCGTAATAGTCTGGCCAGATTCGAGAAAACTGTAATGAACAATACCGGCACTAGTCCACCAAACGCTTACAAGTAACTTTTTTGGGGTTAATTTTCGCTTGGGGCAGGATTTGGCTGGCTGGCCAGGATCCAACCATTGCGCTGAGCGCTTCCGATTATCGTAAAGAACCCATTTTTCATCACAGGTAATGATTCGGTTTAAAATACCTTCATTATTGTGCCGGTTTAGTAATGTAACGCAGCAGTCGACGCGCGTTTGCCGGTTTGCTTCAGTCAATTCGTGAGGTACCCACCTTTCAAGCTTTTTAATCTTCCCAATTTGCTTCAAGTGAATTAAAACAGTTTTATCACTAACATCGCAGCCTGCAGCTAACTCGGACGTGGTTTGCGATGGATCCGCTTCCACAATAGCCTTCAACTCTTCATTATCAACTTGAGTCTCAGGCCGTCCACGGGGCTTGTTCTGCAGGTCAAAATTTCCAGAACGAAAACGTTGGAACCAAAAACGAACTGTGTTTTCTTTTGCAACACGACCGCCATACACATCATTCACCCTTCGAGTTGTTTCCGCAGCACTAGTGCCACGGCGGAACTCGTACTCGTAAATAATGCGATATTTTAAGTTTTCCATTTTGTAAAATGAGTGACGCAAACAGAAAAAAACAGAAGAAAAAAAACAAATGAATGACGATCATCGAAGCACAAATACATGAGTCTATAGCTGTACAAATTTGAATTTGGAATTCCTTACCAAAGAGGAGAAATTTGTGATTAAAGTGGCCAGTACGAAAAACGCCAATTTCATATGTAAGGACCTAATATATGTATATAAGAGTAGGTATTATTTTTATAAAATGTAAATCTCTCATTGGCCGTAAGTTAGATCGTTAAGGTTAGAACTGTTTAGACAGGCTGTTATTTTGTTAAACAACAAAATAAATTATTGAGTAGCTAGGTTCTGTAATTTATTTTATTATTATTCTAAATTTATTGACTTCTTTCACTTACCAATCCATTATTTGTCGCTATATCAACTGATTCCCCCTTCATTCTTAGCACCACGCATTGTCGTTTCACCAGTTCTACATCCTCATTTATGACAGCTAGGTGGATTGGTCTGAAAAAATAAATTTAATTTACATACATTTTATAAAAATAGATTTTAATATTAAGTTTAAAAATACTCGTATTGCGCTTTCCGGTATGTGCTCGCCAATCAAGAGCCACACGATGGTCCCATGACCTAGTGAAGGAGCGTGGGAAATCACTGGATGCGGGCAGCGCAAAATCAGTAATTGTGGAGATCTTTAGGGGGCCTATGCCCAGCAGTGGACGTCGATCGGCTGATATGATGAATAAAAATTAATTAATAATGCCGTGTGGTGGCGGCTTAGAATTTGCACCACCCCAACTCTTCTTCGACCTTTCTTCGTATCAGTAGTCCGATGATCGGACTGATGAGACTTTTAAGGGACATCCAACGAGGGCGGGCAGCAGCACCTCCTGCAGAACAATTCTACCACCGAACTGCGATCCCCAACCCACATGCCGAGCGTGGGGATTATGGGCATTACCCCCATGAGATAAAAGCCAATAAGGCGCTTAACAGGGGCCTCCCAAACCCTGTCTGTTGAGGTGAGTTGAGGATTCAAATAGGCTGTTATTCGGAACTGTCGAGGCTTTACAATCGACTCCTTCAACTCAGTCCGTGCATGTCGTAAGAGTCGAATAAGGAATTCTAGCAGATGCAGGGCAGCAGCTTCCTTCTTTGGATATACCTACCCAAGTAGCACATGGCAGCCGCACAGTGACTGGGTTATAGAATTTGTGAATACTCAAGGCTGTTTTAGTTTCCTGCATAAGGGCTGTGCAGTTAGCTACGCAGCCCTTGTAATTCTAATTTGGGCCCAAATTAATCAGCCTTAAGCATTACAGTGGCTGGTTAACGGCAGTATCCGTTAAATCATTGAAACAGCTGTACAAGACATGTACAATGGCATAAACAGCTATACTACAGTCATTGCAGCCTAAGATTCTGGCAGTTTAATTCTCTTCGTCAACTTTTAGATGTTTTGAGCAACAGCTTTTATTAAAGTATAAATAACCAAAAAAATATTTTTTATTTCTTTTATGTAATAGCGCACTTTAACAAACAAAAAATGTCGTCTGTCACATATGTGACAGACGACATTTTTTGTTTGTTAAAGTGCGCGGGCGGAGATATTTAATGTAATACCTATATTTTTTAATAGTTTTACGTTGGTTTTGAGTGTCCTTGTATGTAAATTGAGGTGCGAGTACCATTTTATTATGTATATTAAGGTAAATACATCAAATATTTCACGCGCCATCAGAATAATATCGCTTTAACGAAAATATTTCACAATATAAATGGTGTACGAATACTTAATAAATTTATCACTCAAAATATTGCTTTGTAACTTATTGTATTACTTAGAAAATATGTGGAAAATATATTGTTTGAATTAAAAGCCATCAAATATCCTGAAATCTATAAGAAATCATTTGGATATTTAATAACAAATCGTTTTTGTAATGTTAAAATGGCGTCCATTTGTTATCCAGCACAAATTCTCCATAAATTCTTTTGAAAAGTTATTTACTGTACAGTGCAAAAGTCTATGCAGGTACCAGCTTATAGCATTATGCTGGCTGGACAAAGGATTTCAATTATCTTTCTGGTACTAGTATAAAGAGAGAGCATACAACAGCTTTTCAGGGATAATGAAATCTCGACAGAAAACCATTTCATTATGTACAATGTTTGGTTTTCGAATACCCTTACAAGCCCAGAAAATATGATATTTAAGTTTTTTAAATAACACGTTAAGAGACGGCTTGCCTCGCTCAACAGTCAATAGCAAATATAAAAAAATAAATCTGACGTAATTCAAACACCAATAATCTAGATTTACTCTTAAATAACGCCGAATATTGTAAATTTAATTATTCTGCAGTTTTGAGTTAATGTAGAACTGCATCCTTTTGTTCTGTTTTGTAGTTTTGAGTTGTTATTTTTTTTATTCGGCATGAATGATAGATAGATAGATAAGATTTTTCATTAAGTTCACACACAAACAGCACAGGAAAACATAACAAATCAACAAAAACAGTATTTAGGTAAGTATACATAAGGAAAAAAATAATAATTAAAGCAAAAGCAAAACAACCAAAAATAAACACAATACCTAAAATAGACACCTACCTACCTCCAGTGCACAAGCCCTAATATAATAACGAATGATGTTATAAAATTGTGTTATGTTGTATGAATGTTTTTCTTTTGTAAATATTAATAAGTACATAATATTATATTTTAAATGCGCAGTCCATAAAGCTTGTGATGCTGTCATGAGACGGACATTGGCGAAATTACAACCACCCAGTCGCAGAAGCCATCTGACAAGAAGAAGAAGAAATAACGCCGAAAGCTGTAAAATAGCTGTCAGCTACACTTTATGCATTGGCATTAAGTCAGTTTGTGATATCTATTATAAGCTATTTTTTAAAGTCTCTGTAATAGTTTTATTTTGTATAGTTTACTTTATGCAAAGATGCGAAGTTGCTCTTGGTGGCCACCAAACTCTGTTTACGCATCTCTGTCTAAACTATACAAAATAAAACTATTACAGAGGCATTAAAAAAAAGCTTATAATAGATATCACAAACTGCCCAACGGATATTAGAAATTTCTTTTGTTTACAGTAATAATAAGATAAACTAGGTGGCGGCGCTATCCTGGGTCGGGGTAGCGCCTTAAAGATTGAGTAGGTACTCCTACTCCAATTTACAAATCAGGGTGTTTAATGGTTCTCTTATAAATGTAACGGCATTTGTAGAGATTACATATCCACTTCTGTTGTTTCTTTGGGTAAAATAAATGTATTCTATTCTATACCTATACTTAGGTACCTTCGATGCGCTCACCTTTACGTCTATGAAGCGTGGTGTATATGGCATAGTGGTGGTATGAGTGTGCAAATCAAGATATCAAAACACTCTTCTGAATTCCGGGAGTGTTGTTAGCTATATTTCATAGGCATTTGCCCCGTCATATTGCGAAAAAAAAAGCAAGTGTGTTTTTTTTTAGTTTTCCATTAATTGCACCACAGAAAATAGTCACACTAATTCATGCTAATATTATAAATTCGAAAGTAACTCTGTCTGTCTGTTACCTTTTCACGCCTAAACGGCTGAACGGATCTCAATGAAATTTGGCAGGTAGGTAAATGGTACCCCGGGACGGGCATAGACTATTTGAAAAGCGCGTGCGAAGCCGCGGGCAGCTGCTATAATTATTATATATAATAATATATTAGCTATTAGCAAAAAAGCAAAAGTATGTTTTTTTTAAGTTATATTAGGAAGGTATTTAGTGTTTGTTCAATTATTTGAACATGCCACCCCTAAAAAGTACTTTTAATAAAAAAGACAATAATAAACATTATACGAAACAATTATGACGTTTTATCCCAATAATCAGTTCTCATAGGATAAAAATAACCTTTGACTGTTTCCATACAAAAAGCGCGTGCGAAGCTGCGGGCAGAAACTAGTAAATAATAAAGGTATTACACGTGCAGTGAATGAGTCTGAAAAGGTGCTATCCTATTTTGATCGCGCGCGTACGTATATTACTAGTTTCGCACATGCACAGCAAGACGAGGTGGCCGAGTGGTTAAGGCGTTGGACTGCTAATCCAATGTGCTCTGCACGCGTGGGTTCGAATCCCATCCTCGTCGGTATGATTTAAACTAAATATTTTATTGTTTGGAAAATTGTTATGTATACAATACACCGTCCAAGCATTCATTTTATTTTCTTTTACTTATTGAAAGAATAAAAAAATTCATACACGTAATCCGTCAGCTCGATAAATATCGAAGCGCTTATTAATCTCAATATTTTTCGAGCCGATAGATTCGTATCACTATTTTTAAAAAGAAGCAGTCTATGAAATATTGCATACATTCAGTCAAGCGTAATTGCTTGCGTAAGTTTCTTTATGTCTAAATTAGCTGAATCCTATGTTTCAGATAAGCGAAACCGCGGCTAAAAGCTATTTGATAAACAATAAACATATAAGTTTCTGTTTAATAAACAGTATCTATATGTATGTATCTATTTACATTGTGGGATTTACCTTGGTTGATTTGAAATTATCATTAGGTACTTTACTTACTAATATCATGTAGATATATCTCCTTTTTAACTATTAACGACATAATAGATAACAGCTTCTGCCCGCGGCTTCGCACGCGTTTTTTGATATAAATATATCCTATAGTGCAAAATTTCAGCCCAATACATTCAGTAGTTTGGAAGAAATGGCGTTTTCTTCGTCGATACATCTTCACAACGGCACAAACTTTTGCCTGTATTAATATCCAGGAAAAATGCTTACAAAGTCATGGGCATAGCTAGTCTTACCTGAAATCCAGCATTTCAATATCAATAGATTTTAAAAAATACCCAGCGGGCATAAAAAGAGCTGCAGTGGTGGTCCCAGTTTAAGAATCAACACCTCCAACTCAGCCCATGGATGTGGTAAGAGGTGAGTAAAGAACTTACCAGAGAAAGGGCAGCAGCTTTCTTATGTGAATTTCTAACACCTCAACTGCGTCACCAATCAGCCTGCCAAATGTGGTGATTAATCACCACACTTCCATATCCAGCAGTGGACTTATGTGTGCTGTTATGGCATAAAAAGAATGAGTGATCAAAAAATACTCACAGATTCCCATCTTCATCCCTGGAACTACAGCAATGTTGCTTATCAATCTCCATTTGATGGAACACAAGCTTTTTTCGGTCTGCCTTGTCTAAAAACTCCAGATTTTCCTTTGTTGCTATATGGAAAATGTCTTCGGGTTTATGAATCAATTTCATTTCGCTCTTGTCGGGTAACATGATGGAGAATTTAAGCTCAGGTATCTCTTTAATATGCTTGTCAATGTTGGCATCCATATTAAGCACTGATAATGGATTGTTTAAGAGACCTGGCACAGTTTGGAAGCTATGGAGGGATGAAAAAGTTTTCATACTATCGTTTGAATCATCATGGATGTAGCCCAGATCTTGTAACGTTGAATTATCAGGTAAGATGGAATTTTCAGATGGTAATTCATTCTCTACAATCTCTGTTTTTAAATTATCAAGCTTATCCTCTGTGTCTGTCAAGACTTCCTCGTCAACTTCGAACTTCATTGTGTCTGTTGGAGGATTTATTTTTGGTATTTCATCCTTTTTCTCTTCTCTTGGAATACCTGTGCATGGGTCAACAATAAATTTCTTCGTATAGTCCTCCGGCTTAACAATGTGAGGAGCTAGGACTTTCCGGACCCTTTTCCTTTTACTCCTATACTTTGTATCCAGTCTTGTTTCATGAGTTTGAGAAGCGGTTTCAACATTCTTTACATCCGGCATAGGTATGAAGACAGGGGGATTGTAAATTGTTAACAGGGCCAGTATGCCTTTAATCCTGTATTCCTGGTTTATCACAGAGCATAGAGCGTAAAACAATGTGTTGTAAGCCTCTTGGCCTATGAGCGCTGTCAAGTTATCAGATGTTTTTTCCACAGTTTTATCGTTTAAAGTGACGCATTTAGCTATAGTCTTACAGTTGTTAGTCAAGTTGTTAAGTTTGTTTATGATGGTAACAGAGCGGTATTCCCCAGGCACATAGCTCTCGCCTTTGGATTCGAATATTACATCTTCTCTGAAGAGTGGAATAGCAGACAATTTAATCAACTGTCCGTTTAGTTGATTGTTGTGATTCCCTCTCCCTTTTACATTTATAGTCCCTGATGTACTCTTTTTAAGGTGCATTTGCAGATCGCTATTAGGTTTTACAATTATTTTCTTTAAAATCAGAGGTTTCTTTGCATTGTATATTGACATGGTGTAGCTTGCGATATAACCTCCTATGTTTTATGATATTATTAAAAGACAGGCCAGCACAAACAAAGAACGCAGTAACTTTTTAGATTAACTTTCCATCGCACATAGCACTGAAACTCCACTGTTTCTCTTTTCTATGAAAAATGTATTGAAATTGGGATTTCCCCGTTTTGTTAGCAAAAGTTTGACAGCTGCGTTCGCGTCGTCGCATTGGGTCATTCACTAAATACCTCCTAAATACCTAGTAGTACTAGTACATAATGTATACTCCTACCAACCTACCGCTACCTTTACGCGGTACATAGCTACACGCTACGTTTCGTTTCACGCGCTCTCTTGAGCTATACCATAGACTAGATAATATACTTTTCGTAGCTAAACAAAGTTTAGTAATACCAGGTTGGGTTTTAGTTAAATTTTTATGTCGAGATTGACTATCATTTTGTGAAAATTTGAACGGGCAAATTCTCGCCATTCTCAGTATCACGTGATATTTTGATATTTTATCAAGTGATACGCAGTATCACGGGATAAAATATTAGGTGATATTATTGAATCCCGCCAAAAACCGTATTCTCGTGCACTCTTCGATATTTCTATCATAGACAATTTGTTTTCAATGTTGCTGTTGCGTAGTCTTTGAAAATTGAGCAAAGCAATCGACATCCAAGATTATCTTCAATAGAAGACTGGTATTATTATTCAAACAAATACTAATTATTGAAAAACTATACTCAAACTAGCTGCGCCCAGATTCACTGCCCAGACGTGCCATTGTGGATCACACGGCAGCGATGACGCCCATCTACAGCCTGCCCGTCACGTCGTCGCGGCGAGGTGGTGCATATAGACAGTCAGTCGAAAACAATATCCATTAGTAAAATTAAGGGATATAAAAACTATCTGTTATCTGCTATTTCATTTTTGAAAAAACACCGCATATTTGTAATCTGCGCCCATGAGTTTGTCGAAAATGATACCCATGAGTGTAACATGTAATTAAAAATATCTGCCATTTTGAATTTGAACAAACACCACATATTCGTAATCTATGACCTCGAGTTAGTCGAAAACATAATCACCACCCTCGAAAAAAATTGCATTTAAAAAACCGCCATTTTAGACTTATTTTTATTATTCTTAATTTACACCTTTGAGAATATGAAAATGGATGCATTTTCTGTTAACCATCTTAACTATAAGGGTTCCTTGTTGACTAAGGAACCTTTAAAATACTGTGTTTATTGTGATTAAGTTAATATCACAATAACATAAAGTTAGAGGTTTTCAAATATAATATAAAGTTGAATTATAATTGTGTTTTATTGATAAGAGGTCATCCTTATGGAAAGCAGAGAGATTTTCTGAATTTTTAGGAATAAATCAGTAAGTAGTGTTAAAAAAATTAAAAAAACAGATTGATCTAATATTCAGTCAGTAGATCTGGCCACACTGAGTGAGCGACGAGTAATGTTCTTCCTTCTCATTCTTCGATAAATGCGAACGAGTGCCCGCGACCACTCGTTGGCGTATCGAGCAACTTTACGGAAAAGCCCTCGATAAATATCGAGTTGCAGATGGTGAGAATAAGCTTGTTTGATACGAAGCTATTTATTTTATTTTCGATATTTTGTCAGTTCTTTTGATTGAAATATCAAAAGAACTGTCAAAATATCAAAATTGGCAAGAATGGCCTTCATGATGTTGGGTAATATTAACTTTATAGTATTTTATTTATGAAAATGTTGCATTAATTATTGGACTAAATAACATAAAACTGATTGAGATTTCTAGGTCCTGTCGGCGTGGAACGGAACGTTTTGGATTATTTACCTTGAGCACCGTATTCAAATAAGTAGGTAGATAAAGGTAGGTAGATACACTATGTATGTATTAGTAGGCCCTCTCTACACGTTGGCCAAAAAGTTCGCCATGATTAACAAATCCTAAGGCAGGATTATGGCCAAAAGGTAATGGCCATTGTGTTACGTGTAGTGTGGGTGTTTGGTGACCACATATAAGCCAAAATTGAGTTAAGTACACAGAAAGATTGCAAATTGTGCCTTTTATAAGTTTCGTAACGATGATCTTACAAACGTGTGGATTGGTGCCTTATTGCAGAAGTAGGTACAATTTATTCCACACGTGTTTCCATGTTTCACATGACCGTCTCAAATATACCTTGCTGGCTCAACCCATTCTTGATACCTACTCGACTTCAATTATACCTTGCTGGCTCAACCCATTCTTGATACCTACTCGACTTCAATTATACCTTGCTGGCTCAACCCATTCTTGATACCTACTCGACTTCAATTATACCTTGCTGGCTCAACCCATTCTTGATACCTACTCGACTTCAATTATACCTTGCTGGCTCAACCCATTCTTGATACCTACTCGACTTCAATTATACCTTGCTGGCTCAACCCATTCTTGATACCTACTCGACTTCAATTATACCTTGCTGGCTCAACCCATTCTTGATACCTACTCGACTTCAATTATACCTTGCTGGCTCAACCCATTCTTGATACCTACTCGACTTCAACTATACCTTGCTGGCTCAACCCATTCTTGATACCTACTCGACTTCAATTATACCTTGCTGGCTCAACCCATTCTTGATACCTACTCGACTTCAATTATACCTTGCTGGCTCAACCCATTCTTGATACCTACTCGACTTCAATTATACCTTGCTGGCTCAACCCATTCTTGATACCTACTCGACTTCAATTCAACAGATATAGGTAGACTACCTACCTATCAATTTTAATTTAAACTCAATTTGTGTCGTCCATATAAAGTCGAAAGTAACTCTGTCTGTCTGTTACCTTTTCACGCCTAAACGGATGAACGGATCTCAATGTAATTTGGCAGGGAGGTAAACTGTATCCTGGGAACGGACATATGTTACTTGAAAAGAACGTGCAAAGCCGCGGGCAGGAGCTAGCTTCATATAAATTATTTTGCAGTGCCCTACAGGCACTGAATTATTATTACGTAATTTGTAACTCAATACCTACCAACAGGGTACATTGTAATCAAGGTTGTCTGGGAGAGATCGCTCTAGAGCGATAAGACCGCCAATTGTCGCTTATTCCATAATTATTCTTTTGTAAATTATTTCTAAGTTATGTGTGCAATATAGTATTATCTATCTATCTATGTTGGTCCCATAATTATTATATTATAAATAATTAGATTCGATTTAATAAAGGACAGGGAATCATAGATCGATGGGGAATAGTAATAGTAGGTTCCTATACTATACTACCTCAGTAGGTACAGGGTCGTTATTGGGTCAATACGGTATAGATTGTTGTATTTTGTATGTGTTCGTTTGACTGAAGACTCAAATACAGAATTTATCTATTTATCTAATAGGAAAATAGATTAGAAGTTTACCTTACCAGCACTCACTTCACACCACATACTACACACTAATCTTAAAATTTAAATGGATTTATAGACAAATTTTAGTTAAAACCTCGTCTAGAACCGTCCAACGCGGACGCAAGGAGCTGGAGTAAATTTAAAAGTGCCCGCCAAGCCATCCTTAATGATTTTCATAAGCAACTTTTCATTCCTCTCTGTCTAACGCGCTGTCGTCTTGTCTATGGACGGTAGTTCCCCTTATAATATAAGGGTAAGGGGGGTTCTTATATCGTTTTCAAGGTTGCGCGTTGCACGTAACGTAACACACACAATGAGAATTAGGTAGGTGGGTTGTATGTATGTACTTACGTTAGCTTAGAAACTCAATCTTGTACGTAAGGTTCATTTCGAGGTTGATTGTTAGATTTACAAGGAAAACTATTATGTAGAGAACATTGAAATATTATTATTACTATAGTAGGTACCTACCTAATAATAACTCAATGGTAGAGAAATAGAAAACGCGAAATAAAGTAGCTACCTACCTACCTAGGTAGGTGCCTAAAATGCTTTTAATTAGACATGAACGACCAAATCATGGACAAATAATTTTTTTCTATGCTGGACAAAGGTAGTTCTGACGAATGACCTACATTCGTCGTAGGTAGGTACTTACCTAAAACAAAGATTGATTAGCTAGGTACGCTACAGGCAAAGTCAGCAACGAAAGTCTATTTCGCGCCCTAACTATCCGGGTTCCAGGCCGAAAAATAATTTACGTGCATTGCTGACGCAGATGTTCAACATCTGTGTTATTAAATTATTCAAATTAACTAATATAACCTGCCTAGGTATTCTGTAATCTGAGGTGGTAGTATGATATCAGTGGTTTAGGTACAATGTTTGTAAAAATCACTCGAAACAAAAATTCAAAATTTCCTTTTTGCGTCGAGTTTCAACATTAATACCTAATACTTATAATTGTCAGCTTAAATTATGACTCACGCTACAACGTGTCGGGTCCGAGCCGAGTGTCGACCGTAGCACGGTCAAATAATATTACATTTTATTATTATGGACACACGATCGGCAACCGAGTGACGGCAACGGATAACGGTCGAA
Source organism: Eupithecia inturbata (assembly GCA_963662085.1). NCBI lineage: Eukaryota > Metazoa > Arthropoda > Insecta > Lepidoptera > Geometridae > Eupithecia > Eupithecia inturbata. Next base: position 2,220,132 of record OY759206.1, on the reverse strand, counting down.
AACAACTCGGTCCCGGCTCGGCTCGGCTATCGGCCCGTTGCATGAATACAGTGCCGCGCCGAGCTGCACCCAAGCAGTCGTTGTTTGTGTGGTGTTGTGTTGAGGGAGGTCGAGGACCATCTTTGTAATTACAGGCACGACCTTGACCGTGACCGTGCTACGGCCGACAATCGGCTCGGACCCGACACGGTCTAGCGTGAGTCGGCACGGGACCGGCGCGGTGACCGTGCTACGGCCGACACTCGGCACGGACGCGACACGGTCTAGCGTGAGTCGGCACCAGCTCGGTGACCGTGCTATTGCCGACACTCGGCTCGACGATAAGCATTGTAGGAATGAGCTCAAATAATTGAATCCTGAATTTGGCCGGAGTATACATACTACTATGAATGGTGATCGAAGGTTTCATCCAATTCAAATGTCGCCAAAACCAGCACTAAAAATGATGCCATCCAGAGAATATAATAGTATGCCCTCCTGTATATTTCTTTCGTTTTTTTGAAAGGGACGGCAACATTTTTAGTAATGATAAATTACCTTAGTTTCCTTGGTACCATAATCTTCTCTTAGATTTTTTCTCGATGTATCGAAACAAAAAATACTGATCTACTTTCTTAGCACGGCCAAATTACTGGAATGAGCTTCCTGCGTCCCTATAAAGTAGGTACCCACAATCTTGGATTCTTCAAATCCAGGGCAATATGTTCCTTCTGGGAAAGCGGTGTGCCCTACATACGAGGACTAAATATTGGTGTCAATTCTGATGTCGCCAAAACTAAACTTTTTTTTTTTCGTTGGTCAAGCGTTTTGCCACCAAGTGAAGATGTGGTCTAAGATGTTGCACGTTTTCCCGTGTGCATTACCCCAGCGGCAAGTAGACTCGGATCAAGATGAAAGTTATAGAAAAAATAGAGCACTACGTCCTGTAAATGTGCCCCAAAAATAAAATTAGTGCCTATCAAGGTTTCGGAGTAATTCGCGAAACTAAGATGCCGCTGCAGTAACGTCTGAAAACGTTACTGCAGCGGCATGATTTTTACCTATTAGCCTCAGCTAAATTTAAAATAGCTTAAAAGGTAGCTTATATTTGTGCACTTCCAAGGCCGAGCAGCGGCATTTGTGCCCCCTGTAGTTTTTGAGTAATTGCAATTGCCGCGTGTGCGTCACCCCAACAGCATTTTCGACTCGGATCAAGATGAAAATTATAGAAAAATTAGAGCCCTACGTCCTGTACATGTGCACCAAAAATAAAATTAGTGCCTATCAAGTTTTTGGAGTAATTCGCGAAACTAAGATGCCGCTGCAGTAACGTCTATTACGACTTAGCCAAATTAAAAGTAGCTTAAAAGGTAGCTTATTGTTGCGCATTTCCAAGGTCGAGTAGCGGCATTTGTGCCCCCTGTGGTTTTTGAGTAATTGCATTTGCCGCTGCAGTAACGTTTAGCGGATTTCCATATCTTCGGAACGGCTGGACGAACAAGTATGATTTTTTTGTGAGCAGGTGCGGTGTTATCAAAGAAAATTTGTGCCATAATCGTTTTTTCAAAAAAATTCATGGTGTATGAATTAGACGAGTTTTTTCTGAAATCAAATATAGCCTCTAGCTCTTGAACTAAATAAGGTAGGCGCTCTGTAATTGCATTGGCTGATGCCTATTAGGAATATGTATCTTCTGACAAAATTATGGAACCCTACAACTAATTTTCGACGAAATAAATCAATTTTAGAACTGAAAGTTGTGTACTTATTTCGAGCCTCAAATAAGGGAGTTCTAACAAGATGTCAACTTTACATGATTTGCCAATAATTAGAGCGTATATACAAATAAACCCACACTGAATTTCAGCTTTCTACGCCTTATAATTGACCGTCAATCATAAAAACATCGAATTGAGAAATTTTCGATAGTTAACCGACCAAATACGAAAGATCATTAAAAAGCGGCCGTTCAGTACTTCAAGCCAACACCTTTAAATCGGTAGCTTTGTCATGTTTATCTTTAGGTACACTTACGTAGACAAGGTATATGGGATAGAGGCACCTTTAACATTATTTCTGGACAACATTTAAGTATTTCAGCCTTTAACATGTTACAAGTAGCCTAACTAACAGATCTGCCTCAATCACGTAATCGATTGACAAGTAAATACAGACCGTAAATCTCTGTGCCATACGGATTAGTTTCTTTACTTATCTCTCAAGCGATACATAGGTACCTACTATACATTTATAACAACGACGATTTTATCATAGTACCTACTAGTTAGGTAGTGTAGGAAATCAGTCTTCGTTCGGAAATGTTTCTTGTTCACGAACCACACAAGGCTAGACCATGGGCGCTTCTTTTTAGGGTCCCGTACCCGAAGGATTTAAACGGAACCCTATTACTAAGCCTCCGCTGTCCGTCCGTCCGTCTGTCACAGGGCTCTATCTCATAAAACGTAAGAGGTAGACAGTTGAAATTTTCCAGAGAATGCGTACCTATTTCTCTGGCCGCTATAACAGAAAATAATAAAAATAATGTAATATCCAAATTAAAACGACTTTCATACAATAAAACGGGATTTCTTCAATGACATTACTAATATGAATGAGAGAAGACAAGGCTTATCATACATTGTCCACATTGTAATCAATGACAGAGATAGGGAGACGTACTAAAACTGTAGCGTGAAAGTGATAGCACCGGTTATTACAGCTCCGCATCCACACTTAACAGACTCAAGCAAAATAATAATCGGGAATTCCCCTGTGTAGAATATTTGTTGTAAGGTACCGTCGCACAGTGGGTCGAAACTGCTGAAAAGGGGCCATAGGATTTTTTTCATTAATTGAAAGATTTTTTTATGCCAATCGGTGGAGCTCAATAACCCTATCAGAAACTATTCTATGACATTTTGTTAAAGTAATACTTACCGAAAAATAAATTAAGTTCAAAAAAGTTGTATGGAATGACATCTATCAAGGTCGATTTCTACGAAATGCTTACCGATACCGCTTTGAAAACACCTAGGTGCTATAGAATAGGTTATTTATTACCTATCGTATGACATCATACACAAGTGCATCCATTTGCCCCCTTTTTCGGTAAATGCCATTGAAAATGAGTCCTTTTTTATAATTTTGCAACGAAATAAAATCATTGTTGCACGCGTTTGTGAGCTAAAATATATACGAAATCCATAAGTTGTTCCTTAATTTCACACCACCACCAAATATCAACAAAATATTTGAGCTAACTTGTAAGATTTTTGATAAAAAAATATAATAGGTATCGATTATTGTTTCAAAAAGTTAGTCAACTTTTTACATACCTATATTATCATATTACATACTTACACAGGTAATAAAATACTATAAAATAAAATACAATACATAATCGATAATATATTTTTTTTTACAAAAATCTTACATGTTAGGTAGATCAAATATTTTGTTCATATTTTGGTGGTGGTGTGAAATTAAGGAACGAATTAATGGATTTTGTTTATATTTTAGACCACAAACGCGTGCAACAATAGGTACTTTTATTTTGTTTTGCAAAAAAAAAGGACTCATTTTCAATGGAATTTATCGGAAAGGGCCAAGTGCACTTGTGTATAATATCATACGAAAATAAAATAACCTATTCTATAATACCTACGTATTTTCAAATCTGTATTGATAAGCATTTCGTAGAAATCGATCTTAATAGACGTCTTGCCATACAACTTTTCTGGCAATTTTTTTTTGAAATGTTGACATTAATAATCATTTTTGACAAAATGTCACAGAATAATTTCTGATAAAGTTATTGACCTTCATCGATTGGCATAAAAAAATCTTTCAATTATTGAAAAAAATCCTGTCCCCTTTTTAGCAGTTTCGATCCACTGTGCGTCGCGTCATACTGCGTACAATTGTTCATGTTTCAATTGTCACATGCGCGTGTTTTGTATATTCTATCCTTTTTTCACAAAATTATATTAGGATATCCATCAAATTGATTTTAAAAATACTGATATTTTTTTGTATAATTTTACGAGTACTTAAGCATGAAAGGTAATTCTTGACGCCTTTTTTGTTTCTCTGAATGATTCAGGCACTTGTCAAATGAATAAGAAGGCATTCATAATGGCAAAGAGACAACGAGACAGCACGTGCTCACGAGAAAGAGTTCCGCTAGCCACTGACGTCAGGGCATCAGCTAGAACTGCTAGAAGTAGTTTTATCGTCTCATGCGCGGTGACTAGGTACCTTGTCTTCTCTCTTTAGTACCTACCTAATGTTTTGTCATTGGATTTCTTTGGCTATTTTTGCTCTTCGTTTGTCATGTATGTCTCTTGAATTGAACCACAATAGGTAGATAGATAGATAGATAGATAGATTATCACTTTAGGTATACACATGAAACTTTCTATAAATAAGGGCAATGGCCTCTATTAACAAAGAAAATTACAATCAAAATAAGTAATAATAAGTAAATAAGTAATCATAAATAAGTAATACTTCCATTGTAATAAAATAACAATAAATATTAAAAATGTCATAAAGTTGACAACATAAAGGGATCTCCGAACAAGTGAAAATTTGGTATTCAGAGAAGTTGAAAAGTTACCAGGTTTTTTACTGTACGGAACCCTTCGTCTGCGAGTGACTCTTGGCGGTTTATTTTTACTTCCGACATAATATCAATAGGTACGGTACTGTCTATAACAAGCTAGGACTCAACCTGCCTCGTTGATCACAAATATAAAAACAATTAACCCTTATCTGAAACATTTGGCAACACTGAATGAGGTTGGTAAACAAAACCGGTTGCACGTCTCACCGTCTCAGCATGGAAAGTTTTTGATAGTGATGCAGAAGATTTAATCTAAGAAGTGTAAAGTATCGATGATTTCAAATTAAAATGTACTTTTGACATGGCATTTTACAAGGATTGCTTTTAAACTCTTTTTTCTATTACCTAACTATTTGTGTTATCATTAAAGCAAATGTTTTAATTTATGGTCGAGGTAGATGCAACATTAATACTGAAAGTATTTCATTATCATTTCTGTAGTTTATCAGTCGGAACTTCGGAAGAGATGGAGGAAGGAGATAAACTAAATTTCAGTTAGGATTTTACTTTTATAAGTCGATGAAAGTCTTAAAAACATCGATAAATAAATAATCTCAGGGAAACAGGACATCTCTTGTATAATGCGTTGGAAGTGTGGGAATCCCCGTACATAAAAACATTCAGTTTAGGTAGGTATATAAAATTTTTGGTCGATGGCCGTGGAAAAGGTCTCGTTTCGATGTTTTTATGATTGACGGTCAAGTATAAGGTGTAGAAAGCTAAAATTCAGTGTGGGTTTATTTGTATATGCGCTCTTATTATTGGCAAATCATGTAAAGTTGACATCTTGTTAGAACTCCCTTATTTGAGGCTCGAAATAAGTACACATCTTTCAGTTCTAAAATTGATTTATTTCGTCGAAAATTAGTTGTAAGGTTCCATAATTTTGTCAGAAGATACATATTCCTAATAGGCATCAGCCAATGCAATCACAGAGCGCCTACCTTATGTAGTTCAAGAGCTAGAGGCTATTTTTGATTTTCATAAAAAACTCGTCTAATTCATACACCATGAATTTTTTTTAAAAAACGATTATGGCACAAATTTTCTTTGATCACACCGCACCTGCTCACAAAAAATCATACTTGTTCGTCCAGCCGTTCCGAAGATATGGAAATCCGCCAAACGTTACTGCAGCGGCAAATGCAATTACTCAAAAACCACAGGGGGCACAAATGCCGCTACTCGACCTTGGAAATGCACAACAATAAGCTACCTTTTAAGCTACTTTAAATTTGGCTAAGTCGTAATAGACGTTACTGCAGCGGCATCTTAGTATGGTGAATTACTCCGAAACCTTGATAGGCACTAATTTTATTTTTGGTGCACATTTACAGGACGTAGACCTCTAATTTTTATCTAGATCTGAGTCGACATGCCGCTGGGGTAACGTACACGGCAAATGCAATTACTCAAAAACCACAGGGGGCACAAATGCCGCTGCTCGGCCTTGGAAGTGCACAAAATATATAAGCTACCTTTCAAGCTATTTTAAATTAAATTAAGGTAAAAATCATGCCGCTGCAGTAACGTTTTCAGACGTTACTGCAGCGGCATCTTAGTTTCGCGAATTACTCCGAAACCTTGATAGGCACTAATTTTATTTTTGGGGCACATTTACAGGACGTAGTGCTCTATTTTTTCTATAACTTTCATCTTGATCCGAGTCTACTTGCCGCTGGGGTAACGCACACGGGAAAGCGTGCAACATCTTAGGCCACATCTTCACTTGGTGGCAAAACGCTTGACCAACGAAAAAAAAAAAAGTTTAGTTTTGGCGACATCAGAATTGACACCAATATTTAGTCCTCGTATGTAGGTAAAATAAAATGAAACTAAAAATGTATTATGTTATATTTATTAAGTCGTTTTACAGAGGAGATCAATACAAGTTACAGTCTCATTAAATACTGAGTACATTATTATGACGTATACATGGATATAGGACTTCACTATTGTAGATGACAAAAAGTCGTGACGCTCGCGGCTTCAGAATCGACCCCTTCAACTCAGCCCGTGGTTGTCGTGGCAGAGGCGACCAAGGGAACTAGAGGAAGGGCAACTTCTGTGTACTTTTAACACTTCAATCTTTAAATTACAGGTAACTCATAGTTGTATGTCATAGAAATAATTGTAAAATATTCAATAACGTCGCCTGTGGTGGCCTGAGGTTTATGGACACATCCTAAAGACGGGGCTATTGTAGAATAAAAATTTACATCAGTGTAGTTGCGAGCTTATTTTTTGTAGCTACAAAATAGTTCAGTCCTTTTTGAACTTAAACATAATTTTACATTTCTTAATCTAAATTATTTGAAAATAACAATAAAAATCCTAAAAAGGTTTAGCTGCCTGTTTGTATTGATTTTGCGGAAAATATATCTTACTACAAGTAGTTTTTTTGGATTTTTTTCCTTTATCAACGTATACCATAAGCTCAGATATAAGCGATAAGGTTAGGTATTGTTGTATTTTTTAATGGAGTTGTTAATTTTTATAATGTTTAGTTTTTTGGTAATAGTGTCAATTCAAAACTAAACTTAACTAATTTTAAAGCACTAAAAATGGCGCCGTTTCTTTCAAAACGATCGAATTAAAAAGGATGGCATTATTTTTAGTACTTTCAAATTAGTTTAGTTTAGTTTTGGCGACATCTAAATTGACACATGTTTGGGAGTTGGGACCAGTTAGGGGGTTAAAGGTTAACCAATGTTGTAGAGGGTTAAATCTTCAGCCGGTTAGAGAAGCCGATTTTGAACTTTAAGGTTCAAAATCGGGTTTTTAGAGCTGTGCTGGACATAAGTGTAGGAAAATCGGCCCTCAGTTTTTATCTAGGCATATGCTAGAATAATCTAAGGCACTAAATGTCTATACCTAATCTATATAGTTAATTAGTCCTTATGTTATATTCTCAGAGTTATTATTATATAAGTTTTTTTTCGAATCCTACTTTCGCAAAAATACTTGTCCTTTCTGCTCTGAGTAATAATTTACATTATCCAAAATGTTCATTGTAACATTGCATTTTAAAACAACACATATGATAAGATAAACCATATCAAGTCGGTCCATTTAGGAACCCAATTCTCGCCAATTTATCACTCGATAAATATCAAAAGAACTGTCATATCTGACAGTTTTTATATGAAGATCTGTCAAATTTCAGTTGTTTTGATAAATAACACTCGATAAAATAGTTCAAAAGAACTGTCAAATTTGACAGATCTTTCATATAAAAAACTATCAAGTTTGACAGTTCTTTTGATAATTATCGAGTGATCAATTGGCGAGAATTGCCTTCCTGGTCAGTTCCTAATAATTCGTGAGAGTATCACTCGCGCTTTTTTCGCCGCAAGTGTTACACTCACAACTACGTACATCTAAACGGACCAACTTTGGTTGTGTAATTGACAATAGTACTAGCCTATGCAATTTGGATAATGAAAATATTGAATGATATGGTTTCTGGTAAATTTATGTTTCTGTATAAAAATATACTAGCATTTGTAGTTCGTATGGTTTTGTAGATTTGACCTCAATTTTTTGCAGTAACAAACTTTTAATAGATTTCTCTTTCTATCGTACGGAAATACATTATAAGAAAGCGGGAGAGACTGCTTGGCAAATAATCCTCATAAAAATAATAAAAGATCGAATGGTCTTTCTTTGAAATGTTTTTTTAATTCTCCGAATGTAGCTCGAAGGTACCACTAGGTTTGGACCAGGGCTGGTTATTTTACTCTATAATAGGGACACCCGAATCTTCTGGTCACTTCGATTGTATGCGGTAGATAGGGTTTTTGAAAATGCGAATAATTAAGGCCAAATTTTTACATAGGGGGACATAGTCGGTGGTTGGGCAGTCTTTTCAAATATTTCGATTTACCATAGATGGTAAATCGAAAATCGAAGACTTTAACATAATAATACAACGCATTCTTAGCTACGCTCGTTAGACTCAGCATTGAATGCGTTAACTAAATTAGTACAGACCTTTTAAACTTAAAACTAACTTGTTTTAAAAATTTTAAGGTACATAAACCAAGTTTCACTTAATAACTAAAGTGTAAACAATGAACTTCAGCTGATAAAAAGAGTACATACTAATATACAAAAATACGAAAATATACAGAAAAATAAGCTTAAAACATAATACAATAATTTTGTCTTTGAAAACGTATTAGGAAAATCCTGAGGGGTTGTTTTTAGCACAATATCTGTAAAACGGTTAAAAATTGTACTTTAATCGACTCTCCATGGCTATTGGTTGCTGTCATAGACCCCGCTACAGGTAAGTGCAGTTTAGTCTATAGTCAGATGGCAAAATTTTGACACGCGTTTCTAATCGCGTGTCTGGACATTCTGGTATTTACATAATAGCCGTGCACACGCGCGCGCGTTAACGCAGCGAAATACTAGCGATCGTGCGTAGACGCGCGCTTTGTTATCAATGTAACGTCCTGCTATTGACTTCAGCGCTTTGATAGCGATTTCACGTCCCTTTTTACCAGAATGATGGTTATCGACGAGGGCTCGCAACGCGCGTTAACGCTCGTCATCTGAACTCTCTATAAATTTGCTCGTGCGTTAACGCGCGTTACATGTGAACTTCGTCTTTGTTAAGGAGCTATTGCAGTCACACAGTTTAATACCTTGAGTGTAAACGTTTCCAGCATATTTCTTAAAAAATCTTGAGAAAATGTTCTAAAAGATATACTTCATAGTACTTAAATCTATTACGTATGTACTTTATGTCTCCTAAAATTATTCTAGAAAAATACATTGCTATATTTTATAATTGGTGTTTTTACGTTACTATGGTGGGATATCTTACTTAAGTACATCTTAATTACTTAAGTACTTGAAACTTACACAAATAAGTTATTTGTAATACTAAGAGAGAAAATGTAAAAATGTAAAAAGTTATTTTTGTACTGTCGCAACATAACCTACTACATAAAGTAAAAGTATGGATGGATGATTAATTTAATTACTGAACTACGGATTTTGATGAAATTTGGCAAAAATAGTAAATAAACTGGAACAGCAAGTTGGTACAGACCTTAGGAAAATAAATAATATAACGAATGTCGTAAAATAATGATTGGTTTTCAAGGCACTTTTTGAGATCGAAATAATATCTGAGTTCCAAATTTTACTTTTCTCCCTTATTATTAAATTTTTGAAATACATTATCATAAATTCCATAAAATATAATTTGTCCAGCATAAAATAGCACGTGGCTTCACCGCACCCTATAAAAAACCAACTTTAATTTTTCAGGTTCACATTGCTTGACAAGCTAAAGACATGGCGCTAAGGCGCTCACTAAGGAAGGCCTACGTCCAGCAGTGGACTCGTATAGGCAAATGATGATCTAGTCTTATTGTAATTTTGTTTCGTATAAATGTATTTTTTGTCTGTAAATGCAAAAAAGCCACGAGCAATTTTATATTGAAAGTACTATCTGTTTCTACAACAGTTTTAATATTTACAACGTTTAATATTCTACACCAAACATACCAAAATATTTCTATAGTTAGATATTTGTAAGCATACTTTTAAGGAGTTGGATTGAATAAAACTACCCACCATTTTAATTGGGAATACATAAGTCGCGTAGATAAAGACTAATTGAAAGGCCTCTCTCGTGGCCCGATAAAATATTCTTTGATCCAATATGGTGTAAGCGGGGCGGCATCAAACAGCCGGTCATTTTCAGTCCCAGTCTTTATCTACGCGACTTATGAATTATCAAAAACTAACGCTGAAATATTTTTTTTTACTTTGATCTCTATTCGGGAAATTGGTGGTAAGTCATTTGGTACATTAAATTTAACTTTATTTAGGTAATGGTGACAATTCAGATATCAAAAAAACTAAACTTAACTAATTATACAGCACTTAAAATTATTTCGTCCCTTTCTTTTCAAAGAAAATAGAAAAGATAGAATAATTTAAGAGCCGTTATAGTAATTTAATTTTTTTTGTGATCTTAATCGACACCAATTTCTTTGTACAAGTTGTGTAGATAAAGTATGTGATAGAAAATGTCATGCCGGCTTACATCACATTTGATAAATATGATCTAAGCAGGACATCATGAAATTTTTAATCCCAATCTATATCTGCGCAAATTATATAAGTATCATTCGGGGTTTTATATTTTATTTTATATTCTCATTCATATTCAAAAGTTTGATTAGTAGCGCTCCATAGAAAATGTACGTGTTTTTTATTTTTAGTTAGAGTAACTTTAAATTTTTCTTTGTATTGACACAACTTAATACTTTTCCAAAATGGCAGAAGCCACTGGCTCCTGAAACACAGTTTATAACTAGTTCGGGAGCCTGTGGATTCATTTTAAATATTTGTAACTCTACTTGTGTCAAATAAATATTTTTTACTTTTTTTTTAAATATAAATAGTTGCCAGTAGTTTCACTCATTTCAGCCCCTAATATTTTAGTAATGCAACATTACGCTACAGTTAGCTTACAGATCATTCCTCCAGTAAAGTGCATAGCTACAAAATAATTTTGTACATTTGATGGTGTAATATAAAAGTTGGTAAAATATGGCAAACTAGTTATTAATTATCTGTATGAAAATATTAATTTGATCTAATAAAGGTATTCTTGCATTGCTGGGCTTTATAACAAAATACGTAAGGAATAGTTAACAGGATATGATTATTGTAATTTTTTATATCTTTGATGGTTCCCATACGCAAAAAGACAGCGTCCCTGATGCGCAGAGTGTGGGACAGTCGCAACACCATCGTGAGAACTGTGGCAGAGTGCCTATCTTCTTCACTCTGGAAGTGTTTTGTGCGGAGGGTGATCCATGAGGGAAGCTATTTCTTTGATTGATCATCCTCGGCTCACGCATCTTATCAGTGTCTATTATATTTTATTTTGTTCATATGTGTTTAACTTTATATACTCGAATTTGTATGGACTAGTATTGTCTGAAATAAAACATTTTTATTATTTATATGACCTGCGTGCTTATAGAACGGGATCGCGAATGACGTCATCTCTCATGCTGTCCCGCTCAGATCGGATTTGAACTGAACAGGACAGCATGCAGCATGCTGTGTGGTGTTGGCTTAGAATTTGCACCACCCCAACTTTTCCCGCAAGTGTTTTAAGAGGCGACTTAGGGATATCCACCGGGGGCGGGCAACAGCGCCCCCTGCAGAATAATTCTACCAGCGAACTGCAATCCCCAACCTGCACCCCCTGGGCAAGCAGATCCCCAAGGGGTTTGGAGGACTGATTATGGGCCGAGGGGATTATGGGAGTTACCCCCCATGAGATAAAAGCCAGTAAGGCGCTTGTCACGGGAGGCCTGCGTCCAGCAGTGGAACACTATAGGCTGTTGAGGTGAGGTGAGGACAGCGTGTGAGAGGTCGTCAGTCTCAATCCCTTTCTATAACAACGCAGATTACCCTAAACAGCAAGAGTTTACCTTTATTAGTTCTCTGCACACAAAAATCCTGCATTCACAGATTTCTTATATCTTAAAAACAGTTCAGTGCCCATGCCTTAAAAATGGCATGAACAGAGTTTTCTAACTAAACAGTTTCGTCTATAACTAAGCTGTTCGAGTCCAAAGACTCGTTCGTGTCATTATCACAGGCAGAAATGTTGTTTAAAACACTTTTTGAATAATTCTCATCAGCTAAGGAATTTTTTTCATACTCCAATGAGCAATTTGGTTCTAGTATAGTCTCTTCATCCTCTATTGAAGCATTTTTGAAGCTCTCTCTGTAGAAACTTGCTTTGTATGGAATTTGGTCTACTTCTTGACTTGTAAAATTCATTGAATATCCATTTACTCTGCTTTCCATACAATTCACGTTGTCCTCTTGCTCATTTTTATCATTTTCACTATGATATATTCGTTCACCGTTACTTTCACTGCTACTTGTGTCACCATTATGATTTTCACTGTGACTTTGACGTTCCTTATAACTCTTGCCAATCACACTTTCTGTAACTTGGTTCGAATCACCTTTAGGCAGAATCAAATCATTCTTAACTTCCACATAATCATTATTAGCATGCGACACATTGCTCCTCACGTGAATTTCGACGCTGCGTCGATTCAAATCGCTTTTCAATCGATTTAAATCATAAATCGCATCGGAATTACTTCTGAAATCGTTTCTATAGCTTCTATTAACAGTTTCTGGGTTAAAACAGTTTCTATTACTGTCTATGTCTTCTCGATTCTCGCCGATTCTCTCTCTACCATCGCTGTACTCTTCTCGATTTTCATACCCATCAAAATTCTCTTCCTTGATAGTCGAATAAGTTCTCATATAGTCCATATTCGCTGCTATCGCTGTCAATAAAAGATTCTCCATAGAAACTACGTTCGGATCAAAGTTATCCGTCTTGAGTAAGTTAGCGAGTATAGGATTGGAACGTAAGGTGAGGTTCACATTGAAGTTTTCTTTTTCTGATTTGTCTTTAGCGTGTGTTCGCTTGTGTAGGATGAATACGTCAGGGTCCTTAAAGCATTTGGTACAGTCAGTGCATCGGTATGTGCAGTCATTTTGCTTGATCTTTATGTCATCGTGATAGGATGTGTTTGGGAGCTCTGGTTTTGGTCCTGTGGGTAATAAGAAAATGAATAAATTATTTATTGTTCATTACTATTAAAATCAGACGTTTACTACTGGCTTGCTCTAGCGAGACTTGAGGACCTCTGTAGCGTAGGGGGCGATGGTCCGCCTGCGACGCACGAGGCTACGGGTTCGTCTCCCGCTTCGGGACAAATGTTTGTACGATAAGCAGATATTTGTTCAGTGTGTTTTCTATGTATAATAAAAAATATATATCTATGTAGTACGTATGCAAATTTTAAATTGGCTTTTTGTTGCTATTACGTAAATTTATTAAGTTAGTTTAAGCCGTTGGTTTTCCAATAAAGTAAATAAATAAATAAATACATTGTAATAAGTATATCAGTCATCTGGTACCCTTAGCACAAGCTCTGCTTAGCTTGGGGTTAGATGATGCTGTGTGGATTGTCCAGCATTATTTATATTTATAGAGACATCGCTAGAATGACTAGTCATACGACATGTCGACCGATGTGGCGCGGCGGGCGAAGGTCCGCCTGCGACGCAGAAGGTTGCGGGTTCGATTCCCGCCTTGGGACAAATGTTTGTACGATCTGCAAATATTTGTTCCGGGTGTTCTGGGTATTTTCTATAAATATTAAAAAATATCTATCTATGTTATGTATTGTATAAGTTTATCAGTCATCTAGTACCCATAACACAAGCTCTGCTTACTTTGGGGCTAGATGATGCTGTGTGGATTGTCCAGCATTATTTATTTATTTATATCCAGCGTATGTTACTAGTTGTTATTTAATAAGTCACACTAAGGTTTGGATGTGGAGGGATGTAAAGGGAGAGAAAGACCGGAGAAAAGATGGATGGATTGTGTGAAAAAGGACACGGTTAAGAAAGGTGAAAGTACAGAGATGACAGCTGATAGAGGAGAGTGGGAGAAAAATACATGCTATGCCAGTCCCTTTCCCACGCACTTGTAGTTACACTCGGTGGAGAGGGACTGGAAGATGATGAAGCCACGCTAATATTATAAATGCAAAGTTTGGATGGATGGATGTGCGTTACTTTTTGTACGGTGACACCGCACTATTCTCTCGCGTCAGCATTTTTACTTTATTGTCGCAATATCAACGCGCGCGCTCACATCTTTAAATCTATGAATTCTTTCTGTTTTTTACCTTATTAAGTATTTGTAAAACTTTTGTATTTTGTTTTGTTACACACTTTTTAACTGTAACCTACATAAGTAGGGTCGAAGCTTTATTTAATATACTTAACTTTAAGATGTTTTCTCAGATAAGTGAAATGTATTTCTTATGAGAAAATAAATATTCTTTAAACCTATGTCGCCAGTGTAATCTCAATTCTTTCCACGTGAACATAGATCATAAGTAACCTTCGGTCAGGGAACGTAAGGGAGGGGTGATTTCGTTCGTCCGAGACATATATGAATATTATGTACCAAAATTTGAAGTCGGTTTATCGTTTTTTAAAACACGCCAAATTATATTAGTATGAATTTGATAACTTTATTGTTTAAAATTTGACTGAGCTTATTTAGTAAGCTAAAAGAAACAAAACGTTGATTTCTTATTTATGCACAGCATCATAACTTTTATGCAGCTAGTTGTACACCGGCCATTTTGTTTGAACTGAACACACAGGGCATAGTGGTGATGGTGTCTTACCGTTCTGGTGCACAGGGGGTTCAGTTCCCGCGGCCTGCATCGCCATCATTGTCTGCATGTAAATCGCTTGCGCCATCTGTTGCTGGATCTGGAAATTATGTATGAAAAGTTTTACAATCATCATTTTTGAATGTTCATACGGAGCAGATATGTACATGCATGATGCAGATGCAGATGCTATCTGCATCATCTCTGCATCTCCTTCGTACACCAGCTCCCTGGTGTACGTGTGTATGATGTATAGCCTAGTGAGGTAATCAGTAATGAATTACCTCAGTATGCATTATCTATCCTTGTAAAAGTTAGAAAACCTAAATTTTATGTTTAAGTAACTTTATTATAATGTTTGTAGGTACCTATTGTAGTATGTAGCTTAACTATTATTGTTTTTATTTTATTCTTCGAGTGCCACCGTCTATTTTGTTCTTACATGTCCTGTCCATCCCAAGGTTGCCTGGAAGAGATCGTTCATAGCGATAAGGCCGCCTTTGTACTTCGTCTACTCTTAGCATCTATTTCTGTATTGTTTTCTGTCTTTGTGTGGTACAATAAAGAATTATCTATCTATCTATCTATAACTGTGTAGATACGTCTCGGCAACAACAGAATGTAGGTACTTAAACTAAATATCTACATAGTACGTATTTAGAAATACGATCACCTCTATTGGACAGGGTGCCACGAAACATGTGTACTAAGTCGACAGGGACCCCGAGGGGAGCAACTTTAGTTCTACGATACGATTCTACGATTTTGTTTGAAAAAATGTAATGTCTTTTTTCCATATTCGTGTTCTTTTACGTGTATTCATGCAGTATTATTATTTTTATGATAATTATTATGTATTCATGCAGTATTATTATATTTAACGGATTTCTATTCATCATATTTTTATTATCATATTTTTTGAAACAATTTCATAAAAATTAAAAAACAAGCAAAAAACACTTGCGAAATATTTTATAATATAAATGTTAATTTAAGAAAGAGTGCGTGTAAGAACACGATAAAAAGAAAAAATACCGGTTTTAAAAAAAATATATAAACTAGTTGATTTCCTCAATCACACCATTTCGGCTTAGTACGCATG
The DNA here is from genome assembly GCA_963662085.1 of Eupithecia inturbata. Lineage (NCBI taxonomy): Eukaryota > Metazoa > Arthropoda > Insecta > Lepidoptera > Geometridae > Eupithecia > Eupithecia inturbata. The sequence goes on along the minus strand of OY759206.1, from coordinate 2,204,159 downwards.
TTACGTTTCACCCTGTATATTTATTAAAATTCAAAATTCAAAGTGCTTTATTTCCTTTAGACCTTACAGGACTCTTGGACACGTCACAAAATTCAAATTAGATAAGTAAAACTAGAAAATAAAGTGATCACTTTGATTTTTGCTCACTTCAATATTTTTAAGGTAAAGCAAAGAAGCGAACAAGAAACCTTTACCTCGTGAGGTTGTTCGTTTTCGAGTTGGAGCAAAACTTGTCCCAAGCTTTTTTATCCTCTAGATAATCTGATTAATTTAGTATCATGTATTAGTTTAGTATATTTGTATTCGTTTTTGCTGTAATAAGTAATTTTATCTATCTATCTTTACCATACAAATTATCTTCATTATAAAATCACAAAGCAGAAAAAAACACAATATTGTGTGAAAGTGATATACGGCCAAAATCCTTAGGCCAGGTAGGACCTGCAGGTTGCGACGCAGCAGTTAGCGGGCTCGATTCCCGCTTCGGGACAAATTTATGCACGATCTGCAGAGATTCGTTCCGTGTGTTTTTAAAGTACAATAAAAAATATTAATCTATGCATTGTATTAAGTATTTCAGATTATCTTATACCCATAACACAAGCCGGGCTAGATGATGCTGTGTGAATTATCCAGCATTATTTATTTATTTGAAGACTGCAGGTAGATGCTGGATGTCACTGAAGACAGGGCGCTATGGCGATCAGGGTAGGCCTGTGTCCAGCAGAGGATATAATAGACCGATGATGACTGGTTAACTAGGTCCTAGGACTTCAACTTGTATCTTAATGGCGCAGCTATGCAATTACGCAAAAATTACCCATTATATATATTTGACATTTGAAAGCCCTTTTGGCCTTCGTAATTTGCCATTGTATGGATATGACCATTGAAATGGCTTTGAAATGTCAATATAGGATGAGTGGTTATGCGTAATTGCACAGCTGGTCCTATGACATAATGCTCACTGATGGATCCATGACAGGAGTGCTACCCTGGCTCCAGGAGTCCCACTGCTTCCTACTGTATGGAGCTGGAGTCTCTGAAGGCAGGTTCTGTGATGGCACAGCATCCTTGCGGAGTGTGCGCCATTGACCTGTAAGGTTAGCATAAGGAATAACTCCATTACTGGGTTCTGGAATCCTAGACATTTTTGTAAACAAAGGACAAAACTAAATAAATATTTATGCAATATATTTTACGTTTGTATCATTGGAGCAACTCGCAGAAATTCGAAATAATTTTTGGTTTTGAATGCTTCCTTTTTTATTTATTATATTTATTTATTTGTATTATTATGCGTTGTCCACGTTCGCATTATTGATTTTAGTGATTAACTCGCTGGTACTTTGATGTTTTCCGTTATTGTAATCAGTTTTTATCAAATTTTCATTCAAAATGTCTTTGTCCACATTAAATATCTTGAATGCTAGTACGGATTATAGATAACTAGCTTCAGCCCGCGGCTTCGCACGCGTATTTTCGGTATAATAAGTAGCCTATTATCTAAGTTAGGCTATATTCTAAATGTACTTCAAATTTCATCTTGATCTGTTCAGTAGTTTTGGAGATCTTAGGTAACAAAATAAAATTCACAAACTTTCAGCTTTTTAATATTAGTAGATTTTGGCAATGGCGATAGTCACGTAAGCAATAGACGTTCAAAGGGATGAATTGGCTTTATAATAATAATAAGTTGAATCTAGGGCCAGATCCAAAAGGCGGTACTCCTGGACTCGGCGCGCATCGTCAGGAAGTTCCTCTCTCTGCAGCCCTAGTCACCGGCCGCTTAAGGCTAGCTTCGCGGCCGGTGATTCACCGTTTTGATATATTTTTTACTGTAGAATAGTTTTATAACATTTTATTGTCTATAGTAAAAAAATTTATTTTATAACGAGATTTAAAATAAATGATGTGAATATTAAATTTTTATTTCAGACATAGCTTTCATAAAATAAAATAAAATTGGTACATAATAATCAAATATGTAGTCACATTATTCTACAGAAAACATTTATAACATTAATCAAATTTAACACAATAATCAAAACAAATAAAAATAATATTTGGCAATGTTGTGTTTTATATTATTATTATTATAAGCGTGCATCCTAGAAGTGTGATACATAAAGATGCAGTTAAACCTATTAGTGAACACGCTCAGAATGCTGTTGGAGCTGGACCGCACCCTGCGCACCAGAGACAAAGACCAACTCCTAAAATGACAAACTACACTAGCACGTGGCGCGTGCTGCCACGTGGCAGCACGCGCTTTTCCGACATTAAAAGTAACCCATGTCCTTCCCTGGGATATTGTATACCTCCCATGCCAAATTTCAATGGGTGCAATGCACACGCTCTGCCTAGTTCGACAACTAAACCAAGAGGGCGCCCATTGCGCCCTCTTAAGCAACAACCTTATTATCAAATCATAGCTGTAGGTTTTCTAAAAACTCATAAAATAAAATAAAAACTTTTCTGAACAAATACGTCCACAACATACATCTCCTGAATAACATGGGTTTTACCATAATCAGCATGAGCTATTTATAGACTTGGACCTAGAGAGAGCCTGCGAAACGTATTTGGTAAAGTTAATATTATGACTATGCCATCACTATTCATTTATCTTAACCTATTATATTTGAGGAAACATAGAAAACGTTATTACAAAAATTGTGATATTCATAATTATGAGACGCGAGGAAAGCCTAAGTTAGTGTTACCTCAGACAAGACTAGCGAAAGTTAGCAAATCTTTTGTCGTAAATAGTGCTACATTTTATAATGTATTGCCAGCCAATATTACCAATCTTGGCGAAAAGGCCTTTAGGACCACCATCAAAAAACACCTAACCGAGAGAGTCTACTATGGCATAACTAGAGGGACCACAACCACAATTACTTTAGGTGGTTCCTTACTGGCTTTTGAGATTTGCCCACTTTAAACATTCCATTGAAAACATTGAAAAATGTTTTCCAGGCTGGAACACATTTTTCACCTCAGGATTTGTCAGCTGGACTCCAGCTGACAATTCCTGCATTATTAATTTTATTTCTTTCGATGTGGCGCAGCGGGTGAAGGTCCGCCTGTGATGCAGGAGGTTGTGAGTTTGATTCCCACCTTGGGACAAATGTTTAAATGATCTGTAAATATTTGTTCCTGGTGTTCTGTGTATTTTCTATGTATAATAAAAAAATATCTAACTATGTAATGTATTAACTTTATCACTCACATAGTACCCATAACAAAGCTTTGCTTAGCTTGGGGCTAGATGATGCTGTGTGGATTGTCCAGCATTATTTATTTATTTATTCTATTTATCTGATCCAAAAAAATATTATACACATTGTAAAGGGTGTCAAAAGTGAATAAACCAAGTCAATTCTGTATTTTTATCATTCAATTGTCTAAAATTTACATTCAATTCCATAATCATAAGGATCTCATCACTGCCTACACAAAAATGCCAATTATCTATCTTTATCTAATAATCACACCTTTTACAACTAACAACTTAAAACAAACAATAAGAACAGTTAGGACTAACGCCTTTACAACGCGCAAAGTACCTAAAAAATCGGGCCTTGGTTCGGTAAGAGCACCGTAATTACGACAGGTAGTAGCACCTGAATAGACAGGTAGGTAAATATACCTGCCTAGAAAAATAGTTGGAACTTACCCTTATTTTTTCCGACACTGGTAATCGTGTAGTCTTCTGGCTTGAAGTGCAAACTACACACTTTCGAGTACTTCGTGTATGGTTTCCCTCGTTTTAGTATATCATTCCACAATCTAGCCAGCTCCTCGTCCCTAGGAAACTGATGAAATGATACATTCTTCGCTTTACCAGCCATTGAAGTGCACCGCGGTACGGTGCAGTAGTAAGGCATTTTGTTAGCTCAGCGCACAATTTACCACATAAAATAACATATCTAAAATAAAAACACAGTTGGTACGATGGTGTAAAGGCGGAATTTTATAAAAACAAACAAAACTTGGCGCATAAACACCAAGCGCCGACATTTACCAAAACAGAAATAATGGCAGATGTTGCCAGATACAATTTTGTTTTGTTTTTGTCTATGGGTGATGTTTTCTTACTTGGCTGCCAGGCTTTTCGAACCGATTTATCTATTTTAGTCGATTAATCGTTTCCCATCAATCAGGAAATGAAAAATTTTGTCTATGACACAAAAGTAGCCATTTTTTCTGAAAAGTGGGAAGGAAAAAGGTGATACATGTCAAATAATTCAAGGCTATTGTGTGATGATTCCATTTTTTTACCAACGTGATAACGATTGCAACAAATAATAATTGATCCCTAAAGTTTTATGTAACACGCCGGGGACACCAGTGAGTTTTGATGTGCGGTGCGTCAACAAGTTTTCGGTTACCGATGTTGTGAAACGAAATCAGTAAAGTTTCGCAAAGATGGGTTATTATTGCACCGTCCCACAATGCACCTCCCTTGCCGGCAAGACGAAGAACGTGAAATTCCATAGGTTCCCCCGCGACCTGCCTATGGCGGACAAATGGAACGAAATTTTGAAGCGCGGCAAACCGTACACAAAATACTCGAAAGTTTGCAGTCTCCACTTCACTCAAGCTGACTATAACGTCACTACAATGGGTAAGCACAAAGGTATTTTGGTTTTTCCATGTTCCATTATTTTTAAGCAAGTTATGACTACATATGACTCATCAACACTCACTTTCTGCTCAAATTACTACAGAATTGTGGCATAAACAAAGAGAGGCTTATGGCCAGCAATGAGTAAACATTTTCTACTGATTTGTACCAGTAAACAGCACAAATAACTTGCTTATGGCTCTTGTTGTTTACATACACTCTTCCTAATAACTGCCAGGATATCTTACATGGCCCTTATATTCTTTTTCAAACATTTTTGGTTCACAATTTGAGTTCTGACCTTGACAAGTGATTTTGAACTTCCTGCGTGTACACAATGATTTCTGCACATAAACATAATCAGCAATGGTACCTAACTCCGTTTCTAAGCTCAATAAGCATGAATATTCATGACTAGATTTTCAAACAAACATGTTGAATAAACATAAACAAATAGTTTAAATCTGTGCATTCTAAGCTTCTTGCAGCTTCCTGCCTTATTAGGCTAAATCAAAGGATCAGTCATGTCGGTTTCACTGAATTCCTGTTAATTAGATAAACAATGGATCAGTCAGATCAGTCCTAGTGAAATATGAAGCCCAAAAATAAATAAATAATGCTGGACAATCCACAAAGCATCATCTAGCCCCAAGCTAAGCAGAGCTTGTGTTATGGGCACTAGATGACTGCTACAAAATTTTATTTTTATTATTTGTTGTTATAACGGCAAGAGAAACACACATTATCTGAAAATTTCAATTGTCTACCTCTTACGGTTCATGAGATATAGCCATGTGACAGATGGACGGACGGACAGCGGAGGCTTAGTTTCCGTTTTGACCCGTCTGGTACGGAACCCCAAAAAGCACTAAAATAAACCATCATTCCTAAAATGAAGAAACTAAATACATTAATGATGTATATAGATACAATTTTCTCCCCCTGCGGAGGTCATCAAACATGACAATCTTAAATTTATTTGAGATTTTTTTTTATCGAAATTTAAAGTTGTTTGTATTTTACATCTTATTTGCATGGACAAATAATAAAACTTATTTGTTGGTTTAGCCAATACAAGTTAACACATCTCCCTGCTTTCCTTGAAACCGGGGTATCAGCATGGACGATTTTTGATTGTCCATGCAAATAAGATGTGAAATAGCTTAACTAGTATAAATTATAGTCGAGGATGAAGCAAACAGAGGTACCTAATCTAATACCAAGAAATGGGTTATGAATAGGATTTCGCGTTCATATGAGCCGGACAGAGCCGTATCATTTTGGGCGGAGCGTGAGCGCAAATATTCAAATAATTGTTTATTAAGTACATGAATACTACACAATTAATCAACGAATCCCTTAATTTAACACTGTTAAGTTTTGCGGGATACATACTAATCCCTTGGGAATAAAATTTTTATGGGAACACCTTGGGATCATTCTCTATACAATAGTGAAATAATTTTCAAAATCGTTCTATAATCCACGAAACATACATAAAAAAAAAACATATAAAGCCGAACATAGAATCTTCTCCTTTTTTCGAAGCCGGTTAAAGTCAAAGTCAAAAACTCTTTATTCCATAAATACAATAAATGTACACTTGGAAAAGGTCAAATTCTTAATAATTAAACACTGACACGGAAATAAAGTGATATTTTTGATTTCAGTCGCTTCGGTAGAGAAGTAAAGAACGAAGAAACCTTTAGCCTGTTAGTTAGTTGTTATTTTACAAACTAACTACTTTTTAAAAACTATAAAAACCCGTGAATATGTACAAACATACAAATTGTATGTGTCCAAATAAATATTTAGTTATCTATCGATTATAAAGTCAGGCCTAAGTAAGACATAATATTTAGTTTACTAGTCTCTGCCCGCGGCTTCACACGCGTTGTTTCTATGGAAACGTATAATGGTTGTTTCTATCCTTTGGAAACTCATTTATGGGATCAAACAGAGTCTATGGTTGATTTCAGGCCTAGAATTACATCTATGCAACATTTCAACCCTATCCTTTCAGTACTTTTAGCTATTTATTATTATATTATACTAGCTGCAGCCCGCGGCTTCGCACGCTTTTTTCCGCATTAAAAGGTAGCCTATGTCCGGCCCCGGGATACCATCTACCTCGCTGCTAAATTTCACCGAGATCCGTTCAGCCGTTCTTGAGTTATAAATAGTGTAACTAACACGACTTTTTTTATATATATAGATAGATAGATTGGCGACCGATGTGGCGCAGCGGGCGAAGGTCCGCCTGCGACGCAGGAGGGTTCGATTCCCGCCTTGGGACAAATTATTGTACGATCTGCAAATATTTGCTGCGGGTGTTCTGGGTATTTTCTATGTATAATAAAAAATATCTATCTATGTATATATATATTGTATTAAGTATATCAGTCATCTAGTACTCATTACACAAACTCTGCTTAGATTGGGTCTAGATGATGCTGTGTGGATTGTCAAGCATTATTTATTTATTTATTATTAAATGTATAAGTGTGGTAATAGAAAGATTGACTTATCTATCGATTAAAAAGTCAGGCCTTATTAAACCATTATTTAGACATAATATTTAGTTACTATTGGCATACATATATTTGGCATCTTCATGATAACAACATGTGGACTAAAATGCCAAGGTCAGAGTGCGCGTAGTTTGAGGAAAACACTCGGACATTGTATCTTAAGTTATGTTCTTTGATCTTTTATCGATTGTGAAGGCAAAACTTTAAGTCACACTAAAATTATGAACGGGAACTTTGTTTGTTTGTTACCTCCTCACGACATAACGACTGAACCGATCGGGCTGGAATTTTGCATAGATGTAGCTCTAAGCCTGGAATCAAACATGGGCTACTTTTGAGGGTTCCGTACCCGAAGGAAAACGGAACGCTATTACTACTAAGCCTTCGCTGTCCATCCGTCCGTCACAAGGCTTTATCTCATGAACTGTAAGTTGTAGACAGTGGAAATTTTCAGAGGATGTGTATTTCTCTTGCCGCTATAACAGCAAATAATAAAAATAAAATAAATATCCAAACTAAAGAGGGCTTCCATACATAAAACGTGTTTTTTGGCTATTTATGCTCTTCTTTGGTCAAGCCTGTATCTCTTGAACCAGAGTAGGTAGACACATGAAACCTTCTATAAATAAGTAACACTTCAACTGTAATAACAACAAATACTAATAATATAATTTTATAAAGTTAAATATATAAAGGAGTCTCCGAATAACTGAAAATTTGATGTTCTTTAATAAAGATACCTGATTTTTACGTTACGGGACCCTTTGTTTATGAGTCGATTCGCACTTGGCGGTTTATTAGGCTACTTTTATCTCATAAAAGAGTGCCCATGGGGTAGAAATAACTTTAAACGTTTCCATAGAAACAACGCGTGCGAAGCCGCGTGCAGTAACTGGTATAGTCCTTCGACTAATATCCTATTGTACTGCATTAATTTACTTATGTAGCTTCGTACGCGTTATTTTGTATAAATAGTAGCCTTAAACTTGTCGTTCACCTGCAAAGCACCGCTGTAGCACAGCACAAAAATGTGCATTAAAATTTCTCGGCTTTTAACTCGTAACATTTAGATGAATTTTATTTTGACGGCATATCGTTAGATATTTTTAGACAAATATGGATTCTACTAATAATATTATAAAGGTGATAGATTATGCCGTTGTGAAGATGTTTATGCCAAGATTATTGAATCGAGCGGGCTGAAATTTTGCACACATAAAGATCTGAACCTGGAATAACATTATAAGCTTTGCGCTTATTAATTCAATATCGCTACTTACTTATTACTTACTTCGGAACATTAGGTGGAGAGGTAAACACAGTTTTAAAAATCATCACAGATGAATTTCGAAAAATAGGTTTGGAATTAAATTTTTCAAAATGCGAGCTTTTTATTTCGGACTCTTGTTTAGACAAAAACAATATCATTAGAAAATTCAATAGTTTGGCCCCCAACATAACAGTTGTTGATAAATGTTCACTTCGCCTCCTTGGTTCACCAATTCTTGACGAGTCTTTTCAGTCCTTTGTAGATGAGAAAATTCAAAATTTCAACAAAACTCCGGACAGACTGCTCAAAATTAATAGCCATATGGCTTTTACAATAATTCGGTTTTATCTTTTTGTACCTAAATTTACGTATTCTTTGAGATGTAGTCAACTGTGGAAACACAGCGAGCTCTTGGAAGGCTTAGACAACATAATAAAGAATACTCTATCATCGGTTCTGAATGTCGATTTAGATGACAAGGCATGGTCGCAGGCCTCCCTGCCTGTCAAATTGGGAGGCTTAGGTATACGCAAAATTTCAAGTGTAGCCCTTCCAGCGTTCCTGTCTTCCGTCTACAGCACTAGTTCTTTAGTTGAAAAAAATTTAAAGTCATCTTGTTTGGGCCCACCTGGAATTTCATTCAAAATTTCATTTTTAGACGAAGCTCGAACGGCTTGGCATATTGCTTGCCCCAATGCTGCTCCCCCAAAATCTCTTTTGTCCCAACGGCAATGGGACGGGCCTCTGTGTGAGTTGACACGGAATTGTTTGTTACAAACGTGCTCCAGCTCTGCGTATCGTGCCCGTCTCCTGGCCGTTTCTAAATGGGAGTCAGGACATTGGTTGCAAGCATTTCCTTCATTTAACACTGGCACTTTATTGGATCCCGTAACTTTCCGTATCGCAACATGTCTTCGGTTGGGTGCAATGTGTTGCGCGCCTCATCAATGCCAGTGCGGTACTGCTGTCGAACAGCTTGGTCATCACGGATTATCGTGTACTAGGGCCGCCGGTCGGATGTCTCGTCATGCCAGCCTTAACGACGTCATCCGGCGGGCCTTTGTCACCGATAACGTACCAGCTATTCTCGAACCGAATGGTCTGTTGTGACGATGGTAAGAGGCGCGACGGCATGACACTAGTCCCATGGGAGTTGGGGAGGCCCATTGTGTGGGACGCTACTTGCGTCGACACACTTGCGCCTTCCCATCTTCCGAAGACATCCGTGAGGGCTGGTGCGGCGGCAGATTTGGCCGAGGATCTCAAGAGACGCAAATATGCAGGTCTCGACAGAGCCTACACATTTGCTCCCCTTGGGGTCGAGACCCTGGGTCCGTGGGGTACCGAGGCTCTCCGGGTTTTCAAAAAGTTATCTGAGCGTCTGGTCGACGCGACGCGTGTCCCGAGAGCGGGCGGGTACCTGGCGCAGCGCATCAGCATTGCCGTACAGCGGGGCAATGCAGTCAGCGTCTTGGGGACGCTTCCGACTGGTATTGATATGGATCAGTTGAGCTACCTGTAGATTGTTTGCAACAGTCTGCAGTTAGCTTAATTGTTTCAATTGTAAATACTAGTTATAATTTGATTGTAATTTTCTTTCTTAATATCGCTACTGCGCATCACTAAAACGTGAATTCAATTATGGGCTTAAAGGGCGAACCATAAAGACCTCAGTAGGTACTCACAGGATCCTCGTGGTAAAAAAACTCGTATTACATAAATATAATTTTTTTTTTGGCCCTTTTTTGTGATAACACGAATATAATATTATAGAATAAGGGAGATAATATAATAGAATAAGGGAGAAATATAAAAAGAAACTACGCGGTAGAGAAAAAAAAGATAAACAAAAATCATATCTTTTTCTACATCCCTAAATTGCCTGGGAGAAATCGCTCTCAGCGATAAGGCCGCCTATTGTACTATGTATTTGTTAAATGTAGATATAAGGTTTATATTATGTTATTTTTTAAGTACAATAAAGTGTTCATTCATTCATTCATTCATTCATGAAAGTACACTGTTTCTCACATAATTTGGTTGAGCTCTCAGAGAGCCTGCGGTCTATTGAAATGACTTATGTTTTGATGCGTAGGTTACTTTACTAATTATTTGGTTCCTTGAACCAGTTTCTTCACAAGATGTGTAGTTTTCTTGTAAATAAGAAAAACTTGATTTTTGCGCTTATGCCGTTCCAAAAACGAATGCTTTGTCCCGCTCCTATGAACGCAAAATCCTATGCCTATCCTTTTCACAAAATGGCGCGCATTGCGCTCTTTTAATAACAATTATTTAATTTATTTAATAAGACAATTTTACAGGCAAATGTGTTAGTCGGCTTATAACTATGGGTAAATACCTACTTAAAATTAATTAATGATTTTGTACTTTGGACCAATGTATACATTTATACATTATAGGACAGTCAAATTTTGCAGCTATCGCGGTTAGGATGCTGTTGCTGCTCCCGCAGCAATTTGTCGGCCTCACTGCTCAGGAGCAGTGAGGTCGACTTTTTTCAGCAGATGGCATCGCAAGTGTCGGTGTGTGCCTGGGCGAACACGGCTGAAACACTGCAGAATCGCGGCAGTCGCATCAGCAACCAAAACGCGTTGTTATACCCGCAACGCATTTTGGGTATAGCTGACCCACAGACTCGCTGAAGAAAATGATGCACAGTATGCTCTGAATAAGGTTACCTTCACCGCATCTGTACATCGTGCGAATCTTTTAAGTTTATCAGTCATCCGTCCTTAACACAAGCTCTGCTTAGCTTGGGGCTAGATGATGCTGTGTGGATTGTCTAGCATTATTTATTTGTTGATGATTGCAGTGGTGTTATAAATACAATCAATCAATCAATCATTTATTTGCAAGAATACATAATTATTTTACAATGTCAGGTCTTATAACTATATTAGTAACAGTATTCAGGCTGCATGCAGGCGTGCTAATATTGTGCGAGTCATATTATTATTAAAAGTACTAGTCATTTATGTTACAAATTATATTCTAAATATTCGTTTACATCATAGAAACATGTTTCAAGTAACCATGCAATTAACTTTTTCCTAAATATATTTCCATTAAGTTTCTTTAAGTCTTCTGGTAATTTATTGTAAATAGTAATGCACATATTATAAACATTTCTTGTATATATGTATATCTTTATGACATTGGGGTTTGTATACTAAATGGTTAAATTTGATCCGTTTCCGACACAGACGGAAGCTGCTGTCCTTGCTATGATAGGTTCCCTTAGTCGGCTATTAACACATCCACAGACTGAGTTGGAGGGGTCGATTCCTTCGCCGCGACCGTTAAATAAAAAAAAATCTAACTAACTTTTGGTTGCCTGGAAGAAATCGCTTTAAGCGATAAGGCCGTCAGTTCCATTGCTGTTCCCTACATTATGTTTAATGAGTACAATCTGTTTTATAAGGTGATGAATAAATTATAATTATATTAATTATCTACTTTCGACCATAATACAATGTACAATGAGGAAGTGTCTCTCTCTCTCTCTGTCTGTCTGTTACCTTTTCTAGTCGAAACTGCTGAAAGGATCTTAGTGAAATTTGTCAAGTAGATAGAATGTAATGTACCCTGGGTAGGGACTTGACAACTTTTTATACGGGACAAGTAGGTTTCCTAAAAATAACGATATACATAATTTAAATACTAGAAATAAGAATAAACTCGCTGTTTCCATAAAGGTTAGACAAGATTAATGTATCTTCCAAAGGGCAATGTATACGCTTCTACAACAAAACTCCGAGTTGCAAAAATTATCAATAAATAAATTCAAACATAATGTAAAATATATCCTTTGTAAAAGGCTTACTACAAAATATCAGATTATCTAGAGAAGATAAAAAACATGGGACAAGGTTCGATCAGTATATTTTACACTATACACCAAACACAATAAAAGCAAAATTCACAAGCTCAGCATCTAGTTTTAGATATAATTGTTAGGAATATTTATTGAAGGAGAGATCTCAAACCGACAAGGAATGTAAATTGCATATAAAAATACACAGCAACAGAGATAATTTTAGGCGAAGTATGAACGAATTGATTATAAAAAAAAATCACATCGAATGTGGCTGGATTATAGATCTTATATGCGCCGATGTAGAATCTAGATAGGGGATCCTGGTGGCCTTACCCGATACAATGAAGCCCCAGGTATAATTTAGCTATTGTACCTTTGTTTTATGAATTTGGCCAAAAGTCTCCGACTAACTTGTGCACAGAAATTACACTTTGCATATTTTTATTGTTATGCAAAATCACCCTGATGCAAGGTTGTTTCTTATAATTGTTATAACAATGAAATTCACACAAAATAAATTGTGGTTTTCTCAAAACGCGTCCTTGCGAGAACGGATTTTGAATTTTAATATAGGATGCAACTATGTTAAGTAACTGAATAAAAATTAAATATTATTATGAATATTCACGTGTATTTATCGCGTTTATTTACCTATTTTATAATAACGTGTTCTGATTGTGCAAGTTTTAAAATCTTAAATTAAATATTAAATTAAAAATTACTGACTTAAAAATTAAGGTTTTCAGTTTTACTTTATTGTTTATTTTTATATGTCGCCTCAAAACTTAGTCATTCGACAAACAGATATTGAATTCCCAGGTTATTTTGTCACAATAGAGATTCGATGATGACCTTATCTGAGGAATAGTCGAAAGTCCTCAAATTTTACTGGTACATTACGGCACGCACATGGGTGGATGTTAGAGAAACTTCACAGTAGCAGCCCGGAGTCGCACGTAAAGGGGCGAAGGTAACGGGTTTGTTTGTTAAACTAGGCCAGGCTAGGCTATCTCATTAATCTTGGGATGCCCGTGGTAAAAAACTCGAATTACATAAAGATACATGTAAAATCTTTGGAACTTGAATGTGAAAACACGACTGAGAATAAAAAAAACCATGAAAGTGCACTGTTTCGCACATAATTTGGTCGAGATCTCAGGAACCCTGCGGTCTACTGAAATGACTTATGTTTTGATTCGTAGGTTTATTATTAATTATTTGGTTTCATAAACGAGTTTCTTTATAAGTTTTGTAGTTTACTTGTAAATAAATAATTACTAGATTGTTGCGCTTACGCCGTTCCAAAATAATTAACCGCCAAGTGCGAGTCGAGTCGCACGCGAAGGGTTCCGTACCATAAAAATCAGACAACTTTTTCAAAGAACATCAAATTTTCACTTGTTCAGTACAGTAGTAGTGTTACTTAATTATAGAAACTTTCATGTGTCTAACTATTGCAGTTCAAGAGATACAGCCGTGACAAATTAAGAGTAAAAAAGGCCTTAAAAATCACATTTGTTTTATGGGCCCTTTAATTTTGATATTTAGTCCTCTTATTTGTTGTTATAGCGGCAAAAGAAATGCTCATTATCTGAAAATTTCAACTGTCTACCTCTAACGGTTCATGCATGAGATGTAGCCACGTGACAGACGGACGGACGGACAGCGGAGGCTTAGTAATAGGGTTCCGTTTTCACCCTTCGGGTACGGAACCCTAAAAAGCATTCATACAGCTGAACATAGAGCTTCCTTATTTTTTGAAAATCGGTTAAAAAGTGTCATATCTGCACCATTTTACAGAATCTTAAATATCTGGGTCTCTTCAAGACAAGGTGTCTTCTAGACCATCGTCTTTATTAGTTGACCACATCGTCACCACCATGTGAGATTGTGATCAAACGTTGTATTTACGATAAACCCTAACAATTAAAAGTTCATAATTTTGACGTAATTTTTTATAAATACAGTCTATTTTGTTTTCCTCTGGCGCGGTCAAAGTGATAAATTGAACGGGAAACCCCATGTCGTATGCAATGTTATTCAGATAAGGAAGAACTGACAATTACTTATTCATTATTCACTTTATTATGTTACTATTACTAGCTAATATTATTATGGTGTATTGTCGCCAAAACTAAACTAATTTGACATCACTAAAAATTGTGTCATCCCTTTTAATTCGATCGCTAGATGACCTCGTAAACTTCTGTGTTTTTCTTTTAAACCTAGAAAATAGTAAAAATCCGTTTTTTTTACCTTAAGAAAAATAAGCCGCCAAGTGCGAGTCGACTTGCACATCTTCAGTACTTCGCGTAATAATCAGGCAACATTTTCAAAGAACATCATATATACTTGTTCGGAAACCCCTTGAATTTTCAACTTTATTATATTATTAGTATTTATTGTTGAAATGTTACTGATTTATAGAAAGTTTAATTTGTCTATCTATTGTGGTTCAAGAGATACAGCCTTCACAAAAGATAAGCAAATTTGTCCAATAAAATCACTTTTTTTGTATGGAAGCCCCCTTTAATTTAGATATTTATTTTATGTTTATTATTTGCTGTTATAGCGGCTAGAGAAATACAAATTCACTGAAAATTTCAAGTACGAGTAGGTATCTACCTCTTACGGTTCATGAGATAGAGCCCTGTGACAGACAGACAGACAGACGGACGGACGGACAGCGGAGGCTTAATAGGGTTCCGTTTTCACCCTTCGGGTACGGAACCCTAAAAACTACTTCGTAGCTGTTGAAGATCAGTAGCTCAACTGTTAACCCGTATTAACTTAGTCCTTTTTATTCGGAAATGGCACGTGCGACGCCGCGGTCTGGAGCCAGTTAGTCAACGATTTCGGTCACTTCCGTTTCAAACTTACAGATAACATTGTTTGGTAGATTATGCGGCGGGCTAAGGTCTGCCTGCGACCCAGGAGGTTGCGGGTTCAATTCCCGCAAGGTTAGCAATTTGCAGAAATTTTTCGGGTGTTCTGAGTGTTTTCAATATTAAAAAGTATACCTATTAAGTATCTAGTACCCATAACATAAGTTCTGCTTAGCTCGGGGCTAGATGATGCTGTGTGGATTGTCCAGCATTATTCATTTATTTATATGTAATTTTAAACTAAAGATATGGGTAACTGTAGTATATCCCCGCTAATTCCGATATTTAATATTTACGAGACCTCGCTGACCTCGTGGTTAAGCTCAAAGTCGCTCAGCGAGCTATGGAGAGAGCGATGCTTGGAGTTTCTCTACGCGATAGGATTCGGAATGCGGAAATCCGTAGAAGAACCAAAGTAACCGACATAGCTCTCAGAGTTAGCAGACTGGAGTGGCGATGGGCAGCCCATATCGGTTCCAGAACCGATAACCGTTGGGGAGTAAAGGTTCTCGACTGGCGACCGCGATGCAATGCGAAACGGAGTGTGGGAAGGCATTCCACTCGATGGACCGACGGCATTGTACCGGTCGCAGGAAGTCGATGATTAGAGGCGGCTCAAGAACACTATTTGTGGCGTCGGGGGAGGCCTATGTTCAGCAGTGGACGTATACGGGCTGATGATGATGATGAATATTTATTTAGTTATTATGTGGTTTAGGAAATATTTGTTTTATATGAAAGAGTAATTGTGTAGTGTGTGGTTTAACCATAGATTTGTTGAATGACCAATTTCAATAGCCAACAGTAGGTATTTTGCATGTTATAATAATACAAGGTATGGCATTCCGAGACATACGGTCACGTGGGTGACACAAGCCCTATGTCATCGACGCCATCGGCGAATGAGAAGACGAATGTTTTCTGGTGTTACCAGTAGCGTAAGATCGTAACTCCCCGAGCTCAATAAATTACCTGTACGAATCTAATAAAACTATGTGGTTTTGTTCAACCGGGAGGTTGTATTAAAATATCACCCAACAATAAAATTCCTCTAACACGGATTGAGTAGGATTTTTATTCTTGGGTTAGAAAGGTCTTAGAAGTTGTACAAAATCTAAGGCCTCTTGTAGACAGCCTGTAGGCGAATATTTAGAGGGCGTATAGGACTGTGTCCAAAAAGTCGGACATGCTGCAAATATAACGGAATATTCAGGTAGTAAATAAAATATACCTAACTGTCAAATAGTGGAACTTTGAAGTTTATTATTTTGTGTGCCACACTAATAAAAGCAAATCAATGTTAGCAATGAGTGAGTACCTACCTAATATGCAGTTTTGAAAAATATTGAAAGATTTAATGTATTTTTTATAAATTTAAGTTTGAGCAGGCTTGTATGAATCAGATCGGGACATTTAATAACTTTATTTTTATGTCTATGTAAGTTTATTATATAAAGTAGGTATTTATGACATGATATATACCTATTATAGTACGTAGTGTAGGTATATGTAATTGTTTTAATTTCCTTAAGTTTTTCAAACGCCACCGTCTATATTGTTCTCATAAGTCCAGTCCATCCCAAGGTTGCCTGGAAGGGATCGCTCAAAGCGATAAGGCCGCCCTTTGTACTTCCTTGTTTCTCAGTATTTTCTTCTGTATTATATTTTGTGTTTGCGTGGTACAATAAAGAGTTATCTATATATCTATCGGGACCGCAAGATGAACAAGAAAGTGAGGGTGACCTTGGCCTTGAATTTGGTCACTATCTAACCAGTTATCACAATTATTACTCGTGTTTAACTAAAACTATTTTGACTGATCTAACAAACAAAATGGTTGATTGACATTTTTCAAGTATTTCTTAAATTGACTATTTTTTTACCAACTTCATGTTTTGTTCAAATAAATGGCGACTGGACAGTGATGTAACGTGGTGTCACTCTCGGAGTGCCAGACCGTGTTTGGACCATGGTATATTGTGTATGGTGTCACATTCTTGACCCATTTTAGAAGAATCAACTTTAACTCAACTTCAACTTGGACAAAAGTCTACAAGTGTCAGTTAAAGATTTATCGTAAAGGACGTAACTCATCTAGGCCGCACTGCTACCGAACATCACATAAATGAGCATTCAAATATCGTGCTAAAAAACTCCGGATCAATCATTCGTGCATTCTTTTACTCTAACATTTAGATGCATTTCATATTGACGGCATCAGATGACAGCTCGCGGGCCACTCGTTTAAAGCCATTTTGTCACTGTAAAATTTATCAAATATAACAAGTTAAAGGTCATATTTTAATGCACATTTTTGTGCTGCGTGGTAGTTGCGGCGTTGGATTAATTTGCGCAGAGCTTTATGCGAGCGCTCCCGCGCTGCAGCCGCTTGAACCGCTTGTTTGAAGCAAGCATCACGGTCATACGGCTCTTTGCCGACCGTGTGTGGAAAACGAGCTTGCTCCTAGCTGTTGAACTGTTTGCTTAAAACAATATCTGATGTCGTTATCTACCCATTAGTTTCGTAAAATTTTATGTTCTTCAAAAGGGCGCAATGCGTGCCATTTTGTAAAAAGGATAGGCATAGGATTTTGCGTTCATAAGAACGGGACAGAGCATATGTTTATGGAACGGCGGCGTAAACGCAAAAATCATGTTTTTGCTATTTTACAAGAAAACTACACAACTTATGAAGAGACTATAACCTACGAATCAAAACATAAGTTATTTCAGTGGACCGCAGGGTTCCTGAGATGTCGACCAAATTATGTACAAAACAGTGCACTTTAATAATTTTTTGTATCGTATTTATGTTCCTAATCGTATTTTCACATTCAAGGAACCAAATAATTCTATTTGAATTTTGTGTCATTCGAGATACAATATTTGATTCGCAGTTACCACGGGGATCCCGTGAGTACTGCGATCTAGGCCTAGTTTGACAACCAAACTCGTTAGGCTCGCCCCTTAAATTTGTAACGCAATGTTTATTCGACAGATTTGTTTCTGACGATCACCCTATCGATGCTTGGATTTAATAAGCAAAGTAGGCCGCAAACACTCGAAAAATATACCCCACGCCTCGCGGTAAAAATGGTTTTCGCTCACACTTGACTTAATACATTCTTTCTTGTCACCAGGTCAATGGAAGACCCTCAGCAAAGACGCTGTCCCCTCACAGCACCTTCCCAAGCTCCACCCCGACGGAACCGTCATGGTCATTCGCAAGAGCCGCACTGTTAAATACAGGGATGGCAAGAAGGAAGAGTGGTAAGTACTGGTGTACAAATTATGGTTAACTTGTATATCTTCTTTAATGATAATGGAAGACGCCTCTTCATCTGCTAGGAGAGTGCGGAGCACTGATGCAAAAACGTAGCATCCATCTGGGCAAGCACCTGCACAGCCCAGACGAGCTACGAGCCATCACCCCGAAGAAAATCCTGCAGTTCCTAGCAGCTGCAAGGGTTAGTGGCGAACTATGAACGTCGCAGCTTCAGGGCTGAACACTCGAGTGGCGATCACGATAGACCTATCATGGCCGTAGTGACACGAAAGCCACCTAAAGCAAATTAAAAAATTAAAAAAATTGTGATAATGGAAGATGCTCGTCAATACCAGTGACAATGGAAAAAGCGCAGTGACAGTGGAAGACGCTCAGTAAAGATACTACGCACGCGTTATTTCCGGGATAAAAAGTAAGATACACTTGAGAGCAATAAAATCGCACATCCGCAAATTTTTACTTAAAAGTTAAATTTTTTTTTTATTTGGAGCTTACAGCAAATTAAAATCAAATTAAATTAAAGTGCATAATCTAGGCATTCGCAGAACTGATAAAGGGTTGACATTTACCTTTAAAAACAACTCATTAGCAACAAAACAATAGACCCCCTTATGTCGCTCGATCCAGATAAGGCCGGCGGCGGGATTTATCGCAGGTATAAAAGAGTGCATATTGAGGGAATGGTCATCATTTGCATACCAACGTACAGTGTGAAAGGTTCTCTATTGATATTGGCTTCAAACGGAACACGAAAATGGATACTACACCAGAAGTAGCCGCTCAAGTGGTTGCCCTTGTTGAATCGGGGCTTAAGCAAAGTCAAGTGGCTCGACAATTGAGTTTGAGCCGATTTACCGTTCGGCGTGTATACCAGAGGTATCAAGAGACTGGTGGCTACCAACGGCGACAAGGATCGGGCCGTCCCCGTGCTACAACAGAGCGTGATAACCGCTTTCTTATAACGACATCTTTAAGAAATCGTCGTTTGAACGCAGTTCAACTGGGCCAACGACTTCAAGAAGTTCGTGAAGTAGAAGTTAGCCGGTGGACAGTCAGAAGACGATTGAGAGAAGGTGGCCTGACTGCACACAGGCCAGCAAACGGGCCGAAATTGACCCCAGCCCACCGAGAAGCCCGCCTTCAGTTCGCTCGAGACCATTTGAATTGGACCGAAGAGCAGTGGAGTGCAGTCCTGTTCTCTGATGAGTGCAGGATGTGCTTGCATGGCAACGACGGACGGGAGAAGGTGTATAGAAGATCGGGAGAACGATTTGCCCAATGCTGCATAACAGAACGTGTCGCCTATGGCGGTGGATCAATCATGTTTTGGGGAGGCATGTCTATGGAAGCAAAAACCGAGCTTGCCTTCATCACCGGACCGAATACTGGTCGCCAATCAAGAGGATTGACTTCCATACGATACATTGAGGAAGTACTCGAGAGCCACGTCGTACCTTTTGCTGGGTTTATCGGCGAAAACTTTCTGTTTATGCAAGATAATGCAAGACCGCATACTGCTGGCATAGTGATCGAGTACCTTCAAGAGGTGGATGTGACCGTTATGGAGTGGCCAGCTCGAAGCCCAGACCTCAATCCCATCGAACATCTATGGGACGAGCTGAAAAGAAGAGTTCGAGGCCGAGATGCTCCTCCATCGACTCTACAGGAGCTGCAACAGGCGATCGCAGAGGAATGGGAGGCTATTCCTCAAGACTTTATCAAAAGTCTAGTAAAATCAATGAAAACACGGATGGAGTCAGTGATTCAGGCTAGGGGAGGGAACACTCTGTATTAATAACAAACTTTAAATTAATTTTATCTTTTAATTTCATAACTTTGACACCAATACTTGAATAAAGAATTTTTTACTAAACATGCATTTTTGTTATTGATCCACAAAAGCATTTTTATGTAATGATTGAAAGACAAATCAGATACCACTGGATAGGTATTAAAATAGACTATGAATCTGCATTACAGAAACATAATATTTTTTGTTTTTTTTTTAGTTATGTCAAAAAATCATGAATGTGCGATTTTTTTGCTCTCAAGTGTAGATTCTTTATTGTACCACAGAAAGACAGAAAACAATACAGAAATAGATGCTTAGAGTAGACGAAGTACAAAGGCGGCCTTTAGGTAAGGATTTTATAGAAAGTTTTTCTTTCCCATGATCACCGATTTGTGGGATAAAAGTAGCTTAGATATTATTTCAGATCTAGACAGATATCTATACAAAATTTCAGCCCGATCCGTTCAGTAGTTTTGGCTTGAATAAGTAACAAACATACATCCAAACTTTCGCAGTTATATTATAACACACAGTATTATCATAACACCAGATGATGATAGTGGGAAATCCCTTTTGAGCATCCCTTTCCCCTACGAATCCTGCGATATGTCCGAACAAACCTGCATCGAATGTACCTACGCATAACTGTCGTGAACACAGTGCAAGCGCCACGAGCGGGACATACCGCATGATCAATGTGCATGCGAGTGAGAGGGCGCATCAACAGCAAAACAGCCAGGCTAGTGTTGGTGTGCGGCCAAGCCAAGCACGGCAGCGGGTATTGTAAAAATTGATGGAGAATGGAAAAAGGAAATTCCCTCAGAAGAGTAGGTTACGGTGCAACGAAAGCGTCTGCATAATCGTTTGATGGGATCGAAAGGGAGAGCACAACCAGATGTCAATTCCAAGGCCGCTGATATTACTGTGCCAGCCTTCATTAACAACGTTAATAAGGTGACGACGGAGAATGACATTATTCACTGCATAAAACAAAAAACATCTGTGGCAGTCACCATTAGGAAGATTAATATGAAGACCCAAAGACGCTATGATACCTACAAAATGTTTGTAACACACGACAAATTGCCACTTTTTCTGGACGACAGTCTATGGGTATACAATTTCGGAAGCTTGTTTACTTCAATCGAAATATGTATGACAAAAATAACGAGAACCAAGTTAGTGGGAATGACAGGAACTATAACAATTCATAACTATGTGCACCCAAAAAGAAATAACTACACTAAAGTTGTGAGCTACTGCAAGAATGTGACCCCATCAGCTGATTGTGTGCGAGGTCTATGCCGATCAGCTGATATCATTGCATTACAAGAGACGTGGTTGTATGCACACAATATACCGTTTCTTGCCACTATCGATCCAGAGTACGAGTTTTTTGGCAAATCACCGATTTATACGAGCGCAGGGCTGCTGCGAGGACCGTATGGAGGCGTTGCGTTATTGTGGCGGAAAAGTGTCTTTAAAAAATGTGTCTTTGATACAATGCAGGAGTGTGCGCGTAGCTGCTATTAAAATAGTATTATCACAACGTACGTTGCTAGTGTTTTCGTTACTCATGCCTACTGACATGGATACCAATCTCTCGGAGTTTACGGAGAAGTAGCTGCGATCGTGGAGGACTGTAACGTCGACTCAGTGTGCATGTTGGGGGACTTTTTTAATGCAAAGCCTGGTGCGCTGTTCGGCAATGGATTACGTGATTTTTGTGTAGAACAAGACCGGCGGTATGCGGACATTGAGCTACTGGGCCTAGAGTCGGACGCGTGTTCATTTGTGAGTGTTCATGGTACTACGAGCTGGTTAGATCACTGTATAGTTTCCGAAGCAGCGTGGAGATCGGTTCTAGACGCTAAGATTCACTATGATGTCGTCTGGTCCGATCACTTTCCTCTAGAAATAACTTGCAACCTGGATATTCAGAACAAAATGTTGTAGCAGTAACATAGAATGTAACACCGTGATATGGGGGGGATAGGAATTATGAACAGATTGAAAATTATAAAGAGTACTGTAATAATAATCTGAGGGACATAGACTTCCTCCTACCAGAATTTCAGGATTGTACTGATAGACTTTGTACCGTTTGTTTGTATTTTGCCCGCGGCTTTGCACGCGTTATTTCTATGGAAACGTTTAAAGGTTTTCCCATAAATCAGTTCGCATGGGATAGCAATACTATCCCATGCGAACTGATTTATGGTGAAAAAGTAGCCTATATGTTATTCCAAGTCTAGAACTATCTATGCAAAATTTCAGCCCGTTCCGTTCAGTACTTTTACTTTACGCGTGAAGAAATAACAAACATGCATCTATTACATTTATAATATTAGTGTGATGTTGTTAAAACACGATATACAACACGTGCTTTGTTCTTTTACAGCGACGAGAGCAAGAAATGGCAGATGCCTCTCCCCCACCACCCCCTGCCACTATCCAGCACACCCGATGTGACCATGCAGGAACCAGACAACAGTGTTGTAAGTAGCTCTCTCTCTCTCTCCTAAAATACGGTGACGAGAGGAGTAAGAAACGGCAGATGTCTCTCTATCCAGCACACCCGATGTCACCATGCAGGAACCAGACAACAGTGTGTAAGTATATATACATATATATCTCTCTCTCTCTCTCTCGCGATGAGAGTAAGAAATTGCAGATGCCTCTACCGCCCACAACCCCTTGCCTTTGTCCAGCACAGCTGAAGTGACCATGCAGGAATCGGACAACAGTGTTGTAAGTCTCTCTCTCTCATCATATATCTCTCTCGCTCTCTCTTTCTAGCGCGCTCTCTATGTCTCTCTTCCTGCAAAACAGCGCTAATATACAGAGTAGAGATGTAAAGTATATGTATTTTTTCAACACACTTGCTCATAAAGTGGCTCTAATTTCACCGCAATTAGGTACCTACATAATGACACCTGTTATCTAACTGTGACTTTTTCATTGCTATAACTCACTAGTGAGTTATAGATTTTTTTTAAATTTTATTCGTTGAGGTGCTTTGTTCTTAAACAAGTTTTTATTCAAAAAAAAGATCGTGTTCAATAGAACAAATAAATTAATGTTCCTATTGCTTGCTCATTTCATGCAACTTCTTATTTAAATAGATAATTTTACCTCGTACGTGTTTAATAAATTAAACTTTCACTCAAATTATAACTTTAGTTTTCTCTGTAATAAAAGAAAACTAAATTCCCCATTTTGTACGTGGCAGAATAGGCGCAAACCCAATGCGCGGAAAATAAAAAAAAAAAAACTCATCTCTTTAGTCTGTGGCTGATCGCAATGCGCGCGCATAGGAAAACTGATTAATTTTGCGAAACATTTTTCACAACTCGTTTTCACTGTTGAAATTATAGTTATTTATTAATTAAAATGTCTACAAGTACCAGTTACGAAGAAAATGATTTATGTTGTAAACCGGCCGATATAAGATGTGAAGCCCTTAACGTTATGGAAAGTTTACTACCTGAAAACTCCAAGGAAAAATATCTATTAACTACTAAATAAAATGAGTTTTTATTGTTATTTTATTTACAAGTGTGTTGAGAAACGCCGTATGATACACGTGTGTATTGATGATTACCGTCCTCGGCTCTCTTAAGACCCTCGCCTATGGCTCGGGTCTCAATGGCGCCTCAGCGGTAATCACCAACATTACACACTTGTACCATAATGTACTATTACACATCTATGGTAATTGTGTGGTGCCGGTTTAGAATTTTCACCACCCCAACTCTTCCCGCGGGTGTCGTAAGAGGTGACTCAGGGATATCCACCGGGGGTGGACAGCAGTGCCCTTTGCAAAACAATTCTACCACCGTACTTGCATGCCTAGCGTGGGGATTATGGGCATTACCCCCCATGAGATAAAAGCCAATAAGGCGCTATCAGGGGGAGGCCTGCGTCCAGCAGTAGACCAGTTTAAGCTGGTAGATGTATATAGAGTTAACATAATGTTTGCGCCTAAACGGCGTAGCTACAATCATTTTGAAGTTTGTGTTTGTTGGTAAAAAATATATATCGATAATTTCTCAAAAACTTGATGAAACAGGATCGATCGAAAACATTTTTTCATCACATTTTTATTCTGGTTTTTAACGCCGCCAAGTTCAGATTTCGCTATTAGATCCAAAATGCAAATTTCTCGTGTAATTTTGTGAGCTTTCTGGAGATTGTTAAACCATTTTATGTATCAAGAAACCGTACTGATTACTTCCCTCCAAACGCAGGTCTTTTGTCAAATATGGACAGGAAATCAGGTGGGACTGTAGATTTTGTAATTTGCAGTTGATTTAAAATCAATATATACTTGATACAATACTAAGATAAATATTTATGCTACACAGAAAACATCCAGAACACCCGAAACAAAAAACTGCAGTTAAAACAACATAATAATACCAATTTTTTTTTCCAGCTCGCCTACCGCCTTCAATCCCTAGGCCACATGACTAATCTGCCCCAACCAACGTTACCACACACCGTCAAGCCCAAAAAGCAAGACGCCTTCATGCAAACAGACCCGGTCCTAAACGAAGACGACGATACCCAACCCAACAACAGCTACAGCGAAGTATCGGAGAAATCTTACAGCTCTGAGGTCGATCCGTACGGTTATCCTAAAGAAGAGACTGGTTATGCGAAAGATGGGGCGGGTTATGCGAAAGATGGGGCGGGTTATGCGAAAGAAGGGGCGGGTTATGCGAAGGATGGGGCAGCGTATGCTAAGGAAGGCACGGGGTATCCTAAAGAAGGATATAAAGATGGAAGCTACCAAAAAGAGTATAAAGATTATCAGAAGGAGGGTTTCAGCAAAGATGATGGTGGTTACCAAAAAGGGGAAAGCGGTAGTTATTCAAAGGATGATAGTTTCCAAAAAGGGGGAAGCGGTAGTTATTCAAAGGATGGTAGTTTCCAAAAAGATGGGAGTGGTAGTTACCAAAAGGATGGTAGTAGCGGTAGTTACCAAAAAGATACTTATAAAGCTAAAGATTATACCAAAAGTTCAGAAGATTATATACCACAGACAAATGAAGAGTATAATAAGGAAGCGGAGAAGTATGCTTTAGAAAGAAAATCTCATACGAATGGATATGACCTAAAGGATTTATACCAAAAACAGGTAATAATATCTCTCTCTCTCTTGAGCTACCTGTAGATTGTTTGCAACAGTCTGCAGTTAGCTTAATTGTTTCAATTGTAAATACTAGTTCTAATTTGTTTTTATTATTGAATTGTAATTTTCTTTGTCAATAAAGAGATTATAATCTCTTATTAATTTTATTAACGTTGCTGGTTTCTGACAGCGGCATTGTACGCGTTTTTGAATGATAAGTTAATATATCGATTTTCAGGGTTTAGCATAACTTTTGCCAGGTTGTAGACACATCCGTTTAATAATTTTATTCTTGGTTTTAAATCGCTAATTCTGTTGCTAAGCTCAAAATTCGAGAACGGCTGGACGAATAGCAATTTTTTTTAAATATTCCTTGAAGTCCTAGGAACGTTCCCATGAAGAAGAAAAATTGTAATATTGCCCAGAATTTAGTAAAATACACCCAATCAAATTAGGGCGCTGCTAGTAAATAATATGGTTATTGAGCAAAAGACAAACATAATCAAGGAAATTACAATTAAAGACAGACTAGCTTGAGACTAAAAGTTTGGTTCTGCATTATGTAGATACTGCAGAACAAAACTTTAAATCTACAGCACAAGTGTCTGACTTAGGCCCAATTTCACAGTTCGCTGCCAAAACTTAGTTTGACAGAACTATGTTCAGCTTAATCGAGTTCAATTGTTATTATTATTATTTATTAAATACACAACAAACAACTATATGTTAAACTTAGGTATAAGAGTTACATAATAAATATAGTAAAAATATAGCCCACTACGTTATACTCAAATATGATACGCTTCGCCTTTACGTGCCGAACAATTATATTCGCGGTAGAAGTCACAGGCTCCACCTTGCCGCACTGTTGGGCACCATCAGTCGCCGCTGCCTCTCGCTCTCGAAGCCCTCAACGGGTTGCCACCTTGCCGCACTGTTGGGCACCATCAGTCGCCGCTGCCTCTCGCTCTCGAAGCCCTCAACGGGTTGCTTAAGGCTTTTCCAGACTGTGACGTATTTGCGGACGAATGGATGGACCTTATGTCTGCTTGTCTGCTCTATTGTGAGAGGGATGAATGACCGATATCTTATATTAAAATAATTATTAACTATTTAACAATGTATAATTTCACTTTGACATTTTTATTTAAACATTATAATTTTTAATTTAATTTTATGTTAGTTTTATGTGTTCAATAATTTTTATGTAAATTATAATTAATTAGTTAGTTAGTGGAATTGGCAATCGCCGTTCTAATTAATAATAAAATAAATGATTAAAAATTACTAAATGAAAATAAACTTATCAATACTTGTCGCTACAGGTTGCTGACTCTACAATAATACAACTAATTTATATAAAAGAAAACTTAATTTTACTAGCTACTAAAACAAATAAAACAATAATAAAAGCAAAAGATACAAATAAAGTAAAGGTATATAGAGATAGGGACATAACTTTTCATGTTGATTTCGATCTCGGTTTACTTCCCAGCGATTTCACCAGCTACATTTTGTTCGCGTTTACGAAAACGAAGTTTACATTCGACATTGAATGAATGAATGTCAGTGTGTCCGGTGTTTATCGTCTTGTTTGACATTGTGCCATGACAGCTGTTGAACTCGGTTTATAGGCTAAACACCGAAAATTGGGCGTCTAGAAGTTAAACTAAGTTCAGCTTGTTCCGGATCAACTTTACGTCGATGAAATGCGCTGAACTCGTTTAAAGCGCTAAACTAAGTTTATCTCATATTGAATGCGTTCAATTGCAACGGTGAAATTGGACGTCAGCTGAACGCTAGTTGCGCAAGCGTAGACCAGTACACCTGCCAGCTAGCGTTCAGCTGACGTTTCTACCATAGAAAAACGTTACTCAAGCATAGATCGATGACTTAGCAAGCTGGGAGGTAAACGGTATCCCGGCTCGAATATAGGCTACTTGAAAGAAAAAGAAGAAGTAAGAGAGCATGTGAAGCCGCTGGGCGTAGCTAGTATAATATATTAAAAATGTGGTAGGTAGGTTAATTATACGAGCCTTGGATACCACAATAATAATAATGCTGGACAAATCACACAGCATCATTTAACCCCAAAGTAAGCGAAGCTTGTGTTATGGGTAATAGATAACTGATAAACTTAATACAATTATATTTCAAAGATAAATATTTTTTATTAAAAATAAAAAAAAACACCCGGAACAAATATGTGCAGATCCTACAAATATTTGTCTTGAGGGATCTAGCCCCTTGTCCAGACTTCGCATACTGCGCCACTGAGCTTGTCAATAAGAACCTTTACCACTCTAAGCATATACCGAACCCTAAAAAATGTTTTTTTGTTATTTTCAGGTGCTAGACGGCTATCAGAAACTACCCGACGTATACTACGACAAAACGTACATGCGAGAGCCTAACCATTACATGTACCAGAACGGGTACCCGGATAGCGCGGAGCTGCTTCGCAATCAACAGCACAATTTGCAGTTACTGCACGAACGACAGGTGCGTAGCATCGTAGAGACTGACAGACATATACTGCCCTTACGAAAAAGGGCACATCTATGTCAGATTTGAGTTATGTACATATTCGGAATCAGGAAAAAAAGGCGCATCTGCCTGAATTTAAAAGAAAAATGTACCCTAATTAAGCAAAGAGCTACGAGAAGCCCAAAAGGCACATGTAACATCCGAATTCATATATTTTAACACAAAAAGGCACATATGACCATGATGAAGTTAAAAGAACACAAATGCATAGATATGGCTATCATCTTATGTTTATGTAATTTCAGTTTTTTACCACTAGAGTACTGAGATTTCGGCCTAGTTTGCCAACCAAACCTGATAAATTCGCCTCTTAAGCCATAGAATTATCTTGATTAATATTAAATGTTTTGTATTCTAGGACCAACATAGAATGGAGAGTCAGAATTTTTTCAACGAGAACCATATAAAACAGGAAATTGATATAACGGATGACGACAAATATCTTTACGAGCGGACCAAGGAGCAATTAGGTATGTTAGGTGATCATCATCATCATCCATCCATATCGTTACGCTTACACGCATTTCACATGCAGCCTGGGCCCGAATTCCACTAAATTCTACAACTACTTCTGTTAGAATCAAATGCTTTCTATTCGCTCAAAGAATTCTTTGATAAATGACGTTTATATGTATATCTACCTAGTTAAAAAGGTACCTATTTAAAAACTGCTATTTTATGTCTATCATAGGTATGCTGTTGAAACTGTACACTATTTTATACATAAGATCTTTTTTGTACAACAGTTAACAATTTACCTGTTTCTGATTCTGAAAAGTTCTTCGAATGAGGACCTCAATTTTTTTTTTCAAACATTCTTTGTTGACGAAGAAAATTACAATTAAATAATAAAAACAAATTATTTATGCAACAACTTTGTGTTTGATAAATTGATAATTGATAAGTATCTAGTAAATATAAGGACGAAATATATTTAGTAACAATTCCGCGAAAAAAATCTTTCCCAATAAGATCTAATAGTCCGTGTAGAAGACCACACCAACCACAAAATGAAAGAACATCTGTCAAAGCAAGTCGTCAACTAGTTTCGTCTCTCCACGGGACATCATCAGGACACCACAATACTCGACCTTGACATTGAGAGCACCAACCAACACCGGAAGAGTCCCACCAAGTATCCAATACCCATCCTTGTTCCTCTCCTTGTAGGTACCAGTCCTACTGACATCGGGCAAACCAAACTAAATTAATTTATACTGCTTTGGAACTTTTTATTTTTATCTTTGTATTGTAATATAGATTCGATATTTTAAGAATAGGTACTATTTCTGTTAAGGCACGCTGTTTCTTTAATTTTATTCATTGTATTAGTATTTATAATTTTTTATCTATCAATACTAGTTCAGATATATATACAAACTATGAGTATATTAATGGAAACTGGATTTAGCTTCATTTGTTCTAGTTTAAGAATCTATTGTTACCTACACATAAGCTTTTTGTTTCCCAAATAAATTAATTAATCGCTTCACCATAAAGACGGGTTTCGCAGCGGAGACGAGAAGAGATGTGAGCGGCGTGCAGTGAGCGGCGCCGCTCCCAACAGACGTCCAATACTCGCCGCACGCATCTCAGTTCCGCTCTAGCCAGCACACATCTCCGCTCCAGTCTAGCTAGTACGCATCTCCGCATAGCGTCGGTGATACACCCTGGTTAAAAAGCGTCACCTCGTCTCGGATTCGGATATTTCCGCACATCTCCGCTTAGAATGGAGTGCGGGCGTAAGACGTAGCTGTCATGCCCACCAAAACTTGGCTTGTTTGCTTGTTTCAGTTGTTTTTCAGCGCTATCTATCTAGACATAGTATAAATAATAATCAATGCGTATCTATTTCTATTTTAATTTATTTCTTAATTTTACTATTTACATATTTACATTGAATACATGTTAAATACAGTTTGCAACATTTTATTACTATGTGATTTACAAAATTTAATAAGCAAAATTTTCTTTTCATGGACCATATGTTAAAATGTTTTGTTTGAGCAACCTTGTTAATTATGGTCATACCCTTAATTTATTTTCGATAATGGTATTGCGACCAAATAATATTACTTTGGTATTTATTATTTAACAAATGTAACGCCACCGAAATTTACTTAATAGAAGACGTGGAAGAGCGAAAACACCTAATACAAATATATCATTATACTTAAAAGGTGTTTTCAACAGAATAAACATTTGTATTTGTATTTGTCCTCAGATGTAAACCAATACAACGAAAGGCGAATGCAGCAGCAACGTATATTGGACCACATACAGCAACAAGTTAAACAAGAACCGGGAAACGGTATGTATCGGCCAAATTTAATGGTTTAACTTGAGCATGATTAGATAGATGGATAATACTTTATTGTCCCACACAAAGACAGAAAACAATACAGAAATATATGCTAAGAGTAAACGGAGTACAAAGGCGGCCTTATAGCTATGAGCGATCTCTTCCAGACAACCTTGAGATGGACTGGACATGTTAGAACGAAACAGACTGTGGCACTCGCAAAATAAAAGAACCTACTTATCCTTCAAACTTAGATACATGTCACAGAGATTATTCTTATCCTTTTCACACTAGTGTGATCCTTAATTGTCCATCTCTTTCCCACCCACCTTCACTTACATACCAAGAAGAAAAAGCAAGATGGCGCAATTAGATGCACCTAGCGTGAACGTCTCCGTGTGATATGTAGATATAAAATCGATTAATCAACAAAAGGGTTCGAACCCGTGCAGGAACAATCTTAAAACCAATTTGTATCTCTAGAAGCAGCGCCTTGAAACTGGGAATAGGTGGGTCCTTTCAATTCCTCCCTTGTCTAAATAATCTCTGTGGCTTTAAGAAAAATAAAATAAAAAAATCATCTGATATAATTCCTAGAACTAGTGCGCGAACACGGTAATTAATTATCCAAAAAACATCGTTATTTAACCGTTAATAAGGTGGCATGGTCGATAGACCTCTTCAACTCTGTTCGGGTAAACCGACCACGCAGCAGATATGCATTTTAGCTGCGCTTGCAAATGAATGCGTATTTGCTCGCGATTACCTAAACTAACTCAGTTCGCGTTCAAACCAATATAACCATATCAAATATAAAATATCAAAGTGCTTTATTTCCTTTAGACCTTACACGACTCTTAGACACTTCACAAAATCCAAATTACATAAGTACAATACAATACAAATACAAATGTTTATTCTGTAATAAAAGATACAAATAGCAGATAAGTAAAACTAGGAAATAAAGTGATCACTTTGATTTTTTGTTCACTTCAATCTTTTTAACGTAAACTCAAGAAGCGAACAAGAAACCTTTACCTTGTTAGGTTGTTAGTTATTATGTATTTCAATTCAACCATTTCGTACAATTTCACCATTTATACAACAAGATGGCGGCAGTAGTTTAATTAACAAATACGTGTGTCTTGTGACGTGTCCTTATCATACCAAACCTTGACTTTCGTTATCCACCAACCGAACACCGCATCAAATACCAATCTCAAAGGACAGTTTGGGGATCAACCAGCACCACCTACCACAACCCCCAATCACAACGCTTTTCAAATTCAGCCAGCAGATGTCGTGACTGTGTGGATAATTATTTGAAAAAACAAACGAGAATCGCGCCAACTTTGAAGTTGAAGGAATGACTTTCGAATATTTTTAGCATTTGATGACGAAGTGACGTAATTTTTCTCTTTTCTACCCTAGACAACAATCCCCGACTCCCCGTGCTAGGCCTGTAGCGTGGATGATTGTATGAATAATTTGGCGTGTTTTAAAAAACGATAAACGGACTTCAAATTCCGGTAGATAATATTCATCTATGTCTCGGACGAACGAAATCACCCCTCCCTTACTTTCCCTGACCGAAGGTCTATGTTCACGTGCACAAAATCGAGTTTACACTGGCGACATCTAGTTATTAATCAAGTATTAGACTGAATCTGTTGACGCTCGTTGCCATGGAAACCATTAGGTGATAGTAAAATGTTCATATCGTGATGAATTTTTATAAACCTACGTTTTATAGCGCAATTCCTCGAGAATCAAACTTATAGGGAACCACGCTAAAATATATTTTATTCTTTTTCCTCACAGGTAAAAAAATTTAAAAAAAAAGAAAAATTTTTAAAAGCTGGTGCCTTGGTCGTTTATATTTTTTTATCAATTTTATTTTTGTTTTAGGAGGAGATAGCGTGATGCAGCCACAGGGCAGTCCTTACCCGTGCTATCCCACTAGCCACAGTAACATGCCAGGTAAATAAATAATAAATAAATAATGCTGGACAATTCACACAACGTCTACAAATTAGCTAGAATATTTCTTAAACTTTGGTTTAGTAGGTACTTGTATCCGACAATAATAGGCCATAGATTACGGAATAGTTGTTAGCGACCGACTCGCATGTACCTACCTATTTATGTACCTATAGATTGCGTTCTCGAACGAATCGAAAAGAAAAACAGAGACAGTCATAAATGAAAGGGACAGAGTTTTTTATCTAGAATTTTCCCAAGCTTTCTAGTAAGGTTTTAAGGCTTCGACAGAGGTATAAAAGCCGAGCTTGTCCGCTGGTTTGGCAAGTCATTTATCAATGAACGAGTGAACAGTGAATAGAAAATTGTGAACCAATAGTAATAGCAATCCAGTACTGTAGCAAGGAAATATAAAAGCTCTTCTCAAGAACCATCTTTCAATTCTACGTCATCTTCACCTTCGACGGAGTTCTCCAATCCAGCAATAGAAAGTGCACCCGCTCATTCAAATAGGCCCTTCTAGTGGGATCGCACAGCTTGTGTTAAGGTAGATACTAGATAACTGATATAGTACATAATAGATATATATTTTTATTATACGTAGAATATCTGGACGAGATCGCTGTCAGCGATAAGGTCGCCAATTGTGCCACACTAGATATAGTATTAAGTTCTTGTTTATTGTTTTATGTATTGATGAAGAAATTATCTATCTATCAAATATCTGCATATATCGTTCAAACTTGTCCCGAGGCGGTAATCGAACTCGCAACCTCCTGCGTCGCAGGTGGATTCGCCCGCTATGCCACAGAGTTTATCGAATATTTAATAACAAACGTTTAAGACATCACCATCAGCATTTTTATCTTTTTTAATTTTATGTTCATTTAGCAGGTTACTACGAGCCAATCGGTCCAGAGTTGCTGATCGCAAAGCAAAACGCTTTAGCAGCACATACTCAACTATGTAAGTACTAGTCTTAATATACGAATAATACTCAAAATCAACAGCGCAGCGTTTAGAAGAAATATCCGAATTTCGAATATTTTTTTATATTCAAAATTTAGATATTTCTTCTAAACGCTATTTTTCTTTCACTCAAATATTTGTCAAAGTATTTTACACAAATTGAACATTTCACGAATAAAACAAATTGGATTTACGGCTACAGATAATTATTGTGTTCTCAAGGCCGTTGGGCCATACAGCAGCTTGAACCAATCCGCAGCAGTCGACTGATAGAGACCATCAAAATCTATCACTGGTTTTGGCTGTCTGTAATTCAATTTTCTCAATTTGGCAAGACATCAATCGCCTCGGTGTAGACCACGCTTTGCCCACCGTTTGGACTTCGGTACGGGGTGCGCATCACGCGGTGCGCTGATGGCGCATGCTTTCAGGCCTCCTAACTGGTAAAAGCGAGCCATAAAAAGAGCGTCGTCTCCCCAAACACTTCACGCCTAAACTACTCAACAAATCTGGCTGAAATAGCACGCGTTGTTTGCTATTATTTATCCAAACTAATATTAAAAATTCGAAATTAACTCTGTCTGTCTGTTACCTTTTCACGCCTAAACGGATCTCAATGAAATTTGGCAGGGGGGTAAATGGTATCCCGGGGACGGACATAGGCTAGTTAAATAGCGCGTGCGAAGCCGCGGGCAGCAGTTACTAAGTATATATTCCTACAGAAGCCTTGTCTGTTCTAGGGCAGAACACGATGAAGCGACCGTTCTTCTATAGCGAGACCCCACACTACAATGGACCGCAGTTACTGCACAGATATGAGGTACTTAACTGAACCCCGCACCCTCGATAGTTGACCCCCTTGAAATAATCTATCATCATCTATCAGCGTGATTCCACCCGGCGTTAATTTATATTGACTTTTCAAAGTTGACCCCCCCTGAACAAAATTTGACCCCCCTTGAACAAAAGTTGACCCCCCCTTTAACTAAAGTTGACCCCTACCTAGATAATCGACGTGCCACTAAATTATGTAACAATTATGTGACCGGAATTCCGCACGGCACTAATTTATATTGACTTGCTCGCACGTATAAGTTGTCCCTAATTAAAAGGCATTATTTCTAAAGAAGAAAAAAAATTTAGTAAAAAATAAGACATTCAATTTTAAGATTTTCTAAATCTCTAAAATTTACGACTCAGACGGGACTTGCACACGCGTCCTTTCACACGCGTCCTTTCACACGCGTCCATTCACACTCAAAAGCCGGGTACTGTTACGAGTCGTAATGTACCATTCGCAGCGAGCATGATACGTTACGCCGTGTGCTAGAATCCGTCTCGTTGCTCGTTGCGAGCGCTTTCTTTCCCCGTACTGACTGCACGAACGCTCGCTGTGTAACACGTTACATTACGCCCCGTAACGCCGGTTAGTACCCGCCTTTAGAGTCTTGAGTCCCTATGTATTTAAGTAGTATATGTAAATGTATATAAATATAATGATTATTTCTATAGTATATGTCTGTGTATTAATAATATTATAAAACATACATAAAGCGCACAGATCCCCTTGTACTGTCCAATGATCCTATCCATCCATGGTTGTCTGGTAGAGATCTTGAGCGATAAGACCGCCGATTGTCGCTTAGTTTTTAAGTTGTCT
The DNA here is from genome assembly GCA_963662085.1 of Eupithecia inturbata. Lineage (NCBI taxonomy): Eukaryota > Metazoa > Arthropoda > Insecta > Lepidoptera > Geometridae > Eupithecia > Eupithecia inturbata. The sequence goes on along the minus strand of OY759206.1, from coordinate 2,169,329 downwards.
TGTTGTAAATAGTTCATATTAGATTTAAGTGTGCAATAAAGTATATTCTATCTATCTTTAGGGAGTCATAATTAATGCTGGACACAATTCACACAGCATCATCTAACCCCAAGCTATGATGCGTTGCCAATTTCACCACTAAGTCAACCACATGACAAGTCAAAAATATTTGGACGTTCTGCGGCTTGTGCTTTATGAATTATGTTTTTTTTCAGGATTTATCGCGGATTCTTCAGTGAAGTGAAACATTCCACGTTGAATAAATCTTTTATGACATTCTATATCTCCATGAATATTTTTTTATACTTTGTATATTTTATATTTAAAAAAATCGTGCAGACCCCATTTAGATATTTCTATATTATTTACACTCATGGTTTCGTTTAAGTATTTTAAATTTTCGTAGGTTTATTGGAATGTACATGGTCTGTACTATATTTTTATGCTTGCTGTGTTTTTGCCTGTGCCCAAAAATATTTATAATCATGTTCAAATTATATTTTTACTGCATGATGTTAATACATTTGAAATATAAATTTACTTCAAAGTTTAAGAACAATGTGCAATAAATTTTGTATTTATGTAAAATTGAAAACGGCCTAAGTCAAAAAACCCAAAGTTGATTATATCTTTGTTATATATAACGGAAAAGAGATCTAAGATTTTTCTCAAAGACAAAATCCTGCAAGGTCGATTTCTAGTCAAAAATCTATAAAATATATAAAATTATAACTATTCGAGAAAATTATTTTTTAGTTTTAGTTTTGTACAAGCAAAAACACAGTGATCTTGTACATAATGTCGTAAAATGTACTGATAATTTCGGTCTTACATAAAGTAAGTGTAATTAATAGTTTGAAAAAGGCATACCAGTGCTAGGCGAAATAATTTGCCAAAACTAAAAAATATCAAAGTCGTCAAAAATATAAAATTTCATTATTATTAGTTTATGTTATACTCAGTTACAGCAGCGTTGAGAAATTTGTTAATTTCTTTATTTTATCGATAATGGTTTTTACAACTTAATTTCTTGTTTTATTAGATATTTCAATCATTATAAATTTATAATAAGATAAATATCTACCTATTGTTTTTAATACTATCACTATCTTTAAGGTATAATTTAATCATTTAAAAAATCTGGCGATTATTGTCATACCTAATTATACTATAAAAAGGTTGGTTTTATTTTCCGGCTGTTCATTGTCTAAAATATTTTTTTTCTTTACCTTATATTTTTTTGTAAAAGTTGTTAAGTTGTTTTCATAAATACCTAAACTCTTTTAAACTACTACGAAAAGCTCCCGATTGACTCAATTCGATAAAAAAGTATTTTAATTTTTTTTTAAGAATTTCGACAATAGCACTCATATTCTCTATTGTAAGGTACTTTGCCATTTTCTTAACAATTTTAGTGACTAGGTATCCATATTTCTCGCTTAAGTATAAATCCAGATATATCTGTTGTTTAGTCTTTATGTTTGTTTTTATTTTAGATATTATCATATTCGTTACCGGGGTTTTTGGAAAAACTAATTTAAATCTGATTTTTGTTATAAAATAAGGCCTAAATTGAAACTTGTAAATAAAATAGGTTTTTCAAACTCTCCGTACTTTAGTTACCAAAATGATTACTTTTTGCCAATGTTCGATTCTACCAGTGCGTGTTTTGTGGAGTTTGGGCCGGTTCATACAAATCTTGAAACTTTTTCATACAATAAAAACTTTCATTCAAAATATACAACTTTGAAACCCGAATGTTGTCCTGAATATTAAAAAAAGAATCCAGTTAAGCTGTTTCATTATCCCTCGCGTCTATATCACAAGTCTTGAACTTAGTTAGAGCGAGGTGTCGAAACTAACAAGTGAAATAGGTCTATAATACACATAACTTTGTTTTGTTTATAAGACCTTTATCTGAATAAAAACTATTATTATTATATTATTATTATTTAAAACGGTTTTGTACAAAAAGTTAGGTTTGACAGTTGTTTATCACATAACTCTTTGAAACGGTCCCAAATCAATGTCATATTATTATAAACACGCGGGTAGTCAAAGAAAAATGTTGAATAAAAGTGATAAAATCGAATTTATTTGGCAATTTATCTAAATGGGAATAGAATAAGAAAATGTAACCTATTCGATGTTTTGTTTTTATAATTTTATCGAAATTCCTTCATTAAATGCATCTTGCCATTCGCAGATGCAACAAGTTATAGTTTGTAAGAAGTTTGGACAATACTGTAATTTACTTGATATTATTATTATTTTTTTGCTTCTTTTTATGTTTAGCGCGAGTTCTTTTCATCCCGATGCTCGATCGATGCAACGTTTAAAATATTTATACAGGATGTTCCGTTTGTAAACGATTATACAAAGTAAGGTGGGGAGGGATCATCAACGTGCTTATTTGTTTTATGAACGGATCTCAGTCTAGTATTTTGTATCTTGTTTCTACGAGATCAAGATTCCTTGTCAAAGTGTTGTTTTTTTTAATAACCAGCTCATAAAAAATCGGGTTTAGATCAATTCACCTCGAGTATTGTTTGTAACAGTATGCAGATAAATTAATTGTTTAATTTGTAAATACTTACAACAGCAACTACACCAGCAACGCCAACCGATAACAGTCCACTGTTGGGCCTAGGCGTTACCTATTAAGCTCCTTATTATGGGGTAATGCCATTATACCTACGCTGAGCATGCGGTTTGGGGATCGCAGGGCACAATTTTTTCACTTCCCCGAAGCTACGTCCAAGCTGTTTCTCTGTTAATTTTCTTTGTTCATAAAGTTTATCTTGTACGTATCTAGATTGGTATTACATTTAAACTAAACTTAAATTGAATAATTCTGGATAATCCACACATCATTATCTGGCCCCAAGCTAAGCAGATATTACTATTTATCTTATTTCTATTTTTCTATTTTATATTTTATTTCAAGAAAATTTTAGAACGTAAAAAAGTAAAAACGATGCAGATCACTCGACCTTTCCGTTTCATCGTTTATGAAACACCCTGTGTAAAACTCACTACTCATTTTAAACATTGCGTATTGCTTACAATTTCACATGGAATATACATGTAAAATTAATGTCCTAAGGGTTTCGATTCGACCTCTGTACCTGTATTGCAATAAGTAATTCGCGAATGAACTATGAAAGTGGATTGGATATTATTATGTGTCCCAAATCTGTTTGTTTTGTTGATATTTGGAAGAAAGATTGTTAGCCATGACTTGAGAATTAGTACGATATCTGATATCTACGCACGATTCCTTCATGTGTTCTTTGAGAATAATAAAAAAAAATCATACAGCTGAATTCAAAAATTCAAATAAATCAAAGACCTTTGGGCTTACCCCGCACTGCGGAATCTCACCGCGCAGTTTTTGCCGCAGGATTCTGCAACATGGAAATTGTATGAAGCTGCACGCAGATTATTATCAGCGAGAAAAAGTAATCGCACGGTGAGATTCCGCTGTGTGAGGTAAGCCATAAAGATGAAATGAATGTCATGGGCAATATAATAAATAATTATTTATCTTGGGTGGACTACAGCTTCCAATTTTAACCCTTGAAGCCTGACGTTGCGTAGATATCAGGAGACGAACTATGGTGCTCGATAATTTCCGAATTCTTTGCATTTTCGTTACGCTGTAAGAGTACAATCTATTACGCACATAGTGGACGACGCTAGCGTTTTTTTTATTCTTTTATTTTCTAGTTTTAGAGAATATTTACCATAGATTAAGGAACGCGGGATATAGGTGTTAGAGTGAAGGAGCGTACAAGATTTTTTTAGAAAATTGTCTGAAAGATAAATTTAAATTTTTACTCTTGGCTTTAAAATGTTGGTTTTTGTCGACTAACTAATTTCAATTGTGATTGATTGTTTTGTCTATAAATAAAATGGTTTATCATTATATTCATTATACATTCAAAACTCGTGGAATATTAACTCCAGCAATGAGGCGTTTTCCAAAAAAAGAAAATACTTATTACCGTTATTTTACCTTATTCTAAGAATTTCTAGGAATACAGCTGCTTTGTGGTAGTGGGTCAGGTGAGCCTATGCAGGGTCTATGCCATATAATTTCAACCCAAAAGCGCCATCTTTTCAGTCTGGTCGAACTATTTTTTTGACATTACGAAAACGCCTCATTTGTCTTTGACGTAATGGAGCTGATTACATCTCCTGTTATGTTTGAAGCTTATTTGTATTCTATATATTTCAGCCTATTATAGTCCGCTGCTGGACATAGGCATCGAGTACACAATAATTTACCCCCTTAAAAAAATCTGTCAACTAGAATCAATCAGTAAGCAGTGTTTTTTCTCATTCTGACATATATCAACAGAAGAAGTCATTTTTTTCATTTTCTAAACCTGTTTATAAATGGAGGTTAAGATGAGCCGTTTTCCTAAAATGAATAAAACTTGCTTAGCTTAGAAATCAATAGATGGCGTATGTATCTACATCGGTGAGGTTGTAATGTCAAACGAAAGTGAACTGGTATCGCCATAGCTCGATGAGTTTTCTGGCAGAATTGCGTCGAAAGACGCAGAGCCATCAGACAAGAAGTTGAAGTTCAAATGAGTTATCGTTTTCCAAAAAAGCAAAAACCTACATATACCTTCACAAAATCCATTGAAGGGTTTTCGATTTGAAATAAAACTAATAAATAATGTGACTATTATTTCTAAGAAGGTCGATAGATGGCAATGAAAAATGAAAGCCCCCTTTGAGACATGGAAATGAAATGAAATGAAATGAAATGAAATAAATGAAATGAAATTTATCGGAAGAGCCCTATCGTAGAGATAGTATGGATACTTCTTGTTCCATGGCCAGATCAGTCTGGCCATGTTTTGTGGTAAATGCTCTATAGTTTAATGCTGTTTTGTTCTGGTAAAGCCGCCATGTTGTGTACCAAACCTGTTTACACGCAAATTTTTACAGTAATTTCCCCGCGTCAAAGCGCCCTCTATTCAGTCTGGTCGAACTTTTTGTAAAATTCTTTATGAAAACGCTTCATTGGAAAATAGATATTAAAATTTTTAAAGTACCTACCTATATTTGGGGCATGATGTACGCTCTACATAGACCAAAGCTGTGAATACGATGTAAAGATTGTTATTGTAAGAATAAAGTATGCTTTTACATAACCTGGCTTTGTTTTATCCCTTTACCTACTCCCGCTAGTAGGAAGGTACCTTTACACAACTAGGCTACACAAGATTAATGTACATATCTTTTAAAGGTCAAATAATAGAAACAAGTCTGAACTAGTATTTACTATTGAAACAATTTAACTGCGGACCACTGCAAACAATCTACAGGTAGCTCAACTGATCCATATCAATACCAGTCGGAAGCGTCTCGCTGCTGGCTGCAATGCCCTGCTGTATGGCAATGCTGATGCGCTGCGCCAAATACCTACCAGCTGTCGGGTCACGCGTCGCTTCGACCTCGAATAACTTTTTAAAACCCGGAGAGCCTCGGTACCCCACGGACCTAGGGTCTCTATCCCAAAGGGAGCAAATGTGTAGGCTCTGTCGAGACCTGCATATTTGCGCCTCTTGAGATCCTCGGCCAAATTTGCCGACGCACCAGCCCTCACGGATGTCGTCTGAAGATGAGAAGGCGCAGGTGTCGACGCATGTAGCGTCCCACACAATGGGCCTCCCCAACTCCCCTGGGAATAGTGTCATGCCGTCGGGCCTCCTGCAAGGCAATGTATACGCTTCTGCAACAAAACTCGGATTGAGTTGAAAAAACTATCAATAAATACCAAAATTCAAACAAATTGTCAAACTTATCCTTTTTAAAAAGGCTTACTACAAAATATCAGATTATCTAGATGATAAAAAAGCTTGCAACGAGCTTCGCTCCAACTACCTAACAAGATAAAGGTTACTTTCTGGTTCGCTTCTTTTAATTCTACTTATTTAATATAAATATTGTGACGTGTCCAAGAGTCCACTGAGGTTATAAGGAAATAAAGTACTTTGCTATTTGAGTTTTATTATAATGAAGTCCTGGGTTCCAAATCCCGTGTTGAGCCATATTTGTTATTGGGATTTTAGCAAGAAAAATTTAGGTACAATAGCATTCCGGAGTCAGTAAGTTTGCGGTGTTACACCCCGTGCCTGTTGACCTCATCCTGGTCGTGTCTGTTTATGCGTCCCATCCGATCATGAGAATAAGGGAGTAGATAGTGCACCTGTGTTCATACACTTGTTCACTATAGTATTAAGTCCTGCGCAAATGGCTAGTCTCCGTTGAGACAGGACACCGCGCCGTGGCCGAAAGTTCGGAGGCCAGGAAGGATATCAGATCTTTGTCTGCTGTGTAGTCTGCTGCTATAGGTACATTTTTAAAAGTAGGCGTGGTTTTTTTTTCATACAATTATCCACGTATAAGAATATTGCTGCCGACTGTACACCGTGAGAAAAAAGCGAGATCTGCGTTAGGGGAATTCAAGCGCGGTCGACGTTACGGGAATCGGCTCTAGAGGAATCGGCGTGCAAGGAGCTATTCACAAATCCAGGCCTCCAGTATATCTACGAAAACCAAAAGAAAAGAATCGCGCCAGCTTTAAAATTTACACCTATAACTACGGGCTCTTGTACTCACATTATTTTCACCGTAAAAATCTTCGGTTAATTCTCCGTGTGTAACAAGCTTCCATACAACACTGGCGACCGTGCCTACGCACGGCGAATTAAACGTCGATTTTTACGGCGAAAAAATGTGTAAACAAAATCCCCAGTAGATAAATACTTACCTAATAGGTAGGTTCGCAAGGGCCTAAGCCAGGGGAAAGTAGTCGAGATGGTCCCTAAGGGAGAATGGCTGTAGCTATTAAAATCATTATTGAAATCTTTTTAAAAGAGAAACAATAAGTAGGAAATTTATCTGGCTAGCTAGCTGCATACTCAGAATGCTGAATACCTATAATTATCTTGCATAAATAAAATGTAGTGACACGAAAGCCACCTAAAGCAAATAAAAAAAAAATCATTTGTACACCGGGGTGTCCAAGATGATCCCAGGATCTTACTCCAATTCTTGGTTGTACCAACTTCCCCTTATTTAGATTTTGGGTACTAGGCGTAAGGGCTAATTTATTTTAGGTTGTAAAATGTTTTGTTATAATATATTAAAATCTTATGCAAAATCTTTCGGACAATCCGACAAGTGTACAAACCAGCAGCTTCTTGAAGCAATGGCTACTTCTATTAAGTACCTTCTAAGTATATGTCAATTATCTGACTTCTGTACACAAAGGTAACTACTAAACTATTTTACTAAGATAAAAACTATCGTAGTTTGACGAATTCATTACGCATGTTAGCGGGTTAACTACGAACCTTATTTGTGTTGGAAGAACACTAACGTTTCATCGCTTAACGAGGGAATCCGAAGGGTGAGTGCGGTTTGCGACGCGCCTGTACCGCTGCCGTGCGCTCACTACACTAAAACTGATCCATAACAATAGTTTAGTGACTAAACTATTCATATGGATTAGTTGAACTACCTGTAGATTGTTTGCAACAGTCTGCAGTTAGCACAATTGTTTTAATTGTAAATACTAGTACTAATTTGATACTATTATTATAAGATTACAATTTTTTTGTTATTAGGTATCTACCTAAGGAGAGTAGTGAATAAACTACGTAGGTACGGTACGTACTTACAAGTGTCAATTTGTGTAGATTAACTCCGCTCGCCATTAGGTACCTATATCTTTTACGGTATTTTGTTTTGTATTCTTAAAAAGTTATTTATTTAGAAGGGATGACGATCTGCGACTGTCTGCAGGGCAGATGCTGTTGCCACAAGGGCTGGTGACGATCCTAATAGTAACGACCTACTTAAATTGTCCCACTATACACTAGCCAAACCAGATGTGGAATGTTTGTATACAAACTACGACACCAAAAACTAAAACTCACTTTGTACTGAGTACCGCACGACAGGTAGAGTCAATGAACTAGGTCATGTATAGCTAAGCAGGTATACCAACTCAAACACAATAAATTCTTGCACCAATTTGCTTACCTACGTATTATTGTTTAATTACTTTACTTTATTACTAGTGAATATTAAATCAGTGTCAAACTAGCACTCGGGGGTTTGATTCGTACTTTATCCTTCCCTCTAACTATTAAACTATTAACTTAACAATTTTTGATCCTTCAGTCTAACTTTTTACTAATACTGTGTGTGGCCGCCTCCTGTCGACGTTCGGGAGACGCGGTTTACAAATAACAACCGGGATACGGTCTTCTAGATATTTTGTGAAGTATCATCGACGTTTGATACCGAACAGGGAAACAGTGCTCTGGCTTCCCACCAGCAACGGGTTCTACCAGTCATTGAGAAGGCGCTTAAGGTTGTGCTAATTTCACGAGGACACTGAGTACCTACAGGTACTTAGAAACAGGTAAGTACTGAACAACTTACCTAGGTACCTACCTACATCTCCTACTACTACTTACTACAAACTACAACTACAACATGGAGAATCTAGTAGTAGTATTATGTAAATGTGTAATGTATATAAATATAATGATTATGTATGTAGTGTAATATGTCTATGTATTATTCATATTTTATTTATAATTTTATAAAACCTACATAAAGCACACAGATCCCCTTGTACAGTCCAATGACCCTGTCCATCCATGATTGTCTGGTAGAGATCGCTCTTCAGCGATAAGACCGCCAATTGTCGCTTAGTTTTTATGTATAGTCTTGTTGTAAATAGTTCATTTTAGATTTAAGTGTGCCACAGATATCAGAATATACCTCTGTGAAGTGTGCAATAAAGTATATTGTATCTTCTATCTATCTATCTCTTAGCTCTAAGATCTATCTAATCTACTGCAGCGCCAACACGTCATTGTTGACGCCATCAAGAAGTTAGAACGCAACTTTAGCAAGGATTCTGCGAGTCGGAAGACCCGCAGGATTTGGATGAACGTCTGGATAACCCCTAGAAGCTGTGGGGAGACTTTCAATCCAACAACAAGAAGCTGTCTTCTTTTACAAATGACAGCGATCCATACTTCGTCGAAAATCAATTCGAGCAAATGAGAGCATACTACGAATCTGTCCGTTTTAAGATATCGTCTTGCCCCCCTGCGGATGCGGATGCGGATATTACTCTAGCACATCTATCTCCCTTACCGAAGCCGGGGACATCAGCCGAGGAAGTGCCTACTCGATCACCTAGGCCCTTCTCGACGGAGTAGATTGTTTGCAACAGTCTGCAGTTAGCTTAATTGTTTCAATTATAAATACTAGTTCTAATTTGTTTTTATTTCCGGTACCTACCTAGATAATATTCATCTAATGTCTCGGACGAACGAAATCACCTCTACCTTCTTTCCCTGACCGAAGGTCTATGTTCACGTGCAAAAAAATTTAGCTTACTTTGGCGACATCTAGTTATTATTCAAGTCTAATTTAGTTTGATGACACATGGATGAAACTGTTGACGCCCGTTGCTACGGAAACAATTAGGTGATAATGAAATTATCATATTCTGAAGAATTTAACAAATCTACTTTTAACGGCGCACATAGCGATTCCTCGAGAATCAAACTTATATAGATCACCTCAAAATCCATTTTTATACAACAACGAAAGAATCATCAAAATCTATTACAATTGGCGCAGATATCACCAAAACTGTTGTAGCTAGTCGTGAACTCGTGATTCTCCAAAAATATTATGTTGCTTTTTAAATTTAATGGGACAAAAACTAATCCCTCGGGAATCATTCTCTATACAATAGTGAAAGAATCAGTAAAATCGGTTAACCTTAAGCGGAGATATCAAGTAACATACATACATACATAAAAAAATCAAAAAAACATACCTACAGACGAACTGAGAACCTCCTGTTTGAAGTCGGTTAAAAAGCCTAATTCTCCACAGCAGGGTGGATATCGTTTTGGTAAATATTCGTTGTCCTATGTGTTACAACTATCACTATTTATGAATGTACCTACTAACTAAACTCACTTGCTTGGCGTCAAGTTTCAGATATAATTGTAAGCAATATTTATTGAAGTAAGTTTCTCTCAAATCGACAAGTAGGTAATGCCTAAGTAGGTAAATGCCTGCCTAATGTAAATTGCGTATAAAACGATGCGGCAATACAGTGAATTTTAGGTTTAGTATGGGCGGTTTGTTTATAAATAGTCTACATTGAGTTTGGCTTTTTTTTACTTAAATTAGTTGTGTGTAGGTAGTACACAGTCAATAGAAATTAAAGCCTTGTGCAGGCACGCTCACGTCATAGAATTAAATGGTACGATGTGTCTATCTAAAGGGCACATTCCCCTGTGTAGATGGTCCTTTAGTACTTTAAAGTCCGAATTCAAATTGGCTTTAAGCCGTTCGTGAAATAGTCATTAACTCAAGCTCGTTAAGGAAATAAATGGAGCTGCATCCAAGATATTAACAGAAATAATTAAAACAAGCTAATTACAAAATTAAATTAAACCACCAAAATTTTCACTCGCTCATTATTTTTAAAATCACCATTTCCCAAAAAGTTATTACGGAAGCATGTCGGCCTATTGCAGTCATTAAAAAGGCGGAGTCTTGAAGGCCACACCCGAAAACGAAAAATTTTCACGCAAAAAACTACAGCCAACTCCGCCCGCCATCTTGCAAACATATACAACCTCCCGCGAAAACTTAGAGAGTTATTACAAACGTCAGAATAAGGTCCAATATGGCGGGGCGTTCGATTTTCAAACTGAAATAAGGTAAAGTACCGGTAGAGAGTCCGCTTGGTACAATTGTAATAATTAAAGATAATTTTCCTCGTCGTGTAGGTATTTTTGCGTTTTTTGATGGATGTTTTGGTCCAGTTTACTGGGTTTTTGTTTTGGAAGAAATATTCGGGTGACAGTAGGAAGTAGGTTGATAATGGAGGCGGCTTTTGGATTTTAGAGGATGCAAATGAATAGATAACTTACCTACATAACATTAACATACAAACCCATAAACATTCCCAAATACGCAATAATATTCAGTCTAGTAAATTGTCTATGTAATTTTATGAAATGCCGTGCTTTTAATTCTACTCACTGGTAAGTTATCTAGATCGGATTGTTATTTTTTTATATTTATCGTTATAATCCTACTATCTCATTAACCTTTCGGTGACCGGTCGGTGAGGAGTAGGTAAGTTGAAAAACAGCGCTGCTTGCATGTTAATGCATTACAGCAAAATGCTGAATTTACTCCATTTATCTTAATTTTTTTGTTTCATTTATATAGACTTACGTCTATTTTTATTGTGTGATTTTTTTTAAATTAAGGATATAAATGATTTTGTATTCTGTTCTATTCTACTCTATTCGAACTAGCTACTTTTATTTCGGGTTCAATCTATATTTAACCCGAAATAAAATGGCGTAGCCACAATAATAATTACAGAGATGTATTATAAATTATTATAATTATATCACAGTACTTTATTTTATATTTTTTTATTTTGCACTTATCATACTTACCTACGTAAGAAATTTCCATACTAATATTGTAATATTAGTTTGGAAATTTCTTACGTAGGTAAGTAAGTATTATAAGTATTAATCGAGCTAGAATATGTGATTAGTAATTAGTTTAAGTAGTTAGGAACATTTAAAATTTAAGTCTATTGCGTCCACGAAAGCTACTGCTAAACTGTTGTACTGTTTGCCGGAAACTTTATAATGTAATGTACTTTTAATTAGAAAATAAATAAACAAATAAAAAATAAAACATATTTCTGGAAAACGTCTCAAGTCTCCATTTTAAAAATAGCATGTCGAATGCCATATCCGAAACATTCCCACATCGACGTCAAAGAACTACCAGTGTATTTAACGGTTCCCGAGACATTTTGTAGTTTTTAGGGGTCCGTATTACGTTGTAAAAACGCTGCGTTTTTCTGACTATCGGCCCGAGCCTTAAGTAGATTCCAGGACGATTAATTTGGACCTACGTTTCGACGGGATGTAAATTACAAAAAATTACAAAATGGCTAACATATCTGGCGTGTGACGACAGACGATGAGAAGTCAGGATTTTAGTTAGGATTGTCGGTTCTTGCTTTTTTTTATTTTTTTATTTATTATTCTTGTTCCTCTAACTTAATCAGAGACAGTACAACATTTTTTCATACTAGCTGCGCCCCACGGTTTCGCCCGCGTGGTTTTAACTTTTGAATTTGAATTGATTGCACACCCCCTAGAAGTAGTTTTGTAAAAATAAATAATACGTGCACTTATCTTTATTTACTATAAAGTTTATTTGTACCGAGTTTTGAGTGAATCGAATCAAGGAATAATAATTTTCCATAGAAACTTTACCACCCATTTTAACCCCCTGAGAGGTTAATATTTGAAAATTAGATTAGCTTATGCGTTATTCTGAAACTTAAACTATCTACATACTGAATTTCATTTAAATAGGTTAAGTAGTTACGAAGATACGTTGTAACAAACATTCACACGAACTTTCGCATTTATAATATTAAGTAGGACGTAAACGTATTTCTATTTATCTTAAATCTATTATTTTTAGCTATAGCTTCACATATGTACTGTGCATTATATATTTTAATATATCATATACGAGTAAGTGAATCATATTTTATCTATCTATTTCTTAAAATTACAGGAACCCAATTCTCGCCAATATATCACTCGATAAATATCAATAGAACTGTCAAATCTGACAGTTCTTCTTTGTTCTGTTTTGTTCTTCTTTCTATGTGTTTGTTCTTTTTTTTATGAAAGAGCTGTCGAATTTGACAGTTCTTTTGATATTTATCACTCAACATTTATCAAAATAACTGTCAAATTTGACAGTTTTTTTGATAATTAACGAGTGATAAATTGGCGAGAATTGCCGTCCAGGTCTTGATATTCATTGCAAGTGTGGATGACAAATTCTTTCATTAGGGGTCGTCCATTAATCACGTGTGGCACGAAAGGGGGTGGGGTATCAATAAATATCACGAGGGGGTGTAGTGAGATATCACGTGTTATTTACTTTTTCCTTGAAAGCGAGATTGCTATACCTGTGCAGACAGACATTTTAATCACGGTGATTAATATTCCAAAATGAAATTAGATTAAACCTGTATTTATAGACAATATTCCGAAATTTTAATGATATTTTATATATTTATATTAAGAAAGGAACGAATTGTCAAGTTCTATGATTTAACCTTCAACCGAGTTTTCATACAAAAGATTTCAACGCGGCACTCTTACCACAAATGCTTGTAAAAAGTCCATAAAGATTATTATAATAACATTAATAACAAAGAATTAGTCGATCTTCTAAGATTAGCACCTAATTGTTATGTTATGTTATGAGCAAAATACCTTAATTCTTAAAGCATTCACTGCCCTGCCTCGGCCGTGTGACTCGAAGGGGCGCGCCGGCGCCCCGCCCCGGCACGCGCTGGTGCCGAGGGACATACATACGTATCGTCGACCACGAAAGTATTCGTTTTAAGCTGTATGAAGGTAGAAAAAATTTAGGCACCTACCTAATTTGGTACCTAACCTACCACAGAATAATACACACTTAATTATATTATGAGTATAAATATTTGTACCTTTATACCACATGTGACTGATAATATTTTGGTAATTATGTAAATGTATACTGATTTTAATTGTGTTAGGACGCTACATGCGTCGACCATCTTCCGAGGACATCCGTGAGAGCTGGTGCGGCGGCAGATTTGGCCGAGGACCTCAAGAGGCGCAAATATGGAGGTCTCGACAGAGCCTACACATTTGCCCCCCTTGGAGGCAAATGTGACCCTAGGGCTGTAGGGTACCGATGCTCTCCGGGTTTTAAAAAATTATCTGAGCGTCTGGTCGAAGCGACGACGCGTGACCCGAGAGCTGGTAAGTATTTGGCGCAGCGCTTCACCATTATTACGCAAAAACTGTTTTTGATGCCAATCGATCCTGTTTCATAAACTAATCAAAAGATATATCGGATGAACCGAGGCTGGAGAACTAAAAAAAATCAGAAATCGTAAAAAAAACTAAGCCCGCGCGGCGCAGCAGCTGCGCCGCCGCCGACCCTTCGGGCCGCACCGCAGAGGCTGGGCAGTGAATGCGTTAAACAAAATCAACGCTCCAAAACTGTCAAACCTTTCGATCCGAACTTAATTAATCTTGAAAAATCAAAGTTAACTATTTAATCTTATTTATCTGGTCGGATCATTAGTCAAACGTCAATATTACGTCTTGATCGCCACAATAATGGCGTAATTTCGCTTTTAAATCAGAATTTATGAATTAATAATGAAAAATTCGCAATGACGATTATTAATGAATGGGCTTAATAAGAATTTTATGAACATGTAAAATTACAATTTAGTTGCACTAAGGTAGGAACCTTAGTCGAAAAATAAAAGTACGTAGGTATTATGTCTTCTTAATTGTCCAAAATGCATTAATACAAGTATCAGTTTTGTCAAACAATTTCTAAAAAAATTTAAATTACAATTAAAGGAATAGAAACAAATTATAACTAGTAGTATTTATTTACAATTGAAACATTGAGCTGTTGCAAACAATCTACAGGTAGCTCAACTGATCCTTATCAATACCAGTCGGAAGCGAATGCTGATGCGCTGCGCCAGATACTCACCAGCTCTCGATTACGTTAAGGTAGGTAATTCAAATATTTAAGCAATTTGTATAAAATATTCCGCGCACAACCAAAATGGGATGGAATAAAACCGCTTCGAACTGAAACAAAAGCGGTTGGACATTTACTTTGACATGGCTCCATATCATTCTCATTGCGCGCGAGTTTTCCGGGATAGATCGTTCCGGGTATGGCGCGAAATTCAATTTTGTATGGGTTTTTTTGTGCGTTGTAGAACGGAATCAAATAGGAATAAAACTAGTGGAAAAGTAACTTGCCGCTTTTAAAACATTTTCTATTAACTTATGAAGCAGCTCAATTATTTCATAGTCGTCATAAATAATTACCATCATTATAAAGTACTTACCTACCTACGTTATGAAACTCTCATAACTACCGTCTACCACCGGCTTTACTCGAGCTATTACTGAGTACAAAGTTATTAAATATGCTACTCCTGTTCAAGAACTAAATGTCTGCAAAGTTTCACCCTAATACCTCCAATGGTTTTGGCATGAAGTGAAGTTCAAGCAGTAAGCATCTTGAAACTTCTGTTAAGGCTGGTGTATGCCAAAACGGCATTGAGAACACAAAATAATTATCTGTAGCCGTATAAATAATTTGTTTTATTCGTGAAATGTTCAATTTGTGTAAAATACTTTGACAAATGCTTGAGTGAAAGAAAAATAACTACTCAAACTCAGTAGCGTTCAGAAAAAATATCCAAATTACGAATTAAATAAATATATATTAGAAATTCGGATATTTCTTCTAAACTATTTTTGCTGATATTTTTTAGATTTTGAGTATGAGCACACAAATTGAAAATTTCACGAATAAACTAATTATTATGGCTACAGATAATTACGAGTATTTGGTGTTTTCAATGCCTTTGGGCCATACACCAGCCTTAATTTAAATAAATAAGTACTTAATAATACTAGACAATCCACACAGCGTCATCTAGCCCCAAGCTAAGCAGAGCTTGTGTTATGTGTACTAGATAACTGATATACTCAATACATACGTAGTGTATGTATACATAGAGCTTTTTTAAGTATACATAGAAAACACTCAGAAAAACCTAAAACAATAAGAATAAGAATAATTTTATTGTAAAATTGTGTTAATCATAGTTACATGAAGGTCTTAAAATAGTAAGTATCAACAATTTTATCCTATTCGGACATACAATCTTAGTCTAGGCAGATAATCATCTAATGTCAAAAAATTCCTTCAAATTGTAGTGAACGTTATTAACAAGCCACTTCCTTAACTTAACTTTAAACATGTTTCCATCAAGTTGTTTTAGTTCTACTGGTAAATTATTGAAATGCCTGTAGATCGTACAAACAGTTGTCCCGAGGCGGGAATCGAACCAGAATCCTCCTGCGTCGCAGGCGGACCTTCGCCCGTCGAGTTAACTGCACACATTTATAAGTTAGTAGGGACCACAAGGCAATGTATTTAGATGTTTAAACTTTTTCATGTTGCTTCTGAGTCTGACCCAAATAAGTGTGTTTCGTGTTTTAGTTCTTTTTTTAAAGATATTTGTTTTCGATATGTCACAGATAGTGTTTTGTGCGTTTTTTTAGGTTGGTAATTGTTTTTAAGTTCTTTTTTGCGACCTCTGTGGTGCTATGGGCGAATGTCTGTGTGAGACGCGGGTTCAATTCCCACTGCGGGACAAATAATGTTATTAAGATCTTCAAATATTGGTTCCACGTGTATTTTGTGATGTTTATTCCTATTGTCCAGTTCGGCTTTCTTAAGGTTGATCGCGTATTGGTGCGGGATTATTTTTTTTGTTGTGAGTTTGATTTATTTATTATTATCATTATTTTTTTTCTGTGTCCTCATGGAATACCCCTTTTTTTATCAGTTTTTGTTTTTATCGATATAATATCTATTTCATTCTTAAAAGAAACGAAAAGTAATTTGCCCCAAATCGTATCTCTCCCTCTGAATAGACCAGCTGCTGTAATTTGTCAATAATAATAATAATAATAATAATAATCTAATGGCAACGGTACCTACTTTACCTTCCGAAGAAGATACTTTTTCACACCTAAACGGCTGAACAGATCTTAATGAAATTGTACAGGGAGGTAAATGGTATCCCGGGGACGGACATAGGCTACTTGAAAAGGGCTTGCGGAGCCGCGGGCTGCAGCTAGTAAAGTATAAATCAATAAAGTAGGTAGATACATCAAAGTGCCAATTTGTGTATAACTCCGCTCGCCATCAGGTACCTATATATTTTTCGGTATCTTTTTTGTATTCCTAACAT
This sequence comes from Eupithecia inturbata, assembly GCA_963662085.1. Classification (NCBI taxonomy): domain Eukaryota; kingdom Metazoa; phylum Arthropoda; class Insecta; order Lepidoptera; family Geometridae; genus Eupithecia; species Eupithecia inturbata. The sequence goes on along the minus strand of OY759206.1, from coordinate 2,152,342 downwards.
TTTTAATATCTATTTATTTAGGAGGGATGACGACCTGTGGCAATAGGCTGATGATCCCAATAGTACCGACCTACTTGAATTGTTCCACTGTAGGTACACTAGACAAACTCTAAAGTTTTAAGTTTGTTCTTTAAGTTTGTTTGTAAACAAACCACGACACAAATAACTAAAATTCACTTGCTTGGCGTCGAGTTTCAGTTATCAAAACGTGTGTAAAGCCGATCTTCGACACGTTTTTTCGTAAAACGGACTATTGATTAGTATGGAAGATATTGACATTGGTTCCGATTTTTTCCACCTGCATTTGTAACTTGGTGGCGCTGCGTGTCCCATGTTTATCTCTCAGCGAGGGGTCCTTTGATAAATTAGTTGGGTTTGTTTGTTCGGATGTATGTCCTACTATGATATAGGTATTTAAAATAAAAGGAGGTAGGACGAAATGTTTTTGTCAAAGTATTTTTTGTTTGTACCATTACGTAACTTACCATTATATTTATTTAGAAATATGCTTTAGTTTAATACTTTAAAAAAGTTAATGTAATTCGACTTGTCTTGTTTAATCCAAATTAATATTATGAATTCGAAAGTAACTCCGTCTGTTTGTTAACTTTTTGTCTAAACGGCAAAACCGTTCGTAATGAAATTTGGCAGGGAGATAGATGGTATCCTGGGGACGGACATAGGCTACTTTATATCTCAAAAAAGAGAGTGGGAAGCCGCGGGCAGCAGCTAGTGTGACATGAATAAGAAACTCCATAACTACTGTAGTAGGTAGGTAGATAGTGTAAGTACCTACTAAAATGCTTTAGATAGGTAGGGTAGGTACGAAAAAGTAAACTTTTTAAATTATTTAGACCTAGACTAGCCGACAACCGCTGGGGTAAACGTGTTCTCGAGTGGAGACCGCGACTCGGCAAACGTAGTGTAGGCCGCCCTCCGGCCAGGTGGGATGACGATCTGCGAAAGACTGCAGGCAGATGCTGGATGCGGCAAGCTAATTAGCAGGGCGCTATGGCGCTCATTGGGGGAGGCCTATGTCCAGCAGTGGACTAAGGTTGTTGATGATGATGATGATCTAGGTACTAAGTTCCTTCCTACTAATACCTATACAGAACTAGGTACTATCTCAAGATATACCTGGTGTATAGGGGAACCCCCCTGGACAGTTAAAGATTAAGATGTTCCTAAAACTAGAAGAAAAAAAATAAAAAATTAAAATACAACAGATAAGTACAAGATAAACGAATAAATTCGAACAAGCAAAGCCCAACGCAAGCGCTACCATCAAGTACAAAAAAGACAAAAAATGTTTTGCCTCGATGCAGCAGTTATTCTTAAAAGTAGAGATTCGATCGAATGCCCGGAGGCGAGTGGCAAGTCGAGATAAGTCGGAATTTTGCGGATTTTTTATATTGACGTCAATAATTATTAGATTCAGTTTGATTTTGGAAAATGATGTGTTTTATGGGTTTTGGGTTTACGTGCTCGAACGTTTTTTTGTGGAATTTATTTTATGCTACTGGTTTGATTAAGTACTATTATCCAAGAATTTACTTATGTTTGACTAGAATTTCGCCAAGTGAAGATGTGCCCGAGGATGTACCTAGAAGGTGGAATCTATAGGGACACTATAGGTAGGTACTCAGTGCTGGAATCCTAGATATTTTTTGTAAACAAAGGGATTAATTACAACATCAAAGAAATTTTCCTGCAATATATTATTTTAAGACAAGTGGTATCATCGGAACAAATCGCAGAAGTTCGAAACAATTTGTGGTTTTGAATCTTTTCATAATTTCATTTGTGCGTGTCATTTATTTTCAAACTCGAATTTGAACCTTTTCCCTGTGCTTGTGCAAATGCAATTTATAGTTTTCTGTAACTGTTATCGGTTTTTGTGAAGTTTTTATAGTTATTTTTTAGACTACGCAGGGAGCTCATAGAGGCAACGCCACTGGCAGGACTCCGTAGTTGTTGCTTGGCAGTCTCAGTGTCAAAGTTAAGTTTTGTGGTGTCCTGATGATGTCTCGTGGAGAGACGAAACTGGTTGACGACTTACTTTGATGGAGTTTTCCATTGTGTGGTTGGTGTGGTTTTTTCTTCTACAATTGAATTTGGTGTGTGCTTGAAGTTGGTAAGTGACTTGGCAATTCAATATTGCGTAAGCCTGCTTTTTATCTTTTCTGATTGCATGGCATGTCAATTTGTGGAAGGGAGGGCCGTGCACGCGAATGCATTTTGTTGAATCACATCAGAGAAGATTTTGCGCGGAATTGTTACTAAATATTTCTAATCCTAATGCATTGGATTTCCGCAAAGTAGCGCCTGTATCTGATATTTAAGTTTTTATTCCTAAATAACCTTGTTTACGTAAAATATCTTGGATTCTGAACCGAGTATAGGACGCATCTATCTAGATTATGCCTGATTCCTTGGTGACAAGATAGGTTACTCCCTAAGTTTTTTCTGCTCGACTTATACACTAGCCAAACTCTATGTAGAATGTTTGTAAACAGACCACAACACAAATAACCAAAATTCACTTGCTTGGCGTCGAGTTAAAATTATAAACAATATTTATTGAAGGTAGGATCTCAAATCGACAAGTAATGTAAATTGCGTATAAAAAGACGCTGCAAGAAAGTGAATTATAGGTTAAGTATGGATGGTTTGTTTACAAACATTCTACATCGAGTTTGGCTAGTGTATAGCTAGATATTTTATTTGATGTACACCTAGGAAAAGAAACGGTACCATATAACTAACTACTACAACATGTGAGGGCTTGAAAAAAAAACTAAAACCTTTTTTTTACTTTTTTTTTTACTATATTTATTAAGTTTCGCGGAACAAATAGTAATCCCACGGAAATATTTTTTTTATGGGACCACCCCCGTTTTACCATCAATCACTCAATACAAAACCAAAATAATCATCGAAATCCGTCCACACTAAACGGAGAAATCGGCAAACAAACATGAAAAAAGAACATACATACCTACAGCAGATCATAAAACCTCCTTTTTTCGAGACCTCCCTAGACATTTCGATAAAAGCTCTAGTTCAAAAACGACTGCAGCTTTGGTCACAAAAAAAACTTTTTTAACAAGCTAAGGGCCCCGATCATAAAGAAATATAAAATTGATATTACACAGACATTTTTGGATATTCTAAATGTTTGCTTTTGATATTCTTTGTATTTTATTGTTATCCTAATTTGCGTGTGTGGCTTTCGATGCGTCACGTGATTTCGAAACAAGAACGTATATTAAGAAAAAAGTTTACTCATCTGATCTCTGAAAATAAACTTTCGAACGGTTATTTTTTTTAAGAAATTACTTGTCATCCCAGAATTTTTTCGAATTAGGTTTGGTCGTCAAACTAGGCCGAGATCTCAGTAGTACTCACGGGATCCCCGTGGTAAAATACTCAAATTAAAATTCAACATTCTTTCTTTGGTTCCTTAAATGTGAAAACACGATTGCGAAAAAAATTACAAAAAAATAAAATCATGAAAGTGCACTGTTTCGCAAATAATTTAGTAGATAACTCAGGAGCCCTGCAGTCTATTGACATGAATTAAGTTTTGATTCATAGGTTAATTTATAACTAATTATTTGGTTCCTTGAACAAGTTTCTTCATAAGTTGTGTAGTTTTCTTGTAAATAAACACAAAACCTTGCGCAAAAACTTGATTTTTGCGCTTACTTCGCTCCAAAATCGTATCCTCTGTCCCGCTCCTATGAATGCAAATCCTATCCCTACCCTTTTTACAAAAAAGCGCGGATTGCGCCCACTTCAACCCGAAATCTAAGTGTGAGGGCTTACGCACTCTAACAACAAAAACCTTGGTATTTTTTTTCCGTTGTTTTTATATTATATATACCATATTCGCGGCTTTTTAGGGTTCCGCACCCGAACGACGAAAACGGAACCCTATTACTAAGCCTCCACTGTCCGTCCGTCCGTCCGTCCATCCGTCTGTCCGTCAGTCTGTCCGTCCGTCTGTCTGAGGGCTCTATCTCATGAACCGTAAGAGGTAGACAGTTGAAACTTTCAGGGAATATGTACCTATTTCTCTTGCCGCTGTAACAACAAATAATAAAACAAGTTCCGTCAAGTGCGAGTGTGACTCGCGCGCCGAAGGTTTCGAATGTTTGTCAAGTATACTAATTATGTTTGAGACTTTGCCATTTATTGACTACCTAAAAATTAAAGGTAGGTACATAAATTTCAGATTTATCGGTTTGCAATCTTCGGAGTATATAGAGGGTAATAATAAAATTTTCAAGTTTTTTCAAAATATTTCAAAAAGGATGAAAACTACAGAAATTTCAAAAACCGTTTTGAGATGTACAAACCGATATCTTTCATTTGATACCCCACTCGGTGAGGTAGCCCCCCCTTTTGAAAATTATCCTCCCCTTTTTGACCATTTTCAAAAAGTGTTCTACTCACAGACTTCTCTTTACTTTTCCTGTAAAATATAGCTCCATATCTACAAACGCTACATACATTTCAGATGGATCGCTCTGCAAACTTCGGAAATAGGGGGGGAATGGAATATTTTTAAGGAAACCTACAGAAATTTCAAAAACTGTTTTGAAATGTACAAACTGATACCTCTCATTTGATACCCCACTTGACATTGTAAGTCTCTTTTAAAATTTCGACATCACAATTTTGTACTGAAAATATTCATCTCAACTTTTTTTTTTCTTTTAATCTGTACAAGCGCACGAAATGTATTATTATTTTAAATTTCAAGTTATTTGCTGCTGTAGTTGCTGAGATATTAAAGATAGAAAAAAGAAAAAGAGAAAGAAAAAGCGGGCCCGGGTTTCAAAGCCTATCTCCGAAACTCTAAAAAAATATCAAAATTAAAGGGGGCTCCTATACAACAAACGTTTTTTTGGCTATTTTTGCTCTTAATTTGTCGAGCCTTTATTTCTTGATCTACAATAAGTAGACACATAAAATTTTCTATAATTAAGTAACACTCCAACTGTAATAATAACAAATATACTAAAAATAAAATAAAGTTGAATATTTAAAGCGGTCTCCAAACAAGTGAAAATTTGATGTTCTTTGAAAAAGTTGCCTGATTTTTACGGTACGGAACCCTTCGTGTGCGAGTCGACTCGCACTCGGCGGTTTATTTAACCCTGAAAACCCTCTCAGAAATTTTAAAGATTTTTTAATAGTTTTGGGTTTTGCATCCGAAATTGGAACTATTTAGCGCTGTATCTTTATTTGTACTACGTAATAACTCGCATGTTAGCCCGTACTATTAAAATCAATATTTACGTGAGATCTATGTCAATAAAGTCCTAAATACCTTACATATTAAACCATATTGTTACCTTATTATTATTACCTTATTTTTCTGTATTTTGTTCATGTGTGTTGTTTCATGTAGACCGTACCCAAGTACTCTCTCTGTGTTATCTACCTATTGTATGTGTTATTGTAAATTTAGTTGTAGTTATTGTACGTGCCTATCTTTGTATGTGTGTACAAAGGTTGCCTGGAAGAGATTGCTGTTAGCGATAAGGCCGCCGATTGTGCCACATTAGATATAATTAGTATTAAGTTCTTGTTTTATAAGTGTACTGATGGTGCAATAAACTATCTATCTATCTATGTGTGTGCCTTGTATTGTCTAATAAATTATTTAATTTAATTTAATTTTTTCATTTAAATAATGGTCATTAAATTAGCCGAGAGGTTTTTCAGAGTTAATAAAGCCAAGCGGTAGGCTTGGCCGTACACCCTATATATTATTTAACTTTGCTTGTAGATACCTACTGTTGATTCATAGACCAGAACTAACAACACAGCGAAAGGAAACTGTCCCTTTACCTGACTTATCCAACAGACAGACTTATAAATGTTAAAATATCTATTTCGACAGATACCGGCGATTTGTATCTCAAAAAGATCACAATCGTGTCTATGAATGATGGTGTATTAGTCTATGGTATTCTGTTTGGGAATCTGTATAATTTAATTATTCAAATATAGGTAACTAACAAAGAATATTACAATAGTATTATTTATAGAAACAAATGAACAATTGAAACAATTGAGCTAATTGGTGTCGGCTTAGAATTTGCACCACCCAACTCTTCCCGCGGGTGTCGTAAGAGGCGACTAAGGGATATCCACCGAGGGCGGGCAGCAGCGCCCGCTGCACCACCGACCGCGGTCCCCAACCCGCATGCCCAGTGTAGAGATTATAGGCATTACCCCCCATGAGATGAAAGCCAAAAAGGCGCTATCAGGGGGAAGCCTGGGTCCAGCTGTGGACCAATATAGGCTGGTGAGGTGAGGGGCAAGTGAGGAGGTCTTAAACACATTTTTCATAGTTTTATTTCTCAGTCGTATTTTGTCTCGATCGTCTTAGTATAATTAAAGGATGTCAATAGGTATACACATGAAACTTTCTATAATTAAGTAACACTTCAACTGTAATAATAACAAAAACTAAAAATAAAATAAAAATAAAAAATTAAAGGGGTCTCCGAACAAGTGAAAATTTGATGTTCTTTGAAAAAGTTGCCTGATTTTTACGGTACGGAACCCTTCGTGTGCGAGTTGAATCGCACTTGGTGGTTTACTTATTATAAATAGAAAGCTTGTAGAATACCCGGCACAAATATCTGCAGATGTACAAACATTTATCTCGAGGTGGGAATCGAACCCGCAACCTCCTGCGCCGCAGAGGTCGTCGAAATAAATAGAAACTTACGTATTAACTTCATTGGTCAAATCTTTACCAAGGTCATCAATACCTACCCTCAAAATATTAAGCAAAAATTTAATAAAACACATCAAAACATTGATCCTTTCAAAATTGCATCAAAATAGGCTTATTAATTTTACTGTCGGCCATTTGAAAACCAAGCCCCACACATTGAACTTAACTTTGATCGGAATCGGCTATAACTTCACACTGTTGCCCAATTGTGGTCATTTATTGACCATTTCCTGGTGCATTTAGCAAATATTGAGCAAATCATTGATGGTTTTGCCTTAAGTTTGGGTTTTCGGAATTTTCGTTCAGCATAAAAGTTCACTGTTCGTTCACGAATCTCAAAATGAGACCATTTTTGGGGCACAGTAGAAATAGGAACGCAAAGAGAAGTTCTGCTTACTTTCTCATCAGCATATGTTAGTCCACTGCTGCACATAAGCCTCCCCTAATTAGCGCCATTAGCGCCCTGACTTCAGCTTGCCGCAGGTAATCTTTCCACCAGGCCGGAGGGCGTCCTTCGCTACGTTTGCCAAGTCGTGGTTTCCACTCAAGAACATTGCACGTTTACCCCAGCGGTTGTCGGTTCTTCGCGAGATATGGCCGGCCCACTGCCACTTCAGCTTGCTAATTCTCTGAGCTATGTCGATAACTTTGGATTACTTTAGGGCCAAATAGTACTAGTTCAAATGTAGTAGGTATTATTTGAGTACTAGTTTTTTGTAGGCAGGTACTTAGTGCTTAGCCAGTTTCCTTTAAACTACTGTAAAATCGTTGAAATGTCGAAAACTCAATATTTCGCTGCAAAATGAGATATATGAGTGTTTAGGCCAAGTGTCTAACATACAACTTAGCGTCTATGACTAGCTTTATGTTCTAAATAGTTTAGGTGTGAAGTTAGCTCTATTTATGCCATCTATGGCAATAATTTTTGTTCTTCGCTATTTTATTGTTAATGGCAAGAATTTTGTCACTTCCTGTTGAATGGCTGTAATCAATTTGGTCGCTAAATGTTTATGTAAAATCTATAATTAACATAATACAAGTTAAAACAGTTTCCAACGCAATTTATTTCGTACAATGAGAGAATGAGCTTTTCGACTCCGATGTCACTTGACCTCGTTGTGTAGTTGGTTAGCACATTCCCGTGCTGAGGGAAAGACGAGGGTTCAAGTCCCGTTGAAGTCGAAAAATTTTTGGGATATTATTTGATTTCTTAAAAATTAACCCAGTGTGAGGCTTACGAACTATAATAATAAAAAATTGAAAATGCGAGATTTTTGATGTACTTATCTAAGTAAAAAGAACCTGCTGGGTTAGCACAGGTGTAAGAGGTCCCTCTACTTTATGTTTTTACTCCTAATTCTTTATATTTAAGTTATGTATAAGTTTTGCCATATTGTATTAAGTAAACCAATTGTATGTGTGTGTGTTTTATTGTCAAATAAATGATTTACTTACTAGTTTTAGTCCGCGGCATCCACGTTTAAAAATAATATACATAATACAAAAAAAAATACAAAATTATTTCAAAATTAAATATACAATACAAGTGACAGGTGTCCCTGGTTTCTGTTTTAGTTTAATTTTAACTGTATTACAGAGAACCAGTCTTCCCTACTACACATGGTTTCTAAATTAAATTAAGAAATAAGCAGTGTTTTATTATTAAGAATTTGACCTTTTCTAAGTGTATATATATATTGTATTTATGGAAATAAAGAGTTGTTTGACTTTTGACTTTGACTTTGAGCAGCAAATGTATCCTAATAATAACATTAGTATATGTATTATCTAAAGTAAAAGCTTAAAGTATACATTTAAATTATCTTATGTGGTTAAGTTAGGACTTAAACTCAATAATATAGATTAACTAAGGTAGAGTATACATTTCATTACATTATTATTATTTTTTTTTTTTTATCATCTTTATTGACAAAGAAAATTACAATTAAAAAATGAAAACAAATTAGAACTAGTATTTACAATTGAAACACTTAAGCTAACTGCAGATTGTTGCAAACAATCTACAGGTAGCTCAACTGATCCATATCAATACCAGTCGGAAGCGTCCCCAAGACGCTGGCTGCATTGCCCCGCTGTATGGCAATGCGCTGCGCCAGATACCCGCCCGCTCTCGGGTCACGCGTCGCGGTTATTATTATAATTATTTTTGGCAATCAAGTTCTCTTTCAAAAGCTTAATTTAATTTTAAAAAAAGTTTTTCTGTTTGCTCATAGTCGAATACAGTGAGCTTTTTCTTCATATTCGTGTTTTATACGTCTATCCTTAAATTATTGTTATTGTTTTGAAATTTCCAGCGATTTACATCATATTTTTAAATAATTTTCGTGACAAAACACTGGTTTTGTTAAAAAAACAAGCAAAAAACATTTGTGAGATATTTTATAATGTTAACTAATGCAAGAGTGCGTGTAAAAGAACATGAAAAAGAAGAAAAGGAACTTAATTTTTTTTAAATGAAAAATATCCGAAATTCTGAAAATCGTTATTTACAAGTTGCTTCCCTCGGTGTACAGAATCACCCCTTTCGGCTTTGTACACCTGTTTCGTAGCACCCTGTATAGTTTCTGTTTACTTTAAAGCTGATGATGCTGTGTGAAAAATGACCAGGTCCATTTAAAAAGTTCAAAACTCGCTTTAAAATATGATCACAGATCTTTTGATAACATAACAGGGGTAGCATTCTTAACCCTTTAACCGACTTAAAAAACGAGATGTATTATAATGTATTCAAAAGCGGTGCTTCAGTCATCAATAATATGAGCTATTTGGCCGATTTAGAGCTTACGACACGATTTTTTTACTCGCGTGAGTTAGCTATGTTTTCGTGTGTTTCTTTTCTATGTTGTTGGCCAGTCTTTCTTAGCTTCAAGCAACAAAACGACTTTATCGATTTTGAAACATGACGTATCAAAATACTTGTTCAAACTCCATAGTTTTAAAAAGTTGACACGTGAGCGTATAACGCACGTATAAGGAATCTTTACCCGACTTTTAGTTATCTAACTCAACCATCTTGTTAACTTTTTGTAATTTTTGTTGTTACCTTTCTTCATTAAAACATTGTAAGTACCTATTATAATATATATATATAGTAGATATGATATGTATTATTATATAGTGCAAGTTTTATTATTAATTGCTGTAGTTTATCTAGCTTAGTTTAATTATAGCACGCCTTTTTGTTTTATTTCTACCATGTGTGGTTAGCAGGTAGAAAATGCCATCGGCATTAAGCCCACCTTTTGTATACTTTTGTTAAATGTGTGCAATAAAGTATTTAAATAAATAAACACCTTTATAGATATTAGCTAGGTGTAGGTGTTCGCCCTCTCATTTGGCTACAAAAAGTGGAAAAGCAAGGCGTTAAGTTTTTTTATAGTTTTCAATTAATCACGTGTTTCCTATTGATCAAATCCTCACTCAAATACTTAATTTTAGGAATACTGTGAGTACTTTACGCTCAGTTTTATCCAAGCACCACCTGAGTGAAGATGCATGCAAACCTATTCTCAGAACTAGGGTCGTGGCCTATAAAGACCCTTGTCCTTTATAACGTCCAAATCAGTTAAATATTTCAAGTGAATAATAACCTTTAGGATTGTTTTTTTGTCGCTTGAAGTATCTTCGTTTCAAGGTGGGATTTTTAAATGAATTCCATTCACTGTTATCGTACACTTTACCATTTATTTAAACAAATAGAGTTATATGAAAATAAGAATTATTACCTACTTTTTAAAATCCATAATAATATAATAAATTCTAAAGTGTCTGTTTGTTTGCCTGTCACCTTTTCATGCATAAACAGCTAAACGAAACTTAATTAAATTTGTCAGGCAGGTAGATAGTATCCTGGGGATGGATATTAGGTACTCGAAAAGCGCGTGCGAAGCGGCGGGCAGCAGCTAGTATTTAATGTTCTGTTACCAGTGCGAAGCCGGGGCGGATTAAATGACTAATAAAAAAAAATGTAAGTAAATCAGCCCAAAATTTCTTTTTAGGGTTTCTAACCCGAAGGGTCAAAATGGAACCGTATTACTAAGCCTCCGCTGTCCGTCCGTCCGTCCGTCACGTGGCTATGTCACATGAACCGTAAGAGGTAGATAGTTGAAATTTTCAGATAATGTGTATTTCTTGCCGCTATAACAAAACATAATATAATAAAAATAAAATACATATCAAAATTTAAGGGGAGCCCTTATACAACAAACGTGATTTTTTTGTCAAGGCTGTATCTCTTGAACTACAATAGGTAGACACATGATACGTTCTATAAATAAGTAACACTTTAACTGTAAATTTAAAGGGGTCTCCGAACAAGTGAAAATTTGATGTTCTTTGAAAAAGTTGCCTGATTTGTACGGTACGGAACCCTTCATGTGCGAGACGACTCGCACTTGGCGGTTTATTAATGTTACTCTACCTACCTTCATAATCTATAAAATCCATATGTACAAATTATTATAAAAGCGAAAGTAATTATATCTGTATGTCTGTCTGTTACCATTTAACGCCTAAACGGCTGAACGGATCATGATGAAATTTGGCTGGGGCAATTTTCCCGGGGCCCATAGGCTATTTTATATCCCGGAAAAGAGCGTGAGAAGCTGCGGTCTAGTAATTTATCATTAAATATCTATTTTTGCGATTATGATGCTTTTGCCTAATATTAGGTCCTTACATATGAAATTGGCGTTTTTCGTACTGGCCACTTTAATCACAAATTTCTCCTCTTTGGTAAGGAATTCCAAATTCAAATTTGTACAGCTATAGACTCATGTATTTGTGCTTCGATGATCGTCATTCATTTGTTTTTTTTCTTCTGTTTTTTTCTGTTTGCGTCACTCATTTTACAAAATGGAAAACTTAAAATATCGCATTATTTACGAGTACGAGTTCCGCCGTGGCACTAGTGCTGCGGAAACAACTCGAAGGGTGAATGATGTGTATGGCGGTCGTGTTGCAAAAGAAAACACAGTTCGTTTTTGGTTCCAACGTTTTCGTTCTGGAAATTTTGACCTGCAGAACAAGCCCCGTGGACGGCCTGAGACTCAAGTTGATAATGAAGAGTTGAAGGCTATTGTGGAAGCGGATCCATCGCAAACCACGTCCGAGTTAGCTGCAGGCTGCGATGTTAGTGATAAAACTGTTTTAATTCACTTGAAGCAAATTGGGAAGATTAAAAAGCTTGAAAGGTGGGTACCTCACGAATTGACTGAAGCAAACCGGCAAACGCGCGTCGACTGCTGCGTTACATTACTAAACCGGCACAATAATGAAGGTATTTTAAACCGAATCATTACCTGTGATAAAAAATGGGTTCTTTACGATAATCGGAAGCGCTCAGCGCAATGGTTGGATCCTGGCCAGCCAGCCAAATCCTGCCCCAAGCGAAAATTAACCCCAAAAAAGTTACTTGTAAGCGTTTGGTGGACTAGTGCCGGTATTGTTCATTACAGTTTTCTCAAATCTGGCCAGACTATTACGGCTGATGTCTATTGTCAGCAATTGCAAACCATGATGGAAAAGCTAGCGGCTAAACAACCTAGGCTGGTCAATCGCTCCACGCCACTGCTGCTTCACGACAACGCTAGACCACACACTGCGCAACAGACGGCTACTAAATTAGAAGAGCTTCAATTGGAAAGTCTAAGACATCCTCCGTACTCCCCGGACCTTGCTCCAACAGATTACCATTTTTTTCGAAATTTGTATAACTTCTTGCAAGGGAAAAAATTCAACTCCGATGGGGCAGTCCAAATCGCCTTCAAAGATTTTATTGATTCCCGTCCGACTGGTTTTTTTAGTAAAGGGATCAATGAACTACCTATAAGATGGCAAAAGTGCATAGAAAATAATGGTTCATACTTTGATTAATTAAATATATTATATTAAAAAATATTCGACTTTTTGTTCCTCCCATACAAAACGCCAATTTCATATGTAAGGACCTAATATATATAATAATGCCTTCTACCTAAAATAATCGATTTATTTATCTCCGATAAACAACTAAAATCATTCATAATTTAGTCGTACTAAAAAACAAAACTGTGACTTATTTGACACAAGAGGTTGAATAAAATTGCTCGGGCATTTAAAAAAAAGAACACATGCATATTTATACAAAATCTTATTTGTTTTACAAGATCGTAAGGCCCGAGTGATATTTATGAATTTTATTCACACGGTTGGCATCGTAAGTTGGTTGGCAAACTGAGTTTCAAAATTAAGATTACAAATGCAATTATTACTGTTATGGATCAGTGTTCTCTTCAGTGTTAGGCACGAGCACAGCTGAACATGCTTCACCAAACAAGGGGTTCGCAATAATCACCACGCTTGGCAGGCGCGTGTGTAATCGCAGTGTAGGTGTTAAATTGCATCTTTTATTATAATTTAATCAATGACATTTGAATTTTGACGTTTTAAATCGTAAAATATTCACGTGCCTGTACACGGGTGAGATAGGCAGCTCTACTGTTCTTTTCCACCAATGTATTTATGTACCATGTCTGGTTTGAATAAATGTATTACTGACTAGCTGTACCCGCGACTTCGTTCGCGATTGCCATACCTGCCGGCAAATTAGGTATTCACATTTGACCACAGTTTCTCTAATATTAAGAAACGGTGCGCAAAATAAAACTTCAATGTGCAGAATTGGACCTGTTACACAATCTAGGTACCTAATTAAAGGTACCTATTTCCTATATTTATGTACCTAGATTGTGATCTATTAGATCTAATTACGTAGCAATAAGATTCTCTTTCGTGCGTTTTCCGTTTTGTGATTATTTTACGTAGTAGGTACTTACCAAGTTGCCTTTCTCTGGGCTCTGGTAGATTCCCTTGGAACGAAATCCACGGGCTGAGTTAATAGGGTAAATTTTTACGTCGCTACCGCCAATGCAGTGTTAAGCCAATTGTGGCTTATTTAATTTAATTTAATATTTTTTGTCACCTGTTTCGGTATGTTACTGTTAAATATACCTACATATTTTTTGGTATTATGATAAAGTGTGAATTAGGCAATATTATCTACCAGTGTTTAGCTACTTTTAAAAACCCAAGTTGCTAAGCCATTTACGACACTCCCGAACCATAAGTGCCATAACGCAAGGGTTTACAATGTACCTTAAGCCTGGTGGTAGGTAGGTACATATATATGGAAACTTAAATAAACAGTGCATCATAAATATCTTGACACTGTTAATACCGAGTCATACGGCTGAAAAGAGAGTAATTTTACAAAACTCGAAAACCAATGAGATTTTTACTATAGAGGTAACTCGGGTATACCTCAGAACAGTTAGATTATATATATATATATATATACTGTACACGGTTCTAGAATGTAAGACCTTTTTTGTAAACAAAGGTTTCATGTTTGAAAACTTGATAAAAACTGATAACAATAACAGAAAACAACAAGATAAGTGGAATAGGAAGGTAACCAGTAAAAACAAAAACTTCAACAATGCATAATAGCACACGCACAGTAAAAGGTGCAAGTTCGAGTTCGAAAACGGACTAGAGATAAACGAAATGATGAATGAAAGCGTACCAAATAGTATGCGAACCTTTGTGGTATGCAAAACTACTGAATGGATCGAGCTGAAATTTTGCATACATAATATGTGGACCTAGAATAACATTATGGGCTACCTATTATTTCAAAAAACGCGTGCGTAGCCGCAGTGAGAAGCTAGTCTTTAATATGTTAACATCTGCGTTTATTTTGATGTTATTTTTTGCCGTTGCAGCCTTATTTAGCGTATGCATTCCAATATTATTTATTTACGTATCCGTAGAGACAGATTTCAATTATACGATTTTGTATGTATCCTTTATTTTAAAGGACTAAAAAAACGAAAGTTTATTGTGGATATGAAGCTAAACTTAATTTAATATTGCCACTTATTTCTATACCTGGCCTCACACGCTTTTTTCGGGATAAAAAGTAGCATTTGTGTTTCGGGTACTAGATTAATGACTTTTATACTAAATAAAATACATTAGATAGATAAGTAAATATTTTTTATTTTGTATAAATATTTATAATCTTTCGTTTAGGTAAGTATCTCATATTGTAGTCTCGCGTAGTCTAGCGGTCGCGTGTTTTTGCAAGCACTTGTTCACTATAAATAGTTCAGCGCACTTAAAATGTCTTCGTCTAGAATGGCCGACGTGACCGAAATTCGGCCAGGACTTCTTGACTTGACTTCTTTGTATTTGGCAATATGTATTCGGCCAGGAGGACATCATTGTGGCGGCGGCCACAGTGGATTGTCATGTCATTTTGTCATTTTCTTACATCAATATGTCAAGGACAATTCCTTGTCATTGTCATATTAATTTCTGACATACCTGTCATTTTCTGACATATCCGATATTTTTCTAAATTTACTTAATTTATTCCCAATGAAATGCTGTGTGGTGCCGGTTTAGAATTTCCACCACCCCAACTCTTCCCGCGGGTGTCGTAAGAGGCGACTAAGGGATATCCACCTGGGGCGGGCACCAGCACCTCCTGCAGAACAATTCTACCACCGAACTGCGATCCCCAACCCGCATGCCCAGCGTGGGGGTTATGGGGATTACCTCCATGAGATAAATGCCAGTAAAGCGCTTATCAGGGGGAGGCCTGCGTCCAGCAGTGGACCAATATAGGCTGTTGAAGTGAGGTGAGGAGGTAAAGCATTGTAGTTACTAAAGTTTGTATACCATGTTGATGTTCTGAGTTGAGCAATGGGAACAAAATAAGGAAGGGTCCCACGCTCAATTTGCTTTACTGAGTTGAGCAACAGGGAACTCGCGTATACGCAGACAGATAAGTAAGTTTAAGTATATAAAGATTTAATTTTATTACCTGAGCAATTTAACTACTTATAACTAAACATTATTCTTAATAATTAAATAATTATATATGGTATTGATATGGATCAGTTGAGCTACCTGTAGATTGTTTGCAACAGTCTGCAGTTAGCTTAATTGTTTCAATTGTAAATACTAGTTCTAATTTGTTTTTATTATTGAATTGTAATTTTCTTTGTCAATAAAGAGATTATATAATAATTATACATAATAATAACTAATTAATTATTTTATTATTATTATTTCTCTAATTTTTTTTTTTCGATTGCTGCGTTGATATATGAATAACAAAGGCTATTTAATTCTTATACGGCTTGAGCAGACGCGAACAGAATCAAGTGGTAAAGAAATATAACATTTCTTGATATTTTGTTAAATGGCATTTACTAAAAAAGCGAATCCACGAAAAGGAATGCGAAAATTGGAAAAGCCGTGTCCATCCTAACCTTTACCACCAAATGTCACAGAACAAGAAACACTTCTATCTCAACGAAACAGAGTGCATTTTTGATTGCAAAAGCGAATGCGAATAAAAAAGACGAAAAATTATTAAATCGAAGTGCTTTTTAAGATATCCGAGGTTGTAAAAAGTTATGTAGCTCTGGGTATAATCCTCGCGCGATCAGTATGGGATGCAACCTTGGCATAATTAATATTTTGCGTCACATCACGTCACACTAATAATTATACCTAAATGCGCAAGTTTGGATGGATGGATGTATGCTTCTTCACGCTAAAACTTCTGAACGTATCGGGCTAAACTTTGAAACTTTTGATCCCATAAATCAGTTCCATAGAAAAATAGCCTATGAACTTTTTCAGAAAAACAAGGCGTGCGAAGCCGCGGGCGGAAACTTGTGATATTATAATGTATATGCGAAGGTTTTTATGGATGTTGTTATTCTTCACGCCAAAACGACTGAATTTTTGCATAGATGTACTTAGGTCTAGATAACATATAGGCTATTTTTTATCCCTTTCTTTTCTTAGGCACTACCGCTTGGCACTACTAGTAGCGTGAAGGGAAATTTTACTTCCTCGTGACACTACTGGTGGTGCTACGGGTAAAGTACATACATTTTGCAGTGACACTGCACTGTTGCCAATAGATTCACGGGAATCTTATACTAATGTACAAATATACGTAAAAGCACACGAGTAAAAAGAAAAAATTTACATTTAAATCGTAAAAAAATTGTAGATTAAAAATTTATATCCTCGGAGTCAGAATCACCTCTTTCGGCTTAGTACACATGTTTCATGCCATCCTGTATAAATCAGTTTCCATGGTGTAGAAATAACCATTAAACCTTAACATAGAAATAATGCGTGTAAAGCCGGGGGCAGAAACTAGTTATTCATACAATCCGCGCCTTGTCAAAATTAACCATGAACCATAGAACCATGTCAAATTATAGTCCGAACGCTTTTGTTTTAGTTTTAAATGATTCAATCCCATTCTGATCGCGCGTATCATAAGTATCAGTAGGCCAGCAAGCACATGTTTGTTGCCCGTGGTCCTACCGCGAAATCCTACTAGTACAATGAAATTTCTTTTACCAGTAGTTCTAGGTACTAGTACAGAAAATCTCTAGAAAATTATCAAATAAAATAGAGATAGAAAACACCCTGAACAAATATCTGCAGAGCGTACAAATATTTGTCTCAAGACGGGAATCAAACCCGCAACCTCTTACGTCGCAGGCGAACCCTCAACCGCCGCGCCACATCGGTCGTCAAATGCAAAGGAATAGAAAAGAGAAAAATTACGTCACATCGATAAGGAATGCGTAAAATATTCGAAATGAATTCCTTAAACTTCAAGCATTTACGCAATGTATTATCAAGAAGCCGTTTTGGTCTATTCTACATTCTACCATACACAACAATCCCTGTGTTAAATTTCGCTCATTAATGCAATACCGCTATTGCAATTATGTACACATGAGCGAAACTTAACACAGGGATCCACACATCACAAAAACGCGCATTCAAATATGGGATTAAACATCTGACGCTCGCCGCACGGAGCTCAACCGCTCTAGCCAGCACATATCTCCCCTTCCACCAAAGCGGAGATGTGCGAAGATGTCCGAAGCGGAGGCAATACACACCCGTCAAAATTTTAACAAGCTTTTACGGTTCATGATATACAGCCCGCTGACGGACGGACTGACGGACAGTCGGACATACGGACTGACGGACAGACTGTGGAGGCTTAGTTATAGGGTCCCGTTTTCACCCTTAAGGTACGGAACTCTAAAAATGAGGGTAGATCGGTATGTCTGCCAATAATAACTCATTCGCAGTACTTCCAGTTGTTCCGTGTCATGGCGCATGAAACTGTGCCGAGATATTGGAAAATTCAAAACTCAAATCATGGAATATATATATTTTTAAATATCCCGTTGTAAAAGACTCTGGAGAGTTATGTTCGAGAGAATGTAGTATATTATATATGAAGCAGTAAGAATTTAAGAAATTAAAATATCGAGGCATTAATAGGTAATATTTATTAAACAGCTGGATTATCTTTCATATAATCCTCATGAATAACAAAAAGTCTTCTCACTGTGTTCGTTACATCCACGTTACAAGCTAAAAGCTTCTCGTAGTATATAAGATACCACAGAAAGTGTATACTGTATATTTGACGATTGTGCGTGTCATGAGCTTGCCAATTCCGTATCCAGGTTTCCAAAGTTAACCAGTAGCCATCCATCCTCATGATGTTTAGGTTCACAAGGGCAGTGTAAAGCGCTACCTGGTAACTGGGTAGTAAACCATATTTCTTACGAAATATCGCTGTTGCTTCTATTCTTTCCCTGTAAAAGTTGAAATGCTTTCTAAGGCGTCCTAATTGGCGTCGATCGTACGAGCGAACGATGCGATTTCGTCGCACGACGCGATTAAACATACACATTTATTTATAGTGTCCTTGAAGCTTGCAAGTCATCGCGCGAGCACTGGAAATGCTTAATAACGATCGTACCAGGGGTTTGATCGTGCGATCGCGCAATCAAAGCTATAAATCTCTTTTGAATGTCCTGGTTGGTTACGCGTCATCGCGCGGGCATTGACATAGATACTGACTGAGATCTGACATCTGGCATCGCGTGATGCCCATCGAGCGAAAGGCATCACACATTCTAGGACACCTGTTTGACCATCGCACGATAATTTTCATCGCGCGACGCAATCACATCGTTAAGTCGTACGATCATTAGCCAAATAGGACAACGCCTGAGCCTAGGGCCAAATTCTGTTAACCAATCTCATCTCATTGATTTATTTGCCGTAGGAGCACAAGGCACACTTGGTTACGTCGGTTTACATTTCACTTTAGACGAAGATATTAGGGGTTAAAGTATGAAATTGCTGATTTGTACTGAAAAATTTAAATAATTTTTTAATTTAACATATTTATTTAATCAAATAATTACCATTATTATCTATACATTGCTGCCATCTAATAGGAAGGTCATTTATGCCTTTGCTTGGTTCGACAAACTGAGTGAAAGCAATTTGTATTGCCTTCTAGGAAGAAAACTTTTTATAGTCAAAGTCAAAAACTCTTTATTTCCATAAATACAATAAATGTATACTTAGAAAAGGTCAAATTCTTAATAATTAAACACTGACACGGAAATAAAGTGATATTTTTGATTTCAGTCGCTTCGGTATGTAGACTAAAGTAAAGAAGCGACGAAGAAACCTTTAGCCTGTTAGTTAGTTGTTATTTTTCGAGTTGGAGCAAATTCCGTCCCACGCTTTTTTATCCTCTAGATAATCTGATATTTTATAGTAGGCCACAGGACACAGGAAGGTTTTGACAATTTGTTTGAATTTATTTACTGATAATTTTTGCAACTCTATCACGTAGAAAATGGTCTAGATCACGAAAAAAATGGTAGGCCGTTGAGCAAGGTCTGGCAAATACGGAGGGTGACGAATGGTTTCTGTTTGCAGTTCCTGTAGAGTTAAAACGGTTTCTCGTGCTGTATGAGGTCTCGCGTTATCATGTAGCAATAATGGTGAAGATCGATTCATGAGTCGGGGCTGTCTCACTGCTAGCTTTGCTATCATTGTTCGGAGTTCTGCACAGTAGACATCTGCCGTTATTGCTTGACCAGATCGGAGAAAGCTATAGTGAATAACACCATGCTGAGACCACCAAACAGTTACCATTACCTTTTTATTGGTAAGCTTAGCTTTAGGTTTGACCTGCGGTCAGCCGTTGCATTTTTCGCTTACGGCTATCGTAAAGAATCCACTTTTCATCACATGTCACAATTCGATTCAATATTCCTTCATTTCTGTATCGATTCAACAAGGCAACACAAGTTTCAACACGCGTTTCCTTCTGCAGATCAGTCAAATCATGAGGCACCCATTTTTCATATTTTTTTATTTTATTGATTTGACGTAAATGAGTCAATACTGTTGGTAAGGTAACGTTAAACCATGCCGCTAATTCCTGGGTAGTTTGGCTCGAATCGGCTTCCACGATCTCTTTCAATTCATTGTTATTCACCGCGGTCATCCACGTGGTTCGTTCTTCAAATCAAAGTTTCCATCACGAAAGCGTTTAAACCAAAATCGCACGGTGCGATCATTAGCAGTCCCCTTTCTAAACGCAACATTGATATTGCAAGCGGTTTCTGCCGCGTTAATTCCGCGTCGGAACTCGTATTCAAAAACTCGAATTTTCACTCGAATTTTCGAAGTATCCATCTTTCTTGTCTAGCTGAATAAAAAAAACCACTGAAAGTCGATAATCGATTGTTGCACATATTTTAAAAGAAGGACCTTGTAGGTACCATGTGAAAAAAGTTTCGCTCAAAAATCTAAAACCATGAAGGTTCTATGTCAGTTCGAAGTACCTATTACAATAAAACGGCAATTTCATACATTAACCCCTATTATAAACCTGTGTGCAAAAAATTCGCACTTTTGCAACATTTTCACTTTGAGCTCAATTTTTTTAGATTTTATCATTGCTACAAAAATGTATCTACCACGAAATTAAAATGCACACGTAGGCTTTAGAGTGACAATTATGGAGTGGCCATACAATACAATACCAACATTACAACAGCATACCCCAAAATCGCTCGTTCCAGGTAGACCGATGGCATTACTTGTAGCATGTATAAACGGGTGCATTTTGAGGGTGATGGCCTCATTCGCACATCAACTTTTACCTTAATAGTTCTCTACCGATTAAGTCTTAAACCATATCAAAAAAATTACCTACCATGCCAGAAGTAGCCGCTCAAGTGGTTGCACTACTTGAAGCAGGGAAGAACCAAACTAAAGTGGCAAGACTACTGAACCTAAACAAGTTCTCTGTCCGTCGAGTATGGCAGAGGTATCAAGAGACTAGCGGCTTCAAACGGCGCCAAGGATCTGGCCGACCCCGTGCCACAACACGGCGTGACGACCGTTTCGTTGTGACGACTGCATTGCGCAATCGTCGTTTGAACGCAGTTCAATTGGGACAGCACCTCCAAGAAGCGCAAGAAGTCGAAGTCAGCCGGTGGACAGTTAGAAGACGAGCTTGAGAAGGGAATCTGACTGCGCACTAACCAGCAAATGGACCGAAACTGACCCCAGCCCACCGACAAGCCCGTCTTCAGTTCGCTCGAGAGCATTTGGAATGGACTGAAGATCAATGGAGCGCAGAGTCTGACGAGTGCAGGATGTGCCTACATGGCAACGATGGAAGAGGAAGAGTCTACCGAAGGCCAGGAGAGCGATTTCAACAATGCTGCATTGAAGAACGAGTCTCATACGGCGGTGGATCATGCATATTCTGGGGAGGCATATCACTGGATCTGATCTTGATACTGATGTTGTCTTCATCACCGGAGTGAATCTTGGCCACCGATCAAGAGGACCCACATCTCATGCTCGAGGACTACGTTGTACCTTTACGTGCGGGATACATCGGAGAAAACTTCATCTTCATGCAAGACCGCATCCTGCTAGCATTGTGATGTAGTACATTGAAGAGGTTGCTGTGCCCGTTATGGAGTGGCCAGCTCTCAGCCCGGACCTTAATCCGATCGAACATTTATGGGGCAAGCTAAAAAGAAGAGTCCGGGCCCGAGACACTGCTCCATCGCTTCACTATGGCAATGTTATCGTCGAGTCACGTCAAATTCGGTGTATTACAGTACCAACATTGGCCGAAACGAAAGACGCTAGCCAATGCGTCTTGAAGACTTGTGGTAATTTTAAGCTGTCGTAAAATGTGTTATTTTACGCAGTTCTTTATAGGGCCTATAAAGGGCCCCAAGTAAGAGCTGGTGATTTGCGAGCGATTTCAAGGCGAGTGGACAGTGAGCTCGCTGCTGGTGGCTGGTAGAATGGACAGAAATGTTACAACAAAATATAAACAATATTATTTTTGTATTTTCTACCTTCTCTGTTTAGATATGTGCAGCTCACTCCACTTGCCATTATTTTGGCTTTCTAAGTTCTTTTCCGACCAGCGTAGCGCCCAAAACATACTGCTTCTTATAGCGGCGAGCAGAGCAAGCCGAGAACCTCTGGGAACCGTAGGAGGAAGACTTCTGTAGTTGTTATGACAAATGTAAATAAATCGTCACAGCATGTTAGAACCGCAAACATTTATTGTAAGTGTTTAATATGTTTTTTACGGCGATTGGGAAAAATAACGTTGCAATTGAGAGCTGGAGTTCAGCCCTTGGCAGTTCGGGATAAAAACAAGCCTGATGTTAATTCAGGCCTGAAACTAATGAGAATATAATTAATTAAACAACCTTAATTGTACATATTGTTTTGGATACAAGATAAATAGTAAAATAATAATAAAGAATAAAAAAAATTGAACTCTGTGTAAAATTTCAGTCGTTTTTGCTTGAAGAGTTAACAAACACCTAATATTAATTATCTAGGTTATTTTTATCTTATTTTGATTAATAATGTTTGACGAATTTTGTATTTTAATATCATGAAATTGTAATCACTTTGACTCGCACTTTGAGAAAATATTTTTATTGGTACCTACTCGTATACTTATATTTTGTACTTTATTGGTACAATTTTTGTAAAATTGTACCAATAAAGTACAAAATATAAGTAAAATCTCTGTAAAAATAGAGTACATGTAGTACTCTATTTTACAGAGATTTTATTATTTAACATTTGATGAATAAATAAATAAAATAAATAATGTGTAAAATTTTTTTTTTCTGAGTTGTCCAAGAGTCCACTGTCTAAACAGGCTAA
This sequence comes from Eupithecia inturbata, assembly GCA_963662085.1. Taxonomy (NCBI): domain Eukaryota; kingdom Metazoa; phylum Arthropoda; class Insecta; order Lepidoptera; family Geometridae; genus Eupithecia; species Eupithecia inturbata. Next base: position 2,129,430 of record OY759206.1, on the reverse strand, counting down.
ATAAAGGAAATGAAGCACTAGGTATGAGTTTTAATTTATAAGAAACCGGTTGGTACCTTGTAATACTTACTTAGTAGAATAAAGAGATTGCTTCATCTGCCTGAGAGCCATGTTCGCAACAACGTCTAGCTGCTGATAACCAAAATGATTCTTCAATCCCGATCGTCGTCTATAATCAATCTGTAATAGAATTTTAAATATGCGTAAGCGTCCGAACGAAGGTTCGTTTGCTGTTTTAGTTTCGGCCGCGCCGGTCCGACTATGACTGAGGTGGATAGACCTAATTAGGTCTATCCACCAATACACTAATTGCACCTAATTTGAGTGGAACGTCAAATTAGGTGCAATTGCACCTAATTTGACGTTCCACTTTCGAGAGGCTGGATCTTGTGGGGAAATTCAATCGATGTACAAAAGGCGTTTGTAATTCAAAACAAGTGCGTGCGGGCCATCTGTGGCGCTTGGAATACGGATAGCTGCAAGCCCCTATTTAAGAAATATAACATACTTCCATTGCCCTGCATGTACCTAAGAGATGTTTGCTTGTTTGTGAAACAATATCCTCACTACTATAAGACTCATGGAGATGTGATGGAGAGACACACGCGACATAAAGATAGGCTCCATGTCCCGAAATGCAGAACAGATTATGCCAAAAGTAATGCATATCATCAGGCAATTCGAATCTATAATAAGTTACCCTGTGAATTTAAAGAAATGTCATCCAATTTATTTAAAATTAAACTTAAAAGGTGGTTGTTGTATAAATGTTTTAAGACATGAAGGAATATTTTAATTACAAGACGTTTTAATTATGTAACAAATTTTTGTCATTTTTGATTTTATTTTATCTGTTTTATTTTTTGTACTATGACACTATTTACTAGGGGTTTTAATTACAATAACAGAATAAAACAATTACAACTAGTATATACACTTATATCTATTTCTTAAAAATCTAAGCCGTCAGCAGAAAGCAGAGTGCCCAGAATGCTGGCAGCATTGCCACGTTGAATGGCAATTCGTTGACCGAAATAGTAGCCAGCATTCCGATCACCTGTCGACTCTATAAGAAGTTTATTTTTTGTAATAACTGACATAACCTTTAAACCTAACATAATAATAATTTGTACAAATTTTTCACGCCTTGACGAGGTAGAATGTACTGGAGCTATTACTTTACTATTAAGACCTATTGTACCGACATTCCTGCAAATAAATGATCTATGATTTATGGTACCTCATCTCCCCTCTTTCTTAGATCAATGGCGACGCCAACATTCTTAATTCTTAAGTATAATGTTTAAACCTTTATTTTGTCTATCAGTTGCTTCTGTTCTGGCGTGTCTTTGGGGAACATCTCCCACATCATTGAGTCATCGGCTGAAGCTTCGTCGCGGTGGTCGTGCCAAGCTTTTTCTACGATTTTTTTGATGCCAGATGGGTCTAGGACGGTTGTGTCTAGGCCCATGTTTGGGTTGAAAGCACCTAGAAAAATATAAAATATAGCTCAATTGTTAAAATTTTTCATAACACAGAAAATTACAATAACAGAATAAAACAATTACAACTAGTATTTCCACTTAAGTACTATTTGGAGTCGATGGATGGAGGCCGTAAGTTATTTTTTTTTTTAAATCGTTCAGTTTATAAATAATATAAGTAATAAGTGCGAGCTTTGACAAATTAAGAGCAAAAAGGCAAAAATAAACATGTTTTTTGTATGGGAGCCCCCTTTAATTTCGATATTTATTTTATTTTTATTATTGTCTACCTCTTACGGTTCATGAGATAGAGCCCTGTGACAGACGGACGCACGGACAGCGGAGGCTTAGTAACCGGGTTCCGTTTTCACCCTTCGGGTACGGAACCCTAAAAAATAAAATATTATCCAATAGCTTCTACCCGCGGCTTCGCTCGCGAATTTTCGGTATAATTAGTAGACTATTATCTAAGTTAGGCTATATTCAAATTTCACCTTGATCTGTTCAGTCGTTTTGGAGATCTTAGGTAACACAATAAAATTCACAAACTTTCGGCCTAATAATATCAGTAGGCTATCCTACTGATATTATTAGGCCGAAAGTTTGACAGATCACAGATACTCGCAGGGACGCGGAACGTGCACGACTCGGACATCACACCCTGAAGGAGGTCCATTGGTGTTCTTCCAACAAAAACTAGATTCGTTGTTAACCCGCTTACAAAACAATACAAAATATGTACTTTATTCTACACCAACAAAAATACAATACAATAGTACGTTATGGTACAAGTGTGCAATGTTGGTGATTACCGCTGAGGCGCCATTAGAGCCGAGGACGGTAATCATCAATACACACGTGTTTCATACGACGTTTTTCAACACACTTGTGAAGAAAATAATACAGAAAATCATTTTATTCAGTAGATAATAGATATTTTTCCTTGGGAGTTTTCGGGTAGTAAATCTTTCATAACGTTAAGGGCTACACATCTTATATCGGGCAGCGTACAACATAAATAATTTTCTTCATAATTAGTACTTGTAGACATTTTACGACCGATGTGACGACCGATGTGGCGCGGCGGGCGAAGGTCCGCCTGCGACGCAGAAGGTTGCGGGTTCGATTCCCGCCTTGGGACAAATGTTTGTACGATCTGCAAATATTTGTTCCGGGTGTTCTGGGTATTTTCTATATATAATAAAAAAAAATACCTATCTATGTATGTATTGTATTAAGTTTATCAGTCATCTAGTACCCATAACACAAGCTCTGCTTACTTTGGGGCTAGATGATGCTGTGTGGATTGTCCAGTATTATTTATTTATTTATTTTAATGAATAGATAACTGTAATTTCAACAGTAAAAACGAGTAGTGAAAAAATTTTCGCAATGGCGCGAAAAATTAATCAGTTTTCCTATGCGCGCGCATCTTACGATGGCGATCGGCCATAGACTAAAAGAATGAGGTTTATTTTTTTTTGGCTTTTCGCGGATAGCGTTTTAGAGCAATGAAAATGTCACAGTTTGATTATGGGTGTCATTCTGTGCCTAATTGCAGTGACCATAGAGCCACTTTATGAGCAAGTGTGTTGAAAAAGACATTACCTCCATAAGGCACAAGTACAATGCTTAGATAATTTAATTACAATAACAGAATAAAACAATTACAACTAGTATATACACTTAATATCTATTTATTAAAAATCTAAGTCGTCACCAGAAGGCAGAGTGCCCAGAATGCTGGCAGCATTGCCACGTTGAATGGCAATGCTCATTCGTTGACCGAAATAGAAGCCAGCATTCCGATCACCTGTCGACTCTACAAGAAGTTTGGTAATATCTTTATAAATGGCTCCAGGTCCCCAAGGACCAAGGGTTTCAACCCCAAACGGCTCAAATAGGTAACCTCGGTCAAGATTAGCGTATTTTCGCCGTTTGAGGGACTCCGCTGATGTTGCTGCGGAGCCGGCCCTTACCGATGTCCCTGCAAGATGTGAAGGCGCTAGGGTAATGCTTAGATTAATTATGAACTGTACCTACGTTACCATTGCCGTTAAGAATGAAGTCGATGATAGAACCAGGCTCTGTAGCATTGAATCCTGGGATATGCATGCTGAGGATTTTATGCAACTCGTCAGCATGAGGAACTGGTTTACCATTTTCTAAGGCGTTACTAGGTACTGAGTCTGTGACTGAAATGACAGGCACATTCAAAACTCAAAGTACAGGACTCTTGGACACGTGAGATATTTCAAATTTGGTAGGTACGTAATGAAACATAATTAATGATTATTTATCGGGGTTTATCGCGAATTTTATGTTATTACCGGCCCGTGATCAAGATCGCTGTAACACGATGGAAACGTAGGGGAAATAATAACATAAAGTACGCGATAAAGATAATAAATATTCTATGTTAACAAATTACGAAAGTTTAAATAGTTACCTAAGTAAAACTAACTAGGAAATAAAGTGATCAATTTGATTTTTGGTTCACCTCGATAGTTTTAAGGTAAAGTAGGTAAAGAATTAAAAAAGAAACTTTACCTTTGTTAAGTTTTTTTTTAAAACAGCAATGGCCTTTATTTACAAAGAAAATTACAATAGAATAGATAGATAATTCTTTATTGTACCACACAAAGACAGAAAACAATACAGAAATAGATGCTAAGAGTAGACGAAGTACAAAGGCGGCCTTATCGCTATGAGCGATCTCTTCCAGGCAACCTTGGGATGGACTGGACATGAAATAATAAAAACAAATTAGAACTAGTAGTTACAATTGAAACAATTAAGCTAATTGCATACTGTAGCAAAAAATCTACAGGTAGCTCAACTGATCCATATGAATACCAGTCGGAAGCGTTCCCAAGACGCTGGCTGCATTGCCCCGCTGTGTGGCAATGCTGATGCGCTGCGCCAGATACCCGCCCGCTCTCGGGTCACGCGTCGCTTCGACCCACAGAAATCTGAATAATCCTACTTATCGAATTAGATTCAATAATTATACGATAACTACTTATTTCCAAAGAGGTTTATTAATAAAAAGCTAATGTAGCTGGCAGATTAATTTGGTAGTATCAATATCAGTTATTTGATAGTTCTTTTTTAGTTAATATAAAGCTAAATTAGTCTGATTTATCTTTAATAATTATTTAGATTTCTGTGCTTCGACCAGACGCTCAGAAAAACCTGTTACGGTGTTCGGATTCATGTTGGAGCAAAATTCGTCCCAAGCTTTTTTATCCACTAGCTAGTGGATAAAAAAGCTTGCTAGCTAGCAAGCCTTTTTATTTGTAAAAAGGCTTGCTAGCTAGCAAGCTTGGGCAGCATTTGAGACGTGTTGCTCGCGTCGTCAACATCAGAGGAAGAGCAGCAGCTTCTTTCTGTGTAGGTATTTATAGCACCTTCACTGCGATCTCCGATCCGCGTGCCAAGCGTGGTGATTATAGCAAAACCTTTGTTTGGGGGAGGCGTGTTCAACAGTGGTATGTGTCCTGAGAGATATACTAAGGTATTGATAATATCGGACTTACTTGATATAAATAATATCAATATTAACATTTTCCTATTGGTTGTAAGAAAAAAACACCTAAATAAAGCTAAATCGTTTATTAAAATAGCATTATTAGAAATTAAAATCCAATTTAACGCTGCTGGTGCGTAAATAATAGCGCAATAAAAATATTTAATTTTCAAATTCATAGGAAAATCTCAACTAATAAAAAGAGATACCTATTTGATGACCAATGTGGCTTGATGGCCACGTAGGAGCTTGTGGGTTCGATTCCCGCCTCGGGACAAATGCTTGTACAATCTGCAAATATTTGTTCCGGGTGTTCTGGGTTTTCTATGTATAATAAAAAATACCTATCTACGTAATGTGTTGTATTAAGTACTAGCTGTTACCCGCTACTTCGTTAGCATGTGGATTCTACTTTAAGGAATTTTGAATATCAAGTTATCTATAATCTAAACTTCATATATCTTACGTAGGCCAGTTAAAAAAGTTAAATCAGACACATAAACAAAAACCAGTTACTTAATTTTATGTACATAAGTAAAAGTAATTACAGGCCGTTTAAAAGATACATGTAGGAAGAATATGCAACAGGATTTTTGAATAGTTAATGTACATGTAACGGGTACCAGTTTTGTATTTCTTTTTTGAGGGGACTCCGCCCGCGCAACCCCCGTTTTTAGGGTTCCGTACCCGAAGGGTGAAAACGGAACCCTATTACTAAGTCTCCGCTGTCCGTCTGTCCGTCCGTCTGACACGTGGCTATATCTCATGAATTTTCAGATAATGTGTATTTATTTTGCCGCAATAACAAAAAAAAAAACTAAAATAAATATAAAAATTAAAGGGGCTCCCATACAACAAACGTGATTTCTTTGGCTATGTTTGCTCTTAATTTGTCAAGACTGTATCTCTTGAAGTACAATAGGTAGACCCATGAAACTAGCTATAATTAAGTAACATTTAACTGTTAAAATTCAAAATACTAAAAATAAAATAAAGTTAAAAATTTAAAGGGGTCCCCGAACCAGTGAAAGTTTGATGTTCTTTGAAAAAGTTGCCTGATTTTTACGGTACGGAACTCTTCGTGTGCGAGTGACTCGCACTTGGTGGTTTATTGTTAGGTACTTTCTATTCTTGTGTAACGGCTTGTATTTCCAGTCCAGCATAATTATTAAAATATTTTTTTTAATAATATCACACTACTTATCACAATACATTACACTAATATTATGCCTAAATATGAAAGTTTGTATGAATGTTTGCTACTTATTCACGCAAAAACCACTGAAAGGCTCGAGCTGAATTTTTGCACACACCTATGCAAAATTTCCAATCAAAAATCAAATCAATCTCAAAATTTCAGCTCGGATCGAGCTGAAATTTTGACTATGTATTAAAATATTATAAATATTATATTAAATTTTGTCTATATATTATTCCGGTCTTAACCTGGAATAACACGAACCTAGGCTACTTTTTATCCCATAAATCAGTTCCTACGGATGGGATATTAACCTCTAAACGTTTCCGTAGAAACTATGCGTGCGAAGCTGCGGGCAGAAACTAGTTACGGGAATCGAATCCGCAACCTCTTGCGTCGCAGGCGGACCTTCGCCCGCCACGTCACATCGGTCGTCGAATAATAAATCAAATAAAATAAAAATGTTTTTTTTAGACAGCCATGGGTCCATAGATCTACGAGTTACAGATTTACTGATAAAATATATAAAATAAAAATAGAAAATAGCATAACAACTACCAGACACTGTGTACAGAAGATCAAAAAGCCGAGGTGAATCAATCAAGGAAATAGGTTTCTTCATTGACCACAAAGTCAAAGTCAAAGTTAAAAACTCTTTATTTCCATAAATACAATAAATGTACACTTAGAAAAGGTCAAATTCTTAATAATTAAACACTGACACGAAACCCCTCCTAACCCCACCCTCCTAATAAAGAAGATTAACATTTATTATGAGTATTGTAAGTAGATAGGTAGTAATAATAGCCGTGGCGTGCGCGGCGTAAGAATCGACCCCTCTTACAACGCAGCCCGTGATTGTCCTAAGAGTCGACTAGGGCAATCTACCAGAGGAGGAGCAGTAGCTTCCTTCTATGTATTTTTAACACTACCAATCCGCCTGCCAAGCAAAAAAAAAATTAACAAAATTATTTATTAACCACAAAATTAACAATTAGGCATACATATTAAAAATTTTAAAACTAAAGAGTTAACTACATATAGTAAGTGTGTATGTCTATTGGATTGGTTACGGCCCCACACTAGGCTCATGGCCCGTGTCGTGGGTACCCGTGCACGAATAGTCAGAAGATTAACTGGTTCTAGGGTATCAAATACAACTTTACTGAGTAAAATTTCTGTAAATAGGTGCGAGGTAATTATGACAAAGTAATCCTTTTTCCTTTTTTGTATGCGAGGTGATTATGACAAAGTAATCCTTTTTCCTTTTTGTATGCGAGGTGATTATGACAAAGTAATCCTTTTTCCTTTTTGTAAGCGAGGTGATTATGACAAAGTAATCCTTTTTCCTTTTTGTAAGCGAGGTGATTATGACAAAGTAATCCTTTTTCCTTTATGTAAGCGAGGTGATTATGACAAAGTAATCCTTTTTGGGAAAGGCATTCAGCAGTGGAAGACATGTGTGCAGAGTAGGTAGTTACACTAGGATTAAAACAACTTGGCCGCAACCTGAAGTTGCGTCAGTGGCTGCGCAGTACTCGTTTATACGTAAGTTCGTGTATATTTTTATCTAGCAAAATAAGTTTTTATATTTTATGTATGTTAGTTTTAAGGTATATATATCTATGGACCGTAGAATAAGTTAATTAAGATCTATGTTCTAAGTTGTCTGAAATAAATGATTTATTATTATTCACATCATTTATTTCAAATCTCGTTTTAAAATACATTTTTTACTACCTATAGAAAATAAAATATTATAAAACTATTCTACAGTAAAAAATATATCAATACGGTGAATCACCGGCCGCGAAGCTAGCCTCAAGCGGCCAGTGACTAGGGCTGCAGAGAGAGGAACTTCCTGACGATGCGCGCCGAGTCCAGGAGTACCTACTGCCTTTTGGATCTGTCCCTTGATCCAACTTCCTAGCGAGAGTCTCTTGAGATGTTGATCGAGGCTCTTTGCTATTAAGCCGTTAACCGAAACGACTATCGGGACGACGACGGTCGCTGAATCAACATCCCACATACTGACAAATTCGTTGCTACATGCTGACAACCTCGATGTTATTATTATAAGGAAAAATGGTGGAACGCATGTGAAAACTTTGCTTAGAGCTAACTTCACTCCGGCCAAGTTGTTTTAATCGTGTTAGGTATTACAAAAATTAAAACTGTACATAAACAAAGCCATCGTGCGTGGATACCTACCTAAAGATCAGTATTGACTTACGCCCCTATTCATGATAGTCTGCTAACCTAGAGCGTTGCTATCTCTCACTCTGTCTTCTATTGACATAAGTCAGAGTGAGAACACTGCTTAGCAGCTGTTTTCAGTTAGCGGACCATTATGAATAAAGGAGTAAATCATTTAAAGGAATATTACACCAAAAAAGCAACGAGCGTTTTGCTGTAACATTATATCGAGCAAAGGCACGAGTGCTGGTGACAGACGGCGCGGCGGGGAGTCAGGTGCGTGGGCTGAGGGAAAGTGTACGCAAGGTAGAAATAAATGTTACAGGTAAATGCTCACTCGCCGTGAGCATTACGTCGAACACAGCGTCAAGCATTCGCAAGAACGTTACATTACATGGAAATCTCTGGGAAACTGAACATATGTCGGTATTGTACCATTCGTAAGAAAGATACATTACATTGATATGCTCTAGCAAATGCTCTAGCTAGTCTATACTCACCTGTATAGATACAGGCCACATAATATTCATGATAATTAGATAATAAGTTTGGATTTACTCTTAAAGACATTCGGTTCTCAATCCATATTAAAAACTGATTAAAACTTCGCAATCATTATACATAATCATTCAAAACCGTCATAAACGTAATTACTCACAATTGAACACGATAATAAAGTTTCATTCCGAAAAATCATTAATTTGGCCGCCATTTTGTGAACCCCGAAATTGGCAGCCATTTTGTTTTATTTTGTAATCTAATTATGACAATGAATCGGGATTTTGCGATAATGATTAATGATGTGGGGGATTGCGATGCGGGGTTTTGATGGATTTTTAAGGCTAGTCCACACTTGAGAGGGAAGGAAAAGAGAACTACCTACTTACTTTCGTTCATATATTATTTTACAAAATAAGTTAAGGGGCGAACCTAACGGGTTTGGTTGTGAAACTAGGCCTAGATCTCAGTGGATCACGGATCCCCGTGGTAAAAACTAGAATTACATAAAACTCTACATTTTTCCTTTAACTACTAATACCTATAGGCTGATGATCATTATGAGGTACCTACTTACCTACAGAAGTAGCTATTTTGTGGCTTAGGTAAAATTGGGGTCTTGCTTATGAAATCGTTAGTAGGATTGTTCTGCAAGAGGCGCTGTTGCCCCCCGTAGGATATCCCTTAGCCGCCTCTTACGACACCCGCGGAAAGAGTTGGGGTGGTGCGAATTCTAAACCGGCCAGTAGATTCCCTTAATTAGCTGTATTCACGGGCTGATTTGGTCGTTTATTCCCGACTTTTAAAGGGTCAGCAACGCGTACTGTAATGTCCCTGATGTTGCAGTCGTCTGTAGGCTGCAGTAAAGGCTTTCCATCCACCGCGTCGCTTGTCTGGCCGTACGGTTCATAGTAAAACAATGCTACTGAAAAAAATGCAGTGGAGAGTAATCCACTCGAGCTATGAATCAGAGTGGAATATACTTAAGCAGTGGAAAAGAATCTACCCGAGCTATGGATCAGAGTGGAATATATTTAAGCAGTGAAAACTAATCCACCCGAGCTATATGAATCAGAGTGGAATAGATTTAAGCTGTGGCAACTAATCCACCCGAGCTATGGATCAGAGGGGAATGGATCAGAGTGGAAAAAAAGACGAAGCTGATCCATTAATGGATTAGCAAAGTGGATCAGTGTGGAATAGGCCACTTTTCGTACCGTAAAACTTTAAAGAACAGAATAAATATCCAGAAAAAAATTATTTTTAGTTCATAAAACACCAAATGATATTTTATAAAATATTTGAGTGTTTGTATGACAACACCTTTACATCCCAGATGCGTGGTGACGTTGATTACTCGCCACATACCGGGCGGGTGTTGACCTATCCGAAATAACGCCTGAAATATTGGCAGGGAAAAATATAAAGCAAATAACTTTATTAACAAACAATATTACATTAAAATAATAGCAACAAATTAGAAGTAATATTTATAATTGCTAACTGCAGACTGTTGCAATCAATCTACAGGTAGCTCAACTGATCCATATCAATAGCAGTCGGAAGCGTCCCCAAGACGCTGGCTGCATTGCCCCGCTGTATGGCAATGCTGATGCGCTGCGCCAGATACTCACGCGGTCACGTGTAGCTTCGACCAGATGGGTCTCGCTACCCCTTGGACCTAGGGTCTTGACTCCAAGGGGAGCAAATGCGTAGGATCTGTCGAGACCTGCATATTTGCGCCTCTTGAGACCCTCGGCCAAACCTGCCGCCACACCAGCCCTCACGGATGCCCTCGGAAGATGAGAAGGCGCAAGTGTGTCGACGCATGTAGCGACAACTCCCATGGGACTAGTGTCTAGCAAATAACTAATATAAAAAGTTTTTTTACGTAAATAAGTAATTTGTAAGTGCATATTTTCCCTAGACTATTCCGGTCTCCCGGGATTACCTTATCTCCAAATACCGAGATAAAAAAGTGGGCTGCGATCGAATCCTCTATTCTTAATAGGTGTGAAAAGGTACTGTACGGCTGTATGCATAGATCTAAGTAAAATCTGTAGATAAGGCGCTTACTCAACAACTGGCCAGTGTTACAACTACACGCTCGCTCACAGTTATATTGCCAATCTTGTGCAATAATTATAATGAACAAACACAAGGGCATTGCTGTAGTCTTTAAGTTAATAAATCACACTTAGTACGTCGTAGAAAGCACGCGTAACACGAACGCCGGTCCGACTACGACTGTGGTGAGTGGACCTAATTGGACCTAATTTGAGCCTTCCACTTTCGAGAAGCTAGTACTTCATCTCCCTTTTTTAGTTAGATCGATGTATGTTTTTTTCCTTTGTTTTGTCGATTTCTCCGTCAATTATGGACCGATTTAGAAAATACTTTTGCTATACAAAAAAAATAAAAATATTTTAAACTTACGCGATCTGAACACGTTATTATTAGTATTATTTAACGTGTATTTATCGCGTTTCTTCACATTTTTCCAGACATTTCAACAGCCAACCTGTTTCAACCTGTTGAAACGTCGGTATATACCATACATAGCCATTGGCCCATTGTATTTGTGTCTTATGTAATGTGTATTGTATTGTATATATAGGTAAATAAACGCTATTAATACCCGTTCAATAATAGAGAAAAATATATTACCTAGGGAACAAAATGATATAAGTGTGAATACTAGTAGAAATTTTGTTGATTTTTGTGTCTTTATAAATGAATGAATGATAGTCCTTTGCGAGAAGATAATTCCCGAGGGATTATTATGTGTCCGCTTAACATAAAAATAGTGTAAAATTAAGGAATTCGTAGTCGGTTCTTTGTTTAGTTCAAAACTATAATTTCAAGATGAAATTGTTTATAAAGCTTGCTTCTTCTTACATACAAGTGAAAAACCGAAACAAGTAAGTCAACGATAAAATAGAATATAATAGAATAGAATAATAATAATGCTGGACAATCCACACAGCATCATCTAGCCCCAAGATAAGCAGAGCTTGTGTCATGGGTACTAGATGACTGATATACTTAATATGATATACATAGATATATATTTTTATTATACCTTACATAGAAAATACCTAGAACACTCGGAAAAAATATTAGATATTGATACCTATTACTAGAATAGAATAGAATACAATAACATAATAAAACAATTACAACTAGTATATACACTTAATATCTATTTTTTAAAAATCTAAGCCGTCACCAGAAGGCAGAGTGCCCAGAATGCTGGCGGCATTGCCACGTTGAATGGCAATGCTAATTCGTTGACCGAAATAGAAGCCAGCATTCCGATCACCTGTCGACTCTATAAGAAGTTTGGTAAGATCATTATAAATGGCGTGTGCTCCAGGTCCCCAAGGAGCAAGGGTTTCAATCCCAAACGGCTCAAATAGGTAACCTCGGTCAAGATTAGCGTATTTTCGCCGTTTGAGGGACTCCGCTGATGTTGCTGCGGAGCCGGCCCTTACCGATGTCCCTGCAAGATGTGAAGGCGTATCTACACACGTGGCATCCCAAACTAAAGGCCGACATCTTCCAGGGTATCAGAGTCATACAATTGAATAGAATTGAATATTTATTTGGAATGTGTTTATCAATGTTGCACCATTAAACCACAATAGGTTTGTGTTGGTGCTCACACTCGTCTTATTTATATGTGTACGTACAGTACAGTGCATTTGGATCACTTCTTGTAATCTACGTGACAATAGATAGATACTCGATGTTCCACAATCCCTTAATACGATAAGTTAACTGTTTTACGACAACTTGTAAGTAGGTACTTGCCAAAATCAGCGTGCGGAATATACTTAAAATATTATTTGATATTTTTTTGAATATATGTTATTACGATTTAGGTATTCATAAAATAGTAAGTGTTTTGCATTAATCATACTAAGAATAACTAAATAACTACGATGAGAAGCGCGTTGAAATCTTTTGTATGGAGTTTATGTTTTGTATAGTTTCTCGTCAATGGATTTCAAACATACTTTTTGAAGACGTTTTTAATCCCATAAGTTCAAAAGTGTATCGTTCATACTATTTTCGCCGCTCATTTGATAACAAATAATAAAACCAGCCAAGTGCGAGCCGACTTGCACACGGAGGGTTCCGTACAAACAAAACTATTTCGCAAAATGCGGTCACATCCAAGTACTGAGCGCGCCCAACGTTGCTTAACTTCGGTGATCGGTACTCAACGGGGCATGTACGTTTGTTCTCTTTATTTTTATTATTTGTTGTTACAGCGGCAATAGTAATACACATTCTGTCAAAATTTTAGAATAGAAAATAATTTGTAGCCTTAATAAAAAAAAATACACACGATAAAACGAGACATATACCTATTTAAATGAAACAAAAAAAATTAGTCAAAAGGACTAAATTCAGCATTTTGCTGTAATACAAGCAGCGCTGTTTTTCAATTTCCTACTCTCGGAGACCTGGTCACCGAGAGGTTAAAGTGATAGCAGGATTAAATAACGATAAATATAAAAAAGAGACATTCAGATTTAGAGAACTTAACAATGAGTACTCAGATATTTTTACTTACAATTAAACGCACGGCATTTCATACAATTGCATACAAAAGTACTAGGGTGAATATTATTGCATATTCGGGAATGTTAATGTTATGTAGGTATGTTGTACATGCGTGTTTAAATGTTGTTTTCTCAATTTTAACCTTATTTCACTGTCTACTTCTCTTGCCGCTATAACAACAAATAATGAAAATAAAATATTAAAATAATAGGGGGCTCCCATACATTACACGTGAATTTTTTATCAGCTCTAGTTTTGTCTATATTTATTTTATTTTCATTATTTATGATATCATACATATTATAGCGGCAAGAGAAATATTCGTGAAAATTTCAACTATCTCTTACAGTTCTTGATACAGCCCGCTGACAGACGGACGGACAGACAGCGGAGGCTTAGTAATAGGGAGCCGTTTTCGCCCTTCTGGTACGGAACCCTAAAAACAAAATAAGCAGAATCTATGACCAGCGTAGGTATAGGTACTTAACTTAATCACACACGTAGAGTTTTTTTTTTGTGCACTTCGTTCTAAAGCATTCGTTTGTCTGTTTGTAGTGTAAGTTTATTGTTTTTACATTCCCTTAGATTTTTGTGGGTGTGTTATATAAATTCTTATTCTATTAATTTAATTAATGAATTTAATTCTTTATTGCACTAAATAAAACATACATTAAAAAAACATAAAACTAGGGAAGGCAAAGGCGAGCTTAACCCTAAAAAGAGTTCTCTTCCAGCAAACCTTATTGGGAGAGAGAGAGAGACAAGGTTATGTGGGTATCTACATACGTGTGCACAACATTCATAAAGGAAAAGAAAGTGGTTTAATCCTTAACTACTTAACTACATAATGAATAGACTACTACATATTATTACTACACTATGTCTATGATACCTATTCCAATATATAGAATACAATACCTATGTTCCTAATATCATCCAATAATTATATACATATGTAATAATATAATAAATACATAAAATACGACAGAGTCATAAAGATAGGTAATGCTCTTTGACTTTACGCTTGTAGGTGAAGAGTGACGGTCTATTCTATTATTTGTACCACTGCAAGCTTTTGTTTTCCGGCCAACTACAACCTGCTGTGCAATTACGGTAATATCTCCCGTTCAATAGATCGCCATCCGGGGAGACTTGACTGCGAGGTATAAACGATGGCCCCGGTACATAAAAGTGTATAAGTCTGTTTGTACCGTTGTTAAATTGCACGTTCGTCATAATGTACAACGGACATGGGTCAAAATATATAAACGGCCTTAATGATTCTATGACAGAATATTTGAATGCCAAAATGTGCAAACGGCTTAAAGTGAAAGTGGCAATACATCCACTCCCGTTCGTCCCACCAATCGTCATCGGTGCATGTTAGTGGGTCGAACAGGATATCAAATACCATAAAATTTTAGTAATACCATTCGTCCTACCATTACGTTTAGTAATTTCGGCACCATTAGGTACTTCAAAGTGACAGCAAATGATTTCCGTTTTCATAAAACGGTACAAAATCAAATACTATTTTCTGGCTGGATGGAGCCAGCCGACGACGAAACAGTCAACGTCAGAAATGCGTCACAAATGTCAAACTCAAATGTAATGTTTTATTTATATTTATTTGTATATGTTTTACATAAGTAACACGTTAAAAATTCATACTTACATAAGTTGTTCACACACTAGACCTTGTCTTGCTTGACTTTGTTTCATTACTGCAATATATTTACTGTTTGTAACTTTGAATCAGAATTACCGTTATCGAGCACAAAAAGGTCATGTGTGAGTAATACGACAATTGACTTTGACTTTGGTTTTATCTTGACGTTGACGTTACAAATTCCCGTCGTCGATAGGCTTCATCTCGCCAGAACGTTATATGAATTTTTTATTACCATATTGGCACTGGTGGTGGCACTGGGCATAAATCTTTTATGCCCAGTCTTCACGGATGACTCATTCAATGGGAATGGGAGATTTTAGCGTAATCGCCCAGCTGGGTCTCTCCAAGACAAGAGTGAATACTGAATAGGTGTCTTCTAGACCATCGCGATACAGAGTCGGCGTCGGCCACAAAAAAAAATTTACCTATCAGTCGAAATTAAACATGTTCCAACTTGTTCCTAGAACAACCTTGAGGAATGCTCAAAAGGGTTAAAAAGATAAAGCGAAAACAATAAAGCACGGACATCGCAGCGAGATATTTTGCATCGTTTTTTATGAGGTGTTGTTTTGTATTGTACTCAGAATAATTAAAACAGATCACTTGTCTTAGTTTACATCATTGCACCTAGTTGTTAACAAGACAGAAATGTTTTGCCATATCTCCTTCGCAAGCAAGCAGTCTTTTAGCTTCTACATGCGAGGACACATAAATGGGATTTTATTTATTTTGTTATTTATATGTATGTATATCACACAAAACACATTACAATGCCAACTAACAAATTAAAATACAACGAAAATTGCTTTAATCTACATTGTAGCGTAAACTTATGTGTGTACAGCTAAGTATGTATATATATAAAGATACTGGTGATAAAATTAACTTTAAATCTAAACAACACAACCAATTCTACAGCCAAAATATGTAGATATTACGTAAGATATGTAGATATTATGTAAGTTGTAGATATTATGTAAGTTTATTTATAAAGTGTGTACAACTGTTTGTTCACCGAATAAACCAAAATAAAATAAATAGGTACCACTTACATAGGTCATAGAGAAAATACTAATATGACAAGTGCCTAGGTAGGTACTTACCTAATTTAATTGTGGTAGGCCAAAAACCATGCGCCTTCGCTCGCTTTTCTCCTTTTCGCGTTTGCTCGCGCATTTAATGGGTTTAATTTTTAAGCACAGATCCCTAATCCTTTATGCAAAATAAAAGTTAAAAAAATGTAATAAGAAAGCTTAGAAAGCTTAGTTACCCGCTGTAAAATTAGCTATCTGCTAGTGAAAGTTCCGTATAAATCGGTAGAGCCGTTTCGAAGATTAGCCAAAACAAACAGACGGACAAATTTTTTCCAATATAACGTGTATTCTTTCGCGTTTAGTAAAAATCATTTTTGATTTTTAATTTCAAACAGACTTCAGATTTGGCTTTTTTGTTTAAATTGTATCTTTGTTAATTCATAAAACTGAAATCCACCAATCACGAAAATATACATCAGGTACTTACCTCGTTACAAAATTTTGTCCCGCACTAGGAATTGAATCCGCAATCATAGAAAAACATAATACAACCATTTTTGTCCCGCTTCGAGAATCAAGCCCGCAAGTATTGCGTCACGGAGGTCGTCAAAAAGAATTAGGATTACCTCCCACGAAAATAGTAAAAAATTCCAAACATTTTAAGTCTATTTAAGATTTTGAGTTGTGCCAGTCTACTACAAAGTATAGGAAACATTATTTCAAAGATAAAAACTATTAAAATAAATAAATAGTATCGTCAGTCATTATTATTTAGACAATTTAACGACATCTACCATTAAATTACTACAAACTTTTCAAAAAACACCATATTTATAACTTAGCTTGAACATTAAAAAAAACATTATACCCGATTCATTAAAAAAAGACCTTGCTCAGTCAAATAGTCTGCGTGACTAGTTTAGGCCCTTGACGTCGTTCGTAATAAAATCACACATGATAAAAACTTATAAACTAGTGCTTCTAGCGCAGAACATTTTGTAAGTACGTCTGTTGATTTGTTATTCATTATCACCAGAACTACTGAACAAATCACAGAAATCTGAATAATTACCTCTATATATAATATATATAATATTTATTCAGATTTCTGTGAAACAAATCGTTCTGAAACTTTGCATAGACGTATTTAGAATAACTTAATTTGATGTTTTTTTCACAAAAACGAAAAACTGACTTCGACATCCTTTATATTTACACAATTGTTTCAGTCTAGCTGGACAAAGTATTGCCTACAGATTTTTTTATAAGGGACCACCAGGGATCCTGACATACAAAAACAAAAGAATCATCAAAATCAGACCATCATTGATGGTGAAAGCGAACATACATTTCAAATAAATTTAAACCTTCATAAAGCCGAAGATTAGAATCGCCCGGTTAAAAGTAGTCTTGAATTTTGTAGTTCTAGAGCGGGAATAACACTCCTATGCGGGACAAGCACGCAAAGCTGATTCTACAGAGCGTCGGGAATGTTTGCGCAGTACCACAGTGATGGTTTTCATGCCATCCTGCGCAAGAGAATGCGCAGAATAAGGGACAGCCGCAACAGCGTCCTGCGGAGGGTGGCCGAGGGCACCTTCTCCACTCCGGAGGTACTCTGAGGTGAGGGTGTTCGATAAATTCAAATATTTCCTTCATTGATTAATGATTATCCTTAGGTCATCTGACACACTTTTTCTACAGGTAATATTACTTTGTTCTTTATTATTATTATTTTCGTTTTCTACTTCTATTATCGTGTGTATTTTATATTGTTTCTATTGATTGTATTTGATTTGTATTGTGTCGTAAATCTTTGTTTTTTCTTTTTTTTTGTCCCACATTTTGGTCCATACGAGCCGGATAACCATTATTCTAAATTTATTTTCGTAAAATCAACCATATTTAGTTCGATAATCTTACGTAATTTTGTCCTACTACGCATAATTACTACGTTTATACATGTAGTGTATGTCTGAAATAAAATCTTATTTTTTTTTAAACCGCGGGAAGGAGCTGGTTTAACTCTGATATTATGTTTCTTTATACAGGGTGCCACGAAACATGTGTACTAAGCCGTAACAGGGTGATTCTGACCCCGAGGCGATCAACTTTTGTTCTACGATTTTTATGAATTTCGAACATGTTTTTGCTTCTTTAAAAAGAAATAGGGACTTGTAATAATTGCAGATATTGAGGATTTTTTGTAATAATTTCATGTCTAAGTACTAGTTTTGCTGAAAAACAAGCAGAAAACGTCTGTGATATATTTTATAATGAAAAATAATGCAAGAGTGCGTGTTAAAGAACACGAATAGGAAGAATAAAAAAACTTTTATTTTTAAATTATTCCAAAAATATTCGAAATTCAAAATAATCCTTATTCACAAGTTGATCATCTCGGGGTCCAGAATTACCCGTTTTCGGCTTAGTACACAATATGTTACGTGCACCGTGTATAATATTGTGGATTAAATATATGTATTTAATTTTCTTTCGTTCTTTAATAAACAGCTCGCATAAAATCAAAACACAAGTCTACATTTCCATAAAAAAATATTGACAACTTTTTTGACTTCGTCTTTCCAAACAAACGAATTACCTTTTTATATTTATAGTACCGTAGTAGTCAATGGTTGAAACATAATTCACGGTGCTCAAGGATCTATAGATCATTCTCTATAGATCTCCGATCGTTCAAAGAATCACAAAAAAAAGTCCTGCGCAGTACCATAATGCATACCAATATACCTGCCTCGCCTACACTCGTGGAAATGCGGGCGATAGAGCGAAATAGGATGATCTCTTATTCAAGACAGTTGGTTCGGAACTCCAGTCTTGTTTGTACACTCGATGTGAACGGACGCGTTTTCGAATTATAAATTAAACTTTAATAGTGACTTTTGTAGTGTGATATACAGTTTTGGATGAAGAATTTGTGTTTGTGGTGTGTGGCTTGACTGTTTTTGATTGGAATTTCTCGAAAAGGTTGGTTTATGTGTTTTATTATTTTAGATAATGATCTATGATTTTATTTGTAGATTGTAATATCTGCACAAATATTTAGAGGTGGAATTCGTAGAGCTAGAGGTGCTTGGGGTTAGTGAATGGAAGTTAGAGATTAACTCACAAGTCGTAGGTTCATTTCCCGGCCTTGCATTATACGAATCCGGGGATATGGAAATCATTACATAGGGATAATTACAATCGTGGATCGTGACCTTTATTTATTTATGTTCAGGAAATGTACAGCTAACAATTAATTATGTAAGAGAATGAGGTACTGAAAGCTACTTCAAATTTTGCATGAAAATGCAACTGAAATTTATTACATACTACAGTTACAATAGGACTAATGGATTATAACTTATATTATAACCTAATGAATTTAAGTTAATGAATTAAGTAAGAGTATAAAATTTAGGAGAATAATCTGAGAACTACCAAAAAATCGATCACCAACATTACTTTAAAGTTTAGTAAGAGAATGATAAAAAATTATCAAATCTAACTCTCTGGATAGAACAACTGCTTTTTAACCTCTCTGGCTGGATAATTACTTAATTCTCAAAAACTCCCCCCACTTGCAAAATGGCGCCCGAAAAATGGCGGAGAATGAAAATTTAAAATAGATTTTCACCAATTCGAGTAATGCAAAAAATTACTAATTCTATCAAGATTTCAATAACTGGAATGGATTCCTCAGTTATGATTTTAGTATCCTATCAAGGCACCGACCGATGTGCCGCGGCGGGCGAAGGTCCGCCTGTGACGCAGAAGGTTGCGGGTTCGATTCCCGTCTTGGGACAAAAGTTTGTACGATCTGCAAATATTTGTTCCGGGTGTTCTGGGTATTTTCTATATATAATAAAAAATATCTATCTATGTATTGTATTTAGTACCCATAACACAAGCTCTGCTTACTTTGGGGCTAGATGATGCTGTGTGGATTGTCCAGCATTATTTATTTATTTATTATCAAAGCGTACCATAGACTGGCGAAAGTTTGTGAAAATGTTTATCAGAAGTTTTCTATGCAAGAGTTTCTGGTAGTCAAATCAGACGTAGGTATTCGCGGATTTATCACCATATCACTCATCCCTCTATCTCTATCTGTAAATAATAGAAACAAATTAGAACTAGTATTACAATTATTGAAACAATTGAGCGAACTGCAGACTGTTGCAAACAATCTGCAGGTCTTGTTATATGTATCTTCTTCTATATGTTATATTACAAAGTTGCTCAACCATTTGTCCTAACATACAATAATAATAATTAGAATTAGTTAATATTTTTTATAAACAAAGAAAATAAAATCAAATAATAGAAACAAATACGAACTAAAATTTCCAATTGAAACAATTGGAGTAACTGCAGACTGTTGCACACAATCTACAGGTAGCTCAACTGATTCATATCAATACCAGTCGGAAGCGTCCCCAAGACGCTGGCTGCATTGCCCCGCTGTATGGCAATGCTGATGTGCTGCGCCAGATACCCACCAGCTTTCGGGTCACGCGTCGCTTCAACCAGACCAACCCGGAGAACCTCGGTAATAAAGTATTGTTTAGAACAGTTATTGATTGTTTACAACAGTCTGCAATTAGCTCAATTGTTTCAGTTGTAAATACTAGTTGTATTTTGTTTATATTATTAGATTGTAATTTTCTTTTTTTAATAAAGATATTTCATATTAATATAGGTGCATACTTACTACGTTTAATTTTAAACGAATTGCACTTTTTCTATCACATAGGGATAAACTCACGGCTAGGTTAATCTGAATCAGCCAGATGTTTGGATCAGCCTGTTTGGTTACTTGAATGTGGGAACACTATTGAGAAAAAAAATACGATAATAAAAAATCATGAAAGTGCACTCTTTAGCACATAATTTGGTCGAGATCTCACGAACCCTGCGGTCTATTGAAATTACTTTTGTTTTGATTCGTAGGTTATTACTAATTATCTGGTTCCTTGAACCAGTTTCTTCATAAGTTGTGTAGTTTTCTTGTAAACAATAACTTGATTTTTGCGCTTACGCCGTTCTAAAAACGTACTTCTCCTATGAACGCGAAATCGTATGCCTATCCTTTCCACAAAATGTCTAAAATTCACTCAGTTGCCGCGTCATTTTATCCGCAATTTACATTACTTGACGATTTGAGATCCTTCCTTCAATAAATATTGCTTAGATTTTTAACTGAAACTCGACATCAAGCAAGCGAGTTTTAGCTATTTGTGTCGTGGTTTGTTTACAAACATTCTACATCGAGTTTGGCCAGTGTATAGCTATACTTCTGCCAAACTGAAGGGACATGCAAACTTTTCCCCGTACCTACCTAAGCAAAAAATTTTGTTGTAGATTAATTGCCAGTATTTGCACTACTTGTCGATTTCACACCAAACGTTTTCTACCAAATTAACTCAAATTAAGTATGTACTTTGCTGCCAAACTAATTCACCAAATTAACTCAAATTAAGTATGTACTTTGCTGCCAAACTAATTCACCAAATTAACTCAAATTAAGTATGTACTTTGCTGCAAAACTAACTCACCAAATTAACTCAAAATAAGCCACTATTCTATTGTATTAGTCAAGACCATCTTGTTAGGCTACATTCATTAGAATTGAGTAACTTCTTGGCTACTATCTAATCTATGTAATACTAATATTTATACTCCACCAATTCTCAATGTACAATGAATGTTAACAACTATAAAGACAGAAATCCATTCTCATTTTGGCGTGGTGTTCGAAAAATTATTGTCAGCGTTATGCATTGTAGGTAAGAGCTTAATTTAACAAGTACCTAGTAGAAATTCTGAACCAAAATCGACAGCAAGAAAGAAATTTTTATTTTAAGTATGGGAGCAATGTTTACAAATATTGTTTATTTAGTTTGGCCAGAGTATAGATTCCTTAACCCCTGTGTAAGGACCCAATCCTAAGGTTCCTTTTTACTCGCAGGGCATGGGTTATATATTTCGTTTGTTTGTATGTGTTGGCAGAAACTCTTTATTAGGTAGGTAGCTCGAAGCATCAAAATGACTGAAGTGATTTGATAAATGAGCTATCGAAATATCGTCTGGACTCTTATAGGGATATTTTCTTAGCTTCTTGGTAGTCCTTTGCCCCCTTTTTGCGAAAAATAGAGAAAAAGCAGGGACGTAGTCAGTTTTTTCAGTTTTTAAATCCCTCGACGACAACACAGGGTGTTTTTGTTTTAAGTCTGTTTTTGATTTATTTTAAGTTTTTTTTTGAGTACCTATCCTAACCTTTCATACGGATGAACAGATATTGTTTGATTTTTTTTAACCCGTTTACTGCCCAGCCTCAACGGTATGACCCTCAGGGGCAAGCCTGGACATGTTGCGTCAGCATGAAAGTGTTATAGACAACTAATATTTGTGTATTGTAAAATGTGTGCTCTGCTTTGATTTTTATAGTGCATCGGGGTAAGTTCGTATCCGGGTTATGAACGGACAAATCTAATAACTCCCAAATCTAGGGTGTTTTTTAATTGTTGGCAACGCCATTTTTTTGAGCCCTTCCCATCAGTTGACGTCAGTCGCAAGTACACCGGTTGGACGTGTGATATTTTTCGGAAAATGGAGAATGTACGGTACGTAACGGTTAAGACCGGATAATTTTATGTTATAGCGCTTAAGATCAGAGCTACAGGAGTTGTTTTAGGAGGTAGTCTGATGTTACCCCGTCAACGTCCAGCGTGATCTGGTGGGAACTACCCGATCTTTCCCTTGGTTTTTAAAATATATTAATAACTTTAGTCATCATCAGCTCTGCCATCTTAACGTTTAAAGAAATGTCAAAAAACCTGATTCTGGACCTATCTTTAACTCAAAACTTTATTTATATTTAAAGTTGGGCCAGCATTTTAAAGCCCAGAAAAAAATATTTTGTAACGTCCTAATCTTAATGGTTTTCTAAATAAAGCATCCGTTCTTACCCCGATGCACCTTGTATTACTAATTTTATTCAAAGTCAAAGCTAGAATCCTCTGGTAACGTAGGCTGGTTTGGGTTCTTACCTGCTGTTAATAGAAAGGCGGTTTCTCAGGGCAAAAAAATCACATAGTGAAAACTACCAACACTACTATCTTTTCTATTTTTTAACCCTATGTTTTCCCTTAAAGGTGTATTTCTTCTAAAAATGTATTCCCATAAAGACGATTTTGTCGAAGGTTTTTTTTTCTCACAGCCCATTCACATTTATTTAACTCAGCCCCTCACGTAGCTCACGATGTAAAATGTCAAAGTGTGACATTAAAAAATAATAGTCCAGCAAGAGTGACAATAAAAATCTTGTCTACGGACAAGATGGCGTCACGTTGCCATTGTGTGAAAAACTGTGCGTGACCCCGTAATTTCAACCAAGGGGTCAAGACTCACGAAGTCACTTCTTTTTTTATTTTCTCACGGATTTGATAGATCGTTTTTCCTTCGGATTGATTTTACGCTCTAGGGCAAGAATTACAACGATTAAAAGGTTAACAAGCGGTTTATTTTGAAAACAACCAAAAACACAACCCGATCACACGAAGAACATGAACGCAAGAAAGAGCACGACAAAGGAAATAAACTAAATAGCTTACAGACTCAGAGAGAGTCTCCACAAACCACAGAAGCACCAGTCCAAGTGACCCGAATAAGTAAGTGAAGAATGTGACAGACGCCACCTATCAACCCGTTTATTTTTCTAATTGGAACCTCAGCCAAAGGAGTTTGGTTTATACGGCCCACCTGATAGTGTGCCGTCACTGGCAGCATCATTGAAGTCTGCCTGCCTTCAATGATGCAGGCTGGCAGGCAGGCAGGCACACTTAGGTGAGCGGAAGCATGGATGAAGAGCCGGCAGCCATATATATTGGACCTTGGTGGTTTTCTAAGTCAATCGGGTAAAGAGGCATTATCTTAAAGTCAAAAACAGTTAAAACAAACTAAAAAGAGGGCAATTTTTTACGCGAGGCCGCCAAATTAAAGTGTTGACCGTACTTATTTGGACATGACATTTGATTGACAACCTAGCTCCTTCCCGCTATAAATCCACGCCATGTTTAGAATGATTCAAATGCACAAAATAATTGACATTTTACATATCCTAGATTTTCCCTGCCTGTATATTTTTCCCTGTACTGCTGATTGATATAGATTAAGGCTGGCCTATGCCCCAACGACCTTGAGAACACAAAATAATTATCAGTGGCCGGATAAATAATTTGTTTTATTCGTGAAACGTACCATTTGTGTAAAATACTTTGACGACAAATATTTGAGTGAAATAAAAATACTCAAAATCAACAGTGTTTAGAAGATATATCCGAATTTCGAATATTTAATGAGCAGCCAACTCACAAATACATCTGAATTGGCCTGCTGAGGTCTGTCACAAAGATAAAAGAGCTCGTGTTCCATGGATGACAACCAATCATGGAGCCAACTTCGATTCTATTGTATTTTGGGAGCTAAGGCTAAGAATCACATTTAGGAAAATGTGATTCTTAGCCTAAAATTCACTATTTTCCCAAATGCTCTAAAAATACCAGTGAACCAAAGTTAGTTTTTTCATAGTTTAATAGAAAATGGTTTACGATTTGCGGCAAATTACTTTTCCGTTAGTTTTATTCCAGAAAGCAGAAACAATAAAATTTGAATCTCGCGCCAACTCGTGACGAACATCTTTATGGGGTATAAACGTTGGTGTTCTTCCAAGTTCCAACACTAATAAGGTTCGTAGTTAACCTGCTTACGCGTAATGAATTCGTCAATCTTCTATAGTTATTATAGTAAAATAGCACTAAAAAGCTTATCGCTTTAAGCGATAAGGCCGCCAGTTCCATTGCTGTTCCCTATAATATGTTTATTGAGTACTATCTGTTTTATAAGGTGATGAATAAAAGTGTTATTTATCTATCTATCTAAAAATGTTGCCCTCCCTTGCATAAATGATCAAAATTAAAAGGACGGCATCATTTTATTGCTGTCAAATTAGTTTTGGCGACATCAGTATTAACACCATTGATGGTAAATAGATGCAAAAATCAATTGATAATAAGTTTTCTGAATTTTTGAATGTTGAATGAATGTGAAATTATGGTTTAAAATTGGTCACATCTGAATTGACACCTTTGTATAAGAGATACTGGTGTCAATTCAGTGCTATCTACGCTAAGTGCTCGCTAAGTAGTAACTTATTAGTAAAGGTAGGTACTACAATAATATGGCGTGTTTTAAAAAACGATAAACCGACTTCAAATTCCGGTTTATAAATAATATTCATCTATGTCTCGGACTAACGAAATCACCCCTCCCTTACTTTCCCTGACCGAAGGTACGTTCACATGCAAAAAATTTTGTTAAACACTGGCGACATCTTGTTAGAACTCTAATCTATTTTAGTTTGATGACACATGGATGAAACTGTTGACGCACGTTGCCATGGAAACCTTTACTTAAGTGATAAATTGATAATGAAATTATCATATTCTGAAGAATTTTTACAAACCTACGTTTTATGGCGCACATAGCAAATTCCTCGAGAATCAGACTTATAGGGGACCACCTCAAAATCAATTTTAATACAACATCGAAAGAATCATCAAAATCAATTAACAATTGGCGCAGATATCACAAAAACTGTTGTAGCTAGTCGTGATTCTCCAAAAATATCATGTTGCTTTTTAAGTTTAACGGGATAAATACAAATCCCTCGGGAATAAAATGTTTATGGCACCACCTCTGGATCATTCTCTATGCAATAGTGAAAGAATCAATAAAATCGGTTACCCATAGGCGGAGATATCAAGTAACATACATAACAACATAAAAAAAAAAAAAAACATATAGCGTACTGAGAACTTCCTCCTGTTTGAAGTCGGTTAAAAAGTGGATGTGTCATACATAAGCCCAACACTATTTCTTTAAGTCTATTAATGATTACAAAATAAATTATATTCTTAGGTGGGCTTTTTTACATTAACATATCAAACCAATTTCACGCTGGTCAATATAAGTGTTATTTAAATATTAATAATACGATAATTTATTTAATTTATTAATAAATTCCATTTAGCATCCTTTGGTTTGATATTTGACATCGATATTGGTTCAAGTGCTTTGTCTGACATTTCAACATAATACTATCAGCTAAACAATAATTACTATCAGCTCGTAATTTAACAACAAAAAATTGTGTTTTTATTTATTTTATCGTAAATTATGTATTATTGATTCGGCGTGAGTATTATATAAATCAATTAGTTTTTTCATAAATTAAAACATAAAAAAATAGCGGTTTTTAATTTTTCTGAAGAATGCAAGCGGGTTTACTACGAATCAAGTGCATTTTTAGGGTTCCGTACACGAAGGGTGAAAAACGGAACCCTATTATTAAACCTCCGTTGTCCGTCCGTCCGTCTGTCTGTCACAGGGATCTATCTCATGAACCGTAAGAGGTGATAGTTGAAATTTTCAAAGAATTTGTATTTCACTTGCCGCTATATCAACAAATATAAAAACAAAATAACTATCAAATTAAAGGGGCTTCCATACAAAAAACCTAATTTTTTAGATATTTTTGATTATCGTTTGTGAAGGCTGTATCTCTTGAATCACATGAAACTTTCTATAAATAAGTAACACTTCAACTGTAATAACAACAAATACTAAACATATAACGAAGTTGAACATTAAAAGGGACCGTCGAAAATTTGATGTTCTTTGTTAAAGTTGCCTGATTTTGATCCTTCGTGTGCGAGTCGACTCGCACTTGGCAGTTTATTAAAGGGCAGATAAGTCTCTGAAACAACTTTCTGATTCTCATAAATCTTTTAATAAGTAGCTGCACAATCTTTGGCTGCTATTTGATAACCTCAGTCTGCACGAGGTTGCGCTTTCGATTCCCGCCCCCGAGACAAACGTTTGTTTGTTTAGCGGATGTTTTCTATGCAAAAAACAATTAGGTTTGTATATTATTTATTATGTATGTCAGTCAGTCATCTAGTACCCATAACACAAGCTCTGCTTACTTTGGGCTACATGATGCTATGCGGGTTTGTCCAGCATTATTATTTTTTATTTTATATTTGAAAGCTTTTTTTTTAATAGGTAGGTAAGTCTCTGAATCTACTTTTCTGATTTTGGAAAATCTTTCAATATACATGACCGACTGCTGTTAAGTGTTATATTGTATCTATATTCTGGCCAATGCTCTTATATCTATCTATATATATAAAAGAAAGTCGTGTTAGTTACACTATTTATAACTCAAGAACGTCTGAACGGATCTCGGTGAAATTTGGCAGCGAGGTAGATGGTATCCTGGGGCCGGATATATGCTACATTTTATTCCGGAATAAAACGTGCGAAGCCGCGGGCAGCAGCTAGTATAAACTAAAAATAACTTTATTGTTGATGATTTTTGACAGAATTTGTACTACTTATCGAATTTAGCTCTTTCCTACAATTCTTAGCGCTGAATTATGTTAGAAACTTGACGCGAAATCGAGAATTTAGTATTTTGATATTATGAGTTGTTTACAATCATTATTCCTTGAGAATGGCTCGACATATAGGTACCACGTGACCAAAGCCGCAGGTAAAGGCTAGTTTCACCTGACAGACGCATCCAGATTGTACTGTTTTGACAAAAAAGACGATTTATAACCCGAGACAGCGATTGGAACAGCTTTTACAATAGCTGTTCAGCAACACGTTTGTCGTGGCAATTGGCTCATTTTGATTTATTTAATGTGTGCTTTGGGTGAACTGGGGCATTATCATACTACCTACTAATATTGATAGATATATCCATACTTATATTATAAATTCGAAAGTATCTCTGCCTATCTGTCTGTTATTTTTTCATGCTTTCAGCTGAAAGAATCTCAGTGAAATTTGGCAGGGAGGTAAATGATATCCCGGGGACGGATGTAGGCTACTTTTTGCGCTCTATAATCTACTAGCTGCGGGCAGCAGCTTGTAGATTATAACTTTATCGCACCATAATTTTTTTCAAACAATTAATTCAAGAACTTAATACTATCAATATCTGGTGTGGTACAATCAGCGGATAAGTGCAGTTTGTACAATAAAAAGTTAAAAGAAGTAAAGTATTGTGGACAATATTGTTATGTGCAGAAAGGAATACGTTTTTCTTCTTAGTATATTGTATAAAAAAAAACATGCAGGGAAGGGAAACAGTGCCAATCTGAAATAAATGTTCAAGTAAAATAAAAATTAAATTATGCGAAAATATAATTGTTTGTATTGGTATACAAGGTGCTACGTTATTGGTGTACTAAGCCGAAAGGGGGTTGTTGTGCACCCTATACCCAACTGATCCGCATGGTTGATTTTCGAAAAACGTTGTTTCAATTTTCATAGTAAAAAATAACTTTACGCATATGCTTAGAAAAATTACAACCCTTTCACTAACGCAAAACCGACAAATCTTTAGGGTTCCTTTTTCATGTGCAAATAAAGAATACATTCATTCATGCTAAAAATAAAACTAGGCACGTACGTAGCACTTTAATTAAAATTTCGCAATTTTTTAACATTCCTCTCCCAATAAAGATTATTTATCGGGTATTTATCGCGTAACTTTTATTAAAATATCGATATATAATTTTTATTCGGTACCTGCCACGAAACAAACATACCTAACTGTAGCCGGAAAGTGCTAGAACAAAAAATGTTCGTGGGAAGGGGGGTATACCCCCCTCTCCGCTTAGTACACCAATAAAGTGCCACCTTGTATAATTATGCGTACTGATGGATTGAGGAATATAATTGTGCGTATTTGTTTAATGATCCTCAAAATATATTTTTTCGATTATATTTTTCAATGAAATACAGATTCCCAGATAAATTATCACACAACATTCTTAGGTTAACATTAATAAACTATAACATTAATAAACTAAAATAAACTCATACCTAAAGCAATACTTTTTTGGCCCAACCTCCTCTCAAAATCAAATAATAGATAGTCGGACAAATTTGCGTCAATTTAAACAAATTCTAATTTATTACAGCTAGAAAACAACTGTCAAACCGGTTCATAATGTATTTTTTTTGATAAAATATTGAAATTCAATCGATAAACTAAAAAACTTTTAGAAATGTAAGTTGATATAGAGAGATTAATATAATGTTATTGGACGCCATTTTGAAAATATTGTCTTAATAATAGATTAACAGTTTCCACGTATTTTCCATAGGTACGTGAGAATGATATCCTGTCAAATATGAGCAAAATAATATTATTTTGGTTATATGCAAGCTCTTGTAAGGGTACTAATTCACTCACCTAACGTCTTCACAAACGTGTTCGTGATGATGGGCAGAACGTGCAGTTCACGCAGTGTCAGTGATTTACCAATAACCCGGTATAGTATCTGAAGTAACTGCTAAAGTAACTGAAGATATCATCATCATCATCAACCTATCTTAGTCCACTGCTGGACATAGGCCTCCCCCAATGAGCGCCATAGCGCCCTGTCTTCAGCTTGCCGCATCCAGCATCTGCCTGCAGTCTTTCGCAGATAGTCATCCTACCTGGCCGGAGGGCGTCCTACACTACGTTTGCCAAGTCGCGGTTTCCACTCGAGAACACGTTTACCCCAGCGGTTGTCGGTTCTTCGCGAGATATGGCCAGCCCACTGCCAGTTCAGCTTGCTAATTCTCTGAGCTATGTCGATAACTTTGGTTCTCTGTCGGATGTATTCGTTACGAATCCTATCCTTCAGAGTAACTCCGAGCATAGCTCTTTCTATAGATCGCTGACCGATTTTGAACTGGTGGACCAGCCCTACCGTGAGTGTCCAGCTCCGTAGGTCATAAAGGGTAAGACGCAATGGTTGAAAAAAAAAAGAACTGAAGATATAAAATATATAAATTGTCTAGAATAGCCAGAAGTAGGTGGACCTTGTTTTGAACATCAACCTGGAGAAGCCAAAAAAAGACGTAACACAAAACACACAAAAACTAATTTAATGGGATAACATTTATGAACATTATTGTTAATTTTATTATGAAGGTTCTTATAAATATCTTTACCTATTTAATAATTATTGAAAAGAGCTAAAAATATATTATCACGATAAAACATTCAGTTTTAAGAAATTAAAATTAATAACTGGTAGGTAACTTATAAGTTGGTTATCTAAATGTCTCTATCCGAACCAGTTTTCTCTTTTCGTTCACTATTCGAGTAGATCTATATGGGTATGATGTGGTCGTGGGACATCGAAAAGCTTAAAGGAAAGTAGGCGTTCAGGAAAATAGTATTTTATTTAAGCGAACGTTCGGGGAAATAGACCTAACGAACCCATTGGATATCCCGGGTACATGATGGACCTACAAAAATTATCAACATTTTTTCGCATTTCTAACAAAAGTAAATGAATTAAAACTAATAGAGCAGAATAGAATACTTGAAGTAAAGTTTTATGTAATTTATTGATAATTTATTTGTATCTATTTTATCAGTATTTATTTATTAATCAAATGTAATCTATCTTTACAGGCGCAGGTACCCAATGCAATAGAGTACCTCGTCTTCACATTCTTTAACATTAAAACATTAAAAAAATTACATGAAAACAATAATAATAATCATTCAATAAAATTATAAAATAAATCTGTCAAAGTGATTACAATTTCATAATATTAAAACATAAAATTCAAATTAGTATCTAGTAGTTACTGATTAAAATAGCGAACGCTGAATCTAGCCTGGGTACTACCTAGGCTAGATTCATTAGCTTGGTACCCCAAAAAGACTTTAGGTACCACACAGTTTCAAGATACTTAGATGAAAGTTATAAGCCCTACTTAAACTATGTATAATAGTAATTTGTTTATTTCCTCTTCACAATAGGTATTACTTAAAATTTAGTTATGATAAGAAAATTGTTTAGATCTATATTAAACCTGTATTGTGAGAGGCTGGAGCTTGCTATAGGTTTTAGATAAACCTGTAACTGCAAGTCTCCAGGGCCCTCCCCCCCACTCCACGGGTTACATACAATAAGATCCAAGTTGGAACCCGGAACTAATCATGTATCATTATTTATGATATACATACTGGTTTGTTACTAACATAGGTACAATACCATTGTTAATGATTAATTAACAATGGTTTAGTGTGTCGTAATGTGAACGTGGACATTCCTGATTCTGAAGACGAATTGAGGGTAGTCGTGGAGATGTGTTCCCGTTGGATACTGCCATCAATTCTTGGCTGTAACTCCGAGAACATCCCGTCGCCCCGTGACCACGATCGCTGCAACGCGATGGAAACATAGGGGAAAATAAAACAAAAGGTACGCGATAAATACCCGATAAATAATCTTTAATATGTTAACAGATCGCGAAAGTTTAAAAAGTTTTAGTAACAAACCAGTAAGGTAGGGAAAACGTCAATTTATTTATACTTAGTCTAAACTTAGGTAATAAATTTGTGAAAATAATCTTATGGACAATGTTTAAAAAACATCAGATTACAAGATCAAAACACAATAAAAACAACAAAGGAAAAATAAAAAGAGAAGTACAGACAGACCTAAATGTTCGTGTGTGTGTATGTAGTCAGTGCATTGTAAATGTGTTAGTTTCAGCGTAGCGTGTGCGTTACGCTGTACGCAAACGCTGCGCTGAAACTAAGTAGGTTATTTGGTAGGGTTTATTGGTACGAGTACTATCTATATGATTAAGAATAAAACAATAAAACGAATGGCTGTAACCCCTGGCCCTTTTCCGTTTGCCATCTAATAAGGTAATTATGATCTAGCAAAAAACACTTATTTCAAAGTTATTGCGAATTAAAATCTAATTCATTGATAAAATATTAATTCAAATTTAAAGAACTTGTTTCACACTGATTATTTATTGTTTTGACGACAAATTACCATTTCTATACAAAGTTTGAGAGCGTGGGCTTCTTTGGGAGTTATTTTTGTGAACCTTGACCGTGGTGGTAGCGGCGTAAGAATCGGCCCCTCTAACTCAGTCCGTGCATGTAGTAAAAGTCGACTAAGAGAACCTATCAGAGGAAGGGCAGCAGCTTCCTTCAGTGTAGTGTAACATCTTCACTGCTATCACCAATCCACCTGCCGAGCTTGGTGATTATGGCAAACCCCTTTTGGACGTAGAGTGCTGATTGGTACTCGTATATGGTTGGTGAACATTTTATAAATAATCTAGCTGCTGCCCGCGGCTTAGCATCACGTTTTAAGTAGCCTATGTCCATTCCCGGGATATTATTTACCTCCCTGCCAAATTTCATTAACATTCGTTCAGCTGTAAAAAGGTAACAGACTGACAGATATACAGACAGAGTTACTTTCGAATTTATAATATTAGTTTGGATGTATAAGGACGAAAGATATTTAGTAACAATTACGCGAAAAAAATACCTTTTCTAATAAGATCTAAAAAGTAGTCCGTGTAGAAGACCACACCAACCACAAAATGAAAGAACATCTATCAAAGCAAGTCGTCAACTAGTTTCGTCTCTCCACGGGACATCATCAGGACACCACAATACTCGACCTTGACATTGAGAGCACCAACCAACACCGGAAGAGCCCCACCAGAGATGTTGTCACTCCGAGCTCCGCGCGCCAAGTCAGTAGTATGGATGTGTGATTAATAGGTAGTAAATAAAAAGATAGACAACATTAAATTGAATTTTGATATTTAATTAGTAGGGTATATAAAAAAAAATACCTAACTATCTATGTAGTGTACTGCATTAAGTTATCTAGTTATCTGAGCGTCTGGTCGACGCGACGCGTGACCCGAGAGCGGGCGGGTATCTGGCGCAGCGCATCAGCATTGCCATACAGCGGGGCAATGCAGCCAGCGTCTTGGGGACGCTTCCGACTGGTATTGATATGGATCAGTTGAGCTACCTGTAGATTGTTTGCAACAGTCTGCAGTTAGCTTAATTGTTTCAATTGTAAATACTAGTAAAATTTTTTTTAGTTGGATATTTCTTTGTCAATAAAGTTTATCTAGTACCCATAACACTAGCTCTGCTTAGCAAAAATTAATAGTGCTTCATTTCCTTTAGACCTTACAGGACTCTTGGACACGTCACAAAATTCAAATTACATAAGTAGCTTGGGGCTAGATGATGCTGTGTGGATCCTCCAGCATTATTTATTTATTTACTTATTGGGTATGAGCGTGTTTTAAAACCAGCAAAAACACTCATTTAAAAATTACCAACAATTAACGGATTGCAAAAACAAAACAAATTATTGTCCTTCCTGGAACAGATCTCCGAGACTTCAAATATTCCTTTGTCTGTTTTTTTGTATGGCTTGCGGAATGCCAGTTTTGAGATACGTTACCAGAAAGGACGCGATGGCTTTTGGGACAATTCGACCAAAGTGCTGCGATAAAAATGTTCATGAGTGTTGACTACAATTGAAAAATTGGCAAGGCAGGTGAGATGACCGCAGGCAAATGCTGGATGCGGAAGCTGAGGAGCGCTATGGCGCTCAATAGGGGGCCTATGTCTAGCAGTGGACTAATACAGGCTGATGATTATGCATTATTATTATATTATTATTATGCCTTAATTTTTGTGAACGTAAATATTAATTCTCTGACATTCTTTAATTTTATTGTTTTTTGTTGTATATTATGTGTTCATTTCTGTAATCATATTTAATTAATGTAATTGGTTGTGTATACCGTGTTAATTAAATTAACTAAACAAAATAAATAGATGATGATGATGACCGAAACATGACTCTGAAGAGTAGAGGTGTAAGGGGTTAAAGGTTTCTGTTACACCCCGCTATCTCGTTAGAACCCCAATTTCGTCTCACGTCACAGGCTTAGCAACCAGGGTATTGAGAAGAATGAAGTGATACCCCGTTTGTTGAAATCGGACTACGTCTTTAGTAGTTCGGCGCTGCGGGGGAACCGACACATTTTAGCTACGTACATAAATAGATAGGGCGGCAATCTCATAACCCTCCTCCGTTGCAGCGTTGGTCCAAACGGCCAATTGATACTAAAATATTATATTTAGTTCGTCAACATTGCATCGTAAAATCTCACGTCAAATCTACATCAAAACTTTAAAATAAGAACAAAATGTTTCGAAAACCAAACGTGAAATTAAAAAACGAATTGGCCAGTTCAATCGATAACACTGGCAGCTTTTTATAAAAATATAAAAAATAATACTTATGCACGTTATAGCAGTGCCTCGTGGCGGAAAAAAAAGAAAAACCCGGTTAAGTGTGAGTTGGACTCGCATGCGAAAGGTTCCGCACTTCCGCACCCACTTTTTGAAAATTTTGAACATCTACTATTACTGTTCAAGAGATACAGCGCACTGACAGTGGACGCTTATACCTACTCGATTCTAGAATCCAAGATATGTTATCTTGATAAGGACATGGACCTGCGAAAACGCTCAAATTCAAGTTCGAAAACGGACAAGATATGATGAATGGAAGGTTTCATAACCAAAAACTGTTTTGAACATCTACGATTTGCCCAATGATACCAGTGTCGTAAAATATTTATCACCAATATTTCACTGGTTTTGTTATGCCTTTTTTACAAAATATATTGAGGATTCTGGAGCCGAGTATAGTTATGGGTCTCGTTGGCACCCTGTGGGTACGGAACCCTAAAAAGGTACATGAATGATATCTGAAGGTTACCGTTTGCACAAACATCATCATTGTTATTTAAATATTTCGGTAATTATTTAAATAGGTTTTTGAATTCATTTGTATTTACGATTTTTTTGTGTGCATCCGATAGACAACGTCTAGATTTTAATAGTTTTTGCTGTTGTTATTAGAAAGGTTTTTAGGTACCTACCTGGTTTTCCTTTCTTTGATGCAGTAAGAAAATAAATATTGCCTACTTAACTAATTTCTGCCCGCGGCTTCGCACGCGTTGTGTCTATACAAATGTTTAAAGATTATTTATATCCCATGGGAACTGTTTTATGGTATAAAAAGCTTGTTTGGTTCCAGGCTTTGAGCTACATCTATGCAAAATTTGAACCCGATTGGTTTAGTCGTTATGGCGTGAAGCGGTAACGAACAGCCATCCAAACATACAAACTTTTGCATTTATAATATTAGTTATTATTATTAACAACTTGTTGGAAACATGTTTAAACTTAAGGAAGTGGCTTGTTAATAACGTTTACTACAATTTGAAGGATTTTTTTGACATTAGATGATTATCTGCCTAGACTATGATTGTATGTCCGAATAGGATAAAATTGTTGATACTTACTATAGTTTAAGACCTTCATGTAACTATGATTAACACAATTTTACAATAAAATTATTCTTATTCTTATTCTTAGTGTGATTAAACAATCTAGATGTTTCTAATTATCAATCAATATCTTTGTTTAAACAGATAAAGAAATAATTGTTCCCTAAACATATAAAAACGTTCACAAACACTAATTTATCCACCAAAACAAAGTTTAACACTTTCGTTGCCCATGTCGCACGTGTCCTTCACTTTTTCCATGGTGCAAGGGTGAGCAGTGAATGTGTGAGTCCCAGCGACACTATTCTTGAGAACGTGTAGTATCATTGGCAGAACTGTGTCGAAACCGACGCAGAGACTTTCACCAAGAAGTTGAACGTGTAGTAAACAAACAACAAAAAAAATTTTTAAATACCTACTTGAACGCGTTCCAAATCTATAACGTCATTTCAAAAGCATGCGTTTTTTTAGCTTATGCGTTGTTAACTTTTTTACCACCAGTACAGCCTCGGTCAAAAAATTTTTGGAATACCACCGACTCCGATGCTATCTCGTCGGTTCGATTCCCGTCCAAGGACCGGTTAGGTTAGACGACTCTATTCTAATAAATGGTTATAAGGATGACAAAGTTTATGTTTTTTGTTTTGTAAAGCCACGGTAGAAGTTGCATGTCAAACTCTTTTGTCTATGCTTCTTTACATGTTTCATAGAGATGGATTTTATTGATCATTACATTTATTTTCTGATTATTCTTTTCTGGTTTTTAGCAATTTCCTACGATATGATATATATATGAGACTGAATTAAAATCTAGGCTTTAAGTTATAATAGGTATAAGTTATAAACTATCTGTGTGCCAAAGAAAAAGTCTTCGTTTATAACTTGGTTACGAGATAATACGTCGATTTCTTCTTTGATAACTGGCAGCAAAACATAGTTATCATGGCGGCCGAAATGGCATCTTAAATCCTTAAAAAATAGAAAAATTAAATTAATAATTAACATAAAAATTATGAAATACCTAGTAGTATCGATAAGCACTAATACGACCACTGCTAGTGGTGCTTACCCCAAAGGGTGGTTTTGCTATAAATCACCAAGCTTGGCAGGCAGATCGGTAATCGCATTAGAGGTGTTAAAAATATAAAAAACGAAGCTTCTGCCCAAAAATAGATTAAACTAGTAGATACTTGGAGGTACACTTACACGTCAGTTTTTGTGTAACCAGAAATCTCCTGAAGGTCGTATTTTGGAAACATTTATTCTGGGTGCTTTAGGCTAGATTTTGTTCAGCTGCTGCCCGAGAAAAGTCACGGGCAACAGCTAGTTTATTCTTAAATTGATTGTTTTCTAGATAACTCCAAACTCTATACAAATCATTCTCTAATTTCTAACAAAATACTCACATGTTTCTCTGTAAGTCACTCTAGTAAAGTACGTATATGAGATATTGCATACCATTCTCTAAAGCTTTTGAAAACCAACTTATTTTCCCTCCAAAACGTAGAAATATAACCTCTATTTCCTAACTTGTAAAGAGAGCCCGTCCGCCATTTTGAAAAGACATAAAACAGTAGATCCATTTTCGATCTTTTGCTTCCAGGAATACGATTCAAAGTTTGTACTAAAACACGTTGTAAGTGTCAAAACTCTTCTGTTATTTGGTTTTGAATCGTATGCGATTGTTTTTACAGTTGTTTTTGATAGAACAGCTCGGTTTCCCGCTAAGAAAGGTGAAATTTCATAAATTATTATCTTGGATAACCGAAAATTCTGTCGCATACATATTTTGACTTCTGACACACATCTTAACTTTAAAATTAATATATTATTTCTTTGTTCGATTGCGTCATGGGGCCTTTGTTATATCATGTTAAGATCATTCATACATAAAATTCAAACTTGAAAGTGCTTTAGGTATTTCCTTTCTGCTAAACAAGTCACTTCACTATCACAATGGTCATCATCGTCGTCAACCTATATTAGTCCATCTTATCGTCACAGAATGACACGTTATGGTATTCTACCTTAGATGAAAGAAACTACAGATTATAATAATAATCGTCCCGATAGTCGTTTCGGTTAACAGCGGCGTAATAGCGAAGAGCCTCGATCAACATCTCAAAGACTCTCGCTAGGAAGTTGGATCAAGGGTCAGATCCAAAAGGCGGTACTCCTGGACTCGGCGCGCATCGTCAGGAAGTTCCTCTCTCTGCAGCCCTAGTCACCGGCCGCTCGAGGTTAGCTTCGCGGCCGGTTATTCACCGCATATTTTCTTCGATCAATATATAATTGATCGAAGCATATTTTAATGTATATATTATAGTAAAACTTATATTTAATAACGAGATTTTAAATAAATGAAGTGTGTAATATACATTTGAATAAATGAAGTAATAATAATAAATGATGCTGGACAATCCACACAGCATCAT
Source organism: Eupithecia inturbata (assembly GCA_963662085.1). Classification (NCBI taxonomy): domain Eukaryota; kingdom Metazoa; phylum Arthropoda; class Insecta; order Lepidoptera; family Geometridae; genus Eupithecia; species Eupithecia inturbata. The sequence continues at coordinate 2,091,519 of OY759206.1, read as the reverse complement.
CTAGCCCCACGCTAAGCAGAGTTTATATTATGGGTACTAGATAACTTATATACGTAATACAATACATAGTTGTCTAAGGCTCGTATTATTAAAGCTTGCTCAGTCACTCATAACGTAGATCTATGCTTAAGTGACGTTTATGCCATAGAAAAGCGTTACTCAAGCAGAGATCAATGGCTGAGCAAGCTTTCATAATCTATCATAATAATCATAATAATCTTCTATCTATATATATAAAAGAATGTCGTGTTAGTTACACTATTTATAACTCAAGAACGGCTGAACGGATCTCGGTGAAATATGGCAGCGAGGTAGATGGTATCCCGGGGCCGGACATAGGCTACCTTTTATTTCGGAAAAAAGCGTGCGAAGCCGCGGGCTGCAGCTAGTATCATATAAATAGATAAACATTTTATCTATAGTTTGTCAAATTATACGTCACAATTGGTATTCAAATAACAAAAATTAAATTAATGCATATTATTCAGAATTTAATAATAAATTCGTCTAAAGTATAAAACGTCATGATACGCGCCTTAGTAGTAGGTATGTAAAAAACTTTGCTTGGTATTGTTTACCTACTGAGTACTGACCTCTATGGCTGATATCAATTCAAAAGCGATATGACCACTTTACAAGAGAAAAAGCTTTGTTGAAGCCACTTAATATTTTAGCTGCTCGTAAAAAAATAACGAAAAAATGACCGCTAAGGATGCAATGTCAAAAGTCAAAAGTAAAAAACGTTTATTGCAAAATACCTCCCGTTGTGTCGTTTTGAAGATAAAACGCGCTCCCTCAAAATTAATATGCAAAATGAAATAAATATACCGGCCAAGTGCGCGTCCAATCGCACACGAAGGGTTCCGCCCATCGTTAGAAGAAAAGAGGAAACCTAACAGCAATTTTTTTTGTAGATCGATAATACCTAAAGCAAAAATCCAACATGACGCGGTCTCCCGTCCAAGTCAGTACTTGGATCTCGCCCAACGTTGCTTAACTTCGGTAATCGGTGTGCAACTTGGTACCTAATTTTTAAATTTCTTTTATTTTCGTTTTATATGTTATAGTGTAGTAGTTGTAATTGTTTTATTCTGTTATTGTAATATATGTATGTGCTAAATAAAGACAAAACTTGTTATAGTGACAATTTGTGGCACAAATTGTGAAAAAAAAACGCCGAAAAAAACATGTTTTTTGTATGAGAGTCCCCCTTTTTTTATTATTTGTTGTTATAGCGGCACATGAAATACACACTCTGTGAAAATTTCAACGGACTTATTATTACGGTTCAAGACACACACTGAGTTATTATTATTACGGTACAGCCCGCTAAAAGACGGACAGACAGACAGCGGAGGCTTAGTAATAGGTTCCCGTTTTTACCCTTCGGGTAGGGAACCCTAAAAAAGCGTAAAATAAATCAATAATAACATAATAATAATGTTGTGTTTTGTTAGCCATTGTGTTAGATAGCGATAAATTGATGAACTCATGACGCTTCCGATGATTGTTAGAATAGAATAGAATAAAAAATAATTGATTGCCTTACTTTAAAAAAATACACACAATAAAAATTAGACATAACCTATTTAAATAAAACAAAAAAAAATAAGACAAAAGAATTCAGCATTTTGCTGTAATGCATTTATATGCATATGGAGAATTGATATTCATAATATGGATCAGTCGAGCTACTCCTAGATTGTTTGCAACAGTATGCAGTTAGCTTAACTGCTAAAATTGTAAATACTAGTACTAAATACATGTCTGTATTTGATATCATACAAAGTTAGTCAAATTTTATTCCGTAGTTTTTTGTGTTCATAATTCATGTTCGTAATTTAGGTCTTGTATTTATAAAGGTATTGATTTTGATTTTAAATTCAGTTTGTTTAAGTTATCTTTGTCTCTCCATTGGCTACTCTAGCAACATTGTTGTTTAATAATTGGCAACACTGGAGTCACTAAAGTACTTAATACTTACCCAAGTACCTATCGTAAAGTACTTCTAACAATGAGTAACATGACCTACCAACTATCGGGTTGCAGCCACAGCTTGTTTTAAACACCTGGTTCCCTTCAAACTTGGTGAAGTTCTCATCATCATCATCAGCATTTCTTAGTCCACTGCTGGACATACGAGTAGGAAACGTATGGGTTCGGTATGCCAAAAAACCACAGGAGACCCTGATACAATACAACAATATTTTCAGGATGATGTTGGGGCTGCCCCGCTACTGCAGTGCATCAGGGATGTTAGCGGAGTACCAAGTAGACGGGTTCACAGCTATTCTCCGCAAAAAGACCCTGATGCGCAAAGTCCGGGATAGTACGAGCAGCATCCTGAGAACTATTGCTGATAGATTCTCCTCGCCTATATGGACTTGTTTTGTGCGTAGGGTAATAGGTGTAAATATGTTTCTTTTATAATTAGTGTGTTTGAGTAGTTATTACTAACCTTATCTTTAAGTCTACTAGTTCCATAATAGTTACAAAATATGGATCATGTTATTCGAAATAAAATATTTTAATTTGTATAGGCCTCTCGTAATGAGCGCCGTAGCGCCCTGTCTTCAGCTTGCCGCATCAGCATCTGCCTGCAGTCTTTCGATGAAACTGCGTCGCAGGCGGACTTGCGTCCGCTACGCCACAGAGGTCGTCGATATAAATTAGCTGTCACCTTCTAAATGTATCCAACACCGGTGGTTGCGGTCGCTTCGCGGTCTTACGTTTTGTTCCGAAGCCTTTGCAGTGCTATGTTTGCAAATATATCCTTTTCTTTTCTTTTTAATATCCATGACATTTTCATTAAACCAGTTTTCTAGATCTGTGAACTGTAGAACGTTGCTGTCATTCTGTGGTCCCAGCGACATTTACTTACGTACAACGCTGTAGGGCGTACCTAGTTATGTAGGGACTCCTTTCATAACCTTTTTTTTTATTTGGAAGATAGACAGTACGTCCGTCTGTCACGTGTCTATATCTCATGAACCTTAAGAGGTAGACAGTTTAAATTTTCAGATAATGTGTATTTCTCTTGCCGCTATAACAAACAATCATAAAAATAAAATAAATATCAAAATTAAAGGGGGCTCCCATACAACAAACGTGATTTTTTTCTCTATTTTTGCTCTTTATTTGCCAAGGCTGTATCTCTTGAACTACAATAGGTATACACATGAAACTTGCTATAATTAAGTAACACTTCAACTGTAATAATAACAAATACTAAAAATAAAATAAAGTTTAAAAAAATTTAAAGAGGTCTCCAAACAAGTGAAAATTTGATGTTCTTTGAAAAAGTTGCCTTTTTTTTTACGGTACGGAATCCTCCGTGTGCGGGTAGACTCGCACTTGGCGGTTTTTATATTAGTATAATAACCTACGAATCAAAAAATTAATCAAACCAAATAATTAGTTATTTGGTCCTTTTAACCAGTTTCTTCATAAGTTGTGTAGTTTTCTTGTAAATAATCAAAAACTTGATTTTTGCGCTTACGCCGCTCCAAAGACGTATGCTCTGTCCCGCTCCTATGAACGCGAATTCCTATGCCTATCCTTTTCACAAAATGGCGCGGATTGCGCCCACATAAGTCTATACTCTAGTTAAACTGATAACGTCCTCGTTTGTTATTTATTATTGTTCTTGAAAAATTAAGTGATTACTCGGCGCTACGAGTGGTGGTCCCACAACATCCGCGCCCGTAAATTCAGAATAAAGATTGCCTCCAAATCGGCATGACGTATTTTCAGTATTTTAATTATTAAATTTAATTTCCTTTAGTTCTTCATTAAAAGATACCAGAAACGTTCCCGAAATATGAGTAGTAAGCAATAAGCTGCAAGTAAAATTCTGATAAATAAATAATGCTAAACAATCCACACAGCATCATCTAGCCCCAAGCTAAGTAGAGCTTGTGTTATGGGTACTAGATGACTGATAAACTTAATACAATACAATACATAGTTATTTTTTATTACACAGAAAATACCCAGAACACCTGGAACAAATATTTGTAGATCGTACAAACATTTGTTCCAAGGCGCGAATCGAACCCGCAACCTCCTCCATCGCAGGCGGACCTAACCCGCCCCGCCACATTGGTCGTCTAATTTGAAGACCTTTCCTTTGGGTGTTTTATACAATTTTACAATAAATATTTTCTTATTCTTATATCCTGCGTGGGACTTGAAAGCAATCAATAGCAAGTGAGAATTGAAGTTAGTAATAGCAAGTTAGAACATATTCTGACATTTCCCCTCTCTACAGCGCACATTTGTTCACTGCTGGACATCCCGCCCAAACAAGGAGGAATTTGCCATAATGACCACGCTTGGCAGGTGGATTGGTGATCACAAGCTGCTGTTCTTCCTCTGGTAGGTTTCCTTAGTCGACTCTTACGACATGCACGGACTGGTGGGGTCTATTCTTACGCCGCGAGCGCCATGGCTTAATTACTTACTTATAAACCGCTCTTAACTTTATGCAATACTTAGTTAAAAGACTCGTTTGTTTAATTCTGTCGACATTTTTTATAACAAAAGTTGACTGATTTCTAAAAATAGGTACGGTTGTCTATGGCATAAAATAATGCGGATGTTTTGCTCTTGAGCTGTATTTTAATTTGCAGATATTTTGTATCTATGGCTTGTAAACTTACGTAGTACCTACGTACTTACTATTTGTTCCTTTTAAATGGAGGAGGTTTTGGTCCCACGACGTATACCGTTTAGGAAGTTCTTTATTTTTGGTGATTTTGCTCAGAAAACCGTCAGAAATAAAGATAAAGATAAAGGTAGGTGTATATATTTGGCTTCACAGGAACAGCACATACATAAATATAATTAAATAAACATAAATAAGAAGAATTATAATTGAATAGGTAGGTGAAAGGTAGAGTTAACATCCCCGAATGAAATTCCTACAAGAAAAAAACAGAAGTCAACAATACTCTGTTATTTTTACCTTACTAAACAAAACGTGTATTTTCTGACATCTTGTATGCATGTTCAAGACACAAATGCCAAATGGAGCTAAAAAAAATAGATATACTAAAACCTCTTTCAAATAAAAACAACTCTAAACTCCTTCGAATAAAGACCACGCATTGTACCAACCTGATTGACATTTTTCAAATCTCGAACCGAGATCTTTCGTCAACAAAAATGAGTTTGAGCCTTATGTTTCGAAGCAGAACTTATATTTTCCCATGAAATGTAAGTGGAGGGAAAATCTGTCAAGCGTGATCGATTGAGAAGTTTATTTTTCTTTTTAATTTTTATAGGAGTCATGTGACGTTAATGTATTGTGCTTTTTATTTTGGTTTGACGGATACATTTTGACATAAAAATTATTGATTACTAAAATGGCGACTAATACATTCTGAAAATTAGATTCATACATAACCATAGACGTTTTATGTACTTAGAATTTTAATTTTAAACAAAATTAAATGTTTTTTGAGTAATATCACTTATACCTACATAAATTTGTTTCTAGCGTAAAATATATTTTATGTTAGCGAAATAAAGAAAGCTTAACAGTAAGATAATAATCACTAAAAACAAAAACACAAACTTCATCAATAAATGATTGAAAGATTTAAAAAGCAATTTTTTTTTTTATTTTTGCGATTTGCTTAATTACATATGTACATGGATTTTTTTAATTTTACAAATAAATATTCTGCGTAAGTACCGAGTATATATTATATTGATTGGGGCCTAAATAAAATTATATAGGTAATTTGATTGTTTTGAAAAAATTACAAATCTATTTTGAATCCCATTTTTTACTGTTTTTAAGTTTCGCGTTACCTATATCAGTATTGCTCAACTTCGAACAGTTGAACAATGGGCTTCCCTTTGCCGCAATTAATTTTGTTCTCCATTGCTTAACTTAATAATGAATTGCCAAATTGAGCTCTTTCTAGTTTTGGATCTGGGATAGGTTTTTTATAAACATATTTTAAACGAAATAAATAACTGAAATAACATCTTCTATAAATATAAAAATTTTTGGTAGTTATTTTTCCTAACAATGACCGGTATTCTAGATTTCGTAATATCTTGACTCAATTTCTTAGGATATGGTTTCGAATGGCGCCTATGTGGGTGGCACCTACTGGTCCATAAGCTAAAATATTACTTCGACCTCTGTGGCGTAGTAGACGTCAACGTAGACGCAGAAGGTTCGATTACCGTTGTGGAACCATTGTTCGCTTGTATCTGCTGTATTATCCGAAACCGGGGGCCAAATTCTGCTAACTAATCGCTTTACTATGAGAATGGTATCGTTGCGGAATCGTCGCGTCTGTTCCACTGAACTAATCCATTGATTAAGATTTCACTCTTTATTCTCGACGACTTTGTGGCGTGGAGGGCGAAGGTCTGCCTGCGACGCGGAGTTTGCCTCTGGACTAATAATTGTTCGATCTGCAGATATTTGTACCGGGTGTTCTGAATGTATTCTATGTATAATAAAAATATCTATATATGTAGTGTATTGTATTTAGTATATCTATCAGTTATCTACACATAACACTAGCACTGCTTAGCTTGGGGCTAGATACTATGTAGATCGGCCAGCATTATTTATTTATTTCGGAGACAACGCATGCCAAGCCGTGGTCAAAGTTAAAGTCAAAAACTCTTTATTTCCATAAATACAATAAATGTACACTTAGAAAAGGTCAAATTCTTAATAATTAAACACTGACACGGAAATAAAGTGATATTTTTGATTTCAGTCGCTTCGGTATGTAGACTAAAGTAAAGAAGCGACGAAGAAACCTTTAGCCTGTTAGTTAATTGTTATTTTGTGTTGTGGGCAGGAACTAGTCACTTATAACGGGATATTTACCAAGATCGTGTTTGTAAGTTTGTGTTTTTTTAGCTTCAAACTATGTAAATAAATTGATTATTCTTCTTTACACTATTTCGACACAGTTGCTTGCGCCATTTACCAACACAAACAGGTTCTTCCACAAACCCCTTCTGAGAGGAGAAATCAGTTTTTTTCCCCTGGGGAACACTTAAGGGTAAAAAACTGAACTCAGAATAGATCAAAGACATACTGTAGTACTGAAATCCCCATTATTATGGTAATTACCCTTTTTTTAACCGTCATCTACAAAAAGAGGAGGTACTATGTTCGTCGATTTCACCGTCAGTTATGGACACGATTATGAAAAATTATCTCGTTAATGTATAGAAATAAATCCCGAGGTGGTCCCATAAAAAAATTCTTCCCGAGGGATTCGTATTTGTCCCGCAAAACTTAAAAAAAGTGTAATTAACGGATTCGAAGACGATTTTTTGTTATTTAAAAACAGTTTGACAGAAATAAAATTATTCTATCCTTTTCATTTCGACCGTTAAGAAAAGATAAGGATTAAGATAGTTTATTTGCTTTAACCATCGAGCACTTATAGAGAGGGAATATGGTCTTTGAATTCCGAAACTGATCAGTGTTTTTTCACTAATAAGAAAAAGAATAAAAAAAAAATTATTGTAAAATTGTGTACAAGATCCATAGGAAAGGTCTTAAAATCATAATTTGGTAACAACAATTTTATCTATTTCGGACATACAATATTTTAACAATTCAGTAGTAGAAATTGTGTAGGTACCTAGGCATTTATACAACGAATACCTCTTATTTTTTTAACCTAGTCGGGGTCTTTAATAAATGTAAATTCTCACTCGCTATACTAGTGTTGTGCTGACATACTAATAAAATGTATCGATTCCTACTCCCGATTTAACAAGAGGTATTTAAAATTTATCAATTTGATTAAGTTATTTGATCAGTGTAACTATTATAAAAACGCTGGGATTTTGCATATTTTAGTAACGATATAGTAAAAAATGTAACTGTATATTTTTATACAATACTCATTCATTTTCAATTATCGAAAGAGATTGCTAATAGCGATAATAAAGAGGCCGCGATTCTTATTATTGGCGATTCTTAAAAAAAAATCTTTATAATTCGTTCTTTCTATATAATGGCACACTCAATATACGTAATTGATTTGTATGCTTTTTAAAAATCATAAATTCACTATTATTGACGTAAATAATTTTCGCAACGCTCATAGTTTAAACTATCGATATCGATAAAAATATTTGCTTGCCCAACTCGAGTGTGATGCTTGACTTTGAGTCGGCCAATCGGAGTGCAGTGGTCGCCGCAGTGATTCAAAATAAATTACATTTCCTCTCTATGGCTTGAACACAATTTAGGTTACACAGACGATAAAAATATTTTAGTTTCAATTATGTTCAAATGTTACAGTAAGTTCAAATTAATATTGTATTCAAACTATAACCTCTTTTGTTATTGTGGACAACGTCAACAAAAATAAAAAAGGACGGCAACATTTTTAGTAGTGTCAAATTTGTTTAGTTTGTGCGATATCTGAATTGACACCTTTTGTAATTTTAGTGTTTATTTATTTATTTAGTAAATTTACTTACCTACTGCAATTGTCCCACCCTGTAGAGCAGAAGGGCGGTACGGCAAAGCCGTCACGAATGCGACCTATCCAATGATACCACACTTATCAAATACAGTTCATCAATGCAGTTCCAATCATAGCTTACCCCGGACAAAAAAAAAGTAAAGTACTAAAGTTCATTTATTGCTTGAAAAGATCTTACATATTTGATAAATTTGAATCATTGTTTTCTGCATTTAGGCGTGCAATCGTTTTAAGACAATTCAATAATATAACATTTAATAAAAATTACTTTTATTGACAAAGAAAATTATAATTCAATAATAAAACAAATTAGAACTAGTATTTACAATTGAAACAATTAAGCTAACTGCAGACTGTTGCAAACAATCTACAGGTAGCTCAACTGATCCATATCAATACCAGTCGGAAGCGTCCCCAAGACGCTGGCTGCATTGCCCCGCTGTATGGCAATGCTGATGCGCTGCGCCAGATACCCGCCCGCTCTCGGGTTACCTCAGATAACTTTTTAAATAACCGGAGAGCCTCAGTACCCCACGGATTTAGATCCGTGGGGTACTGAGGCTCTCCGGCTCTCAAGATTTCTCGAGACCCTAGGGTCTCGACCGCAAACGGAACAAATGTGTTGGCTCTGTCGAGACCTGTATATTTGCAACTGACTTTTTTGTACTCCAACCTCAGTTGGCATTTGAAACAAATAAAAAAACCGATCAGCATCAAATAAAGTATTTGTCCATCCGACAGAGAACCAAATAGTGTCCGAAATGTCGGCAAGCCAAAGTTATCGACCTAGCTCAAAGAATTAGCAAGCTGAAGTGACAGTGGGTCAGCCATATCTCGCGAAGAGCCGACAACCGCTGCGGTAAACGTGTTCTCGAGTGGAGACCGCGACTCGGCAAACCTAGTGTAGGGCGCTCTGTGGTATTTTAGGTGGGATGACGACCTGCGAAAGACTGCAGGCAGATCCTGGATGCGGCAAGCTGAAGATGCGGCAAGCTGAAGCGCTCATTAGGGGAGGCCTATGTCCAGCAGTGGACTAATATAGGTTGATGATGATGATGAAAGTATTAGTGCAAAACGTAAATTTTCTTGATAGCTGTTTTTTTTTTATCTTTAGATAGGGATGATAATTTCTCAAAAAAATATGGATAGTCTTCTAAGACCATTTTCCTGTAGCTACACCGGGTATGGTATCTTCCCTTACCTGTACCTGTATGGTACAGGGTGAATTTTTGGAACGGGGCAGTCCAAAAATTCACCCTGTACCATACAGGTTCAGGGTACTTACGTCAGAGTCGAGGCTCGATAACACATATTTGATACGAATCCGGATCTAGGACAATCGCAGTGAACCTAGTCGCAGCGCAGCGAATGTATTAAATCTAATAAATCATCGTAAAACGGCTAGTAAAACGCCCGTTAAGATTCGAACTTGAGGATGGATGGGACGTTACCGATTTATTACAAAACAAATACAGAGGGGACTGACTTGTATTTAAAAAAAAATTTGCTGGACAACCCACACAAATAAAACAACAAAAATAATACCTACTATTTAATTCTATTGAATATCTTATTCCAAAATAAAGTTTTTTTAGACGCCCTAGTAAAATAATACAAAATGTTAAGCAAAACTAACAAAATCGATTACCATTAAAAATCGAATCGGTAAAGCATTAGTACTATTTGATTGTCAGTCGAACTATCAAACAGCAAATAAGACTGCAATAACTACATATAGCCATACTTTCACAAAGTTTGTATGAAATTGTATGACACCAAATAACGCAGTCTACGGTTAACATGAAATGTCCACGTTTGTACTCTTCATGTGGCATTGCTAATCGAATCGCCTTATAGTCGTAAACTGGGGGTTCGCTGCGAACTGAGGCTCGTGAACCGAATTACTATACCTTCATGATAGACCGGGTACTAAGTCATGCCCGCGGCTTTGCACACTCTTTTTTGAGATAGAAAGTAGCATATATTACGGTTCTGACTGAAAACCAGCCCTCTTTCACAGATTACCCCAGGTTTCTGTGTTAGAGCAACAAGCTGAGTCAGGACCTGTTAGACCTGCACACACGCGCTCGTCTGCTTGCTGAGTGGACTACTTAGTACCTATTAATTAACCCAATGTTTGTGTTAGTTTACTACTTACCTAGTTCACATGTGTTTGTCTGTGCTGTTTGTTAGTCTATGCTAGTACTAAGTAGTCTCTTTTTATTTTTATTATCTTAAAGTTTTTTTTTGTGTGTGTAGTGTGTAATAAATAATTTTCTTTCTTTCTTTCTTTCTTTCTATATATCCGTCCCCGGGATACCCTCTATCTGCTAAATTTCATTAAGATCTGTTCAATATCAGTATTACCAAACAATGGCGTGTAATTTTTTTCCAAAAGATTTTTATTCACGAGTGTAGGTACATGTATTAAAAAAATACATAACTTTTTATCATTTTTTAAAAGCGGGATCATTTGACTAAAGAGCCAGCTGTTTGGCGTGAAATGTAACAGACAGACATACAGAGTTACTTTCGAATTTATATTAGTAGTTAAGTATTTAATTAATAATTATTTATCGGGTACTAGCTAAAGCGTGGGCCAGTCTGAAAACCAGCGCTGTTCTGTACCTATCCTGGTGCAGAACAGCATAAAGCTGAGACTGACCCTTTTGGGTTCACTACGGCGCAGCGCGGGAACGGGTGAGTAGCCCCCGCCCAGGGTGGGCGGTGACTGCCTACTAACAAGTAATAACGATTAGGGCTTGTGCACTGGTGGTAGGTAGGTAGGTCTATTTTTGGTATTATTTTTTTATTTTTGGTTGTTTTAATTATTTTTTTTCCTTATGTATACTTAAATACTGTTTTTGTTGATTTGTTGTTTTCCTGTGCTGTTTGTGTGTGAATTTAATAAAAAAAATTCTTCTAATGCGTGTTTCGCACGCTCTTTTCCGAGATAGAAAGTAGCCGATGTCCGTCCCCAGGATACTATCTCCATGCCAAATTTCATTATGATCCATTCAGGTGTTTAGGCGTGAAAAGGAGGAAGGACAGAGTTACTTTCGAATTTATCATATTACTATGGATTTATCGCGTACCTTTTGCTTGATATTATTTCCCCCGGGGAATAATATCAAGCAAAAGAAAGGGAATGAATAGAACTTCGTTTGTTCATAACCTCGCCTGTGGTAAGTGACGAGTGGCCGGCGATTTTTTTTTCGAATGGACTACAATGCTGTTGACAGATGCCCATGACAGCGTTACCGAACTTTTGGCGGGCGCAGAGGGCGCCTCGCCAGTGAAGTTATGTTGGGGCGGCTCTTTAGTCGACTGGCCCCAGAAAAAACTGGCCCTACGGGGCCAGTTGACCTAATGCATTTAATTTATTACTTTTCTTTAGTCGACTGGGCCCATTACTAATTTAAATAAAAAATCTATTGTCTTATTTCAAACCCGTGTACAGATGTGTACAAAACGTACTTAAGATAAACAAAAATGAAACACCATGGTTGTATGATACTTATGTTTATTGGGTTAATTTGCTTTACTTAGAACTAGTCAAAAACAACAATATACAACAATGTAAAATAAAAGTTCTTCTATTCTTACAGGATATGGCCTAATACAATAGTGTAGTCCACATTATATATATTATGAGGCAAAATAATTAATTAATCATAAGTTCATAACACAATAAGCAAAATAATTCAATAAAAATATCAATAATCAAAATAGCAACAATAGATCTATACAATACAAACATCAATAAGCAAAATAAAATTAATATATACACATGTCTTCTAGCAAAATAATTCAAGTAAGTATAAGTGTTGCCAGATGCTGTAACAAGTGGCCGACGATTTATCACGAAGGACACTATTTGGACACTATGTGTGTCGAAACGTCACGTGTAAACGTAAATACATAGATTATGGAAAATGCTGGTTGTCCGTTACGTTATCACGATTTCATGACATCTGTATTGTTTGCATATTGTATTAGTCAAGCGTTGCCGTAGATTATGTTACTTTAATGTTATATTTTTGATTGTTTCGTGTCTTGTGTGTTATCTTCCGTGTCGTCACCAAACGGCTCTGTCGGAAGACCAGCGTTGGTTGTAATGTTTTTACAACCAGCTCATGCTGAGACAGATACCGTTTTGTGACTCAATGCAAAAACTAGTACCTTAGCTTTGTCTCGTCTTTTTATACATATATGTTTTTGTTGATTGAGTTACATACAAATAAAATATTCTCATTTATTCATTCATTCTTTCAGGCTGATTCCCTGTAGCTCTGTGCTGTACTTGTACTAGGGCACAAATTGCCCGAGTAGTTTTGTATTTGTATTTATTAATCAAAACTTATTCTGTTGTTATTTATATTATAAGACACTTTAAACCATGGAAGGTTTGTCTAGTGTCGACAGTTACAGCGTGTTGCCACACATTTGGCGTGATGTTCTAGATAAACAATTATTTTCATAAACATACTAAGTTTATGTACAAAACTACTGGGACATATTAAATTCTATAGCTTCTAGAATATTTATGTGCCAGTCTCTCCTCTTTCGTTTTCAATAAATAATTTGAATTTTATGTAGAGATCTCGCTTAGCTCGATCTATAAATATGAAAATTGTTTAGACGTGTAGTTGATTGGATCCCTTGACTTTACGATCTGAAGGTCATCTGGCATAGATTTCTTGAAGGAATAGGGATGTTTCAATTCCTCTGCTGAGAATTGGGATGACAGCACAAAATAGGTAGGAATACTGAGTTAGTTAAATTGTACTATTAACCAACGTCGAAAAAAGGAGGAGGGTATATGTTCGGCTCTATGTTTTTTGCTTGCAGGGTTCCGTACCCGAAGGGTGAAAACGGAACCCTATTACTAGCCTCCGCTGTACGTTCGTCCATGAACCGTAAGAAGTAATTCAAAAAATTAAATTTCATTTTGAATTGGAATTTTCAGAGAATATGTTTTTAAAAATAGCGATGTACATAATTTGAATACAAGAAATAAACATAAACTTGCTGTGCTCACAAGTAGACTACACAAAATTAATGTATCTTTTAAAGGGCAATGTATACCTACGCTTCTACAACAAAACTCCTAGTGAGTTGCAAAAATTATCAGTTAATAAATTCAAACAAATTGTCAAAACCTTCCTGTGTAAAAAGGCCTACTATAAAATATCAGATTATCTAGAGAGGATAAAAAAGCTTGGGACGGGATTTGCTCCAACTCGAAAAATAACAACTAACTAACAGGCTAAAGGTTTCTTCGTCGCTTCTTTACTTTAGCCTACATACCGAAGCGACAGAAATCAAAAATATCACTTTATTTCCGTGTCAGTGTTTAATTATTAAGAATTTGACCTTTTCTAAGTATACATTTATTGTATTTATGGAAATAAAGAGTTTTTGACTTTGACTTCTCTTGCCGCTAAACCAGCAAATAATTAAAATTAAATAAATATCCAAATTAAAAGCTTAACAAAAAACTTGATTTATATTGGTTATTTTTGCTCTTCATTTGTCAAGCCCATCATTAATTTCATCATTTTTTTTTTCATTTGTCTCTTTAACCACAATAGGTAGACACATTAAACCTTCTATAATTACATAAGTAACAATTCAATTGTAATATAATCATAGAATTATTTTCTAAACAATAGCAAAATAATCAACAAAAGCGGTCTTTAATTGACTTAGAAATAGACAAACATACATAAAAAACACACAGCCGAACAAAGGTCCTCCTAATTTCGAAGTCGTCGGTACATTTAAAGCCTACAATTATCCGGTAACCTCAAATAAATCAATTAGTAGTTAATGTAGATAGAGTATATATAGTTTGGCTACGCCCATGCGGTGTGTAGATGGGGGATGTCCGGCTTTTTGTAGAAAAGACGGGTAAAAGCCCGCCTTACGGACACCGGACTCTTACGAGACCGGTGTCTTCAGGGATACCTTACACCACACACACACCCTCACACATTATACACACACACACAAGCGGTATATTTTTGCTTAACAGATAATAAAATAAATTAATTAAAATACCAAGCACTATAGCCGGAAGTATGATTCCTAATAAAATTAAAATACAAATGTTATTGTTTTATGGATATGTTCAATGTTTGCATTTTGTGTATAAGTGGTTTTTTGTTTGTTTAATATTTACTTTTGTTACTATGATGTTGGCTTAGTAGATAATACCTTTCTCTAATGTATGTTCTTATTTTATTTTTTGTATACTGTATTTCATGTTCTTTTAATTTGGTCCTTCTTTTACATATTATTTAGTTTTTTTTTGTGTTTTGCTTAGCGTTCGTGACGTCATTTGTTTTGACGGGTTCTAACGGAAGATCAGCGCTGGCTAGGCTTCCTATGGGAGCTTAGCCAGCATTATGCTGAGTTAGGACCTTTTTCCTACAAGTGTGTCTTGTCTTTTTAACTGTTCATATTGTTGTTGTTATAAATAAATGTCTTCTATTCCATTCTATTCCTTATACAGAAATTATTTTAGGTCGGGTCGTAAAATCACGAAATATCACAAGGGGGAGTATACTGTGATATCATGTGTATTTATTTTTTCGTTGAGCGCGCAATTTGTAACCCAGACAGACAGGCTTTGATATCATGGTGCTTAATTTTTCAGAATTAAATCTTATTGAATACAGCCGAACATAGACACTCCTCATTTTGACAATTATCTGGTAATATATGTATAATAATAATAAATAATGCTGGACAATCCAAATAACATCATCCCCAAGCTAAGCAAAGCTTGTGTTATGGGTACTATATAACTGATATACTTAATAATATACATTACTTGTATAGATTTTTTTTATTATACATATTTTCTATGTATCAGACCACCTATAACAAATAATTTCAGATCGTACAATCATTTGTCCCAAGGCGGGAATCGAACTTATTAGTATAAATTAATACAGTAATTATAGTTTGGCTACGCCCACTACTCGTGCGGTGCCTTGATAGGGGCATGTCCGGCTTTTTTGAAAAGACGGTTACAAGTCCGCCTACGCCGCAGGAGTTTGAGGGTTCTATTCCCGCCTTGGGACACATGTTTGTAAGATCTGCAAATATTTGTTCCGTGTGTTCTGTGTATTTTCCATGTATATAAATTTCTATCTATGTAATGTATTTTATTAAGTATATTATTCATCTAATACCCATAACACAAGCTCTGCTTAGCTTGGGGCTAGATGATGTTGTTTGGATTGTCCAGCAGTATTTATTATTTTATTTATCTTAAAGTATCTTAGTTGTATGCATGCTGTGTTGGCCTATAAGAGGTTGGTGCACTTAGAATCATAAAAATTATGTACCTACCTTGATTGTTATAAGTGTACTCGCTGTTGGCTGACCTAATTGTAAAAATAAAAATAAAATAAATTAAAATGCATTTTAAAGTGACAAAATGGCTTCCCACAAGCTTCAGACGAGTGGTCCGCGAGCTGTCTGGCATCTGACGTCGTCAATATAAAATTCATCTAACATCTAAAATTTACACGTACGCCTAGACCAGCCGTCTGAATGCACATTTTTGTGCTGTGCTGCAGCGGTGCTTATCAGCTGTGCGACAAGCTTAAATCGGTTCGAATCTATGGGTCTACAATCCAACAAAATATTTTTCTTACCGACTTTTTTTCGTTTAGCCGGATTTGCCCACCACTGGCCGGGTGGGGCCAGACACTGTAATGATAGGGTCACGTTCACTATTATTGTTTTGTATCGCTCCCAAACCCGATTTAACGCTTATACCCGTTATTAACACATTTAACCTTTTTCGTCTAGTTTTTTACGATGCAGTTTAGGGTTAATTTGTTTGTTTCTGCTGATTGATGTAATTATATCGTTATGGTTATTCAATTTCGTTCAAACTAGCTCCTGCCCGCGGTTTTGCTTACGTGGTACTATACAGGGTGCCACGGAAAGGGTGTACTATGCCGAAAGGGGTGATTCTGGATATTGAGGGGGTCAATGTTAGTTCTATAATTTTTGAATTTCGCACATGCTTTTTCGGAATTTTAATGAAACGTTTTTCTTCATTTTCGTGTTTTTTAACGAGTATTCTTACGTTTTTATTATTATTGTTTAAAAATTGTAAAGTATTTACCTAAATACATTTTTTTGTAATAATTTACTGACGAAACACTGGTCACAAAACATTATTTTGTGACCAGTTTTTATGATTTATTTTTGTGTTATTTTTGGAACACAAAAATAAATCGACAAACAAAAAATGGTTTATACAAGTTGATCCCCTCGGGGTCCAGAATCATCCCTTTCGGTTTAGCACACCCTTTCCGTGGCACCCAGTAGAAATGCGAATAATTTCTCTATGTACACGTACAGTCACTGCCAAATGAGTCTTCATCTCTTTAACGCTTCTTGGCGGTGACTGTACAGTAATAAAAATAAGGTAAAGGGACAGTGGGCAGGTAAACACCCGGATGATAAATATCTGCAGATCATACAAACTTCTGTCCGGAGGCGGGAATCGACCTCGCAACCTCCTGCGTCGCAGGCGGGCCTTCTCCCGCTGCGCCACAGAGGTCTTGAATTGATTGATAAGTAGAATCCCATACGAGTAAAACTACATTCAAAAGCTACAAGTCTTGGTCTTGCCCAGTCTCGCCTCTCAGAACTCTGTATTTTCTTAACCATAAGCACTCTTAACTTTCTAACGGAATTGTTGAGTATCTACAGTGCAACAAGATATCTGTTGACATCGACATAAGGGACCATTTATAAATAAATAAATAAATAATGCTGGATGCAGTGTACGCGGGTACCTACCTACTAAGTACCAAAGCGTGCTTACGTTACCTCGTGTATCAAAGTATTGTCAAGCTAGCTGTCACTGTCAGATATCACTCAGACGAGCCGGCAAGGCGGAAGATGATGATGACAGGTGGACGGAAGACTGGCAGGTGCTTGGAGTTTTGCTGGTGATAATTTGGACATTGCCGTGCTGGTGTATCCCTAACTGTGCGTAATAGATATCTATGGAACTCTTACACTGGACAATCCACACAGTACCATCTAGCTCCAAATTAAGAAGAGCTTGTGTTATGGGTACTAGATGACTGATATAATTTATACTTACTTTTTTATTATACATGAAAAACACCCAGAATAAATAAAATAACTTTAAAACACCCATCTGCAGATGTACAACAATTGTCCCGAGGCGGGAATCGAGCCCGCAACCTCTTGCATCGCAGGCAGATCTTCGCCCGCTGCGTTACTTTGATTTGATAGCTCTTGACAAGTAGTATACCGGTACTTTTTAGTCTTAGCAAGTCACTAAATGAATGAAATCGACACTCCAATTCTATTTAGAACTAGCTAATGCCCGCGGCTTCGTACGTGCTTTTAAATAGCCTATGTATGTTCAGGCGTTTACCTTTTCACGCCTAAACGGCTGAGCGGATCTTAATGAAATTTGGCAGCGAGGTAAATGGTATCCCTCAGCCGTTTAGGCGTGAAAAGGTAACAGCCAGATATGGATATGAAACAGTTGTGTGATGTTGAAATCTACCTGTTATGATTGTCATTAATTGACTTGCCTACTGGACAGATAAGCTTGCGGCACTGTACTTAGAATTGTCTTGTCATTGCTTATAATCATGAACTGTAAAAATATCTATGGTCCTATAGAAAACAAAATGGCTGCTGTGACAGTTGTAATAATAAGATGATTTAAAAAAAGTTTGTTTAAACAAACGCCTCTATATACTCTCGCGGGTAAAGAAGCCCCCACCTGACCTTGATTCTCCTCATTTCAACACTTTTAGGCCAGAAAACTAAAAAACATGGCATTATAATCTGATAATAGAAACAATATATATATATATAATCTATAAATCTACAGTAATAAGGCCATTTAAATGGGGTAAGAAAACGTAAAACAAAGGCAAAGAAATAAATAAATTATTTTAAAAGTTATGGCAGAACCAATAATGGTAGTCTTAAAACTGTTACTGGTAAAGTGGTTTTTTTGATAGTTTTTTAAAACGTCTAAGTTCCTAACTATACACTAGCCAAACTCAATGTAGAATGTTTGTAACGAAATCGCGACACAAATAACTAAAACTCACTTGCTTAGCGTCCAGTTTTAGACAAGCAATATTTATTGAAGGAAGGATCTAAAATCGACAAGTAATGTAAATTGCGTTTAAAAAGACGCGGCAACTGAGTGAATTTTATGTTAAGTATGGGTTTCAAAAACTGTTTTGCTGTTTAATTTTCAAAGATAAAAATGCAGAATTTCAAAAACATCGACGGATGAAGTCTTGTAGATTCAAATTGTGTAATTACCAGTACCTTATCAATCCGAAAAAGAATGCTACGCATTTTTATCTGAACTTTTATAAACACGTAACAAATAGTATTTTAACATCTTAATCTTCCAATTAAAATGGTATTTAGGCACTCAATTGACTCACTACCGGAAGTGCGGTATTAGAGTCAATATCTGTCAAAAATAATGTTATTATGTGTCGCTTCTCACGATTCCATTTGCATATTTTTAATTATGTGTTATTTATTGAATGGTTGGTCACGCCTTTGGATGCATTCGTGGGTTGGTTGTTATTGATACAACTATTTATGGTTGCCCACACAATTTTTCACCCCGTTGATTTCTGAGGGGTGAATTTTCACAAATCTTTATTTCAGATTTAGAATCAAAAAGGATTATTTCCGTACAACACATTGAAAAAGACCAATATAATTTTTCCAAATATATTAAATTTCTTCATGAATGATAGAACTTTAATTAATGTTCTTTTCATTTGTTTCAGAAATCCAAGATGGCCGGCACTGAATAAAAAACCAACAACAAAATGGAGTCCTTAGAAGAAAGACTTCATGACAACAAAAACAACAGAATCCCAACAATCCAAGCTGTAGACAAAGCGAAGTGTAAAGAAAAAATGGCGCAAATAGACCTAAAACGATTTTGCAAGAGATCGAACTATGTTATCTATGACAACTTCTATAGAGACGAAATTAAAAGAAACCTCCCAAGGGAAACTGGACTCTATACATATTGTTGTCTAAGCGTTATACTTAGCTTTATTCTAGGACTATCTATCGGAATAATACTAATGGGATCAAATCCCGAAATTAAAAAATACGAAAAAACACGACATTTCAACAGCCCAAGCTCTATAAAGACTGAAGAAAAAGAATATAGATATAGATATACAGCTGTTTCTTTCACTGGAGAGCACAGCAAGTTCGACAAAGAAGTTTATCCTAAAGGCTTGACGGAAGATATGAAGGAAATTCTGAAAGATAATAAAGATACAAATCACATACATAGAATAACGAAAGTCAATGTTGCATTTATTCCTAATGACATGACTGTGTTATATAATAACGTATATTGGGGGAATGAGGTCGAAAATGCGATGCCACAAGGTTACGGTGAGAACACAGCTGAAATCTGGGACAGCTATGTCAGCCAAAGTGAGATAATAAAAATGGAGTCAGGATGTGGTCGAATGCAAAACAGACTCGTGACTTTCAAGGACGGTATACAAGCATGTGTTCGATACAGACAGAACACAGATCAGATCCAAGGCGAAATATTCAGTTTCTACGTTGGAAGACTACTAAATCTTACTAATTTAGCACCGTCTGTTGTCAAAGTCGTTGATTTGAAAGATAAACTATGGAGAAACGTTGCTAAAGATATAGCTGTAGCTCAATGGAACACAAACAGAGCTGTGGTACTAACTCAGTACATTCCTAGCTTAGAATCAGCGACAATCCCCGAAGTATTCAAGCCCTCGAATCGTCATCTAAATAAATACGATATCCTAAAGATGTCACAGAAAGAAAATGACACAGACGCAAAGCAAACGCTTCTAGTTAAACTAAGAAGCAAAAAAGTTAAAGCAGAGAAGGATGTAGAGATACAAAACTTCGATCATATAGACATGAAGCTTAGCAAAAAAACAGTCAATGACTTTCTTGAACTAGCGCAATGGTCAGATTT
This sequence comes from Eupithecia inturbata, assembly GCA_963662085.1. Lineage (NCBI taxonomy): Eukaryota > Metazoa > Arthropoda > Insecta > Lepidoptera > Geometridae > Eupithecia > Eupithecia inturbata. The sequence continues at coordinate 2,070,990 of OY759206.1, read as the reverse complement.
GATTATATTCGATTATTTAACTGCAAATCTGGATAGAATCGTCAATAATCTTTTCAACTTCCAATGGAATGTCAATATTATGGATGGACCAGCTCATAACCTAGCTAGAAAGATGGACAGTGGTCTTCTTGTGTTTTTAGACAATGAAAGTGGACTTCTTCACGGCTATAGATTATTGAAAAAGTACAACATATATCATAGTTTAATGTTAGATAATTTGTGTGTGTTTAGAAAGAGAACTATAGACAGTTTGAAGAGCTTATACTCTCAGTCAGTGGGTGCAAAACTAAGTGATATATTTCATAAGAAGAATAATGTAGTTATAAGGGATATTTTGCCGCCATTACCGGATAAAAATGCGAAAATATTACAAGAACGAATAGGGAAAGTTTTGAGTCAAGTAGAGAAATGTGTGCAAACTTTTAGATAGCTGCCATTTTTTGACACTGAGTATGTTAAAGTGAACAATAACTATACTTAAAATATAACTTTTAGTAAACACTGAGAAAATACTTAATAACTTAATGGGTTATAACTGGAACTAATGTTTTTAGTTAACCTATTTGGTCCCACTGCTGCGCAAAGCAGCTAAAACTTGGAAATACTGGGTAAATTATAAAAAAAGTATCTTTCTGAGATAGCTGATTTCTTTATGTTCCATATATCGAAATAGAAAGCTATTAAAATTATTATTAGTATTTTGAGGGCCCTACAGACTATTTGGGAGAGGCCATTTCCCCACATTTTTAAACGAATTTATTCAGCTCCATCATTTATGACACTACTTTCTGATAAATTAGGCTTTTCCTGATTTTTTATTTTGGCTGTGACATTTTTGTAATAAGTCACTTTTTTATTTTATTTTTCAATTTCTTATTAACCTTCTCAGTGATACGTGATATTTTGAGCATTTTTGATACCAAATAAATAATTATTTATTGTATAATAATATGATAGTAAAATAAATGTCCCGTAATGTGCCAGTTTTAAAGATTTTTAAATTGTAAGTTAGGTAACATACGAATTGTAAATATAATTTAATATTTAAATTGCCATTTTATTTGTAAATTAAATGTTTTGTGTATCTTGCCATTTTTTTCTGAACTTTTTTATGTTTTATACATATTTTTGCATTGCTTAACATCTCAATAAATTTCCCATAGCTATTTATACTACCTAATTGTTGTAAAAATATTTTATATAAACTGTAAAATATACTATTTCTATTATTTTATGAATTAAATAATTTGAATGATTATTTTGTGTCTTTTTCCTATTCTAATATAAGTAGGTAGGCATGTTGTTGCAAAGAAAATTAAAGGTGTTTGGGTTTCTTCTATATTCTAGGTTCTACAAATAATTTAGATAGCAGATAAGAAGTTTTCCGCACATTGTAAACCAATTGCTATGATTTTGTGCTAAACAAACTATGGATCAATTGTTGATTTGGAGTATATCGACATAATGTTAATTTTAGTAATAAATCTCTTTATGTCAATTCACACTTCAAAACGACTTCAAAAAGATAATTGATTCGAAGCATGTTTTAGTGTGGGTTTCATAGCAAAAGGCTTACAAAGTGTGCAAAACTTCATACTTACTACATATCTAAATAACTTGTAGAACCTTGAAAATAGAAAAACCCGATTTTTTTTTACGCTTGACCCTATATATTTATGTAGGTAATCTAGGCAGGAAGATTAGGTATTATAGAAGTTATTAAAATGAAAGAAGAAATACAAAGCAATGGCCTATAATAACAAAGAAAATTACAATCAAATAATAAAAAAAAATTAGAACTAAGTATCTATTTACAATTGAAACAATTAAGCTAAAATAGCAAAAAAAATACGTTTGTTGTATGGGAGCCCCCTTTAATTTTGATATTTATTTTATTATTATTATTTTTTGTTATAGCGGCAAGAGAAATACACATTTTCTGAAAATTTCATATGTCTACCTCTTACGGTTCATGAGATATGTAGAGCCCTGTGACAGACGGTCGGACAGCGGAGGCTTAGTTAATAGGGTTCAGTTTTCACCCTTCGGGGACGGAACCCTAAAAAGTACTTGTAGAAGGCCTCGCTCTTCTTTAACAGACAGAAAAAGATGTGGGTTCGATTCCTACCCAAGTAAATGTAATTTGATATGCATAAGGTAAGATTCATTTTACATGAAAACAAACACAAAAGTACTTAAATATATTATATAATATCTAATCAATGGTTTAATTTCGATTGTCTTACATACTTGACCACGTAATGTCCGAAAATCCTATATCTAATTAGAAATGTTACATATTCATATTTATCCAGCAACTTTTCAGTTTTTATTCTTCGAGCTTCTGCCCGCGGTTTCGCGCGCACGTTTCCAGGTTAAAAAGAAGCATATGTCCTTCTCCGAGATATTAGCTATTATCTAGCTTCCAAATTTTATTGAGATGTGATAAGCCGTTTTGCTGTGACAGAATTACTTTCGAATTTATAATACTTATTAAAATAAATACTAGCTGCTGCCCGCAGCTTCGCACGTGCTTTTCAAGTAGCGTATGACTGTCCCCGGTATAGCATTTACCTCGCAGCCAAATTTTATTAATATCCGTTCAGCTATCTAGACGTGGAAAGATAACTGACAGATAGTTACTTTCGAATTTATAATCTATATATATAAAAGAAAATCGTGTTAGTTACACTATTTATAACTTAAGAACGGCTGAACGGATCTCGGTAAAATTTGGCAGCGAGGTAGATGGTATCCCGGGGCCGGACATAGGCTACCTTTTATTCCGAAAAAAAGCGTGCGAAGCCGCGGGCTGCAGCTAGTCTATATATAAAAGAAAGTCGTGTTAGTTAAACCACTTATAACTCAAGAACGGCTGAACGGATCTCGGTAAAATTTGGCAGCGAGGTAGATGGTATCCCAGGGCCGGACATAGGCTACCTTTTATTCCGGAAAAAAACGTGCGAAGCCGCGGGCAGCAGCTAGTATATTTATAATTTATAATGTTTTTTTTTATTTGTATTAGTATAGTATAGATGGATCTAGCCTCTATAATAGGTATATATATCAGTGATCTATACACACACGCTTTATTACTTACCTGTCATGCTCGTTTATAACGACCTCAGTGGCGTAGCGGACGAAGGTCCGCTACACCTGCGATACAGAAGGTTGCAGGCTCGATTCAGTGCCAAAAAATGTTTTCCTTTACAATTAATAACTTGTTAACAAGACCAGGACTGTCGAGTCAGTTTGAAACTCAAAATTAATTTTTTGATTTAAGCACTTATTGACATGTCAAATTTGAAAACCTTTTATAAACCTGCCTGGAATGTTAGGTATTTTAGGATCCCGCTCTTAATTCAGCTTCGCAAGCTCTTTTGCACTTAGAACCAAGATATCAGAATTTATCATGTTGTTTCTTAAACTGGTTTAGGGCGTATGAGAGCCTTTAAACACAGAAATATAAATATTATAAGTTTCTAGCTGCTGCCCGCGGCTTCGCACGCTTTATTCCGGAATAAAAGGTAGCCTATGTCCGGCCCCGGGATACCATCTACCTCGCTGCCAAATTTCACCGAGACCCGTTCAGCCGTTCTTGAGTTATAAATAGTGTAACTAACACGACTTTCTTTTATATATAGAAAGATAATAATATAATAAAGATAACTTTGCTGTTTTTGATATACCGTGACCCGAGAGCTGGTGGGTATCTGGCGCAGCGCATCAGCATTGCCATACAGCGGGGCAATGCAGTCAGCGTCTTGGGGACGCTTCCGACTGGCATTGATATGGATCAGTTGAACTACGGCCGTCGTGTGGTGCCAGCTTTAAATTAGCACCACCCCAACTCTTCCCGCGGGTGTCTTATTAGGCGACTAAGGGATATTCACCGGGGGCGGGCAGCAGCGCCCCCTGCAGAACAATTCTACACCGAACCGCGATCCCCAACCCGCATGCCCAGCGTAAGGATTATGGGTATTACCCCCCACGAGATAAAAGCCAATAAGGCGCTTATCAGAGGGAAGCCTGCTTCCAGCATTGGAACAATATAGGCTGTTGAGGAGAGGTAAGTTAAGCTACCTCGAGATTGATGTGTAAACAAAACAAGATCCGTCAAGTGCGAGTGTCGCGCTGAAGGTTTCGAACGGTTGTCAGTATACTAATGCTTTGCTATTTGATGAATACCAAAAATTCAAGGTACCTACATTTCTGATGTATCGGTTTGCAAACTTCGGAGTATAGAGAATAACAGAAAAATTTTCGAGTTTTTTCAAAATATTTCGTAAAATATGTAACCTACAGGAATTTCAAAATCTGTTTTGATATTAACAAACCGATACCTTTCATTTAATACCCCATTCGTTGAGGTAGCCCCCTTTTGAAAATTATCCCCCCCCCCCCCTATTTTTGTAAATTTGTAAAAAAGTGTTCTACTTACAGACTTATATATATTTTTCCTATAAAATATAGATTTATATCTACAAACACTACATACATTTCAGATGGATCGCTCTGCAAACTTCGCAGATAGGGGGGGTCGGGGCAATTTTTCGACTTTCTGCAAATACCCGGAAACCCTAAAAATCGGGTTCGTAAAAATGCCCAGTAATATTTTATTTACACAGCTTTTTTGAGTTTTGCGGAACAAATACTGTCCACTAGGTATATGGCGCTAATCCCTAGGATATATCTTTTTTATGGGACCATCTCGGGATCATTTTCTATACAATAGCAAAATAATCATTAAAATTGGTCAATTGTCAAACATACAGCAGAACATAGAATCTCCTTCTGTTTAAAAAAAAAAAAAAAAAACAGACAAACAGTGATTCCTATACATTAACATACGTTTGTGGAGGCAAGTCCAGCACTGGACGTTATGCTGCTGAAGTACCTACCTAAATAACGAGTCCAAAGTCAGGCGCGGCGCATTATACTACCCGCATACCTGCACTTAAAGCGAAGTGAACTTCGGGCGACCGATTAAGTTGTAACGACAAGTACGTTTGTGTTCGTTGAGGCTGGGTTCCGTAGGTTTTATTGAATACGCTTGAATTATTTATGCTTGTATTGACTGGTGACCGCAACTTGGCAAACGTGCTTGAATTATTTTTGTGTGTATTGAGTGGTGACCGCGACTCGGCAAACGCCCTTCAGTGGGATGACGATCTGTGAAAGACTGCAAGCAGATGCTGGAGGCCGCAAGCTGAAGACAGGGCGCTATGGCGCTCACTATGGGAGCCCAGCAGTAGACTAATATAATGATGATGCGACGCTATTTGGAATAATTTTTCGACGTAAATTGAAATAGGGGTAAATACACACATTTTATAATTTTAATAGATATATTATAATTTACATCTACATCTACCATTTTACGGCATTACCCCCCGTGAGATAAAAACCAACAAGGCGCTTATCAGGGGGACGCCTGCGTCCAGCAGTGGACCAATATAGGCTGTGGAGCGAGGGAGGGAGATCTACATAACAGTTTACGTAAAATACACGCCCCCTACACGGGCCAAAGAAAATAGAATATTATATTTTTTTCAACTTGTGCGTGCGATATATTTCCTAGGTTCTAGAAAATCTTAAAAAAACAAAAGCAAGAGGCTGGGTAATCAAATTTCGCATGAACTATGTCGCGGATAACAGCTTTTACAGAGGACCTCCGGTAATCCGGCCCTTGTCTAATCCATGCCTATAGCTCATAATAACGCGATTCGAATGTACATACACAATTTATTTCGGCAAATATTCGTTAGTACATGCTTGCAACTTGTACGCCCCACAACTAATTGGCTTGACGCGTATTGTCTCAGTTTGAATGTGACTAAAGGATAGCCTTCGATCAACTTTAAAACTTTTGTCTTAGTTCGTTAGTAAAGAAATGTAGCTCTATATGTATATATTCGCGCAAACACCTTTCAGCTTTGATTTTGTATGTGATCCGTTATCTAGTTGTATTGTTGATCGAAGCGGGTAGCGGTCTAACTGGCGTTCATGATTTACTGCCGACATATAACTTATTGTGTATTACATAAACATTATTGTAGTATAATGTCTTCACAAGCCCAAAAGCGAAAGCATAGAACACTGACTATTAAAGAAAAACTATAAGGGATCTGTGGCAGTAATCTTCAATCAGACAAATTGGAAAAGGTTTGTCGGATAACCGGGAGTTTACTGTATTATAATAATGATGTATTCCAAGTATTTAAAAATTATATACGCTTTGTATACACTGTTTACAGGTGATCGGAATGCTGGCATCTATTTCGGTCAACGAATTAGCATTGCCATTCAACGTGGCAATGCTGCCAGCATTCTGGGCACTCTGCCTTCTGGTGACTGCTAGATTTTTAAGAAATAGATATAAGTGTAAATACTAGTTGTAATTGTTTTATTCTATTATTTTAATTTTCTAGAATATCCTTTATAATATACTTATCCATACTAATATTATAAATTACCTTATTATAAATAAGTAGGTCTTAAAAAAAATCATCTAATAAGTATTATTTTATTGACACGTGAGGACCGCTTTCTGCAATGTCCTGCCTCTACATACCTCGATATAAAGGTTCCGTTTTTTCCCCACAGACCTCTTAAATCTGTTGTCACACTGCTAGGACATTTCTTAATGGTTGCCACATTAAGGATAAAATAAAAACAGCGGCATGAATCATAGTGAGCTTGCCTTAAGAAGCTGATAAGGAGGGTATAAGCAAAGAGTGAGATGTAGAACGGGCACTTCGAAACAATATCAAATATCCTCTACCTCTACAGCCTATATTGGTCCACTGCTGGACGCAGGCCTCCCTGATAAGCGCCTGTTGGCTTTTATCTCACGGGGGAAAATGCCCTTGTTCCCCACGCTGGGCATGTGGGTTGGGGATCGCAGTTCGGTGGTAGAATTGTTCTGAAGGGGACGCTGCTGCCCGCCCCCGGTGGATATCCCTTAGTCGCCTCTTACGACACCCGCGGGAAGAGTTGGGGTGGTGCAAATTCTGAGCCGGCACCACACAGCAATAGCATACCTAAATCAACGTGCTTTATTTCCTTTAGACCATACAGGGCTCTTGGACACGTCACAAAATTTAAATTACATAAGTAAAACTAGGAAATAAAGTGATCACTTTGATTTTTTGTTTACTTCAATCTTTTTAAGCTAAAATAAAGGACCGAACTAGAAACCTTTACCTCGTTAGTCGTTAGATTGTTAGTTTTCGAGTTGGAGCAAAACTCGTTCCAAGCTTTTTTATCGTCTAGCTAGAGAATCTGATATTTTGTAGAAAACCTTTTTAGAGCATGTTTGACAGTTTGTTTGAATTTAGCTACAATACAATCCATTATTATTATTTAATAATAATGCCAAGTTACAGGTCTAGCCAGTTGCGAGTTCCCTGTTGCCGAGGTACAGCATGCATCTGTCCCCGCCTCATCTTTGCCCACAAATCGGTCGGGAGGTCTCAGTTTTGACATGCGTAGCTCCAGATAGCAAAGCTAAGTGTTTCACATACCTTGTAGTTTATATCTGTCTTAACCTCTTTTCTGGTATTACTACCTAAGTAGCAAATTATCACACCTTTTTAGTGACGTCTAAAAAAGGACGAGGTTCTTAATTTGACTAGGTACATATAATTTTTATGTTTTTGTGTACTTATATTTTTTTGTTATTGTCAATCAAATTTATTGCATGAAATACATGTTATAAAAGTTGTTCTAATATAATGGAATGTCACAATGTATTCTACCCTATTGGGCGTGCAATGTCTTAAAATGTACAATAATAACTTATTAGTTATTATTATTAATACAATACTAAAGAAAATAATACATAAAATTCACAGACACAAAGAAATAATAATACTAAAATCATTTAAAAAAAGTTATGTCATATACTTACAATTTATCGGTTATATAAATTCATTAAAGGAGTAATAGCATTTTTTTGTCAATAAATCAATCACCTTCCTCCGAAACAACGCACATTAAAGTATATTTTTTGTGTTTGTTTGATTTTGATAATTAAATTAATAAATGCTGGACAATTCACATAGCATCTACACATAGCATAGCTCTAACATTAGCAGATTATAAAAGCGAAAGTAAGTAATTTTGTCCGTCCGTTACCTTTGCACGCTTAAACGTCTGAATAGATATACAAATGAAATTTTCAACACACTTGCTCATAAAGTGGCTCTAATTTCACCGCAATTAGGTACATAATGACACCTGTTATCTAACTGTGACTTTTTCATTGCCATTATTCACAAGTGAGTTACTTGTAGAGTTTTTTTATTTTATTGGTTGAGTTGCTTTGTTCTTAAGTTTCGATTTATAAAATATCGTGTTCAATACCTCTACATAGTAAGTACAAATAAATTAATGTACCTATTGCTTGCTCATTTCATGCAACTTCAAATTAAACTTATCTATTTAAATACGATTAAATAGATAAGTTTAATTTGTACGTGTTAAATAAATAAGACTTTTACTCAAATATAACTTTTGTTTTTCTGTAATAAAGAAAACTTGAAATTCCTCATTTTGTACGTGGCTAAAACGCTATCCGCGAAAAACCAAAAAAAAAAGAAACCTCTTTCGTTTAGTCTATGGCCGATCGCCATCGTAAGATGCGCGCGCATAGGAAAACTGATTAATTTTTTGGCGCCATTGCGAAAAATTTTTCACAACTCGTTTTTACTGTTGAAATTACAGTAATTAATTAATTAAAATGTCTACAAGTACTAATTATGAAGAAAATGATTAATTTTTTACACCGCCCGATATAAGATGTGAAGCCCCTAACGTTATGATATGAAAGATTTACTAGGTACCTGAAAACTCCTAAGGAAAAATATCTATTATCTACTGAATAAAATGATTTTTGGTATTATTTTCTTCACAAGTGTGTTGAAAAACGTCTTATGATACACGTGTGTATTGATGATTAACGTCCTCGGCTCTCTTAAGACCCTCACCTAACGGCTCGGGTCTCAATGGCGCCTCAGCGGTAATCAAATCACCAACATTACACACTTGTACCATAATGTACTATTAGCATGCCTACAGTAAACTCTACTCTCCAATCGTCATATTTCGTGATTAACCTCTATTTCTTCACAGCTAAAGTACATTATTCAAAGTTATGTACATAAATAGTTTGTTATCAATCGAAATTGTCAAAACTGACTGGATTTCGCATTCCTCATTCAAAAATGAAAGAGGTTTGACAAATGGTGGATGGATGTGGCTTACAAATTGAGAAAGTGGATGTGGCATTTTTTAGATTAACAGACGAACGTTATGTTCCATAGAACATAAAAGTTTCTCTTATATGTTTGAAATTTAACACTAACTGTAAAATTTGGTAAATGGAAGTTCTGTGTTTCACATATTGCGCTATGTAATATTTTGCTAAACTAATGTTAAATTGTTTGATTATGACCACCTAATTTTTTTTATCAACATTTTAAAAATAATATTTATAGAAACTAGAGATAACTAACTACACTAACTACACTAACTACATAACTAGATAACTAGATATGAGGTAACTAGATTTGTATAATAGTTTGGACTTATTGACGATTGACATGACAGTGATACTTGGATAAAAATCGCATGGACGGTTGTTTGAAAATTATTCTGACCCCATTTTTAGTAAAAAGATATCCGTGACTGGTCACTGTGAACTTATTAGATTTTGATAAAAAAAACACATTATTAACAGGGTTTTTCGAAGCAATTCCTTGCACTTATTTACTTTTGAAGGGAGCTGATAAATTGGCATTTAAAAGTAGAATATGGACCATGGACTTTTGGAGCAGTTTGATATTTACCTACTCAAAGGCCTTTATTAACAAAGAAAATTACAATCAAATAATAAATACAAATTAGAACTAGTATTTACAGTTGAAACAATTACGTTAACTGCAGACTGTTGCAAACAATCTACAGGTAGGTAGCTCAAGTGATCCATATCATTACCAGTCGGAAGCGTTCTCAACTAAGGTTAGTTTGACAGCACAATTTGGAAGGAAGGAGGCATCATAGCAGCATGGAATGATAAAATACAATTTTACTGGAAGTATGTTAGTTGGTAGGTACCAAATTTTCGTTAATGATAAACCATATTGTTAGTGACCAACCCTGTCAATAACCGACTTCGAAAAAGGAGGTTCTATGTTCGTTTGTATGCACGTTTTTTTTATGTTCGCCGATCTCCGTCAATTGTGAACCGATTTTAATGATTCTTACACAATCTAAAATTAATAATTTTATTACCCAGGGTAGATTAGTGTTTGAAATGAATTGAAATAGTAATTATTTGCTTAAATATACTTTAACAATGATGGTTTTAGAATAATTTACTTCTTAGTCGTGCAAATGTATAATAGTAATTTAGATACATTTTAGTTAGAGTAGAAAATTAACATAATATTAAAGTTAAACATGATTCAAAGTTTTCTATCACAATATTTTGATAAAAATCAGCGTATATTTGTCTCGCAAAAATTAAAAAACTATGTAAATTTAAGGAATTTGAAGTCGTTTTTTTTTTAAATAATCAAATTATTGTAAAGTTTTGCTGATAGGTTGCGAAAATGCCACCTCCACGCTACAATGTCTTCGCACATCAGCATGCCATTTATTAGGCGAGTGTCGGTTGGTGTCAGTCTGAGCGAGGAATTATTTAAATTAGGAATTATATATTGACTGTGTTTTAGTTGGACGATGCTGATATACAAACTGTAGGAAGTTTGTTGGTTTATTTTAATCTAGCTTCTGCCCGCGGCTTCGTTTGCTTTTTTAGAGCTTCTCAGGTTCAACTGGTCTATTGAGATAGGTAATTTATTCGCTAGTGTATCACTCATCATCAACATTTTCAGCCTTTAATAGTCCACTGCTGGGCAAAGGCCTCCCCTAATGAACGCCATAGCGCCCAGTCTTCAGCTTGCCGCATCCAGCATCTGCCTGCAGTTTTCGCCATCATCCCACCTGGCCGGAGAGCGTGCTACACTACGTTTGCCGAGACGTGGTCTCCACTCAAGAACACGTTTACCCCACTGCCACTTCTTCCACTTTTTTTTGAATTCTTTCACTGATAGGTCCTTTATTTACCGCTCATTTTGTTTAGTTTTTTATTAGTAATCAAAATACAGTCAATGAACAGCGGAAATAAAATAGTTGAGTAATATGTATACCTATATTCAAGCCATTGTCAATGTACAATGTTTGTCAACAACTTCCAGCACAAAAATCCAAAATTCTCTTTTTGGCATCGACTTTGAAAAGTAATTGTTAGCTATTTGCATTGTAGGATAGATCTTAAATCGAAAAGCAAAGTAATTAAATAAATAAAGTAATTTTTAGGTTAATTGTATTGTATTGTATTCATTTAATTCAGATAATTAAAATTAAAATAAACATTAAAATTAAATTAAAATCAAAATTAAAATACAAATGTGATTCAAATTAAAATTAAACCTAAATTACTAGCTAAAATTACAATAGGTTATATTAGAATAAATTAGATTACAGTATAATAAAATAATAATTAGAATATAATCATTTGTTGTATCCGCACACTGAAGCAACACACTGGACAAAATGTGTCCATATCGGGGACATACGCCCTGCCACAGTTTGTAGGATGCTGTTGTGACTCGCCCTCGTCCTGCTCATCAGAGATGCTGTTTTCTTCCGGTTAAGTACGGAGGCAATTCATTACTGATATAAGCGGGTTTACTTCGAACCTTATTTGTGTTGGAAGCCAACGTTTCATGTGCGGTTCGCGACGCGCCTGTACCGCTTCTATAGGTACTTCTGCTATACATAATACAATATACCTATTACACAGTTTTTTTTCTTATTATACATAGAAAATACCTAGAACACCCGGAACAAATTTTTGTAGACCGTTCTAACATTTGTCCCAAGGCGGGAGTTGAATCCGCAACCTCCTGCGTCGCAGGCGGATCTTCGCCCTCCGCGCCACAGCGGTCGTCAAATACCTTCCATATTTCGTTGCAATGCGTCAAAAGTCTACGCTATCGGAGTCCTAGACAAGTTAATATAAATCTAATCAAAAACATACCTAAATGTGAAAACTAGCCAAGTTCGTTCAGATAGTTGCTTCGCCGATAAATGAGCTCATATAGATGTGCCAAGTTTCATAGCAGTTCATAATCTTAATTTGCTACGTTATTTTATTATTTAATTTGTATCATGGCAAGTTTATATAATAATAATAATAACACCGTTTTGATATATTTTTTACTGTAGAATAGTTTTATAATATTTTATTTTCTATAGTAAAAAATGTATTTTATAACGAGATTTAAAATAAATGAAGTGAATAATAATAATAAGATATTTATTTACAAAATGGTACAGGTAGAAGGTAGAATATACAATATACAAAGTACTATGGGTACCTATACGTGTAAGAGTAGGGACACCTCGCTCTAACTAAGTTTGCATTAAACTTGTATTAGACACGAGGGCTCAAACCTCCGGCTACTTTTAGGTTCATATTTTGATATTTTGATTGTACAACACTTACTATTAAATACTTATAATAAATGCTTCTAAGTGTAACTAAAAAGGAGACTTATACCTAACACAGAAAATAAAGCTCATTATAGTAAAAGTAGCTGAAAAAATTTCATACATAATACATTTAAACACACAATACAATTAAACACACAAAGCCAAAAATTTAAGAATCTAACAACTGCTCTACCTGCCTATATGCACCGCATTTGTTTTGATGTTGTTTGTTTTGAGCTCAAGAACCTTATAATATTTATTTATAAAATGTGGTTATCCTACTCTCTTCATGGATCTTACTAGACATGCAAAATTCCAAGCCTGTAGGTTTGATAATGTCTGAGACACAGACGGGACCAAAAGCGCGCCCAATAGTTCGTGTAAAGATACTCACTGCTATTGCGTCGCACGTTTCTTTCCGAACTTGGCTGGACGCTCTAGCGCGCGTCTCAATAAAATATCTAGAAGTGTTTTGGATTTTTAAAATGGCCGATAACTGTAAAATACTGTTAAAATTCACATTTTTATGATGTTTATCACCGGTAAGCGCAAAAAAATGAGTGAATTAATTTTATGTCGCGTAACGACAAATTTAGAATTAGTTATTGATTTTTAGGTGTGACTTTAAGACAAAATAGTCTTGTTTGTTTAGTGAATTTTTTTTATCCAAAGGTTGGTAGGTACAAATCCTGGCCATCCACCAAAATATCTAGTAATTTTTCGGGTTCCATAACCCAAAGGGTGCTAACGGGACCCGGTCACGAAGTCTCGGCTGTATGTTTGTCTGTCTGTCAGTCTGTCCGTCCGTTAGTCCATAATTACATGTCCGCGGGTTGTAAGTAGGTAGGTACCTATCTCATGAAATGTAATAAGTACTCCAGAAACAAATGTAGGTAGGTACATACTTACCTACCTAAAACTGAGTGCATATACAGTAGTTTTTTTGTAAAGGAAAAAACTTTTACTCTCCTATATTTACACATATGACGTCATAGTTTGTTATGTGCCTATAAGCTCCTGTTTATTATAAGTAAAAACTTAAATCACTAACTTAACCACAAATAAAAATATAAAACTTATGTTTTTTTAATAAGATTGTAAGTTATGAATCGATATTATAGCATATAATGAGTTTAATCATAATTTTATTGATCAAGTTTTTCGAGTTTTTGTCAAAACAACCCAAAGCATGCTTCTAATCGCTCCGGTCGTAGTAACTCTTGCTCTAATCTGGGGACATGACAGCAACTGAGAGTCGAATGTAGTTCCATTTTCGAACGTTTCACAAATATCTTGGAAGGCCAGCATAGAACCTTTTCTGTGCATGTTAGTTTGAAATAAAAATGTAAAAAATTCAAAAATAATGTAAGTATTGAACGCTTCAGTAACTTGACATGGAAAGAGACCAAAACGTCTTGGTGCTTTGTTTATTTTATACGCAAGGCGTTGAAGTTAAAGTTGAGTTATGTTTATCGAGTGTTTTTTGTGTTTGGCGGACGCTGTTTATTAATTCGAAGCATCAAAACGGCTAAAGCGATTTTTGTGAATAATGTATCAAAACACTCGTTTAATTTCCGGGAGTGCACTTAGCTACATTTTTAGGGCTTTTGCTTTTGCCCTCATTATGGGACAAACATTAAAAATGAGGATTTCAATTAATTTGGTACCTACTTGTTACTATAAGGAGCTTATACGCTTCGTCCTCTGATTGGGTCGCTTATGCAGAGATTTATAAAAATGTAAAATATTTATTGGTTATAGCGGCTCCACTACATATCTGGATGAAAAGTATGTTATTTCAGGTCAAGAACCAAATCTACGCAAATTCTAAACGTTCATAGTTTTGGCGTAGCTATACTCTGTTCTAGAATCCAATATATTTTATGTCAACAAATGATTTTTGAATATAAACTTTACAAAAACGAATAACCTCAACCTCAACAGCCTACACTGATCCACTGCCGGATAAGCACCGTATAGGCTTTAATCTCATGGGGGTAATCCCTACGCTGGCCATGCGGGTTGGGAATCGCAGTTCGGTGGTAAACATGTTCTGCAGGAGGCGCTGCTGACACTCCCCGGATATCCGCCGCTTACTACACCCGCGGGAAGGTTAGGGTGGGCAAGCCCCATTGCAAACAAAAACTTCAACAATACCTATTTGCGCAGGCGCAGCGTCAAAGGTATAAATTCGAATTTGAAAATGGACGGCAGACGGATAAGATGATTAATGAAGCTTTCAAACCAAAAATTCTAATAATATGTTGATAGTGTGATAATATAATACTTTCCATCAAGATTTCTTCGATTTTGTAATACTTTGTATAAAAAAATTACAATATTAAAAACAAATTGGAACTAGTATTTACAATTGGAACAATTAAGCTAACTGCAGACTGTTGCAAACAATCTACAGGTAGCTCAACTGATCCATATCAATACCAGTCGGAAGCGTCCCCAAGACGCTGGCTGCATTGCCCCGCTGTATGGCAATGCTGATGCGCTGCGCCAGATACCCGCCTCGGCTCTCGTGTCACGCGTCGCGTCAACTAGACGCTCAAATAACTTTTTAAAAACCCGGAGAGCCTCGGTACCCCACGGACCTAGGGTCTCGACCCCAAAGCGAGCAAATGTGTAGGCTCTGTCGAGACCTGCATATTTGCGTCTCTTGAGATCCTCGGCCAAATCTGCCGCCGCAGCAGCCCTTACGGATGTCCTCGGAAGATGGGAAGGCACAAGTCTATCAACGCATCTAGCGTCCCACACAATGGGCCTCCCCAACTCCCATGGGACTAATGTCATGCCGTCGGGCCTCTTACCATCGTCACGCAACAGACCATTCGGTTCGAGAATAGCTGGTACGTTAGCGGTGACAAAGGCCCGCCGTATTGTATAAATAAATATCTAGAATATTAGAATAAAGCTTAGTACAATTATTTAGGTACCTACTTAGTAGTAAAAGTAACATTAGGTAAGTCCTTACCACCAACAAGAAAGCTTGTCTCTTAATAGAAAGTATCAAAACCATTAAATCCGTATTGTAATATCAACCATTACTTATTTTGATTAATTACGATGTAAAACAACAAGAATTGTTTAGAATTTTAAATTTGTTTTTGTTTATTGCAATGATCGTTTTAAAACAAATATTTGTACCGTACATAAAGGTACTAGGAACTGCTTTGTAAAAGGATTTTGCGCTCGTTTCTCGGAGATTTTTGTTAGTTTTTTAGTCTTTCACTGTGAGTGTACCAATCATACTATTTCCGCCCTTTATTGGCTACATTTCGTATATAACAAAATCATATGAACCAATGAGAAGCGAAAATAGAGCTAGATAATTAGTCTCTCTTTCTTTGATGGTGGAATCTATGACGGCGGTGAAAATATTATGAGTGATACACTCATGAATATATCTGATTCTACTAGTTGCAGTAGGTATGGGTAGGTACCAATTTTACTTGCTGGTTATTCTTAATAACTTCAGAACAAACTTAAAAAATATAATTTTATAAGCAAGAACCAAACTTATTCGCTGAACGAAGTTCAAGGTATTGTGACCTCCTTGTACTTCGCTTTTGGAATATTTCTCTTTTTTCCGCTGCAGCTACGGACAACGAAAGCGTTCCTCAAACCAAGAAGTTTATATTTTTCTAACTTGTAGAAACCTCCGATGGAATGTGGGTGCATGCGTTCCGTTTGTTTTTTTTTAAAGCCCGCCTCATTTACGTTGTATTGTTGGGCTGCGGGCATGTGGTGTGAGTGCTGGAGTGAAGAGGTCTCTTTAGAACAGCTTTTTTTAAGCTTGTTTACTTAGTGAAAAGTTAGAAAAAACTAGTTATGAATAAGACGCAACTGTTACATGCGTATCAGTAACGTAATAACGTAGGTAATATTTGTATTTTGTATACTATAGAAATAATTGGGAATCTTACCTTTTTATACTTTTTAATTTGACTTCACTTCTATAATTTCAATAGGTACCTATAGCTTCAAAAAAACTAAAATTAATTTCGTTTCCTATTTAACATACACCTAGGTGAAATCATTTGAATCTCATAATTTGATTGAGAATAAATTTATATGTGCACTAAGTGCAACTTACACTAGTATTTGATTAACTTTAGAAAATAAATGTATCTCATTTATGCCTACATTAATTATTATTTCAAAATAATCATTGATCAAGGAGGTTTCCGCTACCTCCCCCGTAGATAACTAGAACCTTACAAAAATTACACTCGAAATTTTCTATGAAATTGTTCGATGCTGACAGTTTGCGCAGAGGCGTGAGAAGTTGTGTGCATACGGAAAACGAAATTAGTGGAGTCAAATTTATTGTATTTTAATTATAAGCAGGTAGCTGAAAATAATAAACGCTGTTTTTTTATAGTAACAAACTGAAAATCATACCGTTACCAAGTACTTATCATATCTAATTTAATTTGGTTCCTTCTAATTATTAATAAAATTATTAAAATCTTTTATGTTCGGACCACACTTAGTTTTTTCAATAACAGTAATTTTCAAAATCAAAATAAATATTGCTATTATAATTGTTTTAACTTCTAATAACTGCAAACTAGTATTTTTATAATAATAAAATGAACGCAAGAACACATAAAATAATAATAAATATCAAAACAATAGCCACTCTATCCTTGAATTTAGAACAAAGTCAGAATCGTAACATGAACACATGAACATGACAAGAAATCAGTCTAAAAAATAATGTTTTGGTTTGCATAAAAATAATTTTAAACTTATACTGATTTCTCGAGGATAGGGCTTAATAGCACATTATAGTGGTAAAAAATACATTAAAAAAAACTGAAAAAAAATGTCTTCCTTTTTTGTGTCTTGGAAATGTGATTTTTGCAATTTTGCTAGGCATGCTTCCTGTCCGAGCGCTAAAATGACACTAGTTGAAATCGTAGACCAACATGTCAAATGGTCTATCTTTTGATACAGACGGATTCAGCGTGCGCATTGTGAATCTATGGGGGGCCGCGCGGAATACCTGATCGAAGGAAATAGTGCATAAAAATAATACAATAACTTTTTAATGGTTTTTGACCTCTTCGCCCCAGTGTCTATGTTTGTACTGGCACATGATTATGACATTGTTACCGCCCGGTAGTGCCTGTCACACGCCTCTAGAACTCTATGGTCGAATCTTTCTATTCTATTTTTGAATTTAAATCAACATTTTCTTTTAAAGTTTTATATGAATCGTTATTTTTTGTGGAAAGTCAACATTTCCGTTTTATTACACCCATTGTAAACGTACGTCCAATGAAAAAATATTTTTTTTTTTTCTTTAAACGAACTATAAAAGTTTTTTTTAAGTTCTGTTTAGTCCAGCTGTTAACAAGCAGATGCCTGATGATTGCCTGATGTTGAGGCTGATCGTCGCCGACCATGCGGGTATTTTCTTCTTGCAGATATTGTATTATAAACGTTCAACGAGTAATTTAATTAGCTAGTAGGCAGTTTTGCGATCATTCTCATGGCCGTTATACATTACGTTTTGTGGCCTATCTGGGCCTGGATCAAATACATTTTAGATTCTAAATACAACGTAATAAATTGATTTTAGCTTGTACTGTTCCGACAAAGAGGTGTCGTCTAGCAGCGGTCTATCTGCGTTGAAACAGAGGGCATCTCTCTCTACACTATGGAAACTGAGCGAGAATTCAGACCCAGTTAGTGTCCCCGCGCACGGGCCACCGGCCACAACCACAAAACGCCGCCACCTGCATATTTCCTGTAGTTTTCGTACATTTTATATGGATTCGCCGCACACGGTTGACGCCACCCGGTGGCACGCTAGAAATCGTCGTTGCTCGCTTCTTGTAGGCCGCACCGGCCTTTAAACGCCGATACAAAACGCCACCACACTCCCCTTACCTACACCTCTCTCCCTTACCTCTATTATAATACTGCGAGCATGTGTTAAGAACCGTGAGAGGTAGACAGTTGACATTTTCAGAGAACGTGTATTTCTTTTGTTGCTATAACAACAAATAATAAAAATAAAATAAATATCAAAATTAAAGGAGGCTCCCATACATAGACGTGACTTGTTTGGCTATTTTTGGACTTAATTTGTCAAAGCTGTATCTCGTGAACTACAATAGGTAGACACATGAAACTTTATATAATTAAGTAACACTTCAACTGTAATAATAACAAATACCTACTAAAAATAGATTAAAGTTGAAAATTTAAAGAGGTCTCCTAACAAATGAAAATGTGATGTTCTTTCAAAAAGATGCCGATTTTTACGGTACGGAGCCCTTCGTGTGCGAGTCGACTCGCACTTGGCGGTTTATTTAAACTTTTTTGCCAAGAAGGCGAAGGCCTAAAAAACGCATATAAGAACCTTAAAGGTGATCGAACGAGTACTTTGATGCAACATCACCATCATCATCAGCCCATATTAGTCCACTGCTGGACATAAGCCTCCCCTAGTCAGCGCCACAGGGCCCTGTCTTCAGCTTGCCGCATCCAGCATCTTCCTGTAGTCTTACGCCGTCATCCCACCTGGCTGGAGGTACTACGATACTTAAATCTTTTGATACCTACTAAAATAATATCAAAATCCTTTTAGCCGTTTGATGTTTGGAGGTAATAGTATCCTTTACGCCAACAGTGGTTGAATCCACGCCTCACGGTGTAAAAGTGTTCCACTATGCCAATACAACACAGTAATAAAGAACCTAAACAAATAAATATAATTTTACAAGTTTTTTAATTACGTCTATTATTGGTACATGGTTTAGACCCGGCTTAAAATGGAAGATGAGATTAGTTATTAGAATAAATAGACCACCCTACACATAAGTGTGACGTTATACAGGGTGCCTCAAAACAATTAAGCGAAGTACTTGGGTATGGAGAAATCTGCAAACCTACTTTAAAATTGTGACTTGCTCCGCCCGCGGTTTCGCAGCGTATTATGAAAAGTAGCTTTCGCCGTGATGCTAATTTTACCTTGTTTTTTTTTAATTAGGTGCAAAAATATTATACTAAGGTACCTACATAGAAGTCAAAGTCAAAAACTTTTTATTTCCATATATACAATAAATGTATACTTAGAAAAGGTCAAATTCTTAATAATTAAGCACTGACACGGAAATAAAGTGATATTTTTGATTTCAGTCGCTTCGGTATGTAGACTAAAGTAAAGAAGTGACGAAGAAACCTTTAGCCTGTTAGTTAGTTGTTATTTTTCGAGTTGGAGCAAACTCCGTCCCACGCTTTTTTATCCTCTAGATAATCTGATATTTTATAGTAGGCCTTTTTACACAGGAAGGTTATGACAATTTGTTTGAATTTATTTACTGATAATTATTGCAACTCACTAGGAGTTTTGTTGAGAAGCGTATACATTGCCCTTTATAAGATACATTAATTTTGTGTAGTCTAGTTGTGGGCACAGCGAGTTTATGTTTATTTCTTGTATTCAAATTATGTACATCGCTATTTTTAGGGAACCAATTGATATTTCTAGAGACTCTTGATGAGTCTTCCTGATATAATTATTTTTATTTTATTATGTAAACACTCTTGTTTTCTCGTCTTTTTTTTTTGCCCTATTTTGTTAATTATTGTAGTTTCTGTTTTTAAAGTACTTCTATTATTTTTAATACTTCATCAATTACGCCACCGTCAGCTTCAATACGTACTGATCCTATCCATCCAAAGGTTGCCGGGAATAGATCGCTGTTAGCGATAAGGCCGCCGATTGTGCTACATTAGATATAATTAGTATTAAGTTCTTGTTTTATAAGTGTACAGTTGCAATAAAGTTATAATCTATCTATCTATAGAGACAAGAGACAGACATACCGACTGAATTGCCTTCGCACTAGTGAGTATTTATATAAGTTACTTATTTAGGATCTAGAAAAATATCCTTCGTTTGAAAAAAAAAAAAACGAAATTAAGATCTTTTAGTAAAATGCGCATCCCAAACTGCCTAAAGCGCTTTAGAATGAAGGAACTACCAGTTTAGAGTTCCTACCTAAAAGCAACAGCCTGTATAATAAGGCCGTGTTTACAGTACGACGTGTGTGTGACATTTTTGATCAAACAGTGTGTACGCCGAATACACGCTAACGACAAGGTAAAACAAAGAGCTGGTTATTTATAAACGTGGCTGAGCATGTTTGACAGCTTTATGAATGTTTACCATATTTGACTTTAATAATACTTATTATTAAAGTAGGTAACAAAAAGTAGAAACAAAATTATATTCGAACCGATTTTTTGGGAAAAATACTAAATCGCTAAAAAATTTATAGAGACGTTAGTTAGGTGATGGGGACGTCTTGGGGACGCTTCCGACTGGTATTGATATGGATCAGTTGAGCTACCTGTAGATTGTTGCAACAGTCTGCAGTTAGCTTAATTGTTTCAATTGTAAAACCTAGTTCTAATTTGTTTTTATTATTGAATTGTAATTTTCTTTGTCAATAAAGATTTTAGGTACTTATCTACCTAGATTGTAAAGACTAACTATCGTTAACAATTTTAAAAAGGTTAAGTTTAATCGTTCTAGTTATTAAATAAATAAATACATTAAGGCTGGCCTATGCCCCAACGGCCTTGAGAACACAAAATAGTTATTTGTAGCCGCTTAAATAATTTGTTTTATTCGTGAAACGCACCATTTGTGTAAAATACATTGAAATATATTTGAGTGAATGAAAAATACTCAAACTCAATAGCGTTTAGAAGATATATCCAAATAAACATTTTTTTTTTTAATATTTGAAATTCGGATATATCTTTTAAACGCTGTTGATTTTGAGTATTTTTCTTTCACTCAAATATTTGTCGAAGTATTTTACACAAATGGTACGTTTCACGAATAAAACAAATTATTAGTTCGGCCACTGATAATTATTTTGTGTTCTCAAGGTCGTTGGGGCATAGGCCTGCCTTAACAAACATTAATGCAAATTGGTTTAGTATCTACACGTGTTGGCTATGACTGAAACCCGTAAAATAATTGTAACCAATGCATCTGCTCCTTTGACGATATACATTGTATTAGTAAATGGCGGTTTTCTCGGCAGATACGAGGTAGTTCCCACCTGATCACGCTGAAACCGATCACGTTGCATTCGATCACGGCAAAAGGCGTCAAACAGTTTCATCCGATCACGCCATACAAATAGTGCCTTAATTTTTTATTCAGATGCGGGGGTGGGCACTCATTCTGGAAGCGCTCAGCGCTAGGCGATATTGTGTCTTGCTACTTGCAATGTAATTACCTAGTTTTAAAATAATATATTAATAAGGTTGAACTATTTCTTTTAATCAATTCAAACTGTAAGTTGATATCCGCGTATTATTTTGAAGTCTAATCATAAGATACCAGTCATCAATACACGGAATAAATGAGCATGCCAATCGGGCATGCTCATATTTTTTTCCGAGTTTTTTCCGCTCACGTTTTAAAACATCGATAATCTTATTGGAACATGCATCCTCAAACTTCTATCAAAGCTTTAGCTTTAGGAACGTCGTTCTTGTTGCTTGTCTGATATAAAATTACCTTTTAAGTTTTCATTAGACGCTTAATCAAAATACTGCAGCATCATGCGAACAGTAAATCAGTAGCGAGTGACATTCACACCGCACGACATGGGGCCGCAGGTTCCATTCCCGGTCTTAGCAAAAAATGCATGCGTTAGAGACGCCTGATTAAGCTTAATGAGATAACTAGAAACGAAACGAGCTGAATTTAACAAAAAAAAATTGAGTTCTCTTTAACGCATTCGCTGTCCAGTCTCTGCGGCACAATCCGCAGCTAGGAGGACTCGCAGAAGTACTTTACTATATTATTATATTATATTATTGAGTATTGTGGTGTCCTGATGACGTCTCGTGGAGAGACGAAACTAGTTGACGACTTGCTTTGATAGATGTTCTTTCATTTTGTGGTTGGTGTGGTCTGCTACACGGACTACTTTTTGTTAGGTCTTATTGGAGAAGGTTTTTTTCGCGGAATTGTTACTAAATATCTTTTGTCCTTATATTTACTTTACTGTACTAAATGGTTCCTATTTAGAATCAGTTCCGGTATTTTTTTTTTTGCCGCTTTTCCAACTAGCTGCGGCACATTTAAAAATAACCCGTTATGTACATATTTGTATTGGCAGTTCGTGGGTTTCTCACTGAATTATAATGAGGGTCTCAGAATCTCAACTAGATTAGGTATTTACCTACCTACTTACAATAATTTAGGTACTGTGTCTGTAGGTAGGTTGTACCTATTTAGTTTCAATCTAGCCTACATTTTGTCAAAATCTGTCCAGCCGTTCGGTCACCAAACGATCAAAAATTTCAACGGAACCTCAAAACATTCTACTTTTCTTAGACGCAGTTGGGCAAAAAATACATTGATGGTGTCGTAAGCGCAGATAATAAAAACTCTTTGTCACAACCTTATCACAAATTTATTCTAAAAAGGTGAGATTACATGCATCTGCTCAGATTCTATTTTCAAAAACTAATCCTCCATTTTGTTTCGCATTTCGTGTGAACTCATTTACAGTAGGGTATTAAAACCTTTGGGGTCCTATTCTAAACTTAGGTAAATGTCTTGTGCGATAAATTCAATGTCGAATGAAATAAATCATTTATAATAATGTTGTATGAAATTTTATGGTGTTCTACCGGCTTGATGGGACACCTGAATCATAAAAAAGAATCCTACGATAGCGCTCAGACATAAAACATATTTTTTTGAATTTCGTCAGTACAAAAAATGTTGGTTTGAGTTAAGTTTTATCAAGTTAATTTATCTCTCTCTATTTTATCCCTGGAAAACATAATGATATCTCATTGTTACAGGAATAATTATTTAGACTAAGTACATGTGTTTTGCTTCAGTATCGTATTAAGTAGGTAGGTATTCGAAGCAGGCAGACCGGCACGACCGATGAGGAAATAGTGTGTGCACCAGTGTTGGCACGAACACTTGTGCACTAATAATAATGTCTTGCGCATATGGCTAGTCTCGGTTAAGACTGACGCCTGCGCCGCCGCCGTGGCCGAAATTTCGGCTAGAAGGACATCATGTAGGTTTAAATTTAGTTAAAATTATGCGTCACTAGAATAGGGACCCTGATCTTTGTTTGGCTGCAGCCTTACATCATCCCAAATTAACTATTGAGATCTTTACCGATGATGACATGAAGCCAATCAAAATCAGACCTTATTTTGTGCGGTTCAAACTTTCAAATAGGTACCTAAATCTTTCAATCTTTACAATTTAAATACCAAAATGGCGATACGCTTTCGAAATAGACCCCGTTCTTAAATTGAAAGCAGTAGAGTCGAAAAATACCTAGCTATTTTTTAACAGTTACAGACAAATTTGTCTCTGGTGTAGAATTTCGGCGCGTTTTCCATTGTCAACGCTAATCCAGAGAGAATCGTTTTTTTTTAACTGTGCCGGCTTTGAGTTCGTAATTCAAAACTTTGGAATTCTGATGTTCAATAGATTTGCTTGCAGAATTATTGATTTATTTCTTTGAAATAAGTATGCAGGTATTTGAAAAGAAAAGTAAAATCGAAGAGAACATTTTGGGGTAGTCATATTACCTTGAAAAATGGTTTAGGGATATTTATTAATGCAAAATGAATGAACACCTTTTTGGTAGGGATTTATTACAATTACTTAACTACTTCATAAAAGGAAAGGAGGAGGGTTCTATGTTCGCCTGTAGGTATTTTTATTTATGTATATTCGTCGATTTATTTGTCAACTTTGGACAGATTTTGATGATTCTTTCGCTATTGTATACATAATGCTCCCGAGAAGGATCCATTTTAATTTAATTAAAATAGGACCTTCTCAAGATTAGTCTTTGCCCCGCAAAACTTAAAAAAAGTGTAAATTTGTAAATACTAGTTCTAATTTGTTTCTATTACTTGATTGTAATTTTCTTTGTTAATAAACCTTACATCCTAGGTATGGTATTTATCTATGTAGGTACCCAACTGACTTTACTAGTGAAAAAGCCCAAACCAAACCCTAGACAGAGAATATATGTATCACTAGCTGCTACCCGCGGCTTCGCACGCGCTTTTCAAGTGGCCTAAGTATGTCAAAGTCAAAGTCAAAGTCAAAAACTCTTTATTTCCATAAATACAATAAATGTATACTTAGAAAAGGTCAAATTCTTAATAATTAAACACTGACACGGAAATAAAGTGATATTTTTGATTTCAGTCGCTTCGGTACGTAGACTAAAGTAAAGAAGCGACGAAGAAACCTTTAGCCTGTTAGTTGTTATTTTTCGAGTTGGAGCAAATTCCGTCCCACGCTTTTTTATCCTCTAGATAATCTGATATTTTATAGTAGGCCTTTTTACACAGGAAGGTTTTGACAATTTGTGTGAATTTATTTACTGATAATTTTTGCAACTCACTAGGAGTTTTGTTGTAGAAGCGTATACATTGCCCTTTAAAAGATACATTAATTTTGTGTAGTCTAGTTGTGGGCACAGCGAGTTTATGTTTATTCCTTGTATTCAAATTATGTACATCGCTATTTTTAGGGAACCGATTGATATTTCTATGAGTGTACAATAGGTTTTCATAAATATATTGACATGGTACTGTCATTATGTTTATTTCTTTGAAAATCCGTCGTTTGAATGTCCGTCTCCGGGATACCATTTACCTCCCTGCCACATTTAATTGAGATCCGTTTAGCCGTTTATAACATACTCTACTACTACTCTATACTTTAACATAATCTTGTACGTTCAATTCTTTAGTTCATGGAAACAGTGAGCTTGATCTCTTCAACACCAGTACAAGTAAGCTAAAACGCTTTATAAGTGATAATTTTTTTCTCAAGCATAACCCAACCTTGTTACCTGTTTAACTTATGTGTTAAACATGCACTGGTCATTCCAGGCATGTTCTATACTTTTAACTATAATTAATTTTATACCTAGCTGTAAGTTTTCCCAAAATTTTGTAAATTAATAAATAACATAACTCTACAATACCTAACTTAGGCCCTTATTAAGAAAGCTTGCTCAGTCATCGATCTATGCTTGAGTAACGCTTTTGGAATAAACGAGGATGACTGAGCAAACTTTCAAAATACGGGCCTTAAGTAAAAGTAAGGTCTCTGTGGTAGATATTTACAAAGGTAGCAGGTTCAGTTCTCGCAGCGGATAACTGTAAACTGTAAGGGTTACAAAGGATTATAAAAATCTGCAGATATTTGGATAAGGTCTGATCATCAGCCATAGGCCTCCCTAATGAGCGCCCGCTTGCCGCATCCAGCATCTGCCTGCAGTCTTTCGCAGGTCGTCATCCCACCTGGCCACAAGGCGTCCTACACTAGTTGGCAGATTCGCGGTCTCCAATCAAGAACACGTTAACTCCAGCGGTTCTCGGTTCTTCGCGAGATATGGCCGGCCCATTGCCACTTTAGCATTCATGGATGCTCAAACATAACACAAAAATTTGATGTTGACAAAAGTGAAGGTAGTAAAAACTAATCAGTCAAAGATCTTCAGTGGAATTTTGAATTAGTCATCGTGTACCTTCCGAGTACCTACCTACTTAGTTAACAAAGACCTTTTCAAACCAGTGAATCGGACTCACACCTTTTGGTTCAGCCGATAGCAAAAAAGTTATTTTACAAAATGTTGTGTGAATGCGACAAAGACTTTGCTATTTCCTGTGTTTATGATTGTTTTCCAGTAGGATATATATTTATTTCTATACTTACTTATAATATGATTTACAGATATTTTATAGGGACGAATGCGACGTGTAATTCTTGCAATGTACGAAATAAATGATTATTGATTATTATTGATTATTGGATATGATTGACTTGATCCTGTCCGTGACTTTGTACGAGTTTTTTTTTTTGATTCCAGTATTGGAATTACCTCTATGCAAAAACACATCCCGATTCGTTCAGTAGTTTGGCGTGAAGAGGTAACAATACCCAAATATCCATGCAAACATATAAAAATCCAAACTTTTGCATTTATAATATTAGTGTGATTGCGTAGAGATGGAATAGGTACTTTATTTTATTTGGCCTTGACATGTTCAAAGCTTTTCGACCCGAGAGCTGGCGGGTATCTGGCGCAGCGCAGACCCGAGAGTTGGCGGGTATCTGGTGCCATACAGCGGGGCAATGCAACCAGCGTCTTGGGGACGCTTCTAACTGGTATTGATATGGATCAGTTGAGCTACCTGTGGATTGTTTGCAACAGTCTGCAGATAGCTCAATTATTTCATCTGTAAATACTAGCTCTAATTTGTTTTTATTATTTGATTGTAATTTGCTATGTTTGATATAACTACCACGCATGTTACATTTCCTACAATTATCGAACTTATTCAAAATGTATCTTTGTGGACGTGATTGGTTGATCGGAGATTTCTTCCAGCCACGGATTGATTCGTCATGCAAGCACTAGTGGTCTGCATGTAGCAAAATTATTTCTAGTTTTGACGTAAGCGTACGTCATCTGTGGAATGATTATTTGTCAGAGTAGATATTCAATTTGATGCAAAATTTTAATTTTTCTCTGCTTACACTGTACCGAATTTTTGAACCTATCATATTATTTTTGAAGTTTATGACACTCCTTACTGACACTGGCAGAGTCGTAGCGAAAAGACAACGGCGCCAAAAATAAAAAAGTTGAAGTTGAAGGTAAGGTACGAATATGAACCTACCTAGTTTTGGAAATCAAAATCACATAAAAACTTTCGCCTTTAAAATAAGTACCAACTAGGAAGTAGAAGTACCTGATAGATAATAGAAATATTTTGTTCAAAATGTACTTACATTCAACATAGCTTTCAAAACATAAAATTTTATCACAGTGCGACAAAGCCTTTACAATTTGTGACTAACAAGATTTATGGTAGCCCTGTTTTGTCACCCAACAATAATGTTGGAGTTGCAAGCGCATCCGGTTGACTATCAATTTCCAACAATAGTAACGTGATATTTAATAATTTGGCGTGTTTTAAAGAACGATAAACCGACTTCAAATTCCGGTACCTAAATAATATTCATCTATGTCTCGGACGAACGAAATCACCCCTCCCTTACTTTCCATGACAGAAGGTCTATGTTCACGTGTAAAAAATTGAGATTACTTTGGCGACATCTAGTTATTATTCAAGTCTAATTTAGTTTGATGACACATGGATGAAACTGTTGACGTTCGTTGCTACGGAAACAATTAGGTGATAATGAAATTATCATATTCTGAAGAATTTTTACAAATCTACCTTTTATGGCGCACATAGCGATTCCTCGGGAATCAAACTTATAGGAAACCAACATAAAATCAATTTTTATACAACAACGAAAGAATCATCAAAACTTATTAACAATCAGATATCACCAAAACTGTTGTCTAGTCGTGATTCTCCAAAAATATTATGTTGCTTTTTAACTTTAACGAGATAAATACTAATCCCTCGGGAATAAAATTTTTATGGGACCACCTCGAGATCTTTCTCTATACAGTAGTGAAAGAATCTGTAAAATCGGATACCCATAGGCGGAGATATCAAGCAACATACATACATAAAATAAATAAAAACTTACAGACGATCTGAGAAACTCATCCTGTTTGAAGTCGGTTATTGAAATAACAATATCACTTTTGGCTCTAAGGTTTGTTGAATTATGAGGATGATACGGGGACAGACTTAGAGCATTAAACCAGAATGCTCTAAGGGGGACAGAGCATGGAGACAGATGGGAATAATTTACGTAACCTACCAACCTACATGTATTTCTAACAAAATAATTAGCATAAATAAGGCGCGTATTATGAAAGCTTGCTCAGTCATCGATCTATGCTTGAGTAACGCTTATGCCATAGAAAAGCGTTATTCAATCATAGATCGACGACTGAGAAAGCTTTCATAATACTTGCTCGTCTAAAGTAAAGTCTAGATTGTTTACTACAGTCTGCAGTTAGTTTCAAATGTTAATAAATTATTGTAATACGGTTAGGAAAGACTACTGAATTACTTTACAAGAGACATATCTTAACGTGCACTCGATGTAGTTAAAGTACCTATCAATAATATGTATGAAGTTTCTACCCACGGATTTGCACTGCGCCCTCTTGTGTGAAAAGGATAGGCATAGGATTTCGCGTTCTTAAGGCGCGGGACAAAGCATACGTTTCTGGAACGGCGGCGTAAGCGCTAAAATCAAGTTATTATTTATTTACAAGAAAACTACGCAACTTATGAAGAAATTTGATTGACTGAATTAGTACTAACCTACGAATCAAAACATCCTCGTAGGTACCGCGCGAAGAGTTGGAGTGGTGCAAATTCTAAGCCGGCAAGCCACACGGCGAATTGTCCTGTTTATTTATTATTATTATTTATAATATTAATGTAACTATTTTCTGCTCGAGGCTTTGCCCGCGTTTTTTAATGTAAAAAGTAGGTAACTAGGTTAAATGTTATTCTAGCTAAGTCAACAAAGATTAAACATTTTGCAGACTGATTTAAAATTCCTGTAAATTAAATTTATTTATCTTCTCAACGAAAAACGCTGCAGGCGCATGCCGCGTGACGCATGCGCGTCATGCCAGCGCAGGTGTTCTGCCATTCGAAGGTGTATTCGCGCAGGCGTTCCAGACAGCTGAGGAGTTATTCTGATAATTTTACAATCCATTGTATTTGTTGGCTTATAGCAAGTGGTTAGTACCTAAAATTAATTAATGATTTTGCCCTTCGGACCAATTTG
Source organism: Eupithecia inturbata (assembly GCA_963662085.1). NCBI lineage: Eukaryota > Metazoa > Arthropoda > Insecta > Lepidoptera > Geometridae > Eupithecia > Eupithecia inturbata. Next base: position 2,041,634 of record OY759206.1, on the reverse strand, counting down.
TAAATAACAGGATAGTCATATTTTTCAGCTATTGGGGTTAGGATGCTATTTATTATGAAGATAAAAGCTGAGAGTACATACCTAAATATTTTTTGCGGCCTTAAAGTCAATAATACGTCCAAGTTAGACTCGCGCTTCAAAGGTTCCGTACAAACTTGTACTCGTGAGCAAAAAAATCTACTCAGAGGCACGCACAGTGCCCATATATTTCATGATTTGGGTACAATTCAATAAAGTAATTGAAAACATACAACAATTTTTTTATATGTTATACGAATAATTACTGTTTTCGAATTATTCCCTTTACTTGTGCTTTAAAGACATTGCTTCTTGCCAAATTTCGTGGTACTAGGTTAACAGGAAGTACCCTATAGGTTGTATGTGTCATTCCTTTGGAAATATAAAATATACAACCAAACGGCTGTGACTTTTGATCGGGACTTAGAAGTTTGATTTATATCACAACTCCAAGCGGTTACGGACTTAAGTATTTCATGTTAATTGCAACGATGCCTGCACGCGTTCCTAAGAAGTGTGACTAGCCCCGTTATCCACAACTTACAGAAAGGGGAACTTATGGAAAGGGTTGGTGTTAGTAAATTTATTAATATTAAAAAGTATTTATTTTAGTACTTATGTAATCAAGATAATATGTTTTTAAAGTTAACAGACAGACGAACAACAAAGTAATCCTATAAGGGTTCCTTTTAACTTTTGATGTACGGAACCCTAAAAATCTCACCGTGAAATCAGAGCTAAATTAAAGCGTGGTTATTAAAAGACCTATCGCTGAGTTTCTTCCAGTTAACGTTTTAACACAATGCGCGGTTTTGTGGCTAAGGCGTTTGGTCATGGGGGCTAGGGATGGGGGAACTTTACATCGATATCGACATTTTACCCGCAAGTTTTATGTTTTCCGAGTATTTCTGTGTTATCATCTGATACTCTTTATTACCTCGAAGCTTCCAAACGACTGAAGCAATTTTGATAAACAAGGTATCACACCACAGCACAACCCGATTATTACATAAAAGCTACAAAGTGAAAAAGCACTGAGTCGGGTATTTCCCCTTTGAAATCTCTGCAAGGGATAAAGACCGCCAATTGTAGGATTCGATGGTTTTTATTTAAGAACTTACTGTATCTACTTTAGTGTAATCTTTCCTGCAATAAAGCTTTATTATTATTATTATTATTTTATAGTTTTCAATTATTTACTTGTCATTAAACATGTCAACATGAGTCTCATCACATTTTTACAAAGGATATGTTTGACAATATGTTTGAATTTATTTATTGATTGTTTTTGCAACTCACTAGGAGGTTTGATGTAGAATATCTGCAGATCGTACAAATAAATAGCCCGAGGCAGGAATCGAACCAGAACCAGGTAACCGTGATGAATTATGTTTTTCCTTACAAATGACATCCCTTTCAAAAGACATCAACGCGCTCGCGGTGCATATTATGATGTATTCCCGTTGTCCCCATTGACGCTGTCCCCTTTCAATGGGGCAACGGAACTCAATAAAAATAATTAAAATTTATTCCTGTTCTCCCCATTACACAGATCAAGAAAACAAACTCACAATCAGTTCTTATTTTTCCGACTTCAAAAAAGGAGAAGGTTCTATGTTCGGCAGCATGTACCAATGTTTTTTTTATATGTTCGTCGATTGTTCAGTTAATTATGTAACCATTTTGAAAAAAAAAATCCGCTATTGTATTAAGAATGATCCCGGGGTGGCCCTATCAAAATTTTATTTCCGATGGATTTTTTCTCATTTTTTCTCCCCCAAAACTTAAAAAAACGGAATTTGAAGTTCGTTTTTAGTTATTTCAAAAACAATTAAATTATCTCAGTTAAGTAAGTACCTACTGTTCTTGGATTTAACAAATAAATCAATTATTTTTTAACCAGAAATAACCATTAGCTTAATTTGTTGTACGTATCTACGAGCATTAACAAACAGAAAAAAAAATTTACTGAAGAGAAAATCAATAACACCTTATTTGATAATAAAGTTGTTTAAGCAATAAAATATCATTTCATTTCAATGGACAACAATGTCTGAATAAAAACAAACTTTTTATTTTATTTTTGTTTAATAATTTGTATTTTAAATTTTACTTTCTGTACTTATTTCTTTAGGCTCACAAAACCAGCACTTAAAGTGCTTAATTTGTGAGCCTAAGGAGATAAAGTTATTGAAATCTGAAAAACTAAGTAAGTATCGATGTTTTTTACATCATCGACACCCTTCCTAGCTAACGTGTGTTCATAATGCCTTTAGAAGCTAATTCTGAGAAAGCATTCGATGTAGCAAAGGTCTTATTTTATAGAAATATGAGTAAATACGGAATTTAAGAGTCAGAGCAAAGCAGAGGCTTAATTTTACTGCAAAACTAAATAATAAATAAATAATGCTGAACAATCCACACAGCATCATCTTGCCCCAAGCGAAGCAGAGCTTGTGTTATGGGTAGGCACTAATTAACTGATCCATTATATTTTTCGGGTTTCGAAGATCGGAGATCGGCTTCGAAACCCTCGGTCGGTCTCGCTTTTTCTGTCCTTTTTTCCGTCTTTAATATCTCAGCAACTACAGCATCAAATAACGTGAAATTTAAAATAATAATACATTTCGTGCGCCTGTACAGATTAAAATAAAAATAAATGAAAAATAAAAATTTTATTTTATATTTCATAATTTTTTTGCTGCTGTAGTTGCTGAGATATTAAAGACGGAAAAAAGGACAGAAAGCTGAGAAAAAGTTTTGAAACTGATCTCCGATCTTCGAAACCCTAAAAACGAAGGTTGGAAGACCTTCGTTTTATGGTTACTACGTGAGATGCACAATTACCAAACAATACTTACCTGCTGTGGTGTGGTGCCGGCTTAGAATCTGCACCACCCCAACTCTTCCCGCGAGTGTCGTAACAGGCGACTAATGGATATCCACCGGGGGTGGGCAGCAGTGCCCCTTGCAGAACAATTCTACCACCGAACTGCGATCCCCAACCCGCATGCCTAGCGAGGGGATTATGGGCATTACCCCCCGTGAGATAAAAGCCGACAAGGCGCTAGTCAGGGGGAAGGCCTGGGTCCAGCAGTGGACCAATATGGGCTGTGGAGGAGGTGGTGGAAACAATACTTACCTATGTCAGATTTTTTTCAGGACTCCATCATACGCACCACGACCACTTTGCCAAGAGTAAACAACTGCGAAAAAAATAAATAAAAAGACCTAAGATTAGGCCAAGTTTATACCATATTTAACCTTGAACTGTCAGAGTACAGGGTGGACCGCGATTTGCGGCGCGCAAATTGTTTGCAAAAACCAAGTGATCGCGTACATAATAATCAGGGAGGTTTTAGTGCAGTGGGGTGAAGAGGTCATCTTTAAAATCAACACTTAAACAACTAGAACTTGTTTGCTCTATACCTACCTATTAGTAAATTAATCTGTTTGGTAAAATTATGTTTTAGTATGAGTTGTTTAAATTAAATATATGTTGCACCGTCATCCTAGTCTTTTAGGTGGCTTGGAAGAAATCGGTTTAAGCGATAAGGCATTCAATTCCATTGATGTTATCTAGAATTAAGTTACTTAAAATACAACCTGTTTTTAGAGCGATGAATGGCATTACCCCCCGTGAGATAAAAGCCCTTATCAGGGGGAGGCAGTGGACCAATATAGGCTGTGGAGATGGAGGAGATGAAAGAGCGGCCTTATCACACGTAGGTGCGTAGATAGATAGATATATAACTCTTTATTGTACCACACAAACAAAATAAATTACAGAAGAAAATGCTGAGAAATGAGGAACTTCCTTTTTAATGATACGTAGTACTTATTCGAGCTCATCGCTAAAGAGTTTAAATTATATCCTGGGTTTATCTTTTACCTGATTACAGATTTTATAGATACCCCTTCTATTTATTGTACTCTTCTTGCCGATCCCTAGCAAGTCGTTTTCTGTGACTCTTCGGGCACGCATGTTAAAAATAGGTGTTTGGAGAAAAAAATTGTCATGAGTAGATATCACGGAAATTCTAGAAAACAAATCTATCGTCGAGCTTTTTCTTTGTATATGAGTAGGTAGGTAGGTACTAATTTTTACGTTCACTTGAGGAGTTTCCTTTTTAAGGCGCTACCCTGACCCAGAACAGTGCCTCCACCTAGACTATCTTATTATTACGTTAAACAAAGGAATTTTCTAATATTCATTAGGCAGTTTGTGATATTTAATATAAGCTTTTTTTTAATGCCTCTGTAATAGTTTTATTTTGTAGTTTATGCAAAGATGCGAAGTTGCTCTTGGTGGCCACCAAACTCTGTTTTCGCATCTCTAAGGGATATCCACCGGGGGTGGGCAGCAGCGCCTCCTGCAGAAAAGATTCAACGTCGAACTGCTCCCCAACCCGAAAACCCAGCGTGGTGATAATCGCATACTCCCTTATGATAAGAGCCATTAAGGCGCGTATCATTATGTCCAGCGGTGTGTTTCCTATAGTTATTATTTTTTCTTTTGCCTGTTTATTTATTACAATTCTTCCCAATTATAGCAATTTTTTTGTCTCATTAGAAGATCACGCGGTCTTATCTATAATCTTTACATTTTCACAATTAGGTATTTTACAGAACTTTTTAAACATTTTTAAATGTAAATACAAGCATTTTATTTAATTGAAAAGGGTTTGCTAAGTGCCTAATTTAGCCGAGCATCGGGCAATCAGGATGGCAATGTACTACGTTGTTTATGAAAATGATGTCTCGTGTTAACAGATTCAACATTAAAGGTCGCGATGACAAATTCTGATGATGTATTGAATCCGACCATCGATGTAAGTAAAAAAGGGGAGATGAGGTACTAAACTATACAAAATACACACACCCATTAGCCCACTTACCATTACCATTACTTATTTTGCCTATTACAGAGGCATTAAAAAAAGCTTACGATAGGTATAACAAACTGCCCAATGGATTTTAAAAATTTTTTTTGTTAAACGTAATAATATGATAAAATAGGTCGGGGTAGCCTTAACGATAAGAAATGTTCTCAAGAGGGCAACTTTTCGAAACGACCGCTTTACTCCAGTGCATTGATCCGCCATTTTGTCCTTTTAATTACACTTCTTGCAGCAAAATCGGCCGCCGCGGTTTTCTTGCCAGATTTTCTTCGAAGTAAATTAACTAAAATTAAATACGTTTACGGACGAATCAATTCTTGTATTTAGTCCGGTATGACGATTGCTGGATGTTAGAGTTGTTAATTGGGGCTATATGATTCTTGGTAAATATATTTTTTTAATAAATCAAAGCATCATCTAGCGTTAAGCTAAGCAGAAGAGATCAATCAATCAATCGATCAAATCATTTACATATTTGCTGAATGCGTTATTACAGCTTGTGATAAGAGTAGAGAGAGGTTGTGATAAGAGTATGAGATAACTGATATACTTAATACAAACTACATAGATATATATTTTTTATACATAGAAAACACCCAGGAAACCCGGAAAAAGTATCAACAAATCGTACAAACATTTGTGCCGAGGCGGGAATCGAACCCGCGACCTCCTGTGTCGCACGTCAGTATAGAGGTCGTCTTAGGTAAAAGGTATCTTTGATGGCCAAGAAAAATAAAATAATTAAGCGTGTTTTAAAAACGATAAACCGACTTCAAATTCCGTTACCTAGAAAATATTCATCTACCATCCGTACTAAGGACTCTAGTGAAAGTCATAAATAATAATAATAATGCTGGACAATCCACACAGCATCATCTAGCCCAGCAAGCTAAGCAGAGCTTGTGTTATGTGTACTAGATAACTGATATACATACATACTAATATTATAAATTCGAAAGTAACTCTGTAAGTCTCGGTAGAACGAAATCACCCTTCCCTTACTTTCCCTGACCGAAGGTTCACGAGCAAAAAATTGAGTTTACTTTGGCGACATCTAGTTATTATTCAAGTCTAATTTAGTTTGATGATAAATGGAGAAAACAGTTGACGCCCGTTGCCACGGAAACCATTAATAATGACAATAAATAATAAAATAGGGTGATGTACCACCTCAGAATCCATTTTTATACAACAAAGAAAGAATCATCAAAATCTATTAACAATTGGCGCAGAAAACACCAAAACTGTTGTAGCAAGTCGTGATTCTCCAGAAATATTATGTTGCTGAATAAATACTAATTCCTCGGGAATAAAATTTTTATGGCACCACCTCGGGATCATTGTCTATGCAATAGTGAAAGAATCAGTAAAATCGGTTAACCATAGGAGGAGATATAAGGTAACATACAACTTAATTGTTTCAATTGTAAATACTAGTTATAATTTGATTGTAATTTTCTTTGTTAATAAAGGCCACATTGCCTTTTAAAAAAAAAAGTAACATACATACAAAAAAAAAACATACTGACGAACTGAGAACCTCCTCCTGTTTGAAGTCGGTTAAAAAATAGACCATCGTTTTTTTTTATTTGATTTTGATAATTCAACGTTGTCTCTCTCAAACGTATATTCTTCACTTTCGATAATAAAAAATTTAACTTACATTATTGTTAGAAAGCTGATTATTTTACGCAAGAAAGTGCGATTCATAGGGATCATATTAAAAATTCTCTATAAACCCTAAAAAAAATTATAAATCTGTTATAACCGTTCCGCCAGAAAAATCTCAAACAAAACGTAAAAAAATCATGACTCGGAAACTACGAAAAATCGGGGAACATACATGTAGTACTTTCGGGTACCCCCGGGGGTGAGGCATTAATACTTTTTATGACGCAATGTTTGGTCATTAGGAGAAGGTTCTTGTGAAAGAAAAAATTAAGAAAGTTGTATAGAAAGTTTTAAAATTTAAGAAAACTTAACGACTATAATACAAATTCGAATTCAATATACATAGTTAAACTATTCTTAGTTGAACTACCAAGAGGCACACGTCCTGAACTAGAGACACGTGCCAGTGCATAGTGACCAAACTAATCAACGGTTTCACCACACTGGGCAACAACGATGCAATTAGACAAGGAGAACCCAAATGCAAAGAGGAGGCCACCCGAAAAGAGTTTTTGTCTAAAAGGGTACCTAGATTTCTGGAAGGCAGAACATGTACCCAAAATCCTGATTCCCACTCGGAAACGGCGAGTAGACGAGCACGTTCTGATGAGCTGGTAGACGTATTAATATGATTTTTGTCTGAGAAGAAAGTACTTTGGGCAGCTTCGTGTCAGGACAGGCTATCTTCCATGAGTCTTAGATAAAGCGTCATCGTTACCTGTAATCCAAAAATTTAAAACAAATAGTAAACAATAGGGAATATTATATAATCTAAGAGGCCCTCCAATACTATATATAAATTGTTGGAGGTCTTCAAAGACTCGGAAGACCTTCAGATTTCTTTAAAATTACTTACGCGGAATCCGAGTAAGTAACTTTGGATCCGTCCACGTCCACGCCACATGTGAAATCTATGACCGGGGTTCCCCAAATCTTTATATTTTACGTAATTCAGATTCGATTGAATGAAAATGTACGTTGTTACTATTAGCATTGAGCCTAGTTTTTTGTACTAAGTCAATACAACTCAGTCGTAAAAAAAATTAACAGTTGGTACCTACTTTGATGTTATAAGTAGGTATGAGATACAAACATTATTGTAACCAGTTTTTAATACATTTTATGACATTTATTTGATACTGTTTTAATTAAGCCCACTTATCCCTATCCCGTATAGTAGTAATAGAATATTATAGTAGGTAAATATAGTACTCTACTATGATATTTAGCCACTTCTAGCCATATATCGAAAGCGATTGTTTTACAAAACTAGCCACTTTTTTATTTTATGTGGCCACAAACTAGACTGTACAGACGGCAACACTGTCAATATTGACTGCAGCTGTGGTCGCTCATACATAGGGCAAACTAAAAGAACGATTGCCGAACGGGTGAAGGAGCACATATCAGCGGTCTAAAATAGGCAAATGAACAAGTCGGCGATAGCAGGACACCTGCTAGACTCAGGCAGCAACCACTGGATTGAGCTACATGACCCAATAGTTCTATCCCTTGAAAGCCAGTGCACGCGTCGTGATCCGACTGCAATGAAGTCGGACACGGTCAGTGTAGTGTGTCGTAATGTGAACGTACATTCCTGATTCTGAAGACGAATTGAGGGTAGTCGTGAATACTGCCGTCAATTCTTGGCTGTAACTCCGAGAACAACCAGTCGCCCCGTGACCACGATCGCTGCAACGCAATGGAAACGTAGGGAAAAGGCCGAAAAATTTTGAAAAATCAAAAACTTACTTCGAATCCCTTTATTCAATGTTTTTGAGTTTGGCGGGACAAATACTCATCCCTCGGGAATAAAATTATTCATTTTCAATAGCGAAATCATTTTCTAAATCGGTCCATAAATTGACGGAGAAATCGTCGAACATATGTATAAATAAAAAAATAAAAATATATACAGCCGAACAAAGAACCTGCTTTTTTCGAAGTCGGTAGATAAAAAAATAAGGGAAAATAAAACAAAAGGTACGCGATAAATACCCGATAATGAATCTTTAATAAAAAAATAACATAGACCTACATAAATCAAAAAAACCTTATAAGTGGTTAGCTTTATAAGTACCTATGCCCAAATTCAAGATTAAAACATTATTTTTTATTTTCATTTGAGCTGTTTGCTTATCCCATCAGTCCATTTCCTCATAGCCAAAGGTATCACTGAGTCTCCTGCCCCCTTCCTTTCGAAGGGGAAGTTGGTGTAATTCTCCCAGAACACACAGTTTACATAGCGGTAGCCACAGTCGTAAGCCTTGAGGGTTGCCACATCTTCAGGTGCGAGGGTAAAGTCGAAAATGGACGCGTTTTCTACCACTCTAGAGAAGGTGTTAGTTTTTGGAATGGCGGCGAGGCCTCGTTGGACCTGTAAGTGGGGTATAACATCATCAACAATAAAATGGTTCAGCCCATGGTCATAGTTAAATGTTTGTATTTTCATGATACAGCTTAGTTAACAATTTTTTATAGTTTTTAGTTTGCACACATGCATGAACAACAGCAACAGATAAGCGTGCAATAACTTAGCCTTCACTGGCTACGAGTAACGAGTAGGTACTAATAAAACTAACCAATAAGGTTGTTCGTTTCACGTTGGCGAAGAAATTCAAATTAATTTGTAATTTTTAATTTTTGTGCGTTCTTTATGGAATATAAATTGGCGTGTTTTAAAAATCGATAAACCGACTTCAAATTTCGGTAGTTAATATTCATCTATGTCTCGGACGAATGAAATCACCCCTCCCTTACTTTCCTTGACCCAAGATCTATTCAAGGTGCAAAAAATTGAGTTTACACTGACGACATCTGGCAATTGGCGCAGATATCACCAAAACTGTTGTTTGTCGTGATTCTCCAAAAATATTATGTTGCTTTTTAAGTTCAACGGGATAAATACTAATCCCTCGGGAATAACATTTTTATGGGACCACCTTGGAACTATTTTCTATATAATAGTGAAAGAATCAGTAAAATCGGTTACCCATATGCGGAGTTATCAAGTAACATACACAGGTAGATTAAAAAAACATACAGGCGAACTGAAAACCTCCTCCTTTTGAAGTTGGTTAAAAACAAGCGGAAAAGTAGTTTGCAGCAAATCGTAAACCATTTTAACTTATGAAAAAACTAACTTCGATTCGCAAATATTTTCGGAAATACAGGGTTATTGGTAATTCACCGACACTGTGTGAACTGCAGTTCTACCATAAGTTCTGTTCTAAGAATGAAGACCTGGCGTCTTCACGAACGTGTTCATGATGATGGGCAGGACCTGCACATCACGCAGTGTCAGTGAATTACCAATAACCCTGTATAAAAGAATATGGACTAAAAATCATCATTTTCCCAAATGCTGCCAAAATACAATTGAACCGAAGTCGGGTTTATGGCTTGCTGACGTTTCGGACACTTTGTCCGTAATGACACTTTTTATGATAGGTTCATATAAAATAGTTTACAATCTGCGGCAAATCACTTTTCTGTTAGTTTTATTCCTTGTAAAAAGCAGATAAAATTAAAAACCACAAAAAAAAAATTTATTGCCAACACAAAACGCTCCACCTTAATAGGAAGGAATTCAGAAAACCAGCGCTCTTTCACAAATTACCCCAGGTTTCTGTGTTAGAGCAACAAGCTGAGTCAGGACCTGTTAGACCTGCACACACGCGCTCGTCTGCTTGCTGAGTGGACTACTTAGTACCTATTAATTAACCCAATGTTTGTGTTAGTATACTACTTACTTAGTTCACATGTGTTTGTTTGTGCTGTTTGTTATCTAGAACCAAGTAGTCTCTTTTTATTTTATTGTCTCAAAGTTTTTTTGTGTGTGTTGTGTGTAATAAATTATTTTCTTTCTTTCTTTAAAAGCAACAACATTTATCTTACCAAATGCTTCAAAGCAATCTGCGAGACCGTTTTCCCGTACTTCTTCGCAATAGCCACCATCGTAGGATTGTTCAGCTTGGGTTCCGGGCTATTGGGCAGCGTATCGCTTCTTGGCACCATGGTCCCGAAGGGGCTATATGCCACTACTACGATCTTGTGCGCTTTGCAGAGTGTGATTAGCTCTTCTTGGCCGAAGTTAAGGTTCACCTTAAAAAAATAGAAGCTTTTATTACTTGATTTCCTAATATCTCCAGGAAGGCTGGTGGAAGCCGAAGGCAACTGGCGACGGAAATGGAAATGAAGGAAGAATTTTAGGTCCATTTTACCCACCACATACGTATCACAATTTCATTAAAAAAGTAATAGGGAAGTACCTAATTACCAAATGTCTTTTTACTGTAAAACTATAGTTGCTTGTCGAATTTTATTGTATTATTTATTTAGGCTTTTACGCCACTGCTGGCCTGGGTCCAGCAGTGGACCAATATAGGCTGATGGAGATGGAGATGGAGATATTATTTAGGCACTGAAGGTAGGTAAAAATTACAACAGTGAAAATATTATCCATGAGCCTACAGAATGTGAGGTGACCTCAGACTAAAACCAGTCAAAAGCAGTTTACCTCAATCTGCAAACTAGCAGGCGGTATCTTGCAGTTCTTCAGCAGCCGATTCATCTGCTCCACGTTGAAGTTGGAGACGCCGATGCCCCTCGTCAGTCCCTTCGCGACGCAGGACTCGAACCCGCGCCACGTTTCGAGGTAGTCGACCTTCTCGTCTACACCGTCTTGCTGGAAAATAAAGTTTATTGAAATTATTGTCTTGTATTTCATTTGAAGAGAAAATCCATATCACTGTATTTCTTACTAGCTGCTGCCCGCGGCTTTCCACGCACCTTTCAAGTAGCCTATGTCTATCCCCGGGATACCATTTACCTCCCTGCTAAATTTCATTATGATCCGTTCAGCCGTTTCGGTGTGCGAAGATAACACAGCGACAGATTTACTTTCGAATTTATAATTGAGTATATTTATATATATGTGCTTTATTGTAAGCCTACTGAAATAAATTTGTTGATTTATTTTCTTACTTCAGATTAAAACACGTACACGTCACAGTGCTGCCAACCACACCGGTGCTACCAACTAACACAAAACTTACAGAGATCGACATCGGCCAGTGTATAAGAACCATAACCACATACACCAACCCCAGCCTCTTGAGAGACCCTCGCATGGATATCTCCACGTCCAGTGCTGCCAACGAACAATAAACTTACAGAGATCGACATCGGCCAGTGTATGAGCACCATGTCCACATAGTCAAGGCCGAGCCTCTTGAGAGACCCTCGGATGGATACCTCCACATCAGCTTCCCTGTGGAAGTGGTTCCACACCTGCGAACAAAATACCTTTCATTTGATACCCCCGAAGATTTTTAAATGTCTTGGCCAGCTATTTTCTTGCCTTAAAATACTTGGCTGTACCTACCTACCTATGGTTTCATTTTCAAGAAAAATAAAATTAATGTTGCTCGTTCACTGGATCTATCCAGTGATAGATATAGTGAACGCGCAACCTGGGAAAACGTGTTCTTCAGTGGAGACAGCGACTCGGCAAACGTAGTGTAGGATGGCCTCCAGCCAGGTGGGACGACGACCTGCGACAGATTGCAGGCAGATGCTGGATGCGGCAAGCTGAAGACAGGGCGCTATGGCGCTCATAAGAGGAGGCCTATGTCCAGCTGTGGACTAATATAGGTTGATGTTGATGATGATGATGTTCATGTGTGGATCGAAATCGGAGCTTACGCGACATCGGTATTTACTAGGGACTAATTGTCTAGCTCTGTGGTATTATAATACGCCAAACCCAAAAACAACATATGGTTTGGTCATTTAATATTTTTAACATATGGTTTTGGTCGGCAGGTAGAAAATGCCTCGGCATTAAGCCCACCCTTTGTACCTTAAAGTGCAATAAAGTGTTAAAATAAATAATAATAAGCCCCAACTCTACCCGCGGGTGTCGTAAGAGGCGACTAAGAGATATCCACTGGGGGTGGGCAGCAGCGCCCCCTGCACAACAATTCTACTTCTGAACTGCAATCCCCAACCCGCATACTCAGCGTGGGGATTATGGGCATTACCCCCGTGAGCTAAAAGCCAACAAGGCGCTTATCAGGGGAGGCCTGCATCCAGCAGTGGACCAATAAATGCTGTGGACGAAATGCCGATAGGGTGCGTCTACGCTTTAGAATTTTGCATCGGCAATATAATTATGTATTTACAAAGCGCTACAGTTTGCCGATGACGTCATCCGATATTGTTTCAGATCATCGGCAGCCACTCTCTGGCATCGGTGTCGGCAGTTATGCTTATCCAGTGCACGCTGTGCCATATAATTCATCGAAGGCTGTTCCATAGAAATTAATACAAAGCCACAAATCGTTACGCTCCGTACGCTCCGATACCGATCCACACATATCAGTGAAGTCACAGTTCAGTATCAGTGAAGTCACAGTTCAGTATCAGTGAAGTCACAGTTCAGTATCAGTGAAGTCACAGTTCAGTATCAGTGAAGTCACAGTTCAGTATCATTGAAGTCACAGTTCAGTATCAGTGAAGTCACAGTTCAGTATCAGTGAAGACACAGTTCAGTATCAGTGAAGTCACAGTTCAGTATCATTGAAGTCACAGTTCAGTATCAGTGAAGTCACAGTTCAGTATCAGTGAAGTCACAGTTCAGTATCAGTGAAGACACAGTTCAGTATCAGTGAAGTCACAGTTCAGTATCATTGAAGTCACAGTTCAGTATCAGTGAAGTTCACAGTTCAGTATCAGTGAAGTCACAGTTCAGTATCAGTGAAGTCACAGTTCAGTATCAGTGAAGTCACAGTTCAGTATCATTGAAGTCACAGTTCAGTATCATTGAAGTCACAGTTCAGTATCAGTGAAGTCACAGTTCAGTATCAGTGAAGTCACAGTTCAGTATCAGTGAAGTCACAGTTCAGTATCATAGAAGTCACAGTTCAGTATCAGTGAAGTCACAGTTCAGTATCAGTGAAGTCACAGTTCAGTATCAGTGAATCTCAAGTTCGCTACAGATAATTAACGGAACGTTGACAAACCATCAATATTCTGTACCGATTTGGAGATATTTATCGCGTTTATTTACCGATTCTTCTGGACGTTCGACCGAGAGTGATCTCGTGACCACGACAGTGTGCAAAACTGTTGTAACGTGATAAATACCCGTTAAATAATACTAATAATAATGTGTTCAAAATAATTATTACTGATACTGAACTGTGACTTTACTGATATGACTGTGTGATTCGGCCTTTAATGTGCGTTGTGCAAGTTTATGTGCATATTCACACTGGCGATTATTATTATTAACGCATTTATTTCAGATTTCAAGTCCATATTACAAATAAAAACATATAAAAATATCACAATATATATAGACAATAATATCAAATTAAATTAATCTTAGTTAAGTAATATGATAATTAAAATGAGATAAAAAAAAAACAATAAAATTATTGACGATTAATTATTTTTATTATGACAATCTTATCTACTTACATAAGATTGTCATAATAAAAATAATTAATTAGTGAGCGATTTCAAAGTGAGGCGTGAGCACAGCGAGAACGCCGCGATTAGCAATCGCAGCTCGCTGTGGAATCGCCTTGACTCGCAAATTGCCAGTGTGATATGATAAGGCACTTAGATAACCCATAGATCGCAGCAGCCTATGATAATCCGACTCAATCGTTGCAATAACATGTGCGATAATCTTACGAGGCGAACCTAGCCGGTTTGGTTGTCAAACTAGGCCGAGATCTCAGTACTCTACTCTACTTACTACGGATCTCCGTGGTAAAAAACTCAATTTACATAATATTAAAAAAAAATGTTTGGTTCTTTAAGTTATTAAATTAAATTATTAATTAAAATTATTAAAAAACACGATAGCGAAAAAAAATTATGATATAAAAAATCATGAAAGTGCACTGTTTCACACATAATTTCGTCGAGATCTCTCCTGAGACCCTGCGGTCTATTGAAACGACTTATGTTTTGATTCGTAGTTTATTACTATTTATTTGGTTCCTTGAACCAGTTTCTTCATAAGTTTTGCAGTTTTCTTGTAAATAAGAAAAAACTTGATTATTGCGCTTACGCCGCGCCGCGCGCCATTCCAAAAACGTATGCTCTGTCACGCACGCTCCTATGAACGTGAAATCCTAAGCCTAACCTTTCACAAAATGGCGCGCTTTGCGCCCTTATATGCCTACAAAAACACTACTTTACCTTAGTAGTAACAAAGAGGTCCTCCCTCTTCACCACCCCCTCTCTAATCTTCCTGTTAAGAACCCTCCCGACCTCGGGCTCCGCTCTGTAGAAATGCGCGGTGTCTATGTGCCGGTAGCCAATGTCGATGGCGTAGGATAGGGCTTCTTCCATCTTATGGCAGTCTTCGGACAATAGTCTGTACTGGAATTTAAATAAATTAGTTTTAGACCACAGATATAAGTGAAATCTGTAGATTGCTCGTACTCCCAGCGCTTACTCAACAACTGGCCTGTGCTGTGTTACAACTACACACAAACACTTGCTCACAGTTACATTTCCAATCTTGTGCAATAATTATGAACAAACACGAGGGCATTGCTGTAGTCTTTTAGTCAATAAATCACACTAAAGTACGTCGTAACAAGCAGGAGTGACACGAACGCCGCGCGCCGTCGCGCCGCACCGCGCCGGTCCGACTATTACCGAGGTGGGTGGACCTAATTGCACCTAATTTGAGTCTTAAGCGTACACACTACGCAGATGCGGTAATATTTTATCTGAAATATTCTAATATTATTATAATATTTTATCTAAAAACTTATCTTATCTGAAAGTATCACACACTTCGCAGATACGATAAATATACGAAATGATACATTCAGGCGGAAACCGTCAAACTGTCTAAGATACTTGTTTCAAGGTGCGGATCGTATTACAGGGTGCTACAATGAGTTCGCGTTTAGTGCTTCTGGATTTATTTATCAGATTGGATTATTTTGGATTTTTTTTTTATTTAGACAGCTCCTCAGAAGAGGATTCTGATTTTGAAACAATGCAAAACAACCTGTATAAAATCAAATCAAATATTATCATCGGCAGATATATTGACAAAGAAAATTACAATTCAATAATAAAAAACATATTAGAACTAGTATTTACAATTGAAACAATATAGCTAATTGCAGACTGTTGCAAACAATCCACAGGTAGCTCAACTGATCCATATCAATACCAGTCGTTGCGTCCCCAAGACGCTGGCTGCATTGCCCCGCTGTATGGCACTGCTGATGCGCTGCGCCAGATACCCGCCAGCTCTCGGGTATATATTTGTATACACAGATAACATCAGACCATCTTTTGATTATGTCGGTGCCTACAGATATTTGACGATAAATTAAAAGTTATCTGCGTAGTGTGCGTTGCTCCTTGAGTTTAGCATAGAGAGCGATATTGACAGATACGCGCTCAGATACCGATATCTTACCGCATCTGCGTAGTGTGTGATACGCTTTACACTTTCGAGACGCTAGTACCTCATCTCCCCTTTTTTAACCAACTTCAAACAGGAGGAGGTTCTCAGTTCGTTTGTATGTTTTTTTTAATGTATGTTACTTGATATCTCCGCCTATGGGTAACCGATTTTACTGACGACCCGAGAGCTGGCGCAGCGCATCAGCATTGCCATACAACGGGGCAATGCAGCCAGCGTCTTGGGGACGCTTCCGACTGGTATTGATATGGATCAGTTGAGCTACCTGTAGATTGTTTGCAACAGTCTGCAGTTAGCTTAATTGTTTCAATTGCAAATACTAGTCCTAATTTGTTTTTATTATAGAATTATCATTTTCTTTGTCAATAAAAATTTGTATAGAGAATGGTCCCGAGGTGGTCCCATAATTTTTTTTTATTTTTTTATTTGCTTTAGGTGGCTTTCGTGTCACTACGGCCATGATAGGCCTATTGTGATCGCCACTCGAGTGTTCAGCCCTGAAGCTGCGACGTTCATAGTTCCCCCTTGCAGCTGCTAGGAACTGTAGGATTTTCTTCGGGGTGATGGCTCGTAGCTCGTCTGGGCTGTGCAGGTGCTTGCCCAGATGGATGCTACGTTTTTGCATCAGTGCTCCGCACTCTCTTAGCAGATGAGGAGGCGTTTCCTCCACTTCCCGAGGGATTAGTATTTATCCAGATAAACTTAAAAAGCAACATAATATTTTTCGAGAATCACGACCAGCTACAACAGTTTTGGTGATATCTGCGCCAATTGTTAATAGATTTTGATGATTCTTTCGTTGTTGTATAAAAATTGATTTTGAGGTGGTCTCCTTTATGTTTGATTCTCGAAGAATCGCTATGTGCGCCGTAAAACGTAGATTTGTAAACGTAGAAATCTTCTTGAATACTACTAGACTACTAAGTACTTGACTAGATGTCTCTAAAGTTAACTAAATTTTTTGCACGTGAACATAGACCTTCGGTCAGGGAAAGTAAAGGAGGGGTGATTTCGTTCGTCCGAGACATAGATGAATATTATCAAGGTACTGGAATTTGCAGCTGGTTTATCGTTCTTTAAAACACGCCAATTTATTACTAAAATCGATGGGTTGAACCAGATACTATTGACGACTTCAATGGCGCGGCGGGCGAAGGTTCACCTGCGACGCAGGAGGTTGCGGATTCGATTTCCGCCTCGGGACACACGTTTGTAAGATCTGCAGATATGGGTGTTCTGGATGTTTTCTATGTAAACATATCTATTTATGTAATGTATTGTATTAAGTATATCAGTCATCTAGTACCCATAACACAAGCTCTGCTTAGCTTGGGGTTAGATGATGCTGTGTGGATTGTGCAGCATTATTTATTTTTACTTCTCCAGTTTTTTGATGTGTTCGGATTGGTACAATCCTCATCAGCACGTCCACTGCTGAACGTGCCTCCCCCAAATAAGGGGCGTTTTTGCTACAATCACCACGCTTGGCAGGCGGACTGGTGATCGCAGTAAAGGTGTTAACAAATACACAGAAAGAAGCTACAGCCTGCTCTAGTAGATTCATCAAGGGTACATAGACAATTAATCATTATTTTAGTTTAGTAGTTATATAATTTTTTTATTTTATTTGTTAGTAGGTACCAATTTTGATTAGATTTGACTTGTAAATATGATTTTTCCAATATAATGACTATCTCGCGTACAAAATGAATAAGACAAAATTATATACTACTAGCTGCTTCCCGCGATTTCGCACGCTTTTTTCCGGGATATAAAGTAGCCTATGTCCGTCCCGGGGATATCATTTACTTCCCTGCAAAATTTCATTGAGATCCGTTCAGCTGTTTAGGCGTGAAACGATGGGGTAATGTCAGCTGTTACCGGTCACCTAAGCAAAATAACACACTAATTGCTGAAAAATAAACTTTTTACTGGAAAACTATTAAGAAAACATTAGTTTAACTATTATTCTAACATAGTTAGAAATAATGAGATCAATTTTTATAAAACATATAGAATATACATTAAAAAAAAGTTACTTTGACCGGCGGCATTGTCCGACATAGCGGGCAATACCGGTCGGCAGGTTGACAAAACCGGTCAGTCAGTTTAACAGCACAAATCATATAATTATGTAATCTTTGGGGGACTTATATTCCGAGCATTCAGCATGAGCCCAATCACTGAATATAATTGTCTTGGTTCCATTTCACCTTTAATCATTGCCTACTAATACGATGTTCCGACATCCGAGTTAATTAGGTAAGCACTTACATTTTCGTCCATGCCCAGCCACGTCCCGTATCCCATAGCTGGGAGTTCGCCGCCATTGTTGAGGGGGAATGTGGGAATATTCACCTGGGAAAAATATATCTATATATTTTAGGTATGACATTATCAATCCACACAGCTCATCGGATCAATTTTGAATTCATTTATATGTATACCTAAGGGTAGGTACGTTCACCCAGTAGTCCGTTTTACAGGCTCGTTTTACACGTGCTGGATAAATATTAATATAATATAACGTTTTACACACATTGCTAGACAACAAAACCCTGGCTGGGCGTTAAAAAAATATGATCCTTATTTTGACTAAGCTTTGTATAAAACAGTATACTGTAAACCATGGGTTCGTAACGATAAATGAATTTATTGCTGTGTATTTAGGTGGTGAATTAAAGAAATAAAAAGGGGAGGTGGGTCGCCAACAAGGCCCGGACGGCGCGCGGCGAGCCGCGAAAAGTCTATATGATTTTTGTCTAACTGTAGACACCAAAGTCGGCCACACAGCCCGGCCGCAGCGGCGCACACTGCTAAAATGGGGACAGAATTTTTTTCAATAATTGAAAGATTTTTTAATGCCAATCGGTGGAGCTTAATAACCATATGAGAAACTATTCTATGATATTTTGTGATAAAACTAATACTTACCGAGAATAAGTTAAATAAAAATAAAAATGTATAAAAAAAATATAATATCGATTACTGTATTTTATTTTAAATTTTTTATTACCTGTGTTTGTAATATGACAATATAGGTATGTAAACAAGTTTACTAACCTTTTTGAAACAATAATCGATATTATATATTTTTTATCAAAAATCTTACAAGTTAGATCAAATATTTTGTTGATTTGGTGGTGGTGCGAAATTAAGGAACGAACTAATGGATTTTGTACATATTTTAGCTCACAAACGCGTGTAACAATACATTTATTTCGTTGTAAAATAATAAAAAACGACTCATTTTCAATGGCTTTTATCGAACAAGGGTGCAAGTGCATGTACTTGTGTATGATATCATACGATAGGTAATAACCTATTCTATAACACCTACGTGTTTTCTAAGCTGTATCTGTAAACATTTCGTAGAAATCGACCTTGATAGATGTCATTTTATACAACTTTTTTGAACTTTATTTTTTTTCTCGGTTAGTATTAGTTTTATGACAAAATGTCCTAGAATAGTTTCTGATAGGGTTATTGAATTCCACCGATTGGCATAAAAGAATCTTACAATTAATGAAAAAAATCCTATGTCCTCTTTTTAGCAGTTTCGACCCTGTGCGGCGGTTGGTGCGACATTTCAGTATGTGATTATTGAAGGTAGTCAACAGGATTTTGTCAACTTGGCGGCGGCCAGGTGACTCTAGTTTGTTATCCTTAAAAGGCGCTTGGCCCTAGCCTAAAACAAGAAGAAAATACCACAAAATAACGGCGAGTGGATAATTTTGTTAGATTTTCGTGTAATTTGTTTGCGGTGGTGTCTAACTCTGGTCTAAGTCAAGAATATAATAAATAATACCTACACGAGACTTGACTAGCTCTGGAATACATGATGCATGTCTAGCGTGATGAAGCGATAGGATTTGTTATCGGCGAGCGGAGCAAGCCACGAAAAAACCTGTTTTTCTAAGGTTTTTGCAAATTTTGATGGTTACAGATTGAAAAGGACCGGTTCACATAATATTACTTGTTGATTTCGGGCTAAATTGAATATAATAAAAGGTAGAGTCATAGCATATCAGTAATAACAGCGAACGGAGCGAACGCAACTTTTTTATCGCGGTCGGAGGCATCCACTGTCGTTGGGCGAAACCCAACCATAATAACTCGGTCTAGTACGAGGTGATACGCCCTCGCTGCGCTCGGGAGTATAACAACCTCTTATATAATGGGATGGGTTTGTCCCCAGTAAAACAATCTACTATTACACACCACGGCATTATATAATAATGATGTATTTTTGCAAATAAATTATGATTTTATGATTATGAAATACAAAATACTTAGGTCTTTATCTTAAGTTTTAGATAAGATATGTTGTCGTATCCCACAGGTTACATGAATACATACAAAACTTTAATATGTTTGCTAAGCAATAAAATATTGAAAACTAAATATTATATAAGTGGATACCCTTCTTCTTCCTGTATATGCACACGAACCCACTATGACAAACTTGTCTCTCTCTCCCAATAAGGTTTGCTGGAAGAGAACTCTAGTTTTAAGTTTTACATGTATTGCTGCAATCTAGAGCGGAAATTTTCGATAACAGCTTTACATGTTTCTGTTGAGATGTTTTGGATTTCTGTGCGAATACGATCCTTTAATTCGTCAAGAGTTATTGGGTTGGTGTCGTAAACTTTAGCCTTAAGATATCCCCAAAGAAAAAAATCCATTGGGGATAGATCCGGGCTACGAGGCGGCCAGTTAATGTCCCCTCTTTTCGATATCACTTTTGGGCCAAAAATGACTCATTACATGTATGACAAGTGGCTCCATCTTGCTGAAACCATGAGCGTTGATTAAAACCAACAAAATCCTGCAGTGCTGGAGCGAAAAAGTTGCGGTTTAATGATGTTCTTGGCACGTTAAGGACAGCAGCCCGTTTTCGAGTTGAAAGTCCAGGTTGGTCACGAACAGACGATTTTACTCGCTCCACGTTTTCGGGGTCCCTCGACGTTCTAGGCCGGCCAGATCGAGGTAAATCCATTGTTGAACCCGTCTTCTCAAACTTAAGCACCCATTTTTTAATTAACACACCTGATGGAGCTTGATTTTTGTGTCGTATCTTGTAATGACTGCAAAACTTTCGTTGAGCTAAGGTCGAAGAATCATTGTTTTGATAGTACTCGCGTACACAAAACGCACGTTGACTACCGCTGAACGACGCCATCGTACTAAATTCCCATAGGCCGCTCTTGCAATGCGTAACCCCTCCAGCCCGCTGCCGCTGCTAGACGCGGCAACCGATTCAAATGTTAACGGACTTTTGGTCCACCCTGTATTTGTTTTATTAGTGCAATAAAGAATTATGAATTAATTAATATTGTGTTTGTTATTATTTATATTGTGAATACCCTCTAGAAAATACATTCTACGTCACGCCCAATCATGTTACTATCCAGTGGACATAACATAACATGATTCTCTACCAAAACATGAAATCCATGTTTATTAAATTTTCGTCCATTGTTTAATGACAAACGTTGTTTGTATATTCTAGATAAACATTCATGAAACATTCCTTTCCTTATCAACTCGCAGTCTTAAAGGTTATCATCGGATTAGATTTATTACGGGCCTACATAGGCTGGCAGATATTAAATATTATGATATTTAATACTTAATTAAATATTATGGTATTGGTAGCTAATTATATGAATAAATAATAAATAAATAAATAATACAGGACAATCCACACATCATCATCTAGCCCCAAGCTAAGCAGAGCTTGTGTTATGGATACTAGATGACTGATGCCCTTTCTTATGGCAGTTGTATGACACACACTAGCGCCGACGCCTATTTTTACTTATTATGTATAACGTTAAATACAGGAATTTTCAACAACCCATTGTACAGTTTGTAATACCTATCTTATAATTTTTTTAAATCCCACTGATATAGTTTAGTTTCGTATAATTTAGACAGAGATGCGAAAGCAGAGTTTGGTGGCCACCAAAGAGCAACTTCGCATCTCTGCCTAAAGTAAACAAAAGAAAACTATTTTATGGGCATTAAAAAATAAGCATAAGATAGGTACCTACCTACCTATCATAAACTATACAATGGACTTCTAAAAAATCCTTTGCTTAGGTAATGTAATTAGGTATAAGAATGAATTAGCGCCGCATACATAGCTACCACGCGTTTTTTCGTGGTAAAAAGTAGGACTAATTGAGTTACTGTAGTAAACTATCATTTTTATTATCCTTCATTTCAATACTTTTTCATGGAAAAATCATCTAGACCAGCAAACTTTGTCAGAGATGGAACCCTTTTGGGAATCGATATAATTGACGGAGCCCCCGTGACGGAATTGACACATTTCCTATGTATAGGCTGGAATAATTTGTAAAGTAAATCAATGTATTTTACCGAGGAGTTAAAGAGCGACTGATAGTAAAAAGTAAGGCTCGCTCCACTCGCCGCGCCTCGCCACCCCTACATCTACGCTGCGCCCGCGCCGCCCGGGATCACGCCTTCTCTGCCTATGGCGCAAATACAAAACTAAACAACAGCATGCCATTGTATCAAACAATCTAAGATGGCTTTTAACGGCGGTTTCAGTGTGATTGGAATTAAACTCCGCCTTATTGTATTGCGTATATCAAGGAATATAATAAATTAAAAACGGGTGAACACATGAACTCTGTAATGGCCTACAATCAACTGAGGTGGCAACCTACCCTCATACATTTTATGGTGCACATTCATTACAATTGATATAAAAAAAAACTTCAATCCTCAAGTTTGCCGCTCTAGGCTGATGCATAATGCATACTCAGCTATTTTTCGAGTCGACAGATTCTTTATTTGTCAAAAGTAACTGTGTTTATGTTTTACGCGCATGTCGCAGCTGTTGCTGCTGCGCCCTCTAGATGTCGCATAAAACCAGCGCACACGAGCGTCATCGTGCATAATGCTGAGCGATGACCTTTCTTGATGTCACGTTGTAAATACCTATATTTGTCTGTACCAACTTTGCTTGTCAATCTTGTAATTTTGTGACACATAATAAATATTTTTTACTTTACTTTATCTTCACTCGCCTGTCAACAATTAGGGACCATCATAGTTGTGCATACCTATACAAAAAAAAAATAAGAGCGAGGAGAGCGTGGGGGTTGATTTTGTAGTTTTTTATATGTTTTACGTTTGCAGAATCGAACCGATAGTTTTTTTTTTAAATATAAGACTATCGGCGTATTTTTCACTAACGGATTTGGTTGCTGTTATGGATCAATCTTTGCTCCTCCACCAAGCATAACGTTATTAAATAATCATTTCGAACAACTGGAGTACTGTCCGCACTATAGAGGCGCTGTACCGAATCCTATGGAAAAAGGAGACGTCACGATCACGTCTCGATACTATCGTCAACCGGGCTCAGGGCCCAGGATACTTAGCCTGTATTTTAATTAATAGATGATTCGTAATAAATTTTGTACACAAAAAAATCCACAAAAAATGTAGGTAGGTACTTTTGCAGTTTACTAGTTTTCTCTTAAATTGTGCTCAAGAGAGCTCACGACACGAGAGTTCGGGAAAACTTTATATTCAATTTTTTTCCCTACTCTTGTCGATTCGGAGTTGCCCAACCACTCCCATCTCAATAAGTCACCCAGTATACCTATTGATCCTAGAACCTACCTAATGTAAAGACCTAAAAATATAATTTATCTTATCTCACATCGACTTATAAATAAAAAAAATATAATTTCCAAATTTCTACTCATCGTCAACAACTTTTATTGACCTTAATTCTACTACTTCATTGATCATCAGATCATATAATTTCCAAATTTCTACTCATCGTCAACAACTTTTATTGACCTTAATTCTACTACTTCATTGATCTGATGATCAATGAAGTAGTAGAAATAAGATCAGTACCTAATTATAAAAAAAAAATTTAATAAGAAATTCGATGCATCCACCGTACGTACCAGATAACTTCAACACAGAAAACTAAGATTTAGTGTATTTTGAACACGATCTTCAAAAAGAAGAAAAATTGTTACAAAAAAAAATTCTAAAAAAGGCGTCTTTTGTTTTTTAAAGTAAGTACTTAGGTAAGTACTTAAAATAAATCCTGAGATTAATAATCAAAATATTTTTGTTTTCGGCTTCGAAAGTAAACTTCTAGTCAGAGAATATGCTCGCTATGTTAATTTTATTACTAATAATTATTATAAATTCGAAAGTAACTCTGTCTGCCTGTTTGTCTGTTATTCTTTATATTATTATTATTCATCTATTATCTCTTCTCTGTTACCTTTACACGCCAAAACAGGTTTTATTTATTTTATTTATTTATTAGTTCACAAAACAGAGTAAAATCATTATAAAAAAATACAGTAGGTACAATGTAGAATGGTGAACGGATCTTAAAGATATTCGGCAGGGAGGTAAATGGTATCTCGGTGACGGACATAGGCTACTTGAAAAGCGCGTGCGAAGCCGCGGGCAGCAGCTAGTTTATAATATAATAAACTTTTCTTACCTTAACCATATTGCCCGCGTCGCTGTCAGCTCTCTACTAACTAAATATTTATTATTATTAGCGCTGATTCGCAGAAGGTCTTGAACTGGTGCGGCAAAGATGAGGCAAAGCACGCGCACAGGGCATAAAATTTCGTGGCTTCATTTTTTTACCTACAAGGGTGATCGTTAGTTCCTTGTACATACAATTTTCAAAATTAACTAGCTGACCCTACATACGTTGTCCGTCTTAACTATGAATATTGAAATTTTCTAATTTTTTGCACAACTATCTTAACTTTTTCCTTCGTAAAAAACTTCTTCTGACATTAACAAACACAACAACAAAATAATTAGCAAAATCGGTCGAGCCGTTCACGCGTGATGACATGACCAAGAGAAAGAAGGAATAATTTTAAGGGTTTCGTACCTGAAGGGTGAAAACAGAACCCTATTACTAAGCCTCCGCTGTCCGTCCGTCTGTCACGTGGCTATATTTCATCAACAAGGCAGACAGTAGAAATTTTCATATAATGTGTATTTCTCTTGCCGCTATAACAACAAAATAAATATCAAAATTAAGGGGGTTTATCCATACAACAAACGTGAACAGTTATTGAAATTTCTGTAGGTTACATAGTTTTCGAAATATAAGTTGAAAAGTTTACCATTACCCTCCATACTCCGAAGTTTTCAAACCGATCCATCTGATGTAGGTACCTTAAATTTTAGGTATGTATTCATTAAATAGCAGTCTTTAACCGGTATCTATAGAGGTAGTAGGTACATAATGGTATACTTGACACACTTTTGAATCCCTCGGCGCGCGAGTCATACTTGCACTTGTCGGATCTCCATTTCAGATGTATCGGTTTGCAAACTTCGGAATAGATATATAGGGTAATAGTAAAATTTTCGTCTTTTTTCAAAATATTTCAAAATGTATGAAACCTACAGAAATTTCAAAAACTGTTTTGAGATGTACATACCGATAACTTTCATTTGATACGCACTCGGTGAGGTAGCCCCCCCTTTTTAAAATTACCCCCCCCCCTTTTTTGACCATATTTCAAAAAGTGGTTTACTTACAGACTTCTATATATTTTCCTGTAAAATATAGATCCATACAAACGCTGCATATATTTCAGATATATCGCTCTGCAAACTTCGGAGACAGGGGGGAATGGGTATTTTTTTGACCTTTTTCAAAATATTTCAAAAAGTATGAAACCTACAGAAATTTCGAAAACTGTTTTGAAATGTACAATCTGATACCGTTCATTTGATATCCTACTTGACATTGTACGTCTCTTTTAAAATTTCGACATCACAATTTGTACCTACCTACTGAAAATTTACATTTATTTTTATTTATTTTTCTTTTAATCTGTACAGGCGCACGAGATGTATTATTATTTCAAATTTCACGTTATGTCCTGTTGTAGTTGCTGAGATATTAAAGACGGAAAAAAGGACAGAAAAAGCGATGCCATAGGGGTTTCGAAACAGATATAAACTGTTATCGAATCCTTAAAAATATGGTTATTTTCCGTCTAAACTGAGAATCTATAGATAAGATTCGTAGACATAAGAATAAATTTTCGGTCTACGAACCGATCATATTATTTTTGATGTTTATGATATAAAATATGACACTGGAAGAGTCGTAGCGAAAAGCAAGCGGCGGGCCCCATTATGAAAGAAGTTGAAGAAGAAAGTTGAAGTAAATTATTTAATGACAAAGAAAATTACAATTCAATAACAATAATACTGATAACGAATCCTTAAAAATATGGTTATTTTCCGTCTAAACTGAGAATCTATAGATAAGATTCGTAGACATAAGAATAAATTTTCGGTCTACGAACCGATCATATTATTTTTGATGTTTATGATATATGACACTGGAAGAGTCGTAGCGAAAAGCAAGCGGCGTGGCGCCATTATGAAAGAAGTTGAAGAAGAAAGTTAAAGTAAATTATATAATGACAAAGAAAATTACAATTCAATAATAAAAACAAATTAGAACTAGTATTTACAATTGAAACAATTAAGCACACTGCAGACCGTTGCTACGACCGTCAACTTCAACTTCTTTATTTTGGCGCCGCCGCTTGCTTTTCGCTACGACTTTGCCAGTGTCAGTAAGGAAATTCAAACTCAAACTCAAAATCGTTTACAAATCTCTGAGTAGAGAAACAAAGGAGATGGCATATTGTTCTATATGAACTATCGGTTATACAAATATGGTCTAAATCGACATTGTACTCATAAACTTGTAGCTATCTCGTTTTAACTTACCTACAATACCTCATGTAAAAAGAGACAACAATATATTTGTTTCACCTATTATTGGCAACATTAAAAAGTGACGTCATAGCAATGCATGTTTGAGGCCGGTCCGCCATTTTAGTTTCCCACTGTAACAGGTATGATATCTGTCAACGCGAGTTGTATTTGCAGTGTTTTGTGCGAAAACTATTTGAATTTGTTATTTTTTCTTGTGAATACTTATTTAATAAGTGAAAGAAATCAACAAGGAACATGCCTAATTGCAGTGTGGTAGGTTGCGGGATCAGAAAAAGCGAAAATCGTCCAAACATAACATTACACCGGTACGTATTATTATTTTGCAAAAATACAATAATTGCCTCATCTTCTGGCTTTCTTATGAATACTTTACATAAAATTCATATCAAATGCAGCGTATACTACGTATTTTTGTGGGTTTTGATTTGTTAATACAAGAAAATATAAAACTGATTGTTTCGCGATAGAGTTGTCAATCAAGGCATTTTTCATATCGATGTTTTCAAGTGTAAATTGTTGTGTATAATTTTAAACTGGTTTTTTTCGTTTTAGGCTGCCCAAAAATTACCGTAGAAGAAAAATGTGGCTGGATACAATAGGTGTGGAAAATTTAAAGTCTCGTACGAAAACCATTTTCGTTTGCTCTCTTCATTTTGACGAACCGTGTTTCAATAGAACTTTGAATATCACGACATTGCGAGAGGATGCCGTACCGTCATGAATCTTTTTAGTAAGTATTTTTATTACTTGACCTTTAAACAAACGTGTACTCCTTTATGCTTCGCTCGCGTATATTTACAAACTTTGCCACCTGCATTTTTCCAAAGGGGGTTAAATTTGAATATTAAGTTAGTTAACAAATCTGACCCAAAGTGATATTATAGACCATACTTGTAATCCCCTTTAAAAATAATATTTCCATAAATCATCTCTTAGCAAATTATTTCCTTGACAACTAAACCTATTTACTTACCAAACGTCAGATTTCTATTCTAGTAGTTTTGGTTGACAAATAATATTCTATTTTATACTTATTCTTCCTTCATGCATGTTTCAGCCGCCAGCCCGATCCAGTACATCCAGTACTTTATCAGAAATAGACCCAAAACAGACTCCACCTACTTATAAATGTGATGCGTCAGATGAGGTGAATATAAAGAAGGTGAATATAAATAAGACTGATTGAATTACTTGAAAAATTAGAACTAAGTAAAAACGTAATATTATCATTAAAATCCTAGTTGTATAAAAATAATAAACTTTTAATGTTTTGTGATTGTAAATGAATGAGACTGATTGAATTGCGTAGACAATCGAATACTTCGTCGAATATTAAGTGATTGTGTATCTGAGATTTGTTTAATAAAGGTTGTACAAAAGTGTGATATTGGAAATTATATTATTTTAAGCTTTAATTGTCAGTACTTGTACTTAGTAAAACGGATTCAAATTTATTAATAAAATCCTTGTAAAAAAATATTTTTTTGTTGACAACTATGTTACTTTTTGTTTTATTTCAGTACCTTTTAAATCAACATTAATAAAATTGCACAATTTCTCAGTTACAAGTTGTTACGTCCCACGGTCGGGCTATGCTTGTGTGCACATACACGTTGTCTCTAATTTGTGCATATATATTTTTTTATTACACAATTTCGTTTTATACTATCGAGGTAAAAACAATAAGATCAGCACCCGGAACTGCTTTAATAAAATATCGTCACAAAAATGCTTGTGTCGATAAATATATCGATATACAATAGGGCAGCACTACGGAAGGAAGCCATTTTTGTTTCCTAATAAGTTTAGGTATACACGTTTTTTTCGTAGGTATGCCATCTCCATTGTTTCTGTACTCAGAGTTACAAATGCGCAATTGGAAACTGACATTGGCAGAATTATGTCAAACCTATGATGCAGAGCCAATGAGAGCCAAAGATAAAAGAAGACGTTGTTGTGTTGTGGTTTGTTTGATTACATTCTGCTTTTTTAGTTTGCTTTGAAAATTTGTGAAATCGAAGATACCAACAAGGCGAAAATCCGTGCTAAAAATATAACGCGCACTGTATGTGATCTGCTAAACACAATATTAATTAACGAAACAATAAAATCACTCGTAAATAACCTAACAATGGAAGAGACACCAACCGAAAACAAAAGTGAACCCGCATCTTCTCCAGAACGATTCAAAAAACCTGTACTTATCGGGCGAATCGGGAAATTGCCTAAGAGAGCTAGTAAGGAGCCAGAAAAAGCGCCGGAAAATCCTAAAGAGGAGGCTCCGGCGGCGGCTGTAGAAGTAAATTCTAAATCGCCCGAAGTTGCAAAGAAGGAAGTTCCTAATGCGCCAGTGGCTTATAAAGAACCTAAGTGGTCTGGGCTTTGCCCTGATGGTAAGCTTTTAATACCTTTATATTTAATCATCAAAATAAAACTTTGCCGTGGCGCTCGCGGCTGAAGAATCGACTCACCCCGTGCATGTCGTAAGAGCCGATATAAAGGAACCTAGCAAAAGAAGAGCAGCAGTTTATTTCTGTGTATTTTGAACATCTCAACTGCTATCACCAATAATACTAATAATATTGTGTTCAAATCGCGTAAGTTTAAAAATATGTATTGTGCATTGTCCAGGCTCATCATTGTCTTCCTTCCATGATGTTACTTCTGAAGTTGTCATGCTGTATAAGATGTCCAATCATTCTCCCTGTTCTGTTAATGGAAAACGTTTTCTCCTCAACTCCTTTCCTCCTCTAATAATACCTCCTCATTAGTAACCTTCTCCGTCCAGCTAATCCTCCTCCAGCACCACATTTCAATCGCCTCAATCCTGCTGTGAAAATAAAATGAATAAATGAAATGTAACAGCGCCAACAGCGGTTTCTTTACACCCTGGAAATAAAAATTAAAAGAATTAAATTCATTTATGATTCAGATAACACAAAGATCCATAGATAGAGTAGTATAGTAGAGTAAGTAGTTTATATCACACAGTTTCATATAAACAAAAAGGTACACAAAAAAAATAATTTAAATAATTAAATTAATTTAAATTTGTTTGGCACAAGGGTTGATCAGGCTTGACATCCAGTGCCTTTGCAGTTAGTTTACTGCAATGTCTGTCAGGTATAGGTAAGTAACATAATGGTATGATTTTCTTGCAGGATCAGACTACGGCCTTGAAGTCCTGAAGTCGGGAATGATTGTGGAAAATGTGAATCTGATGCAGCAGCCGTACTTTGTGTTTGGGAGACTGCCTGACTGTGATGTTGTGCTGGCCCATCCTACTATATCCAGGTTTGGACTGATGTTAAAGGTTCCAAGAATCATTATAAAATTATGCCAAGTGTTTATATATATTTTTATTTACTTTATTGGAAAACCAACGGCTTATACTAACTTAATCAATCTACTTAATAATAACAGAAAGCCATTTAAATATTTTCAAGTGTAGACACTTTAACTAACAATAATTGTGAACTTTTAAAAACAACAGCTTGTGTTAGGTAAGTTTTTTGTAATTGCATTATAACATCAGTAGACATAAGAAAGATAGAATAGGCTTATTAATACTGTCTTGTTGCAACCCTTTTAAACCAACTTCAAAAAAGGAGGAGATTGTATGTTCGGCTGTATGTATTTTTTACTTTTTTGTATGTGTTCATCGATCTCTGCATCAATTATGGACTGATTTTGCAAATTGTTTCGCTATTGTATGGAGAGTGATCTTGAGGTGTTCCCATAATTTTTTTATTACCGAGTGATTATATTTGTCCTGCAAAACTTAAAAAAACCAGTGTAAATATAAGAAGTCGGTCTTTAGTTAATTAAAAAATTAATAAATTATTCAACCCTAAAAACGAACAATCAAAGCAATCATACGACAATGGAAACGGCTCTTCCAGCCATCTCCATTGATCTCTGCTGCGTGCCGTTCGAGACCACGTATCATCTCGCAATTTCTTTCTGTCGTCCTCCCATCCTTTGAGCTGTCTACCACTTTGCAATTGCCGTCACGTGGATGGTCACTGATAATAGTGACTGGCAGTGTAATCTATGATGGATGGATGGACAAAGATCGTGACGTCACGAAACGGCTCTGTCGGAAGACCAGCGTTCTTTTATTTTAAATTGTTTGTGTCTGAGTTACAAATAAACATTTATATTATTATTTCTATAAGATCCCATTTCTCCTTGCTCTCTCTTGTCAGTGATCATCTCCATTTTAGCTGTTTGACTTTGATAATAACGTCTACGACTAGTGCTTGATTTTATATCTTCTGTTCGTTTTCTATGCATTAGTGTGACACTCATCATGCTTCTTTCCATTCCTCGTAGGCAAGTTCTCAGTTTCCGCAAGTGCTTCAGCGTCAGAGCCCATGTTCGAGAAGCGTATGTTAGGCAAGGTGGGATGCAAAAATACATTTAATTTTAATCATGTTGATGAAAGAGATATTAAAAAAACCTTTAAACTATTAAATATAAAGAAAACTGCAGATCTCTGGGGAATTTCCGTTAGAATTATTAAACCATTGATTCATATCATTGCACCAGATCTAGCTTTTATATTTAATGAGTCTATTGATTGTGGCGTATTTCCTGATCTAATGAAATGTAGTAAAATAATCCCACTGTTTAAATCGGGTAGTAGGTCTGACCCTACTAACTTTAGACCAATATCAGTACTGCCTACATTCAGCAAAGTTTTTGAAAAACTTATTTTACATCAATTGCTTAGGCATTTCAATGGAAATGACCTGCTACATAGTAAGCAATTCGGGTTTACTCGCGGCAGGTCAACTACTGACGCCGGTGTAGAGTTAGTAACGCATATTTTTGATGCTTGGGAGAAGTCGCAAGATGCATTAGGCATTTTTTGCGACTTGTCAAAAGCATTCGATTGCGTGCATCATGAAACATTAATCAGGAAACTAAATCACTATGGAATAAGGAACAGCTCTTTGGGTCTTCTTACATCTTATTTGAGTAATAGGATGCAAAGAGTTGACATTAATGGGAAACGGTCTTCGGGGTCTGTAGTTACAATGGGTGTACCGCAGGGATCTATCCTCGGCCCTTTCCTATTTTTAATTTATATTAACGACCTGCCTCATCTTGTTAAGAATAATCACGAGATTGTATTGTTTGCTGATGACACTTCATTAATTTTTAAAATGAAACGACAAGACACGAATTTCGATGATGTGAATAATGCAATCTCAAAAGTAGTCCATTGGTTTAATGTCAATAATCTTTTGCTTAACGAAACCAAAACGAAATGTATTAGATTTATTCTACCTAATGTTAAACAAGTTCAGGCTGATGTAAATGTAAAAGGAGAAACGTTAAAAATTGTAGAAAGTACCGTTTTCTTAGGAATCACCTTAGATAATAAACTTCAATGGGGCGCACACATAGATAAGCTATCGAAGAGACTTAGTTCTGCAGCATATGCTGTCAAAAAAATCCGTCATCTTACAGACGTGGATACATCTAGACTTGTTTATTTCAGCTACTTCCATAGTATTATGTCTTATGGTATTCTACTGTGGGGGAACGCTGCAGATATTAACACCGTATTTGTGTTGCAGAAGAGGGCTGTTCGTGCTATCTATAGTATGGGTCCCAGAGAATCCCTGCGTGATAAATTCAAAGAAATAAACATAATGACAGTACCATGTCAATATATTTATGAAAACCTATTGTACACTCATAGAAATATCAATCGGTTCCCTAAAAATAGCGATGTACATAATTTGAATACAAGGAATAAACATAAACTCGCTGTGCCCACAACTAGACTACACAAAATTAATGTATCTTTTAAAAGGCAATGTATACGCTTCTACAACAAAACTCCTAGTGAGTTGCAAAAATTATCAGTAAATAAATTCAAACAAATTGTCAAAACCTTCCTGTGTAAAAAGGCCTACTATAAAACATCAGATTATCTAGAGGATAAATACGTGGGACGGAATTTGCTCCAACTCGAAAAATAACAACTAACAGGCTAAAGGTTTCTTCGTCGCTTCTTTACTTTAGTCTACGTACCGAAGCGACTGAAATCAAAAATATCACTTTATTTCCGTGTCAGTGTTTAATTATTAAGAATTTGACCTTTTCTAAGTATACATTTATTGTATTTATGGAAATAAAGAGTTTTTGACTTTGACTTTGACTTATGCATCAGTTGAATACTTTTGTTCTGGCTGATATAAAATATAAATAAAACAGATACATTACATAGATATATATTTTTTATTATACATAGAAAATACCCAGGAAGGCAATTCTCGCCAATTTATCTTTCAAATATTTTTATATGAAAGATCTGTCAAATTTGACAGTTCTTTTGATATATATCGGGTGATAAATTGGCGAGAATTGCCTTCCTGAGCACCCGGAACAAATATCTGCATTTCATACAAACATTTGTCCCGAGGCGGGAATCGAACCTGCAACATCCTGTGTCGCAGGCGGACTTTCGCCCGCCGCGCCACGGAGATCGTCAAACTAACCTTAAGCTTATCATTTCAGACACCACTGCATCCTCCAATACAAAGCTTTCGCTGAAGCCGAGGAGCCGGCCTCCGGTTGGTACCTCTATGACCTCGGGAGCACCCACGGCACGTACCTGAACAAAGACAGGATCAAGTCTGCGCACTACACACGAGTGCGGGTCGGACATCAGATCAAGTTTGGAAATAGTACCAGGACTTATATACTTACTGTGAGTAACTCAGCTTAAAATGCAAGATAAATATCTGCCCCTGAGTAATAAAGTAGAAATTTATTTATTTATTAAATAGGACATCCAACATGAGATCACACAACGCAAGCTAGTAACAAACAAGTAACAAGGTTCTTAAATCTACGTGTCTCTATAATTTAGGAAGTCGCAGCGTGCACAATAACAGAGTAACAAAACAACAAATAACATTTATTATTTTTTAACTGGACTGACAAAGTAGCTATAAAAATAAAAGTATAATACAAAAGGTAAAGAAATACATATATAATGCTGGACAATCCACACAGCGTCATCTAGCCCCAAAGTAAGCAGAGCTTGTGTTGTGGGTACTGTTACTAGATAACTGATATACTTAATACAACACATTACATAGATACAGGGTGCATTTTTTTAAAGGGGGCAGTAATGAGAGGTACCTTAACCAGTGGATACAGGAAAATGGTCTTAGGAGACTATCAATAATTTTTAAAGCAATGTTCATTCACATTCAAAGAATTAAAAATAAAAATACAGCTAGCAAGAAAATGGCAATTTACACAAAAACTTTTACATAAAAACTTGATGCCTATCGATCCTGTTTCATATATACTGATCAAAAACTCTAATCGGACCAACTGAGGTTGAAGTACTGAAAAAGTCAGAAATCACAAAAAACTTAGGCGACGACCTGTGTGGCCCAACGGGCGAACGGAGATATGCCAGCGACGCAGGAAGTTGCGGGTTCGATTCCCGCCTCGGGATAATTCAATTTATTTATTCAATTAGAACGGTCAAACAAATCACCACTTACACTAATTAATTAAGATTAAAATAATACAATCAAAAAGTTACAAATTTCAATTTGGAAACTACAATATAAATCATTTTATAGCACAATAAAAAAATGTTAAATCTATCTATATATATAAAAGAAAGTCGTGTTAGTTACACTATTTATAACTCAAGAACGGCTGAACGGATCTCGGTGAAATTTGGCAGCGAGGTAGATGGTATCCCGGGGCCGGACATAGGCTACCTTTTATTCCGGAAAAAAGCGTGCGAAGCCGCGGGCTGCAGCTAGTTTTAAATAAAAAGCCAGACTGCGATTCAGATTCAATAATACAATTAAAAATGACAAATTAAAAGTAATATAATAAGGCAATAATAACATTAAAATGAAATAGATAATAAGTGCAATAAAATATGGTCTTATACAGGGTGTCCCATAATGAGTGGATAACCTTGAAGGTACTTGTGCGGGGGGCAAGGCCACTCGAAAACAACTTTTTTTTTTTTAAATTTGTTCCGTTCGGAAAATATTTCACTTTTTGTAAATTTGGAAAAATTTACAAATGTGAAATATTTCTTTGTTCACTTTTCTTGACTAGATTTTAACAATTTTACAATTTTAACAATTTTTTTATTTTTATTTGTGGAATACACTAAGAAGAAATAGCTTATCAGAACACCGTTTGAATAATTTTGGTGACTAGGACCAGTAATTTTCAACACAGGTTTAACGTGGAAAATTTAATATTTTCATTTAGCTAAGTTAAGTTAAAGTTAAGCTAAGTTTGAGCATATGTCGTTTAAAAAAAGATTATAAAACCTAAAATGCCATGTAAATGTGCGCTGGCCCGACTGAATATGGAGTTTCTGTTTAAGAGGCGCGTGGAAAACACCGCGCGCGCCGCCTCCTGATCCTGAACGAATAGCAGTCCTCAGCCGCCTCCATCCTTTCACCAGCGACCGCTATAATGTCTTCGGTCCAAATGGTTGTATAAAATTGTGTGACTTTTATTCTCAGGGCCCAGATTTCGACTGCGAAGGCGAATCGGAACTGACTGTGACGGAAATAAAACAGAAAGCGCAGGAGATGAAGTTAGAGCGAGACATAATGGTACGGCAGGCTATAGAACAGAGGGAGAGGGAGAAGATCGAAGCGGAGAGAAAGAGAGAAGAGCAGGGTATAGATTGGGGAATGGGTGAGTTTTTTCAATTGAAATTGTACAACTTTTTACAATACTTACATAACTCTATAATGTTGACTGAAAATAAAGTACATCAAAGACATTAATACTTAAAAGTATGTTGTAAAGATCTTTATTAACAAAGAAATTATAATCATAGAACAGAAACATATTAGAACTAGTATTTACAATTGAAACAATTAAGCTAACTGTAGATTGTTGTAAACAATCTATAGGTACCTAGACAACTGATCCATATCATTACCAGTCGGAAGCGTCCCCAAGACGCTGGCTGCATTGCCCCGCTGTATGGCAATGCTGTTGCGCTGCGCCAGATATCCGCCAGCTCTCGGGTCACGCGTCGCTTCGACCAGACGCTCTGATATTTTTTTAAAACCCGTATGGAAAGTAACTTAGCACAAGCAATTGACGTAGAAACTTGTAGCTATGGTAAAAAGTAGCCTAAACTCGGTCCTAGAATTAAATATATTTTATATAACCAAAGACTACATAGATAACTGAAAACTTAACAATAACAGAAATAAAAGGACAGCGAAGTAACCACTTAAAACAAAAACACAACTTTCAACAACGCGTAATTGCAAAAGTCCAGCGAAAAAAGTTCAAATTCAAATTCTAAAACGGCCGAGAGAGGAATTAAATGATGAATTAAAGCTTACAAAAATAAAAATAGTTTCGACAAACAATTAATAAATAACATTAATATTTTTGTTAGATTATTTATAAATTTTAATATTATTTATTTAAATGATTATTTTACAAAAAATTATTTTGAACTTACGTTCGACATCGAACTGATGTCGAACGTAAGTTCAAAATAATTTTTTGTTAGCTTTAATCCGCCGCCTAGCTGCTGCGCAGAACATGGAGTAGTACTAACACCATCCTGCAGGTTGTGGGCAGCAAGTTTGCCTCGCCCATCATGCAGTCCTTCAACAGAGTCCTCACTCTTTAGACTTCATGGGTTGGGTGGGAGTCTGTTGAATGACTGTTGCAAATAATAATAGTTAAACATGAATAAATATAAGTTTAATTTAAGGTCTTTTGCTTTCTTTTATTGTATTTTATTTTTGTAATTTTTATTTATGTAATGTGGAAAACTTAATATGTCTGAATAAAGAAACTTTTTATTTTATTTTTTTATTTATTTATTTAATAAAATTTGTCTCATAAATAATTTACTTAACATTATATTATTTCATTCTTTTCAGGCGAAGACGCCGAAGACGAGACAGATCTATCTGAGAATCCATTCGCTGTGACAACCAACGAAGAGTTGTATCTAACGGATCCGAAGAAAACTCTACGAGGGTACTTCGAGAGAGAAGGGCATGAGCTAACGTATGATTGTGAAGAGAGGGGGCAAGGGCAGTACCTTTGCAAGTAAGTTTCATCATCATACTAGCCCACACAAGTCCACTGTTGGACATAGGCCTCCGCCAAACGACGACACAAATACCGGTCTTGAGCCGCCTCCATCCATCGTCTCCCTGCGACCGCTACAATGTTGTCGGTCCATCGAGAGGAAGGTCTTCCCAAACTCCGTTTCGCATTGCATCGCGGTCGCATCTCTAGAACCTTCACTCGTACCGCCACTTTAGGTTAGGAACGCACCGAGTCTCGAAAATTTAAAGAACAAGCTAAACAAAATGAGATGCGCTTGACGGAAGTGCGAGTGTGGCTCGCGCGCCGAGAGTTTCGAACGTTTGTCAAGTATACCAATATGTTCTATAGGTACTGGTTAGAGACTTTGCTATTTATTGAATACCTACATTTAAAGGTACCTCCATTTCAGATGTAACTTTTTACAAACTTCGGAGTATAGTATAGAGGCAGCGTTATTTCTCACTCTGACTTATGTCAAGTCAATAGAACAAGACAAGAGTTGTAGATAGCAATGCTCTAAGTTGGCAGACTATTATGATTATGCGGGTAATTGTAGCAGGTATTTCCCTAGGTTGCCTGGGAGAAATCACTCTCAGCGATAAGGCCGCCTATTGTACTGATTTTGTGTTAAATGTAGATATAAAGTTTTTATTATGTTATTTTTAACCTTTCGAACGCCGGACCTGGGAAACAAATGCACCCTTCGTGTGCCGCGACATGGCGCGGTCAGAGAGCGCACTCGACAGGGTTCAGAATTTATTGAATATTTTCAATAAATTGTTTAGTGGAAGCTTAACTAACGATTTTATTTTGAAGTTAGATAGTTACTGTACCTTATAATGTATTTATCTACTGCTAAATCATTATCACGCTTTTATCTTTTAGGTTTCATGGGTTATTGAACCCAACATAAAATTTACACACTGTCTGTAGAAATAATGATAGATTTAGAAATTCTGTTGATATTTTTTTATTTTATTTATAACACTCGTTAGTTCAATATCAAAGCGGTATATTGATATGAAAAACACAACCTTGATAGCTAAAAATCACTTAGAAATACTATGTTGAAAAACACAATTCACACCGAAAAATTTGCCATTTCACAACGAATGCAAATTTGAACATCGGCATGATGTTCAAATTTTGACGGTTCTATGAACTTCACTGAATGAGTGAAATGATTTTGGGTTCGTTCATTTCAGAGGTAAACAAATAAAACAATTTAGACTGTATTGCACTGTATATAAATACCAAAACCGAATAAAATTGTATCGCTGGTGCTAGAGCACTGATCAGAGCTTAGGCAGACAAAGGTAGTAGGCGCTGATCAGTGCTTCGGCAAAGGAAAGGTTAAGTGCAATAAAGTGTTAATTCATTCATTCTTTAATATTAGACTATTTTTCCAATGAAATCGGTATTGTACTGAGTCTGAGTGAACCGGAACGTAATATAAATTACTTGTCCAAGGTCTATAGCAAAAAAAAAAAGATTTCATGTTTCGTGATCCTTGAAGGCATATTTATACAGACTTGCTAAATCCTGGATTGATAGATTTTGATTTATTTCCAGAGTAGAACTTCCCATAGACGACGCGAGAGGGCGCTCCGTGATCGCTGAGGCAATTCACACGGGAAAGAAGAAGGAAGCTGTGGTGGCCTGTGCTTTAGAAGCGTGCAGGATCCTCGACAGAGCTGGGCTGTTGCGGCAGGCGAAGCATGGTGAGGTCACTATACATTAGCCAAACTCGATGTGAAATGTTTGTAAACAAACCACTACACAAAAAACTGAAACTCACTTGCATGGCGACGAGTTTTAGATATTGTTAGCAATATTCATTGAAGGAAGGATCTCAAATCGACAAGTAATGTAAATTGCGTATGAAAGGACGCAGCAACAGAGTGAAATTTTGATTAAGTATGAGCGGTTTGTTTACAAATAGTTTGTTTAGTTTGTTTGTAGTTTGTGTAGTTTCACTTATTAAATACCTTATTTATGTACTATTACTACTATTATTGTTATTCTCTTCATTTATTTTAAATCTCGTTATAAAATACATTTTTCACTATAGAAAATAAAATATTATAAAACTATTCTACAGTAAAAAATATATTAAAACGGTGAATCACTGGTCGCGAAGCTAGCCTTAAGCGGCCGGTGACTAGGGTTGCACAGAGAGGAACTTCCTGACGATGCGCGCCGAGTCCAGGAGTACCGCCTTTTGAATCTGACCCTTGATCCAACTTCTTAGCGAGAGTCTCTTGAGATGTTGATCGAGGCTCTTCGCTATTACGCCGTTAACCGAAACTACTATCGGGACGACGGTCGCTGAATCAACATCCCACATGCTGACAACCTCGTTGGCCAAGTCAAGATATTTGCTAAGTTTATCTTTCTCAGCTTTAAGAATAGAATAGAATAGAATAGAAAATCTTTATTTGTGTAACATTACATAACATGACATTATGACTAAAATTAGAATTAATATTAGACTTAATGCTACACAAAAAGGCCACCAGCTCAGCTTAATGCTGCTATGGCACAAGGGCCATAGCAGCGCTGGTTTACAGCGGTGCCAGGGTGAAGTGCAGTGCTACCCGCTACACCGATCTTACACACGTAAATATAAACAAAGTTATAATCTAATAAAATTTAAGTTAAAGTTAAACATAAATGTTGTACCATACCACATGATGTTAACGAGGTTAACATCATGTGGTATGGTGACATCAGCGAGCACCGCCCTCCGTTCTAACCGATCTATCAGTACAATATCAGGCTTATTCGCAAGAATAGTCCTGTCTGTAATGATTTCTTTTTTTTTTTTTTTTTTTCAATTTATGAAACTTATGTGTAGTGTATGATTTCTACTACAATTTCATCTAAATACTATTTCTACTATTTTATTTAAATTATTTGTAAAACCTAGTCCTACAAAGTAATTTAGATAGCAGATAAGAAGTTTTGCTCACATTGTAAGCCATTTGCTATGAATATTTGCTAAAACAAACTTTGACTCAATTGTAGTTATGGAGTCTATCAACATAATGTTGATTTTAGTAACAAATCTCCTATTGTCAACAGCATCCTACAAACTGTGGCAGGGCGTATGTCCCCGATATGGACACATTTTGTCCAGTGTGTAGCTCCAGTGTGCGGATACAACAAATGATTATATTCTAATTATTATTTTATTTTACTGTAATCTAATTTATTCTAATATAACCTATTGTAATTTTAGCTAGTAATTTAGGTTTAATTTTAATTACAATCGCATTTGTATTTTAATTTTAATTGAATTTTAATTCTAATGTTAAGCTATGTATTTAATCATCTGAAATAAATACAATACAATACAATAGACTCCAATAATTAAACTCTACGAATTTAAATAATATCTCTAAAATTTACGATCAAATCCTTCACCACAGAATCCCGCCGTCGCAAAGAACGCGACTGGAGCGCCGACGACTATTACGATAGTGACGATGACAACTACTTGGACAGAACGGGACAGGTCGAGCGGAAACGGAAAGTCAGGATGCAGCGGAGCGGGTTGTTGCCCGAGCAGAGCGGAGTGTTGACTTATGACGACTTGGTGAGTATACTGATAACTGTTATATCTTGAGAAAAACCACTGTAATCAAAGTCAAGGTCAAAAACTCTTTATTTCTATAAATACAATAAATGTACACTTGGAAAAGGTCAAATTTTTAATAATTAAACACTGACACGGAAATAAAGTGATATTTTTGATTTCAGTAGCTTCGGTATGTAGACTAAAGTAAAGAAGCGACGAATAAACCTTTAGCCGGTTAGTTAGTTGTTATTTTTCGAGTTGTAGCAAATCCCGTCCCAAGCTTTTTTATCCTCTAGCTAGATAATCTGTCATTTTATAGTAGTTTTTACATAAGAAGGTTTTGACCACCTTCCTAGACATATAAAAAGTTTTTACACAAGAAGGTTTTGACCACCTTCCTAGACATATAAAAAGTTTTTACACAAGAAGGTTTTGACCACCTTCCTAGACATATAAAGAGTCCTCCTAAGTCAGGTGGTATCCAATCTCAGAAAAAAACGTAATTTATAAGTTAACTAGCTCTCCGTCAAGGCAGTAAAATTATTTAATGTTATTCCGATGTTATAATGAAATGAAAGCAATTGACAATCCAAAAAAATCCAAGAACAATTTAAGAAAACTTTTGCTGAAAGGGTGTTTTTACACAATTGTCTAGTTTATCACACAAAAGTAACTATTATGTTAGCATGCAATTAATTTAATTGATGGATTCGCAGCGAGTTACTCCAGATCTAGTCACAGTGCAACTCGTTGGGAGTTTTTCTCCCATCGAGTGACACTGTTACACGTTGGGAAATTTTCTATAAAAAAAGTTGCAACAAGTAACAGTGTGACTCAATGGGAGAAAAAAATCCAAACAAGTCACACCAGTTTCTTTTCCTAGATGAAAATTACACTTTACTGATTTTCTTTCACATAAAAATAATATTTACAATTACCTAGGTTTATTTTTATAATACTTGAATTATTACAAGTAGTTAATTTAATGGTAGAAATAAAAAAGTGCTTCGCTGGAATAAAATATGTATATTTTTATAGCGATTACCAAAATGTCAAAAATAGTTATTCTCTACTATATAAAAATAAGTCGGGTTTTCCTTCCTGACGCTGTAACTCCAGAACGCACGAACCGATTTCCACGGTTTTGCATTCGTTGGAAAGGTCTCGGGCTCCGTGAGGTTTATATCAAAGAAAATTCAGGAAAAATTTAAAAAGAAAAGCGGGAAAATCTTTTACATAAAACGAAGCCATCTGGTGGCGAAACGGAGTTCGCAGGGTTTGCTAGTTATTAATAAAATATTAAACAAAATCATCCTTTTATATCTAACACAGCTAATCATCACATGTTTACATTAATTATTATTAATACATAAGTAATATACGCTTTAATAGAACATAAATAATGTTACTAAGGTATAAACTAAATTTAAGTTTAAGTTAAGATTAGTTTAAGATTTATGAATAATTGATCAATGTCAAGGAGTCTTGACATAAATGTTCTTTACAATGTATTTTATATCTAACACAGCTAATCATCACATACTTACATTAACGTTTATTAATACATAGACGAATATACTAAAGGTTTTATGTACCATATATAAAGAAACCATATTCACGATGTATATGGTTTTTGATTAAACTAAACTAAACTTACTTTTTAAGGGGCGGTGCCCTGGTCACTGATGGTCCCTCGTGTCCGCTTATTTGTCTGTATCTCGGTGTCCATATATTTTATTTTATTGATTTTAATTTTGTTTTGTCTGTTTTTATGCAAGATTATTATTGATTTTTGATTGTAATTTTATATTATTGTGTATTTTAAATGTAATTCTTATGGGTCTTTGTTTTCTTTATTTTTTTATTTTAAACTAGACAATTTGGGTGTTGCAGCTACGTCTTACTAGCTGTGACACTCACCAGCACAACAAACTCACCCTACGTCATTATTCTTTCTCATAATGATACCAGTTGTAAAGAAACTCCGAGGAGAAAATTAGTTTTCTCATACATTTTTCGTAATGCAACGCCATCTCTGATTCTAAGGCGCAACGATGTTTGCCGGGTCAGCAAATTTTTGCTAACCAACCAAGTATTGATCACATGCAATCTCTGGATAGCTATTAAATATAATCACATTTTATTTCAGCTAAAACAAATATCCTCGCTGGAATCCCAGATAACCGTAGAAGAGCGCACACTGGAACGCCTGCGCTCTCACGCGCGGACTGCACGCGCTGAATCTGACGCCGATGATTTGGACCAGTTCATGGCAACACTGGCCGCGCCCACCATGAGCGTAAAAGCAGAGATATCTACTAGCAAAGTAATTACCGACTGCTATAACCTTTTAATACATACTAAATATGTATATATTTATATAATATACAAGATTAATACATAATAATAAATATTCTAAAAGTAGAAATAATAATAAAATAATTGAATAATTGTGTTGAGTTGTGTGAAGAATAATTGTACAAAATGGTTGTGCACGCTTCTTTTTTTAGTTTCCCCCACGCTCACACTTATCACCATTCTTGAATTCGTCAAATTAAGATGAGAGCTCGCAGAAAGCTTCATCTCGCATCTCTTCTCTTCGGTGTAATTGCTAAGCGGTGTCCTAAGTACTTGTTTGAACAACTCACGACTTACCTAGAATTGCCCGTAGCAATTCTAGGTATCCCAGTAGAACATGTACTCCCTTTTTTGAAACACCGCAGCACAAGTCTGCGGCATTTCGAGGCTCCTTCAAATTTGCAGCT
The DNA here is from genome assembly GCA_963662085.1 of Eupithecia inturbata. Taxonomy (NCBI): domain Eukaryota; kingdom Metazoa; phylum Arthropoda; class Insecta; order Lepidoptera; family Geometridae; genus Eupithecia; species Eupithecia inturbata. The sequence goes on along the minus strand of OY759206.1, from coordinate 1,998,323 downwards.
TCTAAATGTTGGAACATTATTCCTCGTCCAGTGCGTGCTGCAACAAATGTTCACATTTTTAGGAGAGTACTTAAAGAACAGCTTTTTGCTCAAATAAACAGCCAGTTCTATTTACCTATTTTTAATTAATTTTGAAGTCAATGTATTTTGGATATTTTACATTACTAGCTCTTCTTACTAATAATTATTTTAAAATTAATTTTACCTAATTAATTTATTTGCTTTATAATTTACTAACCTGATTCTTATGCATATCTTGCCAAGGAGGAATTGAGACAAAAGCAGTTAATCTGTTCTAAATTCTGTCCTTGTCCTTGTGTAAATCCACAGACACCACAAAAACATGCAACCTTCTTCTTCTTTTGTTTCCTAGCCGCCTCCTCTCTCCCACTGTATATGTGTCCTAAAAGAAAGAATATTACTTATTTCAATATGTACATATAGCTAGGCTAACTATTGCGACTTGTCTTATGAATCTTAAGAGATTCATAAGACAATCATTCCTTCCATTCCTTAGTGTCCTATCAAGACCTGCCACGGAGTGAGATAGGGATTGGCTGGTGTGCGAAGTTGGAATGATTCTGGGACGCTACAGGATCGTTATCGATTTGCTGATGCCTTGTTCAGTCCACTGCCCACTCGGACTCATCCATAATCGTGTTTTGTTTGCTCTGTGTTGCTCTGTGAGAACCATATTTTTGTGTCAGATAACTTTCTTTTTCAACACACTTGCTCATAAAGTGGCTCTAATTTCACCGCAATTAGGTACATAATGACACCTGTTATCTAACTGTGACTTTTCATTGCTATAACTCACTAGTGAGTTATAGTTTTTTTTTTTAATTTTATGGTATAGGTGCTTTGTTCTTAAACAAGTTTTTATTAAAAAAAAAAGCACGTGTTCAATAGAACAAATAAATTAATGTTCCTATTGCTTGCTCATTTCATGCAACTTTTTATTTAAATAGATAATTTTAACTCGTACGTGTTTAATAAATAAAACTTTCACTCAGATATAACTTTTGTTTTCTCTGTAAGAAAAGAAAACTAAATTCCCCATTTTGTACGTGGCAGAATAGGCGCAAACCCTATGCGCGGAAAATAAAAAAAATCTCATCCCTTTAGTATGTAGCTGATCGCAATGAGCGCGCATAGGAAAACTGATTAATTTTGCGAAACATTTTTCACAACTCGTTTTCACTGTTGAAATTATGGTTATTTATTAATTAAAATGGCTACAAGTACCAGTTACGAAGAAAATGATTTATGTTGTACACCGCCCGCTATAAGATGTGAAGCCCTTAACGTTATGGAAAGTTTACTACCTGAGAACTCCAAGGAAAAATATCTATTATCTACTAAATAAAATGAGTTTTTTTGTTATTTTATACACAAGTGTGTTGAAAAACGTCGTATGATACACGTGTGTATTGATGATTACCGTCCTCGGCTCTCTTAAGACCCTCGCCTATGGCTCTGGTCTTAATGGCGCCTCAGCGGTAATCACCAACATTACACACTTGTACCATAATGTACTATTATTGTAATTGGTCGTGTTATGTATTATTGGGTCCAAATAAATGTATTATGTTACTTTTTTTCAAAATAATAATAAAATTATATTATACATAAAGTAGAAAATATATAATATGTAATAAATAAATACATACATACATACATCAAGAACAAAATAGATATGTAGTACCAATATTCACTTTTCTGATAAATAAAAATATTTGACGCGAGCTTTGAATACAGTTAGACTTCCAGCTTTTTTAATGGACTCTGGCAGTGCGTTCCACAACTTTACGGCCTGGATGGGAGTAGATTTGTCATAAAAACTGGTTCGGTGGAGAGGCATGTGTAATACAAAATTTTTTCATGACCGAAGGATGAGAATGGGAACAGTGGAGAAATTCGAAACGCTGTTTTAAATAGAGTGGAGTGAGAGGGTTGAAGAGTATGTTATATAGACGAGAAAGGATTTGATTAAAGAAATAATAAATACATTTTACTTACATGTACTATTAATGAATATTCATAAACCTCTTCTCCTTTCCCCAGATGACACTACAAAAGCTTAAAAGCGAGCTATCCAAAACACAGCGGCTGGCCGACCTAGCTAGACCGGCGCACCTGCCTCCACTCGTCAAGAAAGAAGACAGCAAGCTTGTGAAACTCAACTCTGTTGTCTATGGGAAAAGGTGAGAAAAACACTATCCGTACTAATGCGATAGTAACTCTGTCAAGTAACTCTGTCTGTTACCTTTTCACGCCTAAACGGCTTTATAGATCTTAATGAAATTTGGCAGGGAGATAATATCCCGGCGACGGACATAACCTACTTATAGATAGATCTCGGAAAGCAGCTAGTGGAATTATATAGTTTACCTTATACGTCCACTGCTGAACAACCCCCCCCTTACTCCCCCCTTACCTCAATTCTTACTTTGTGGTGTCAGGGGACATTTTCTAGGTGGTATTGAAAAACAGCGATGCTGAGTCCAGAAAAAGTACAACTTATAAGTTTTAAGTACTTATGTCTCATTTATATCCTAGATCTATATAACCTAGGTTTGATGAATAAACTCCTTTTTATCCATGGGCCAAGTTGGAGGGGTCGAGTCTTACGCCGCGACCGCCACGACACTCCACTCAACCCAATAAGTACCTACTATTTTTTAAAGCCATACCTTTTATCAATTCCAGAATAAAGCTAAAATCGGACGCTGAAAGGAAGTCTACACCTAGAAAAGTATTAAAACAAGAAGATGCAGAATTCGTCGAAGAGGTCGATTCAGACGAAGAAGATTCTAGAGGGATCCAGAAGGACACAAAAGGAAGTTCCAGCAAAACTCAAAAAAAGGAAGAAAGTAACTCTACAAACAAGGAAGATAAAAGTAGAGAGAGTCAAGAGAGAAGGAAAAAGAACGACTTAGAAGAAAAAAAAGTGAATACTCAGACAGATAGCGAAAAAGGGGATAATGAGTCACAAAGTCTAGATAAGAAGAAAATTGAAAATAAAAGTAAGAAAAGTGACAGTAAAAACAGTAAAAGTGATGATAAATGCGGTAAAAGTGAAAACGACAGCACAAAAAGTGAAAGTAAAAAAGTGTATGGGCCAATGCGTCCACCGGATAATTATGTTATACCTGAAAGCTATTTCGATCAGGAAAGTACTAGAGATCTACCGGAGATAATGGAAGAAGATTAAATACATCATTTATTATCTGGGATTTTATTTACGCGCAGAGTTAGTAAGGTGAAGTGGCAATGGGCCGGCCATATCTCACGAAGAACCGACACCCGCTGGGGTTAACGAGTTCTTGAGTGGAGACCGTGACTCGGCAAACATAGTGTAGGACACCCACCGGCCAGGTAGCATGACGATCTGCGAAAGCCTGCAGGCAGATGCTGTATGCGGCAAGCTGAAGACAGGGCGCTATGGCGCTCATTAGGGGAGGCCAAGAAGGTCTAGAAGACACCTTCACTCTTGTCTTAAGGAGACCCAGGTCGGAAAAACAGAAGCAGGCAGCGAAGTCCAAACCTTAACGGTACGAATGATGGAATCATCAGCCTGTATTATTCCAATGCAGGATGCATTGGAATAATACAGGATCCAATGCAGGATGCATCCAAACCTTAACGGTACGAATGATGGAATCATCAGCCTGTATTATTCCAATGCAGGATGCATTGGAATAATACAGGATCCAATGCAGGATGCATTGGAATAATACAGGCTGATGATTCCATCATTCGTACCGTTAAGGTTTGGATGCATCCTGCATTGGCTGCTTCTGTTCTGTTGACTTCGCTGCCTGCTTCTGTTTTTCCGACCTGGGTCTCCTTAAGACAAGAGTGAAGGTGTCTTCTAGACCTTCGTGGTACGTCGTCGACAACATCGTCACTTACCATCAGGTGGGATTGTGGTCGAACAAAGGTATTTTTGCCCCTACTTGCGCCAGGTACCAGAATAAAAAAAAGTTAGTAAAAATAGTTTAAATTAATGTTGTAAAGCACCGCCACCTCTATTTTTCTCACCATCGTTTTGGTAGGCCGCCAGTTCCATTGCTGTTCCCTACATTATGTTTAATGAGTACTGTCTGTTTTATAAGGTGATGAATAAAGCGTTATCTATCTATCTATCTAATAATTCAAAGATTCATAGATATTTATTTGCCAGAAAACATGTGCACAAAATATGAAAAAATATAATACAGTGAAACAACAATATGCTTCACCGGTTACGGTATGCAAATAGTCAAAGTCAAAAACTCTTTATTTCCATAAATACTATAAATGTACACTTAGAAAACACATTCTTAATAATTAAGCACTGACACGAAAATAAAGTGATATTTTTGATTTCAGTCGCTTCGGTATGTAGACTAAAGTAAAAAAGCGACGAAGAAACCTTTAGCCTGTTAGTTGTTATTTTTCGAGTTAAGCAAATCCCGTCCCAAGCTTTAAATGAAAATTAGGTAGTGAGTATGCATGCAAAAAATGGAAAAGCTAATTACAATTTATAATTAAAAAAATCGTAAGACTATAATTAACACTTTGTAATTAGTTAACCTTTTTTTTAGTTTTAATTTGAACATTTTTACATTCAGGTCTCTATACTGTGTAGGTAATTTATTGTAGATTTTAGTAGCAACACCAAAAATACTTTTCTGCATTAGTGCTGTTTTTACAGGGTGTGATTTTAACCTGTTTCAGATAACCAAATCATTATTTTCTACAAAAAGATCTACTTCTGATACGTAAAGGGACGGAAGTGTCTGAATTTTGTATTTATCCATCACACTAATATTAAAAATGTGAAGGTTTGGATAACTGGATTGATGTATGATTGTCAATTCTTCATGCTAAAACTAATGAACAGATCGTGCTGTAATTTTGCATAAATGTAGGTTTAAACCCGGAAAAAAAACAGGCATACTTTTAAGCTCATAAATAAGTTCGCGATAGTTGAGATATAAATAATCTTTGAACGTTTCCATAAAATTACGCGTGCGAAGCCGCGAGCAGAAACTAGATTATTATAACAACACTTCCAAACTTTATGCCAATCCGTTTCCGAATTGGTATGTGTGCGACAACCTTTAAAAAATATATCTGAACTGACCATAAACTTGGGATTGTTTCACTACGTTGCTGACTGACTGATTGATCCATCACGCCACCGGCGTCCCGCCATGCTTGAGGTGCCCAACTGTAGGACTAACCAACTTAAGTTTGCCCCCATGTCACTCGCTTAATATATTTGCTTAATATACTGTCCGGAAACAGCGTGGACATATTTTACCATCACCTGCCGAAACTCCTAGAAATGGCGCAGGTCGTCATTGAAACTAAATGTTATAATGTATAAATGTGTAGTAGTGTGTATTATCTGAACTGTATAGATGTGTAGGTGCTATAGTATTTTTAAAATTAGATTAATTATCATAATGGGTGGGTATTGTATTAATTTTATCAGTAATCTAGTTCCCATAACACAAGCTCTGCTTACTTTGGGGCTAGATGATGCTGTGTGGACTGTCCAGTATTATTTATTTATTTATTTATAAGTTACCTAGATTTAGCATCGCCTTAGGGCTAAAAAAGAAACGTGTAATAATGTTGTTTCTTAATAAATAATAAATAAAAGTCACTTAAACTATTTTCACTGCAAATTGGTGGATTTTATTTGGTTTTTATTCGGTATCAAAATGCAGCTAACGATTGGCGAAAATAGTATGAGTGATACACTCACGAATACATCTGAATTTACCAGCTGTAAGTGGCCCTATGTAAGTGCCTAAGTATTCGTTTTTTATGAGTGCACTAACAAAACCTATATTGTTAGTGCTCTCATAAAAAACATACAATTTATACAAACGACTAAATAAAACAACTCAATTTTAGATTGTAAAGTTATTTATTTTACTACGCACTTTAATCTTTTTGATGTCAATTTCTTTATGTGATAATGTGATAACTTTTGAAAACATAAAAATTAATCCAAACTACCTACAGAAAAGTACAGAATTTAACAATCAATCCGACGGTAAGTAAACATTAACTGTTGGAAAACTTAACTGTAGGTACGTAGGTATATTTCATATTTTTTTCTTTAACTGTTATATAAATTACTGCGTTTAAAATAAATAATTCTGGAAAATCCACGCAGCATCACCATAACACAAGCTCTGCTTAGCTTGAGGCTAGATGATGCTGTTTGAATTGTCCAGCATTTTTTTATCATATTTTTTGAGGATGCTGATTTAATACGTTACATAGGTACTTAGATATATATATTTTTTTTAACCTAGACCTTGAACACCCGGAACAATATCTGCAAAATGTATACATATTTTATCCCCAGTCGTAAATCGAACCCGAAACCTCCTGCGTCAGCGCACCTTCACCACTGTGGTCGTCAAAATTAAATCTCACCTTTTCAGAAATGACTTTCGATTCAAATTCAAGTGTCGAAGAAAATTATATTATCACAGATGAAAATACAGAACTACCTCCAAGAAAGTATGACGTAGTGTGGACAGCGGTAGTTTACTATATTTATCTACATTTGGCTGCTTTGTATGGTCTGTACTTAAGTGTGACGCGCGCTATGTGGCAGACGATTGTCTTTAGTAAGTTTTATATGGTTGTTATCATCTAAGTATCTACTTTGGGGGTAAAGGTGGTATGTCCCTCAAATTGTTACAAAGGGAGATCTCCTCTGTACCGGGCCGACCCAGCTGGTCCATTTGTCCGGTGGTCTTTCGACCAACAGTTGATGCTAGGTAGTCGTATATGGTCAGTTGTAATTGAAACATCCGTTTGCGCGATCTAGGATTTAATCATTTTGTCACTGCGCAATTTGTTGGAATTTGTTTTAACGACATCTAGCGGAGATTCATTGAAGCGCTTAGGTAGGTAGCTAGCTTCAGTTTTCCAGTGTTATTTTTCTTGAGCGCCTCTATTGAAGTTAGTTTTGTAGTTCAGCAAATCTCTACTAGAGTCGCTACACAACCTATGTTCTATAGCCGTGTGACTTAGAGTTATTATTTGCATCCCAACAACTCTTCTCGCGGGTCTACTCACAGCGATCCGATCCCCAAACCGCGCGCCCAGCGTGGGGATTATAGGCATTACCACCATGCAGTCCTTCAACAGAGTCCTCACTCTTAAGACTTCATGGGTTGGGTCGGAGTCTGTTGAATGACTGCTACAAGTAATAATAATATAACATAATAATAATATAATAATTAAGCATTATTGTTATTTTCTGATTAATTGATGTTTTTTGTTTTGTTTTGTAATTTACTAACCATTCTCAACTTTAATAATTATGTGTTACTAACAAAATGGATACATAAGTCTGAATAAATGAATTTTCAATTACCCCCATGAAATAAAAGCCAATAAGGCGTTTATCAGGGGGCTTGCATCCAGCAGTGAACCAATATAGGCTTGTGAGAAGAGGTTAAGTATACCTACGTGAATTTGGACACTTTTTTACAACTAGCTTGGCCGTGGCGAACGCGGCGTAAGAATCGACTCCTCTAATTCAGTCCATGCATGTCGTAAGAGCCGACTAAGGGAACCTACCAGAGGACCCTTCCTCTGGCAGCAGCTTCCATCTGTGTAGTTTTAGTACCTACCTCCACTGTGATCGATCATCAATCCTCCTGTCAAGCGTGCTGATTATGGCAAAACCCCCCCTTGATTGGGGGAGGCATGTCTAGACGTGGACGTGTGTGTGTATGAGGTAGGTACCTGCGTGAATTTGAACTGTTTTAATTTAACAACTCTTTGTTTTGGACCTCAAAAGGTTAAGTACTAGCAGCTGCGAAAATATGTGCAATGTTTTTCGACTCCTACGTCACATTCCCGTACTGAGGGAAGGCTGCGGGTTCGAGTCCCGTCGAAGTCGAAACCTTTTTGGGATATTATTTGATTTCTTATGTAGACACTATCAAGTTTTCAATTTGACTATAATAGTAAGTGTAGAATAATTCTGATAATTTAAGACCGCATTCTGATAGGTAGGTACGATGACTTCTTTGTACGAAACAAGTGAGCGTGGTCTTTTACTTGAAAAGTTCAGAGTAAAACAAAAGTGAAAACATGGGAGTGTAGGTATACATATCTGAGCAGCTGACTGTTCATCTACGCCAACTGCAGGACTATTCTAATTCGATTAATATTATGTTTCCTTAATCTGAAGACTCTGAATCGGAATTAAGTTCACACTTTGTTAGTTTGCTATGAAGGTACCTCACTACTAGCTAAGAAGAGAAGACCATACCTGTCGATTTTCCTATGATGTATTTTATAATCCTTTCGGGGTCGGCCACGAAAAAGACGGCGGGCCGATCTCGGAGCTTTCAACCCGTAGTGGTGGAAGACCGCAAAAGACCGAGATGATTGGAAATGTGGCCTAGTAGTGGGACGAAATAGGCTGAATAAAGAAAATCCTTTCAGCACTCCTCATACAGATTATCACCGGGGTCGGCTTAACAGCCGGCGCGCATCGTCTCTGGGCACACAAGTCTTACAAGGCGAAGCTACCTCTGCAGATTGTATTGATGCTTCTACATTCTGCCACCAACACGCATACACTAATCACTTGGTGCAGGAACCATTGGTTACATCATAAGGTAAGACAGGGTTTTGGAAAGTACCTACCATATCACACAGAATAAAATTTCTTATACAACTTATACTTATCCATCCAGCTTAGGTGGTAATTAGCTTAGGGGTAAGTACATGTACCCTGTAAGGGCGCAGCAATTTATTTAAACATTATTAAAATAGGTACCTAGGTACATAATCTATTTAGTATAGCTTGAAACATAGCACCTAGTCGGAAAATATAGGCAATCTCAGCTACAAGAATCAAACCAATTGTAATAATAACTCGGTAAGTCAACTTTTTACTCAGGCAGCCAAATAGTTATATGTAGTTTAGAGATATCATTTAAAAATTAATCAACGGAGTAGTTAAACTAAATGTTAGTACTCCCTTGATTATTTTTTAATGTAGGTATAAATAATCTACTAGTCGAAAACCAAAATAATTCCTTAGGTACCTATTTCTAAATTTTAAAAATAGGTAAGGTATTCTTTTTGTTTACTACCACCAACATGCAAACGTTGATCACTTGGCGCTGGAACCATTAATTAGTTAGGTACCATCAAAAGGTAAGATCGCCTTTGCCAAACCAAGAGAGTAGCCACGCGCGCAGCTCAGTGCACTCACTTCGCCATACAATTGCATATTGCGAAGACCATTCAAAGGGCTTTCAAATGTCATAAAGGATGGCTGGTTTTTGCGTAATTCCACAACTGGTAGGTGTACTATCGGAAACGTGGCAAGTTTGACCCAGAGGTCCGCATGGATGTTCTACGCTCCTTTTTCTATCTCCGAATTTGACAAATTTATCTATTCCGGCGAGGCAATAGGATAATTGGGAATTATCCCAATTATGTTTTCAGGGTTTCGAAGATCGGAGATCGGTTATAAAACCCTTATGGTCCCGCTTTTTCTTTTCTTTTTTTCGTCTTTAATATCTCAACAACTACAGTAGCAAATAACGTGAAATTTAAAATAATAATACATTTCGTGCGCTTTTACAGATCAAAAGAAAAATAAATAAAACTAGGTAAAATAAAAATGAAAATGAAAATTGTGATGTGGAAATTTTAAAAGAGACCTACAATATCAAGTGGGGTATCAAATGAAAGGTATCAATTGGTACAATTCAAAACAGTTTTTGAAATTTCTGTAGGTTCCATACTTTTTGAAATAATTTTGAATAAAGTCGAAAAAATACCCATTTCCCTATCTATCTCCGAAGTTTGCAAAGCAATCCATCTGAAATGTATGTAGCGTTTGTAGATATGGATCTATATTTTACAGGAAAAATATAAAAAAGTCTGTAAGTAGACCACTTTTTGAAAAATAGTCAACAAGGGGGGTGATCATTTTCAAAAGGGGTCTACCTCACCGTGTGGGGTATCAAATGTAAGGTATCGTTTTGTACATTTCAAAACAGTTTTGAAAATTTCTGTACGGTTTATATATTTTGAAAATAATCGAAATTTTTTCTATTACCGTGCAAACTTCGTAGTAGGTAGTACCTACTACGAAGTTTGCAAACCGATACATCTGAACTGTAGGTACCTTTAATTTTTTAATATTCATCACTTAGCAAAGTCTCTAACCAGTACCTATAGTAGGCACATATTGGTATACGTACTTGACAACCGTTCGAAACCCTCGGCGCGCGAGTCACACTCGCACTGTGGACTCCCATTATGGTTCTTAGCTACTTTTTGTAGATAGGTTTTTGCTCCCACATTTTGCGAAATTTATAGTTTTGATCTAGTTTCTGCCTGTGGCTTCGCACGCGTTGTTTCATGAAACGTTTACAGGTTATTTATAACCCGTAGGAACTGATTTAGGGGATAAAAAGAAGCCTTTGTTTTATTCCAGATCTAGATCTACATCTATGCAAATTTCAATCCAATCTGTTCAGTAGTTTTGACGAGAAGAAGTAACAAACATCCATCCAACAAAACTTCCGCATTTATATATTACTAGCTGCTGCCCGCGGCTTTGCACGGGCTTTTTAAGTAGCTTATGTCCGTCCCCGGAATACCATTTAATTTTACCTTCTGCCAAATTTAATTGAGATCCGTTCAGCCGCTTACGCGTGAAAAGGTAACACACAGACAGACAGTTACTTTCGAATTTATAATATTAATATGGCACTATGTAGTATGTATGGTATGACACTTAGTTTAGTGTACCTAATGATTCTTTAGGTTTGTGTTTTCCATTAGTACTCAGATACGGATGCCGACCCCCACAACTCTCGTCGAGGGTTCTTCTTCTCTCATATCGGCTGGCTGATGGTGAGGAAGCACCCTGAGGCGGCCGCCAAGGGGAGGGCCTTCGACCTGACTGAGCTCTATGCTAACCCTGTGCTGAGATTCCAGCAGAAGTAAGTTGCGTTATATCTAGAGATTGGATATATGATGCTGTGCGTGGATTGTCCAGCATTTTTTTTTTATATAACTATTTATTTATTTATCTCTTCTTATATAATGATGGATGTTTCATCTAAAATGTGGATAAGTGTGTAAACGGATGTAAACGTGTTGTTTACTATTAGAAACCACTCACTTTCTCAGTATTATTTCCTGGATTGGATAATAGGCTGAAAGACACTGATGATGAAAGAACAGAAAAGAGCGCCATTTTGGTTTGGTAATCCCCCTTGTTATGCTATCATCGATAGTGTTGTCACCATCGAATTATTAAATATTGGTGATGGTTTTATAAAAATCACATCTAATACTTTTAAGAATGAGCTCAATTTCCTGCAAGCTAACACATATCTTATTTGTGTTGGGAGAACACCAACGCAACGATGGCCTTTTCCATATCTCACTAGCTTTTTCCCACGAGACGAGAGACTGGGACCCGGTCGCGTAGCAATGAACCGATTCCAGCTCAGTTCGTGGATGTCGTAAGACCGGTGCTAAGCTTCCAACAGAAGTATTGAAAGTCCTACCGGGCGTGGCTTACGGAGCTGAAGCACCGACTATGATAAGAGCAAAAGTTTAGATAAATAGATATTCAATTTAATTCAATTCATTTATTCATTTGTGATACACACGTATTACAGGGATGTTCTGCCATTTGGCGTACAAATTTAACATAATTTAACAATAGAGAAAAAGTGATACTAGTAAATAGTGAAGCTTACAAAGGAAAAGTTTGAAGAATTGTAAAATAATGCGTTTACATAATGTGCAATGAGTTACAACCCTGCGTCAAAAAATTCATGCAAATTGTAAAATGTCTTACTTATTAAATAATTAAAAAGGTTAGATTTAAATATTATGATGTCATTACATTTCCTAATGTCAATTGGTAAATGGTTATACATTTTGGGCGCCATTACAAAAATACTTTTACTAAATAGAGCTGTTTCCACGTTATTCCTAAGTTGTAAACAGTCTTGTCGCCGCTTGTTAAAGTTATAAGAAAATAGTCCCGGGTTTCGTCGAATAAATAGTACAAGTTCATAAATATAATAGTGATGTCAATGTCACCAGATTATGTTTCTCGAAATATGGTCGACAGTTTTCCCTTCTTTTAATGCCACAGATTGCTCTAATGCATCTCTTTTGGGCAATAAATAAACGTTCTATTTTTACTGCATTGCCCTAAAAAATAATACCATATCTTAGCCTCGAGACCACATTACCATGATATGCTGCTTGCTAGCACAGCTTTTTGGTTAAGGCTGTTGTATGGCCCAACGGCCTTGAGAACACAAAATAATTATCTGTAGCCGTATAAATAATTTGTTTTCTTCGTGAAACGTACCATTTGTGTAAAACACTTACCTATACCTACATATATTTGAGTGTAAGAAAAATACTCAAACTCAATAGCGTTTAGAAGATATATCCAAATTTAGATTTTTTTTAAAATATTCAAAATTCGTATATCTTCTAAACGCTGTTGATTTTAAGTATTTTTCTTTCACTCAAATATTTGACAAAGTATTTTATATAGGCTACAGATAATTATTTTGTGTTCTCAAGGCCGTTGGGCCATAGGCCAGCCTTAACCACCTTTCTTAGTTTCCGTAAAGCATAGGTACGCGGACTGCAGCTCGCTTTTATGCACAAAGTCCAAATGTGATTGCCATTTCATATTGTTGTCTAAATAGAGTCCAAGAAATTTTGTTGTAAACGTATCAGATAGATGGATGTGTGTTACTTTTTCACGCTGAAACAACTGAACTGAGTGAACTAAAATGAAGATATGTGTAACTCTCCACCTGGAATCAAATATAGTCTCCTTTTACAGTTCCAATAATCTATAAACGTTTCCATAGAAACAACGCGTGCGAAGCCGTGGGGATTAAGAAATTTTACTTTAGTACCTAGAATAATAATATTAATTCATTTATTTCAGACTACAGAAAAGTTACAGATCTTATTTAACTTATTCTACGGTCCATAATAATATATTTACATTAAAACCAGCATAAATAAAAGTATTAAACCTATCTAAGATAGGTACATGTTATTTGTGATTTCGGCGACGACATAATAATATGTACATGTAGATGACGCAATATCAAGTGTTAATACATTAATTCAACTTGTTCCAGGTACGCTCTCCCCTTAATAATGTCATTCACCTTCATCGTCCCCTCTCTAACCCCCCTCCTCTGGTCCGAGACTATCACCACCTCCTACCACCTAAACATCTTACGCACCCTACTATCCCTAAACGTAGCACTCATCATAAACAGCGTAGCCCACAAATATGGCACAAAACCATTCGACAAAAGGATTCTACCAACGGAGAATAAACTCGCCGCGATATATTCCTTTGGAGAAGGTTTTCATAACTACCATCATGTTTTCCCTCAAGATTACAGGTCGTCGGAGCTAGGCGACGTGTACCTGAACGTGACGACTCGGTTCATCGACTTGTGTGTGTGGGTGGGTCAGGCTTATGATGTGAAATATACCTCGCCAGAGATGGTCAGGGCTAGGATGGAGAGGACGGGAGATAAAATTAAAGATGCATGAAAGAACTACAGTCTTTTAGTTTGAAAAGGAACCGAAGATACCGTCGAGTTGAGCGGTTCTATGAGTCCCAGTCTCAAAATGTATTGCGTGGTTATAGCTTTGATCCGCACAACGCAGCGGTAGGCGGCTCCAATGTAGCGTCACTACGCAGCGTAGTCGACGTCTGTGCGGGGAAGCGGTTAGTTGATTTTGCTACAGCTACCAAAGTAGACGTTGTCTTCAAATAAATCCATTGTCGAGCCGTGAGTGTGACACACACCGCAGCGTTATGAACGAGACGATACGCCGCGTTGTGCGTAGTACCCACTCCCCACTTCACCGCTCTTGCCCCTCGCCGCTGACACAGACTGTGACGGCACAAAAGTTCAATCAAGGCGTTTTTCATACGATTATGTGTCCGGTCGGCACCGCATACCGCAGCGTGCGTTGTGCGTTCCGATCAAAGGACCCTTTGATTTTGAAACCTAACGTGTTTGGTTGTCAAACTATTATAGGCCTAGATCTCAGTACTTACGGGATCCCCGTGGTAAAAAACTTGAATTAAAAAAAAATCTAAATTTTGTTCTCTGATTCCATAAAGTAATAACACGATTGAGCAAAAAAAAAATACGATAAGTATAAAAAATTCACGAACTTGCACTGTTAATAACTTTATTTGGCCGAGATCTCAGGAACCCTGCGGTCTATTGAAATTACTTATGTTTTGATTCGCTGGTGATTACTAATTATTTGGTTCCTTGAACCAGTTTCTTCATAAGTTAAGTTTAAGTAAGCAAAAACTTGATTTTTGCGCTTACGCCGCGCCGCCGCGCCGTTCTAAAAACGTATGCTATGTCCCGCTCTATAAACGCGAAATCCTTGCATATCTTTTTCACAAAAAAGCGCGCATTGCGCAATCTATATAAATTATTGTTGTCCATTGTACATATGTAGGTACTAGCCTAGGTGTAATTTTAACAATGTCTGATGCTCGATGTTCGTTGACGGTTTTCAATGTTTAAGGCAAAGAGCTGCAATTTTTCCACTAAGACCTATGTAAAATCTGTTGATATTGTACGTTCTCCCAGCACTTACTCAACAACTGGCCTGTGCTACAACTAGGTATACCCAAACACTCGCTCACAGTTATATTTCCATTCTTGTGCAATACTTATAATGAACAAACACGAGGGCATTGATGTAGTCTTTTAGTCCATAAATCACAATAGAGTGCGTCGTAGCAAGCACGTTTATCACGAACGCCGCCGCCCCGCGCCGCGCGGCCGGTCCGACTATGACTGAAATTTGACTTTCCACTTTTCAAGAAGCTAGCTAGTACCTAATCTCCCCTTTTTAGGGTTTCGAAGATCGGAGATCGGTTTCGAAACCCTTATGGCATCGCTTTTTCTGTCCTTTTTTCCGTATTTAATATCTCAGCAACTACAGCAGCAAATAAAGTGAAATTAAAATAATAATACATATCATGTTCTATACAAAATAAAAGAAAAAAAAGATAAAGATAAAGATAAAAGTAAAAATAAATAAAAAAAATTAATAAAAATGTTCAGTAGGTACCTACAAATTGTGATGTCGAAATTTTAAAAGAGACCTACTACCAAGTGGTTTATCAAATGAAAGGTACCTATCAATTTGTACATTTCAAAACAATTTTTGAAATTTCTGTAGGTTCCATACTTTTTCAAATATTTTGAAAAAACTCGAATGTTTTACTATTACCCTCTGTACCTACTCCGAATTTTGCAAACCGAAACATCTGCAATGTTTCGGTTTGCAAACTTTAATAACATTTAATTTTTTGGTATTCATCAAATAGCAAAGTCTTTAACCAGTACCTATAGTAGGTACATATTGGTATACTTGACAACCGTTCGAAACCCTCGGCGCGCGAGTCACACTCGCACTTGACGGATCTTGTTTACATATTTAGATCAATGTATCTAGTTCTTAAAAATTACAATTTAACGTCTACGTTACCTATTCTACCTAAAATAAACATGCAAATACTTATTAAATTGTCTATAATTATTTATTTTTATGTCAGGTTTATTTAGCACACAGAAAATTACAATAACAGAATATGTACAATAATTACAACTAGTGTTTACGCCTGATGCAAAATGAAGAGCAATCTCCACGATAGTCTGTTTATATAGATTTGACAGTTATGACTCGACATTCACTCGCGAGGCTAGAACATTGTTACTCCGCTATTTTTTATCCCAAAACACTGTAAATTTATTAATACAAGATATATGAGCACTTCGGAAGTTTCATTCGGGTACCATTGTGCCTGAGCAACTAGTATTTACAGTATTTACACTTATTTCTATTTCTTAAAAATCTACGCCGTCACCAGAAGGCAGAGTGCCCAGAATGCTGGCAGCATTGCCACGTTGAATGGCAATGCTAATTCGTTGGCCGAAATAGAAGCCAGCATTCCGATCACCTGTCTCTATATTCTATATTATGTATAAAAATGAATCCCTATTGCCCTTGGTCACGACATCACGCGTGAACGGCTGGACCGATTTCGCTAATTCTTTTTTATTGTGTTATTGTCAGGAGTACTGTCATAATTATTTCTTTCATAAGAACCTTTCATATGAAAGAAACAATTATGAAAGTTGCGCAGAAAATTAGAAAATTTAACAAGCATAATACCAATTCGAATTCAATATTCATAGTTAATACATGACAACGTCTGTCGAGTCAGCTAGTTGACTATAATTCTATGAAATTATAATTTTTAAAATGACAAGTAGTTATAAATTAATGGCAAATTTTAAAAATCTTATAAATACTATTACAATGTAGGATTTAAAGTGCTCCAAGTCCCTTTTATTAGAATAAGTATTGTTTCATTGAATAATAACATTTGCTAAGACGCCATTTTGTAAATCAAATCAGAAACAGTATTTTTTTAAGTCTTTTAAAATAAGCTTAATGTCGACAAGTCACAATTTAAACTAAATTATTACCTATCAAAAATGTGATAGTGTTAATTAAGATTTTAGGATAATAAATAAATTGTGTAGGTAAGTTTCCTGGGGCAAAAATTCTGCTTACCAATCGCTTTACTGTGAAAATTGTATCGTGGCAGAATCGTAACGTAAAATCCTCAGATGAAAGAAACTCTAGATAGTGCGTGCGGCACAGAGATATTGACAGAAATGTTTCAACCTTAACACTTTTGACACGCGCCCCTCCATCTGTACGTACTTTCATCTAAAGTACCAAGTAAAATCACTCAAAATAATATTAAAGCCATATTGACTAAACATTGTTTATCGTAACTTAATTATATTTAACTGTCGAGCATTACTAGTTAGTAATTTCCCTAAAATATTATATACATATATTTTAATGGTTTTACCTTTGCCATGGAAAGGAGCATCCTATAGCTAAACTCAAGCGCAGCGTTGTCACTGGCCTGATGCACGTGATTCACGTGGATCACGTGTGTACAACTTCGCACCGCGCCTTACAGCTACACTCGGACAGGACGGACGGTGACACCGCTGTGTTTGTTGTGTGCGTAACTGCCTACCGTGTTTACAAATTTATACTTAGTGCTATTTTTAGAGAACTATAGTGTCTAGATAAATCTAACAAAGGATTTAAGAAACTACTAACCATAAACATGTAATATCTTTGACAATAAACTATAATCTATCTATCTATCTATGTAGTACCTAGCTTAGACCTTCAACCTAGAATGTATACATACAGCTAAGATGCGTCATTCCGTGACGATACCAATGAGATAGTGAGGCGATTTGTTTAGCAGTATAGGGTCCTGCTGCTAGATTCTTCATGTTTTCTTCATCTTCGTTTCATCTTTATAATCCCAACAACTTGAGCATAGGGGGTTACTTCCTCTCGATTTGGCGAAACTGTCGATCCTCCCGCCATATCTAGATCTGCATACACGACTCTGTTCATTTCTTGTGCTGTGGTCTGAAGATAAATAATAAAATCATTTGAAAATCATTTAGGCTACTTTTATTTCTTCAGGCAAAATAAGCTTTATAAGATATGAATGATTAATAAGACAAAACTCAAAAACATCACTTTATTTCCGTGTCAGTGTTTAATTATTAACAATTTGACCTTTTCTAAGTGTACATTTATTGTATTTATGGAAATAAAGAGTTGTTGACTTTGACTAAGTGAGGGTACCTAACTAATATTCTACTTCTCTGACGTCTTCACGAACGTATTCGTGGTTACGGGCATGACCTGCAGTTCACGCAATGTCAGTGAATTAAACCCTGTATAGTAAATATTGTGTTAGTAAATAATTAGATTATTTTTTAACACGGTTATGATGTCATGTGCCCTCCTTTCAGCCTGGTTGAATAATTTTTATTTTTTGTACAAATATATATGACTAATTTTTTTTTAAACGCCGCCGCATTGTTCTGTGATATATCCCCGTCATCTATTGAGTTATACAGGGTTATTGATAATTCACTAACACTGCGTGAAATGCCGTTCTGCCCATCATCACGAACACGTTTGTGAAGACGCCAAGTCTTAATTCTTAAACTTGGTAGGTATTGGTAGTAGGTATACCACCCCTCCAATCAATAATTATTGTACTTTTTATTTTATTTATTTATTTATTAATAAAGGTTTACCAACCACATACATATCAATCATTTAAAACAAACTTATAATTAGGTTCTGTTCTGATAAGCATGTTATTAACAGGTAATAACGACATTTGTAAGAATGACCTTCACAAATCTATTTAAAATTATATAAACAAATTTGTATTTTAATGAATATACATAATAAAAATAAACTATCTGAGAATAAACTTCTTTAAAGAGGCTTTATTTAAACCTAAAGTTAAAGACAGCTCTGCCCTGAGTTAACAGTGGGATCGCTCTTTAGTAATTCATTGGGTTCCGAAAAAACATGTAGTATAATATAAATCAGAAGTGATTTACAAAAAAAAATTAGAATTCAGACCCGGCGTCTTCACGAAGGTGGTCTCGATGATGGACAGAACCTGCAGTTCACACAGTGTCAGTGATTTACCGATAACCCTGTATAAGGGGTACTGTATTTTTGGAAAACGCCACATCAAAAACATTATTTACGGTCATAATAATAATGTATAACATACATAAACTGTTCTGTGAATAAATAAAGATATTTTACATAAAGTTAGAGTTTTAACATGTCGCATACTCACATATAGAGGATCAGAAGCAACGTCGGGGGATGTTTTTCTCTTCCTCTTCCAAATTACTATTATTATTATTATTAGAAATATTGATAATGCTCCTACGGTGCCACCAATAGCCATCCAATGTTTTTTATAACTTTTATCTTGATCTGAAAGAAAGTGTAAGGTATTACCTACCTTATCCATGCTAATGTTATAAATTCGAAAGTAATCTGTCTGTATGTCTGTTAGCTTTTCATGCCGAAACGGCTGAACGGATCTCAATAAAATTAGTCAGGGAAGGACTCATCGATCTAAGTAAAAAAGGGGAGATGAGGAGCTTCTCGAATATGGAAGGCTCAAATTAGGTGCAGTTAGATCCACCCGCCTCAGTCATAGCCAGACCGGCGTTCGTGTTACGCGTGCTTGCTACGACGTACTTTAGTGTGATTTATTGGCTAAAATACTACAGCTGCCCTCGTGTTTGTTCATTATAATTATTGCACAAGGTTGGAAATATAACTGTGAAGGAGTGTTTGCGTGTAGTTGTAACACAGGCCAGTTGTTGAGTAAGCGCTGGGAGAACGTACCATATCTACAGATTTACTAATTATCTATGATTTAGCTGTTAATGCGTGAAAAGTTTACAGACAGACTACTTTTGCTTCAACTTATTGTGGTTTTATAATACGGATCGTCGTTATGGACGACCGAAGTGGCGCGGCGGGCGAAGGTCCGCCTGCGACGCAGGAGGTTGCGGGTTCGATTCTCGCCTTGGGACAAATGTTTGTAAGATCTGCAAATATTTGTTTCGGGTGTTCCGGGTATTTTCCATATATAATGAAAATATGTATGTAATGTATTGTATTAAGTTTGTACCTATATCAGTTATCTAGTACCCATACCACAAGCTCTGATTACTTTGGAGCTAGATGATACTGTGTGGATTGTCCAGCACTGTTTATTTATTTATTTATTTACTTATCAAGTACTAGTTTCTGGCCGCGGCTTCGCACGCTCTTTTCAAGTTCCCCGGTATACAGTTTAGCTCCCTGCCAAATTTCATTAAGATTCGTTTAGATGTGAAGGTAACAGACAGCAGAGTCACTTTCGAATTTATAATATTAGTTTAGATGGATACTAGTGGAAGTATGGATTAGTATGCTATGAGTCGCTCCACGGCAATGAATGCTACTAGCATTGCATTAGTATGCTATGAATGTCGCTCCACGGCAATGAATGCTACTAGCATTGCATTAGTATGCTATGAATGTCGCTCCACGGCAATGAATGCTACTAGCATTGCATTAGTATGCTATGAATGTCGCTCCACGGCAATGAATGCTACTAGCATTGCATTAGTATGCTATGAACGTCGCTCCACGGCAATGAATGCTACTAGCATTGCATTAGTATGCTATGAATGTCGCTCCACGGCAATGAATGCTACTAGCATTGCATTAGTATGCTATGAATGTCGCTCCACGGCAATGAATGCTACTAGCATTGCATTAGTATGCTATGAATGTCGCTCCACGGCAATGAATGCTACTAGCATTGCATTAGTATGCTATGAACGTCGCTCCACGGCAATGAATGCTACTAGCATTGCATTAGTATGCTATGAATGTCGCTCCACGGCAATGAATGCTACTAGCATTGCATTAGTATGCTATGAACGTCGCTCCACGGCAATGAATGCTACTAGCATTGCATTAGTATGCTATGAATGTCGCTCCACGGCAATGAATGCTACTAGCATTGCATTAGTATGCTATGAATGTCGCTCCACGGCAATGAATGCTACTAGCATTGCATTAGTATGCTATGAATGTCGCTCCACGGCAATGAATGCTACTAGCATTGCATTAGTATGCTATGAATGTCGCTCCACGGCAATGAATGCTACTAGCATTGCATTAGTATGCTATGAATGTCGCTCCACGGCAATGAATGCTACTAGCACTGCATTAGTATGCTATGAATGTCGCTCCACGGCAATGAATGCTACTAGCATTGCATTAGTATGCTATGAATGTCGCTCCACGGCAATGAATGCTACTAGCATTGCATTAGTATGCTATGAATGTCGCTCCACGGCAATGAATGCTACTAGCATTGCATTAGTATGCTATGAATGTCGCTCCACGGCAATGAATGCTACTAGCATTGCATTAGTATGCTATGAATGTCGCTCCACGGCAATGAATGCTACTAGCATTGCATTAGTATGCTATGAATGTCGCTCCACGGCAATGAATGCTACTAGCATTGCATTAGTATGCTATGAATGTCGCTCCACGGCAATGAATGCTACTAGCATTGCATTAGTTGCCGTATCGTTCGCGTCGTAAGATCGACCCCTCCAGCTCCGCCTGCGGATTTCGTAAGAGCCGATTATGGAACCTACTAGACTCTAGTTCCATGTATAATAAAAATCTAATTTTTCTATGTAGTGTAATAGTATATCAGTTAGTTAGTAGGCTAAGCTCTGCTTAGCTTGGGGCTAGATAACGCTGTGTGGATTGTCCAGCATTAGATATTTATTTATTAGTAAGTACGTTATATTTTAGTTAGATTTCGAAATTGTTAACATAACCAACCTTCTTCTGCTGACTGCTTCGTCGCAGAGCTTTTTTCACTTTCTTGGGCTGGTGTTTCAGCAGTAAGCTTGCTTCGTATAACATTTTGTTTCGGCAAATTCATATAAGTTACACGCCGTGTGATGTAAATATCAGAGTCATCTGTTAAATTACTATCTAATTTTATGCAAACTTTTGTAATATCATTTGGGTACGTTGATGAATCCTTATGAAGCTTTTCATCTATGATGACATACGGCTGTGCTGAAAATTAGACAATAATAAATTTTATCTATTTTTATGTTATTTTAACAATATTGAGGTTATTATTATATTTTTATTGGGATATTATTTATCTTCATAGAATTTTCAGGAAATTCACAGTTAAAGCCACGTTGACATGATCAGGGTCTGATCAGACAAGGCTCGGACCTCTGTGGCTCGGACCTCTGTGGCTCGGACCGAGTGGACTCGTAGGAGTAGCTTCATACGAGTGACCTAGGATTACTCTTGATCTTAACACTCCATCGATATGTACTTTGCCTCCATAGTTCATTAGTGTTTATCTCTATATTTTCATTGTAGTTTCAATTAGCTTTAATCTATTTTAATTTTTAATGTTAACAGCACAAAGCTTATATTATAACTATACTATTAATAATGTTTTCTTAGTTTTAGTTTTTGTTATTTAAATTTAATTAATATTTTTAAATTTGTTGTGTGTGTGTATGGGGGGCCACCTTGCGCACCACGGTCTCCACGGAAGACCAGCGCTATGGCACGATCAAACAATGCGAGGAATTTAAAAGTCATTGAATAGAAGGATTCATCGCTTGAAGAGTTCATTTTAACAATTGATTCACGAAAATTGATTATAACGTATCATGCAAAAATGTTCACCGCGATGCTCTTTTGTCAGTTTCCCGCGTTTTCTTTTTTTATTCTAACCAGCCAGTGAAGCTTGTACGCACTTGTAGTGCTCAGTATCCATAAAACCTTTATGCACATAACTATTATTGTTCCCTTCGAATAGATGGACTGTAACTTGATGGGCTTGGAAACGGGAAATAGGTGCGGTCAGAAAAGAGTATCACAATTAAACACTTGAGCAAAACTTGCAAGACTGCAGGTGTAGAGCTTAGAGGCTTAGACTTCCTAATCACAAACTGAACTGATTATTTTAACAAATGAAACTGAATCTGACTAGACCAGGCCTGCGCCTGTTTTCTCGCTTTATTTACACATTCCTATGTCTCGCTCCGCTACGTGGTCCGTCGAGCAAGAATTTTCTTTACTATCCAATAGGCTTAGCCTAGGTATGTTGTGGGTGTTAATCCTAGGATGTAGACAATGTCCGTCAGCCAATGGCCTTCCAATGGCCTTCGTTATTACCATATAATTATGGTGGCTAAATACTAGTGTCTATGCCCCGAATCAGGTTTTAACTAGATAAATCTAAAATATTCCTACTGGCGTTCCGCCTCAATTTTAGGGTTTATTTTCCTATGAATTTATGTAAGCTGAAGGCTTCTAAGTTTGAAATATTAGCTGAAAGCTCCCTGCGTAGGACATGCTGGTCTATCTTAAACTAGTATTTGTTACCATATAGACTATCACACCGATGATTTCTTGTTTTGTCCATCAACTGAATCCTACCCAACTTGTTGCTTCTAACAAAGTTCTGTATTTCTCTTACTTATCTATCATAGTATATCTAGTAATTCATTCATCTTTCTACTACTTACTTACTTTTAGTACTAATATGTTATGTCGTGCTCAATTCAAAACAAAATATAATTCGAAATACACCGCATAGAGCGGGCAGTAGTAATATTACTGTCCGCCTGTTCCGGTAGGCCCGAAAGGTCACATTGCTCAAAGAAATATGTCGAAATAATCAGCAGATTACACGCTATGTTTGAGTAAAAGAAAATTACAATTGAAGAATAGAAACAAATGAAAACTAGCATTCACAATTGAAACAGTTGAGCTAACAGAATTATTTTTAATTTAGCGAGCTTTTTTTCCAATTCTCGTAATTACACCAGGTTTGATTTTATATGATTAAATTTGCTGTTTTTATATTAAACGGTTTGCTGTCTTCATTTTAACGAAATATTCTAGTTTTAAAATATTTATGTAGGCCTAGCACAGGCATTGTTGTCTAGGGTAGAATAGAGAAAAATTACGTCACTTTGTCATCGAATGCGTAAATTATTTAAAATTAATTCCTTCAACTTCAATAATGTACGCAATGTATGACGATGCGATGTCATTATTGTCTATTCTACCCTAGAGAACAATCCCCGTGCTTGACCTACTGTATTCATAGAAATTATCTTCAAACGTAACAGTCAGCTAACAATGAAAGACACTACCTAAACATCTACATGGTCTGATGCAGAGTGTGTTACATAACGTCTGTATTTAGTTATAACCGTTGGAAAGTTTTTCGTATTTTATTTTAGTTAATGCCTACCTACTTTAGTCAATATAGAGTACAATATAAATAGATGTAAGATTATTCACTTATTCCCAGTAGTTCACAAAACTACTGGGAAATAATTATTGATTATTGAATAAGTGTGATTATTGCGTACTTACCTTGACCAAAGCACCGACGACGGTCTGTCCTCAAATTTGCAGGTTGTGTCACAATGTTGCTATCTGAAACGGTTTTAAAATTAGCTAATATACGGAAATTAACCATTCTGAACGATATTTGAGTAAAATTATGTTTTTTTAACACTTGCATTACCCAATAAGGACCAGGGGCCGAATTCTGCTAACTGATCACTTTACTATGACAATGGTGTCGTCGAAGAATCGTCCATAGATGAAAGAAACTCTATATGGCGTGGGGTGCCTGAATTGATAGATTGGTTTCAACGTTGACACTTTTGACACGCGTCCCTCTATCTGTAGTTTCTTTCATCAAAGGTAAAATACTAAAATGTGTCATTCTAAGACGATACCATCGTTATGGTGAAGCGATTAATTTAGTGGAGTTCGGCCCCAGGTAGTCCAACGCTTACCGCAAAAGTTCAGAAGGATGTTGTATGTTTTTTACTTCTTCATACTAAAATTACTGAACGGATCGGGCTGAAACTTTGCATAGATGTAGGTATACACCTGGAATAACAAATATTTAATATACTACTTTAAGAATAACACGTTTATGCCATAAATAAGTTCCTGGGAAATAAATAACATAGTTTCACGTGTGTTAGTGTTACGTGCTCCATTCCACTCTGATCCACTTTGCAGATCGTAATGGATTAGTTTCCACTTTTTTGTCCACTCTGATCCATAGCCTGTGTAGATCAGTTTCTACTGCTTAAATCTATTCCGCTCTGATCCATAGGTCGAGTGGATTAGTTTCCACTGCTTGAATCTATTCCGCTCTGATCCATAGGTCGAGTGGATTAGTTTCCACTGCTTGAATCTATTCCGCTCTGATCCATAGGTCGAGTGGATTAGTTTCCACTGCTTGAATCTATTCCGCTCTGATCCATAGGTCGAGTGGATTAGTTTCCACTGCTTGAATCTATTCCGCTCTGATCCATAGGTCGAGTGGATTAGTTTCCACTGCTTGAATCTATTCCGCTCTGATCCATAGGTCGAGTGGATTAGTTTCCACTGCTTGAATCTATTCCGCTCTGATCCATAGGTCGAGTGGATTAGTTTCCACTGCATTTTTTTCTCTTGTAGTTACGTTGTGGTCCTTCGAACCGATCCATAAATACTCGAACCGTAAAGTTAGAAATATTTTAATTGATGACAATGACAGCTGTCAAAATGACAGATACTGCGTGCGAAGCCGCGGGCAGAAACTAGTTGTGGGATAATGAAATACATCTATTAACCCTAAAATCATAACACTCATTTTTTGGTAACACTTACCTATTTGCGAATTGACAAATTTAAATGAAATTTGGGACAGCGAGGTATTTAATTTACCATCTTTAAATGCTGTACATCTAAGTACAGTTTCGTGGTCAAATCGATCCAATGTTATATTGATCGTGATCTTTTTCGCCTCAAATGATGGAAAAGAAAGCCAGAAGTCGTCTGAAAAAAAAAATCTTCTTCATATTTAACATATTTGTATAAAGATTACAATAACAGAATAAAACAATTACAACTAGTATATACACTTATGTCTATTTCTTAAAAATCTAAGCCGTCACCAGAAGGCAGAGCCCAGAGTGCCTAGAATGCTGGCAGCATTGCCACGTTGAATGTCAATGCTAATTCGTTGACCGAAATAGAAGCCAGCATTCCGATCACCTGTCGACTCTTTATGAAGTATGGAAAGATCTTTATGAATGGCGTGTGCTCCAGGTCCCCAAGACCAAAGGTTTCTTCACAAATAAAATTACAAATAAGGAATATAAACAAATTTGAACTAGTATTTACTATTGAAACAGTGTTGAGTTAACTGCAGATTATTGCAGACAATCCAGTGGTAGCTCAATATATTTTTGTTCAATTAAACTATTATTTTTATAATGCTATGAGGCACGACTTCTAATAAATAGTTCAAAAATAGTTTGACCAAACTGAAAAAAATACAATACAAATACAAAATGTTTGTTTTTCATTCTCATAAGTTACATTGTACATTGTTCAGTGTTCGAGACCTCCTTTTAAGTACCTATATAAATACCTGTATTAAGAGGTAACGCTCTTCCTAATCATACATTATGATTATAAGTTAAAATAATAGTTTATTACAAAACATTTCACAATAATAATCCTATTAGAAACATGAACAACATTTTTTACATAATTTGTTGAGGGTTGGTTTCTGTTTCTGTAAACTTTATTCTATTGTAAAAATCAGTCTGGTCTTCAATGGTCTTGGGCGCTGGTCACTTTATTCTATTGTAAAAATCAGTCTGGTCTTCAATGGTCTTGGGCGCTGGTCACTTTGAGGTGTCAAATTAAAGTGGCAGCAAGTATGTACGTAGATATCGATCCAAGAGTAGGTAGGTACATACACTGTAGTAGGTTTTGTTCAAACTGAAAAAATAGCTACTAACAGGCTTAAGGTTTCGTCGGCGCCTCGTTAATTCCCGAGGGATTAGTATTTATACCGTTAAATTTAAAAAGCAACATAATATTTTTTTGGAAGAATCACAACTAGCTACAACAGTTTTGGTGATATCTGCGCCAATTGTTAATAGATTTTGATGATTCTTTCGTTGTTGTATCATAATTGATTTTAAAGTGGTCCTTTATGTTTGATTCTCGAGAAATTGCTAAGTGCAATTCCCAATTCCAAAACGTAGGTTTGTAAAAGACAAAAAAATTATAAAAAAGAAGATAAAGAATTTATTGCTGTAAAACTAGGTGTAACATTGTGCGCAGATCCACGTCTCGCACATCAGGGGGCGATGACATTGGGTAGATAGGTATTCAAATCGTCACTGCAGCGATCAATAAGTTATTCTATTCAATAAGTTGACTTATCTCTGGATAGATACGAATTGACCCAATGTATTCTCTTTAACTGGTCTCTTGGCGAATGTCTTCCATCCAGGGGGCAGCGATGATATTGGTCAGCATAGCACAATTTACAGTTCAAAACGTCTTTCAAAAGGCTTGATGGTTTATAAACATACACAAAAATCGATAGATCTATCATTACATTAATTTCACTAAGGAAAAGTTCTTTTGATGTCTTCGAGAGTTGCAATTGTCTCGGCCGGGGGTGGCGCCGTTACGTCTGTTGTTAATCTTTGAGTCGAACCGAGGTTGTTTAGGATGTGGCTCCCTCTATAATGCCTAAGAGCCTAATGATTGGTCAATCGTATGGCCCGAGGCCGCCCATTGGTGCCATTTCAAAATAGAATCATAACGAAATAAAACGCTGCTCGAATCGATTCGAATACGAGTGATTGGCGCCAGAATTTGAATTAAGAATATTTAAATACTGCGATAACGATAGTCAAATATATTATAGTATGTCTAGTCTGCCAGTTATGCTTAAAGCATTGGTATGTATATGCAAAATAATAAATTTATTTGATTAAAAGCGTTACAGAGTATAAAATATGATCGATTAAAAATGTTACAAAAAATAATAGTTATGAATTATACTACATTATGTCCAACTTTAAAGGAATTAAATTTCATCATTTAGGAAATCGTCAATGGCATAAATAAGCTTTTTCTTCTAGAAGTGATTTAATTTGCTTATAAATCCGTTCAAATGACTTTCGGAGCGTATTGACAACGGGATCTTATTATTAATTATAGGAAGGAGCCATGCAAAACACACTCTTCCTAAGTAAGGCGATTTTACATGGGTGGAGGTGTAGTGTACCTATCCCCCCCGGCGAGCGCCAGCTGGGTACGGGTCCAATCGTTCCATATTAGTCCGAAAAAAATAATCTACTTCATATACAGTGGTGGACACATAATTAGAGACACCCCCTAATTGATCACAATAAACATGATTTTGGCACAACCATTAGCCAAAGTAGGTATTAAATTTAATGTAATTGTTACTAAATCATACATGACGTTGTATTCTTAAAAATGGGGGACAAAAAAGTTGTGTTGCTTGGTATTTTAGACACTGCTCACTATCCGAATCTAATACAAACTTTTTTAACGTACCTGTAGCTGGCCAGCTAATTAAAGACAGTGAACGCTGTGTTCTGAATATAAAAAAAGAAAGAGAACTACATTCGGTTTTTCATTGTTTTGCCGCGTATTTGCATGAAACGTCGACATTAATTATAACATTTTATTTTTTGTATTCAAATTAATACGTTTTATACCAATCGATATGGGAAAAAACAAGAGTTGCGATTCGTCCACTAGAAAGCTAATCTTGAACATTCAAAGCAAAGGTTGGTCATACAGAAATATCGCAAACCATTTGAGCTGTTCTGAGGACATGGTTATGAATGCTATAACGCATTTCAAGAAGTTCAATACGACCGAAAACGTACCCAGAAAACCGAGACCTAGAAAAACTACTCCGCGGGAAGACTCTAGGATGGTGTTGTTGGCAAAAAAGGAACCGTTCAAAGGATCAGAACTGATACGCTCGGAAATATATGGGGCAGGAGGGTCGACGGGTGTGTCTGCAAGGACAATTAGACGGAGACTATGTGAGGCAAACTTGTACGGAAGAGTGTCTCGGAAGGTGCCACTTTTGAAAAAGCAAAATGTTAAGGCAAGGTCAGCGTTTGCTAAAAAATAAGAACACTGGACTGAACGATAATGGAAAAATGTGCTTTTTTCGGATGAAACAAATATTAATATGATTAATTCTGACGGAAACAATATGTTAGACGCCCCCCGAACAAAGAAATGGATCCGAAGTGCACCAAGAAAGTAGTGAAACATGGAGGAGGAAATATCATAGTGTAGGGCTGTTTTTCAGGACTTGGTGTCGGACCTGTCAGGAATATAGGTAGAAGGCAATATGGATAAATACCAGTACAAAAATATTTTACAAGAAACCATGCTGCCCTATGCTGAGCAAAATTTACCGGTAATTTGGATTTTTCAACAGGATAATGATCCGAAACACACCGCAAAAGTAGTTAAAGATTTCTTAAGGAACCAGTTTGTGACAGTTTTGGATTGGCCCCCGTACAGTCCGGATTTAAATCCAATCGAAAACTTGTTGTACCAGGTGAAGAAGACAGTGGCGGCAAGAGTACATCAAACGTCGATCAACTTTACACAGCTTTTACAGAAGCGTGGGAACAAATTCCGGTACAAGTTTGTACAAAATTGATCGCTTCCATGGCTAAGAGATGTCGTGCTGTTATTGCTGCAAAAGGACATGCGACCAAGTATTGATACGTATCGGAATGCTCTATGTGTTAGAAATCTTACGTACTAAGATAATTTCAATGATAACAAATTTTTTGTTTAATTTCTTGTTACGAAATGAAGTGTCTTTAATTATATGGCCAGATCTTACTAATCTTATCTTTTATTTACACTGCTTAAATTTAAGTTTTACCGAATAAAAGGCAAGCTTTGTTGTAAATGTTTCGTTTTAACAATACACAATAACAACACAAATAAAAATTATTTGTGCAGCAAGTTACAATGGCAGTCTGATAAAGTATATACAGGAGGAATAGCTTAGTTATTTCAATATGCTTCCAGTGTCTTTAATTATGTGACCACCACTGTATATTATACATGGGAAGAGTAAGTATTTTCCATTCCTTTAAAACACCCTTGCACGTGTCGTCGGCCTGTCTTAGAGCAAGCATTGCTCTAATGTAACGTTTCTGTGAAACGAAAACTTTTTCTTTATTAGTGGAGTTACCCCCGAATAAAACTCCGAATCGTAATAGCGCTGCAGTGTACCCATAGTAGGCTGCAAGTACTGCTGAGGTGTTTGCTATCTTGTTCAGTTTGTACAACGCATAAGAGTATTGGTGTAGGCGGCTGCACAGTGTGTCCGTATGTTTTTTCCAATTTAACTTACTATCTATTTGCAAGCCTAAGAATCTCGAGGATTCAGTAAAATATATTTTTTTACCTAGTTAGTGCACATCGGTTAGTGCACGTCGGTGGTTGGTAGAGTACAGAGCTTTTATAAAAGTTTGGAAAAACTCATCACAATATCATTATTTTACGATAAATAATTGATTGATTGATTGATTGATATTCAAATTCAAATCATTTATTTTTGGTAATAACTTTTTGTAGTTTATACAAAAAGTTTTTACTCCGAGTCCGCCATATGATAACGGCCTCTTCCGTTCTCGGATCTGTTATTCAAAAAAAGGAACAAAGTGCCGGAGGCATTTGCGGGAATTTCTTCAAAATTTACATTTCAGTTTGGTAATTTTATTAATTGTACGGTGCGCTAGCGCGCAAATTTTAGCGATGAGCTCGGTAGCCCGAGCTCATCGCTAAAATTTTTATTCGCAGACAGCGCGGCTTCGGCCGAGGCACGTTTTGGTCGCTATGAGTTCCGAAAAACTTGGGGAAAATGAACTACTGGCCTTTTATATGAATTGAATTGAAAATAGAACTTGCATAGTAGCCGCCAAACAACTTGTCCGGTGACGGGCAGCGAAAATGGGAAGTTTGCGCAGGTACACTCACGCATATAATTCATATGCCGCCGGCAACGCAGCAGGCGAAAGTGATAGGTACACCTTCGTGTAGCTCTGTCTCGCTCTTTCATTGTTTGAAACAAAACTCACAGTGAATAATCGACGCGACTGTCCAGAAGGTAACCGCCCACCAATTTGACCTAAGAATTGCGTTCTGCGAATCTTTGTCACGTGGTTCGCCAAAGGACAAGAAGTTTGTCGATTATTATACTAATTAATTAGGTTATCTGATAAAGTCCCAAAGATTTTCGATTATAGTTGGTTACTCGAACATGTGGTGCAATAGGTAGCGCTTTTCCGTACTGAGTGGAAGGTTGCTCAAGTTATTAGATTGTTTAGAATCTAAGAAAATAAGTTTAAAATAGTTTCCATAGGATGGGACAGCTTAACTAAGGAGCAATATTTTTAGTCTTTGTTTTCTAATTTCCATGTAAATTTTAAGCTTAAATAACTTGCCTTAGATTGTTTTATTTATTTGTTTTAAATTATACAAAAAGTAAATCCTTTATTGGCCGTATGTTTTGCGAATAAGCTTGTAAGTTTTTAGTTCTTAAGAGCTGTGGATTTGTAAGTTTTATTTATTTGTTTTAAATTATACAAAAAGTAAATCCTTTATTGGACGTATGTTTTACAAATAAGCTTGTAAATTTTTAGTTCTTAAGAGCTATGGATTTTGTTTCATAAATAAATAAAGTCCCGTCGAGGTAGTAAATTTTTGAGATATTATTTAATTTTCTTAGAAGTTATCTATTGATCACGAACCTGCTTGTTGTGTCCACGACAATGTATATGTTTTTGATGTCTGCTCGCATGATATCAAACAATTATCGCCTACATGGTACATAACTATGTTATTGTTGCTATTATTGTACCTCCGACCTGGAACATAAATAAATAAAATATAATTAATAATGCTGAACAATTCACACAGCATCATCTAGCCCCAAGCTAAGCAGAATTGCGTTATGGGTACTTAGAAATTGGGTAATAGATATACACTTGGCCAAAGTCGATGTGGAATGTTTGTAAACAAACCGCCCATACTTAACCTAAAATTCACTCTGTTGCCGCGTCTTTTTATACGCAATTTATATTACTTGTCGATTTGAGACCCTTCCTTCAATACATATTGCTTACAATAATTATTATATCTGAAACTCGACGCCAAGCAAGTGAGTTTAGTTATTTGTGCAGTGTTTGTTTACAAACATTCTACAACGAGTTTGGCTGGTGTATAGGTAGGTACTACATGGCTGGCCTACCAACTGACTGCGTGATAATGGTTATCATATTGAGTAGAAAGGCCGAGGCGGTCGCGTCGTAAGAATTCCCTACACCTCAGCCCGTGCATGTCGTAAGAGTCGACTAAGGAAACTGCGAAGGAAACCTACCTGAGGAAGGGCAGCAGCTTCCTTCTGTGTATTTTTAACACCTCCACTGCGATCACCAATCCTCCTACCGAGCGCGGTGATAAAAATAAAAGAATAAAAGAAGAATAAGGAATTTATTTATAGCCATGTTATATAAAATATAAGGGAAATACAAAAAAAAAATCATGACATCATGAAATGTGATCATGACAAAACCCTCGTTTGGGGAGGTAATGTTCAATGACTCTCCATGAGATACCTAAAAGCCAGTAAGGCGCTTATCAGGGGTAGGCCTGGACCGTCCTCGATGGCCTGGACTAATATAACAATATGGACAAATAAAATAAAATGAACGACCATTTCTTAGATATACCAGGAGTACCGCACATTAACATTAGCCAGCTAACATACTTCGAGTATTGCAGGTTCAGTGGTGCAGTTTTCAGTTTAAGCACTGTAGGCTTTGATGAGATTCTGAAAGCTATTAAGATGCTCAAAAGTAACGCAGAAGGTAATGATCATATAACTTTAAACATGCTGTTAATGACTTTTCCACAATCCCTAGAGGCCTTATTATGCTTGGTCAACACTTCCATCGCTATGTCTACTTTTCCAGACGAATGGAAAGTAGCAGTAGTACGACCGTTGCCAAAAATAGACAACCCCGTTGAAATTAAAGATCTAAGGCCTATTAGCATTTTACCATGCATGTCCAAAATATTGGAAAAGGTAGGAAATGCTCAACTTACGTCATATCTAGTAACCAATGCAATTATATCAGATGTACAGTCTCGTTTTAGAGTAGGTAGATGTACGGCAACTGCGCTTCTAGATGTGACCGATAACATATTATCTGCACAAGACCAAGGATACTGGTACTGCTAGATTTTTCCCGTGCGTTAGACTCCATAAATTTGGACATGTTGCTGTCAAAGCTAAGATACTACGGTTTTGACAATGCAACCGTCAAATGGTTCGACAGTTATTTGGGCAGTCGTCGTCAATATGTAGAACTGCGTGATGGTAGTGGAAACAAAATAGTGTCAGCTACAACTCCTGTTACTAGAGGTGTGCCACAAGGATCCATACTGGAACCTACACTGTTCAGCCTGTATTGTGCCGATCTGGTCAGCTGTATAAAGAACTGCAAGTATCATATTTACGCCGACGACCTGCAAGTATACTACTCCTTTAAATCAGCTGACTTCGAGAATGCATCGCTGCATATAACAGAGGACCTCAATAGGATCGCTGTATGGTCAGAGGATAACAGTCTGATACTAAATGCTTTGAAGACTAAATTTATGGTTTGTGGTGGTAAGAAGCAAATAGACAAGCTGGGTCCTCATATAGGTATCTCAGTAATGGGAGCGTCTATAGCCAGGGTTTTCGAAGCTCGAAACTTGGGACTGCACTTAGATCCTGACCTGCGCTTTGAGAAACAGATTGCGGAAAGTGTGCGCAATTGCTTTTATAGGCTTAAGGTGTTATGTAAGATTAGACCTTATTTAAGCGAGAACCTTAGGCTACAACTGGTAGAGTCACTAGTCTTATCTAGGCTAAACTATGCTGACACTGTGTTTGGATTGCGTGCAAAGGGTGCAAAACGCGTGCGCCCGCTTCTGTTTTGATATTCGCCCGAGAGGTCACATAACCCCGTTCCTAAACAAGCATTTCATTATGAAAATGAAATCACGTCAAAAACGGCATCTAGCATGCCTTCTCTTTGGCGTGATTCATGCTAAAACACCAGCATATCTATATGAGAAGCTTGACTAGCGATCAGACTGGCGCGCGTCTCTGAACAGGCAGTGTGTGGCGCCGCTCGCTACTCCAAGGCACGCATCTGCCGCATTTCGCGGAAGTTTCCGATATGCAGCGACAAGATGTTGGAATGACATCCCCCCGCCAATCAGAAGCAGTAATAGCATATATGGATTTAAAAGTAAATTAAAGCGGTTTCTAATTCAGGAACAAAGAAAGTGGGACGGCATCAATAACAATGATGCGTTGATAATTTAGCTTATCTGTCGTATCTATTTTTTAGAGAAAAAATACATTACGTTAATATGTAACGAAAGTTTCAGAAATGGCGTTTTTGTTCAATTTCTAGTTCTAATTTGTTTTTGTTATTTGATTGTAAGTTTCTTTGTTAATAAAGGCCGTTCAGATGGTAGGCAAATAGTTAAGTATTCAAATGTATTTTATAATATATATTTTGTTGTAGTTGTCCATTACTTTAGATAAGCTACATGTTAGGCATGTGTGCATAGATCCAGATAATATTGCTAATATAAAAAGTTATATAAAACCCTTACTTCATTCACTTTATGCTAAACATACATAGAGCAGTGTACGTAGAGGTTTGTCGTTGGTGATGTAATTTACCTCACAAGGGTCAACATAATACCAGCGCTGAGTAGGTAAATTTTTGTTTTATCTACTCAGCAATATGCTGAGTTGATTCCTTTTTGACTCGACACTCGGTGGTTTGCCAAGAAGGATGCGGTACTTATTATGTAGGTACCTACTGATAATCTATGTAATGTCATACTGATAATTTTGTACCTAGTTTAGTTTTTTCCATAAATGTTTAGTAATTGTAATGTGTCGTGTCAAATAAATCATTTTCATTTCATTTCATTTTATTTTCATAAGCTGTTAGGGGGGGGGGGGGGGGTATTGAGTATAGAGGTACACTTACTTGATACTTCATGGATATTTTTGACTAGGACGCTTACAACTGGGTCGTTATCTGAAATTATGGAAGAATGCCAAAAAATTTTATTTGTTATTAGTGGGTACTAGTACAGTCAGTTGCTCAGTTGTGTATACACTCGCAAGTTTTCAGCTTTATTTACACTCGGCACTTTTAAAATAGGCCCACGCACACGTTTTTCGCACAATGCAGTCATCGTACTGGCCCAATTAGCTTAAACTTACTATTTAGTCAAGTTGAAAACCTGGCATACATATTTTTGCAGTACTAAATCCTAAACTCGACTCACCCACACACACGGTACCCTACCATACATACATACTCACACTAACACCTCACTCTGAGATACATTCAATTTATAAAGGTTGTTTATCTATCTATTTTAGAAATGGGCTTAAATAACTACCATTAATACTTTAG
This sequence comes from Eupithecia inturbata, assembly GCA_963662085.1. NCBI lineage: Eukaryota > Metazoa > Arthropoda > Insecta > Lepidoptera > Geometridae > Eupithecia > Eupithecia inturbata. Next base: position 1,963,329 of record OY759206.1, on the reverse strand, counting down.
CTCCATATGTATAAAAATGCGTAATTCGTGTTTATCTTTAACTTTAGTAAAGCTATTTATGAATTGTTTGTTAATTATTTATTTATTTATTTAAATACTTTATTGCACACATGTAACAAAAGTATACTTACAAAAGGTGGGCTTAATGCCGATGGCATTTTCTACCTGCCAACCACACATGGTAGAAATAAAAGAAAAAGGCGTGCTATAATTAAACTAAGCTAGATAAACTACAACAATTAATAACAAAACTTGCACTATATAATAATACATATAATGTATATATATTATAATAGGCACTTACAATGTTTTAATGAAGAAAGGTAGCAAAAAAATTAAAAAGATGGTCGAGTTATCTAACTAGAAGTCGGGTAAAGATTCCTTATAAAATGCTCACGTTTCAACTTTTTAAAACTATCCTTTGATTCGACTACGACCTATGTGATTGGTGTAGCGAGTAGCGCTGCACTTAGTATCCTAGCACCGCTGAAAACCAGCGCTGCATGCAATGGCATACAGAAGTGCCATAGCAGCATTGAGCTGAGCCGGTGACCTTTTTGTGTTACATTAAATTTAATGTTAGTTATAAGCAATGCATGTCATGTGTTAAATTATGTCGCTGTGCTCATAACTAGACTACACAAAATTAATGTACCTATCTTTTAATCTTTTAAAATTAATCTTTTAAAGGGCAATGTATAAATAAGCTTCAACAACAAAACTCCTAGTGAGTTGCAAAAATTATCAGTAAATAAATTCAAACAAATTGTCAAAACCTTCTTGTGTAAAAAGGCCTACTATAAAATATCAGATTATCTAGAGGATAAAAAAGCTTGGGTCGGGATTTGCCCCTACTCGAAAAATAACAAATAACTAACAGGCTAAAGGTTTCTTCGTCGCTTCTTTACTTTAGTCTACATACCGAAGCGACTGAAATCAAAAATATCCCTTTATTTCCGTGTCAGTGTTTAATTATTAAGAATTTGACCTTTTCTAAGTGTACATTTATTGTATTTATGGAAATAAAGAGTTTCTGACTTTGTTACACAAATAAAGTTTTTCTAATCTATTATATTCTAAAAAATAGTACCTATTTTTTTTTTTTGCTTTAGGTGGCTTTCGTGTCACTGCGGCCATGATAGGCCTATTGTGATCGCCACTCGAGTGTTCAGCCCTGAAGCTGCGACGTTCATAGTTCGCCACTAACCCTTGCAGCTGCTAGGAACTGCAGGATTTTCTTCGGGGTGATGGCTCGTAGCTCGTCTGGGCTGTACAGGTGCTTGCCCAGATGAATGCTACGTTTTTGCATCAGTGCTCCGCACTCTCCTAGCAGGTGGAGAGGCGTTTCCTCCGCCTCTTCGCAGAATCTGCAGGATTGTGTGTCGCTTAGACCCAGTTTGAACATGTGCTTGTTAAGGCGACAGTGTCCAGTTAGGGCTCTTGTCATGATGCGAAGGTTGCTTCTGCTTAGCGCTAGGATTCGGTTGGTGTACCGTTTATCGAAGGCTTTTATTAATGACTTAGAGTGACTCATGCCCAAGGAATTCTTCCAAAGCTTGGAAGCTTCCTCGAAGCAGGAATCCAAGAGGGTTCTGTTAGCCAGGCTTTTAGGTATGCCACAGAACGGCTCGGGGCCCAGCTGAGTCCCCTTGGCCCCGGGACGAGCAAGTTCGTCGGCACACTCATTGCCGTTGATTCCTGCGTGTCCTGGTACCCATCTATCTACCTACCTAACATATTAATATTATTTTCCATAATACTTTACAGTAATATTGATATCCTTATGTAGGTACCTAATAATCTGTATTGATATTCTCGTTCTCGACTCTCGAGTTCCATAAAACACGTCAGGTCTAAACTGAAATACCTAACGACAGTTAAAATGATGAATGCGATTCGACGCGTTCGATGCGGACAACGTGCGACAAGTGTGCGAGGCCATGAGGAAATTCGATGACGATATTGATATGGTCAAAATTGATAGCGTTAATTATTGTTGACCTGCTCTTTCTGTTTCGTGTTGTTGATAATAAAAAAAAACAATTATTTTGCAATAACCGACCTCTGTGCTGTTGGCTTCCGCCCACGCAAGTGATGGATTTCAAAAAATAATTTGAATATTTATCAATCACTAGCTACAGCCCGCGGCTTCGCACGCTTTTTTCCGGAATAAATGGTAGCTTATGTCCGGCCCCGGGATACCATCTACCTCGCTGCCAAATTTCACCGAGATCCGTTCAGCCGTTCTCGAGTTATAAATAGTACAGTAACTAACACGACTTTCGTTTATATATATATATAGATAGATAGATAGAAGATATATAACATTGAAATCAGCTGCCACCTAACAAAATTGGGTCGAACTAATACTCTACGGATAGGTGGCGCTGGTGCAGCGATGCAAGCACCGTCCACGAAATAGTATCTCTACAAAATGTAACAGGCGTGTGCTTTAAATACCTACGTGTGTAATTGTAACCGATTTTGTGTACGCTTAGCAACTTACTAATTAAATCTGTATCAATATAATAATATGTATCTAGCAGATAATATTCTTATATCATTTATTTAATTAAAGATAACCCTTGTTAGGATATAAATTCTTTAGATTTTAAAAATATACATAAAAGATACCTACGGGTTAGATAATACTTTAAATAGGTAGGTACCTACTTAGTGTTTGTTTCGATAGGTATAAGCCTTTATAGTGCGTCCTACCCGTTATGACCTACGGAGCTGAGACGTGGACACCTACGGTACCACCAGTTCAACGAATACATCCGACAGAGAACCAAAGTTATCGACATAGCTCAGAGAATTAGCAAGCTGAGGTGGCAGTGGGCTGGCCATATCTGGCGAAGAACCGACAACCGCTGGGGAAAACGTGTTCTCGATTGGAGACCGCGACTCGGGCGCCCTCCGGCCAGGTGGGATGACGATCTGCGAAAGACTGCAGGCAGATGCTGGATGCGGCAAGCTGAAGAAAGGGCGCTATGGCGCTCTTGGGGGGAGGTCTATGTACAGTAGTGGACTAAGATAGGTTGATGATGATGATGATGATGATGATGATGAAGCCTTTATAGTAGTTACATATAAAAATGTTTTTTTTTATTGTATTTTAGTGATTGTAGGTAGTTCGGTACTATTATGTCGCATATAATTATCTAGACATCGATATACTTATCCAACTGAAATTATTTCATTATCTTTGGACAAAATCACATTGATCGTGACCGGCTTTATCAAGATGATCATGACGATAGTGCGTGATAGCTCAGTTTTATCTCATCTTCGACATAAATATATACCTACCTATTAACTTTATTAACAAAGAAAATTACAATCAAATACCCAAAAACAAATTAGAACTAGTAATTTACAATTGAAACAATTGAATAGAAAATCTTTTTTTGTGAAACATAATTTAAAACATTGCTTATAACTAATATTAAATATAATGTAACACAATAAAGTCACCGGCTCAGCTTAATGCTGCTATGGCACTTGTGTATGCCATTGCAGCGCTGGTTTTCAGCGGTCCCAGGGTGCTAAGTACAGCGCTACTCGCTACACCAATCACTTATGTAGTTTTATAAAAAAAGTTATTACCAAAAAAAGCATAAATAACTTAACTCTAATTATATTTAAGTTAAAGTTAAACACGAATTACGCATTTTTATACAAATAGAGCTCATCATTAATGGTACTTATAATACAGGCCAATTGAGCTTCAGCAGTGGTCCTCACAATCTCCTGACGCAAAACCAATTGAAAACGTTTGGGCGTTGATGAAGCCTAAACATAGAGGGAAAAAAACGCTTACCTACTGCCGCGACATAGGTAAGCCTTTAAATTGCGAATAAGCCCGGCGGCTATAATTATTATCGAGGTTTTCATCCCGTGAATACGCAGAAAAATTAGGTGAAAGTATGCCTCAAAGATGCCAGGCTTATAGATAGAGGAGGAGACTGGACACCTTACTGCTACAAGTATTATAGCATCTAAGTACGTATGATTAATTAAGTGTTTTATTATTTTTCAATGCTAAACTTAATTTTTAGGGTTCCGTACCCGAAGGGTGTAAACCGAACCCGTCCGTCCGTTCGTCTGTCACAGGGCTATATCTCATGTACCGTAAGAGGTAGACAGTTGAAATTTTCAGATAATGTGTATTTATCTTGTCGCTATAACAATAAATAATAAAAATAAAATTAATATTAAAATTAAAGGGGGCTTTCATACAAAAACCGTTTGTTTTTTTATGCCTTTTTTGCTCTTTGTTTGTAAAGGATATCTCTTCAACCACATTAGGTAGACACATGAAACTTTCTATGTATAAGTAATATTTCAACTGTATTAACAACAGATACTAAAACATAAAACAACTTGAAAATATAAAAGGGTCTCCGAACAAATGAAAATTTGATATTCTATGAAAAAGTTGCCTGTTGTTTACGGTACCTTCGTGTGCGGGTCGACTCGCACTTGGTGTTTTATTTTTATAACTTACGTCCTTCTGTTACATACTGTACTCACAATTTTTTTGTCCATTGTTATAACAACGCCGGCAAGATTCACTTGTTTGCAGATAAAAAAAAAATATAAACCAAAGCCAATCCATAATTAGTTATTTGTGCCGTTTATATTCAATATTCACTTATTTTTATTCAAGCCCACAACATTATATTATTATAGTCATAAATATTATGACTTAAATGAAGTGAATCGTTATTAGAGCAAATTAAGGAAAATTATTATTTCATTTAAATTTAAACATCATTTAAGGTGCATAACAACGGCAAGCAAACGTTCTTGCACCAGCTGTTTAATTTAGATTATATTCTTGAGTGTATCACACACATCTACACTAATATTATAAATACCGTACCGTACGGTACCGTCGTCGATATCCGCGGTACTAACCCATTTATATGTATACTAGCTGCAGCCCGCGGCTCCGCACGCTTTTTTCCGGAATAAAAGGTACCTATGTCCGGCCCCGGGATACCATCTACCTCGCTGCCAAATTTCACCGAGATCCGTTCAGCCGTTTTTGAGTTATAAATAGTGTAACTAACACGACTTTCTTTTATATATATAGAAGATATATAATATATAGATAGGTCCTTACATTTCATTACACATTTTAAGTATTTTAAGTTAGATTAAGTTACACTTACGTAAATTTTGTACATAATGTAACCTTATGTTAACCTTAATTTTACTGATATACCCATTTATTGTGTTCCTTTAATTTTATTGTTTTGTTATAAATCTTGTGCATGCTGCGGAGTCCCCTAAATGTGGAAACACATATTATGTAATTCTTAAGATTCTGCAATGTATGTTATGTAGCCTCTAAGTGATTCCCACGTAGGCTGCCCTTTTTAATAAATAATAAATTAATAAATGCGAAAGTTTGGATGGATGGATTGATGGATAAACGGATGGATGGATGTATGTTACTTCTTCACGTCAAAACTACTGAACGGATCCGGCTGAGATTTTGCATAGAGATTGTTCTAGGCCTGGATTACAAAATATACCTAGGCTACTTTTTTGAAAGATCCCGTGCGAAGCCGTTTTCATGAGCTAGTAAAGTAATAATTGTGATCTTTTTGCTTATTTTTATTTGTAAGGTGACTTCCGAATGTTTTATTTTGTTTTCGTTGTGATTGTGAATAAATTATTTATGTGATTTCTATGTCCATCGAAATTCGACGTAGGTGGGCAGGTTGTGCAGTTTTTTCGAACTATTTTTTGAGAGAAAACGCTTCATTGTAAACGATATAAGTAACGGTATTTGAGAAACCTGACAAAGTGAACCTTCAGTACATTATGTTATGTATATTTTTTTATTTTTTTCAATGTCTTCTATCCAAATAAACAAGTTTAATTGTGCGCCGTGATATTGAAATAAATAATAATTAAATAGTGACCGATGTTAGGGGATCTTCAAACCCCTTTGATTTTGAGTTCTGTATCGTACGCCACAGTCGGCTAGCAGCTTTATGGTTTATAATCTGTCAAAGCAGGAAAATAAATAATAAATTGTGGTGTATATAGGCTAACTTCAATACTTCATTGTATAAATAGTTCTTGTGCCTCGTCAGTGTTACTGTTATATTCATTTCATTGCCCGTCATAGTCTTAGGGCGCGTTCCGAATTTGTCGTAACCGTAATTTATCGTTGGACGACTATCGTCTATAGCTGTTCCCATTATTAATCCATAATATAAATATTATAAATTCAAAGTAACTTTGTCTGTCTGTCTGTTACCTTTTCACGCCTAAACGGCTGAACGGATCTCAATGAAAATTGGCAGGGAGGTAAATGGTATCCCGGGGACGGACATAGGCTACTCAAAAAGCGCGTGCGAAGTCGCGGGCAGCAGCTAGTAATAAATTCATAAATAATGCTGGACAATCCAGTAGTATTATGTTTATCAGTCATCTAGTACCCATAACACAAGCTCAGCTTAGTTTGGGGCTAGATGATGCTGTGTGGATTGTCCAGCATTATATTATTATAATTTTTTTTTTTAATAATATACTATAGATAGATAATATTTATGATAGTAGGAAGTGCTCTTTTAACGGGTTATTCCCGCTCGTCCCCACGTTTCGTCCCAAGTGGCACCAGCGGGAAGTTTTTCAGTAGCTTTCGTCCCCATTAAAATAATATCGTTGTAAATAACTTTAGTGTTAATAACCATAACTTAGATTTAAATATGTTTAGCGACGGACTGGCTCGAATATCATGGAGGATAGAGTTCCACAATCTAGCAGCTTGAGCGGCGAAAGAACCTCCAGACCTACTGGAAAGACGGAGTGATATTGACGTCCTACACGGCACACCGCGGGGAACAAGGAATTCAAATCGTGCCCCGACCTTGTATCGACCTTGTAGGTCTCTTTTAAAAATTCGACATAACAATATGTAATAAAAATTTCTATATAGATTTTTTTTTATTTTTTTTTCTTATTTTCTATACAAGCGTACAAAATGTATTATTATTTTAAATTACAATTTATTTGCTGCTGTAGTTGCTGAGATATTAAAGACGGAAAAAGGACAGAAAAAGCGAGACTAAAACCCATATCTTTAGACAATTCCTCAACTCCTTCTCCACTCAAACTCGACGGAGAGTGCCTTAAGCATTCCTCCAAAACATACTCGAGTTCGGTACTATGCTTAGTCGTTAATTAATCTCAACTCCACTCGAACAAGGTTGAGTCGAGTCAGTGCCCAAGCTGACCTGATAATTACCAGTTGCGTAAAATCTAAATAAAAATAATCCACGATTGTTGTCATTATTGTTGATTTCCTCCAATAATCTTTATTGACAAAGAAAATTACAGTTCAATAATAAAAACAAATTAGAACTAGTATTTACAATTGAAACAATTAAGCTAACTGCAGACTGTTGCAAACAATCTACAGGTAGCTCAACTGATCCATATCAATACCAGTAATAAGGTAATAGTATGTGGACAATCGAGTCTTTGCTGAGACGGTATCTTCTTCGGAATTCGCCATCGTCGTAAACCTCCAAAGGGTTTTCAGCATCTCTTAAATACCTTCGTGATGGGTAATCGTAGGCTTCTCAATTACATGTCATAAATGCAATTGAGAAAATCTCCATAATCCATTTTAAATAACAACAAACACTTTCGATGAGCATTCAAGGTAGGTCGCGAGGTACCTGAGATGACAGTTCAGTTCTCCACTCGTATGAGAAAAAATTCTAAGGTTAGTTTGAGTGGAGGATTTTTTTACGATCAAGCATACCGAAATGCATTTGGAGGTTGAGTGGAGGTTGAGTGGAGGTTGAGTCGAGGTTAAGGTAACGACTAAAGATATGGGGGTAAGGGTTTTGAAACCGATATCCGATCTTCGCAACCCTAAAAACCAAAGATGGAGGTACGCGCGTCAAAAATTTGAAGGTTGAAACCTCGCACTTGCTATTTCTTTCACCAAGGATTCTACGTGACGATTCAGCGACGGTACCATATTTGCCATGGTAAAGCGATTGGTTAGCTAAATTGGGCCCCTGACGGTATGACTCTGATTCCTTGAAAGATGGGTCAGCCTTTAAATTGGGATGCCTCGTGTGTTGATACCCTAGCGCCTTCACATCTGGCAAATACAATAATGGCCTCATCACATCAACATCAGCGCCCTCAAACGGCGAAATAATAATTCCCTCATTATTAAAAGGAGTAAAACTGATTCAAAGGAAACAAAAAATAAAATAGCACCCTATATTTTTACGACGCTGATCGGTAGAGTAAATTATAAGAATTAAACCTGTCTGATATACATTGCGTATTGTATAAGGAAGATCATGAAATCTGCAAACACTGAGATAAGACGGAGCCCTTAATGACGTCCGATGTGGCGCGGCGGGCGAAGGTACGCCTGCGACGCAGGAGGTTGCGGGTTCGATTCCCGCCTTGGGACAAATGTTTGTACGATCTGCAAATATTTGTTCCGGGTGTTCTGGGTATTTTCTATATATAATAAAAAATATCTATCTATGTTATGTATTGTATTAAGTTTATCAGTCATCTAGTACCCATACCACAAGCTCTGCTTACTTTGAGGCTAGATGATGCTGTGTGGATTTTCCAGCATTAATTATTGATTTATTAAGTTACTAAACATATTTTTTAATATTTCCACATTAAGGCACAATTCATTGTAAAAATTAACATGCTATTTAACGAACTCTGTGCAGGGGGCACTGGTGACTAGTATCACAGGTTTTAAACTTATCAGTTATCACTGACACCAGTCTCTCTCAAACAAGTATCTGTATTTTCTACACTACACCTAGCTTTAACAATTAACTGGAAGAATACCTTTTGTGAAGAGATAAATAAATATTATTATTATAATTAGACCAGTGTGTTTTTTTATTAAGACAGTGGGTCACAGTTAGAGGTACAGTTTCTTTCGAAACATCAGCTCTGTTTTGGAGAAAACCATTATGCCTTGAAACAGTGCCTAGAAATAAGTTCAAATAAACTGTACTTGCCTGCACCTCTGGTTATGGTTCCCCCATAACCAGAGGAGAAGATTTCAGTCAAATTTGGCACGGAGGTAGATGGTATCTGGGGACGGACATAGGCTACTTTCTATCTCGAACAAGAGAGTGCGAAGCTGCAGGCAGCAGCTAGTACTGAATATAATACATAACATAGATAGATATTTTTACTATACTAAGAAACCAGACAGAACTCCCGAACACTATATCACCAGATCGTACAAAAATTGTTCGGAGGCGGGAATCGAACCACAACCTTCGGCGATGCAGGCGGACCGTCGCCTGCTGAGCCTCTGAAGCATAAAACAATGCTTTTTTTAGATTTGTATAGTAAAGAAAATTACAATCAAAAATTAAAACCAAATTAGTGAACTAGTATTTACAATTAAAACGATTGAGCTAACTGCAGACTGTTGCAAACAATCAAGAGTTCAACTCAACCATATCCATACCAGCCGGAAGCGGCAAAACTGGTGCTCTGCGCCAGTTACTCACCAGCTCTCGGGTCACGCGTTGCTTCGATTTGACAATGGGAGCAAATATGTAGGCTCTGTCGAGACCTGCGTGCCTATTCAAATTGTATTATACTAGCTGCCCGTGAAGATCCGTTCAGCCGTTTAGGCGTTATAAGGTAACAGACAGACGGACAGAGTTATTTTCAAATTTATAATTTTAGTATGAATATCAGTTATCTAATACCCATAACACAAGCTCTGCTTAGCTTGGGGCTAGATGATGCTGTGTGGATTGTCCAACATTATAGTAATTTATTTAAATAATCACCAGCAGTTTCGGAGAAATACTAAACATAAACATATAAATTTTACCTAAACTGTTATTGATGAGATTTTAAGTACATTGTCATCAATCTTGAAAACGCGCTACATTGCCCTAGATTCATATTAGCAACTACGCGAAAATATTAGTTCTGCTCATTCTTAGCTGGTGTGTTAAAGTAACTCGTAATTTTATTTTTTCCCATATTATAAGCGAGGGTTATTGAAATTTAAACCTTATATAATCAAGTATTATAATATAAAATAAATGATTATTGATTACACAAATGAATACAATATTTACTAAATCATTAAATGTTGCAAAAGTTAATAAATTAAAATTATTTGTGTTGTAATAACAAGGTAAGAATAGTTGGTAGCTACATCAAACTTAGTAAATAAAAAAAATTCCATTCCTCGAAATCACTTTAGCTCTGTGTTTCAATCGCTAACAATGTTAGGTAAATACTAAGACGTACAATGTGTTTATGTGTTGTTTATCTATAACTAGCTGCAGCCCGCGGCTTCGCACGCTTTTTTCCGGAATAAATGGTAGCCTATGTCCGGCGCCGGGATACCATCTACCTCGCTGCCAAATTTCACCGAGATCCGTTCAGCCGTTCTTGAGTTATAAATAGTGTAACTAACACGACTTTCTTTGATATATATAGATAGATTTCATGCCAAATGTGTGGCAACACGCTGTAACTGTCGACACTAGACAAACCTTCCATGGTTTAATGTGTCATAAAAATAAGAATAGAATACGTTTTGATGACAAAGAAAATTACAATTCAATAATAAACTGCAAGAAAACCGCCTCGCTGCTGCGTACAACATGGAGTAGTACTAACACCATCCTGCAGGTTGTGGGCAGCAAGTTTGCCTCGCCCATCATGCAGTCCTTCAACAGAGTCCTCACTCTTTAGACTTCATGGGTTGGGTGGGAGTCTGTTGAATGACTGCCGCAAATAATAATAGGTAAGTATAAATAAATATAAATTTAATTTAAGGTCTTTTGCTTTCTTTTATTGTATTTTATTTTTGTAATTTTTATTTATGTATGTGGACAACTTAATATGTCTGAATAAGGAAACTTTTTATAATATTTACTTATAAAAACAAATTACAACTTGTATTTACAATTGAAACAATTAAGCTAACTGCAGACTGTTGCAAACAATCTACAGATAGCTTAACTGATCCATATCCAGTCGGAAGCGTCCCCAAGACGCTGGCTGCATTGCCCCGCTGTATGGCAATGGTGATGCGCTGCGTCAGATGCCCGCCAGCTCTCGAATCACGCGTCGCGCGTCGCGTCGACCAGACGCTCAGATAACTTTTTAAAAACCCGGAGAGCCTCGGTCCCCACGGACCTAGGGTCTCGACCCCAAAGGGGGCAAATACGTTTTGATTAATAAAGGAGATACAAATACAATACCTTTGAACGTCTTTATAGAAACAACGCGTGCGAAGCCGCGGGCAGAAACTAATATATAATATTATTGTCAATCCCATATAAGAACTAAGACCTGGCGTCTTCACAAACGTGTTCCTGATGATGGGCAGGACCTGCAGTTCACTCAGTGTCAGTGATTTACCGATAACCCTGTGTAACAACGTAAACATAATATATTCTGGCAAACTTAAAAATTATTCTTTAATTATTTCCAGGGATACAAATGGATCCATCCGCTATCCTGGAAGCCGCCTCTTCTCGCCAGCATGCCATCAACAAGGCCACGAAGGCTGGTGACTCCGAAATCCAAGAGTTCTACCGGGATGCTGTCATCTTCATTACTGGGGGATCCGGGTTTATTGGCAAGCAGTTGGTGGAGAAGCTGTTCAGGTACTTGTGGTTGTGGTTTCCTCCACCTCCTCCACAGCATATATTGATCCACTGCTGGACCCAGACCTCCCCCTGATAAGCGCTTTTATCTGACGAGCACAATGCCCATAATCCCCACGCTGGGCATGCGGGTTGGAGATCGCAGTACAGTGGTAGAATTGTTCTACACAAAAAACATTCAATAAAATTATTCAAGAGTTCGATTCGACTCTTTCCATACATTTGACGCCTTAAAGCGCCTCTACCGGATAGAGAGTCACTATTTTTCCTAGTTTGACAGCAGCGGTTGAATAGTTTCATATAAACTCTATTTTAGCCTCGTCGTATTCTTTTTTTGTACGAGCGAGATAAAAGCTAAAGCTTAGAATTCAAAATGACGCCACTCGTCATAGGGGTATATGGGGTATATGGGGATATATGGGGCTTTTGGATCCGCTGAAATTGGATCTAAGTTCAGCTTGATAGATTTCAAATTCGTAATTTTTATTTTTATTATATACACACATCAACATCGTCTAAGGATATTTTGTATAAAGTTCTTGAACTCTAAAAATACGGGCCGGTTTTAAAATCTTTTGAAGAAACCTTATTTTTTAGGCCTTTTTGAATGATTCCAAATTTGAATTTGAACAAATGAATAAAAAACAAAAGATTTGCGCGGCATTGCTATAGCGAAGGTCAAAAATTACAATTTATCTTCCATAGTTTATGGTAATTTTTTGTGTCAAATTGAAGTTATAAAACACGTTATCAATTAATTTCGATTTTATACTACTAAATGCATCATGCGGCGGCCGGCGCCATTTAACTAGAGATAAAATGTTAAGGGCAGTAGGTATGCTCCAAGCTGGGGCTACTCAGCTGAGTGTTGCTGAGGAGATTGGAACAAAACAAAACGTGATCTCAAGGTTATGGTCACGTTATCGTGCTACCGGTGAAGTGGCTGAAAGACACCCAGGCGGGAAGCGCATAACCACCCAGCGACAAGACCGTTTTTTGCAAGTTTCCGCTAGAAGACAACCAAAAGTTGGTTCAAAGGCAATGCAGTTGGTTCAACGGCTCCAGTCAGAGCACCAGTTGCTGGTGAGTGACCAAACTGTGAGGAGAAGACTGCATGAAGCCAACCTTCATGCTCGCAGACCGCTTCGTACTCCAGCACTACGCCGAGGAAATCGTGGACGAAGATTAGAGTGGGCTCGTGAACATTTGCTCTGGGAAGAGAACCAGTGGTCTGCGGTGCTGTTTACCGATGAGTCCCGATTCGGTTTCCATCCCGATTCAAGAAGAGTACGTGTATGGCGAGTTCCTGGTCGTGAGAGCCGTCTGCAACACCCTCAGGAAGTCCATCCATACTGCGGTGGGACAGTAATGGTTTGGGCGGGAATACGTATTGGTGGAAGAACAGATCTCGTTTGGATCAGAAACACCATGACCGCTGAAAAATACCGTAACCAGGTGCTAGTACCAATAGTCTACCCCCATCGACTACAAATGGGCCAAGAATTCACGCTCATGCACGACAATGCCCGTCCGCACACAGCGCGAGTGGTGAGCAGCTGGCTGCAGGAGCACGACGTGTCGGTCTTAAACTGGCCTGCGTAATCGCCAGACCTAAACCCCATAGAGCATGCATGGGACATGCTCCAAAGAAGGGCTATGAACCATTTTCCTGCAAACATCGCGACTGAAGAGCAACTTTTTTTGCATCTTAGCAGGACCTGGGACAATATCCCGCAGCAAGACTTTGATAACTTGATTCAAAGCATGAAAACCCGTTGCAGGACCGTTTGTAACGTCATGGGTGGTTTTACTGACTACTGATTTTTCGTATAATTGCAAAAAACAGGAAATTTCGCATAATTTTGCATTTTTTTTTAAAAATACAGAACATCCGAATTGAAATTTTTTTCATATTTTGTTTTTTATTGAATAAAATTTTATTTACCCAATAAAAATATTTCTATTGTATTCGAAGGTCTAGTCTACTAAACGGGCTTTTCAAAAATATATACATGTTGCATGTTATTTATAACAAATTTTGAGTAAATTGAGAAAATATGAAATATCCCTAGACGATGTTGATGTGTGTATTTACAAAGGGTTTGTTCGCTAAAGCTAATAAGGAACCCCTTAAATAAACATAAACAAACCTCTAACTTAACTAATTATTACTACTTCTTAATCGCTTACTTACTAAAACGTAAAATTTTTCAACATCATCTGATATTGGATCTGAGAGAATTCTATTGCTAATATGAGAACTCTATATTACAATTATTTATCTCTGGCGAGTTCTGTACACATTCCTTTAATACGTGGTAAACATCATCGAGTGTTCTCGAGTGGAGACTGCGACTCGGTAAACGTAGTGTAGGACGCCCTCACGCCAGGTGGGATGACGATCTGCGAAATACTGCAGGCAGATGCTGGATGCGGCAAGCTGAAGACAGGGCGCTATGGCGCTCATTGGGGGAGGCCTATGTCCAGCAGTGGACTATGCTATGTTGATTATGATGATGATGATGATGAATCTTTATTAACCGTCTATGTCCAGTGGTCGTAAACGGGTTGAAGATAATGACAAAAAACCTAAATATGTTTGTTACTTAATAACGCGGGTAGCGCCGCGGGGCGCAGCTAGTACCTATGTGCTAAATAACATGTATCTTTATTCCATTTTTATTTCAGATCTTGCCAAATCAAGATGATCTATCTACTCATGCGATCTAGAAAAGACAAAGACATCCGTCAGAGATTAGTGTCAATGCTACATGATCCTGTAAGTACCTACTATCTCATCAATAAAAAAACATATAGAAAAACTGAGAAACTTCTCTTTTTTGAAGTCGGTTAAAAATATCATAAAATAACAGTTTTTAATAAACCGTCAAGTGCGAGTTGACTCGCACACGAAGGGTTAAAACTAAAAATCAGGCAACTTTTTCAAAGAACATCAAATTTTCATTTGTAGGAGACCCCCTTTAAATGAAGTTTACCCCTTTAAATAAACTTTATTATATTTTTAGTATTTGTTATTATTACAATTGAAATGTTATAGAAAGTTTAATGTGTCTACCTACTGTGGTTCAAGAGATACAGCCTAGACAAACGAAGAGAAAAATAGCCAAAAAATTCACGTATTTTGTATGGAAGCCCCCTTTAATTTGGATATTTATCGGCGGCAAAAGAAATACACATTTACTAAAAATTACAACTGTCTAAATCTTACGGTTCATGAGATAGAGCCCTGTGACAGACAGACGGACGGGCGGACGGACAGCGGCTTAGTAATAGGGTTCCTTTTTGAGTCTTCGGTTACGAAACCCTAGAAACTATGCCTCTGATTCTCTGAAAGATGGGTCGGCCTTTAGTTTGGGATGCCACATGTGTACCTATAAACCCTAGCGCCTTCATATCTTGCGGGGACATCGGTAAGAGCTGATGTTGCTGCTGAGCCGGCGGCAACATCAGCGGAGTCCCTCAAACGGCGAAAATACGCTAATCTTGACCGAGGTTACCTATTTTATCCGTTTGGGGTTAAAACTCTTGGTCCTTGGGGTCCTGAGGCATACACTATTTATAAAGATCATACCAAACTTCTCATAGAGTCGACAAGTAATCGGAATGCTGGCTTCTATTTCGGTCAACTTAGCATCGCCATTCAACGTTGCAATGCTGCCAGCATTCTGGGCACTCTGCCTTCTGATGACGGCTTAGATTTTAAGGAAATAGATATAAGTGTAAATACTGTAAATACTAGTTGACTTAGAATCATAAAATTTGGCGAGAAGCATGGTCTTTTAACACAAATACCTAAAGGGATAAATTGACGCCGTAAATTTGTAGGTTATTACAAAAAAAATACGTTTGCTTCTCGCAATGGAGCAAAACCTACAGGGCACTTCCCGTTGACCTAGAATATTTGGCAAGAAACAAGGTCTTACTATTATACAGAACCCTTGGTGCACGTGTCCGAATAGCACTTGCAGTTTTATTATATCCATAATTCACTAACATTATTGGCAAAGAAAATTACAATTCAATAATAAAAACAAATTAGAACTAGTATGTACAATTGAAACAATTATATAACTGCAGGCTGTTGCAAACAATCTACAGGTAGCTCAACTGATCCATGTCACTAACTTAAATGTATTAGGTTATAATTTATTAGTCCTGTAACTTTGTATAAGTAACTACCTAATAACTTTCAGTTGCTATGGTGGAAATTGTTAAGTAGCTTTCAGATCCTTTTTCTCTTACATCTTACAGCTTTCTTAATGAATACCTTCATTAAGAAAGCTGTAAATTTCCTGAACATTTTATAATTAGATAAATAAATTAGACGCATTAGAATTGAGTTTTATATATTATATTAAACATCCAGAGGCGGACTGTAAGTTTGTGGGGCCCTGGGCTAAATAACAATAGATTGGAATTCACTAAACTCAATTCTACGTAACGTCTCGCTACGTGACGGGAACCATTCAGGCGCGGTTGGGGGGAGGTCAATCTTCCGCGTTTAGTGAACAATTGGGTGATACTATTAGAGACCTCATGGGGTTTGAAAAAGTCGTCGGTCAAGATTAGGACAAGGACAAAAAGATACAATTTTTTTTTATTTTTGTCGGGTTTTATAAACTCCTTGGTTGATTCGTCGAGCTCTGGGCCCACCCACAAAAAGGCAAGAACGTTATCGGCTTGCGGAGCGAGCCGCGAAAATGTTTGTGTTTAATATATCCGCCCCTCTAAACATCTCATCTCCAGGTTTTCGGTCCACTGCGAGCGTCGCAGCCAGGGTTCGCAGACCGGATCACGCCAGTGGCTGGCGACATCGCCGTGCTTCAGCTTGGACTGGCTGATGATGATTGGAAGACTATCGTTGAAGAGGTTTGTAGAGACAACACATATTTTTAACTCCCCAAAAAAGGGTCCGGGCTCGCCACACGCTATCTAGCAAGCTATTGGATTTGGACTGATACCCAGGTTTTTGTGTTGGAGCCTGAGCACCACGCTGAGCCTGGACCTGTTAGACCTTCACACTCACGCTCATCTGCTTGCAGAGTGCGCTACTTAGTATCTACCTAATGCTCACTTGTCTTAGTAACGTATGGTCAACTGTGTTTTGTCTGTTAACGTGTTATCTAGTACTAAGTAGTATTTTACTTCCATAATTTATATACGTCTTGTCGTATATTATGTCGTGTGTTAACTGGACCACCGATTTATTTTTTCGTATATCGTACATATTTCAATAGTTATGTCATAGATTCCGATCTGAACGATCAGCTCTCGCGCGAGGATAAAAATAAAAGTTAAAACAAGAGAACTCTTTTTAGAGTTAATCTCGCCTTTGCCATAACCTCTCTAGTTTTAAGTTTTACATGTATTTTTTTATTAGTGCAATAAAGAATTATGAATGAATGAAAGTTTTTCGTCTAACAGGTCAGCATAATCTTCCACGTGGCAGCAACTGTTCGTTTCGATGAGCCACTACAGAGCGCTGTGTTACTGAATGTCAGAGGGACAAGAGAGGTGCTCCGACTGGGCAGAGCTTGTGCTAAACTCAGGTAAGAAGAGATTAGCTATTAACTCAGCTATAGCTCTAGTTATTTCCCGCAGACGACATACGTGGGGCTCTGCTTACTCGTAGCTAAAGATACGTAAAGGTAAAGATACTGATGAAGATATTTTTTTGCCAAAAAACGTGTGTACAAACAGGTAAAAATTATGAGACCGGTGCTTGACCGGTTACGGTATGCAAAATAAGTAGAGAGATGACATGCATCCATGCAACATTAAAAAGTAAATACAATATATTTAAATACAATGTATTATAAAAAACGATAAACCGACTTCAAATTCCGGTTTATAGAAAACTAGCTGCAGCCCGAGGCTTCGCACGCTTTTTTCCGGAATAAAAGGTAGCCTATGTCCGGCCTCGGGATACCATCTACCTCGCTTCCAAATTTCACCGAGATCCGTTCAGCCGTTCTTGAGTCATAAATAGTGTAACTAACGCGACTTTCTTTTATATATTATAGAAGATTCATCTATGTTTCGGACGAACGAAATCACCCCTACTTTCACTGACCGAAGGTCTATGTTCACGTGCAAAAAATTTAGATAAATACTTGGCGACATAATAGTTATAATTCAAGTCTAATTTAGTTTGATGACACATGGATGAAACTGTTAACGCCCGTTGCCATGGAAACCATTAATTAGTGATAATGAAATTATCATATTCTGAAGAATTTTTACAAACCTACATTTTATGGCGCACATAGCAATTCCTCGAGAATTAAACTTGATTTTGAGGTGGTTCCTATAAACCACCTCAAAATCAATTTTTATACGACAACGAAACAATCATTAAAATCTATTTACAATTGGCGCAGATATCACCAAAACTGTTGTAGTATCACGACTAGTTATTCTCCAAAAATATTGTGTTGTTTTTAAGTTTAACGGGATAAATACTAATCCCTCGGGAATACAATTTTTATGGGACCACCTCGGGACCATTTTCTATACAATAATGAAAGAATCAGTAAAATCGGTTACCCATAGGCGGAGAAATCAAGTAACATACATACCTACGTACAAACGAATTGAGAACCTCATCTTGTTTGAAGTCGGTTCAAAATTCGTCTAGCTAGACTATAAACATTTTGAGATTAATAATATTTTAATTTTCTGTTAAAAGATTTCATCTTTTAGGTTTCTATACTGTTAAGGTTGTTAAGGGTATTGTTATAATATTTTATGAGCAATACTGACAACACTTTTCTGCATTAGTGCTGTTTTAACAGGGTGTGATTGTAACTTAGTATTATCCATTATGTACCCATTTTGGGTGTTGCAATGGGAGACGGCCAGATACGTTAAAATACTACCTAATATAATTTAATGGTATAAAAGGTAAGTATGCAAGATTTCAATTACAAGTCACCAAAAGTATCACTTAAAAAAATAGTTTAGTTCGATTATTCATTAATTGATTATTGATTAAAGGTTATTATTAGAAATCAAATAATATCCCAAAAAAATTCCGACCTCCACGGGAATTGAAACCGCGTCTTTCCCTCAGTACGGGAACGTGCTAACCAACTACACAACGAGGTGAAGTGACACAGGAGTCGAAAAACTCTGGGACGTCTATCGGACTATAGCGCCGTTAGCTCCACCTACAGGGAACACATTACGCGGGTTCAAGTCCCGTCGAGGTCGGAAAATTTTTGGGATATTATTTGATTTCTTATAAAAAACCCAGTGTGACGCACTATAATAATAGAAACTTTAAAGGTTATATCTTCCAGGTCCCTAGTCCACGTATCAACAGCCTACGCCTTCGCCACCACAGACCGGATCGGTGATGAAGTAAGGGACCAGCTGTACAAGCCTCCTGTACCACCGGAGATGTTAATACAGATGGCTGAAAGCATGGTTAAGGAGAAAATTGATAATATTAGTAGTTCGTGAGTATAATTAACTGCTGTGTGGTGCCTGCTTAGAATTTGCACTACTACTTACCCTTCCCGCGGGTGTCGTAAGAGGCGACTAAGGGATGGATATCCCTTAGTCGCCTCTCGCCCACCAGGGGTGGGCAGCAGCTCCCCTGCAGAACAATTCTACCTCTGAACTGCGATCCCCAACCCGCATGCCCAGTGTGGGGATTATGGGCATTACCCCCTGTGAGATAAAAGCCAACAAGGCGCTTATCAGAGAGAGGCCTGGGTACAGCAGTGGGCCATTAGCCTATAATGGTTTACTGCTGTACCCAGGCCTCAGGTGGAGATGGCGGAGGTGGAGGAGTATAATTATCTCTATGTGGAGAACTGCATATTACGCCTCTTGAGACGTTTGTGGGGTACTTTACAGAGGATCTCCGATCCCGGGTTGTCAAAAAAATATCAGAGCATCGTCTGGTCGAAGCGATGCGTGATTCGTGAGCTGGTAAATATCTGGCGCAGCCATCGGACGCAGCGCATCACCATTGCTATACAGTAGGTCAATGCAGCCAGCGAGCGTCTTGAGGACGCTTTCGACTAATAATTGTTTGCAAAAGTCTGCAGTTAGCTAATTGTTTCAAATTGTAAATACTAGTTCTAATTTGGTTCTTTTATTTATTTGATTGTAATTTTCTTTGTTAATAAAGTTACTTTAGGTACCTTTATGAATAATTATCGTTCTAAATAAATTTCAGGATTCACCTGTTAATATACTATTGTTTCAGATTGATATCAGGATGGCCGAACACGTATTGTTTCACGAAGGCCGCTGCAGAAGACTTGGTGAGGTCTTTGGGAGATGATCTGCCAGTCTGCATCGTCAGACCGTCTATCGGTACGTGAAATTACAGTAGCGATACCGAAATTATAATAAATAAATTTCATTTAGTTTTATTCTGTGATTGTAATTTTCTTATGTGCTAAATAAAACCAACAATCCCATAAATAAATACTGCTGGACAATTTACAAAGCATCATCTAGCCCCAAACTAAGCGCAGCTCTCAGGTTCTCCGGGTTTTTAAAAGTTATCTGATTGTCTGGTCGACGCGACGCGTGACCAGAAAGCTGGCGGATATCTGGCGCAGCGCATCAGCATTGCCATACAGCGGGGCAATGCAGCCAGCGTCTTGGGGACGCTTCCGACTGGTATTGATATGAATCAGTTGAGCTACCTGTAGATTGTTTGCAACAGTCTGCATTTAGCTTAATTGTTTCAATTGCAAATACTAGTTCTAATTTGTTTATATTATTGAATAGTACTTTTCTTTGTCAATAGCTGAGCTTGTATTACGTAATTACATTTTTGAAAATTGTGTGATATATCTATTCCATTCTCATTTTATTAATTTGACTTGATTTATTATTCTAATTTTAATAAATTTTATTTAATATTGTTTTCAAGCGACTTCAAAAAAGGAGGAGGTTCTTAATTCGACTGTATTTTTTTTTATTGACTGGGTGAATTGATTTTGATGATAATTTTTTTATTTGAAAGCTGGTGCTTGCCGTGTGATCCCATTTCAATTTGGTCCAGTTCTGACAATGGTATCTACGAGAAAACCATATAAGTCACAAATTTGCATTAAGTGAGTGCGCGACAAATGGACGAATAACTCAATATATAACACTACACATAATAACAACAGATTTCGATGATTCTTTTTGTATTGGAAAGTATTTATCCCGCAAAATTTTAAAAAAGTGTAAAATAAATTATGAAATCTGAAGTCAGTTTTTAGTTCTTTCAAACCAATCAAATTATTGGTTATGCTATGTATTTAAAATTTGAACTTATAAAATATTTGCATGCTAAACATAATAATATGTAAAAGTATGAGAACTTCATTAAATTTAAGAGCTTCATTGTAATACCATACTTTCACAAATTAACGATTTTGATTTCGTTATGGGTACTAGATAACTGATATACTTAATACAATACATTACATAGATGTATACTTTGTAGTGTTCCGTACCCAAAGGGTGAAAACGGAACCCTATTACTCCCCCCCCCACCCTCCACTGCCCCCGCCTTGCCTCTGCTGTCCGTCTGTCCGTCTTTCACAGGGTTCTATCTCATGAACCGTAAGAAGTAGACAGTTGATTTTTTTCTTAGAATGTGTATTTATCTTGCCGCTAGAACAACAAATAATAAAAATAAAAGAAATATTAAAATTAAAGGGGGCTCCCATACAAAAAACGTGTATTTTTTGCCTTTTTTGCTCTTAATTTGTCAAGGCTGTATCTCTTGAACCACAATAGGTTAACACCTGAAACTTTCTATGAATAAGTAACACTTCAACTATAATAATAAAAAATACTAAACATAAAATAAAATTTAATATTTAAAGGGGTCTTCGAACAAGTGAAAACTTGATGTTCTTTAAAAAAGTTGCATGATTTTTATTGTGCGAGGCGACTCGCACTTGGCGGTTTATTTTAAAAACCTATGTCACATTACTTACCTGGTTTGTGAGGGGCTTGTTCTTGAGGTATTTTTATAAAAACCCGAATTACAAGTATTTGTAGAATGTGCACCACCCCAACTCTTCCCGTTGGTGTCGTAAGAGGAAGGGATATCCTCCAGGGGTTGGTAGCAGAGCCCCCGCAGAACAATTCTACCACGGAACTGCGATCCCCAACCTGCATGTCCAGCGTGGGGATCATGGGCATTACCTCCCGTGAGATAAAAGCCAATAAGTTGCTTATCTGGTGGAGGCCTGGGTCCAGCAGTGGACCATTATAGGCTGTGAAGGTGGCGCAGATGGAGGAGTACAATTATCTCTATGTGGAGAACTGCATATTTACGCCTCTTGAGATGTTTGTGGGGTATTGTACAGAGGTTCTCCCCCGTGAGATAAATCCAATAAGTTGCTTATCTGGTGGAGGCCTGGATCCAGCAGTGGACCATTATATGCTGTGGAGGTGGAGGTGTGAGTAAAAAATGTTGAATTTCGTGAAACGTGATATTTTTGTTTGTATTTCAGTAATCGAAGCGTACACAGAGCCTTTACCAGGCTGGTTAGAAGAAAGCTGTGTTTTTGGAGCTAGTGGAGTACGTACTTGTCACTTTGATAATGTATTTTTACGGCTTCCTGCGACGCCGGGAATGCGGATTCGATTCCCGCCTCGGACAAAAGTTTGTAAAAATCTGCAACATTTGTTCCGGGTGTTCTGGAAATATTCTATGTATAGACAGGCTAGATGATGGCTGTGCGAATTTTCCAGCATTGTCGATTAGTATTTTTGACATTACTTTACAATCGAATTTGTTAGTAATTTATTTAAGCCTGACTATTACAATGGCCCATAATTGCCATTGTAATAGTTTGTCATTTAAATTTATTTAAGTAATCAGTACGACCTAAGGTCAATTTATACTAATCGCAGGTAAGTACTAAAACATAATTTTCAATCACTCAATCATAAAAAGTGTACTTATGCTTAAATTAATTAATCATGAATTATAGTTTTATACAGCATACAGCGGGTCAATGTAGCCAGTGTCTTGGGGACACATCCGACTGGTATTGATATGGATCAGTTGAGCTACCTGTAGATTGTTTGCAACAGTCTGCAGTTAGTTCAATTGTTTTGATTGTAATTTTCTTTGTTAATAAAGTGATTAGCTGTAGTAGTTAATTTCGGTACTAAGCCATTGTAACAATCTAAAGAAATAAATAAAAAAAATTAACTACTTCACCATTTTCAGCTCACTGTTGTTATAAATGTTGCCACCTGGTTTTAACCCTTAAAAACCTTTTCAGCTGACTCTAGGCAGTACGCTTGGCGTGATCCACACGATCCGCGCCAAACAAGACATTTACGTAGACTTTGTCCCTGTAGATTACGTAAACAACGTGGTCATAGCAGCGGGGTGGGAAACGGGCAAGCGGGGAGGATCACAGACCAAGGTGTATGCTGTTACTAGTGCCAGAAAAGGAATACAATGGAGTAAATACCTAAAAATATTTCTGTGTTTTTCTATTAACAAAATATCTATGTATGTAATGTTTTGTATTATGTATATCTGTTATTTTAGATTTTTGTTATTATTGTGCGTAAGCCCTCACACTCGGGGTAATTTCTAAGAAACCAAATAGGTAATATCCCAAAAAAAATTCGGCTTCGACGGGGCTTGAACCAGCATCCTTCCCTCAGTGTGGGAATGTGCTAACCAATTACACCACGAGGTGAAGTGACGTAGTCGAAAAACTTTGGGACTTCCTTCGGACTCTAGCGTTAGCGTAAGTTTTTCGACTCCTACGTCACTCTCGTCGTGTACGTGTAACGAATTAGTTAGCGCATTCCCGTACTGAAGGAAGGAGCGGTCCAAGTCCCGTCGAAGCCGAAAATTTTTGGGATTTTTTTTTTAATATGTTTTCTAGTAACCCATAACACAAGCTCTGCTTAGCTTGGGGCTAGATGATGCTGTGTGGATTGTCTAACATTATTTATTTCTATTTCGTAGGTTTTTTTTCGTGCCAATCCAAACTCAAACCCTGTTTAAAATCTAAATCTTTAGCATGATCACTTTAATTTATAGCTAAAAACACAATAAACACTTTGTATGACCATATAATATACTAGTTTTAGCCTGCGGCTTCGCAGGCGTTTCTATGGAAACGATCAAAGGTTGTTTCTATCCAATGAGAACTGATTTAAGGGATAAAAAGTATATCGTGTCAGATCTAGAACAACAATATGCGAAATTTCAGGCCGATCCGTTCTGCAGTTTTTACTTGAAGAAGTAACAAATATATTTTCGCTTTATAACGTTTTTATATATGACTTTTGCAATTTAGGGATACCCAAAACGCATTCATAAATAATGTAACTGACTATTTTCTTTATTTCAGGGGACGTGTCGACGTGCCTTAACAAGAAAGCCAGAAACTATATATCCCCCAAAGCATCATGGTACGGTTTCGTCTGGGAAACCAATAACTATTACTTACACCTGTTTTACACAGTAATCCTGCATTTCATACCAGCTTATTTGATTGACGGAGTAACTTCTGTTTTTGGAAAAAAAACAGGGTATGTATTCACTTTATATCTCCTATTAAAATCTTAGAACTATGCCCAACCCTTTATTTTGTTTCAGATTAGTCAATTTATACAAGAGAATCTACAAAATGTCAATTGTGTTACGGTATTTCACAAACAACGATTGGAAATTCAAAGACGGCAACACAGTGCAATTAAGAAATAATATGTCAGAAACTGACAGGATCATTTTTAACTTTGACATAGCTGACATTAACGTGTCAGAGTGGATACTTCTATGGGTTTTAGGGTTAAGAAAATTTGTGGTAAAAGATGGATTGAAAGGCACTAAATATGCTGTAAAACAACAGAAGATATATTATTTTATTAATTGCTTAGCTGTGTTTATAATATGTTTTAGTATACTTTTATTTTTTAAAGTTCTTTATTTTTAACGTTTATTGTTAATTATTGTTTAGTTTTATTATGTGCAAGTTATATTTTATTAAATAACCCTTTTAGTTAAACAATACCCGTTATTCAATATATATTGCTAACCGTTATTACTTAAACTATATTAATTACGAAAAAGAACATAGGTAGTAACATTATTTTAAAAATACTGAAATAATAATATTATTTTATTAGACTTATGCATCCGACTAAATATTCTAAGCTTTTTTTAGATACCTGTTAATCATCATCACAATACCATTTACCTACACACGAAACAAAAACAGACACATGAATAGACAATGCTGTAAGAATATATTTCAATATTCTATGCCAAAATTGTCGATGTTGTGCTAATACTCTGTTTCTTAGGTCATATTTTGTAAAGTATTTCCTGATGCTGACTGTCCATAATATCTGGAACAAAAAATGAAGCAGGTAGGTATACATAGGTAGTACAACAAATTGCTCAAAAATATTTTAATAAATAAGCAAGCTGAAGTTGTCGCGCCAGCCACATCTCACAACAACCTTTACCTACAAATAAAATCTTTATTCTTTAAAAATTATTATTCATTAATATATATTTTATTTGCAGCAGACACAAGAAACAGAGAGCAAGGAAATGCTTAACAACTTGTAAAACAAACATATAAATTGTCAAATCAAATAAAATTATTTATTTGAAGACAACGGGTTATAAGTTGGTATGCTTGTACTAAAATGTTCCACGCGGTGATTTACCACCTAAACAACATTGGTGTGCAAAATTATATAATAATAACAAATAGAGAGATGAATCCCGGAAAATTTATTAAAATAATGAGTATAACAATAGCATTGGTCTATAGAAATAACAAAATAATTATAATAGTCGATCCAAAAGGACTCCTGAGGCGTGCGTGAGTCTGTCAAGGCGTGAGTGATGGAGACGTCTACATCACGTCTCGACTGTTTGTAGTCCGGTAGCTATCGTGAACGTGTCGAGTAGCTGTCGAGCAGGGATGTAAAAATGGTTCTTACCTGGAACGCAGCTCATATACGAACCATTGATATTCACGACCAGACGACGCAAAGGCGAGATTATTATTTTTATTTGCATTTTATTTAGTAAAACAAAACTAGTTGCTCATAAATTCATCGTTATTTTATTGTATTAGTATTCCTACACGTTATGTGCAGCGCAGACGGCAGACTATCCGTGACGCACTTTTTAGTCTGCGAAAATAGAACCTAAGCAATTTTATGCAGTAACGCATACGACGCACAAGAAGTCCGGCGCACAAAAAATCCGTGTTATTCTGGCAGACCGCGCCGCGCCGCGACGAACAAAAAGCGCGCGAAAAACGTTTGCTTCAACGCGCGCTAACGCAGACGGCGCGCCGCCGGCGCACACTTTTAGTATGCATACTGCACTCGTAGGTGGGGGACGTAACGTACGCGGTATAATACCATGGCGCTACAGATCGATGTATCGATGTTAATACAGGAATTACAAAACAGACCAGCAATTTATGAGCTATACAACGTATCTTCAAAACAAATACCGTCTCTTTAAAGTATAGGATGTACCCAAAATTCTGTAGTACTTCAAGTATATGAAAACATCGTAATCTCTGCATTTCCACAGCGTCTACGTCCACGTCCCTACAGTTCTGGCGACAGAATGATCGAAGTTGTGCGTTATGTGCGTTGAGTCTGGGTAAAATCCGCGACGGACTTTTTGCATGCCATGAAGGCATTTTGTGCGCTACAGACTCGATCGCACAAAAAGTGTGTCGTCAAAACAACAAAATAAATAAGCGATTTTAGCGCCATGTTTTGGTAATATTAGGTCCTTACATATGAAATTGGCGTTTTTCGTACTGGCCACTTTAATCACAAATTTCTCCTCTTTGGTAAGGAATTCCAAATTCAAATTTGTACAGCTATAGACTCATGTATTTGTGCTTCGATGATCGTCATTCATTTGTTTTTTTTCTTCTGTTTTTTTTCTGTTAGCGTCACTCATTTTACAAAATGGAAAACTTAAAATATCGCATTATTTACGAGTACGAGTTCCGCCGTGGCACTAGTGCTGCGGAAACAACTCGAAGGGTGAATGATGTGTATGGCGGTCGTGTTGCAAAAGAAAACACAGTTCGTTTTTGGTTCCAACGTTTTCGTTCTGGAAATTTTGACCTGCAGAACAAGCCCCGTGGACGGCCTGAGACTCAAGTTGATAATGAAGAGTTGAAGGCTATTGTGGAAGCGGATCCATCGCAAACCACGTCCGAGTTAGCTGCAGGCTGCGATGTTAGTGATAAAACTGTTTTAATTCACTTGAAGCAAATTGGGAAGATTAAAAAGCTTGAAAGATGGGTACCTCACGAATTGACTGAAGCAAACCGGCAAACGCGCGTCGACTGCTGCGTTACATTACTAAACCGGCACAATAATGAAGGTATTTTAAACCGAATCATTACCTGTGATGAAAAATGGGTTCTTTACGATAATCGGAAGCGCTCAGCGCAATGGTTGGATCCTGGCCAGCCAGCCAAATCCTGCCCCAAGCGAAAATTAACCCCAAAAAAGTTACTTGTAAGCGTTTGGTGGACTAGTGCCGGTATTGTTCATTACAGTTTTCTCAAATCTGGCCAGACTATTACGGCTGATGTCTATTGTCAGCAATTGCAAACCATGATGGAAAAGCTAGCGGCTAAACAACCTAGGCTGGTCAATCGCTCCACGCCACTGCTGCTTCACGACAACGCTAGACCACACACTGCGCAACAGACGGCTACTAAATTAGAAGAGCTTCAATTGGAAAGTCTAAGACATCCTCCGTACTCCCCGGACCTTGCTCCAACATATTACCATTTTTTTCGAAATTTGGATAACTTCTTGCAAGGGAAAAAATTCAACTCCGATGGGGCAGTCCAAATCGCCTTCAAAGATTTTTTTGATTCCCGTCCGACTGGTTTTTTTAGTAAAGGGATCAATGAACTACCTATAAGATGGCAAAAGTGCATAGAAAATAATGGTTCATACTTTGATTAATTAAATATATTATATTAAAAAATATTCGACTTTTTGTTCCTCCCATACAAAACGCCAATTTCATATGTAAGGACCTAATATGAAGAACTTCACGGTCTATGGTAGTTGTAGTTGTATTACTAAGAGATGGCGTAAGAGTCGTGATTCTGCGAAAATATAATTTACCTACGCCTTATTTTAGGTGCTTACGTATTATTTAGAGGTTTAACACTGCGACAAAACTGAGGTACCTACCTACAAATCACTAAACATTGGTTACTGATTGGTAGTGTGGATATTTCTTTAGGTACCAATGTAGTAGGGTAAGAAATCTTAAAAAATAAGTTTCTGATACTGTTTTCTCTAAAAGAAAAGTTTAAGCAATAACACAGTCTACTGTAATCTAGGTAAGCTTGGATCATGTTTGGAGGATACACGATGTAGGATTGTAACATCTACGAATTATTTCTTTTATAATCAACAAACTCCAAAATAAGGCAATTATTAGAAAACTAGTTGCGTCATAATATTGCAAAAATAATATAATGTTAAAAGGAAAAATTATTACTAACTATCACAAATGCTCAGGGTCAGATTTGTCAGCGCAGAATTGCTCTTCAGAGTAGTAGCAGTTCTTTATCAAGATAGATAGATAGATTATCACGTAGATTATTATTATTTTAGATTATTTATTATTTTTAGATTATTATTTTCTTTTATTATTATTATTTCTTTATTATTATATTATTATTTATTATTTTATTACATTATTGCGTAGACTCATAAAATGTTCCCTGCATGATTCCGTTTGGGAAATGCATAACATCGCCCTGATGGCTCTCTTTTGCATAACAAAAGCTGAATTTACGTTATAGATATATTTAATTTATTTAAGATATAAACATCTTAAGTATTATGCCAAGTTATGTAATATTAACATGCTTTCTTTAAAACTATGTTATGATAAGATAATTAGTATTAAATTAACCTTTCAGCACTCAGCCCTAACTATAAACAAACACACAAAATACTCACTAACACATACATCAACTAGTAAAATACACACACATGACAGTACCGACATTAAAACAAGCTTATCCCAATTATTATGTACAAACAATGAATCAATCTCCACAAGTCAACCAGTTATGCTCCGCTCTGCAATATCATGTTATGCTATTACATTTAGAAAACCCTTTTCCAAGCACTGTTTGCTAAAGCGCAGTGCCACCCGTATTATTTACATCAATGATTAGGATAATAGAAACACTTCACGAAAGCATAGATGATGTTGCAGTTTCGGAAGCTCTTACTTGTAAACCGGAAAATTGTTTGTCATTAGTAGGGAACCCAAGAAAAAACCTCCTTGTAATAACTGAAAATATAAGAAGTATTTCTAAGAATTTAGATCAATTTAGCATACTTATAAAACGAATGAACATTCATCCAGACATTATTGTTTTGACCGAATGTTGGCTCTCTAAATGCTTCAATATACCCGATATCGATGGCTACGAGTCTAGCTCTACAAAATCGAATAGTGGACAAAACGATGGAGTGGTAGTATACACGAAAACTAGCCTGCAATCAATCTCTTACGAACCTCTTTTTATTAATGCGAACTGCATCATTTCTATAATCAACAGGAACATAGCAATAGTCTCAATATATCGTTCTCCCTCTCATAGACAATTAGAAGACTTTATCAGTTCACTGGATAGGGTTCTATGTAGTCTTGCTAATTATAAAAACATTGTCGTGATCGGCGACATGAATATTAACATTCGAAATGAGGAAACAAGCACATCAGACTATATGAATGTCCTTGCCTATCACGGACTCTTACCCTCACATACCTTACCTACGAGAAATAACAATTGTTTGGACCACATATATATAAAAACAAAACTAGATGCAAAAACTCTCATCATCGAAACCAGTATAACGGACCACCAACCAGTACTTCTCGCACTCAAAACAAAAGTTGTAAGCAATTCAAAACCGAAATTAATAACCAAAGTTGATTACGAAGCAATTAAGACTGAAATAACCTCTACTAGTTTTTCAAAGGTATTGAGTCAAACTGACTGCAATCAAGCGACTGACCTGTTTCTCGGCACTATGATGAATATAATAAAAAACCATTCACATCAAGTTCACCTGTCATGACGCAAAACTCCGTTAAAACCATGGATAACCCCGGGCCTGATACGATGTATAAGACATCGGGACAATCTTCATAGTCAGTCACGTAATTCACCTCAAAACGAAACTATAAAATCTATCTACAAGCGATATCGCAACTTTTGTAATAATCTATTGAGAAATCTCAAAACACAACACGAAAAATTACAACTAGAGCAAGCAGGTACAGATATAAAAAAGACATGGCAGGCCATTAATAATATTTCAAACTTTAAGGCTAAAAAATCTCTTCCTCAAGACCTTCTCAAGGGGAGGGATCCAGCGGTATCTGTATCAAATGCTAACTATTTTTTTGCCAATGTAGGAAAAAACTTAGCAGAGAAAATCAACACAACTCATTTCAGCAGTTCTTTAGAAGCGGAACCCTTTGATAAAATTCCGCAAAATTCATTTGTTCTCTTTGACATTGACCCACCTGAAGTTTATAGTTTGATAATGTCCCTTAAAAGCAACTGCTCTATAGGATGGGATAACATCTCTACTCGGATTATAAAAGACAACGTAAATCAGTTGGTAGAGCCCATAGCACATATTTGTAAATTAAGTTTTTCTACTTCAGTCTTTCCAAGGGCATTTAAAAAATCAATAATATTACCCGTTTTTAAAGCTGGGGACAAAACCGAAATTACTAATTATAGACCCATATCGATTTTGCCTGTACTCTCAAAGGTTTTAGAGAGAGCACTCAATTCGCGTCTTGTTAAATACTTAGAAAGTAAAAATTTACTTTCTAACAATCAATTCGGATTTCGAAAAGGACGCTCTACTGCAGACGCCGTATCGGAGCTAAACAACTATATCGTTAAATGTCTTGACAAAGGCATTAAATGCATCGCAATTTTTCTTGATTTAGCGAAAGCGTTCGATACGGTGTCTATTACCTTGCTTCTATCTAAACTAGAAAGGCTGGGAATACGTGGTTCTCAACTAGATCTCTTTTGCAGCTATCTGAGTGAGAGAACACAACAAGTGAAAATCGCAGATTACAAAAGCTCCGAAGTTCTAGTGACGTATGGAATTCCTCAAGGCTCTATAATTGGACCGACTCTCTTCTTGGCTTACATGAACGTTATCTGCGGACAAAGGTTGATAAACGGCAAGTTATTGGCTTTTGCTGATGATACAGTTTTGTTATTCCAGGGAAAGAGTTGGGAAGAGACGTTTCGTTATGCGCAAATCGGCTTTGATCAAATATCTGGAAAACTCTACCAAAACATTCTCACTCTTAATGCTACCAAAACGAAATATTTAACATTTTCGTTGCGGGAACAAGGTCTCCCTGACAGTCAAAGATATGCGTTAAAAGCTCACACTCTCCAATGCTTAAATATCAATCAACATAATTGCGACTGTCTCAAGTTAGAATCATGCAGGACTGTTAAGTATTTAGGTGTTACAATTGACGTTAATATGACGTATACACCTCATATCCGTCTTCTAACCAGTAGAGTAAGGAAATTAATTGCTATTTTTAAAAATATTAGGTATGTTGCTAGTACAACTCAACTCAAGATCACATATGCGGCTCTTTGTGAATCTCTACTAAGGTATTGTGTTGCATCATGGGGCGGGGCAGCTGCTACCCACATGCTCCAATTAGAGAGAGCACAAAGAGCAGTGCTCAAAGTTGCGCACTCTCTACCTTTCAGGTATCCCACAACTCAATTGTATAGTGATTGTAAAGTTCTCTCAGTGCGAAAGCTTTTCATACAAAATATCATTATGAATCAACATAAAGTAGCACCTGACTATCAGTCGATGTACAAAGGAAGAACAAAGAAAATTTATCAATCAGTCCAATGTAAAACTGCGTTTGCTCATAGACATTCATACTTCCTTGCCCCTTATTTATATAACAAAATTAATGAGCAATTATTCATAAATAAATCAACTATATTACAATGCAAAATAATGGTAAATGATTACTTATGTCAAAAAAACTACGGTGAAACGGAAGCTCTTCTAAAAGTACTGTCATAACAACGCACACAATTAGATACTTTATTTTAGCAAAACAACACACATTTACACTACTCCACAGCTACACTCTACACACGCTACTACACCACTCTACTTTACTACGCTACTATACTACTCTACATTTGTGCCGTCTTTCTGTTGCCCAGACTCCCATGAGACTGGTGACCTCAGGAGACTAAACCAGACACCTAAATTATAATACATTATTTACATACAAACACAACAGGGTTTCTTTTCAGCTGATTTTAAGGTATTAATAATATATATTTTATTTTTCTTGTTCTAATTCAGGTAGTTTTTGTGTTAAAAATATATGTACGATAAAACTAATAACTAGAAACTATTCGAAGCTGGGATCCCTCGCATCTTCATACAAGATTCTCTTAGTTAGAGCGAGGATTCAAACTTACGTTTATGACAGAGTTCAGTGGTTTGTATAACTATTTAGATATAATATGACGTTAGAATGTAAGTTTACTGTGTCTTTTTACAAAAAATAAATACTTTTTATTATTTTTATTATTATTATTATTATTTTTTTTATAGATAAAGCTGTTGTCCCAAAATAATATGCTTTATTGAAGTTTGGACTCAACTAGAGCAAAATAAACCATTTTTAACTGCTTCAGCGTCAACTCATCTCTCAGACTTCTTATAGCATAACACGCAGAGCTTAAATAATTTTCATTACATTTTAATTCAGATTTCCTATTTAGAAGCATGTCAATACTAATACCTAAGAATTTAACTATGTCAATTGATTTAATAATTGCGTCATTAGAATTAACAAGAAGCTTTTGATAATTTCTGGTAGTGGTCTTAAATAGCAATAAATTCGTCTATTTCATATTCAAAATTAAATTATTCATTTTGAACAATCTGTTGAAGCCAACTAGAGCTTTGTTTAGCTTTACTGTAAGCTCTGAGATTGAACCAGCTGAAACAATTGCATTAGTATCGTTAGTAAAAACATCCAAATTGAGATCTGCTAATTGATATTTCATGAAATGTATGAGATCATTTGTAAATATTATGAATAAGATTGGTCCTAATATGGACCCTTGCGGTTTAGTAATTTTACATAGCTATATAGCTATCATAAAAATGTAGCTAAAGCTACGTATGAAGACTGGTTCTCTCTGAATGTTTGATTAATAAGTACATAACATTTTTGATAGGTTGTGAAGTAAGACCATGTAAATAAATAATTTGTCTTGCAACTGTTAATCAGAAGTATTAAATTTAAACCATAAATTATAAGATGATAACTAAATTTAGGTGGCGTACTGTCCCCTCTTCTCTTTGCTATCTTTATTAACTCTATCTCACAAAATCTCTCCTTGTCCTATCATCTTTATGCTGACGATCTGCAGATATATACCCAAGCCCCATGTAGTGATATTTCTAGCGCAATAGACAGAACTAACACAAATCTACGAAATATCGCGGAGTGGAGCAAGCGCCATGGACTTAAAATTAACCCATCTAAAACTCAAACCATCATAATTGGCAGCTCTAGAATGTTGGCTAAACTAAACTGGTCTGCAGTTCCGCAGGTTGTTTTTGATGGAATAGCGATCACTTTCAGCGAGACCATCAAAAACCTAGGGATTATGTTTGACCGCACTTTTTCTTGGGGAGCTCAGATGGAGGTAACCAGTCGAAAGCTGTTTGCGTCTCCTGGCTTCCTAAGAAGGCTGCGAAACTTTCTCCCCACCGCTACGAAAACTGCACTTGCTCATTCTCTTCTTCTTCCTGTCCTAGATTATGCAGATGCGTGTTATTTGGATCTGACAGAGGATCAACTAAATAAGCTGGATCGTCTCCAAAACGTCTGCGTTAGATTTATTTTTGGTCTCCGCAAGTACGATCACGTGTCTGTCTACCGTACTCGGCTCAAATGGCTTCCCATTCGCCAGCGCCGAAACTTGCACATTCTGTCCCTTCTTTTCTCTATACTGTTTAATCCCTTTTCCCCTTCGTATCTCAAAGAAAGATTCCAGTTTCTTCACTCTTCTCACTGTCTCTCTCTAAGATCTTCAGAAACGTTGTTTTTGGTGGCTCCAGTTCAGAAAACTTCCTTTTATAGCGATTCTTTTACTGCCCAAGCCGTCAAACTATGGAACGATCTATGTACCTATTGACATAAAAAAAGCCTCATCTCATCAAACTTTTATACGAAAAGTTTACGCATATTATTTAAGTAAGTAATTAGTATGTCTCTTAGAGTCACTATTGTATTTGTTGTTATGTATTAGTTTATATTTCTATTTGGTAGGTATATGTGTATTAGGATTATTTTAGTTTGTATTAGTTTTATATATGTAATAAGCTCCGCCAACCTTTGTAGTCTCTTTAAGCTTTGGTTGCCTGGAAGAAATCGCTTTAAGCGATAAGGCCGCCAATTCTATTATCTTCTCTACCATACTGTTTTATATTTAAGTTTCTGTGAATAAAGAATTATCTATCTATGTATCTATTTATAAAAGCTCGGGTAATCATAAAAAAGTTATCTGTTGAAAATGAAACAATTACGCGTGAACACATAAAGAGAGTGCACCAGAGATCGTACCACGCAAACTTTTCTGTGAATGTTAGACTTTAACTATCGAATGACATAATGTAGGTAAACTTGTTACAGAATTTTTTTTTTTTTTTTTGTATCGTTTGAGCGCACGTTCGTCAAAATAGCTGGTCGCAGCTGGTCTCATTTTAAAATTAAATAAGGTTTAGATTTCTGCCCTGACATGTTTTTTATTTAAACGGTTTCTTTATTTTGTCCATATATATATATTTTTTATTTTGTATATCAAAAACCATGTTAAAAACACGCTCACAAGCTGCGTTCGACACGGCAAAGCTTCGATATAGATAAAAGAATGAAATTAATTTCTTCAGCAACTCCGTTTCAACTGATAAGAAAAAAATTTACCACCTCAATCTTCCTCATATCTACTCTTTCATTTGTTGCAACAATACTGTCTTGCACCTCCCTTATAATGCAGAAGTCTTCATAAAGTTTGTCTTCATCTACATAAAGTGGTCGTTCAATCAATCATGAAAATGTTTTATCAATAAATAAACTCAAACAAATTGTCAAACATATCCTTTGTAAAAAGGCTTACTACAAAATATCAGATTATCTAGAGGATAACAAAGCTTGGGACAAGTTTTGCTCCTACTCGAAAACTAACAACCTAACAAGGTAAAGGTTTCTTGTTCGCTTTTTTACTTTACCTTAAAAATATTGAAGTGAACAAAAATCAAAGTGATCACTTTATTTTCTAGTTTTACATTGTAATTTAAATTTTGTGACGTGTCCAAGAGTCCTCTAAGGTCTAAACGAAATAAAGCACTTTGAATTTGAATTTTGAATTTGAAATGGCCACATCTTTCAAAGCATCCAAGTCATCCAATCCCAAGTAATTGGCTTTTTCATTAAACTAATTTAAAATATTTTTTTGTGTTCAGAATTTTCATAATCATAACATTTACTCAGGTAATCTAAATATCTCTCGAAGAAAATATCTGCTTCTTTCTCAAATGTAGTTTTATCTATTTCATTTAGTTTGTGAATACCCATAAAACTTGTAATTTCTTCGATTTCTTATTTTTTGGTGGATTTCAAGCATGCAATTCGGTGCATGTAATAAAATCGCTTTCGAGGGTTTTAATGTTATTATTGAAAATTTGCATAACATTGTGTAAAAATTAGCAACAGCACAGACGCTGAGAGTTTCGTCTCTAAATGTTTGCCAAATAATTGAGCTACATCCTTCTTCTCTTTCTTCAATAAAATACGCTCGCAAAACTGGCCAATTAGAAACCCAAAATGCTCTATCGCTGGTTATATTAAAAGCCACGGTTGGAACATGGCGCAAAATCTATTGGTAAACAATATTTATATTCGTGGAATTTATTTTTGCAACGTTTCAGTGCGTTTTGCGTGTGCTGAAAATTCACTATGAATTTTATTCCTTTTAATGCAAATTTTGTGAAGTTAGGTATGCAATATGTGGCATTTGCAGTTTGCTTTTAAACTATTTTCGTTGTCAATCTTAAGTTTTTAAAACACGGAATTATTTATGCCATATTTGACGGAGGAATCAATTCAGGTTTGCTGCTAAATCACCGCAAACGAAGTTACATTTTTTATATCCAAAATATTTTCGACGTGAACTCGACAAACCTGTTCTATAATATCACAACTCTTTTCGTGGGAATCTCTGTAAAAATCAAGTAGTCCGTGTTTAATGCCACTTTCCGTATGAAAATAATGCACAATTTATATAAAACATTGAAACGTTGCCTGTACACGACGCATCTGTTGCGACTGAAAAAAACTCCGCCAAATTAGTTTCATTTTAAAATATTTCTTGAGGTGCAGCACACTTTCGCAAATACTTGCACATTTTCTTTTTCCACAAGAAATATTTTTTGACAAAGAAGAATCTGGAAATAGAGTGCTATTAGTACAATTTCTTTCTGCAGTCCTGACTATTAAAACTGTGAT
The DNA here is from genome assembly GCA_963662085.1 of Eupithecia inturbata. Taxonomy (NCBI): domain Eukaryota; kingdom Metazoa; phylum Arthropoda; class Insecta; order Lepidoptera; family Geometridae; genus Eupithecia; species Eupithecia inturbata. The sequence goes on along the minus strand of OY759206.1, from coordinate 1,926,981 downwards.
AGTGTTTAATTCCATGATAGACTGACGTAAGTTCAGTCAATGATATAAAGTTAATTTTTTTTTGTGTTTTATTGTTGAGCTCACCCTCAAAGAAAACAGGGAGATTTTCTGAATTTTTATGAATAAATCAGTAGACTGTTAAAAAACACAGATAGATCGACTTTTAAATCAGAAGATCTGGCCACTTTGAGTGAGTGACGAGTGAGTTCTTCCTTCTCATTCTTCGATAAATGCGAACGAGCGCCCGCAACCTCTCGTTGCATACCGAGCAACTTATCGAAGAAAAGCCCTCGATAAATATCGAATTGCAGATTTAGATAATAAGGCAGTTTATCGACTCGATAAATTTGGCAAGAAATGTCAAAATATCGAGTGTTTGTCTCGTAGCAAACAAGCGTGTTCTCAAAATCTGCAATTCGATATTAATCGAGGTCGATTACTTATTGCCCCGTCCAAAAAAACACCAGTATAATAAATAATACTTACGTACCTGTAATACTGCTGACGCACGTCTACAATGTGAACTGATTTAAATAAATTAAGAAGGAACTAACGTTTATTACGTAGTAATTAGGTAGGTAACATTGATATAAGTAAAAAAGGGGAGATGAGGTACTAGCTTCTTGAAAGTGGAAGGCTCAAATTAGGTGCAATTAGGCCCACCCACCTTAGTCATAGTCGCACTGCGGCACGGCGGCGCGGCGCGTTCGTGTTACGCGTGCTTGCTACGACGCACTTTAGTGTAATTAATTGAATTTAAAAGACTACATCAATGCCCTCGTGTTTGTTTATTATAATTATTACGCTAAATTGGAAACGAAACAAATAAAATCCAGTTGTTGGAGTATGCGCTGTGAGGACGTACCATATCAAAGTTTACTTAGATCTATGGCAGGTAATAGTATGTATCGATTACTACACCTCGGTATTACTGGTTTACCTAGTGTATCTACTTATTGGGCAGTTTTTTTTTATATTCAACAGTTGTTTCTTGGACACCGAATACGGCACACGGATAAAATTGTGTGTATACACATATTCTGAAAAATACCTGCATCTAACAATTGACAGAAGTAACGCCTAAATAAGGTAGGTGATGGTATTTACTTTAGTAGGTACCTATTTATTAAATTTAGTATTTATTAGGGTTTCAAAGATCGGAGATCGGGTTCGAAACCCTTATGGTCTGGCTTTTTAGGGTTCCGTACTAAGGCTCCGCTGTCCGTCCGTCCGTCCGTCCGTCTGGCACAAGGCTCTCTCTATCTCATGAACCGTAAGAGGTAGACAGTTGAAATTTTCAGAGAATGTGTATTTCTATTGCCGCTAAAACAAAAAATAGCAAACACAAAATAAATATCAAAATAAAAGGGGGCTCCGATACAACAAACGTGATTTTTTTGGCTATTTTTGCTCTAAGGCTGTATCTCTTGAACGTAGAAACATGAAACTTTCTATAATTAAGTAACACTTCAACTGCAGGTAATAATAACATATAACTAAAAATAAAATATAGTAGAAGATTTAAAGGGGTCTCCGAACAAGTGAAAATTTGATGTTCTTTGAAAAAGTTGCTTGATTTTTACTGTACGGAACCCTTCGTGTGCGAGTCGGAGTCCTCGACCTCCTCGGTCGAAGGATCGCTCTGCAAACTTCGGAGATAGAGGGGGAAACTGATACTACCTTTAATTTGATACCCCACTTGAACTTGTAGGTCTCTTTAAATTTCGACATCACAATTTGTACTGAAAATTTTAATTTTAATTATTTTTTTTTCTTTTAACCTGTACAGGCGCACGAAATGTATTATAATTTTGAATCTAAAATTATTTGCAGCTGTAGTTGCTGAGATATTAAAGACTGAAAAAAGGACAGAAAAGGCGATGCTTTATGGGTTTCGAAACCGATCTCCGATCTTCGAAACTGTAAAAACTGGATACTAAAGAAACCAAGATCCGTCAAGCGCGAGTGACTCGCGCGCCGATGGTTTCGATCTTTTGTGAAGCCAATCTGTACCATAGGTATTGGTTAGAGACTTTGCTATTTAATACATATTATATATACCTAAAAATGTAAGATTTTTGAAATTCCTGTAGGTTATATAATATTCGAAATATGTATAATGTAGCATTTCAGATGGTTCGGTTTACAAACTTCGGAGTATAGAGGGTAAAATTTTTGGACTTTTTTCAGTACGTCATTACAATAATTTCAAAAACTGGTTTGAGATGTACAAACCAATTTCAATCTTTCATTTGATATTCCATTTGATATGATTAGGTAGCCTCCCTATTCTCTATTGAATATTATTCTCCACCTTTTAGTTTTTTTTTTTCAAAAAATGTTTTAGTCAAATGGGGTGAAATGGGGTATCAAATGAAAGATCAGGTGTTCGTACATTCCAAAACAGGTTATACTTATATAAAAATATTATACTTTTTGAAACGTGGAAAAACTACCCTTTCTCTCCCCCCCCCCCCTGTCTCCGAAGTATGCAGAGCGGTTCAACTAAAATGTATGTAGCGTTTGTAGATATATATCTATATTTTACAGAAAAAAATATAGAGAAGTCTGTAAGTGGAACACTTTTTGAAAAAAGGGAAAGGGAATAAATAAACATTTTAGAAGGGGGGCTATCTCAACGAGTGGGGTATCAAATATATGGTATCAGTTTGTACATCTCAAAACAGTTTTTTTCCTGGTTACATACTTTTCGAAATATGTATATATATTGAAAAATCTCGAAAATTTTACTATTACCCGCTATACTCCGAAGTTTGCAAACCGATACCTCTGAAATGTAAACACCAAGGTTAAATTTTTTTTACCACCTTTAATTTTTTTCACACACACACACACAGTACAGTACTACTTGCCTACAGTGGGCCAAGCACGGGGATTGTTCTCTAGGGTAGAATAAACAATAATTACATCGCATCGTCATACATTGCGTACATTATTGAAGTTGAAGGAATGAATTTCAAATAATTTACGCATTCGATGACAAAGTGATATTTCTCTGTTGTCTACCCTAGAGAACAATCCTCGTGCTTGCCCTACAGTACCTATAGTACATATTGGCATACTTGACAACCATTCGAAACCTTCGGCGCGAGTTACACTCGCACTTGACGGATCTTGTTTTAAATTGTTTAAAATAGGTCACGTACGACCTAACACTTGCAGTGCTCATGACGTACATGCCCAGATTTACCTTTTTTGCATCGGTGGAGCCGCGGGCGACTTACCAGTGAGTGACGCGAAATTCTTGCCTGTAGAGGTCTTCTTCCTTAATTTAATTGCTTTTCTAAACCTACAGACATACGTTACATCCACAATGGATCCCGCGATGCAAATCGAGGTGGCAGCCATGTCGAACGACCGCGCGCTGGACGAGGTGGCAGCGCGCGGCGACTCCGACGTCCAGCGGTTCTACCGCCACTGCACGCTGCTGCTCACCGGAGGAACCGGCTTCATGGGGAAACAGCTGCTCGAGAAAATGTTCAGGTAAGTTTTCTACCTGGCAAAACCATAGACATCCGTGACCTAAGCCATCGTGGCGTAGACGTGTCATCCGTCTGTGGTATCGCTGGTTTGGCGAGGTGAAAACCTCCGCAAACTTGACGTTACTCGCGAAGTGCTCGATCACAGATTTATAAGTATAGTACTAAAGTATGCTCGATGCTCGCGAAAGACAGCTCAAAACCAAAATATCTGGAGATGTCTTGTTTCGGAGGCCAAGATACACTTAGGCTGACCCACTGAAATTAACTAGGAAAGTACCTAGAACCTTGCGTCTTGCATACCATCATCATTTTCTCAGCCCATTAAAACCCTGCTGGGTACGTGGGTTCTCTTCTACATGCCAGCTTTGATCCTGTCTGTGCGACTTGTGCGAGTCCTCTGCCCAATCTTCCGGCTACTCTGACGGTAATTTATCGTCCTACCATCTGGCAGGTGGTCTGCTTGCAGGACGCTACAATGCTAGCGGGAGTGAGTGCGAGCACGGACTTCGTTAAGATATCGGGAAGGACCGATTTTGACTCTGGTGTCGATATAATTCGATAAAACAGACCGTTCTTACCATATTATATCTGCACCAGAGACTAAATCGGTACTTCCTGTAATTATCGATTTAGTCTCAGAGTACATGCTCGCGCTCCGGATGTATAGACAGTAGGTACCTACCCAAAGGGTGGATAGTACAAGCTAGGGTACCTACCACAACGTGACCTGGGTGCGCTTTCCCCTTTTGTTAGTGCAATGATGACGTGATAAATGTTTTTACAGAGTTTGTGACGTCTCAAAAATCTACTTGCTTATACGACCTAAGAAAGGCAAAGCGATACAGGACAGAGTGACTGAGATGCTTCAAGATTCGGTAAGCAGCACCTTCTTTAGTTTTTAAGCTTGTTGTGGGAAGATTATTGTATGGAGGGTGTCCCTAACACTTGTTTTTTTTTTCATAATCGCCGCGCACAATTTGGATAAAAGACACTAAAACAAATAAAAAAATTCTCCAAAATATTGTCCTAAAACGTCAGGTTTCTGAGATATTCGCAGATGAAAATAACTATATTTTTTCTTCTTATGTAAATATCTCAGAAACCTGACGCTGACCTGATAAGTATATATAGCTATTATTAATAAAAAAAAAACAAAATGGCGACTGATGTTAGGGCCAAAATCTTCAAACCCCATTCATTTATTTTTCAGTGCTTCGACAAAGTAAGAAAACTAAAACCAGATTTTCCTGATAAAATATTCCCAATTGAAGGAGATGTAGCTGAGCTGAGGCTCGGCCTCGGTGAACAGGACTGGGAAATAATTGTCAATGAGGTTGGTACGAAGAATTTCTAAATTTTAAGTTCAGAGGAAATCGGGTCGGGCTAGTAAATGTTTAAAAAATTATTTTAAGTTTTTTACAAAAACTAAAAACCTATTTCAAATTTCTGAATACTAATTTAAACCGTTTTCAAGTTTTACGGAATAAATTAAATAAAAAAGCCTCACTAATATTATAAAAGCGAAAGTAATTTTGTCAGTCTGTTACCTCCGTTGATCATTTGGCAGGGAGGTATGCGGTATCGTGGGGACGGGCTAGGCTACTTGAAAAGAGCGTATAAAGCCGGGATACTATTTACCTCCCTGCCAAATTTCATTGAGATCCGTTCAGCCGTTTAAGCGTGTGCGAAGCCGTGGGCAGCAGCTAGTATAACATAATATAGATACCACCTGTGTAATTTACCATGTCTAATAATGAATTTCTGTCATCCCAACAGGTGGACGTAATATACCACATGGCTGCTACTACCAGGTTCGACGAGAGTCTTCGAGTGGCCACCCTCATCAACGTGAGAGGAACTAGAGAGGTACTTCTGCTAGGCAGGGCCTGTAGGAGACTCAAGTAAGCGAAAAGTATCGCGTTTAAATGATATACCTTTAATTAAATAGCGTAAATGGATCTAACTGTTAACTGGCTGACTTGCAGATCGTTCGTCCACGTGTCAACGGCGTATACGCAAGCTGTGGATAGTTTAGTTGGGAAGGAGGTGCTTGAAAAGTTCCGCAGGAGTCCGATTTTACCGAAGAAGTTAATAGACATGGTGGAGAGAGCGGAGGAAGAAAAGCTCGATAGATACACAGCTAGGTTAGTTTTTCATAGAGATCCGATTATTTCATTTATTTATTTATTGATCACCAACATAGTGTACATTAAACAACCTTTGAGTTACTTTTTTTAAAATTATGTAAAGTTATCATTATAATTATAGGTGAAGACAGCATGCAAAAAATAATCATGGGCGAGTAATATGGGTAAAACTTGAATACAATAAATTTTTGGATTTCATTCGGTAATATAAAAATTGCTAGTACGTAACATTTACCATAGAATCTATATATATATAAAAGAAAGTCGTGTTAGTTACACTATTTTTAACTCAAGAACGGCTGAACGGATCTCGGTGAAATTTGGCAGCGAGGTAGATGGTATCCCGGGGCCGGACATAATCTACCTTTTATTCCGGAAAAAAGCGTGCGAAGCCACGGGCTGCAGCTAGTACATACATAAAACAATCTACTTGCCATCCAAGATCAATTAGAAAAAAAGGTTTTTTATCAATTTCACCTTGGCACCTTTCACTGGCAAGCGACCGAGTTTCGGTCGATCCTGTACCAAGTTTTGGTCCTCTGCCAGTCGAAGGTTTTTCTTGTAAACTTTTTTGTTTTTTGAGTTGGTATGGATTAGGTTGTCTTTAATCTATGGTATCGGTAACCAATCGATTGCACCGACCGTTTGGTTGGGTTTTCGATTAAAAACAGAGCCGACCGAATCTCGGTCGATTGCCAGCTCCGCCAAAAGCATGTTTCGACCGAATCTCGGTCGCTTGCCAGTTGAGAAGGAAGCTTTCAAGCGAGTTGGCTGCGATGGTTTTAAAGCCTTTACCAGGACGCCTTCGCTGTAGTTAGGATCAAAGGCTCAGTTTATATCTAATACTTATTTTTATATATTTATTTTAACACTTTGTTGCACGAAGGTACAAATGGCTTAATGCCGAGGCTTTTTCTACCTGTCGACCAAAAATATATGTTTTACAGGGGGTTTTCGTGCTAATATTAATTTAAAAAATATAGTTATCTATATTATATATATATTATTATATACCTAAATATTTTACTAAAATATTTTCAGGATGCTCACAGAATACCCTAACACCTATACATTCTGCAAAGCCGTGGCCGAGGACCTGGTGAAGAGTATGAGCGATGGAATGCCCATCTGCATTGTTAGGCCTGGAATAGGTATGATTCAATAAAATAAAACGCCAAGTGCGAGTCGACAAATTTCCAAATTAAAGGGGGCTTCCATACAAAAAACGTGAATTTTTGAGCTATTTTTGCTCTTCGTTTGTCAAGGCTGTATCTCTTGAATCATAATGTAGACACAACAACCCCAAATGCAATATGTAATAAAGTTGAATATTTAATGGGCCAAACACGTGAAAATTTGATGTTCTTTGTAAAAACTGCCTGATTTTTACGGTACGGAACACTTCGTGTGCGAGTCGACTCGCACTTGGCGGTTTATTCAGATCTTATGTATCTAATTATGAACAGATTTTTTATTTACTTAAATAAATATAATGACTAGAAGGGTGTAATATTTTATGTATGTACAAAAAAATATTTTTTCAGTGGTAGCGTCATACAGGGAGCCAACTCCAGGATGGCTGGACGCAAGTTGTGTATACGGAGCCAGTGGTGTAAGTACCTCAACATCATTATCACAACACAACCAACCTGCTGTGCGATGTAACCTAAACTAATACAGTCAACTTTTTCTGGGCCTTCTGCTCCACAACAATGCTAATAAAGCCATTGTAGACTTAGTGCTTATCAATAGAACAGAATGTAAAAGAAGGCTACTTACCTTCATGGCTCCTTCAACTTAATTATGAGGAAACAGAATAACGGCTGCAAATTATAAAATGAGTTATTTCAGCACGGTGATTAATTAATCCTCTTTCCAAAATACTTGCATATAATATTGTACCCAATCAGATCACCCTTCCGAAACTTTCCCATCCATACAGAGAATATTTTTTTCTAATATATAATATAAACCATAAACCATAGCTTTGCCTGCCTTTTATGTATTTACAGCGGGGCAATGCAGCCAGCGTCTTGGGGACGCTTCCGGCTGGATCAGTTGAGCTACCTGAAGATTGTTTGCAACAGTCTGCAGTTAGCTTAATTGTTTCAATTTTATTGTAAATACTAGTTCTAATTTGTTTTTATTATTTGATTGTAATATCTTTGTCAATAAAAGTCATTGCCATTAAAAAAAACTTTATTTTATTCTATTGACTTATGTTAGATACTTAGGTAGGTAATTAAAATGTTGATAAAGTTAATATCAATATAATTAATTTAAAAAAATTATGTCTCTTTTTCTAGGTACTTCTTGGAGCCGGCCTGGGACTCGTTCACGTGATGTTTATGAGGCATGACACTAAACTAGCCCTTGTGCCCTGTGACTACGTAAATAATGCAATAATAGTCGCTGGGAAGGATGCGAGTCTCAGCTCTGGGGGAGAGCGAACGAAAATATACGCCGTCACTAGTGTAGCAAGGAACCCGACGATATGCAGTAACTATCTTACTTATTTATTTATTTATTTAATAAAAAGGTTTACCACGTACATACATATCAATCATTTAGTTTGTGTTACAAACTTAAAATTAGGTCCTGTTCTGATAAGCATGTATGCACGGAGCAAATACTTAACATGTCGCGCAACGTTGGTGCGATCATCTTGCTGAGTATACTCAGCTCGAATTCATAATAATATACATTGGTATACCAATGTATATTAAAAATAATGAAAGTAACTGTCGTGTCTGTTATCTTATCTTTTCATGCCTAAAATGCTGAACGGATCGTAATGACATTTGGCAGGGAAGTAATTATGGTACCTATCCCGGGTACGGACATAGGCTACTTGAAAATCGCGTGCGAAGCCAAGCAAGAGCTTATGTTATATAAATTATGTTATTTAACCATAACATCAAATCATCCATACTGATTTTGTTATACAGTGTGGCTTTTTGAGATGTGAGTGAATACTCATACACGTGATTTGGAATGGGTTGATGTCGAAGCGTGGACATCAGTCCACCCATTGACATCCCTCTGATGACTTAGACGGTTTCTTTCAAGCTTCAAGTTGATATTCAGAGAGCCTGGGAGGATTCGGTGATCAGATCCGCTATTGAACCTGTTGATCACAGATACATTTCTGAATATCTTATCATTCATGATCGTATCATATCATTCATATAATTGCTATACTTGCTATCCGTCATGATGAAATCGATCTCATTTTTAGTCACAGTGTCGGTGCTTTGTTATGTCCGGTCCTTTGAGGCTGTTTCATATGAAGGATTTCATTCACAAGGAAGTTGGGCAAGCATTTTTGTCCTCTTTCTCAAGGAAGTTGGGCAAGCATTTTTGTCCCCTGTGATTCCATAACCGTGCGGGCATATTCGGGATTCGTTGTCAGTCTGGGTTCCCACCTTGCCGTTAAAGTCTCCCATAACAACGTTGAAGTGGGCCATAGTGGTGTTGTGCAAGGCTTTGGATATGTCTTCGTACATATCCTCCACTTCGTCATCCGAGTGTGCCAAAGTCGGTGCGTATATCTGAATTACCTTCATGCTATACCCTTGAATAACCGAAGGTTCATGTACGCTAACCTAGTCGACATACTGGAGATTTATTCAACGTTATAGAGGGCCTTATTGACGAGGAAAACTAGGGATGTTTTATCACCATCGCGAAAGTAGAGAAGATGACCCGAGTCTATGGTTATGGTGTCCTCCCCTTCTCTACGGACTTCACATAACCCCAGGGGGCAAATTCTCGCCAATTTATCACTCGATAAATATCAAAAAAACTGTCAAATTTGACAGTTCTTTTGATAAGTATCGAGTGATAAATTGGCGAGAATTGCCTTCCAGAACATTGCATTTAATGGTCTCTAACTCCACTTCCAACTGCGCTAGATGATGGTCAAACCTCAGAGTGCGTTTGTTGAAACGTCATCGCAGCCTGATGTAGCCCGGTGATTTCTTGGGTATTTAAACCATGGTACCTACTTCCTGCGTTAGAATAAGAAAAATAATCGATTGTTTGAGTGAATTGAATGATGGAAAGGAAGTAAATGAAAGATTTCGAATGCAATCTGATGTTTTAGAAGGTTCGACATGATTGAACTAGATGGCGTTACCATAAAAATGAGCCGAAAGCCAAGTTTTAAGTAGGTCATTTCTAAAATTGATTCGATACGACACCTATCAAAAGTTTCTCATTGAGTAAATGTATCGAGTACGAAGTATCGGTATCGAAAGGAAAAATACTCGATACCACAAAGTATCGATACTTTTATCGTGTCCTCATTAGGGCTAGATGATGCTGTGTCTAAAATTATTATATTTTATTTTCAGGTGACATGGCTTCAGTTCTGGAAAATAGCATTGTAACTTGCACTCCGAGGGCAGTGTATTATAATTACTGTACCCTTACTTCAAACCGACTATTGTTCTCTATACTGACATTGTTCATGCATATCATACCAGCTTATTTTGCCGACTTTATATTACTTCTTATTGGAAAAAAACGAAGGTAAGATAAAAAAAATTATGTACAGAAAGATTATACATAGTAGGATGTAAGTAGTTGTTAGTTTCAATAAGCAGAACAAACAAAGAAACTTACAATCAAACAATAGAAACAAATTAGAACTAATATTTACAATTGAAACAATTAAACTAACTGCAGACTGTTGCAAACAATCTACAGGTAGCTCAACTGATCCATATCAAAGCCAGTCGGAAGCGTAGAATAGAAATAAATGAATAAAAAATAATATGACAACTAATAGGCATTGTGTACAGAAGATCAAAAAACCGAGGTTAATATCATAAGCAAGTGTGCGCAACTTATCAAGTAATTCTGATTTTGCCAAACAAACATTATGTATACACATTAAGGCCGTCCAAAATAATATTTAACTTGAAGCCTAGAATGTATAGAAACCTTTAAGTATGATTGTCTCATCTAATGCTGGCGTAAGATTTGTAGCGCACTTTGTAGTGTAGATACGCTGATTAGCTAGCCTATTGTCAAAGTCAGTAACGCCACTCATAAGGAATCACTAGGAGCGAGAACAGCTTGGGCGTTGGCGTTGTTTTCGGCGCGAACATTTTTTGTTTTAGCACTTTCTAGTTTTCAAGGTTTTTGGTCTACGTACTAAAACCTTTTAAAACTTTTTAAACTTTCGCGATCAATACCCGACAAATAATTTTTAATATGTACTGAAACCTTTTCGGAACCAGGCTTTTTCGGGAGACTGGAAGTCGTCAAACCTTCGATCGAGCTCGATCGTCGACGGTTAGTGATTACTCTCGAAAACAGCATATAGACGTGGCTTAGCAGTAAGATATATATATAGACCCCTATAGTACTTCAAAAGGATCTTGTCACCCTATTTATGGTACTGTTCCACCACGCCCTTATGCCACGCCACTGGCGTTTGTCCCTCAAGAATAATGGAGTTAACAACCTCTGAAGGACTTTAAGTACCGGTGTTCTACCCGCTTTCAGAAGTTATGTCGTTATTCCATCACCCCCCCCCCCCCTGCCTTTTTAGCTGTTAAAGAGCCATCCTTATCTCGTAAAGGCTGACGTCCGGGATATCTTAGGTATCGGTCGGTGGTTAGTGTCGGGTTAAACGGGATCTTACGTCGCTTGCCGTGTTATCAGCAGGGCTTTGCGAAAGTGTAAAGCTGTCCATAAAACTTTTAAAGCTCTCTCAAGATCTCAGGCTTGGAGGAAATTATACTGCCGCTATCGGTCTTCAACTTCGAAAACTGGCTTTGCCCAAGCGACAGATCTCTTGCGAACACTTTGGAGCTGTGTTTCGCTCTATTGCGCTCACAATACAATTAGTATTGTATGAGCGCAAATCGTGTCGCTTAGACTTCGAGATCAGTCTGTTGAGCGCACCGTATTTCCTAACCTGCCTGCCGAAGACTGCAGTCTCATTTCGCTCCTCTCTGCCATTAACTGCAGAGTGAAACCCGAGTCTCTATTTTATTTCTGCGGCGGATCCTGAAGAAATCTGACCCGACCGCGTTATTTAGTTCGTCCACTGTTGCTCATTCCGCGAGGCATTCAAAGCGTTTCTCTAGCTCCAACTGAAAGCTCTCGGGATTTAGTATTTGGACAGGATTTGGGCGTATAGTCGACTTTATCAGACGACACCGTCCTAGCTTTACATCGATATTCAATGATGCTCTTACCATGCGGTGATCGCTGCCGGTTTTAACCTTGTTGATCACAGACTTCATTGAACATGTGCCTGTGGGTCGTCATGATAAAGTCTTTCTCATTCTTATTGCCGCCGCTGGGATGCAGCCAGGTGCACCTTCTGGAGGGCCGCTTCTCAAAAAGGAGTTCATCGCGAAGAGTCCCTCCTTTCTATGAAGTTGGCCAGTCGCCGACCCCTTTGTTTTTGCTGTCCAAATTCAAACTGACCCTTTCTCAGTTCGTTACCGCTCTTCACGCCTAGCCGCGTATTGAAGTCCCCCATCACAATAGTGCAGTGTGTTTTCGAGGCATGCATGACCTTGGAAATGTCGTCTTACATGACCTCCACTTTATCGTAAGGGCGTCCCGAGTGCAGAACGTATACCTGTACGACCTTCAGCGAATACCGGTTGGTGATTCTGAGTATAAGGTACGCCACCCTGCTCGAGAAACTCTCGATCTTTACAATGTTGTTGACGAGGGACTTGGGGACGAGAACCCCGACACCGTGTTGGGACAGTTGGTCGCCCTCCCGGTAGTAGAACAAGTTGCCGGAATTAATGGTGATGGTGTCCTCTTCCATATCCCAACGCAACTTGTCTACCGCTTCCTCCAGCTCGATGATCTTCTCGTCAGTCCTTAAAACTCATGCGTTGTATGTTGCCAGGTGCAAGGTTCATCGGTATTGGGATTGGTAGTTCAATCTCTTCTGGAGATTCCTAGCACCCCCTAGCGTGGCCGCTAGTGTGACCAGGAATAGCGGAGCTGCCGGGGACAGGGGGCTGTTTTCTATTTGTTGTCATCATATTGGGCGGTTTTGCCATAGTCACCACGCTTGGTAGGCGGGTTGGTGATCGCAGTAAAGGTGTTGGTTAATACACAGTAGGGCTTCCTATTGTGCCCTTCCTCTGGTATGTTATCGATACTGAAACCAAAACTGTATTTTATTTCATTTTTGTCTGTTTGTCTGTCTGTGTATCTTGGCTGCGCATCATGCCAAAACTACTGAATGAATTCAAAAGAAACTTGGCACGAGTTGAACTTGACGATCGTATCTTCGTAATCTACGCGCTCGAGTTAATCAAATACGATAGGTACCCATACTTAAAAATTTATAACAAAGGTCCGCCATCTTGGAATTTGTAAATAACTCCATTTTTGTAATTTACACCGTTGGTTTAGTCGAAAAAGATTCCCGTAATAACTAAAATTATTATTTTATAAATTCGCAATGAACATGGATGCGTTTTCTGTAATCATTTTCCCCAAACAATGGTCGAGTCGAGCTAAAAAACAAGCATACAGACATTGCGTCATATGCACCAATATAAAACCAACTAGGTATACGTTAGCCCTGAAACCCCGCGTTAGCGAGCACCCGAGCTGCTAAGGCGGATGCATGCAGCTCGAGAGCGTCCTTCCCTTGTCTCGTCCCTTGCCCCCGCACGATTACCATGTCGGACTCCAACGCGATCTTATAATCAAGCGCGCGTTTGGATTTGTATTCTAGGTACGGATGTATCGGTACTAAAACGCGCCGAACGCGACGCCAACGCCCTATGTGAAAATGTGAATTTTCCGCGAGTGAAGCCACGCGCACAGCTAGTAACAAATACTGATCATGCAAACTTTAGCTTCGTTATTTTTATTGAATGAATGTTTTTTGTTTCAGAATTGTTAAAGTATACAAAAAAATTTACAAAATGTCAATCGCGCTTAGCTATTTTCAAAGGAACTTTTGGGTTTTTAATGACGACAACATGCAAAATTTGCAAAAAAGCCTATCAAAAGCTGACAACACGATCTTCAACTGTGACGTGGAGAATATTGACTGGCAGGAGTACTTGCAGGTATGGTTCCGATGTTAACTACTGAAGAGCATCGCTTTAGAGGAGAAGATGGACATGTAATAATTTGACGTGTTTTAAAAAAATATAAACTGACTTCATATCGTTAGTTTCTCCTAAGAATTGAAGAGTTCCGTTACTTTGTCATGGCTCCCATAATAAGAGCCTAACTAAACTCTCATAAAACTACCCTTGAAGTTATATGTTTTCAATAAAAAAATAATCATCGAAATCGGTTGGCGTGATATGAGTTATTCGTCCATTTGTCGCGCACATGCTTAATGCAAATTAAAGACATATGGTTTTCTCATGGATGCCATTGTCTGAACTGGACCAAATTTAAATGGGACTACACGGAAAACACCAGCTTTCAAATAAAAAAGAATCATCAACATCGGTTAACCCAGTCGAAAGTTCTGAGGTAACAAACATAAAAAAAACAGTCGAATTGAGATCTTTTTTTGAAGTCGCAGTCGTTTGAAAATATTATCATTGGGTACGGGACGAAACCATACCACCATAACTAGTATAGTTTTTAACACTAGATAGATTTACATTACTACAAGGGTAGCATCTGCTCGCGGCTTTACACGCAGTTATCAGAATAAAAACCTTGAATATATTCCAGAGCTGGAACTGGGTATACAAATATTTCTGCAAAATTGAGGGGAAGCATGGTTTTATGGTGTTGTAATTTAAACGACTTCATCTGACTACAGTTGATTTATTACTAACTAGCTGCTGCCCGCGGCTTCGCACGCTTTATTCCGGATTTGATTTGATTATCTCATAATAGTACATTATGGTACAAGTGTGTAATGTTGGTGATTACCGCTGAGGCGCCATTGAGACCCGAGCCGTTAGGTGAGGGTCTTAAGAGAGCCGAGGTCGGTAATCATCAATACACACGTGTATCATACGACGTTTTTCAACACACTTGTGAAGAAAACAATACCAAAAATCATTTTATTCAGTAGATAATAGATATTTTTCCTTGGGAGTTTTCAGGTAGTAGATCTTTCATAACGTTAAGGGCTTCACATCTTATATCGGGCGGTGTACAACATAAATCATTTTCTTCATAATTAGTACTTGTAGACATTTTAATTAATAAATAACTGTAATTTCAACAGTAAAAACGAGTTGTGAAAAATTTTTCGCAATGGCGCTATAAATTAATCAGTTTTCCTATGCGCGCGCATTGCGATCAGCCACAGACTACAGGGATGAGGCTTTTTTTTTATTTTCCGCGCATAGGGTTTGCGCCTACTCTGCCACGTACAAAATGGGGAATTTAGTTTTCTTTTATTACAGAGAAAACAAAAGTTATATTTGAGTGAAAGTTTTATTTATTAAACACGTACGAGTTAAAATTATCTATTTAAATAAGAAGTTGCACGAAATGAGCAAGCAATAGGAACATTAATTTATTGGTTCTATAGAACACGATATTTTTTTTGAATAAAAACTTGTTTAAGAACAAAGCACCTTAACCAAACAAGATATAAGCTTCTTGACCTCAACCAATAAAATTAAAAAAAAAAACTATAACTCACTAGTGAGTTATAGCAATGAAAAAGTCACAGTTTGATTATGGGTGTCATTCTGTGCCTAATTGCGGTGTTCATAGAGCCACTTTATGAGCAAGTGTGTTGAAAAAATATCTAATTTACTTGCTGTTTCATTCTAGTTAATTGCCCTGTAACATACGTTCCATTATTTACATTTATATGATAAGTATTTTAACGATTTTGTTTGCATAAAAGTACCCATCACTTCTGGCGTTGTCTTCGCCCAAACTTCTAAGAAATTAGCAAACTTTGGTCTTGATATGTTAAGCAAGATTCGTTTGTATCGTAAGACTCATAAAAGCTATAGTATTATCACAGTTATTCTGTCCAATTATGAAAGCTGGCGGGGGGTTCTGTTATTTTTATACAAATTAATAATAGGGCACATAATAATTATCCTATCTTTTTTGTTTCAGCTATGGTGTGTTGGCATCAGGAAGTATATCATAAAAGATGACCTTAAAGACACAGTATTAGCAAAAAACCGACAATTTTGGTATAGAATCGCACATTATATGCTAACAACGTTGTATTTTTACTGCCTATGGAAGGTGTTTACTGTGTTTAGATATTGTTTAAATTTCTAAAAAGGACGCTGGTAGTGTAGGGCCTTCATGTCAAACGATTGTCTGTCATAGACGTGTACTCATGTAATCACTCCAGTAGAACCTATCATCTATTTGTCATCGAATTTAGCTGCTAATTACGAGTATGTAAACAAATCCAAATAACAAACATTCACATGCTTGGTGTTCTTTCTGAAGTGGACTGTAAGCTTAGATGGATTCTGGGAAGGCTATTTTATTCTAATTAAATACAGGCACAACAAACAACTATATTTTAAGCATTGGATATATAATAAAATTAATAAATAAAATAATATACCAAAAAATGTCGACTTTACTTGAACGCGCAACCTTCCTTCAGTACGGGAATGCACTCATATATAGTAAACTCATGTGTCTCTAACTTTGGTTCTCTGTCGAATGACAGCAAACGTAAAGTTGGTTCTGTCGGCAAACGTAGTGTAGGACGCCCTCCGGCCAGGTGGGATGACGACCTGCGAAAGACTGCAGGCAGATGCTGGATGCGGCAAGCTGAAGACGGGGCGCTATGGCGCTCATTAGGGGAGGCCTATGTCCAGGTGTGGACTAAGATAGGATGATGATGAATGAACGTTGTTCATTGTGCCAATTCAAAGCGCTTCTCCCGACCGTCTCGGGTATAAAATTGACATATGTTGGGCGGTACCAAAACAATATGACAACCGGTTAGTTTGCTCCACAGACTGTCACGGCCGGTCACGCAAACTGTCAGTGCCAAAATGGCTAAAATCGAATGGCCTCAATATGTCATCGATAATATGATCTACCTCTATAGCGTGCTTGTATAGTGGAGTTCAGTGTTAAAAAACAATATTTAATAATTATATTCTGTTAAAAAATAAATTTCAATCTACAAAATCTCGGATTAAATTAAATGTATTCCTATATATTAAAAAATCATATCAAGTAATAAATGTGTTTATATTAAATTTTAATATTGTTGACCTAATTATTTGTAAAAATGGTTTGCGTGCTCAAAATGCAGCCAAATTAATAAGTAATCAAAATGTATTTTATCAATTTTGTACTTATGTGTTTTTATAAGTTAAGAAATTCTGTAAGGTGTCTGTAAATGTTATTTTTTTCATGCATTTTACTGTGTTAATTTAGCACAAAATATATAAGCTTTGTCAAAAACCATCATATTATGTACTTACAAAAAAATATGAATATTCTCTCTTCACTACAGTTTCAATTCAATATCTTATTATATTACTATTATTTTTTAGGGTTCCGTACCCGAAGGGTGAAAACGGAACCCTATAACTAAGTTTCCGCTGTCCGTCCGTCCGGCCGTCCATCCGTCCGTCCGTCCGTCTGTCACGGGGCTCTTTCTCATGAAACGTAAGAGATAGACAGTTGAAATTTTCAGATAATGTGTATTTCTTTTGCCGGTATAACAGCAAATAATAAAAATAAAATTAATATCAAAATTGAACGGGGCTCCCATACAACAAACGTGTTTTTTTGACTATTTTGGTCCTACTACAATAGGTAGGCACTTGAAACTATCCATAAATAAGTAACACTTCAACTGTAATAACAACATATACTAAAAATAAAATAAAGTTGAAAATTTAAAGGGGTCTCCGAACAATTGAAAATTAGATGTTCCTCGAAAAAGTTGCATGATTTTTACGGTAGTGAGCCCTACGTGTGCGAGTTGACTCTTGGCGTTTTATTAACCTCTCATATCATGTCATAAATCATCATAGTTGTGCAGTCATATAATTGTTCTCCATCTTAGACCACTCTATTAAGTGAGGCGGTCAAATACTCAAATAAAAATTGCGGTAGGTATAAGCCATGTATATGCCTACATTTTTAAAAACGGGGATGGATAAATAAAACGATCAATAGGTAGTTTAATAAAAGTATTTAATGTACCATAATGTATGCCGTATGTAAATTCATATAGTAGACGACCGATGTGGCGCGGCGGGCGAAGGTCCGCCTGCGACGCAGAAGGTTGCGGGTTCGATTCCCGCCTTGGGACAAATGTTTGTACGATCTGCAAATATTTGTTCCGGGTGTTCTGGGTATTTTCTATATATAATAAAAAAAAATATCTATCTATGTTATGTATTGTAATAAGTTTATCAGTCATCTAGTACCCATAACACAAGCTCTGCTTACTTTGGGGCTAGATGATGCTGTGTGGATTGTCCAGCATTATTATTATTTATTTATTTATATTTATATTAACCAATTTATCTGCGATCAACATAACTCAGTACGCGAAATTATATTTCAATATCCAAAGTAGGTACCTACATAACTAATGAAATTGCATTGCTACTGTCACTCAACGATAAATATTATTAAAACCACTCCGGAACCGTGGTCCCACTGCGATCTCCCACTGGTGGGACAAAACTTTTTCCTGGTCCCACCAAACACACACTTGACCGTTTTGTTACAATGTGGTATGTAATTGTATGTTATAAAATAATAAGTAAACGAGATTAAATAGTAATAATGAAAAGGCAATAAAATTAGAATTAACTCCATCATTTATTTTTACCGCAAAGTTTCTAAATAATGTCCAACTAAAATTTCATTGTGAAGTAACTGCATTTGCAGTTCTATAATTTCGTGGTCTTTTTCTGTTTCTATTTTTCTTCGTTTTTGTAATGTTTTATTATGAATTAAACCTGTCTATTACATCGACAAGCAGGTACCTACCGTTCAAACAAGTTGGCGTATCCATCGCTGACGAACAAATAAATATTGCAAAGGGTTGTCAACGGAGTCTAAAAATAGTAGGAAATTTAATATTGAAACGTAATCTGCCTCTATGCTCTTGGAAACTCTAATATAAAAATTTGGTTCCAGTGCTCGAAAAGGGATCTACAAATTCTGGAATATTAAAAGTTGTAAATACGAAGAAATATATTTGGAAAAATGATCACACTAGTAGTAGTCACAAAAAGACTTACGACAATGCAGTTTTTAATACGGGTTGTTATTATCAAAAAAATTATTTAAAATCCATTGAGTGTTTTTTGGAATGCAATTTTCTAAAAATGAATGCATAAACATACAAATTTGTATAAATAAATAGTATAGTTTTTTATACATAAGAATGAAAAATCCTTAGGTACCTCTCGTACAAAATGAAACATTTTGAGCATTAACCTAATATTATCGATAAACATGCTACTTTTAAATATAATAATACACAGGAGTTATGTAATAATGGAATAACTGACATATCACTTGATTTTACATCGAATTTGGCAACATGGATGAACACTCATCTTAAATAATCTTACAATAATGATGTGACGATTTTCAGTATTGTATTTACTTTCTCGAGTAAAATAGGTAGCTGAAGTATGTCTCATTCGCCTACACCTTTCGCTGATCCTGCTACGAGTATATTTTGGTTATCGAATCATACCTTTTCCAGGTCTAACAATTTGGCTAACGGATTGGAAGACCATCACTCATAGATCTCACCGGGTCTTCTGCCACGGCTTTGCAGAAAGTGTACTTAGGTATTTGGGTATTCTGCGAGCAGCCTGAAAATAAGTTATTTTATTATGTTTTTTGGCTTTAGCTCAAAACAGCCGCCAATGCGTACCGGGAACGGCTTGAAGGCCATCATCATCACATACCTTTTGTCACTCACTTCACAAACAGCGTTTCCGTGTTGCTGCGGCGGCGTGCAGCCTATAAAACTTTTTGCTACTTTTATGTTTTTCCTTAGCATTCCCGTTATGGTCATAATTTTCCCTTCTATCATCAGGTGGACAATCTGCTTGTTCCTTCGATCCTGACCGATACTGACCTGATAAAGAGTATTAAACAAACTGGACCATAAAAATACCAACCAATCTGCGTATATCACAAGTCAATTTCGCCGGCGATAAAAGATTTGCCCGGAATTCTGCCCAGCAAAACTGCTGATGGCTTGCGTATACGCAGTTGACACGTGGACAAACGATCTGCAAGTTAACCAATTAACATTTACATACCAACCAACATTTGCATACAGCCTTTAGGCGTTCGTGTTACCCCGACTCACAATAGCGCCGCCACGTATATTATGTATTACGAAAATTCACGTAGGTAATTAAGAATTACGTACACCTAATACAGGAATTTTCAAAAATCCATTGGGCAGTTTTTGACACCTATCATATGGTTTTTTAATGCCTTTGTTCTATTCTGTATAATTCTGGCAGAGTTGGAGACTTAGTGGCCACCAAAAGCAACTTCGCACAAGTTGCTTTTGGTGGCAACCAAGCTCTGTTTTCGCATTTCTGCCTTATTTGACAAAATAAAACTGTTACAGAGGCATTAAAAAAGCTTATGAAAGGTATCACTAACTGCCCAATGGATTTTTGAAATGGTGGCGCATGTGTGAATTTGTGTATTGATTTGCAGACAGCATCAGAGTTTAACATCAGACATCAGTTCCGTAGTTCTTCTACAAAACCCAATGATGTCGCGGTTGAAAATTTTTGCCAATGAAATGAAAGGTTCCAGCGCTCGAGAGGATAAACTGGACTGTTCCTAAATCTGCATATTTTTTTACCATGTCCTCCATTTATTCTAAAGCGTTAAGCACATTACGTATATGTCATATTATAGAAGAATTCTAAAAATATACAGGATATCCCATAATGAGTGACTACCATAATAAATTGTAGGCGTGTTTTAAACAAACACTAAAAATGTGAAAGCGTTAGGGAGCGATGTAATTATTTGTAAAAAAAATATTTAGAACAATTCTCCTGTTCACATTTTTGGACATGATGTCCACAGTTGTAGCATAAACTATGTTTTTAAAAACACGGTACTTATCAGAAATTACAGAAGTGCCTTTCTTTTCACTCACTTGAGTTTCCTACAGGAGCCCAGCAGCAGTCTTTCTGGTTCCTCTCACGTTGTTGAGTGTGGCCACTCGGAGACTCATGCCTGCTACCACATGGCTGCTACAACCAGGTTCGACGAGAGACTCTCCGAACGTCGAACCTGGTTGTAGCAGCCATGTGATAGATCATGTCCGCCTTTAAAGATGACATCATATGATTCTGGATCAAAGCACCGATTACGATCCCGGGATCGCGGACGGTTTCCTTGAAAATTTCGGGATTACATTTGGGCAAACCCCGGGATTTTGAGATTGAAAAATCCATTTAAAGTTTTAGTAGCGACTATTTTTAAGAATTTTACTAAGATTTTTTAATTCAATCCAAAGATTAACTTTCAGTTTTCACACTGTGTATGTCCCTGCATTATTTACCTAGAACTGACGTAAATATTGATTTAATTGAGACGGGTTAGTAATCAGATAAAAAAAATTATAAGCCATGTTATTTCGTACAAATAAAATTACAGCACTTAATATATAAATTAAAAAAAATAAACGAAAAATCTTAAAAAAATCTTTAAAATAGTCGAGAGGCTTTTCAGGGTTAACACAGTCACTGCCCCGCCTTGGCGGTGCGACCAGCAGGTGCGCGCCGCTTAGTTATTATTATTATTCACATCATTTATTCAAAATCTCGTTATTAAATTTTTTTTTGTATAAAAATAAAATATTATAAAACTATTCTACAGTAAAAAATATATCAAAACAGTGAATCACCGGCCACGAAGCTAGCTTCATGCGGCCGGTGACTAGGGCTGCAGAGGGAGGAACTTCCTGACGATGCGCGCCGAGTCCAGGAGTACCGCCTTTTGGATCTGACCCTTGATCCAACTTCTTAGCAAGAGTCTCTTGAGATGTTGATCGAGGCTCTGCGCTATTACGCCGTTAACCGAAACGACTATCAGGACGATGGTCGCTGAATCAACATCCCACATGCTGACAACCTCGCCAGCCAAGTCAAGATATTTGCTAAGTTTATCTTTCTCAGCTTTTACAAGGTTAACATCATGTGGTATGGTGACATCAGCGAGCACCGCCCTCCGTTCTAACCGATCAATCAGTACAATATCGGGCTTATTCGCAAGAATAGTCCTGTCTGAATGATAGATTGATCCCAATTGAGCCGGCACGGCCATTTTTAAGAACTGGCGCCGCGCCGGTGTGTACTTGTAATACGGAACTTCAGGACCGAAGGCAATATCAGAGAACAAGTTGCTGGTGTGGTTGTGTCTGTGCAAGTACTGAGAGTAAGCAAGGTGCGAACGACCTGAAAGTATATGACGGAGGGTCGCCCCAGGTAGATGACACGCTCGACAAATTATAAATATCCGGCTTTAGTTTTTTCTATGTCGATAGAAAGTTTACTTAACTCTAATATGGTAAGGTGTAAGTTTGTTTGTAATTAGAAGTCTATTTATTATGATCTAGCTTAGAGCTAGCTGCAAATTATGTTAACAAATCCAAACAAAAACCAACTAAAATTCAAGTCGAGATAAAGGTATATTATTGTTAACAATATTTATGCACAAGTAACAAGAAACCTATTTCAGGTTTAGTATTATGGGTTTGGTAATGTTTTTTTAAAGATGGGCTACTTAATAAATTCGAGTACCTTTTTTTTTTTTTTTTTTTTTTCTCGGCCGAGGAAATTCGTTTACGAATAAACTGGTCTGGGGGGGACCAGAATTATGTGGGACTCGACGTCCTGATAAGGACGTAATATAATACCCACTAAAACCTCTCCGGTGACCCTTCTCTCGCCATTTTCGCCGAACCACGGGAACATATAAACCTACCGCGGCCCGACTGGCGTCCCCTCTTCCTCCCATACATAGCCGGCGAGCCCACCATCCACACACTCGCCGACCCCATTCATCCGTCACGTTTCCTCCCCCCGATTGGGGCACAGACAGGACATACACAGTTGAAGCCGCGAATGTCGAACTCTGTGCCCAGATGGGCATTTCTGCCCCATACTACCAGGTATGGGTCTCGCATACACAAATTCGAGTACCTACCCATAGGTAGATACAACAACTAAAAAAACGTCCATGATACTACTTACCGGATCTTGAAGCATTTCGGTCACTCTGTTTTCTATCGATTTATGTTTCTTGGGACGCAGAAGCAAAAAGACTTTCGAAATGTCACAAGCGCTTTAATAAAAATAAGATAAGTAGGTAAGTACTACTTAATAAATAAAAAAAGTTTATTTTTACATCATGCTATAAATGTATAGCATGATGTAAAAATTATGTAAAAATTGTGTTTAAATGCAATGGCATTTAAACACAATTACCTACTTATAACCATCGATCTAAGTAAAAAAGGGGAGATGAGGTACTAGCTTCTCGAAAGTGGAAGGCAAGTAAGGTGCAATTAGGTCCACTCACCTCAGTCATAACGCGTGCTTGCTACGACGACGTACTTTAGTGTGATTTATTGACTGAAAGACTACATCAAAGCCCTCCTGTTTGTTCATTATAATGAAGAAGATAACACGGTTGCAATATTAAATTTTTTAGTACGTAGTATCAAAGTCTAGACCGTACTTATTATTGTAGGTTTAATTTTACCGACGACTTTTACGTTTTTTAAATCTCGTCATTGTTCGCGAGCAGCGCGTGACGTCATCGCTTCCATACGGCGCGGCGCGGGCGCCCGCCTAATACGTCCGTAGTACATTTCGCGGGTAAGTTGTTTGCTCTCGTGCGTTCTGGTGTTTTTTAATTTTAAATAATACTGATTGATTAAGCATCTTGTGTATATTATTGTTTAAGAACTAAAATGGAAGAAGGATTTCGACAACCTTCCCATAGTCCACGCAGAATATTTTATAAAAAATAAAGATTTTGGTTATGATCTACAAAGCTGAGACGTGGACATTCACTGTAGAGCTGGTCCACCAGTTCAAAGTTGCTCAGCGAGCTATAGAAAGAGCTATGCTCGGAGTTTCTCTGAAGGATAGGATTCGTAACGAATTCATCCGAGAACCAAAGTTATCGACATAGCTCAAAGAAGCTGAAGTGGCAGCGAGCAGGCCATATCTCGCGAAGAACCGACAACCGCTGGGGTAAACGTGTTCTCGAGAACACGTTTATCAACACTACACTATGTTTGCCGAGTCGCGGTCGGCAAACGTAGTGTGGTACGCCCTCTGGCTAGATGGGGTGACGATCTGCGAAAGACTACAGGCAGATGCTGGATACGGCAAGCTGAAGACAGGGCGTTTTGGCACTCATTAGGGGAGGCCTATGTCCAGCAGTGAACTAAGATAGGTTGATGATGACGAGGAAAGATTTTGTAGCAGTTGAAATTTGCGGAGTTAAAATGAAAAGGTAGGTATAAGATATAACTTCTATAACCTACTTATTGTTATATTCATAGCACCAGTGCTATGAATGTAACAAAATATGAATGAATATAAATTAATCCCAGGATTCATTTACTAATGTGTAAGTATAGGTATAACAAAAATACCTATACTTACCTTACTTACTTTAACTTCTTCAGTTTTGTTTTCTTAGGCAGCCCCCATTAGTGCATTTTATGTATTCGTATTTTATGGTTTTTTAAAATTACCTGTTACTTTTCTTAAAAGAAATTAAATCCTATACTACTCGTAGTGTAATGATATGATTTTAATAACATCAGTGCTCTTCTTATCGCATTTTTCAATTTTGTTTCTTATTTTTAATGAACGTAAACAGACAACTTTTCGGGTGATTTTGTGGCCGTATTTTTACGCTGAGGCACAATACAATATTTAATAAATCGACTCGTGTTGTTTTTAATGTTTCTTATTTGAAATAAACAAAGAAGTTCCGCACGGGACGGGCACATTCGGGTAAATGCTTCGAATCCACGAGTCGCTCGCGCGGAGATGGAAGCCGTGACGTCAACGATATCGCGCTCGGTCCTCGGGTTTTACAGATAATGTGAACTTTGCACTTATATATCTTGGCCAGTTTTATAGATAGCAAAATAAAAAAAAAAACCCTTATTCTCGTAATTTTTTGTAAATTTTTTGACCTATAAAAAAATAAGTTGAAAGTACAGAATTGGACAGTTTTAATTATAGTACCTGTATTAAGGTACCTAGATTTTGTATAAATTGTGTAGGGGATACGCGGGATAGCATGCTGTCATCTTCAATCACATTCTTTATCTACACGACTTTTTGCCACAACTCAACCTGTGTCAGTGTCAAGAAGAGTCATAAACTGCGAAAACAAAATATAATCGGTTTCGCTTCTTACTCGTAGGTCCGTTCAGCTGCGGCCCTATTCTGCCCCGCTGCAGCACTGGGCAATGCGGCCAGCGTCTTGGGGACGCTTCCGACTGATATGGAGTTAATTATATTATATTAAATAAGAATAACTTGTCTCCGTTTATTTTATTAAAAACAGTAAAATTATAAAATAGAAATACTTACCGTTGAAATGTACCTCTTATATAATTGCAAGTTGTGGAAGAGTTTCCGCGATTGGATATGCTGCTACACACCATTTATAATGGTACTTTCACATCTGCCGCCGTCTCGAACAATACTAAAAATTTACACGCGCGCTGGCTCATTTTAGTCACCTGTGCAGCAACAAGGTCACGCGGGCAAGCCTTTTCTAGTGGCTTATTTATTATTCAGATTTCTGTGCAAAAAGCACTGGTATCGTTATGGCAAAAACTTGCTAAACCCCTAACTTGAACTTTCAAGAAAATTCTGGAATTCCCGGGAATTTGTCGGAATTACCGAGAGGTGGTTTTAACCGCTCCATTATTTATCGCCAACTTTAGGTAAATGAGCGCCCAAATTTCCGATAACTAGTCATAACATAACATAACTTTGATAAAAATGTAGGTACTACCATTTATACCACATTTATTTGTAATAAGTAGATATTATTTTGTTAAACACCTACTATAATCTTAATCATAGTCGCCCTAAAGCTGTGCGTGCACCGGATCGCAATCGGAGCGTACGCAGCGTAAAGATTTGTTGCTTTGTGTTGATTTATATGGTACAGCGTCCACTGGATCGGCATATCTGCCGATACCGATGCCAGAGACTGATTCTATTTCTGTCGCTGACGTCATCCGCAACAATATCCTCGTAGTGACGAGGACATTGTTGCGGATGACGTAATTGGCAAACTGGTGCTTTCAAAATACCTATTGCCGATGAAAAATCCGAAAGCAGTGGACGCACCCTATCGGCATACTGTAAACCGACCTACGACGCCGCGTACGCTCCGATTCGATGCAGAGGACGCACAACTTATTAAATAAAACATTCAGTATTTTATTTTATTTATTCAGTATTACATTTATACATGCCTAAGTTATTACTAAAGTTTTTTTTTAACTGGTAAAAATTTCTTAGCTTAGCAGAACATTGCGTTCACAGAGAGCTAAAACGTTAAAAATTTAGAATATGCTCAAATGACTAATGAAGTAACATTTAAAAAATATAGAAAGACACTAAAGATTTTAAACAAACAGTAAAAATATAAAACAGTAAGAATATAATGCGCGATTTTCCACCGAAATTGTCGTTTTCTTGCTAATATTGTGTCTTTTAGACCATCTTTTATTATGTACTTCCTTACTCCAACAACCCAAATCTGCAACAATAGACAATAGATACCTTCATAAATAAGTAATAATTTAGAAATAAGTAGATACAGAGGCGTTCATAGCTGGTAACCCTCCTGACGAGTTCCAAGTCGCGTAATTAGTTGTTTATAACCTTCGTAAAATGAAGAGAATCTTCTAATATAAGTTCTAAAATATAAATTATTAGAAATAGACTTCAAACTTAACAGGGGGCTTACCTTTGAACGTCACTTGTGCAAAGCCCCACTGTTGAATTAACTTCATCAGCTCCATTGTTGGACATAGGCCTCCCATACGGATTGCCACAATAACGGGTCCTGCGCTGCCCACAGCCAAGCGGTTTCCTGGCAACGTTAAAACCTAGTCGCGGCCCACCACTATCACTAGTTCATCACAGTCATCGGTCCACCTTGTGGAGGTTTGCCCACGTTACGCTTTCCGGTGCGTGGTGATCTCAACGAAGACAGATCATAAAAATAACAATAATTATAAGGACGCGAGGGCGGTGCTCGCTGATGTCATCATACCACATGATGTTAACCTCGTTAAAACTGAGAAAGATAAACTTAGCAAATATCTTGACTTGGCTTACGAGGTTCTCAACATGTGGGATGTTAATTCAGCGACCGTCGTCCCGGTTGTTTCGGTTAACGGCTTAATAGCGAAGAGCCTCGATCAACATCTCAAGAGACTCTCGCTAGGAAGTTGGATCACGGGTCTGATCCAAAAGGCGGTACTCCTGGACTCGGCGCGCATCGTAACGAAGTTCCTTTCTCTGCAGCCCTAATCGCCAGCCGCTTGAGGCTAGCTTCGCGGCCGGTGATTCACCGTTTTGATATATTTTTTACTGTAGAATAGTTTTATAATATTTCATTTTCTATAGTAAAAAATGTATTCTATAACGAGTTATCAAATAAATGATGTGAATAATAGTAATAATAATGCTGAACAAATATTTGTCCCGAAGTGGGACAAATATTACCCGCAACCTCCGTCGCAGGCGGAACATCGCCCACTATGCCATTGAGGTCATCAACAGAGTATTGAGCATGATTAGGGTGATGTGCCGTTGAAACCATAGAGCACCACCTAAAAACATGGCGATCTGGCCATGGAATAAGAAGTTTTCATACTAACTCTGCGATCAGCCCTTTCATGTACTAACGGGTTTCTATTTTTTCATTGTTGGAACCATACCTGCAAGTACTCCTGCCAGTCAATATTTTCCATGTCAAAGTTGAAGATCATGTTGTCAGCTTTTGACAGACTTTTTTGCAAACTTTGCAAGTTGTCGTCATTGAAGATCCAAGTGTTCGTTGTGAAATAGCTAAGTGACATTGTCATTTTGTAAACTTTTTTATACACCTTTACCATTCTGAAAATAAAGTTGTTGTTAGACCCATAGAAATCTTAAGATGATATTGTAAAAATTAGTATTCATACCTACAGCACGATTGAGATCGGATTTGCATGTATTTATTTTTTAACTAAGAACCTCTACCTGGAAATGGGGCAGATCGGAATAAGTATTCCAAAAGATTTGGGGCTGGAATAAGAACCTAAGTATTCTAAAACTTAAATTCTATAATAATTTATAAGTCTAGACAAGACTATCAATGCTGTGAAAGCTTAGGAGGAATGAGCGTCCAACTGTTGGCCTCTAAATTTTTAACTCATGCATGAAGGATCGCGCACTAACATATTTCATTCATCCAAACGTACCCTGTAATCCCATGCGTCTGAGGCCTATTTTTCTTTGTGACATCTCAGAGTAGAAACACGAGCCAAGTGAAAGGGCTTGAAAGTAGGAGTTTGTCCTTGTCTAGCACGTTGCGATAAAGAGTAATGGTGTAGTGTAGGGTGTCCATGAAACGATACGATGTCACAGGCTCGTTTTTATAAAACGCTGCACAGTTCAGTTTAGGTTAGGTTCATGCTATACTTAGCGCTCGCTTATTTTTATCTATGAGAATATTTTGATGTAGTCACTCGACACTATAGTAAAGGGGTTTGACGATTTTAGTAGTACCCTTACATCAGCTATCACACCGTTTTATTTTTCAAAATCGCGCGCACAACGATTGTTATACAGAGTGTCCCACGACCATGTAATAATTCACTTTTATAATCCGATGAGATGGTATACCGCCACGATCGGTGACAGGTCAGGGCCTAACCACTAACTGATGTAAGGAAGCCATAAAAAGTGCTTCTTCTCCCCAGTTTTTGGCAGATTTCATGGTGTTCCTTTAATTTAATATGCAATGTTTATTAGACAGATTTGATTCCTGTGACTGATCGGTGCCATAAAAATACACGGTGCTATTTTTTGAATTATAGTCGGTTCGAAAACCGGTTAAGGCAAGAAATTTTTCAAAACTCCGTAAATGCAGTTTAACTTATTTAAAAAAATAAAGGAATGTTTTCTTTTAGTAAAACTTCAATATTTCTGGTACTTGCCCTCCATGTCCCATGGTCGTGAGACAACTTGTATATGTGGATAGAGGATACATAAACAAATAAAAAATGCCTAAATAATGGCCTAAAGCATAAGATTTCTGAGTTATTCAAAAATTAAAATACCCTTTGATCTATTTTTTTTTCATTTGTGAATATCTCAGAATCCTGACGCTTTAGGACATTATGCTATGGGACATTTTTTATTTGTATACCTAGGTGGCCTCTATCCAAATATACATTTACCGTGCGCTGCGATTTAGAAAAAAAAAACAAGGTGGTAGCTATTTAAGGGCCAAAACACTTTTCTATTTCTACGGGAAGTTTCTTTTTTATTCATTATGCGGAAGAATAATGGCGTAGCGCGAGTGTATATAACTTAGTATGTCGTTTTGACACACACAACAAACTTGGCCTGTTTGTTTCAGTTGTTTTGCAGCGCGACGTTCTATCTAGACATAAATAAACAATGCTGAAAATCTTACCTTCGTTCTTTACAAATCAAAAGACAGATAAAGTCGACTAAGTATGCCGGTATTATATGCATGAACAATGTAAGTATGGAGAACATGATACGGCTCGTAGTACAGATGAAATAATAGTAGTACACTGACTTTGGAGAGTACAACGTCAAATTTTCGTTTCCCAGAATAGAACTGAAATAGCCTGAAAATAATAATAAACATTAGATTATTTTGAAAAAACTTAAGACGGAGTTCGAATCCCTTAGTTTAAAACAGTTTTTTTTAATTTTGCGGGGCAAATACTAATCCCGCGGGAATACAATTTTAATGGGACCCTCGGGATCATCCTCTATACAATTGCAAAAGAATCAAACAAATCTGTCATAATTGACAGAGAAATCGATGAACATACATAAAAAAAATACATACAGCCGAATAAGAATCTACTCCTTTTTTTGAAGTCGGTAAATAATTAATAATAATGTTGGACAATCCACACAGCATCATCTTGTCCAAGCTAAGCTGAACTTGTACTAGATGATAACTTTAATAAAAATTAAACTGAAATATCTGTAAAAGTTACCGTAGGTAGTAAACAAGATCCGTCAAGTGCGAGAGTGACTCGCGCGCCGTGGGTTTCGAACGGTTGTCAAGTATACCAATATGTACTATAGGTTAGAGACTTTGCTATTTGATGAATACCAAAAAATTAAAGTAACCTACATTTCAGATGTATCGGTTTGCTAACTTCGGAGTGGGTACAGAGGGTAATAGTAAAATTTTCGAGTTTTTCAAAATATATCAAAAAAATAAAATATTTCGGAAAACCATCCCATCATCCCTGTGCCGCCTCTCTTAGAGTGCACACAATGTCCCCGGGCTCGCTTTTTAAAGGGACAGAGAGGCCTCAAAATTCATCAAACTAGAATCCACAAGGATCCCATTATCCCGCTATCTGCTCCGGTTGCATGAGCGGTAGATGTTTTGACACAAAATTCAAACTATACTGCTGATACAACTCTTATTTGGAAAGTTCTGAGTTAGTACAAAGCTACAACCCCTATTTTTAAAAGTATTCCTTAAGGTGCCCGCATCTCTGTCGCTTCCGCTCTCTCAGAAGCTATTAGGAATGCTGTTTCAAAAAACACAAAGGGAGCTTGGGAGCACTTACTAGTTTTCCCTTACAGCGTACTGCATATAAAGAAAGATTTGGCTATCAAATCATCAGTCACGGTTAAGATTAAACAAAATTGTGTTAGGTACACTGCACACGAAGGGCAGCCTATTTCCATTGTTGATCAGGACACACCACAAAATTCAAATTCTAATATGCCATTGGCTGAGTCTACTAACTACAGACTTGTAGAGAGTAAACTCAATGATGGTGACATCAAAAGTGCCTCTCGCATAATGTTCTCAAACGACACTATGGCGCCAAATGACGATGCTACTCTCATATCTCTTGAGAGTAAGCATCCACCAGCAGGGGCCAATACACAACTCCCCGATCCACCGGAAGAGAGTGATGTCGCTGTAAACACGACCAGCCAGGACGTGCTTAAAGCTGTCATGTCTTTTCAGAGTGGCTCTGCCGGCGGCCTGGATGCTGTAACTCCACAGCATCTAAAAGATCTTCTGTCTTGCGGGTCTGGCCATGCAGGTGAAGTCGTTCTGGAAGACTTGACAGGTCTAATTAACCTGATTTTGTCAGGCCGAGTTAACAGCGAGATCACATAACTCCTATACGGTGCGAACCTTTGCGCCCTAAAAAGGAAGGATGGCGGTATGAGTCCCATAGCCGTGGGCACCAAATACCGCCGCCTTGCGGCTAAAGTCTGCTGTCGGAAAGAAGCCGACTATTTAGACGACTATTTCCGACCAAATCAGCTAGGCTTTGGTTCGCGAGGCGGATGTGAGGCCGCAGTACATTCCCATCGTACATTTTCCAAATTATGGGGGCCAAAATTATGGGGAAGTAATTCTGAAGGTAGACCTTCAATTCCGTAGACAAGGGCGCCTAGCTAAAAGAAATTAAATACAAAATTCCAGAAATTTACCCTTTTCTCTGGCAATGTTATAGTTCACCGTCAAAATTAATTTACAAGAACAAAGTCATTTTGTCCGCTGTCTGACCGCATAATCTTCAATATTGCTTGCATGTAAAATAGAAAAAACATATCACTGATGTGAGAAGTTACAAAACATGTTTGAAATTTTCATTCGAAAACTTACATAAGTTGCTGTTTGTGCTGTATTAGAATTGGTTTGTGTTCGGTGACATTCGTTGCTGGCTGTACCCATCTGTACCGTACTGTACCTACTGCGGGCTCGCGTTCGTGCAGTCAGTACGTGGAAGAAGGCGATCTCAACGAGCAACGAGACGGATTTTAGCACAGGGCGGCGTAACATATCATGCTCGCTGCCAATTTTACATTACGCCACGTAACAGAGTAAGGTTGAAGAAGCAATTCTATCGATCTCTCCATGCAAATAATAGCACCGCACGCACTATCTATGTTTGGCTGAGGATTCTACGAACCTATTCTGCGACGAAACCATTTTCATGTTAGCAGACTTGGGCCCCAGGAAACTTGCCTAATAATTATACAATTTATTTCTTACTCTCCTAATTAACACTAAATTCTTAATCCTATATCTTTTTCCGTCTCTTATCACCCCGGTCAGTACGGGTCGGTGGTGATGAGGGATACCTACCGGCTTTACGTAAATGATTACGAAACGTAACAACATGTTTAGAATGAACACAGTACGTAATGCAAGAGAAACAATTATTTGACAAGAGATTTGATCATTATACATGATCATTATATTAAAATAAATGCGTGGACGGAGCATAAATGAGTTAATCAGCGTACAAACAACCAGCCATGTGTCATAACCATTATGCATTTTATCAATATTTCCTTGAACCCCTTACCACATAACATTGGGTTCCTTGCTATACTAGTGGCAGCGTATATCTTCGTCTGCTCTCCGCCAGAGCTGAGAGTCGCTTCCTTCCCAGCGACTATAATCGCATTATTTACGTAGTCACAGGGCGCGAGTGCTAGTTTGTTGTTGTGAGACATAAGCAACACGTGAATGATTCCTAGACCAGCTCCGAGAAGCAACTGAAACATAGAAATGATTTCACATAGCAACATCTAGCACCAAAGGCTTGTATAAAGATATGCGTCCACCGGATCGGAATCGGAGCGCACTAGTCCAGTCATTCAATAAGTACTCAAAGGAGAGGGGTGGAAAAGTCGAAAGCAGAAAGTTTGACTTCGGAACTTTATTTGGACTAGCTAAGAGGCAGACATACTAAAAGTCCCTACCCCTGTGAGGTGAGCCTTAGGAGTGGGGGCACAAAAAAAGTCCCTTTTATTAGTGTTTTGCTTACATCTCGTAAACGATGCGCCATAGGAAATGTTGTTATACTACCTAACGAAAGCTGATAAAATATAATAAAATCCCATTAATAATAAAGCAATCTGAAAAAGACATTACATTTAAACACAAATAAAAAACCTACTCCTAACTATTTATTATTATTATTTATTTTTTATAACTTATTACTCAATTAAAGAATTTATGGACGATTCATTAGAATAACATAAACTTAACTTAATTCTACCTCGATTTTAGAAAATTAACTGTTTGCAATACTTATAGAAATTAAGTTAACTTTAAGTTGTGATACCTACTTAATTAAGATATTACCTTAGCTACTTCTCAAGATGCATTGCGCCCGTGAAATTTTTAAGACCTCTCACATTGTATTGTTTGGCAGGGAGGTAAATACTTGGAAATAAAATTATCTACAACTACTACAATTTTGAACCTCCTTTTTATGATATTGGTAAAAAATTATATATTTTTTAACTAGCACTAGCTATTAATTTTTGGCCTCACCCCACTAGCTCCATAAGCACAGCTTGGTTCCAGCCATCCCGGGCTCGGCTCTCTGTATGACGATACCACTGAAATAAAAGTTTAAAAACCCATTAGTTTATGTAACTTTGTTATACTTACTATCCATCCATAGGTACTTATATAAATTCGAAAGTAACTCTGTCTGTCTGTAACCTTTTCACGTCTAAACTGCTAAACGGATCTTAATTAAATTTGGCAGGGAGGTAAACGGTATCCCGGGGACGGACATAGGCTACATGAATAGCGCGTGTGAGGTCGCGGGTAGCAACTAGTTTATTATAAGAACACAGGCAGATTATTATAGTCCTTGTAAGTGCGTTTACTTAAATGTCTAAAAATACATAGTTCGACTAGACTGAAAAGAGGGTGGTTTTTTACATGGGAACGTCAAATTAGAGTTGCATAGACAGTGTTTAAGAGCGTACGAGTTTCACCTCTGTATAAGGGGAAAGGCCGCAAGGAGGATGTGAATAGTTACAGACCTGTGAGTATTATTCCAGCTATCGCACAAATACTAGAGAATGGTCTTAGAACGCGTTTTATGGAGTACCTATCGAGTACCGCATCGCTGTCTGCAAGGCAGTACGCCTACAGGGCCGGGAGGCAGACGACTGATGCTGCTAGGGAGGTGGTCTGGCGTATTCTTGAAGCGCGCGAGTGTAAGAACCAAGTAGCGGTCTTGTATTTGCGACTTATCTAAAGAGTTCGACGTCGCAGATCACGCTTTTGTGGAGTTAGTGGGCCAGCTCTTCAGTTGTTAGTTAGTTTTTTAACTAATAGAAATCAGGTCGTAACTGGGAGAGGAGGTTGGATCAGATCCCAGGCTCTACCTACCAGTATTGGAGTCCCGCAAGGATCGAAATTTAAATACCTGGGACATATAATTACCGACGACCTTAAAGACGATGCGGACATTGAGAGGGAGCGTAGAGCTCTAGCAGTGAGAGGTGATATGGTAGCTCGCAGATTTTCCCGTTGTACTGAAGAATTTAAACTCACGCTATTTAAAGCTTACTGTCAGAGTATGTACACGGGAAGTCTGTGGGTCAATTTTACAAAAAAGTTACTAGCAACTCTACGCATCCAATACAATAACGTTTTCAGGATGATGTTGCGGTTTCCTTGCTTCTGTAGCGCATCAGGGATGTTTGCAAAATACCAAACGGATGGTTTTGACGCAATCATCCGCAAAAAAACTGCCTCCCTGATCCGCAGAATACGGGACAGTCGCAACGGCATCCTGAGGACGTTATCTGATAGATGTTCCTCGTCATTCTGGATAAATCTTATCCGGAATGCAATCTAGAGAGGATTTAATTATATTTTAATACATAGATGTCCTCGGAAGATGGGAAGGCGCAAGTGTGTCGATGCATGTAGCGTCCCACACAATGGGCCTCCCCAACTCCCATGGGACTAGTGTCATGCTGTCGGGCCTCTTACCATCGTCACAAAACAGACCATTCGCATTGAAAATAGCTGGTACGTTAGCGGTGACAAAGGCCCCCCGGATGACGTCGTTAAGGCTGGCATGAAGAGATATCCGACCGGCGGCGGCCCTAGTACACAATAATCCGGATTAAGCTGTTCGATAGCAGTACCGCACTAGCATTGTTGAGGCGCGCAACACATTGCATCCAACCGAAGACAGGTAGCGATACGGAATTAGTATTTATCTTGTTAAACTTAAAAAGCAATAAAATATTATTGGAGAATCACGACTAGCCAATTGTACATAGATTTTGATGATTTTTTCTTTGTTTTATAAAAAATGATTTTGAGGCGGTCTCCTATAAGCTTGATTCTCGAGGAATTGCTATGTGCGCCTTAGAACGTAGGTTTGTAAAAATTCTTCAGAATATGAAAATTTCATTATTACCTATTAGTTTTTATGGCAACGGGCGTCAATAGTTTCATCAATGTTTCATCAAACTAAATTAGACTTGAATTATAACTAGATGTCGCCAGTGTAAATTTAATTTTTTGTACGTAGACCTTCGGTCAGGGTAAATAACGGAAGGGTGATTTCGTTCGTTCGTATAGATGATTATTATCTTTAAACCGGAATTTGAAGTCGGTTTATCGTTTTTTAAAACACGCCAAATTATTTGGAAAACGCCTCATTGTCCAGTGTCAAGTGATTCAAGTAACTTTTCATATTTTTTTACGATCTGTTGTAGGATGCCGAAAACCTCTGGATTGTGGTCGCGCAGGATCGGTCATTGTAGCGATCTTTAGGGGAGAGCTGTGGACATTGTTTGGCTAAGATGATAAGGCAGTTTACCTCTCCCCGGTTGATCCACGCCATTATGTGAAAAACTGAGATCTCGGACTAGTTTAACAACCAAACCAAAAATAATAGGTTCGCATCTTAAATTCTAATTGCTATTATAGCATAAATTATTCTTAAACACCCAAACGTTTCTTTTTTACCTCTTTCTTGAGAAAATCCAGGTAATATTAACATATAAATTTCCGGGTGACCAAAAAATCAAAATAAATGTTGGTAAAGAACTCCTATTCTTTACCAACCCTCCTCCACCCATTCTGCCGTGCCATCAAATTATGAGAGTAAGGGATTAGTGAGTGCACCTGTGTTTGAGCGCAGACTTGACGGAGACTAGCCATGTGCGCTTGTGCGCTTATGAGTTGGGATGGGTGGGCCTGACCACCGTGCCCGAAATTCAGTTAGGAACAACAGAACATCATAATTCATTATCTTCTGAAGATCTATTCATAAGATCATTATCTTCTGCTGCGTATAGGCCTGCAAACTTTTGTGCTACTCCCTATCAAGTCATACATCTCATCGCCTTACCTATTCCAGGTCTAACAATGCAGATGGGCATTCCATCGCTCATACTCCTGACCAGATCTTCAGCCACGGCTTTGCAGAACGTGTAAGTGTTCGGGTATTCTGAGAGCAGACTGAAAATATAACCATAAATATTATTATCAGCATGATCAGCCTCTATGTAAGTAAGTGTAATTCCACTGCTGGTCATATGCATCCCCGCAATGAGAGCCTTTGCGCCCATAAATAAAAAATGCTGGACGATTCACACAGCATCATCTAGCCCCAAGCTATGCAGAGTTTTTTTTATTTTGCTACTGACTTTACTGCTGTTATAGGCCAAATAAAGTATATTTTGATGTCGAATAGGTGAAAAGTGATTTCCTAGTGCATTGGCACTAGGTTAGATGCCCTAACTACCACACTAACGCAGTTTCGGGTATCTTATCTTATAAATTTTTGATGAATTTAACCAATTTTTAATAATAAATGTTTATCAACAGTGGTTTAAATTTTACCAATTTTGACTTGTAATCATTATCAGGATAATATGACTATTATTATGACCATTACAGCTATTATTAATGCATGTTCATTAAATTCGCTGGTTATGGGTAGGTATACTACCTCTAGATAACTGATATACTTAATAGACATTCAGTACACTACATACTCTACTTAAATTATAACATCTTTATTGACAAAGGAAATTACAATTCAAGAATAAAAACAAATTAGAACCAGTATTTACAGTTGGAACAACTAAGCTAACTGCAGACTGTTGCAAACAATCTTCAGGTAACTCAACTGATCCATATCAATGCCAGTCGGAAGCGTCCCCAAGACACTGGCTGCATTGCCCCGCTGTATGGCAACGCTGATGCGCTGCGCCAGATACCCTCGGGTCACGCGTCGCGTCGACCAGACGCTAAGGCAACTTTTAAAAAACCCGGAGAGCCTCGGTAACCCACGGACCTAGAGTCTCGACCCCAAAGGGAGTATTACTATACTATACTACTACTCTACTTAAATAGATATTTATTAGTTATTTTAAAGTACATAGCAAACACCCAGAACACCCAAAACAAATTTCTGCAGATCGTACAACAAACATTAGTTATGAGGCGGGAATCGAGCCCGTAACCTTCTGCGTCACAGGCGGATCTTCACCTGCTGCGCTGCGAAAAGCAAAATGTTGAAACCCGACATCGTCAGCCCGTATACGTCCAATGCTGAACATAGGCCTCCCACAAACGACGCGGACGCCAGGAATAGGGGCCCTGTTGTGTGATTATTACGCTAAAATATCTCATTCCCAATAAATGGGCAATCCAGGGAGACTGAGCATAAACAATTTCAGTTTCCAACATGGTAGTAAAAAAATATTGAAAAACTTTCTGGCGGGATGGAGCCGATCGGCGACGGAAATTTTAACGTCAACTTCTTAAATAACCTAAGTTAAAATCAATCGTCATCAACCCACACTTGAGTTATTTTGCTCGATTTCAGAAATTTGATTCAGAGTTAAAAACAGTATTAAGCACTACACACGCATTACTGCAATGTACTAAACATTGCAGTAGTAAAACGTAGTTGAGCAAAACAAGGTCAAGTGTCAGTAGCATTATTTAGCGTTAAGTTACTTTAGTTTTAACAAATAAATAAAAATAAAACATTACAACTGAGTTTAACATTTGTGATATTTTGACGTTGACAACTTCGTCGTCGGTCGGCTGCATCTAGCCAGAAAATGTTATGTATTCGTTTCTGTACCATGTGATGGAAACCGAAATCTTTCACACCCAGTCTCCCCGGATTGCGATCCATTGTAGGTATAGGAGATTTTAGCGTAATTGCACAGCTGAGCCGCCTCCGTCCATGTCTATGGACCGACGACATTGTAGCAGCAGTCGCAGAGAGTCTTCCCTACAATGTCGTCGGTCCATCGAGCGGGAGGTCTTCGCCACACTCCGAACTAAGAAACCTTACCTCAGTGTAAATTTATCATCTTGTTCAGCATTTTCCACCAATTCGATCAATTTCTGCGGTAATATAGGGCTTGGTCTAAACTCTTCAAACACTTCCTGCCCTGACAAACTGTCCACGGCCTGCGTGTACGCAGTCGAAACGTGGACGAACGATCTGCAAGTCAAAATGTTAACCTTTAAAAGTAAAATGCATATTATTTGAAGACAACTTCGTCGGGGTTTCTGACGAATGAAAGACAATTGAGGAACAAATAGCTGTTATAAATAATTAAAAACTAGAAAAAGCCCGGATCGGTCCCCGATTATACAACTTTTTTCGCAAAATGACCTCTCACTGCCCTCGCAACGTCTATAAAATGTAGCTAAGAATAATTATAGAAGTCGTCTGGAGTCCTATTAATGGTTTTTACAATGTGATAAACCATAATATAATTACATAATAACATAACAACTTGCGACGGACGGAGAATCGGTACAAAGACATTGGAGGGCACCTTCAAAATGACAAAAGCTCACTCACTTGAGTTTCCTACAAGCTCTGCCCAACAGCAGCGCCTCTCTAGTTCCTCTCACGTTGATGAGCGTGGCCACTCGGAGACTCTCGTCGAACCGGGTGGTAGCAGCCATGTGGTAGATCACATCCATCTGGCCCGCATGAATGCATAATGTTACAATATCCTATCGGAATGTACCTAGCTTATATACAACAACAGGGGTTTTGCTATAATCAGCATCCTTGGGGTAATCGCAGTAAAGGTGTTAAAAATACACAGAAGGAACCTGCTGCCTTGGCTTTCCTCCGGTATGTCCCTTTACTCGGCTCTTAAGACAAAGGCTGAGTTAGAGGGTTCCATTTTTACGCCGCGATCGACACGGCCAAGTTTTAAAATAGGTACAAAATCTTCAGTGTTTTTTAAAGTTATTTAAACCCTGGTGGTATACGGCCAGTAAATTGTATAGAAAGAAAATGGCCGACGATTATTCTAAGGACCATGCACCACATGACACCTAGTTATTTATTCAATGAGAGAGCAAAGCAGTTTTTCGTGCTGGCTGATGACGGGAATGGCTCTAAATTTGACTGCTGATCTAACCTCACGTGTTTAATGGACGACCCCTTACTATAGTAACTACTATAGTATGAGGCTTGAAAGGTGAAGGGTTCGCCAAAATCATGAAATATCACAAGGGGGAGGGGTGTAGTGAGATATCACGTGTATTGATTTTTTCGTTGAAGGTGCTATTTCCAAACCGGACATTCTTATCACGGTGACAAAATTTCCGGAATCACGTGTGATTATTGGACGAACCCAGCCGCGTCACTCACTGATAGGTAAGTTGAGACGCGGTCGAAACGGCAGCGCGTCGCGGCGTTATCGAGCCGTGATCTCTAAGTAGAGTCGAGGTGCAGGATGCTTCCTTCATACAAAATGTATTCCTTCAAAATGGCGGAGTCGCGTCAACGCGCGACATGGGCCATGACAACACCCCCACCTCGACTCGATGTCGATCCTGCCGCGCTTTCAGCTCACCCGTTATGCGACTCTAGTACCTACATAAATGAGCGCATTGTTATTTATTTGTAAAGAAAACGTAGATGCGACGCGCCGCGGTGCCACGCCGCGCTGCCGTTGCGGCCACGCCTCGACGCCACCGCTACCGCCTTCTCGACTCTTGGCCGATCGATGCTATCTCTAGCTACATAGACAAAGGTTCTCTGGTGTATTTTAGTTGGAGAGCGGTAGCTTGAGCGGGATTCTACAAGTTTTAAAACAACAACGTTTGATCGCCGCGCGAGATTTCCTCTGACCTGAAACATGTAGAAATTCGTCGTACCTCATTGACAATAATTTCCCAGTCCTGGTCACAGAGGCCGAGCCTCATCTCAGCGACATCTCCTTCAATCGGGAATATTTTATCAGGAAAACCTGGTTTTAGTTTTCTTACTTTGTCGAAGCACTGAAATGTAAATAAATCATTAAATAAATAACAATAAAAAAAATGCTTTATTTCTGACAGCTATGGGTCTATAGATATAAAGACATAGAGTTAAAGATTTACAGATAAAATATATAAAATAGAAATAATGGTAGTGCAGCCAGAGTGGCGCAAAAAAAGTTCCGTCAAGTGCGAGTGTGTGTGACTCGTGCGCCGAGGGTTTTGAAGGTTTGTCAAGTATACCAATATGTCAAAGTCAAAGTCAAAAACTCTTTATTTCCATAAATACAATAAATGTACACTTAGAAAAGGTCAAATTCTTAATAATTAAACACTGACACGGAAATAAAGTGATATTTTTGATTTCAGTCGCTTCGGTATGTTGACTAAAGTAAAGAAGCGACGAAGAAACCTTTAGCCTGTTAGTTGTTATTTTTCGAGTTGGAGCAAATCCCGTCCCAAACTTTTTTATCCTCTAGATAATCTGATATTTTATAGTAGGCCTTTTTACACAAGAAGGTTTTGACAATTTGTTTGAATTTATTTACTGATAATTTTTGCAACTCACTAGGAGTTTTGTTGTAGAACCGTATACATTGCCCTTTAAAAGATACATTGATTTTGTGTAGTCTAGTTGTGGGCACAGCGACTTTATGTTTATTTCTTGTATTCAAATTATGTACATCGCTATTTTTAGGGAAGTGATTGATATTTCTATGTCTAGTGTACAATAGGTTTTCATAAATATATTGACATGACATGTACTTTAGGTACCGGTTAGAAACTTTGCTATTTGCTATTATTCAATACTTAGGTATTGAATAATAGCAAATGAAAGGTTGTTAATTTTTAGGTATTGAACCTACATTTCAGATGTATCGGTTTGGCAAACTTCGGAGTACAGAGGATAATAGTAAAATTTTCGAGTTTTTTCAAAAAATTTTATAAGGTATGAAACCTAGGTATAGAAATTTCAAAAACTGTTTTAAGATGTACAAACCGATCCCTTTTATTTGATACCCGACAGCCCCTTTTGAATATTTTCCCCCATTTTTGATTTTTTTTCAATAAGTGTTCTACTTACATATTATGTACTTCTCTATATTTTTCCCGTAAAAAATAGATTCATATCTACAAACGCTACATACATTTTAGACGAATTGCTCTGCAAACTTC
Source organism: Eupithecia inturbata (assembly GCA_963662085.1). Taxonomy (NCBI): domain Eukaryota; kingdom Metazoa; phylum Arthropoda; class Insecta; order Lepidoptera; family Geometridae; genus Eupithecia; species Eupithecia inturbata. The sequence continues at coordinate 1,885,841 of OY759206.1, read as the reverse complement.
GGAGATAGGGGGGAATGCGTATTATTTCGAGTTTTTTCAAAATATTTTAAAAAGTATGAAACCTACTTAAGTTTTGTTTTTGAGATGTACAATACCTTTCATTTAATACCCCACTCGGTGAGGAAATAATTTTCTAAAGGGGAGCCCCCCTTTAGAAAATTATTTCCCCCCTATTTGTAAATTTTTCAAAAAGTGTTCTTCTTACAGATTTCTCTTTATTTTACCTGTAAAAAATAGATCCATATCTACAAACGCTACATAAATTTCTGATGGATCGCTCTGCAAACTTCGGAGATAGGGGGAGGGGAAGGGTAATTTTTCGACTTTTTTCAAAAAGCATGAAAACTACAGAAATTCCAAAAACTTTTGTTTTGAGATGTACCAACCGATACCTTTCATTTGATACCCCACTCGGTGAGGTAACCCCCCTTTTGAAAATTATTCCTCCCCTTTTTGACAATTTTTCAAAAGTTTTCTACATACAGATTATTCTATATTTTTTGTGTAAAATATAGATCTTAAATATGTTTTACAGGCAAATTATAATGATTATTTTGCTATTTCTTCTAAGTAGAATGATTCTGAGATGGTCCCATAAAATTTTATTCCCGAGGGACCTGCTTTAACTTTAACAGATCCGTCAAGTGCGAGTGTGACTCGCCCGCCGAGGGTTTCGGATGTTTCTCAAGTATATGTACCTATTACAGGTACCGGATAGAGACTAATCTATTTATTGAATACCTAAAAATAGGTAAAGTAGGAAGTGTTCATAACTACAAGTTCGATAAAAAAATACCTATTCTACTGGACACTGCCACGATGATGATGATCAAGGGACAAGACAAAGTCGAGTATCCGGGTAGGCCCCGTATTATGAAAGCTTACTCATTCATCGATCTATGCTTGAGGAACGATTATGCCTTACAGACGCGTTACTCAAGCAAGGATCGATGACTGAGCAAGTATTCATAATACGGGCCTAAGAACGTACTGCTTACCGAATCTTGAAGCATTTCAGTCACTCTGTCCAGTATTGCTTTCCCTTTCATGGGTCGTATAAGCAAGAAGACTTTTGAGACGTCACAAACTCTGAAAGAAGATCACCACGTCACCAATAAAAAAGTAAAAGCAGGTGTGTAACCAGGTCACATTGTGGTAGGCGTCACGACACGCCACGACACGTAAGTATGTTTCCGGCTTCAGCTTGTTATCTTATCGAAGTCCGTGCTCGCGCTCCTTCTCGCTAACATTGTAGCGTACTCGAGGCAGAACACCGGCCATAAGGTCGGACGACAAATTACCGTAGAGTAGCCGGAAGACTGGGCAGAGGACTTGTAGAAATTGTACAAAGCCATGTAGAAGAGAAACCTTACCCTTTGGGTTTAACGGGCCGAGAAAATAATGATAGTACGCAAGGTTCTAAGTACTTTCTTAGGTATACTCCAATGGCTCAGACACATGACTTCTCCAGACTCGGTTTTAGGTAGCTGTCTCTCTTAGTAACGTCAAGTTGGCGGAGGCTTCCCTGCCTCAATATTCACAGTTACCTGAACATTTTCTCGAGTAGCTGTTTGCCCATGAAGCCGGTTCCTCCAGTTAACAGCAGTGTGCAGCGGCGGTAGAACCGCTGGACGTCGGAGTCGCCGCGCACCGCCACCTCGTCCAGCGCGCGGGCGTTTGACATGGCTGCCACCTCAATTTGCATTGCTGGATCCATTTTGGACGTTATGTATGTATGTCTGTAGAATACGGAAGCAAAAAACTTAAGGAGACCTCTACAGGCGAGAGTTTCGTGTCGCTCACTGGTAAGTCGTTAGTCAAGGCGAGGACGTGGCGGCTTTGGCGGTTTGGATGGCACAAACTTCGGGAGGCCTATTACCTAGCATTGGCTAAAATACGGCTGTAGGTGATAAGGGCGGAAGAAGGAGGTTTTTGGCAATGTTTTAACCCCTTCACCGCCCAGCGTCCGAAGTGTGCCATCCGAAGGAGCGTGCCCGCGCCGCCCCGCCGCCGCCGCATGTGGGTCAGGTTAGGAGCGTAATTATCGTCTCTGTATGTAATCACTTTGATGAAACGTAGTTTTCTGTATTTTTCTCAATGAAGATATTTTATATTATGTAAGTTATATTATATATTATGTAAGTAATTGCATGCTATAGAATAGCTAAACATGAGCTGTTAATTAATTTAAATCACCTTGTGTATCATGTTTAATGAAATAAACTGTCAATTCTGTAACAAAATGTTACATGTCATAACAAACAAAATGTTACATCTCAATTCTGACATGTAACATTTTGTTATGAATAAAAAACTATGAACTATAAAATATAATTTCATTTCATTTCATATGAAGTAGGCTAATTGAACTATGACATACAAAAATAAATGAATACCACATTTTAATAGCCATAGCTTAAACTTGAATCTAAGGAAGTATATTGATTGATATAGGAAAATTTGTGAAATGACAGATCGAATTTTTACAAATATTTGAAAATTAAGTATTACTAGTTCTAATTTGTTTTTATTTTTGAATTGTAATTTTCTTTGTCAATAAAGATTAAAAAAAAAGTATTACTTATTAAAGTTAAAATACTTCATTAAATTCTCAGCTGGCGCAACGTTCGCTCGGTTGTACGCTTTTTACGTGATCCAGGCATATTCTTATAATTCATAAAGCTTTTACAGTCAATATTCGAAAGCCCTACTAATTTTTGGTTTGGAATATTCAAATCGACTTTTCATATTTACCCCTGTCTCCCGCCTTGGAGATACGACTATGATAACGTTCCCTGATTTGTATACTGATAGGATTTAAAATAAAATTTACTTCCGGTCACCCCATTTTGACTCAGAGGCAAAAAAGTGTAAGGTGGAAAAATCTGAAAAAGCATCAAAGTGAATTATTTGTTAAATTTGGATTATATAGTAGCAAATAGCATCGTTTTTATTCACTTGATGCTATAAATTTTACTATTGCTTGATTATATTTTAATAAAATGTAATTATTTTCAACTTGGGAAAAATGGTTAGTACATAAAATTATGAAGGTACCTATTTTATACTTATTTTAGCCGCAAATAGAGAATAACCGCGTTATTTAATAATAGTTATCACCTTATGAAGTAAAAATAAAACAATTTTTTTATTGATTTTTCCACACCGGAAACCGCAATGGAAATCAAAAGCTCGATCCATTTCCACGGGTAAATATTTCAAGGAACGTGTGCAAACATGTTATCTATCAATTACTGTAACTATAATAATCCGCCAAGTGCGAGTCGACTCGCACACGGGTTCCGCACCGTAAATTTCAGGCATCTTTTTCATAGAACATCTAATTTTTACATTAAATTTTTAACTTTATTTTATTTTAAGTATTTGTTATTATTACAGTTGAAGTGTTACTTATTTATAAAAATTTTCATGTGTGTTCTTTTGTAGTTCAAGAGATACCGCCTTGACAAATTAAGAGCAAAAAAGACAAAATCAAAACCCTTTAAATAAATAAATAAATAAATAATGCTGGACAATCCACACAGCATCATCTAGCCCCAAAGTAAGCAGAGCTTGTGTTATGGGTACTAGATGACTGATAAACTTAATACAATACATAACATAGATAGATATTTTTTATTATATATAGAAAATACCCAGAACACCCGGAACAAATATTTGCAGATCGTACAAACATTTGTCCCAAGGCGGGAATCGAACCCGCAACCTTCTGCGTCGCAGGCGGACCTTCGCCCGCCGCGCCACATCGGTCGTCCTTTGATTTTGATATTTATTTTGTGTTTATTATTTGTTGTTCTAGCGGCAAGAGAAATACACATTCTCTGAAAATGTCCACTGTTTACCTTTTACGGTTCATGAGATAGAGCCCTGTGACAGACGGACGGACGGACAGCGGTGGCTTAATAATAGGGTTTCATTTTCACCCTTCGGGTACGGAACCCTAAAAAGGGATTCGGGGTTAAACATGAATTGTTTTGCTATTTTCGCGCAAACAAGTGCGCAAAAAAAATCCTTTTTTTTTATTATTTTTACATAAAAATCTACTAACCAAAAAAAAAATCTATATTCTATATTGTTTAAATATTTTTTTTCTAATATTAGAAAATAACACCATACCAACCTTCCATCGACATACCTTTCCATATGGAAAGGTAGAATTTTGTTATAATTGTGTCCACTGGGTTACTTAAAGTCCGCGAAAAAACGTAGTAAATAAGATTTTTTTACTTAAGTACCAATTTTTTTATATTGAAAAAGTTTTTAAAAAATGGTTTTCATTTGTGTGCATATCTTGAATTATAATTTCGAAAGATTCATTGAGATATTTTGAACACTGAAAAGTTTACAGAATTTAGAGACATTAATATAATAACACTCTTGCTTGACCCATAGTGCATGGCGTGGCATGGCATAGCATGGCGGCGCGGCGCGGTCCCACCTCGGTGCAAAAATGTGCGTCATGCCATGTCATGCAAGGGCACTACAAGTGTTAAGTTGAACTTTGATTGCACAATGCGTGCCTTACCTATTATGTGAATGTGTTGGCAATGTTAGGTAGGTAGGTAGGCTATGTGGGTATTTTTCAGAAAGAGAACACACAATTTTATCCGTGTGCCGTATTCGATGTCCAAAAAACAACTATGTGGGAAAAAAAACTGCCTAATAAGTAGGTACACAGGTAGAACGTTAGATTGATTTGAGTACCTAATCGATATTCAAAAATCTGCTTAATTACTACACGACAATTTGCTTCCCTAATTTATTTATATCAGTGCACTTTGTGCGTCAGTGCGTTAGTATTATTCACTAGCTATTATTGAGCTGTACCCGCGACTTTGTTCGCGATTGCCATATCTGCTAACCTGACTTTATTTATTTATATTTTACCACATTTTCTCTCATTTTAAGAAACATTGATGGTAAGAGGCCTGACGGCAGGACACTAGTCCCATGGGAGTTGGGGAGGCCCATTGTGTGGGACGCTACATGCGTCGACACACTTGCGCCTTCCCATCTTGCGAGGACATCCGTAAGGGCTGGTGCGGCGGCAGATTTGGCCGAGGATCTCAAGAGACGCAAATATGCAGGTCTCGACAGAGCCTACATATTTGCTCCCTTTGAGGTCGAGACCCTAGGTCCGTGGGGTACCGAGGCTCTCCGGGTTTTTAAAAAGTTATCTGAGCAATCAGTGAGTCAGTCAGTCAGTCAGTCAGTCAGTCAGTGGTAATCGAGCTTTATATACTATGAACTAGTTTTTTTATATGTGCGCGAGCTGCAAGCAGCTCGCGGCGGCTGTTTATATTGTTTATTTTTTTTATTTAGTTCCCCTTGTCGTAACCTACACCTTCGATTTGGTCGAAATCGATAACCAAGAGTGAAATTTGCTATTAAAAAATGTCAGCCATCTTGGATTTTAAAATAGACATCTTTTTCGTAATCTACACTGTCGAGTTAATCGAAAACGATACCCATATTAGTGGGTGTGCTGTCACACAGCGCGGCTCGCTTCGCTCGCCTTGCTGTGTGCCGGTGGTCGAATTGCGGTTCGCTTCGCTCACCGCAATCCGACTCGCAACACACGAAGCGCGGCTTGCTTCGCTCGCCTTGCTAAGTAACGGTGGTCGCATTGCAGTTCGCTTCGCTCACCGCAATACGACTCCGCTCGTGCTGTCACACAGCAAGGCTCGCTTCGCTCACCTTGCTGTGTGACAGTTGTCAAATTGCGGTTCGCTTCGCTCACCGCAATCCGACCCACAGCCCACGAAGCGCGGCTCGCTTCGCTCGCCTTGCTAAGTAACGGTGGTCGCATTGCGGTGAGCGAATCCGCTCGTGCTGTCACACAGCAAGGCTCGCTTCGCTCACTTATGAGTCCACCTCGGGATCATTCTCTATACAATAGTGAAAGAATCAGTAAAATCGGTTACCCATAAGCGGAGATATCAAGTAACATACATACATAATAATAAACATACAACTCTTTCTTTTTGCAGTCGGTTAATAAGGGGTCATTTCGGGTTGTGTTCAATTGTTTGGCCCGAAAAAGTTACAGACATTGCAATTTGGAATAAAAAACAACAGAAAATTAACAAATGAGCGGCGAAAATAGTATTAATGGATACACACGAATACATCTGAATCAATTAGCAAAGCCCATATTACGAAATGTGGCGGGTATCGCACTCGAGGAGTTAGAACGTGACAGTCAGTCAGTCGCGTTTAACATACCAAGATGGTAAACGCTAAACAAAACTAACTCGTTCCATATAAAACCAACATTGTATCATAAGAACTACTAAGAGAAACACATTATTAAATTAAGGTATTTATAAATTATTACTCTTTGATGTAATAAAGCAATATAATTTATAAAAAAATGCTTAGCGTCATTAGAGAGTTGAAACGGTTATACCGAGATATTAAAACAATTTAATAGTAAGCGGGTTAACTACGAACCTTATAAGTGTTGGAAGAACACCAATGTTTCCGTAATCACATCCGTAATGAATTCGTCAAACTATGATAGTATTTATAGTAAAATTTTATAGTAGGTATTTGTGCAAAATTATATTAGATACAGATAAAGATAAAGAATAATTTATTTGCTTCAATATAATGTAGGTTACAGTTGTTGGTCCTAAATATATTCAATTTTTCATTTATGTTTTACCCTAAAAATAATAATTAAAATTATAAAATTTGTCTATTAGTAAATTGTTCACAAAATTAAATGGTCAAAGCTATAGCTTCGGTGAATCAGTCAGAGAATCCCTCCACTGGCTATCAACTTTTTGTAGTTTAGATTGCGACTTGTCTTTGACGTACCTATCTGCAGATATTCGTGTCTTTGACATTTTCTCCCGCCGCGCCGCGCACGTTTATGACCGTTGAATTTTCCCGCAATTTCGTCGAAATAATAATATTCCTTCTTGGACAGTCGAGTTGAGAGTTCACGGTATGCGCTTTTACTTTAAATAATTATAAGTTATTGTCGTTGTTGTAATTATCGTAGAAGTCGATATTAATTTGTGCAGTATGTGTGATTGCTTGCGTTTGATATGAACATTCATTACCTCATTCTCAACTTTTACAGCCCCATTCGTAAGAACAACAATCGAACACATAGCTTTGCTTTGCTTGACTTACAGGAGACAGACCGCTGGTTAAATTCTAAGGTACCACAAATCAAAAATCATGAAAAGCGTTTTGATTACAAAAATAAGATTTAAAATAGTCATTTTATGATATGAGTAAAAGACACTTCAATTTCGCATTAAAAACTACCAAAAAACAGCTGTGGCTGTTAATCATTAATACACTTTGGCGCCAAAGTTCAGAGCTAAGGAGCCAATTTGTGAGTTGTGGTTGAGCGGTTTGCGGAATTGCACGTAAGTTTTACGCTAGAGTACCGTATCTCAAAAAAGAAGCGTAAGTTAACTAAAATGTATATGCATAAGTGTCATATTTCGGAATGTGGTCCTTTTACATATAAATCAAAGTCAAGATACAATTATTTTTTTGTGCAAAGGTAACACATTCCGAAATGTGGTACCTTAGTACGAGCAATTTTATTGTTAAAACATTATGTGTATGTTCAAAAGTGTATTTTTTAAATGCGTTTGTTTTGCACATAACTTTAACGTGAACATAATCATCTAGCTTAGACATTTTTGAAATGCACATAGTCTTTACGTGAACATAATCATATTGCTTGGAGCATTAGTGTAATTTTTAAGATGAACTTAACTTTTATGAAAACTTAAACATTATTGTTAAGGACGTCAGTGTAATTCTTGAGATGTGCTTGTTGTGAATATGTTTTTTAATTACACTGTTTAAAGCTTAAGTAACATTATATTTAATGTTACTTAAGCTTTAAACAATGTGTGAAACTGTGTAATTTCGAATAAGTTCTACTCGAAAAGATATAGAAGTATAACAACAATGAAAAAATTACAAATATAATATTTTATATTATTAGGTATTCCTAATAAAATAAATGGTTCTACATCCATAAAACACACTTTTATATTGTACTTCTAAGCTCTTAATGTAATGTAATCTTAATGTAAAACTAGGTAATAGTTACTACTAAAATCTAAACCGCATTAATTATTATCAAGTCTATTAATCAGTAGTATTAAAACAGTCTAATGAAAATATGAAATATATATGTTACATAATGAACATTTTCTTAAAAATTCTCATGAAACGCATTTTTAAATGAATACTACACAAAAAAATTTTTGTAAACAATAGATATTTCTACCAAAATACATGCTTCAAAAACCATTGACACACTTTAAGCCTTACTTTACCTTATTAAAAGACGAGACCAAAATTTTGACAACCTTAAATGAACCTGTATCTTTGATACAATAAGAGTAGTCCATAAAGGATAGCGTATACATAGCATGAACCTGTTGAAAAATCAGTCTGTATCTTTGATACAATAAGAGAAATCCATGAAGGTTAACATAAAATTCTTCCTAACGTATAATGCATCACATTCTTTCTGATCAGCTTGATAATAGGTACCCTCTGTCTTTGCTTGAGGAACTTTGAGTTTATGGGCATATAATTTCCTTACTATTACTGCGATTTCAGACTTTGATTGCCTCTGACTTAATAAATATTATTACCTTGTCAAAATGTTGGTCTCGTTAACATTAAGATTACAAATGAAATGAAATGAAATGAAATAGCATTTATTTGCATAAATATAGGTTTGCAATGGTGGTTTTACAATAGAGTTTCACTATATTTGACCTTTGAGTCGTGCAAATGTTTAAACTTAAAAATAACTATGAATAAAGAATAATAGATTAAATAACATTAGATTAAATACAGTACATTAAGAGTGTAGTAATACAGTTTAAAAGTGTGTTTAATGAAATGCAAATGCAAATGCAATGCTGATGCGCTGCGCCCTATACTCACCAGCTCTTGGGTGTCATTATAATGACATTTTTGTTGGAAAATACCCTTGCGCATCAAAGCAGTCTTTGAGTTTGGCATGCAGACTTTGTATTGACCTCGTCGATTTCGAGGAACAGCTTCGGAAAGTTGACAATATAAATCAGGGTTACTTTTCACAAACATAGCCGTTTCGTAAATATACAGTGAAGGTAGAGTAAGAATATTATATTGAGCAAAGTAAGGCTTACAGGAATCTGTTACCTTAAGAAGAAACATAGCTCGTATACAGCGCTTCTGAAACTTGAAAATATTGTCAACGTCAGTTGAATTGCCCCGAAATAATAAGGCATAGCGAATATTTGACGCAATCAACCCGTGATACGTTATGAGAAGCGTTTCCAAGTTAACAACATGGGATAATTTGTATAAAATGTAGACGAGACTATTAATTTTTTTACATAAATGTTCAATGTGTGGTTTCCAATTAAGTTTTTTGTCAATATGAAGTCCTAAAAATTCAATAAAAATTCAAGAGTCAATTTCGTTGATTTTTTTATGTTATTATTGATTTCAAAGTTTAGTTTATTTCGTTTTCATACGTGTCAACATGAAATTGTTACAGTGCTGTCATCAGCAAATAGAGACATTGGATGTATTGTAGTCTTCGGCAAGTCGTTAATATACAATTATATATTTATTAATATGAAATTATTAATATAAAATATGATAGGACCTTTTATTATAAAAATTAAAGGTCCTAACACGCTACCTTGTGGAACACCATATTTTATAACACGTTCGTCTGGGATGTCTCCTCAAGTTTTGTCCTATAGTTAATATTTCTTATTTCGGTCCGCTGCTGCTGGTTCTGTTTTCAAGGTATGATCTTATTAGTTTTAGTGAGATCCCTCTAACGCCGTTAGTTTCAAGCTTTTGAAGTAGAGTGCCATGCTCTATAAATTGTGGTATATCATTTGAAAGATATTTTGGTCAGCTTTCAAGTAATATCAAGAAGATTTAAAATTAATTGAATTCCCTACCTAAATTAAGGGAATTATTTCAATAAGTAAAAGTTGTGGTCGTCTAAATGAATAGGCAGTAATATAAAAAAATAAATTTTTATTTACAATATTTATGTTAAACCCTCTAAATATTTTGTGTTTCCCCCTCCCTGGCCCTAATGGCCTCTTGTAAATGGTTTTTCATTGACCGAACGGTTTTTCATTGACCGAATGGTCTGGGAGAGATCGCTCTTGAGCGATAAGACCGCCAATTGTCGCTTATTCTTAATTATTCTTTTGTAAATTATTTCTAAGTTAAGTGTGCAAACGCTGGAGCTGGAGATACCCTAACACAGGTATTTTCTTTCCTTAAAATGGAATATCAAACACTGTTATTTTATTAGTACATTAAGTTAAAGCAATAAATATTTTTGTATTTTTTTTTTGTATTTTGGTGAAAGATACCTACCTCGTACCGGCGGGTTTTAACTCGTCCCACATATTATGCTCGATTAGGTTCAAGTCAGGACTGAGGGCTGGTCAATCTAGTGTGGGAATACCGACATCTTTCAGGTACTGTCTAGTCACTGCAGCGGTGTGGCAGAAGGCATTATCGTGCATTAGCAGGAAATCTTCGCCAATAGACCCGGTGTATGGGAGCACATGGCCTAAAAGAATGTCGATGATGTCTTCTGTGTTTCTGCGGTTAGTCCACCTCCCCAACCGATATGAAAATTAGCTTAGTTTTTGCTTCAATAGAAATCCCACCCCCGTATGCCACAGTTCCCGCAATACAGCATTGTGCGAATGGCTCTCCCGGTCTTCTATAGATTTTACGTCGACGGTCTCTACCACGAAGGCACATTCTGGTGTCGTCAGAGAACAGGACTCGACTCCATTACTCCAAATCCCAATTTAAGCGATCACGAGTAAACTAAAGTCGGGCTTTTCGGTGGGCTGGAGAAAATTGGGGTACCGTAGCTGGCCTTTTTGGGGTCAAGTTCGCTTCTTTGAGTCTTCGTCTAACTGTCCACTTGCTCACAGCCCTCCCTCGAACTTTTCTGAGCTGCTGCTGGTCTACGCCGGTCAGTTGTCGATTATGGAGAAAAGTTGTGACAATAAATCGATTATCTCTTGACGTAGTGCATCGCCGTCGTCCAGATCCTGGTCTCTGGACTAAGTTCCCAGTCTCCCTAAATCTCTTGTACACCTTGGAGACACAGGACTGGCTAAGGTGAAGCTGTCGAGCGATACTACGCGAGACAACCCTTGCTGAATTAGGCTGACAATTTGAGTGGCTTCTGTAGCTGTGGTTTAAATTTTTTTTAGTTCATCTATTCCCAGTTAAGCAAAACATTGACTTTTGCTTTATATTCTTAGCATTGGATTGATGACCAATTTTCATAAACACCTACTTTTTATGGAATTCCAGGACTTCCAAACAATATGGTGTTTTGTTTGAAAATTATTGATTTTTGTTTTGACGTTCCATGACACAAGGTGAATAATTATTGGTTATGTTTTCAAAATTGTATGATAGCTAACAAAATTTCCTTTCAAATGATATACCACAATCTCTAGTTCATTGTACAGAAATTGTAAAAAATTGTACTGTCAACTCGCCATGAAGCGATTCCAGTTTAAAGCTTGCGAGTGTATATTACCCCAAAAACCTCCTCTCTTGCAGTCATGGCTCCGTTGAGCGGGAAGCCTACCCAGATCACTTACATCCAGACCGATCCCTCTGTAGGCTCGGTTAAGCAGGGTGAACAAGAGCAGGTCATCGTCTGGCAGAACATAGCAACCTTCACGTACGGGCATCTCGCAGCGCTTTATGGGCTGTATCTGGCGTTCACGAGTGCACACTGGGCCACTTTAGCATTAGGTGAGTGCACAAGAGTATGCGTTTCGTAGGCAGTGGGAGAGAGTGCATTTTCTGAAGGATCTGCCATATTTCGCTTGCGTGATCTTAGAACATGAAGTTTTTGCGCACTCCGAAACTAAACTTAGTTTAGAGTTTAAGCGCAATCTTAAAGATTGTTGGAAGTTCGTATTGCCGCATGTCTGAGTGTCAAGATAACCATTGGCGCCCTAAATTTTGAATTGCAATGCTCTAACAGACCTAGGAAGCGAATGCTTGACAAACTAAACATGTAGCAGACTTTACCACTTTACAAGTTATTTTTGGCTTAGATAGTAGTAATTGTTATATTTATTTCAGCTCATTTTCTTTTCATGGCGGCGGCGGTTGGAGTGACCGCGGGCGCGCACCGCCTCTGGGCGCACCGCACGTACAAGGCACAGTTGCCGCTGCAAATTCTCCTGATGGTTATGAATACGCTCGCCTTTCAGAATTCCGCTATCACTTGGGTCAAGGACCATCGCATGCATCATAAGTACAGGTAACTGAGCTGAACATAAAAAGTAGCCTTTATGTTATTAATTTAGGTTTACAACAAGGTCTATGCCAGATTTCAGCCCGATCCGTTCTGTTTGAATGTTTGTTGCTTCAAGTCAGTATACTTAACTAAATTTTCTTAACATTTAAACATCCAAACTTTTACATTTGTAATATCAGTGTAAGCGTGCCTACTGTAACGTTTGTCTCCAGTGACACAGAACTTGACCCGCACAATTCGTCTCGCGGATTCTTCTATTCGCACATGGGCTGGCTCCTGGTGCGTAAGACCGCACAGGTGCGAGAGAAACAGAAGACAATCTACATGCAGGATGTGCTGGACAACCCCGTGCTTAAGTTCCAAAAGAAGTAAGTAGGTATACAATTCCAACAACTGTGATTTGTGAATTAATTTTGAATTTTTACTGATTCGCGCACGAAAACATCCGTTTTGCAATCACAGATTAGATAAAGTAAATAAGGTCTTATCAACGCCATCTCTTCGCAAAGTACATAAAACTATTTAACAGCATGTCAACTATGACAATGACAAACCACATTGGCCGTGAGTGGAGCAACTGAAGAGGCCATGTTGCACCCTCTCATTTTCAACGCCATTTTTGTGGGAAGGGACAATCCTGCGTTTTTCTTGTTCGCCGATTTTGGGCCGTCTGTGGTTTAGAGGACACAGATTTTATAAAACTAGTACAGACAGATGCCTCATTTCATAGTAAAAAATGTGACACGATTCAGGCAGGGATATTTTTGGGCTAACCAGTTATCGTACAAGTTCACTAGATGGCGTAAGCCATCTAGAATGTTTTGATTTAAAAGAATATCATTTAATTACATTGTACTCAAGGGTATTTTCCTAAAAGATTGCAGACAATTTTATAATAATGTTCTATATTTTTTTGTCAGTTTACATAATTCTCATTAACTAAACGTTTTTTTGAACCCAAAACTTTTTTATGGAATGAGACCACAAATGCTTTTGGGCACAGTCGAAGAAAAAAATCCGAAAACAAATATTTTCAATTTGCATATCTGGACCATGATGTTCGTGAGGTTATTCGTATTATCTCATTTGATTACATACCTTCAAAATTTAAAATTGTAAGTGTTAGACTAAGACACCCGACAATATTATTAATCCGAAATTAGTAATCTATATTTATAAAAGGGAATACTGGCGAACATATCAAGAAACCACTAAGAACGGATTTTCGGAAATTTGAATTCAGAGGTGGTCAAAATCAGGGTCAAAGGTTTATTTTATTGACAACTCACGAAATCTTCGGAACTTCTTGAGCTACACAGCTGATTTTTTGTATAAAAGTTCCTTTTAGGACGTGAGCAACAACCATGAACGGATTTTTACAAAAATCTCTTTCAAAGTTAATATTAAGAATGTTGTTCAATGTTTGTGCCTTAATAAAAAAAAAGTCAAGCTCATAAACGCAGGTCAAAGCTTTTTTGAAATATCTGAAAATAAACCTACGAAGCTGACATTTTGCATAGAAGTTCCTTGTAGAACGTTAACATCCACTAGGAATGCATTTTTGGAATTTCGAATTCTAAGGTGCTCTATGAGGGTTGAAGTATTTTTTACACTCATCACGAAATCTCTGGTACCTACTAAAATAGTTACGAGACTGAAAATTTTCAAGGGGTTTATAATATGACATAGGCACCCATCATGAGCCGATTTTTGGAAATTCGCATTGTAAGGGAGTGAAAATGGGATTCGTAGGTTTTTGTATAACAAGAGAAATAATTTGGCGTGTTTTACAAAACTATAAAATGACTTCAAATTCTGGTAAATAGTATTCACCTATGTCTCGGATGAACAAAATCACCCCTCTCTTACTATCATCCCTGATCGTACAAAAAATTTAATTTACACTTCGATAACGCGCTCTAATTTCCCTAGAGGCGACATCAAGCAATCATTCAAGTATAATTTAGTTTGATGACACTTGGATGAAACTTGATTTTGTGTCATATTTGGCCAGATTTATCCCATTTCTAACAACGTCGTGTACCAGTTCTGGCCATAAAAATAAAAACACAGATAATTTCAAAGTTATCTGGTATTTATTTCTAAATTACAAAACATTTACAAACTTTGTTTTTAAATAAAAATTAAACAATAATAATATAATTATATTAATAAAAAATAAACAATATTTTTATATAATTGAATCATCAAATTATTAAAAAAATCTTATTGCCTTTAAAGCTAAATTAACTTTATGTGGTGACTACTGAAATAATTTTCGTTTTACGACGCCAACGCCTACTTTGTTTTTCTTTAGATTTGGTGATGGCATTTTGTAGTACCTAACTCTGAAAATGACAGAAAATATTGTTACATACGGTGGCCACAAACAATGTGGCCAAAGATGGATAATTTCATAACTTTGGCTCTAATGGTGGCCAACACCTATTCAAAACCTCACTTCTTAACGATATGGCGACAAACGCTTTAGTTCCACATAGACAATATAGTTTTTATTTATTAAACAAAAAATCCAAAAAATAAACAAAGATTACGAGAACTACTACAACAGATTACTCACCCGCTCTTCATAGTGTGTTTGCTAAGAACTAAGCACATTTCACGACCGTCTACAAACAAGATCCGTCAAGTGCGAGTGTGGCTCGCGCGCCGAGGGTCTCGAACGATTGTCAAGTATATCAATATTTACTAGGTACTGGTTAGAGACTTTGCTATTTGATGAATACCAAAAAATGAAAGGTTGCAGATGTATCGGTTTGCAAACTTCGGAGTAGGTATATAGGGTAATAGTAAAATTTTCGTCTTTTTTTAAATATTTCAAAAAGTATGAAACCTACAGAAATTTCAAAAACTGTTTTGAGATGTACATACCGATAACTTTCATTTGATACCGCACTCGGTGAGGTAGCCCCTCCTTTTAAAAATTATGCCCCCTTTTATTGACGATTTTTTAAAAAGTGGTCCACTTACAGACTTCTCCATATTTTTCCTGTAAAATATAGTTCCCTATCTACAAACGCTACATACATTTTAGATAAATCGCTCTGCAAACTTTGGAGATAGGGAGGGGGGGGGGGGGGGGTAATGGGTATTTTTTTGACTTTTTTCAAAATATTTCAAAAAGTATGAAACCTACAGAAATTTCAAAAACTGTTTTGAAATGTACAATCTGATACCTTTCATTTGATACCCCATTTGACATTGTAGGTATCTTTTAAAATTTCGACATCACAATTTGTACTGAAAATTTACATTTTCATTTTTCATTTATTTTATTTATTTTCTTTTAATCTGTACAAGCGCACGAAATGTATTATTTTTTCAAATTTCACATTATTTGCTGCTGTAGTTGCTGAGACATTAAAGACGGAAAAAAGACAGAAAAAGTGATGCCATAAGGGTTTCGAAACCGATCTCCGATCTTCGAAACCCTAAAAAGGGTGCATAAGTCGAAAGTTAAGTCTGACACATTACAGCTGTCACCGGATTTAGTGTTGCCATAATTCAATATTTTAAAGACCGTACATGTGAAAGTCATTTATTTGTCTATGCCTTAATTACAAGGCTATAAAGTCCCAAATGGCCAATAGGAGTCGGTGGCCAAAACCGGGTCATCTGCCCTACTAATCCCTCCAAATCCTCCCGTTTTTGGGAGTAGATGTGAAACTCTACATACAATTTCAAAATTTACTTAATATGTTAAAAATATAAATAATTTACATTTTATAAATAATAATGTATAAATTCAACCAATAGACAAACCCATCTGCCATACAGTGTTTCCCACTCAAAACTTAAGCTCTACACTATAAATATTTACAAGTCACAGTCCTCTGTGTTTCTACAACAACATGGAGGATATCAAAAACACTGTCCTTTCTGGCAAAGTCATTTGCCCAGAGGATGGAACATTTCGAGAGTGGGCTGCCTAGGAGCCCTACACCTTCCACCCTGGCTGGTTTATTAACAGACTATTTGGAGTTCAAGACCTTTGTCACTGGGGCACTGCGAGCACTTCAAACAAAGATCGAGTTCATGGCAAGGGAATTGGATAATAACTAGAATAGTACTAGTTAGATAACTAGAACCTTACAAAAATTACACTCGAAATTGTTTGACGGCGACAGTGTTTGCGCAGAGGCATGACAAGATCTGTGCATACGAAAGAAGAGATCAGTGGAGTCGAATTAATTTTATTATTAAAGAAGTAGGTAAATAACTTAAAATAATAAACGCTGTGTTTTTATAGGAACAATCTGAAAATTATACCGTTACCTAGTACTTATCATATTTAAATGCATTTGGTTACTTCTAATTAATAATCAAATTTAAATTATTCCTTTTTTTTCGGACAACAAATGTTAGCGTAAACACAGAACTGTTTCTGTGTCAACATTAAACAAATAATAAAATGCAACAAGGAAAGACACATTTTCAAAATCAAAATAAATATTGCTATTATAAACAGAACTGTTTCTGTGTCAATATTAAACAAATATTATAACGCAACAAGAAAATACACATTTTTAAAATCAAAATAACTATTGCTATTACATTATCAATGTTTGAGCCAGTAACCATTGCATACTAGTATTTTTATAATAAAAAAAATAAGCACAAGAACACATAAAATATAAGGGTATAAAAACAATAGCCTCTCTATTCATGAATTTAGAACAAAGTTAAAATTGTAATATCAGCGGATCAAAAATAATTTTAGGGCTGATTTCTTGAGGATAGGATAGGGCAATAGCACAGCATAGTGGTAATCATTTGGCGTGTTTTATAAACCGACTTCAAATCGTTAATTTGGTCCTAAGAATTTAAGAGTTCGTTACTTTGTTATGGATCCTATTATCAGAACCTTACCAAACTCTCATCAAACTGCCCTTGAAGCTCATTCTTTCCAATAAAAAATTAATCATTGAAATTGGTTGGCGTGATATTGAGTTATTCGTCCATTTGTCGCGCACATACTTAATGCAAATTTTTGAAGTCGGTTGAAAAATCCTTTATAACTACTGAAATTTAGAAAACCCGTCGACGACCTTAGAGGCGCAGCCAGCGAAGGTCCGCCTGCGACGCAGGAGGTTGCGTGTTCGATTTCCGACTCGGGACAAATGTTTGCACGATTTGTAAATATTTGTACCGTGTTGTTTCTAGGTGTTTCCTATGTATAATAAAAATATATATGTACATCTATGTAGAGTAGGTACTGTATCAATTACATCAGTTATTATAATTTACACTTTCACATTTACACACCCCTAAGCTAAGCTATGCTTAGCTTGGGGGTAAATGATGCTGTCCAGTATTATTATTATTTATTTCTTCCAGATATGCGATCCCTTTCATAGGCAGCGTCTGTTTCGTCCTACCCACCATTATCCCAGTGTACTTCTGGAGGGAGACTCTCAGCACGGCATGGCACATAACCGTGATGCGGTATGTGTGTAATCTACACATAACCTTTCTGGTCAACTCCGCTGCGCACTTATGGGGTAACAAGCCTTACGACGCGAGTATAAGGTAGGCTTTACACTGAAATTATAATTTTCTTATTTGGTTTTTGTAGGTATGCAAAAAAACTAGAATTTTTAGATTTTTAGGAATTTTTAGGCCTTCCCACGAATTGTAATCATTTGCGCGAAATCAAAAAATATAATGTGGAAAATTACGTGTTTGTTTCAGGCCCGTCCAAAGCTTCTTTGTCAGCTTCTGTGCATTTGGAGAGGGCTGGCACAACTACCACCACGTGTTCCCGTGGGACTACCGAACTGCGGAATTGGGAAATAACAGGTTTGTACCGAAGAGGGAGACGAGTGGACAAATAAATGGGTATGTAATGAATAGGGATGAAATGTAAGAAGTGTCACGAAAGGAGGAATAAACGTTAATGTTTAGTTCCGTGTGGAGATAATTATATATTATGTAACGGGTGTGGGAGGAGGTCGAATGTAACATAATTTAAATGAGAGTGAAACAAGCATACATGAAAAATTACGAAGTCATTACAAGTTGGTTGTTATTAGCACCTATATGATATCTTTATTTTATGTACTTACTTTATCCTAAAATTCTGTTTTAAGATTTTTTGTAGTTGCTATGTCCGTCCGCAATACCAACACTATTAAAATAAAAACAAAATTAAAATGATTAAATAGGTATCAGTTTCTGCCGGCGGCTTCGCCCACTGTATTTCCATAAAAACGTTTTAACGTTTAAGTTATTTGTTCAACAAGTAAGCAAAACGATTTTTTGTTAAACGTGCTGATATTAAATACCGAGCTAGCGAAGCAGTCTAGAGTAAAGTCACGAGCGAAGCGAGCGAGTGGCTTCAAAGTAAACTGCTGAGCTAGCGAGGGACTTAATAGGCACGAAACAAAAAACATTTGCTCTCGAGTTCACAACGTGCCAAGTTTCATTTGATTTTATTTAGTCGTTTCGGCGTGATGCGCGGCCAAGATACAGACAGGCGGACAGAAAAAATTTAAACAAGTACAGTTTTGGCTTCAGCATCGCTAATAGAGTGCCCTCCAAAAAAAATTAAATATATCTCCAATGTACAGAATTGGACCTTTAAGAGTTTTATTAAAAGTATAGATATTTTTTTAACTGGCTTAGTGTTTTGTTTGCCCTTTAAAACATACATTTATCTTGCGTAGCCTAGTTGTGGGCACAGCGAGTTTATTTTTAATTCCAGTATTTAAATAATGTATGTCGCTATATTTAGGAAACCGGTTGATATTCCTATGAGTGCACAACAAGTTTTCAAATATGAAAATAATCAATTAGGACATGGTACTGTCATTATGTTTATATCTTTGAATATTTCACGTAGGGATTCTCTGGGATCCATATTATAGATTGAACGAAAATGCCTCTGCAGCACAAATATGGTGTTAATATCTGCAGCGTTTCTCCACAGCAGTATGCCATAAGACTCTTTTTCATCTACTACTATGGAAGTAGATGAAAAAGACAAGTCGTAAGCAACGTCTGTAATATGAGGGATTTTTAGGGTTTCGAAGATCGGCGATCGGTTTCGAAACCCTTATAGTCTCGCTTCTACTGTCCTTGTTTACGTCTCTAATATCTCAGCAACTACGGTAGCAAAAAACTTGTAATTAAAAATAATAATACATTTCGTGCTCTCTTGTATAGATTTAAAAACAAAGGGGTTCGAACATTTTTGTATGGAGCCTGGCATACCTACTAGTCCGCCATTTTGAAAAAAACGTGATTCGGCGGCCAGTGATGAAACTCATGTCAACCGACAGAGTAAATGATTACAAACAAAAAGTGTTCTATGATCAAGTCTCCTAAGTGATACGGTTTCTGAGATATTAGGGTCAGAAAAAAGAAAAATAAAGTAATACTATTCGTACTATCGTATAAACACCGTATAAAATGAGGAGTCAAAAAATTCGTCCGTGCTTTAGACAAGAAACCGACTCCACCCGGCTCAGTGCACCGGAAGACTCCCCTTCCCGTAACGCACCCCGCCAGCCGCCATTTTGTTTGACGTTTATCTATCATTCGGCTTCTAATCTTTGGTCTGAGTGCACGAATATTTCTTTTCTTCACGAGCAGTTATTTTGTTACGTTTTGTTTTTTGTTAAGTTTTTGTTTTTTGTATTTGCGTTACCATGTCAAGTAATGCCACCGGTCCACCAGGATCACAGTGTTTGTTTTGTGAACGCAGTACAGCCCCCCGTATGGGAGGACGCCGCTCTAGGCCGCAGCTACGAAGCTATGAGCTAACCGAGGAATATCTGACTGATAATCCACAAGTGGAAGCTTATTCCCACCATCAACTCGGCGCACGGGAGGTTAGTTAAAATATAGTTTACAGCTGTCAATTATCCCATATGTTATTGTACCTAATGAATATATGTATGTATTGGACATGAAAAATGCGATTCATGTCCTATGTGTTAATTATAGTCTTATTAGAATTAACAAATAGGACTGGCCGGTATTATAGAGAGCTTCCAACAACTGTGCACATATCAACAAATAATACTTATTTACGATTACAAAATAAAATACGTACCTAAGCCTCTACGTGTAAATAAGTTAGTCTTTCGTTCGTTCGTTACATAAGTTATAGCAAGGAATTATTTTTATTTCCATTATTCTTTGGGTAGATCCGTGAGTCGGTCAGATCATCAGATTTTATTTATTGTTCCAGATGACATCATCTGACCGGATTTGTCGTCCATGTGTTCAACGTGCTAACCGCTATTATACAAGGGAACAACAGAACTTAGCTCGTATAGCAGATGCTGTAAGCTCCGTGCACGAACCGTCTTCAGGTGAATCGGCCGAAGGGCCAATGAGCGATCCATTAAGAGACGTATCTCCGCCCATTCCACAAGGGATGCCTGATGAAGTTCCAATAAGAGCTCCCGATGAAATTCTAATGAGTTTCCGACGAAGAACAGGAAGAAGACATTCCGCAAGTCGAATATCAAGGTGCCGCAAACCCTCATAGTTTGAGATTTTCAGTCCCTGGATTTTCAAGAGCTTCGTACACCTCGTCATATTGCGTTGTAGCACAATGTAATGTCCGCGATGGTTTACATAGAATAAACATAGCAATTAGATCAGATGTTTTGCGTAAACAGAATATTTATATTCCTGCTGCAGTACGAGTCTGCAATGAACACTTACATTCAAATGACATCTGGCGGGATTTTGAAGATTATACCCGTTCGAGACACGAGACGTTTAACTCAGTGCAAGTAGCCGATATGTTAAAACTATTACAAAGGCAAATTGAATATTTAGATTTTGAAAAAGTCGACACTATAGACGAGGCGACATTTAAATATTATATAGGATTCAGTAAAACTGCGTTTTTGAGTATTTTAGATAATACTCCATCATTGCAACAACTTAAACAATCCAAAAGGGCTTTAGCAATGGTGCTCAGCAAACTGCACACAGGCGACTCTAACGACAGGTTGTCCTCTTTATTTCGGCTAAGCCCCGTACACTTTGGTCGTGTAACGAAAAAGGTGCGAACTCATTTATTGAATGAATTTGTTCCACTGCATCTGGGTCTTTCGCGTAATAGAGAAACTGAAACATATCGTGAAGAATTACGTCAAAGAATTTTGTCTATACCGAATTTTTTATATGGAAGTCCTGAAGAACCAAACCGTGTCATTTCTATTTGCGACGGAACTTATATATATGTACGTTCAAAAAAGTTCTAATTATTTGTTTCAAAAAAAAACGTATAGCCTTCATAAATATCGGAATTTGTTGAAGATGTTTTTGATTGTGGCACCAGATGGATACGTCATAGAAGCATTTGGTCCTTATGGGGCCGATAAATCTGACGCAATTATTATGGGAGAATTAATTGAAAATGAAGAATTTCGGAGAGTTTTTCAGCCCGGCGACGTATTTATCCTTGATCGCGGTTTTCGGGACGTTATTGGAGCACTGGAAGCGTCAGGATATCGTGCTTTTATGCCCAAAACGAAAAGTAGACATGAGAGGCAACTGACTACCCGAGATGCCAATGAATCACGCAAAGTGACAATATGCCGGTGGGTAGTCGAGACGGTTAATGGGCACATTAAAAATCAGTTTCGCCAATTAAGAAATCAATATCCAAATGTAGCTGCAAGAAAAATGTACGAAGAGTTTCGCATTGCATGCGCTTTACTCAATGCTTTTGGTGGTCGAAACAACGATCACAACTTAGTGAACGAAATTATGAACCAAATTAATTTAAAACAGAACGCCCCCAACACCTTAAGCGAAATAGTGATACAAAATAATTTAAATCACCACAGGGTGGATTTCCAAACAATGGAAGCAAATGTCGGGCTAGAAGATTTCCCTGTCTTAACCAAAGACGATCTTATAATAATGGCGTTAGGAACTTATCAAATCGCTCAAGCCAGGAGTTATTATGGCGAGCATATAAAAACAAATGGTGCATATGTAGTGCAAGTATGTAGAGGAACTGATGCCAATCTGTTTCCAGATGACTCGTGGCTATTACGTGCCAAAATCCAATCGCGTCATTCGGGAAACCGTACGTATTTTGTGTATATTTTAATAAATAACCTCATGGAGCGCAGAGAAAAAGTCGCGGGATGGTATTGCTCGTGCGTAGTGGGGAAAAGAACCCTGGGCTGTTGTTCCCATATTATGTGTGTAATATGGTTCATGGCATGGGCTCGACACCAGGAAACACTGCCTTCGTCACCAGCGACATTTTTGGATTCAATAATTGTCAGACATGATATAGAGAATGAAGCGAATGACGAATTTTAAAACAAAAAAGCCGCTGGTGGCAAACGAATCGTTGTAGATACCAATTTAACTTATGTACATACCTACTGCTACAATAATAAAAATGTGTTCAAGAAAAAGGTTGGATTTTATTTCCCATACCCTACCTACCTACCTATAAAATAAACATCAAGTGAAGTAGAACATAGCTCAGGAACAGATTTTTTCTATAGTTTTTAGACCCAAATATCTCAGAAACCGTATCACTTAGGAGATTTGATCATAGAACACTTTTTGTTTGTAATCATTTACTCTGTCGATTGACATGAGTTTCATCACTGGCCGCCGAATCACATTTTTTTCAAAATGGCGGTCGAGTAGGTATGCCAACGATGTTCTATGCTCTTTAAATTTAAATTTTCAGTACACATTGTGATGGCATACTTTTAAAAGTGACATACAAAGTCAAGTGGGGTGTCAAATGAGGGGTATCAGTTTTTACATTTCAAAACAGCAAAAGCTTTTTTTGTTCATCTCTAATCTTGGATTATAGTACGAAATAAATACGAAATTAAGCTTAGGCAGGGCCTTTTTTGGTTCACATAGTTTTATTTTTTATTTTTATTGTTGTTTACCTTTTTGACACGTGAGGTAGGTAGAGTGTGAGTCGATAAATTGATTTTCTTTCTTTTCTTTTAAAATAGGCAATAATAACGAGAACTACCATATGTTAGATTTTCTATGACTTCGTAGATATTTTTATAATTTGATTTTTTAGAATATCGTGAGCTGAGCCGAAGTAGTAGGTACCTACTCGTATCGTACCTACCTTATATGTGGCTGAGTTCCCATGTATGTATATTGCTTTTGAACCGAACTGGACCAGACTATTCTGGACTAGGATAGACTGGAATAGTCGAACCTCACGACGATATTGTGAGGGGCTAACTACTAGTAACATAATTATGTCTTAGTATTTTACGCATTTCAGGTTGAACTTCACGACTATGTTCATAGACTTCTTCGCGTGGCTGGGCTGGGCGTACGACCTGAGAAGCGTCCCGGACGATATGGTGCGATCCCGGGCGGTGCGAACCGGGGACGGAACGGGCGCGTGGGGGGGACGAGAGTGAAATGGGAATGGGATAAAGGAGTGATTCGCCGACTATAAAATAAATTAATAAATTGTTGATTCTGTGTTTTACTTATCGTTGACAAGCTAATTGCACAAAAACCGAATCCCCGAGTATTTGATATGAAATATTATGAGTGTTTTATGTTATGTGGAGTTATGGTGGTAGTAAATAATGTTTCGGATTTACTGCTGATTTAAGTACTCTCCAGAATATTTAAAAGTAATGGTTAATAAGCCTATTATCAAACTGAATATTTTACAGTGTAATGCCCAAAGTGTTGGAAATAAACGTATTCCATTTGAGCAATTATTATTGCAAGAAAAAGCCCACGTTGCTTGTTTAAATAAAACGAGCTTTTCTCTGCTAACCATGTTTCACTAAACATGGTTAGCAGATTGATTAAAGTTATGGATAAGGAATAAAAGGGACTTTTATTTTTATTTATTTATTATAATGAAATTGATGGTTATCGCCTTCGCGATAGAATTTATCGCGCTGATAAATTCTATCGCGTGACTCGCACGGCGCGCGGCGGGGGCGTGGTCATATTTATTCATAGATCTATTCAGTCTCAGCACAGATTACCCCCAATAGATTCCGCATTATGGGACTTTAGTTCGAATCTTAGCCTAGCGCACCAAAATTGGCTTGAGGCCCGGTTGCGGGGACTGGAACAAAGGCGTTGTGATTGGCTATTTCAAGGTCGCACTAATAATGAACTAAGAGTATACTGAACCTAGGGTTGGGAAAATTAAAAAACTAAATAATCGATATTTCATTTCGATACCCTTTTAAAAATAGAACATAAAACATGAATATTGAATTTTTTATAATGCGGCCTTAATTCTTTATGTTAAAAACGTTAAGATTGTAAATTTCGTATTGAAAAACAAAAAAAAAAAAAAATTACTCCCTTTCAATCAATTATTATAAATAGTAAGTACCTATCATTTATTTAATTATTTTATAGGTAGGTAGGGAAATAAACATTTAATTTTTATTTTTTTTATATAGTTCACAATTATGAGAGATACCTATGTTGAGCTACCTGTATATTGTTTGCAATAGTCAAATCAAATCAAATCAAAAATTCTTTATTTCCCTAAATACAAAACATGTACATCATATTTTTATTATATATTTTATAAGATATAAATGTCTTAGAAAAGGTCATGTTATAAAATTAAACAGTGACAAGGAAATAAAGTGATATTTTTATTTCACAAAGCATATAGAGTACGTACGCGCTACTTGGTACGTAAACTAAAGTAAAGAAGCGACGAAGAAAACTTTAGCCTGTTAGCAGTTATTTTCCAAGTTGGAGCAAAACCCGTCCCAAGCTTTTTTATCCTCTAGCTAGATAATCTGATATTTTATAGTAAATTTTAGGCCTTCTTGCCCAGCAAGGTTTTGACAATTTGTTTGAATTTATTTATTGATAATTATTGCAATAAATAAATTTTCGGTACCTAATTGAGTTTTCGTTATTTTGACGAAATTTTCATCATACTTTTGTTTAGTTATTTCAGTAAGTGCCTGAAATTATAATAGAATTATTGAATAACTGTTTTGTATTATACAAAAAAAAACATTATTTGCATTATTTAACTAACTCAGTTACTGTGAGGAACAACAATGGTTGTGTGTGGACTTTTAAAAGTTAAGTATATACTCGGGGTGTTACACCTTTGTAAGTGAAGCCCATGGCTCAAGGAGATGGTTAGATCACTGCATTGTTACCAAAGCGGCGTGGGCTACTGTCTCGGATGTGTATGTGATGTTAGATGTTTTCTGGACAGATTATTGCCCCTTGATTATTAACTGTAAACTGGGAGCAGTTTGTCACAAAATTTTTAATAATAGTATACAAGTAAAAATCCTGCTATTTGGGGGAATAGGCAGCCAAAACAAATTAAATGTTATACTAAGAAATGTCATGCAATATTAAGGCTGATAAAAT
Organism: Eupithecia inturbata; assembly: GCA_963662085.1. Taxonomy (NCBI): domain Eukaryota; kingdom Metazoa; phylum Arthropoda; class Insecta; order Lepidoptera; family Geometridae; genus Eupithecia; species Eupithecia inturbata. The sequence continues at coordinate 1,860,130 of OY759206.1, read as the reverse complement.
TTCCTGAAACTTTGTGTAATTGTTGTGATAAATTTTGCCATAATTCTGAACATAGAGATATTATTGATAAGTTATATAAGGATATTAATTAATTCTTATTCTGTAGTCAGCACGTCCCCTTCTCCACCTCCGACGGGTGCGGGGGAGCATCTTTTTGTTGAGGTGAGTCTTGTCAACACCAAGGTCCTTCTCGGAGTCTATTACAGCCCTTCCCTTCGTGTCAACTTCTTCTCCAAATTTGATAAAATCCAGGAGGACCTTGCTCCTTTATACAGTCATACCATCATCATGGGTGATTTTAACACGTGCCTTCTCAAACATGACTCTCGGACTCGTAGTTTAGAGTCCCTTGTTTACTCCAATAATCTTAACGTTTTGAGTGCTACGCACCATTTTCCAAACTGTACCCCTTCTCTTCTAGATCTTATCCTTGTCTCCTCCATCAACAACGTTCATAAGCATGGGCAGTGCCCCGCGGACGCCTTCTCTTAACATGACCTGATATTCATGTCCTATAAAATCCGTCCGCCGAAAGCTAAGCCCAAAATTATTACACAACGTAATTTTAGCGGTATAGATGTGGAAAGTCTACGCGAAGATGCACGGTAGATAGACTGGTCGGAGGTAGAGAACGCTGCCACTACTGATGACAAGATCAGCTCGTTCAACTCTGCTCTTATAAGCTTATACGACAAACATGCGCCGCTAAGGAAAATTAAACTAAAGCATCTGCCAGCGCCTTGGCTCACAAATCACATTAAAGAGGTTATCCATTGCAAGAACGTGGCCAAGTTTAGGGCTAAGTGTTATCCTTCGGAAGCCAATCTTTCTAAATACATTGAGCGACGTAATCTATGTAACAAGGTGTGTAGGGACGCCCAACGCCGTTATATCCACAATTCTGTCCAAAACGAAGACCCTTCCAAAGTTTGGAAGTTTCTTCGAACACTAGGGGTTGGCAAATCACGTAACGACACACTTCCCAAAGATATAGATGTTGAGTCTTTAAATCGACACTTCTCCTCGTCTACCCAATTTGATGGGATAATTAAATCTAACACCCTTCAGGCTCTCTCTCTTTTACCAACCCCTGCCACTTCACCCTTTTTTCTAAGTCAGTTCTCCGGTTGTGATGTTAAGAGAAGCGTCATGTCAATCACATCAAATGCAATCGGTGATGACAACATAAGTCGTAATATGCTGCTGCCCGTTCTCGACGATGTTATTCACGTCCTTGTCCACATCTTTAACCACTCTATTTCCGGTAGCACTTTCCCAAGCATCTGGAAAAATGCCCAGATTATCCCTCTTCCTAAGAAATCTAGACCTACCTCCTTTTCCGATTTCCGACCCATTTCTATTCTTCCTTTTCTCTCAAAGGTGCTAGAGCGTCTGGTACACAATCAACTCAGCCGATTTCTCTCTAGCAACTCTCTCTTGAATCCTCTACAATCTGGTTTTCGTCACGGTCACAGCACCGTGACGACCCTTTCTAAAATAACGGATGACATTCGCCGGGGCATGGATAGCGGGCTTGTGACTGTGTTGTCATTGCTTGATTTTAGCAACGCCTTCAATAATGTTGACTTTGACATTCTTCTTGCTATGCTTCGTTCTCTTAGCATATCTCCAATTGTTACTGACTGGTTTCATAGTTATCTGAGTTATCACGAATTCTCGTCGTGGTGTGATGTCACTGCTGGTGTTCCACAGGGTGGCGTGCTTTCTCCTCTCCTATTCGCAATTTTCATAAACTCCATATCACAGTTTTTGTCTAGTTCCTACCACCTTTACGCTGACGATCTCCAGATCTACCAACAAGCTCCAATCAATGACTTCATGTTAGCCATAACCTCAATAAATGATGACCTCTCACGCATCCTTGCGTGGAGCAAAGCGCACGGTCTTTTGGTGAATCCTAAGAAGAGTCAAGTCATCGTTGTGGGTAGTTCAAGGATGACTGCTAAAATTGACATGGCGACCTTGTCGCCTATCTCCTTTGATGGTGTCACAATTCCCATAAGCAAAACCGTCAAAAACCTGGGTCTAATTATAGACAATGAGTTGTCGTGGGGTCCGCAATTGGCTGAACTCAGCCGAAAAATGTTCGCATCGGCCGGCTCACTGCGGCGACTGCGCAATTTCCTTCCAACTTCCACTAAGGTAACACTCGCCCAGTCCCTTTTGCTCCCCATCCTTGACTATGCCGACGCATGCTATCCGGACCTCACTGAAGACCAGCTAAATAAGCTTGAGCGCCTCCAGAATTTCAGCATCAGGTTTATATTTGGTCTTCGCAAATATGACCACGTCTCCGAGTATCGCGCTAAGCTCAAGTGGCTGCCCATCCGACTTCGCAGGAATGCTCATATACTATCTCTCTTGTACAGTATCTTGTTCTATCCTCCCAGCCCATCTTATCTCAAGGAGCGCTTTAAATTCCTGTCCAACTCTTACTCTCTCTCTTTGCGTTCCTTTGAAACCCTCGTCTTAAAAGTTCCTGCTCACTCTACTACTTTTTATGAAAAATCCTTCACTGTACAAGCTATCCGTCTATGGAATGCTCTTCCCCTGGACATCAGACGTGCGAAATCACTCCCAATCTTCAAAAAACTGCTTCATCAGTATTATTTATTAGTGTAAAAATTTAATTATTTTATTTTTATGTTTATGTAAGTTTATTATTATAAAGTAGGTAGTTAAAGACATGATAGGTATTATAGTACGTAGTGTAGGTATATGTAAATGTTTTAATTTCCTTAAGTTTTTCAAACACCACCGTGTATTGTTCTCTTAAGTCCAGTCCATCCCAAGGTTGCCTGGAAGAGATCGCTCAAAGTGATAAGGCCGCCCTTTGTACTTCCTTGTTTCTCAGCATTTTCTTTTGTATTATATTTTGTGTTTGTGTGGTACAATAAAGAGTTATCTATCTATCTATCTATCTATTGTATTGCCACTCACAACAGTGGCGTCACTCTCCCATCATGGTACTCAGAAGGTCAGGGCTAAAAAGAGACAGGTAATCGGTTGGAACAAGCATGTCGCTGGTGCTCACAGGCAAGCCAGGCTGAAATTTAAATCATGGGTTGTTCATGGTAAGCCTATGTTAACATTGAAGTTTATTATCTAAGGTGATTCCTAAGAAAACGGTACATTCTACAAGTACTAACGTTTCTCCTTTTACATTTACATCAGCCTTAACTTGTTTAACATAGGTAGAATAAATCTAATACATTTCGTCTTGGTTTCGTTAAGCAAAAAATTATTGACACTTAACCAATGGACTACTTTTGAGATTGCATTATTCACATATTCGAAATTTGTGTTTTGTTGTTTCATTTTAAAAATGAATGAAGTATCATCAGCAAACAATACGATCTCGTGATTATCCTTTACAAGATGAGGCAGGTCGTAAATATAAACTAAAAATAGGAAAGGACCGAGGATAGAACCCTTTGGTACACCCATTATAACTACAGACCCCGAAGACCGTTTCCCATTAATGTCAACTCTTTGTATCCTATCACTAGTGAAATTATACACCGAACAATTTAGGCAGGTAGTAAGAATAACTAGTTTTGTTACTTTATCTGACCTTTCATTAGTATTTTTACCTATAGGCACCTACTTATAAAGCTAAGCACCTATAAGGTTTTTTGATTTATGTAGGTACCTACCTATCTATGTTATTTTCATCCACCATAACCCTAAAATATATATTTTCGGACGAGATACTTTGTTTAGTTTTACGAATAGAATTGCGTTTCGTTATTCCTAGATCTTGCTTGGACTCGGAGCAATGTATTGGTCACAATGAAAGATAGAGATGATACGTCGCCCCCTACCATGAGGTCTCGTGAAGAAGTAGGTACCTACGTTGCCGATGTCCATCTGGATTACCCAAAAACCTGACCGAAAATCCCCAATTTTGGGGAAAATAAAATCAATATTCCCCACATATTCTTATCAAATAAATAAAAGTAATAAGGAAAACTAAATTTATTTCAACGCAAATTCACTAAGTCCAAGCAAGATTTAGGAATAACGAAACGCAATTCCATTCGTAAAACTAAACAAAGTATCTCGTCCGAAAATATATATTTTAGGGTTATGGTGTGTTTATTTGTTCGTCTAGTCGTTGGCGGAGGCTGGGACGTTCCAATGAAAAGCATTATTTATTCGGAGACCATTTTCGTTTATTCCGTTCCATGACAAGGCTGAGGCTGACTCTCGAGACGCGAGAGTCCAATCTGACAGATCTCTAATTTGACACTGCCAGTTTACACTAAGAACATAGACTACAACATGCCCCTTTTTGAGACTGACAATTAGAAAAGATGAATTTACTTTGACATTGACATGAATGAAATTTGATTGATTTGAATGAAAGCAACTACTTGTTTACAATTTCATTTGACAAGTTGAAGTTTACAATTTTACAAAAACAAATGCAATTTCTACAAAGACAAAATAACATTAAATTAGAAAGAAGACAGTGCTTATATTTAAACTTAATAATCTATTTGTGAGGCATTAATCTAAGAATGAAGTGACTACCTATATTACCTACATTTTATGTTTTTATGCACTTAGTACTTTTAACAAAGGTTTTTCATTACATTCATATATCGAACAGTTGTTTTTTCTTAATTAACCTTCCTCGACTGCTATCCGTTGACATTTCAGGTTGAGGTACATTCTGAGTTGGACTATCAGTTAACTCATGAGGACTATTAGCAGGTTGGACATTTGGATAAGATGGCAGTGATTGAGTTTCTGAAGAATGAACTAAGATTACACTGTTTTTTGAATCATTACTTGAGCTAGTTTCCTCTACAAGTGTCTCATCGTGGCTTTCTACTTCTTGTCTTGCATCTAGTACATCTACAATTATTGGAGATTCCATTTCCACATCATCAGAATATATACATAGATTCATAAAATGAGTTCATTGACTGGTTTGAGAAACCTGAAATTGATGAATGACTATATGACCGTGACCTAGCCTGAGTTGGTTTATAAAGAAGATAAGTAGTTATCACATCATCCTCTTCCTGTTCTTCTGGCTGACTATGAGACTTTGTTTGTTGACTTGACTTAGAGTGAAAAGTTTTATTCGACTGCAGTGAGTTATTGGAATGACTATGACTGTCTGACTGTGATGTATCTGATTGACTTGACTGTGACTGGGAGTTTGATTCACTTTTATGTTTCAGCTGAATATGCTGAGAACTTCGTCGATAACTATTTCCTACTTCATCTTCGACTATGTATGAACGAGGACATTTAGTTTTAGAAGTTATGGTACCTTTTGACTATTGGATTCCTTTTGGATCTTTTTTGAAATAAATATCATTAATATTGAACTCTGGATATGTTTTGGAACTCTTATCATAATATTTTTTTGTGTTTTGTGTGTTTGTTTGTTTCTGTTGATAATGTTCTGAGAAATTGATAATTTTAGGTTTTAGATTAGACAATTGAGTTGGTAATTTAGTTCTTAATTGACGTGAGATTAGTAGTTGTGAAGGAGAATTTAATTTACCTCTTGGGGTGGTTCTATATTGTAATAGACCTAGATAGGGATCTGTTTTAGAATCATCACATTTTCTGAAAATATTTTTGACTATTTTCACAGTTGCTTCTGCGAGACCATTTGACCTGGATAAGTGTGGACTTGAGATAATATGTTCAATATCCCAATCAGTTCTGAATGTGTAGTGTTTTGATTTAAGTGTGCTACTTCAAAATAATTTGAATAAAAATCCACAACAATCAAATATTTTTTTCTTTTGTATTCAAATAAATCTGTGGCTAGTTTTTGCCATGGAAGTGTAGGCTGATCATGACATTTAATGGTTATATTCCATTCATTTGACTCTTTATTACAAACTCTTTATGACAAAGTGATCTGATTGATTTGTTTCATCATTATTGTTATTTGTTGACTGACATACCATACTTACATTAGTGTTGGTATCTTTCTTGAAGAAGCAATATTTAGCAAAATGGTTCTGTTTCTTGCAGTTTGAACATGTTTTTCCTTCGGCAGGGCACCTGAACCTATGGACTTGACCACACCTATTACAAGATTTTTGTTTATGTGATTGTGACTTTGTTGAGACCTGAAACCTAGAGTGGTTATTATTTCTTGTTGGAGACGGTGACTGATTTTTTTGACTTGAGTCTGCTGCTTGATTTTGTTGATTAGACTTGATGGCTTGAATTGTACTTTCTGTTTCTACTTTTGAGTTTGCCATTTGAAGTTTTTCAGTTTCTTTGTGCGAAATCTCAATGCTTTTAGCAATTTTTATGGCTTTTTCAATTGTTAGTGACTCTTGTTGCAGTAATCTTTCCTGGGTTTTTCTGTTAGTTATTCCAATTACAAACATGTCGCAAATGAGTTGTTCTTTCAGTGTTTCAAAATCACATCGGATTGCCATATTAGTTAATTTTGTGACGTATTCTTCAATTGACTCTTCTTCTGACTGTTTTGTTGTGAAGAATTTATATCTCTCAACGGTGATATTTTTGTGCGGAACGAATTTATCATCAAATTTTTGAATGACTTTCTCGAGCGTTGTTGATGCATCTTTTCTATCTAGACCAAATGAGTTGAATATTTGTAGACAATCATCTCCAATTAGACTTAGGAAAATGGCTTTTTGACGGCTTACCGATTCTTTGTCAATCATATTCGCTTCGAGGTAGATATGGAACTTCTGTTTCCATATTCTCCATGCAGCCGACATCGCTGCAAGATCTGAATCCAGTTTTAGCGGTTTGATCGTGGCAGTCATGACCACGCTGAACCTTGGATCTTCCATTGTCATCTTTGTTTCTTCTGACGCCATGTTTATTTGTTCGTCTAGTCGTTGGCGGAGGCTGGGACGTTCCAATGAAAAGCATTATTTATTCGGAGACCATTTTCGTTTATTCCGTTCCATGACAAGGCTGAGGCTGACTCTCGAGACGCGAGAGTCCAATCTGACAGATCTCTAATTTGACACTGCCAGTTTACACTAAGACCATAGACTATAACATGGTGGATGAAAATAACATAGATAGGTACCTATATAAATCAAAAAAACCTTATAAGTGCTTAGCTTTATAAGTAGGTGCCTATAGGTAAAAATACTCATGAAAGGTCACATAAAGTAACAAAACTAGTTATTCTTACTACCTACCTAAACTCTTCGGTGTATAATTTCACTAATAAATTATTTGTTGTGCGCGACTGTACTACCTCAGTACATTCGTTCCTAGAACTTCACATCGACTTTTTTTAATGTTTCACTACGAACTCGCATAAAGTATGCATACTGGTAGAGGCAGTATTTCAGCTCTGTGAACCTGGCAACCGACCTTGAGATATTCATGTTTTTTTGGTCTTATTTGATTGTACCGGGTTTGTACCCAATTGTACTGACGAAATTTTCGTTTGTACCCCTAGGGGGTAAAAGTTACGGGGAGGGGGAGGTTTTACAATATTCGATTTTGACAAGTGAGTAAAATAAATAATTTGATCTCTGAATTTAATATTTCGCAGTACTAATTCACAATCATCGTTTGGCCTTGAAATTGCCAACATACTAAATGTATAATCACACGCTTTCAGGAGGAAAAAAAAAAGTTTCGCAGATTCAAGTCAATGTTATACGTTTGTACCTGTTTGTACCTTCGAGATTAGGCTTTAATTATGTTAGTAAACTCAAGGTCTATCATAATAATTACCTATCAAGAACCTCACTTTTGATTTTCTGTAGAAACTTTGTCAATTATCCTAAAACGGCATTTTTTGAACAATTTTGCAGATTCAAGTCAATGTTCTTCGTTTGTATCCGTTTGTACCTTCAAGATTTAGCTTCAAAAATGTTCTTTAACTTAAGGTCTCTCATAATCAGTGCCTATCAAGAACCTCACTTATGTTTTTCTGAAGAAATTTAGTCAATTTACAAACCATGGTATAATTTTGCCAAAGTTTCAGTTTCACCTTAATTTTTGTCGTTTTTTCCTTCTGAAAACGTGTGATTATACATTTAGTATGTTGGCAATTTCAAGGCCAAACGATGATTGTGAATTAGTACTGCGAAATATTAAATTCAGAGATCAAATTATTTATTTTTCTCACTTAGGTCAAAATCGAGTATTGCAAAACCTCCCCCTCCCCGTAACTTTTACCCCCTAGGGGTACAAACGAAAATTTTGTCGGTACAATCGGGTACAAACCCGGTACAATCAAATAAGACCAAAAAAACATGAAAAACATGAAACAAGGTCGGTTGCCAGGTTCACAGAGCTCATTATTTTAGGCGCTAAATGTACGTATAATCAGAAAAGTGTTTATAATCAGAAAAGCTCATTTTCTATAAGAACGTTTACGTTGTTCAATGGTTACGCAATGTCATTCAAAAGTTCGTATTCGAATCTTACACTATTTTCCAGTTTGTGTGAGATGTACCCCTTGGGAATAACATTTTTATGGGACCACCTCGGGGTACTTCTCTATACGGGTAGTTCCCACCCAATCACGCTTTTTCAATGTATTTCGAAAAGTATGTAGCCTACAGGAATTTCAAAAAATGTTTTGAGATGTACAAACCGACACCTTATATTTGATACCCCCCTTGGTGAGGTAGCCCCCCCGTTTGAAAATGATTCCCCCCCTTTTTGACAATTTTTCAAAAATTGTTCTATTTACAGTCTTCTCTTTATTTTTCTTGTAAAATGTAGATCCGTATCTACAAACGCTACATACATTTTAGATGGATCACTCTGCAGACTTCAGAGATAGGTGGGGGGATGGGTATTATTTCGAGTTTTTCAAAATATTTCAAAAAGTATAAAACCTACAGAAATTTCAAAAACTGTTTTAAGATAATATCTTAATATATAATACAATATAGTTTAGGGTGGGGGGGAGTAGCCCCCTTTTGACCCCCCCCCCCCTTTTAGTCAGTTTTTCATAGTCTTCTACTTACAGACTTTTCTATATTTTTCCTGTTAAATACAAATCTATATCTACAAACGCTACATACTTTTTAGATGGATCGCTCTGTAAGGTGCAGGAGCAAGGTGTTGCGCACCACATCAATGCCAGTGCGATACTGCTGTCGAACAGCTTGGTCATCACGGATTGTCGTGTACTAGGGCCGCTGCCGGTCAGATATCTCGCCAAGCCAGCTTTAACAAAATCATCCGGCGGGACTTTTTCCCCGCTAACATACCAGCTATTCTCGAACTAAACACGGTCTCCACGGAAGACCAGCGCTATGGCACGATCTGCTCTATCATAGCACATGCTGAGTGGAGTCCTATTTCGTCAGATTACTAATTAATTTATGGTTTATTTTTATGTGTATATTTTTCTCTGTATGTTTTGGCAAAATAAATATCTTTTACTTTACTTTACTAAATGGTCTGTTGCGTGACGATGGTGGCCCAACGGTATGACACTATATCATGGGAGTTGGGGTGGCCCATTGTGTGGGACGCTACATGCTTCAACAAAATTGCGCCATCCCCCTTTTTGAAATATGCAGGTCTCGACAAAGCCTACACATTTGCTCCCCGTGGAGTCGAGACCCTAGGTCCGTAGGGTACCAAGGATCACCGGATTTAAAAAAAAAATTGTGAGCGTCTTGGTTATGCGACGCGTGACTCGAGAGCTGGTATGGTGAGAGCTGATCTGAGGCATCAGCATTGCAATACAGCGCGGCAATGCAGCCAGCTTCTTGGGGTTGCTTCCGACTGGTATAGATATGGATCAGTTGAGCTAACTGTAGATTGTTTGCTGTTGCAAACAATCTACAGTTAGCTCAACGAAAGTAGTTAGTTCAATTGAAACGATTGGGCTAACTGCACTACTGTTGTAGTGCAGTTAGCCCAATCGTTTCAATTGATACAATTGATTATATACTATTTATGGTTCTTATTTGTTTTTATTATTTGATGTTTATTTTCTTCATTTTCAACTGTTTTTTATTATTTATTTATTATTATTTTTATCATATATAGGTCGGTAGGTACCATGGAATGACCATGTCGAGCCGAAGACAATAACGGGCGGTGATGTGATAATGATGTACTTACTCCACTGGCTCCGTAAGCACAGCTTCTGTCCAGCCATCCCGGGGTGTCATCTGTATGACGCTATCAATGAAATTGATATTTACCTTATAACATTATTTAACCGCACAAGTTTGTGTCGGGCCGCGCGCAGTGTAGATTTCTTTAGTTGCACGATTCAATAACTTATTCAACTTTGGGCTAGCTAGATGATACTGTGTGAATTGTACAGGATTTTTTTCATTTAATCATTCTTATTCCAGGTCTAACAATGCAGATGGGTAGTCCATCGCTCATACTCTTGACCAGGTTCTTGGCTATTGCTTTGCATAGCGTGTAGATGTTCGGGTATTCTGAGAGAATCCTGAAAATAAGAAGAGTCAACTTGAGCCCCAGACTCAGCTAACAGCTAAGGCATTTCAGGAAAGGCTTGAAAAACATCGCAACCAACTGGCCTGGAAAAACCAGAGAAGGTTAAAACTGAAGAATTTTTTGTGCAGCATGTCATCACTGGTACACAAGTACTATTATAAACATGAATTTCTATGAAAAACTTACTTTGCTGTGTATTTATCAAGCTTTTCTTCCTCCGTATTTTCCACCAAGTCTATTAACTTCTCCGGTAAAATCCGACTTAGGCGGAACTTTTCAAGCACCTCCTCCCTAACTAAACTGTCCACAGCTTGCGTATACGCAGTCGACACGTAGACGAACGACCTGCAAGTCATCCAGTTAACAGAGTGCTTATTACCAGTGGTGTTCTTTGAATTCGAAGAAAGTTTTCGACACTTAACTTTTATTTCGCTTACATGTACAAAAAAGAATAAGACAACACTACGTGTACGGCGGATGACTTCTCATATCATGACCTAATATTTCTATCATATAAGATTCGACCTCCTAAAGAAAAGCCTAAAATTCTTCTGCAGCGTAATTTTGGCTCAATGGATCTGAAGTCTTTGTGTGATGATGCCCAAAACGTAGATTGGTCCGGGGTTCATGCAGCTAACACTATTGATGCCAAGGTAGAATGTTTCAACGAAATCTTAATAAGCCTGTACGACGTGCATGCTCCAGTCCGAGCAGTGAAGATGAAGCATCTCCCTGCTCCATGGCTTACTGATGAAATCCGGTCTGAAATGCATAAAAAAATAGCAGCCAAAATTCGTTTTAGACGAACTCCGACAGAACACAACAAGATTAAGTATGCTGAGACTAGAAATCACTGTAATAGGGTGTGTAGGGATGCACAACGCCGTTACATCCATGAATACGTTACAAATAAAGACCCGGCGAAAGTGTGGAAGTTCCTACGCACGCTCGGTATTGGAAAAACACGTCAAGAGGTACCTAACTTTCTAGACATAAATTCATTAAACTCACATTTTTCTGCCTCTTCCAGCTTTGATAGAACCACTAAATTGCAAACTTTGAATTATCTCTATTCTCTTTCAACTCCTGACTTTTCTAAATTTTTCTTCAGTCAATTTACTGATGGCGATGTTAAAAAGAGTATCCTATCCATAACTTCTAATGCTGTTGGTAGCGACTGCATAAGTAAAAAGATGATCATCCTGATTCTTGATGAAATCCTTCCCGTAATTACTTACCTTTTTAACTTCTCTATTGACACAGAAGCCTTTCCAAGTGTATGGAAGGAAGCTCAGGTCACTCCTCTTCCTAAAAAGCCTAATCCTTCTTCTTTTTCTGAGTTCCGTCCCATCTCTATTCTCCCTTTCCTTTCTAAAGTCTTAGAGCGCCTTGTGCACCAACAGCTTAGTGTTTTTCTTACTTCCAATAATCTTTTGAACCCCTTCCAGTCCGGTTTTCGTCCAGGCCATAGTACTGTTTCTGCTCTTATCAAAGTCACCGACGATATCAGACATGGCATGGACGACGGATTCGTCACTATTCTCTCACTCCTAGACTTCAGCAACGCTTTCAACAATGTTGACTTCGACATTCTTCTAGCTCTTCTCCGCTCTTTTAACATATCGTCCACAGTGATTGGCTGGTTTCGTAACTACTTGAATGGACGCCGGCAACGCATTCGCGTTGACGATTCCTTTTCAACATGGTGTCAACTGGATGCCGGTGTTCCTCAGGGCGGCGTTCTATCTCCTCTTCTCTTTGCAATCTTCATCAATTCTATCTCCAAACATCTATCTTCTCCCTACCACCTCTATGCAGACGATTTGCAAATCTACACGCAAGCCCCTATTGAATGGCTAGGTGAAGCCATTGCAGATGTCAATCAAGATCTCGCAAACATCAACGATTGGAGCAAATCATTTGGGCTCAAGGTTAACCCTAGTAAAACCCAAGTGATTGTCATAGGTAGCTCTAGGATGATCGCTCGTATCGACTGGCTTAATATACCAAAAGTAATTTTTAATGGGGTTGCGATCGAAGTCAGCGATACAGTAAAAAATCTGGGGTTACTTGTGGACAGGCAATTATCGTGGAGTCCTCAACTGGCAGCTGTATCCAGAAAGACCTTTGGTACAGGTGCTTCTTTAAAGCGATTGCGGAACTTCCTTCCTACTTGTACCAAAATTGCGCTTGCACAATCCTTATTGCTCCCGCTCCTAGACTACGCAGACGCCAGTTATCCCGATCTGTCTGAAGACCAACTCAACAAGCTTGAGCGTCTTCAGAACTACTCTATTAGATTTATATTTGGCCTGCGTAAGTTTGACCATATCTCTCATATTCTTAATCTCCTTTATTCTGTTCTTTTCCATTCATCAACACCATCTTATCTTAAAGATCGTTTTGAGTTCCTCCATCTGTCCCATTCACGATCACTTCGCTCCTCTGATACCCTTCTTTTAAAAATTCCATCGCACACATCCCAGTTCTATGGTGATTCCTTTACTTTGCAGGCCGCCAGACTCTGGAACGCCCTTCCTGTTTTAATCCGACAAGCTAAATCCCTTCCCATCTTCAAAAGTATGGTTCATCAACACTATCTGTCCACTCTTGATAAGTCTTCCTGATGTAATTATTTTTATTTTATTATGTAAACACTCTTGTTTTCTTGTCTTTTTTTTTTTCTGCCCTCTGTCTAAAGTACTTCTATTATGTTTGATTCTCATCAATTACGCCACCGTCAGATTCAATACGTACTGATCCTATCCATCCAAAGGTTGCCTGGAAGAGATCGCTGTTAGCGATAAGGCCGCCGATTGTGCCATATTATATATAATTAGTATTAAGTTCTTGTTTTATAAGTGTATTGATGGTGCAATAAAGTGATAATCTATCTATCTATCTATCACTAAAATCGAGTTCGTATGAAACATGGACGAATGAAATCACCTTCCCAAGGGGGAGGAGGTGTAATCTATTGGTAGAAAAGAAATAAGGGCGCTGCTTCATTAAGATGGCAACACAACGACGCAAACGATCATGATCTTTGGGTTTAGCAATTCAATTTTGTTGAAAACGTGATTATAGATAGCAACAAGTCTAACCTGAAAAACTAGACAATAATAGGTCAAATTCTTAATAATTAAACACTGACACGGAAATAAAGTGATATTTTTGATTTCAGTCGCTTCGGTATGTAAACTAAAGTAAAGAAACCTTTAGCCTGTTAGTTAGTTGTTATTTTTCGAGTTGGAGCAAATCCCGTCCCAAGCTTTTTTATCCTCTAGATAATCTGATATTTTATAGTAGGCCTTTTTACACAAGAAGGTTTTGACAATTTGTTTGAATTTATTTACTGACAATTTTTGCAAGTCACTAGGAGTTTTGTTGTAGAAGCGTATACATTGCCCTTTAAAATATACATTAATTTTGTGTAGTCTAGTTGTGGGCATAGCGAGTTTATGTTTATTTCTTGTATTCAAATTATGTACATCGCTATTTTTAGGGAACCGATTGATATTTCTATTAGTGTGTAGTGTGTTAGGTTTTCATAAATATATTGACATGGTACTGTCATTATGTTTATTTCTTTGAATTTATCACGCTGGGATTCTCTGGGACCCATACTTTAGTTAGCACGAACAGCCCTCTTCTGCAACACTAATACGGTGTTAATATCTGCAGCGTTCCCCCCCAGTAGTATACCGTAAGACATAATACTATGGAAGTAGCTGAAATAAACAAGTCTAGATGTATCCACGTCTGTAAGATGACGGATTTTTTTGTCAGCATATGCTGCAGAACTAAGTCTTTTTGATAGCTAATCTATGTGTGGACCCCATTGACGTTTCTCCTTTTACTTTTATTAGAACACAACGTTCGAATAGTCATTAGTACAGAGCAGGCATTGTAAACAGTTTATAACAATATCGTGACTGGTGTTCAGTCACATAATAAAAAAGTTGCAAAATCAAGAAATCAATCAATCGTATAATTGTTTTTAATGTTTTAGTATGAAAAACATATGATTTTCAGTACTTTCCGATGGTATGTGATTCAATTTGACTTAAAGTTTTGAATTTCACTTCTATTTTTACAAATTACTATGGAACAACACGGCATTTTGCTAAAATATGAAGATCCGTTGTGGCCAACGTTCGAACTTCAACTAAATGAAACGATTAACGCTGCGAGCAATGTGTTCTGTTTTTGGGCATATTGCTGCGACACCGGCCCCGCCCCCTTTTCACATCTCCTTAGTTTCTGATATCTGTGGTTGCCACCTATTTGCATCTACTAGGCAGTTTGACCGCCGCGCCGCTAACCTGCAGCACAGCACGGACTGCGATAAGGCTCAATAAGCAGTGATTTTGTCTTTGGTGGCGATAAAATTCAAAATATTCGATTTTGTGGTGTGTATTCTTAGGTAATTTCTTTCGACTTTGACTTGCGCACATTATCTTCTTTTGGTTTGAAAAAACCCCCGGAAATCTGAATAATAAGGCACTAGAAATTATAAATGTCGCTAATTACTTACGAAACGCTTGTCGCCACCTCATTTGACATTTCTCCCACCTATCCTGTCACTACTACATACGCATATATTTGATCGCAGAGTCACGCACACATAAACAACGGCAAACGAAGAATCCTGCACCGTGATTAGTTCTTACACATAAGCAAAAGCTTGTCTGTGAACTTACCAATACATTGATAATTTTACATATACGCTAGTGCTTGACAAAACTTAAATGTTGTCGATATTGTCGATATTTCAACATGCGGGGCGCACGGGTTTCTATATTATAATTTAGGATTAAGGTATGTATATTTTATTATTAACTACTTAACAGGGTCAACATACAGTATACGTATAACTTTTTGCTTAGTAGCTGTATAACTTTTCTTTTCAACGGAGCAACTAGTTTTACTTCGTGCTCTCGAAGTTTTTCGTAAAAACAATTACACCTTTCTGTTTATTCAAACCATTGAACATGGTTTATTTATGATTACATTAATATTATGTTAATCACTAGCTACTTGGTTAATAACAAAATACATGTGTTATAAATTAATTTAAAACAAGCCAAGTCAACGGCAAATCTAATGTTAGCTTTTCTGCATTACGCAGTTACAGCATTTTTATAGCCTACGTCATAAGTCCTAAAATCAATACAGCGACGACTCAGCAAATGCTGCTGCTTCGACGCTACACCGATAGCACACATGTTAATTAGATTAAGTATATACTTAAACTGTACAATTCATGAAATAAATCAATTGAAATGAAGCATTGAGTCAAGTATTAATCCTACCCCCTCAACGAAGACCCTACGGATGCTGAAATACCAGCACCCGCTGATGAGCTGACAAGAAGTACCAGCAACCGTTGATAAGCAGACCTGAAGTAACAGCAACCGCTAATAAGCAGACCTGAAGTGCCAGCACCCGCTGATGAGCTGACCAGAAGTTCCCAACATCCGCTTGAGGAGCCGCCCAGAGGTCCCAGCAGTCCGCTGACGAGCTGATCAGAAGTGCCCAGCATCCGCTGGAGGAGCCGACCAAAGGTCCCAACATCCCGCTGACGAGCTGAACAGACGTCTCCAGCACCCGCTGGATGAGCTACACGTTCATGCTCCCAGCATCCTCACTGTGGCCAAGACACCCTTATCCATTAGTATCGGATCGGTCCTGTGTGTCTGCATGACCGGCAGTGAGAAAATCATTCCCTGTGTACATTGCACGCCGTACATGCCCTTGTATCCTTCCCACCTTCCGTCTGTTATATGGCTGCATTATGGCTACATTATTAGGGATGATAGACTAAGATACGTGGTTAGGGTCCGAATATATGTTCCGTAAGTAGGGTGTAGGGAGGGGTTAGACTTTAGGGTTAGGCTACGTAGATTAGGTAATAGTGAGTAGAAACGCTTTGTGTTTGTGTACACCCGTGTGTATCTATTCAACGCCCACACGTAGGGTAAAGTACCAAGCACTGGGTTCTCCTACAGTAGGAGTTTAGTGTCTGTACCACCGCCCGATCATCACACACCCGTGTATTCACCAGAAACGTACGTAGGGTTAAGTGTTGACTATCAGGTGGTTGTACACAATAATTTACTTTAAAAAAAAATTATTTAATTTTTAGATCCCAGTTTCCTGATAAATATGCGGAGGTAGGTATTTTAATATATATTTCTGGACAATATCACATTTGTAGATGTTTTTAAAGGCTTTATTCTTTTTCAGCTGCGTGAAATATAATTATGCCTAACAAAACAATTATTATTTTTATTGCTAATAAAATGATTTTATCAATAATTGTTGTCGAACCTAAACCGTGCAGTCACATCCGTAGCTTACGACCACCACCCGCGGCCGTCCCATTATAAGATTTGCGAATACGACGATATCGTAAGTTTCAGATTACATTGCTGCGTGCGCTTTTATCGCTCTGGATAATGAAGAACTAATACAGCAATAGTACGCAAAGTGAGGAAAAAACTAAATACTATTATTAACACACACATTAACAGTCATAGTGAATAACTTGTCTCCGTTTATTTTATTAAAAACAGTAAAATTATAAAATAGAAATACTTACCGTTGAAATGTACCTCTTATATAATTGCAAGTTGTGGAAGAGTTTCCGCGATTGGATATGCTGCTACACACCATTTATAATGGTACTTTCACATCTGCCGCCGTCTCGAACAATACTAAAAATTTACACGCGCGCTGGCTCATTTTAGTCACCTGTGCAGCAACAAGGTCACGCGGGCACGCCTTTTCTAGTGGCTTATTTATTATTCAGATTTCTGTGCAAAAAGCACTGGTATCGTTATGGCAAAAACTTGCTATACCCCTAACTTGAACTTTCAAGAAAATTCTGGAATTCCCGGGAATTTGTCGGAATTACCGAGAGGTGGTTTTAACCGCTCCATTATTTATCGCCAACTTTAGGTAAATGAGCGCCCAAATTTCCGATAACTAGTCATAACATAACATAACTTTGATAAAAATTTAGGTACTACCATTTATACCACTGTTCAAACCATTGACCATGTGTTATTCGAACTAAAGTCCTGGCCTGAAGAGGCCCCAGAATGTTCAAACCATTGAACATGTTTTATTACGACTAAATTAATATTATATAATAAGATAATAACAAAATACATGTATAATAACTTAATTAAAACGAGCCAAGTCAACGGCGAAACTAATGTAAGCGTAACTGCATTACGCAGTTACAGCATCTTTTAGCCTACTACCATAAGTCCAAAAATCAATAGAGCGTCGACTCAGCAGGTACTGCTGCGTCGACTCAGCAGGTACTGCTGCGTCGACTCAGCAGGTGCTGCTGCGTCGACGCTACACCGACTGCACGTGTTACCTGGATATTAAGTATATAAACTGTACACTTTTTAAAATAAATCACTTGGAATGAAGCACTGAGTCGAGTATTACTCCTTCACCCTCTACGAAGACCCTACGGACCCTGAAGTACCAGCACCCGCTGATGAGCAGTTCTGAAGTGCCAGCAACCCGCTGATGAGCTGACCAGAAGCTCCCAACATCCGCTGGAGGAGCCGCCCAGAGGCCCCAGCAATCCGCTGATGAGCTGACCAGAAGCTCTCAGCATCCGCTGGACGAGCCGACCAGAGGCCCCAGCAATCCACTGATGAGCTGACCAGAAGCTCACAACATCCGCTGGAGAAGCCGCCCAGAGGTCCCAGCAACCCGCTGATGAGCTGACCAGAAGCTCCCAGCATCCGCTGGAGAAGCCGCCCAGAGGTCCCAGCAACCCGCTGACGAGCTGCCCAGAAGTTCCCAGCTATCGCTGGAGGAGCCGCCCAGAGGTTCCAGCAACCCGCTGACGAGCTGCCCAGAAGTTCCCAGCATCCGCTGGAGGAGCCGACCAGAGACCCCAGCATCCCACCAAATTTGGTCCAGCGCCTGCGCCACAACGGCCAAGCCAAGAAACCAACCAGCCAGTCAAATACCACCGAAGAAGCCAGCAAGAGGGATACGAAACCTGGCATATGAGGAGTCTGACGAAAAACCGACCGGTATAGAATTATATGAACTAAAGACCTGACCTGAAGAGGCCCCAGAATGTTCAAACCATTGAACATGTTTTATATGAACTAAAGTCCTGGCCTGAAGAGGCCCCAGAATGTTCAAACCATTGAACATGTGTTATTCGAACTAAAGTCCTGGCCTGAAGAGGCCCCAGAATGTTCAAACCATTGAACATGTTTTATTACGACTAAATTAATATTATATAATACTTAGATAATAACAAAATACATGTATAATAACTTAATTAAAACGAGCCAAGTCAACGGCGAAACTAATGTAAGCGTAACTGCATTACGCAGTTACAGCATCTTTTAGCCTACTACCATAAGTCCAAAAATCAATAGAGCGTCGACTCAGCAGGTACTGCTGCGTCGACTCAGCAGGTGCTGCTGCGTCGACTCAGCAGGTGCTGCTGCGTCGACTCAGCAGGTGCTGCTGCGTCGACTCAGCAGGTGCTGCTGCGTCGACTCAGCAGGTGCTGCTGCGTCGACTCAGCAGGTGCTGCTGCGTCGACTCAGCAGGTGCTGCTGCGTCGACTCAGCAGGTGCTGCTGCGTCGACTCAGCAGGTGCTGCTGCGTCGACTCAGCAGGTGCTGCTGCGTCGACTCAGCAGGTGCTGCTGCGTCGACTCAGCAGGTGCTGCTGCGTCGACTCAGCAGGTGCTGCTGCGTCGACTCAGCAGGTGCTGCTGCGTCGACTCAGCAGGTGCTGCTGCGTCGACTCAGCAGGTGCTGCTGCGTCGACTCAGCAGGTGCTGCTGCGTCGACTCAGCAGGTGCTGCTGCGTCGACTCAGCAGGTGCTGCTGCGTCGACTCAGCAGGTGCTGCTGCGTCGACTCAGCAGGTGCTGCTGCGTCGACTCAGCAGGTGCTGCTGCGTCGACTCAGCAGGTGATGCTGCGTCGACTCAGCAGGTGCTGCTGCGTCGACTCAGCAGGTGCTGCTGCGTCGACTCAGCAGGTGCTGCTGCGTCGACTCAGCAGGTGCTGCTGCGTCGACTCAGCAGGTACTGCTGCGTCGACTCAGCAGGTACTGCTGCGTCGACGCTACACCGACTGCACGTGTTACCTAGATATTAAGTATATAAACTGTACATTTTTTAAAATAAATCACTTGGAATGAAGCACTGAGTCGAGTATTACTCCTCCCCCCTCTACGAAGACCCTACGGACCCTGAAGTACCAGCACCCGCTGATGAGCAGTTCTGAAGTACCAGCACCCGCTGATGAGCTGACCAGAAGTTCCCAGCAGCCGCTGGAAGAGCCGCCCAGAGGTCCCAGCAATCCGCTGACGAGCTGCCCAGAAGTTCCCAGCACCCGCTGGAGGAGCCGCCCAAAGGTTCCAGCAATCCGCTGACGAGCTGCCCAGAAGTTCCCAGCACCCGCTGGAGGAGCTACACTTTCATGCTTCCAGCATCCTCTCACTGTGGCCAAGACACCCTTAGCCATTAGTATCTGATCGGTCTTGTGAGTCTGCTTGACCGGCAGTGAGAAAATCATTCCTGTGTACATTGCACGCCGTACACGCCCTTTGCTCCTTCCCACCTTCCGTCTGTTACCTTAGGTCTCCTGGTAACAGATATCCCGTTTTATCTATATATTTATTCAGTACACTTATATGGTCAGGGATAGGGTTATAGGGACACATACACATGAATAGGGCTACATTGTTAGGGGTGATAGACTAAAATACGTGGTTAGGGTCCGAATATAGGTGCCATAGGTAGGGGTTAGGTAGGGGTTAGGCTCTAGGGTTAGGCTACGTAGAGTAGGCTACGTAGATTAGGTAATAGTGAGTAGGATCGCCTTGTGCTTGTGTACACCCGTGTGTACCTACATTCAACGCCCACACGTAGGGTAAAGTACCAAGCACTGGGTTCTCCTACAGTAGGAGTTTAGTGTCTGTACAACCGCCCGATCATCACACACCCGTGCTTTCACCAGAAACGTACGTAGGGTTAAGTGTAGACTATCAGGTGGTTGTACAACCACATTTATTTGTAATAAGTAGATATTATTTTGTTAAACACCTACTATAATCTTAATCATAGTCTCCCTAAAGCTGTGCGTGCACCGGATCGGAATCGGAGCGTACGCAGCGTAAGGATTTGTTGCTTTGTGTTGATTTATATGGTACAGCGTCCACTGGATCGGCATGTCTGCCGATACCGATGCCAGAGACTGATTCTATTTCTGTCGCTGACGTCATCCGCAACAATATCTTCGTAGTGACGAGGACATTGTTGTGGATGACGTCATTGGCAAACTGGTGCTTTCAAAATACCTATTGCCGATGAAAAATCCGAAAGCAGTGGACGCACCCTATCGGCATACTGTAAACCGACCTACGACGCAGCGTACGCTCCGATTCGATGCAGAGGACGCACAACTTATTAAATAAAACATTCAGTATTTTATTTATTCAGTATTACATTTATACATGCCTAAGTTATTACTAAAGTTTTTTTTTAACTGGTAAAAATTTCTTAGCTTAGCAGAATATTGCGTTCACAGAGAGCTAAGACGTTAAAAATTTAGAATATGTTCAAATTACTAATGAAGTAACATTTAAAAAATATAGAAAGACACTAAAGATTTTAAACAAACAGTAAAAATATAAAACTGTAAGAATATAATGCGCGATTTTCCACCGAAATTGTCGTTTTCTTGCTAATATTGTGTCTTTTAGACCATCTTTTATTATGTACTTCCTTACTCCAACAACCCAAATCTGCAACAATAGACAATAGATACCTTCATAAATAAGTAATAATTTAGAAATAAGTAGATACAGAGGCGTTCATAGCTGGTAACCCTCCTGACGAGTTCCAAGTCGCGTAATTAGTTGTTTATAACCTTCGTAAAATGAAGAGAATCTTCTAATATAAGTTCTAAAATATAAATTATTAGAAATATACTTCAAACTTAACAGGGGGCTTACCTTTGAACGTCACTTGTGCAAAGCCCCACTGTTGAATTAACTTCATCAGCTCCATTGTTGGACATAGGCCTCCCATACGGATTGCCACAATAACGGGTCCTGCGCTGCCCACAGCCAAGCGGTTTCCTGGCAACGTTAAAACCTAGTCGCGGCCCACCACTATCACTAGTTCATCACAGTCATCGGTCCACCTTGTGGAGGTTTGCCCACGTTACGCTTTCCTGTGCGTGGTGATCTCAACGAAGACAGATCATAAAAATAACAATAATTATAAGGACGCGAGGGCGGTGCTCGCTGATGTCATCATACCACATGATGTTAACCTCGTTAAAACTGAGAAAGATAAACTTAGCAAATATCTTGACTTGGCTTACGAGGTTGTCAACATGTGGGATGTTAATTCAGCGACCGTCGTCCCGGTTGTTTCGGTTATCGGCTTAATAGCGAAGAGCCTCGATCAACATCTCAAGAGACTCTCGCTAGGAAGTTGGATCACGGGTCTGATCCAAAAGGCGGTACTCCTGGACTCGGCGCGCATCGTAACGAAGTTCCTCTCTCTGCAGCCCTAATCGCCAGCCGCTTGAGGCTAGCTTCGCGGCCGGTGATTCACCGTTTTGATATATTTTTTACTGTAGAATAGTTTTATAATATTTCATTTTCTATAGTAAAAAATGTATTCTATAACGAGTTATCAAATAAATGATGTGAATAATAGTAATAATAATGCTGAACAAATATTTGTCCCGAAGTGGGACAAATATTACCCGCAACCTCCGTCGCAGGCGGAACATCGCCCACTATGCCACTGAGGTCATCAACAGAGTATTGAGCATGATTAGGGTGATGTGCCGTTGAAACCATAGAGCACCACCTAAAAACATGGCGATCTGGCCATGGAATAAGAAGTTTTCATACTAACTCTGCGATCAGCCCTTTCATGTACTAACGGGTTTCTCTTTTTTCATTGTTGGAACCATACCTGCAAGTACTCCTGCCAGTCAATATTTTCCATGTCAAAGTTGAAGATCATGTTGTCAGCTTTTGACAGACTTTTTTGCAAACTTTGCAAGTTGTCGTCATTGAAGATCCAAGTGTTCGTTGTGAAATAGCTAAGTGACATTGTCATTTTGTAAACTTTTTTATACACCTTTACCATTCTGAAAATAAAGTTGTTGTTAGACCCATAGAAATCTTAACTTGATATTGTAAAAATTAGTATTCATACCTACAGCACGATTGAGTTCGGATTTGCATGTATTTATTTTTTAACTAAGAACCTCTACCTGGAAATGGGGCAGATGGGAATATATCGGAATAAGTATTCCAAAAGATTTGGGGCTGGAATAAGAACCTAAGTATTCTAAAACTTAAATTCTATAATAATCTGTAAGTCTAGACAAGACTATCAATGCTGTGAAAGCTTAGGAGAAATGAGCGTCCAACTGTTGGCCTCTAAATTTTTAACTCATGCATGAAGGATCGCGCACTAACATATTTCATTCATCCAAACGTACCCTGTAATCCCATGCGTCTGAGGCCTATTTTTCTTTGTGACATCTCAGAGTAGAAACACGAGCCAAGTGAAAGGGCTTGAAATTAGGAGTTTGTCCTTGTCTAGCACGTTGCGATAAAGAGTAATGGTGTAGTGTAGGGTGTCCATGAAACGATACGATGTCACAGGCTCGTTTTTATAAAACGCTGCACAGTTCAGTTTAGGTTAGGTTCATGCTATACTTAGCGCTCGCTTCTTTTTATCTATGAGAATATTTTGATGTAGTCACTCGACACTATAGTAAAGGGGTTTGACGATTTTAGTAGTACCCTTACATCAGCTATCACACCGTTTTATTTTTCAAAATCGCGCGCACAACGATTGTTATACAGAGTGTCCCACGACCATGTAATAATTCACTTTTATAATCCGATGAGATGGTATACCGCCACGATCGGTGACAGGTCAGGGCCTAACCACTAACTGATGTAAGGAAGCCATAAAAAGTGCTTCTTCTCCCCAGTTTTTGGCAGATTTCATGGTGTTCCTTTAATTTAATATGCAATGTTTATTAGACAGATTTGATTCCTGTGACTGATTCTACCGATCGGTGCCATTAAAAATACACGGTGCTATTTTTTGAATTATAGTCGGTTCGAAAACCGGTTAAGACAAGAAATTTTTCAAAACTCCGTGAATGCAGTTTTACTTATTTAAAAAAATAAAGGAATGTTTTCTTTTAGTAAAACTTCAATATTTCTGGTACTTGCCCTCCATGTCCCATGGTCGTGAGACAACTTGTATATGTGGATAGAGGATACATAAACAAATAAAAAATGCCTAAATAATGGCCTAAAGCATAAGATTTCTGAGTTATTCAAAAATTAAAATACCCTTTGATCTATTTTTTTTTCATTTGTGAATATCTCAGAATCCTGACGCTTTAGGACATTATGCTATGGGACATTTTTTATTTGTATACCTAGGTGGCCTCTATCCAAATATACATTTACCGTGCGCTGCGATTTAGAAAAAAAAAACAAGGTGGTAGCTATTTAAGGGCCAAAACACTTTTCTATTTCTACGGGAAGTTTCTTTTTTATTCATTATGCGGAAGAATAATGGCGTAGCGCGAGTGTATATAACTTAGTATGTCGTTTTGACACACACAACAAACTTGGCCTGTTTGTTTCAGTTGTTTTGCAGCGCGACGTTCTATCTAGACATAAATAAACAATGCTGAAAATCTTACCTTCGTTCTTTACAAATCAAAAGACAGATAAAGTCGACTAAGTATGCCGGTATTATATGCATGAACAATGTAAGTATGGAGAACATGATACGGCTCGTAGTACAGATGAAATAATAGTAGTACACTGACTTTGGAGAGTACAACGTCAAATTTTCGTTTCCCAGAATAGAACTGAAATAGCCTGAAAATAATAATAAACATTAGATTGTTTTGAAAAAACTTAAGACGGAGTTCGAATCCCTTAGTTTAAAACAGTTTTTTTTAATTTTGCGGGGCAAATACTAATCCCGCGGGAATACAATTTTAATGGGACCCTCGGGATCACCTCTATATAATTGCAAAAGAATCAAACAAATCTGTCATAATTGACAGAGAAATCGATGAACATACATAAAAAAATACATACAGCCGAATAAGAATCTACTCCTTTTTTTGAAGTCGGTAAATAATTAATAATAATGTTGGACAATCCACACAGCATCATCTTGTCCAAGCTAAGCTGAACTTGTACTAGATGATAACTTTAATAAAAATTCAACTGAAATATCTGTAAAAGTTACCGTAGGTAGTAAACAAGATCCGTCAAGTGCGAGAGTGACTCGCGCGCCGTGGGTTTCGAACGGTTGTCAAGTATACCAATATGTACTATAGGTTAGAGACTTTGCTATTTGATGAATACCAAAAAATTTAAGTAACCTACATTTTAGATGTATCGGTTTGCTAACTTCGGAGTCGAGAAACTCGAAAATTTTACTATTACCCTCTGTACCCAGAGGGTAATAGTAAAATTTTCGAGTTTTTTCAAAATATATCAAAAAAATAAATATATCTCGGAAAACCATCCCATCGTGTCTGGCCGCCTCTCTTAGAGTGCACACAATTTTCCCGGGCTCGCTTTTTAAAGGGACAGAGAGGCCTCAAAATTCATCAAACTAGAATCCACAAGGATCCCATTATCCCGCTGTCTGCTCCGGTTGCATGAGCGGTAGATGTTTTGACACAAAATTCAAACTATACAGCTGATACAACTCTTATTTGGAAAGTTCTGAGTTAGTACAAAGCTACAACCCCTATTTTTAAACGTATTCCTTAAGGTGCCCGCATCTCTGTCGCTTCCACTCTCTCAGAAGCTATTAGGAATGCTGTTTCAAAAAACACAAAGGGAGCAAGGGAGCACTTACTAGTTTTCCCTTACAGCGTACTGCATATAAAGAAAGATTTGGCTATCAAATCATCAGTCACGGTTAAGATTAAACAAAATTGTGTTAGGTACACTGCACACGAAGGGCAGCCTATTTCCATTGTTGATCAGGGCACACCACAAAATTCAAATTCTAATATGCCATTGGCTGAGTGTACTAACTACAGACTTGTAGAGAGTAAACTCAATGATGGTGACATCAAAGGTGCCTCTCGCATAATGTTCTCAAACGACACTATGGCGCCAAATGACGATGCTACTCTCATATCTCTTGAGAGTAAGCATCCACCAGCAGGGGCCAATACACAACTCCCCGATCCACCGGAAGAGAGTGATGTCGCTGTAAACACGACCAGCCAGGACGTGCTTAAAGCTGTCATGTCTTTTCAGAGTGGCTCTGCCGGTGGCCTGGATGCTGTAACTCCACAGCAACTAAAAGATCTTCTGTCTGGCGGGTCTGGCCATGCAGGTGAAGTCGTTCTGGAAGACTTGACAGGTCTAATTAACCTGATTTTGTCAGGCCGAGTTAACAGCGAGATCACAGAACTCCTATACGGTGCGAACCTTTGCGCCCTAAAAAGGAAGGATGGCGGTATGAGTCCCATAGCCGTGGGCACCAAATACCGCCGCCTTGCGGCTAAAGTCTGCTGTCGGAAAGAAGCCGACTATTTAGACGACTATTTCCGACCAATTCAGCTAGGCTTTGGTTCGCGAGGCGGATGTGAGGCCGCAGTACATTCCCATCGTACATTTTCCAAATTATGGGGGCCAAAATTATGGGGAAGTAATTCTGAAGGTAGACCTTCAATTCCGTAGACAGGGGCGCCTAGCTAAAAGAAATTAAATACAAAATTCCAGAAATTTACCCTTTTCTCTGGCAATGTTATAGTTCACCGTCAAAATTAATTTACAAGAACAAAGTCATTTTGTCCGCTGTCTGACCGCATAATCTTCAATATTGCTTGCATGTAAAATAGAAAAAACATATCACTGATGTGAGAAGTTACAAAACATGTTTGAAATTTTCATTCGAAAACATACATAAGTTGCTGTTTGTGCTGTATTAGAATTGGTTTGTGTTCGGTGACATTCGTTGCTGACTGTACCCATCTGTACCGTACTGTACCTACTGCGGGCTCGCGTTCGTGCAGTCAGTACGTGGAAGAAGGCGATCTCAACGAGCAACGAGACGGATTTTAGCACAGGGCGGCGTAACATATCATGCTCGCTGCCAATTTTACATTACGCCACGTAACACTACGAGTGAGTAAGGTTGAAGAAGCAATTCTATCGATCTCTCCATGCAAATAATAGCACCGCACGCACTATCATGCACTATCTTGGCTGAGGATTCTACGAACCTATTCTGCGACGAAACCATTTTCATGTTAGCAGACTTGGGCCCCAGGAAACTTGCCTAATAATTATACAATTTATTTCTTACTCTCCTAATTAACACTAAATTCTTAATCCTATATCTTTTTCCGTCTCTTATCACCCCGGTCAGTACGGGTCGGTGGTGATGCGGGATACCTACCGGCTTTACGTAAATGATTACGAAACGTAACAACATGTTTAGAATTAACACAGTACGTAATGCAAGAGAAACAATTATTTGACAAGAGATTTGATCATTATACACCGTCCGCGCATTTATTTTCTTTAAATAAATGAAAGTTCTTTTAAAAAATTTCATACATATGCAATCTGTCAGCGCGATAAAATTCTCTAAATATATTATAATTCTACAAGTATGAAGTATCACAGTTATGAATTTTAGCATTATTATGCATTGTGTAGGTACCTACTAAATATCGAAGCTCACGTTAGTCCCGATATTTTTCGAGTCGATTGATTTGCATCACTATTCTTAAAAAGAAGCAGAGTCTATGAAATATTGCATTATTTCATTCAATCAAAGAAAATAAATGCGTGGACGGAGCATAAATGAGTTAATCAGCGTACAAACAACCAGCCATGTGTCATAACCATTATGCATTTTATCAATATTTCCTTGAACCCCTTACCACATAACATTGGGTTCCTTGCTATACTAGTGGCAGCGTATATCTTCGTCTGCTCTCCGCCAGAGCTGAGAGTCGCTTCCTTCCCAGCGACTATAATCGCATTATTTACGTAGTCACAGGGCGCGAGTGCTAGTTTGTTGTTGTGAGACATAAGCAACACGTGAATGATTCCTAGACCAGCTCCGAGAAGCAACTGAAACATAGAAATGATTTCACATAGCAACATCTAGCACCAAAGGCTTGTATAAAGATATGCGTCCACCGGATCGGAATCGGAGCGCACTAGTCCAGTCATTCAATAACTACTCAAAGGAGAGGGGTGGAAAAGTCGAAAGCAGAAAGTTTGACTTCGGAACTTTATTTGGACTAGCTAGGAGGCAGACATACTAAAAGTCCCCACCCCTGTGAGGTGAGACTTAGGAGTGGGGGCACAAAGAAAGTCTCTTTTATTAGTGTTTTGCTTACATCTCGTAAACGATGCGTCATAGGAAATGTTGTTATACTACCTAACGAAAGCTGATAAAATATAATAAAATCCCATTAATAATAAAGCAATCTGAAAAAGACATTACATTTAAACACAAATAAAAAACCGACTCCTAACTATTTATTATTATTATTTATTTTTTATAACTTATTACTCAATTAAAGAATTTATGGACGATTCATTAGAATAACATAAACCTATCTTAATTCTACCTCGATTTTAGAAAATTAACTGTTTGCAATATGTACTTATAGAAATTAAGTTAACTTTAAGTTGTGATACCTACTTAATTAAGATATTACCTTAGCTACTTCTCAAGATGCATTGCGCCCGTGAAATTTTTAAGACCTCTCACATTGTATTGTTTGGCAGGGAGGTAAATACTTGGAAATAAAATTATCTACAACTACTACAATTTTGAACCTCCTTTTTATGATATTGGTAAAAAATTATATATTTTTTAACTAGCTCTAGCTATTAATTTTTGGCCTCACCCCACTCGCTCCATAAGCACAGCTTGGTTCCAGCCATCCCGGGCTCGGCTCTCTGTATGACGATACCACTGAAATCAAAGTTTAAAAACCCATTAGTTTATGTAACTTTGTCATACTTACTATCCATCCATAGGTACTTATATAAATTCGAAAGTAACTCTGTCTGTCTGTAACCTTTTCACGTCTAAACTGCTAAACGGATCTTAATAAATTTGGCAGGGAGGTAAACGGTATCCCGGGGACGGACATAGGCTACATGAATAGCGCGTGTGAGGTCGCGGGTAGCAGCTAGTTTATTATAAGAACACAGGCAGATTATTATAGTCCTTGTAAGTGTGTTTACTTAAATGTCTAAAAATACATAGTTCGACTAGACTGAAAAGAGGGTGGTTTTTTACATGGGAACGTCAAATTAGAGTTGCATAGACAGTGTTTAAGAGCGTACGAGTTTCACCTCTGTATAAGGGGAAAGGCCGCAAGGAGGATGTGAATAGTTACAGACCTGTGAGTATTATTCCAGCTATCGCACAAATACTAGAGAATGGTCTTAGTACGCGTTTTATGGAGTACCTATCGAGTACCGCTTCGCTGTCTGCAAAACAGTACGCCTACAGGGCCGGGAGGCAGACGACTGATGCTGCTAGGGAGGTGGTCTGGCGTATTCTTGAAGCGCGCGAGTGTAAGAACCAAGTAGCGGTCTTGTATTTGCGACTTATCTAAAGCGTTCGACGTCGCAGATCACGCTTTTGTGGAGTTAGTGGGCCAGCTCTTCAGTTGTTAGTTAGTTTTTTAACTAATAGAAATCAGGTCGTAACTGGGAGAGGAGGTTGGATCAGATCCCAGGCTCTACCTACCAGTATTGGAGTCCCGCAAGGATCGAAATTTAAATATCTGGGACATATAATTACCGACGACCTTAAAGACGATGCGGACATTGAGAGGGAGCGTAGAGCTCTAGCAGTGAGAGGTGATATGGTGGCTCGCAGATTTTCCCGTTGTACTGAAGAATTTAAACTCACGCTATTTAAAGCTTACTGTCAGAGTATGTACACGGGAAGTCTGTGGGTCAATTTTACAAAAAAGTTGCTAGCAACTCTACGCATCCAATACAATAACGTTTTCAGGATGATGTTGCGGTTTCCTTGCTTCTGTAGCGCATCAGGGATGTTTGCAAAATACCAAACGGATGGTTTAGACGCAATTATCCGCAAAAAAACTGCCTCCCTGATCCGCAGAATACGGGACAGTCGCAACGGCATCCTGAGGACGTTATCTGATAGATATTCCTCGTCATTCTGGATAAATCTTATCCGGAATGCAATCTAGAGAGGATTTAATTATATTTTAATACATAGATGTCCTCGGAAGATGGGAAGGCGCAAGTGTGTCGATGCATGTAGCGTCCCACACAATGGGCCTCCCCAACTCCCATGGGACTAGTGTCATGCCGTCGGGCCTCTTACCATCGTCACAAAACAGACCATTCGCATTGAAAATAGCTGGTACGTTAGCGGTGACAAAGGCCCCCCGGATGACGTCGTTAAGGCTGGCATGAGGAGATATCCGACCGGCGGCGGCCCTAGTACACGATAATCCGTGATGATTAAGCTGTTCGATAGCAGTACCGCACTAGCATTGTTGAGGCGCGCAACACATTGCATCCAACCGAAGACAGGTAGCGATACGGAATTAGTATTTATCTTGTTAAACTTAATAAGCAACAAAATATTATTGGAGAATCACGACTAGCCAATTGTACATAGATTTTGATGATTTTTTCGTTGTTTTATAAAAATTGATTTTGAGGTGGTCTCCTATAAGTTTGATTCTCGAGGAATTGCTATGTGCGCCTTAGAACGTAGGTTTGTAAAAATTCTTCAGAATATGAAAATTTCATTATCACCTATTAGTTTTTATGGCAACGGGCGTCAATAGTTTCATCAATGTTTCATCAAACTAAATTAGACTTGAATTATAACTAGATGTCGCCAGTGTAAATTTAATTTTTTGTACGTAGACCTTCGGTCAGGGTAAATAACGGAAGGGTGATTTCGTTCGTTCGAGACATAGATGATTATTATCTTTAAACCGGAATTTGAAGTCGGTTTATCGTTTTTTAAAACACGCCAAATTATTTGGAAAACGCCTCATTGTCCAGTGTCAAGTGATTCAAGTAACTTTTCATATTTTTTTACGATCTGTTGTAGGATGCCGAAAACCTCTGGATTGTGGTCGCGCAGGATCGGTCATTGTAGCGATCTTTAGGGGAGAGCTGTGGACATTGTTTGGCTAAGATGATAAGGCAGTTTACCTCTCCCCGGTTGATCCACGCCATTATGTGAAAAACTGAGATCTCGGACTAGTTTAACAACCAAACCAAAAATAATAGGTTCGCATCTTAAATTCTAATAATATTATAGCATAAATTATTCTTAAACACCCAAACGTTTCTTTTTTACCTCTTTCTTGAGAAAATCCAGGTAATATTAACATATAAATTTCCGGGTGACCAAAAAATCAAAATAAATGTTGGTAAAGAACTCCTATTCTTTACCAACCCTCCTCCACCCATTCTGCCGTGCCATCAAATTATGAGAGTAAGGGATTAGTGAGTGCACCTGTGTTTGAGCGCAGACTTGACGGAGACTAGCCATGGGCGCTTGTGCGCTTATGAGTTGGGATGGGTGAGCCTGACCACCGTGCCCGAAATTCAGTTAGGAACAACAGAACATCATAACCATCATCATCAATGCATTTTTATCTTCTGCTGCGTATAGGCCTGCAAACTTTTGTGCTACTCCCTATCAAGTCATACATCTCATCGCCTTACCTATTCCAGGTCTAACAATGCAGATGGGCATTCCATCGCTCATACTCCTGACCAGATCTTCAGCCACGGCTTTGCAGAACGTGTAAGTGTTTGGGTATTCTGAGAGCAGACTGAAAATATAACCATAAATATTATTATCAGCATGATCAGCCTCTATGTAAGTAAGTGTAATTCCACTGCTGGGCATATGCATCCCCGCAATGAGAGCCTTTGCGCCCATAAATAAAAAATGCTGGACGATTCACACAGCATCATCTAGCAGAGTTTTTTTTATTTTGCTACTGACTTTACTGCTGTTATAGGCCAAATAAAGTATATTTTGATGTCGAATAGGTCAAAAGTGATTTCCTAGTGCATTGGCACTAGGTTAGGTGCCCTAACTACCACACTAACGAAGTTTCGGGTATCTTATCTTATAAATTTTTGATGAATTTAACCAATTTTT
The DNA here is from genome assembly GCA_963662085.1 of Eupithecia inturbata. Lineage (NCBI taxonomy): Eukaryota > Metazoa > Arthropoda > Insecta > Lepidoptera > Geometridae > Eupithecia > Eupithecia inturbata. The sequence continues at coordinate 1,828,442 of OY759206.1, read as the reverse complement.
AATAATAAATGTTTATCAACAGTGGTTTAAATTTTACCAATTTTGACTTGTAATCATTATCAGGATAATATGACTATTATTATGACCATTACAGCTATTATTAATGCATGTTCATTCAATTCGCTGGTTATGGGTAGGTATACTACCTCTAGATAACTGATATACTTAATAGACATTCGGTACACTACATACTCTACTTAAATTATAACATCTTTATTGACAAAGGAAATTACAATTCAAGAATAAAAACAAATTAGAACCAGTATTTACAGTTGGAACAACTAAGCTAACTGCAGACTGTTGCAAACAATCTTCAGGTAACTCAACTGATCCATATCAATGCCAGTCGGAAGCGCCCCCAAGACACTGGCTGCATTGCCCCGCTGTATGGCAACGCTGATGCGCTGCGCCAGATACCCTCGGGTCACGCGTCGCGTCGACCAGACGCTAAGGCAACTTTTAAAAAACCCGGAGAGCCTCGGTAACCCACGGACCTAGAGTCTCGACCCCAAAGGGAGTATTACTATACTATACTACTACTCTACTTAAATAGATATTTATTAGTTATTTTAAAGTACATAGCAAACACCCAGAACACCCAAAACAAATTTCTGCAGATCGTACAATAAACATTAGTTATGAGGCGGGAATCGAGCCCGTAACCTTCTGCGTCACAGGCGGACCTTCACCTGCTGCGCTGCGAAAAGCAAAATGTTGAAACCCGTCATCGTCAGCCCGTATACGTCCAATGCTGAACATAGGCCTCCCACAAACGACGCGGACGCCAGGAATAGGGGCCCTGCTGTGTGATTATTACGCTAAAATATCTAATTCCCAATAAATGGGCAATCCAGGGAGACTGAGCATAAACAATTTCAGTTTCCAACATGGTAGTAAAAAAATATTAAAAAACTTTCTGGCGGGATGGAGCCGATCGGCGACGGAAATTTTAACGTCAACTTCTTAAATAACCTAAGTTAAAATCAATCGTCATCAACCCACACTTGAGTTATTTTGCTCGATTTCAGAAATTTTATTCAGAGTTACAAACAGTATTAAGCACTACACACGCATTACTGCAATGTACTAAACATTGCAGTAGCAAAACGTAGTTGAGCAAAACAAGGTCAAGTGTCAGTAGCATTATTTAGCGTTAAGTTACTTTAGTTTTAACAAATAAATAAAAATAAAACATTACAACTGAGTTTAACATTTGTGATATTTTGACGTTGACAACTTCGTCGTCGGTCGGCTGCATCTAGCCAGAAAATGTTATGTATTCGTTTCTGTACCATGTGATGGAAACCGAAATCTTTCGTACCCAGTCTCCCCGGATTGCGATCCATTGTAGGTATAGGAGATTTTAGCGTAATTGCACAGCTGAGCCGCCTCCGTCCATGTCTATGGACCGACGACATTGTAGCAGCAGTCGCAGGGAGTCTTCCCTACAATGTCGTCGGTCCATCGAGCGGGAGGTCTTCGCCACACTCCGAACTAAGAAACCTTACCTCAGTGTAAATTTATCATCTTGTTCAGCATTTTCCACCAATTCGATCAATTTCTGCGGTAATATAGGGCTTGGTCTAAACTCTTCAAACACTTCCTGCCCTGACAAACTGTCCACGGCTTGCGTGTACGCAGTCGAAACGTGGACGAACGATCTGCAAGTCAAAATGTTAACCTTTAAAAGTAAAATGCATATTATTTGAAGACAACGTCGTCGGGGTTTCTGACGAATGAAAGACAATTGAGGAACAAATAGCTGTTATAAATAATTAAAAACTAGAAAAAGCCCGGATCGGTTCCCGATTATACAACTTTTTTCGCAAAATGACCTCTCACTGCCCTCGCAACGTCTATAAAATGTAGCTAAGAATAATTATAGAAGTCGTCTGGAGTCCTATTAATGGTTTTTACAATGTGATAAACCATAATATAATTACATAATAACATAACAACTTGCGACGGACGGAGAATCGGTACAAAGACATTGGAGGGCACCTTCAAAATGACAAAAGCTCACTCACTTGAGTTTCCTACAAGCTCTGCCCAACAGCAGCGCCTCTCTAGTTCCTCTCACGTTGATGAGCGTGGCCACTTGGAGACTCTCGTCGAACCGGGTGGTAGCAGCCATGTGGTAGATCACATCCACCTGGCCCGCATGAATGCATAATGTTACAATATCCTATCGGAATGTACCTAGCTTATATACTACAACAGGGGTTTTGCTATAATCAGCATCCTTGGGGTAATCGCAGTAAAGGTGTTAAGAATACACAGAAGGAACCTGCTGCCTTGGCTTTCCTCCGGTATGTCCCTTTACTCGGCTCTTAAGACAAAGGCTGAGTTAGAGGGTTCCATTTTTACGCCGCGATCGACACGGCCAAGTTTTAAAATAGGTACAAAATCTTCAGTGTTTTTTAAAGTTATTTAAACCCTGGTGGTATACGGCCAGTAAATTGTATAGAAAGAAAATGGCCGACGATTATTCTAAGGACCATGCACCACATGACACCTAGTTATTTATTCAATGAGAGAGCAAAGCAGTTTTTCGTGCTGGCTGATGACGGGAATGGCTCTAAATTTGACTGCTGATCTAACCTCACGTGTTTAATGGACGACCCCTTACTATAGTAACTACTATAGTATGAGGCTTGAAAGGTGAAGGGTTCGCCAAAATCATGAAATATCACAAGGGGGAGGGGTGTAGTGAGATATCACGTGTATTGATTTTTTCGTTGAAGGTGCTATTTCCAAACCGGACATTCTTATCACGGTGACAAAATTTCCGGAATCACGTGTGATTATTGGACGAACCCAGCCGCGTCACTCACTGATAGGTAAGTTGAGACGCGGTCGAAACGGCAGCGCGTCGCGGCGTTATCGAGCCGTGATCTCTAAGTAGAGTCGAGGTGCAGGATGCTTCCTTCATACAAAATGTATTCCTTCAAAATGGCGGAGTCGCGTCAACGCGCGACATGGGCCATGACAACACCCCCACCTCGACTCGATGTCGATCCTGCCGCGCTTTCAGCTCACCCGTTATGCGACTCTAGTACCTACATAAATGAGCGCATTGTTATTTATTTGTAAAGAAAACGTAGATGCGACGCGCCGCGGTGCCACGCCGCGCTGCCGTTGCGGCCACGCCTCGACGCCACCGCTACCGCCTTCTCGACTCTTGGCCGATCGATGCTATCTCTAGCTACATAGACAAAGGTTCTCTGGTGTATTTTAGTTGGAGAGCGGTAGCTTGAGCGGGATTCTACAAGTTTTAAAACAACAACGTTTGATCGCCGCGCGAGATTTCCTCTGACCTGAAACATGTAGAAATTCGTCGTACCTCATTGACAATAATTTCCCAGTCCTGGTCACAGAGGCCGAGCCTCATCTCAGCGACATCTCCTTCAATCGGGAATATTTTATCAGGAAAACCTGGTTTTAGTTTTCTTACTTTGTCGAAGCACTGAAATGTAAATAAATCATTAAATAAATAACAATAAAAAAAATGCTTTATTTCTGACAGCTATGGGTCTATAGATATAAAGACATAGAGTTAAAGATTTACAGATAAAATATATAAAATAGAAATAATGGTAGTGCAGCCAGAGTGGCGCAAAAAAAGTTCCGTCAAGTGCGAGTGTGTGTGACTCGTGCGCCGAGGGTTTTGAAGGTTTGTCAAGTATACCAATATGTCAAAGTCAAAGTCAAAAACTCTTTATTTCCATAAATACAATAAATGTACACTTAGAAAAGGTCAAATTCTTAATAATTAAACACTGACACGGAAATAAAGTGATATTTTTGATTTCAGTCGCTTCGGTATGTTGACTAAAGTAAAGAAGCGACGAAGAAACCTTTAGCCTGTTAGTTGTTATTTTTCGAGTTGGAGCAAATCCCGTCCCAAACTTTTTTATCCTCTAGATAATCTGATATTTTATAGTAGGCCTTTTTACACAAGAAGGTTTTGACAATTTGTTTGAATTTATTTACTGATAATTTTTGCAACTCACTAGGAGTTTTGTTGTAGAACCGTATACATTGCCCTTTAAAAGATACATTGATTTTGTGTAGTCTAGTTGTGGGCACAGCGAGTTTATGTTTATTTCTTGTATTCAAATTATGTACATCGCTATTTTTAGGGAAGTGATTGATATTTCTATGAGTGTACAATAGGTTTTCATAAATATATTGACATGACATGTACTTTAGGTACCGGTTAGAAACTTTGCTATTTGCTATTATTCAATACTTAGGTATTGAATAATAGCAAATGAAAGGTTGTTAATTTTTAAGTATTGAACCTACATTTCAGATGTATCGGTTTGGCAAACTTCGGAGTACAGAGGATAATAGTAAAATTTTCGAGTTTTTTCAAAAAATTTTATAAGGTATGAAACCTAGGTATAGAAATTTCAAAAACTGTTTTAAGATGTACAAACCGATCCCTTTTATTTGATACCCGACAGCCCCTTTTGAATATTTTCCCCCATTTTTGATTTTTTTTCAATAAGTGTTCTACTTACATATTATGTACTTCTCTATATTTTTCCCGTAAAAAATAGATTCATATCTACAAACGCTACATACATTTTAGACGAATTGCTCTGCAAACTTCGGAGATAGGGGGGAATGCGTATTATTTCGAGTTTTTTCAAAATATTTTAAAAAGTATGAAACCTACTTAAGTTTTGTTTTTGAGATGTACAATACCTTTCATTTAATACCCCACTCGGTGAGGAAATAATTTTCTAAAGGGGAGCCCCCCTTTAGAAAATTATTTCCCCCCTATTTGTAAATTTTTCAAAAAGTGTTCTTCTTACAGATTTCTCTTTATTTTACCTGTAAAAAATAGATCCATATCTACAAACGCTACATAAATTTCTGATGGATCGCTCTGCAAACTTCGGAGATAGGGGGAGGGGAAGGGTAATTTTTCGACTTTTTTCAAAAAGCATGAAAACTACAGAAATTCCAAAAACGGTTTTGAGATGTACCAACCGATACCTTTCATTTGATACCCCACTCGGTGAGGTAACCCCCCTTTTGAAAATTATTCCTCCCCTTTTTGACAATTTTTCAAAAGTTTTCTACATACAGATTATTCTATATTTTTTGTGTAAAATATAGATCTTAAATATGTTTTACAGGCAAATTATAATGATTATTTTGCTATTTCTTCTAAGTAGAATGATTCTGAGATGGTCCCATAAAATTTTATTCCCGAGGGACCTTTAACTTTAACATATCCGTCAAGTGCGAGTGTGACTCGCCCGCCGAGGGTTTCGGATGTTTGTCAAGTATATGTACCTATTACAGGTACCGGATAGAGACTTTTCTATTTATTGAATACCTAAAAAAAGGTAAAGTAGGAAGTTTTCATAACTACAAGTTCGATAAAAAAATACCTATTCTACTGGACACTGCCACGATGATGATGATCAAGGGACAAGACAAAGTCGAGTATCCGGGTAGGCCCCGTATTATGAAAGCTTACTCATTCATCGATCTATGCTTGAGGAACGATTATGCCTTACAGACGCGTTACTCAAGCAAGGATCGATGACTGAGCAAGTATTCATAATACGGGCCTAAGAACGTACTGCTTACCGAATCTTGAAGCATTTCAGTCACTCTGTCCAGTATTGCTTTCCCTTTCATGGGTCGTATAAGCAAGAAGACTTTTGAGACGTCACAAACTCTGAAAGAAGATCACCACGTCACCAATAAAAAAGTAAAAGCAGGTGTGTAACCAGGTCACATTGTGGTAGGCGTCACGACACGCCACGACACGTAAGTATGTTTCCGGCTTCAGCTTGTTATCTTTGTAACAGCACAGATCTCAATCTGGCTGTTATTTGCAAATATAAAATAAATCAGATAGTCATAAACTTTATAGGGTGAAGGATTGGAGATAGAGTTGACAGATTCGGTCCCTTAATAGGGCTAGTTAGGTATCAGTCAACAATTTAAATTTGGCATTCGCAGGATGGAAGCAATTCGTCTACGTTAGAAAAAAAACTACCGAAGACTTGAAAAAATTGCTACATATTAGAAAGCAGATCTTTTCCCCATAATGAAATGACTGGATTTATGACATTTTTTTACAGTCATAGGAATTCAACACTAAAAGTTTTTGCTATCAATAATATGAGAGGTTGGTAATAAATTAGTCGAGACGCCTTCATAGAAACACTCGTCTAATAAGCAGGGGTATTAAATATTTCACCAGAACGTGAGATTGAAGCGAGCGTTATCTTGAAACCGAGCCAGTTCATGGAAGAATTATCGATGTTTGAACAAGTTCTAGAAATTTACCGTAATAAATAATCTAATTTATGAGAGTAGGTTTTTACAGCCATTGAAATACAGCACAAAAGTTGGGTTGTTGGGCACTCGAAATATTAATCTATGTGTTGAAGACATGAATAATGAGTTTCTTGGTTTAACTCGAGTCCATGGCGCCGCTCGGGTGGTTTTTTGCTTTAGAAGCTGTCGAGCCAACCGTGGGAACGGTTTCATACTGAAAATTGGTGTTAATTTGAACCTTAAAGATAGGATACGCGTCGTTCAGGGGTGTTTAGTGAGAGGTGATATATATAGCTGTTGGGGGAGGCTGGGGACAGTTTGCGATTGACTACGAAAGAATAACGTTCTCTAATTAAATTCAGAATCCCTACGCGGGGGTTCACGGCTGGCTACGAATTGAGACCGTTCTCTAATGAAAGTCAGGATCGCGGCGCGGGCTTTAGCGGAGAATAATAATTAAAATCTATTGTTGAAGTATGTGTTAATAATAAAGAAATTGAATATCATTAGTAAGATCAGTGTTGAAAATTAATGTTAAAAGTTAAATAACGTGTTGGTAATAAAATTTGCTTATTAAGGATAGATTCAGTGTTGCGGTCCATGGCGCTAGCCCGTGGAACCTACAGAGTGTACAACTAAAGTCAGTGTTACAGGGTACGAGAGCTGACCTGTTTCCAGACAAGCTAAGTTGCATGATTTTATTATGCTTACTTACTGGGTATCGTTCATGTACTGAATTTCATTGTGTCGGATCCTAGGAAATCTACATCGGTACGCACCAGAGTCAGGAGACTAATTAATCCATATAATATTGATATATTATATACTGATTGTCGTAATACTTCCTAGAAATAGAGCTGAGCGAAACTGTATCTCACTGTGTTTTCCCTTAAAATTATAGGAAAATTTCCATTACAGAGTCTAAAGATTGACTAATTTACCAAAGGATAAATAAAAGCCTAATTGAATAATTACTAAAGCCGTTTGAAGCTCGCATAGTGGGTTATTTTGGTTTCAGGTATCTTTATGATCTAATGTTTACAGTGCTAATTTAACTGTATTCTTGGCATCTCCAGTAGAGAGATTATTTATATTCTGATAAATCTAACTATAGCTTGGTGCGGATGTCACCCTGGATATACCTCTGGTAATGAGAGAGTCCTTTATAAGCTATGAGAAGTAATCTCGGTTGGATAAATAAAAGCCTAATTGAATAATTACTAAAGCCGTTTGAAGCTTGCATAGTGGGTTATTTTGGTTTCAGGTGTCATTATGATCTAATGTTTACAGTGCTTATTTAACTGTATTCTTGGTATCTCCAGTAGAGAGATTAATTATATTCTGATAAATCTAACTATAGCTTGGTGCGAATGTCACCCTGGATATACCTCTGGTAATGAGAGAGTCCTTTGTGAGCTATGAGAAGTAATCTCGGTTGGATAAATCATTATATCTCATTATCATTAACTTATGTTTTACAAACTAATCTGAATATTGGAAATACCCTACTATTAAAAGCTCTTGAATTCTTAAATTTAAACTCCCACGAGAGGAGGTGTTTATTACTATGAAAAGCTGAAGGCTTGTCGGGCAAGACTCTTAATAAGAGGCCTAATAAATTATATCTAACTATAGCTTGGTGCGAATGCCACTCTGGATATGCCTCTGGTAATGAGAGAGTCCTTTATAAGCTATGAGAAGTAATCTCGGATGAATGAATTATTATATCTCATTATCATGAGATTGTGTTTTACAGATTAATCTGAAAATTGGAAGTTGTTGAATTCTTAAGTTTAAACTCCCATGAGAGGAGGTGTTTATTACTATGAAAAGCTGTGGTCTTTTCGGGCAAAACTCTTAATACAGAGGCCCAGTAATTTATAGGAAATAATTCCTATAGGACTTAAGTCCATTATCAATTCTATAACGAATTGGGGCACTAGTCTTGAAATAGCCAATAGATAGGCTGTGGATAGAACTTTTGTATGCACTCCGAGTGCGCAAATTAGGGACCCTTCGGTACTAAGCGGGGGATGCTTAGTAGAGTTGGGTTCCGCAGAGAACTAGATGACTGATTACTTAATGTGAAAGATGATGGAATGATTGTTTTGAATTAAATGTCACAAAGTAATATTGCCCATGAATGCTATTAAATTTCAACTGACTATGACTGGACTTAGGAATTTTGATAAAAGATAATGTCCTCTTGTCCCCTACTGACGGCCTGACCTTACGACTATGACTATTTGTGACATGTCCCCTTGTCTCATATTGGTAGATTAGCCTGTCAATATGTAGACCTTACGAGGGAGGTTATCCTGTCTGGGTCGAGAACCACCGGCAACAGCGGCGGTGGGGCTGTTGCCCTATGTCGTATTAAATTCAGTAAATCAGAACGAAGAATGCTTATCTCGCTATCTACAAAACTATTAAGCTACTAATATCCTAGACTCCGAAATTAAAGAAAACTACCTGTCTGAACATCACAGTTACTCCATGTTTATCGTATAATCTTAGTACATAAATACTTCAAACCTGCGAAACTTTAGGTATGATAATAAATTAATAGGTACTATAAATGTAAGGAATTAAGTTATCGGTTAGATTAGTTCGTTTGTCCTTATCACCTAAAAGAATCGAGTTACTACTATAACACAACGTATGAGTCCTACCACTACCTAGACGATCAGTTGGCCAAACTTATCATTAACATTACGTTAGGAATTAAAATGAATGCGTCGCTCACGCAACTATTAGCAGGCGGAAGAAAATACAGGAGCGGCGAGAGGCCTTTTTCGGGGGGGCGTTACATCTTATCGAAGTCCGTGCTCGCGCTCCTTCTCGCTAACATTGTAGCGTACTCGAGGCAGAACACCGGCCATAAGGTCGGACGACAAATTACCGTAGAGTAGCCGGAAGACTGGGCAGAGGACTTGTAGAAATTGTACAAAGCCATGTAGAAGAGAAACCTTACCCGGGGGGGGGGGGGGGGGGGGTTAACGGGCCGAGAAAATAATGATAGTACGCAAGGTTCTAAGTACTTTCTTAGGTATACTCCAATGGCTCAGACACATGACTTCTCCAGACTCGGTTTTAGGTAGCTGTCTCTCTTAGTAACGTCAAGTTGGCGGAGGCTTACCTGCCTCAATATTCACAGTTACCTGAACATTTTCTCGAGTAGCTGTTTGCCCATGAAGCCGGTTCCTCCAGTTAACAGCAGTGTGCAGCGGCGGTAGAACCGCTGGACGTCGGAGTCGCCGCGCACCGCCACCTCGTCCAGCGCGCGGGCGTTTGACATGGCTGCCACCTCAATTTGCATTGCTGGATCCATTTTGGACGTTATGTATGTCTGTAGAATACGGAAGCAAAAAACTTAAGGAGACCTCTACAGGCGAGAGTTTCGTGTCGCTCACTGGTAAGTCGTTAGTCAAGGCGAGGACGTGGCGGCTTTGGCGGTTTGGATGGCACAAACTTCGGGAGGCCTATTACCTAGCATTGGCTAAAATACGGCTGTAGGTGATAAGGGCGGAAGAAGGAGGTTTTTGGCAATGTTTTAACCCCTTCACCGCCCAGCGTCCGAAGTGTGCCATCCGAAGGAGCGTGCCCGCGCCGCCCCGCCGCCGCCGCATGTGGGTCAGGTTAGGAGCGTAATTATCGTCTCTGTATGTAATCACTTTGATGAAACGTAGTTTTCTGTATTTTTCTCAATGAAGATATTTTATATTATGTAAGTTATATTATATATTATGTAAGTAATTGCATGCTATAGACTAGCTAAACATGAGCTGTTAATTAATTTAAATCACCTTGTGTATCATGTTTAATGAAATAAACTGTCAATTCTGTAACAAAATGTTACATGTCATAACAAACAAAATGTTACATCTCAATTCTGACATGTAACATTTTGTTATGAATAAAAAACTATGAACTATGAACTATAAAATATAATTTCATTTCATTTCATATGAAGTAGGCTAATTGAACTATGACATACAAAAATAAATGAATACCACATTTTAATAGCCATAGCTTAAACTTGAATCTAAGGAAGTATATTGATTGATATAGGAAAATTTGTGAAATGACAGATCGAATTTTTACAAATATTTGAAAATTAAGTATTACTAGTTCTAATTTGTTTTTATTTTTGAATTGTAATTTCTTTGTCAATAAAGATTAAAAAAAAGTATTACTTATTAAAGTTAAAATACTTCATTAAATTCTCAGCTGGCGCAACGTTCGCTCGGTTGTACGCTTTTTACGTGATCCAGGCATATTCTTATAATTCATAAAGCTTTTACAGTCAATATTCGAAAGCCCTACTAATTTTTGGTTTGGAATATTCAAATCGACTTTTCATATTTACCCCTGTCTCCCGCCTTGGAGATACGACTATGATAACGTTCCCTGATTTGTATACTGATAGGATTTAAAATAAAATTTACTTCCGGTCACCCCATTTTGACTCAGAGGCAAAAAAGTGTAAGGTGGAAAAATCTGAAAAAGCATCAAAGTGAATTATTTGTTAAATTTGGATTATATAGTAGCAAATAGCATCGTTTTTATTCACTTGATGCTATAAATTTTACTATTGCTTGATTATATTTTAATAAAATGTAATTATTTTCAACTTGGGAAAAATGGTTAGTACATAAAATTATGAAGGTACCTATTTTATACTTATTTTAGCCGCAAATAGAGAATAACCGCGTTATTTAATAATAGTTATCACCTTATCAAGTAAAAATAAAACAATTTTTTTATTGATTTTTCCACACCGGAAACCGCAATGGAAATCAAAAGCTCGATCCATTTCCACGGGTAAATATTTTAAGGAACGTGTGCAAACATGTTATCTATCAATTACTGTAACTATAATAATCCGCCAAGTGCGAGTCGACTCGCACACGGGTTCCGTACCGTAAATTTCAGGCATCTTTTTCATAGAACATCTAATTTTCACTTGTTTCGAGACCCCTCTAAATTTTTAACTTTATTTTATTTTAAGTATTTGTTATTATTACAGTTGAAGTGTTACTTATTTATAAAAATTTTCATGTGTGTTCTTTTGTAGTTCAAGAGATACCGCCTTGACAAATTAAGAGCAAAAAAGACAAAATCAAAACCCTTTAAATAAATAAATAAATAAATAATGCTGGACAATCCACACAGCATCATCTAGCCCCAAAGTAAGCAGAGCTTGTGTTATGGGTACTAGATGACTGATAAACTTAATACAGTACATAACATAGATAGATATTTTTTATTATATATAGAAAATACCCAGAACACCCGGAACAAATATTTGCAGATCGTACAAACATTTGTCCCAAGGCGGGAATCGAACCCGCAACCTTCTGCGTCGCAGGCGGACCTTCGCCCGCCGCGCCACATCGGTCGTCCTTTGATTTTGATATTTATTTTGTGTTTATTATTTGTTGTTCTAGCGGCAAGAGAAATACACATTCTCTAAAAATGTCCACTGTTTACCTTTTACGGTTCATGAGATAGAGCCCTGTGACAGACGGACGGACGGACAGCGGTGGCTTAATAATAGGGTTTCATTTTCACCCTTCGGGTACGGAACCCTAAAAAGGGATTCAGGGTTAAACATGAATTGTTTTGCTATTTTCGCGCAAACTAGTGCGCAAAAAAAATCCTTTTTTTTATTATTTTTACATAAAAATCTACTAACCAAAAAAAAAATCTATATTCTATATTGTTTAAATATTTTTTTTCTAATATTAGAAAATAACACCATACCAACCTTCCATCGACATACCTTTCCATATGGAAAGGTAGAATTTTGTTATAATTGTGTCCACTGGGTTACTTAAAGTCCGCGAAAAAACGTAGTAAATAAGATTTTTTTACTTAAGTACCAATTTTTTTATATTAAAAAAGATTTTAAAAAATGGTTTTCATTTGTGTGCATACCTATCTTGAATTATAATTTCGAAAGATTCATTGAGATATTTTGAACACTGAAAAGTTTACAGAATTTAGAGACATTAATATAATAACACTCTTGCTTGACCCATAGTGCATGGCGTGGCATGGCATAGCATGGCGGCGCGGCGCGGTCCCACCTCGGTGCAAAAATGTGCGTCATGCCATGTCATGCAAGGGCACTACAAGTGTTAAGTTGAACTTTGATTGCACAATGCGTGCCTTACCTATTATGTGAATGTGTTGGAAATGTTAGGTAGGTAGGCTATGTGGGTATTTTTCAGAAAGAGAACACACAATTTTATCCGTGTGCCGTATTCGATGTCCAAAAAACAACTATGTGGGGAAAAAAAACTGCCTAATAAGTAGGTACACAGGTAGAACGTTAGATTGATTTGAGTACCTAATCGATATTCAAAAATCTGCTTAATTACTACACGACAATTTGCTTCCCTAATTTATTTATATCAGTGCACTTTGTGCGTCAGTGCGTTAGTATTATTCACTAGCTATTATTGAGCTGTACCCGCGACTTTGTTCGCGATTGCCATATCTGCTAACCTGACTTTATTTATTTATATTTTACCACATTTTCTCTCATTTTAAGAAACATTGATGGTAAGAGGCCTGACGGCAGGACACTAGTCCCATGGGAGTTGGGGAGGCCCATTGTGTGGGACGCTACATGCGTCGACACACTTGCGCCTTCCCATCTTGCGAGGACATCCGTAAGGGCTGGTGCGGCGGCAGATTTGGCCGAGGATCTCAAGAGACGCAAATATGCAGGTCTCGACAGAGCCTACATATTTGCTCCCTTTGAGGTCGAGACCCTAGGTCCGTGGGGTACCGAGGCTCTCCGGGTTTTTAAAAAGTTATCTGAGCAATCAGTGAGTCAGTCAGTCAGTCAGTCAGTCAGTCAGTGGTAATCGAGCTTTATATACTATGAACTAGTTTTTTTATATGTGCGCGAGCTGCAAGCAGCTCGCGGCGGCTGTTTATATTGTTTATTTTTTTTATTTAGTTCCCCTTGTCGTAACCTACACCTTCGATTTGGTCGAAATCGATAACCAAGAGTGAAATTTGCTATTAAAAAATGTCAGCCATCTTGGATTTTAAAATAGACATCTTTTTCGTAATCTACACTGTCGAGTTAATCGAAAACGATACCCATATTAGTGGGTGTGCTGTCACACAGCGCGGCTCGCTTCGCTCGCCTTGCTGTGTGCCGGTGGTCGAATTGCGGTTCGCTTCGCTCACCGCAATCCGACTCGCAACACACGAAGCGCGGCTTGCTTCGCTCGCCTTGCTAAGTAACGGTGGTCGCATTGCAGTTCGCTTCGCTCACCGCAATACGACTCCGCTCGTGCTGTCACACAGCAAGGCTCGCTTCGCTCACCTTGCTGTGTGACAGTTGTCAAATTGCGGTGAGCGAATCCGCTCGTGCTGTCACACAGCAAGGCTCGCTTCGCTCACTTATGAGTCCACCTCGGGATCATTCTCTATACAATAGTGAAAGAATCAGTAAAATCGGTTACCCATAAGCGGAGATATCAAGTAACATACATACATAATAATAAACATACAACTCTTTCTTTTTGCAGTCGGTTAATAAGGGGTCATTTCGGGTTGTGTTCAATTGTTTGGCCCGAAAAAGTTACAGACATTGCAATTTGGAATAAAAAACAACAGAAAATTAACAAATGAGCGGCGAAAATAGTATTAATGGATACACACGAATACATCTGAATCAATTAGCAAAGCCCATATTACGAAATGTGGCGGGTATCGCACTCGAGGAGTTAGAACGTGACAGTCAGTCAGTCGCGTTTAACATACCAAGATGGTAAACGCTAAACAAAACTAACTCGTTCCATATAAAACCAACATTGTATCATAAGAACTACTAAGAGAAACACATTATTAAATTAAGGTATTTATAAATTATTACTCTTTGATGTAATAAAGCAATATAATTTATAAAAAAATGCTTAGCGTCATTAGAGAGTTGAAACGGTTATACCGAGATATTAAAACAATTTAATAGTAAGCGGGTTAACTACGAACCTTATAAGTGTTGGAAGAACACCAATGTTTCCGTAATCACATCCGTAATGAATTCGTCAAACTATGATAGTATTTATAGTAAAATTTTATAGTAGGTATTTGTGCAAAATTATATTAGATACAGATAAAGATAAAGAATAATTTATTTGCTTCAATATAATGTAGGTTACAGTTGTTGGTCCTAAATATATTCAATTTTTCATTTATGTTTTACCCTAAAAATAATAATTAAAATTATAAAATTTGTCTATTAGTAAATTGTTCACAAAATTAAATGGTCAAAGCTATAGCTTCGGTTGAATCAGTCAGAGAATCCCTCCACTGGCTATCAACTTTTTGTAGTTTAGATTGCGACTTGTCTTTGACGTACCTATCTGCAGATATTCGTGTCTTTGACATTTTCTCCCGCCGCGCCGCGCACGTTTATGACCGTTGAATTTTCCCGCAATTTCGTCGAAATAATAATATTCCTTCTTGGACAGTCGAGTTGAGAGTTCACGGTATGCGCTTTTACTTTAAATAATTATAAGTTATTGTCGTTGTTGTAATTATCGTAGAAGTCGATATTAATTTGTGCAGTATGTGTGATTGCTTGCGTTTGATATGAACATTCATTACCTCATTCTCAACTTTTACAGCCCCATTCGTAAGAACAACAATCGAACACATAGCTTTGCTTTGCTTGACTTACAGGAGACAGACCGCTGGTTAAATTCTAAGGTACCACAAATCAAAAATCATGAAAAGCGTTTTGATTACAAAAATAAGATGAGTAAAAGACACTTCAATTTCGCATTAAAAACTACCAAAAAACAGCTGTGGCTGTTAATCATTAATACACTTTGGCGCCAAAGTTCAGAGCTAAGCAGCCAATTTGTGAGTTGTGGTTGAGCGGTTTGCGGAATTGCACGTAAGTTTTACGCTAGAGTACCGTATCTCAAAAAAGAAACGTAAGTTAACTAAAATGTATATGCAAAAGTGTCATATTTCGGAATGTGGTCCTTTTACATATAAATCAAAGTCAAGATACAATTATTTTTTTGTGCAAAGGTAACACATTCCGAAATGTGGTACCTTAGTAAGAGCAATTTTATTGTTAAAACATTATGTGTATGTTCAAAAGTGTATTTTTTAAATGCGTTTGTTTTGCACATAACTTTAACGTGAACATAATCATCCAGCTTAGACATTTTTGAAATGCGTTTATTTTTGCACATAGTCTTTACGTGAACATAATCATATTGCTTGGAGCATTAGTGTAATTTTTGAGATGAACTTAACTTTTATGAAAACTTTTTTTTTTCCTCCTTTGTTAAGGACGTCAGTGTAATTCTTGAGATGTGCTTGTTGTGAATATGTTTTTTAATTACACTGTTTAAAGCTTAAGTAACAATATATTAAATGCGTCTATTTCGAATAAGTTCTACTCGAAAAGATATAGAAGTATAACAACAATAAAAAAATTACAAATATAATATTTTATTAGGTATTCCTAATAAAATAAATGGTTCTACAACCATAAAACACACTTTTATATTGTACTTCTAAGCTCTTAATGAAATGTAATCTTAATGTAAAACTAGGTAATAGTTACTACTAAAATCTAAACCGCATTAATTATTATCAAGTCTATTAATCAGTAGTATTAAAACAGTCTAATGAAAATATGAAATATATATGTTACATAATGAACATTTTCTTAAAAATTCTCATGAAACACATTTTTAAATGAATACTACACAAAAAAATTTTGTAATCAATAGATATTTCTACCAAAATACATGCTTCAAAAACCATTGACACACTTTAAGCCTTACTTTACCTTATTAAAAGACGAGACCAAAATTTTGACAACCTTAAATGAACCTGTATCTTTGATACAATAAGAGTAGTCCATAAAGGATAGCGTATACATAGCATGAACCTGTTGAAAAATCAGTCTGTATCTTTGATACAATAAGAGAAATCCATGAAGGTTAACATAAAATTCTTCCTAACGTATAATGCATCACATTCTTTCTGATCAGCTTGATAATAGGTACCCTCTGTCTTTGCTTGAGGAACTTTGAGTTTATGGGCATATAATTTCCTTACTATTACTGCGATTTCAGACTTTGATTGCCTCTGACTTAATAAATATTATTACCTTGTCAAAATGTTGGTCTCGTTAACATTAAGATTACAGTACATTAAGAGTGTAGTAATACAGTTTAAAAGTGTGTTTAATGAAATGCAAATGCAAATGCAATGCTGATGCGCTGCGCCCTATACTCACCAGCTCTTGGGTGTCATTATAATGACATTTTTGTTGGAAAATACCCTTGCGCATCAAAGCAGTCTTTGAGTTTGGCATGCAGACTTTGTATTGATCTCGTCGATTTCGAGGAACAGCTTCGGAAAGTTGACAATATAAATCAGGGTTACTTTTCACAAACATAGCCGTTTCGTAAATATACAGTGAAGGTAGAGTAAGAATATTATATTGAGCAAAGTAAGGCTTACAGGAATCTGTTACCTTAAGACGAAACATAGCTCGTATACAGCGCTTCCGAAACTTGAAAATATTGTCAACGTCAGTTGAATTGCCCCGAAATAATAAGGCATAGCGAATATTTGACGCAATCAACCCGTGATACGTTATGAGAAGCGTTTCCAAGTTAACAACATGGGATAATTTGTATAAAATGTAGACGAGACTATTAATTTTTTTACATAAATGTTCAATGTGTGGTTTCCAATTAAGTTTTTTGTCAATATGAAGTCCTAAAAATTCAATAAAAATTCAAGTCAATTTCGTTGATTTTTTTATGTTATTATTGATTTCAAAGTTTAGTTTATTTCGTTTTCATACGTGTCAACATGAAATTGTTACAGTGCTGTCATCAGCAAATAGAGACATTGGATGTATTGTAGTCTTCGGCAAGTCGTTAATATACAATTATATATTTATTAATATGAAATTATTAATATAAAATATGTTAGGACCTTTTATTATAAAAATTAAAGGTCCTAACACGCTACCTTGTGGAACACCATATTTTATAACACGTTCGTCTGGGATGTCTCCTCAAGTTTTGTCCTATAGTTAATATTTCTTATTTCGGTCCGCTGCTGCTGGTTCTGTTTTCAAGGTATGATCTTATTAGTTTTAGTGAGATCCCTCTAACGCCGTTAGTTTCAAGCTTTTGAAGTAGAGTGCCATGCTCTATAAATTGTGGTATATCATTTGAAAGATATTTTGGTCAGCTTTCAAGTAATATCAAGAAGATTTAAAATTAATTGAATTCCCTACCTAAATTAAGGGAATTATTTCAATAAGTAAAAGTTGTGGTCGTCTAAATGAATAGGCAGTAATATAAAAAAATAAATTTTTATTTACAATATTTATGTTAAACCCTCTAAATATTTTGTGTTTCCCCCTCCCTGGCCCTAATGGCCGCTTGTAAATGGTTTTTCATTGACCGAACGGTTTTTCATTGACCGAATGGTCTGGGAGAGATCGCTCTTGAGCGATAAGACCGCCAATTGTCGCTTATTCTTAATTATTCTTTTGTAAATTATTTCTAAGTTAAGTGTGCAAACGCTGGAGCTGGAGATACCCTAACACAGGTATTTTCTTTCCTTAAAATGGAATATCAAACACTGTTATTTTATTAGTACATTAAGTTAAAGCAATAAATATTTTTGTATTTTTTTTTTGTATTTTGGTGAAAGATACCTACCTCGTACCGGCGGGTTTTAACTCGTCCCACATATTATGCTCGATTAGGTTCAAGTCAGGACTGAGGGCTGGTCAATCTAGTGTGGGAATACCGACATCTTTCAGGTACTGTCTAGTCACTGCAGCGGTGTGGCAGAGGGCATTATCGTGCATTAGCAGGAAATCTTCGCCAATAGACCCGGTGTATGGGAGCACATGGCCTAAAAGAATGTCGTTGATGTCTTCTGTGTTTCTGCGGTTAGTCCACCTCCCCAACCGATATGAAAATTAGCTTAGTTTTTGCTTCAATAGAAATCCCACCCCCGTATGCCACAGTTCCCGCAATACAGCATTGTGCGAATGGCTCTCCCGGTCTTCTATAGATTTTACGTCGACGGTCTCTACCACGAAGGCACATTCTGGTGTCGTCAGAGAACAGGACTCGACTCCATTACTCCAAATCCCAATTTAAGCGATCACGAGTAAACTAAAGTCGGGCTTTTCGGTGGGCTGGAGAAAATTGGGGTACCGTAGCTGGCCTTTTTGGGGTCAAGTTCGCTTCTTTGAGTCTTCGTCTAACTGTCCACTTGCTCACAGCCCTCCCTCGAACTTTTCTGAGCTGCTGCTGGTCTACGCCGGTCAGTTGTCGATTATGGAGAAAAGTTGTGACAATAAATCGATTATCTCTTGACGTAGTGCATCGCCGTCGTCCAGATCCTGGTCTCTGGACTAAGTTCCCAGTCTCCCTGAATCTCTTGTACACCTTGGAGACACAGGACTGGCTAAGGTGAAGCTGTCGAGCGATACTACGCGAGACAACCCTTGCTGAATTAGGCTGACGATTTGAGTGGCTTCTGTAGCTGTGGTTTAAATTTTTTTTAGTTCATCTATTCCCAGTTAAGCAAAACATTGACTTTTGCTTTATATTCTTAGCATTGGATTGATGACCAATTTTCATAAACACCTACTTTTTATGGAATTCCAGGACTTCCAAACAATATGGTGTTTTGTTTGAAAATTATTGATTTTTGTTTTGACGTTCCATGACACAAGGTGAATAATTATTGTTTATGTTTTCAAAATTGTATGATAGCTAACAAAATTTCCTTTCAAATGATATACCACAATCTCTAGTTCATTGTACAGAAATTGTAAAAAATTGTACTGTCAACTCGCCATGAAGCGATTCCAGTTTAAAGCTTGCGAGTGTATATTACCCCAAAAACCTCCTCTCTTGCAGTCATGGCTCCGTTGAGCGGGAAGCCTACCCAGATCACTTACATCCAGACCGATCCCTCTGTAGGCTCGGTTAAGCAGGGTGAACAAGAGCAGGTCATCGTCTGGCAGAACATAGCAACCTTCACGTACGGGCATCTCGCAGCGCTTTATGGGCTGTATCTGGCGTTCACGAGTGCACACTGGGCCACTTTAGCATTAGGTGAGTGCACAAGAGTATGCGTTTCGTAGGCAGTGGGAGAGAGTGCATTTTCTGAAGGATCTGCCATATTTCGCTTGCGTGATCTTAGAACATGAAGTTTTTGCGCACTCCGAAACTAAACTTAGTTTAGAGTTTAAGCGCAATCTTAAAGATTGTTGGAAGTTCGTATTGCCGCATGTCTGAGTGTCAAGATAACCATTGGCGCCCTAAATTTGTAATTGCAATGCTCTAACAGACCTAGGAAGCGAACGCTTGACAAACTAAACATCTTTTAAACAATGTTGGTGTAGCAGACTTTATCACTTTACAAGTTATTTTTGGCTTAGACAGTAGTCATTGTTATATTTATTTCAGCTCATTTTCTTTTCATGGCGGCGGCGGTTGGAGTGACCGCGGGCGCGCACCGCCTCTGGGCGCACCGCACGTACAAGGCACAGTTGCCGCTACAAATTCTCCTGATGGTTATGAATACGCTCGCCTTTCAGAATTCCGCTATCACTTGGGTCAAGGACCATCGCATGCATCATAAGTACAGGTAACTGAGCTGAACATAAAAAGTAGCCTTTATGTTATTAATTTAGGTTTACAACAAGGTCTATGCCAAATTTCAGCCCGATCCGTTCTGTTTGAATGTTTGTTGCTTCAAGTCAGTATACTTAACTAAATTTTCTTAACATTTAAACATCCAAACTTTTACATTTGTAATATCAGTGTAAGCGTGCCTACTGTAACGTTTGTCTCCAGCGACACAGAACTTGACCCGCACAATTCGTCTCGCGGATTCTTCTATTCGCACATGGGCTGGCTCCTGGTGCGTAAGACCGCACAGGTGCGAGAGAAACAGAAGACAATCTACATGCAGGATGTGCTGGACAACCCCGTGCTTAAGTTCCAAAAGAAGTAAGTAGGTATACAATTCCAACAACTGTGATTTGTGAATTAATTTTAAATTTTTACTGATTCGCGCACGAAAACATCCGTTTTGCAATCACAGATTAGATAAAGTAAATAAGGTCTTATCAACGCCATCTCTTCGCAAAGTACATAAAACTATTTAACAGCATGTCAACTATTACAATGACAAACCACATTGGCCGTGAGTGGAGCAACTGAAGAGGCCATGTTGCACCCTCTCATTTTCTACGCCATTTTTGTGGGAAGGGACAATCCTGCGTTTTTCTTGTTCGCCGATTTTGGGCCGTCTGTGGTTTAGAAGACACAGATTTTATAAAACTAGTACAGACAGATGCCTCATCTCATAGTAAAAAATGTGACACGATTCAGGCAGGGATATTTT
Organism: Eupithecia inturbata; assembly: GCA_963662085.1. Classification (NCBI taxonomy): domain Eukaryota; kingdom Metazoa; phylum Arthropoda; class Insecta; order Lepidoptera; family Geometridae; genus Eupithecia; species Eupithecia inturbata. The sequence goes on along the minus strand of OY759206.1, from coordinate 1,807,682 downwards.
TGGGCTAACCAGTTATCGTACAAGTTCACTAGATGGCGTAAGCCATCTAGAATGTTTTGATTTAAAAGAATATCATTTAATTACATTGTACTCAAGGGTATTTTCCTAAAAGATTGCAGACAATTTTATAATAATGTGCTATATTTTTTTGTCAGTTTACATAATTCTCAATAACTAAACGTTTTTTTGAACCCAAAACTTTTTTATGGAATGAGACCACAAATGCTTTTGGGCACAGTCGAAGAAAAAAATCCGAAAACAAATATTTTCAATTTGCATATCAGGACCATGATGTTCGTGAGGTTATTCGTATTATCTCATTTGATTACATACCTTCAAAATTTAATATTGTAAGTGTTAGACTAAGACACCCGACAATATTATTAATCCGAAATTAGTAATCTATATTTATAAAAGGGAATACTGGTTAACATATCAAGAAATCTGTCTTGTAGGTCAGAGATTTCTTGATATGTTCGCCAGTATTCCCTTTTATATATATAGAGCTACAAGACTAAAATTTAGCATGTAGTTTTCTTTTAGGACGTAAGCCACTAAGAACGGATTTTCGGAAATTTGAATTCAGAGGTGGTCAAAATCAGGGTCAAAGGTTTATTTTATTGACAACTCACGAAATCTTCGGAACTTCTTGAGCTACACAGCTGAATTTTTGTATAAAAGTTCCTTTTAGGACGTGAGCAACAACCATGAACGGATTTTTACAAAAATCTCTTTCAAAGTTAATATTAAGAATGTTGTTCAATGTTTGTGCCTTAATAAAAAGAAAGTCAAGCTCATAAACGCAGGTCAAAGCTTTTTTGAAATATCTGAAAATAAACCTACGAAGCTGACATTTTGCATAGAAGTTCCTTGTAGAACGTTAACATCCACTAGGAATGCATTTTTGGAATTTCGAATTCTAAGGTGCTCTATGAGGGTTGAAGTATTTTTTTACACTCATCACGAAATCTCTGGTACCTACTAAAAAAGTTACGAGACTGAAAATTTTCAAGGGGTTTATAATATGACATAGGCACCCATCATGAGCCGATTTTTGGAAATTCACAATGTAAGGGAGTGAAAATGGGATTCGTAGGTTTTTGTATAACAAGAGAAATAATTTGGCGTGTTTTACAAAACTATAAAATGACTTCAAATTCTGTTAAATAGTATTCACCTATGTCTCGGATGAACAAAATCACCCCTCTCTTACTATCATCCCTGATCGTGCAAAAAATTTAATTTACACTTCGTTAACGCGCTCTAATTTCCCTAGAGGCGACATCAAGCAATCATTCAAGTATAATTTAGTTTGATGACACTTGGATGAAACTTGATTTTGTGTCATATTTGGCCAGATTTATCCCATTTCTAACAACATCGTGTACCAGTTCTGGCAATAAAAATAAAAACACAGATAATTTCAAAGTTATCTGGTATTTATTTCTAAATTTCAAAACATTTACAAACTTTGTTTTTAAATAAAAATTAAACAATAATAATATAATTGTATTAATAAAAAATAAACAATATTTTTATTTAATTGAATCATCAAATTATTAAAAAAATCTTATTGCCTTTAAAGCTAAATTAACTTTATGTGGTGACTACTGAAATAATTTTCGTTTTACGACGCCAACGCCTACTTTGTTTTTCTTTAGATTTGGTGATGGCATTTTGTAGTACCTAACTCTGAAAATGACAGAAAATATTGTTACATACGGTGGCCACAAACAATGTGGCCAGAGATGGATAATTTCATAACTTTGGCTCTAATGGTGGCCAACACCTATTCAAAACCTCACTTCTTAACGATATGGCGACAAACGCTTTAGTTCCACATAGACAATAATTATAGTTTTTATTTATTAAACAAAAAATCCAAAAAATAAACAAAGATTACGAGAACTACTACAACAGATTACTCACCCGCTCTTCATAGTGTGTTTGCTAAGAACTAAGCACGTTTCACGACCGTCTACAAACAAGATCCGTCAAGTGCGAGTGTGGCTCGCGCGCCGAGGGTTTCGAACGATTGTCAAGTATATCAATATGTACTAGGTACTGGTTAGAGACTTTGCTATTTGATGAATACCAAAAAATTAAAGGTTGCAGATGTATCGGTTTGCAAACTTCTGAGTAGGTATATAGGGTAATAGTAAAATTTTTTTTTTTTTTTAAATATTTCAAAAAGTATGAAACCTACAGAAATTTCAAAAACTGTTTTGAGATGTACATACCGATAACTTTCATTTGATACCGCACTCGGTGAGGTAGCCCCCCCTTTTAAAAATTATGCCACCTTTTATTGACGATTTTTTAAAAAGTGGTCCACTTACAGACTTCTCCATATTTTTCCTGTAAAATATAGTTCCCTATCTACAAACGCTACATACATTTTAGATAAATCGCTCTGCAAACTTTGGAGATAGGGAGGGGGGGGGGGGGTAATGGGTATTTTTTTGACTTTTTTCAAAATATTTCAAAAAGTATGAAACCTACAGAAATTTTAATAACGTTTTGAGATGTACAAACAGATATCTTTCATTTAATACTCCACTCGGTGAGGTAGCCCCCCCTTTTGAGAATTATTCCCCCCCTTTTTGACCATTTATCAAAAAGTGTTCTACTTACAGACTTCTCTATATTTTTCCTGTAAAATATAAATTCATATCTACAAACACTACATATATTTCAGATGGATCGCTTTGCAAACTTCGGAGATAGGGAGGGGGGGAATGGGTATATTTTTGACCTTTTTCAAAATATTTCAAAAAGTATGAAACCTACAAAAATTTCAAAAACTGTTTTGAAATGTACAATCTGATACCTTTCATTTGATACCCCATTTGACATTGTAGGTCTCTTTTAAAATTTCGACATCACAATTTGTACTGAAAATTTACATTTTCATTTTTCATTTCTTTTTCTTTTAATCTGTACAAGCGCACGAAATGTATTATTATTTCAAATTTCACATTATTTTCTGCTGTAGTTGCTGAGACATTAAAGACTGAAAAAAGACAGAAAAAGTGATGCCATAAGGGTTTCGAAACCGATCTCCGATCTTCGAAACCCTAAAAAGGGTGCATAAGTCGAAAGTTAAGTCTGACACATTACAGCTGTCACCGGATTTAGTGTTGCCATAAATCAATATTTTTAAAGACCGTACATGTGAAAGTCATTTATTTGTCTATGCCTTAATTACAAGGCTATAAAGTCCCAAATGGCCAAAAGGGGTCGGCGACCAAAACCGGGTCATCTGCCCTACTACTCCCTCCAAATCCTCCCATTTTAGGGAGTAGATGTGAAACTCTACATACAATTTCAAAATTTACTTAATATTTTAAAAATATAAATAATTCACATTTTATAAATAATAATGTATAAATTCAACCAATAGACAAACCCATCTGCCATACAGTGTTTCCCACGCAAAACTTAAGCTCTACACTATAAATATTTACAAGACACAGTCCTTTGTGTTTCTACAACAACATGGAGGATATCAAAAACACTGTCCTTTCTGGCAAAGTCATTTGCCCAGAGGATGGAACATTTCGAGAGTGGGCTGCCTAGGAGCCCTACACCTTCCACCCTGGCTGGTTTATTAACAGACTATTTGGAGTTCAAGACCTTTGTCACTGGGGCACTGCGAGCACTTCAAACAAAGATCGAGTTCATGGCAAGGGAATTGGATAATAACTAGAATAGTACTAGTTAGATAACTAGAACCTTACAAAAATTACACTCGAAATTGTTTGACGGCGACAGTGTTTGCGCAGAGGCATGACAAGATCTGTGCATACGAAAGAAGAGATCAGTGGAGTCGAATTAATTTTATTATTAAAGAAGTAGGTAAATAACTTAAAATAATAAACGCTGTGTTTTTATAGGAACAATCTGAAAATTATACCGTTACCTAGTACTTATCATATTTAAATGCATTTATTTGGTTACTTCTAATTAATAATCAAATTTAAATTATTCCTTTTTTTCGGACAACAAATGTTAGCGTAAACACAGAACTGTTTCTGTGTCAACTTTAAACAAATAATAAAATGCAACAAGGAAAGACACATTTTCAAAATCAAAATAAATATTGCTATTATAAACAGAACTGTTTCTGTGTCAATATTAAACAAATATTATAACGCAACAAGAAAATACACATTTTTAAAATCAAAATAACTATTGCTATTACATTATCAATGTTTTAGCCAGTAACCATTGCATACTAGTATTTTTATAATAAAAAAAATAAGCGCAAGAACACATAAAATATAAGGGTATAAAAACAATAGCCTCTCTATTCATGAATTTAGAACAAAGTTAAAATTGTAATATCAGCGGATCAAAAATAATTTTAGGGCTGATTTCTTGAGGATAGGATAGGGCAATAGCTCAGCAAAGTGGTAATCATTTGGCGTGTTTTATAAACCGACTTCAAATCGTTAATTTGGTCCTAAGAATTTAAGAGTTCGTTACATTGTTATGGATCCTATTATCAGAACCTTACCGAACTCTCATCAAACTGCCCTTGAAGCTCATTCTTTCCAATAAAAAATTAATCATTGAAATTGGTTGGCGTGATATTGAGTTATTCGTCCATTTGTCGCGCACATACTTAATGCAAATTTTTGAAGCCGGTTGAAAAATCCTTTATAACTACTGAAATTTAGAAAACCCGTCGACGACCTTAGAGGCGCAGCCAGCGAAGGTCCGCCTGCGACGCAGGAGGTTGCGTGTTCGATTTCCGACTCGGGACAAATGTTTGCACGATTTGTAAATATTTGTACCGTGTTGTTTCTAGGTGTTTCCTATGTATAATAAAAATATATATGTACATCTATGTAGAGTAGGTACTGTATCATTTACATCAGTTATTATAATTTACACTTTCACATTTACACACCCCCAAGCTAAGCTATGCTTAGCTTGGGGGTAAATGATGCTGTCCAGTATTATTATTATTTATTTCTTCCAGATATGCGATCCCTTTCATAGGCAGCGTCTGTTTCGTCCTACCCACCATTATCCCAGTGTACTTCTGGAGGGAGACTCTCAGCACGGCATGGCACATAACCGTGCTGCGGTATGTGTGTAATCTACACATAACCTTTCTGGTCAACTCCGCTGCGCACTTATGGGGTAACAAGCCTTACGACGCGAGTATAAGGTAGGCTTTACACTGAAATTATAATTTTCTTATTTGGTTTTTGTAGGTATGCAAAAAAACTAGAATTTTTAGATTTTTAGGAATTTTTAGGCCTTCCCACGAAATGTAATCATTTGCGCGAAATCAAAAAATATAATGTGGAAAATTACGTGTTTGTTTCAGGCCCGTCCAAAGCTTCTTTGTCAGCTTCTGTGCATTTGGAGAGGGCTGGCACAACTACCACCACGTGTTCCCGTGGGACTACCGAACTGCGGAATTGGGAAATAACAGGTTTGTACCGAAGAGGGAGACGAGTGGACAAATAAATGGGTATGTAATGAATAGGGATGAAATGTAAGAAGTGTCACGAAAGGAGGAATAAACGTTAATGTTTAGTTCCGTGTGGAGATAATTATATATTATGTAACGGGTGTGGGAGGAGGTCGAATGTAACATAATTTAAATGAGAGTGAAACAAGCATACATGAAAAATTACGAAGTCATTACAAGTTGGTTGTTATTAGCACCTATATGATATCTTTATTTTATGTACTTACTTTATCCTAAAATTCTGTTTTAAGATTTTTTGTAGTTGCTATGTCCGTCCGCAATACCAACACTATTAAAATAAAAACAAAATTAAAATGATTAAATAGGTATCAGTTTCTGCCGGCGGCTTCGCCCACTGTATTTCCATAAAAACGTTTTAACGTTTAAGTTATTTGTTCAACAAGTAAGCAAAACGATTTTTTGTTAAACGTGCTGATATTAAATACCGAGCTAGCGAAGCAGTCTAGAGTAAAGTCACGAGCGAAGCGAGCGAGTGGCTTCAAAGTAAACTGCTGAGCTAGCGAGGGACTTAATAGGCACGAAACAAAAAACATTTGCTCTCGAGTTCACAACGTGCCAAGTTTCATTTGATTTTATTTAGTCGTTTCGGCGTGATGCGCGGCCAAGATACAGACAGGCGGACAGAAAAAATTTAAACAAGTACAGTTTTGGCTTCAGCATCGCTAATAGAGTGCCCTCCAAAAAAAATTAAATATATCTCCAATGTACAGAATTGGACCTTTAAGAGTTTTATTAAAAGTATAGATATTTTTTTAACTGGCTTAGTGTTTTGTTTGCCCTTTAAAACATACATTTATCTTGCGTAGCCTAGTTGTGGGCACAGCGAGTTTATTTTTAATTCCAGTATTTAAATAATGTATGTCGCTATATTTAGGAAACCGGTTGATATTCCTATGAGTGCACAACAAGTTTTCAAATATGAAAATAATCAATTAGGACATGGTACTGTCATTATGTTTATATCTTTGAATATTTCACGTAGGGATTCTCTGGGATCCATATTATAGATTGAACGAAAATGCCTCTGCAGCACAAATATGGTGTTAATATCTGCAGCGTTTCTCCACAGCAGTATGCCATAAGACTCTTTTTCATCTACTACTATGGAAGTAGATGAAAAAGACAAGTCGTAAGCAACGTCTGTAATATGAGGGATTTTTAGGGTTTCGAAGATCGGCGATCGGTTTCGAAACCCTTATAGTCTCGCTTCTACTGTCCTTGTTTACGTCTCTAATATCTCAGCAACTACGGTAGCAAAAAACTTGTAATTAAAAATAATAATACATTTCGTGCTCTCTTGTATAGATTTAAAAACAAAGGGGTTCGAACATTTTTGTATGGAGCCTGGCATACCTACTAGTCCGCCATTTTGAAAAAAACGTGATTCGGCGGCCAGTGATGAAACTCATGTCAACCGACAGAGTAAATGATTACAAACAAAAAGTGTTCTATGATCAAGTCTCCTAAGTGATACGGTTTCTGAGATATTAGGGTCAGAAAAAAGAAAAATAAAGTAATACTATTCGTACTATCGTATAAACACCGTATAAAATGAGGAGTCAAAAAATTCGTCCGTGCTTTAGACAAGAAACCGACTCCACCCGGCTCAGTGCACCGGAAGACTCCCCTTCCCGTAACGCACCCCGCCAGCCGCCATTTTGTTTGACGTTTATCTATCATTCGGCTTCTAATCTTTGGTCTGAGTGCACGAATATTTCTTTTCTTCACGAGCAGTTATTTTGTTACGTTTTGTTTTTTGTTAAGTTTTTGTTTTTTGTATTTGCGTTACCATGTCAAGTAATGCCACCGGTCCACCAGGATCACAGTGTTTGTTTTGTGAACGCAGTACAGCCCCCCGTATGGGAGGACGCCGCTCTAGGCCGCAGCTACGAAGCTATGAGCTAACCGAGGAATATCTGACTGATAATCCACAAGTGGAAGCTTATTCCCACCATCAACTCGGCGCACGGGAGGTTAGTTAAAATATAGTTTACAGCTGTCAATTATCCCATATGTTATTGTACCTAATGAATATATGTATGTATTGGACATGAAAAATGCGATTCATGTCCTATGTGTTAATTATAGTCTTATTAGAATTAACAAATAGGACTGGCCGGTATTATAGAGAGCTTCCAACAACTGTGCACATATCAACAAATAATACTTATTTACGATTACAAAATAAAATACGTACCTAAGCCTCTACGTGTAAATAAGTTAGTCTTTCGTTCGTTCGTTACATAAGTTATAGCAAGGAATTATTTTTATTTCCATTATTCTTTGGGTAGATCCGTGAGTCGGTCAGATCATCAGATTTTATTTATTGTTCCAGATGACATCATCTGACCGGATTTGTCGTCCATGTGTTCAACGTGCTAACCGCTATTATACAAGGGAACAACAGAACTTAGCTCGTATAGCAGATGCTGTAAGCTCCGTGCACGAACCGTCTTCAGGTGAATCGGCCGAAGGGCCAATGAGCGATCCATTAAGAGACGTATCTCCGCCCATTCCACAAGGGATGCCTGATGAAGTTCCAATAAGAGCTCCCGATGAAATTCTAATGCAAGTTTCCGACGAAGAACAGGAAGAAGACATTCCGCAAGTCGAATATCAAGGTGCCGCAAACCCTCATAGTTTGAGATTTTCAGTCCCTGGATTTTCAAGAGCTTCGTACACCTCGTCATATTGCGTTGTAGCACAATGTAATGTCCGCGATGGTTTACATAGAATAAACATAGCAATTAGATCAGATGTTTTGCGTAAACAGAATATTTATATTCCTGCTGCAGTACGAGTCTGCAATGAACACTTACATTCAAATGACATCTGGCGGGATTTTGAAGATTATACCCGTTCGAGACACGAGACGTTTAACTCAGTGCAAGTAGCCGATATGTTAAAACTATTACAAAGGCAAATTGAATATTTAGATTTTGAAAAAGTCGACACTATAGACGAGGCGACATTTAAATATTATATAGGATTCAGTAAAACTGCGTTTTTGAGTATTTTAGATAATACTCCATCATTGCAACAACTTAAACAATCCAAAAGGGCTTTAGCAATGGTGCTCAGCAAACTGCACACAGGCGACTCTAACGACAGGTTGTCCTCTTTATTTCGGCTAAGCCCCGTACACTTTGGTCGTGTAACGAAAAAGGTGCGAACTCATTTATTGAATGAATTTGTTCCACTGCATCTGGGTCTTTCGCGTAATAGAGAAACTGAAACATATCGTGAAGAATTACGTCAAAGAATTTTGTCTATACCGAATTTTTTATATGGAAGTCCTGAAGAACCAAACCGTGTCATTTCTATTTGCGACGGAACTTATATATATGTACGTTCAAAAAAGTTCTAATTATTTGTTTCAAAAAAAAACGTATAGCCTTCATAAATATCGGAATTTGTTGAAGATGTTTTTGATTGTGGCACCAGATGGATACGTCATAGAAGCATTTGGTCCTTATGGGGCCGATAAATCTGACGCAATTATTATGGGAGAATTAATTGAAAATGAAGAATTTCGGAGAGTTTTTCAGCCCGGCGACGTATTTATCCTTGATCGCGGTTTTCGGGACGTTATTGGAGCACTGGAAGCGTCAGGATATCGTGCTTTTATGCCCAAAACGAAAAGTAGACATGAGAGGCAACTGACTACCCGAGATGCCAATGAATCACGCAAAGTGACAATATGCCGGTGGGTAGTCGAGACGGTTAATGGGCACATTAAAAATCAGTTTCGCCAATTAAGAAATCAATATCCAAATGTAGCTGCAAGAAAAATGTACGAAGAGTTTCGCATTGCATGCGCTTTACTCAATGCTTTTGGTGGTCGAAACAACGATCACAACTTAGTGAACGAAATTATGAACCAAATTAATTTAAAACAGAACGCCCCCAACACCTTAAGCGAAATAGTGATACAAAATAATTTAAATCACCACAGGGTGGATTTCCAAACAATGGAAGCAAATGTCGGGCTAGAAGATTTCCCTGTCTTAACCAAAGACGATCTTATAATAATGGCGTTAGGAACTTATCAAATCGCTCAAGCCAGGAGTTATTATGGCGAGCATATAAAAACAAATGGTGCATATGTAGTGCAAGTATGTAGAGGAACTGATGCCAATCTGTTTCCAGATGACTCGTGGCTATTACGTGCCAAAATCCAATCGCGTCATTCGGGAAACCGTACGTATTTTGTGTATATTTTAATAAATAACCTCATGGAGCGCAGAGAAAAAGTCGCGGGATGGTATTGCTCGTGCGTAGTGGGGAAAAGAACCCTGGGCTGTTGTTCCCATATTATGTGTGTAATATGGTTCATGGCATGGGCTCGACACCAGGAAACACTGCCTTCGTCACCAGCGACATTTTTGGATTCAATAATTGTCAGACATGATATAGAGAATGAAGCGAATGACGAATTTTAAAACAAAAAAGCCGCTGGTGGCAAACGAATCGTTGTAGATACCAATTTAACTTATGTACATACCTACTGCTACAATAATAAAAATGTGTTCAAGAAAAAGGTTGGATTTTATTTCCCATACCCTACCTACCTACCTATAAAATAAACATCAAGTGAAGTAGAACATAGCTCAGGAACAGATTTTTTCTATAGTTTTTAGACCCAAATATCTCAGAAACCGTATCACTTAGGAGATTTGATCATAGAACACTTTTTGTTTGTAATCATTTACTCTGTCGATTGACATGAGTTTCATCACTGGCCGCCGAATCACATTTTTTTCAAAATGGCGGTCGAGTAGGTATGCCAACGATGTTCTATGCTCTTTAAATTTAAATTTTCAGTACACATTGTGATGGCATACTTTTAAAAGTGACATACAAAGTCAAGTGGGGTGTCAAATGAGGGGTATCAGTTTTTACATTTCAAAACAGCAAAAGCTTTTTTTGTTCATCTCTAATCTTGGATTATAGTACGAAATAAATACGAAATTAAGCTTAGGCAGGGCCTTTTTTGGTTCACATAGTTTTATTTTTTATTTTTATTGTTGTTTACCTTTTTGACACGTGAGGTAGGTAGAGTGTGAGCCGATAAATTGATTTTCTTTCTTTTCTTTTAAAATAGGCAATAATAACGAGAACTACCATATGTTAGATTTTCTATGACTTCGTAGATATTTTTATAATTTGATTTTTTAGAATATCGTGAGCTGAGCCGAAGTAGTAGGTACCTACTCGTATCGTACCTACCTTATATGTGGCTGAGTTCCCATGTATGTATATTGCTTTTGAACCGAACTGGACCAGACTATTCTGGACTAGGATAGACTGGAATAGTCGAACCTCACGACGATATTGTGAGGGGCTAACTACTAGTAACATAATTATGTCTTAGTATTTTACGCATTTCAGGTTGAACTTCACGACTATGTTCATAGACTTCTTCGCGTGGCTGGGCTGGGCGTACGACCTGAGAAGCGTCCCGGACGATATGGTGCGATCCCGGGCGGTGCGAACCGGGGACGGAACGGGCGCGTGGGGGGGACGAGAGTGAAATGGGAATGGGATAAAGGAGTGATTCGCCGACTATAAAATAAATTAATAAATTGTTGATTCTGTGTTTTACTTATCGTTGACAAGCTAATTGCACAAAAACCGAATCCCCGAGTATTTGATATGAAATATTATGAGTGTTTTATGTTATGTGGAGTTATGGTGGTAGTAAATAATGTTTCGGATTTACTGCTGATTTAAGTACTCTCCAGAATATTTAAAAGTAATGGTTAATAAGCCTATTATCAAACTGAATATTTTACAGTGTAATGCCCAAAGTGTTGGAAATAAACGTATTCCATTTGAGCAATTATTATTGCAAGAAAAAGCCCACGTTGCTTGTTTAAATAAAACGAGCTTTTCTCTGCTAACCATGTTTCACTAAACATGGTTAGCAGATTGATTAAAGTTATGGATAAGGAATAAAAGGGACTTTTATTTTTATTTATTTATTATAATGAAATTGATGGTTATCGCCTTCGCGATAGAATTTATCGCGCTGATAAATTCTATCGCGTGACTCGCACGGCGCGCGGCGGGGGCGTGGTCATATTTATTCATAGATCTATTCAGTCTCAGCACAGATTACCCCCAATAGATTCCGCATTATGGGACTTTAGTTCGAATCTTAGCCTAGCGCACCAAAATTGGCTTGAGGCCCGGTTGCGGGGACTGGAACAAAGGCGTTGTGATTGGCTATTTCAAGGTCGCACTAATAATGAACTAAGAGTATACTGAACCTAGGGTTGGGAAAATTAAAAAACTAAATAATCGATATTTCATTTCGATACCCTTTTAAAAATAGAACATAAAACATGAATATTGAATTTTTTATAATGCGGCCTTAATTCTTTATGTTAAAAACGTTAAGATTGTAAATTTCGTATTGAAAAACAAAAAAAAAAAAAAATTACTCCCTTTCAATCAATTATTATAAATAGTAAGTACCTATCATTTATTTAATTATTTTATAGGTAGGTAGGGAAATAAACATTTAATTTTTATTTTTTTTATATAGTTCACAATTATGAGAGATACCTATGTTGAGCTACCTGTATATTGTTTGCAATAGTCAAATCAAATCAAATCAAAAATTCTTTATTTCCCTAAATACAAAACATGTACATCATATTTTTATTATATATTTTATAAGATATAAATGTCTTAGAAAAGGTCATGTTATAAAATTAAACAGTGACAAGGAAATAAAGTGATATTTTTATTTCACAAAGCATATAGAGTACGTACGCGCTACTTGGTACGTAAACTAAAGTAAAGAAGCGACGAAGAAAACTTTAGCCTGTTAGCAGTTATTTTCCAAGTTGGAGCAAAACCCGTCCCAAGCTTTTTTATCCTCTAGCTAGATAATCTGATATTTTATAGTAAATTTTAGGCCTTCTTGCCCAGCAAGGTTTTGACAATTTGTTTGAATTTATTTATTGATAATTATTGCAATAAATAAATTTTCGGTACCTAATTGAGTTTTCGTTATTTTGACGAAATTTTCATCATACTTTTGTTTAGTTATTTCAGTAAGTGCCTGAAATTATAATAGAATTATTGAATAACTGTTTTGTATTATACAAAAAAAACATTATTTGCATTATTTAACTAACTCAGTTACTGTGAGGAACAACAATGGTTGTGTGCGGACTTTTAAAAGTTAAGTATATACTCGGGGTGTTACACCTTTGTAAGTGAAGCCCATGGCTCAAGGAGATGGTTAGATCACTGCATTGTTACCAAAGCGGCGTGGGCTACTGTCTCGGATGTGTATGTGATGTTAGATGTTTTCTGGACAGATTATTGCCCCTTGATTATTAACTGTAAACTGGGAGCAGTTTGTCACAAAATTTTTAATAATAGTATACAAGTAAAAATCCTGCTATTTGGGGGAATAGGCAGCCAAAACAAATTAAATGTTATACTAAGAAATGTCATGCAATATTAAGGCTGATAAAATTTCCTGAAACTTTGTGTAATTGTTGTGATAAATTTTGCCATAATTCTGAACATAGAGATATTATTGATAAGTTATATAAGGATATTAATTAATTCTTATTCTGTAGTCAGCACGTCCCCTTCTCCACCTCCGACGGGTGCGGGGGAGCATCTTTTTGTTGAGGTGAGTCTTGTCAACACCAAGGTCCTTCTCGGAGTCTATTACAGCCCTTCCCTTCGTGTCAACTTCTTCTCCAAATTTGATAAAATCCAGGAGGACCTTGCTCCTTTATACAGTCATACCATCATCATGGGTGATTTTAACACGTGCCTTCTCAAACATGACTCTCGGACTCGTAGTTTAGAGTCCCTTGTTTACTCCAATAATCTTAACGTTTTGAGTGCTACGCACCATTTTCCAAACTGTACCCCTTCTCTTCTAGATCTTATCCTTGTCTCCTCCATCAACAACGTTCATAAGCATGGGCAGTGCCCCGCGGACGCCTTCTCTTAACATGACCTGATATTCATGTCCTATAAAATCCGTCCGCCGAAAGCTAAGCCCAAAATTATTACACAACGTAATTTTAGCGGTATAGATGTGGAAAGTCTACGCGAAGATGCACGGTAGATAGACTGGTCGGAGGTAGAGAACGCTGCCACTACTGATGACAAGATCAGCTCGTTCAACTCTGCTCTTATAAGCTTATACGACAAACATGCGCCGCTAAGGAAAATTAAACTAAAGCATCTGCCAGCGCCTTGGCTCACAAATCACATTAAAGAGGTTATCCATTGCAAGAACGTGGCCAAGTTTAGGGCTAAGTGTTATCCTTCGGAAGCCAATCTTTCTAAATACATTGAGCGACGTAATCTATGTAACAAGGTGTGTAGGGACGCCCAACGCCGTTATATCCACAATTCTGTCCAAAACGAAGACCCTTCCAAAGTTTGGAAGTTTCTTCGAACACTAGGGGTTGGCAAATCACGTAACGACACACTTCCCAAAGATATAGATGTTGAGTCTTTAAATCGACACTTCTCCTCGTCTACCCAATTTGATGGGATAATTAAATCTAACACCCTTCAGGCTCTCTCTCTTTTACCAACCCCTGCCACTTCACCCTTTTTTCTAAGTCAGTTCTCCGGTTGTGATGTTAAGAGAAGCGTCATGTCAATCACATCAAATGCAATCGGTGATGACAACATAAGTCGTAATATGCTGCTGCCCGTTCTCGACGATGTTATTCACGTCCTTGTCCACATCTTTAACCACTCTATTTCCGGTAGCACTTTCCCAAGCATCTGGAAAAATGCCCAGATTATCCCTCTTCCTAAGAAATCTAGACCTACCTCCTTTTCCGATTTCCGACCCATTTCTATTCTTCCTTTTCTCTCAAAGGTGCTAGAGCGTCTGGTACACAATCAACTCAGCCGATTTCTCTCTAGCAACTCTCTCTTGAATCCTCTACAATCTGGTTTTCGTCACGGTCACAGCACCGTGACGACCCTTTCTAAAATAACGGATGACATTCGCCGGGGCATGGATAGCGGGCTTGTGACTGTGTTGTCATTGCTTGATTTTAGCAACGCCTTCAATAATGTTGACTTTGACATTCTTCTTGCTATGCTTCGTTCTCTTAGCATATCTCCAATTGTTACTGACTGGTTTCATAGTTATCTGAGTTATCACGAATTCTCGTCGTGGTGTGATGTCACTGCTGGTGTTCCACAGGGTGGCGTGCTTTCTCCTCTCCTATTCGCAATTTTCATAAACTCCATATCACAGTTTTTGTCTAGTTCCTACCACCTTTACGCTGACGATCTCCAGATCTACCAACAAGCTCCAATCAATGACTTCATGTTAGCCATAACCTCAATAAATGATGACCTCTCACGCATCCTTGCGTGGAGCAAAGCGCACGGTCTTTTGGTGAATCCTAAGAAGAGTCAAGTCATCGTTGTGGGTAGTTCAAGGATGACTGCTAAAATTGACATGGCGACCTTGTCGCCTATCTCCTTTGATGGTGTCACAATTCCCATAAGCAAAACCGTCAAAAACCTGGGTCTAATTATAGACAATGAGTTGTCGTGGGGTCCGCAATTGGCTGAACTCAGCCGAAAAATGTTCGCATCGGCCGGCTCACTGCGGCGACTGCGCAATTTCCTTCCAACTTCCACTAAGGTAACACTCGCCCAGTCCCTTTTGCTCCCCATCCTTGACTATGCCGACGCATGCTATCCGGACCTCACTGAAGACCAGCTAAATAAGCTTGAGCGCCTCCAGAATTTCAGCATCAGGTTTATATTTGGTCTTCGCAAATATGACCACGTCTCCGAGTATCGCGCTAAGCTCAAGTGGCTGCCCATCCGACTTCGCAGGAATGCTCATATACTATCTCTCTTGTACAGTATCTTGTTCTATCCTCCCAGCCCATCTTATCTCAAGGAGCGCTTTAAATTCCTGTCCAACTCTTACTCTCTCTCTTTGCGTTCCTTTGAAACCCTCGTCTTAAAAGTTCCTGCTCACTCTACTACTTTTTATGAAAAATCCTTCACTGTACAAGCTATCCGTCTATGGAATGCTCTTCCCCTGGACATCAGACGTGCGAAATCACTCCCAATCTTCAAAAAACTGCTTCATCAGTATTATTTATTAGTGTAAAAATTTAATTATTTTATTTTTATGTTTATGTAAGTTTATTATTATAAAGTAGGTAGTTAAAGACATGATAGGTATTATAGTACGTAGTGTAGGTATATGTAAATGTTTTAATTTCCTTAAGTTTTTCAAACACCACCGTGTATTGTTCTCTTAAGTCCAGTCCATCCCAAGGTTGCCTGGAAGAGATCGCTCAAAGTGATAAGGCCGCCCTTTGTACTTCCTTGTTTCTCAGCATTTTCTTTTGTATTATATTTTGTGTTTGTGTGGTACAATAAAGAGTTATCTATCTATCTATCTATCTATTGTATTGCCACTCACAACAGTGGCGTCACTCTCCCATCATGGTACTCAGAAGGTCAGGGCTAAAAAGAGACAGGTAATCGGTTGGAACAAGCATGTCGCTGGTGCTCACAGGCAAGCCAGGCTGAAATTTAAATCATGGGTTGTTCATGGTAAGCCTATGTTAACATTGAAGTTTATTATCTAAGGTGATTCCTAAGAAAACGGTACATTCTACAAGTACTAACGTTTCTCCTTTTACATTTACATCAGCCTTAACTTGTTTAACATAGGTAGAATAAATCTAATACATTTCGTCTTGGTTTCGTTAAGCAAAAAATTATTGACACTTAACCAATGGACTACTTTTGAGATTGCATTATTCACATATTCGAAATTTGTGTTTTGTTGTTTCATTTTAAAAATGAATGAAGTATCATCAGCAAACAATACGATCTCGTGATTATCCTTTACAAGATGAGGCAGGTCGTAAATATAAACTAAAAATAGGAAAGGACCGAGGATAGAACCCTTTGGTACACCCATTATAACTACAGACCCCGAAGACCGTTTCCCATTAATGTCAACTCTTTGTATCCTATCACTAGTGAAATTATACACCGAACAATTTAGGCAGGTAGTAAGAATAACTAGTTTTGTTACTTTATCTGACCTTTCATTAGTATTTTTACCTATAGGCACCTACTTATAAAGCTAAGCACCTATAAGGTTTTTTGATTTATGTAGGTACCTACCTATCTATGTTATTTTCATCCACCATAACCCTAAAATATATATTTTCGGACGAGATACTTTGTTTAGTTTTACGAATAGAATTGCGTTTCGTTATTCCTAGATCTTGCTTGGACTCGGAGCAATGTATTGGTCACAATGAAAGATAGAGATGATACGTCGCCCCCTACCATGAGGTCTCGTGAAGAAGTAGGTACCTACGTTGCCGATGTCCATCTGGATTACCCAAAAACCTGACCGAAAATCCCCAATTTTGGGGAAAATAAAATCAATATTCCCCACATATTCTTATCAAATAAATAAAAGTAATAAGGAAAACTAAATTTATTTCAACGCAAATTCACTAAGTCCAAGCAAGATTTAGGAATAACGAAACGCAATTCCATTCGTAAAACTAAACAAAGTATCTCGTCCGAAAATATATATTTTAGGGTTATGGTGTGTTTATTTGTTCGTCTAGTCGTTGGCGGAGGCTGGGACGTTCCAATGAAAAGCATTATTTATTCGGAGACCATTTTCGTTTATTCCGTTCCATGACAAGGCTGAGGCTGACTCTCGAGACGCGAGAGTCCAATCTGACAGATCTCTAATTTGACACTGCCAGTTTACACTAAGAACATAGACTACAACATGCCCCTTTTTGAGACTGACAATTAGAAAAGATGAATTTACTTTGACATTGACATGAATGAAATTTGATTGATTTGAATGAAAGCAACTACTTGTTTACAATTTCATTTGACAAGTTGAAGTTTACAATTTTACAAAAACAAATGCAATTTCTACAAAGACAAAATAACATTAAATTAGAAAGAAGACAGTGCTTATATTTAAACTTAATAATCTATTTGTGAGGCATTAATCTAAGAATGAAGTGACTACCTATATTACCTACATTTTATGTTTTTATGCACTTAGTACTTTTAACAAAGGTTTTTCATTACATTCATATATCGAACAGTTGTTTTTTCTTAATTAACCTTCCTCGATTGCTATCCGTTGACATTTCAGGTTGAGGTACATTCTGAGTTGGACTATCAGTTAACTCATGAGGACTATTAGCAGGTTGGACATTTGGATAAGATGGCAGTGATTGAGTTTCTGAAGAATGAACTAAGATTACACTGTTTTTTGAATCATTACTTGAGCTAGTTTCCTCTACAAGTGTCTCATCGTGGCTTTCTACTTCTTGTCTTGCATCTAGTACATCTACAATTATTGGAGATTCCATTTCCACATCATCAGAATATATACATAGATTCATAAAATGAGTTCATTGACTGGTTTGAGAAACCTGAAATTGATGAATGACTATATGACCGTGACCTAGCCTGAGTTGGTTTATAAAGAAGATAAGTAGTTATCACATCATCCTCTTCCTGTTCTTCTGGCTGACTATGAGACTTTGTTTGTTGACTTGACTTAGAGTGAAAAGTTTTATTCGACTGCAGTGAGTTATTGGAATGACTATGACTGTCTGACTGTGATGTATCTGATTGACTTGACTGTGACTGGGAGTTTGATTCACTTTTATGTTTCAGCTGAATATGCTGAGAACTTCGTCGATAACTATTTCCTACTTCATCTTCGACTATGTATGAACGAGGACATTTAGTTTTAGAAGTTATGGTACCTTTTGACTATTGGATTCCTTTTGGATCTTTTTTGAAATAAATATCATTAATATTGAACTCTGGATATGTTTTGGAACTCTTATCATAATATTTTTTTGTGTTTTGTGTGTTTGTTTGTTTCTGTTGATAATGTTCTGAGAAATTGATAATTTTAGGTTTTAGATTAGACAATTGAGTTGGTAATTTAGTTCTTAATTGACGTGAGATTAGTAGTTGTGAAGGAGAATTTAATTTACCTCTTGGGGTGGTTCTATATTGTAATAGACCTAGATAGGGATCTGTTTTAGAATCATCACATTTTCTGAAAATATTTTTGACTATTTTCACAGTTGCTTCTGCGAGACCATTTGACCTGGATAAGTGTGGACTTGAGATAATATGTTCAATATCCCAATCAGTTCTGAATGTGTAGTGTTTTGATTTAAGTGTGCTACTTCAAAATAATTTGAATAAAAATCCACAACAATCAAATATTTTTTTCTTTTGTATTCAAATAAATCTGTGGCTAGTTTTTGCCATGGAAGTGTAGGCTGATCATGACATTTAATGGTTATATTCCATTCATTTGACTCTTTATTACAAACTCTTTATGACAAAGTGATCTGATTGATTTGTTTCATCATTATTGTTATTTGTTGACTGACATACCATACTTACATTAGTGTTGGTATCTTTCTTGAAGAAGCAATATTTAGCAAAATGGTTCTGTTTCTTGCAGTTTGAACATGTTTTTCCTTCGGCAGGGCACCTGAACCTATGGACTTGACCACACCTATTACAAGATTTTTGTTTATGTGATTGTGACTTTGTTGAGACCTGAAACCTAGAGTGGTTATTATTTCTTGTTGGAGACGGTGACTGATTTTTTTGACTTGAGTCTGCTGCTTGATTTTGTTGATTAGACTTGATGGCTTGAATTGTACTTTCTGTTTCTACTTTTGAGTTTGCCATTTGAAGTTTTTCAGTTTCTTTGTGCGAAATCTCAATGCTTTTAGCAATTTTTATGGCTTTTTCAATTGTTAGTGACTCTTGTTGCAGTAATCTTTCCTGGGTTTTTCTGTTAGTTATTCCAATTACAAACATGTCGCAAATGAGTTGTTCTTTCAGTGTTTCAAAATCACATCGGATTGCCATATTAGTTAATTTTGTGACGTATTCTTCAATTGACTCTTCTTCTGACTGTTTTGTTGTGAAGAATTTATATCTCTCAACGGTGATATTTTTGTGCGGAACGAATTTATCATCAAATTTTTGAATGACTTTCTCGAGCGTTGTTGATGCATCTTTTCTATCTAGACCAAATGAGTTGAATATTTGTAGACAATCATCTCCAATTAGACTTAGGAAAATGGCTTTTTGACGGCTTACCGATTCTTTGTCAATCATATTCGCTTCGAGGTAGATATGGAACTTCTGTTTCCATATTCTCCATGCAGCCGACATCGCTGCAAGATCTGAATCCAGTTTTAGCGGTTTGATCGTGGCAGTCATGACCACGCTGAACCTTGGATCTTCCATTGTCATCTTTGTTTCTTCTGACGCCATGTTTATTTGTTCGTCTAGTCGTTGGCGGAGGCTGGGACGTTCCAATGAAAAGCATTATTTATTCGGAGACCATTTTCGTTTATTCCGTTCCATGACAAGGCTGAGGCTGACTCTCGAGACGCGAGAGTCCAATCTGACAGATCTCTAATTTGACACTGCCAGTTTACACTAAGACCATAGACTATAACATGGTGGATGAAAATAACATAGATAGGTACCTATATAAATCAAAAAAACCTTATAAGTGCTTAGCTTTATAAGTAGGTGCCTATAGGTAAAAATACTCATGAAAGGTCACATAAAGTAACAAAACTAGTTATTCTTACTACCTACCTAAACTCTTCGGTGTATAATTTCACTAATAAATTATTTGTTGTGCGCGACTGTACTACCTCGTGTGTTCATAAGTTTTGAGACGAACTTATTTAATTAATTTAAAAAGAAAGTAATTCATGCAACCTTTTTTAAACTTTTAAAATTTTAAATTTCGAATGTTCTGAATCAGAATAAATATACATTGGAATATTTATTTCATTCTCCGTGAAAATGGCGCCAACAAAAGATTTGCGTGCGACTGTAATTTCACTGTTTCAAGCAGGAAAAAAACCAATGCAAGTTTTTAGTGAAATCCAAAGTTTGGGATGTAGTCGGAACTTTGTGTATTATACCATAAAGAGGTACAAGGAGATCGGCTCTTTAGAAGACCGTGGAAGATGTGGCCGCCCGCGGTCTGTAAGGACGCCCGCCAACATCAAAGTAATCAGAGAGCGAATTCGTCGCAACCCTTGCCGGACTCAAAAGAAATTAGCTCTGCAGACCAACATTTCGCGAATATCGGTGAACAGGATACTTAAATATGATCTTAAACTAAAGGCCTACAGTCGAAGGAAAGTGCATTATTTAAACGAGCGTCTTCGTAAATTGCGACTGGAACGATGTCGGAACCTATTGAAGAGACACGATCCAAAAAATATCCTGTTTACCGATGAAAAGATCTTCACGGTGGAAGAAAAGTTTAACCGGCAGAACAATAAGGTTTACGTCAGAAGTTCAAAGGACGTTCAGCTATCTGTACGCAATGTCCAGCGCACTCATCATCCAGCAAGTGTGATGGTTTGGTGGGGTGTTTCCTACGAGGGGGTCACTTCGCTTCATTTTTGCCAGCAAGGCGTCAAGGTGAAGGCACAAAATTACCAAACCGACATATTGGAAGCGGTGGTTAAACCATTAAATGATACGCTATTCGCTGGAAAATACTGGGTTTACCAACAGGACTCTGCTCCCTCCCATAAAGCTAAGACTACCCAACGTTGGCTGGAGGCCAATTTGCCAGGCTTCATTCGGAGCGAAGATTGGCCCTCGTCAAGCCCTGACTTGAATCCTTTGGATTATTCTTTATGGACGGAATTGGAGCTGAGGGCATGCAGAAAGTCTCACCCAAACCTGGATTCTCTCAAGCGAGCCCTTATTAAAGAATCGAAACGGATTCCCATTGAAAAGATTCGTGCCGCCATAGATGAATGGCGTACGCGTTTGAAGGCCTGCATTGAATGCAAAGGCGGCCATTTTGAATGATTTATTTTTAAATACAGATCTAGATGTCAGTAGTTTTAATTTTAATATTCAATAAATGAATACTCAACTTAGCTCCAAAAATATTTTAGTTTTACTGTGTCTCAAGACTTATGAACACACGAGGTACAGTACATTCGTTCCTAGAACTTCACATCGACTTTTTTTAATGTTTCACTACGAACTCGCATAAAGTATGCATACTGGTAGAGGCAGTATTTCAGCTCTGTGAACCTGGCAACCGACCTTGAGATATTCATGTTTTTTTGGTCTTATTTGATTGTACCGGGTTTGTACCCAATTGTACTGACGAAATTTTCGTTTGTACCCCTAGGGGGTAAAAGTTACGGGGAGGGGGAGGTTTTACAATATTCGATTTTGACAAGTGAGTAAAATAAATAATTTGATCTCTGAATTTAATATTTCGCAGTACTAATTCACAATCATCGTTTGGCCTTGAAATTGCCAACATACTAAATGTATAATCACACGCTTTCAGGAGGAAAAAAAAAAGTTTCGCAGATTCAAGTCAATGTTATACGTTTGTACCTGTTTGTACCTTCGAGATTAGGCTTTAATTATGTTAGTAAACTCAAGGTCTATCATAATAATTACCTATCAAGAACCTCACTTTTGATTTTCTGTAGAAACTTTGTCAATTATCCTAAAACGGCATTTTTTGAACAATTTTGCAGATTCAAGTCAATGTTCTTCGTTTGTATCCGTTTGTACCTTCAAGATTTAGCTTCAAAAATGTTCTTTAACTTAAGGTCTCTCATAATCAGTGCCTATCAAGAACCTCACTTATGTTTTTCTGAAGAAATTTAGTCAATTTACAAACCATGGTATAATTTTGCCAAAGTTTCAGTTTCACCTTAATTTTTGTCGTTTTTTCCTTCTGAAAACGTGTGATTATACATTTAGTATGTTGGCAATTTCAAGGCCAAACGATGATTGTGAATTAGTACTGCGAAATATTAAATTCAGAGATCAAATTATTTATTTTTCTCACTTAGGTCAAAATCGAGTATTGCAAAACCTCCCCCTCCCCGTAACTTTTACCCCCTAGGGGTACAAACGAAAATTTTGTCGGTACAATCGGGTACAAACCCGGTACAATCAAATAAGACCAAAAAAACATGAAAAACATGAAACAAGGTCGGTTGCCAGGTTCACAGAGCTCATTATTTTAGGCGCTAAATGTACGTATAATCAGAAAAGTGTTTATAATCAGAAAAGCTCATTTTCTATAAGAACGTTTACGTTGTTCAATGGTTACGCAATGTCATTCAAAAGTTCGTATTCGAATCTTACACTATTTTCCAGTTTGTGTGAGATGTACCCCTTGGGAATAACATTTTTATGGGACCACCTCGGGGTACTTCTCTATACGGGTAGTTCCCACCCAATCACGCTTTTTCAATGTATTTCGAAAAGTATGTAGCCTACAGGAATTTCAAAAAATGTTTTGAGATGTACAAACCGACACCTTATATTTGATACCCCCCTTGGTGAGGTAGCCCCCCCGTTTGAAAATGATTCCCCCCCTTTTTGACAATTTTTCAAAAATTGTTCTATTTACAGTCTTCTCTTTATTTTTCTTGTAAAATGTAGATCCGTATCTACAAACGCTACATACATTTTAGATGGATCACTCTGCAGACTTCAGAGATAGGTGGGGGGATGGGTATTATTTCGAGTTTTTCAAAATATTTCAAAAAGTATAAAACCTACAGAAATTTCAAAAACTGTTTTAAGATAATATCTTAATATATAATACAATATAGTTTAGGGTGGGGGGGAGTAGCCCCCTTTTGACCCCCCCCCCCCCTTTTAGTCAGTTTTTCATAGTCTTCTACTTACAGACTTTTCTATATTTTTCCTGTTAAATACAAATCTATATCTACAAACGCTACATACTTTTTAGATGGATCGCTCTGTAAGGTGCAGGAGCAAGGTGTTGCGCACCACATCAATGCCAGTGCGATACTGCTGTCGAACAGCTTGGTCATCACGGATTGTCGTGTACTAGGGCCGCTGCCGGTCAGATATCTCGCCAAGCCAGCTTTAACAAAATCATCCGGCGGGACTTTTTCCCCGCTAACATACCAGCTATTCTCGAACTAAACACGGTCTCCACGGAAGACCAGCGCTATGGCACGATCTGCTCTATCATAGCACATGCTGAGTGGAGTCCTATTTCGTCAGATTACTAATTAATTTATGGTTTATTTTTATGTGTATATTTTTCTCTGTATGTTTTGGCAAAATAAATATCTTTTACTTTACTTTACTAAATGGTCTGTTGCGTGACGATGGTGGCCCAACGGTATGACACTATATCATGGGAGTTGGGGTGGCCCATTGTGTGGGACGCTACATGCTTCGACAAAATTGCGCCATCCCCCTTTTTGAAATATGCAGGTCTCGACAAAGCCTACACATTTGCTCCCCGTGGAGTCGAGACCCTAGGTCCGTAGGGTACCAAGGATCACCGGATTTAAAAAAAAAATTGTGAGCGTCTTGGTTATGCGACGCGTGACTCGAGAGCTGGTATGGTGAGAGCTGATCTGAGGCATCAGCATTGCAATACAGCGCGGCAATGCAGCCAGCTTCTTGGGGTTGCTTCCGACTGGTATAGATATGGATCAGTTGAGCTAACTGTAGATTGTTTGCTGTTGCAAACAATCTACAGTTAGCTCAACGAAAGTAGTTAGTTCAATTGAAACGATTGGGCTAACTGCACTACTGTTGTAGTGCAGTTAGCCCAATCGTTTCAATTGATACAATTGATTATATACTATTTATGGTTCTTATTTGTTTTTATTATTTGATGTTTATTTTCTTCATTTTCAACTGTTTTTTATTATTTATTTATTATTATTTTTATCATATATAGGTCGGTAGGTACCATGGAATGACCATGTCGAGCCGAAGACAATAACGGGCGGTGATGTGATAATGATGTACTTACTCCACTGGCTCCGTAAGCACAGCTTCTGTCCAGCCATCCCGGGGTGTCATCTGTATGACGCTATCAATGAAATTGATATTTACCTTATAACATTATTTAACCGCACAAGTTTGTGTCGGGCCGCGCGCAGTGTAGATTTCTTTAGTTGCACGATTCAATAACTTATTCAACTTTGGGCTAGCTAGATGATACTGTGTGAATTGTACAGGATTTTTTTCATTTAATCATTCTTATTCCAGGTCTAACAATGCAGATGGGTAGTCCATCGCTCATACTCTTGACCAGGTTCTTGGCTATTGCTTTGCATAGCGTGTAGATGTTCGGGTATTCTGAGAGAATCCTGAAAATAAGAAGAGTCAACTTGAGCCCCAGACTCAGCTAACAGCTAAGGCATTTCAGGAAAGGCTTGAAAAACATCGCAACCAACTGGCCTGGAAAAACCAGAGAAGGTTAAAACTGAAGAATTTTTTGTGCAGCATGTCATCACTGGTACACAAGTACTATTATAAACATGAATTTCTATGAAAAACTTACTTTGCTGTGTATTTATCAAGCTTTTCTTCCTCCGTATTTTCCACCAAGTCTATTAACTTCTCCGGTAAAATCCGACTTAGGCGGAACTTTTCAAGCACCTCCTCCCTAACTAAACTGTCCACAGCTTGCGTATACGCAGTCGACACGTAGACGAACGACCTGCAAGTCATCCAGTTAACAGAGTGCTTATTACCAGTGGTGTTCTTTGAATTCGAAGAAAGTTTTCGACACTTAACTTTTATTTCGCTTACATGTACAAAAAAGAATAAGACAACACTACGTGTACGGCGGATGACTTCTCATATCATGACCTAATATTTCTATCATATAAGATTCGACCTCCTAAAGAAAAGCCTAAAATTCTTCTGCAGCGTAATTTTGGCTCAATGGATCTGAAGTCTTTGTGTGATGATGCCCAAAACGTAGATTGGTCCGGGGTTCATGCAGCTAACACTATTGATGCCAAGGTAGAATGTTTCAACGAAATCTTAATAAGCCTGTACGACGTGCATGCTCCAGTCCGAGCAGTGAAGATGAAGCATCTCCCTGCTCCATGGCTTACTGATGAAATCCGGTCTGAAATGCATAAAAAAATAGCAGCCAAAATTCGTTTTAGACGAACTCCGACAGAACACAACAAGATTAAGTATGCTGAGACTAGAAATCACTGTAATAGGGTGTGTAGGGATGCACAACGCCGTTACATCCATGAATACGTTACAAATAAAGACCCGGCGAAAGTGTGGAAGTTCCTACGCACGCTCGGTATTGGAAAAACACGTCAAGAGGTACCTAACTTTCTAGACATAAATTCATTAAACTCACATTTTTCTGCCTCTTCCAGCTTTGATAGAACCACTAAATTGCAAACTTTGAATTATCTCTATTCTCTTTCAACTCCTGACTTTTCTAAATTTTTCTTCAGTCAATTTACTGATGGCGATGTTAAAAAGAGTATCCTATCCATAACTTCTAATGCTGTTGGTAGCGACTGCATAAGTAAAAAGATGATCATCCTGATTCTTGATGAAATCCTTCCCGTAATTACTTACCTTTTTAACTTCTCTATTGACACAGAAGCCTTTCCAAGTGTATGGAAGGAAGCTCAGGTCACTCCTCTTCCTAAAAAGCCTAATCCTTCTTCTTTTTCTGAGTTCCGTCCCATCTCTATTCTCCCTTTCCTTTCTAAAGTCTTAGAGCGCCTTGTGCACCAACAGCTTAGTGTTTTTCTTACTTCCAATAATCTTTTGAACCCCTTCCAGTCCGGTTTTCGTCCAGGCCATAGTACTGTTTCTGCTCTTATCAAAGTCACCGACGATATCAGACATGGCATGGACGACGGATTCGTCACTATTCTCTCACTCCTAGACTTCAGCAACGCTTTCAACAATGTTGACTTCGACATTCTTCTAGCTCTTCTCCGCTCTTTTAACATATCGTCCACAGTGATTGGCTGGTTTCGTAACTACTTGAATGGACGCCGGCAACGCATTCGCGTTGACGATTCCTTTTCAACATGGTGTCAACTGGATGCCGGTGTTCCTCAGGGCGGCGTTCTATCTCCTCTTCTCTTTGCAATCTTCATCAATTCTATCTCCAAACATCTATCTTCTCCCTACCACCTCTATGCAGACGATTTGCAAATCTACACGCAAGCCCCTATTGAATGGCTAGGTGAAGCCATTGCAGATGTCAATCAAGATCTCGCAAACATCAACGATTGGAGCAAATCATTTGGGCTCAAGGTTAACCCTAGTAAAACCCAAGTGATTGTCATAGGTAGCTCTAGGATGATCGCTCGTATCGACTGGCTTAATATACCAAAAGTAATTTTTAATGGGGTTGCGATCGAAGTCAGCGATACAGTAAAAAATCTGGGGTTACTTGTGGACAGGCAATTATCGTGGAGTCCTCAACTGGCAGCTGTATCCAGAAAGACCTTTGGTACAGGTGCTTCTTTAAAGCGATTGCGGAACTTCCTTCCTACTTGTACCAAAATTGCGCTTGCACAATCCTTATTGCTCCCGCTCCTAGACTACGCAGACGCCAGTTATCCCGATCTGTCTGAAGACCAACTCAACAAGCTTGAGCGTCTTCAGAACTACTCTATTAGATTTATATTTGGCCTGCGTAAGTTTGACCATATCTCTCATATTCTTAATCTCCTTTATTCTGTTCTTTTCCATTCATCAACACCATCTTATCTTAAAGATCGTTTTGAGTTCCTCCATCTGTCCCATTCACGATCACTTCGCTCCTCTGATACCCTTCTTTTAAAAATTCCATCGCACACATCCCAGTTCTATGGTGATTCCTTTACTTTGCAGGCCGCCAGACTCTGGAACGCCCTTCCTGTTTTAATCCGACAAGCTAAATCCCTTCCCATCTTCAAAAGTATGGTTCATCAACACTATCTGTCCACTCTTGATAAGTCTTCCTGATGTAATTATTTTTATTTTATTATGTAAACACTCTTGTTTTCTTGTCTTTTTTTTTTTCTGCCCTCTGTCTAAAGTACTTCTATTATGTTTGATTCTCATCAATTACGCCACCGTCAGATTCAATACGTACTGATCCTATCCATCCAAAGGTTGCCTGGAAGAGATCGCTGTTAGCGATAAGGCCGCCGATTGTGCCATATTATATATAATTAGTATTAAGTTCTTGTTTTATAAGTGTATTGATGGTGCAATAAAGTGATAATCTATCTATCTATCTATCACTAAAATCGAGTTCGTATGAAACATGGACGAATGAAATCACCTTCCCAAGGGGGAGGAGGTGTAATCTATTGGTAGAAAAGAAATAAGGGCGCTGCTTCATTAAGATGGCAACACAACGACGCAAACGATCATGATCTTTGGGTTTAGCAATTCAATTTTGTTGAAAACGTGATTATAGATAGCAACAAGTCTAACCTGAAAAACTAGACAATAATAGGTCAAATTCTTAATAATTAAACACTGACACGGAAATAAAGTGATATTTTTGATTTCAGTCGCTTCGGTATGTAAACTAAAGTAAAGAAACCTTTAGCCTGTTAGTTAGTTGTTATTTTTCGAGTTGGAGCAAATCCCGTCCCAAGCTTTTTTATCCTCTAGATAATCTGATATTTTATAGTAGGCCTTTTTACACAAGAAGGTTTTGACAATTTGTTTGAATTTATTTACTGACAATTTTTGCAAGTCACTAGGAGTTTTGTTGTAGAAGCGTATACATTGCCCTTTAAAATATACATTAATTTTGTGTAGTCTAGTTGTGGGCATAGCGAGTTTATGTTTATTTCTTGTATTCAAATTATGTACATCGCTATTTTTAGGGAACCGATTGATATTTCTATTAGTGTGTAGTGTGTTAGGTTTTCATAAATATATTGACATGGTACTGTCATTATGTTTATTTCTTTGAATTTATCACGCTGGGATTCTCTGGGACCCATACTTTAGTTAGCACGAACAGCCCTCTTCTGCAACACTAATACGGTGTTAATATCTGCAGCGTTCCCCCCCAGTAGTATACCGTAAGACATAATACTATGGAAGTAGCTGAAATAAACAAGTCTAGATGTATCCACGTCTGTAAGATGACGGATTTTTTTGTCAGCATATGCTGCAGAACTAAGTCTTTTTGATAGCTAATCTATGTGTGGACCCCATTGACGTTTCTCCTTTTACTTTTATTAGAACACAACGTTCGAATAGTCATTAGTACAGAGCAGGCATTGTAAACAGTTTATAACAATATCGTGACTGGTGTTCAGTCACATAATAAAAAAGTTGCAAAATCAAGAAATCAATCAATCGTATAATTGTTTTTAATGTTTTAGTATGAAAAACATATGATTTTCAGTACTTTCCGATGGTATGTGATTCAATTTGACTTAAAGTTTTGAATTTCACTTCTATTTTTACAAATTACTATGGAACAACACGGCATTTTGCTAAAATATGAAGATCCGTTGTGGCCAACGTTCGAACTTCAACTAAATGAAACGATTAACGCTGCGAGCAATGTGTTCTGTTTTTGGGCATATTGCTGCGACACCGGCCCCGCCCCCTTTTCACATCTCCTTAGTTTCTGATATCTGTGGTTGCCACCTATTTGCATCTACTAGGCAGTTTGACCGCCGCGCCGCTAACCTGCAGCACAGCACGGACTGCGATAAGGCTCAATAAGCAGTGATTTTGTCTTTGGTGGCGATAAAATTCAAAATATTCGATTTTGTGGTGTGTATTCTTAGGTAATTTCTTTCGACTTTGACTTGCGCACATTATCTTCTTTTGGTTTGAAAAAACCCCCGGAAATCTGAATAATAAGGCACTAGAAATTATAAATGTCGCTAATTACTTACGAAACGCTTGTCGCCACCTCATTTGACATTTCTCCCACCTATCCTGTCACTACTACATACGCATATATTTGATCGCAGAGTCACGCACACATAAACAACGGCAAACGAAGAATCCTGCACCGTGATTAGTTCTTACACATAAGCAAAAGCTTGTCTGTGAACTTACCAATACATTGATAATTTTACATATACGCTAGTGCTTGACAAAACTTAAATGTTGTCGATATTGTCGATATTTCAACATGCGGGGCGCACGGGTTTCTATATTATAATTTAGGATTAAGGTATGTATATTTTATTATTAACTACTTAACAGGGTCAACATACAGTATACGTATAACTTTTTGCTTAGTAGCTGTATAACTTTTCTTTTCAACGGAGCAACTAGTTTTACTTCGTGCTCTCGAAGTTTTTCGTAAAAACAATTACACCTTTCTGTTTATTCAAACCATTGAACATGGTTTATTTATGATTACATTAATATTATGTTAATCACTAGCTACTTGGTTAATAACAAAATACATGTGTTATAAATTAATTTAAAACAAGCCAAGTCAACGGCAAATCTAATGTTAGCTTTTCTGCATTACGCAGTTACAGCATTTTTATAGCCTACGTCATAAGTCCTAAAATCAATACAGCGACGACTCAGCAAATGCTGCTGCTTCGACGCTACACCGATAGCACACATGTTAATTAGATTAAGTATATACTTAAACTGTACAATTCATGAAATAAATCAATTGAAATGAAGCATTGAGTCAAGTATTAATCCTACCCCCTCAACGAAGACCCTACGGATGCTGAAATACCAGCACCCGCTGATGAGCTGACAAGAAGTACCAGCAACCGTTGATAAGCAGACCTGAAGTAACAGCAACCGCTAATAAGCAGACCTGAAGTGCCAGCACCCGCTGATGAGCTGACCAGAAGTTCCCAACATCCGCTTGAGGAGCCGCCCAGAGGTCCCAGCAGTCCGCTGACGAGCTGATCAGAAGTGCCCAGCATCCGCTGGAGGAGCCGACCAAAGGTCCCAACATCCCGCTGACGAGCTGAACAGACGTCTCCAGCACCCGCTGGATGAGCTACACGTTCATGCTCCCAGCATCCTCACTGTGGCCAAGACACCCTTATCCATTAGTATCGGATCGGTCCTGTGTGTCTGCATGACCGGCAGTGAGAAAATCATTCCCTGTGTACATTGCACGCCGTACATGCCCTTGTATCCTTCCCACCTTCCGTCTGTTATATGGCTGCATTATGGCTACATTATTAGGGATGATAGACTAAGATACGTGGTTAGGGTCCGAATATATGTTCCGTAAGTAGGGTGTAGGGAGGGGTTAGACTTTAGGGTTAGGCTACGTAGATTAGGTAATAGTGAGTAGAAACGCTTTGTGTTTGTGTACACCCGTGTGTATCTATTCAACGCCCACACGTAGGGTAAAGTACCAAGCACTGGGTTCTCCTACAGTAGGAGTTTAGTGTCTGTACCACCGCCCGATCATCACACACCCGTGTATTCACCAGAAACGTACGTAGGGTTAAGTGTTGACTATCAGGTGGTTGTACACAATAATTTACTTTAAAAAAAAATTATTTAATTTTTAGATCCCAGTTTCCTGATAAATATGCGGAGGTAGGTATTTTAATATATATTTCTGGACAATATCACATTTGTAGATGTTTTTAAAGGCTTTATTCTTTTTCAGCTGCGTGAAATATAATTATGCCTAACAAAACAATTATTATTTTTATTGCTAATAAAATGATTTTATCAATAATTGTTGTCGAACCTAAACCGTGCAGTCACATCCGTAGCTTACGACCACCACCCGCGGCCGTCCCATTATAAGATTTGCGAATACGACGATATCGTAAGTTTCAGATTACATTGCTGCGTGCGCTTTTATCGCTCTGGATAATGAAGAACTAATACAGCAATAGTACGCAAAGTGAGGAAAAAACTAAATACTATTATTAACACACACATTAACAGTCATAGTGAATAACTTGTCTCCGTTTATTTTATTAAAAACAGTAAAATTATAAAATAGAAATACTTACCGTTGAAATGTACCTCTTATATAATTGCAAGTTGTGGAAGAGTTTCCGCGATTGGATATGCTGCTACACACCATTTATAATGGTACTTTCACATCTGCCGCCGTCTCGAACAATACTAAAAATTTACACGCGCGCTGGCTCATTTTAGTCACCTGTGCAGCAACAAGGTCACGCGGGCACGCCTTTTCTAGTGGCTTATTTATTATTCAGATTTCTGTGCAAAAAGCACTGGTATCGTTATGGCAAAAACTTGCTATACCCCTAACTTGAACTTTCAAGAAAATTCTGGAATTCCCGGGAATTTGTCGGAATTACCGAGAGGTGGTTTTAACCGCTCCATTATTTATCGCCAACTTTAGGTAAATGAGCGCCCAAATTTCCGATAACTAGTCATAACATAACATAACTTTGATAAAAATTTAGGTACTACCATTTATACCACTGTTCAAACCATTGACCATGTGTTATTCGAACTAAAGTCCTGGCCTGAAGAGGCCCCAGAATGTTCAAACCATTGAACATGTTTTATTACGACTAAATTAATATTATATAATAAGATAATAACAAAATACATGTATAATAACTTAATTAAAACGAGCCAAGTCAACGGCGAAACTAATGTAAGCGTAACTGCATTACGCAGTTACAGCATCTTTTAGCCTACTACCATAAGTCCAAAAATCAATAGAGCGTCGACTCAGCAGGTACTGCTGCGTCGACTCAGCAGGTACTGCTGCGTCGACTCAGCAGGTGCTGCTGCGTCGACGCTACACCGACTGCACGTGTTACCTGGATATTAAGTATATAAACTGTACACTTTTTAAAATAAATCACTTGGAATGAAGCACTGAGTCGAGTATTACTCCTCCACCCTCTACGAAGACCCTACGGACCCTGAAGTACCAGCACCCGCTGATGAGCAGTTCTGAAGTGCCAGCAACCCGCTGATGAGCTGACCAGAAGCTCCCAACATCCGCTGGAGGAGCCGCCCAGAGGCCCCAGCAATCCGCTGATGAGCTGACCAGAAGCTCTCAGCATCCGCTGGACGAGCCGACCAGAGGCCCCAGCAATCCACTGATGAGCTGACCAGAAGCTCACAACATCCGCTGGAGAAGCCGCCCAGAGGTCCCAGCAACCCGCTGATGAGCTGACCAGAAGCTCCCAGCATCCGCTGGAGAAGCCGCCCAGAGGTCCCAGCAACCCGCTGACGAGCTGCCCAGAAGTTCCCAGCTATCGCTGGAGGAGCCGCCCAGAGGTTCCAGCAACCCGCTGACGAGCTGCCCAGAAGTTCCCAGCATCCGCTGGAGGAGCCGACCAGAGACCCCAGCATCCCACCAAATTTGGTCCAGCGCCTGCGCCACAACGGCCAAGCCAAGAAACCAACCAGCCAGTCAAATACCACCGAAGAAGCCAGCAAGAGGGATACGAAACCTGGCATATGAGGAGTCTGACGAAAAACCGACCGGTATAGAATTATATGAACTAAAGACCTGACCTGAAGAGGCCCCAGAATGTTCAAACCATTGAACATGTTTTATATGAACTAAAGTCCTGGCCTGAAGAGGCCCCAGAATGTTCAAACCATTGAACATGTGTTATTCGAACTAAAGTCCTGGCCTGAAGAGGCCCCAGAATGTTCAAACCATTGAACATGTTTTATTACGACTAAATTAATATTATATAATACTTAGATAATAACAAAATACATGTATAATAACTTAATTAAAACGAGCCAAGTCAACGGCGAAACTAATGTAAGCGTAACTGCATTACGCAGTTACAGCATCTTTTAGCCTACTACCATAAGTCCAAAAATCAATAGAGCGTCGACTCAGCAGGTACTGCTGCGTCGACTCAGCAGGTGCTGCTGCGTCGACTCAGCAGGTGCTGCTGCGTCGACTCAGCAGGTGCTGCTGCGTCGACTCAGCAGGTGCTGCTGCGTCGACTCAGCAGGTGCTGCTGCGTCGACTCAGCAGGTGCTGCTGCGTCGACTCAGCAGGTGCTGCTGCGTCGACTCAGCAGGTGCTGCTGCGTCGACTCAGCAGGTGCTGCTGCGTCGACTCAGCAGGTGCTGCTGCGTCGACTCAGCAGGTGCTGCTGCGTCGACTCAGCAGGTGCTGCTGCGTCGACTCAGCAGGTGCTGCTGCGTCGACTCAGCAGGTGCTGCTGCGTCGACTCAGCAGGTGCTGCTGCGTCGACTCAGCAGGTGCTGCTGCGTCGACTCAGCAGGTGCTGCTGCGTCGACTCAGCAGGTGCTGCTGCGTCGACTCAGCAGGTGCTGCTGCGTCGACTCAGCAGGTGCTGCTGCGTCGACTCAGCAGGTGCTGCTGCGTCGACTCAGCAGGTGCTGCTGCGTCGACTCAGCAGGTGCTGCTGCGTCGACTCAGCAGGTGCTGCTGCGTCGACTCAGCAGGTGCTGCTGCGTCGACTCAGCAGGTGCTGCTGCGTCGACTCAGCAGGTACTGCTGCGTCGACTCAGCAGGTACTGCTGCGTCGACGCTACACCGACTGCACGTGTTACCTAGATATTAAGTATATAAACTGTACATTTTTTAAAATAAATCACTTGGAATGAAGCACTGAGTCGAGTATTACTCCTCCCCCCTCTACGAAGACCCTACGGACCCTGAAGTACCAGCACCCGCTGATGAGCAGTTCTGAAGTACCAGCACCCGCTGATGAGCTGACCAGAAGTTCCCAGCAGCCGCTGGAAGAGCCGCCCAGAGGTCCCAGCAATCCGCTGACGAGCTGCCCAGAAGTTCCCAGCACCCGCTGGAGGAGCCGCCCAAAGGTTCCAGCAATCCGCTGACGAGCTGCCCAGAAGTTCCCAGCACCCGCTGGAGGAGCTACACTTTCATGCTTCCAGCATCCTCTCACTGTGGCCAAGACACCCTTAGCCATTAGTATCTGATCGGTCTTGTGAGTCTGCTTGACCGGCAGTGAGAAAATCATTCCTGTGTACATTGCACGCCGTACACGCCCTTTGCTCCTTCCCACCTTCCGTCTGTTACCTTAGGTCTCCTGGTAACAGATATCCCGTTTTATCTATATATTTATTCAGTACACTTATATGGTCAGGGATAGGGTTATAGGGACACATACACATGAATAGGGCTACATTGTTAGGGGTGATAGACTAAAATACGTGGTTAGGGTCCGAATATAGGTGCCATAGGTAGGGGTTAGGTAGGGGTTAGGCTCTAGGGTTAGGCTACGTAGAGTAGGCTACGTAGATTAGGTAATAGTGAGTAGGATCGCCTTGTGCTTGTGTACACCCGTGTGTACCTACATTCAACGCCCACACGTAGGGTAAAGTACCAAGCACTGGGTTCTCCTACAGTAGGAGTTTAGTGTCTGTACAACCGCCCGATCATCACACACCCGTGCTTTCACCAGAAACGTACGTAGGGTTAAGTGTAGACTATCAGGTGGTTGTACAACCACATTTATTTGTAATAAGTAGATATTATTTTGTTAAACACCTACTATAATCTTAATCATAGTCTCCCTAAAGCTGTGCGTGCACCGGATCGGAATCGGAGCGTACGCAGCGTAAGGATTTGTTGCTTTGTGTTGATTTATATGGTACAGCGTCCACTGGATCGGCATGTCTGCCGATACCGATGCCAGAGACTGATTCTATTTCTGTCGCTGACGTCATCCGCAACAATATCTTCGTAGTGACGAGGACATTGTTGTGGATGACGTCATTGGCAAACTGGTGCTTTCAAAATACCTATTGCCGATGAAAAATCCGAAAGCAGTGGACGCACCCTATCGGCATACTGTAAACCGACCTACGACGCAGCGTACGCTCCGATTCGATGCAGAGGACGCACAACTTATTAAATAAAACATTCAGTATTTTATTTATTCAGTATTACATTTATACATGCCTAAGTTATTACTAAAGTTTTTTTTTAACTGGTAAAAATTTCTTAGCTTAGCAGAATATTGCGTTCACAGAGAGCTAAGACGTTAAAAATTTAGAATATGTTCAAATTACTAATGAAGTAACATTTAAAAAATATAGAAAGACACTAAAGATTTTAAACAAACAGTAAAAATATAAAACTGTAAGAATATAATGCGCGATTTTCCACCGAAATTGTCGTTTTCTTGCTAATATTGTGTCTTTTAGACCATCTTTTATTATGTACTTCCTTACTCCAACAACCCAAATCTGCAACAATAGACAATAGATACCTTCATAAATAAGTAATAATTTAGAAATAAGTAGATACAGAGGCGTTCATAGCTGGTAACCCTCCTGACGAGTTCCAAGTCGCGTAATTAGTTGTTTATAACCTTCGTAAAATGAAGAGAATCTTCTAATATAAGTTCTAAAATATAAATTATTAGAAATATACTTCAAACTTAACAGGGGGCTTACCTTTGAACGTCACTTGTGCAAAGCCCCACTGTTGAATTAACTTCATCAGCTCCATTGTTGGACATAGGCCTCCCATACGGATTGCCACAATAACGGGTCCTGCGCTGCCCACAGCCAAGCGGTTTCCTGGCAACGTTAAAACCTAGTCGCGGCCCACCACTATCACTAGTTCATCACAGTCATCGGTCCACCTTGTGGAGGTTTGCCCACGTTACGCTTTCCTGTGCGTGGTGATCTCAACGAAGACAGATCATAAAAATAACAATAATTATAAGGACGCGAGGGCGGTGCTCGCTGATGTCATCATACCACATGATGTTAACCTCGTTAAAACTGAGAAAGATAAACTTAGCAAATATCTTGACTTGGCTTACGAGGTTGTCAACATGTGGGATGTTAATTCAGCGACCGTCGTCCCGGTTGTTTCGGTTATCGGCTTAATAGCGAAGAGCCTCGATCAACATCTCAAGAGACTCTCGCTAGGAAGTTGGATCACGGGTCTGATCCAAAAGGCGGTACTCCTGGACTCGGCGCGCATCGTAACGAAGTTCCTCTCTCTGCAGCCCTAATCGCCAGCCGCTTGAGGCTAGCTTCGCGGCCGGTGATTCACCGTTTTGATATATTTTTTACTGTAGAATAGTTTTATAATATTTCATTTTCTATAGTAAAAAATGTATTCTATAACGAGTTATCAAATAAATGATGTGAATAATAGTAATAATAATGCTGAACAAATATTTGTCCCGAAGTGGGACAAATATTACCCGCAACCTCCGTCGCAGGCGGAACATCGCCCACTATGCCACTGAGGTCATCAACAGAGTATTGAGCATGATTAGGGTGATGTGCCGTTGAAACCATAGAGCACCACCTAAAAACATGGCGATCTGGCCATGGAATAAGAAGTTTTCATACTAACTCTGCGATCAGCCCTTTCATGTACTAACGGGTTTCTCTTTTTTCATTGTTGGAACCATACCTGCAAGTACTCCTGCCAGTCAATATTTTCCATGTCAAAGTTGAAGATCATGTTGTCAGCTTTTGACAGACTTTTTTGCAAACTTTGCAAGTTGTCGTCATTGAAGATCCAAGTGTTCGTTGTGAAATAGCTAAGTGACATTGTCATTTTGTAAACTTTTTTATACACCTTTACCATTCTGAAAATAAAGTTGTTGTTAGACCCATAGAAATCTTAACTTGATATTGTAAAAATTAGTATTCATACCTACAGCACGATTGAGTTCGGATTTGCATGTATTTATTTTTTAACTAAGAACCTCTACCTGGAAATGGGGCAGATGGGAATATATCGGAATAAGTATTCCAAAAGATTTGGGGCTGGAATAAGAACCTAAGTATTCTAAAACTTAAATTCTATAATAATCTGTAAGTCTAGACAAGACTATCAATGCTGTGAAAGCTTAGGAGAAATGAGCGTCCAACTGTTGGCCTCTAAATTTTTAACTCATGCATGAAGGATCGCGCACTAACATATTTCATTCATCCAAACGTACCCTGTAATCCCATGCGTCTGAGGCCTATTTTTCTTTGTGACATCTCAGAGTAGAAACACGAGCCAAGTGAAAGGGCTTGAAATTAGGAGTTTGTCCTTGTCTAGCACGTTGCGATAAAGAGTAATGGTGTAGTGTAGGGTGTCCATGAAACGATACGATGTCACAGGCTCGTTTTTATAAAACGCTGCACAGTTCAGTTTAGGTTAGGTTCATGCTATACTTAGCGCTCGCTTCTTTTTATCTATGAGAATATTTTGATGTAGTCACTCGACACTATAGTAAAGGGGTTTGACGATTTTAGTAGTACCCTTACATCAGCTATCACACCGTTTTATTTTTCAAAATCGCGCGCACAACGATTGTTATACAGAGTGTCCCACGACCATGTAATAATTCACTTTTATAATCCGATGAGATGGTATACCGCCACGATCGGTGACAGGTCAGGGCCTAACCACTAACTGATGTAAGGAAGCCATAAAAAGTGCTTCTTCTCCCCAGTTTTTGGCAGATTTCATGGTGTTCCTTTAATTTAATATGCAATGTTTATTAGACAGATTTGATTCCTGTGACTGATTCTACCGATCGGTGCCATTAAAAATACACGGTGCTATTTTTTGAATTATAGTCGGTTCGAAAACCGGTTAAGACAAGAAATTTTTCAAAACTCCGTGAATGCAGTTTTACTTATTTAAAAAAATAAAGGAATGTTTTCTTTTAGTAAAACTTCAATATTTCTGGTACTTGCCCTCCATGTCCCATGGTCGTGAGACAACTTGTATATGTGGATAGAGGATACATAAACAAATAAAAAATGCCTAAATAATGGCCTAAAGCATAAGATTTCTGAGTTATTCAAAAATTAAAATACCCTTTGATCTATTTTTTTTTCATTTGTGAATATCTCAGAATCCTGACGCTTTAGGACATTATGCTATGGGACATTTTTTATTTGTATACCTAGGTGGCCTCTATCCAAATATACATTTACCGTGCGCTGCGATTTAGAAAAAAAAAACAAGGTGGTAGCTATTTAAGGGCCAAAACACTTTTCTATTTCTACGGGAAGTTTCTTTTTTATTCATTATGCGGAAGAATAATGGCGTAGCGCGAGTGTATATAACTTAGTATGTCGTTTTGACACACACAACAAACTTGGCCTGTTTGTTTCAGTTGTTTTGCAGCGCGACGTTCTATCTAGACATAAATAAACAATGCTGAAAATCTTACCTTCGTTCTTTACAAATCAAAAGACAGATAAAGTCGACTAAGTATGCCGGTATTATATGCATGAACAATGTAAGTATGGAGAACATGATACGGCTCGTAGTACAGATGAAATAATAGTAGTACACTGACTTTGGAGAGTACAACGTCAAATTTTCGTTTCCCAGAATAGAACTGAAATAGCCTGAAAATAATAATAAACATTAGATTGTTTTGAAAAAACTTAAGACGGAGTTCGAATCCCTTAGTTTAAAACAGTTTTTTTTAATTTTGCGGGGCAAATACTAATCCCGCGGGAATACAATTTTAATGGGACCCTCGGGATCACCTCTATATAATTGCAAAAGAATCAAACAAATCTGTCATAATTGACAGAGAAATCGATGAACATACATAAAAAAATACATACAGCCGAATAAGAATCTACTCCTTTTTTTGAAGTCGGTAAATAATTAATAATAATGTTGGACAATCCACACAGCATCATCTTGTCCAAGCTAAGCTGAACTTGTACTAGATGATAACTTTAATAAAAATTCAACTGAAATATCTGTAAAAGTTACCGTAGGTAGTAAACAAGATCCGTCAAGTGCGAGAGTGACTCGCGCGCCGTGGGTTTCGAACGGTTGTCAAGTATACCAATATGTACTATAGGTTAGAGACTTTGCTATTTGATGAATACCAAAAAATTTAAGTAACCTACATTTTAGATGTATCGGTTTGCTAACTTCGGAGTCGAGAAACTCGAAAATTTTACTATTACCCTCTGTACCCAGAGGGTAATAGTAAAATTTTCGAGTTTTTTCAAAATATATCAAAAAAATAAATATATCTCGGAAAACCATCCCATCGTGTCTGGCCGCCTCTCTTAGAGTGCACACAATTTTCCCGGGCTCGCTTTTTAAAGGGACAGAGAGGCCTCAAAATTCATCAAACTAGAATCCACAAGGATCCCATTATCCCGCTGTCTGCTCCGGTTGCATGAGCGGTAGATGTTTTGACACAAAATTCAAACTATACAGCTGATACAACTCTTATTTGGAAAGTTCTGAGTTAGTACAAAGCTACAACCCCTATTTTTAAACGTATTCCTTAAGGTGCCCGCATCTCTGTCGCTTCCACTCTCTCAGAAGCTATTAGGAATGCTGTTTCAAAAAACACAAAGGGAGCAAGGGAGCACTTACTAGTTTTCCCTTACAGCGTACTGCATATAAAGAAAGATTTGGCTATCAAATCATCAGTCACGGTTAAGATTAAACAAAATTGTGTTAGGTACACTGCACACGAAGGGCAGCCTATTTCCATTGTTGATCAGGGCACACCACAAAATTCAAATTCTAATATGCCATTGGCTGAGTGTACTAACTACAGACTTGTAGAGAGTAAACTCAATGATGGTGACATCAAAGGTGCCTCTCGCATAATGTTCTCAAACGACACTATGGCGCCAAATGACGATGCTACTCTCATATCTCTTGAGAGTAAGCATCCACCAGCAGGGGCCAATACACAACTCCCCGATCCACCGGAAGAGAGTGATGTCGCTGTAAACACGACCAGCCAGGACGTGCTTAAAGCTGTCATGTCTTTTCAGAGTGGCTCTGCCGGTGGCCTGGATGCTGTAACTCCACAGCAACTAAAAGATCTTCTGTCTGGCGGGTCTGGCCATGCAGGTGAAGTCGTTCTGGAAGACTTGA
The DNA here is from genome assembly GCA_963662085.1 of Eupithecia inturbata. NCBI lineage: Eukaryota > Metazoa > Arthropoda > Insecta > Lepidoptera > Geometridae > Eupithecia > Eupithecia inturbata. The sequence continues at coordinate 1,767,495 of OY759206.1, read as the reverse complement.
CAGGTCTAATTAACCTGATTTTGTCAGGCCGAGTTAACAGCGAGATCACAGAACTCCTATACGGTGCGAACCTTTGCGCCCTAAAAAGGAAGGATGGCGGTATGAGTCCCATAGCCGTGGGCACCAAATACCGCCGCCTTGCGGCTAAAGTCTGCTGTCGGAAAGAAGCCGACTATTTAGACGACTATTTCCGACCAATTCAGCTAGGCTTTGGTTCGCGAGGCGGATGTGAGGCCGCAGTACATTCCCATCGTACATTTTCCAAATTATGGGGGCCAAAATTATGGGGAAGTAATTCTGAAGGTAGACCTTCAATTCCGTAGACAGGGGCGCCTAGCTAAAAGAAATTAAATACAAAATTCCAGAAATTTACCCTTTTCTCTGGCAATGTTATAGTTCACCGTCAAAATTAATTTACAAGAACAAAGTCATTTTGTCCGCTGTCTGACCGCATAATCTTCAATATTGCTTGCATGTAAAATAGAAAAAACATATCACTGATGTGAGAAGTTACAAAACATGTTTGAAATTTTCATTCGAAAACATACATAAGTTGCTGTTTGTGCTGTATTAGAATTGGTTTGTGTTCGGTGACATTCGTTGCTGACTGTACCCATCTGTACCGTACTGTACCTACTGCGGGCTCGCGTTCGTGCAGTCAGTACGTGGAAGAAGGCGATCTCAACGAGCAACGAGACGGATTTTAGCACAGGGCGGCGTAACATATCATGCTCGCTGCCAATTTTACATTACGCCACGTAACACTACGAGTGAGTAAGGTTGAAGAAGCAATTCTATCGATCTCTCCATGCAAATAATAGCACCGCACGCACTATCATGCACTATCTTGGCTGAGGATTCTACGAACCTATTCTGCGACGAAACCATTTTCATGTTAGCAGACTTGGGCCCCAGGAAACTTGCCTAATAATTATACAATTTATTTCTTACTCTCCTAATTAACACTAAATTCTTAATCCTATATCTTTTTCCGTCTCTTATCACCCCGGTCAGTACGGGTCGGTGGTGATGCGGGATACCTACCGGCTTTACGTAAATGATTACGAAACGTAACAACATGTTTAGAATTAACACAGTACGTAATGCAAGAGAAACAATTATTTGACAAGAGATTTGATCATTATACACCGTCCGCGCATTTATTTTCTTTAAATAAATGAAAGTTCTTTTAAAAAATTTCATACATATGCAATCTGTCAGCGCGATAAAATTCTCTAAATATATTATAATTCTACAAGTATGAAGTATCACAGTTATGAATTTTAGCATTATTATGCATTGTGTAGGTACCTACTAAATATCGAAGCTCACGTTAGTCCCGATATTTTTCGAGTCGATTGATTTGCATCACTATTCTTAAAAAGAAGCAGAGTCTATGAAATATTGCATTATTTCATTCAATCAAAGAAAATAAATGCGTGGACGGAGCATAAATGAGTTAATCAGCGTACAAACAACCAGCCATGTGTCATAACCATTATGCATTTTATCAATATTTCCTTGAACCCCTTACCACATAACATTGGGTTCCTTGCTATACTAGTGGCAGCGTATATCTTCGTCTGCTCTCCGCCAGAGCTGAGAGTCGCTTCCTTCCCAGCGACTATAATCGCATTATTTACGTAGTCACAGGGCGCGAGTGCTAGTTTGTTGTTGTGAGACATAAGCAACACGTGAATGATTCCTAGACCAGCTCCGAGAAGCAACTGAAACATAGAAATGATTTCACATAGCAACATCTAGCACCAAAGGCTTGTATAAAGATATGCGTCCACCGGATCGGAATCGGAGCGCACTAGTCCAGTCATTCAATAACTACTCAAAGGAGAGGGGTGGAAAAGTCGAAAGCAGAAAGTTTGACTTCGGAACTTTATTTGGACTAGCTAGGAGGCAGACATACTAAAAGTCCCCACCCCTGTGAGGTGAGACTTAGGAGTGGGGGCACAAAGAAAGTCTCTTTTATTAGTGTTTTGCTTACATCTCGTAAACGATGCGTCATAGGAAATGTTGTTATACTACCTAACGAAAGCTGATAAAATATAATAAAATCCCATTAATAATAAAGCAATCTGAAAAAGACATTACATTTAAACACAAATAAAAAACCGACTCCTAACTATTTATTATTATTATTTATTTTTTATAACTTATTACTCAATTAAAGAATTTATGGACGATTCATTAGAATAACATAAACCTATCTTAATTCTACCTCGATTTTAGAAAATTAACTGTTTGCAATATGTACTTATAGAAATTAAGTTAACTTTAAGTTGTGATACCTACTTAATTAAGATATTACCTTAGCTACTTCTCAAGATGCATTGCGCCCGTGAAATTTTTAAGACCTCTCACATTGTATTGTTTGGCAGGGAGGTAAATACTTGGAAATAAAATTATCTACAACTACTACAATTTTGAACCTCCTTTTTATGATATTGGTAAAAAATTATATATTTTTTAACTAGCTCTAGCTATTAATTTTTGGCCTCACCCCACTCGCTCCATAAGCACAGCTTGGTTCCAGCCATCCCGGGCTCGGCTCTCTGTATGACGATACCACTGAAATCAAAGTTTAAAAACCCATTAGTTTATGTAACTTTGTCATACTTACTATCCATCCATAGGTACTTATATAAATTCGAAAGTAACTCTGTCTGTCTGTAACCTTTTCACGTCTAAACTGCTAAACGGATCTTAATAAATTTGGCAGGGAGGTAAACGGTATCCCGGGGACGGACATAGGCTACATGAATAGCGCGTGTGAGGTCGCGGGTAGCAGCTAGTTTATTATAAGAACACAGGCAGATTATTATAGTCCTTGTAAGTGTGTTTACTTAAATGTCTAAAAATACATAGTTCGACTAGACTGAAAAGAGGGTGGTTTTTTACATGGGAACGTCAAATTAGAGTTGCATAGACAGTGTTTAAGAGCGTACGAGTTTCACCTCTGTATAAGGGGAAAGGCCGCAAGGAGGATGTGAATAGTTACAGACCTGTGAGTATTATTCCAGCTATCGCACAAATACTAGAGAATGGTCTTAGTACGCGTTTTATGGAGTACCTATCGAGTACCGCTTCGCTGTCTGCAAAACAGTACGCCTACAGGGCCGGGAGGCAGACGACTGATGCTGCTAGGGAGGTGGTCTGGCGTATTCTTGAAGCGCGCGAGTGTAAGAACCAAGTAGCGGTCTTGTATTTGCGACTTATCTAAAGCGTTCGACGTCGCAGATCACGCTTTTGTGGAGTTAGTGGGCCAGCTCTTCAGTTGTTAGTTAGTTTTTTAACTAATAGAAATCAGGTCGTAACTGGGAGAGGAGGTTGGATCAGATCCCAGGCTCTACCTACCAGTATTGGAGTCCCGCAAGGATCGAAATTTAAATATCTGGGACATATAATTACCGACGACCTTAAAGACGATGCGGACATTGAGAGGGAGCGTAGAGCTCTAGCAGTGAGAGGTGATATGGTGGCTCGCAGATTTTCCCGTTGTACTGAAGAATTTAAACTCACGCTATTTAAAGCTTACTGTCAGAGTATGTACACGGGAAGTCTGTGGGTCAATTTTACAAAAAAGTTGCTAGCAACTCTACGCATCCAATACAATAACGTTTTCAGGATGATGTTGCGGTTTCCTTGCTTCTGTAGCGCATCAGGGATGTTTGCAAAATACCAAACGGATGGTTTAGACGCAATTATCCGCAAAAAAACTGCCTCCCTGATCCGCAGAATACGGGACAGTCGCAACGGCATCCTGAGGACGTTATCTGATAGATATTCCTCGTCATTCTGGATAAATCTTATCCGGAATGCAATCTAGAGAGGATTTAATTATATTTTAATACATAGATGTCCTCGGAAGATGGGAAGGCGCAAGTGTGTCGATGCATGTAGCGTCCCACACAATGGGCCTCCCCAACTCCCATGGGACTAGTGTCATGCCGTCGGGCCTCTTACCATCGTCACAAAACAGACCATTCGCATTGAAAATAGCTGGTACGTTAGCGGTGACAAAGGCCCCCCGGATGACGTCGTTAAGGCTGGCATGAGGAGATATCCGACCGGCGGCGGCCCTAGTACACGATAATCCGTGATGATTAAGCTGTTCGATAGCAGTACCGCACTAGCATTGTTGAGGCGCGCAACACATTGCATCCAACCGAAGACAGGTAGCGATACGGAATTAGTATTTATCTTGTTAAACTTAATAAGCAACAAAATATTATTGGAGAATCACGACTAGCCAATTGTACATAGATTTTGATGATTTTTTCGTTGTTTTATAAAAATTGATTTTGAGGTGGTCTCCTATAAGTTTGATTCTCGAGGAATTGCTATGTGCGCCTTAGAACGTAGGTTTGTAAAAATTCTTCAGAATATGAAAATTTCATTATCACCTATTAGTTTTTATGGCAACGGGCGTCAATAGTTTCATCAATGTTTCATCAAACTAAATTAGACTTGAATTATAACTAGATGTCGCCAGTGTAAATTTAATTTTTTGTACGTAGACCTTCGGTCAGGGTAAATAACGGAAGGGTGATTTCGTTCGTTCGAGACATAGATGATTATTATCTTTAAACCGGAATTTGAAGTCGGTTTATCGTTTTTTAAAACACGCCAAATTATTTGGAAAACGCCTCATTGTCCAGTGTCAAGTGATTCAAGTAACTTTTCATATTTTTTTACGATCTGTTGTAGGATGCCGAAAACCTCTGGATTGTGGTCGCGCAGGATCGGTCATTGTAGCGATCTTTAGGGGAGAGCTGTGGACATTGTTTGGCTAAGATGATAAGGCAGTTTACCTCTCCCCGGTTGATCCACGCCATTATGTGAAAAACTGAGATCTCGGACTAGTTTAACAACCAAACCAAAAATAATAGGTTCGCATCTTAAATTCTAATAATATTATAGCATAAATTATTCTTAAACACCCAAACGTTTCTTTTTTACCTCTTTCTTGAGAAAATCCAGGTAATATTAACATATAAATTTCCGGGTGACCAAAAAATCAAAATAAATGTTGGTAAAGAACTCCTATTCTTTACCAACCCTCCTCCACCCATTCTGCCGTGCCATCAAATTATGAGAGTAAGGGATTAGTGAGTGCACCTGTGTTTGAGCGCAGACTTGACGGAGACTAGCCATGGGCGCTTGTGCGCTTATGAGTTGGGATGGGTGAGCCTGACCACCGTGCCCGAAATTCAGTTAGGAACAACAGAACATCATAACCATCATCATCAATGCATTTTTATCTTCTGCTGCGTATAGGCCTGCAAACTTTTGTGCTACTCCCTATCAAGTCATACATCTCATCGCCTTACCTATTCCAGGTCTAACAATGCAGATGGGCATTCCATCGCTCATACTCCTGACCAGATCTTCAGCCACGGCTTTGCAGAACGTGTAAGTGTTCGGGTATTCTGAGAGCAGACTGAAAATATAACCATAAATATTATTATCAGCATGATCAGCCTCTATGTAAGTAAGTGTAATTCCACTGCTGGGCATATGCATCCCCGCAATGAGAGCCTTTGCGCCCATAAATAAAAAATGCTGGACGATTCACACAGCATCATCTAGCCCCAAGCTATGCAGAGTTTTTTTTATTTTGCTACTGACTTTACTGCTGTTATAGGCCAAATAAAGTATATTTTGATGTCGAATAGGTCAAAAGTGATTTCCTAGTGCATTGGCACTAGGTTAGGTGCCCTAACTACCACACTAACGAAGTTTCGGGTATCTTATCTTATACATTTTTGATGAATTTAACCAATTTTTAATAATAAATGTTTATCAACAGTGGTTTAAATTTTACCAATTTTGACTTGTAATCATTATCAGGATAATATGACTATTATTATGACCATTACAGCTATTATTAATGCATGTTCATTCAATTCGCTGGTTATGGGTAGGTATACTACCTCTAGATAACTGATATACTTAATAGACATTCGGTACACTACATACTCTACTTAAATTATAACATCTTTATTGACAAAGGAAATTACAATTCAAGAATAAAAACAAATTAGAACCAGTATTTACAGTTGGAACAACTAAGCTAACTGCAGACTGTTGCAAACAATCTTCAGGTAACTCAACTGATCCATATCAATGCCAGTCGGAAGCGCCCCCAAGACACTGGCTGCATTGCCCCGCTGTATGGCAACGCTGATGCGCTGCGCCAGATACCCTCGGGTCACGCGTCGCGTCGACCAGACGCTAAGGCAACTTTTAAAAAACCCGGAGAGCCTCGGTAACCCACGGACCTAGAGTCTCGACCCCAAAGGGAGTATTACTATACTATACTACTACTCTACTTAAATAGATATTTATTAGTTATTTTAAAGTACATAGCAAACACCCAGAACACCCAAAACAAATTTCTGCAGATCGTACAATAAACATTAGTTATGAGGCGGGAATCGAGCCCGTAACCTTCTGCGTCACAGGCGGACCTTCACCTGCTGCGCTGCGAAAAGCAAAATGTTGAAACCCGTCATCGTCAGCCCGTATACGTCCAATGCTGAACATAGGCCTCCCACAAACGACGCGGACGCCAGGAATAGGGGCCCTGCTGTGTGATTATTACGCTAAAATATCTAATTCCCAATAAATGGGCAATCCAGGGAGACTGAGCATAAACAATTTCAGTTTCCAACATGGTAGTAAAAAAATATTAAAAAACTTTCTGGCGGGATGGAGCCGATCGGCGACGGAAATTTTAACGTCAACTTCTTAAATAACCTAAGTTAAAATCAATCGTCATCAACCCACACTTGAGTTATTTTGCTCGATTTCAGAAATTTTATTCAGAGTTACAAACAGTATTAAGCACTACACACGCATTACTGCAATGTACTAAACATTGCAGTAGCAAAACGTAGTTGAGCAAAACAAGGTCAAGTGTCAGTAGCATTATTTAGCGTTAAGTTACTTTAGTTTTAACAAATAAATAAAAATAAAACATTACAACTGAGTTTAACATTTGTGATATTTTGACGTTGACAACTTCGTCGTCGGTCGGCTGCATCTAGCCAGAAAATGTTATGTATTCGTTTCTGTACCATGTGATGGAAACCGAAATCTTTCGTACCCAGTCTCCCCGGATTGCGATCCATTGTAGGTATAGGAGATTTTAGCGTAATTGCACAGCTGAGCCGCCTCCGTCCATGTCTATGGACCGACGACATTGTAGCAGCAGTCGCAGGGAGTCTTCCCTACAATGTCGTCGGTCCATCGAGCGGGAGGTCTTCGCCACACTCCGAACTAAGAAACCTTACCTCAGTGTAAATTTATCATCTTGTTCAGCATTTTCCACCAATTCGATCAATTTCTGCGGTAATATAGGGCTTGGTCTAAACTCTTCAAACACTTCCTGCCCTGACAAACTGTCCACGGCTTGCGTGTACGCAGTCGAAACGTGGACGAACGATCTGCAAGTCAAAATGTTAACCTTTAAAAGTAAAATGCATATTATTTGAAGACAACGTCGTCGGGGTTTCTGACGAATGAAAGACAATTGAGGAACAAATAGCTGTTATAAATAATTAAAAACTAGAAAAAGCCCGGATCGGTTCCCGATTATACAACTTTTTTCGCAAAATGACCTCTCACTGCCCTCGCAACGTCTATAAAATGTAGCTAAGAATAATTATAGAAGTCGTCTGGAGTCCTATTAATGGTTTTTACAATGTGATAAACCATAATATAATTACATAATAACATAACAACTTGCGACGGACGGAGAATCGGTACAAAGACATTGGAGGGCACCTTCAAAATGACAAAAGCTCACTCACTTGAGTTTCCTACAAGCTCTGCCCAACAGCAGCGCCTCTCTAGTTCCTCTCACGTTGATGAGCGTGGCCACTCGGAGACTCTCGTCGAACCGGGTGGTAGCAGCCATGTGGTAGATCACATCCACCTGGCCCGCATGAATGCATAATGTTACAATATCCTATCGGAATGTACCTAGCTTATATACTACAACAGGGGTTTTGCTATAATCAGCATCCTTGGGGTAATCGCAGTAAAGGTGTTAAGAATACACAGAAGGAACCTGCTGCCTTGGCTTTCCTCCGGTATGTCCCTTTACTCGGCTCTTAAGACAAAGGCTGAGTTAGAGGGTTCCATTTTTACGCCGCGATCGACACGGCCAAGTTTTAAAATAGGTACAAAATCTTCAGTGTTTTTTAAAGTTATTTAAACCCTGGTGGTATACGGCCAGTAAATTGTATAGAAAGAAAATGGCCGACGATTATTCTAAGGACCATGCACCACATGACACCTAGTTATTTATTCAATGAGAGAGCAAAGCAGTTTTTCGTGCTGGCTGATGACGGGAATGGCTCTAAATTTGACTGCTGATCTAACCTCACGTGTTTAATGGACGACCCCTTACTATAGTAACTACTATAGTATGAGGCTTGAAAGGTGAAGGGTTCGCCAAAATCATGAAATATCACAAGGGGGAGGGGTGTAGTGAGATATCACGTGTATTGATTTTTTCGTTGAAGGTGCTATTTCCAAACCGGACATTCTTATCACGGTGACAAAATTTCCGGAATCACGTGTGATTATTGGACGAACCCAGCCGCGTCACTCACTGATAGGTAAGTTGAGACGCGGTCGAAACGGCAGCGCGTCGCGGCGTTATCGAGCCGTGATCTCTAAGTAGAGTCGAGGTGCAGGATGCTTCCTTCATACAAAATGTATTCCTTCAAAATGGCGGAGTCGCGTCAACGCGCGACATGGGCCATGACAACACCCCCACCTCGACTCGATGTCGATCCTGCCGCGCTTTCAGCTCACCCGTTATGCGACTCTAGTACCTACATAAATGAGCGCATTGTTATTTATTTGTAAAGAAAACGTAGATGCGACGCGCCGCGGTGCCACGCCGCGCTGCCGTTGCGGCCACGCCTCGACGCCACCGCTACCGCCTTCTCGACTCTTGGCCGATCGATGCTATCTCTAGCTACATAGACAAAGGTTCTCTGGTGTATTTTAGTTGGAGAGCGGTAGCTTGAGCGGGATTCTACAAGTTTTAAAACAACAACGTTTGATCGCCGCGCGAGATTTCCTCTGACCTGAAACATGTAGAAATTCGTCGTACCTCATTGACAATAATTTCCCAGTCCTGGTCACAGAGGCCGAGCCTCATCTCAGCGACATCTCCTTCAATCGGGAATATTTTATCAGGAAAACCTGGTTTTAGTTTTCTTACTTTGTCGAAGCACTGAAATGTAAATAAATCATTAAATAAATAACAATAAAAAAAATGCTTTATTTCTGACAGCTATGGGTCTATAGATATAAAGACATAGAGTTAAAGATTTACAGATAAAATATATAAAATAGAAATAATGGTAGTGCAGCCAGAGTGGCGCAAAAAAAGTTCCGTCAAGTGCGAGTGTGTGTGACTCGTGCGCCGAGGGTTTTGAAGGTTTGTCAAGTATACCAATATGTCAAAGTCAAAGTCAAAAACTCTTTATTTCCATAAATACAATAAATGTACACTTAGAAAAGGTCAAATTCTTAATAATTAAACACTGACACGGAAATAAAGTGATATTTTTGATTTCAGTCGCTTCGGTATGTTGACTAAAGTAAAGAAGCGACGAAGAAACCTTTAGCCCGTTAGTTGTTATTTTTCGAGTTGGAGCAAATCCCGTCCCAAACTTTTTTATCCTCTAGATAATCTGATATTTTATAGTAGGCCTTTTTACACAAGAAGGTTTTGACAATTTGTTTGAATTTATTTACTGATAATTTTTGCAACTCACTAGGAGTTTTGTTGTAGAACCGTATACATTGCCCTTTAAAAGATACATTGATTTTGTGTAGTCTAGTTGTGGGCACAGCGAGTTTATGTTTATTTCTTGTATTCAAATTATGTACATCGCTATTTTTAGGGAAGTGATTGATATTTCTATGAGTGTACAATAGGTTTTCATAAATATATTGACATGACATGTACTTTAGGTACCGGTTAGAAACTTTGCTATTTGCTATTATTCAATACTTAGGTATTGAATAATAGCAAATGAAAGGTTGTTAATTTTTAAGTATTGAACCTACATTTCAGATGTATCGGTTTGGCAAACTTCGGAGTACAGAGGATAATAGTAAAATTTTCGAGTTTTTTCAAAAAATTTTATAAGGTATGAAACCTAGGTATAGAAATTTCAAAAACTGTTTTAAGATGTACAAACCGATCCCTTTTATTTGATACCCGACAGCCCCTTTTGAATATTTTCCCCCATTTTTGATTTTTTTTCAATAAGTGTTCTACTTACATATTATGTACTTCTCTATATTTTTCCCGTAAAAAATAGATTCATATCTACAAACGCTACATACATTTTAGACGAATTGCTCTGCAAACTTCGGAGATAGGGGGGAATGCGTATTATTTCGAGTTTTTTCAAAATATTTTAAAAAGTATGAAACCTACTTAAGTTTTGTTTTTGAGATGTACAATACCTTTCATTTAATACCCCACTCGGTGAGGAAATAATTTTCTAAAGGGGAGCCCCCCTTTAGAAAATTATTTCCCCCCTATTTGTAAATTTTTCAAAAAGTGTTCTTCTTACAGATTTCTCTTTATTTTACCTGTAAAAAATAGATCCATATCTACAAACGCTACATAAATTTCTGATGGATCGCTCTGCAAACTTCGGAGATAGGGGGAGGGGAAGGGTAATTTTTCGACTTTTTTCAAAAAGCATGAAAACTACAGAAATTCCAAAAACGGTTTTGAGATGTACCAACCGATACCTTTCATTTGATACCCCACTCGGTGAGGTAACCCCCCTTTTGAAAATTATTCCTCCCCTTTTTGACAATTTTTCAAAAGTTTTCTACATACAGATTATTCTATATTTTTTGTGTAAAATATAGATCTTAAATATGTTTTACAGGCAAATTATAATGATTATTTTGCTATTTCTTCTAAGTAGAATGATTCTGAGATGGTCCCATAAAATTTTATTCCCGAGGGACCTGCTTTAACTTTAACATATCCGTCAAGTGCGAGTGTGACTCGCCCGCCGAGGGTTTCGGATGTTTGTCAAGTATATGTACCTATTACAGGTACCGGATAGAGACTTTTCTATTTATTGAATACCTAAAAAAAGGTAAAGTAGGAAGTTTTCATAACTACAAGTTCGATAAAAAAATACCTATTCTACTGGACACTGCCACGATGATGATGATCAAGGGACAAGACAAAGTCGAGTATCCGGGTAGGCCCCGTATTATGAAAGCTTACTCATTCATCGATCTATGCTTGAGGAACGATTATGCCTTACAGACGCGTTACTCAAGCAAGGATCGATGACTGAGCAAGTATTCATAATACGGGCCTAAGAACGTACTGCTTACCGAATCTTGAAGCATTTCAGTCACTCTGTCCAGTATTGCTTTCCCTTTCATGGGTCGTATAAGCAAGAAGACTTTTGAGACGTCACAAACTCTGAAAGAAGATCACCACGTCACCAATAAAAAAGTAAAAGCAGGTGTGTAACCAGGTCACATTGTGGTAGGCGTCACGACACGCCACGACACGTAAGTATGTTTCCGGCTTCAGCTTGTTATCTTTGTAACAGCACAGATCTCAATCTGGCTGTTATTTGCAAATATAAAATAAATCAGATAGTCATAAACTTTATAGGGTGAAGGATTGGAGATAGAGTTGACAGATTCGGTCCCTTAATAGGGCTAGTTAGGTATCAGTCAACAATTTAAATTTGGCATTCGCAGGATGGAAGCAATTCGTCTACGTTAGAAAAAAAACTACCGAAGACTTGAAAAAATTGCTACATATTAGAAAGCAGATCTTTTCCCCATAATGAAATGACTGGATTTATGACATTTTTTTACAGTCATAGGAATTCAACACTAAAAGTTTTTGCTATCAATAATATGAGAGGTTGGTAATAAATTAGTCGAGACGCCTTCATAGAAACACTCGTCTAATAAGCAGGGGTATTAAATATTTCACCAGAACGTGAGATTGAAGCGAGCGTTATCTTGAAACCGAGCCAGTTCATGGAAGAATTATCGATGTTTGAACAAGTTCTAGAAATTTACCGTAATAAATAATCTAATTTATGAGAGTAGGTTTTTACAGCCATTGAAATACAGCACAAAAGTTGGGTTGTTGGGCACTCGAAATATTAATCTATGTGTTGAAGACATGAATAATGAGTTTCTTGGTTTAACTCGAGTCCATGGCGCCGCTCGGGTGGTTTTTTGCTTTAGAAGCTGTCGAGCCAACCGTGGGAACGGTTTCATACTGAAAATTGGTGTTAATTTGAACCTTAAAGATAGGATACGCGTCGTTCAGGGGTGTTTAGTGAGAGGTGATATATATAGCTGTTGGGGGAGGCTGGGGACAGTTTGCGATTGACTACGAAAGAATAACGTTCTCTAATTAAATTCAGAATCCCTACGCGGGGGTTCACGGCTGGCTACGAATTGAGACCGTTCTCTAATGAAAGTCAGGATCGCGGCGCGGGCTTTAGCGGAGAATAATAATTAAAATCTATTGTTGAAGTATGTGTTAATAATAAAGAAATTGAATATCATTAGTAAGATCAGTGTTGAAAATTAATGTTAAAAGTTAAATAACGTGTTGGTAATAAAATTTGCTTATTAAGGATAGATTCAGTGTTGCGGTCCATGGCGCTAGCCCGTGGAACCTACAGAGTGTACAACTAAAGTCAGTGTTACAGGGTACGAGAGCTGACCTGTTTCCAGACAAGCTAAGTTGCATGATTTTATTATGCTTACTTACTGGGTATCGTTCATGTACTGAATTTCTTTGTGTCGGATCCTAGGAAATCTACATCGGTACGCACCAGAGTCAGGAGACTAATTAATCCATATAATATTGATATATTATATACTGATTGTCGTAATACTTCCTAGAAATAGAGCTGAGCGAAACTGTATCTCACTGTGTTTTCCCTTAAAATTATAGGAAAATTTCCATTACAGAGTCTAAAGATTGACTAATTTACCAAAGGATAAATAAAAGCCTAATTGAATAATTACTAAAGCCGTTTGAAGCTCGCATAGTGGGTTATTTTGGTTTCAGGTATCTTTATGATCTAATGTTTACAGTGCTAATTTAACTGTATTCTTGGCATCTCCAGTAGAGAGATTATTTATATTCTGATAAATCTAACTATAGCTTGGTGCGGATGTCACCCTGGATATACCTCTGGTAATGAGAGAGTCCTTTATAAGCTATGAGAAGTAATCTCGGTTGGATAAATAAAAGCCTAATTGAATAATTACTAAAGCCGTTTGAAGCTTGCATAGTGGGTTATTTTGGTTTCAGGTGTCATTATGATCTAATGTTTACAGTGCTTATTTAACTGTATTCTTGGTATCTCCAGTAGAGAGATTAATTATATTCTGATAAATCTAACTATAGCTTGGTGCGAATGTCACCCTGGATATACCTCTGGTAATGAGAGAGTCCTTTGTGAGCTATGAGAAGTAATCTCGGTTGGATAAATCATTATATCTCATTATCATTAACTTATGTTTTACAAACTAATCTGAATATTGGAAATACCCTACTATTAAAAGCTCTTGAATTCTTAAATTTAAACTCCCACGAGAGGAGGTGTTTATTACTATGAAAAGCTGAAGGCTTGTCGGGCAAGACTCTTAATAAGAGGCCTAATAAATTATATCTAACTATAGCTTGGTGCGAATGCCACTCTGGATATGCCTCTGGTAATGAGAGAGTCCTTTATAAGCTATGAGAAGTAATCTCGGATGAATGAATTATTATATCTCATTATCATGAGATTGTGTTTTACAGATTAATCTGAAAATTGGAAGTTGTTGAATTCTTAAGTTTAAACTCCCATGAGAGGAGGTGTTTATTACTATGAAAAGCTGTGGTCTTTTCGGGCAAAACTCTTAATACAGAGGCCCAGTAATTTATAGGAAATAATTCCTATAGGACTTAAGTCCATTATCAATTCTATAACGAATTGGGGCACTAGTCTTGAAATAGCCAATAGATAGGCTGTGGATAGAACTTTTGTATGCACTCCGAGTGCGCAAATTAGGGACCCTTCGGTACTAAGCGGGGGATGCTTAGTAGAGTTGGGTTCCGCAGAGAACTAGATGACTGATTACTTAATGTGAAAGATGATGGAATGATTGTTTTGAATTAAATGTCACAAAGTAATATTGCCCATGAATGCTATTAAATTTCAACTGACTATGACTGGACTTAGGAATTTTGATAAAAGATAATGTCCTCTTGTCCCCTACTGACGGCCTGACCTTACGACTATGACTATTTGTGACATGTCCCCTTGTCTCATATTGGTAGATTAGCCTGTCAATATGTAGACCTTACGAGGGAGGTTATCCTGTCTGGGTCGAGAACCACCGGCAACAGCGGCGGTGGGGCTGTTGCCCTATGTCGTATTAAATTCAGTAAATCAGAACGAAGAATGCTTATCTCGCTATCTACAAAACTATTAAGCTACTAATATCCTAGACTCCGAAATTAAAGAAAACTACCTGTCTGAACATCACAGTTACTCCATGTTTATCGTATAATCTTAGTACATAAATACTTCAAACCTGCGAAACTTTAGGTATGATAATAAATTAATAGGTACTATAAATGTAAGGAATTAAGTTATCGGTTAGATTAGTTCGTTTGTCCTTATCACCTAAAAGAATCGAGTTACTACTATAACACAACGTATGAGTCCTACCACTACCTAGACGATCAGTTGGCCAAACTTATCATTAACATTACGTTAGGAATTAAAATGAATGCGTCGCTCACGCAACTATTAGCAGGCGGAAGAAAATACAGGAGCGGCGAGAGGCCTTTTTCGGGGGGGCGTTACATCTTATCGAAGTCCGTGCTCGCGCTCCTTCTCGCTAACATTGTAGCGTACTCGAGGCAGAACACCGGCCATAAGGTCGGACGACAAATTACCGTAGAGTAGCCGGAAGACTGGGCAGAGGACTTGTAGAAATTGTACAAAGCCATGTAGAAGAGAAACCTTACCCGGGGGGGGGGGGGGGTTAACGGGCCGAGAAAATAATGATAGTACGCAAGGTTCTAAGTACTTTCTTAGGTATACTCCAATGGCTCAGACACATGACTTCTCCAGACTCGGTTTTAGGTAGCTGTCTCTCTTAGTAACGTCAAGTTGGCGGAGGCTTACCTGCCTCAATATTCACAGTTACCTGAACATTTTCTCGAGTAGCTGTTTGCCCATGAAGCCGGTTCCTCCAGTTAACAGCAGTGTGCAGCGGCGGTAGAACCGCTGGACGTCGGAGTCGCCGCGCACCGCCACCTCGTCCAGCGCGCGGGCGTTTGACATGGCTGCCACCTCAATTTGCATTGCTGGATCCATTTTGGACGTTATGTATGTCTGTAGAATACGGAAGCAAAAAACTTAAGGAGACCTCTACAGGCGAGAGTTTCGTGTCGCTCACTGGTAAGTCGTTAGTCAAGGCGAGGACGTGGCGGCTTTGGCGGTTTGGATGGCACAAACTTCGGGAGGCCTATTACCTAGCATTGGCTAAAATACGGCTGTAGGTGATAAGGGCGGAAGAAGGAGGTTTTTGGCAATGTTTTAACCCCTTCACCGCCCAGCGTCCGAAGTGTGCCATCCGAAGGAGCGTGCCCGCGCCGCCCCGCCGCCGCCGCATGTGGGTCAGGTTAGGAGCGTAATTATCGTCTCTGTATGTAATCACTTTGATGAAACGTAGTTTTCTGTATTTTTCTCAATGAAGATATTTTATATTATGTAAGTTATATTATATATTATGTAAGTAATTGCATGCTATAGACTAGCTAAACATGAGCTGTTAATTAATTTAAATCACCTTGTGTATCATGTTTAATGAAATAAACTGTCAATTCTGTAACAAAATGTTACATGTCATAACAAACAAAATGTTACATCTCAATTCTGACATGTAACATTTTGTTATGAATAAAAAACTATGAACTATAAAATATAATTTCATTTCATTTCATATGAAGTAGGCTAATTGAACTATGACATACAAAAATAAATGAATACCACATTTTAATAGCCATAGCTTAAACTTGAATCTAAGGAAGTATATTGATTGATATAGGAAAATTTGTGAAATGACAGATCGAATTTTTACAAATATTTGAAAATTAAGTATTACTAGTTCTAATTTGTTTTTATTTTTGAATTGTAATTTTCTTTGTCAATAAAGATTAAAAAAAAAAGTATTACTTATTAAAGTTAAAATACTTCATTAAATTCTCAGCTGGCGCAACGTTCGCTCGGTTGTACGCTTTTTACGTGATCCAGGCATATTCTTATAATTCATAAAGCTTTTACAGTCAATATTCGAAAGCCCTACTAATTTTTGGTTTGGAATATTCAAATCGACTTTTCATATTTACCCCTGTCTCCCGCCTTGGAGATACGACTATGATAACGTTCCCTGATTTGTATACTGATAGGATTTAAAATAAAATTTACTTCCGGTCACCCCATTTTGACTCAGAGGCAAAAAAGTGTAAGGTGAAAAATCTGAAAAAGCATCAATGTGAATTATTTGTTAAATTTGGATTATATAGTAGCAAATAGCATCGTTTTTATTCACTTGATGCTATAAATTTTACTATTGCTTGATTATATTTTAATAAAATGTAATTATTTTCAACTTGGGAAAAATGGTTAGTACATAAAATTATGAAGGTACCTATTTTATACTTATTTTAGCCGCAAATAGAGAATAACCGCGTTATTTAATAATAGTTATCACCTTATGAAGTAAAAATAAAACAATTTTTTTATTGATTTTTCCACACCGGAAACCGCAATGGAAATCAAAAGCTCGATCCATTTCCACGGGTAAATATTTCAAGGAACGTGTGCAAACATGTTATCTATCAATTACTGTAACTATAATAATCCGCCAAGTGCGAGTCGACTCGCACACGGGTTCCGTACCGTAAATTTCAGGCATCTTTTTCATAGAACATCTAATTTTTACATTAAATTTTTAACTTTATTTTATTTTAAGTATTTGTTATTATTACAGTTGAAGTGTTACTTATTTATAAAAATTTTCATGTGTGTTCTTTTGTAGTTCAAGAGATACCGCCTTGACAAATTAAGAGCAAAAAAGACAAAATCAAAACCCTTTAAATAAATAAATAAATAAATAATGCTGGACAATCCACACAGCATCATCTAGCCCCAAAGTAAGCAGAGCTTGTGTTATGGGTACTAGATGACTGATAAACTTAATACAATACATAACATAGATAGATATTTTTTATTATATATAGAAAATACCCAGAACACCCGGAACAAATATTTGCAGATCGTACAAACATTTGTCCCAAGGCGGGAATCGAACCCGCAACCTTCTGCGTCGCAGGCGGACCTTCGCCCGCCGCGCCACATCGGTCGTCCTTTGATTTTGATATTTATTTTGTGTTTATTATTTGTTGTTCTAGCGGCAAGAGAAATACACATTCTCTAAAAATGTCCACTGTTTACCTTTTACGGTTCATGAGATAGAGCCCTGTGACAGACGGACGGACGGACAGCGGTGGCTTAATAATAGGGTTTCATTTTCACCCTTCGGGTACGGAACCCTAAAAAGGGATTCAGGGTTAAACATGAATTGTTTTGCTATTTTCGCGCAAACTAGTGCGCAAAAAAAATCCTTTTTTTTTATTATTTTTACATAAAAATCTACTATCCAAAAAAAAAATATATTCTATATTGTTCAAATATTTTTTTCTAATATTAGAAAATAATACCATACCAACCTTCCATCTACATACCTTTCCATGTGGAAAGGTAGAATTTTGTTTTAATTGTGTCCACTGGGTTACTTAAAGTCCGCGAAAAAACGTAGAAAATAAGATTTTTTTACTTAAGTACCAATTTTTTTATATTAAAAAAGATTTTAAAAAATTGTTTTCATTTGTGTGCATATCTTGAATTATAATTTCGAAAGATTCATTGAGATATTTTGAACACTGAAAAGTTTACAGAATTTAGAGACATTAATATAATAACACTCTTGCATGACCCATAGTGCATGGCGTGGCATGGCATAGCATGGCGGCGCGGCGCGGTCCCACCTCGGTGCAAAAATGTGCGTCATGCCATGTCATGCAAAGGCACTACAAGTGTTAAGTTGAACTTTGATTGCACAATGCGTGCCTTACCTATTATGTGAATGTGTTGGCAATGTTAGGTAGGTAGGTAGGCTATGTGGGTATTTTTCAGAAAGAGAACACACAATTTTATCCGTGTGCCGTATTCGATGTCCAAAAAACAACTATGTGGGAAAAAAAACTGCCTAATAAGTAGGTACACAGGTAGAACGTTAGATTGATTTGAGTACCTAATCGATATTCAAAAATCTGCTTAATTACTACACGACAATTTGCTTCCCTAATTTATTTATATCAGTGCACTTTGTGCGTCAGTAGTAGGTGCGTTAGTATTATTCACTAGCTATTATTGAGCTGTACCCGCGACTTTGTTCGCGATTGCCATATCTGCTAACCTGACTTTATTTATTTATATTTTACCACATTTTCTCTCATTTTAAGAAACATTGATGGTAAGAGGCCTGACGGCAGGACACTAGTCCCATGGGAGTTGGGGAGGCCCATTGTGTGGGACGCTACATGCGTCGACACACTTGCGCCTTCCCATCTTGCGAGGACATCCGTAAGGGCTGGTGCGGCGGCAGATTTGGCTGAGGATCTCAAGAGACGCAAACATGCAGGTCTCGACAGAGCCTACATATTTGCTCCCTTTGGGGTCGAGACCCTAGGTCCGTGGGGTACCGAGGCTCTCCGGGTTTTTTAAAAGTTATCTGAGCGTCTGGTCGACGCGACGCGTGACCCGAGAGCTGGCGGATATCTGGCTCAGCGCATCAGCATTGCCATACAGCGGGGCAATGCAGCCAGCGTCTTGGGGACGCATCCGACTGGTATTGATATGGATCAGTTGAGCTACCTGTAGATTGTTTGCAACAGTCTGTAGTTAGCTTAATTGTTTCAATTGTAAATACTAGTTTTAATTTGTTTTTATGACTGAATTGGAATTTTCTTTGTCAATAAATCTGACATTAATTATAAAAAAAGAAACATTTAATAATACATTGTGTTGTGTGGCCTTGTTCATCTCCTTTACAAAACAGTCAGAGCATGGCATGGCATAACATTTGTAAAAGTATTTTACACAATTTTTTGTGTAAAATACTTTTAAAAATATTTGAGTAAAAGTAGAATACTCAAAATTAACAGCGTTTAGAAGATATTATATCCGAACAACAAATGTTTTTTTAAAATTCTAATTTTGGATACATCTTCTAAACGCTATTGAGTTTGAGTATTTTTCTTTCACTCAAATATATGTCAAAGTATTTTACACAAATGGTACGTTTCACGAAGAAAACAAATTATTTATACGGCTACAGATAATTTTTTTTTTGTGTTCTTAAGGCCGTTCGGGCATAGGCCAGCCGCCTGGTATGACCCACTTTGTTCGCACATATCGAGGAACCCTTTGCCTCTTTTCGAATAGATGGGATGAAAATATATTTTGAGAATCTACGTCGTAATTGGTACTCTGGCAGCACCAAAAACGAAACGTTATATTAAATTTAAAAGCGAAACTTTTTTCAAATCGACCCATTAATACGAACATTGGCAACGACAACTATTTTGCTATCGTAGGTATCTGTTTTTGTTTGGTGCTATAATTTTTTTCTGCTCGTGAAATTCATAATTTTTTTTGACCCCGGCTATTTATTTGACTATCTTTCTCTATTGTTTGACTCAGCTTCTCTTAAGGAGTCACGATTTGTCATGTGTTAGGATACTCACGTTCCCTACACAATTATTTACAATGAATAAATAGCCATGGCACCATTGAGACCATGGACAGAGTTTGTGAGCAAAGGATTTCCCGAAGACGACAGTGTCTCAAAGCAACATTAGATTTAGATAAAGCGAAAAGTAGACCTAGTATGTAGGTAAGGTACCTATAATGTTATGTTTAACTATTGTAATATATAGGTATATATTATTGATCAAAAACTTCTATCTGGCCAACTGAGGTCGGAGTACTAAAAATTAATATATCGCAAAAAACTTTTCCCACACATTTTCTAGGACATCATCGCAGCTTCGAAAACCTTGTGAATATAAAATACTAAAAAGACAAAACGATTAATTACATTCTCTTATGTACTAACTGTGCTTTTTTTGAAAATTTGTATACGGGGATGAAAATTTCTCTAACAATATAGGCTACTTGACTCATATCAAATTTGGCGCAATAAATAAATATTTTTACTGTAGTATTTGACCTAAGAATATTTATCGGTTTCAGATATTAAAAGTGTAATAATTGTAAGTGTAAATAATTATGTATTTTAACTTTTTTATTACTTTTTTATTTTGTACTCTGAAAATACTGTCGGCCATGTTTTGACGAAGTCAGTCTATGACTAGGTACTTAGGTAAACTCCTACTGTAGAAGTACAAATTAACGTATTGTTTCTATGTGTAACGAAACATGAAGAAGAAACCCAACCAAGGGAACAAGCGGGATTTCACACCGATTATTCTACCATCGACCATATTCACGCGGTAAAACAGGTCATTGAAAAACAATATGGCCAACAACATGAATGGCATATTATATAATATGGCATTCATCGACTACATTATATATTGTACCTATGTATAGTATGGTCATTCACCATTCTACCAAAGACAGTTTAATATAATATATTTGACATTATGTGTCAAGTAGAGGTACCTAAGTAAGGTACCTGCGCATCCATTTCATATCAACTTAAGTAACGTTATTACAATTTGATAATGCCATAAAACTGTTTGGTACATTCAGCCAGTTTTAGGGCAGACAATAGTTAATGTTTATTCCTAAGTACCTAAAGAGTAGGTACATATTGTCCAGCTATGTCACTTTTGGCAATAGCTGTCATTTTATTTTTTTGTATGTGCTGCCTAGAGATGCACAAAATGTTATATTTATTATTGTAACCTTTTTTTAATGAATACATCATCGTTACAACTGTTAATGAAATAATGAATAAATTAATTGAATGTATTAAACATTCAATTAATTTCAGGCAGCCTCGACGGATTTTTTTGTCTTTAAATAAAAGGTAGGTGAAAAATATTTGTTAGCTATATGTAAATAAAATATATATTATTATTACTGTTTTATCCATTCCTCTTAGTCGGGGGTTTTACTAAAATTATTTATTTCTTATTCGATGAAAAAGTATCTGTCGTGGGTTTTGCAAAATTTTTATTTTGTTGTTATTACAACATAGTCGCTCAGCGAGCTATGGAAAGAGCTATGCTCGGAGTTTCTCTGAAGGAAAGGATTCGTAACGAATACATCCGACAGAGAACCAAAGTTATCGACATAGCTCAGAGAATTAGCAAGCTGAAGTGGCAGTGGGCTGGCCATATCTCGCGAAGAACCGACAACCGCGCTGGGGTAAACGTGTTCTCGAGTGGAGACCGCGGATATATAGTTTTATAATATAATATATATATAGAACTATCTATCTATAAGCTACTTCATAACAGTAAAACTTGTCAACCACCTCCAACAACTTGCAAAATTGGCGATTTTTTTGACTCTGTTAAATCAATTGTTAAAAACGGGGCAAATAACTAAACATAAGCGCCCTTTCTCGTACGCAAATATGCACTCCCGGCCTCGCAAGCAGCTGCCCAAAAAATATAGGTACAAAAATACTGAAAGTTTAAAAGCAAATGAATGACAATCTCAGTTGTATTTTGTTGTGATGTATTTTGTATTTTCTGTTCTGAGCTCGTTGCGGTATAAACTGTTTCGAAATGAATACAAGAATCGCCTTGTTGCGCCAGGCAGAAGCCAACAAATTAAACCAGGCTTTACTGGAACTCAAGTCAGCAAAGAGACAGATTACACAATTAGAAATAGAACGAGATGACAATGAAAAAATTCTCTTAGAAGCGTTAGACAATAATAAAAAATTAAAAAAGGAGATGTCCACGCTATACTCTCAGAACACTTCTTTAATTGAGGAACAGGATAGGCTTAAGACAAAAATAGATAGGTTCGATGAACAATGTGGCATTGAGTTTGAAACGGCCCTGCACAGAACTTCACTCCTGCAAAAGGAATTATGTGATGCACACCACCACATCACCCAGCAAGAAGAAGCGGCCCAGAGCTCTGCCACCGCGAAAACTCAAACTTTATTTGATGAGCTAGTGACGGCTAACTTACCAACGGGCCATGTTTCTGTTGCAGGCTGCAGCATGCACACTATACATACTATTGACTTAACAAAAGATGACTCTGTGTGTAATGTGGCAGCTAGCAGCACCAACAACAAACACAAATTAAGCAAAAATAAGTTGAAAAAATATGTATGGATTAACAATTTTATAAAAAAAAACAAAAACATTATTAAAAAATCAAAAACATGTTGTTGCTAAGCTTAAATGTAAAAGAAAATTTTTAAATAAACTAGAGATCTGTACAGCACAACTTAATTATAATCAGACCCAGTATGAGGCTGACATGCAGGAGCTGAGATGCAAACTTGGCCAGGCGGAGCACTACCTAGGGCATTACATCAGCCTTTATGAGCAAACTACAGAACAGACAAGGGAACTCAATCTGGCCATGGATGCGCTTCTCAGTAGCCAGGTGAGTCTTGAGGGCAGGATTCTGGAGGGCTGCGGCTGCAGTGGTACTGTCTCAGCCGCATCCCACATGGATCTCAACGCTTCATGCTCAAACAAAAAAACCATAATGTACTGCGATGAAATTGGAAAAAATATGGGCCAGTTCTTGAATTTGAATATGAAGCATTCAGTAAATAATTGCTTACCTTTTTGCAATCTGCATGACATTATGCACAAAATTGATAATGAAAGATTTCAAAATAACTCCTACTTAATAATATTACTTGGAAATAGAGATAATGTGAACAAATCAGACCTTATAAAGTATATGGACAAATTATCTTCACTAAAATTAAATCAAATTGTAATGTTTACATTCCCCTACAGCGACAGCTTGCCAAAAATAGAAAATAACATTAGATATAAGTTAAACATGGCATTGCATACTATTTCATGCCATAACAATGTACATGTGATTGATATTAACAGTATTGTTAGTAAGAAATATTACTTGGCTGAAAAAGGTAATTATTACCTTTCAAATTATTGCAAAAGACAGATAGCTGTTTCGCTATCCTATTATTTTAATATTACAGCCAAAAATTTGGCTATACAAGATGCTTCTTTTGAGCATTGTAATAAACTTACAAACAGGACCTTGGAAGTTCTTCTAAACCCTTTAAATTAGATAAAACGACAACAGAGGAAGTCTCTAGCCCTAAACAGTCAAATAATATTGGTCACATAAAGAATCTAAGAAACCAAACCTGTAAAATAAATGCAAAGTTTACTAACTTGGTGCATCAAAATATTCAAGGATTAAAAAGTAAATTACTAGAGTTGGAATTGTACATGAACTCTTTTAATATTGACATCATCTGCTTAACAGAACATTGGCTGAAAAGCTATGAGCTCATGTTTAATTTCAGTAACCACCAGGTTGGTAGCTCTTTTTGCAGATCACATGCTATTCGTGGAGGCTCATTAATATTACTTAACAAATTCATGAAATTTAAAGACCGTAAGGACATAATATGCTTAACCGTTGAAAGCCACATCGAAGTAGCATGTGTAGAGTTGGAACAAATTATTGTAGTAAGCGCCACCATCAGCTTCTTTTGAAATATTTGAAAGTGTTATGGAGGATATTTTATTTAAACTCTCAAAATCAAATAAAACTATCATGGTTTGTGGAGACTTTAATATTGACCTTTTAGAAGTTTACTCCCTTAGTACTAGATTGACTAATTTATTTAATTCTTATAATCTAAGGCCATTATTTATGGAACCTACAAGAATAACTGAAACCTCAGAAAAATTTATAGATAATGTATTTGTTTGCCAAAATGAAAAAATTGTTACTAAAAATATAATAAGCAATTTAAAATCAGACCACTTAGGTCAACTAATACAATTAGAAATTCAAGTAAAAAATAATAATTGTAAAAAGAAAATAAAATACATACCTGTGACCACAAGTCGATTTGAACGGTTTAAATTGGATTGGGAGTCTACACCATCACCTTATCACTCACATAACAACCCAAATGAGTCGTATTGCAGTTTTTTTAACAAATTCACCAGTGTGTTCAATTCAATATTCACACCCAAGTCGATCATGGTCTCAGAAAAACTTTACTTTAGTGAGTGGGCAACAGTGGGTATACATAAGAGTAGACAAAAGTTGTATGAACTGTATAGTGAAAAACAATACAATTTTAGCCAGGAGTTCAAAGTAAAAGTAAAAAATTACTCAAAAATGTTTAGAAAAGTTTGTCATATAGCAAAATCAAATTATATTAGCTCAAAAATAAGAAATAGTGAAAATGTAATAAAGTCAACTTGGAAAATAATAAATAGTGAGACTGGAAAAGTCAGCACCTACATTAATGATTACAATTTAAAGATTAATGATTGCTCAATCAAAAATGATGTTAAAGTAGCCCAAGCATTTGAAAACTTTTTTACTGACATTCCAATCTCTACTAAACTAAACTCTTCTCAAGTAATCGCCGAGTCATGACTTATAGGAAATGTACCTAAATGCAAAAATACATTTAATTTTAATCATGTTGATGAAAGAGATATTAAAAAAACCTTTAAACTATTAAATATAAAGAAAACTGCAGATCTCTGGGGAATTTCCGTTAGAATTATTAAACCATTGATTGATATCATTGCACCAGATCTAGCTTTTATATTTAATGAGTCTATTGATTGTGGCGTATTTCCTGATCTAATGAAATGTAGTAAAATAATCCCACTGTTTAAATCGGGTAGTAGGTCTGACCCCACTAACTTTAGACCAATATCAGCACTGCCTACATTCAGCAAAGTTTTTGAAAAACTTATTTTACATCAATTGCTTAGGCATTTCAATGGAAATGACCTGCTACATAGTAAGCAATTCGGGTTTACTCGCGGCAGGTCAACTACTGACGCCGGTGTAGAGTTAGTAACGCATATTTTTGATGCTTGGGAGAAGTCGCAAGATGCATTAGGCATTTTTTGCGACTTGTCAAAAGCATTCGATTGCGTACACCATGAAACATTAATCAGGAAACTAAATCACTATGGAATAAGGAACAGCTCTTTGGGTCTTCTTACATCTTATTTGAGTAATAGGATACAAAGAGTTGACATTAATGGGAAACGGTCTTCGGGGTCTGTAGTTACAATGGGTGTACCGCAGGGATCTATCCTCGGCCCTTTCCTATTTTTAATTTATATTAACGACCTGCCTCATCTTGTTAAGAATAATCACGAGATTGTACTGTTTGCTGATGACACTTCATTAATTTTTAAAATGAAACGACAAGACACGAATTTCGATGATGTGAATAATGCAATCTCAAAAGTAGTCCATTGGTTTAATGTCAATAATCTTTTGCTTAACGAAACC
This sequence comes from Eupithecia inturbata, assembly GCA_963662085.1. Classification (NCBI taxonomy): domain Eukaryota; kingdom Metazoa; phylum Arthropoda; class Insecta; order Lepidoptera; family Geometridae; genus Eupithecia; species Eupithecia inturbata. Next base: position 1,741,822 of record OY759206.1, on the reverse strand, counting down.
AAAACGAAATGTATTAGATTTATTCTACCTAATGTTAAACAAGTTCAGGCTGATGTAAATGTAAAAGGAGAAACGTTAAAAATTGTAGAAAGTACCGTTTTCTTAGGAATCACCTTAGATAATAAACTTCAATGGGGCGCACACATAGATAAGCTATCGAAAAGATTTAGTTCTGCAGCATATGCTGTCAAAAAAATCCGTCATCTTACAGACGTGGATACATCTAGACTTGTTTATTTCAGCTACTTCCATAGTATTATGTCTTATGGTATTCTACTGTGGGGGAACGCTGCAGATATTAACACCGTATTTGTGTTGCAGAAGAGGGCTGTTCGTGCTATCTATAGTATGGGTCCCAGAGAATCCCTGCGTGATAAATTCAAAGAAATAAACATAATGACAGTACCATGTCAATATATTTATGAAAACCTATTGTACACTCATAGAAATATCAATCGGTTCCCTAAAAATAGCGATGTACATAATTTGAATACAAGGAATAAACATAAACTCGCTGTGCCCACAACTAGACTACGCAAAATTAATGTATCTTTTAAAGGGCAATGTATACGCTTCTACAACAAAACTCCTAGTGAGTTGCAAAAATTATCAGTAAATAAATTCAAACAAATTGTCAAAACCTTCCTGTGTAAAAAGGCCTACTATAAAATATCAGATTATCTAGAGGATAAACAAGCGTGGGACGGAATTTGCTCCAACTCGAAAAATAACAACTAACAGGCTAAAGGTTTCTTCGTCGCTTCTTTACTTTAGTCTACGTACCGAAGCGACTGAAATCAAAAATATCACTTTATGTCCGTGTCAGTGTTTAATTATTAAGAATTTGACCTTTTCTAAGTATACATTTATTGTATTTATGGCAATAAAGAGTTTTTGACTTTGACTTTGACTTTGAGTTGTCAAACCATTAGAAAAACAACCTACCTTCCCGTGCAGTCAGTTAAAAACAAAATAGAAAAGGACGTGTATTCCAGGTGATTGAATTCCGGACTTCAATCACCCACAACATTATGAGTGCGTAAGGGTGAAAAAACCTACATAAGCCATTTACGTCCATGTGTAAAATTCACCCATGGCTCATGTAACATAGCCAATTAGAGCCTAACAGGAGTGATATATAGCTTTCGCCATTCAGAAAAAGTGACGTGACGATCACAACCAATAATACCTACGTATGTAGGTTGGCGGATACGAGGTCTCAAGTCTCAGACAATAACAACGATTTAAATATGTAGTTCCTATACTGTGTCAGTATTCGGAAGCGAAATTTAGTTGCTTCATTGCTGTTAACTTGTGACCTGACCATTATAATACAGACGTCATTTTTAAATTACCACAGTAGGTACCTAATATTCCGCAAAAGTACGAGTACATGGCGAAAAAGTACCTATCTATTTATTGATCTGGAATGAAATGACATGTGTATTTTATCTTTTCAAATTGTACAATTTGTGACTTGCCTTGTATAACGACCTATGTTATAAATGGTAAATAAATAAATAAATAAATTATCGTGCCTAGTTTTCATTAGCGCAAAATGTAGGGTTCCAGTACACTACTAGAGTAATGTTTATTTGAACAAACTCTCGGCAATATTAAAGGTGTTCATTTCAATGTCCATACGACTATATGAAAAAGAGGGCAGGGATCATTAATTTGACCCCCATTATGAACGCTCTGCAAGATTTTTATTGTTTTTAAAAAAATCAAAAAATATTGTTTTTTATAGAGTTCTGCGCACACTTAGGGAAAATTCTTAGAATGAGTTGTCGCCTGAGTCGTTAATATTTATTTTGTGCTATACAAACTTAAAACATTTTTGTCGAACAAAGATCAAATTTAAAAAAATCAATGCATGTTGGTTATTGTTTGACACGGGGTTGAAGCGTGTCAGTGCAGTAAGGGATCTTGGAGTCTGTATGATGGACACCAAGCTAAGATTTAGAGCATGTCGTTAGTGTTTGCATGAAAGCATACAAAAATCTAGGCTTTATTCTTCGAAAGGCAAATGCGTTACCTTTTATGAAATCTCTAACAGCTTTGCAGCTATATGTGCTCGTCATAAAGCTAAACACCTAAATCCTAATGATGGAGCGCTTACAGAACAAATTCACGCCGTATTTGTACCTACCTAAAAATATATTAAAAATGTATTACCCCAAAAACCTCCTCTCCTGCGGTGAACAAGAGCAGGTCATCGTCTGGCAGAACATAGCAACCTTCACGTACGGGCATCTCGCAGCGCTTTATGGACGGTATCTCGCGTTCACGAGTGCACACTGGGCCACTTTAACATTAGGTGAGTGCACAAGAGTGTGCGTTTCGTAAACAGTGGGAGAGAGTGCATTTTCTGAAGGATCTGCCATATTTCGCTTGCGTGATCTTAGAACATGAATTTTTTGCGCACTCCGTAACCAAACTTAGTTTAGAGTTTAAGCGCAATCTTAAAGATTGTTGGAAGTTCAGAACTCCGTTATCACTTGGGTCAAGGACCATCGCATGCATCATAAGTACAGGTAACTGAGCTGAACATAAAAAGTAGCCTTTATGTTATTAATTTAGGTTTACAACAAGGTCTATGCCAAATTTCAGCCCGATCCGTTCTGTTTGAATGTTTGTTGCTTTAGGTCAGTATACTTAACTAAATTTTCTTAACATTCAAACATCCAAACTTTTACATTTGTAATATCAGTGTAAGCATGCCTACTGTAACGTGTGTCTCCAGCGACACAGAACTTGACCCGCACAATTCGTCTCGCGGATTCTTCTATTCGCACATGGGCTGGCTCCTGGTGCGTAAGACCGCACAGGTGCGAGAGAAACAGATGCAGGATGTGCTGGACAACCCCGTGCTTAAGTTCCAAAAGAAGTACATAAGTAGGTATACAATTCCAACAACTGTGATTTGTGATTAATTTTTTATTTTTACTGATTCGCGCACGAAAACATCCGTTTAGCAATCACAGATTAGATAAAGTAAATAAGGTCTTATCAACGCCATCTCTTCGCAAAGTACATAAAACTATTTAACAGCATGTCAACATACTATGACAATGACAAACCACATTGGCCGTGAGTGGAGCAACTGAAGAGGCCATGTTGCACCCTCTCATTTTCAACGCCATTTTTGTGGGAAGGGCCAATCCTGTGTTTTTCTTGTTCGCCGATTTTGGGCCGTCTGTGGTTTAGAGGATAGCAGAGTGTATTAATTACATGAACTTACTGTTGGCACAGATTTTATAATACTAGTACAGACAGATGCCTCATCTCATAGTAAAAAATGTGACACGATTCAGGCAGGGATATTTTTGGGCTAACCAGTTATCGTACAAGTTCACTAGATGGCGTAAGCCATCTACCTCTAGATTGTTTTGATTTAAAAGAATATCATTTAATTACATTGTACTCAAGGGTATTTTCCTAAAAGAGTGCAGACAATTTTATAATAAAGTTCCTATATTTTTTTGTCAGTTTACATAATTCTCAATAACTAAACGTCCTTACAATAAAAAAATTACAATAGATGGCGTAAGCCATCTATTGTAATTTTTTTGAACCCAAAACTTTTTTATGGAATGAGACCACATGCTTTTGGGCACAGTCAAAGAAAAAAATCCAAAAACAAATATTTTCAATTTGCATATCAGGGCCATGATGTTCGTGAGGTTATTCGTATTATCTCATTTGATTATATACCTTCAAAATTTAAAATTGTAAGTGTTAGACTAAGACACCCGACATTATTATTAATCCGAAATTAGTAATCTATATTTATAAAAGGAAATACTGGCGAACATATCAAGAAATCTGTCTTGTAGGACAGAGATTTCTTGATATGTTCGCCAGTATTCCCTTTTATAAATATAGAGCTACAAGACTAAAATTTAGCATGTAGTTTTCTTTTAGGACGTAAGCCACTAAGAACGGATTTTCGGAAATTTGAATTCTGAGGTGGTCAAAATCAGGGTCAAAGGTTTATTTTATTGACAACTCACGAAATCTTCGGAACTTCTTGAGCTACACAGCTGAATTTTTGTATAAAAGTTCCTTTTAGGACGTAAGCAACAACCATGAATGGATTTTTACAAAAATCTCTTTCAAAGTTAATATTAAGAATGTTGTTCAATGTTTGTGCCTTAATAAAAAAAAAGTCAAGCTCATAAACGCAGGTCAAATTTTTTTTGAAATATCTGAAAATAAACCTACGAAGCTGACATTTTGCATAGAAGTTCCTTTTAGAACGTTAACATCCACTAGGAATGCATTTTTGGAATTTCGAATTCTAAGGTGCTCTATGAGGGTTGAAGTATTTTTTTACACTCATCACGAAATCTCTGGTACCTACTAAAAAAGTTACGAGACTGAAAATTTTCAAGGGGTTTATAATATGACATAGGCACCCATCATGAGCCGATTTTTGGAAATTCGCATTGTAAGGGAGTGAAAATGGTATTCGTAGGTTTTTGTATAGCAAGAGAAATAATTTGGCGTGTTTTACAAAACTATATGATGACTTCAAATTCTGGTAAATAGTATTCACCTATGTCTCGGATGAACAAAATCACCCCTCTCTTACTATCATCCCTGATCGTGCAAAAAAATTAGTTTACACTTCGATAACGCGCTCTAATTTCCCTAGAGGCGACATCAAGCAATCATTTAAGTATAATTTAGTTTGATGACACTTGGATGAAACTTGATTTTGTGTCATATTTGGCCAGATTTATCCCATTTCTAACAACGTCGTGTACCAGTTCTGGCAATAAAAATAAAAACACAGGTAATTTCAAAGTTATCTGGTATTTATTTCTAAATTACAAAACATTTACAAACATTGTTTTTTATTTTGGTAGTTTTATATTTTGGTAGTTTTACCTATAAAATAATTCAAATTAAATAATGATAAAAATAAGCAATATAAATTTAATAAATACTTAAATAAAAAATTAAACAATAATAATATAATTATATTAATAAAAAATAAATTATATTTAAATAATTGAATCATCAAATTATTAAAAAAATCTCTGCCTTTAAAGCTAAATTAACTTTATGTGGTGACTACTGAAATAATTTTCGTTTTACGACGCCAACACCAACACCTACTTTGTTTTTCTTTAGATTTGGTGATGGCATTTTGTAGTACCTAACTCTGAAAATGACAGAAAATATTAAGTCGTCAAAATAAGCTGGTATGATATGCATGAACAATATCAGTATAGAGATTAATTTATAGTCGGTTTGAAGTAAGGGTACAGTAATTATAATACACTGCCCTCGGAGTGCAAGTTACAATACTATTTTCCAGAACTGAAGCCATGTCACCTGAAAATAAAATGTAATAATTTTAGACACAGCATCATCTAGCCCTAATGAGGACACGATAAAAGTATCGATACTTTGTGGTATCGAGTATTTTTCCTTTCGATACCGATACTTCGTACTCGATACATTTACTCAATGAGAAACTTTTGATAGGTGTCGTATCTAATAAATAAATTTTAGAAATGACCAACTTAAAACTTGGCTTTCGGCTCATTTTTATGGTAACGCCATCTAGTTCAATCATGTCGAACCTTCTAAAACATCAGATTGCATTCGAAATCTTTCATTTACTTCCTTTCCATCATTCAATTCACTCAAAAAATCAATTATTTTTCTTATTCTAAGGCAGGAAGTACCATGGTTTAAATACCTAAGAAATCACCGGGCTACATCAGGCTGCGATGACGTTTCAACAAACGCACTCTGAGGTTTGACCATCATCTAGCGCAGTTGGAAGTGGAGTTAGAGACCATTAAATGCAATGTTCTGGAAGGCAATTCTCGCCAATTTATCACTCGATACTTATCAAAAGAACTGTCAAATTTGACAGTTTTTATATGAAAGATCTGTCAAATTTGACAGTTTTTTTGATATTTATCGAGTGATAAATTGGCAAGAATTTGCCCCCTGGGGTTATGTGAAGTCCGTAGAGAAGGGGAGGACACCATAACCCTAGACACGGGTCATCTTCCACCATCACGAAAGTAGACTTTCGCGATGGTGATAAAACATCCCTAGTTTTCCTCGTCAATAAGGCCCTCTATAACGTTGAATAAATCTCCAGTATGTCGACTAGGTTAGCGTACATGAACCTTCGGTTATTCAAGGGTATAGCTTGAAGGTAATTCAGATATACGCACCGACTTTGGCACACTCGGATGACGAAGTGGAGCATATGTACGAAGACATATCCAAAGCCTTGCACAACACCATTATGGCCCATTTCAACGTTGTTATGGGAGACTTTAACGGCAAGGTGGGAACCCACACTGACAACAAATCCCGACAATGGGACCCCGCACGGTTATGGAATCACAGGGGACAAAAATGCTTGCCCAACTCTTCCTTGAGAAAGAGGGGCTGAGTGTAATTTTTGTAAGGTTCTAGTTATCTAACTAGTACTATTCTAGTTATTATCCTATTCCCTTGCCATGAACTCGATCTGTGTTTGAAGTGCTCGCAGTGCCCCAGTGACAAAGGTCTTGAACTCCAAATAGTCTGTTAATAAACCAGCCAGGGTGGAAGGTGCAGGGCTCCTAGGCAGCCCACTCTCGAAATGTTCCATCCTCTGGGCAAATGACTTTGCCAGAAAGGACATAGTGTTTTTGATATCTTCCATGTTATTGTAGAAACACAAAGGACTGTGACATGTAAATATTTATAGTGTAGAGTTTATGTTTTGAGTGGGAAACACTGTATGGCAGATGGGTTTGTCTATTGGTTGAATTTATACCTAGGAACAATAGTTATTGTTCCTAGATTTATACATTATTATTTATAAAATGTGAATTATTTATATTTTTAACATATTAAGTAAATTCTGAAAATGTATGTAGAGTTTCACATCTACTCCCTAAAATGGGAGGATTTGGAGGGAGTAGTAGGGCAGATGACCCGGTTTTGGTCGCCGACCCCTTTTGGCCATTTGGGACTTTATAGCCTTGTAATTAAGGCATAGACAAATAAATGACTTTCACATGTACGGTCTTTAAAATATTGATTTATGGCAACACTAAATCCGGTGACAGCTGTAATGTGTCAAACTTCACTTTCGACTTATGCACCCTTTTTAGGGTTTCGAAGATCGGAGATCGGTTTCGAGACCCTTATGGCATCACTTTTTCTGTCCTTTTTTCCGTCTTTAATATCTCAGCAACTACAGCAGCAAATAATGTGAAATTTGAAATAATAATACATTTCGTGCGCCTGTACAGATTAAAAGAAAAATAAATGAAAAATGAAAATGTTAATTTTCAGTACAAATTGTGAAGTCGAAATTTTAAAAGCGACCTACAATGTCAAGTGGGGTATCAAATGAAAGGTATCACATTGTACATTTCAAAACAGTTTTTGAAATTTTTGTAGGTTTCATACTTTTTGAAATATTTTAAAAACGGTCAAAATAATACCCATTCCCCCCCCCCCCCCTCCCTATCTCCGAAGTTTGCAAAGCGATCCATCTGAAATGTATGTAGTGTTTGTAGATATAAAACAATATTTTACAGGAAAAATATAGAGAAGTCTGTAAGTGGACCACTTTTTAAAAAATCGTCAATAAAAGGGGGCATAATTTTTAAAAGGGGGGGCTACCTCACCGTGTGGGGTATCAAATTAAAGATATCGGTTTGTACATCTCAAAACGAAAATTTCTGTAGGTTTCTCAAAACTCAAAACTAAAATTTCTGTAGGTTTCATACTTTTTGAAATATTTTGAAAAAAGTCAAAAAAATTCCCATTACCCCCCCCCCTATCTCCAAAGTTTGCAGAGCAATTTATCTAAAATGTATGTAGCGTTTGTAGACATGGAACTATATTTTACAGGAAAAATATAGAGAAGTCTGTAAGTAGACCACTTTTTGAAATATTTTGAAAAAAGTTGAAAAATTACCCATTCCCCCCCCTATCTCCGAAGTTTGCAAAGCGATCCATCTGAAATGTATGTAGCGTTTGTAGATATGGAACTATATTTTACAGGAAAAATATGGAGAAGTCTGTAAGTGGACCACTTTTTAAAAAATCGTCAATAAAAGGGGCATAATTTTGAAAAGGGGGGCCAACCTCACCGAGTGGGGTATCAAATGAAAGTTATCGGTATGTATGTACATCTCAAAACAGTTTTTGTAATTTTTGTAGGTTTCATACTTTTTGAAATTTAAAAAAAAAAAACGAAAATTTTACTATTACCATACCTACTCCGAAGTTTGCAAACCGATACATCTGCAACCTTTAATTTTTTGGTATTCATCAAATAGCAAAGTCTCTAACCAGTACCTAGTACATATTGATATACATACTTGACAATCGTTCGAAACCCTCGGCGCGCGAGTCACACTCGCACTTGACGGATCTTGTTTGTAGACGGTCGTGAAATGTGCTTAGTTCTTAGCAAACACACTATGAAGAGCGGGTGAGTAATCTGTTGTAGTAGTTCTCGTAATCTTTGTTTATTTTTTGGATTTTTTGTTTAATAAATAAAAACTATATTGTCTATGTGGAACTAAAGCGTTTGTCGCCATATCGTTAAGAAGTGAGGTTTTGAATAGGTGTTGGCCACAATTAGAGCCAAAGTTATGAAATTATCCAACTTTGGCCACATTGTTTGTGGCCACCGTATGTAACAATATTTTCTGTCATTTTCAGAGTTAGGTACTACAAAATGCCATCACCAAATCTAAAGAAAAACAAAGTAGGTGTTGGTGTTGGCGTCGTAAAACGAAAATTATTTCAGTAGTCACCACATAAAGTTAATTTAGCTTTAAAGGCAGAGATTTTTTTAATAATATGATATTATTAAAAAAATCTCTGCGTCTCTGTTTTCGTTTTTTTTTTTTAAATTTCAAAAAGTATGAAACCTACAAAAATTACAAAAACTGTTTTGAGATGTACATACATACCGATAACTTTCATTTGATACCCCACTCGGTGAGGTTGGCCCCCCTTTTCAAAATTATGCCCCTTTTATTGACGATTTTTTAAAAAGTGGTCCACTTACAGACTTCTCCATATTTTTCCTGTAAAATATAGTTCCATATCTACAAACGCTACATACATTTCAGATGGATCGCTTTGCAAACTTCGGAGATAGGGGGGGGAATGGGTAATTTTTCAACTTTTTTCAAAATATTTCAAAAAGTGGTCTACTTACAGACTTCTCTATATTTTTCCTGTAAAATACAGATCCATATCTACAAACGCTACATACATTTTAGATGGATCGCTCTGCAAACTTCGGGGGAATGGGTAATTTTTCGACTTTTTTCAAAATATTTCAAAAAGTATACAACTTACAGAAATTTCAAAGACTGTTTTTAAATGTACGAACCGATACCTTTCATTTGATACCCCACTCGGTGAGGGAGCCCCCCTTTTTGAAAACTATTCCCCCCATTTTTGACCATTTTTCAAAAAGTGTTCTACTTACAGACTTCTCAATATATATTTTTCCTGTAAAATATAGTTCCATGTCTACAAACGCTACATACATTTTAGATGGATCGCTCTGCAAACTTCGGGGGAATGGGTAATTTTTCGACTTTTTTCAAAATATTTCAAAAAGTATACAACTTACAGAAATTTCAAAGACTGTTTTTAAATGTACGAACCGATACCTTTCATTTGATACCCCACTCGGTGAGGGAGCCCCCCTTTTTGAAAACTATTCCCCCCATTTTTGACCATTTTTCAAAAAGTGTTCTACTTACAGACTTCTCAATATATATTTTTCCTGTAAAATATAGTTCCATGTCTACAAACGCTACATACATTTTAGATAAATTGCTCTGCAAACTTTGGAGATAGGGGGGGGGGGTAATGGGAATTTTTTTGACTTTTTTCAAAATATTTCAAAAAGTATGAAACCTACAGAAATTTTAGTTTTGAGTTTTGAGAAACCTACAGAAATTTTCGTTTTGAGATGTACAAACCGATATCTTTAATTTGATACCCCACACGGTGAGGTAGCCCCCCCTTTTAAAAATTATGCCCCCTTTTATTGACGATTTTTTAAAAAGTGGTCCACTTACAGACTTCTCTATATTTTTCCTGTAAAATATTGTTTTATATCTACAAACACTACATACATTTCAGATGGATCGCTTTGCAAACTTCGGAGATAGGGAGGGGGGGGGGGGGAATGGGTATTATTTTGACCGTTTTTAAAATATTTCAAAAAGTATGAAACTTACAAAAATTTCAAAAACTGTTTTGAAATGTACAATGTGATACCTTTCATTTGATACCCCACTTGACATTGTAGGTCGCTTTTAAAATTTCGACTTCACAATTTGTACTGAAAATTAACATTTTCATTTTTCATTTATTTTTCTTTTAATCTGTACAGGCGCACGAAATGTATTATTATTTCAAATTTCACATTATTTGCTGCTGTAGTTGCTGAGATATTAAAGACGGAAAAAAGGACAGAAAAAGTGATGCCATAAGGGTCTCGAAACCGATCTCCGATCTTCGAAACCCTAAAAAGGGTGCATAAGTCGAAAGTGAAGTTTGACACATTACAGCTGTCACCGGATTTAGTGTTGCCATAAATCAATATTTTAAAGACCGTACATGTGAAAGTCATTTATTTGTCTATGCCTTAATTACAAGGCTATAAAGTCCCAAATGGCCAAAAGGGGTCGGCGACCAAAACCGGGTCATCTGCCCTACTACTCCCTCCAAATCCTCCCATTTTAGGGAGTAGATGTGAAACTCTACATACATTTTCAGAATTTACTTAATATGTTAAAAATATAAATAATTCACATTTTATAAATAATAATGTATAAATCTAGGAACAATAACTATTGTTCCTAGGTATAAATTCAACCAATAGACAAACCCATCTGCCATACAGTGTTTCCCACTCAAAACATAAACTCTACACTATAAATATTTACATGTCACAGTCCTTTGTGTTTCTACAATAACATGGAAGATATCAAAAACACTATGTCCTTTCTGGCAAAGTCATTTGCCCAGAGGATGGAACATTTCGAGAGTGGGCTGCCTAGGAGCCCTGCACCTTCCACCCTGGCTGGTTTATTAACAGACTATTTGGAGTTCAAGACCTTTGTCACTGGGGCACTGCGAGCACTTCAAACACAGATCGAGTTCATGGCAAGGGAATAGGATAATAACTAGAATAGTACTAGTTAGATAACTAGAACCTTACAAAAATTACACTCAGCCCCTCTTTCTCAAGGAAGAGTTGGGCAAGCATTTTTGTCCCCTGTGATTCCATAACCGTGCGGGGTCCCATTGTCGGGATTTGTTGTCAGTGTGGGTTCCCACCTTGCCGTTAAAGTCTCCCATAACAACGTTGAAATGGGCCATAATGGTGTTGTGCAAGGCTTTGGATATGTCTTCGTACATATGCTCCACTTCGTCATCCGAGTGTGCCAAAGTCGGTGCGTATATCTGAATTACCTTCAAGCTATACCCTTGAATAACCGAAGGTTCATGTACGCTAACCTAGTCGACATACTGGAGATTTATTCAACGTTATAGAGGGCCTTATTGACGAGGAAAACTAGGGATGTTTTATCACCATCGCGAAAGTCTACTTTCGTGATGGTGGAAGATGACCCGTGTCTAGGGTTATGGTGTCCTCCCCTCCCTTCTCTACGGACTTCACATAACCCCAGGGGGCAAATTCTTGCCAATTTATCACTCGATAAATATCAAAAAAACTGTCAAATTTGACAGATCTTTCATATAAAAACTGTCAAATTTGACAGTTCTTTTGATAAGTATCGAGTGATAAATTGGCGAGAATTGCCTTCCAGAACATTGCATTTAATGGTCTCTAACTCCACTTCCAACTGCGCTAGATGATGGTCAAACCTCAGAGTGCGTTTGTTGAAACGTCATCGCAGCCTGATGTAGCCCGGTGATTTCTTAGGTATTTAAACCATGGTACTTCCTGCCTTAGAATAAGAAAAATAATTGATTTTTTGAGTGAATTGAATGATGGAAAGGAAGTAAATGAAAGATTTCGAATGCAATCTGATGTTTTAGAAGGTTCGACATGATTGAACTAGATGGCGTTACCATAAAAATGAGCCGAAAGCCAAGTTTTAAGTTGGTCATTTCTAAAATTTATTTATTAGATACGACACCTATCAAAAGTTTCTCATTGAGTAAATGTATCGAGTACGAAGTATCGGTATCGAAAGGAAAAATACTCGATACCACAAAGTATCGATACTTTTATCGTGTCCTCATTAGGGCTAGATGATGCTGTGTCTAAAATTATTACATTTTATTTTCAGGTGACATGGCTTCAGTTCTGGAAAATAGTATTGTAACTTGCACTCCGAGGGCAGTGTATTATAATTACTGTACCCTTACTTCAAACCGACTATAAATTAATCTCTATACTGATATTGTTCATGCATATCATACCAGCTTATTTTGACGACTTAATATTTTCTGTCATTTTCAGAGTTAGGTACTACAAAATGCCATCACCAAATCTAAAGAAAAACAAAGTAGGTGTTGGTGTTGGCGTCGTAAAACGAAAATTATTTCAGTAGTCACCACATAAAGTTAATTTAGCTTTAAAGGCAGAGATTTTTTTAATAATTTGATGATTCAATTATTTAAATATAATTTATTTTTTATTAATATAATTATATTATTATTGTTTAATTTTTTATTTAAGTATTTATTAAATTTATATTGCTTATTTTTATCATTATTTAATTTGAATTATTTTATAGGTAAAACTACCAAAATATAAAACTACCAAAATAAAAAACAATGTTTGTAAATGTTTTGTAATTTAGAAATAAATACCAGATAACTTTGAAATTACCTGTGTTTTTATTTTTATTGCCAGAACTGGTACACGACGTTGTTAGAAATGGGATAAATCTGGCCAAATATGACACAAAATCAAGTTTCATCCAAGTGTCATCAAACTAAATTATACTTAAATGATTGCTTGATGTCGCCTCTAGGGAAATTAGAGCGCGTTATCGAAGTGTAAACTAATTTTTTTGCACGATCAGGGATGATAGTAAGAGAGGGGTGATTTTGTTCATCCGAGACATAGGTGAATACTATTTACCAGAATTTGAAGTCATCATATAGTTTTGTAAAACACGCCAAATTATTTCTCTTGCTATACAAAAACCTACGAATACCATTTTCACTCCCTTACAATGCGAATTTCCAAAAATCGGCTCATGATGGGTGCCTATGTCATATTATAAACCCCTTGAAAATTTTCAGTCTCGTAACTTTTTTAGTAGGTACCAGAGATTTCGTGATGAGTGTAAAAAAATACTTCAACCCTCATAGAGCACCTTAGAATTCGAAATTCCAAAAATGCATTCCTAGTGGATGTTAACGTTCTAAAAGGAACTTCTATGCAAAATGTCAGCTTCGTAGGTTTATTTTCAGATATTTCAAAAAAAATTTGACCTGCGTTTATGAGCTTGACTTTTTTTTTATTAAGGCACAAACATTGAACAACATTCTTAATATTAACTTTGAAAGAGATTTTTGTAAAAATCCATTCATGGTTGTTGCTTACGTCCTAAAAGGAACTTTTATACAAAAATTCAGCTGTGTAGCTCAAGAAGTTCCTTTAGTAATCTAAATCTATCTAGTGTTAAAAACTATACTAGTTATGGTGGTATGGTTTCGTCCCGTACCCAATGATAATATTTTCAAACGACTTCAAAAAAGGATCTCAATTTTGACTGTTTTTTTTTATGTTTGTTACTTCAGAACTTTCGACTGGGTTAACCGATTTTGATGATTCTTTTTTATTTGAAAGCTGGTGTTTCCCGTGTGGTCCCATTTAAATTTGGTCCAGTTCTGACAATGGCATCCATGAGAAAACCAAATTATGTCTTTAATTTGCATTAAGCATGTGCGCGACAAATGGACGAATAACTCAATATCACGCCAACCGATTTCGATGATTATTTTTTTATTGAAAACATCAAACTTCAAGGGTAGTTCTATGAGAGTTTGGTTAGGCTCTGATAGTGGGATCCATGACATAGTAACGGAACTCTTCAATTCTAAGGAGAAACTAACGATATGAAGTCGGTTTATATTTTTTTAAAACACGCCAAATTATTAAATGTCCATCTTCTCCTCTAAAGCGATGCTCTTCAGTAGTAAACATCGGAACCATACCTGCAAGTACTCCTGCCAGTCAATATTTTCCACGTCACAGTTGAAGATCGTGTTGTCAGCTTTTGATATGCTTTTTTGCAAATTTTGCGAGTTGTCGTCGTTAAAAACCCAAAAGTTCCTTTGAAAATAGCTAAGCGCGATTGACATTCTGTAAATTTTTTTGTATACTTTCACCATTCTGAAACAAAAAACATTCATGCAACAAAAATATCAACGCTAAAGTTTGCGTGATCAGCATTTGTTACTAGCTGTGCGCGTGGCTTCACTCGCGGAAAATTCACATTTTCACATAGGGCGTTGGCGTCGCGTTCGGCGCGTTTTAGTACCGATACATCCGTACCTAGAATACAAATCCAAACGCGCGCTTGAATAGAAGATCGCGTTGGAGTCGGTTCGGCACGGATGTACCAGACCTTCAGGTCTGGTACATCCGTGCCGAACCGACATATTCGTTCAGTTCAGATGTACATATTCGTGAGTGTGTCATTTATACTATTTAAGCAGCTCATCCAATGAACAGAAAAAGTATGAGTGACTCACTTACGAATACATCTGAATTGACCAGCTGATGGTTCTAAAAACGCGCGCTACCAAAGCGCGCTTCAAAACTCCTTGTGTAGGTACTCGTAGATAGTATTAGTCTTAGCCTACATAGTATGCATACAATCGTTCGACGAAGGCGTTTTAACATCAAGTTTTAACGTCAAGGGACGAGACAAGGGAAGGACGCTCTCGAGCTGCATGCATCCGCCTTAGCAGCTCGGGTGCTCGCTAACGCGGGGTTTCAGGGCTAACGTATACCTAGTTGGTTTTATATTGGTGCATATGACGCAATGTCTGTATGCTTGTTTTTTAGCTCGACTCGACCATTGTTTGGGGAAGATGATTACAGAAAACGCATCCATGTTCATTGCGAATTTATAAAATAATAATTTTAGTTATTACGGGTATCTTTTTCAACAATACCAACGGTGTAAATTACAAAAATGGAGTTATTTACAAATTCCAAGATGGCGGACCTTTGTTATAAATTTTTAAGCACCTATGGCATTTGATTAACTCGAACGCGTAGATTACGAAGATACGATCGTCAAGTTCAACTCGTGCCAAGTTTCTTTTGAATTCATTCAGTAGTTTTGGCATGATGCGCGGCCAAGATACACAGACAGACAAACAGACAAAAATGAAATAAAATACAGTTTTGGTTTCAGTATCGATAACATACCAGAGGAAGGGCACAATAGGAAGCCCTACTGTGTATTAACCAACACCTTTACTGCGATCACCAACCCGCCTACCAAGCGTGGTGACTATGGCAAAACCGCCCAATATGATGGCAACAACTAGAAAACGGCCCCCTGTCCCCGGCAGCTCCGCTATTCCTGGTCACACTAGCGGCCACGCCAAAGGGTGCTAGGAATCTCCGGAAGAGATTGAACTACAAATCCCAACACCGATGAACCTTGCACCTACAACTGCAAAATACAACGCATGAACTTTAAGGACCGACGAGAAGATCATCGAGCTGGAGGAAGCGGTACACAAGTTGCGTTGGGATATCATAGGGCTATATGAAGTCCGAAGAGGGAGAGGACACCATCACCCTTAATTCCGGCAACTTGTTCTACTACCGGGAGGGCGACCAACTGTCCCAACACGGTGTCGGGGTTCTCGTCCCCAAGTCCCTTGTCAACAACATTGTAAAGATCGAGAGTTTCTCGAGCAGGGTGGCGTACCTTATACTCAGAATCACCAACCGGTATTCGCTGAAGGTCGTACAGGTATACGTTCCGCACTCGGGACGCCCTTACGATAAAGTGGAGGTCATGTAAGACGACATTTCCAAGGTCATGCATGCCTCGAAAACACACTGCACTATTGTGATGGGGGACTTCAATACGCGGCTAGGCGTGAAGAGCGGTAACGAACTGAGAAAGGGTCAATTTGAATTTGGACAGCAAAAACAAAGGGGTCTAAGGGGTATGTATTATCTTTCCGTACATAATTTTTTTTTATCTTACCTTCGTTTTTTTCCAATAAGAAGTAATATAAAGTCGGCAAAATAAGCTGGTATGATATGCATGAACAATATCAGTATAGAGATTAATTTATAGTCGGTTTGAAGTAAGGGTACAGTAATTATAATACACTGCCCTCGGAGTGCAAGTTACAATACTATTTTCCAGAACTGAAGCCATGTCACCTGAAAATAAAATGTAATAATTTTAGACACAGCATCATCTAGCCCTAATGAGGACACGATAAAAGTATCGATACTTTGTGGTATCGAGTATTTTTCCTTTCGATACCGATACTTCGTACTCGATACATTTACTCAATGAGAAACTTTTGATAGGTGTCGTATCTAATAAATAAATTTTAGAAATGACCAACTTAAAACTTGGCTTTCGGCTCATTTTTATGGTAACGCCATCTAGTTCAATCATGTCGAACCTTCTAAAACATCAGATTGCATTCGAAATCTTTCATTTACTTCCTTTCCATCATTCAATTCACTCAAAAAATCAATTATTTTTCTTATTCTAAGGCAGGAAGTACCATGGTTTAAATACCTAAGAAATCACCGGGCTACATCAGGCTGCGATGACGTTTCAACAAACGCACTCTGAGGTTTGACCATCATCTAGCGCAGTTGGAAGTGGAGTTAGAGACCATTAAATGCAATGTTCTGGAAGGCAATTCTCGCCAATTTATCACTCGATACTTATCAAAAGAACTGTCAAATTTGACAGTTTTTATATGAAAGATCTGTCAAATTTGACAGTTTTTTTGATATTTATCGAGTGATAAATTGGCAAGAATTTGCCCCCTGGGGTTATGTGAAGTCCGTAGAGAAGGGGAGGACACCATAACCCTAGACACGGGTCATCTTCCACCATCACGAAAGTAGACTTTCGCGATGGTGATAAAACATCCCTAGTTTTCCTCGTCAATAAGGCCCTCTATAACGTTGAATAAATCTCCAGTATGTCGACTAGGTTAGCGTACATGAACCTTCGGTTATTCAAGGGTATAGCATGAAGGTAATTCAGATATACGCACCGACTTTGGCACACTCGGATGACGAAGTGGAGCATATGTACGAAGACATATCCAAAGCCTTGCACAACACCATTATGGCCCATTTCAACGTTGTTATGGGAGACTTTAACGACAAGGTGGGAACCCACACTGACAACAAATCCCGACAATGGGACCCCGCACGGTTATGGAATCACAGGGGACAAAAATGCTTGCCCAACTCTTCCTTGAGAAAGAGGGGCTGAGTGTAATTTTTGTAAGGTTCTAGTTATCTAACTAGTACTATTCTAGTTATTATCCTATTCCCTTGCCATGAACTCGATCTGTGTTTGAAGTGCTCGCAGTGCCCCAGTGACAAAGGTCTTGAACTCCAAATAGTCTGTTAATAAACCAGCCAGGGTGGAAGGTGCAGGGCTCCTAGGCAGCCCACTCTCGAAATGTTCCATCCTCTGGGCAAATGACTTTGCCAGAAAGGACATAGTGTTTTTGATATCTTCCATGTTATTGTAGAAACACAAAGGACTGTGACATGTAAATATTTATAGTGTAGAGTTTATGTTTTGAGTGGGAAACACTGTATGGCAGATGGGTTTGTCTATTGGTTGAATTTATACCTAGGAACAATAGTTATTGTTCCTAGATTTATACATTATTATTTATAAAATGTGAATTATTTATATTTTTAACATATTAAGTAAATTCTGAAAATGTATGTAGAGTTTCACATCTACTCCCTAAAATGGGAGGATTTGGAGGGAGTAGTAGGGCAGATGACCCGGTTTTGGTCGCCGACCCCTTTTGGCCATTTGGGACTTTATAGCCTTGTAATTAAGGCATAGACAAATAAATGACTTTCACATGTACGGTCTTTAAAATATTGATTTATGGCAACACTAAATCCGGTGACAGCTGTAATGTGTCAAACTTCACTTTCGACTTATGCACCCTTTTTAGGGTTTCGAAGATCGGAGATCGGTTTCGAGACCCTTATGGCATCACTTTTTCTGTCCTTTTTTCCGTCTTTAATATCTCAGCAACTACAGCAGCAAATAATGTGAAATTTGAAATAATAATACATTTCGTGCGCCTGTACAGATTAAAAGAAAAATAAATGAAAAATGAAAATGTTAATTTTCAGTACAAATTGTGAAGTCGAAATTTTAAAAGCGACCTACAATGTCAAGTGGGGTATCAAATGAAAGGTATCACATTGTACATTTCAAAACAGTTTTTTAAATTTTTGTAGGTTTCATACTTTTTGAAATATTTTAAAAACGGTCAAAATAATACCCATTCCCCCCCCCCCCCCCCTCCCTATCTCCGAAGTTTGCAAAGCGATCCATCTGAAATGTATGTAGTGTTTGTAGATATAAAACAATATTTTACAGGAAAAATATAGAGAAGTCTGTAAGTGGACCACTTTTTAAAAAATCGTCAATAAAAGGGGGCATAATTTTTAAAAGGGGGGGCTACCTCACCGTGTGGGGTATCAAATTAAAGATATCGGTTTGTACATCTCAAAACGAAAATTTCTGTAGGTTTCTCAAAACTCAAAACTAAAATTTCTGTAGGTTTCATACTTTTTGAAATATTTTGAAAAAAGTCAAAAAAATTCCCATTACCCCCCCCCCCTATCTCCAAAGTTTGCAGAGCAATTTATCTAAAATGTATGTAGCGTTTGTAGACATGGAACTATATTTTACAGGAAAAATATAGAGAAGTCTGTAAGTAGACCACTTTTTGAAATATTTTGAAAAAAGTTGAAAAATTACCCATTCCCCCCCCTATCTCCGAAGTTTGCAAAGCGATCCATCTGAAATGTATGTAGCGTTTGTAGATATGGAACTATATTTTACAGGAAAAATATGGAGAAGTCTGTAAGTGGACCACTTTTTAAAAAATCGTCAATAAAAGGGGCATAATTTTGAAAAGGGGGGCCAACCTCACCGAGTGGGGTATCAAATGAAAGTTATCGGTATGTATGTACATCTCAAAACAGTTTTTGTAATTTTTGTAGGTTTCATACTTTTTGAAATTTAAAAAAAAAAAACGAAAATTTTACTATTACCATACCTACTCCGAAGTTTGCAAACCGATACATCTGCAACCTTTAATTTTTTGGTATTCATCAAATAGCAAAGTCTCTAACCAGTACCTAGTACATATTGATATACATACTTGACAATCGTTCGAAACCCTCGGCGCGCGAGTCACACTCGCACTTGACGGATCTTGTTTGTAGACGGTCGTGAAATGTGCTTAGTTCTTAGCAAACACACTATGAAGAGCGGGTGAGTAATCTGTTGTAGTAGTTCTCGTAATCTTTGTTTATTTTTTGGATTTTTTGTTTAATAAATAAAAACTATATTGTCTATGTGGAACTAAAGCGTTTGTCGCCATATCGTTAAGAAGTGAGGTTTTGAATAGGTGTTGGCCACAATTAGAGCCAAAGTTATGAAATTATCCAACTTTGGCCACATTGTTTGTGGCCACCGTATGTAACAATATTTTCTGTCATTTTCAGAGTTAGGTACTACAAAATGCCATCACCAAATCTAAAGAAAAACAAAGTAGGTGTTGGTGTTGGCGTCGTAAAACGAAAATTATTTCAGTAGTCACCACATAAAGTTAATTTAGCTTTAAAGGCAGAGATTTTTTTAATAATATGATATTATTAAAAAAATCTCTGCGTCTCTGTTTTCGTTTTTTTTTTTAAATTTCAAAAAGTATGAAACCTACAAAAATTACAAAAACTGTTTTGAGATGTACATACATACCGATAACTTTCATTTGATACCCCACTCGGTGAGGTTGGCCGCCCCTTTTCAAAATTATGCCCCTTTTATTGACGATTTTTTAAAAAGTGGTCCACTTACAGACTTCTCCATATTTTTCCTGTAAAATATAGTTCCATATCTACAAACGCTACATACATTTCAGATGGATCGCTTTGCAAACTTCGGAGATAGGGGGGGGAATGGGTAATTTTTCAACTTTTTTCAAAATATTTCAAAAAGTGGTCTACTTACAGACTTCTCTATATTTTTCCTGTAAAATACAGATCCATATCTACAAACGCTACATACATTTTAGATGGATCGCTCTGCAAACTTCGGGGGAATGGGTAATTTTTCGACTTTTTTCAAAATATTTCAAAAAGTATACAACTTACAGAAATTTCAAAGACTGTTTTTAAATGTACGAACCGATACCTTTCATTTGATACCCCACTCGGTGAGGGAGCCCCCCTTTTTGAAAACTATTCCCCCCATTTTTGACCATTTTTCAAAAAGTGTTCTACTTACAGACTTCTCAATATATATTTTTCCTGTAAAATATAGTTCCATGTCTACAAACGCTACATACATTTTAGATGGATCGCTCTGCAAACTTCGGGGGAATGGGTAATTTTTCGACTTTTTTCAAAATATTTCAAAAAGTATACAACTTACAGAAATTTCAAAGACTGTTTTTAAATGTACGAACCGATACCTTTCATTTGATACCCCACTCGGTGAGGGAGCCCCCCTTTTTGAAAACTATTCCCCCCATTTTTGACCATTTTTCAAAAAGTGTTCTACTTACAGACTTCTCAATATATATTTTTCCTGTAAAATATAGTTCCATGTCTACAAACGCTACATACATTTTAGATAAATTGCTCTGCAAACTTTGGAGATAGGGGGGGGGGGGTAATGGGATTTTTTTTGACTTTTTTCAAAATATTTCAAAAAGTATGAAACCTACAGAAATTTTAGTTTTGAGTTTTGAGAAACCTACAGAAATTTTCGTTTTGAGATGTACAAACCGATATCTTTAATTTGATACCCCACACGGTGAGGTAGCCCCCCCTTTTAAAAATTATGCCCCCTTTTATTGACGATTTTTTAAAAAGTGGTCCACTTACAGACTTCTCTATATTTTTCCTGTAAAATATTGTTTTATATCTACAAACACTACATACATTTCAGATGGATCGCTTTGCAAACTTCGGAGATAGGGAGGGGGGGGGGGGGGGGGGAATGGGTATTATTTTGACCGTTTTTAAAATATTTCAAAAAGTATGAAACCTACAAAAATTTCAAAAACTGTTTTGAAATGTACAATGTGATACCTTTCATTTGATACCCCACTTGACATTGTAGGTCGCTTTTAAAATTTCGACTTCACAATTTGTACTGAAAATTAACATTTTCATTTTTCATTTATTTTTCTTTTAATCTGTACAGGCGCACGAAATGTATTATTATTTCAAATTTCACATTATTTGCTGCTGTAGTTGCTGAGATATTAAAGACGGAAAAAAGGACAGAAAAAGTGATGCCATAAGGGTCTCCGATCTTCGAAACCCTAAAAAGGGTGCATAAGTCGAAAGTGAAGTTTGACACATTACAGCTGTCACCGGATTTAGTGTTGCCATAAATCAATATTTTAAAGACCGTACATGTGAAAGTCATTTATTTGTCTATGCCTTAATTACAAGGCTATAAAGTCCCAAATGGCCAAAAGGGGTCGGCGACCAAAACCGGGTCATCTGCCCTACTACTCCCTCCAAATCCTCCCATTTTAGGGAGTAGATGTGAAACTCTACATACATTTTCAGAATTTACTTAATATGTTAAAAATATAAATAATTCACATTTTATAAATAATAATGTATAAATCTAGGAACAATAACTATTGTTCCTAGGTATAAATTCAACCAATAGACAAACCCATCTGCCATACAGTGTTTCCCACTCAAAACATAAACTCTACACTATAAATATTTACATGTCACAGTCCTTTGTGTTTCTACAATAACATGGAAGATATCAAAAACACTATGTCCTTTCTGGCAAAGTCATTTGCCCAGAGGATGGAACATTTCGAGAGTGGGCTGCCTAGGAGCCCTGCACCTTCCACCCTGGCTGGTTTATTAACAGACTATTTGGAGTTCAAGACCTTTGTCACTGGGGCACTGCGAGCACTTCAAACACAGATCGAGTTCATGGCAAGGGAATAGGATAATAACTAGAATAGTACTAGTTAGATAACTAGAACCTTACAAAAATTACACTCAGCCCCTCTTTCTCAAGGAAGAGTTGGGCAAGCATTTTTGTCCCCTGTGATTCCATAACCGTGCGGGGTCCCATTGTCGGGATTTGTTGTCAGTGTGGGTTCCCACCTTGCCGTTAAAGTCTCCCATAACAACGTTGAAATGGGCCATAATGGTGTTGTGCAAGGCTTTGGATATGTCTTCGTACATATGCTCCACTTCGTCATCCGAGTGTGCCAAAGTCGGTGCGTATATCTGAATTACCTTCATGCTATACCCTTGAATAACCGAAGGTTCATGTACGCTAACCTAGTCGACATACTGGAGATTTATTCAACGTTATAGAGGGCCTTATTGACGAGGAAAACTAGGGATGTTTTATCACCATCGCGAAAGTCTACTTTCGTGATGGTGGAAGATGACCCGTGTCTAGGGTTATGGTGTCCTCCCCTTCTCTACGGACTTCACATAACCCCAGGGGGCAAATTCTTGCCAATTTATCACTCGATAAATATCAAAAAAACTGTCAAATTTGACAGATCTTTCATATAAAAACTGTCAAATTTGACAGTTCTTTTGATAAGTATCGAGTGATAAATTGGCGAGAATTGCCTTCCAGAACATTGCATTTAATGGTCTCTAACTCCACTTCCAACTGCGCTAGATGATGGTCAAACCTCAGAGTGCGTTTGTTGAAACGTCATCGCAGCCTGATGTAGCCCGGTGATTTCTTAGGTATTTAAACCATGGTACTTCCTGCCTTAGAATAAGAAAAATAATTGATTTTTTGAGTGAATTGAATGATGGAAAGGAAGTAAATGAAAGATTTCGAATGCAATCTGATGTTTTAGAAGGTTCGACATGATTGAACTAGATGGCGTTACCATAAAAATGAGCCGAAAGCCAAGTTTTAAGTTGGTCATTTCTAAAATTTATTTATTAGATACGACACCTATCAAAAGTTTCTCATTGAGTAAATGTATCGAGTACGAAGTATCGGTATCGAAAGGAAAAATACTCGATACCACAAAGTATCGATACTTTTATCGTGTCCTCATTAGGGCTAGATGATGCTGTGTCTAAAATTATTACATTTTATTTTCAGGTGACATGGCTTCAGTTCTGGAAAATAGTATTGTAACTTGCACTCCGAGGGCAGTGTATTATAATTACTGTACCCTTACTTCAAACCGACTATAAATTAATCTCTATACTGATATTGTTCATGCATATCATACCAGCTTATTTTGCCGACTTTATATTACTTCTTATTGGAAAAAAACGAAGGTAAGATAAAAAAAAATTATGTACGGAAAGATAATACATACCCCTTAGACCCCTTTGTTTTTGCTGTCCAAATTCAAATTGACCCTTTCTCAGTTCGTTACCGCTCTTCACGCCTAGCCGCGTATTGAAGTCCCCCATCACAATAGTGCAGTGTGTTTTCGAGGCATGCATGACCTTGGAAATGTCGTCTTACATGACCTCCACTTTATCGTAAGGGCGTCCCGAGTGCGGAACGTATACCTGTACGACCTTCAGCGAATACCGGTTGGTGATTCTGAGTATAAGGTACGCCACCCTGCTCGAGAAACTCTCGATCTTTACAATGTTGTTGACAAGGGACTTGGGGACGAGAACCCCGACACCGTGTTGGGACAGTTGGTCGCCCTCCCGGTAGTAGAACAAGTTGCCGGAATTAAGGGTGATGGTGTCCTCTCCCTCTTCGGACTTCATATAGCCCTATGATATCCCAACGCAACTTGTGTACCGCTTCCTCCAGCTCGATGATCTTCTCGTCGGTCCTTAAAGTTCATGCGTTGTATTTTGCAGTTGTAGGTGCAAGGTTCATCGGTGTTGGGATTTGTAGTTCAATCTCTTCCGGAGATTCCTAGCACCCTTTAGCGTGGCCGCTAGTGTGACCAGGAATAGCGGAGCTGCCGGGGACAGGGGGCCGTTTTCTAGTTGTTGCCATCATATTGGGCGGTTTTGCCATAGTCACCACGCTTGGTAGGCGGGTTGGTGATCGCAGTAAAGGTGTTGGTTAATACACAGTAGGGCTTCCTATTGTGCCCTTCCTCTGGTATGTTATCGATACTGAAACCAAAACTGTATTTTATTTCATTTTTGTCTGTTTGTCTGTCTGTGTATCTTGGCCGCGCATCATGCCAAAACTACTGAATGAATTCAAAAGAAACTTGGCACGAGTTGAACTTGACGATCGTATCTTCGTAATCTACGCGTTCGAGTTAATCAAATGCCATAGGTGCTTAAAAATTTATAACAAAGGTCCGCCATCTTGGAATTTGTAAATAACTCCATTTTTGTAATTTACACCGTTGGTATTGTTGAAAAAGATACCCGTAATAACTAAAATTATTATTTTATAAATTCGCAATGAACATGGATGCGTTTTCTGTAATCATCTTCCCCAAACAATGGTCGAGTCGAGCTAAAAAACAAGCATACAGACATTGCGTCATATGCACCAATATAAAACCAACTAGGTATACGTTAGCCCTGAAACCCCGCGTTAGCGAGCACCCGAGCTGCTAAGGCGGATGCATGCAGCTCGAGAGCGTCCTTCCCTTGTCTCGTCCCTTGACGTTAAAACTTGATGTTAAAACGCCTTCGTCGAACGATTGTATGCATACTATGTAGGCTAAGACTAATACTATCTACGAGTACCTACACAAGGAGTTTTGAAGCGCGCTTTGGTAGCGCGCGTTTTTAGAACCATCAGCTGGTCAATTCAGATGTATTCGTAAGTGAGTCACTCATACTTTTTCTGTTCATTGGATGAGCTGCTTAAATAGTATAAATGACACACTCACGAATATGTACATCTGAACTGAACGAATATGTCGGTTCGGCACGGATGTACCAGACCTGAAGGTCTGGTACATCCGTGCCGAACCGACTCCAACGCGATCTTCTATTCAAGCGCGCGTTTGGATTTGTATTCTAGGTACGGATGTATCGGTACTAAAACGCGCCGAACGCGACGCCAACGCCCTATGTGAAAATGTGAATTTTCCGCGAGTGAAGCCACGCGCACAGCTAGTAACAAATGCTGATCACGCAAACTTTAGCGTTGATATTTTTGTTGCATGAATGTTTTTTGTTTCAGAATGGTGAAAGTATACAAAAAAATTTACAGAATGTCAATCGCGCTTAGCTATTTTCAAAGGAACTTTTGGGTTTTTAACGACGACAACTCGCAAAATTTGCAAAAAAGCATATCAAAAGCTGACAACACGATCTTCAACTGTGACGTGGAAAATATTGACTGGCAGGAGTACTTGCAGGTATGGTTCCGATGTTTGATGTTTGAAGTTGTGTGATGTACTGAAGAGCATCGCTTTAGAGGAGAAGATGGACATTTAATAATTTGGCGTGTTTTAAAAAAATATAAACCGACTTCATATCGTTAGTTTCTCCTTAGAATTGAAGAGTTCCGTTACTATGTCATGGATCCCACTATCAGAGCCTAACCAAACTCTCATAGAACTACCCTTGAAGTTTGATGTTTTCAATAAAAAAATAATCATCGAAATCGGTTGGCGTGATATTGAGTTATTCGTCCATTTGTCGCGCACATGCTTAATGCAAATTAAAGACATAATTTGGTTTTCTCATGGATGCCATTGTCAGAACTGGACCAAATTTAAATGGGACCACACGGGAAACACCAGCTTTCAAATAAAAAAGAATCATCAAAATCGGTTAACCCAGTCGAAAGTTCTGAAGTAACAAACATAAAAAAAAACAGTCAAAATTGAGATCCTTTTTTGAAGTCGTTTGAAAATATTATCATTGGGTACGGGACGAAACCATACCACCATAACTAGTATAGTTTTTAACACTAGATAGATTTAGATTACTAAAAGGGTAGCCTGCTCGCGGCTTTACACGCAGTTATCAGAATAAAAACCTTGAATATATTCCAGAGCTGGAACTGGGTATACAAATATTTCTGCTAAATTGAGGGGAAGTATGGTTTATAGTGTTGTAATTAAAACGACTTCATCTGACTACAGTTGATTTATTACTAATGAATATATCTTATATCTATAATAATATATACCTCACCTCGCGGTGAACAGAAAAAAATATATGTATACAATATTTTTATTTATGTTACTAAGGGTTTAGTTAAATTTTTATGGATTACATAATCTTTGTTATTTTTACTTACTCGAGTACATAAATCTTATATGACCACAATTTATTAAATATATTTTAGGAAGTATTGTGACTATTGATGGTACACTATCGCATTAGGTGTACCTGTAAGGATAGTGTACTTACAATATTTTGAATAAATAAATAAATAAATTCCCATAAAATATCTTCTCATAGTGTCTGATCGCAATGCGCGCGCATAGGAAAACTGATTATTTTTTCCCGCCATAGCGAAACATTTTTCACAACTCGTTTTCACTGTTGAAATTATAGTAATTTATTAATTAAAATGTCTACAAGTACTAGTTACGAAGAAAATGATTTATGTTGTACACCGCCCGATATAAGATGTGAAGCCCTTATCGTTATGGAAAGTTTACTACCTGAAAACTCTAAGGAAAAATATCTATTATCTATTAAATAAAATGAGTTTTTATTGTTATTTTATTCACAAGTGTGTTGAAAAACGTCGTATGATACACGTGTGTATTGATGATTACCGTACCGTGAGACCCTCGCCTATGGCTCGGGTCTCAATGGCGCCTCAAAGGTAATCACCAACATTACACACTTGTACCATAGGTAATGTATTATTACGATTTGGTTTGCTTAAAAGTACCAAAGTACCCAAGTGTGTTGTTACGAGCAGATGCTCGTAGCAACACACCACCACGAGATCGGTGTGCTACCTTGGAACTTATATTTTAACCTAAATGGATTGATCACTCAGTAGTTCTGGCGTTGTCTTCGCCCAAACATCTAACAAATTAGCAAACTTTGATCTTGATATGTTAAGCAAGATTCGTTTGTATCATAATCTTTTTTGTTTCAGCTATGGTGTGTTGGCATCAGGAAGTATATCATAAAAGATGACCTTAAAGACACAGTATTAGCAAAAAACCGACAATTTTGGTATAGAATCGCACATTATATTCTAACAACGTTGTATTTTTACTGCCTGTGGAAGGTGTTCACTGTGTTTAGATATTTTTTAAATTTCTAAAAAGGACGCTGGTAGTTTAGGGCTTTCATGTCAAACGATTGTCTGTCATAGACGTGGACGCATGAAATCTGTCCAGTAGAACCTATCATGTATTTGTCATTGAAATTAGATGCTAATTACAAATCCCAATAACAAAAATTCACATGCTTGGTGTTCTTTCTGAAGTGGACTGTAAGCTTAGATGGATTCAGGAATGAGAAGGCTATTTTATTTTAATTAAATACAGGCACAACAAACAACTATATTTTAAGCATAAGTTATATAATAAAATTAATAAATCAAATTATATCTATATATAGTAAACTCATGTGTCTCTAACCTAGTTGAACCTAATTACCTAATTTTCAATAAGTCAATAACAGCTGGTTATTGTTTCTTCCTGGAAAACTGCTAAAGTGGTCCCCATTCAGAAGGATGGTGACAATAATCTAGTTTGCAATTATCGACCCATATCTATCCTTTCAACCTTTGCTAAATTCTTTTAATCCATTGTATGTCCCGTCATTCAGTCACATTTTAAGCAATATATTACTCCACATAAGCACGGCTTTGTGGCAACCGCTCTACTTGCACTAACCTGGTCTCGTTTACTGAAATGTTAACTGAAGTTGTATGAGCCAATATCGCTCATCAGTAGATGAACAAAGACAGGTTGATGTTATATTTACTACAGATTTCAGCAAGGCCTTCGATCGTGTTTCCCATAATATCTTAGCGTCCTAATTATCATATTTCGGCTTCGCAGGCTCTTTTCTGAACTGGCTCGATTCCTATTTTAGGGACAGGAGGTTCTTTGTCATCATGGATGGCCATGACTCTAAACTGCATGAAATAATGTCTGGGGCCACAAAGCTCGCACTTAGGTCCTGTCTTGTTTTATCTCGGACATCACTCTTCGTCAGGACGATCTTAATAGACTAGTAGAGTGGTGTGACAGAAATGGTATGCTACTTTATACTAAAAAAGGTTTCCATATTAAATTCACACGTAAACACAATATCCCTCAGTCAACGTGGTGTACGTTGACTGAGTGATATTGTGTTAGGTATGCCATTCGACACACTAAAACACTAAAAAATCTTCGTGAATCCGTGATTAATAAGACTATATGTTTGCGCATTAGTTCTAAGAATTATTTTAGATAAAGTTCTGATTTAATTTTTTTCCAAAGCCACAGCGATTATTTATACAAGGAAGGATATTGAAAAGTATCTACATGGTAGTCGCTATTGTCCAGTTTCACAGCACTGCTTCTTGAGATCATTCACACACATTCAATCAAACTGATATTGCACTTGATTTGTATTGTTCCTGCACAGGTTCGATCCCTTTTTATTGTATCGTCGATTTTATATCATCCTATTACACGGAGACGTTCTTATATCAAATATTAAAGTGTTTTAATTCTTTTTAGACGTTACAGGACACGTCACAAAATTCAAATTACTTAAGTAAAACTAGAGAATAAAGCGGTAGTCACTTTGATTTGTTTGAATTTATTTATTGATAATTTTTTCAACTCATTTGGTATTTTGTTATAAAAGCATATACATTGCCCTATAAAAGATACATTAATCTTGTGTAGCCTAGTTGTGGGCACAGCGATTTTATTCTTATTTCTTGTATTTCAATTATGTATGTATGTCGCTACTTTTAGGGCACCGATTGATATTCCTATGAGTGTATACAACAAGTTTTCATAAACATGAAAACTATCACAGCATTATGTTTATTTCTTTGAATTTTTCGTAAGATGAAGGATTTTTTTGACTGCATACGCTGCAGAACTATGTAATGGGGCCCACACATAGCTTATCTATGTGGGGGCTCCATTGAAGTTTACTATCTTAGGTTATTCCTAAGAATACGGTACTGTTAACGATTTCTAACGTACCTCCTTTGACGGTTTCATCAGCTCTAACTTGTTTTACATTAGGTAGAATAAATCTAATACATTTCGTTTTGGTTTCATTAAGCAAAAGGTTATTGACACTAAACCAATGGACTACTTTTGAGATTGCATTATTCACATCGTTGAAATTTGTGTTTCGTCGTTTCTTTTTGAAAATTAATGAAGTATCATCAGCAAACAATATGATGTCATGATTATCCTAACAAGATGAGGCAGATCGTTAATATAAACTAAAAATAGGAAAGGACCGAGGATAGAACCCTGTGGTACACCCATTGTAACTACAGACCCCGAAAACCGCTTCCCATTAATGTCTCTTCTCTCTCTCTCTCTTTGTATCCTATCACTCATGTAAGTTATAAGAAGATCTAAAGAGGTGTCTCTAATCCATAGTGATTTTCCCCCAAATAGGGACAGAGGGAGATCTCCTCTGTACCGGGCCGACCCAACTGGTCCACTTGTCCGGGGTCTTTCGACCAACAGTTGATGTTGGGTACTCGTATATTATGGTCTGTTGTAACTGAAACATGCGTTTGCGCGATCTAGAAATATGTCACAGTTTTTGCACTTGTCTTAGCGACATCTAGCAGAGATTAATTGAAGCGCTTAGGTAGGCAGCTAGCTTCGGTTTGCCAGTGCTATTTTGTTCTTGAGCGACTCTATTGACGATAGCTTTTGTAGTTCAGCTGTCTTCTACTAGAGGCCGCTACGGAATGTATTAAATGAACAGTTATAACGACGATGTATTAATTAAAAGAAGATTACAATAATGAATAGAACATTAGTGCATCTCTACGCGGCACATACAATAGCTGGACATTATGTGCCTACTCCTTAGGTACTTAGGAATAAACATTAACTATTGTCTGCCCTGAAACTTGCTGAATGTACCAAACAGTTATAATTATAAGGCAATGAACCTACTTAACTAATTGTAATAACGTTACATAAGCCGTTGATATAAACATGTATACCTTACCTTACTTACCATACCTCTACAAGGTACGAATACTTAGAACAAAACTCGTACTCAAGAAGTACAAATCTGTGCTTCCTGTGATGGGTGTTATAAATCGAGTTGTACCCTTCTTAAAAAATTAAGTTTTTTTGGGTCTATCTCACGTTCTTCTATCTGCTTAGTAGTAACTAATAGTTTCGGAGATAATTTGGTGCAAAATGATATAACTACCAGGATATTAGCAAAAATATTGTGAATATATGTAGATATTATATATTAAATTGTAACCCCATTAAGTAATTGCTACACACACTGGTTTTCGTGCTTTGAGGTATAAGAGCGATTACATAATTTTTTTACTATTTATTTTTCAGTGTATTTATCGTGAATATTGATATATTTATATCACTTTGAACCAATCTTTCTCAATACTGAATAGATTAGGGTACAATTAAATAGAAAATAATCTAATCTTTGGGGTAGTATTCTTATTATTTGTGATGTATTGTGTGTCTGAGCAACATTGTGTTAGGAACATATTCTATTAGTTATTAGATTTTTTTAGTTCTTGTATATCAGTTTACACAAAGACAATTTATAGGTGCAACATAATTTAACTGTACTTGTATCATTTATCACGTATTTTTAACACATGTCAGAAATAAAAAAAGGTACAACTTATAGGTTTTTAGTGAGTTACTTTAAAACTATAATATTTAACATAAAAATTAAAATGCACAGTGAAAGTTAATGTTTTTATCTACAAAAGAAAGTAGGTACATAAGTGTAATTTAGCCCACGTAGTTCACGAACTAGATTTTATTAAATCTTGTTTTAGGTTTCCTGTAAAGTGTTGATTTTTCACTTGTATCATATGTCACAGGAGGCAAAGAAATATTGCTCCTAAGTTAAACTGACCCAAACTATGGATTCTAAGCAATTTAATATAAGCCGAAGATAACAAGAAATCAAAAACTTTAATACTAAAAACAACATTTATAAATTTAGAATGTCCTAACCTATGCAAACTATTTTATTTGTACACAGTTTCTACAACAAATTATTTCATTTCATTTCATATAGGTATAATGTAGAGTCTTTATTGACAAAGAAAATTACAATTCAATAATAAAAACAAATTAGAACTAGTATTTACAATTGAAACAATTAAGCTAACTGCAGACTGTTGCAAGCAATCTACAGGTAGCTCAACTGATCCATGTATAATACCAGTCGGAAGCGTCCCCAAGACGCTGGTTGCATTGTCCATACAATGTAATTTATGTTAAATAATTATGCTATAATTTGTTTTATTAGGGGTGAAATAAAATCACATCTGTGTTCCTCTGAAAGAGTAAAGGTTTTATTAAACACAATTTCACTCACAAAGAGAAACAACTTAAAGCGACTATTTCACTAATCCTTCTTACTTTTATACAATTATTTAAGTTTATCTTAGCAAAATATAAAGTGCTTTCAAAATTTTTTTTCGCCTTCTTTTATCTCCTGGCTTTCACATCGTTTGACATTAGATAACATTCTGAAACGGACATTGACAGATGCTTCCAAAGGTTGTTTTCCTTTAAAGACGGTAGGTCGCCATAAACAAAGACTAGGCGAGTAGAAACGCGCCAAAGCTCAAATTAATGAAGGTGATTATGTAAGGCTTCATTACGTCTCCCCCCAAGAAATAACTAAGGTAATAGTTTAGTTACATGGAAGAGATTGGATTCGCCTTTTTTAGGTCCAGTATTTATTTTATATATTGAGTTAGATAATTTTTCTATTACTTCATAGTGTAATAGTCTCTTTAATGTTGTTTTATAATGTTATTTTATAGGGCTGAATTAAAATCACATCTGTGTTGCTCTGAAAGAGTTAAGATAAATAAACACAATTTCACTCACAAACTTGAATTTGAATGTGACTTTCAATGAAGAAAACTACTAAGTTTGTGCTATAATGTATTTTTCAACACACTTGCTCATAAAGTGGCTCTAATTTCACCGCAATTAGGTACATAATGACCCCTGTTATCTAACTGTGACTTTTTCATTGCTATAACTCACTAGTGAGTTATAGTTTTTTCATAAATTTTATTGGTTGAGGTGCTTTGTTCTTAAACAAGTTTTTATTCAAAAAAAGATCGTGTTCAATAGAACAAATAAATTAATGTTTCTATTGCTTGCTCATTTCATGCAACTTCTTATTTAAATAGATAATTTTAACTCGTACGTGTTTAATTAATAAAACTTTGACTCAGATATAACTTTTGTTTTCACTGTAATAAAATAAAACTAAATTCTCTATTTTGTATGTGGCAGAATAGGCGCAAACCCTATGCGCGAAAAATAAAAAAAAACCTCGTCCCTTTAGTCTGTGGCTGATCGCAATGCGCGCGCATAGGAAAACTGATTAATTTTGCGAAACATTTTTCACAACTCGTTTTCACTGTTGAAATTATAGTTATTTATTAATTTAAATGTCTACAAGTACTAGTTACGAAGAAAATGATTTATGTTGTACACCGCCCGATATAAAATGTGAAGCCCTTAACGTTATGAAAAGTTTACTACCTGTAAACTCCAAAGAAAAATATCTATTACCTATCTACTAAATAAAATGAGTTTTTATTGTTATTTTATTCACAAGTGTGTTGAAAAACGTCGTATGATACACGTGTGTATTGATGATTACCGTCCTCGGCTCTCTTAAGACCCTCGCCTACGGCTCGGATCTCAATGGCGCCTCAGCGGTAATCACCAACATTACACACTTGTACCATAATGTACTATTAAATATATTTTTTTAACCAACACATGTTTTTTCAGCTGACATTTAAAACATAAAATTAATATTATCGCAAAAATCACTTTTAGAACTTGGTGATTTCTTAAATTGGGCCACCCAATTGCATGATAGGAAATTGTGAAACATAATACCTTACATATTTTTTATACCATGTTTGAAGCAATAAATATACTTAAAATCAAAATGCCTACTACAAATTCTTTTTTAACCGACTTAAAAAAGGAGGAGGTTCTCAGTTCGTCTGTATGTTTTTTATTTTTATTTATATGTATGTATGTTACTTGATATCTCTGCCTATGGGTAACGTAACCGATTTTACTGATTCTTTCACTATTGTACATATAGAGAATGATCCCGAGGTGGTCCCATAATTTTTTTTCCCCGAAGGATTAGTATTATATCCCGTTAAACTTAAAAAGCAACATAATATTTTTGGAGAATCACGACTAGCTACAACAGTTTTGTATGTATGGTGCGTTTATATCTATAAACCCACCATACATACATACATATATAGGTTTTGATGATTCTTTCGTGTTTGTATAAAAAATGATTTTGATATAAAAGTTTGATTCTCTAGGAATTGCTATGTGCGACGTAAAACGTAGGATTGTAAAAATTCTTCCGAATATGATAATTTCATTATCACCTAGTTAATGGTTCCATGGCAACGGGCGTCAACAGTTTCATCCATGTGTCATCAAACTAAATTATACTTGAATTAAACTAGATGTCGTCAGTGTAAACTAATTTTTTTGCACTTGGACATAGATCTTCGGTCAGGGAAAGTAAAGTAGGGGTGATTTCGTTCGTCCGAGACATAGGACCATTAAGTCTCTCAGTAACGGCTCTTATAGTTTCCTTCGAAGGTTCCTTCAGGTCATACGCCAGCCCACATTTTTCAAACACTCTGATGAAAATGGTTGACAAGTTCAGGATGTCGAAGGTCTCAGCTGCCTTGTAGTCGTAGGGGAACACGTGGTGGTAGTTGTGCCAGCCTTCTCCTAAGGTGAAAGTGGAGACGATGAAGTTCTGCTTAGGGATTATGTTTCTGAAAACGAAATAATAGATGTCAGGAATGGGAATAGGAATTTTGGAAATAAAATAATATATACTAAAATTTACTTTACAAAATACAAATGAGAAAGAAAATTACATATACTAAAATTTACTTTGCAAAATACAAATGAGATACATGAATTTAGAGATGCTAAGGATGGATAATTCTACTCACTTGTTATAAGGCCTAGATCCAAACGCATGAGCCAAGCTATTGACAGTCATCTCCGAATGAAGCAAGGCTAGTACTCTGATAAAGCAATGCCAGGCTACAGCGCATTTCCAAGTCTCCCCACAGAGGATGCAGGTGATGGTAGGTAAGAAATAGCAGAAAATGAGGCTAAGTTTAGTGGAGTGCCTGAAAATTGAGTTTAGTATTTTTTTGTTTGAGGCATTTTATTTAGAAAACAAACGGTTAAAACTCTACAAGAGCTCTATAAGGATCGTTTATTATTTAAAATAATGTCTACCTCTTTTCAAACATAATAATAGGATCTTCCTCCATATCCCTCATATCCATCAGCTTCCCTTTTTGCAACACCAGATCATTCTTTTTCATCATAAGCCAGCCGATGTGAGAAAACAGCAGACCACGTTTAGAGTTGTGGGGGTCTGCCTCTGTGTCGCTGTACTTGTGGTGAAGGCGGTGGTCGCGTACCCAGCTATAGATAGAGTTCTGAAATGATGATGATAAAATTATTGCTTTTTACCATTTACACAGAAGTTATATATACTGCCAAGCCTCACTGGTGCGACCTGCAAGGGCGCGCCGCTTTTTAACGTGTAGCATGAGCATTCGTGGGTTTTATTTAAATACTCTTCGATCAATTTGAACATAAATGATTAGGATCTTTCCTTGCCAAATTTCATCAAAATCTGTTCAACTGCATAGGATATTTAAGAATAACTTTATAGTAGACTACTACTATAAAGTTAATCCTAAATATATAAAAAAAAACAGAAGTGCTAACTAAAGAAAATAAATATATAAGTAGATACTAACTTAAGGCGCATTCCAAGCCTGTGAACCCTGCTCTGTTATGTTATGGCTATCTGCTTGTTTAGTTCATCATACCACCAGTTCACTTGCCAGAACTAGTGTCTGGTAGTAGGTATATAAAACTTTTGTGGGCTGTGCGTTTCACTAGAATATTTTGATTGCTTGTTTTTGTTACCCGCCACGGAATGGAAAGGGTATATGCGTTTGGGGTGAGATGTTGTTTGTTTGTGTGTGAGGGTTGTGTGTGTGCATTTGCACATGTTGCCAATTTTCTACAAAACGGCTCGACCGGTTTGGATTTGGTTTATGTTTTGGGTTTGGAATTCGTTGGCAATGGTTCTTAGCTGGGTGGTATAGTGGTCACTCACTAGGGAGCGCTGTAGAATGTGTATTTGGCGAAAATCAATGTTTCCATTTATCTCCAGAACGGTTTGATCGATTTAGACACAATTTTCTGTAAAAGGTATAAGGTCCATTGCTCATAGTTCATAGCTATGTTGTATAGTGTTTACTCACAAGGGGGCGCTGCAATCAACCGTTTAAAATTAAGACACAATTTTCTGTAAAAGGTATAAGGTTCATTGCTCATAGTTCATAGCTATGTTGTATAGTGTTTACTAACCAGGGGGCGCTGCAATCAACCTTTTTAATTTAGATACAATTTTCTGTAAAAGGTATAAGGTTCATTGCTCATAGTTCATAGCTATGTTGTATAGTGTTTACTAACCAGGGGGCGCTGCAATCAACCTTTTAAATTTAGATACAATTTTCTGTAAAAGGTATAAGGTTAATTTCCGATGGTTTTTAGATACTGTGTTAGTGATAGTGTTTGGTGAGTACCTAGCACTTGCTTATGAGCAGAGATCAGCTGGTGCTCTGCTGATGCAAAAGAACCTCAGCGTTGGGAACTCAGCCAAGATACACACAAAGGTGATGATAATGACCTCCTAGCCGAATCTTCGGCTGGCGGCTAGTCGCAACGGAAGCTAGCCAGGTGCGCAGGACGTACTATAGTGCCCAATGTGTGCGCAAACACAGGTGCACTCTCTATTCCCTCAATTTCATAATCCGATAGGACGGCAGACTGAAACGATCTGGGAAAGTTCAGGCGCAAAACTAACGGCTTAACAATTTCAACTCAATTTAAATTTATTTATTTATTTTTATTAATACGGTAACATACACCACTTACATGACGTCACTTACGTTACTTACTACGTCACATCGTAAGTAACGTAGGATCTCTCTGAAAAGTTTAAAACAACAGCAAAATAAAAAATTTGCATAACCCACGACGGATACTTTAAAAAAGAAATAAATAATTTTGGAAAACTCCGGACTAAGAGGAATGGATTAAACAGCAATGATAAAGGACGACCGATGTGGCGCGGCGGGTGAAGGTCCGCCTGCGACGCAGAAGGTTGCGAGTTCGATTCCCACCTTGGGACAAACGTTTGTACGATCTGCAAATATTTGTTCTGGGTGTTCTGGGTATTTTCAATATAGAGGTATAATAATATTATCTATCTATGTTATGTATTGTATTAAGTTTATCAGTCATCTAGTACCCATATCACAAGCTCTGCTTACTTTGGGGCTGGATGATGGTGTGTGGATTGTCCAGCATTATTTATTTATTTATTTATAATTTATATTTAATCAAATATAGCTAACTATTTTTTTTCATCTACCTATTATTGATCAGTTGAGCTACCTGTAGATTGTTTGCAACAGTCTGCAGTTAGCTTAATTGTTTCAATTGTAAATACTAGTTCTAATTTTTTTTTATTATTGAATTGTAATTTTCTTTGTCAATTGTCAATGTTTGTCAATGTTTATCCTATTATTACAAAGACAAAAAATCCGTCGGGTGCTGCCTGAAATTAATTGATAGTATTAAATTAACAGTTGTACCGGCGAGTATTAATTACAAGAAGATAACAATAATGAATAGAACATCATCTCTACGCGGCACATACAATAGCTGGACATTATGTGCCTAATCCTTAGGTACTTAGGAATAAACATTAACTATTGTCTGCCCTGAAACTTGCTGAATGTACCAAACAGTTATAATTATAAGGCAATGAACCTACTTAACTAATTGTAATAACGTTACATAAGCCGTTGATATAAAATGTATGCGTAGGTATCTTACTTTCCTCTACTTGACACATATATTAAACTGTCTTTGGTAGAATGGTGAATGACCATACTAATCAAAGGTAAAATACGTTACACATAGAAACAATACATTAATTTGTACTTATAGAGTACGAGTTTACCAAGGCATCTAGTCGTTTCTGAGAATGGCAATGGCAGCCTCCGACGGATTTTTTTGTCATTGAAAAAAGGTAGGTGAAAAAAAATTAGTAAGCTAGGTATATTTGATTAAATATTAATTATCATTGCTGTTTCATCCATTCCTGTTAGTCGGAGGTTTTACAAAATTATTTATTTCTTTAACGGTTACAAAGTATCCGTCGTGTGTTGTGCAAAATTTTTATTTTGTTGTTATTTAAAATATATTTAGATGTAGGTATAAATCTCCAGAATAATCTCCGCAACACGGGTTTTGCTTAGTCGCCTGCAGGTATTCTGGTATTTTTAAAAAATAAATTCATCACAAACACAGAATGATCAGCACATCTGCTATAACTATACGCTAGACTTTACTTACCTGTCCAGCCGCGGCAAAACACAGGACTAGAAAGATCTTGAGGGGCTTCGTTACTTTGTAACATTTATGTGTGAACAGTCGATGCACGCCAACGGTTATTCCAATCCCACTTAAGACAAATGCAATCCACGCTGTCAAATAAATTTAAAATCAAAAGGGGGATAAGGGTGGCGGTGAATTACTAGAATGTATTTTCTGTTTGGTATATGCACGACTATGAAGTTACCTAATTGTAGACAGGTGAGTGAATGAAGACTGAATGACAGAATGAAGTATTTCATAGACACAGTTACTTTTGACAGATAGAGATGCGAATCCGTCGACTCGAAATATTGTTTAGATTTTTGTCGAGCGTATGTAACGAAAATTATTCTAGATCAGCCATTCTCAAAGTGTGTGATAAGCCTCTTTAGGGGCTCCACAAAAATACTAGTCCATAGTTAATTTATTTAATATGCATAGGTACAATACCAGAATAAAACAATTACAACTAGTATATACACTTATATCTATTTCTATAAATCTAAGCCGTCACCAGAAGGCAGAGTGCCCAGAATACTGGCAGCATTGCCACGTTGAATGGCCATGCTAATTTGTTGACCGAAAAAGCCAGCATTCCGATCACCTGTCGGCTTTGGTAAGATCTTTATAAATGGTGTGTGCTCCAGGTCCCCAAGGACCAAGGGTTTCAACCCCAAACGGCTCAAATAGGTAACCTCCGTCAAGATTAGCGTATTTTCGCCGTTTGAGAGACTCCGCAGATGTTGCTGCGGAGCCGGCCCTTACCGATGTCCCTGCAAGATGTGAAGGCGCTAGGGTATCTACACACGTGGCATCCCAAACTAAAGGCCGACCCATCTTCCAGGGAATCAGAGTCATACCGTCAGGTCTTTTACCATCACTCGCATAAGGCCACGTGGTTCGAAGGTAGCTGCCACATAGTTAATAAAAAATACTAAAGGAAAATAAGATTGCATAGAAAATTAAATGTTACACGACATTCATTAATTATGTCCAGCAGTGAACTAAAATAGGATGATGTTTCACTAATCATAATAATTTAGCTACCTGTAGATTGTTTGCAACAGTCTGCAGTAAGCTTAATTGTTTCAATTGTAAATACTAGTTCAATTTGTTTTTATTATTGAATTGTAATTTTCTTTGAAGATAAGATAAAGATAAAGATCATTTATTTGCATAAACATGTGTTGATATAAGATTTTACAAATAGGTATGTAGGTATCAACATGTTTTACCGATTACGGTGTACAAATTGTGAGAGATGAGATGACATGCAGTAGGTAAGTAAAATAATAAATAGAGTTATTAGAAGCAATGTCAAAAAATTAAAATTAGGTAAGAAATAACTATACTGAATTCTAATAATAATTATTCTATACATGTCCATTAAAAGTTATAGTTTATCATTTAGAAAGTCGTCAATCTTATAATAACATTTTTCAATTAACAATTTCTTAAATTTATGTTTAAATTCACAATTATTAAGCTTCTGGTAGCTCTTTGGTATTTTGTTGTAAATTTTCGGTGCCATTGACACTATGCTCTTATTTAGTAACGCAGTTTTGGATGGAAATAAACAAAGCCTATCTTCACGTCTGTTTCTTGGAGTTTCGTCTGACTTGCGTGGAAATAGGTGGGGTTTATTTCTCACAAACAGAGCCACTTCAATTATA
This sequence comes from Eupithecia inturbata, assembly GCA_963662085.1. Lineage (NCBI taxonomy): Eukaryota > Metazoa > Arthropoda > Insecta > Lepidoptera > Geometridae > Eupithecia > Eupithecia inturbata. The sequence continues at coordinate 1,702,223 of OY759206.1, read as the reverse complement.
TATAGCGACGGAAGTGTAAGTATTTTGTGCTTTGTGAATAGAGGTATACAGCTATCAGTCACGTGTCAATACTTGTTACATGGTAATTGCAAACTTAGAGATTGACATTTTTTATATCATTAAGGCGTTATATCAGTAAATGCAATGGGTAGTATATATATATGCAGGTCTCGACAGAGCCTACATATTTGCTCCCTTTGGGGTCGAGACCCTAGGTCCGTGGGGTACCGAGGCTCTCCGGGTTTTTAAAAAGTTATCTGAGCGTCTGGTCGACGCGACGCGTGACCCGAGAGCTGGCGGATATCTGGCGCAGCGCATCTGCATTGCCATACAGCGGGGCAATGCAGCCAGCGTCTTGGGGACGCTTCCGACTGGTATTGATATGGATCAGTTGAGCTACCTGTAGATTGTTTGCAACAGTCTGCAGTTAGCTTAATTGTTTCAATTGTAAATACTAGTTATAATTTGATTGTAATTTTCTTTGTTAATAAAGGCCATTGCCCAATTTAAAAAAAAAAATGGGTAGTTGATTATATATATGCTTATTTTTCTATATTTATTTTTATGCCTTTGCTTTAACTAGTGTCAACTAGTGGCTGAGAGGGCTGTGATCCCGGCGGCGTAGCGCAGATGTTGGGGGTGGCGGGACGCAGCGAGCCCTACTGTTTCGACAGTCAGTTTCTGTCACTATTTGCCTCCTAGGTAAAAATATTGATTTTCTTTTGACGCAATGCAATAAATCACGGCTCGCTCTGCTCGTTTGACTCGCCACTTCCTGATATTTGCCCGCTCAGTTACTGGCACTACATACCAACTTCCTTCTATTGCCGCAATACAAAATAATCGCGGCTCGCTCCGCTCGGTGATTTTTGTCCCTCAAGTTCTGACACTATTAAATAGTGTAAAAAGCTAATATTTATTTTACCGCAATCTAGTAAATGGATGTTTGCTCCGCTAGCCGTTGCATCTGCTTGTTTTGGACAGTGTGTAGCATGTAGCGTGTACCGTAGCAAGAAGCTTTTAATGTGTTAATAAAATTTAAAAATACGTGGCTCATTTTTATTACGGTCTGTGTGCTGTGTTGTATTGACGTGAAAATAAAGCAATTTTGAGTTTTTTCCACTGCTGTGATCAATTTCTTTTTTCAAACCCCTGATACGCTCATCTTAAGATGCTCATAACGTTACATTGTCAAACGCTACAACGAATCCACAAAAAATATCGCGGCTCGCTTTGCGGGCTGCCAAATATTTCAGCCTTCGCTCCGGGAATGTATCGCATTCGGGCACTTGGGCATTGTGGTTATATTCTAATGAATATTCTAATTCGAAAATTAAAATAAGTAATGTAGACGCCTGAGTGAAGTCTGTAAAATATGCTAATTGCGCATGTCACAAATGTACATTATCGGGGCGAAGAATTATCAAACATGGTAACTTTGACATGTAACCCCAAAAATAGGAGAAAACTACAGCAGACACCAAATTAACAGTATTTTTGTAATTTTTACCATAGAAGTGCATTAAATTAAATTTTGAAATGTTTATAATTAATGAGCTCACATTTTATCTAACACAGACTTGTACTAACGATACAAGAGGTGAAAAGTATAGCGTTTTGTTAGATAACGGATATGAAATATCCGGCTAACCTTAGCCGGATATCCGGTTAAACATAGCATAGCTCGCCAGACGGTTCTTTTAGAAATTATAAAAATGTCTTACGAAATGTCCTCCAGCAGCAGTTTTTGTTCACCACCGGTCAAAAAAAGTAGGAGAGAAGAGACAGACTCAGACTTCCAACAAAAAAATCACATTACATGCAAAATAACACAGAAATTTGTCTTAATTACGTCTAATGTTTTTCTAGTTAGTTTATCTGGGATTTTACCTCATTAGTCGGTAAGCGTAACGGTAAGCTAGACGCAAAGCTGCGCCTTGACCTAGGTGCTTGCACAGTCTGGCAGCGGAATAAGCTCTACATGAACACATTTTAGATCTTAACGAATACATCCGACAGAGAACCAAAGCTATCGACATAGCTCAGAGAATTAGCAAGCTGAAGTGCCAGTTGGCCGCACATATCTCGCGAAGAACCGACATCTGCTGGGGTAAACGTGTTTTCGAGTGGAGACCGTGACTCGGCAAACGTAGTATTAGACGACCTCCGGCCAGGAGGGATGACGATCTGCGAAAAGTCTTTCAGCTTACCGCATCCAGCATCTGCCTGCATTCGGAAAACAGGGCGCTATGGTGCTCATTTCATTAGGGGAGGCCTATGTCCAGCTGTGGACTTAGATAGGTTGATGATGATGATGATGATGAACTCATTTGCAGTACGGATATAAAACTTACTTAATAAAAGAGTTTGCCATTTAACAGGAAATGCGTGATGAAAAGTCCAATAGAAGCCAAATATGTGAAAAGCTGTGATTGCACAGAAACTTGTCCATTTGATTTCACTTTTGAAGCCCAGCTTTTTCTCTTTATATTTTATGACCTCAAAAATATTTAAAAATGTATTCCCAGCCCCCATTGTTACCGATTATTTCGATTTACCAAAATATATTATTTTTTAATACCTACACCGCTCCGGGCTGCGGCGGTGTAAAGGACTGGCGTTTCGGAAGCCTTTGATTTGATAAATGAGTTATTATGTTCAGCTATTGATTTAATACTTAGTATTTTATTGTAATTAGCTATGAACATGTACAATAGGGCGCATAATTAATTCATGAAATGCAGAGCAGTACATAAGACAAGTAGGTACAAAAAATTATAGTATACCTAGGTAGTTTTATTAACTTTAGCAAATCCAAATAAAATTCAAATTTAAGTTCAAATTCAAAAGTGCTTTATTTCCTTTAGACCTTACAGGACTCTTGGACACGTCACAAAATTCAAATAACAGTAAAACTAGGAAATAAAGTGATCACTTTGATTTTTTGTTCACTTCAATCTTTTTAAGGTAAAGTAAAGAAGCGAACATTAGTTTTCGAGTTGGGGCAAAACTTGTCTCAAGCTTTTTTATCGTCTAGCTAGATAATCTGATATTTTGTAGTAAGTCCTTTTAGAAAGTATACCATGTTTAACAATTTGTTTGAATTTTGATATTGATAATTTTTTCAATTCATTTGGTATTTTGTTGTAGAAGCGCCCTTTAATAGATTGACGATTGATATTCCTATGAGTGTACAACTAGTTTTCGTAAATAAATTGACATGGTACTGTCATTATGTTTATTTCTTTGAATTTTTCACGTAGGGATTCTCTGGGACCCATATGATAGATTGCACGAACAGCCCTCTTCTGCAGCACAAATACGGTGTTAATATCTGCAGCGTTCCCCACAGCAGTATGCCATAAGACATAACACTATGGAAGTAGCTGAAATAAACTAGTCTAGAAGTGTCAACGTCTGTAAGAAGACGGATTTTTTTGACTGCATACGCTGCAGAATTAAGTCTCTTCGATAGCTTGTCTATGTCCGGGCCCCATTGAAGTTTACTATTTAAGGTTATTCCTAAGAATATGGTACTGTTAACAATTTCTCCTTTCCTTTGACGGTTACATCAAAGCCTTAACTTTTTTTACATTAGGTAGAATAAATCTAATACATTTCGTTTTGGTTTCATTAAGCAAAAGGTTATTGACACTAAATCAATGGACTACTTTTGAGATTGCATTATTCACATCGACGAAATAAGTGTTTCATTTTAAAAATTAATGAAGTATCATCAGCAAACAATACGATCTCGTGATTATCCTTTACAAGATGAGGCAGGTCGTTAATATAAACTAAAAATAGGAAAGGACCGAGGATAGTAATGTACCCTGTGGTACACCCATTGTAACTACAGACCCCGAAGACCGTTTCCCATTAATGTCAACTCTTTGTATCCTATCACTCAAGTAAGATGTAAGAAGATCCAAAGAGGTGTCTCGTATTCCATAGTGATGTAGTTTCCTGATTAATGTTTCATAGTTTACGCAATCGACTGCTTTTGAAAAGTTGCAAAAAACACATACAGAATCGTGCGACTTCTCGCAAGCATCAAAAATATGCGATACTTACTAACTCAACACCGGCATCAGTAGTTGACCTACCGCGAGTAAACCCGAATTTCTTACCATGTAGCATTGCTATTGAACTGTCTAAGCGATTGATGTAAAATAAGTTTTTCAAAAACTTTGTTGCATGTAGGCTGCTATTGGTCTAAAGTTTGTGAGGTCAGACCTACTACTACTTGATTTAAACAATGAGATTATTTTAAACATTTCATTAGATCAGGAAATACGCCACAATCAATAGATTCATTGAATATAAAAGCTAGATCTGGTGCAATAGTATCAATTAATGGTTAAATAATTCGAACGTAAATGCCCCAGAGATCTGCAGTTTTCTTTATATATAAAAGTTTAAAGGCTTTTATGATATCATTTTCATCGACATGGTTGAATTAGAGTTTGGTTTCACATTTAGGAATTTTTTTTATAAGTAATTACTTAGCAATTACTTGAGAAGGGTTTCGACACTTTATAGTAGAGATTGGAATGTCAGTAAAAACTTTTAAAATGCTTACAAATACAAATGCAAAATACAAAATGTTTATTAATCATTCTCATATGTTACATTGTACATTGTTCAGTGTTCGAGACCTCTTTTTAAGTATATAAATACCTGTATTAGGAGGTAACGCTCTTCCTAATCATACATTATGATTATGAGTTAAAATAATAATTTATTACTAAACATTTAACAATAATAATCCTATTAAAAACATGAACAACAATTTTTACATAATTTGTTGAGGGTAGGTTTCTGTTTCTGTAAACTTTAGTCTATTGTAAGTTCAAGAGTGTCGCGTGGTACAAGTGCAAGTTAGTGCGAGTTGAGTAGTGGGTGTAGGGAATGTTTGTGTAGTGAGTGTGTGAGTTTTGTTAGGTGTTTCTGAGGGCACCGGTCTCATAAGAATCCGGGCAACAAAAGCTACTTACTTGCGGGCGGGAGTGTGTGAGTGGTGTGTGTATATATACACACCACTCACACTATAATATAACTAGGATAACATGATTATAACTTAAATACATAATTATGTATATCACACTTTATTATTTATTTATTTGTCTATTTCTAGAATAGATTCGGTTTTATCATAGTTAAGATCAAGTAAATATCTAGTTAAGCTAGATTTACATTCGAAATTATTCATTGAATAAATGTTTAGAATTTTATTTAATTTATTGTAAATATGTGCCGATTTAGCTACGTTTTGACGAGCGGCAAAGGTCGAATTAGTCTTTTTTTTAATTTATGACGTTTTTATTTTTTCTTCTATTTTTAATGATGTTAGGGTCGTATAATACATATATATGCTTGGGCTACTTCAACTTGATTTTTGATTGAGCAATCATTAATCTCTAAATTGTAATCATTAACGTAGGTACTGACCTTTCCAGTCTCACTATTTATTATTTTCCACGTTGATTTTATTACATTTTCACAATTTCTAATTTTTGAGCTTATATAATTTGATTTTGCTATTTGACAAACTTTTCTAAACATATTGAGTAGTTTTTCGCTTTTTCTTTGAACTCCTGGCTAAAATTGAATTGTTTTTCACTATACAGTTCATACAACTCTACTCTCATATTGTAAACCTTTTGTGCCCACTCGCTAAATTTATGTTTTTCTGAGACCATAATCGATTTGGGTGTGAATAGTGAATTGAACGCATTGGTCAATAATTAAAAAAACTACAATACGACTCATTTGCGTTGTTATGTGAGTAATGAGAATTTAGAATCCTAATCCAATTTCAACCGTTCAAATCGACTTGTTGTCACAGGGAGGCTTTTTAATTTTTTTGTGTTTTGGATTTCTAATTTTATTAGTTGACCTAAGTGGTCTGATTTTAAATTGTTTATTATTTTTTTACCAACAAATTTTTCAGTTTGGCAAAAAATACGAATACAAAATGCATTTATTTACTAAAAGAAAACATAGTTTATACAGGTTACTTGTGGGCCCCGCACTATGATCAGAACCTGTATCGCGGGAGGCCGGTTTACAATTGAGATTTACAAAGAAGATTTAAAGAATGTAGGTACTTAACAGAACAGCAGTCCACTCGAGACAATAACAAAATATGTACCATGAAGCTATTACTTAGAAAACAAAAAATCTTAAACTAATACTAAATACGATAAGTTACATAAAATAACTAACAATAATTATTTATAGCTTTCAAAACCTTCTACATACATTGCAACTTTACAATACGTATACCGCGACACACGGGCGGGATTGGGAAGGTAGGGTAACACGAAATGGATGGATAGGACGGTAGGGATGGAAAGAGTTAGGACGACAAAGTGTGTGAGATGAAAGATAGTTTATAAGAATCATTTTTGAATCGAAAGAAGTCTTTCGTTAGCGTCATAATCTAACGTAAGAAGTCACCTTCGAACCTTCTCCTTGACTTCGAACAGGGAGCACGATAGAAGCTCACAGTGCATTATAATATATGCTTTATTTATACTTATTTTTATGCCTTTGCTTTAACTAGTGTCAACTAGTGGCTGAGAGGGCTGTGATCCCGGCGGCGTAGCGCAGATGTGGGGGGTGGCGGGACGCAGCGAGCCCTACTGTTTCGTCAGTCAGTTTCTGTCACTATTTGCCTCCTAGGTAATAACTATGATTTTCATTTTGACGCAATGCAATAAATCACGGCTCGCTCTGCTCGTTTGACTCGCCACTTCCTGATATTTGCCCGCTCAGTTACTGGCACTACCTACCAACTTCTTTCTATTGCCGCAATACAAAATAATCGCGGCTCGCTCCGCTCGGTGATTTTTGTCCCTCAAGTTCTGACACTATTAAATAGTGTACAGGGGCTATAAGAAACAAATTTTGTTTCTTATAGCCCCCGTAAAAAGCTAATATTTATTTTACCGCAATCTAGTAAATGGATGTTTGCTCCGCTAGCCGTTGCATCTGCTTGTTTGGACAGTATGTAGCATGTAGCGTGTACCGTAGAAAGAAGTTTTTATTGTGTTAATAAAATTTAAAAATTCGTGGCTCATCGTTATTACGGTCTGTGTGCTGTGTCGTATTAACGTAAAAAAAAGCAATTTTGAGTTTTTTCCACTGCTGTGATCAATTTCTGTTTTAAAACCCCTGATACGCTCATCTTAAGATGCTCATAACGTTACATTGTCAAACGCTACAACAAATCCACAAAAGATATCGCGGCTCGCTTTGCGGGCTGCAAATTGTAATTTTTATCATAGAAGTGCATTAAATTAAATTTCGAAATGTTTATAATAAATGAGCTCATATCTTATGCTTGCACAGTGTGGCAGCGGAATAAGCTCTACATGAACACATTTTCAATCCCCCCTGGTAGGAGTGGACACTCACGGTAGGGATGGCCCACCAGTTTAAAGTCGCTGAACAGTTTAATCTCGCGCAGAACCGACATCTGCTAGGGTAAACGTGTTCTTGAGTGGAGATCGTGACTCGGCAAACGTAGTATTAGACGCCCTCCGGCCAGGAGGGATGACAATCTGCGAAAGACTGCGGGCAGATGCTGGATGCGGCAAGCTGAAAACAGAGCGCTGTGGTGCTCATTTAATTAGGGGAGACCTATGTCCAGCAGTGGACTTAGATAGGTTGATGATGATGATGAACACATTTGCAGTACGGATGTAAAACTTACTTAAAAAGAGTTTGCCATTTAACAGGAAATGCGTGATGAAAAGTCCAATAGAAGCCAAATATGTGAAAAGCTGTGATTGCACAGAAACTTGTCCATTTGACTTCACTTTTGAAGCCCAGCTTTTTATTTATATCTTTTATGACCTCAAAAATATTTAAAAATGTATTTTCAGCCAGATTATTTCGATTTACCAAAATATATATTTTTTTAAAACCTATACCGCCCCGGGCTGCGGTGGTGTAAAGGACTGGCGTTTCGGATGCCTTTGATTTGATAATAGAGTTAGTACGTTCAGCTAGGTACTGATTGAATACTAAGTATTTTATTGTAATTAGCTATGTACCTGTACAATTGGGCGCATTAATATTTCATGAAATGCAGAGCAGTACATATGACAAGTTAGGTACCTACAAAAAATTATTGTATAGATAATCTGATATTTTGTAGTAAGCCCTTTTACAAAGCATACTAGTTTGACAATTTGTTTGAATTAATTTATTGACAATTTTTTCAATTCATTTGGTATTTTGTTGTAGAAGCGTATACCCTTTAAAAGATAATCTTGTGTATTCTAGTTATGGGCACAGCGAGTTGATTCTTATTTCTAGTATTTAAATGATGTACGTTGCTAGTTTTAGGGAAACGATTGATATTCCTATGAGTGTACAACTAGTTTTCATAAATAAATTGACATGGTACTGTCATTATGTTTATTTCTTTGAATTTTTCACGTAGGGATTCTCTGGGACCCATATGATAGATTGCACGAACAGCCCTCTTTTGCAGCACAAATACGGTGTTAATATCTGCACGCTTCCCCACAGCAGTATGCCATAAGACATAACACTATGGAAGTAGCTGAAATAAACTAGTCTAGAAGTATCAACGACTGTAAGAAAACGGATTTTTTTGACTGCATACGCTGCAGAACTAAGTCTCTTCGATAGCTTGTCTATGTCCGGGCCCCATTGAAGTTTACTATTTAAGGTTATTCCTAAGAATATGGTACTGTTAACAATTTCTCCTTTCCTTTGACGGTTACATCAAAGCCTTAACTTTTTTTACATTAGGTAGAATATATCTAATACATTTCGTTTTGGTTTCATTAAGCAAAAGGTTATTGACACTAAACCAATGGACTACTTTTGAGATTGCATTATTCACATCGACGAAATAAGTGTTTCATTTTAAAAATTAATGAAGTATCATCAGCAAACAATACGATCTCGTGATTATCCTTTACAAGATGAGGCAGGTCGTTAATATACACTAAATATAGGAAAGGACCGAGGATAGCACCCTGTGGTACACTCATTGTAACTACAGACCCCGAAGACTGTTTCCCATTAATGTCAACTCTTTGTATCCTATCACTCAAGTAAGATGTAAGAAGATCCAAAGAGGTGTCTCGTATTCCATAGTGATGTAGTTTCCTGATTAATGTTTCATAGTGTGCGCAACACCGGTAACTCAACACCGGCATCAGTAGTTGACCTACCGCGAGTAAACCCGAATTGCTTACCATGTAGCATTGCTATTGAACTGTCTAAGCGATTGATGTAAAATAAGTTTTTAAAAACTTTGTTGCATGTAGGCAGTACTGCTGTGATTTTTGATTGAGCAATCATTAATCTCTAAATTGTAATCATTAACGTAGGCACTGACCTTTCCAGTCTCAGTATTTATTATATACCACGTTGATTTTATTACATTTTCACTATTTCTTACTTTTGAGCTTATATTATTTGATTTTGCTATTTGACAATCTTTTCTATACATCTTGAGTAGATTTTCGCTTTTTCTTTGAACTCCTGGCTAAAATTTAATTGTTTTTCACTTTACAGTTCATACAACCACTCTTATATTTTATACCTTTTGTGCCCACTCGCTAAATTTATGTTTTTCTGAGACCATAATCGATTTGGGTGTGAATAGTGAATTGAACGCATTGGTCAATAATTAAAAAAACTACAATACGACTCATTTGCGTTGTTATGTGAGTAATGAGAATTTAGAATCCTAATCCAATTTCAACCGTTCAAATCTACTTGTTGTCACAGGGAGGCTTTTTTTTGTGTTTTGGATTTCTAATTTTATTAGTTGACGTCGGCCAGCAGCGGGGAGAGGCTCTCTTCGTAGGCGATGGGAGGGACGCAACGAGTCAGCAGGGGCGGGGTCCACTAGATTCGTCTCGCTTTCGCTGCCCACTGGGAGGTGCTACTTAGTCCAAACACTCTAGAATATTTGAGTTTAGGTCGACGACCAATCAGAAATAAGGAAAGTTTTTTTATAAATTAGAGCAACGAGCGACAAACGTCTGCACGTAAAGCGACTCAACGAGAACTCCTAACATTTTCTATACATTTGCTGAGGTTTTAGTTATTCTAGTAGGTTCCATAAATATTGGCCTTAGATTATAATAAGAGTTAAATAAATTAGTTAATCTACTACTGAGGGAGAAACCTTCTAAATTCATAATCTTAATTAACTGTATAGCGTTCCAAATACCTATTATAAAATCCGAATCACGATTTGCTGCTGCTTTACTAATATGTTGCTACAGTAATATGTAATGGGCAATGTCACATTACTTGCTGACTAATTTAGTGATTTTTGCCGACCACTAGATGCAGCTCAATCCACCTTTTCTGTCGGCTCTTTAATTTGCTGACCGTTTAAATGATACCCCTTGTAGCTCGATCATGTTGATGTCATGATGTGATGATGTTTGGGGTTGATGATTACAGTAAAGTGTGAATTATGTGTCTTAACCGCGGATTTTTTTATTATATATTTTTTTCATATAGGTATCTTTTTAAACTAAATAAGAGGGTGTAGATTACGAGAAAAAGTAATTTACAAAATCTATATAACTAGATGTCGCTAGTAGAAGTAGGCGAGTGCGCTGACGAAAACTCGGGGTTTTGATCAAGGTCTCTTGTTTATTTTCAACGGGTTGGTTCTAAAAATGATAGAGATATGAGTTCCCTCAGGAGATGCTTATATTTACTGGACCTTAATTACCAACAGGGAAATTAGACTTAATACAATCATTTTATTTGATGAAAAATTTATAAAATTTATAAATTTATAGGTAGGTACAATAAAATTCTAGGTACTACCAAATTATTCCAAAAGATTACCCATTTTTATTTTGAGGGAGCAATACGTGTACCTACTTGTAGGCAATGAGATTGAGGCGCGCGGTAGAGCGTCCAGCCAAGTTCGGAAAGAAACGGGCGACGCAATAGTAGTTAGTAACTTTACACGAACCATTGGGCATGCTTTTGGTCCCACCTGTATCTCAGACATTATCAAATCTGCAGGCTTGCAAGTCAATGGCAAAAAACTCTTTCTTTCCACAAATACAATAAATGTACACTTAGAAAAGATCACATTCTTAATAATTAAACAATGACACGGAAATAAAGTGATATTTTTGATTACAGTCGCTTCGGTAGACTAAAGTAAAAAAGCGACGAAGAAACCTTTAGCCTGTTAGTTAGTTATTTTTCGAGTTGGAACAAATCCCGTTCCAAGCTTTTTTATCCTCTAGTTAATCTGATATTTTATAGTAGGCCTTTTTACACAAGAAGGTTTTGACAATTTGTTTGAATTTATTTACTGATAATTTTTGCACTTCGGAGATGAGTGGTTTTGAATTGTTTTTTTTTATTACAAGGGTTTGTTATGATGTTTGACATCTGTCTACCATAAATTACGGCCTATTTGAGGTTAACAAACTTTTTAACGCTTACACTGATTAGTGTTGATTTCATTGTTTACGTCGAGATTCAGTTGAACGCAATTCCCTTTGTGAAACGGAACATTTAAATAGTGCGCTCGATAATTAACGCTATCTTTATTCACTAAGGCTGTAGTTTTGCAAGATTTCATCTGAAATTATGGACACTACTGAGGCAGAGGCAGCCCAAGTTGTAGCCTTGCTGCAACAAGGCTTCAGTCAACGTGTTGTGGCGCGAAGGTTGAATCTCAGTCGATCTGCGGTTAGAAGAGTTTACCAGAGGTTTCTGGAGACTGGAGAGTATCGAAGAAGATCAGGATCTGGAAGACAAAGGGTCACATCTGAACGAGATGACCGCTTTATTGTGACCTCAGCTTTAAGAAATCGGCATCCTTCTGGGGTTGATCTTCAGCGATGCTTAGGTACAAGAAGTGCGGGGTGTGGCTATAAGTGACAGTACCTACAGTAAGAAGGAGACTCCGTGAACAAGATTTAAGACCTCACAAGCCAGCAACGGGACCACAACTGACCGCAGCTCATCGACAAGCAAGACTACAATTTGCGCGAAATCACCTCAACTGGACTATGGACCAATGGGCGTCAGTTCTTTTTAGTGATAAAAGCCGAATGACATTATACGGTTCAGATGGGCGCCGTAACGTCATGAGACGGCCAGGTGAGCGTTATGCCCAATGCTGCATGAGCGAAACAGTCAGTTATGGTGGAGGCTCTGTAATGTTTTGGGGTGGGATTTCTTTGCCAGCGCGCACGGAGCTGGTATTCATCAGGAGGGGTTCACTAACTGCTGTAGGTTACATAACAGAGATCTTGGAAGATCACGTGATGCCCTTTGCGGGTTATATCGGAGAACACTTCCAGTTAATGCAAGACAACGTACGGCCACACGTAGCGCGCATCGTGACCAGTACCTGGAAGAGGTCGGTATACAGGTTATGCAGTGGCCAGCAAGGAGTCCTTACCTCAACCCTATACAGCACATTTGGGACATCCTAAAACAAAAGGTTAGAGCTCGAAATCCTACCCCTACCACCTTAGGAGAACTGGAAACCGCCATCAAAGAAGAATGGTAGCGAGTACTTCAAGGAGCCATTGCAGTTTTGATAAGGTCTTTAAAAAGGAGAATGCAGGCTACAATTAAAGCAAGAGGAGGAAATACCAAATATTTATTTCAAGGATTCATCGGCTTAAGTGCAAAGGGTGTAAAATTACAGCTTTTTCAATATAAACCTAAAAATTGGGTAAAATTAAAGATTTTCCATTTTTCCTCATAATGTGCAAGTTTTCAAAAATGTATTCATAATTTTCAGTTTAAAATGTTAAAAATAAACAATTTTACATAAAAAATATTATTCCAAAACAGGACTTTGGTTACAGGTTCTGCCTTCCAAAAATCTAGGTACCCTTTTAGATAATAACTCATTTCGGGTGGCCACCTCTTTGCGTTTAGGTTCTCCTTGCCTAGTTGCACACCGTTGTCAGTGTGGTGAAACCGTTGATAAGTTTGGTCACCATCCACTGGCATGTGTCTCTAGTGCAGGACGTGTGCCCCGTCATAGTTCTATTAATGACATCCTCCGTCGGGCTTTTACCAGCGTCAGTGTGGCAGCTACCCTCGAACCACGTGGCCTTATGCGAGATGATGGTAAAAGACCTGACGGTATGACTCTGATTCCCTGGAAGATGGGTCGGCCTTTAGTTTGGGATGCCACGTGTGTAGATACCCTAGCGCCTTCACATCTTGCAGGGACATCGGTAAGGGCCGGCTCCGCAGCAACATCAGCGGAGTCCCTCAAACGGCGAAAATACGCTAATCTTGACCGAGGTTACCTATTTGAGCCGTTTGGGGTTGAAACCCTTGGTCCTTGGGGACCTGGAGCACACGCCATTTATAAAGATATTACCAAACTTCTTGTAGAGTCGACAGGTGATCGGAATGCTGGCTTCTATTTCGGTCAACGAATTAGCATTGCCATTCAACGTGGCAATGCTGCCAGCATTCTGGGCACTCTGCCTTCTGGTGACGGCTTAGATTTTTAAGAAATAGATATTAAGTGTATATACTAGTTGTAATTGTTTTATTCTGTTATTGTAAAATTAATCAATAAAAATGATAGGTTATGTAATAAAGCATTATCTATTCCAAAACAACTTGTTTCATTCACAATAAAAAAAACGAATATTCCGGCAAAAGTACAGGTGGGCCGATTTTTATGATGACCAGTGTAAGTCTCTTCTTAAGTTTATTATCTAAGGTGATTCCTAAGAAAATTTGCAATTTTGCATGTCTAGTAAGATCCATGAAGAAAGTAGATGTACTTACCAAATTGAATAAATTAAAATAATAAGGTTGTTGAGCTATCGAGGTTCGAAAAGTGCCAGTTTTAACAACTGACTCATCAAAAACCTACACCACTTCTTTCTAGATAACCTAGGAAAATGAAATTTGGTGTGAAGGTAGACCAAACTTTATCAGAGGAAAAAATCCGAAAACCAAAAATTTTACATTTTGAGGTATCAATATCGGTGGAAAAAATATAAAAATAAATAATTCATGAAAAATAAATTGCTGATGTTTTATATTGAATATACCGCCAAGTGCGAGTCGACTCGCCCACGAAGGGTTCCACACCGTAAAAATCAGACAACTTTTTCAAAGAACATCAAATTTTCACTTGTTCAGAGACCCATTTAGGGTCTCTGAACAAGTGAAAGTCTCTTTAGGGTAGTGAAAATTTGATGATGTGTAACTTTATTTTGTTTTTAGTATTTGTTGTTATAACTGTTGAAGTGTTACTTATTTATAGAAAGTTTCATGTGTCCGTTTCGTTTTCACTCTCTGGGTACGGAACCATAAAAAGCCTGGATAAAGAAAAGCGCATCTCTTACTAATTAACTAGTGTAGTGAAAAACGTTAAAAGCACTGTGATATAGACATAATCATCAATTAGCTGCTCGTATATAACACTAATAATAATAATTGTATAAATTTGTTACTTTGGTAGGTAGGTACATATAAAAAATTTACTCATGGGTGCGGATTAAATAAACTATATTTAAATAATTTAAACTTACAAAAAAGTAATTGAAAGAATGTACCAAATTATGATTATGAACTGCTGTAGGATGGGGCGCCCTTGTGCATCGCACACCTTGCCCACCCGCTAAAGCCTCCCCTGCTCAGACCACATCTATAAGGTTAAAAGTTTTTTTGTATGCGTTCATGTTTTGGTTATGGTTTGACCCCCACTTTAGCTTTGCCAAAGTGGGGGTCAAGCTCTGGACCAAAGGACGAAATGTGTGTGCGAGCCGCGAATATTTTGTGGCTTTTATAAATGTTTTGCAGTGTTTGGTAAAAATTGTTGGCAGGAACCTGTCAACAGTTTCTAGTTTTCGTTAGCTTTTTGTGTTATACAAAGCAAACTTGGCAAAGTGAGCTAAAGCGGGGTCGTGCTCTGAACCAACTGGTCCTAGAAACTCCAAACTCTATACTGAGCAAAAAGATATTGAAGTTAAAGGTGTTTGACTTATTGAGGTCGGAAAATTAACATTTAATTTGTAGATAAAATTTCGTAAACTCATTTTATGACAAGATATCTCAATTTACGGAGCGAGCGATTTATGCGTTCTTAAGGAAACCGTTTTCTATACAAAAAATTGCATAAAGGTCTTTGACCAACGCGGTATTCACTACCCAGAGCAGCCGCGAAAAGTGTTTTGCGGTACCTACCTACATACAAAAAACCCCGCGGAATTACGCGCAAAACTAAGACCGCTCTGGGAAGCGAATACCGCGTGGGTCCGAACATGCCTTTAATTCAATGTTCATAATTTATGTTTTGTTTAACAAAAAACTATTAATTTGAAATTTAAATTCTATAAAGACAAAATGAATAACACATGCAAAACGAAACATATTCGTGGAATGAACAATAGTTTAAACTTTTGACCTATATGTCGTCATACATACAATTTACTTCACTGTTCGTAGTCAATTACTTATTTTTATTCTAATTTCGTCCAAACACGGCAATGGCGTATAATACATAAAGATTGTAGATTTATCATCATTATCATCATATCAGCCAAACCAATACGTCCATTGCTGGTCATATGCAGACCTAAAGATCTCGGATACGTCGGCTAATATCTATGTATACCTATCGAAGTTGAATTTACCTGCAGGGCGAGTCTTCGACACGGAATTTGAATGAGATTCGCGCGAAACTTAAGTATTTTAGCAGATTTTAATATTTTTTGCGTTCTGCAAGTAATGAAACTACCAGAAAATAAGTTTTTCACAAATCGTTGACCAATTTCTTATATTCTCTTGGATTTTCTACCCACCTTGGATTTTGAACCCAGAGACAGAGATAGCATCATTTCCGATATGGACGCATTGGGTCTGACATAGGCATTTGACATGATCTGACTGACTAGCTTCTACCCGCAGGTTTGCACGTTTTGTTTCTGTGGAAACGTTTAGACGCTATTGTTATCCCATGGGAACTGATTTAAGTGATAAAAAGTAGTTTTCATTGTATATAAAACTGTTATTGTATAGTCTTTATAGATAAGCTGTTGAAACTGTAGGTACACTAAGTACCTATTTTATACAAAAGATCTTTTTTGTACAACAAAAAACTGGTAACAAACAATAAACGTAATTCTGATTCTGATCCGTTTCTTTTTCTAATTAGAACCTCAGCCAAGGAGGTTGGCATACAATACAATAACATGCTTGGTTGTTACAGGGTTGAGAAGAATCTGATATTTTGCTGACTGCAACTGTGAAAATACATAAAAGTAGGTACCGTAAGAAACGAAAATGCAATAGCGAAATGTGATTCACGAGAATTGATAAATAAATTTATCAATTCTCGTTCAAATTAAACTTACAACAAATTTACTAACAAATTTAATAACTTTTGAATTTAGGTGATTAAAATGTTTTTATTAATGGAGTACGTCAACATCATACTCTCCACGAGCACTGAGTCCCGGGTCCGGGAGGAATAAACTGGTTTTACTTTTACCTACCATTTTACTTACCTATATCATAATAAGTAAATAAAATACATTGATAATTATGATAGATACCTTAACCGTTATTTTATTTCTTGCATATTTATCTGTATACAGGGTGTCCCGAAACTCAACGTCAAGCCGAAAACGCAGGACAGGTGGGTTCATGGCGACCTAGAAAAACCATAAAATTATGGGTCTATCTCCAATGGTTTTTGAGTTATAGGCTTTTTTCCTGAAAATCAAAAATTTTCTGCCCGGCGCGGCGTCAAACTTTTCTATGCTGTGACTACAGATGTCAATATTTTGTGATTTTTATTTTTGTATTACAAACTCAAATAACATATTCATTTACTGAAGTGTAAAATTAAAACATAATGTCCCCATTTTTCTGCGCCAACTTTTAACATAACATGCCGGCCTATTGTAGTGGATTTTTTTTTCAGTATGTGGGGTCAAAGTTAACCGATTGAAAACCATTTAGGCAAAAAAATTAACTAAACTATATTTTTTTTTCAAGAAATGGGGACATTATGTTTTAATTTAACCTATAACTCAAAAACCATTGGAGATAGACCCATAATTTTATGGTTTTTCTGGGTTGCCATGAACCCACCTGTCCTGCGTTTTCGGCTTGACGTTGTGTTTCGGGACACCCTGTATTATGCATCTCTTTCTAGTAGGATATCAATACATCTGCACTTCTTATAAATTTTATAGAAACTTTAATGCGTTTGTTAAGATATACCTTTTCACGATAAAACGCCGCAGATTTTAAGTATTTATAATTTTGTATGTAACAACCTAGTGATTCTTCAATTATTAATAATTCGCTTCCATAAGAAAGCGTTTCAAATTGTCATAATCTGCAATGTAAAAACACAAAATGAACACCGGTCATCGCTGTCCTACCGGTGCGCGGTGTGGCCGTTTGCAGCTGATGAAATTACCTACTACTAATATGACAACACTAGATATAATTTTAGCATTTACTAGCACTTTTACTGTTAAAAAATACCACACTTGTAACCAAAAAATATTAGAATTAAAATTAACTAATTACGTACCTATATTATTATGAAAATAAGATTTCTAGAGGTAATTTTTGCGTTGGCAACGTGCTAGACAAGGACTTATTAGGTACCTATTTCAAGGCCCTCTCACTTGGCTCGTTGGCTCGTGACTCTGAGATATCACAAAGAAAAAAGCCTTAGCCGCATGGATTACAGGGTACGTTTGGATGAATGAAATAAGTTAGGTAGTGCGCGATCCAGTTTACCTACAGATTCATGGACCATACGTTAATATCTCTACCTAGTCTGTGCATGGACCAACCGTTTTCATCGATGTCGATGTTATTTTGTAAGTCGATAAATAAACTTAAAATATTTTTTTTTAATAAACTTAAAATAAATTGTATTTAATTTTTCAATTTATTTACTTTTTCTAACCGTACCTATAACTTTATTGTAGTAAGTTATTTTATAAGTAGGGTTTCTCTAATAATTGTTATCTGTATGTATTATTATTATATATTAAATAGGATTAGAAATTCTATTTTTAGTTGATGTTATTATGTATTTTGTTTAAATTGGTAGCAGTTTGTTAGTTTGTATTTTCTTTAATAATTATTTAGTTTAACACTTTATTACACTAAGGTACAAAGGGTGGGCTTAATGCCGAGGCATTTTCTACCTGCCAACCAAAGCCATAATTATGTTTTTCTTTAATGTCACACTGACAATATTGGTGACTGTCGTCTTTAATTTTTCATTGTTTATAAAATGTAAATCCTGTTATTGGCTGTAAGTTATATTTTTAGGTTTAGTTACTTTTATTTGAGAGAGCTGTGGATTTTGTTTAATTAATAAAATAAAATAAAATAAAATCTTGCATAATCAATGCACAAATTAGCGATACTAGAGAAGATACCTACCTCCTTAAAATAATAATTATTAGAGCTGAATTTACGCAGCTCTACCCACGTGGTCGATTTGATAGTAAATTCTTACAAAAAATTAAGCTTCGAACTAAAATTAAATGATGTTGGAGTGAAATTAATTAACGTCAAAATTTACGTCAATTATTGGTTACGCATTAAACAATACCAACAATACAGTACGCACAGTACGCACAGTAACAATACGGTACTAGATTGACAATGTCAATCTAGTACCGTACCCAAGAAGCATAAAACTGTACCGTACTACATCTTGTATGGCATCAACACGTCTCCTTTGAGTAGGTAGGTAGATTATTTCTCGATGTTTTTAAAATATTATACTACAATCCATCACAGTCACAACTGTGAGTGTGTCATGCATGTCATTTTGGTTAGACAGGCTGGGTTGAACTGTCAGACAAGTGTCAAAATAAGTCTGTCAGTCATGATCATCTGATCTGATTTCTTACCTTCAAAATTGTAGATTTTATTTCAATATTTTTCAATTTTCCACAAAGAATTTTGCCTAAAAATGTCGGAAAAACAAGACAAATCGATAAGCGATGCTGATCCTGAATTGGAAGATCTTCTGGACAGTAAGCGACCTAATTCACTATTTTTGTCCCCTTCCAAGATTACACAACCTATAACCTCTTGTGGGATATAAATGCAAATAAATCCTAAGTTAATGACGTGATGTGTACCTAAAAACCACTATCGAACATTGTTGATCACAAACCTTCATTGCCAATGTATGATATGTATGAGAATCATTAAGTAGGTACTTAGTGTCATATCTAGAGTTAAACTGATTATGTCTAGACTTTGGCCTATTTAGGTTTAGGATAAATGCATTACGGCACCTAGTTAGTGTTTGCTGACGAAATGCTAGAAATAGGTTAGGTACCTACTTTCACTGAACACAGTAGCTTGTCTTTTTTACCTTCTGCCGAACTGATTAGCACTTGACATGTGATATCACGATGATATTGTTATTAATTAAACTGCACAATATGCATAAATAATATTTTTATGTAATTGGGAATAACTCTGCCGGCTGCTGGACACTTTCTTTCGGGGTAAAAGGTAGCCTTTATGTTAATCCAGGCCTAGAACTAACTCTACGCAAAATTTCAGCCTGATCTGTTCAGTAGTTTTGGTGTGAAGAGATAACAAATATCCAACCTTTCATGTTTAATATATATAATGTGGACTACACTATTGTCATATTTGACGACCAATGTAGAGTGGCGGGCGAAGGTCCGCCTGTGATGCAGAAGGTTGGGGGTTCGATTCCCGCCTTGGGACAAATGTTTGTATGATCTGCAAATATTTGTTCCGGGTGTTCTGGGTATTTTCTATATATAATAAATAATATCTATCTATGTTATGTATTGTATTAAGTTTATCAGTCATCTAGTACCCATAACACAAGCTCTGCTTACTTTGGGCCTAGATGATGCTGTGTGGATTGTCCAGCATTATTAATTTATTTATTTATTTATATCCAGTAAGAATAGATGTAAGTGTTTTCAATAAATTCAAATATACATATTCACTAACATTCTCACCAAATGGCTCTGTCGGAAGACCAACGTTGGTTGTAACATGTTGCAACAACTACCTCATGCTGAGACAGAGACTATTTTGTCACTATGCCAATGCTTTGTATTTGCTTTGTATTATTAAAATCATGTTTGTTTTTATTTATTAAGTTACTCTCTCTCATATTAGTTAACTAAGTATTATTTTATTCCTCCAGGTGCCCTCCAAGACATGACAAAGAAAACAGACAAGCCCAAAGACACAAATACCCAGGGACCTGACCCTCAAAACATGTGGAGCGAGGAGTTCATCAAAGAAGCAGCCTCTCAGTTCGAAAGCAACATGGCCGCTATACTTGGCAGCTTTAGTGGTGTACCAGGTAAGTTTTTGTAAGCTGTAGGCCAAGCACAGTGATTGCTGTTTGTGCTAGAATACCCAGAAAGTATGTTGCATCATCATCGAGTAAAATATTTGAAATTAAACCCTTCAACTTCAGTCATTTACGCAATGTATGATGATGTAAACAAATATTAAAAACAATTCAAAAATTCCTTATTTCCATGGTACAATTACAAAAATAGAGTCATTGTCATGGGGATGCTTCCAATTGGTATTGTTCAGTTGAGCTACCTCAACATTGTTTGTAACAGCCTCCAGTTACCTTTACTGTTCCAATTGTAAATACTAGTTCAAACAAAAGCAAAAAAAATACTAGTTCGATCAATACCACTCAAGTATTAGGTATGTTTTTTTTGCCCTTTTTCATACATAATTTATTTAAATTATTTTGAATTAATTTCACAATATATCCACAATTTTATTATATATTATGGGGTTTGGTTGTCAAACTAGGCCGAGATCTCAGTACTCACGGGATCCCCGTGGTATAAAACTCATGTTACATAAAATTCAACATTTTTTCTTTGGTTCCTTCCAACTAAATCCCATAATATATAGGTAATTAAATTGTGGATAAATTGTGTTGTGAATGTGAAAAAACAAACGCGAAAAAAAAATCATGAAAGTGCTCTGTTTCGCACATAATTTGGTCGAGATCTCAGGAACCCTGCGGTCCATTGAAATGATTTATGTTTTAATTCGTAGGTAACTTATTACTAATTATTTGGTTCCTTGAACCAGTTTCTTCATAAGTTGTGTAGTTTTCTTGTAAACAAGCAAAAACTTGATTTTTGCGCTTACGCCGCTCCAAAAACGTATGCTCTTTCATGTTCCTATGAACGCAAAATCCTATGCCTATCCTTTTCACAAAATGGCGCGGACAGCGCCCTCTTAACCCATATCTATATTTATCGTCACGCAATTTTTATGTGCCACCATTTAGTTTTCCCATTACATATATCATTTTATCTTATTTTATTGATAATTTCTCATTTTGCATGTTAATGCTTTAAGCCTGACCATGGTAGACTAGAGATTCTATAGATTGACATCATCAACCTGATACCCAACAGACGCCTAATATAGGGCGAACGCTTTCAGGTAACACATTAGGCAAATAAATCTTATATAAATCCACGCCCTCTAACACTCGGCCAGGAACGACCAGATCAGTGATCCGTGAATATCTCTGCGCTCGCTTACTACATAATACATTATATCCTTGGTGCAATGGCTCCTTGTAGCATAAAATGGTGTGGAAAAGAGAACCAGATGGAATAACATTTTTAGCTGATTTCTTAGAATAAAATTTGCTAATTAATTTTAGTTTTGACGGAGTTCAACTTAATTTGGTTGGCCGGTCGACGTCACCAACTGTGCATCCCTTTCTTAGATAACCAATTTTATATTTGCTTTTCTTTTTTCTCTGATAAGGCGCGTGCAAGTAGTGATGTGCCGTTCTGGGCCGGGTCGTGATCAGAATATCAATGTGGGTTTATTATATTACGTGTAATAAATAATTAGTCCTGACTAATTATAATGAATTCTAGAAAAATCGATTAAAATAATATTTAACGTTACGTTGCTACCATGACAGACACCATGGTATGATGTCTAAATGTAAAGTACCTAGATGTTAACCCTAATATTTATCAGCCGATAATTATAAAGCTAGATTACCACTGACTCACTGACAAGAAAATTGTACTCCATATTCCAGGATTAAAATTACGTGTATGCAAAATTTCAGCGCTATCCGTTCAGAGAAAAAGGTAAAAATACATCCAAATCCATCCATCCATCTAAACATGCAATCTTTCGCATTTATGATATCATTAGTAGGTAAATATACCTTGTTACAAGTATCGATTATTGTTTTCATAGAAACTAAGTACCTACCCCATCTCTAATAATGTTTATGATTTGTTGTAACCTTGAACGGACCAATGAGCACTCATTTTTCCGCGCCCGCACACCGCAGTTGGTTGACAGACTTGTTTGCTTAGCAAATAAGCAGGTATTAGGCGTCTATTGGGTATCAGGTCGATGATTGACATAGACCAATGTACACATTACCACCCAGTTACAAAGCAATAAATTCATTTATCATTTATAATTATCATCATTTTTTATTTGCAGAGGATCAAATATCACAAGATCAGATTGCACAAACCTTCTCTAAAATGGCCGGTAAGAAATTTACAAAGAATACTTGTTCCTTTATTACAAGCTGCTGCCCGCGGCTTCGCACGCGCTTTTTAAGTAGCCTATGTCCGTCGCCGGGATACCATTTACCTCCCTGTCAAAATCCGTTCAGCCGTTTAGGCGTGAAAAGGTAACAGACAGACAGAGATACTTTCGATTTTTTAATATTAGTATGGAGGAGTTTAATTACATTATTGTATTATACACAAAGGCTTTAAATTCATTTCATTTATTTATTTTCAATATGTACATAGATAGGTAGATTAAATTCTAATTATAGCTAAAGTTAGTACATACACCCTGTTGGGCTGCAATTTTAATTGTAAGTAATTTACATAATTAGTACTACTTTTCATACTAATAATTAATAATTTACATAAATCTCATAAAAAATCTTAAAAATCATGAAGGTACAGTCAGTTTCAGTTAGGCTTATGAATTACTAGCGTCTTCCCGCAACTTCGCACGCAGTTTTTCGGCATAAAAGGTAGGATATATTTTAGTCCAAGTCTAGAACTACTTTCATGCAAAAGTTCAGCCAGATCCGTTTGTTTTGGCATGAAAGATAAAAATGTATTTGGGGCCATAATAAATACACGACACATTACAATAAAGAAGCATAATGTTACAGGGGTCCAAAAAGGACATGCATCTCAGCATTACGCCGCTTCAAGCGCAAGCTAGTAGCGGCGCTGGTTTTCAGACAGGATCTGGTGTGGTGGGACGGACACAGGCTACATATAAAACAGCTGGGTATTTATATTTTTTTGCTCTTTTCAGAGGCAGCTGCACAAGTCATGAAACCTACAGCGGCAGTGGAGCCCGCGCCTGCTGATCCGAATGTACAGGAGAAAATTGATGAGGTACTTGTAACTCAAAGATTTATCTCGGAGTGGGGCTAGATAGACGCCGTGGTACCACACGGCCTAGAATTTGCACCACCCCAACGTACGACACCCGCGGGAAGAGTTACATTTCCCGTGGGTGTCGTAAGAGACTAAGAGATATCCACCGGGGGCGGGCAGAAGCGCCTCCCGCAGCAGACCCACCACCGAACTGCGATCCCCAACCCGCATGCCCAGCGTGGTAATTAAGGGCATTACCCCCTATATGATAAAAGCTAATAAGGCGCTTATCAGGGGGAGGCTTGCGCCCAGCAGTGGACCAATATAGACTGTTGATTGTAGAAGTGTGGAGCTACGTAATGTGAACTAAGCCGAGGGCACTTAAGGGGACTTGTAAAGCTTATACAGAACACTACTTAAAAATCCTGCGCCATCAGGCCAATAAATAAATAATGCTGGTCAATCCGCACAGCATCTAAGCTAAGCAGAGCTTGTGTTCAAAATTCAAAGTGCTTTATTTCCTTTAGACCTTACAGGACTCTTGGACACGTCACTAAATTCAAATTGCATAAGTAAAACTAGAAAATAAAGTAATCACTTTGATATATGCTCACTTCAATATTTTTAAGGTAAAGTAAAGAAGCGAACAAGAAACCTTTACCTTGTTAGGATGTTAGTTTTCGAGTTGGAGCAAACTTGTCCCAAGCTTTTTTATCCTCTAGAGATAATCTGATATTATTGTAGTAAGCCTTTTTACAAAGGATATGTTTGACAATTTGTTTGAATTTATTTATTGATAATTTTTTCAACTCATTTGGTATTTTGTTGTAGAAGCGTATACATTGCCCTTTAAAAGATGTGAATAATAATAATCTTGTGTTATTGGTACTAAATAACTGAATCAATTAATACATTACGTACATATCTATCTATGTAATGTATTACTTAAGTATATCAGAAGCTTCCGACTGGTATTGATATGGATCAATTTTTTTATTTTTTTTTTGATAGATAGATCATTTATTCAATAAAAAATCGTTACAAAAATTTATTAGCAATGCCTTAAAGCCTATGTTAGGTTTGTTTAAGCACTGGGTTCTCTTTATTTTTAGAATTTATATTTACTGTGGTTTAACGCGTCGCTTAGTTATATAAATAATCCTAAATCTTAAATTGAGCTACCTGTAGATTATTTGCAACAGTCTGCAGTTAGCTTAATTGTTTCAATTGTAAATACTAGTTCTAATTTTTTTTTATTATTGAAATGTAATTTTCTTTGTCAATAAAGACCATTTAAAAACAATTAATATGTAATAAAAAGTATATCCATAACAAGTATACCCATGTTATGGGTATATAAGTATACCCATACACAACTCTGCTGTGCGATTACGGTGAAATATCCCATTCAATGGATCGCCATCTGGGGAGACACCCTGCAGTCTCTCCAGATGGCGATATAAGCGACTTCGGTTTCCATCACATGGTACAAAAACAAATACGCACAATTTTCTGGCTAGATGCAGCCGACCGATGACGAAGCTGTCATCGTCAAAATATCACAAATGTCAAACTTAATTGTAATGTTTTATTTTTATATAAATCATGTTACATAACGACCACTGACGTGGCGCGGCGGGCGAAGGTCCGCCTGCGATGCAGGAGGTTGCGGGTTCGATTCCCGCCTTGGGACAAATGTTTCGATCTGCAAATTTTGTTCCGGGTGTTCTAGGTATTTTCTAAGTATAATAAAAAATATCTATCTTTATTATATATTGTATTAAGTATATCAGTTATCTAGTACCCATAACACAAGCTCTGCTTAGCTTGGGGCTAGATGATGCTGTGTGGATTGTCCAAATTATTTATTTATTTATTTTACGTTAAACCTTATACTTGTGTTACTCGCACTTGATCTTGTGTTGCTCGACTACGTTTCATTACTGCAATGTATTTACTGTTTTTGACTTTGAATCAGAATTGCTGTAATCGAGCCAGAAAAGTCAAGTGTGAGTAATTTGTCATTTGACTTTGACTTAGGTTATAATATCTTGACGTTGACGTTAAAAATTCCGTTGGTCGGCTCCATCCCGCCAGAAAGTAGTATGTATTTTTTTTTTGTACTATAATTGGAAACCAAAATATTTAATGCTCATTCTCCCCGGATGACCCAATCAATGGGAATGGGAGATTTTAGCGTAATCGCACAGCTGCTTAGCTTGGTGCTAGATGACGTTGTGTGGAGTGTCCAGCATTATTTATTTATTTCATACATAGATAGATACTTTCTAATAGACATAGAAAACACCCGGAACAAATATCTGCAGATCGTACAAAGATTTGCCCTGAAGCGGGAATCGAACCCTCCTGCGTCGCAGGCGAACCTTCGCCCGCTGCGTCACTGAAGTCGTCGATGTATATTCTATTGTAACTGACAACCTACACACTTCTTTTCCAGGTGTCAGCAGCCATCTCACAGACGCTCCAGAACCTGTCAACCAACTCCGAGGGTCTGCAGAACCCTCTCTCGGAGCAGGACCTCGCAAATATGTTTAGCAACTTCAGCGTGGCAGAAGGCGGACAGGTTGGCACGATATACTAGCTGATGCCCGCGGCTTCGCTCGTGCTATTCTAATATAAAAAGTAGCCCATGTCCGTCCCCTGGATACCATCTATCTCCATTGCATGCCAAATTTCATTAAGATCCGTTGAGCCGGTTAGGCGTGCAAACGTAACAGACAGAGTTACTTTCGGATTTATAAGTATAGATTAATCGATATAGCCGTAAGAATCGACCCCTCCAACTCAGTCCGTGCATGTCGTAAGAGTCGACCAAGGGAACCTACCAGAGGAAAGGCAGCTGCTTCCTTCTGTGTGTTTTTACAATCCACCTGCAAAGCGTGGTGATAGGAAGGGGGGGGGGGGGGGGGCACGTTCAGCAGTGTACGTATAAGTGCTGTTAGGTTGAATGCACTGAAATAGCTAGATATATGCTTAAAGTTTATTTACCTCGCGTGCCGGAAAGAGGGAATTTCTGAAAATTTTGATTATTATTTTTAATATTTTTTTCTTTTTATCTGTAGAGGCGCATAAAATGTATTATGATTTTAAATTTCACGTTATTTGCTGCTGTAGTTGCTGAGATATTAAAGGCGGAAAAAATGACAGAAAAAGCGATGCCATAAGGGTATCGAAGATCGGTTTCGAAACCCTTATTACATAAAAAGTGCATAATGTAATATATGAATAAGTCAGAATAATAGATATCTAACAATTACTATTATACATAGCGTGAGGGTAAATGGGTAATTTACCTTAATTTTCTTGCCCCAATCTCAGCATTTTGCTATCAGCGCAGGTTTTCAGTCAGGGCCCTTACGGAGTGACGGCATAGTGCTTTACATCAGTTAAACATCGTAAATACGAACACGTAGACAATACATAAAGGTACTTCACAGATCAAGGAAAAATACAAAAAAACCTGAAGCGATAATTTAATAAATAAAAGTGGGATGTTACATAATATCATGATTTAAAAATTTTTGATGTCTAAAGATAATTATTAATATATTATCGGCATTGCCATACAGCGGGGCAATGCAGCCAGCGTCTTGGGGACGCTTCCGACTGGTATTGATATGGATCAGTTGAGCTACCTGTAGATTGTTTGCAACAGTCTGCAGTTAGCTTAATTGTTTCATTTGTAAATACTAGTTCTAATTTGTTTTTATTTTAGAATGTATATTTTTTTGTCAATAAAGATATTCTATATATATTATTCCAGGATGACAACATGTTTGTCCCGTTTATGCACGGCATGATGCAGTCCCTACTATCGAAGGAGGTTCTCTACCCTTCTCTGAAAGAACTGTTGGACAAGTACCCGGCCTGGCTAGCGGAGAACAAGGGGAAGATTGACGAGGCGGAGTATCAGAGGTACCTAATTTAAATTTATAATTTAACTAGTTTTCGCACGCTTTGTTTCTAAGGAAATGTTTTAAAAAAAGATAAGAAGTACACTTAAGTTTTGAACTGGTAATTATTGTAAGGGGAACACGACCGAACCACAAGCTATTTTCAGAATATTGGTAGTTTTCTTGTAAATAAGCACTTGATTTTTGCGCTTACGCCGCTCCAAAAACGTATGCTCTGTCACGCTCCTATAAAGCGTAATCCTATGCCTATCCTTTTTCCAAAATGGCGCGCATTGCGCCCTTTTAATGTAATGTCTATCTAAAAATATATAATTGGTATTTATAAGACCTGTTTTTGGGTAAAATAAAGTATCTCTCTCTCTCTCTCTCTCAATGCCGTGTTTAGTAGTAGTGGTGGCCCTGGAGACTTGCAGTTACAGAATATCCTAAAACCTATAGCAAGCTCCAACCTCTCACAATACAGGTTTAAATATAGATCTCTGTAACAAAATTTTAAGTAAACCTATTGTGTGAAGAGGAAATAAACAAATTATTATTATTATTATATATTATTATAATATAATCTCCAGCATTATACATATTACCATAATATTATAATTCGTCAGGTTCTCTCAGCAGCTACAGCTGATGCAGCAAGTGTGTGACGAGCTGGAGCCGGAGCTGGAGACAGATCCTGAGGACGTGAAGAGGAAAAGATTCGAGACCGTATTGCATCTTATGCAGAAGGTACATTATCGTTTGATGGTATATTACCGCTTGATCTATCTATTATATACTACAGGGTGCTCCGTAACAGGTGTACTAAGCCGAAAGGGGGTAATTCTGGGCTCCGAGGGAATCAATCAACTTGTGAATAATTATTTTTTGAATTTAGAATATATTTTTAGGTATTTTGAAAATAAATGTTTCTTTTTCTTCGCTTTCGTAATACGGGCCTTAGAACTGTCAAATATTGTAAGCCCCCCTTTTCTTCCAGATGCAAGACCTAGGCCAGCCCCCGACTGAGCTGGTGGGCGACATCGCGTCCCCCCCGGTCGGCTTCGCCCCCCCAGTCAACGATGGCGGACAGTGTTCAGTCATGTAGCCTCTATGCTTTATCTAGGATACATGTAGTGAGTTTTACTAGCCTGATTTAGTATACTAATATAAGGGTCAATTTCACTACCAAGTAGTATTGTCCTGAGTTAACTAAAGGCAATCTGGGCCTCAAATCCTTGTCTAGGATTAATGGTGTCGAATCAGATGTGGCCAAAACTAAATTAATTTGACAACACTAAAAATGATGCCCTCCTTGTTATTGTTTATTTATTCAGTTAGTTGTTTATTTCTGTCAAATTAGTTTAGTTCAGTTTTGGTGACATCTGAATTGACACTAATAAAGTGTGTACACTAGCCAAACTCGACGTAGAATGTTTGTAAACAACCCACCCATACTTAACCTAAAATTCACTCTGTTGTCGCGTCTTTTTATACGCAATTTACTTAATTGTCGATTTGAGATCCAATAAATATAGCTTACAATTATATCTGAAACTCGACACCAAGCAAGAGAGGTTTAGTTATTTGTGTGGTGGTTTGCTTACAAACATTCTACATCGAGCTTGGCTCGTGTATAATTTTAAGGGCCGATTTCACCGACAAGTAGGCTCGTGTTAATTAAAGTTGCCTTTAATGGCCAGCCCCCCACTAAGCTTGTGGAGGAAAACGCGTCCCCCCCTGCATGGCTTCGACAAATATAATATCTGGTCGAAGCTCTATCTTAACGTAGGTACCATATAAACCTAGGCTTAGTTATACTAAGGTGGAAGTAAAATTAGTAATTATTTATATACCATTATTTGTAAACATGGCATCATGGAAGTGCCATGTTTAGGCCTTAAGCTGGGTACTGACCGGCGTAACGGGGCGTAACGTACCATTCGCAGAGAGCATGATACTTTACGACGTATCCGCCAGCCAGGGAACGCCAAGCGCACCAACACACGCACGCATCTTGGTAGCTCCTTGGCCCGGAATCTTAAGAAACCGTTGTCTCAGGAGCACCAAAAAACAAAAGCCACAGTCTTAGGAAGTTTTATAATTTTTTTTTAATGAAAATTCTTAATTTCTTGTATTTTTGCTATAGTTACACAATTTTATTATTTAGAAACCATTTTTATATTGTACATATCTTCATTAAATAAGACTTAAACCTATTGTTAACGCGTATAATATTTATGTACCTACACTCTGTTGGAAATCATTTGCCCAGAGGTGGGCGTTGCGACCTGCGACACAGTATTTTAATTCTGCAGGTCGCATCGCTTCCTATTTTCGTTATTTGCACCTTAATTATGTTCATAAATAAAGACTTTATGTTATTTGTCTCGTTGCGAGCGCCTTCTTTGCCCGTACTGACAGCACGAACGCTCGCTGTGTATCAAGTTACGTTACGCCACGTAACGCCGCTCAGTACCCGGGTTTTTATTTCCACGCTTAACATAATTTGGTAAAACTTTGGCTATACTAAAGTAGGTAGGTATAAATAATTTTATAAAATTTTATAATTAAAATTACATGCACAGTTGTAAAAATACATGAGAATAACTGTACCAAAAATAAAGGCATTTATACTAAAAAATAAAACAAAATTTGGTTGTTAATGTTTTTTATGTTTTAACTTGCTATTAAATAATATTGCAATTTATTATTTAATTGCTTGCCTGGGAGACCATTTCTGTTTCCCGGCGAACTGCAACCTGTCTCATCAAATCAAGAGTGAATAGTTGTCTTCTAGACCTTTGTGACCACATCGTTACTTACCATCAGGTGAGGCTGGACAAACAAAGTCTAAAAAAAATTAAAAAAAAAATAATTAAAGAATATGTATGAAACTTCGGTACAGATTATTTAAGTATACCATATAAACGCCTGCATCAATTTTCATTAAACATACTTAAAACACTAAGAAACAGCATTCTGTTAACGATTTCATATACAGACAAACACGAGTTCCTTAGTTTTATTAAAGCAAATTTGGTCTCCCTGGTACATTGGACTTCAAAAGATGTAAATTGATTTATAAGTCAATGAAATGCATTACTTTCAAGTAGTGTTTTATGTGAATGGGTTTTGTGATGCACAATTTGAGGTTTTTAATCAGTTTTTAACCACAACTTTTAATACAAAAAAAATTACAGACCCCAATAAACATTTAATATTATACTCTATACGTTATAATATTAAATGTTTATTGCAAAAACAAATGAGCACTTATTCCTGACTTGTAAACTAGGGTTAAGCCGCGTTACCACCGCGAAAGGGTAATGAGCGGGAAATGAGAGATGAGTGGACGGTGTTTATTTATTTAGCACATAGAAAATTACAATAACAGAATATAACAATTGCAACTAGTATATACACTTAATATCTATTTCTTAAAAATCTAAGCCGTCACCAGAAGGCAGAGTGCCCAGAATGCTGGCAGCATTGCCACGTTGAATGACAATGCTAATTCGTTAACCGAAATAGAAGCCAGCATTCCGATCACCTGTAGACTCTATGAGAAGATTGGTAAGATCTTTATAAATTGTGTGGACGGA
Organism: Eupithecia inturbata; assembly: GCA_963662085.1. NCBI lineage: Eukaryota > Metazoa > Arthropoda > Insecta > Lepidoptera > Geometridae > Eupithecia > Eupithecia inturbata. Next base: position 1,671,263 of record OY759206.1, on the reverse strand, counting down.
GTTAATTTCAACGCTTTCTGCTCACTCACTCCTTTGCGCTCGACTATTTATTGCTGGAAATACAAATATGCAGTTAATTATGAGTTACAATGGGTGCGCCCGCTCGCGGTGGAAACCCAGCTCTCCCTGTGTCAGGAGTCAGTTCCTGTCCATGTAAAGAACAATTATTTTGTTTGATAAAGTCTTCTTTCAAATAAAAAAAAAATTTTTTTTTACAGTACTTGTTAAAAAGTAATGGTTAAAAACTGATGAAAACTTAATATTTTATTATGAAATATTAATATTGTTATTATAATCTTATGACTTTGTTAGATGTTTAGTTCGTTGTTATTATTGGAAATATTAAATTGATTTATATGTATTGTTTATTTATTTAGTGGGCAGTACTTATTTATTTAAAATACTCATATATTTACTATAATTAAATAGGTAGGTGAAGTTACTAAATAATGAATTATCATACTAATATTATATATTCGAATGTGACTCTGTCTGGCTGTTACGCTTTCACGCCTAAACAGCTGAACGGATCTTAATGAAATTTGGCAGGGAGATAGATGGTATCCCGGGATACTTTTTATCCCGGAAAAGCGCAAGCGAAGACACAAGCCCAAGCTAGTTAGAAATAAATAATAATAATACATGTTTTATTTCAGACACAGATCCAAATCATAGTTAGTAGGTACAATCTTATACTATATTAGGAGGTATAAGACTGAAAATACGGCTGCGGTGACCAAGTTATTCTTCCCGGATGCGGTTGAGGCTTATAGGACCATCAGAAAGATAAGTCTAAACAACGTGTTGACACAGGTTATCACGGGCCACGGTGGGTTTTCCGAATATCTTGCCCGGTTTGGGTGTGAGGAAAGCCCGACGTGCATCTGTGAACCCGGCACAGAAGAAACCGTGCCACATATTCTTTTTGATTGCCCTGTTTTTGGTCGTGAAAGGTTCGACATGGAAAACGAACTGGACGTGCAAAAAGCATGCAATAATTTACAGAACATAATTAATGATATGTTTCTACGCCCTAAGTTTCTAAACTATTGTATAAAGATCGCAAAGAAGGTAATCTTAAGAAATAGATAGATAAAATATGATTTATATATATATTTAAATATATAATATAGCACACATGAAGCTGATAGTGAAAAAAAAATAGTAGATATAAACAATAGACATGAGATAAATAGAAATACGTTTAATATAGAATAAGGTACTATGTTAGTAGTCACAGCAAATTATAGGCAGTAGTTAGGTAACTGATTTAAATAGGTATCAGTTCAAATAAATTAGACACTATAATTCGAATGCTATCGCAGCAATGTTCGATTACAGTGCCTTAACATTGGGCTGTTACATTTATCGGACAAAGAGCCCAGGATGCTGTTGGAGCTCCCGCGGCACCTGCGCAGCAGTGTAACGGTTTTTTTTCCTCATAAATAAAGAACGAAGTGGATAAAGAACTTATCAGGTTAGGTAGGCTCCTTAACAGGTCAAACTTGTACTGCGAATACCAATACGCTTGCCAAGCGTGGTTGTTGAGTGATGCCAGCAGTGGATGTAGGTAGGTATGTACCTATGTTGGGAAGGATCATCTTCATATCTTAGTCCACTGCTGGACATAGGCGTCCCCTAATGAGCGCCATAGCGCCCTGTCTTCAGCTTGCCGCATTCAGCATCTGCCTGCAGTCTTTCGCAGATCGTCATCCCACCTGGCCGGAGAGCGTCATACACTACGTTTACCGAGTCGTGGTCTCCACTCGACAACACGTTTACCCCAGCGGTTGTCGGTTCTTCGCGAGATGTGGCCGGCCCACTGCCACTTCAGCTTGCTAATTCTTTGAGCTACATATGTCGATTGGGAAAAATACCATAGAGTAACTACCTAAAATAGAGTTAACCTACTTACTTATACATGTAAATACTCAAGCCGAGTAGTAGTGGTCGCGTCGTAATAATCGACCCCTTAAACTCAGTCCGCGCATGTCGTAAGAGTCGACTAAGGGAACCTACCAGAAGAACGGCAGCTGCTTCCGCAGGTGTATTATTAACACCCCCACTGCGATCACCAATCCGCCTGCTAAGCGTGGTGGTTATAACAGTCCCCCTCGTTTCAGAAAAGCATGTCAACAGTGTGCTGATAATACTTAAGTTTCAAAATAATTAAGTATTCATGCAGGCTAGGGTCAACGTGGTGTACGTATTAAGTACGTGGTTATTACGGTGGGTACTGACTGGACTGTTATATTTTGGTGTACGTTAAAGAATGACCAAAAAAATTAACCGAAAAAAAAAACTTCAATAATAATCCCTAAATAAACAAATTTTTTACTGAGTTTATTTACGGCGAGGAAAACAATGTTGCTGCGTGGTGGCGGCTTAGAATTTGCAGCACCCCAACTCTTCCCGCGGGTGTCATAAGAGGCGACTAAGGTATACCAGGGGCGGGCAGCAGCGCCACCTGCAGAACAACTCTACCACTGAACTGCGATCCCCAACCCGCATGCCCGCGTGGGGATTATGGGCATTACCCCGCGTGAGATAAAAGCCAACAAGGCGCTTATCAGGGGGAGGCCTGGGTCCAGCAGTGGACCAATATAGGCTGTTTAGGAGGACGAAAACAAGGTAATAAGATAAGATAACAATTTTTATTAGGTCCTTACATATGAAATTGGCGTTTTTCGTACTGGCCACTTTAATCACAAATTTCTCCTCTTTGGTAAGGAATTCCAAATTCAAATTTGTACAGCTATAGACTCATGTATTTGTGCTTCGATGATCGTCATTCATTTGTTTTTTTTCTTCTGTTTTTTTCTGTTTGCGTCACTCATTTTACAAAATGGAAAACTTAAAATATCGCATTATTTACGAGTACGAGTTCCGCCGTGGCACTAGTGCTGCGGAAACAACTCGAAGGGTGAATGATGTGTATGGCGGTCGTGTTGCAAAAGAAAACACAGTTCGTTTTTGGTTCCAACGTTTTCGTTCTGGAAATTTTGACCTGCAGAACAAGCCCCGTGGACGGCCTGAGACTCAAGTTGATAATGAAGAGTTGAAGGCTATTGTGGAAGCGGATCCATCGCAAACCACGTCCGAGTTAGCTGCAGGCTGCGATGTTAGTGATAAAACTGTTTTAATTCACTTGAAGCAAATTGGGAAGATTAAAAAGCTTGAAAGGTGGGTACCTCACGAATTGACTGAAGCAAACCGGCAAACGCGCGTCGACTGCTGCGTTACATTACTAAACCGGCACAATAATGAAGGTATTTTAAACCGAATCATTACCTGTGATGAAAAATGGGTTCTTTACGATAATCGGAAGCGCTCAGCGCAATGGTTGGATCCTGGCCAGCCAGCCAAATCCTGCCCCAAGCGAAAATTAACCCCAAAAAAGTTACTTGTAAGCGTTTGGTGGACTAGTGCCGGTATTGTTCATTACAGTTTTCTCAAATCTGGCCAGACTATTACGGCTGATGTCTATTGTCAGCAATTGCAAACCATGATGGAAAAGCTAGCGGCTAAACAACCTAGGCTGGTCAATCGCTCCACGCCACTGCTGCTTCACGACAACGCTAGACCACACACTGCGCAACAGACGGCTACTAAATTAGAAGAGCTTCAATTGGAAAGTCTAAGACATCCTCCGTACTCCCCGGACCTTGCTCCAACAGATTACCATTTTTTTCGAAATTTGGATAACTTCTTGCAAGGGAAAAAATTCAACTCCGATGGGGCAGTCCAAATCGCCTTCAAAGATTTTATTGATTCCCGTCCGACTGGTTTTTTTAGTAAAGGGATCAATGAACTACCTATAAGATGGCAAAAGTGCATAGAAAATAATGGTTCATACTTTGATTAATTAAATATATTATATTAAAAAATATTCGACTTTTTGTTCCTCCCATACAAAACGCCAATTTCATATGTAAGGACCTAATATTAAGTTCACACACAAAAAACACAGGAAAACATAACAAATCAACAAAATCAGTATTTAGGTAGGTATACCTAATATGGGAGCAGTACACAATTATAAATAACAGACTAAAAGAAAAAAAAAATTTAAGCAAAACAACCAAAATTAGTTATACCTCTATAAAATACCTTAATAATAGTTGTTTCAATTTGAATGGTGCAAAAATAACTTACCAGTTACGTCTGCACCATTTAAGGGGCAAATCGAGCTAACCGCGGGGGCGTTACGGAGTATAATGCACGTGTTACACAGCGAGTGTCCGTGCAGTCAGTACGGGCAAAGAAGGCGCTCGCAACGAGCAACGAGACGGATTCTAGCACACGGCGTAACGTATCATGATCGCTGCGAATGGTACATTACGACTCGTAACACAAATCAGTATCTGGGCTTTCAAATTTATACTAATACTAGCTGCAGCCCGTGGCTTCGCACGCTTTTTTCCGGAATAAAAGGTAGCCTGTGTCCGGCCCGGGATACCATTACCTCGCTGCCAAATTTCACCGAGATCCGTTCAGCCGTTCTTGAGTTATAAATAGTGTAACTAACGCGACTTTCTTTTATATATATAGGTAAGACTAGCTGCAGCCCGCGGCTTCGCACGCTTTTTTCCGGAATAAAAGGTAGCCTATGTCCGGCCCCGGGATACCATCTACCTCGCTTCCAAATTTCACCGAGATCCGTTCAGCCGTTCTTGAGTTATAAATAGTGTAACTAACACGACTTTCTTTTATATATTTAGATTATAAATTCGAAAGTGACTCTGTCAGTCTGTTACCTTTTCACTTCTAAAAGGCTGAACGGATCTCGATGAAATTTGGCAGGCAGGTAAATGGTATCCCGAGGACGGACATATGCTAGTTAAAAAGCACGTGCGATACCGATGGCAGTAGCTAGTAGGTACCTATATACGAGTGTGAAAGACAATTTGTGACGTAGCAAAAACTTATTGCAATTCACTATAATTAAATATTTTGCATAATTCATTAGGTACTTTAACTTTTAAACCTTATAATTATTTCCTATTCTTCTATTTGTGCAATTGTTAATGCGTTAGGTACGTTCTATAACAAAATCTGAGTTCTATAGGGCAAGTGCACGTGCAAAACGGAATTTAGTATCTGAATTTTTTTGTGTCACTAAAAATCTGCCGGGAACAACGCGACGAAGAAGGTAAATAAATAATTGTATTATAATGTTGCTGTTTTGTGTTATTTTATATTTCTGGTCTTATTTTTTTTTGTTTGTTTTTTTTGTATTCAAACCAATCTAAGCTTTTGTTTACATTTCTACTCAATATACCTAATTATTTGTTGAGTGCACATAGTGTTACGTGTCAAGCCAGTTCATATTTTCTTAGATTTTTGTGTTCTATGATTGTTATTGCTTGTTATGTGTTTTGTGTACCATAAAAATAAAATAAAATGTAACTCAATACAATCAAATTAATTTATTAAAGTTTGGATGTTTAGATGCATGGATGGATGTTTGTTCACGACATAAAGACTGAACCGGTCGGGCTGAAAGTTTCCATAGATGTAGCTCTAGGCCTGGAATCAAACATAGTTTTCATAAGATATAAGTAAATAACCATAAAACGTGTCCATAGAAATGACACGTGCGAAGTCGCGGGCAGAAACTAGTACATTTTAAATCGTTTTTATAACTTAACAAGATCATAGCTTCAAATCTATATCACAGGAAATCTGATGCCTATGAACCAGTGTGCCAAAAGTGGCCTACTTTAGGTTGGTACATCACACAAGCAAGAGCGGCTTATTACCTAAGTAGGTAGGTACGTCTAAGTTTTCGACGAAAATATCGATTAGTATTAGTAGAAATCTAGCACTAGTATGTATTAAAATATGCAAATAGTTTTTTTATACCACCAAGGCGACAAACAGGCATGCGGCCCGCCTGATCGAAAGCCTAACCTTTATACCCAGGCGCCTGATCCTTTCGTCCCAACCCTTTATGTCGTACACACTCGCCGAGGCTTCGTTGAATGTCTCGTGATGTCTCGGGCACTCGTTCTCTCAACGAGAGGCACCAAACGTACCATGTCTAACGTACCATGTCGCTATCGTTTGCTTCACGAGGGGCAACGAGTCCTTGACTCGGGGCAAAATGCCGTCAAGCGACCGAGACACGAGAACCTACGCTCGACCCCGTGGCGAGACGAGCGTACCCAGTTCACACTTGTGCTCAACCTGGCTTGGTGCCTCGGCGAGTGTATACTGCTGGCATTAGAAGACCCTTCTAGCATGTGGCGTGTTCCAATAACCTCTCACTAGAAATTGAGGGTTTTTCAGAACATCCACAATGGATCCCGCGATGCAAATCGAGGTGGCAGCCATGTCTAATGACCGCGCGCTGGACGAGGCGGCGGCGCGCGGCGACTCCGACGTCCAGCGGTTCTACCGCCGCTGCACGCTGCTGCTCACCGGAGGAACGGGCTTCATGGGGAAGCAGCTGCTCGAGAAGATGTTCAGGTATCATGACAGAAGGTTAATAAAAAAAGAGAGCTGGACGGTCCCTCTTGCTAGCAAGAGGACGGACGATCCGTATTTCTACAGGCGGTGGCCCTTGTGCGTGTTGCCCCAACCTAACCACACCACTTAGAAGTTGTAGCTCAGAGCCCATCACCTCGTCTGGCCATGACCATTGGTCTTGGACGAATGGGGCAGAACACTTGGCCAGGCAGAGATTAAACTTCCGACTGGTGTCCAAATTGGGCCGTAGTTTTTTTTCCAAAGGTCAAAAATGCTGTTGACAGCATATGGCCATGCCAGCTTTACCGGGCTGTGGCGAGCGTAGAGGGTGCTCCGCCGGTTGTAACATCCTGTCCAACAAATGCTTTGGTATGGGTGTGTGTATTGTTTCGTTCATCATCATGCCAGCTTTCGTTGGACGACCTAAGGGAATTGAAATAACCCAGTGATTGTTTCTGTTTGGTAGATCATGTGATGTATCGAAGGTCTACTTGCTGCTTCGACCGAAGAAAGGAAAGGACACACAAGAAAGAATCGCAGAGATGCTGCAGGATCCAGTAAGTAGACCGACATTTCACCCATCACCATAACGAATACAATTAAAAAACTTCAAGTTCGAAAAGTTCGATCAAGGTTGCTGGTTCGAAAGTAGAAGAGAATTCAGCAATTAAAATAAGAGGAAGTTTTGTAACTGTATATAATCTCGTTTTATCGTTTGCATAAAAAATTATCGTCGAAATTTGGATATTTCTTCTAAACGCTGTTGATTTTGAGTATTTTTTTCATTTGTTAAAGCACAAATTTAACATTTCGCGAATAAAACAAATATTATACAGCTACAGAAAATTATTGTGTATTCTCAAGGCCGTTGGGCCATACATCAGCCTTTATACTCTTTTCTTCGACTTTAAAAAAAGATGCCGTGAAAATTATTGAGGATGGCTTCAAAAACCGCTCAAGTATTAAATAAAACGTCAAGTGCGAGTCGTACTTGCGCAGCAAGGGTTCCGTATAACTGTAAGACCTTGTTTCTTGATAAATATTTGCCATGCCTATTCTAGGTAAACGGGAAGTAGTTTTCCCTTTATTTGTGCTAAATCATAAAAATTGGCAAGAAGCAAGGTCTTATAATTAAATTTTATGATTCTAGGTCAACGGGAAGTACCCTATAGGTTTTGGTCCATGGCGAGAATCAAAAGTATTTTTTTCGTGAATTAACTATAAATTCATGGTTTTCGGTTTTTTTCATCACTTATGCTTTAAGACCTTGCTTCTTGCCAAATCTCATGATTCTAGGTCTGTGGGAAGTACCTTATAGGTTTTGTGTGCATGTGATACCCTTGAAATTTTCAAAATATTCGGACATAAACGGCTGTAAGTTTTGATTGCGTTTACTTAGAAGTTTTATTTATATCACGGCTACAAGATTGAGTATTTGATGTTAATTTCAACTCGATACCACCACGGGTTCTTGAGAAAAGACGGTTGACAGACGGACAGCAAAGTGATCCTTTGAGGGTTCCTTTTTTCTTTTTGAGGTGTGGAACCCGAAAAAAGATGTCTTTATACCAAACTAAAGTTAGCTCTAATAAAAAAATGCAAAAAATATTATAAGAGGTCTAGGTCAGATAATATTAATACTATCTACAGGGTCGGGACCTAAATATTGAATTTGTCGACACAGTCATACAAAAATACGCAGAGGCTCACGAACAGAGGCTTCATCATCATGTGAACGTCGAGGCAATCCAGCTCCTCGACAACACGGACATCGTGAGAAGGCTCAAAAGAACAAAACCTTTTGAGTTAGTGTAGTGATAATTATAGTGTATGTGCATAAGTGCTATCTTAAAGAACACATGAACAAAGTGTCTTCACCTTAAGTATAGAGACAATAAGAAAAGTGCCAATGGACACGTTCTTAGTAATACGTTGTTATAAAAATAAGTCAAAACTAAATTACCCATTAGCCAATTCTATGGCTAGATTGTAATTATACTCTAGTGTATTTAACATTAATTTAGAATGTGATTACTAGACATAAAAAAAAAAAAATCTACAGGGTGGACCAAAGAGCGACGTCATAAAAAAGATGCCTCACCCCGGCGGTCAAACTTATAACAAAGGCAATTAATAACAAAGTCTCTGTTGTGGCGCTGCTCCTAGACATGTCCAAGGCGTTTGATTTTGTAGGCTACAAAACATTACTTTTCATATTAGAAAAGTAGTATGGGATCACAGGGGAAGTCAATGAGCGGTTGCAAAGCTACCTAGAAAATCGTCTACAATGCGTTGAGGTAACAAAAACTGTGGACTCAAAAAAAACTATTGTAATATCGATTTTCAAGACTATCAACTATGGGGTTCACAGCGAAGCGTCCTTGGTCCTTTCCTCTTCCTTATCTATTTAAATGATCTCATAACAAAGCATAAAACAATATTATTAGCCGATTACACTACTATTATTATTTGAGGACAAAATAAACTGACGTTCGAAATCTGACGCACTTAGTAAGACAATTGAATGATTCAATCGGAATAAGCTTAACATTAATCTAAATAAAACTAGCGTAATTCAATTCCGAACATATAAACAAATGAAAGAGATTATTACTATTAATTCTCTACTTCTAACTAATATTCTTTACTTTACCCTAAAAAGATTGAAGTGAACAAAAATTAAAGTGATCACTTTATTTCCTAGATAAACTTAATGTAATTTGAATTTTGTGACGTGTCCGAGAGTCCTGTAAGGTCTAAAAGAAATAAAGCACTTTAAATTTGAAATGATTACCACAGACACATATAGCGCCTACATAAACACATTTTCCCTGATCGAAGCCAAAAACCGATCTAGTCACATTGAATGTTGCAAGTGAAAGGCAATTTCTCAAAAAATTGGGTAAGTAAAGAAAATTTTAAAAATGATCTAAGTACCTACACAAATTAAATACTGAAGCGAAGAATGATCGTTCCGTGACCGCTTTCTGTTGGACTTGTTATAAAGTGGGAAGACCTTCTCAGATCCGGAATATATTTTTGCTAACAAAGATATTTTTTTTCCAACTAATATATTGATGGATAATGAAAACTTAACAAAAACTGATAATAATAATTATAGACAACAGCCAAGGTAACAACTAAACACTAAAACAACGCTTAATTGCACACGTGCTGCGAAAAAGTTGCGACGGTTAAAATTATGAACGAAAGCTGTTTCAGGTAAAATATTTTGAGCTGTGATTCTGTGCTCAGATGATACCATTGCTGTAATTAAATAAATTAAATATTATGCACCAATAGTTAATAGGTTTTGTAACAAATTAAAAATATCTTATCTTGGATTTTATCACTGCTGAGAATAAGGTCTCGAAGTTGAGATCTATATATAGTTGTATAAACAATTATTAGCAAAGAAAAATACAAATAAATAATACAAAATTAGAAGATAATGAAATAAATAATTAGAACTAGTGTTTACAATTGAAATAGTTGAGCTAACTGCAGACCGTTGCAACCAATCTAGAGGTAGCTTAACTTATCCATATCAATACCAGTCGGAAGCGTCCCCAAGTCGCTGGCTGCATCGCCCCGCTGAATGGCAATGCAATTCTACCTACCTAAAGTAAAAACCTGGACTGTAACAGCATATTTTCCAGGTGTTCGATCGGGTTCGCAGTCTGAAGCCCGACTTCGCCCACCAGATCGTGGCTATCGATGGAGACGTGGCGGCGATAAGACTTGGCATTAGCGATCAGGACTGGGAGACTCTAGTTCAGGAGGTCAGAACTGATAGTGGATACTGTTAGAACTGTGGCAGATGGACAGAGAGGCAGACAACTGTTTAAGCTTTGGCCATAACTGCGCGTCTTACATGCGGGATGCGGGACTCGAAGCGGGAGCGTCAGCCGCCCGGCGGACGCTGCAATGGCGCCTTGCACACCTACGCGACCGAGACGCGGTACTCCGCAGAGCGCAGGTCAAGTTCCGCGTTGTTAACGCTACCGCTTCGCGTCCCGCATCCCGCGTGTTTGACGCGCATTGCAGGTTTGGCCGAAGCTATATTGTACCTACTGTGTGAGCAGCAAATAAATATGCAAATCCAGTCAGTTTACAACGAAATTTTAAGTTTTTAGTTCCGTTTTGACATGACTGGGATTTCTGTCTTACTGTTAAGTTTCATAATTAAGGGAACAACTAAAAGTATTAGTTTTATAGTCTGTGGCTGCGCAGGGATTTTCCTGCGCCCTGCGATCCCCAACCCGCATGCCCAGCGTTGGGATTATGGCATTACCCCCTAGGTACAAAGAGCCAATAAGGGGCCTTTAGGTCCAGCAACTACGAGGCTGGTGTTGTTGTTTGACTTAGGTTTACTATGGAGACAATTATTCACATCTGTCTTGCCTTCGTGACTTGCCTTCGTGATTATTTAAATAAATAATATCTTAAGGTGAACGTGATCTACCACATGGCTGCTACCACCCGCTTCGACGAGAGTCTCCGAGTGGCCACGCTCATCAACGTGAGAGGAACTAGAGAGGCGCTGCTGTTGGGCAGGGCTTGTAAGAACTTAAGGTGAGTGTGCCCTGTATGGTACCATTTATGCCTCTATCACTACCCAAACTCGATGTAGAATGTTTGTAAACAAACCGTCCATACTTAACATAAAATTTACTCTGTTGCCGCGTTGTTTTTTACGCTATTTACATTTCTTGTCGATTTGAGATCCTTCCTTCAATAAATATTGCTTACAATTATATCTGAAACTATACGCCAAGCTAGTTTTAGTTATTTGTGTCGTGGTTTGCTTACAAACATTCTACATCGAGTTTGGCTAGTAATAGATACAATCTCTTTGATTTATATAGGTATCTACTTTCTTTACGTAATATTTAAGTAGAAAGCTTATGTTTTGTAAAATCGCCCCACAGGAAAGTGACAATTTTGCTCATGTTTAGGCATTTTTCTCCAAAAAGATATTTTCTGATCTCGCTGAATTTCAGTGTCCAATTATAAGCCATAAAATTAATCGGAAAAAATATTAAAACCAAGGATCTATTAGTTGAGCGCATCCGAATTTCTTCACTGTAAGAACTAACCATATGTTTTTATATTAATAAAAGTGATTTATAATATTGTGATTTTATGCATAGATAAGATAAGATAAGATAAGATAAGATTATTTTTATTGGTTCACAACTTACAACACACAAGAAAATACAATTTTAAAAGAATTAAAGAAAAAAACAATGTGAGACCAAAAGGCTGCCGCTCAGCGTGTGCTGCAGGAGCTTGGGGAGCAGCTGCAGCGCTGGTCTTCCGTGGCACCTTAGCGTAGAGCGCGTTACTGGCTATGGACACGCTCTTTACAATATAAGTTTCTATGAAACTAATATAAATTACGTATTTAGTAAAATTTTATAAAAATATAACAAAACATTTGCGAGTTAAAGACACAGGTGACGAACTAAAATACATTTTTGACATGACACATAAATTGAAATAGAAAAGTAAAAGAAACAAACACAGAAAACAATAAATAAGCGCACAAAATAAACTAAACAGAAACCATGATCGACCACATTAATACGAATCACATTGAAGATTTAAAAGATATTTTTTTAGATTGATTTTAAAACTAAAAAATGATTTTGAATTTCTTAGAGGAGGTGGTAGATTATTCCAGCATTTCGTGGCAGCGTAACGAAAGCTGCCACGAAATGCGGCCGATCTATAGCTTGGACATATTAAAAGCACCGCCAAACGCGGTTGGCGGCTAGAGAATTTCAGTTTTTCATACAAATATTCAGGCGTATATCTTTTTATTATACCAAAAAGTAAAGTTGCGAAGTGAAGTGAACGACGTGATGACATATTCAAAAATTTATATTTATAGTGGTATTGTTATTTTATTCATAGTGGTATTGTTCTTAGGTGTAGATAGTATATGGCCCGTATTATGAAATCTTGCTCATTCATCGATCTATGCTTGAGTAACGCTTTATATAAACGTAACTCAAGCAACGATCTATGACTGAGTAAGCTTTCATAATACGGGCCTTAATGGGTACACAATGCGTAAGTAGATAGGTACTTATACTTATTTAAAAAATCGGTAACCCATAGGCAAGAAATCAAGTAACACACATCCATAAAAAAAACATATAGATGAACTGAGAACCTCCTCCTGTTTGAAGTCGGTTAAAAAGTAGATACCTTACCTACGTATTGAATCACCCACCATCTTTCCAGGTCATTCGTCCACGTGTCCACTGCATACACACACGCGACCTCCAGCCTAGCAGAACAGCAGGTGTTCGAGAAGTTTCAGCCAAGTCCTATTCCCCCTCAGGCACTGATTGCTATGGTTGAGAGTGTGGATGGGGCAAGACTGGAAAGCATCACTCCTATGTAAGCACAAACCCAGTGGCTCTATTCTACTAGATTTATCGCTTCACTATGACAATGGTATTGTCATAGAATGACACGTGGTTGTTTTGCTATTTTACCTAAACCAAAGAAAAGTGTTTCAAAAGTGTCAAGTTTAAATAAATAAATATACAGGGTGTTTGGTGAAGGGTTAGACAAACTCGGTGGGTGTGTAGGTGGACCTATTTGTGAAATACAAATTGTAGGAAAAGACCCTAACTGTTTACAATTTTTTTAAATACAAGTACAGTTTTTTGTAAATACAAAAAACATAATCTTAAAAAATTATTTAAGATTTTCCGAAATTTTACTTCTCTACCCCTAGAACTTTTTTTTGGAACGTGTTTTCTAGTAAATTTTTTACTTGCTTTTGGTCTCAAATGTATCCTTCGTCTTTTGAAGGCATTATTTATTTGAAAGAACGTGTAAATAATTAGTTATAAGCTCTCAAAGTTAAAAAAAGTAAAAAAAATAATCAAGTAGGACAACTTTGCATCGTTTTAAAAAAAAAATTAATACCGATCGAGTAGTTCAAATGCTTTTAAAAATTTCTCTAAACATCGCTTATTACAACGGTATACCACATGTAGCCGAAAAGTCTATAAACTTGTCAAAAATTAGCACTTATAGGGAAAATGGAGTAAAAATACAAAACAAAAAAAAAGGTTTTAATTTTTTCTAAATTTACAAATTTTGTTCAAAAACCTCTCCCCTATTTCTAATACACGCGCGACACCTACGTCGGATTTCTGCTGTAGTAGTACGGAGCGTTAGCTCGTCTTTCATCTTTACAAAAGCTGCGTCAATTCTTTCAATCAATTGTTCCTTTGTTTGTATTTCTTTTTCGTAAACCAGCTCTTTTGCAGGTCCCCATATGCTAAAGTCAAGAGGATTGAGATCTGGGGACCGTGCAGGCCATGAGATGGGGCCAAGCCGTCCAATCCACGAGTTGGGAAACGCGTTGTCTAGGAACTCTCTCACTGTGAGACGATAGTGTGCCGGACACGCATCATTTTGAAATACTATTGGTCGATCTTCATGAAATATCGGCACATTGCTCATCAATTCAGGGAGGTCATTTTGCAAGAATTCCAAGTAATTGTCCCCGTTAAGTTTGCCTAGTCGCATGTGGATTTTGACCCTTTTGTTCCCAGTGGTGTAGATTGTGTTGGTTGAAAATCTTCTCTCGTGTAAATTTCGACTCGTCCGTCCATAAAATGCTGTTTAAAAAGTTTCCGTCCTCAATGTCAGTATTTAGTAAAAAAACGACAGAATTGCATGAGTCGCGCATTATCACCTTGCACCAAACCTAGAACGAGAATAAAGCTGTAGAATAAAAATCAAAACGGTTAAGGTACAATGCAATTTCGGTTGAAGAGAGGTACCCCATGGTATCCCAAGATAGAAAGAAACAAAATAATGTTTGTGCAAGACCAATAGAGAGACAAAATCATTTTTTTAAAGGTTATTGATTCACCTCAAACATCTCGTCAAATGAACCTAAGACAAAGATGAGCTAGGTACATTAAATTAGATAAATTTAGCAATTTACCTTGCACCGGAGTGTAGTGGAAAGGATGCCTTCCATCTGCATTGACGACAGACCATACTTTCCATATGGAAAGACCCAGATCTCTGGCGACCTTTCGAGTACTGGTAGTGGGATCCTCGTTGAATGCTTGGAGTATGGCTTCGTCCACGCCAACATGTTGCTGCGTTGCACTGACTCGTGCATCTCGAAGAGTTAAGTTTCCCGTTTCTCGAAGTCGCCGATAGGTATTAGAAAATGTGCTATGGTGTGGCACACGTCTATTGGGATGTAACTCTCTGTACAGTCTCTGTGCTGCACGTGTATTTCCATCGCATCGACCGTAGGCATAAATAATATCAGCGTATTCTTCAATGCTGAATTCCGCCATTGTGACAAAAACAACGATAACAAAACAGAACAACAAACAATTTATCATATGTTTTGATAAATTGTTTGTTGTTAAAAATAACCAAAATAAGAAAGAAACTTAACGATTACAAATATTGATTCGAATTCGAAATTCTGATTTCGAAATTCGAATCTACGAATTAGTCGGTTACCTAGGTATGATAAAAAAAGGTTTTTTTAAAATTAATTTAGCGTTCTTACCTTTGTATTAGAAATAGGGAAGTGATAATTATTTGAACCGAAATGGTTTTAATACAATGTTTTATTCTTAGCGTTTTTACTCCATTTTCCCTATAAGTGCTAATTTTTGACAAGTTTATAGACTTTTCGGCTACATGTGGTATACCGTTGTAATAAACGATGTTTAGAGAAATTTTTAAAAGCATTTGAACTCCTCGATCGCTATTATTTTTTTTTTAAAACGATGCAAAGTTGTCCTTCTTGATTATTTATTATACTTTTTTTAACTTTGAGAGCTTATAACTAATTATTTACACGTTCTTTCAAATAAATAATGCCTTCAAAAGACGAAGGATACATCTGAGACCAAAAGCAAGTAAAAAATTTACTAGAAAACACGTTCCAAAAAAAAGTTCTAGGGGTAGAGAGGTAAAATTTCGGAAAATCTTAAAAAAATACAAAAACAGGATTTAAAAAATTTGTAAACAGTTAGGGTCTTTTCCTTCAATTTTTATTTCACAAATAGGTCCACCTACACACCCACCGAGTTTGTCTAACCCTCCACCAAACACCCTGTATATGCTGGACAATACACACAGCATCATCTAGCCCAAACTAAACAGAGCTTGTGTTATGGGTACTAAAATGACTGATATACTACAATACAATACATTACATAAATATATTTTTTATTATCCATAACCAGAACACCCGGAACAAATATTTTCAGATCGTACAAAGATTTGTCTCAAGGTGGGAATCGAACTAGCAACCGCCTGCATCGCAGGCGGGCCTTCGCCGCGCCACATCGGTCGTCAGTTTGGTACCATTCTATCAATCTCTCCGTGCAAATAACACCGCACGCACTGTTAATTCCACGATATTTTTTGGTAGCTCGAATGACAATTAAAAAGTCATGTCCACCGGTTAAATTTTTTATGACAATCAACATCGAGCACATACCCTGTAGAAAGGAAATATGGTCTTTCGAATTACAGAACTGATCAGTGTTTTTTCACTAATACAATCTCAATTTTCGCTCGCTATTATATAGTGTTGTGCTGACATAATAAAATAATGTATCGATACCGATATAACAAGAAGTAATTAAAATTTATCAATTTGATTAAGTTATTTGATCAGTGTAACTTTTATAAAAACTCCGGAAATTTGCATATTATTTCATTGATTGTATAGTAAAAAATGTAACTATATTTTTTTTCGATACTCATTCATTTTCAGTAATCGAAAGAGATTGCTCATAGCGATAATAAAGATGACCTATGTACTCCCGCGATTCTTTTTAATGGTAACTTACTTTATAATTCGTTCTTTCTATCTAATATAACAATGGCACACTTGTACGTAGGTACATGTATTTGATTTGTTTGCTTTTTAAAAATCATACATTCACTATTATTGACGTAAATAATTGTCGCGACGGTCATAGTTTTGACTATTGACTATCGATATCAATAAAAATATTTGCTTGCCCAACTCGAATGTGATGCTTGACTTTGTGTCAGCCAATCGGAGTGCAGTGGTCGCCGCAGTGATTTGGCGGAATTGTTGTCTAAACAAAATAAATGACATTTCCTCTCTATTGGGTATGTGCTCGATGGCAAACAATAATAATAAAACTGTTGGAAGTGCGTTTTCGGAGTACCTAGTGGCCTTTGTTAGTCGCCGGCCTTTATTACACCCTGGTACCTCAGGAAAAATAAGTAGGATACTATTTAGGTAGACGTGTATTCTCCATAAGGCTCTGCTATGTTGTAAGAGATTTTTCGTCGGCGGTTATGAATTCGTAAATCATTTTTATTATCTCATATGACACATTAGCCCAGGCTTCAGTTTTAGTGATTGATCTGGAATATCCATCCTTTATGAACTGCAGTGTTTGATCTCTTAGGGTATCCACCGAATACATTAGAGCAACCTGTAATGTTGCTATTGCATTTTCGATCGTCAACATTTCTATCATTGTCTCAACGCAAAGACTCTTCAGTCCTTCCATTTGATAAAAGTCTGCAGCGGCCAATATCTTCTCTGGTTCATCATAGATTCCCGGCGCCGAACCCGTGTACAGAAAAGTCAACACATCGCGCAACACTTTAGCTTCCCAAGGCGTCTCCACGATACCAGTTGAACGTTCTGTAGTATTATGTTCAAAGTGAGCTTTCAATACCTTGCAGCGAACTGACAGAATAATCTTATGTGCTTTGAATTCTTCACCTTCAACCGATTTTATAGTGGCATCATAATTTGAACCATCGTTGTTAGTTAGAAGAGTTTCAAAGTCACGTATTAGTTCTTGCAGCGCTGGTGCAGGTGTAATTTTTAGTCTTGCCGCCAGTGAAATGCTAAATGTAAGTGTTAATTGGAGGCAGGAAGGATATTCATATTGTCGTATTAATGCACAATCCTGCCATTTATTTGCTTTTACCCAGTTAAAATCTATTTCTTTTTTTATTTCTTCGCTTCCTATTATCAAGAATTCAGCCACTAAACTCAATGCTATAACGTCGGATAGTTTAAGTGTCCGCCAATATATCTCTACGTATAACGGTAGAAACACTAGCTTCAGTTGGAACTGTGAGTCAGGCACTTGAATAAAGCTGGGCTCTCCCAATTGCTTCATGATTATCAATGTCACATGGGTTTTTTCGACTGAGTCATGTTCTACTGTCTGGTGCTGGTTAAAACTGTACCACTCTTCATTTTCGGTCATCTTTAGATGCTATATAGAAAGTAGGTAAGGGTAGAAAATAAATTCCAAAATACAAATTCCAATTAATACTTCATTGACATTTGTCACTAAAATTAACTTCGAGCAGGGAGATTCCCTGAATGGATAAGCGATAAGGAGTTATTTTGCGTAACTTTATAAACGTTTATAAGAAGTGTACCTATGACCAACGATGTCAATGTCATAATAGTAAGGAAAATAAATATAAATTTGCTAAATCAAAACTAAAAATAACGATAATAGAGAAGATACCTCTTTACAATACTTATTATACAGAGTGTCCGAGAAAATTGAGTCTAGATTTTTTCTCGATGAAAATTAACGTGTGCACTTCACTCACGCACATGATATATAAGATACCTGCGGGTATTAAAGGCCGGCGGCTAACAAGGGCCACTACTCTGAAAACGTACTTGCAATACTTTTATGAGACTCACTCACACAATATGAAGGACCAATAGCAAGGCTGACATCCGAAATTGTGTCGCGCTCGGATCCATCTAGTCAGAAGCGACGAACTCGTCTACGCAGTTGGTATGGACACAGACCAGTTTATATGGATCACTCCACAGAAAAAAAGTTAATAGATCATTATTTCCAGTCCCGTAAATCCTGCGGATCCTGCATTTCCGAATTCGCAAAAATGGTGCGAGATCCCGCGTTTGCGGGATTGAGTTCCCTATGTTTCTTCATCAAAGGTAAAATGCCAAAATGTGTAATTCTGAAACGAAACCATTGTTAAGGTGAAGCGATTAATTTATTAGAATTAGGGCCCTGCTGATCTCAATGTGCTAAAGGGGCGAACCTAGGTTGTCAAACTAGGCCTAGATCTCAGTACTCACGGGATCCCCGTGGTAAAAAAAGTTAGATTACATAAAATTCCAATTTTTTCTTTGGTTTCTTGAATGTGAAAACACGACTGCGAATAAAAATACGATAAAAATAAATCATGAAAGTGCACTGTTTCGCACGTAATCTAGTCAAGATCTCAAGAACTCTGAGGTCCATTGAAATGACTTATGTTTTGATTCGTAGGTTATTATTAATTATTTGGTTCCTTGAACCAGTTTCTTCGTAAGTTGTGTAGTTTTTTCTTGTATATAAACAATAACATGGTTTTTGCGTTTACGCCGTTCCAAAAACGTATACTCTGTCCCGCTCCAATGAACGCGAAATCCTATGCCAATCCTTTTCACAAAATGGCGTGCAATGCGCCCTCTTAAGAGTGAACATGATTTCAGGTTGATCCAGGATTGGCCGAACACCTACACCTTCGCTAAGGCGGTGGCCGAAGAGCTTATCAGGACCATCACTACTGGCATGCCCATCTGCATCATCAGACCCGGAATTGGTAGGGATTTAAGTCTGACACCCGTGTTATGAAAACTTGCGTCATCGATCTATGCTTGAGTAACGCTTTTCTATAGCATAAACGTCACTCAAGCATAGTTCTATGACTGAGCAAGTTTTCATAATACGGGCCTGAGTATCTGTCTATGCCTACTTAAGATTATATAGTTACATTGTGCCATGCGGTGGCGAAAATTATATAGTCTACAGAGTGAATTTTTTAACGAGCAGTAAGGGGAGGTACCTTAACCGGTGTAGCAACAGGAAAATGGTCTACCCATATATTTTAGAGAAGTTTTAATCCCCATTTTCAGATTTTTCAAAAAAATTACTGTTAGAAAATATTGCCACCCTACACGAAAACTTTTGTTGATGCTCATCGCTATATTAAGTTATGTGTGTTCTGTTCAGCCCTATGATTTATTTCCAGTGTAAGTTTAATTTCATTACTAATTAGTTCACGAATCGACTTGGTCAATAAAGTATTTTTGTTGTGTGCCTGTGTGTGTACACAGAACACTGTTCCCCACTGGAGATTACATTTTAATTGTGAGGAATCACTAAAATATATAAGTAGGTAGGTTAATTTTCTACAGGTGATTTATGGAAGTAAAAATAATTATGTGTATGATTATTTAATTACTTTACCAGCTTTGACAGATTATACCTACTTATTATTATGGCATAGGTGAGGAAACGTTCGCGTGGTTTTCATGAAGTTTAACCAAATAAAATTTGGAAGAATTGTTTTTTTTTTTAAAAATCAGGCAATGAAGACATGCTAAAAAAAACTAGGAAAAAGAGATACGCAAAGCCACAACAAAAGTAAAAAAATATACAGTTATCACAGATCATGAGTCTATCGTTAGAGTGGAAATGTGCATTTATGACAGCACTGGCGGTGGTCGAGGAGTTTATTTAACAGCTGCGTAAATCTGCTTTGTGTTGTAAACTTGTGACTTGTATTTTTAAATAATCACGAGCTTGTGTTGATGACATGACTCATGTCAACTAAATAGATAGATAGATAGATAATACCAATCCATCACCTTATAAAAAAAAGCTCCCGATAATTTACTTTTTCTAAAATCCGTTATCAGTTACGTAATTAACCTATCCGTAATTTTGGAAGCCCTAGGTACACCGGTTAAGGTAGGTGCCCCCCCTTACTGCTCCGTCCAAAAAATCCACCCTGTATACTGACAAATACATCTGAGTTGACCAGCAGGTGACTTCATGTGATTCGACCAGCAGGTGACTTCATGTGAGTCATCCAGCAGGTGACTTCATGTGAGTCGACCAGCAGGTGACTTCATGTGAGTCAACCAGCAGGTGACTTCATGTGAGTCGACCAGCAGGTGACTTCATGTGAGTCGACCAGCAGGTGACTACATCTGGCTGTAATTGAATGTTTCAGTGCAAGCTGCATACAAGGAGCCGCGCCCGGGTTGGCTCGATATTAGCTGCACTTATGGCGCTACTGGGGTAAGCTCATCATCATTATTAGGTATCTCAAAATCGTAGCCCGTCAAATTACAAAAAAAAAAATTGTGCAATTTTGTTAATCACATTATCTTAATAAACCAAAAAAAAATATCATAAATGCGAAAGTTTCAACGCCAAAACTACTGAAAGGATTTGTCTAAATTGCATAAGACCTAGAATAAAACATAAAACAAACATTTTATCTCATAATACAGCTGTGCAATTACGCAAATATTACCCATTCTATAATTGACATTTGAAAGCCCTTTGAATGGCCTTGAAAGCTTCAATGGTCATTTATTTTTTTATTTATTTATTTAATTAGAACGTCATACCACTTACACTAACTAATTAAAATTAAATAATAGAAAAAAAAGACAAATTTATCATAAAAAGTAGTAATAAAATCTGGATGAAATAAATTAATATAAACAACAAATTTCAATTAAAAATCAATAGAATTCAACAACAAAATTTCCAAATTATAAAAGTATTATGCACAATAAATAACGTCAAATTCCTAATCTATATAATATTTGTAACTAGCTTAAATTCATTAAGTTAATGTCATAAGCATAACACAGCCAGATATCATCCGTCAATCTCACAAAATCTCATTCATTCACTAATAAAGTCTTTCCATTCATCATCAAATATGTCAATATGTGGATAGGTAGCTACTAGATTGTTGAGAGTTCAGAGTGCGAGGCAGCGGCGAGCTGGCACGCGCGACGGTTCGGCACGAGGGTGTGATTAAGAGTCGGTGGCTCCTGCCCCGAATGTAGTTATTCGGGACGTAGAACTGAATTCGGGACGTAGAGCTGTCATATCCATACAATAGCAAATTACGAAGGACATTCAAAGGGCTTTCAAATGTCAATATAGAAGGTTTTGCATAATCGCACAGCAGTTCATATGGGATAGAAATAATTGAATGAAACACAGTTTTAAAAGGTTTGAAATTGAAACTAGGTATGCATTGATACTGGCGCACGCAACATAAAGTTGCTCAGTACTCGTTTATATGTACAAAATGGTGGTGCGCATGTGAAAACTTTGCTTATAGCTAACTTCACTCCGGCCAAGTTGTTTTAATCATATTGTACCCCTAATGTTATTCTTCTACTCTTCCAGTTAATCCTCGGCGCAGGCTTAGGCCTAATCCACACTATGCTCGCTAAACCCGACGTCAAGCTCGGCATGGTCCCTTGCGATTGTGTAAACAACGCCATTATCGTTGCGGGGAGCGAAGCGAGCCGCAGTAATGGTGGAGACAGTACCACCATTTATACTGTGAGCAGCGTGGCTAGAAACACGCTATTGTTTGGTAAGATAATTTTTGCTGGACAATACTCACTGCATCATCTAGTCCCAATCTAAGCAGAGCTTATGTTATGGGTACTAGGTGACTGGTATACTTAATAGGTACAATTACCATAAGCGCAAATATGCAGGTCTCGACAGAGCCTACACATTTGCTCCCTTTGGGGTCGAGACCCTAGGTCCGTGGGGTACCGAGTCTGTCGGGGTTTTGAAAAAGTTATCAGAGCGTCTGGTCGAAGCGACGCGTGGCCGAGAGCTGGTGGGTATCTGGCGCAGCGCATCAGCATTGCCATACAGCGGGGCAATGCAGCCAGCGTCTTGGGAACGCTTCCGACTGGTATTGATATGTATCAGTTGAGCTACCTGTAGTTTGTTTGCAACAGTCTGCAGTTAGCTTAATTGTTTCAATTGTAAATAATAGATTAGATTAGAGATTTTTTAAAGTCTTTGGTATTACGCTTTATTAATCCCATCATTTGAGCGGCTCTTTTATGATATTATTATAATGAGCAGAATATTTAAGCTGGTGGTCCAGTATAACACCAAGTCTCTTATTTCGGTAACTTTGCTAATAGAACTGTTATATAAGTGATATGTAGATTCCAAAGGATTCTTTTTCTTTGAGAATTTGATGTGGGAACATTTATTTCAACTTAACAACATACTATCTTATCGCTTCCATCTTCAACTGATTTAATTTCTTTGTAATATTTGAGATCATCAGCATACATTGAAAATTTACTATTTTTGATGTGTTTAGAGATGTCATTAATAAAAATTATGTAAAGAATAGGTTCTAAATGAGATCCCTGTGGTACTCCAGTTTTTGCATAATATGTCCTGGATTCACATCCTTTGACAGATACAACTTGAGGTCTGTTTTCTAGATAAGAACTAAACCAACCCAACAATGATCCGAGAATACCATACGAATTTAATTTATGCAGAAGTACGATATGAATGACTTTATTAAAGGCGCTGCTGAAATCAGTATAAATGACGTCTGTATCTTTGCCTTTGTCTAAGCTCAGACACAGGTCTGAAACGAATGTAGTAAGATTAATGTCTACGGAACGACCGATTCTGAAGCCATGCTGTGAGTCAGATAAGGCGGTTTTTGTGTGGTAAGGACTGGTGCAACCATTGATTCGGGAACTTTAGAGAAGCAAGATAGAATTGAGATTGGACGATAGTTTGACACGCAAGTGTCATCACCTTTCTTTTAAATTCGCACAACTCGAGCTCTGTTCCACTCTCCGGGGAAAACACCATTAGCTAGCGAGCGATTTATGAGTAGCATTGTTGGTAAGGCGAGTACTTTTGCGCAACGTTTTATGAAAACTGGTGGAATGCCGTCAGGGCCCGCGCTTATTGAAGCATCAAGCTTGTTTAGTTGAGAGCGAACGTCATCAACTGTTAACTGTAAGTCACCTAAGCAGTTGGAAGATGAAGATGTAGAAGAGAAAGTTATAGTAGAATTTGTTGAATAAACAGAAGAGAATTGGTCAGCAAAAAGGTTAGCCATATCAGGAGCATTAGTGGCAGTAGATGTAGATGATATCATTGTAGAGGGAATATTATTACTATTGTTACGCTTGCTTTTTATAAAATTCCAATATGATTTAGGATTGTTAGATATGTTCTCTTCAGCTCTGCGTTTAAGCGGTAACGCTCTTTTACGTGTCACAGCGGCCCCTCAGTGACTCATATTCAAGCTTATCGCGCGGATTATTATACTATTTAAATATATTCCTTATTTACTCTTTCTCTTTTAACATTTTAATAAGCTTTTGATTGAACCAAGGAGGATATTTGGAACAAGAAGGCTTACGTTTTGGTACATGTTTGTCAATAGTGGTTCTTAGACTTGTGTGAAATGTTGAAACTATGTCGTCGATATTGCGCACCCACACAAACTCATATCCAAGTTTATTGGCTTTCTTCCTGGTGGCTGCATGGAGGTACTTGTTTGCAGGTGTCAGATGTTCAGCAACAAACACTGGTACTCGTGGTCCTCCAATTCCCAAGTGCTCGGAGCTAAGTTTGTCCTTATTGTTGTCCGTGTTGAACTTGGAGACAGCAGCTAGCAAGGAGTCCCGGAGACGGGGACTGCGCAGCCTCACTATGACAGATCTTGGGGTTTTATTATCCTCATTCATCTTAGCTACCCGAGTTACATATAGGACATCAGCATCAGCAATGATAAGTTCTTAGTACGGTGTTCTGCAATGTCATTTATCTCCACATTGTTTTCTCTTAGGTGCTGCTCTGTGAGGTTCAACCTGTTGGATAGGTTAAGAACAGTCATCTCCAAGGCTGCATTCTTTTTTCTTGAATTCGTGACATTTTAAGGCCCGTATTATAAAAGCTTGCTCAGTCATCGATACATGCTTGAGTACCTAACGCTTTTATATGGCATAAACGTCACTCAAGCATAGGGAGGGTAATCTCTCTCGAACTCAGATAAAGATCCGAGTTCGAGAGAGATCTTTGATTGAGCAAGCCTAGTGTTGTTAAATTAGTTTAGTTTCGGCGACACCTGAATTGACACGTTGCTTACCTTATTTTTATAACCTTATTTTTAGGACGCGTCCTCCAGGTGGCAAGACGGGACAAAAAAGTGCTTAGTTCACCGAAGTCACTATACTTCCCCTGTGGATTCGAGACGAGTTCGGATTTCCTCTTCATGCTGCAAACTTTGTTTCTACATTTCATACCCGCTTACGGCGCAGACTTCGTGCTACTCTTACTAGGCAAGGAGCGCAGGTAAATTTGACGATGTGGCGCGGCGGGCGAAGGTCAGCCTTCAGGAGGTTGCGGGTTCGATTCCCGCCTCGGAACTATGTATATTAGTTTGACCTGCAGATATTGGTTTCGGGCTCCATTCCACTCTGATCCACTTTGCTATTCCATTAATGGATCAGTTTCCACTTTTTTCCACTCTGATCCACCGATGGATGGTTTTCTGTGTACTATAACAAAAATGTTATCTATCTATGAAATCCATGTATGTAATGTATCTTATCTATCATACTTACTTACTTTGGTGCTAGATAATGCTGTGTGGATTGTCCAGCATTATTTTTTTATTTATTTCAGAGCAGTCAAATTATACAAGAAAGCATACAAAATGCAAAACGCACTTCGCCACTTCACTATGAACAGCTGGATTTTCGATGACAAAAAATTGGAAGGACTGTTCAACTCTCTGTCAAAAACTGACAGGACAATATTCAACTTTGACATGACAACGATCAACTGGGATGAATACATACGAATCTGGTGCATAGGCATCCGAAAGTACATTGTCAAAGATGGCCTCACTAACACGGAGTGGGCCTACAAAAGACAAATGTATCAAATGATTTTACACTACATTATATGTGTTTTATATGTTTTTTTGATTTGGAAAGTGTTCTGTGGTGCTTGTTTTGTTTTTGTAAGTGTTATGTCCTTGTTACAAGATGTAATGTACTAATTTAAGAACGTCGCTTACAAATACATAGGCATTACAATACCAATCAATATAAATAGGTATAAGTAGTGTAGATAAAGATTGTGATTAAAAATGATATTTGAACCATTTTGCCACCAGTGGTGGCGACTGGGATTTTTTCTCGAAGGCTACCCACCAGTGGCGGCGTGGCAACCAAGTTAACTATTAGGCTGTTCAATTCAGCACTTACCTACAGCTTCTTTCCATTAATTCACTTCTTCACTTCTAATCGCCTCTTCGTATGGGTTCCTCTTGGCCAAACTAGATTACATAACTGCTGGTTTGGCCACTAGGAAATATTATTCCTCTTGCGTAGGTATGCTTTAAACCTCTGTAAGCTTATCAGACTTTACACTGGCATCTCGGTTTAGCTTATATTACAAGTTAGTTCAAATAAAATAACATAATATTACCTTAGGGTAGGTATTTTATTTTATGCTACTTAGGAAGTAAGCTACCTTCCGCCACACAATATTTGAATCATTATCGAATGTGAGTACCGAACAAGAGGAAGACCCAGTATGAGCATTACACATTTTCCATTGCGGTATTCTTCTGCCATGCGAATCGCATGTTTATTTATTTATTTATTCATCATCAAATGTACTCTATCTTTACAGGCGCAGGCACCCAATGCCTCTAGACTATTCTTTAACATTTAAACATTCCTTACAAAAACAAAATACCATTAAAAATAATAATAATAATAAGGAAGTTGGATCAAGGGTCAGATTCAAAAGGCGGTACTCATGGACTCGGCGCGCATCGTCAAGAAGTTCCTCTCTCTGCAGCCCTAGTCACCGGCCGCTTAAGGCTAGCTTCGCGGCCGGTGATTCACCGTTTTGATATATTTTTTACTGTAGAATAGTTTTATAATATTTTATTTTCTAAAGTATAAAATGTATTTTATAACGAGATTTAAAATAAATGAAGTGAATAATAATATTATTTACATGAAAGAAAAAACAATAATAATCATTTAGTAAAACAATAAAATTAAAAAAATTAAAAATCTGTCAAAGTGCGAGTCAGAGTGATTACAATTTTATAATATTAAAACATTAAAAATCGTCAAACCTTAATAATCAAATCAGATACAAAATTATATAATAAATCTCACCCCTTATTCATATAATATAAATAACAAAGCCCTTTGGACTTCGCTCATGGAACAGCAAAAAAGATCCACTCTCTCAGCTAGCAGATTAAGCGTGTGGATGCCGCGCGTCAGAGGTGCTTTATTTAGGAGGTCGGTCCTTCCTCTTGGTACCGATACTAGGACGGGCCGCCTCCGTCGGTGCACAAACTCCTTCGGCAGTTTTTTTAGTTGTATAGAAAATATTTCGCTAGAGGCTCGTTTCGCCAATCTGAGCTTTATTTGCAGTTGCGTTGATATTATTTTATTATTTAAAGATCCGTTTCATATATTCTGAAACATCACCTAAAAGTAACCTTTGAGTAGGGTAACCTACAAGTTGCCTCGCTACGCTAAAAATTACCTAAAAGGTTACGGAAGAAACCTTCTGGTAACGCTTGAACCAAAAATCGTTATAAAGAAAAAAAACAATATTTAATCAAATCTCTTTACTTCAATAGGTTCACTGTCAAATTATTAAAACAAATAACAGTAGGCTAAGGAAAAAAAATCTTAAGTCTGCTGCATACATAAGACAAATTAAGTACTTAACACAATGAAATCGAAAACAAGCTTGATCGTTTCGTGTTGGCGTGAGATTCAATTTGTTTTAAAGTATTTTCTTCGTTCTACAAGGAATAAAATTAAGGAAATGTAATTTGCCGCAAATCGTAAACTATTATATATGAACACATGATAAAACCAACTTTTTGGGAGCGTAGGTAATAAATCTACGCTCCCACTTTTTGTTTTTTGGCGCCGCTTGCTTTTCATTACGAGTCTGCCATTATCAAACTGTGCCCGTTACTAGGACGAACGAAATCACCCTTAAAAACTGCAGTATAAAGTTGCAAAATTAACCCTTGTACCACAGAGTTCTCTGATAGAGCTAGATAATTAGTCCGAGTGTTTAACCATTAGGTACTTCCCTGACCGAAGCCTTCGATCAGGGATCTATATACCTTCGATTTGATGGTCCCCATTTACGGAAGGTCCGCGATAATCGTAATGGACCCCGGTCAATAGGACCCTCAAATTTAGAAGGTTTTATTGACCGGGGGAAACAAAGAGGGTTTTGCAAGAGACTAATCACCACGCTTGGCAGGCCAATTGTTGATCGCAGTGGGAGTGTTAAATATACTTAGAAAAAAGCTGCTGCCCTTCTAAGTAGGCAGGGTCAATTCTCATGCCGCAGCCATCACGTTCACAATTTATATTAATTCTAATTACCTAGGTACCTATTTATATATACTTTAATCATTACATCTTACATATAATAAAATACTTAGTTATATTAAAGCAAGTTCAGATTTATTAATATTAATAATCTTATCCTCTTTGTTTAAGTAGGTATAATTATTCTTATTATTTTAATGACTAGAACACGACACACTTTATTGCTTGCTTAATAAGTACTGATAGATAATACTTATTGTACCTAACACACAAAGACAGAAAACAATACAGGAAAAGATGCTAAGATTAAACGAAGTACAGAGGTGGCCTTATCACTATGAGCGATCTCTTCCCGGCAACCTCAAGATGGCATGGACATGTAAGAACAAAACAGACGGTGGAACAATAAAAGAATGCAAGCGCTCATTATGGGAGGCATATGTCTAGCTGTGGAATCGTATAGACTGATTTGGAGTCTAATATTGTACATACCTATTAGTCTACATATTTCAATACAGTTCTCACACATTAACATTATACAGGTTCGCTTGTCGTTTAAATTTTTGTCTATTGTTTGATTGTAGGTATTTATGGTAGGTATGGCTTAGCTTTATATGGCAAATGAATTAATTACAATGTGCGCAAGACTACCTTCTTATCTGCTTGCAATACCTACTTAAAGAAACTATAATTTAGGTAGTACTATAAACCAACCCAATTTTAATTTCGCGTCTGACGTAGGTACCTACCACCTTACCAATCTTTTGGAAGGTGAATTTATACCTCCAGAGCTCACGAAAACATACTTCAAGATATCTTGAAGTATATATCTCTTGTAGCATGACTCTGATATCTTCAATACTTATCGTTAGTAGGACACAAAAAAAATATGATCAGGGTTCGATTTTATCTTATCGAACAAATTATGATCAGCGATTTTTGACTGCTTGACAAAAACACTAGTTATTCTTGAGGTTAGCTGCCGTGAATAGGTCTGCGGTGGCATCGTTCACGTAGCTTTGGACCCTGCCTTCCAAGATGGTGGATATTTCTCCAGAGTTCTGTCGGAGTCCGTTCCGGACTGGCGGTACCTTTTTACTGCCCAGTGGCAGGTTTGAGGCCTCTGGATCTGTTCACGAGAAAACATATCGTTTATTCTTTATTAAAACTAATACTAGAACATCTTATGTAAAAAGGGTCCTAATGTGCCTCCTTCTCCCCTAAACTGTTTGCTAGTTATAGTCAAATAAGTCTAGTATATATTTTTTTTGATTTGGGGGTCTATATTAATTCTCCAACAGGCAATTGTGTGTCACATTTCGGCCTAATTGGCCGAAATATAACACGGTATACTCTAATAACTACACCGAATCAGAGTACCGATTTGCACGAAAAAACGAAAAGGAACACGCAATTCTGTATTTGCAGATTTAAAGTAACCCCTGTTCTTACAACTTACCTTCTTCGTTAATGGTAGGTTTCTTTAACATCCCCACCACACAGGGCCCTTTTGCCAATGACCACGAAGGCACAGGGGCCTCTTCCCGCTTCAATGGTTCTAGAATATTCCTCCTAGACCGCATAATACTCGGCAGTTCCCCTCTCAAAAGCCCTTTGTGTAAATCCCCATTCTGCACCACATTTTGCATCTGCACTCCATTTTGTACCTGCACCCCATTTCTATCCTGCGTCTCCTCATTTTTCGGGAGACTTTTCTCAACAGGCAACCCTTTAGCGATCAGTACGTTCATCTTCGTAATGTGATTTTCTACTGTGAAGATTTCGTTCTCTTTTTGGAGGGTTGGTTTTATATCGTCCGAATTATTAGTTTCTGTACTGTTTTGGGGTAAAAGAGCGTTTCTTGGGGAGTCTATTCTTCGAGGCATGCCGTTTAGATTAGGCGTTTGGTTTTCTAGGGAGAGGGGGGGCGCAGTTGCCATGTATTCGCTGTAAATATTCCCTATTAGTTCTTCTGTGCGTCTGAAATAGTATGTCAAATAGTTAAAGTTCACTCTATTATTTGCTGTTTGTTAGTTCGACTGACAATCAAATAGTCTTTATCGATTTTATTTTTTTATGACAACCGTCGTGTGATAGGAGAATGGTCGGAAGGCATCAAAGAGGTGGTAGCGATATTTCAGATAGCTTAGCACACTAATAAGGCATTATTCGTAAATAACAAAAAATTTAACATAAAATATCGTTTGCGGCTTGCTTTGTTTAATGAATGCTGTAGCAGCAGGTGCACAACCTCCAGCGGTATTGCGCACTAATTAAAATAACACCCTGTATAAGTATATTTCAACCCAAACCCATCAAACTAGTTTTATTACCTTGTTAGAGGGATGATCACAGTTTGAGCTGCACCATTAGAAGGTTGATATGCATTATGACCAAATCCGTCTATCGTCGGATTATTGGTGACCTGAAAAAAAATACTTAAAATAGTTTGAATTCATTTGATGAAACCCTACAGATCTAAGCTCGGCATATCCCGTCAGAGAAATAAAATTACCAAAACTTAAGATGTCCCTCTTAAAAGCCAAAATTTCTTATACATAGGTACTTTTATATCATAAATTGGAAAGTAATTCTGCCTCTTTGTCTGATTGTCTGACTGCCTGTTACCTATTCACCGGCTGAGAGGATCTTAATGAAATTTGGCATAGAGGATCTTAATGAATTCGGAGAAGGACATAGGCTTCTTTTTATCCCAAAAAGACGCGTGCAAAGCCGCGGGCAGAAGCTAGTTTGAATAAATTGTATTACTAGTCATCCAAAAAAACAAGGCCAGTGTGTCTACCATGAGTTTTAACAAACTATACTAGCGACTGTATTTAAAAAAATGTATGAAAACTTGAACAGCGCCTCTAGCGGATAGTTGGGTACTAAAATGCGCAGTACTATTATTTACGTAACTACTGTAGTAACGTCAGGCGATATAACTGTGACAACTCATGGTAGACACACTGGCACTCCGGGAGTGACACATGCTACGTTACTGTCTAGTTGCCACAAAACATGAAAGTTGAGAAACAAATAGTCAATAATATACATAAACAAATGTCAATCGTCAATTTTGTTTGTAAGATCAGTCAAAACAGATTTAGTTAAACACGAGTAATTGTGATAAATAATTGGTTAGTACAAAACCACATAGTGGGAGCATTGGAGCTCGGGAAGTTACGATCTTACGCTACTGGTAACACCAGAAAACATATACCTCTTCTCATTCGCCGATGGCGTCGATGACATAGGGCTTGTGTCACCCGCGTGACCGTGATGTCTCGGAATACCACACCTTGTATTAATAGACCATGATTTGCACATCTACTGGCAACCTTAAAATCCATGCAATATGAGTTTTTTCTTCTTTTCAAAACGGCTCATTAACAGAAGAAATAGATAGCCCACCTCATATTGTAGGTTAGGTATAACCAGCCTCTTATTTCATCAACCTAATGGACCCTCAAGCCCCATGCGCTAATTCACTTACCTCCATAACTCCTATTTGAGTTGTCCTGACGTGGTAGGGAAAATTCTTGTTGGCAAATACTGGCAATGTTAATAACTGAAACAAACGTTAACACAAAAGTCCATAATTAAGTTTACCTCAAAGTTAAATTATTTATTGTGTGTAAGCATTGGATATATTGGCATTGCCCCGCTGTATGGCAATGCTCCTCCACAGCCTATATTGGTCCATAGCTGGACCCAGGCCTCCCCCTGATAAGCGCCTTGTTGGCTTTTATCTCACGGGCGTAATGCCCCAAACCCCCACGTAGAATTATTCTGCAGGGGCGCTGCTGCCCGCCCCCAGTGGATATCCCTTAGTCGCCACTTACGACACCCGCGGGAAGAGTTGGGGTGGTGCCAATTCTAAGCGTATGGCAATGCTGATGCGCTGAAAAGTCAGAGTTTTGTAAAATGTAATGACAGAAATGAATAAAGAATCTGAGTCTTCTAAGCAGAGCTTGTGTTATGAACATACTACCTAGAATTAGTATAGAGAAAAATAAAAATTATAAACATAACAAAAACAACTTACCAAGAACATAATATGGCCGCAGAATGTGATGAAGAGAAGAACTGCAGTCACCACGCTCTCTCTCACCCATTTATCTGAAAAATTATTAAATTAGCAAATCGTTGGCGTAGGCCTCCGCTGTCCGTCCGCCCGTTAGTCTGTCAGAGGGCTCCATCTCATGATCCGTAAGAGGTTGACAGTTGAAATTTTTAAAGTTTGTATTTCTCTTGCCGATATAACATAAAATAATAAATATAAAATAAATACCCAACTTAATGTAGGCTTCCATACAAAAAACAAGACATTTTTTGGCTATTTTTGCTCTTCGTTTGTCAAGGTTGTATCTTTTAAACCACAATAGTTAGACATGAAACTTCAACTGTATTAACGACAAATACTAAAAATATAGAAGTTAAGTTAGAAATTTAAAGGGGTCTCCGAACAAGTGAAAGTTTGATGTTCTTTAAAAAAGTCGCCTGCATTTTAAGGGACGGAACACTTCGTGTGCGAGTCAACTCGCACTTGGCGGTTTATTTATGTAAGTACCTATGCCGATTTCTCCGTCAATCGTAAACCGATTTTGGTGATTCTTTTGGTTTTGTTTAAGGAAAGATCCCACAAAAAGGGTGATTCCGTAAACGTTTTCCAGAGGGATTTCTTATTACCAGCAAAACTTAAAAGTGAAGTATATGTAAATTAAAAAATAATTCAAAATCGGTTATTAGTTGATGTGAAAAAAAAAATCAAACTATTACATGTATTATTGTTTAACACAAAGCCATTGCCCTCTGGATCCAATGGATTTCCGGACGATCAAGAACAAAACCGACATCGACAAAACTTCTTAAAATCCCCTGAACCATTTGGCACTCTTGACGATATTATCATAGACTTACCAATCAAGCCGTTAGCAGTCAGTATGAAGAGGGGACCAGCGAAGAACCACAGTGTGCCGCAGATGAAGAAAGGACAGTAGAACATGGTCTGGAACAAAATGAGAGTAAATCAGTAACAGTGTGTCTTACGGCCATGAGACTTGGTATTTTGGTTCCATGGGATCTGATTTATGGGATAAAAAGTAGCCTATGTTTTATTTCAGACCTAGAACTACCTGTTGCAAAATTTCAGCCCTATCCGTTCAGTAGTTTTGGCGTGAACAGGTAACAAACATCCAAACTTGCTATTTATAATAATTAATGTGATATTACTGAAACAAAGGAAATATTACTGAATTGACTGCATTTACAGTCTAGCCTAGGCGGGACGACCCGCGAGGGCCGGGCCCGCAGCCGCCTGCAGATGGATGTGCTTTGTTCATAAAACTGTTAATATTACTGAAATATAAGTAAATATTACAGAAACAAATGAAATTTTATTGATAGGAAACATTTGTATTATCAGAATTTTGAAAAATTTGCTGTGCTCTCTCTCACTTTCCCGCAAGTCGGGGCAACCGTACGCATTCCGACTTTTCGTCATACAATGCATTTATTTCTTAACTTTATGTAAATGACAGCACAAATTAGGTTTATTTTATTTAACACTAAACAATATTTTCACTGTTCTAAATAATCTTGAAGTTTCAAAGTAGAAACTGCGCTCACCTGGACCCGAATGACTCTACTTGCCTTATCCGGCAATCGAACCCGCTGTATAACGACAACCTAAACATTTTGCGAGCTGCTAACTTGCCGCAGGCGTTAGCTTTTATGAATAAGTAGATACTGTCATTGACAGCCGCGGCGCAAGAATAGATCCCTCCGACTCAGCCCTTGGAATGAATGAATGAATGAATGAACACTTTATTGTACTGTAAAATAACATAAATAATAACTGTGGATGTTGTTAAAGGCGACTAAGGGAAACTGAATAGTCTAATGAAAATACCTACTCTCAAAAATTCACAGATTACACAAAGATTACTCAGCGGGAATCGAACCCGCACTTACGTCTGACAAACCTTCACTCCACCACGGTACCTTACCTTCTGCGGATATTTCTTGACGGTGCAAATTGTCGAATAAGCGAACACGAGCCACGCTGTCACCCGCAGCACCACTATGCCATAGCCGGCCGGGCTCTCGTATAGGTAGAGAACTTCACCGGGGTCGAATGTCTGTGGAGGGTTAACGATATTAGTAAATTGTAAATATGTATGCTTTAAAAAGTTTACCTACTGGGTTTCAAAGTAGGTTAAGTTTTTTTTTCTTCCCCCGGATACTATCTGTACTGGGTCTGTATGTGTCAATATACAATGTTTCTAAACACTGTCCCATACTTAACCTAAAAATCACTTTCTTACTGTTGTATTTCTCACAGAAGTTGCACTACTTGCTGAGTGAAGGCCATATTTCCTTAAACACTGCTACGCACAAATTAAATTTATTTTGTAACTTACGAGTATGTAGTATAAATTGGCATAGAATTAAGGCTAATTGTGTATAGTAGCTTTAAAGTAAATAAAATATTTTTCATTCATTATATTTTTCATACTTGTCCATTATTCTCTTTCTACAGTGCAATAATACTGACAATTACTTTTCAAATTAGATACCATAAAGATAATTTCCCATTTTTGTGCAGTAAGTTGTCTCTCTCGACAACAAAAACACAAGTTGTCGTCTTGTTGTTGACTCTTTTTAGGGTTAAGCTCGCCTTTGCCATTCCTTCTCTAGTTATATGTTTTTTTTATGTGTTTTATTTAGTGCATTAAAGAATTAAGAACTTAAGTTGTATACAAACATAGTAGATTGAGAATGGCTCGAGTATAGGTAGAGTCTGTGCAAAAAGAGAACCGTCGTGGCGCACACGCGCGACCTCAATTCCTAAGACGCTTCTCTTTTTGCACAGACTCTAAATGATAAAAAAAGAGAGCAGCTTGCACTATAGTAATGTCCATCTTCAACTAGAGTGTGTGCATAAAGAGAAGCGTCTTAGGAATTAAGGTCGCGCGTGTGCGCCACGACGATGCTTGGACGGTCCTTGCCAAATATTTCTTCTATTTTACAGGGAGGTAAACGATATTCTGGGAAAGGATATATAGGCCTCTTTTTATCCCAGAAAAGAACGTGTGAAGCCGCGGGCAGGAGCTTGTATATCTAGATAAACAGTACCTGAATTTGAAATTAAAATTGCTAGTAGTTTTAATCTTTTGTAAAATTAGCTTGGTTTAATTACTAACCTTAGCCTGACATATGAACAGCACAACATATGTCACCACATATGCACACATGAACACGGTAAGCTTTACTGTAAACCCCAGTTTCAACCGACCCCTAGTCACTGTGTACCCCTTGCCTAGGAGAAGTAGAAGTAGGACGTACGACATCTCTGATACTCCGCATAGGAACTCGCCTGAAAAATATAATGTACCTAACTATTACATTAGTCTATGCATGAAAATTACAGTAAAATAGAAACAATTAGGCTAACTGCAGACTGTTGCAAACAATCTTTAGATAGCTCAACCGATCCATATCAATACCAGTCGGAAGCGTCCCGACGCTGGCTGCATTGCCCTGCTGTATGGCAATGCTGATGCGCTGCGCCAGATACGCACCAGCTCTCGGGTCACGCGTCGCTTCGACCAGACGCTCAGATAACTTTTTAAAAACCTGGAGAGTCTCGGTACCCACGGTCTATGCGTATAATAATAAAGAGATGTTTGTTCTCAAAATGACAGATTCTCTAAAAGATGAATTTTCAAAAGGCAGATTCTCAAAAAGGCAAAAATTGTACATGGGCACGTGTACAATTTTTGTCTCATCATTGTTTGGGATAAGTATCACTTGCCCTTTTCCTGGTATTTTTTAAGGCTGGTGTATGGCCCAACGGCTGTCAGAACACAAAATAATTATCTGTAACCGTATTTATAATTTGTTTTATTCGTGATATGTTTAATTTGTGTAAAATATTTGAGTGAAAGTAAAATAGGTACTCAAACTCACGCGCTTAGAAGAAATATCCAAATATCGATTAAAGAAATTAGGTACGTACTCAAAATTTGGTTATTTTCTTCTAAACGCTGTTGAATTTGAGTATTTTTCTTTCACTCAAAAAGTATTTTACACAAATAAACATTTCACGAATAAAACAAATTATTTAAACGGCTACAGATAACTATTTTGTGTTCTCAAGGCCGTTGGGGGCCTTGAGAACACAAAATAGCATACACCAGCGAGACTGGTGGGATTACCATGACTAACTAGTTTCCGCACGCGGCTTCGCACGCGTTTTTTGCATAAATAGCCTATATGTTATTCCAGTTCGAAATCTTTATATGTGTGCAAAATGCACCATCACTAATCCACCTGACGAGCGTGGTGATTATAACTAAACTCTTCGTTTTGAGGAGGCAATTTCAACAGAGGATGTATGCAATACAATACAATACAAAAATGCTTTATTGTACTCAAAAAACATAACATTACGAAGAGACATTACATAAGATATGTACAATCGGTGGCCTTATTGCTTAAAAGCGATCTCTCCCAGGCAATCTTTGGATGGAAAGAATTGTTAATTTAAGAAAGGCAGGGGGTGTACCAAATATGATCTAAAATATATATATTAACACATGACCCTAAAAAAATGGATAGATAGGTAAATAAAATAAAAAGGTACCTAATTTAAACGTCCAAAAGATACTACTTAGATACATAAATAAATAGTACCTAAGTAAAGTACCAATATTCACTTTTATGAATGGAAAAATTCTTTAACGCGAGCTTTGAAAACTGGCAAAGATTCTAAAGGAATGTCTCTTCTTTCCTAAAGGATCGGTAGTGCATTCCACAACCTTATGGCCTACATGGAGAAGGATTTGTCGTAGAAACTGGTTCGGTGAGATGGCATATTTAACACCAGATTTTCTGACGACCGGAGAACACAAAGGATGAGGATGAGAATCGTGAAGTAATTCAAAACGCTCCTTTAAATAGAAGGGAGTGACAGGGTTAAAGATGTTATTAAGAAGAGAAAGGATGTGGGAATTTCTGCGGAGACGGATGCGTCCAGGTATATCATCTACACACCTGTCAACTTAGCCCCCTCCCCGCCGCGCCCCTGCGCCGCATACTTCACCCCCGCCAGGCTCTGGCACACGACGCCCGCGTGCTGGCAACACACGGAGAACAGGAACAGCTTGTAGGTGGAATGCAGCAGGTGGCGCGACTTTAGTTCCACGCTGCAGATCACGACGGCGATGATGATGACGATATATGCGAATGTGTAGGCTAGCAGAATTGGTAGAACGTCTGGGGAGAAATGACACCAGATAAATTGACACTGGACGTTTGAAAAAATACGAAATATTATAGGAACAAAGGATGTTATAAATCTAGCTCTAGAACTGCAGTTGTGCAAAATTTCACCCCGATCTGTTCGGTATATATTAGTATGATATATTCATAGAACAACAATAAATATATGTACTTTATTGACAAAGAATATAACAATTCAATAATAAAAACAAATTAGAACTAGTATTTACAATTGAAACAATTAAGCTAACTGCAGATTGTTGCAAACAATCTACAGGTAGCTCAACTGATCCATGTCAATACCAGTCGGAAGCATCCCCAAGACGCTGCGCTGGCTGCATTGCCCCGCTGTATGGCAATGCTGATGCGCTGCGCCAGATACCCACCAGCCCTCGGGTCCCGCGTCGCGTCGACCAGACGCTCAGATAACTTTTTAGAACAACATAATAATTAAACAAGACGGGGTAGAAAAAAAAATTAACAACGTTGAGGGCAGCCGGTTACTTCAGATGTACCTATTCGTGAGTGTATCACGCAAACTACTTTCGCCGACCATTAGCTGCGTTTTAATTATTGTATTTAATGATTTGAATAGGAAATAAATGGCGAAAAAACAGTAGAGTCTGTCATAGAGTTAAAAATGTATCTAATCAAATTTTTATTATAAGTATTTAATGACGTGTTCTACATGATGTATTCTAAATAAATTTACTATCTATCTAGACTATAATCAAAATGTTATGATATGACTTACTAATGTTTAAATTGTAAACGAAATGGTTAATAAATAAATAAATACATACATACGCTGCTTCTTCTAAGATACCTAAACACTAACCAAACTCTGTGTAGATATTTAAAAAACAGCACATTAATCGAACGCCGCCGCCAGCGCACAACACGAAAATGTGCTTACACTGCATACGTGAGCGAACTTGACGCGATCGCGAAGCAGCGGCCCATACATTGAACAAGTGAAAATTTGATGTTCTTTGAAAAAGTTGCCTGATTTTTACGGTACGGAACCCTTCGTGTGCGAGTCGACTCGCACTTGGCGGTTTATTATTTTTTTCCAATTGCCACCGTCTATAATGTTGTTAATGTCCAGTCCATCCCAAGGTTGCCTGGAAGAGATCGCTCATAGCGATAAAGCCGCCTTTGTACTTCGTCTATTCTTATAGCTTTTATTATTATTTTTTTTATAGGTATTGTATTTAATATATTGAAATAGGTATCATATTTGTAGTAATAATATGTAGTAGTCTATTAATTATGTAGTTAAGGATTAAACCACTTTCTTTTCCTGTATAAATTTTGTGCACACGTAGATACCCACATAACCTTGTCTCTCTCTCTCCCAATAAGGTTTGCTGGAAGAGAACTCTTTTTAGGGTTAAGCTCGCCTTTGCCATTCCTTCTCTAGTTTTATGTTTTTTTATTGTATGTTTTATTTAGTGCAATAAAGAATTATGAATTATGAATTATTTTTGTATTGTTTTCTTTCTTTGTGTGATAGGTACAGTAAAGTATTACCTATCTATCTAAACCCATATTTGAATGCACATTTTAGTGTTGAGCATTAGGGGTTCGCCCCTAAAAAAAATATAGAAACATTATGTTTGGAGCATAGCCCTTTATGCGATTCATGGACCATGACACAGCGGGATAGAGAGATTGAGGCGTTTGCAATGTGGAGGATGGAAAGGATTAGCTGGACGGAGAAGGCTTACTAATAAGGAGGTGCTTAAAGAGTTAAGGAGAAAAGGTTTTTGATGAACGCTATTCAAAACAGAAGAGGGGGAATAATTGACATGCGACATGACAGCTTCATAAGTACCTAACGGAATTCACAGATTATAGAAGGAACTGTAGATGGAAGACGAGACAGAGGAAGACCAAGAGTTAACTTTATGAGTCAGATCAAGGAGAAAGCCGCTTTCATGTCGTATAAAGAAGTACCTAAAAGAGACCGCATTGAGGTTAAATAATCTTTATTTCTCATAAAAACTAAAAGTTCATTTACAATGAGAATAAGTAATTCGTAAATAATGTTTAAATGACATATTACCTCTAGGACCTAGGTACTTATGTGTAGGCATTAGATAATCAAATTTTTTTATATAATAGTGCTATTTAACATAATAATAATTAACGATAGATGAGTACAAACAAATGTAATAACAAACCGACAATTAACAAAAATAAACAGGGTAGATTGCAAAACTATTAGCAGTATGACTCCGACGAAGTATTATTATGGTGTATGGTACAAGTGATGAGAGGAAAGGAAAAGATTTAATTAATTACAAAGTACGCTATTTTTCTATGGTGCTTACATATTTCAGTAAACTGTTTTTAAATTTTGGAAAGAGAAAAGTGGAGTAAATTTCAGCGACAATCTTTAGCGTGTCCAGCCCTCTGCCATCCCAGTGTGAATTGAGCCTAAAGATACCTACCGGACAGGCATAGGATTTTGGATTCATAGGAGCGGCACAGAGAATACGTTTTTGAGCGGCGTGAGCGTAAAAATCAAGATTTTGCTTATTTACAAGAAAACTACAAAACTTAAAAGAAACTGGTATAGGTTCAATGAACCAAACTATTAGTAATAACATATGAATCAAAACATACGAGTAAGTCATTTCAATGGACCGTAGGGTTCCTGAGATCTCGACCAATTCATGTGTGAAACAATCATGATTTTTTTTTGGTAATCGTATTTTCACATTCAAGGAACCAAAGAAAAAATCTAAAATTTTATGTAATTCGAGTTTTATACCAAAGGGATCCCGTGAATACTGAGATCTAGGCCTAGTTTGCCAACCTAACCCGTTAGGTTATCCCCTTAAACATAAGTAGGTATCTACCTACTTATTCTCTAGGGAAAAATGTTCTTACTTCTAAACCAAGCTAGTAAAGTAAAGTAAAGTAAAGTAAAATATATTTATTTTGCCAGAACATACAGAGAAAAATATACATATATAAATAAACCATACATTAATTAGTAATCTGACAAAATCTGACTCCACTCAGCATGTGCTGTGGTAGAGCAGATCGTGCCATAGCGCTGGTCTTCCGTGGAGACCGTGGTACGCAAGGTGGCCCCATACACACACACAACAAATTTAAAAATAAAAATAAAATTTAAATAACAAACACTAAAACTAAAAATAAAACTAAGTAGGTACCTAGTGTCCAACGTAAAACTTACAGAATTCATCAGCTGAGAAGTGTTCCCGCCAGAAATCACCTTCGGGTCCATTTGTCATCAGAAACTTGTACCTTATGTCCAAGCCCTGAAACATCAACGTTTTTATCATCATCGGCTTTTTACATCAAAAAATTATGGTTTCTGTATGTATATTTTTAAAAGCTGATGCGATTGTCTTTTGTAAAGTAAAGTAAAGTAAAGAAAAGTAAACGTTTATTTCAAAAATAAAATGGCACTATTTAAATTTAAGGGTTACAATTAATTAATTATAAAATATATATCTACGTTTTTGATTTTGTTGTTACCCGTGGTCGTGTGACTGTCCTCCGTACTAATTAAAACTGTATTACGGTAGGAAGTCTTGCTCTCCTCCAAATTATAGGCGTTAATATAAGGTATACCATAAACTTAAAAATATAGTGCGTAATTATACCTAAATATTACATAATTTAGGTACATAGTAAGTATGTATATATATATATATAAAAAATGAAAAAGTTAAGGAACAAATATTAGACTGATATTAAAGAAAAGTACATACAACATAAAAAAGAAGTAAGCCTACACATCGTAAAAAAACTCATTTCTTGAAATAACTATAATCAACTATAAACAAAACATATTTTGTTTTTTCCTGCAATTATTTACACTGACGACGAGCGATCACAAATCCAGGCCTTCAGTAACAATAAACCGCCAAGTGCGAGTCGACCCGCACACGAAGGGTTCCGTACCGTAAAAATCTGGCAACTTTTTCAAAGAACATAAAATTTTCACTTGTTCGGAGACCCCTTTATTTTATTTTTAGTATTTGTTGTTATAACAGTTGAAGTGTTACTTAATTATACAAAGTTTCATGTGTATACCTATTGTAGTTCAAGAGATACAGACCTTGACAAGTTAAGAGCCAAAATAGCCAAAAAATCACGTTTGTTGTATGGGAGCCCCTTTCGATATTCATATTTATTTTATTTTTATTATTTGTTGTTATAGCAGCAAGAGAAATACACATTATCATAATTTCAACTGTCTACCTCTTACGGTTCATGTTATATAGCCACGTGACAGACGGACGGACGGACGGACAGCGGAGGCTTAGTAGTAGGGTTCCGTTTTCACCCTTCGGGTACGGAACCCTAAAAAGGGATCGCTAATCTTTTGAAAATTTAGCTTATATTGCTCGTTTCGTTTATCGGCACTTAGGTAGGTACATAGATGACTAGCAAATAAGGAGATAAATCTTGATTCAAAGCATAATCAATGTAAATTACTTAAATTAACCTACATCATAAAAACAACTTAAATTTAGAAAAGTTAGGTAATGCTACAAGATGGCGCCCGGCTCAACATTATGTTGAAATAACCATTGCGAATAGCTATCACGTGTAATCACAACGCTGATGGAAGATTATTCCGTCGGAACCAACGCCCGTACACAAAACACTACATTATAAAGAATACTTGGGACGTCTGTCAATACTGCGGCCGCATCTGATGTTCCTATAAGCCATATAGCCACAACTAGACTACACAAAATTATTGTATCTTTTAAAGGACAATGTATACGCTTCTACAACAAAACTCCTAGTGAGTTGCAAAAATTATTATTAAATAATTCAAACAAATTGTCAAAACCTTCTTCTGTAAAAAGGCCTACTATAAAATATCAGATTATCTAGAGGATAAAAAAGCTTGGGACGGCAATTGCTCCAACTCGAAAAATAACAACTAACTAACAGGCTAAAGGTTTCTTCGTCGCTTCTTTACTTTAGTCTACATACCGAAGCGACTGAAATCAAAAATATCACTTTATTTCCGTGTCAGTGTTTAATTATTAAGAATTTGACCTTTTCTACAGACGTAGAAAAGGTCAAATTCTTATTTATTTATTGTATTTTTTTTTCTTATTTATTTATTGTATTTATAGAAATAAAGAGTTTTTGACTTTTACTTTGACTTTGACTTAACCAACAAGTAAATGATTTATACATCGACGTTTTTATTACGTCAGACCTTCGCAGCTTAAGTCAGTTTCCATCAAAAGAAGAGAACCCATGGCTGATCTAAATGTCGTCTTGTTCATTGGATTTCTTTACCTTTTTACTATCACAGTTGCTGACCGCTATGAACCACCAGCGCTCCCTGGCGGAGCGGAATCGTCTTGAGTTGTGGCAGGAGACGAGGAGCCGCTCTCGGTTGTGAGACTCATCGGGTTGAGTCTCGGCCAGACGACGACGGTAGCGTTGGATTAGGGCGTTGGTTGAGCGTTTTATTTTGTGCTGGAAAGGGTTCACATTAATTTCACCACGGATCATC
Source organism: Eupithecia inturbata (assembly GCA_963662085.1). Taxonomy (NCBI): domain Eukaryota; kingdom Metazoa; phylum Arthropoda; class Insecta; order Lepidoptera; family Geometridae; genus Eupithecia; species Eupithecia inturbata. The sequence goes on along the minus strand of OY759206.1, from coordinate 1,628,715 downwards.
TTATTTAGTAAATTAATAATGCTGGACAATCCACACAGCATCATCTAGTCCCAAGCCAAGCAGAGCATGTGTTATGGTTACTGATAAGTAATATACTTAATACAATAAATTACATAAGTAATAATTGTATAATATATTAAGTATATCAGTTATCTAGTACCCATAACACAAGCTCTGCTTAGCTTGGGACTAGATGATGCTGTGTGGATTGTCCAGCATTATTTATTCATAAGATTTTTTTAAACATAGGAAACACCCAAAACATCTGGCCGCAGGGCGTCCTACACTACGCTTTCTGTGTCACGGTCGGTTTTTGATAGATATGATCAGCGTATAGAAGACAGCTTGCTTTCTATTATTCTGCAAAAAACTAGACATTACACTTACCCCACGTTTCGGCCCATCAAACATTATCTCTACATCTCTCAGTTCAGCTTTCGTCCCATTCAAATCCTGTCCTATACTCTCCCACAACTCTTCATCCTCTATGGTTTCCACCTCTTTAGTTACACCCTCTCTTGTTTCACCCTCCATGGTATTTGATTCTATAGAACTAGTATTGTAAGGTACCTCGTACCATGTTGTGTTTGATGATGGGTTGGTAGGCGTTATGGGGGTGGTTTTCAGAAATTGATCGTAGAAAGAGGGGTGGGGAGCGATTGTGGTGTTTGGTTTCTTTGTGGGTTTCGGTGGGGCTGTTGTGCTGAAAAAAAAGTGATTTTCCATTCAAAAGATGCAACTTTCGAGCGATTAAGAGCCGGTTTCCAAGTTAAACGTTTCCTAGCAATACTCTGTATAGTTAGGATCACCGTCTTTCACCCAAATATAATAAATAAATAATGCTCGACAATTCACACCTCATCATCTAGACCCATACTAAGCAGAGCTTGTGTTATAGGGGCCATTATTTATAAATAAATATATAAATAAATCATTTATTTCAGGCAACATTAGTCTAGTACAAGATGTACTTAAAAACTACGGTCCATATAAAATATATAGGTACCTTAGTCTAACATACATAAGACCTATTTACGACCACGTTATGTCGGCGATTTATTCGTAGTATGGGCCTTTAAGAGAAATTATCAAAACCTGGCGCGATTGTTTTTTATACAATTATCCACGCTGACGTCACAAAACCAGGCAAAACAAAAGGGGTTCGCGCTAGCTTTAATAAATTACTTATACTCTATGTTGCTATTAAATGATGGCAACGTAGTGCATTTATTGACGAAGCCGCGTGTAGAAATCGGTGTGTCTGGTAACACACATCTACATAATCTACAGACGCTGGCCTACCCCTGCTGTGCGCTTTGTTAGCTTTAACATAAGTACCTATAGGGGTAGTGCCCATAATCCCCACGCTGGGCATGCGGGTTTGGGAGTGCAGTTCTGTGGTAGAATTGTTCTGCAGGGGGCGCTGCTGCCCACCCCCAGTGGATATCCCTTAGTCGCCTCTTACGACACCCGCGGGAAGAGTTGGGTCGGTGCAAATTCTAAGCCGGCACCACAATCACATTAGATACCTTTTCGAAGCAGGCAGTTCCTTGTTCGCCTTAGTAAGCACACAGCCTGAGTACTCAGTTTCGGGATACCAGTGGGAGAGGCGGATGATTTGGTTCTGGCCGCGGTTGAGTACTGCCTCCTTCTCTTTGCAACTCTGGAAGTGTATTTATTTATTTATTAATTTATTTAAAATATTGTAAGTACACTATCCTTACAGGTACACCTATCGAGGTAATTCTTAACTTAACCGACTTCAAAAAAAGTAAGAAAAAGAAAAAAACATTTTTGGCTGTATTTTAGTACCTACCTATGTTTTTATGTTAAGTACGCCGATTTCTCCGTCAATTGTAGGCCAATTTTGATGGTTCTTTTGGTTTTCGATCGCATTATGAGTCGATGATATCGTCGAGTCCAAAAATATGGGTTGACTGACTTTAGTCAAATTATACACCTGATAATTTCGACGTACCCATCCCGAGGCGCCGTGGCTTAGTTGGTTAAAGCGCCTGTCTAGTAAACAGGAGATCACGAGTTCGAATCTCGTCGGGGCCTTACTTCTGGAACTAACTTTGTGTGCCAAGGTGAATTCCGCTTTTTTACATTTGGTTGCATGTATCATGTTTTTATAGACATTTTTTTCAGAGCTCAGCACACTTCACAAAAGCACAAATTCTTATTTACCTAACTAATAGTTAGCTGCGAAAATATGTATACACTCGTAAGTATTCATTTTGACTAAATATAAAGTGTAAGGCTCTTTATTAACAAAGAAAATTACAATTCAACAATAAAAACAAATTAGAACTAGTATTTACAATTAAAACAATTAAGCTAACTGCAGACTGTTGCAAACAATCTACAGGTAGCTCAACTGATCCGTATCAATACCAGTCGGAAGCGTCCGTCCCCAAGACGATGGCTGCATTGCCCCGCTGTACGACAATGCTGATGCGCTGCGCCAGATACCCACCAGCTCTCGGGTCACGCGTCGTGTCGACCAGACTCAGATAACTTTTTACAAACCCGGAGAGCCTCGGTACCCCACGGACCTAGGGTCTCGACCCCAATGGGAGCAAATGTGTAGGCTCTGTCGAGACCTGCACATTTGCGTCTCTTGATTGTAAGTATATTCATTATTATTGTGATAATTTATTTAGGTACCCCATTCTGATAAGTACGATGACTTCTTTGTGCGTATAAAAGGTGTGCTTGGACTTAAATTTAAATATTTCCGATGCGTGTAGCTCAGGTATTTACACATGTTAATCAATCCATCAGGTAGACCTAATCTAACTAGGCAAGGTATACCTAATAATTATAGCACCCTAATCTAAATTTAGAGCTTTTCAAGGTCTACAAGGTCACCGTTGGGTTTTGTAGGTCAAATTTAACTATTCACAGGAAATTATCGACTTTACATTTGTTTGTCCCGACGTTTCGGCACGCACGCCGCCGGTCCACTACATACAATAGTAGTTATGTAGTTCGGTGTTGGGTAATTTAAGAAACTAGCTTAGCAGGTACAATGCTTGTAAATAAAAATTTTCATTAATTATATTTATTTATTTATTATTTGTAAAATTTAGCACGCATGTAGTCTGTTGTACGTATACCTACCAAGATATAAAAAAGTGGCTTATTGACAAATCGTTCTATACCTATTGTATCTGAATTCCTTAACCATCGAAATTGAAATTATATAAATTCAATGACATTATAAGATTATAACTCATTTTATATATAGATATACATGTATATACCTATTTAAATTTAATTTACATGTATTATTATATATTATTATATTATATTCTTATATATTATATTCTGCTCAATTTCATTTTTGTGATTTTGTAATTTTTTATTTTTGTGTTTATTTTGCATGCTGAATTTATCGGTGATTTATGTGAACTTATTTTAAGCCTGAGACCTTTATAAAACCATTTTTCATGCAATAAAGTAATTATGATTATAATATAAATTCGTCATCTTGCGTCTTTGATTCCGGAAAAACCCGTGTGAAGCAGTGTGCCGAAGCTAGTATATAAATGTAACCGTGTTTGGCCGTAGCAGAAGGACAAATAAATTACTAAGCCGCAGCGTTTCGTAGAAGCTTTCGTAGAGGCAAATCGTTTGGTAAGTATAAATTATTCAGGAACTTCCTACCAGGTAAGGCATATTTACTTAAGGGGCGAACCTAACGGATTTATGGCTGTCAAAATAGGCATAGATCTCAGTACACACGGGGTCCTCCTGGTAAAAAACTCGAATTACATAAATTCAAATTTTTGTCTTTGGTTCCTTGAATGTGAAAACACGACTGAGAAAAAGGAATACGATAAAAAAATCATGAAAGTGCACTGTTTCGCACATAGGTCGAGATCTCAGGAACACTGAGGTTTATTGAAATTATTTATGTTTTAATTCATACTAATTATTTGGTTCGTTGAACCACGTTCTTCATAAGTGGTGTTTTCTTGTGAGCAAAAACTTGATTTTTGCGCTTACGCCGCTCCAAAAACGTATGCTCTGTCCCGCTCATTTTAACCTTTTCTATAAAATAAGGTGATTTTTTTTTTTTTTTTTTTTTTTTTTTTTTAAATCTAATTTATTGTTAAGGACTTTTACTGTGTAGAGTATAATAAAAATAATAAATAATAAATAATGCTGGACAATCCACACAGCATCATCTAGCCCCAAAGTAAGCAGAGCTTGTGTTATGGGTACTAGATGACTGATATACTTAATACAATACATAACATAGATAGATATTTTTTATTATATATAGAAAATACCCAGAACACCCGGAACAAATATTTGCAGATCGTACAAACATTTTGCCCCAAGGCGGGAATCGAACCCGCAACCTTCTGCGTCGCAGGCGGACCTTCGCCCGCCGCGCCACATCGGTCGTCATGTATGTCAGTCCTATCATAACCTAAACTTAACAATAACAAACAAAAGAAAAACAAACAACAAAATCAAACCTAATATTCAATTTGTAGGTAGCTATATACAAAGGAAGTCACTGATGCATAAAGATTTTAAACAATGAAATGGCCGCTATTGAATTTGGTTCTGCTAAAATGTTAATAAATGTTCCTAAATCTAATCTATTTAAATTAAGTTCAGTCATCAGTGCCTCCCTTTGATCTTTGAACTTGGTGCAGTCCATCAAGAAATAAGGTGATAGAAAGATAATGAAAGAAAAATTACCTACGAATCAAAACATTAGTCATTTCAATAGACCGCAGGTTTCCTGAGATCTCGAGCAAATTATGTGCTAAACAGTGCCCTTTCATGATTATTTTTTTATCGTAATTTTTTTTCACAATCTTGTTTTCACATTCGAGGAACCCAAGAAACAAGATCCGTCAAGTGCGAGTGTAACTCGCTTTTGATGGGTTTCGAACGTTTGTCAAGTATACCAATATGTACTCGTACTATTTACCTAGGTACCGGTTAGACTCTGCAAACCTCGGAGATAAGGGGAATGGTATTTTTTCGACTTTTTTCAAAACTTTCAAAAAGTATGAAACTACACAAAATTCAAAAACTGTTTTGAAATGTACAAATTGCTACCTTTCACTTTACATTGTAGGTCTCTTTTAAAATTTCGACTTCACAATTTGTACCTATACTGAAAATTTTAATTTTAATTTTCCGTTTATTTTTGTTTTTTATTCATTTTAATCTGTACAAGCGCACGAAATGTATTATTATTTTAAATTTCAAGTTATTTGCTGCTGTAGTTGCTGAGATATTAAAGACAGAAAAAGGACAGACAAAGCGAGACCGGGTCTCGAATCCGATCTCCGATCTCTGAAACCCTAAAAATGTTGAATTTTATGTAATTCGAGTTTTTTACCACTAGGATCCCGTGAGTACTGAGATCTCGGCCTAGTTTGACAGCCAAACTGGCAAGGTTCGTCTCTTAACGTGATTTCTTAGTCACGGGGGTGTAACACCGCCAACTCCTTGACTCCAGGCTGCTAATGTGAATGTTTCTAGCTAGATATTCTTACCTTGCCGCTATGGTAGACGGCTGGCCACTGGCTATCATCGTCGTAGTAGAGCAGTAGATTTGGTATACCCAGGTCTTTGTCATATTCGATCAGGTACTCGAACTGACCGTTGAGGGAAAGGAAACAGAAGCGAGATAGGAAGGCCCAGTTCTGAAAATATAGAATCATTTTGAGGGCATTAGAGGCGTAGTGGGTGAAGCGGGATGAAAAGGTTGCGGGTTCGATTGCCGTGAGATATGTACAGCAACCTGTATATGTCCACGTAATGGGTGTAGGTACTAAGCCGAAAGTGATTCTAGACCCCAAGGGGTCAAACTTTGTTCTAATATTATTTGAATAAAATAAATAAAATAAAAAATAAAATAATGCTGGACAATCCACACAGCATCATCTAGCCCCAAAGTAAGCAGAGCTTGTGTTATGGGTACTACATAGATGACTGATAACGAATAAAAAAAGTCTTTTTATTCATGGTCTTCGTGGAATTTGAATGTTTCTAACTTCTTCATGGCGAAAGTACTGAACGGATTGGGCTGAAATTTTGCATAGATGTAGGTTTAGATCTGAAAAAACATCGGCTTTTCATCCCATAAATCAGTTCTCTTGGGATAGAGTACATTAAACGTATCCATATAATCAACGCGTGCGAAGCCGCGAGAAGAAACTAGTTATTTCATAAAACTGACTTGGAGTTCCGGAGTAAATACTACTGATTGCAAACGAACTCACAAAACCTCTACGAAAAAATCCGTACAAAATTTGCTAATCCATATTGTTCCCCGATCTGGCACCGCGCGTTCAAATCCCACCAAACCCCAACTTTTGGCACTCAAACCAACCTCTCTAGTATCGATCCGGCCTTCCACCCACTTCGCGTATCCTGGTGCGACCAGGCACAGCACGAAGAGTCCCGGCAACTGGCTCATATTGATCCAACAAATCACCTGGAAAATTCATGGTAGGTATCTAGATAACTCAAGCGATTTGATATTATTTTTTTAGCCCCGCTTGCATAAAGATATACATTTGGCAAAAATTCAATGAGATTAACTAAAATATGACTAGTGAATAGACAAACCATACCATATCATCTTTCTTATTTTTTTTCTGGATAATCCACACAGCATCCCTTAGCCATGGCCTTAAGCTAAGCAGAGCTTGTGTTATGGGTAGATGACTGGTAAACTTAATACTATACACTACATAGATACCTACCTAGATTTAAAAATATATAGAAGTCAGTAAGTACAACACTTTTTGAAAATGGTCAAAAAGGGGGGGAATAATATTCAAATTCTACCACACCGAGTGGGGTATAAGGTTTGTACATCTCAAAATAGTTTTTTTAAGTTTTGAGGTTACATACTTTTCGAAATATTATGAAAAAGGTCGAAAAATTTACCATTCCACCCTCACCCGCTCAGCTCATTGGCTACGTTTTGATTATGAATAAAAAACCAAAAACATTAAACAATTACTCACGAATACATCTGAATCGACCAGATGGCTGCCACTGTAGACTTTAGAATGTGATATTACAAAAAAATTACAAAAAAATAAATTGTGGGTATGAATTGCACATCAAATACATAATAATCACCTAAGTACCAATTTATTTGCCATACAGCGGAGCAATGCAGCCAGCGTCTTGGGGACGCTTCCGACTGGTGATATGGATCAGTTGAGCTACCTGTAGATTGTTTGCAACATTCTGCAGTTAGCTTAATTGTTTCAAGCTAGTTCTAATTTGTTTTTATTATTGAATTGTCTTTGTCAATAAAGTATTAATTATGATAAAAAAAAAACTTTAATTATATACTAATAAGACAAAACCAGACTCGGTCCTCGCTTTTTCACTTTTTTCACCAGGCTCCGAGGGCGAAGGCCTACAAAATGTAGCTAAGAACCATAATATAGGAGACCAGACGAGTATTTTGATACCTACCTCATTTATCAAAATCGCTTTAGCCGTTTTGATGCTCGGAGGTAATAAAGAGTGTCCGCCAACCACACATAAACACTCGAATAACATAACTCACGCCTCGCGGGAAGCCTCGCAGGTAAAAAAAGCACCCAATTACATAAATGAAGTTTTTAATAATATCTGCTGATTAAATAAGAAAATAGGTACCTAGTAAAGTTGTACTTACCGGGAGATACTAAAGCACATGTTGCACACACAAAACACACGGTTATTCTTATTTTTTAATATTTTACGCGAAATTAGGGTTTGTTTTGAATCGGGTGTTGTTGTGAATAGGTCGTTGCTATGCCAACGCGTCTCGGGTAGAATGCGATCAAAAACATACTTAGGAGTGAACGAAAGTTACCATTTATATTATATAATAAAAAATATATATTTATGTTATGTATTGTATTAAATTTATCTGTGTGGATTGTCCAGAATTATTATTATTATAATTATTATTAATTAAAAAAGGGGGATGAGGTACTAGGTTTTTGAAAGTGGAAGGCTCAAATCAGGTGCAATTAGGTCCACCCACCTCAGTCATAGTAGGACCGGCGGCGGTCTTGTTACGCGTGCTTGCTACGACTTACATTAGTGTGATTTATTGACTAAAAGACTACAACAATGCCCTCGTGTATATAATTATTATAATTATTGCACAAGATTGGAAATGTAACTGTGAGCGAGTGTTTGCGTGTAGTTGTAACACAGGCCAAAGGTATCCATGAAGCTTTAGACTCATGGAAAATAGCCTGTCCTGACCAGAATCTGCCCAATGCTTCTCAGAGACTGTGGGATGAGCCACTATGTGAGCTAGTACGGAAAGATATTATTAATACGTCAACCAGCTCATCAGAACGTGCTCGTCTACTCGTCGTTTCCAAGTGGGAATCAGAGCCCCGAGTCCCGCCTGACTTTAGTCAGGCGTTTAAGCGTGACGTCTCCTTTTTCCATACAATTTGGTACAGCACCTCTATCTTGCGGACATGGAACTACGCTCTCGATCGCTTTACGTTACTAAAGTAATATGTTCTTAATTAAAATAATATAAAACTTTTTAAAGGAACAAATAATGTCTTAAAATGCTTATCATATTTCTAGTAGCAAGAATTGAGGTAATAATATTTTTTCTCTATGGTAAGTAACAAAATAATGTTTTGTAAAATGTTTCATTTTTCATATTAAAAATAAGAAAAATCTATGTGCTAAATAAAATAATTCACATATAAATATAACAGTATGTCTGTAATGTAATATAATACAAATTTTTAACAGATATAACAAAATCGATTAAAACTTCTTTATAAACAAAATCGATTGTCATAAATATTAGGAACGGTAAAGCATTAGGACATGGCTAATTGATTGTCACTCGAACTGTCAAAAGTAAAATAAACCAGTGGACGAAGAATAATTGTGATCCTCCTGCAATTGAAATTGGTTATAACTTAAAAATGAACTTTAAGGGTTTATTAAAAACCAAAGATAGGAATATTGCATATTTATTTCTTACATTTCTTTAATTTAAAAATTTACCATTTTATAATGTATTTTAACTATTTCTTAAAAATCTAAGCCGTCACCAGAAGGTGACCATCATCATCATCACCGTCGACAGGTGATCGGAATGCTGGCTTCTATTTCGGTCAACGAATTAGCATTGCCATTCAACGTGGCAATGCTGCCAGCATTCTGGGCACTCTGCCTTCTGGTGACGGCGTAGATTTTTAAGAAATAGAAATAAGTGTAAATACTAGTTGTAATTGTTATATTTTAACTTATATTATACTTACAATATTTAAATTTTACAGTACATTTCAGCCAAAAATAGGTGCTTGCATAACAATGTTTCTAACATAATACATTTATTTTTTACGTTTGCATTTAAACTAATTTATTCTGTGATTTTGTTAAGAAATACAAAATTATTATGTTAGATACCTACCTATAGATAAGTTTTTGTTCTTTGAGATTTAGTGACTTCAATGACTATCAAATCGATTATAATATGTGAAAATATAACTAAACGACCATAAACAAGTAAAATATATTTTACAATAGAAATACACAATATAATGAAGTAATTTATCATGGTTTACATTATATCACACATAGTTTTTATTTCCCGACATTTCACAACCAGTCATCCTGAGACCACAATAGATGTAAAGCGGTCGAAACGTCGGTAAAAATTTATAAAAATTATAAAAATTTATATGATATATATACTCCATAAAACTATAGATATATGCTAACACATCGCAAAAGCAAAATGAATTTTAAAAATATGGAATGACAACAATAACTTCGAAACTGGAGTACAAAAAACTTAGTAACGCCCGAATACTTAACGCAACTCAGATTTAAGCAGGTAGCAAAATAATTTATTGACTGATTTTCTTTGAAATCTGTAAAAACCTCGCGACTTGAGGAGACGCTCTCACAACAGACGGTCCGCACTAAAAAATAGCCAAAAAAAATCACGTTTGTTGTATGGGAGCACCCTTTAATTTTGATATTTATTTGTTTTTTATTATTTGCTGTTATAGCGGCTAAAGAAATTCACATTATCTGAAAATTTCAACTGTCTACCTCTTACGGTTCATGTGACATAGCCACGTGACAGACGGACGGACGGACGGACGGACAGCGGAGGCTTAGTAATAGGGTGCTGTTTTTACCCTTCGGGTACGGAACCCTAAAAAATTAAATAAATAAAAGTAATTTATTCATCAAAACTATAATTAAGTTATAAATGAAACTTAGATATAAGTACTTACTACTTACTTAATCTTATAAGTACTTACTTATTGTTAGATACTTTACTAATAAGATCGCATCAGACGGATATTTTGAGCGTAATGCCGGGTGTTGCTTCCACTGTAGTTTACGGTATCTATATATATAAAAGAAAGTCGTGTTAGTTACACTATTTATAACTCAAGAACGGCTGAACGGATCTCGGTGAAATTTGACAGCGAGGTAGATGGTATCCCGGGGCCGGACATAAGCTACCTTTTATTCCGGAAAATAGCGTGCGAAGTCGCGGGCAGCAGCTAGTACCTTATATTAACTCCTATCATTTGGGGAAGTAATACAGTTTTAACTAGTACGTAGGATAGTCAATCGACCACGGGTAACAAGCAGTAACAACACATACAAAAAGTATATAACATAAAACTAATTAATTGTAACCCTTAACTTTAAATAGTGCCATTTTATTTTTGAAATAAACGTTTACTTTTACTTTACTGTAACCGCAGTGACCGGATTGCCGACCATTTGCAAACTGATGCTAACGTAAATGATGACGTCATCCGCACTAAATGGATCATGGCCGACAGTCCGGTGCGTCCGGTTCGTGCGTGTCAGTGGTTGCACTTCTATGTGAAACTATATATTTCCTGTAAATGGTAGATTACTTTCGAAGATGCCCAATTCTAACAGGCTACCTGAAGGTTTTAAAGGAGCTGGAACGTTTGGCGTGTATAAAACTAAATTCCAAGTTATATTATCCGAAGGTGTAACATTACTAAATTAAACCATAAGAGACGAAAAATAACATAATAATATTACTAGTATAAGTTTTTCATGTAAGTAACATGTTTGTTGTAAATGAGAAATATAGATCTTTGAATTGATAAAAAGAATACTAAAATCCGTTTGATGCGGTCAGTGCGGAGCGTCCGATGCCGGTCTGTCGACGCTAGCCTAAAATGTGAGTTGAGTATTCGGGCGTTAACCAGCATTGTGAAAGTAAAGAGTGCAAATAATAAAAAAACTAACTAATCATAACTGACTTTTATAAAAACACTAATAATTAATTTTATAATAATAACTAGCTTAAGACCGCGTCTTTGCATGTTTCTCGGCTAAATAGTAGCCTAATTTTATATTATATCCATGCTAAACTTCAGCCTGATGCGTTCAGTAATTTTGGCGTAAAGGGACCAAATATTCAAACTTTTGCGTTGGGCATAAAAACTCACTAAACTCGTTTGAAAACACAAAAAAAATGTCATCCCTTTTATGATGATCAAAATAACGGATTAATTGGAAACTATAAAAAACTTGATCTCCATCCTCTCTTTTTCACTTTTTTCGCCTAATGACCCTTTAGGCGAAAAAAGGTCTAAAGCCATAAATTTTTTTTTTATGTTGGTCTAAAAAATACAAATTATAGCTATGAAGCACATAGGACACCAGACGAGTATTTTGATACCTCATTTATCAAAATCGCTTCAGCCGTTTCGATGCTTTGAGGTAGTAAAGAATTGCAGTTGGCGGACAACTGCTTAAAAACACCGAAAAAAATTACCTACGCCTCGCGGGTAAGAACGACAGCTTCATATTTAGTGCTATCAATTTAGTTTAGTTGTAATTTGCAACAGCCGAATCGGCCCCATGCTAATATTATATTTCTTAGTTTAATCATAATCTACTGGCATTCTTTAAGTGCTTGTAAAGACTTTCTGAGCAGGTCCTGCTGAGATTTCGCGTGTTTTATCTCCAACTCAGCTAGGTCGATGAGACTGTGGACAAAATTAACAGATTTTAATTATTTTTTTAATCTACTGAAATTTTTATCACACATCACTAGATGTGTGATTAAAATTTCTTTGTGTACAAAAGAGTGTGTTTTTTTTTTGTGTACAAAAAAGGCATCAAACACTATTGAAAAACTGAGAGATCAAACTGTCAATAAGGCCAAATCGTTAAATATTCCATTTTTTTAAATATTATACCATATCAAACTTGTATACAATAAGATAACTTTAGTTTATAGACACGTTTTTAGACGTTTGTATAAGATTTAAAAAAAATCATTTTCATAAATTACATAACCACCCTCAGTAGCATTAATTCAAAGATAAATATGAATAATTAATAAAATATATATCTATATATATATAAAAGAAAGTCGTGTTAGTTACATTAATTATAACTCAAGAACGGCTGAACGGATCTCGGTGAAATTTGGCAGCGAGGTAGATGGTATCCCGGGGCCGGACATAGGCTACCTTTTATTCCGGAATAAAGCGTGCGAAGCCGCGGGCAGCAGCTAGTATTTTATAAACAGAACTTAGGTACATACTAAATAATACTTAAACAAAACTTAATTTAAGAGGAAAAAAATGTATACATAGGTTTACAAAATTGGTTCTGGCCCAGCATGAGTTGGATGACTAGCTGGCTACCATCCAACGCTGATCTTCCGCCAGTGCCACTTGTTGGCGTTACGGATAAATTATTTAAAATAACATAATTAAATCAAAACACACTAATAAAAACAATAAAATACAAATCAAATAGGCACACATACTCGATAGTATTTTTGAGATGGAAGTGTCTGGCAAAATCAGTATCTGTGAAATAGAGTAGTCGTGTAAGGAGTTTTGAGCTCGATTATGAGAAAGCTAAAACTGTAGCATGGTAACACAAATTTAAAATAATATAAACAATTCAGGCATGCTTTCATTCATCACTTACGTAAGTAAGTTATATAAGTTCACTGCTGCACGCAAACCTCCCCCTGATAACAGCCTTATTGGCTTTTGTCATATACAGAAGAGTTAATATGCGGTAATGCCCATAATCCCCAAGCTGGGCATGCAGGTTGGAGATCGCAGTTCAGCTGGAGAACTATTCTGCAGCAGGGCTATTCAGATTCTCCACTACCGAGTCATCGACAAGGAATCTAGCAAATTCTAATATTTTAGCGGTATTTCATATTTTCTGCGTTCTGCAAAGAATTAAACTACAAGAAAAGTAGTTTTCCACAAATCGTAGACCATTTTCTATGAACCCCTGTTACAATAAAATAGTTGGTAGCGGGAGTCTGCGATGAGGCGACCTCTCACGACACCCGCGGGGAGAGTTGAAGTGGTGCCACGCGGCAAATACATAAATAGTAATAGATTAGTATAAATAAATATAGATTTATTTAAGGTCTTTTGCTTTCTTTTATTGTATTTATTTTTGTAATTTTTAATTTTTATTTATGTATGTGGACAACTTAATATGTCTGAATAAAGAAACTTTTTATTTATTTTTTTTAAATACACTCACCTTTTCCTAAAGGCCGCGACCCTTCGATTCCTAAAGTCGATGAGTTCCTCCCTGGCGCGCGCCGATAGTTTCTCAAACTTTGCACACGCGTTCGCCTGGGCTTGTTCGGCCTGCAAACAATCATTTATGGTTTTTAAACTTACGCGATCTTAGCCCAGAGTGCATTTGACGAGTGTCGAAACGTGATCGTAAGTCTCATATTTCCAGGCACCGCAATTTTACTTTTAGTTTACTTACTATTCCAGTTTTAAATGTAAGCTAATTATGTGAATAGAACGATAATTTATAGTTATAGGTACATAGGTTTTGGTACAGCGCCTCTACCGTGCGCACAGGGAACTACGCACAACCCATACATAAATGAGACGTCACGATCACGTCTAGATACTATCGTCAAATGGACTCGGGGCGCAGAAAACATTATAAAGACTATTCACGGGTTTTTGTTTAAGCAGAGAAGTAAAAAATTAATATTAAAATATAATTATATATTTTTAAATTAGATAGATATTGAATTTATTTGGTACTATTAATTTATTTAATAGTAATTAGTCATTAATTAGTCATCCCGCCGATTGTGCCACATTATATATAATTGGTATTAAGTTCTTGTTTTATAAGTGTATTGATGGTGCAATAAAGTGATAATCTATCTATCTATCTATCTATTTATGTAAATTGTACACACATACAATTTACATAAATATACAATTCTAAACATAAGCACAATTGGCTCAAATAGTTGTTACGAACATTTTCGAAAATGTTAGTAAGCAATAAAATTATGTACATTACAATTTTTGTGTCCTAATTGCCAAACTAATAGTGCATTCCGAATTACGCTTAAATCGATATTATCGCGCTCACACGCGTTCCGTATTACCATGAGCGCGACAACGACGTCCCGTGTGACGTCACAGATGACGTCATTACATACGCCATTTTGCGATATCACCGACCATCCTACAAACCGAAATCACTGTGAGCGATCTGTCAAAAGTGACAAATATGACAGTTGGCTAACGAACATACAGACGACGGTTTGAGAACCTCCTCCTTTTTTGAAGTCGGTTGGTAAAATTGTTGTTCTGCATCATCTTCGTAACTGGATGAATGTCGTCGTACCACTCCTCAACTGAGTTATTTGTTATTACTGTTAATAGTTATAAAGCCCTATTTTCTGCCATTTTCTCTTGATTTTCACGTTAGTAAGTTATAATATAGGTAACTAATAATGTTCTGCGTGTGCGGTTAAAATACTAATAAATAAATAATGTTGGATAATACACATAGCATCATCTAGCCCCAAAGTAAGCAGACCTTGTGTTATGGGTGCTAGTTAAATGATATACTTGTTACAATATATTATTACACAGATTTATTTGTTTTTAAATAAAAATATATATTTTTCTATTATAATAAATAGAAAATACCCAGAACACCTGAAACAAATATTTGCAGATCGAACCCGCAACCTCCTGCGTCGCAGGCGGACCTTCGCCCGCCGCGCCACATCGGTCGTCTATCAATATTCTAAACGTCAGTCGATACTGACTGACGTTTAGAATGTTCGTGACGTGCGTGACCGTGAGCGCGCTCATGAGCGTTCCGAATTATTGTTAGCACTCAACTGTCAGTATCGTGATAACCAATTCGGAACACAAAATATTTTGTGATCGCTATCAGCGCTGTAATCGTATTTCGGAACGCACGGTAAGTGTGCTGTTAACTAGTGGGTGAAAAACTTGTATTTTGGCAAGTAGTGCATTTCCTTTGTAAGTGTAAAGTCAAAAAGTAGCTGAAACTAAGGCCCTATTATGCCTTGCTCAGTCATCGATCTACCACCATTTTATGCCTTAGAAAAGCGTTACTCAAGCATAGATGGATGACTGAGCAAGCTTTCATAATACGGCCCGTATTAAGACTGGTTAACTAGGTCTAAAATTCTGTATTTTAAGAACCTCAAAAATAAACGTTTATTTATTTATTTATCGCGTTTATTCACCTACTAGCTGACCCGGCAAACTGCGTTCCGCCTTAGAATCAGAGATGGTGTTGCATACTATAAATGTATGAGTAAACTAACTTTACTGTCTGATTTTTTTCTTATTTTTCTAATTAAAAATAAGAATTATTATTCAGCTATTCGGAACGGCGGCTAAACCAACATATCAAAGATCATTAAAATCGGTCCAGCTGCTCTTCATTAATAAATAGTGTAACTAACACGGCTTTGTGTTATAAAAACAGATTTTTTCTGACTTTTAAACATGTTTACACACAGTCGTGGTCACGGGAGGAGTCATCCCGCATAAGCCCGATAACACACAGTCGTGGTTACGGAAGGAGTCATCCGCATAAACCCGAGAACACACAGTCGTGGTCACGGGCTGAGTCATCCCGCATAAACCCGATAACACACAGTCGTGGTCACAGGAAGAGTCATCCCGCATAAACCCGAGAACACACAGTCGTGGTCACGGGCTGAGTCATCCCGCATAAACCCGATAACATACAGTCGTGGTCACGGGCTGAGTCATCCCGCATAAACTCGATAACTCTCGATAAACCTTTCTGAAGGTTTTAAAATAACTACTGGTTTAGTGGCCTCCTAGACCTAGGTCTAGGAGTGTCACCTAGAGTCACCTAGTGAGTATTTGAAACTAAGACTGGTTACCTAGTTAACCAGTTTTGGTTTCAACTCCCCACTCTAAGTTCTAGAATTGTAATATTACTGAATATTCAGTTTTTATTGAAAGAAAATCAATTTATTGATTCACATGACATCAACGTAAGAATAATAAATTAATAAATTATATATAACATATTAGGTCCTTACATATGAAATTGGCGTTTTTCGTACTGGCCACTTTAATCACAAATTTCTCCTCTTTGGTAAGGAATTCCAAATTCAAATTTGTACAGCTATAGACTCATGTATTTGTGCTTCGATGATCGTCATTCATTTGTTTTGTTTTCTTTTGTTTTTTTCTGTTTGCGTCACTCATTTTACAAAATGGAAAACTTAAAATATCGCATTATTTACGTGTACGAGTTCCGCCGTGGCACTAGTGCTGCGGAAACAACTCGAAGGGTGAATGATGTGTATGGCGGTCGTGTTGCAAAAGAAAACACAGTTCGTTTTTGGTTCCAACGTTTTCGTTCTGGAAATTTTGACCTGCAGAACAAGCCCCGTGGACGGCCTGAGACTCAAGTTGATAATGAAGAGTTGAAGGCTATTGTGGAAGCGGATCCATCGCAAACCACGTCCGAGTTAGCTGCAGGCTGCGATGTTAGTGATAAAACTGTTTTAATTCACTTGAAGCAAATTGGGAAGATTAAAAAGCTTGAAAGGTGGGTACCTCACGAATTGACTGAAGCAAACCGGCAAACGCGCGTCGACTGCTGCGTTACATTACTAAACCGGCACAATAATGAAGGTATTTTAAACCGAATCATTACCTGTGATGAAAAATGGGTTCTTTACGATAATCGGAAGCGCTCAGCGCAATGGTTGGATCCTGCCCAGCCAGCCAAATCCTGCCCCAAGCGAAAATTAACCCCAAAAAAGTTACTTGTAAGCGTTTGGTGGACTGGTGCCGGTATTGTTCATTACAGTTTTCTCAAATCTGGCCAGACTATTACGGCTGATGTCTATTGTCAGCAATTGCAAACCATGATGGAAAAGCTAGCGGCTAAACAACCTAGGCTGGTCAATCGCTCCACGCCACTGCTGCTTCACGACAACGCTAGACCACACACTGCGCAACAGACGGCTACTAAATTAGAAGAGCTTCAATTGGAAAGTCTAAGACATCCTCCGTACTCCCCGGACCTTGCTCCAACAGATTACCATTTTTTTCGAAATTTGGATAACTTCTTGCAAGGGAAAAAATTCAACTCCGATGGGGCAGTCCAAATCGCCTTCAAAGATTTTATTGATTCCCGTCCGACTGGTTTTTTTAGTAAAGGGATCAATGAACTACCTATAAGATGGCAAAAGTGCATAGAAAATAATGGTTCATACTTTGATTAATTAAATATATTATATTAAAAAATATTCGACTTTTTGTTCCTCCCATACAAAACGCCAATTTCATATGTAAGGACCTAATACTTAAAGGGTTTCTTTCGACCATGCGAACCAAAATTATATTGCGTTCATGTGTCAAAAACAAAAGCTCTTTATTACTACACTAGCCAAACTCGATTTGGAATGTGTGCAAGCAAACCACGACACAAAAAAATAAAACTTACTTGGCGTCTAGCTTCAGATATAATTCTAAACAATATTCATTGATGGAAGTATCTCAAATCGACAAGTAATATAAATTGTGTATAAAAAGACGCGGCAACAGAGTGAATTTTAGATTAAGTATGGGTGATTTGTTTACAAACATTGTACTTCATATTTGCCTGGAATACACATAGATTGTCACCTGTCAGGCATTATACCCGTAAACTCTCAGATTTTTACAAATGGACGTCCAAAAACAGTTTGTAGCCAGAGCTGTGCTTTCAGTAAACACAAGCGTGCCTTACCTCTTGTACTTCCAACGGCTGCGTGCGGCAGAGAAAGTGTTAAACAATCACAATCCGTACGAATACATAAAGATACAGACATTGAATAGGATTGATCGAGTGATTTGTGCGATTTAGGGATAAAGAGATTTGTGTTTGGTTTCGTGTTAGGAACACAGATGGCGTTGACAAACATAAATAATGCTGGATCATACAGCAGCATCATCTAGCCCCAAACAAAGCAGAGCTTGTGTTATGTCTATGTCTATGTAAAGGGCCGCCTCCGCAGCAACATCAGCGGATTCCCTCAAACGGCGAAAATACGCTAATCTTGACGGAGGTTACCTATTTGAGCCGTTTGGGGTTGAAACCCTTGGTCCTTGGGGACCTGGAGCACACGCCATTTATAAAGATCTTACCAAACTTCTTATAGAGTCGACAGGTGATCGGAATGCTGGCTTCTATATCGGTCAACGAATTAGCCAATGATAATTCGTTGACCGAAATTTCAACCAGCATTGCCACGTTGGAATCTAACACTGACTACTATATATTAGGTCCTTACATATGAAATTGGCGTTTTTCGTACTGGCCACTTTAATCACAAATTTCTCCTCTTTGGTAAGGAATTCCAAATTCAAATTTGTACAGCTATAGACTCATGTATTTGTGCTTCGATGATCGTCATTCATTTGTTTTTTTTCTTCTGTTTTTTTCTGTTTGCGTCACTCATTTTACACAATGGAAAACATAAAATATCGCATTATTTACGAGTACGAGTTCCGCCGTGGCACTAGTGCTGCGGAAACAACTCGAAGGGTGAATGATGTCTATGGCGATCGTGTTGCAAAAGAAAACACAGTTCGTTTTTGGTTCCAACGTTTTCGTTCTGGAAATTTTGACCTGCAGAACAAGCCCCGTGGACGGCCTGAGACTCAAGTTGATAATGAAGAGTTGAAGGCTATTTTGGAAGCGGATCCATCGCAAACCACGTCCGAGTTAGCTGCAGGCTGCGATGTTAGTGATAAAACTGTTTTAATTCACTTGAAGCAAATTGGGAAGATTAAAAAGCTTGAAAGGTGGGTACCTCACGAATTGACTGAAGCAAACCGGCAAACGCGCGTCGACTGCTGCGTTACATTACTAAACCGGCACAATAATGAAGGTATTTTAAACCGAATCATTACCTGTGATGAAAAATGGGTTCTTTACGATAATCGGAAGCGCTCAGCGCAATGGTTGGATCCTGCCCAGCCAGCCAAATCCTGCCCCAAGCGAAAATTAACCCCAAAAAAGTTACTTGTAAGCCAATTTCATATGTAAGGACCTAATAGGTCCTTACATATGAAATTGGCGTTTTGTATGGGAGGAATAAAAAGTCGAATATTTTTTAATATAATATATTTAATTAATCAAAGTATGAACCATTATTTTCTATGCACTTTTGCCATCTTATAGGTAGTTCATTGATCCCTTTACTAAAAAAACCAGTCGGACGGGAATCAATAAAATCTTTGAAGGCGATTTGGACTGCCCCATCGGAGTTGAATTTTTTCCCTTGCAAGAAGTTATCCAAATTTCGAAAAAAATGGTAATCTGTTGGAGCAAGGTCCGGGGAGTACGGAGGATGTCTTAGACTTTCCAATTGAAGCTCTTCTAATTTAGTAGCCGTCTGTTGCGCAGTGTGTGGTCTAGCGTTGTCGTGAAGCAGCAGTGGCGTGGAGCGATTGACCAGCCTAGGTTGTTTAGCCGCTAGCTTTTCCATCATGGTTTGCAATTGCTGACAATAGACATCAGCCGTAATAGTCTGGCCAGATTTGAGAAAACTGTAATGAACAATACCGGCACTAGTCCACCAAACGCTTACAAGTAACTTTTTTGGGGTTAATTTTCGCTTGGGGCAGGATTTGGCTGGCTGGCCAGGATCCAACCATTGCGCTGAGCGCTTCCGATTATCGTAAAGAACCCATTTTTCATCACAGGTAATGATTCGGTTTAAAATACCTTCATTATTGTGCCGGTTTAGTAATGTAACGCAGCAGTCGACGCGCGTTTGCCGGTTTGCTTCAGTCAATTCGTGAGGTACCCACCTTTCAAGCTTTTTAATCTTCCCAATTTGCTTCAAGTGAATTAAAACAGTTTTATCACTAACATCGCAGCCTGCAGCTAACTCGGACGTGGTTTGCGATGGATCCGCTTCCACAATAGCCTTCAACTCTTCATTATCAACTTGAGTCTCAGGCCGTCCACGGGGCTTGTTCTGCAGGTCAAAATTTCCAGAACGAAAACGTTGGAACCAAAAACGAACTGTGTTTTCTTTTGCAACACGACCGCCATACACATCATTCACCCTTCGAGTTGTTTCCGCAGCACTAGTGCCACGGCGGAACTCGTACTCGTAAATAATACGATATTTTAAGTTTTCCATTTTGTAAAATGAGTGACGCAAACAGAAAAAAACAGAAGAAAAAAAACAAATGAATGACGATCATCGAAGCACAAATACATGAGTCTATAGCTGTACAAATTTGAATTTGGAATTCCTTACCAAAGAGGAGAAATTTGTGATTAAAGTGGCCAGTACGAAAAACGCCAATTTCATATGTAAGGACCTAATATATAATCTAATTCTGGGCACTCTGCCTTCTGGTGACGGCTTAGATTTTTAAGAAATAGATGTAAGTGTATATACTAGTTGTAATTGTTTTATTCTGTTATTGTAATCTATGTGCTAAATAAAAGAAACCTAATTCAAAGTAACTGTCTGTCCTAACCTTATCACGCCTAAACGGCTGAACAGATCTAAATTAAATTTGGCAGGGAGGTTTGGTATCCCGGGGACGGACATAGGCTACTTAACAAGCGCGTGCGAAGCCGCGGGCAGCAGCTAATACTTAATATAATACATTACATACGTAGTTAAATATGGTATACAGAAATTGAATATAAATTGTTCGCTTGATCTGTGTTTGGTGTTAGGAACACAGATGGCGTTGTCAAAACGTGACATAGAATATACTCGATTCTAGAGTCCCAGATATTTTTTGTAAACAAAGGGACGACGGGGAAGGAAACCAAAATGTTAGCAGATAATATTTGTCGACACTAATAATAACTGAGCAACTCGCAGAAGTTCGAAACAAGTTTTGGTTCAGAAACCTTTCATTCATCATTTAATTCGTCTCGTCCGTTTTCAAACTCGCATTTGAACTTTTTCGTTTGCGTGTGGAATGATGCATTAATTTAGTAATTTTAGTGATCAACTTGTCAATCACTAAAACTACTGTGGTGTGGTTGTGGTGTTCACAACTTTTACACTTTCAAATCGCTCGCAAAACGCCAATGTGATAAGGCTCTAAGTATTATTTTAATAGTGTATCTTAAACAAGTTCACTTGTTTAGGATATTTACCGCATGGACATCTTTGTTCTTAGCTCGAGCTCGTTCTAGGTTCCTGTTGGCAGCTTCGTAGGCAGCTAAGCATCTGAAAATATAGACTAGGTTAGTTTACCTTGGATTATTCTAGGTAGACCTGGCTACCACACACACCGAGGGTCATGGACAAAACTTTTTTTATGATGTAACCACAAATGGTTTTCGAATTGCGAGTGTTCAAATATGCGGGTAAAAACGGCTGTATCTTTTGACCACGTTGACTTAGAAGTTTGATTTTTTTCACGGCACCAAGAGGTTACAGACTCGAGTATTTGATTATAATTTCAACTCGATATCTTCACGCGTTCCTGAGAAAATTGTCTTGACATACAGACAGACGCAGTGATCCTATAAGAGTTTATTTTAGGTACTGAACACAAGCTCTGCTTAGTTTGGGGCTAGATGATATGGTATCAATTATTCAGATGTTGCCAACACTAAAGTTAATTCATTTGACAGCACTAAAAATAATGCCGTACTTTTTATTGTTTTCAAAGGGACGGCAACCTTTTTAATGTAATAATTTTTAAATAAATAATGCTGGACAATCCACACAGCATCATCTAGCCCCAAAGTAAGCAGAGCTTGTGTTATGGGTACTAGATGACTGATAAACTTAATACAATATATAACATAGATAGATATTTTTTATTATATATAGAAAATACCCAGAACACCCGGAACAAATATTTGCAGATCGTACAAACATTTGTCCCAAGGCGGGAATCGAACCCGCAACCTTCTGCGTCGCAGGCGGACCTTCGCCCGCCGCGCCACATCGGTCGAAAAACACAAATTGACACAATTGTGTGAATTCAGGTGTTCTATAAGTAAGAATATATATCTATGTATTGTATTAAGTATATCAGTTATATAGTACCCATAACACAAGTTCCGTTTAGCTTGGGACTCGATGATGCTGTGTGGATTGTCCAGCATTATTTAATTATTTCTATAGCTACAACCAACCTAAGTCTCCGTACTAACACAGCTTTGGCCGCGTGCGCGTCTCGCATGTAGTACCGCAGTGTGTCTGCCAACTTTAGATCCTGGTCCGACGCCATTCGACCCTCAATCTTCTGTAAATAGCATTAAAGGTTATTTTAAACCTATTCTTAATAAGTTCCGAAGTCAAGTTATTTCATGAAATAATAAATACTACTTAATGAACCTACTAAAGGAAGAGCAGCAGTAATTCAGTAATATTTTATCACACAAGACCTAGTACATAAGTGCACTGGTGGAAAAGGACAGTAGAGATGCATATATCGCCCGAGTAGAGGTACGTCAATATACACGTTGTCACGTGGGTGACACAAGCCCTACGTCACCGACGCCATCGCCGAATGAGAAGAGGTATATGTTTTCTGGCGTTACCAGTAGCGTAAGATCGAAACTTCCCGAGCTCCATAGATAACCTGTACGAATCTGAGATAAAACTATGTGATTTTGTATTAAACCAATTATTTATCACAATAACTCGTGTTTAACTAAAACTGTTTTGACTGATCTAACAAACAAAATTGACGATTGACATTTTTTATGTATTTTTTTAATTAACTACGGATCTGTTGAGCTACCTGTAGATTGTTTGCAACAGTCTGCAGTTAGCTTAATTGTTTCAATTGTAAATACTAGTTCTAATTTGTTTTTATTATTGAACTAGCAAACCCGGCGAACTCCGTTTCGCCACCAGATGGCTTCGTTTTATGTAACATCAACGGATTTGTATGTCACCAAATCGCCAGCAGTCGTTTGTAGTACATGCTATGTATCAGAGATGACGCTGTATGTGAAAAAAGATTTTCCCGCTTTTCTTTTTAAATTTTTCCTGAATTTTCTTCGATATAAACCTCACGGAGCCCGAGACCTTTCCAACGAATGCAAAACCGTGGAAATCGGTTCGTGCGTTCTGGAGTTATAGCGTCAGGAAGGAAAACCCGACTTATTTTTATATAGAGGTTGGAGATTGTAATTTTCTTTGTCAATAAAGTATTAACTATTTGTGTCCCAACTTCCATGTCTTGTTGAAATAAGTGACAACTGGACAGTACGTAGCATGTGTCACTCTCGGAGTGCCAGACCTTGTTTTCTTGCACCGGCACTCGTAAATTCGGAATTTGTCTTAGCATCATCTAGCAGATATCTATTGAAGTTTCGAAGTTTCTTTTGACGCAGCGCTGTCTATGTAGTCCTAGTAGTGACGGTTACAGCCTTTTCCCGCGGCCGTCCAGTTCTGCGGGAACGGGTTTTTTACTGGATCCCGCAAAAATCATTGGTGTGTTCACACACAGTAGTTTGCATCCTGTTTTTTGCGGTTATCTAGCGCAAAAAACAGGATGCACCCATTTATCCGTGTTTATGAGTGTGTAACATGAATGTGCTGTGTGCTAGTTAGTTCTCCTGAGGCACCAGTCTCATGAGAGTCTAGACAACCATGGATGAGAACATACCCTGCATTTATCAAAGGTGTCCGATGCTTTGGTAAGGAACCTCTCTGTAGTCGGTTGTTCCCTCGTAGCGAGCTGTGTGATGCAGGAAGACAGCTTTATGTGCGCGTCTGCTACCTCTGGGAAGGAAGACAGCGGTGTGAGCAAAGAGATTTTTTGTGCGTGTTGATATTAAAGGGTTTGTAGATTATTGTGGCCCTACTAACCGATTTTAGGGCCACCCTTCATACAAAAATCTATCAATAAAAATTATATAATAATATTAATAATGCTGGACAATCCACACAGCATCATCTAGCCCCAAGCTAAGCAGAGCTTGTTTACTAGATGACTATATACTTAGTACAATACATACGTTATTTTCTACGATTTTTTTATTTGTTAATTCCCGAATACTCAAACGCAATTCAGATTTGAGCACCTCTCAAGTCGCGTTTTTTTGACAGTTTTCAATGAAAATCTGTCAAAAATTTGTCATTTGAGACGCGCTTATATTTGAGTTGAACGGGATGAGCATTAATGCAGATGTGTACTGTGAAGAACTGAAGATAATGATGGCGAAGCTCGCACGTCTCCAACCAGCTTTGGTCAATCGCTCGTCCCCACTGCTCCTGCACGACAACGCGCGACCTCATACTGGACAACAAACGGTCAACAAGTTACAAGAGCAGGGGTTGGAGGCTCTCCATCATCCGCCGTACCCACCAGACCTTGAGAGAGACGTCACGATGACGTCTCGTTACTAACGTCAATTAGACTCATCCCTCTGGACCGTAGTTGACTATTAATTTAGAAAAATTAACTTTAGCGAATAATTTCCTATGATTTCATCACACTAATATTGTTAATGCGAAAGTTTGGATGTTTCGATGGATGGATGGATGTATAACCTTAAAACGTTTCCATAGAAACAACAAGAGCGAAGCCGTGAGCAAAAACTAGTTGACAAATAAGAAGCAAGTTTATAACTTGGCTTGGTTAATGTTCACTTTTCGGCTTAAAGCCTCTTAAATTCTCGACTTTCAAAACTAACCTTTATGTTTATATGTCATACGATCCACTTTAGCCACAGCCTCCTTCAGATGCGAGTAGTAATCTTGTAGGAACGTCGTCTCTTGCTCGAAGAAATCATTGACGTCTCTCACTGTAGCCCCGAGGTAGATCTCATCTGTTGTGGTTGTCATTGACCGCATCTGTAACAAATAAATAATGCTGGACCAATCCACACAGCATCATCTAGCGCTAGGTAAATTGAAGCATCTAGGTTCAATTTACCTAGCGCTAGATGAGCTTGGGTTATAGGTACAGATAACTGATATACTTAAGCGGGCGGAATGCGCGCCATTTTGTGAAAAGGATAGGCATAGGATTTCGCGTTCAGGAGCGGGACAGAGCATACGTTTCGAAACATCCACCATTTTGAATTCCATTCCAATCTAAACTCATCCTTACCAGTCCCCCAATAAGGTCCATCTTCCCACGTGGCTTGGCTGCCAGGTCCTGCTGGTACTCTAGAAAGACGCGCAAGTGCGTGTCGTGCCGGAACACAGGATGCGTGGAGAGACGCTGTAGGAACACCTCGTGCATCGCTACTGTCTTCTTGAAAGTTGCCAGGTATTCGCTGGGGAACAAAATGTATGGTAGGTACTATAAATAATGCTCGATCCACTCAGCAGCACCTAGCCCCAAGCTAAGCAGAGCTTGTGTACTAGATAACTGATATACTTAATACAATGCATTATACAGGGTGCCACGGAAACGGCCGAAAGGGGCCACCCCCTTTCGGCTTAGTACACCATTTACATGGCAATAAAAAAATTATGACCAATGTTAGAGCCAAAATCATCAAACTCTTTAGGGTAAAGTCCAGAAAGTCACCAAAGTGGAAATACGTATTACCACTTTGGAATTTTGGATTTTTGGCAGTGGGGCACCCCAAATTCCGAAAATAGTAATCAAGTATTAATTGATTTAACATTTAGCATATTTTCTAGGCTACGAAGTTAGCCTATCAAAACTTAATTCCTATGTTTGGAATTTGGGTTTGGATGGTTGGATGGATGTTTGCTATAAACCAATAACTACATAACGGAGTCGAACATAGTAGATAGATATTTTTTTATACATAGAACCTCTATATATAACACCCAGAACACCCGGAACAAATAACTGCAGATCGTACAAACATTTGCCGCGAGACGGGAGTGGAAACCGCAGGACTGCACGGGTTGCCTCCTGCGTCGCAGGTTGACCTTCGCCCGCTACGCCACAGATGTCGTCAAATTGATGATGATGTGATGAAGAATAGAGTTTAGACTCACTCTTCCAACTCCTCTTTCATCTTAAGGAACTCTTCTCTAGTCAGCGCTCCCTCGCCTTCACCAAGCCGCTGCAACTTCTCTCGAGACGCGTCGAAGTCAGGCCGCGGCGGCGCGGGCGGGATCTGAGAAAAAAATGTTAATAATAACAAACGAAATTAAATAGTATTTATTTGCTTAAATATAGGTTAACAGGTTAACAGGTTTTTTAATAGAGTACCACTATATTTGACTTCTTAGCTTGCAAATGATTAAAATAATTTAGATACATTTTAGTTAGAATAGAAAATTAATAAAATCGTAACGTTGTACATATTCAATCAATATCACAATGCATGTGTTCGCTAAAATTAAAATATTTAGCGAACACATGCATAAACCCGTAAAAAATCTTTGTTATATGAAAATTAAAATTATGTTGAATTTGAATATATAATTTACAGTTAAATTCATTATTTGTCAGTTATCTCATGTCATTTTTAGTCAATACGCTTCAGCATACATACATTCACTGCTGAAGGCCTCCCCAAACAAGGAAATTTTGCTACGCAGGCGGATTGGTGACCGCAGTAGAGGTGTTAAAAACACAGAAGAAAGCTGCTGCCCTCTCTGGTAGGCTCCTTCCATTAGTCGCCTCTTGTAACATCCACAGACTGAGTTTGAGGGGCGACTGCCACGGCAGTTATTAACATTAATAATAAATAAATCATAAAATATATTTATTTTATAAACAGAACTTAGGTGCCTACTCAATAATACTTATAAACAAAACTTAATTTAAGTGAAAAAAAAATGTGTACAAGTACGTTTACAAAGTTGGTCCTGACCCAGCGTGTGTTGGATGACTAGCTGGCTTCCAACGCTGGTCTTCCGCCAGAGCCACTTGTTGGCGTTACGGATAAATTATTTATAATAATATAATTAAACCAAAACACACTAATAATATACCGCCAAGTGCGAGTCAAATTGCACACGATGGGTTCCGTACCATAAAAATCAGGCAACATTTTCAATGAACATCAAATTTTCATTTTTCGGAGACCTCTGTAAATTTTCAACTTTATTATATTTTAAGTATTTGTTTTTAATACAGTTGAAGTGTTATATAAAGTTTCATGTCTCTACCTATTTTGTTTCAAGAGATACAGCCTTGACAAACAAAGAGCAAAAATTAGCCAAAAAAAATCACGTTATTTAAATGGAAGCCCCCTTTAATTTAGATATTTATTTTATTATTATTTGCTGTTATAGCAGCAAGAGAAATAAACGTTCTCAGAACATTTCAACTGTCTGTCTAGCTCTTATGGTTCATGAGATACATCCCTGTGACAGCCGGACGGACAGACAGCGGAGGTTTAGGAATAGGGTTCCGTTTTCACCCTTCGGGTACGGAACACTAAAAAGCAATAAGATACAAATCAAATAGGTAAACACGTATACTACATTTGCCGCTGCATACTTACAATATATCCCGCGTAGTCTTCATTCTCTTCATATCGATCGTGCAACCACACAAACTCTTCATGCTGTCTCACCACAGTGAACTCTGCGTTGCGAAACTCTGGTAGAGTTGTCTTCGTGTGGACCGTGAACTTTACTTTTTCTTTCTCGCTGAGAGCGTCGGAGATGTCCACCTGAATACAGATAGATAGATGGTTTATTTGGTTCACAAACATAGCACAAAACATAATCAAACATAGACAATAAAGTTGGTAGGAAATATTATTATTGATAAATACAAAAATAATGCTGGGCAATACATGCATTATCTAGCCCTAAGCTAAGCAGAGCTTGTGTTATGGGTACTAGATAACTGATATACATAAGAGGCGAGCCTAACTGGTTTGCTTGTCATAATAGGCTTAGATCTCAGTACTAATGTTTTTTACCACGCAGAGCCCGTGGTAAAAAACTCGAACTACATAAAACTAACTATTTTTATGCACTGGATTTCCCTTCACATGGAGGGGAACAGGAAGTGACGTGCGGTAATTTTATGCGCCGTGTTATTTATTTTTATCTTATTATTGTATATTTTTGAAAATGTGTGTGATTTTTTCTATTGTAATATGGGTTTTTTGCCTGAAATAAACGATTATTATTATTATTATTATAAAATTCAACATTTTTCTTTGGTTCCTTGAAAGTGAAAATAGAATGAGGAAAAATATTACAATAAAAAATTCACTGTTCATCATGAAAGTGCACTGTTTCGCACATAATTTTGTCGAGATCTCAGGAACCTTACGAAAAAAAACATGAATCATTTCAATACACCATTGAAATGATTCATGTTTTTTTCGTAGGTTATTATTATTAATAGTTATTTGCTTCCTTGAACCAGTTTCTTCATAAGTGGTGTACTTTTCTTGTAAATAAACAAAAACTTGATTTTTGCGCTTACGCCGTTTCAAAAACGTATGCTTTGTCCCGCTCCTATGAACCCGAAATCTAAACCGAAAAAAAATCTTTTTGATGGTGGTCCTAAAGGCCTTTTCGCCAATGATGCGGTCCAGATCAGCAACAAGTTTTACTCACAATGACTACAGTCACTGACTGATTATGAGTCTGTTTTGATGTGTAGATAATTGATGTAATTACAATGGCCTTGCATATTTAGTGCTAATCTATTTTTTATGTATGAGAAAACATTTTCAGTTTCGAATTATTTTTGTTATGCAGCCAATTACTGATAATAATACATTTATGAAAATTCTTGGTGTAATTTTTTTTAAACATGATTGTTATTATAAGAAAACAAATAATATCCCAAAAAAAAATTGTAATTATTTTTCGACTTCGACGGGACTTGAACTCGCGTCTTTCCCTCAGTACGGGAACGTGCTAACCAACTACACAACGAGGTTAAGTGACGTAGGAGTCGAAAAACTCTAGGACTTCAATCGGACTATAGCGCCGTTAGCTACACCTACACCTGAAGTGTGGCAAAATAATAGATATTTTTTGCCACACTTCAGGAAGGCAATTCTCGCCAATATATCACTCGATAATTATCAAAGGAACTATCAAATTTGACAGTTTTTATATGAAAGATCTGTCAAATTTGACAGTTCTTTTGATATTGATCAAGTGATAAATGGGCGAGAATTGCCTTCTTGGTGTGTCCGTTTAACAGAGTTTTCTAGAAGAACATAAAATAACTTATTTAAAAACTATAACACTTGTTATAAGTCGCGTAGATAACGTTTGGGACTGAAGATGGACAGCATAGCACTTAGATAAATCTTTGATCCAATACATACAATACATTACTCTTTATACCACAAAATTAAATAAAAAAGACATTAACATAAAATAGAAAGGTACAATTTATGATTTTGGCTAGTCTATTAATTTTCCATAAGCTGTTTGTCCATCGGGTCGGAATCGGAGTGTACGCAGCGTACCTGGCGTCGGTATTTACAATATGCCTGGGATCGCTATCGGTAGATATGTCGATCCAGTGCACGCTGTACCATGGAAATCAATACAAAGCAACAAATCCTGACGCCGCGTACGCTGCGTACACTCCGATTCCGATCCGGTGGACGAGACAAGTTCCCTTATAAGGAATTTTCTTTTTCTTTTGATGCTTTCGTGTCACTGCGGCCATGATAGGCATATTGTGATCGCCACTTTCTGTGTTCAGTTCAATTCGCCACTAACCCTTGCAGCTGCTAGGAACTGTAGGATTTTCTTCAGGGTGATGTCTCTTAGCTCATCTGGGCTTTTTGTTTTTAACACTTTATTAAGGCGCTGAATGTGTTCATTGGGCTGTTATCATCTTCGAAAAATTATTTAGATGGCATCAATTTGGCTGATAATCAGCTGCACATTTTCGTGTTGCTTACACCTACCCGGGAGCAGCAGCCTCGGTCGCATTTTGTAGAAGGTGTATTGACTAAAATTAACACTTATAGAAGATACTAAACAACAGCCTAAAATTCACCTAAATTTCACTTTGTTGCAGTGTATTTTTATATGCAGCTTACGGTTTTAATAAATAATGCTGACATTTATGTCTGAAATTCTGAATTCTAGTTCTTATGCTGTGTTTTGTTTACAGGCATTTCACCTCGAATCTGGCAGGAGTATATGTCTGTATTACTTTACAAAAAATAGGATTGGAACTGTTATTAATAGTACTCATAGAATTAGACCTATGACTCACCATAAGGCTGTTATCTGCCAACGACACATTATCATTGGGCTTCTTATCAATCTTTAGGTCGCTGGCACTGGAGGGTGGCGACTGGGCCGGTGCTGACAGCGGGTCGTGGGTGGTTTCCTCCACGCAGTCCTGGAAAATATACAACATTCATTACTATAACGATATGGATCAATTGAGCTAACTCTAGATTGCTGCAACAGTTTGCACTAAGCTGAACTGTTATTAATAGTTATTATTAATAGTTCTTATTAGTTTCTTTTCTTTAATTATAATTTTCTTTGTTAATACTTTTTTTATTATAATGCGCCAACCTTGTTAAACCTAAGACTTTTTTGGGCTACTTGGGATAAGGTCATGAAGAGAGATAGCTAGCAGCTTTGGCTTTTCTGTCCATGTCCATTAAGGCCTTATACTTATTGGTATTATGATGTTATTAGATAAAGTAGGGGTTAAGTTTTGTGTTTGTATATCGAGACTTGTATATCTGCTAAGTAAATGTCCCATCCAATGTCCCCTAATAGCCTAGAGAACAGAATAACAAATAAAAAAACATTATTCCTGCTTATATTGAATTGTTTCTGCTTCGTGAAGGAGGGAAACGAGGCCTTTGATCTGAAGCAGGTCTGTCTTGTCACATAGAAATAATAAAGTTTGCCAGGGTGGGTTTATGAGGCCCTTCCAGGCTTGTTAAGGGTTAATTCCTTCTGATTCTGTGTTAGTCACCCCGACTATGGTCATTGTTGTGCTTAACCAAGAACAAAACAGTGTAATTACCATTTCAAACGAGAACTAGCAGGAAATAGCGGCTAATATACACAAGAAATGATAAAAATCGCAGGTAAGAGCTAGGTCCACGTCATAACGGGAAATGGGCAGAAAACGGTTAATTCGAAGCGAAATCGAACAAAAATAGTTTCATACGGTATTTGTCGTCAATTAGATGACTCAGAGTTTATAGAAATCTTTTTAAATGCAAATAATCTTCGAAATTATCATCGAGATACGCCCCCGGCGTTGAAGCTGTAATAACGCGAAATTATGGGGAACAACACAGGTTTCACAAAAGTCTTACCATCATTTTGAAGAGTACACAAGAATCTCTGAGTTTAGAGGAATAACACCACCCTCAGGGATTTAATTACGGTAAAAACAACAGATAAATCCAAACAAGAACTCCACGTAAAGCAAATCAAAAAGCAAACAATGAAATGAATGAATGAAGCTGTCATTGAATGTCAAATTGACAGTTTGAAACCTGAAATGTCATGTTGAAAGTATTGCTAGCTCAAGAAGTGTAAAAGCTTTTAGTAGGAATCAGGCTGTTTTACCTTCAGAACCTCTAGTATAAATTATTGTCCCGAACTACTAGTATAATAGGTCAG
Organism: Eupithecia inturbata; assembly: GCA_963662085.1. Lineage (NCBI taxonomy): Eukaryota > Metazoa > Arthropoda > Insecta > Lepidoptera > Geometridae > Eupithecia > Eupithecia inturbata. The sequence continues at coordinate 1,596,869 of OY759206.1, read as the reverse complement.
TCGATTAAAAAGTTACAGAAGTGCCGAAAACGCGAATATAACAAAACGCTTCGTTTCCTGAAGTAGGTGTGGCATATTGCAGTGCGATGCACGCTCGGAAACGGTCGTACCTCGCTCTTGCACCGTTTCGAATATTTTATGCGTGATACGCGCGGTCCCCACTGCTGCCCGCGAACGCCTTGAGTGTGAAACCGCTCATCGCCAACGAGTTATTGGCATTTATACAAATTGCCATTGACTCCATGGATGAGGTCAGCATCATGCAGATCTGCCAGTCCAACTTCAAGGAAGAGGAAATTTGCAGTGGCAAGGTGCTGGCCTTCCAGACACTGGGCAAAATGGACCTGATGCCCTCTCGTCGCAGGGATGTCTGAAAAAAAAAGTGTGCAGGACAGCATAATGCTGTTCAAGAACACAGATCCGGAGTTCGTCGCGAAGGAGCTGGATATCAATGGTTTTCGTGCTATAAATTAAGTTTTTATATTTTAATGTATGTTAGTTTTATGGTATTATATCTATGGACCGTAGAATAAGTTATTTAAGATCTATAACTGTTCTAAGTTGTCTGAAATGAATGATTTATTATTATTCTTATAGTGACATTAACTGTTTCCTAAGAAGAAGAGAAGTTTTCTTCAGAACAGATAAATACGCAAGGGTGAGCTTGATGAGGCGGAAAGATAACATTGTTGTTGCAGATTCAGACGGTACAGCGCAAAAGTGTGAATGAAATGCAAAATATACTCCATATTCTAACTCGTAACGTTTAGATGCATTTATAATGACGACATCATTAACAAACAGCTGTCAGCAGTCCACTTACTTGAACATGGAAGTTAGTAATTTTGTCACTCTAAAATTTATTATCTACATTCTACAAGGATTAAAACTAACGTAAAATTTATTATCCGCTCGTAAACCATTTTATGTGAATCCACGATAAAACCAACTTCGATTCAATTGTATTATGTGAGCATTTGGAAATATGTTGATTTTTAGCCCAAATTCACTTATTTAAAAATGCTCCAAAAATACCAGTGAATTAAAGTTAGTTTTTATTAAGCAAATAGGTAAGTTTTACGATTTGAGGCAACGTAGGTACTTTTCCACTGGTTTTATTCCTTGTAGAACGCAGAAAAAAACATAAAAACTAAAAAAACATCCCTACAACCTTGCGGCAACACGAAACAATCAACCCTTAGACATAGGCACCGATTTTTTTTTCTTATAATTAATAGCGCGCGTGTGAGCGATTTTTTTGTGGTAGAAATTGTTCTACGAATAGTGCAACATTCCATTTGTAAAACAAAACAAATGGTAAATTCGTAAAATCGATTCTGAAATTATTGAAATGAAGCCATGAAACTTTGTTTTTTAATTTGTTTTTACATAATTTACGCGTATTTTTATCGAAATGGGCACTCAAAAGCCTGGAGAGTGGGCGAACTCGCTTATTGCCAGATTTGAAGAGCAGGTAAGCCACTCTATTGAATAAAATAAATTATTGAAGTGATGATCCACCCATCCTGTTTTTATTATAAACAATAATCATAACTGTGGAATTCTGGGAGGACTATTGAAAATAATACTTAGGGTAAAGAAAATTCGTAAGTAATAAATTAAAGGTTTCTGCTGTATATTGAATCCTAAATCTCTCCAGCCACTTACAGCGCAAACGCCCACGCTAAAAGTAATTTCGGGAATTTTTAGTCTATCAACAATTTTAGCACAATATTTTAGCAGATTTTTTATCACTCATTAGCTGAGATTTTCAGAAATATATTCTATAATTTTATTCTCGTAAAAGTGGTTCTAAAAAAAATAAAAAATAAATTTAAAGGAGTTTATTCATCAAAACTATAACTATGTTTTAAATTAGACATAATAGTACTTACTACTTACTTAATCATTTATGTACTTACTTAATGTAAGACACTTCATTACTAAGGATAGATGCTAAATAAAGAACATTTTTAAAGTAAGATTATTTAAAGAAAGTACTTAGGTGATGTGATAATGATGAAAAGGTTAAGGACTCAGCATAGCTGATTTTCAGTCCCACCTGGAGAATTTACTCTGTCACCACAGTTTTCGCAGATTCCAATTTCATTCACCTAATATGCACACAGTCGTTCAAACCTCATAATAAACACATTATTATGGGAGAATATCAACTAACTATACCTGTGTGTGTGGGTTACAATTCCTGCCTAGTCGATTCTAAAGACTCTTACGTAGGTAGGGGCAGTATGTCCAAAATGACATATTAAACCAACAAAGCACACAGGGCACTTGCATTGAAATCGGCGGGCTTTACCAAGCGGTTTGCTTCCACATAATGGTGCCCTGGCCGTCTCAACAACCTGTCAAATATGTGGAGCTCCTACGTTTTTATAATGCCAGTCGCAGTCAAAACAAAAATTTGGTGCTTTCCAGTTTTTTTTCTTTGAAGAATTTTTTTAATTTGGTAAAATTTTCCGCCCTAAAATTTTGTTGTTATACAAATAATCATATTTACTTCCCATAACTACAAATTGACTTTATGGTTGTTTATTGATTTTCTCTAAATATTTAGATAGATTGTTTATTTGGTCTATGTCCACAAATAAATGTAAAAGTAAATAAATAAAAAATAATAATAATATTACCTTATGAATGTCCACAGCTTCCATACAAGACGGGAGCACAGAACCTGCACTCTCGCATCAATGAGGAGCAGTGCAAGGCTTGCCTGGTGCAGATCAGCCGGCACAGGTTCTCGCTTGTGATCGGGGGGCTGACTAAGATACTGCAGCGTATCAATGAATTGGTAGGATTTTGGCCTAACCTGGTGGTTTTAAGACTATATTCCAGCCATATTGGATGTACAATGTTTTAAATGATACTTGGCCAGAAATTCGTTCAGTTGCCGCGTCTGTTTATACTCAATTTAATTATGTAGTTTCAGTTATAATTGTTAGCAACTTTTATTAAAAGAAAGTTCTTAAATCGACTAGAAATTATTATCTAAATAGTGTATAAAAATACACAGCAACAAAGTTTATTGTAGGTTAAGTATGGGCGTTATGTTTAAAAACATTCTACATCAAATTTGGCTGGAGTATAGTAATTATCTTCTTGTTTTATCTGCCATCTGATGGCTCAACTATGAGCAGATTTTTTGGGCTTTCAATTATATGTCGGGTGAAGTCCTTTCTTTTCTTTCTTCTCTTTCATTTGGAGTCTCTTTCTTTTGACAACTTACTTTGATAGATTTTCTTATAGAAGGTTTTGGGCAGAATTGTTACTAAATATCTACGTCATATGTATTTTTTTATTATATATATATATATATTTTCTACTCTATGTATTATATAATTTTATTTTATTTTTATTTCTACTTGAAGAATATTTTGTTATTATGTATTAAATTAATCTTGTATACACCTCTGGCTTTCTTAAATTCTCAATTTTCTATCCATCCAAAGGTTGCCTGGATGAAATCGCTTCTAAGCGATAAGGCCGCCCATTGTACCTTTCTATTTTACGTTAATAAATATGATATAATAATCTATGTTTTATATAATTTTGTGGTGTACAATAAAGAATTTTATATTGTATAGTACGTCCTAATATTAACTTAGCTAGTAATTGTTTAAACCTGATCTCATCCCACAGTACCAACCAACTGTCCCAACTGGGTACAACCGTTCCCTCACCGAGCTAGAGAAAGGCTACCATGACAGTCTGGTCATTGTGCTGGATACGTTGGAGATATGCCTTAGTTCGCAGCCCAAAGACACCGCCAAGTATGAGGAGGCGATGAACGTGAAGATACTGCTGCGGGAGGTCTGCCAGTTTATTGGTAAGTGTCGCACACACACACACACACACACACACACACACAAAACATCATTCGCATAATAGACGTATTTCCAGTCACAGGTGCCGGCACGGCACGGAACTTCTGATAATAAGGATAATAAAATGTATTAGATCCGCATCCTGCCCCCGCGTGGGCCAAAAAGGGTCGAACTCAGCTATGTATACTCAGCACCACACTCTCACATACCTACACGCACCACTCACACATACTCTCTCTCACACACTTACATCACGCTCACACACACACTACACATACACACACCACACACGCACGTTACCTTGTTATGTTTAATCTAGATTAGTTATTTTTTATGTCTATAAAAGGAACATAATTATTTTGCTAGCGGAGGAGGGCGCTGACTCTGCTACACAGTTTTTAACTTTTGCGGTAGTCAGCCCTCAATTGTACCCTAAACATTAAGTTCTGTTCCTAATAAAGATTTTTGTATTTTTTTGTATTTGTTTGTATGTGTTGAACCGCACCAACACATAGCTGAGTTTGAACCTTTTTGGCCCACGCGGGGGCAGCACGGATGTTCTTGAATAGCTAGATATGGGGCTGGTTTTGTAACCAAATTTAATGTTTTATCTTATTGTATTTAGAACGTTGTAGGTATCCATTTTTGTGTTTGTTTAATGTTAATGGATACAATGGTGTCGATTCTGTTGTTTTAGGTTTCCTAACTAAAATTGTACGATTTCTAAATTTTCTAAATTAATTTATTAATTTGTCTGTCAGTCTGTCAGTCTGTCAGTCCATCAGTCTGTCAGTATGACTGTCTGCCAGTCTGTCAGTCTGTATGTACCCTAATCCATCCAGCATTTTGCCTATAAATTTTAATCATGATTTTAATTAGATGCTAAAATTTTAATTAAAAAAAAAAAATTTAGTTAGCCGTTTCTAATCATAGCTAAAATGTAATGCAAAGAATAGGGTTATAGCTATTTATAACTAAGTTGAGTTGATTTAGATCTGCCATCCTAATTTTAAAACTGCCAGTCTAATTTTTGAAACATAGAATTGCTTTCGTCTATTTGGCATTCGTAAATCCTAATTTTAGCTAATTCTAAAACAATAGAATCGACACCAATATGTATGTGCACACATTAATTCTGTATACGCTTTAATTTATCAGTTTTAGTTATTTCTGTCTTCTTCTCTTGCTTTACCTACCTATGTACATCATTTCTTACACATGCTACATCTGTTATCTATTTAATTAATCCATATGTGTAACTCTACTTTGCACCTACCTATTCAATTATACTTGTACCTATGTTTATCTGATTATGCTTATGTCTGTGCTGTTCCTGTGAAGCAGAATAAATGTATATATATCTTATTTGCAACTTATACAAATATAATATATACTATTAAAATAAAAGTTAGAACGGACAAATCAGACTTATTTCGAAATAGGTGTCGCTTGCCCATAAATATTGGCACGCTTGCTTATCACGAGTCGCTTGCCCGCTGAGAGGAGGCTAATGACTATTTTAGTGGATGGATTTATAATTTTTTTGGTGTTACTAACTCTCTATTTCTTGTTCCAGACTCTCGTAACGAAGGCATAAACAATTCGCTGCTGCGGCACCTAGCAAGCAAAGTGCTATTTGCGCTCAGCCTGAACTTCTTCAATGCTGTGTTTAACAGAATCAGCGCGAGGTTGCAGGTAAGTTAACAATAAAGCATGTGCCAGTCGCGGCGGCAGAACCGACTGCCTAAAACTCAGCCCGTGAATAGAACGAAAGAAATATATCTAGATAGAAGCAAAGAGTTCGCCGATTTGTATTGAAACCGAGCTTGTAACATTTTGCATAGGTACTTTGACGTCACGAGTGTAATTTATTTACACAATTTCCTTTTTTAGTGGTGTTTGAACAGTTAATTATTAACATCAAGGTAATTTGTTTTATAACCTGACGTCTCACGTTGTCGGGAGCGGACTGAATGTCGCGGCGAGCAAGAGGCTCTCCAGCAGATATAAACATATATTTCTGTGAAGAGAACCTGCTTACTAGGAAGCTACACTCAGCTGTTATGTATTTATTAATATATAAACCTCTACGGGGTTGCCATCATTGTGAATAATATTCATTTATTAATTGCAAGTATGTACATAGATAGGTAGCTTAAGTTCTAATTATCGCGATACACCCTGTTGGGTAGCAATATATTATTTTGTCACTGATTACGATTATTAGTTAATTTCCATTTCTCATTCACTTTTCATTATAATTATTTAGTTAGTTTCAATTGTAAGTACTACTACTAATTTGTTTCTATTCTTTGACTGTTATTTTCTTTATTTAACACTTTCCCTGCAATTTCTCGTCTTACTACTAATTTACAAAATATTTTTACTACAATCTTTTTTACCGACTTTTAAACATATTTACTTCCATATTAATAAAGTGAGTAGGACTTGTTCCAGGAGCTGTCCTCGAGCTCAGAAGAGAACCCTGATTTTACAGACATTGAGCTGATCCAGCATATCAATGTGGACATTCTGCGGCTTATACGGCTTTTGACAGGTGTTATTATTCATATTATGCATACACTAGCTGCTGTCCGCGGCTTCGCACGCTCTTTTCATAGATAGAATGTAGCCTTTCTCCGTCCCCGAGATACCATTCAGCCGGTTAGGCGTGAAAAGGTAACAGACAGACAGACAAAGTTTTTTTCGAATTTATAGTATAAGTATGAATGCATTGGCCTAAAGCCTGGTTTTGACCGGTGTTACGGCGCGTAATGTACCATTCGCAGCGAGCATGATACGTTACACCGTGTGCTAATCCGCTCGTTGCGAGCGCCTTCCTTCCCGTACTGACTGCACGTACGCTCGCTGTGCTACGTTTCATCACGCCCCGTAACGCTGGTCAGTACCATCGATTTAAATAAAAAAAGGGAGATGAGGTATCAGCCTCTCGAAAGTGGAAGGCTGAAATTAGGTGCAGTAGTTCTACCCACCTCAGTCATAGTCAGACCGGCGGTGCCGCCGCCGCCGGCGTTCGTGTTTCGCGTGCGTATTGCAGTGTCGGTCTCACTTCGGTCCTAGGTACTTCTTTCCATCTTTGTTGTTCATTATAATTATTGCAAAGCAGCCAGCGTCTTGGGGACGCTTCCGACTGGTATTGATATGGATCAGTTGAGCTACCTATAAATAATAAATAATAATTAAATAAATAATGCTGGACAATCCCCACAGCATCATCTAGCCCCAAAGTAAGCAGAGCTTGTGTTATGGGTACTAGATGACTGATAAACTTAATACAATACATAACATAGATATATATTTTTTTATTATACATAGAAAATACCCAGAACACCCGGAAAAAATATTTGCAGATCGTACAAACATTTGTCCCAAGGCGGGAATCGAACCCGCAACCTTCTGCGTCGCAGGCAGACCTTCGCCCGCCGCGCCACATCGGTCGTCATCGATTCAAATTGTTTGCAACAGTCTGCAGTTAGCTTAATTGTTTCAATTGTAAATACTAGTTCCAGTTTGTTTTTATTATTGAATTGTAATTTTCTTTGTCAATAAAGTTCCTTTATAGCATTAATTAATTTAGAAATGTTATGTTTTAAATAAGTATTGATTAATATAGGGCAAGAATAAATATGTTAATCTAAATTGAATTGAATAAAATAAAGTTTACAATCTCACCTGAATTTTATTACAGAGTCCATACAGAAGTTCAAATTACTTCGAAAATCCGCGCACATTGTGCTCGTCTCATCTTTGGAGAAAGCGATATGGAACTGGATGGACACGTATCCTCAAGTTAGTAACGTATAAACTTACCCTCTTCTCACACATTACGTCCACTGCTGGACATGCCCCATCATAATCAAGCTTTTTTTTTTTTTTTTATTATTTTTTTATCTAATTTATTGTTAACAATAAGTCCTTAAGGACTTTTACTATATAAAGTATGTCAGTCCTATCATAACCTAAACAAAACAATAACAAACAAAACAAAAACCAACAACAAAATCAAACATAATAGTCAAGTTGTAGGTTATAATAATAATAAATAATTTATTTCAGGCAACATTAGTCTAGTACAGGATGTAAAGTACTTAAAAACTACGGCCCATATAAAATATATACCTTAGTCTAACATACATAAGATAAACCTATTTACTAGTACGTAGTGTCGGCGACGTGTGACACGCAATAGCACATATTGATTTGTCTTCCCAAGCACTTTGACCCTAGATGATAATTAAAGCAAGTTTTTAAAAAAGTTTTTTAAATAATATTTTAATAATATTTAATAACTTTTGCCGCGTCTTTTTATACGCAATTTAAATTACTTGTCGGTTTGAGATCCTTACTTCAATAAATATTGCTTACAATTATATCTGAAACTCGACGCCAAGCAAGTGAGTTTTAGTTATTTGTGTCGTGGTTTGTTTACAAACATTCTACATCATTTGGCTAGTGATTTGATAAGAAGCAATTTTTAAAAAGTAAATTCTATGCATTTTTTGGATTACTGGTCGTGTTGTGCCGGCTTAGAATTTCCATCCCAACTCTTCCCGTGGGTGTCGTAAGAGGCGACTAAGGGATATCCACCGGGGGCGGGCAGCAGCGCCCCCCGCAGAACAATTCTATCACCTAACTGCGGTACCCAACCCGCAAGCACAGCGTGGGGATTATGAGCATTACCCCCTTATGATAAACGCCAATAAGGTGATTATCAGGGGGAGGCTTGCGCCCAGCAGTGGACCAGTATAGGTTGTAGATAATGATCAACTGCGACGCAGGAACGGGTTCGATTCCCGATTTTTGTACGATCTGCAGATATTTGCTCTGGCGTTTTCTATGTAGAGTACTCATAACACAAGCTCTGCTTACTTTGTGGTCAAGCGAATGTCTATTCACGACTAAAAAAGATGATATGGTGTAGATTGTCCAGCAGTATTTTATTAGCTGATGAATGTTTTCGTCAATTATGGACCGTTTCAGAAAATGATTTCGCTATTGTATGGAGAATGATCCCGAGGGGGTCCTATAAAAATGTTATTTCCGAAGGATTAATATTTATCCCGAAAACCTAAAACCACCAGTGTAAATACTAAGGAACTTTATGTCTGTTTTTAGTATTTTTAAAACAATTTAATAACTTTTAATTCTATTTCCTTTTAGGAATTCTCCGAAGTCCAAAGTCGGCCTAATGACGAACTCAGCAAGTGCTGTGACACCTTATTTGATATATTACAAGATTCATTTTCCGATAACAAGAAATCGCGCGTCGCTATGTGGCCGTTGCAGATAATGCTGCTAGTTTTGAACCCTGTGAGTATTGGAATAAGTACGACTTTATAGATTTAGCGATTTTGTCACTTCTTAGTACCTTCCGCCCGCGGCTTCTCACGCTCGTGGCTTGAATAAAACGCAGTCTTTAGAATGTATCTTTTAAAGGGCAATGTATACGCTTCTACAACAAAATACCCAATAAGTTGAAAAAATAATCAATAAATAAATTCAAACAAATTGTCAAACCAACATTTTTGTAAAAAGTCTTACTACAAAATATCAGATTATCTAGAGGATAAAAAGCTTGGGACAAGTTTTGCTCCAACTCGAAAACTAAGGACCTAACAAGGTAAAGGTTTCTTGTTCGCTTCTTTACTTTACCTTAAAAAAGATTGAAGTGAGCAAAAAATTATAGTGATCAGTTTATTTCCTAGTTTTACTTATGTAATTGCAATTTTGTGACGTGTCCAAGACTCCTGGAAGGTCTAAAGGAAATAAAGCAATTTGAATGACTGCATATTAAGTTAATAGTACTTACGAGTAAGTACCCATTCACTTAATAGTTCGGTCTAGAGAGCTTTGAGGTAAGGGTTCTTGATAGGAAGAAGTAACCATAATTTCTAGGGTTGCTGTCATCGAAATCAATGATGAGGCGTACATATAAATGGAATAATTTTGTAGCAAATTTTATATCCACACAAATGCAATCAAAGTCAAAGTCAAAAAGTCAAAGTCAAAAACTCTTTATTTCCATAAATACAATAAATGTACACTTAGAAAAGGTCAAATTCTAATAATTAAACACTGACACGGAAATAAAGTGATGTTTTTGATTTCAGTCGCTTCGGTATGTTGACTAAAGTAAAGAAGCGACGAAGAAACCTTTAGCCTGTTAATTGTTATTTTTCGAATTGGAGCAAATCCCGTCCCAAGCTTTTTTATCCTCCAGATAATCTGATATTTTATAGTAGGCCTTTTTACACAATAAGGTTTTGACAATTTGTTTGAATTTATTTACTGATAATTTTTGCAACTCACTAGGAGTTTTGTTGTAGAAGCGTATACATTGCCCTTTAAAAGATACATTGATTTTGTGTAGCCTAGTTGTGGGCACAGCGAGTTTATGTTTTTTTCTTGTATTCAAATTATGTACATCGCTATTTTTAGGGAACCGATAGATATTTCTATGAGTGTACAATAGGTTTTCATAAATATATTGACATGGTACTGTCATTATGTTTATTTCCTTGAATTTTTCACGTAGGATTTCTCTGGGACCCATATTATAGATTGCACGAACAGCCCTCTTCTGCAACACAAATACGGTGTTAATATCTGCAGCGTTCCCCCATAGCAGTATGCCATAAGACATAACACTATGGAGCGATTGATATTTCTATGAGTGTACAATAGGTTTTCATAAATATATTGACATGGTACTGTCATTATATAATGTAAGCCAAGTTTTAATGGAACGCGAAAACTTCAGAAGGGGTCCGACAGATTGTTTTTTTCTTTTGTTAGTTGGTCTCTGTCTGTATTGTACTGTATATCTACCTAATCTAAACTGATATTATAAATTCGAAAGTATCTCTGTCTGCCAGACAGACTGTCTTTTACCTTAAACGGCTAAAAGGATCTCAATGAAATTTGCCACAGGGGTATCCCGGGAACGGATTTTTTTTCCCGGAAAATAGCGGGTGAATTCGCGGGCAGCTAGTTATCCTACGTACTTATGTATTTTATCTCTTTACAGAAAGTTCTAGAAGAGATAGTGAACGCCGACAGCGGCGCTCCTTGCAGCCCGCGACATACAAAGAAAAAACATTTCATTGATAGCGTCAAACGTGGACTCAGTAAGTACAGCTTAGGATGCCCCGCGACAGGCGAGCGTCTCCTGGCGTGAATTAAAAGGGGCGGAATGTACCGTTCGCAGCGAGTATGATACGTTACCTCCATCTCCACAGCCTATATTGGTCCACTGCTGGACCCAGGCCTCCCCCTGATAAGCGCATTTGGCTTTTATCTCATGCGGGGTAATGCCCATAATCCCCACGCAAGGCATGCGTGTTGGGGATCGCAGTTCGGTGGTAGAATTGTTCTGTAGGAGGCGGTGCTGCCCGCCTCCGGTGGGTATCCCTTAGTCGCCTCTTACGACACCCGAGGGAAGAGTTGGGGTGGTGCAACTTCCACCACAGCTGATACGTTACGCCGTGTGCTAGAATCCGTCTCGTTGCTCGTTGCGAGCGCCTTCTTTCCCCGTACCGACTGCACGCACGCTCGCTGTGTAACACGTTGCATTACGCCCCGTAACGCCGATCCCGGATTATCAGGAACGCAGCTGCAAAGGCTAGGCACTGAAGGGGTAATTGTTTATTCTTAGAACTCTTTGTTTTCGCCAGGTCAATCCAGCAACTCTAAACAGCTGACAGAAGCGGCGATTGTGGCAGCTGTCAAACTGTGCAAAGCGTCCACGTATCTGAACTCAAATGACTCGGGGAACGTCACCTTTGTACTGGTGAACCGGGTTATTAATGATTTGAAGGTATGTGCTCCACCGTGTATACTGCGCAAGTTAGATAACTTGCGCAGTATACAGAGTGGCTTGTTGAGATAAGAGTATTATGTACTTAATTTAGTTCTAAACCTGGAATATCATAGAAAGAAAGAAAATACATATAGTTTTAACTACAACCCATCACACAGTTAAACAAAAACTTTTAACCAGTACATTCAGTAGGTATTATTGTGGGTAGCTGTAAATTAGGAACGCTCAGTTGTAACGTTTTTAGCGTCCTACGTGGGTTTGGATAAAATAAGAACACAGACGTAGGAACGTTAACATGAGAAATTTATTAGTCCTTTTATAATGAAGGTAGGTCGTGAGTTCTATGGCCCGCCTAACTTTCGCTCAACACTTTCTACGGCACTTCCCTGTAGCGGAGGCTTCTAGAAGAACGTAGGGCCGTAGGGCCGGGTCCAGGGTGAGCGCCGATAAAGGGGTGTGGTTCCAGGAGGATGTCTTTGCCGGTCGCCTCAAAGTCGGTGAAGGGGAGTAAAAGTCCACGTCCGCCGAGTGAGGTGATGCGCAATGCCAGCCTTTATAATCCAAAACTTGAAATCCGACGTGGCGCGACGTGGCGTCCGCAAGTCGGCGGGTGGGAAATAAACGTCCCCACGGCCGCCGATGGAGCTGGTGCGCCTCAAGACTTCATTAAGCCCAAGCTTGGAACCGGAATCAATGTCCATGTTAAGATATTTGTTGAGCTTTATGTATTCTTGTCCATGACCACCACGGCGAAAGTCCGAAGGCGACAGCGAAACGAAGCTACTTCTAGGGAAGCCGCATGAGTATAATGTGGTGGTGGCCATGAGAACAAGCAGAGCGGAGTTTACATAGGTAATATTGAAGGTAGAAACATTAATGTACACAGAATACTAGCACATGAAAAGATAGGTAGTATTTGTGTAAGATTCTTATACAAGCCAAGCCGCAGGTAAAACATGTACCTGGGTAGGTATTACTTTAAGTAACTAGCGCGATAGCATAGTTAAGCTAGGTTTTGCGAAGAGGTAGCACAGGCATGAAATGAAACCTAGATGATGCAATACACAAACAAGAAATACAATAGGTAAGTAGGTATTTACACCCTAACAGCGATATTGTGCACACTTACCCAATTTGGGGATAACTACACTTGTAGTACAATTGTGATTTATAATAATGGTTTAAGACCACTTCACGATACTTAGGTTACCTAGATAGGTAGGTAAATATCTGTACGAGAACGTGTGTCTCTTGAAATGCAAGGTGAGGAATGAACATCGGGGCATCGTTCGGCGGCTATTTAAGTGCGCGCCAAGACAAAGGAATTTGTTAACCTTGAGTTGGGTCACGTACGCATCGCGCGTTTTGCACGAGGACCAATAGCGGCGAGGCAGGCGCCGATCAGCCGATGTTTGTAACTATGCGCAGCGTAAGACTTATTTTAGAGTTCCTTGGCGTAAAACTAACCACTGAAAACCCTTATGGAAAATAAATGTGACATTTTACGTTACACAGTATGAATGCTACGTGTACTGGTAGACCAGATACACGCAACGCTGATCTTCCGCCAGTCCCTAAAATCAGTTAATCAGTTCTCAATTGGGGATACAAATATCCTCTAAGAGGCGAATCTAACGGGTTTGTTTGTCAAACTAGGCCTAGATTTCAGTACTCGCGGGATCCACGTGGTAAAAAACTCGAATTACATAAAATTCCATTTTTTTTCTTTGGTGCCTTAAATGTAAAACACGATTGAGAAAAAAAATAACATCAAAAAAACATGAAAGTGCATAATTTGGTCGTGATCTCAGGAACCCTGCGGTCTATTGAAATGACTTATGTTTTGATTCGTAGGTTACTAATTGTTTGGTTCCTTGAACCAGTTTCTTCATAAGTTGTGTAGTTTTCTTGTTAATAACGTATGCTCTGTCCCGCTCCTATGAACGCGAAATCGTATGCCTGTCATTTTCACAAAATGGCGCGCATTGCGCCCTTTTTCGATTCCATAGAAACAACTCGTGCGAAGCCGCGGGCAGAAACTAGTATATAATAATCCATGAAATAACGCACTGACTAATACTCTCTCTTTCCAGTCTCTCCTGTTCAACCCATCAAAGTCCTACATCCGCGGAACCCTTATCTCCGGCTACTCAGAGCTTGAACTGATGACTGACTGCTTCGTCAGTCTGTTCCGGATCCAGCCACACAATAACGACGCGCTGAAAGTGTGTCTGAACCTTAATGCGCATATTTCATATCACGTGGTGATTGTGAATTCGCTGTTGAGGTGAGTTAGCTTGATGCCAAGCTGATGGCGTAATACAGCTGTAAAGTTAAGTAACATCACGTTGGTTGACATTTCGTCAGTTGGCTTGACGTCATATCATCATCAAGCTAAGGTAAGGTAAGTTAGTTTTATATCTCGATAGCACCACGTAGGAAGTAAATTTGGTCGGTTGGCTGATGACAAGCTGTAGAAGCTGCTCGGGAGTTTGAACTGATGACTGAGTGCTTCATCAGTCTGTTCCGGATTCAGTTACACAATAATGGCGCGCTGAAAGTGTGTCTGAACCTTAACGCGCATATTTCTTATCAATATCATTTAAGGTGAGTTGGCTTGATGGCTTGCTGTATGTCGATCCATCAATTAATTAAGATAGATAGATAGAAAATACTTTTATTGCACAATTAAAACTAAGAAACAATTTACAAATGAAACCATTATAACATGACTATTGGCGGTCTTATCGCTCAAGAGCGATCTCTGTCAGACAACCTGGTATGGATAGGATCATCAGAAATACAGGGGAAGGTCTCTATGTGCATCGTGTATAAATTTATAATCTAGGTAATCTAGGCCAGGTAAAATATAATTATTATACCTGGATATTTAGAATGTAATTTAGTCAGTTGGCTTGATGTCAAATCATCAAGCTAGAGCAGGTAATTTAGCCATATATTCTATCACAGTATCAGTAATCTAGTACCCATAACACAAGCTCTGCTTAGCTTGGGGCTAAATGATGCTGTGTGGATGGTCCAGCATTCTGCCATAGCGTAAGCCATGCAAAAATATTGCCTCGGTGAAAACTATACTCCAAAACTTTGATAACAAAGTTCAATATTGCAGGATTATCAAACAGCCTCGCCTGCCGTGGTGGCCTAAGATTGACCTCGTGTATCCGCGGGCGGCTGAACTACGAGCCATGTTCACTGATACTTCTAATAAAACTACTCAGGTACGTTATTATTTAATAGCTTTATTAACAAAGAAAATTACAATTATACGTCCAGTCATTTGATAATATTACCTGAAAAGATTTCGGGAGTTTAGAAAATGGGTAATTTTATAGATTTTAATGTGCTCTTTCCAAATTTTAACTTTACCTCCTCGCAACTTTGCCGCTCGCGCCGCCATATTAGAAAAATGGCGCCTAATAGCAAGTTTTTGACAATATCTCCTTTTCGACTCATTTTACGATAAAAACCTTAATACAAAATTAAACAAGACAAAATTTTCTACAATTTAGCACATTAGAAAAAGCACATCGAAATCTATTAAATTATCAATTTTTAAACTCCCGGAAAACTTTCCAGGTAATTTATGTTTTTCTAACCAAATGTCTAGACTATAGAATAGAATAAAATATAACTATGTAGAATCGAAACAAATTAGAAGAAGTATTTACAATTGAAACAGTTGACATTATTATAAACTTCATACCTACCTCAGATCGGACTGTAACTGAGCGGGACAGCTTGAGAGATGACGCCATTCTCAATCCCAGTCTATAACGTTGTTTATATTGATTTTGTAGTAATAGCGCAAGGACTAGATATCAACAGGGGAAAAAAAATATGCGGTAAAGGCGCAATATTGCGCAAGCTATTATAAGATAAATATTAATAACTAGCTGCAGCCCGCGGCTTCGCGCGCTTTTTTCCGGAATAAAAGGTAGCCTATGTCCGGCTCCGGGATAGGCGGGATACCATCTACCTCGCTGCCAAATTTCACCGAGATCCGTTCAGCCGTTCTTGAGTTATAAATAGTGTAACTAACACGACTTAGAAGATATTGTCAATAAACACTCAAGTATTACTTTATTGGCAAAGATAGAAGATTGATAGATATTAACATTGCGCCTTTTTAAGCATTTTCAGGCTCGATTATGGCACACATGGTCTACGTGCAAGAGAAACATTGATATATTAACTATGTACAAGACCACCGCTGTGTTTGTGTGCGTTACTGCCTACCGTGTTTACAAATTATTTAAATTGCTATTTTTAAACAATTCTAGTGTCTAGGTAAACCTAATTTAGGATATAAGTCACTATTAACCAAGAAACAAGTAATCTTTCTGTCAAAATATGATCTACCTATCCGTCTCTATTTCAGGGTTGCATAGTCCACACCCCCCTACGCATGATCTCACTATCTCTAAAGTCTAAGGACGTCCAGACAAAGTTCAACAAGTCTGAAGAAATGCCGGCCTACAGGACTCTGCTGCTACTCATGGTCAAGCTGATACATTCTGATCCGATGCTGATGCTTAGTGTGAGTAATATCATTTGAGATTAAGATATTTACAAAGTCAAAGTCAAAGTCAAAAACTCTTTATTTCCATAAATACAATAAATGTATACTTAGAAAAGGTCAAATTCTTAATAATTAAACACTGACACGGAAATAAAGTGATATTTTTGATTTCAGTCGCTTCGGTACGTAGACTAAAGTAAAGAAGCGACGAAGAAACCTTTAGCCTGTTAGATGTTATTTTTCGAGTTGGAGCAAATTCCGTCCCACGCTTTTTTATCCTCTAGATAATGATATTTTATAGTAGGCCTTTTTACACAGGAAGGTTTTGACAATTTGTTTGAATTTATTTACTGATAATTTTAGCAACTCACTAGGAGTTTTGTTGTAGAATATACATATACATTGCCCTTTAAAAGATACATTAATTTTGTGTAGTCTAGTTGTGGGCACAGCGAGTTTATGTTTATTCCTTGTATTCAAATTATGTATACAGCTGGAAAGAGCCTCGATGTGGTTCGAGAAAAGGGATCCCGGTGCGGCTATATCTATTGGACTTGGCATGGCATGGACTTTACAGTCAGTATTGTCTCACCAAAATATCTGACCTCATCCTCATCAAACTTTTTAAACTTTCGCGATCTGTTAACATATTAAAAACTACTAATCACAGGATCCCTTATTTTATTTATTTTAACAATATTCAGGAAATTAACAGCTAACTTAATGAGTAGTTATATGACTAAATACTGTACTGTGCTACTTGAAAATTACCACAAAAAGCAACTGAAAATATATAATACTAAACAAAGTTACAGGACGACTACTAATGGCTAAACTATTATTATTTAAAAAGATGGAAGGGTTAAAGAAAATTATATATATATTATAAAATTATATATGACAATGTCAAAAGACAATGTTATATATGACATCGTCACAGAATCATCCATCGTAGAAAGAAACTAGATAGTGCGAGCGGTGCTATTTGCACGGACAGATTGATAGAATGGTTTGGAATTTTTGACATGCGTCCCTCCAACTGTAGTTTCTTTCGATTTGTTCCACATTCGCTTCACAAATTTTTGCCCTACATGTAAAATTCCACGTTCGCCCTACATTATATTCCTTGTCTGCCTCGAAATTAGGTTATGGATATTTTAATAATTTTATTCCATGTTCGCCCCATTTTGATTTCTTGTTTTGCCTCGCTTTTCATGAAAGGTAAAATACCAATTGCTTTTTTTTTGAATAGAAAAGAATAGAAATCTTTATTTGTGTAACATTACATAACATGACATGATGACTAAAATTAGAATTAATATTAGACTTAATGCTACACAAAAAGGCCACCAGCTCAGCTTAATGCTGCTATGGCACAAGGGCCATAGCAGCGCTTTTTGGACTCGCTAGTTTTAGCGTTTGCCATAATATTTAATTTTTTATATGTATAATATTTTTATTTTTTTTGATATGGTGAAGCGATAACTTTAGTATAATTAGGGCCCAGTAGTTCTGGAAATTAACACGTGAACGAAACCATATACAACAGTCACATTACACTTATATTTTGCGGAAGTTTGTATGTGAAGACGGACGTCGTTTTCGAATTCTTTGTTAATAAAAGCTTGGATATTATACATTTCAGAACCCCGGCCGCTCCGCCGTAGAAGTCCAATCGTCTACCACCGAGCTGATCAACGGGCTGGTGTCATTAGTCCACGTGTCCGGATTGGGCGAGGTAGGTAATAATAATAAAGGAACAAGTAATAAAATAAATATTTATAACTAATGGACAATCCATTAAGCATCGTCTAGCCACAAAGTAATCAGAGCTTGTGTTAAGGGTGCTAGATAACTGATATACGTTAAGAGGGCGCAATGTGCGCCATTTTGTGAAAAGGATAGGCATAGGATTTCGCGTTCATAGGAGCGGGACAGAGCATACGTTTTTGGAACGAAGGATCTTGAGTTATTTAATGCCTGCAAAACTGGCAAACGGATTTTTGAAAATGTCTTTGCTTAACGGTGTAGTAAGATAAAAAAGGTGGCGGCGCTAGTTTAAGTAGGGTAGTGCCTTAAGAGGGCGTAATGCGCGCCATTTTTATAGGAGCGCGACAGAGCATACGTTTTTAGAACGGCGCAAGCTTAAAAAATCAGTTTATGCTTATTTACAAGAAACTACACAACTTATGAAGAAATTCGTTCAAGGAACCAAATAATTAGTAATAACCTACGAATCAAAACATAAATGATTTCAATAGACCGCAGGGTTCCTGAGATCTAGACCAAATTATGTGCAAAAGACTTTCATGTTGTTTTTATTTCATAATTTATTTTTCTCATCGTGTTTTTACTTTTAAGAAACCAATGATTTTATGTAATTTGATTTTTTTACCACTGGGATCTCGCGAGTACTGAGATCTAGGCCTAGTTTGACAACCAAACCTGTTAGGTTCGCCCCAATTCAAAATTTTTTCTATGGTTCCGTGAATGTGAAAACACGATTGAAAAAAAAAATTCGTTTAAAAAAAATATTTACCAGTTTGGCAGGCATTAAAAAAAGATTATGATAGGTATAACAAACTGCCCAAGGGATTTCAGAAAGTTTGTTAGTTTAACCTATATTATCTAATAGGTAGCAGCGCTAGTGAGAGTCTGGGTCCTCCACCTCCACAGTCTATATCGGTCCTCCCCCTGATATGCGCCTTGGCTTTTATCTCATGGGGGGTAATGCCCATAATCTCCACGCTGGGCATGCGGGTTGGGGATCGCAGTTCGGTGGTAGAATTGTTCTGCAAGGGGCGCTGCTGCCCACCCCCGGTAAAACCCTTCGTCGCCTCTTACGACACCCGCGGGAAGAGTTGGGGTGGTGCAAATTCTATGCCGGCACCACACAGCACTGGGTAATACAATACAATACAATATACATATTTATTGTAACACCAAGTTATACGTCGAGTGGGTACTAAAGTACGTTAGCAGGGTATTTCATAAATAACAATACCTACTTTATATTTAATTATAGATTCAAAATAAATAAATTACAAGGTCATAAAAAATAATTATTAAATTCATTATACATTTCAACACTATTATTAACAAATTCCACTGCTGGACATAGGCCTCCCCCAATGAGCGCCATAGCGCCCTATCTTCAGCTCGCCGCATCCAGCATCTGCCTGCAGTCTTTCGCAGATCGTCATCCCACCAGGCCGGAGGGCGTCGTACACAACAGCACCAGCAGTGGACCAAGATAGGTTGATGATGATGATGATTAACAAATTGGCAGTTCATAGAACTAATTAATCGAGAATAAGTTGGATCAAATGACTGTTAAACTACCTTATCTACTTGTATATTTATGATTCCAGGTCCCCGGCGCAGCTATGGACGCCCTACTAGCGGTCCATCGGCCACGCACGGTGCACATGTGGAACCCAGAGTCGCCTAACACCACCTTCTGGGACATCAGGTAAACCAAAACTCAAATGCTTTATTTCCTAGAGACCTCACAGGACTCTTGAACTCGTCAGAATTTTTTAATTACGTGAGTAAAACTAGGAAATAAAGTGGTCACTTTGATTTTTCTGTTCACTACAATATTTTTTAGGGTCAAGTAAAGAAGTGAACAAAATAGGTTGGTTAGGTTGTATTTCGAGTTAGAGCGAAACCCGTTCCAAGCTTTTTTATCCTCTAGATAATCTGATATTTTGTTGTGCGTTTTTTTTACAAAGAATAGTTTTGATAATTTATATTTATTAACTGATAATTTAATCAATATCATATTTAATTCCAGCTCCCAAGTAATCTACAACATCAGTCAGAAACTAATCCAGCGGCAAATACCCAACCTTCGGGAAGTCTTACGTTGGCTGCGAGACATCCTGACATGTCGCAACGAGTTCCTAGCTCGGCAGAGAGAACACGTCTGCACGGCTATACCCATCTGCAAGCAAGCCAGCATCAAGCTAGAGGTATGTCAAGCCATCAAGCTAGGTAGGTATTAACTCAGACCAAGCTATGGAGCAAAGTTGTGTGTCAAACTTACAACCATAAAGTGGCTATTTCCCATTTGTTCAGGCCACCAAGCTCCATCGCGTCAAGGCTTACTAAATTAAGAGAGCGTAATGCGCGCCATTTTGAATTTTGCCTTCATTCCTATGAAGGCGTTCCAAAAACGTATGCTCTGTCCTACAGGAGTAGGACAGAGCATACGTTTTTGGAACGACGTGGCGTAAAAACGCAGCGCAAAAATCAAGTTTTTGCCTATTTACAAGAAAACTACTCAACTATTGAAGAAACTGGTCCAAGGCTTCTAATAATTAGTAATAACCTACGAATGAAAACATAAGTCATTCCAATAGCCCGCTGGGTTCCTGAGATCGCGACCAAATTATGTGCGAAACAAGCATGTTTTTTTTTATCGTAATTATTTTCTCAATCTTGTTTTACATTCAAGGAACTATAGAATAAATTTTGAATTTTATGCGATAGAGTTTTTTTTACCACGTGGATCCCGTGAGTACTGAGATCTAGGCCCAGTTTGACAACCAAACCCGTTAGATTCGCCTCTTAATCAAACTAGTATAGCTTCTAGAGGAATATTTTTATTTATTTATAATCCATCCCTCCTACTCGGCCCATTGATGGATGTCGTAGAAGTTAAGAGAACCCACCAGAGAAAACATCCTTCTGTGTACTTTAAACACCTCTTCAGACTGCGATAACCAATCCGCCTGCCAAGCGTGGAGAATGTGCCCCCCCCCCCCAAGGGGCCCCCAGGGTCCCCCAGGGTGTAATTGTTTGAGGAAGGCACGTTCAGCATTGGATGTAATATGTGTGCTGATGAGGGAAAGCTCTTGACAAGAGGTTAGATCATTGGTAAGTTTGATCCGAGATGGCGGTAAAGCTCTAAATTTACAACAGTATTTCACAGTAGTTTTTTTGACGACCTCTGTAGTGCAGCGGGCGAAAGTGCTGCGGGAAGTTGTGGGTTTAAAACCCGCCTCGTGATAGATGTTTTTACGATCTGCAGGTATTTTTTCAGAGTGTTCTGGGTGTTTTCTATGTACCTCTATCATAAAATGTAATTTATTATACATAGAAATGTCTATGTCATATAAAGTTAATCAGTTATCTAGTACCCGTAACACAAAGCTCTGCATAGTTTGGGGCTAGATGATGCCGAGTGAACTAAACAAATAAAAAAATATATAATTTAAAAGCTCATTATTTCGGACGACAGCGATCCATAGTATTGTTAGTAGATACTTAACCTATTAATCCTTATATTGTACATAAACAAAATGTGTACCGGACACGAAATACAAAAATAGGTGCAGGTTCCGTTCTCAGTGCGATCAGAGTAACGAGACATTTACCGGGATCACTCTGCGAACCAGACCTGCCCACAGCGGCGATGAACACCTATCCGGTATGGTTTTCAGGATGCTGTTGTGGCTGTCCTGCAATCTGTGGATCAGAGATGCTGTTTTTTAGATTTCTGTACGTTTCATACTTTTTGAATTATGTTGAAAAAAGACGAAAATTTTACTATTACCCTCTATACCTACTGCGAAGTTTGCAAACCGATACATATGAAATGTAATATTTTAGTATTTATCAAATAGCAAAGTCTCTAACCAGTACCTAGTAAATATTATTGTTATACTTGACAACCGTTCGAAACCCTCGGCGCGCGAGTCACACTCGCACTTGACAGATCTTGTTTTGCGTAGGATTGCTTCGAAGCCGTCTGTTTGATACTCCGCAAACATCCCCGATGCACTGCAAAAGCGGGTCAGCCCCAACATCATCCTGAAGATATTATTGTATTGGATACGTAGGGTCGCCAGCGAGCTTTTGGTGTAGCTACCCCACAGGCTTCCCGTGTACACACTTTGCCAGTAGCCTTTGAAGAGAGTTACCATTACTTGCTCCGTATACCGGGAAAACCTGCGGGCCAGCATTTTACCTCTAACTGCCAGC
Source organism: Eupithecia inturbata (assembly GCA_963662085.1). NCBI lineage: Eukaryota > Metazoa > Arthropoda > Insecta > Lepidoptera > Geometridae > Eupithecia > Eupithecia inturbata. Next base: position 1,574,659 of record OY759206.1, on the reverse strand, counting down.
GCCCTCAGTTCCCTTTCAATATCAACTGTCCAGCATTATTTATTTATTTTTTCCAGGTGGTATTCTTCATGTGCCTCTGGTCAATCGACACAGACGTCGTGCTTGTCGGCATGTCATGCTTCGCCCTCCTCTGCCAAGAGGCAGACATCCGCTGCGGCTCGGATGAGATCACGGCGCACCAGGCTCTGCCCAACTATGCCGTGTTCCAGGAGATCGCGCATACCTCCACTGTGCTCACCACTGGTAAGAGAAAAGTACAGACTGCGAAACTTATAGTTAACTTGTGTCATAACCGACTTTGAAAAAACTAAATAATGAGGAGGTTCTACCATTTGTTCTGGGTATTTTATATATATGTATAATAAAAATATCTATCTATGTAATGTATTGTATTAAGTATATCTGTCATCTAGTACCCATAATACAAGCTCAGCTTAGCTTGGGGCTAGATGATGCTGTGTGGATTGTCCAGCATTATTTATTAATTAATACTAATCATTTGTGCAAGCAGCTGATCAGGACATGGCAAGGGGATGTTTTTACAAAAACATTCAGAGTGAGTAGCCATTTACTAGTTAAACATGTTCAGTCAACCCCTAATGAGGGGGTTTCATCTCGGAATGAGAGATAATAAGCTAGCTAGCGATAAGAAACTTGTAAACCTTCATTTTAGCGTTCGAAATGTTTCCTTAAAAGTCTCATAAAATCTCGTGTCTGCGTCGTAAGTTATTCAGAAATTAACAACTTTAATTTCTTTAGGCTTTCATAATAAGCACTCCGGCCCGTATTATGAAAACTTGCTTAGTCATAGATCTATACTTTAGTAACGCTTTTGCCATAGAAAATCGTTACTCAAGTGTAGATTGATGATTGAGCAAGCTTTCAAGATACGGGCCTTAGACAATTAAAAGTTTCAACTATAAATTATTATCAAACGCATTCTAATATTATGAATTCAAAAGTAATTTTGTCTGTCTGTCTGTTACCTTTTCACGCCTAAACGGATCTCAGTGAATTTTGGCAGGAAGGTAGATGATAATCCCAGGGACGGACATAGGCTGCTTTTTATACCGGAAAAAAGCGTGCGAAGCCGCGAGCTAGTAAGAAATAAAGCGTTATTCAAGGTCGAAGGCCACAAAAGTTGGGTTTTCGCTAATATCTAGGTATCTACAGTACCTATCAATGATTATAGCATCTATTATAAAAATTGTAGAGCATAAAATTTACAACAAATTTTGTTCCAAGCATTTTTTCAAGCGTTGAACCGTTTTTGAGATGGAAACATACAGTAATGCAGTCAGAGTCCCGGACTTCACTCAAGAATATGTTGCCACAGATTTTATAATACTTGCAACACTGTTTCTAACAAAAAAAGAATGAGTGAAATCGGACGAAGCGTTAATGAATTACAACTAAGTACATATTTTGACTTTCATCCCCTCTCCCAAGGGAACTACCTCCACCTTAACAGCCTATATAGGTCCACTGCTGGACACAGGCCTCCCCCTGATAAGCGCCTTACAGGCTTCTATATCATGAGGGTAATGCCTTTAATCCCCACGCTGGACATGCGGGTGGGGGATCGCAGTTCGGTGGTAGAATTGTTCTGCAGAGGGCGCTGCTGCGCGCCCTGTTGGATATCCCTTAGTCGCCTCTTACGACACCCGCGGGAAGAGTAGGCGTGGTGCAAATTCCAAGCCGGCACCACACAACAAGGGAACCGTACCTACTGAATTCCGAAGTAAAAAGAATCCTGTGTCCTTCCTCGCAGTATGAACTCAAATAATGCCATGTTTCTTATTAAATCATTCAGTAGTTTCGGCGTGATGCGCGGCCACAGATTTTATAATCGCCTTGTATTTTTTTTTCTAGTATTATTATAGAAACCAATACAAAACAGCAAATCCTTTCGCTCCGTACAGGCCTTTGTCTTTTAATACTGGAGTTGGACACTGGACCCAATGGGCGCGTAACTTTAGGATACGACCTTGTGGTCTGAAATCTGTTTATTTTTATTATTAACTAGCTGCAGCCCGCGGCTTCGCACGCTTTATTCTGGAATAAAAGGTAGGCTATGTCCGGCCCCGGGATACCATCTACCTCGCTGCCAAATTTAACCGAGATCCGTTCAGCCGTTCTTGAGTTATAAATAGTGTAACTAACACGACTTTCTTTTATATATAGTATAGATAAGATAAAGTTTTACAATGACAGTAGAATATGTGTTTCTCATTTCCATGATCTGGGTCCATAGTGACTCGGTTTTTGGGAGGCATGCGTGGAGCCAAAGGCTGTACAGAGGCCCTGAGAGTCAATCCAAAGGCGAGGGGCTACAAATAGCGGTAGTATCATTGTTATTTCCTTGTAGGTTCTTCAGCCCTGCAGAAGAGGATAATGGTTCTCCTCAGGAAAATAGAACATTGCGTGAATGGAGTGCAGCCCGTTTGGGAGGAAACCTTTAGATGCTGGTAAGATTTTTTGTTTAGATAAATATAATTCTGCTTCAATCGTTCTTTTAGCCATTACTGTCCCATTTGCTGGGCAAAGGCTTCCCTTTTCTTCTTTCACTCCTCGCGATCTAACGCTGCAACAGGCCACGATGGAAGCGGTGCATCGAGCTCGTCACGCCATCTCATCCTGGGCCCGTACTCCTAAAAACGAAATCGAAGTTTCGGATTCGTTGTTGTGCGAACGCTAATCTTATGCAAGCGTCATAAGAGTTAGTTTTGCACGAAAACGAATCAGAAACTTCGATTTTCCTTTTCCGGGTAGCCCCCCTGGGCCTTCCACGTTGCTTCTTGTCGTTGGGTGGGCTCCGTTCAATTCAATTTCAATTTAAATTTTTCGTTTATTGCAAGTGATTTACATAGTGGACTTAAGTAAACATAAATTTTTAAAAAGTCATTAGCTACATTATAATAAATTCACCACATAAATTTTTAAAAAGTCATTAGCTACATTATAATAAATTCACCACCGCCACTAAAAGTCAGAGTGCGCAGAGTGTCTAGAATGCTGGCAGTTTTGCCACGTTGAATGGTAATTCTAATTTTTTGAACAACACATGTATTAAGCATATCTTTTAAATTCTTAACCAGGCGCATCCCTAACGGCTGTTTTTCAAGTCAACTAGCAGACATCGATTCGTTTTTGGCGGCAAAAATTTACAATATAAATTTACACTATCCTCTGCTATGACAACAGGGAGCTTTTCGTCTAGACTAGACCATTAAAGTGGAAGTTAATTTATTCCCTTTCGTTCCCTTACAGGGATTCTCTCTGCAAACTGCTTCAGAAGTACCCCAAGGGACAGGGCGACCGCATGGACGACTGTCAGGCCGAGGCCATACACCGCACCGTACCGAAACGTCGGGTCTCGCATCACGCGAGCCAGGAGCATGATATAGAGGTAAATTCCAATACAGTCAACAATGCGTCGACAAACTTGCGCCTTCCCATCTTCCGAGGACACCCGTGAGGGCTGGTGCGGCGGCAGATTTGGCCGAGGATCTCAAAGAGGCGCAAATATGCAGGTCTCGACAGAGCCTACGCAGTTGACCAGACGCAGAGACCCTAGGTCCGTGGGGTACCGAGGCTCTCCGGGTTTAAAGAAATATATCTGAGCGTCTGGTCGAAGCGACGCGTGACCCGAGAGCTGGCGGGTAGAGCGTTTACGCCTTTCGTGCGCTGTTTGGCTCAAAAACGGTACTTTTATATACACTACAGTTAATTAATAATAATATTAGGAAATTTCGTTGTCCAAATAGTTAAGAAAATATTTCGATTTATATAGTATGTACGCGTTCAATCAAGACTTGTTAGAGGTTTTCTTAATTTCCCTTTTAGCATCAGTTTCGAAGCTCAAAATATTATATTATGAAAATACTGATATATCTAATTAACAATAAATAATTACTAATCAATTAGATCCTTGGGAAAACAGTTAGTTAAAAAGATAGGTGGTTTTGGTATCTTATTATGAGAAATTAAAATTCAAAAATGGTGAGTTATTACGAATTTTAAATGATTTTTTCATCGATTCCCTTATTTAATTTAATATAACAATAGCTTACCAATAAAGTAGGGCAACTTCTTTAAAATCTTAAATTTAATATTTTAATTATTTTGTTGTTATTATTTTTCTGTAAATATTTTAAAACTACTTTAAAACGCTGCGCGCAAATCTTTTCAAGTCAGTCGCACACACATCGCGCGCTAGGCGTAAACGCTCTTAAACTAAACTAAAGTTAAGGTGGATTTAGCCTTGTGCTGTATACAAGGAGCATGCAGCGCTAATTCGCACAGGCTTTTTAAACCATAAATCAGTTCCCACGGGATAGAAATAGTCTTTGAACGTTTCTATAGAAACAAGTAGTGCAAAGCCGCGTCTCTCATAATTGCTGAGCTAATCAAAAACTAAATATTTAAGAAAAATATTTCAGATGCAGATCCAAGAATGGGCGAATATAACTTCGTTTCTATGCGCACTCGGTGGCGTCTGTCTTCAGAAGAAACCGGCGGCTCATTCCTCCTGGTCTCATATCTGTGGTAAGTATGTAGGATTTCAGGTAGTCGCTCACACGTACAAACCTACTACCGCGCAGCACAAAAATTTGCATTCTAATAGCAGTTTAAACTCGTAATATTTAAATACATTTTACAGTGACACACCTAACTGCAAGCCAGTGGCTGCGGGCCACTGGCTGTGTGAGTGTGCTCGCGGCGAGCGCGAGCACACTCCGGACACTCGATCATTTCTTCATACAAAAGTCGCGTCTCGGCACAAACATGCGCAACTGTGTGTGTGACGTATTGGGTCAGTTCCTGAACATATTGTGCGAGTGATGTAGTCGCAAAATAACTTAAAGATATTTTATATCTTCCGGTCACAACGGGTGAAATCAAACTTCAAAACAAAAGAAATTTCATAGTAGGTATGTCCATGATCAAACAAACAAAGTCATCGAACACCATCGGCGTCGTCTGTCAAAATCATTACATACCCCGTGCGTTCCGAAATACGATTACAGCGCTGATAGCGATCACAAAATATTTTGTGTTCCAAATTAGTTATCACGATACTGACAGTTGAGTGCTAACAATAATTCGGAACGCTCATGAGCGCGCTCTACGCGCTCACGGTCACGCACGTCACGGGTAACTGTGTTTACAAACCACAGAACATTAAAAAAACGTAAGCAAACTGTCATATTTGTCACATTTGACAGATCGCTCACAGTGATTTCGGTTTGTAGGATGGTCGGTGATATCGCAAAATGGCGTATGTAATGACGTCATCTATGACGTCACACGGGACGTCGTTGTCGCGCTCCTAGTAATACGGAACGCGTGTGAGCGCGATAATATCGATATAAGCGTAATTCGGAATTCACGGACCATCTGCGTCCGTGAGTGCGTCGTAGGTACATCCCGTGCATTTGGAACGCAACCCGAACTCTACTAAGGGCCGGCGGGGTGAGGAAGCTCGGGCAGGTGGAGAGCGAGGAGTACACCATGTGTATGTGTAATAAATAATGCTAACGCATAGAACGTTAGTATTATTATATATTCTCTGCTACTAGTTTATGACGTCACTGTAAGATGTATCTAAATGTTGAGAGTTTAGTGCCCATATTTAAATGCTGAAGGGAACCTTCGTAGATCCTGGCTACTTAATCTATATTACAACATCTGTACAAGTATTAAAAAACTGTAAATTGTAAACTTGTATTTTTTTTGTTTATTTCTTTACAGATAACAGAAAATACACATTTTTGGCCAACAGCTCCCAAGAAGTCCAGTACTGTCCGGTCACTCAGTAAGTTGTAATTTTATTACTTATCATTGTTTAAAAGTAAGCGTTATAACTTTTTTTTTGTGTAGAGGAGGTGGTCCCATAAAATGTTAATTCCCGCGGGATTACTATTTATCCCGTAAAACTTAAAGAAAACAGTATAAATATTCAGAAATATAAAGTTAATATTTTTAAAGAATTAAATTAATAATTTTTTTCAGGTTTATCGGTCAACTGCTTCGTCTACTCCTCTACAGCAACGAACGTTTCGGCCAACAGATCCAATGCCACGTGAAGGAACTAGTCGGCAGAGAAATGTCTCCCGCATTGTACCCCATCCTTTTTGAACAGATCAAGAACATCATAGACAAGTTCTTTGACCAGCAACAACAGGTTAGTAAACTATGTCACGTGATAGAACTAGTCGGCAGATAAATGTCAGATTATATTTGATCAGGGACAGCACGAGAAGGGCGGTCACTTTCAAACCCAGTCTGTATCAACGCGGCTTATATCCACGGAGCAGATACGGAGAGGAGGTGTTGTAATTAGATTTCCATAAGAAACAACGCGTGACAGTTTGCGGGGTGAGGGGGTGTTAGATCCCGCCCACTTTTTTATTTTCCATCTACCTGTCAATAGCTAAACTGCTCGATTCATTCTGTGTCGATAAATAAATAAATAAATAAATAATGCTGGACGGACAATCCACACAGCATCATCTAGCCCCAAGCTAAGCAGGGCTTGTGTTATGGGTACTAGATGACTGTTAAACTTAATACAATACATACCATAGACAGATACTTTTTATTATGTATAGAAAATACTATAGTCGATGGTACTACGTAGTTTAACTACCTCACACTAGATGTCACTAAGTGTAGGGTGTAACAGGGACGTACTCAGAATTTTCGTACCAGGGAGTAAACAAGTAACAACCGCCTGAATCAAAAGTCGCATGTCGTCTTTTTTTGTCACTATGAAGCGTTCATCATTAAAATGGCAAGAACAAATCTTTGTATATTTCGTCGGAGTCCAGTCTTGTCTATACATTTTTGTGATCCCCTGCTGTTTGAGATTCTCTTCGGATGGAAATCTAGAACAAACATAATTTAAAATTTAATTAATGGGTGGGCTTCACGTACCTTAAATTAACTAAACAACAACTGTTATAAATGTTATAATAGTTGTCTCACGGAGGGAAAGTACTTTCAATAATGTACCTCGTGTGTTCATAAGTCTTGAGACACAGTAAAACTAAAATATTTTTGGAGCTAAGTTGAGTATTCATTTATTGGATATTAAAATTAAAACTACTGACATCTAGATCTGCATTTAAAAATAAATCATTCAAAATGGCCGCCTTTGCATTCAATGCAGGCCTTCAAACGCGTGCGCCATTCATCTATGGCGGCACGAATCTTTTCAATGGGAATCCGTTTCGATTCTTTAATAAGGGCTCGCTTGAGAGAATCCAGGTTTGGGTGAGACTTTCTGCATGCCCTCAGCTCCAATTCCGTCCATAAACAATAATCCAAAGGATTCAAGTCAGGGCTTGACGAGGGCCAATCTTCGCTCCGAATGAAGCCTGGCAAATTGGCCTCCAGCCAACGTTGGGTAGTCTTAGCTTTATGGGAGGGAGCAGAGTCCTGTTGGAAAACCCAGTATTTTCCAGCGAATAGCGTATCATTTAATGGTTTAACCTCCGCTTCCAATATGTCGGTTTGGTAATTTTGTGCCTTCACCTTGACGCCTTGCTGGCAAAAATGAAGCGAAGTGACCCCCTCGTAGGAAACACCCCACCAAACCATCACACTTGCTGGATGATGAGTGCGCTGGACATTGCGTACAGATGGCTGGACGTCCTTTGAACTTCTGACGTAAACCTTATTGTTCTGCCGGTTAAACTTTTCTTCCACCGTGAAGATCTTTTCATCGGTAAACAGGATATTTTTTGGATCGTGTCTCTTCAATAGGTTCCGACATCGTTCCAGTCGCAATTTACGAAGACTCAATAATGCACTTTCCTTCGACTGTAGGCCTTTAGTTTAAGATCATATTTAAGTATCCTGTTCACCGATATTCGCGAAATGTTGGTCTGCAGAGCTAATTCTTCTTCTAAATCTTCTTCTAAATCGATTTAAAATCTTTTGAGTCCGGCAAGGGTTGCGACGAATTCGCTCTCTGATTACTTTGATGTTGGCGGGCGTCCTTACAGACCGCGGGCGGCCACATCTTCCACGGTCTTCTAAAGAGCCGGTCTCCTTGTACCTCTTTATGGTATAATACACAAAGTTCCGACTACATCCCAAACTTTGTATTTCACTAAAAACTTGCATTGCTTTTTTTCCTGCTTGAAACAGTGAAATTACAGTCGCACGCAAATCTTTTGTTGGCGCCATTTTCACGGAGAATGAAATAAATATTCAAATGTATATTTTTTCTGATTCAAAACATTCGAAATTTAAAATTTTAAAAGTTTAAAAAAGGTTGCATGAATTACTTTCTTTTTAAATTAATTAAATAAGTTCGTCTCAAAACTTATGAACACACGAGGTAGATATAATATTAAATTTAAAGGAGGCTTTATTTTATTTCCTGCGTATTTCATATTTTTTAAGGTTCTTTCCATTGATGAAGCAGAGCCGTGGGACAATCGGTAAAATAATTGGATTCATATTACGGCCCTGTCTTTTTGTTATATTCATGTTGTTGCCCCGTTGAAAAAGCTGTGCACAGGACAAACGCCAGCATTACTCTGACTAAGGCCACTGTGATGATGTCAGCACCTAGATGAGAATCACAGTGCACAGTTGCTTAGGCCGCCTCCTCTCTGTATCTGCTCCGTGCTTTTATCAATGCTATTTACAATGAATATGTGTTAAAAATGTCACAAGAGCTCTGCTCAAATTAGATAGCCGCTTGGGTATTCGGGGGTTATGCCTATAGACTTTAATTCTCACTAAACAAGGTTCAAATTCCAGGTAATGCTGACCGACATAAACACCCAATTCGTAGAACATACGATATACATAATGAAGAGTATATTGGACAACAAGCGAGGCGGGCAACCGACGGCGAGCCAGGAGCATCTTAGCACTACGTCTATTGAGGGGCTCATGCTGGCTATAGTCAGGTTAGTATTAAATAAATAATGCTGGACAATCCACACTACAACATATAGCCCCAAGCTAAGCAGAGCTTGTGTTATGATACTAGATGACTGATATACTTAATACATTATACTACATAAGTAGATATTGTTTATTATATACATAGAAAACACCCTGAACAAATATCGCGATATTATAATATGCAGATCGTACACACATTTGTCCCGAGGCGGGAATCGACCGCAACCTCCTGAGTCGCAGGCAGACCTTCGCCCGCTGCGCCACAGAGGTCTTAAAATAGTATGTTTTTACTCAAGGTACAACTTCTGTAAACATTGCTGCCATAATTGAATAGTATGGCTAATACTCAAGTAATTCGAAACCTAAAACTTACTTTCTTATTGTTGATATTTTGACACGAGTTTGCACTCCTTGTCGATTGTGTTTCTCGACGCCAATAAAAGAGTTTTGGATTTTGATGTTGTGAGTTATTGTGCCCTGAGAAAGGCTTGAGTGCAGTAAAGATTAAAACGGATAGATAGATAGATAGATTGAAAATACTTTATTGCACACATAAATCGAATATAAACTATTTACAACAAGACTACTTAAAAACTAAGCGACAATTGGCGGTCTTATCGCCCAAAAGCGATTTCTACCAGCCAACCATGGATGGATAGGATGATTGGACAGTACAATGATTTCTAATTATTAAAAGATACAAGAAAAACTGTTACAGAAAAATAAACGTAGAACATACGGTAAGTCGACTAAGTCGACTAAGGGCGACTATGTGTAAGAGTAGTAGCTTTTTTCAGTATTATTCAACACCTTTACTGCGATCACCAATCCCCCTGCCAAGCGTGGTGATAATGACAAAACTCCCCCTTACGTGGGGGAGACACGATCAGCAGTGGACGTATGAATACTGAAGAAATGCAGGTCTTGATTAGATAAACCATCTATTGAGGTCTAAGTTAAATAGGTTTTATCATTCTTGGAAAATGCATCATTGTGATCACTAGACAACAATACTATTGCGTGAAATAACTAAACGTTTACTTATTTGACAATATTTTGACAGATACGTCCGCCATCTTGACATGACGGTCCTGTCAGTCCACATCAAGACGAAGCTCTGCCAAGTGGCCGAGGCCACTATGAGAAGGCGGGATGACCTCGCTTTTAGAGGGGTATTTATTTATTTATTTTAATAGGTACACTAAACATATAACAAGCGATAATAATATAGTAAATGTTTAACTTTTAGAATGTGATTTTTAACTAGCTTTCTAACCCATGTCGTTAAAACACATGTCGTTCGAAAGGGAGTCTATTTTAAAAAAAAATTAAGGGTCTAAGGTACATAAATATGTATGTTTCATAAAAATCAGAGCAGCTTTCCTAACAATTATCTTTTAAAACAGGTTGAAAACTAAAATCGAAGGGTATCCGTTTAATTTTTTTTAATATAATTTCGCTTGGCTTATAATTTAGCTATAATACTAAATATAATGTAGCATTATTTATTTATGTAAATATTTTAGGAAATGAAATTCCGAAATAAAATGGTGGAGTACGTAACGGACTGGGTTCTAGGAACGAGCCACCAGATCGCGCCGCCGTTGCGGGCCGACGCATCTTCTGTTACCAGGTATTTTGAACCTTATTGCATGGAGATAGGGCAATAAGCCCTATGCTAGAATCACGTACTAAGATACACGTATCGAGATACATCTCACTATAATCAAGAGTTATTTGAAAGAAAATAGAAATTTGATAATATCCCAAAAAAACGACTTCGACGGGCCTCGAACCCGCAACCTTCCCTCAGTACGGGATGCGCTGCCAGTTACACCACGAGATCAAGTGACTTCAGAGTCGAAACACTTTGGGACATCCTCTGGACTCGAGCGCCGTTAGCTCCACCTACAGGGGAAACGTTGAAGTTTATCCAATCCTGTTTAAAGACTAAATATACATTAACTGGATTGTTAAATCAGTTCCCATGAAATATAAATGACCTTACGTTTTCATAGAAACAACGCATGTGAAATAGTTCATAATGTGATTCAAAAGTTTAGATGTCCTTCACGCCTAAACTACTGTATAAATCATGCTTAAATTTGCCATAGATGTAGTTCTAAATCTGGAACAACAAATAAGCTACTTTTAGCCGCGGTTATAAGCTAGTCTTGGTTGGGAAAAATACAATGTTAGCACTAAGAAATAGAGTTAGATTCGCGCCAGAACTCAGCCTCTAATAAACGTATGCAATATGCAGCCTCCTTTTCAGAGATCTAGACCAAGCTTGTATGGAGGCGGTGGCAGCGCTGCTGAAGGGTCTACCGCTGCAGCCTGAGGAGTCGGATAGGGGGGATCTGATGGAAGCAAAGAGTCAGCTGTTCCTCAAGTAAGGCATTGATTTTGATGTAGGCCAAGCATAGGGTTTGTTGTCTAGGGTAGAATAAACAAAAATGTCATACATTGCGTAAATTATAGAAGTTGAAGGAATTAATTTTAGGGTTTCGGTACAGAACGAAACCCTTATGGTCGCGCTCTTTTCGTTGATTTTTCCCTTTTCAATATTTCAGCAACTACCAAAGTTAAACTATTGACAGATTCTCACATTCATCCACCTTTCCCTTCCAGGTACTTCACTCTGTTCATGAACCTTCTAAACGACTGCAACGAGGTGGAACTGACCGAGGGTCCCGGGAGGCTGGAGACGCTCCGCAACGCTACCATCCAAGCCATGTCCAACTTACTTAGCGCTAATATAGACTCCGGACTCATGCATAGTATTGGTAAGTAGTTTATAAGTAGGGAGGCTCGGACCTCCCTATAAATTGGGGGCTGACAAGGGGGAGGGGGGGGGGGGGGAGGGGCTCAGGAATGGTGGCTCACTATTCATTTGCAAAACTTCGTCGTCATAACAGAAAGGAGTGGGAGCTCGAAAGACAATGCCTTATTTTAACACATAAGGGCCGGCGCTCACTTCGGCGTGGCATGGCATGACACGGCTGGTTGTGCTGCGGCATCCCGCGGCGTTCCGTGGCATCCCGTAGCATCCTGCTGAAAGCCCAGCCACTCTGTCTGGCATCAATCAGTTTTGCTCCGCGCGGATTCGAAGTTGGTTGTGTCGTTATGGTTTACGGTTTACTGGGATTTAGTATTAATAGCACTTCTAGCTAAAGATACAGAGAGACAAATAAGAACCGACCGGACTGCGCCCCTTTAACCGAAATGACCGCTGCACAAGTTTCAACCTTATTTCAACTAGCTTAGCAATCATAATTCCTCGACATAAAGTGACCCATACGTCTCCTGGAATGCAATGGCGCGCTGCGGCAACACGTGGCGCGTTACTTCATGCCGCAGCATCCCGCGGCACGTCGCGCCATTTCGCGGCATCGTGGTATCGAAATAAACTAACATGAATTCTAAACTCATTGAAATAAGATTCAAAATTACTTGATTAGTAATAAAATCCTTTGCCATGACACGCCCTGCCGTGCCGGCAGTGAGCGCCAGCCCTAAAGTGCCACCGACGCTTGTGTTCCGGCTACACGTATTGCATAGAAGCGCCAGCCACTGAAGAAAACGTAAGACAAAATATGAAAGTTCGAATCGAGATGGTAATTGCAAATCCAACTAATCAGTTATTCGATAATATCAACACGTTAAAAATAGATCTTAGTCTCATAATTTTTCAGTCCATTACCTTCTGCCTTCTAGATTTAAGCTGCACCTTAAAATACAAGGTGTATTTTAAGGTGCAGCTTAAATCTAGTTAAAATAATTCACGCGAAAAAACAATCAGATTTTTACTATTTCCTAGGTTCTTAAGGAAAATAATAAATAATACAATTTATTTATTATTATTTATTATACTCTTCTAGATCTGGGCTACCACCGTGACCTGCAAACCCGGGCCGCCTTCATGGAAGTGCTGACCAAAATCCTACAGCAAGGGACTGAGTTCGACACGCTGGCGGAGACAGTGCTGGCGGATAGATTCGAGCAGTTAGTGCAGTTAGTCACTATGATTACTGATAAGGTGAGAATACGGTGCAATTTCCTCTGAATAGAAGTAAAATATTTTCAGGGGGGCTCACGTGGGGGCTCGGGAAGGCATAGAGTTCGACACGCTGGCGGGAACAGTGCTGGCGGACCGATACGAGCAGCTAGTGCAGTTGGTCACTGTAGTCTGTGACGAGGTAATAATACGGTGCATTTTCATTCAAGGTGCTGAAAGCTGGCTATAGGAGGGGGGGTGAGGGGGGCGCTGCTAACTGTTACCTCCTTGCTCGAATGGAGGCTCGGGAAATAGATGAAATAGTTCTTGGGAGCAGAGTCGATAGTATGAATCTAGATCTTTATCTAGAGAATAAGGTCTTTACCTTATTTTGTACATAATGAGGCGTATGCCATTCTAATATAAAACAATAAATAAATAAATAAATGATGCCGGACTATTAACACAGCATTATCTAGCCCCAAGCTTAGCAGAGATTGTGTTATGGATACTAGATGTATTTAATACAATACACTACATAGATAGCTTTTTTTAAAACGCCTGTAAGGATTGTTGCTAATAAATCTATGACTATAACAAGGAGTAAAATTATTATATACTGCAAGACTCGATGGGGCTCGAGAAATATTTGCAATGGTTCCTTACAGAAGTTTTGACCACTGTCCTCTGAAAAACTGAGAATTTTTAATGCGTTGTTATGGTTAGATATTAATTATGATTTCTCTTATGAATGAATGTATACTTTATTGCAATAAAAAAGAACAAAAAAAAACCTTATATCTACATTTATATAATAATCAGTACAATAGGCGGCCTTATCGCTGAGAGCGATTTCTCCGAGGCAACCAACCTCTTATGCTTGGATGGTTAAGTATATTGCTTAGTGTGTGTGGTATCCGTGCTAGGTACGGAAAGTAATTTAGAAGTTGGTTTACTCTGTCACACGTAAGCTTCTCCCTCTTACCACAACCTTCCAAACTGTTAGTGTTTTGCTCTTGTTAAAATAAATCAGTATTAATGAAGTACAGTGGTTTTTCTCATATAACAGTTTCTGTCTTTTCGCAGGGAGATCTCGCAATAGCGATGGCGCTCGCGCACGTTGTGGGCACGTCGCAAATGGACGAGCTGGCGCGTGTGTTAGTGTCGATATTCGACGCGAAACATCTGCTGGCGCCTCTCCTGTGGAACATATTCTATAAGGAGGTCGAGGTAAGTCTTGTTATAATAACAATAATATTAGGTCCATCAGGACCTAATATTATTATATTAAACGACTATCAAGTCGTTTTGTTTAACGGCGTAATAGCGAAGAGCCTCGACCAACGTCTCAAGAGACTCTCGCTAGGAAGTTGGATCAAGGGTCAGATCCAAAAGGCGGTACTCCTGGACTCGGCGCGCATCGTCAGGAAGTTCCTCTTTCTGCAGCCCTAGTCACTGGCCGCTTGAGGCTAGCTTCGCGGCCGGTGAGGCCGCATTAAGTTTGGGGGAGGCATGTCCAACAGTAGACAAAGGTGTGCTGAAGAGATTGAGATGTCTACGCCAAGGATTTAATTCCTTTTTATTATCCCGAAGGCTCTAAACGGAATCCTATTACAAAGCCTTCGTTACCCGTCCGTCCATCCGTCCGTCTGTCACAGGGCTCTATCTCATGAACTGTAAGAGGTAGACAGCTGAAATTTTCAGGGAATGTGTATTTCTTTCGCCGCTATAACATCAAATAATAAAAAAAAATATCCAAATAAAAAAGGCTTCCATAGAAAAAAACGTATTTTTTTTGGCTATTTTCGCCTTGACAAATGAAGAGCAAAAATAATTTCATGTTCATGTTCTACCTTTTGTGGTGCACCACAAAAGGTAGACACATCAAACTTTCTATAGGTAAATAAGTAACACTTCAACTGTAATAACAACAAATACTAAAAATATAACAAAGTTGAAAATTTAAAGGGGTCTCCAAACATGTGAAAATTTGATGTTCTGAAACCCTTCGAGTGCGAGTCGACTCGCACTTGGGGGTTTATTAATTTTTTTTAAAGTGGTTTGACATTCTTTCTGTATTTCTTAAAACTTGCTTTCCAGCTATCAGACTGCATGCAAACCCTCTTTCGCGGGAACTCTCTCGGCTCAAAGATAATGGCGTACTGCTTCAAGATATACGGATACCAGTACCTGCAGTCCCTGCTGGAGCCGGTCATCAACTCTCTGCTGGAGCAGCTGGAGAACAACCCGCATCTGAGCTTTGAGGTCGACACTGCTAGGTGAGGAAGTCGTTACTGCTAGAAAGACACTGCTGATCTAGCTAGAACACTTTCCAGATCATGCAGGTTGGAGTTATAACTGTTGCACTAATATAAGTCTCCATATCATTTGAGCTGGTATGGAGACTTTGCGTTCCAAATGCAAGCTATGTACGGCACATGCACGGGGTGCAGATGGCATTTATTTTATTTATTTAGTTCTTGTGTATTTACAAGTTTTGGTCCAACTCGAAAAGTAACTAACCTAACAAAGTAAAGGTTTATTGTTCGCTTCTTTATTGTACCTGAAAAAAAAACCAATGTGATCATTTTATTTCCTAGTTTTACTTATGTAATTTGAATTTTGTGACGTGTCCAAGAGTCCTGTAAGGTCTAAAGGAAATAAAGCACTTTGAATTTGAACTTGAATTTGAATATTTAATTCGGATTGCTATCAGCTTAACTAATTACAATAGAAATTAAAATAGACACAGAAAGCTAATCACAGGCATTCGCTAATAGAATCATAATAAGCTAGAGATAAACCATTCTAAAAATGCACGCCCCTCCACAAAACGTGATAATTTCAACGTGTGAGAGGAAATACTTATTGCATCACTATACTTGTGTGCGTACTGCAACTACACTAGAAACCTGGACTCATCCGCGCACTGAGAGGTCAACTGATTGTGCGATCAGTCCAGTGTAGGCATTGTATGGCGGGGAGCGCGCTCTTTGTTTGGGCGACACGTGCGCTCTGTCGCGCGTTAGGCTCATTTATGCACTAGTTGGCCGACAGATCCAGCCGTTCTTTCTTAGTGGTACCGCTTGAGCCGGTGAATGAACAACCAATGACAAAGACCAATTTATGTAAATTGTGTCTATAAACCTTTTTTGCATGTAAGTGTAACCGCGGTGGAGGGGCGTGCATTTTTAGAATGGTTTATCTCTACCTAAGTGTGAACACTAAAATTTCTGTTGTCGACAATTGCGTACTTAATAGAGCAATAAAATTATATTAATTAGAATTAAAAAGAAACAAAAGGTAAATAAGAATTAAGAGTATAACTACATACATCATGTGCAAAAGCAGTTGAGAGTCATGCATCGCCTTGCCCTGTGTATCCTGGTATTAAAAGGGTCAATGTTTCAACATCCTGCTGGAACCATTGACAGTTCTACTCACTCGCACTATAAATATGGCATGTATTATGAACGATTTTGACAGACGACGTCGATAGTGTTCGATTTTTTGTTTCTTTGATGATGGACATACGAAATTTCTTCGATTTTGAGGTTTAATTTAACCTTCTGTGTGAGGAAAATAAAAAATGAAATGTCATGAGTTATTTCGCAACTGTCTGAATCGCACTTTATATTCATGACATCACACACACAGTTGCGCGTGTATGTGCCGAGACGCGACTTTGTATGGAGGAATTTACGAGTGTCCGGGATTCGCACATGCCTTGTTTACTTTCGAGGCTAGAAGATTTTAAAGCCACCCTTAATGTTTTCAGACTGGATCCCAAAGACGACATAGAACTGAATCGCACCAACCTCATCGACTTAACCAAAGAAGTGTTTGACGTCATCGTCAACTCTGCTGATCGCTTTCCGCCGCAGTTAAGAAGCATGTGTCATTGCTTGTATCAGGTAATATTCACTTATAAAATTATTAACATAAGTTCATAATTCCGACGTAACTCTCCGAATTTGTTCCGGGTCTCCTAGATGTTTTCTGTGTATAATAAAATATATCAAATATTCTCGAACCGAATGGTCTGTTGCGTGGCGATGGTAAGAGGCATGACGGCATGACTCTAGTCCCATGGGAGTTGGGGAGGCCCATTGTGTGGGACGCTACATGCGTCGACACACTTGCGCCTTCCCATCTTCCGAGGACATCCGTAAGGGCTGGTGCGGCGGCAGATTTGGCCGAGGATCTCAAGAGACGCAAATATGCAGGTCTCGACAGAGCCTACATATTTGCTCCCTTTGGGGTCGAGACCCTAGGTCCGTGGGGTACCGAGGCTCTCCGGGTTTTTAAAAAGTTATCTGAACGTCTGGTCGACGCGACGCGTGACCCGAGAGCGGGCGGATATCTGGCGCAGCGCATCAGCATTGCCATACAGCGGGGCAATGCAGCCAGCGTCTTGGGGACGCTTCCGACTGGTATTGATATGGATCAGTTGAGCTACCTGTAGATTGTTTGCAACGGTCTGCAGTTAGCTTAATTGTTTCAATTGTAAATACTAGTTCTAATTTGTTTTTACTATTGAATTGTAATTTTCTTTGTCAATAAAGATTTCTCTATCTAAATAGATTAATACATTAATTATATCAATTATCTAGTAGATGATGCTGTATTGATTGTCCAGCTTTATTTATTCCATGAAAAAAAGACTGAAGTAGCGATGGGCAGGCCATATAGCTCGCAGAATCGATTAAAATAGAATAGAAACCATGATGCAACGCGAAACGGAGTGGGTGCAGGGACCAAGACCTCCCATCCGATGGACCGACGACATTGTAGCATTGTGATTATGTTGCTTTTTAAGTTTATCGAGATGAATACTAATTCCTCGTGAATACAATTTTATGGGACCACCGCGGGATCATTATCTATACAATAGTGAAAGAATCAGTAAAATCGGTTAATCATAAGCGAAATTATCAAGTAACACACAGTACATACATATAAAAATAAAAATAAAACAGACGAACTGAGAACCTCCTCCTGTTTGAAGTCGGTTAACAATAATAAATTCTATGTTACACATTCGTAAAAAATACGATGAAAGCTGATGATATCGTCCGGTTGCAGTTTGACTGAGAATTAATACAGAAAATTTCAGTGGAGACGCTTTCTGAGTTTTAACAGACTTCGAAAAAACGAGGAGGTTCTATGTTGGATGTTGGATTGTTTTTTTTTTGTGGTTGTGAAACGATTATGATGGGGGGGGGGGGGGGGTTAATTTATATGGGACTACCATATAAATTATATTTCTGAGGGAAGACTGTTTCTTAAAAAACAGTGTAATATAAAGGAATTAGTTTACATTATTGGTAAAAAAACATCAAACTATGTATATAAATAAATAAATAAAATAAATAATGCTGGACAATCCACACAGCATCATCTAGCCCCAAAGTAAGCAGAGCTTGTGTTATGGGTACTAGATGACTGATAAACTTAATACAATACATAACATAGATAGATATTTTTTATTATAAATAGAAAATACCCAGAACACCCGGAACAAATATTTGCAGATCGTACAAACATTAGTCCCAAGGCGGGAATCGAACCCGCAACCTTCTGCGTCGCAAGCGGACCTTCGCCCGCCGCGCCACTTCGGTCGTCATATACAATACACAATACATATACAAGTAAAATTAATAGCGAAAATTGCTGGCGCAGTCGGTTGGTCTCGCAGGTGGAGTGATCGTTCGCGATATTGAATCAAAAGCCATTGTATTAAAGTTAATTTTGTTTTGACAGGTTTTGAGCAAGAGGTTTACTCAGGTCCCACAAACGAGTGTCGGTGCGGTCGGAACTGTGCTGTTTTTGAGATTCATTAATCCAGCTATTGGTAAGTTAATTCTTACCTACCAAATTTAATTTCATTTCATTTATTTTCAACTATAGGAACGCTAAGGAGCACTTAGTTATATCAAAATTACATGATTGCCTTATTTCTAAAAGCGTTAAAATGGATCCGAACATAAGCAGTAAGTAAGTAAAAAAAAGTGAGTAAAAAGTATTTATTCTGTGTCACATATGGTCACCCCATTGTAATCTCCTCCGTAGACCGAGACACGTTCTCGGTGACCCCGTTGACCCAATCACCGCCGCTAACCCGGAGGTGACGGCAACAAATACCGATTCGCTTCCGCACACTACACACCCGACCAAAAACCGACCCCGCCGGATGCGGGGCCGAAGAATTCCCCGCTTCCGCCCATAGGTGCATTCGTGCACCTTGGCGAAACCTCCATTCCCTCTTGTAGCATCTGGCGACAGCCCAAGCCGAGGCTCGCACCTAAGTGGTGGCCCTTGTGCGTGTTGCCCCATCATAACTTTACCGGCGAGGCGCCTTCTGCGCCCGCCAAAAGTCCGGTAACGCTGTCATGGCCATCTGCGGTCAACAGCATTGTAGTCCTTTCGATATAAAAAATATATAAAAAAAAATCACCCCATTGTAATTTATCGGGAGAGAAAACTATGGAAATCCATTTCTAACCTGTTTTTTTTTTGCCATTCTATTAAAGTCAAACGACAAAAAGTTTTAACTCCAAGTCGGCCGATACATATCGGCCTCTTTTGTTTTCGGTAAAAACCAAGTGAAGAACAAGCATGAGGGACAGATTAGGTATAGTGCATTCACAGTTATTTTACCTCTAGCTGTTAGGTTGGCAATCTGAGCGTTATATTGCCATATATAACTTCTATGACTCCCTCAAACGAAGTGTAAAACACAGTATTGCTAATATTACCTAACTATGCCGATTTAGTATTACACTTTGTGTGATAATGGTACATGTATAATACGGTATTTCTTAAATATTTAATCAGGTATTTTGGAAGTAATGTTTTTAATAAAATATTTATCTCCATGCAAAATCAGTACAGTTGTACCAACATACGAATAACATAATATTATATCAATCAATAATAAACAACAGATCAACATTCTAGTTTCCAGTTTAATTGGGTAAAATGTTTATGACGGGTGACCCTTTTTTACATACACTGCCGGCCAAAAGTTTGAGACCACCTACATCAAAGTAGGAAAATGAAATAAAACTCAAAATACAAAGCAAGAGGTTTAATTATGAATTAAAATACTTATTTCCTAATACACATACATTATGAAGAAAACAAAAAAATCAAGAAAAATCAACCATTTACTTTAAAAATGTCGCTCATATTTTATACAGATTTTTCGTCGAAAAACCCTCCCTTGCATTTTATTACTACTTTTACTATTCTTGGCATACGAGCAATCAATTTGTCGATTGTATCTTGTGATATATTGTTCCAGCTTTCTCGTAAAGCCTTCCACATGTCTTCTTGCGAAGTGGGACAACAACTGCGCACATTTCTATCAAGCTCTTCCCACAAAAGCTCAATCGGGTTGAGATCCGGACTCTGAGGGGGCCACACCATGTTTTTTAAAACCCCTTCTGTTTCTTTGTGTTCTAAATAACCCCTGCATAATTTTGAACTATGTTTTGGGTCATTATCTTGTTGGAAAAAAAATCCATCTCCAATTATTCTTGAACCAGACGGAATGGCATTTTGCTGTAGTATTCGTTTATATTGCTCCTTTTTCATGATTCCTTCGACTCGTACCAAATCTCCGGTTCCATGGCCCGAGAAGCATCCCCAGACCATAATGGAACCACCACCATGCTTGACTGTTGGCACCACACAGTCTGGCATCATCTTTTCCTCGACGTTACGTCGAACAAAAATTCGTCGTTTTGAACCAAATATTTCAAATTTGGATTCATCTGACCAAAGAACTTGTTTAAAGTCTTCTTCAGTCCAGTCTCGATGGGTAAGGGCCCACTGCATCCGTTTCTTTTTGTTTTGTGGCCTTAGTAGTGGTTTTCGAACGGCGACGCGACCAAATAACTTAGCATCTCTCAAACGTCTTTTTACTGTAGTCAATGATACAGGTTCTGATCGGTATTTGTTAACTTCTACGCGGATTTCTGGTGCTGTTAGGCGTCTATTCCGCTTGCTGGTAGTGACGATGAAGTGATCCTCGCGAGAAGTGGTAGTTCTCGGCCTTCCCGAACGCGAACGATCTTGATTACTGCCAGTCTCCTTGTATCGGGTTATTGTGTTATGAACACAAGTCTTCGACAACTTAAGTTGAGAGGCAATCGCACGTTCAGATTTGCCTTCGCCGTATAAAACAACTATGGCAGAGCGAGTTTCACTGCTAATTTCGCGAACTTTTCCCATTTTAAGATGTCTTCACTGTAACAACGACGAGCTCAGACTAATAAGGTAGAAAATAATTTACTCCATAAAAACTCAGGTACTAAATATGTTTTAGGAAGCTAACATAATCCCTGATATCGGTTAACGCGAAACAAACCCAAAACAATAAGTAATGAGCAGATCATAAAAATATTACAATGACTCTACCACCTGGTCCTTGCGCGGCGCTCATTGATGTTTTGAAACAATAGACCTTTTTAGGATGATAACTTAAACAACAACATAAATAATGACTCTTAGAAATTCTTTAATAATAATAGAATACGCAGGTGTTCAAATTAGCTCATTATCACGTGTACTTTGAAATATTTTGTTGGTGACAAAGATTTTTACAGTGGTCTCAAACTTTTGGCCGGCAGTGTATGTATCTGTAAGCTCTTCAAGACGACTCGACAGTTATACCAACACTCAGAAAACATCTGTCAGAGGTAAAATAACTGTGAATGCACTGTAGAGGTAATGTTACCTATATTAGTTTACAATAAACTGCGATCACCAATGCCAACCAAACGTGGTGGTTATGGCAAAACTTCCCTTGTGCTCTCCCTAGCAGCTTCACCAGTGGATGTTTGAATGTTGAAGATAATTTTTTTGAACCATTATTTTTTTATTACTTGACAGTGTCCCCACAAGAAATGGGCATAGTCTCCCGCCATGTGCCTACTCCAATCCGCCGCGGTCTGATGCTGATGTCGAAGATCCTGCAGAACATAGCCAACCATGTGGAGTTCTCCAAGGAACAACACATGCTGCCCTTTAACCACTTCCTGAGGCACCACTTCGAGCCGGGACGCAAGTATGTAACCATGACTCATTGACTTACTGAGTCATGGCTTCCTAACTTATGAATCACTGACTCTTTGTCTCACTGACTTAGCTACGTTAAGTTGAAAAAATTATCAATAAATAAATTCAAACAAATTGTCAAACATATCCTTTGTATAAAGGCTTACTACAAAATATCAGATTACTTAGAGGATAAAACAGCCTAGGACAAGTTTTGCTCCAACTCGAAAACTACCAACCTAACAAGGTAAAGGTTTCTTGTTCGCTTCTATACTTTACCTTAAAAAGATTGAAGTGAAACAAAATCAAAACGATCACTTTATTTTCTAGTTTTACTTATGTAATTTGAATTTTGTGACGTGTCCAAGAGTCCTGGAAGGTCTAAAGGAAATAAAGCACTCTGAATTTGAATTTGGTCGCAGCTTAAGAATCGACTCCTCCAACTCTTATGAAGAGCCTACTAAGGACAATGATCAGAGGAAAGGCAGCAGCTTCCTTCTGTGTGTTTTTAACACCACTGCGATATCCAATCCGTCTGCCTAGAGCCATTTACCCACCCATTTATGACCCCATAAAAGGGGTGGTTTGCCATAATAAGGCATGTTCAGCAGGGGACGTATCTGTGTTGATGGATTAATAATTACTCGTCTAGAATAGTAGATTGTATCACAAGGGAACAAAAAATGTATTTAAGGCGAGTGCGATTATTTGAGTCCTAAGCGTAGCGAGGGATTCAAAACTGTTATTAAGTGCGCTGGAATGACCCACTCTGTTCGCACTTATCGAGGAACGCTTTGCCTCTTTTCGAATAGATGGGACGAAAACTTATTTACGGACTAAAAACAATGACTCATCTCTATTCAGATTCTTCATCCAGATAGCATCAGACTGTGAGACCGTAGACCAAGGCTCCCAAACCCACCAGTCGTTCATAAGCGACGTCAACGTGCTAGCGTTACATAGACTACTGTGGACCCATCAGGAGAGGATCGGAGATTACATGTCTTGCAGTCGAGACCATAAGGTGGTTGGACGGCGGCCTTTTGATAAGGTAATTTGAACCTCATTCTCATGGATATAGGGTTCTTAAATTGCATAAGGAAGATCTGCCCGGCTGACTTATCTGGTCAACATGCCCGAGGTCTTTTGACCGACAGTTCCTATATAATCACATGTTAAATTAAGCGGTTGCGTGATGAAGGCTTAGATATGGCCATGGATATCTTTTTGCATTATGTAAATTCGATATTTGTCTTAGCGCCATCAAGCAGATGATCCTTGTAGTTCCATGTGACGATAGATATAGATGTCGCCACCGGGCTCATCTATCTCCTAACCCACCAGTCGTTTATAAGATACGTCAACGTGATAGCGTTACATAGACTGTGGGCCCATCGGGAGAGGATAGGAGATTACATGTCTTGCAGTCTGGACTATAAGGTGGTTGAACGGCGACCTTTTGGTATGGTAATTTGAACCCTGTTCTCATAAATATAAGGCTGAAAGTGCAATGCAAGGACAAGTTGTAAAATAAAAGAATATTAATTCATTCTATGCCCCCAAAGTGCAAACGTCTGGTCCCTTTATTAAAAAAAATTAAATAGCAATGACCGAGTCGGGTTTTTTATAGTTTTTACTATAAGGATGATTTACGCTAGACCGTGTCGGCTCCGAGCCGAATACCGGCCGTAGCACAGTCACCGAGCTGGTCGCGTGCCTGTAATTACAAAGACGGGCCTCGACCTCCCTTCACAGACAACGACTGCTCGGACGCAGCTCGGCGGCACTGTATTCATGCACCGAGCCGAGCCGGGACCGAGTTGATTCCGACCGTTGTCCGTTGCTCGGCCGTCACTCGGTTGCCGCTCGGTATAGCGTGAGTGTGTCCATACTAAATATATGTAATATTAGTTGACCGTGTTACAGCCGACACTCAGCTCGGACCCGACACGGTCTAGCGTGAGTCACTGGTTACATGATTGTAGTTGTGAAACTTTAGTTTTGTTGTAGATGGCGACACTGCTTGCTTATTTGGGACCGCCTGAGCACAAGCCTATTGAGTCGTAAGTATTTTGGATTTCCACCAAAATGTCAGTGAGATAAATGATGACCGCATCACTGCCGCACAGCACAAAAATGTGCATTCAAATATGGGATTTAACTCGTAATATTTAGTTGCACTTTATATTGACGGCATCTAATAACAGACAGCTCGGGAGCCACTTGCTTGGAGCTTGCGGTAAGCCATTTTGTCACTGTAAAATATATCTAAAGACTACGAGTTTAAGCCCATATTTGAATGATATTTTTGTGCTGTGCGGTGCTGTTCTTATGTGCTGTCTTTAATAGGTTTTTTAAAATCATCTGTAGATTTTTCTTCTAATTTTTCATTTCGAATGACCATTTAGGATCTATATCGATTTATATATGGTTAGCAACCATACCTTTTACACAGACGAGTTTTTTTAAATTATACTCTTTCTTATTTCCAGTACTTCAAGCCTCCTCTTCTCATCATACGCCCGTTGGTCGTCAATAGACATGAGCTCGACCAATTTCGAAGAGTTCATTGTAAAACACAATATGCACAAGAAAGAGGAGTTCAAAACGATCAAAAGCATGAATGTGTTCTACCAGGCGGGAACGAGCAAGACCGGAAACCCTGTGTTTTATTTCATATCTAGGAGATACAAGTAAGCATTGGTGTCGATTCAGATGTCTCAATAATGCCATCCTTTTTATTTCCATCGTTATGAAGGGGATGGCAACAATTTTAGTAGTGTCAAATTAGTTTAGTTTTGACGACCGATGTGGCGCGGCGGGCGAAGGTCCGCCCGCGACGCAGGGATTACGGGTCCGATTCCCGTCTCAGGACAAATATTTGTGCGATGAGCAGATATTTGTTCTGGATATTTCGTATGGATAATGTTGTGTTAAATATCCAGTAATTACATTTACCCCGCCGTTCTTCATTTCGACCTTCGTGTTAACCTTAAACTAAGCTGTATCTATGTTATCAATTGTTTTTTTTTTGGTGGATTAACCTCGTTAAATCTGTAGGTTGTTTTTTTTTTTTTTGGATTAACCTCGTTCAATCTGTAGGTTGTTTTTTTTTTTGCTGGATTAAACTCGTTCAATCTGTAGGTTGTATGTAGGGCTGTATCATGGTGCTGTAGTCCACAGCACCATGTTATTTTTTTGTCAAGAAACATTCATTTCAATGTTCATTTTTCAAGTGTATTTTTTCTTTCATTTTCAACCTGTTCCTGTGCAGAATTGGATCAACTTGCGACGACCGACCGTAAGTAACTTTATTTTTAAGATTATTGCCCGTGAGGCGGGCGGGGGGGGGGGGGGGGGGGGTATGTAGTGAAGACATCAGGTGTATTTATTTAAACGATTACGATTACGAGCGCATTTTGGACAATTACGAGTATACGGGTAAGTTCTTTCTAGGTACTTTATAACCGACTTCGAAAAAAGGAGGAGGTTCTATGTTCGGCTGCATGTATGTTTTTATAAGTATGTCCGTCAGTTCGTCATTTATGGACCGATTTGGATAATTCTTATGCAGTTGTATAAGAGGATGATCCCGAGGTGGTCCCATAAAAATTGTATTTTCGAAACATTATTATTTATCCCGCAAAGCTTAAAAAACTGTTTAAAACTAACAGATTCAAAGTCTGTTTTTTAAGTCAAAGTCAAAAACTCTTTATTTCCATAAATGCAATAAATGTACACTTAGAAAAGAAGTAGTATAAGTAGTTTCAAAACAATCAAATTATTCATTCACCGACTTGCAATAAACGATTACTTTTTTTTTATTAAACGCAACCCCTATCATTTGTATCCCCCAGGGTCGTGGACATAAATGGAGACCTGCTAATCTACCACGTGATTCTTACGCTGAAGCCATTCTGTCAGCAGCCTTTCGAGCTGGTCGTGGATTTTACACACACCGGCTCTGATAATAGATTCAGGTAAGTGTGACTTGTTGACTCATCATTGACTCATGGTTTTAGTGGCGTACGTTAGCGGTAGTATTTGACAACCTTTCGAGCTGGTCGTGGACTTTACACACACCGGCTCTGATAATAGATTCAGGTAAGTGTGACTTGTTGACTCATCATTGACTCATGGTTTTAGTGGCGTACGTTAGCGGTAGTATTTGACAACCTTTCGAGCTGGTCGTGGACTTTACACACACCGGCTCTGATAATAGATTCAGGTAAGTGTGACTTGTTGACTCATCATTGACTCATGGTTTTAGTGGCGTACGTTAGCGGTAGTATTTGACAACCATTCGAGCTGGTCGTGGACTTTACACACACCGGCTCTGATAATAGATTCAGGTAAGTGTGACTTGTTGACTCATCATTGACTCATGGTTTTAGTGGCGTACGTTAGCGGTAGTATTTGACAACCTTTCGAGCAGTTCATGGACTTTACACACACCGGCTCTGATAATAGATTCAGGTGAGTGTAAAACCATGATAAAACTTTGGGACATTCATTGGCCTATAGCGCCTTTAGCTCCACCAACAGGGGAAACATAGAGTGTTATCCAATCCTGTAAGAATGAAAAATTTGCAATAGTGTTATCTATCTATAATAAATAAAAGAAAGTCGTGTTAGTTACACTATTTATAACTCAAAAGAGGCTGAACGGATCTCGGTGAAATTTGGCAGCGAGGTAGATGGTATCCCGGGGCCGGACATAGGGTATCTTTTATTCCGGAAAAAAGTGTGCGAAGCCGCGGGCTGCAGCTAGTTAGATATATAGATAGATAATACTTTATTGCACACTTAACTTTAAATAATTTACAAAATAAGAATTATGGAATAAGCGACAATTGACGGTCTTATCGCTCAAGAGCGATCTCTCCCAGACAACCTTGAATGGATAGGAACGTTGGATGATGTGATTTACATATATTTCTATCAGTCTGCAGTTAGCTCAACTGTTTCCATTTGTTAATACTAGTTCTAAGTTGTTTATATTCTTTAATTGTAATTTTATTTGTTAATGTGCTACCCTGACACACCAGCGCCGCCACCTATTTTATCTTTTTCTATTTATTTATCTATTATTAATAGGTCCTTACATATGAAATTGGCGTTTTTCGTACTGGCCACTTTAATCACAAATTTCTCCTCTTTGGTAAGGAATTCCAAATTCAAATTTGTACAGCTATAGACTCCTGTATTTGTGCTTCGATGATCGTCATTCATTTGTTTTTTTTCTTCTGTTTTTTTCTGTTTGCGTCACTCATTTTACAAAATGGAAAACTTAAAATATCGCATTATTTACGAGTACGAGTTCCGCCGTGGCACTAGTGCTGCGGAAACAACTCGAAGGGTGAATGATGTGTATGGCGGTCGTGTTGCAAAAGAAAACAGTTCGTTTTTGGTTCCAACGTTTTCGTTCTGGAAATTTTGACCTGCAGAACAAGCCCCGTGGACGGCCTGAGACTCAAGTTGATAATGAAGAGTTGAAGGCTATTGTGGAAGCGGATCCATCGCAAACCACGTCCGAGTTAGCTGCAGGCTGCGATGTTAGTGATAAAACTGTTTTAATTCACTTGAAGCAAATTGGGAAGATTAAAAAGCTTGAAAGGTGGGTACCTCACGAATTGACTGAAGCAAACCGGCAAACGCGCTTCGACCTCACGAATTGACTGAAGCAAACCGGCAAACGCGCTTCGACTGCTGCGTTACATTACTAAACCGGCAAAATAATGAAGGTATTTTAAACCGAATCATTACCTGTGATAAAAAATGGGTTCTTTACGATAATCGGAAGCGATCAAATCTGGCCAGACTATTACGGCTGATGTCTATTGTCAGCAATTGCAAACCATGATGGAAAAGCTAGCGGCTAAACAACCTAGGCTGGTCAATCGCTCCACGCCACTGCTGCTTCACGACAACGCTAGACCACACACTGCGCAACAGACGGCTACTAAATTAGAAGAGCTTCAATTGGAAAGTCTAAGACATCCTCCGTACTCCCCGGACCTTGCTCCAACAGATTACCATTTTTTTCGAAATTTGGATAACTTCTTGCAAGGGAAAAAATTCAACTCCGATGGGGCAGTCCAAATCGCCTTCAAAGATTTTATTGATTCCCGTCCGACTGGTTTTTTTAGTAAAGGGATCAATGAACTACCTATAAGATGGCAAAAGTGCATAGAAAATAATGGTTCATACTTTGAATAATTAAATATATTATATTAAAAAATATTCGACTTTTTGTTCCTCCCATACAAAACGCCAATTTCATATGTAAGGACCTAATATTATTATTTTTTATCTATTTGTTTTACTTATTTGATCCCTTAGCCATTCTCAAAAATACGCTGAGCCGTGTGTGTTAACTATTATAAGCTTATTTTAATGCCTCTGTAATAGTTTAATTTTGTATAATTTATGTAGAAATGCGAAGTTGCTCTTGGTGCCCACCAAACTCTGTTACGTTAAGTAATAATAAGATTAAATAGGTGGCGGCGCTAATTCTGCTCGGGGTAGCGACTTAATAGAGCCTATTACTAAATTAGAGTCACTGAATGAGTGATTTCTCCCTCCCAGGACGGATTTCCTCCAGAAATGGTTCACAGTACTGCCGGAGGTGGCGTATCTAAACGTTGCTCAGTGCTACATATACAACTGCAACAGCTGGGTCCGAGAATATACGAAGTTTCATGACGTCATACTGGCTCCTTTGAGGGTAAGATTTTAAGATGAGGTTCACAGGACACATACAAAATACAATGTGAGACCAAAAACTCAGCGTGTGCTGCAGGAGCTCGGGAAGTGAATATATATTTTTTTTATATGTGTCGTATCTGACACTTATAAAAATCACACACAGGCAGACTGCCTCTAAGCTCAGCGTGTGCTGCAGGAGCTCGGGAAGTGAATATAGAATTTTTTTATGCGTGTCGTATCTGACACTTATAAAAAATCACACACATGCAGACAGGTAGGCTGGCGTTATGTCAGACTTCATTGGGGGTAAGATTTTGGGCAGAGGCGTATTTAAACATCGCACAGTGCTACATATACAACTGCAACACTTGGGTTCGGGAGTATACGAAGTTTCATGATGTTATTCTAGCTCCTTTAAGGCTACGATTTTGAGAATATCAAAAAAAAAACGAGAAGTATGTAAGACAAACCTGAAGGCAAATTTTAAACTTTGCCTTCAGGCTTCAGGAAGGCTTTAAGGCCTAATAGCCTTTATGTTCGCATACTGTAAGGCTTATGTGAAATTTCCTCTTACGATTCGTCAATAGGCTGAGGAAACCGCTTGCTATCAGGCGGGCCGCATGCCTGTTTGCCACCTTCATGTAATAAAAAAATGTGTAAAAGAATAGATGACAAAAAAATCATAACGTACATATGTTTAGTTTTGTACGTTGTAATCTAATGGTTCTATGTTTTGCTTACAGAACAGCAAAAAGCTGATATTCATAGACAACCACTGCAAGCTGACGGATTACATAGAGCAGGACCAGTTGAAGTTGCCCGGAGTGACGATAGGCTTGGAGGAAGATCTGAAGGTGTTCAACAATGCCTTGAAGTTATCGCATAAGGATACTAAAGTCGCTATAAAGGTAAATATTTATTTATTATATAAGCTATGTTACTCTAAGGTACAACTTATTGACTTCTCTAGCGACTCGTTGATATCTTATTGATTTCTCTAGCGACTCTTCAATATTTTATTGACCTCTAGCGACTTATTGATACCTTATTGACTCGTGAAGTAAATCATTTACTCATCAGCGATTCAATAATGCCTTGTTCTCTCATGGAGTAATTCATATACGCATCTAGTGATTAGCGGACAAATCATGACTTATTGACTTTTAGATCGACTAAACTGACGGATTACATAGAACAGGAGCAGTTGAATCTACCTGGAGCGCCGATAGGTTAGGAGGAAGATCTGAAGGTGTTCAACAATGCCTTAAAGTTATTGCATAAAGATACTAAAGTGGCTATAAAGGTGTTAGCCTTGGGACGGCTTATTGACTTCTCAGGCAATTCGTTGATATCTTATTGACTCTACGATTAACTTATAGATAGATAGATAATTCTTTATTGTACCACACAAAGAAAGAAAACAATACAGAAATAGATGCTAAGAGTAGACGAAGTACAAAGGCGGCCTTATCGCTATGAGCGATCTCTTCCAGGCAACCTTGGGGTGGACTGGACATGTAAGAACAAAATAGACGGTGGCACTCAAAGAATAAAATAAAAGCAATAGTAGTTAAACTACATACTATAATAGATACCTACAAACATTATAATAAACATACTTAAACATAAAATTTAGGATTTCTAACTTTGATGTATTTACTTATTTAACGACTCATTGATGTCGTATAGACTCACACTAAGTTACGCATCTAGTAATTAGTTGGCAAATTATTTCTCGACTCATATTTCGACGAATCGACTGCCTCGCTGACTCATGGAAACCAGCGTGTTAAAATAGGTCATTGTGTATATAGAGACACGCTGGTTACTCACGGAATTCTGCAGGAAAGCATTTCGTCGTTATTCTTGGCGTATATTAATGGCATCTGTCAAACTGAATTAGATTCGGGAAAACTAATTGCATTTGCAGACGACACGGTGCTGTTGTTCCAAGACGCAAGCTGGGAGAAGGTTTATAAAAAGGCTCAGGGAGGGTTTTAACATTATAGCAAGTTTTTACTTTGGCATTATAGAGAAGTTTTTCTCTACCAAAACATACTCACAATTAATACAGTTAAAACGAAATATATAGCGTTCTATCTAATAAACATCTACGAATCCAGATTTCTCAATCCCTTCTCACCAACTCAGAGCTCATAGTGCGAATTGCTTACGAACGACTACACTAAACTGCACTTTCCTTGAAAGTTGTTATGACTGACGCAATGATGACCTACGAGCCTCATGTTAAGATATATAGATAGATAGATAATACTTTATTCCACACAAAGACAGAAAACAATACAGAAATAGATGCTAAGAGTAGACGAAGTACAAAGGTGGCCTTATCGCTATGAGCGATCTCTTCCAGGCAATCTTGGGATGGACTGGACTTGTAAGAACAAAATAGACGGTGGCACTCAAATAATAAAAGAAAAACAATAATAGTTAAGTAACTGACATCAAGAATTAGAAAATGAACAGCTGTTTACAAAAATATTAACCATGCGGCAAATGAGTCCAATATACTAACAATTTACGATGCGCTCTGCCGATCTCTACTAAGCTATTGTGCTACATCATGGGGCGGGGCAGGTAAACCCCATCTGCTGCAATTACCTAACAACTAACTATATTTTAAAACCTACGTAAAGCACACAGATACCCTTGTACTGTCCAATGAATGAATGTAATCTATCCATGGTTGTCTGGTAGAGATCGCTCTTGAGCGATATAACCGCCAGTTGTCGCTTAGTTTTTAAGGTGTCTTGTTGTAAATTCATTTTTTTTTTTTTTTTTTACAAGAGGACTAACAGTTAAAACCAAAACGTCCAAGAGTCAGGAAGTCACACAAAAATAACAAAAAAATACAAAATAGTTCATATTAGATTTAAGTGTGTTATAATAGTACATTATGGTACAAGTGTGTAATGTTGGTGATTACCGCTGAGGCGCCATTGAGACCCGAGCTGTAGGCGAGGGTCTTAAGAGAGCCGAGGACGGTAATCATCAATACACACGTGTATCATACGACGTTTTACAACACACTTGTGAATAAAATAACAATAAAAACTCATTTTATTTAGTAGATAATAGATATTTTTCCTTGGAGTTTTCAGGTAGTAAACTTTCCATAACGTTAAGGGCTTCACATCTTATATCGGGCGGTGTACAACATAAATCATTTTCTTCGTAACTGGTACTTGTAGACATTTTAATTAATAAATAACTATAATTTCAACAGTGAAAACGAGTTTTGAATAATGTTTCGCAAAATTAATCAGTTTTCATATGCGCGCGCATTGCGATCGGCCACAGACTAAAGGGAAGAGATTTTTTTTTTCCGCGCATAGTGATTGCGCCTATTCTGCCACGTACAAAATGGGGAATTTAGTTTTCTTTTATTACAGAGAAAACAAAACCTATATCTGAGTGAAAGTTTTATTCATTAAACACGTACGAGTTAAAATTATCTATTTAAATAAGAAGTTGCATGAAATGAGCAAGCAATATGAACATTAATTTATTGGTTCTATTGAACACGATCTTTTTTTTGAATAAAAACTTGTTTAAGAACAAAGCACCTAAACCAATAAAATTAAAAAAAATCTATAACTCACTAGTGAGTTATAGCAATGAAAAAGTCACAGTTAGATAATAGGTGTCATTATATACCTAATTGCGGTGAAATTAGAGCCACTTTATGAGCAAGTGTGTTGAAAAGTATATTCTATCTATCTCTAGAGAGAGCGCAAAGCGACGTACTCAAGGTACCTTTCTCAAAACCTTATAGGTACCCTACGGTCGAACTATATTCGGAATGCAAGGTGCTATCTGTAAGACAGATGTGCATACAACAAATAATTCTATGACAACATCTTAAAAATCCAATTCTTAACGCGACATCGACTAGTAAGAGGCAGAAAGACCTAATATACAAAACTGTAAATTGTAAAACTGCTTTCGCACAGAAATATTTATCTTTCTTAGCCCCATTCCTTTATAACACTATCAGCAAACAAAAGTCGTTAAGAGAATTAAGTTGCTGAATGTAAAGCTAAGACCTATCTACTCTAGATTACTTTAAATATGATAAGAACAGTAAAATAAAAATAAGCTCCGCATAAGGTGACATATAAACACGAGGGCACATACATACACTGATACGCAACCACACACAGACACGAACTACACATACTCCCACATGGATACTGGCTGATCTTTTTAATATAATTTATATACTTGTTTTTTTTAACAACTTTATTGACAAAGAAAATTACAATTCTATAATAAAAACAAATTAGAATTATTTACAATTGAAACAATTAAGCTAACTGCAGACTGTTGCAAACAATCTACAGGTAGATTGTTGATGATGGTTGTATAAAAAGATAAGCTATTACCGATGTTGAGATCCCTCGCGTCTACATCACAAGTTTGAACTTAGTTAGAGCGAGGTGTGTGAACTAAGACTTGCTAACTAGGTCTCAACTCTAACACGGCACTGTTACTGTTAAGACCTTTTGAAATAAACGTTTATTATTATTATTATGGGCTCATTGACAATATCATGGACTCATTCAAGTCCAGCCTGGAGGGAATTTATGTGCTTGGTTTTATTTGAAACTAGCTGCAGCCCGCGGCTTCGCACGTTTTTTTCCGGAATAAAAGGTAGCCTATGTCCGGCCTCGGGATACCATCTACTTCGCTGCCAAATTTCACCGAGATTCGTTCAGCCGTTCTTGAGTTATAAATAGTGTAACTAACACGACTTTCTTTTATATATATTAGATTATAAAAAGGAGCCTATGTCTTATTCCATGTCTAGACCTGCAACATTTCAGCCCGATCCGTTCAAACGTTTTGGCTCGAAGATGTCACAAACACACAACCATCCATTCAAACTTTCGCAGTTTTAATATTAGTGTGATTTATAAATAAAACTATGTTGTTACTTCCAGGTGGGACCCACTGCACTGCAAATAACTTCAGTGGAGAAGACCAAGGTCCTCGGTTTGCCGGTGCTTTTGAATGATGTGTACTACGCCTCTGAAATTGATGAAGTAAGTATTGCACTACGTTGAGCTCTCTCTAGATTGTTTGCAACAGTCTGCAGTTAGTTCAACTGTATCAATTGTAAATACTAGTTACAATTTGTTTCTATTCTTTTAACAACAAGAAATAATAAAATTAAGGAATGTCAGAGAATTAATATTTACGTTCACAATAATTAAGGCACTGTCTCATTAAATTGGTCCAGCTGTCTTAGCGATAAGGCCGCCCATTGTGCAACTGTTTCTGTATTTGTGTTTTTCTCTATCTTGGTGTGCAACAAAGAGTATTTATATTGTATTGTATCTCCAAAACAGCTTTCTTTCCCCAGGTGTGCCTAGTAGACGACAACCAGTTCTCGCTGTCAATAGTAAACGACCTCACGCCTCTGTCGTTCATACACAACGACTGTGACAATATAGTGCAGTCCATCATACACATCCGCAACCGCTGGGAGCTCAGCCAACCGGTAAGGACATTCCACAAGTAGCTAGGATAGTCCACTGCTGGACATAGAATATAACTGTTGGAAGCATGTTTAAACTTAAGTTAAGTAAGTGACTTAATGCAGCCAGCGTCTTAGGGACGCTTCCGACTGGTATTGATATGGATCAGTTGAGCTACCAGTAGATTGTTTGCAACAGTCTGCAGTTAGCTTAATTGTTTCAATTGTAAATACTAGTTCTAATTTGTTTTTATTATTGAATTGTAATTTTCTTTGTCAACAAAACTTCTAAAGAAAAGAAGTGGCTTGTGAATAACGTTTACTACAATTTGAAGGATTTTTTTGACATTAGATGATTATCTTCCTACATTAAGATTGTATGTCCGAAAAACTTGCTGATACTTACTATAATTTAACACCTTCATGCAACTATGATTAACACAATTTTACAATAAAATTATTCTTATTCTTAACTATAAAAAAACACCGAATTGTTGCTTTTAGTAGTCAACGACCTCACGCCTCTATATTTCATATACACATTTGCAACCGCTGGGAGCTCAGCCAACCGGTAAGAGCATTCCAGAAGTAACCTTTGCAAGTCCACTGCTGGACATAGGATAGAACTATTTGATAAAAGCTAATTCTCGCTATTAGTAGTAATCGGACCTCACGCCTCTGTCGTTATGTGTTCCTCAATGCACATTCGCAACCACTGGGAGCTCAGCCAATCCGTAAGAAGCTATTTAGACAATATGTGCGGACATTTTCCATAACATTGGGACGGGATTTGCTCCAACTCGAAAAATAACAACTAACAGGCTAAAGGTTTCTTCGTCGCTTCTTTACTTTAGTCTACATACCGAAGCGACTGAAATCAAAAATATCACTTTATTTCCGTGTCAGTGTTTAATTATTAAAAATTTTACCTGTTCTAAGTGTAGGTACATTTATTATATTTATGGAAATAAAGAGCTTTTGACTTTGACTTGATTATGTGAAGTTAATCTGGCCGCCTATTAGAAGCTGCGCAATCGGGCGACAAAACTGTGTAGGGATGCCAAAAGGCACTACATTCACCACAAACTCCAAAACACGAACCCTTCCTTAATGTGGAAATTCTTCAACTCCTTGGGAATTGGTAAGGGCTCGACTGATACATCTATTTCCCTTGACTTAAACTCTATCAACTCCCATTTTTAGGGTTCCGTACCGGAAGATTGAAAACGGAACCCTATTACTAAGTCTCCGCTGTCCGTCCGTCCATCCGTCCGTCTGTCACAGGGCTCTATCTCATAAATCGTAAGAGGTAGAGTTGAAATTTTCATAGAATGCGTATTTCTCTTGCCGAACAACAAATAATAAAAATAAAATAATATCAAAATTAAATGGGGCTCCCATACAACAAACGTGTTTTTTTTGCCTTTTTGCTCTTAATTTGTCAAGGCTGTATCTCTTGAACTACAATAGGTAGACACATGAAACTTTCTATAATCAAGTAAGACTTCAACTGTAATAATAACAAATACTAAACATAAAATAAAGTTGTCCCCGAACAAGTGAAAATTTGATGTCCTTTGAAAAAGTTGCCTGATTTTTACGCTACGGAACCCTTCGTGTGCGAGTCGACTCGCATTTGGCGGTTTATTATGCTAGCTCCCCTCACTCCATCGCCAATGATACAAAACGCTCCACCATCAACCATTTATCTCGCCTATCAAAACCCAACTGTACTGATTTCTACTTTGTAGAGGTTGCTGAGAGCGATATCTTGAAATTTATAAAATCTATCTCCACCAAACCTGTTGGCGTCGATGGCAACAGTGCTCACATGCTTCAAGTCCTGCGAGCGCGTTCCTGCAATCACTCACATTATCAATTTCTTTATTGCAACGAGCTCGTTCCCTTCCGCCTGGAAGAAAGAAAGAAGATATATAGATAGATAGATAGATCTATTATTCAATAAAAAAAATCTTTACATAAATTGGTTAGCAATGCCTTAAAGCCTATGTTAGGTTTGTCTAAGCACTGGGTTCTCTTTATTTTTAGAATTTATGATTACCTACTGTGGTTTAACGCGTCGCTTAGCTTTATAAATAATCCTAAATCTTAAACATAACAATCAAAGATAACAGTCATAATATTTTCTATGCATTTACTTATCTTCGACCGGAATGTTGCAAAGTTCATTCATTCAGATATTATAGCCGCATAACACAATCATCTACGGGGTACTCCAATTCAGCATAGAGTTTTGATAGAAAATACGAAATAAAGAAGAAAGAAAATAAATTTATTTGGACCGTACACATAATACGACACATTACAATAATAGACAGGTACAAAAACATGTGCTGCTGGTTTTCCTTTAATATATAATTAAATAAAAACAATGAAAAACGAAATAAAAAAACAGATAGAATTATGCAGTGAGTTACATAAGAGGCCAAAAAGGTCCCTGTCTTAGCATCATGCCGCTACATGCCGAAGCTTGTAGCGGCGCTGATTTTCAGAGAGGTCCTGGTGTGGTGGCACAAAGCTGGATTACATGTACATACAACAAGTACATGATACATAAAAACGATTTTAAACAGGAAAAGAACAAAACAGTTCTGAGCACAATTGTGTCAAACCAGACGTAGAGTCATCGGGCAGAAAGAAAGCTTTCATTATAACCCTTGCTAAACTTTCTAATCCCTCAGCCGTATCACACCTATCTCCATCTTTCCCATTATATCCAAAATTCTTGAACATGTGGTTCATACGCAATTATGACCAAAATAACCTGAGTCCCTACCAGTCCGGCTGTAGACAGCCACAGCACCGTGAGCGCATTAATAAAGTCTCCGATGACATTCGCTGGGCCATCGACAACCGACTCCTTACTATTCTTGTATTACTAGATTTCAGCAGTGCATTCTACACTGTTAATTATGACATTATTTTCTGTGTTCTTTCCTCTCTCAACATTTCATTTCCTCAGCAATATCTTGGTTCAATGCATATATCTCAGGCCGGTCGTAGTGTCTCCGCTTTGATGATTCTTATTCTTACTGGTGTGACATAACTGCGGGCGTGCCTCAGGGAGGTGTTGTGACGAGACAGAACGCTGCCTGCCTCGTAGTTTGCAAGTATAATAATTTGGCGTGTTTTAAAGAACGATAAACCGACTTCAAATTCCGGTTCATAGATAATATTCCTATGTCTCGGACGAACGAAATCACCCCTACCTTTCTTTTTCTGACCAAAGGTCGTGCCAAAAATTTAGTTTACACTGACGACATCTAGTTATAATTCAAGTCTAATTTAGTTAGATGACACATGGGTGACACTGTTGACTGCCGTTGCCATGGAAACCATTAATTAGGTGATAATGAAATTATCATATTCTGAAGATTTTTTACAAAACTACGTTTTACGTCGCACATAGCAATTCCTCGAGAATCAAACTTATACCTCAAAATATTTCTTTATACAACAACGAAAGAATCATCAAAATCTATTAACAATTGCCGCAGACATCACCAAAACTGTCGTAGCCAGTCGTGGTGCTCCAAAAATATGTTGCTTTTTAAGTTTAAATACTAATCCCTCGGGATAAATACTAATCCCTCGGGAATACAATTTTTATGGGACCACCTCGGGATCGTTCTCTATACAATAGTGAAAGAATCAGTAAAATCGGTTACCCATAGGCGGAGATATCAAGTAACATATGTACATACATAAAAATAAAAAACATACAGACGAACTTAGAACCTCCTCCTTTTTGAAGTCGGTTAAAAACAATTAGCCATTATCTAATACTTTTGGCAACCCTGAGAGTGGTAGTCGTAGAAATTACTCAAATGATCAAACCTTAGGTTTTCATTATTATAGTGCGTAAGCCTTACACTCAGGGTAATTTTATAAGAAATCAAAAAATATCGCAAACATTTTTCGACTTTGACGGGGCTTGAACCCGCATCCTTTTTTCAGTACGGGAATGTGCTAACCAACTACACCACGAGGTCATCAAACCTTATTTAAAATGAGCCTTCTGGCGGAATTGAAAATAAATAAAACATTATTTTGAATAACGAAGCGAACTACTCAAATAAACAAAACCTTATTTGAAATGAGCCTTCAGACGGAATTAAAAATAAATAAAACATTATTTCGAATAAAGAACGTTTTGATAGAGATGCCGAAAATTTAATCTAGGAGAAGCATCGTATCGATGATTTCAAATTAAAATTGATTTTCGTAATTGTTATAATTTTTAAGTCTCGACGTTAGGGTTTCGAAGATCGGAGATCGGTTTCGAAACCCTTATGGTCTCGCTTTTTCTGTCATTTTTTCCGTCTTTAATATCTCAGCAACTACAGCAGCAAATAACTTGAATTTTAAAACAATAATACATTTCGTGCGCCTGTCCAGATTAAATAAAATTAAAAATAATTAAAAATGAAAATTTAAAAGAGATTTAAGGTCAAATAAAAGGTACATTTCAAAACAGTTCTTGACACATTTCTCTAGGTTTCATACTTTTTTAAATATATTGAAAAAAGTCGAAAAATTACCCAAAATTTTACCTCTATATTCCGAAGTTTGCAAACTGATACGTCTGAAATGTATCTTAAATTTTTAGGTATTCATTAAATAGCAGTCTCTAAACGGGTACCTTTAGTACGTAGAGGTATATTGGTATACTTGACAAACGTTCGAAACCCTTGGCGCGCGAGTCACACTCGAAACTGACGGATCTTGTTTATTATGTAATTGTTGTGTTATTCAA
Source organism: Eupithecia inturbata (assembly GCA_963662085.1). NCBI lineage: Eukaryota > Metazoa > Arthropoda > Insecta > Lepidoptera > Geometridae > Eupithecia > Eupithecia inturbata. The sequence continues at coordinate 1,535,689 of OY759206.1, read as the reverse complement.
GGAAATATTTGAACTGTTAGTTGAGGTCGATACAAATTCGGTAGTGAATGTATTAATTAAAAACTTATCTTAACTTGGCTAAGGTAAGTTTTTAATTAATACATTCACCAAACCATTCGGAAGAAACGGACGAAGAAGTTGAATTGAAATCCAATTTAGAATTTGCTTGCAATTTTTTTTTTGTAGTCGATAAAATTAGAAAATATCGATATTCTCAAAACAGCTTTAGGAATCTTTAGTGTGGGACGATCTATGGACTGCTATAAATAGAAAAACACAAGAAAATTGTGGATCAGTTTTTCGAGAATTTTGGATAACTAGGTCGAACCGCTGCCCGATTCTACATAGACTTAGTTTTGAACTTTTGAGTCTCGCAAGACATTATTTAGAGTATATTCATTACAGTGATAACCTAGCTGCTGGGTTTCGAATCTAGCATAAAGGGATCTTCGGCGAATTGGTTTCTTGCAGTTCTTTTCTGTAGAACTTTCTTTAGAACTGTGTGTTTGTTGGAAATCAACTTGTGCAATGTTCTTGTGGCAAGTAGGCTTGTAAATTCATAGCTTAAATCTTGGGCTTAAAAAAACTGTGTAGGTTGTAATTTTACCAAAATTTAGCTAGATATAACCCCCTGCGCATAGAAAATCCAAAGTTTTACTTTGGTTGTGTGTTGCGGTTTTGTAAGTGGTCTTTAATGCATATCCAACTGTTGTGTGTACGAAATAATAAATATAAGACATCGTTGAGAATAACCCCTGGCAGTCAGGGACACGTATCGGGGACACGGTGCGGCGAGCGGGCGTCTCGGACCGAACAATTGTTACTCAAATTGGTTGTTTTATTTTCACCCTTAAAGCCAATTAGCAGAAGTCACATATTGGCGACGATGATAAAAAATGTGAGTATCTTAAGATATAAAAGAACAAGCGATTTTCTGGGGACAACGCCCAGCCCAAACCGCTGAAGCTAGAAAGCTGAAATTTTAAAAGCAGGTACCTGTTACTACACAACCTCTCGCTAAGAAGGGATTTTTGGAAATTCCACCCCTAAGGGGGTGTGACAAGGGGGTTGAAGTTTTTTTGGTGTTTTTGTTACTTCTTAACCAGTGGCCCAATAAGCTTGAAACTTACAGAGAATACTAGAAATACAAAATTATTGAACACGTGTTTCAGGATTTTACAAAATTTTACTGAAAATGGGGCAAATCGGGTTAATAATGTTTGTGATTCGTAATTTGGCGCCGTACTGAAATGTCTGTAACTTTTTAATGCATAATGCTATTGACCTGAAACTTTCTGTTTATATCAAAATGATAATAAATTAAAACACATGTTTCAGGAATGTTCAAAAAACCATTAATTAAGGGTAAAATGAGGGTTGAAGCTATTGATTTTTTTTTAAATAACCAGGGGCCCAATCAGCTTGAAACTTACAGAGAATATTAGGAATACAAAACTATTAAGTATGCGGTGTACCATAATGTACTATTAAGTATGCTACGAATTCATTGTAGATATAAAAAGTTCGCTCAATAAGCCAGCGTTTAAGTTTGAGTTCATAGCAAATGGCTTACAATGGTCGCAAAACTACCTTACTGCTAGCAAAATCCATTGTAGAACTCAGAAGTTAGAAAAGCCATCAAAAATATAAAGTGCCGCGAGACTAATGTCGCCGAAATCTTACAAAATTTTTGCTCATTTTTTCTCACGGCTGAAACACTGTAAGCATTCCCTTTTTCAGGATTCCGTAACAGTCCACCAAAAGATCCGCCCCAAAGACGTACCAGGAACTCTTCTCAACATGGCGCTATTGAACCTGGGTTCTTGCGACCCCAACTTGAGAACCGCTGCCTACAACCAGCTGTGCGCTTTGACCGCGACCTTTCACTTGAAGATCGAGGGGCAGTTGTTGGAGACTTCAGGTAAATTGTGACTGTATTTCAACGGTTATTTCTGCGAGGTTCTACTAGTTTCTGTCCGCGGCTTCGCACGCGATGTTTCTAGGATAAAATTAGCATATACATATGTTAATCCAGGCTTAGAACTGTATTTATGCAAAATTTCAGCCCAATCCGTCAGCGGCAGTTTTGGCGTGAAGAGGTAACAAACATTATAACATTTAACATTATATTTCGCATTTATAGTATTTATTTTTAGTATGGCTAGCTGCTGCCCGCGGCTTCGCACGCGCTTTTCAATTAGCATATGTCCGTGCCCGGGGTACCATCACCTCCCTACCAAATTTAATCAAGATCCGTTCAGCGGTAAAATGTAACAGGCAGACAGAGTTACTTTCGAATTTATAATATTAGTAGGCACTAGTGTGATTTGAATGAAAAACATGTGTGAGAAAACGTTCCATCGCCTCTCCTATAACTCTAAGGTTTTCTGGAAGAAAACTCTTTTCAGGGTTAAGCTCGCCTATGCCTATGTACATAATAATAATAATAAATAATAAGTAATGCTGGACAATCCTCACACCATCATCTAGCCCCAAAGTAAGCAGAGCTTGTGTTATGGGTACTAGATGACTGATAAACTTAATACAATACATAACATAGATAGATATTTTTTATTATATATAGAAAATACCCAGAACACCCGGAACAAATATTTGCAGGTCGTACAAACATTTGTCCCAAGGCGGGAATCGAACCCGCAACCTTCTGCGTCGCAGGCGGACCTTTGCCCGCCGCGCCAGATCGGTCGTACATATCCTATTAAATTAAATCGTGCTTATGTATTATTGTGTACAATAAAGAATTACAGAATTTCACAATTGAAGCACTGCCTATAAGGGCTACAGACAGAGCTATCACTAAGGCCTATCATCTGCAGAAATTTGTTCCGTTGGTCTGGGTTTTTTTCTATGTATATTAAAAAAAATGTGTATGTATATAATGTGTTAAATATATATGAGTTATCTAGTACCCATAACACAAGCTTTGAGTAGCTTACTTTGGGGCTAGATGGTGCTGTGTGGATTGTCCAGTATTTTTTATTTATTTATTATAAGAATTATAAATGAAACAAAGAAAGAAACTAAAAGAACGCAAATAAATTTATTTGAACCCAGAAACAGAATACAAAAATAGATAGGTACAAAAAAACAGATAAAAGTACATAAAAAATACCTACTAACTTGGTTCAAGCTAGCATAATGTTACAGGGGTCCAAAAAGGTCCCTGTCTCATCATTATGCTGCTTCAAGCCGAAGCTAGAGCGGCGCTGGTTTGTTAGAAAAGATGATTATAAATGTCGAAATTCGTCCCCAGGTCTCTGCATACCATCGAACAACACTCTGTTCATAAAGTCAGTGAGTGAAAAGCTGGCGCACAACGAACCACATCTAACGTTGGAGTTCCTAGAGGAATGTATACAGGGATTCCGGGGGTCGACCATAGAACTGAAACATTTGTGCTTGGAGTATATGACGCCGTGGCTGGCGAATTTAGTGAGGTGAGTGGTACCACGATGCAATGCGAAACGGAGTGTCGGAAGAACTCCCACTCAATGCGGCTGAGGATCGCTATTCGTGGTGTCGTTTCTGGGAGGCCTATGTCCAACAGTGGACGTATACGGACTGATGATGATAATGGTGGGTGGTAGAAAAGACCAACGTTAACCGACTCGGTTAACGAAGTGTAGGACGCCCTGTGGCCAGGTGAGATGACGACCTGCTCTAGACTGCCGGTAGGTGCTATTTATAGTATTTATTTAATAATTAGATCATGTATTATTATTGTTAAATATTATTATTTTTATAATTTGATTAAAATTATACAAGTAAATTGTATTTGTCCGTGATATTTAAACTTCATGTTAATAAATAATTCGTTATTTAAGTCATTTAACAAAACATACTGTCAATAAAGAACTATGTAGATTTAACATTGTTCGTGTTGTTTTGGGTTTTCTTTAGTGTTAACTAGCTGCGCATTAATTTAATTTAATTTAGTAAAAATAACCTAGGGGTAGTTTAGTAAAAATAAAAAATATATAGCACATTATTTACTATATAGTTTATATTATATGTACAGAGTTTTAAGTGAATCGAACCAAGGAATAACAATTTTTCATAGAAATTGTACCACCCTTTTTAACCACCTGAGAGGTTAATTTTTGAAAATTAGATTAGTCTTTGCGTTTTTATACAATTTAAACTATCTACATACCAAATTTCATCTAAATAGGTTAAGTGGTTACGGAGATACGTGGCAACAAACATTCACACGAACTTTCGCATTTATAATATTAGTAGCATTACCATGATCGAAAAAAAACCTATGGAGAGGCCCGCAGGGACAAAGAAGTAGAGGAAGACCACTGACACGATGGGAAGACGAGTTAAAGAGAATCGCTGGGCCAAATTGGCACAAAACCGCGCAAGACCGAGAGAAATGGGCATCTTTGGAGGAGGCCTTCACCCAACATGGGGCTCTTGCAGATGAATAAAAAAAAAATGAAGTACTAACCACAGACTAAACTACTAACTACTAACTATATTTTTAAGAAAACTAACCTAATAAAGATAAGAAAATATTTGTTTTATATTTTTGCAAGAAATAAAGGCTTTTTTATTTTTTATTTGTCATGATCGTTTTAAAAGTTATAATTAAGTATGTACTTGTTTTCTCCAGATTCTGCAAGCCCTCCGACGACTCGCGCCGTCAGAAGCAAGTGGCCGGTATACTAGAGAAGCTAATAACTCTCACCATAGAGGAGACCGAGATGTACCCGTCAGTACAGGCCAAGATATGGGGCTCCATCGGACAGGTACCTACTTACTAAGGGTGCGTTCCGAAATACGCTAAAATCAAAATCAACGTGCTCACACGCGTTCTGAATCACCAGCAAGACGACGGTATGCCGTGTGACGTCATAGATGACGTCAGTACTTACGCCATTTTGCAATATCTCTCACCATGCTACGAACTGAAATCACTGTGAGCGTCAAAACTTATTATTTTATTATAATTTATCAAATTGTCAACAAGCAATCCCGTTATAGTTGAATTGAATTATATTTTTTTTATTTTTTTTTGTGATTTTTAGTGACATGGTAAGGTCCTTAAAAAGAGTGTCTAAGAACAACATACGAGAGCAGACAAGTATTTTGTTACCTCATTTATCAAAATTGGTTTAGCTGTTTTGATGCTTGGAGGAATGATCATTGGAGGAATGATGGTGATTACGATTTTTCCCGCAAGACTTAAAAAACAGTATTAATAAAAAAATTCGATGTAGGGGGTTTTTCGTTTCTGTAATAATAATCCAAGTTATTGCTACTGTGATCTCTTGTTTATATTATTTATTTTGTTGAAGTATTTATTTTATTCTATAGAACGCGAATGGAATGAATCAATCAAAAATGCTTTATTTCCGTAAATACTTAATTTTAAGGACGAATTCTTAAAATTAAAATAAACATGGAAATCAACTCATATTTTTGATATCTGCCGTACGTATAGAATAGAATAGAATATATATTTTGAATAAATTATAAAACATTGTTTAAGTACCTACTGACCAAATACAGTTGTATATAAGTTGTTCATGCAAAATCGTCGACAAAAACATAATTAATATCTAAATAGATAGATATTCATCCGTGAGGGCTGGTGCGGCGGCAGATTTGGCCGAGGATCTCACGAGACGCAAATATGCAGGTCTCCCTTTGGGGTCGAGACTCTAGGTCCGTGGGGCACAGAGGCTCTCCGGTTTTTTAAAAAGTTATCTGATCGTCTGGTCGACGCGACGCGTGACCCGAGAGCTGGTGGATATCTGGCGCAGCGCATCAGCATTGCCATACAGCGGGGCAATGCAGCCAGCGTCTTGGGGACGCTTCCGACTGGTATTGATATGGATCAGTTGAGCTACCTGTACATTGTTTGCAATAGTCTGCAGTTAGCTTAATTGTTTTAATTGTAAATACTAGTTCTAATTTGTTTTTATTATTGAATAATACATAGATAATAATTTATTGTACCACACATAGACAGAAAACAATACAGAAATAGATGCTAAGAGTAGACAAAGTACAAAGGCGGCCTTATCGCTATGAGCGATCTCTCCAACCAACCTTGGGATGGACTGGACATGTAACAACAAAATAGACGGTGGCACTCGAATAATAAAAGAAAACCATATTATTTACACTACATACTATAATAGGTACCTACAAACATTATAATAAACCTATTTATGCATAAAAAAAGGTTTTCTAACTTTTGCAAGGATAGATAATGCTGATGAAGCAGTTTTTTAAAGATAGGGAGTGATTTAGCACGTCTGATGTCCAGATGTCCTAAATAACATCGCTAAAAGAAAATGACGGTACTTAATCCGACAAAGCCTTTACTTTCCGTGCTAGTTTACAACTGTGTTACGGCAAAAATTATTCTCATCCTATAAAAATACGGGTCATATTTGCGTGTGAACTGCAAGAGCTATTGCAATGTAGACTAGAGTAAAGAAGCGACAAAGAAACCTGGTAGCCCTGGTAGTTGTTATTTTTCGAGTTGGAGCAAAACCCGTCCCAAGCTTTCGCGGGCAGGCCAGCTGGTTATAACTATTTCTGTTTGTTTTTTTTACTGTCAAATAAATGCATGTCTTTACCTACAGGTCCCGGAGCTCATTGATATGGTGCTCGACAGCTTTATACAGCGGAGCGTCAACTCAGGTACGAATAAATCGTGTATATAAATCGTGTATATAAATAATGGGATTGAAAATGACAGCGATCAAATGTGAGCATGCTGTCTCCCTGTCATCTTCATTCCTGCTGCGCAAGGTGGCCCCATACACACACACAACAAATTTAAAAATAATAATTAAAATTATAATTGTGATTTTTACAGAAGTTTTCATACATTAAACGTAGTAAGCCGACGAAGCTGCTAACTGTCCGCTTATCTTTTGGTGCACACCAGCAAAATTCAAAATTCAAAGTGCTTTATTTCCTTTAGACCTTACAGGACTCTTGGACACGTCACAAAATTCAAATTACATAAGTAAAACTAGAAAATAAAGTGATCACTTTGATTTTTGCTCACTTCAATATTTTTAAGGTAAAGCAAAGAAGCGAACAAGAAACCTTTACCTTGTTAGGTAAAGGTCAACCTTATCAGCTTATAGCTTTTAAGGCCAGCCTTATTTATTCTGCTAGCGAAAATGGAACCGGAAAAACTCATGCACGTATCAGGCACACCAGTTTAACAGCTCCTTGCACGTGCTTTCTTTAATAGCTACCCTAACCCTCGGTGACCCTACCCGAGGGGAGTAGATTTAAAATCAGCGCTGCATGTTCCTCGCATGCAGCACAATGCTGAATCTACTCCCTTTGCCTATCGTTAGAAACTTTTATTTTGTGTATAATTCTAGTTTAGGTTAAGAAGTTATAGGCAGTAAATGATTATTATTATTATTAATAGTCATGTGTGTACACATGCTACTTACTTGCCAGATACAAGCAAGTAAAAGTCTGGCAAGCAAATAGATCGCTAGCAATTTGATTTACTCGCATGCAATATGGGGAGTGGACACGGGGGGCTGCAAAATCGGCACGTGTGAACGCACGTAACAGATTAATATAGAAAAAATTATGGTAAAGAAATGTGAAAATCTATATATATAAAAGAAAGTCGTGTTAGTTACACTATTTATAACTCAAGAACGGCTGAACGTATCTCGGTGAAATTTGGCAGCGAGGTAGATGGTATCCCGGGGCCGGACATAGGCTACCTTTTATTCCGGAATAAAGCGTGCGAAGCTAGTGTTATATAAAATAGTTTCCGGATTTTAGATTAGTACCTAATTCATAGGTATTTTAATGTAATAAAATCATTAGCTTTGATAAGCGTCAACGCAACTGCTACAGACATGCCAGTAGCTGATGAGGTAAACTAGCATGAAAAGTGTGCCAGCTACAATCATGTAAATAATCTTGGGAATACAGGCATGCAAGAACGCAAATTGCAGACAAGTTTAACTTTCGAAGTCTGTTTCGTTTCACTGGCTTGTGTATTTCCGGCTTTAAATTTACGCAAAAAAGTCTGAAAAGGATATCAAATCAAATCATTCGAAAAAAGATCAAATCGTTTATTTGTAACTAAACTAAGACAGACAAGATTAAAATTGTTAAAACTAAATAAAAAATACAGAAAAATATTAAATAATACTTACAAAGAAAGAAATTAGTCCTAATTATATACCTAATGTAGCTTAGTTACAAAATGGTCCAAACTCAGCTTCCACAGGTCACATATCAACACACAAGTTTTAAATGTACATATAAGTAGTTATTTATATATCTAATTTTTTTTCTTCCTACTGCCTAAACATTATTTCTGTTTACACGCCACCGTCTATACTTTTTCAATCACATCTTGTCCATCCTAAGGTTGCCTGGGAGAGATCGCTCAAAGCGATAAGACCGCCCATTGTACATTATCGTTATTGTTTTGATTATTTGGTGTGCAATAAATAATATTTGTATTGTATTGTATTATGGGTATTTTGTTGAAATAATTTTTTTCTTGCAGGACTCGGCTCGCCAATGATAGAAATAATGGCCGACACTGCAGTGGCGCTGGCGTCGGCTAATGTGCAATTGGTCTCTAAGAAGGTCATCGGACGAATGTGCAGGGTAAATACATTTCTAGTATTCACTTTATCTACACTTTTGATATAATAGAGTTTTAACTCAGTTTAGTGCGTCAGCTAGCTTACTAGGTTTCAGTTTCGCTTAATTATCAATCGTTCTTATGCGTACCGTTGTTTTGATATTAAATAACTTTGGTGTATGAATATGTTCAGTTTTTGAGCATTATTGGCGATTAGTTCGCTCATGAAACAAGTTTTGCCAAAGTTTACGCCTTTCAACATACATCCGATAATCATCAAATTATCTTAGGCCCGTTTTATGAAAGCTTACTCAATCATAGATCTCTGCTTGATTAACGCTTTTCTGTGGCATAAACGTCACTCAAGCAGAGAGTTGTTCTTGTTTTATAAGTGTATTGATGGTGCAATAAAGTGATTATCTATCTATATATCTCAAGCATACATCTATGACTAAGCAAGCTTTCATAATACGGGCCTTAGACTTTATTGCAGGTAGATATAGGTAAAGCGTCAAAGATTGTTGCCTATTCCGATTAATTAATCGGTTAGGCAGCAATCTTTGTTATTAACGCATAAAGAACCAGGTGAGAACTCTGTGTCTAGTTAAATCTAACATTACATTTTGGTTAGAAGTGAACTCTAAAAAGAGTTATCTTCCAGCAATAAAAGTGGGTACATTAAATAGAGGACAATATCATGTTGTTTTTTTACCTGAAAAAATAGTTCTAATTCTAAAATTTGAATAGTGTAGAAAGAGATGCCCTCTACGATTTTTCGTCTCGACTCTGAAAGACAGCTGTTAGCTATCTGACGGAGAGGTACAAGCTATAATGAACTTTTTTGCGTTGCTGTTAGAATCTAAATGTATTTTTTCAGGCCCAGAAAGATAGCCCAGTAAGATCAATGTAGACAGGCTAGGCCCGTATTTAACAAGGCTGCAGATCACGTTTTAGTAGCACGCACGTCCTGATTTTGCTTGTTATTTATGACATAATTTTTTTTTGCTCTTTTCGCGTTTTTGGTTTCAAGACACTGCACGTTTTTAGGGTTCCGTACCCGAAGAGGGAAACCGGAACCCTATTACTAAGCCTCCGCTGTCCGTCCGTCCGTCTGTCACAGGGCTCTATCTCATGAACCATAAGAGGTAGACAGTTGAAATTTTCAGGGAATGTGTATTTCTCTTGCCGCTATAACAACAAATAATAAAAATAAAATAAATATCAAAATGAAAGGGCCCATACAAAAAAACGTGTTTTTTTTTTGCCTTTTTTGATCTTAATTTGTCAAGGCTGTATCTCTTGAACTACAATAGGTAGGCACATGAAACTTTCTATAAATAAGTAAGACTTCAACTGTAATAATAACTAATACTAAAAATAAAATAAAGTTGTCCCCGAACAAGTGAAAATTTGATGTCCTTTGAAAAAGTTGAAAATGTTACAAATACTAAAAATAAAATAAAGTTAAAAATTTAAAGGGAGATCCCTTTCAATTTTTAACTTTATTTTCAAACAAGTGAAAATTTGATGTTCATTGAAAAAGTGGCCTGATTTTTACGGTACGGAACCCGAGTCGACTCGCACCTATTAACCTATTGGAGGTTTATTTATTTTTTGTGTTTTTACTCAAGAACTTTCTCATTTATTTCATAGATTTTGCTGTATTTTTCATGTATTTTTTTCAATTTAACCTTTAAGTTTTGCTGATTTTATGCTAATAAATAGTTCAAAAATAATAATCATTTAACTTCAAACCAGTTAATCTTCATTCGTTTAATCGCAACAATACACGTGATATTAATAACGATTTCATAGATTATTTCACAGAAATAGCTGCATTATCTCTGCAGTGATTGTTACTCTATTTACCACATGAACGAAGCCGCGAACAAAAGCTAGTTTAATAACCAAACAAGTTTGGTTGGATAACTTCAAAGTTTCCCCTGTTTGGAAATTCCCAAATATTTTCGGCTAATCGGTTACTTGACCTTGTGGCGCAATAGGTAGCACGTTCCCGTACTGAGTGGAAAGTTGCACGTTCATGTCCCGTTGCGGTCGGAAATTTATGGGATATTATTTAATTTCTTAAAACAAGTTAATTTAGTAAGTAAGTCAATAGTTTGTCTATCCAGGCGTTGACGAAACTGCCCAATAACGTGCTTGGCCCAGTCACCGCCGCCACTGTAAGTTTTTAGTTTATTTTCTGTTATTTTATGCTTATCTCGCTTTTTATTTGTTTTATTTTTCTAAAAATTATTGTGGTACTTTTATTTATTTCGCTTTTATATATTTTCATTTAAAACGTAGTTTTTAAGAAGTAACTCACGGATTTCCGTGAGTTACTTCTTTGTGGAAATTCTGCTTATTTTAACCCTACTGCGCAAGGAGTTTTTTTTATAAGTTTTGGTTTTGAGATCTGGTGGTAATTGGCCTAACACATAACACTCTAAATTTGTTACTTACTAACTGAACGTAGCTATACTATAAGTTACTAATATATTAGGAAAATTATTTAATAGCTATCACAAAAATACGGCCTTATGGATCCAAATGTCGATTTCTATAAAGCATAGCGAGATGTTGACGACCTCAGCGGCGCAGCGGGCGAAGGTCCGCCTGCGACGCAGGAGATTACGGGTTCGATTCCCACAAAAAGACAAATGTTTGTACGAACTTCAGACATTTGGGGTATTTTCTGGGTATTTTCTATGTATAATAAAAATATAGTATACATAAATAATATATGTAGTGTAATGTATTAAGTATTTATATCAGTTATCTCGTACCCATACCCGTAATAGAAGCTCAGCTTAGTTTGGTACTATATAATCTGTGGCTTGGGGCTAGATGATGCTGTATGAATTCTCCAGCATTATTTATTTATTATTATTTATTTCTCCTCAGTCTCAGCTTAATTTGTTCGTATTTACAACCACCGCTGATCTTTGACAGAGCGATGTTGTGATGTTATTTCTTTGAATCCCATTCTGTTCCAGGTCGTGGACAAGACCTGTCACTCGCCAACCGCTATGCTGGAACAGCACATGATGTGGGACGACATCGCTATACTTGCGAGATACCTGGTAAGTTAATAAATAGCTTTAATAAATTCATAAAGGACATGCACATTTTTTTTATTGTATATGTTTATTGAATTTCTAGACGATAAGACTTAGTAATGTGACAGGAAATACTTTATAACTAACTTAAGAACTTACCTGTCTTCTCAATTACCCTGACCAGGTAAAAAATTATAAGCTACGTTCACAGTCAAAAAAAAAAATTCAAAATTCAAAGTGCTTTATTTCCTTTAGACCTTACAGGACTCTAGGACACGTCACAAAATTCAAATTACATAAGTAAAACTAGGAAATAAAGTGATCACTTTAATTTTTGCTCATTTCAATATTTTTAAGGTAAAGCAAAGAAGCGAACAAGAAACCTTTATCTTGTTAGGTTGTTAGTTTTCGAGTTGGAGCAAACTTGTCCCAAGCTTTTCTATCCTCTAGATAATCTGATATTTTGTAGTAAGCCTTTTTACAAAGGATATGTTCGACAATTTGTTTGAATTGATTTATTGATAATTTTTTCAACTCATTTGGTATTTTGTTGTAGAAGCGTATACATTGCCCTTTAAAAGATACATAAGTGTGTAAGTACAGTCAGAACCAATTTAAATCCAAACCAATTTAAACATTTAACAATAAGCAAGGCCGCCATTTTATGTTCCCAAGTACAACACGCAAATTTTGGCGGCAGAGCCTATCCATGTTCTCCTGAATCAGAGCGATCTATGGCAGGGTCTACCGGAATAACCGCTGGGGAGTAAAGGTTCTCGAGTGGCGACCGCGATGCAATGCGAAACGGAGTCTGGGAAGACCTTCCACTCGATGGACCGACGGCATTGTAGCGGTCGCAGCGAGTCGATGGATAGAGGCAGCTCAGGACCGCTATTATTTATATCCTTGTGTAACGTTATCAGTGAGCTTCATTCGCTGACGAACGCGCGTATTGTAATTTCGCTCGCACATTAGCCGATAACTGTACCCCGCTGAATATGGTGATAAAGAATCTAAAGTTGTAGGTGCCACAATTTGTAATTTGATTGAAATTGATTTATAAGTCAACCTCAATTTTTTTTTTTAAGATCATCTCACTGAACTGAATCAGTGGATCAAACTGATGTGTGTATGAGTCAAAACAAACAAAATAGAACGACCATAGACAAAACTCAAGCTAGAAATGAAATAGTACTTATGTTTTGATTTTTAACATTCATTTAAACTTGCTATTTGACTGTCTGTTTTAAAATTATCATCTATAAAATGTAAATCCGTTATTGGTCGTAAGAAAAATCTACTATATAAAAATAAGTCGGGTTTTCCTTCCTGACGCTATAACTCCAGAACGCACGAACCGATTTCCACGGTTTTGCATTCGTTGGAAAGGTCTTGGGCTCCGTGAGGTTTATAGTTACATAAAACGAAGCCACCTGGTGGCGAAACGGAGTTCGCCGGGTTTGCTAGTTATATTATAAGTTTATGTAGAATAAGGACTATGGATTTTGTTAAAATAAATAAATAAATAGGTGCCGTACCATTGGAAAACCACAGTTTATTTATATATTGTTTGTTTCCAGTTAATTTTTCTTTTTAACAATTTGTTACCTGTGTACTCTTGTTTCTTGTCGTGTTAGTGAATAAATAAAATATTGTAATACAACCATTTTGCACACTCTACCGAGGTAGGTCCTGTCTCAAAACCGGCGCCGCTACTAGCTTGCGCTTGAAGCGGTATAATGCTGAGACATCAAATTAATTTATTTTCTTTCTTCTTTCTTTCTATCTATGTCATTTGATAGACTCAAAGTCTATCAAATGACATAGATAGAAAGAAATAAATATAAATATATATACAATAAATATAAATATATATAATAAATATACCGCCCTCTAGTTAGGCTGGAAGAACTATTTTCTACCAATTTTTTTTTAAGTAAACGACTTATTGTGATTTCTGTCACTTGTCTATGCGACAACAATCTTTACAAAATTAGCCATTGGTGTCAATTCAGATGTCTCCAAAACTAAACTAATTTAACAGCATTATAAATGATGCCATCCTTTTTATTTCGAATGCTAAAAAAAACCTATTTTTTTTTTTTTGTTTCCAGCTCATGTTGTCTTTTAACAACTGTTTGGACGTGGCCCGACACCTACCTTACCTGTTCCATACGGTCACATTCCTTGGTACGTATCCTATACTTTTTTATTGATATTCATGTTTTTCCTTCTGTATTTTATTTTGTGTGGTACTTAAAGAGTATTCTATCTAGGGTGATGTTATCTAAAAGGTAATAGAAGTGAGGTAGGTCTCGCGAAGAACTGACAACCGCTGGGGGTAAACGTGTTCTCGAGCAGAGACCGCGACTCGGCAAACGTAGTATAGGACGCCCTCCGGTCAGGTGTAATGACGACCTGCGAAAGACTGCAGGCAGATGATCATGCGGCATGCTGAAGACAGGGCGCTATGGCGCTCATTAGGGGAGGCCTGTGTCCAGCAGTGGACTTGTGGCCTACGGTACCTACCGTAGAATCCACCGTTAGGACCCGGCTAGGATACCTATCCTAGCCGGGTCCTAACGGTGGATTCTTGAATAAAACCGCAGACTGCACATATAACGTTGTATTATAGAATAAGAGAAGCGGAAGGCGTACAGGTAGTGTAGGAAGTAGTTTGAGATGCGACAGGTAGTGTAGGAAGTAGTTTGAGAATACAATGCAAGTCGTAGAAGTGAAAGAAGATGATGGAGAGAAATCTGGGTATTGATTTAGGGTCGATTTGCGCGGGAACGAGTTGTAAAGCGACATAAGTCTGGCGTGGCTCAGGCGATAGCGGTCACTGGCGGGTCGCGGCGTAACTGGGCTCCGTCTCGCCTCCGCTCCCCGCGCCTCGCGCAGCCCCCGCTGGAAGTTGCATGCGGCAGCGCGTGCCGCGAAGTTTGTATGCGCCACGGATATAGGCTGATGATGATAGTGAAAAGGACGATCAGCAGCTCCGTCTCAACCCTGTGGCTCATCGAGTCAAAGTATATGTTATCCAGCAACTCAATGCATCTCCAGATATCCCAGTATGGGAGATATTTAATGTTTTTTTTGCTAGCTGTACTCATCTTCAAATAAGTTCTTCTTTTTTTTGTGTTCTCCCTTTCTTTATTTGTTTTTCTTTTTTTAATAGTTTGAATTAAAGTTGTAAAGCACCGCCATCCTCTATTTTTCTCACCATCGTTTTGGTTGTCTGGAAGAAATCGCTTTAAGCGATAAGGCGGCCAGTTCCATTGCTGTTCCCTACATTATGTTTAATGAGTACTATCTGTTTTATAAGGTGATGAATAAAGCATTGTCTATCTATCTATCTATCTATATTCCTGTTACAGTATGCAGTGGTACGGTCAGCATGCGAGCGGCGACGCACGGTCTCGTCATCAACATAATACACTCGCTCTGCACTTGCACCACGCCCAGTTTCTCAGGTAACGCTGTCACCGCGACCACACCCTTTGAAAGCCTTTATACGAAAATATATAAAGGGTCTTAAGACATTTTTTCTTGGGCCCAATTCTGCTAATCATTGTCATAGTAATGTAATTTGTAATTTTTATTTTTATTGTATTATTTGATTTTTAATTAGTTAGTGTAAGTGGTGTGACCGTTATAATTAAATAAATAAATAATAAAATAATAAAAGCGACTTATTTAACAGAATATGGCTCCTGTGTCGTTCCATATGGTCATTTAATTGACCAAGTTCAGCTGCTCAATTTTTTTTCATAATAAAATGAGCCTTACCTAAAACTAAAACGATCAGCATCAAAAATAAATTAACTATTTGTAAATAATAAATAAATAATGCTGGACAATCCACACAGCATCATCTAGCCCCAAACTAAGCAGAGCTTGTGTTATGGATACTAGATAAAGTAAAGTAAAGTAAAAGATATTTATTTTGCCAGAACATACAGAGAAAAATATACATATACAAATAAACCATACATTAATTAGTCATCTGACAAAATCGGAGTCCACTCAGCATGTGCTGTGGTAGAGCAGATCGTGCCATAGCGCTGGTCTTCCGTGGAGACCGTGGTGCGCAAGGTGGCCCCATACACACACACAACAAATTCAATAATAATAATTAAATTTAAATAACGAAAACTAAAACTAAGAAAACATTATTAATAGCATAATAGTAGTATACATAAACTTTGTGCTGTTAACATTAAAAATTTAAAATTTAAAAAACTGATAATACAATACATTAGAGGTACATACATAGATACTTTTTATTTTAAATACAAACATTTGTCCCAAAGCGGGAATCGAACCCGCAACCTCTTGCGTCGCAGGCAGACCGTCGCCCACTGCGCCACCTCGGCCGCCTAAGTGACGATAGTTTAGTTAACAATTAAACTGAATTTTTCAGAGGAAACTCAACGGCAACTGCGTCTATCACTTGACGAGTTCGGTCTCCCCAAGTTCTACCAAATGTTCGGCATATCTAAAGTCAAGTCTGCGGCGGTGACGGCCTTCAGGAGTCCTTACAACAGACACGTGTCGGAGTGGTGAGTTGGACACATAATAATTTCATTTCATTTCATTTATTCAGGAAAAGCTAACGGCTACAAAATATATGGTTACATAACTAGATTAGGTATACATCAAACATGATAATCTTAGATAATAATGCAGCCCACGACGCAATTCACAGATTGTTTTATGAGGTAGTTACTAAAAATAATAATTATCGATATATTAATTATTATTATTTTATAATATGTATATAATATCCTCGATCAACATCTCAAGAGACTCTCGATAGGAAGTTGGATCAAGGGTCAGATCCAAAAGGCGGTACTCCTGGACTCGGCGCGCATCGTCAGGAAGTTCCTCTCTGTGCAACCCTAGTCACCGGCCGCTTAAGGCTAGCTTCGCGGCCGTGATTCACCGTTTTGATATATTTTTTACTGTAGAATAGTATTATAATATTTTATTTTCTATAGTAAAAAATATATTTTATAACGAGATTTAAAATAAATGAAGTGAATAATAATATGTCTCTTAATGTATTTTTATTTTTCTTTTATTATTATTTTATGTCATAAATGTTTTCACTTTAATTTTTATTTGATTTTCTTTATATCTTTCTGTAGTAGAGTTGTCAGTCAACTGAGGCTTAATTGTAATCATAACTTGCTAAAATTCTTGTTAAAGAAGTGCTACTACTCTGTAGAGGAATTCTGCGCTGACAAATCTGACCCTGAGCATTTGTGATAGTTAGTAATAGTTTTGACATTTAACATTAAAGTACTTTTAGTTTTGACAATTATCATAAACTAGCTGCTACCCGCGGCTTCGCACGCTTTTTTCCGGAATAAAAGGTAGCCTATGTCCGGCCCCGGGATAACATCTACCTCGCTGCCAAATTTCACCGAGATCCGTTCAGCCGTTCTTGAGTTATAAATAGTGTAACTAACACGACTTTCTTTTATATATAAAGATATAGATTATTCAACATTTTAAAGTTTTATTTTTGACGTTTTACATATTCTATATTTTTGACATTCTGCTTATTGTACAATAATTTTTTTTCAGTTTTACATTCCATAAAATTCTTTTTTTTGTGTACATTTTATTTATCAGTTGAGCTACCTGTAGATTGTTTGCAACGGTCTGCAGTTAGCTTAATTGTTTCAATTGTAAATACTAGTTCTAATTTGTTTTTATTATTGAATTGTAATTTTCTTTGTCAATAAAGAATATAAAAAAAAAAATTAATACCTATTTAACTACTTTAATGTTTTTATTTAATGTAAATGCACTGTAAGTCTTATCGATTGTATGTAGCAATGTATAAATTAAAACAAACAATTTAAGAAAAACTCCGACTCAATCTATATATTGTTTGCGAATAAACAAATGAAATGTTAATCATGTTGGGTGGGCCCCACGATACAGGCCCAGCCTAGTGTGGGAATCGTTGTACTACAGTCCGTAAATGCTCTCTACTTACCCAGTAACAACCTGTAGCAAGAATCCTATGTATTAATTTTATTTTATTGTATAAGTAGTAAACTTAAACTAAGCAAGAATACTTCAATCTTGACATCCATGAGTGCATTTTAGATTCCACCTCAGTTGTGTCTTTCACTAAGATTGCCACTCAGTCTAATGACTCGCCGATTTGAACTGCATGTGGTTGTGTGACAGGCTGTATTAGACTGTACCTCAGTTGTGACGTCCACAGGTTCCCGGAGCTCGCCCACGCGGTCACCGAGACCGCCACACAGTCTAACGACTCTATTTTGAACTGTATGTGGTTGTGTGACAGGCTGTATTAGACTGTACCTCAGTTGTGACGTCCACAGGTTCCCGGAGCTCGCCCACGCGGTCACCGAGACCGCCACGCAGTCTAACGACTCTATTTTGAACTGTATGTGGTTGTGTGACAGGCTGTATTAGACTGTACCTCAGTTGTGACGTCCACAGGTTCCCGGAGCTCGCCCACGCAGTCTAACGACTCTATTTTGAACTGTATGTGGTTGTGTGACAGGCTGTATTAGACTGTACCTCAGTTGTGACGTCCACAGGTTCCCGGAGCTCGCCCACGCGGTCACCGAGACCGCCACGCAGTCTAACGACTCTATTTTGAACTGTATGTGGTTGTGTGACAGGCTGTATTAGACTGTACCTCAGTTGTGACGTCCACAGGTTCCCGGAGCTCGCCCACGCGGTCACCGAGACCGCCACGCAGTCTAACGACTCTATTTTGAACTGTATGTGGTTGTGTGACAGGCTGTATTAGACTGTACCTCAGTTGTGACGTCCACAGGTTCCCGGAGCTCGCCCACGCGGTCACCGAGACCGCCACGCAGTCTAACGACTCTTTTTTGAACTGTTGTGTGACAGGCTGTATTAGACTGTACCTCAGTTGTGACGTCCACAGGTTCCCGGAGCTCGCCCACGCGGTCACCGAGACCGCCACGCAGTCGAACGACTCTATTTTGAACTGTATGTGGTTGTGTGACAGGCTGTATTAGACTGTACCTCAGTTGTGACGTCCACAGGTTCCCGGAGCTCGCCCACGCGGTCACCGAGACCGCCACGCAGTCTAACGACCAATTTTGAACTGTATGTGGTTGTGTGACAGGCTGTATTAGACTGTACCTCAGTTGTGACGTCCACAGGTTCCCGGAGCTCGCCCACGCGGTCACCGAGACCGCCACGCAGTCTAACGACCAATTTTGAACTGTATGTGGTTGTGTGACAGGCTGTATTAGACTGTACCTCAGTTGTGACGTCCACAGGTTCCCGGAGCTCGCCCACGCGGTCACCGAGACCGCCACGCAGTCTAACGACTCTATTTTGAACTGTATGTGGTTGTGTGACAGGCTGTATTAGACTGTACCTCAGTTGTGACGTCCACAGGTTCCCGGAGCTCGCCCACGCAGTCTAACGACTCTATTTTGAACTGTATGTGGTTGTGTGACAGGCTGTATTAGACTGTACCTCAGTTGTGACGTCCACAGGTTCCCGGAGCTCGCCCACGCGGTCACCGAGACCGCCACGCAGTCTAACGACTCTATTTTGAACTGTATGTGGTTGTGTGACAGGCTGTATTAGACTGTACCTCAGTTGTGACGTCCACAGGTTCCCGGAGCTCGCCCACGCGGTCACCGAGACCGCCACGCAGTCTAACGACCAATTTTGAACTGTATGTGGTTGTGTGACAGGCTGTTTTGGACTGTACCTCAGTTGTGACGTCCACAGGTTCCCGGAGCTCGCCCACGCGGTCACCGAGACCGCCATGCAGTCTAACGACCAATTTTGAACTGTATGTGGTTGTGTGACAGGCTGTTTTGGACTGTACCTCAGTTGTGACGTCCACAGGTTCCCGGAGCTCGCACACGCGATCTCTGAGACCGCCACGCAGTCTAACGGCAGCGCTCCGCCCTCGGCTTTGCCTATACCTATTCCTGGTGAGTTACCTTTTCACTGTATTTATTTACCCGCGAGGCTTTATGTACTATTACTACACCTGCTCGGAAAGTGACTTATTCCTTTTCTAAACTTGAGCTAGAAAGTACGTCATTACAAGCGTAATGCGGAATGCGGGTCGAAAAACTCTATGGAGTTTCATTTCTCACCCTTTTGCCGGTAGAGAATAATGTATGGAAATTCATTTCAAACGTGTTTTTTTTTCTGAATTTTCAGCCTTTAGCAATGGTCATTTTCTTTACAGGTTAAGCTACAAAAAGTTTTTACTCCGAGTCTGCCATATGATATCGGCCTATTCTGTTCTCGTACAGTAATGAACAGTCATTCAAAAAAGAACCAAGTGCCTGAGGCATTCGCGGGAATTTCTTCAAAAATTACATTTGAGTTTGAGTTATTAATTCTACAGAATGTCGTCGAGTGAGTGTTGATTTTATGACACCGCCAGTAACAAAAGAAACTGCTCAAGCAGTGATTGAGAGCCTATTACCCTAGAAATCTAGAAATAAATACAATAAGACATGAAGATTTCGTGTGTTGGAAAAACGAGAAGAGTGCAACTTCTTTTTCGGAAAATGTTTTATTTTCCTCGTAGGTCTAGTATAAAGTAGGTGCACTATGTGTCACTCAGGAGAAAATGCGATTCCTACCTCGTGTGTTTTAAGGCCCTCGACTGCGCCTCGGGCCTCAAATGACACACTCTATAGGAATCAGTCACTTTCTCACCTCGGTGAACAATGTACTATAGTTTTTTTATGTGGTTGGTGGACTCTCTTTATTTACCTACAAACAAAAATTCAAAAATTACGTAGGGAACGCAGGCTACTACGATCAAAGTCAAAGTCAAAAACGCTTTATTTCCATAAATACAATAAATGTACACTTAGAAAAGGTAAAATTCTTAATAATTAAACACTGACACGGAAATAAAGTGATATTTTTGGTTTCAGTCGCTTCGGTATGTAGACTAAAGTAAAGAAGCGACGAAGAAACCTTTAGCCTGTTAGTTGTTATTTTTCGAGTTGGAGCAAATCCCGTCCCAAGCTTTTTTATCCTCTAGATAATCTGATATTTTATAGTAGGCCTTTTTACACAAGAAGGTTTTGACAATTTGTTTGAATTTATTTACTGATAATTTTTGCAACTCACTAGGAGTTTTGTTGTAGAAGCGTATATCTTTATAATATACATTGATTTTGTGTAGTCTATATAAAAGAAGCATCAAAACGGCTGAAGCTATTTTGATAAATGAGATATCAAAATACTCGTCTGTTTTCCTTTATGGTTCTTAGCTACATTTTGTAGATCTTCGCCCTCGAAGCCTGGCGAAAAAAAGTTAAAAAGCGAGAAGAGAGAGCCGAAGAGAGAGCCGAAGTCGGGTTTTCTTATAGTTTTCAATTAATCACTGCTTATTTTCCCAAGACAGTACAAGACATTTTAAAACGACAAATACCTAGGTACTTCAGATTCTATGTGCGAAGTGTGAGTTTGTATGTTCTGTGAACTGTATTATACTCGGTAGACACAGGCACCCTACTTGAAATAAATTCACGCACCGATAAATGCTATCTTACAAGCAAATCTATTTCTATGCACCTACCTAAATAACAGTTACCTATTGCATTGGGGTAGTGCCGCAAAAACCTTTATAATACAAGCTGAAAGAGCACAAATATTAGTCTTAAAAGCTCAAAAAACCCTATCTATTTATTTATTAAGACGCACAAAACATATTTCAACCACAAACAATAACAATATTTCAATAATGTAGGTCTAAAACTTGATTGTAACACAACCTATGTGCATACTGGAATAATAATATTACAAGCAAAACATGTAGAGCAAAAAGGTATATCGTAAAATATTTAAAACAAAAGTAAAGGAATGAAGTTATTACGCTCACCTTCGTGGTAATGTAGGTTGGTATAGTACTTAATTCCACAATAATGTAAACACAGAATCAGGGACTTAATTGAATTGATTTTAGAGTTCTTATAAATTGACTCAGAACAAAAATGTCCAGTTCAATGTTGTCCTTAGCAAAATCAAAAGCAAAATCATTGTATTGTCGGGCCTTTTAGTCAGGGGGTAGTCGCTATCGCTACCCAACCTCAAATCTCTACTCAGAAGCGAAAGTCCTCATTGTCCGTAAACTATACATCCTTAAACCTCGCCTCTGGTACACAAATCAATAATCTCTTCCCCTGAATACGAATCATTGCTTAATCTCAGACTCTTAATCTTCAGACTCAAAATCCCTTTTCATGAAAAGTTTCATGATAACCCATATTTATAACAGAGTTGTTACATCTTGTGATCTAAAACGTAAATCAGTTACTTTAGCAAAATGTTCATTAAATAAATGGCTTTCTTCATTAACATATGAAGAAAGCCATTTATTTTTTTTTTAGCCGAGCAGTTGCTTAAAGTATAATAAAGGTATTTATCTCGTATAGGTATTACTTAAAAACAGGATTAATATTATTTACAGTATTTTTTCTTTATAAATTTTGTCATACTTGTTATTTATTTCTGAACTATAAACTAAACTAAGTAATCCGAGCACAACAGTTAAAGTTACTTAATTACGAGTATTTACCAGTCTCCAGTCTGGTTTCCTAGATACAGGCTGAGCCTAGTGAGGAAACCGACGAAAATCGCCTATAAAATTAACTCAGCAAACTACAAAATGTACTAAAGGAACATAGGGAATGTAGGTTAAGTTTTATTTATTTGTTACTTTAGATGTAGTAGTATTATAGTTTAAGTAAATTTTTGTTTTGTTTTGCTGATAATAAACATTTTTTACTTTTTTTTTACCGATACCTACTTACGAGTACCTACCTACTTTATTATTTACTTGATTTTGTTCAAGTACTTTTTGTGTAAGTACCTAAACTAAGATTTTGGAGGGAGGGTCACGACTCCCATGACCCTTTCCCCAACGGCTACCAACTACAACCCAACCAACCCAACCCATGTCGGCAACATAGTCACTTAACATGTTACCATAAAGTGAGATTGTGGTCAAACGAAAGTCTATTCACGATAAAAAAACCTAGTTAAAATGTTTTTGGGTTGCATAAGAAATTAAAGGTTCGCATTGGTTTTCAGCTATCCCATCTTTGGGCGCACACACAGACCGCGAACGGCTCCCCCTACAAAGCCTGGAGAGCATCACAGACGCGCTGCTAGAAATCATGGAGGCGTGCCAAGCTGACGTGCCTAACTGCGACTGGCTGCAGACATGGTAAACACAACCTTATGTGCATGTAATAGAGTGTCAGTTACAAGTAGATTATATACCCCCTCCACAGAGACTGGAGAGCATCACAGGCGCGCTGCTAGAAATCATGGAGGCGTGCCAAGCTGACGTGCCTAACTGCGACTGGCTGCAGACATGGTAAACACAACCTTATGTGCATGTAATAGAGTGTCAGTTACAAGTAGATTATATACCCCCTCCACAGAGACTGGAGAGCATCACAGGCGCGCTGCTAGAAATCATGGAGGCGTGCCAAGCTGACGTGCCTAACTGCGACTGGCTGCAGACATGGTAAACACAACCTTATGTGCATGTAATAGAGTGTCAGCTACAAGTAGATTATATACCCCCTCTACAGAGACTGGAGAGCATCACAGACGCGCTGCTAGAAATCATGGAGGCGTGCCAAGCTGACGTGCCTAACTGCGACTGGCTGCAGACATGGTAAACACAACCTTATGTGCATGTAATAGAGTGTCAGTTACAACTAGATTATATACCCCCTCTACAGAGACTGGAGAGCATCACAGACGCGCTGCTAGAAATCATGGAGGCGTGCCAAGCTGACGTGCCTAACTGCGACTGGTTGCAGTTATGTTCAACACAGCCTTCATCGTCAGCCTGTATACGTCCACTGTTGGAAATAGGCCTCCCCCAAACGACGCCACAAATAGCGGTCCAGAGCCGCCTCCATCCATCGACATCTAGCGACCGCTACAATGTCGTAGGTCCATCGAGTACAGCCTTAAGGTCGTCACTCATTGGAGCCACCCGGCACCCGACCCGCACCGCATCACCTCGTGCGGACGCCGCGGCGTCGACGGGTGGTCGACTCGCCATCCGCGTGTGGGTGGCGCGGTCTACTAGGAACCCATGCGCTGTCAACGCAAGACAAACATGGGAGGAGCGAGCTATCCACGCACCGCGCCCGCGCGTAGACGGCGGGTGGTCGACTCGCCATCCGCGTGTGGGTGGCGCGGTCTACTAGGAACCCATGCGCTGTCAACGCAAGACAAACATGGGAGGAGCGAGCTATCCACGCACCGCGCCCGCGCGTAGACGGCGGGTGGTCGACTCGCCATCCGCGTGTGGGTGGCGCGGTCTACTAGGAACCCATGCGCTGTCAACGCAAGACAAACATGGGAGGAGCGAGCTATCCACGCACCGCGCCCGCGCGTAGACGGCGGGTGGTCGACTCGCCATCCGCGTGTGGGTGGCGCGGTCTACTAGGAACCCATGCGCTGTCAACGCAAGACAAACATGGGAGGAGCGAGCTATCCACGCACCGCGCCCGCGCGTAGACGGCGGGTGGTCGACTCGCCATCCGCGTGTGGGTGGCGCGGTCTACTAGGAACCCATGCGCTGTCAACGCAAGACAAACATGGGAGGAGCGAGCTATCCACGCACCGCGCCCGCGCGTAGACGGCGGGTGGTCGACTCGCCATCCGCGTGTGGGTGGCGCGGTCTACTAGGAACCCATGCGCTGTCAACGCAAGACAAACATGGGAGGAGCGAGCTATCCACGCACCGCGCCCGCGCGTAGACGGCGGGTGGTCAACCCGCCCCGTCAAAGTGTTGTCAGCTGGCGAGCGAGGCGATCCGGAGTTGATGTAGTGAGCGCATAACCATATAATTCCTTATAAAGAATAATAACCGCACGAGGCAAGACGGTGTGGATCGGGTGCCGGGTGGCTCCAATGAGTGATGACCTTTATGTGCATGTGGTACAGTCCAGCATGCACATGTTTGTGTACATGCTGGTCGCGGCGTAAGAATCGACACCTCCTACTCAGCTCGTGCATATGGTCAGAGAGGGAACCTACCAGTGGAAGGGCATCAGCAGCTTCCTTCTGTGTATTATTAATACCTCCACTGCGATCACCAATCCGCCTTCCAAGGGTGGTGATTGTGGCACAACCCCTCCTTGTTTGGAGAGGCATGTCCAGCAGTGAACGAATGTGTACGGCGCCCTATTTAAATGATTTTAATAATTAATCAGGCAAGGCAGGAAGTGTAGCATGTAGTGATGATTTTAAAAGTATCGATGTTTAAATTGTTTCAAGAAATAATTTTAGAATTAAATATTGAAAAGTGTCCGTCCTCGATCCTTAACACGTTCTAAATTTGAAATACCTTTTACCATTTTTTTAGGTTAATTTATGCGCGCAAGGAGTAGGGTCCAAATCCGCGGTGTGGGGCGACTTTGAGACCGCGCGACAACGCAACGGAAAACCACTTTTACGTCCACGGAGGCCGCGACGGGCACTGGTGTCCGTTACACGATATCTCTCAATAACGAAATAAAACAGTGCTGTAGACATGTTAATTTTACAAACAAAAAAAAAGATTGACAAAACATTGATTTTTATCTGGCCCCGTGACAAATGACTGATGACGAACACCGTTGACCGACACGGCCTAGAACGTATTAAGAAGCCTTAAACTCTTTTCTTGTTCACAGGACATCGTTGGCAAAGAGTTTCGCGTTCTGCTTCAACCCAGCTCTGCAACCGCGCGCTTTGATTGTATTTGGATGCATCAGTGAGTTTTTTTTTATATATGTGTGGCTAAATAGCACCTGCCATAATATGTCATCTTTTTGGGTGTTTTTTTAATCTATATACATAAAAAATCGCTAAATGTGTTGCTTAGCGATTTTTTATGTATGATATATAAAAATATGTAAAAACACCACCCAACGCACTTAGCACAAAACTCAAGAACGGCTGGAAAAAAACCAGCTAATATTTTTTTTAAATATTCCTTGAAGGTCGAGGAACTTTCTTATGAAGAGAAAATTTTGAGAAATTGCCTAGAAAAACTTAAGAACCTCCCAATCAAATTCTCCGCGAGTGACACCGCGGGGCGCAGCTAGTGTATAAATACAAACATCTAGTACCCATAACACAAGCTCTGCTTAGCTTTGAGCTAGATCATGCTGTGTCAATTGTCCAGCATTATTTATTTATTTTTATTTATAGCATGTGTCTCAGTATGTCAAATCACTCAATACGCGTGCTCACTACGTACTTATAAATTATAATGAATCAATTACACGCAAGCTTTCGCAATTCAAGAAATGGATACCACTAACTGAATGACTTCCATTATTACTCAGGAGATAGGAACAAGAGCTCTCAAGACTAATCCACCTGTTTGCCTATCTACCTGCTACCTTTCCCTTACTTACCCCTTCCTGTGATTCAAAGGCTAAGGAATGCAATGCGGTAAGTACTATAGCAGGCCGCTCCAGTGTATGCGTGGCGAAGAGTTGCAATTCAAGAAATGGATACCACTAACTGAATTACTTCCATTATTACTCAGGAGATAGGAACGAGAGCTCTCAAGACTAATCCACCTGTTTGCCTATCTACCTGCTACCTTTCCCTTACTTACCCCTTCCTGTGATTCAAAGGCTAAGGAATGCAATGCGGTAAGTACTATAGCAGGCCGCTCCAGTGTATGCGTGGCGAAGAGTTGCAATTCAAGAAATGGATACCACTAACTGAATTACTTCCATTATTACTCAGGAGATAGGAACGAGAGCTCTCAAGACTAATCCACCTGTTTGCCTATCTACCTGCTACCTTTCCCTTACTTACCCCTTCCTGTGATTCAAAGGCTAAGGAATGCAATGCGGTAAGTACTATAGCAGGCCGCTCCAGTGTATGCGTGGCGAAGAGTTGCAATTCAAGAAATGGATACCACTAACTGAATTACTTCCATTATTACTCAGGAGATAGGAACGAGAGCTCTCAAGACTAATCCACCTGTTTGCCTATCTACCTGCTACCTTTCCCTTACTTACCCCTTCCTGTGATTTTGCATGATAATTATTAATAGTAATGTGTACCTACCGAACTGTAATTTTATACTAATATTATGTGTATGGTATGTGAATAATTAGAGCTAAGCGTGTTAAACTATAGGTAATAGACAAAGAACTTCCTTCCAACTGTGATTTTGCATGCAATAATATTTAATAATATTAATATTTTCGTATACTATAAATACCTAAGATTGTTTTTTGTTTTGGCGTAGCAGATACCTTATTTTATCTTATTTAAGCCGTTTTTCATAACATTTTAATATTCACCTATAGTGTGTGTTTGTTACATAACTAAAACAAATTTTTATAATGTTGATTTTTAATGATTTTTTTTAAATAATAAAAACGTACAAATTTATATTTTAATACCATAAGATTATAAGATACTGACTGATATTCTTACAAATCCTATTTAAGTTATACCAAGCACGTGTTATATGTTTCTCTAGTGTATGTTTCTAGGTATAGTTACTATAATTTTAAAACATTTTTTTTATAATGTTGATTATAATATGTTTACAATTTTTAATTAAAATATTATATAAAAGTTGATTACAAAACATAGTATGATTTTATTCAAATTATTCTCATATTATTTGAATGGGGACAAACGCTACTGAAAAACTTCCCTCAGGTCCCTATGGGGACCAACGGGAAGTAAACTTCCCATTGGTCCCCACTGGGGACGAAGCGTGGGGACGGGCGGGAATAACCCTGTATGTGTAGTCATCTTTCTAGCTTAGACAAAACATTATCTAAATATTAAAGAGCTTAATCTATAGCTTATACTGGCCCACTGCTGGACTCAGGCCTACCCCTGATAAGCGCCTTATAAATATAAGGGGGTAATACTCATAATCCTCACGCCGTGCTTGCGGGTTGGGGATCGTAGTTCGGTGGTAGAATTGTTCTGCAGGAGGCGCTGCTGCCCGCCCCCGCCCCCGGTGGATATTCCTTAGTCGCCTCTTGCAGCTTATACTGCTAATTTGATAATTTTCCGTCTTCAGGTAAGAACGTGACAGACAACGACATGAAACAACTCTTGCGCATCCTAGTCAAAGCATTGGAGTCGTTCAACGACCTCGCTTTGCTCGAGGCTATTATTATGTGTTTGACGAGACTGCAGCCGCTATTATACCCGGTAAAGACTCTTCTTTTTCAGAACGTCAAGTGCGAGTCGGACTCGCGCACCGAGGGTTCCATATAATTACTATTTAATGGACTCCTTAATTTATTTTGTATTCTTAAATATTTTGTTGTCTGAAATAAATGAATTGAATTCAATTGAATAATTAAAGAGACTAGCTGGTGCTCGCGGCTTTTTAATTACTCTATGTCTGTCCCTGGGATTCCATTTATTTCTATGCCAAAGTTGAGTTATTTTCGAATTTTTAATTTTAGTATGGAAGTAAGGCGAATAAGCCACTTTTTTACGGTTTTCGGATTGTTTTTTTACTTTTTCTTCCTATTCAGTATTAAAACATGAAAAAAAAAATGTTTCAAGTCGGTTGACTTAGTAACAATAAAAAACTTAACACTAAATAAAAAGAAAATTTCTGTTAGCAACAAAACAAAAATAACTTTTGAGCTATCACTAATTAACTAGGTTCCTACATAACGGTAAAGACTCGTGAGACAAGATGAGGCGTTTTCTAAATAATTTGATGTATTCAAAAAAAACTAAAAACCGACTTGGAATGCATTTAGATTTACGTTGGTTTTTGTAAGTTAGGACAAATATTAATCTCTCGGTTATAAAAAAATTATGGGACCACCCGTAATATATTTCCCTCGGGATCATTCTGTATACAAAATTGGTATCATACATAAACAATATAAACCGCCAAGTGAGAGTCGACTCGCACACGAAGGGTACTGTAAAAATCAGGTAAAATTTACAAAGAACATAAAATTTTCAATTGTTTGGAGACCCCTTTAAATTTTCAACTTTACTTTTTTTGTAGTATATTTTGTTATTACAATTGAAGTGTTATATAATTATAGAAATGTTTATGTGTCTACCTATTGTGGTTCAATAGATACAGCGTTGACAAACGAAGAGCATTTATTTTATTATTTGTTGTTATAGCGGCAAAAGAAACTCACATTCTGTGAAAATTTCTACTGTCTACCTCTTACGGTTCATGAGATATAGCCCTGTAACAGACCGACGGACGGACGGACAGCGGAGGCTTAGTAATAGGGTTCCGTTTTTACCCTTCGGGTACGGAACCCTAAAAAAGAACAAACAGCCGAATTGAGACCCGCCGCCTTTTGTTTCTGTCAGTTAAAAAGTTTAATATTCTTTTCAGGCCTCCCCAATCCACAAGTACCTATTCTGGGTGGCAGTGAGCGTCCTACAGTTAGACGAGCCGACTCTGTTTGCGGCGGGATTGGCACTCCTGGAGCAAAACCTTCACACGCTGGACTCACACGGACATTTTGCACACAAGGTAACTTCCTACTAGGTTTTACATGCCTATTACTGTGCTTCAGTAACTCAAAGTGGATCTTGAGCTCTATTCCACTCTGGGGATTCCACTAAATAAATCGCTTCACCGTAACAACGGTGGCCGATGGCGAACGGTGCGATGGAAGAAGGGAGCCGCAAAAGATATTGCCGGCCCACTGCCGCTTCAGCTTGCTAATTCTTTGAGTTATGTTTAATTGTCTATAACTATAATAATAATTATTATCATTCATTCACTGTTTTAGATATTTTTTACAGTAGAATGGTTTTGTAATATTTGATTTTTTTAGGGAAAAATATATTTTGTAATGAGATTTCAAATAAATGAAGAGAATAATAATAAATATATATTTCAGACACGAAATCCTGGGCGTCCTAAAGTTTCTTTAGCCAATTTTTGGCCACCAATCAGGACCCTAATTCCACTAAAGTAATTGCTTTACCATAGATAGATAGATAACCACCATAACAAAGTTTTCGTATCAGAATGAAACATTTTGGCATTTTACCTTTGATGAAAGAAACTGCAGATGAAGGGACGCGTGTCAAAAGCGTCAAAGTTGAAACCACTCTATCAATCTCTCCGTGCAAATAGCACCGCACGCACTATCTGGAGTTTCCCTAATCTATGTACAATTCTGCGACGATACCATTGTCATAGAAAAGCGATTGGTTAGCAGAATTCGGCCCCTGATCCATTGAATTAATAAATAAATAAATAATGTTGGACAATCCACACACCATCATCTAGCCCCAAGCTAAGCAGAGCTTGTGTTAGGGTACTAGATGACTGTTTTACATAATACAATAAATTACATAGATAGATATTTTTTTATTATACATAGAAAATACCCAGAACACCCGGAAAAAATATTTGCAGATCGTACAAACATTTGTCCCAAGGCGGGAGTCGAACCCGCAACCTCCTGCGTCGCAGGCGGGCCTTCGCCCACCGCGCCACATCGGTCGTCACAAAATCAAATCAAATCCATTGTAAATAAAAGGACGAAAGTAATTTTGTAACAATTCCGCGAAAAAACCTTCTCCGATAAGATCTAACAAAAAGTAGTCCGTGTAAAAGACCACACCAACCACAAAATGAAACTCATGTCGTTGACTTGGCGCGCGGAGCTCGGAGTGACAAAATCTCTGGTGGGAGACTTTCGGTGCTGGTTGGTGCTCTCAATGTCAAGGTCGAGTATTGTGGTGTCCTGATGATGTCTCGTGGAGAGACGAAACTAGTTGACGACTTGCTTTGATAGATT
Organism: Eupithecia inturbata; assembly: GCA_963662085.1. Taxonomy (NCBI): domain Eukaryota; kingdom Metazoa; phylum Arthropoda; class Insecta; order Lepidoptera; family Geometridae; genus Eupithecia; species Eupithecia inturbata. The sequence goes on along the minus strand of OY759206.1, from coordinate 1,505,186 downwards.
TTCTTTCTTCTACACGGACTACTTTTTTTAGATCTTATTGGGGAAGATTTTTTCGCGGAATCGTTACTTATCTTTCGTCCTTATAGCCATAGTTTGTGTTATTTTGAGAAATTTAAAAAGATTTAACATAATGTTTGTTCCAGCCCATGGAACAAGTGCTCATGGAGACAAGAGAACCTTTGGAATGGCACTTCAAACAACTAGATCACGCTGTTGGCTTGAGGTCAGTAATATAAACATTATGTATTTTACAAAGAAAATTACAATGAAAGAGTATATACAACTTAGAACCACTCTTTACAATTTACCAGTTGTTTTCTCAACAGTTGAGTTAACCAACAATCTAGAGGTAGCTCAACTGATCTATTTCAATACCAATTGCAAGTATACCCAAGGCGCTGCTGGCTGCATTGCCTCCCGCTGTAGCAATAACTAAATATCTTTTTTTTTTGTGATGTTCAAGTTTATGGCAATTAATTTTTTTGTGTTTTTAATGCTACTAATATTATAAATGCGAAAGTTCGTGTGAATGTTTGTTGCCACGTATCTCCGTAACCACTTAACCTATTTAGATGAAATTTGGTATGTAGATAGTTTAAATTGTATAATAACACAAACGCTAATCTAATTTTCAAAAATTAAGAGTGATAAAATTTATATGGAAAATTATTATTCTTTGCTTCGATTCACTCAAAACTCGGTATAAATAGGTAAACTATAAAGTAAATATATTTAAGCTTCTGGCAATTAACTTTTTTGTGTTTTTGACATAACGTATCATGCTCGCTACGAATGGTACATTAACCCCCGTAACACCGCTCACCCGGCTTTAACACCCCCTCCCCACAGCTTCCGCGCAAACTTCCACTTCGCGCTGGTGGGGCACCTGATCAAAGGCTACCGGCACCCCGCGGGCGGGAGCTGCTCCCGCGCGACCCGCGTGCTGACGGCGCTGCTGCAGCTCAACTCGCCCGCGCCCGGGGACCGGTTCACCGCCCAGCCTCATACCGTGCCCTATCTCACTGGTTTGTTACACGCGTCGGCTGTTATATAACAAAGACGAATCAATCCAAAAATATTTGAAGGCCCGTTTTATGAAAGCTTGCTCAGTCATCGATCTATGCTTGAGTAACGCTTTTATATAGCATAAACGTCAAGCATAGATCATTTACTGAGCATAGTTTCATATAACGGGCTAAGTCTCAGACCGACTTTGCCCATTGCACCACAGAGGTCATCTAACATCGAACATAATACTCTACTAGAAAACTCTTTTCAGGGTTAAGCTCGCCAATGTACATATCCTATTAAATTAAATCATGCTTATGTATTACTATTGTGTACATTATAGAATTACAGAATAATAAAATAAAATAAAATGAGCCTTTATTCACTACTACATATGCAACTTCTTACGTAACTAACTATTTTTAACCGACTTCAAAAAGGAGGAGGTTCGCAGTTCGTCTGTATGTTTTTTTTTATATTTTTTTATGTATGTATGTTACTTGATATCTCCGCCTATGGTTAACCGATTTTACTGATTCTTTCACTATTGTATAGAGAATGATCCCGAGGTGGTCCTATAAATATTTGATTCCCGAGGGATTAGTAGTTATCCCGTTAAACTTAAAAATAAATTTAATATTTTTGGAGAAAACGACTAGCTCCAACAATTTTGGTGATATCTGCGCCAATTGTTAATAGATTTAGATGATTCTTTCGTTGTTGTATCAAAATTAATTATGAAGTGGAATCCTTAATTATACCTTGTTGAAGTTAGTAGTCACCTTTTTTGGCGTAGGCCTCCCCCAGCTCCTTCTTTTTCTATCTCTGGCCTTTGTCATTTAGTTAGGACCAGCTCTCTTCATAAAGATATCTGGCCATCTCTTCTCCGGCTTACCTGTAGGTCTCTTTTTATTCCTTGGGTTCACTCTGTGATTTTTTTTAAAGTGCAACGAGTATAGCACTTCTTTGGAAGAAATATTGGAATCAAACAAATTATAAAAAACTACGAAGTGAGATACACATCAAGAAAAACTTTACGAAGTCACCATTCTACCATCATTTTATTTTATTTTTAAAATAAAATAAAATAAATCATTGTCATATGACATCGAACATAAGGGGAAGGAAATGCTATACTATTGTATATAACTGGGTATTTTCTATGTATAATAAAAAATATATTTCTAAATATCTTGCTCTGCTTAGCTTTGCTTAGCTAGATGACGTGTGGATTGTCCAGCATTATTTATTTATTTATAAAAATAAAATAACTCGCTTTCCTCAGCAAAATACATACAAACGTTCTAAGCTAATACACAGTTTTCAACTTTATTACACAATTTTATTTTTGCAAATTAGAGTGCTTACCTCACCTCTCCGTTAGAAAACCGGAGTGGGTGTGCGTCGCAAATTTTTATAGCGGTTCCCTCCTTTATGTTCGAAGTCGTCAAATGAAACCGATTGTTTCGTCTGTCAAACAGTTGAATACAACTATCTCTTTCCTCCCCCAGCACTTGTCGGTGTGAGTGAGGAGGTCAGATCTCGTTGCCACCTGAAGCACTCCCTGCCTAAATGGCTGCCTGATAATTGTGACCACTACTGTCCTGCTTCTGAGTACCAGCATCAGGTAATAGATTAAACTGGAGTCGTGAAAACAGTTTCGTTATCAATTTTAATTATAATTGATAGCATCAAAGATTACCTAATATTCTTTGATGCTATACTAGGCTTGCTTAAGAACGCGCATTGCGCGCCATTTCGTGTAAAGGGTAGAATTTCGCGTTCATAGAAACGGGACAGAGCATACATTTTTGGAACGGCGGCGTATAAGCGCCAAAATCAAGTTTTTGCTTATTTACTCGTACAAGAAAACTACACCGCTTATGAAGAAACTGGTTCAAGGAACGAAATAATTAGTAATAAAATAACCTACGAATCAAAACATAAATCATTTCAATAGAACGCAGGGTTCCTGAGATCTCGATCAAGTTATGTATGAAACAGTGCACTTTTATGATATTTTATCGTATTGTTTTTCTCTGTCGTGTTTTCACTTCCAATGAAGCAAAGAAAAATTGTTGAATTTTATGTAATACGAGTTTTTTACCACGGGGATCGCGTGAGTACTATGATCGAGGCCTAGTTTTACAACCAAACCCGTTCGCTCGGTTCGCCTCTAACGGTCAAAGTTTGGTTGTGTTTTATAATACGATCTCTTTATATCGGTACCGATACCGGTTTCTGCCGTAAACGTTGTGTACCACTAACATAATAACGTTAATTTCCTGAAGGAACAGTCTATGTTTACCAATAAATAAACGTTATAAATAACGTTATAACTGTATTGTAAGTACCTATTGCGACCGTATTTTAATATCGATATTAAGTAACGTTACTAATAACTTAACGTTCAGCTAACTTCTTTTAGCTATCATGTTAAAAATAATGATTATTCCAGTCATCAATGCTGATCCATCCATCATCATCGCAATCGTCGTGCCACAGCCGACGCCAGAAGTCTTGGGACGTGCTTGACCAGGCTTCTATTAGCACAGCGCATGGTGGTACGTAACAAAAATGTTCATGGCTTTTTTTGTATATTTGTACCTCATGAATTTTTAGGGTTCCCTATTTTTAATGTATACCTACACGTAACAGCTTTTGCGTAAAAGCTGTTGGTATCATATAATCGTACTTACGACTAACTGAAGTTACCAGCTGGTCAATTCAGATGTATTCGTGAGTGTCCTCCTACTATTTTTACTTCTTATATTATGTTCATTTTCTTTTGTTTTTTATTCGTAATCGAAATGCAGCCAATGACTTGGATAATACTATCAGGCGATACACCCACGAATACATCTGAATGGACTAGCAGTAGACCGATAACGCGATAACGATGTTGGTAACAAAACCGATCTAAGTCACTAACGATCCAGGTAACGTTAACAGGTAAATCGCCGACTATGCAACTATCAGCATCAAGCAGTGGCGGTCATAGCCCCCACCTCATGACTATTTCTCACCAGGTAATGTCTGGAATATTATATTAGTTCATTATCATTTTATCATAAATAATACGATCTTACCGCACTAATATAAAAAGCTAAGACGTTAAAAAATGATGCTTGTATAATTAATAAACGTACATTACACTAATATAAATGTGAAAGTTTGGATGCATGGATGAATGTATGTCTGTTACTTCTGTACGCCGAAACTACTGAACGGTACTACGGATCTGGCTGAAATTTTGCATAGATAATAAATAATATAATCAGTTCCCATAAAGGTACCCTACCTTTAAACGTTTCCATTGAAACAATGCGTGCGAAGGCGCGGGCAGATAGTTTTTTTAGAAACAAATTAAGATTGAATTGTGACTTTTACATGCTTTTTGTACAAAAGAAGGAATAGTAATTAATCAATATTTTATATATGTTGAAACCAGTGATTATTCTCAATCTTTATATTAAAAAAGGGCAAGGCCGTAGATTATGCCATGTTCATCGAAGAAGTGAAAAATTACCTTTTACGTACCTAACGGTAAAGGCCCTAAGACTTACTGTGGGCAAGTAAAAAAAAATCAATTAGGTAGGTATTGTATTGATATTGACACAACAAAAATGGTATTTACAAAAAACCACAGTTATAGAATATTTTCGTTTATAGAAAATTAAACAAAGAACTACAAAAATTTAAATCAAGCTTAGGTACACAAGGTAATTATCATAACAATAACAAACATAGTTAGCAATAACTTAAGAATGCCTACGGTGCCGAAACCGTAGGCATTCTTAAACAAATTAGAAGAGAACACAACAATCAAAATAGGATCAAATCAGAACCAAACAATAATACTTGATTTTCACTTTATCCACTTACAATGCCATTGTAGGCCTTGATACGCTCGAAGTGACGGTGAAGTGGGAATCGTGTCTAAATATTTGCGGATTTACTCAAAACCCCTGCTAATCACACGGTAAAACCCATTGCTTTGTGAATTTAAATGAATAACCTACGGTATTTTAGTATAATTTGAGTAAATAAACGAGTCCTTACCAAGTAAGGACGCCTGACGAAACAAATTCTCGCGCTTGATTTTTCGAGTGACGCAACAAACATGGTAGCAACTTGTTTTTGGTAGACTGATCAGGTGTGTTGCCAGCACCAAAACACCTATTTCTACCACTAATAGGTTTAAAGGCTCTGAAGTTATTGTTAACTAATTAGTTACGCGAAAGTTAACAAAGTACTGGCTTTTAAATTCGATATTTAATTAAGGAATCAATATTTTAGTATAATCAATTAATATACAAATAGCCTAGGATTCGCTTGTTTCTCTGAAATTAAAATATGTCTAACTACCCATTTATTTTTTTATAACGGAATTTCGAAAATGTGTGATCCTAGTACTGACACGCTAAAAAAGCCAGTCGGACGTTTTTAAACATAAAAATATCTGTACTGAGTTTTCTATAATGATTTTTAATGAACTAGTAAATGTTTCAGCATGCTGAACACCTGCTCTATAATCTCATTAATATTAGGTATAGAGCAGGAGCAATATTTTTTACGAAAAATGGCAAAATCTGCGGCCTTACCCATAAATCGTTGTTATTTTGACTTGCCAATGTAACAAAATGGTAAACACTATTCATACACCAGTTATCGATAGTGCATTAGTGCGGTAAGATGCGATGAAGTTGAGCTGTCGGTGTTTAGAGAATGAATGGCAGTTTAAAAATACCTTGGTTTTATTTATCTGTTTTGGGAAAAGAAAGAAAAAATACTTTATTTATGAGCTTAATATGTGACTGTAAACATAAATCTTAGTTTCAAAGTCAATATCGGTATTAGAAACGATAACAGACGGACGTAGCAATATTTCCCAATCAGATTAAATATCTGCTTCTTTAGTTAGAGTATTATTTAAATGAGAGGCTTTTGTGGTATTGTGACATTCATGAAATATTTATGAATCATTGTTGACGTCATTGTGAAGTTTAGTTGAACTTGGTAACATTTATTTCTTTCTATCGCGGATGAAAGACCATAAATTATGTCTAGCAAATAGTGATTTTTCGAGGTTCTCTTAAACTTACAACTGGTAACCACGGGATAATGGGTGTTTCTGAATTCCTTCTGCGGTTGCCTGTGGTAGTTTAAAAATAAACGGCTTACATATTACTTAACTTAAATCCGTCTATAACCAAGAAAAAACTAATTAAGGCTGAAAACAACAACACAATAATTAATACTGCCAAGTAGCATCAGCATAAATTACATAGAAAACAAATGTTCTTCCATTCGCCCTATCAAATAACTAATTCTTATTTCCTTTCAGTAACACACTATCTTCATTTCTACTATATTTACACTGTTGGTCTGTTTCCACGCTACTTTATTGGACATGAATCGTATCGTTCGTATGCATTACAATAACGTTCACGTCATCCCTCGCACGCCATGCGTTATTTACCGTTATTTTTGTATAACCGTTTCAAATGGTTTTTATCTGTTGGCGAATCGTTATAACCGTTTCCTAACATTAATAACGATTACAACACTAATCATAAATATAAACGATTTCGTATCGATTTCCATGTTATATTTATGTTTTGGTAAAATTGTAAATATACGAAAACATAATTATTATATTTAAAAATAACGACACTAACGCATAATGTTACAAAAATTTACGAAAATAACGTTGACGTTATAACGTAAATTGTTGTATGTCGCTTTGCACTGCTTAAATCTTATAGACGTCAGCTAGAATGCTTTTTAAAACTCAGCGAAGTTTCTCTGTGCCTACTTCTAAGGATACCATTGGACCGCCACGGGTAAACAATGTATTTACCCTTAATCCCTGTGAAAACCGTTCTCGTTATCACGTTAAATAACTGAAAACCGTTAGATATTTTATGTAGTTGTAAACTAGTTTTAGGGTATCGAACAAGTTGTAGGTTTATAATGCTTTAAAAGAATTGACACGAGTTGGACAAAACAATGCATTGCACTTTAAATTAGAAACACTGTAATTTAAAATACAAGACTACCACGATTTTAAAGATATTTGTATGATACACAAAATGTAAAACACAAAGCACCTACTACGAACTAACATTTTATTAAGCACGTAAACCTACTCACTCTTACATCACAATTAGATGACTCTAACAGCGTCAGCAAAACAGTATCACAAATTAACACGTTCGAAACAGCTTTAGCTTGCAGATATAATACATTTTAAATAAAACCTTTCAACAAAATAAAGCTTCTTTAGATTAACTCTTAATACCAAACCAACCAACAATATCCAAACAGCTTTGAACCCTTGAGCTTATAAAATGTGATCCCTTTTCCCCTTTTATGATATTTTTAATATCGTGTTGACGTGATCCTTAAGTGATTTTGGCCGTTTTCTAAATAACTAGAAATAACTAAACTAAATTATCGCATAAAAATTCTGTTATTTTCGACATACCGTCATGCTGATAATGTGGTTACAAAACATTTATTTCACTCGTACTGAGATAAATATTTTTTGTTGTTATTGTTGGCAACGTTCGTTGAGTTGTTGGTTCGTTAGTAAATTGTAGTTCTTTGGAAAACGACCAAATATAAGTTTCAAAACCGAATTCCTCTATTCGTAACCCTTACCACCGTCTCAAACTTCTAATTATGCCATAAGAAATCTGGTAAAATATTTACCGTAAAATAACTAGGTACCTTCTTTGAGTAACCGATATTATACCGGTACTGTAACAACTAATTTTGGGAACTCTGTAAGTAACCGTACTAAATTACTAATCTTAGGTAGTTCACCTATCCCCGAGAACTATAGGCAATTTTTTTCATATAAAAAGAGCATCATCGATAATTCAAAACCATCCAAATTGAAGTTTGGGAACGACGTCTTATTCTAAAGGGGTTCATGTCCACACGGGGCCCTATACCTAATTCCATACAAAACTGGAACGTGTCGATGATGTTTCGGTACTATCAAGTTACTGAACCCAAGGCTCTGGTATATACAGTTGTGGTCACATAATTAAAGACACTGGAAGCATATTGAAATAACTAAGCTATTCCTCCTGTATATACTTTATCAGACTGCCATTGTAACTTGCTACACAAATAATTTTTATTTGTGTTGTTATTGTGTATTGTTAAAACGAAACATTTACAACAAAACTTGCCTTTTATTCGGTAAAACTTAAATTTAAGCAGTGTAAATAAAAGATAAGGTTAGTAAGATCTGGCCATATAATTAAAGACACTTCATTTCGTAACAAGAAATTAAACAAAAAATTTGTTATCATTGAAATTATCTTAGTACGTAAGATTTCTAACACATTTTTATAGAGCATTTCGATGCGTATCAATACTTGGTCGCATGTCCTTTTGCAGCAATAACAGCACGACATCTCTTAGCCATGGAAGCGATCAATTTTGTACAAACATGTACCGGAATTTGTTCCCACGCTTCTGTAAAAGCTGTGTAAAGTTGATCGACATTTGATGTACCTACTCTTGCCGCCACTGTCTTTTTCACCTGGTACAATAAGTTTTCGATTGGATTTAAATCCGGACTGTACGGGGGCCAATCCAAAACTGTCACAAACTGGTTCCTTAAGAAATCTTTAACTACTTTTGCGGTGTGTCGGATCATTATCCTGTTGAAAAGTACAAATTACCGGTAAATTTTGCTCAGCATAGGGCAGCATGGTTTCTTGTAAAATATTTTTGTACTGGTATTTATCCATATTGCCTTCTATATTCCTGACAGGTCCGACACCAAGTCCTGAAAAACAGCCCTACACTATGATATTTCCCCCTCCATGTTTCACTACTTTCTTGGTGCACTTCGGGTCCATGTCTTTGTTCGGGGGGCGTCTAACATAGTGTTTTCCGTCAGAATTAATCATATTAATATTTGTTTCATCCGAAAAAAGCACATTTTTCCACTATCGTTCAGCCCAGTGTTCATATTTTTTAGCAAACGCTGACCTTGCCTTAACATTTTGCTTTTTCAAAAGTGGCACCTTCCGAGACACTCTTCCGTACAAGTTTGCCTCACATAGTCTCCGTCTAATTGTCCTTGCAGACACACCCGTCGATCCTCCTGCCCCATATATTTCCGAGCGTATCAGTTCTGATCCTTTGAACGGTTCCTTTTTTGCCAACAACACCATCCTAGAGTCTTCCCGCGGAGTAGTTTTTCTAGGTCTCGGTTTTCTGGGTAAGTTTTCGGTCGTATTGAACTTCTTGAAATGCGTTATAGCATTCATAACCATGTCCTTAGAACAGCTCAAATAGTTTGCGATATTTCTGTATGACCAACCTTTGCTATGAAAGTTCAAGATTATCTTTCTAGTGGACGAATCGCAACTCTTGTTTTTTCCCATATCGATTGGTATAAAACGTATTAATTTTAATACAAAAAATAAAATGTTATAATTAATGTCGACGTTTCATGCAAATACGCGGCAAAACAATGAAAAACCGAATGTAGTTCTCTTTCTTTTTTTATATTCAGAACACAGCGTTCACTGTCTTTAATTAGCTGGCCAGCTACAGGTACGTTAAAAAAGTTTGTATTAGATTCAGATAGTGAGCAGTGTCTAAAATACCAAGCAACACAACTTTTTTGTCCCCCATTTTTAAGAATACAACGTCATGTATGATTTAGTAACAATTACATTAAATTTAATACCTACTTTGACTAATGGTTGTGCCAAAATCATGTTTATTGTGATCAATTAGGGGGTGTCTCTAATTATGTGTCCACCACTGTATACAGCCAAAATACTTGAATTACTGGAGTAAATTTTAGCTGGCCAATTCTTCATTCATTATTGCACTAAATAAAACATACATATAAAACATAATACTAGAGAAGGAATAGCAAAGGCGAGCTTAACCCTAAAAAGAGTTCTCTTCCAGCAAACCTTATTGGGAGAGAGAGACAAGATTATGTGGGTACCTACGTGTGCATAACTTTCATAGAGAAAAAGATTAAGATATTTGATGCCAATAGGTAGAAAAACAACTCTTTCCCCTGAAGATTTACCCTTTCTAAAATGTATTCAACTTATAGGACAGCGAAGGAAGAGCGCATTCGATGCAACACGGTCCTACGGGAGAGTCGGCGAGGACTGAACTTATTGCAGACGATAGCGGGCTAGATGTAAGTATTTACAGTACTAGCTGCTGCCCGCGGCTTTGCCCGCGCTTTTTAAATAGCCTATGGTCGTCCCCGGGATATTAATTACCTCCGTGCCTAATTTCATTGAGATCTCTTCAGCCGTTCAGGCATAGATGGCAGATGAGAAGTTTTGCGCACGTTGTAAGCCATTTGCTTCTTTGCTAAAAAGAAACATTGAAACGATTGTAGTATTGGAGTCTATCGCCATATGTTGATTTTAGTAATAAATCTCTATATGTCAATAAACTCCAAAACAACACTTGATTTATTTCATTTAATTTATTTAATGCTTAAGACTTAATGTTTATAGCTTATGATCTAATTACATAGCTAAAGTTAGTACATACATACACCCTGTTGGGCTGCAATTTTGATTGTAATTGTTAGTCATTTACTTAGTTTAGGTACTTTTTATTCTAATTAACTTTAATTTACATAAATATCTTAAAAATTTGGCAAATAATCTATCCAATAATCGAGACCCTAGGTCCGTGGGGTACCGAGGCTCTCCGGGTTTTTAAAAAGTTATCTGAGCGTCTGGCCGAAGCGACGCGTGACCCGAGAGCTGGTGAGTATCTGGCTCAGCGCATCAGCATTGCCATACAGCGGGGCAATGCAGCCAGCGTCTTGGTATTGATCCGACTGGTATTGATATGGATCAGTTGAGCTACCTGTAGATTGTTTGCAACAGTCTGCAGTTAGCTTAATTGTTTCAATGGTAAATACTAGTTCTAATTTGTTTTTATTATTTCATTGTAATTTTCTTTGTCAATATAGAAGTCTAATTAAAAATCTACAATTGGTAATTATGTTAGGTACAATTTATATCAAATGATAAATAAAAAATGTCGAAAATCATGTAGGTAAGTTACTAATGTCAGTTTCCGTTGTTATTAATTAAAACTATGAATCTAATTTAGTTTTTCTGTCAAAAATTCGTTTATACTATAATAACATTTCTTAACTATAGGAAACATTTTAGTTTATCTGTAAACAGGTTGTATGTTGTCTTATACACATCTTAACTCAGGAGCAATATTTTTAGTCTTTGTTTTCTAATTTCCATGTAAATTTTAAGCTTAAATAATTAGCCTTAGATTCTCAGTAAATTTTATTTATAGTGATAGTCAATTTGTTTTATATTATACAAAAAATAAATCCTTTATTGGGCCGTATGTTTTGCGAATAAGCTTGTAAATTTTTAGTCTTAAGGGCTGTGGATTTTGTTTCATAAAATAAATAAATATCTTTTATTTCTTGGGGAAGTTTATTATATATTTTATTCGAAGCTTGTTTTAGCGTGGGTTCATATCATAGCAAATGGCTTACAATGTGCGCAGAACTGGTTATCGGCTATCTAGATTACTTGTAGAACCTGGGAAATAGTAAAAACCTGATATTTTTTTCACACGTGACTAACCTTAACCTTAGTTGTTATCCATAATAATATTATAAATTCGAAAGTAACTCTGTCTGTCTGTCCGTCTGTTACCTTTACACGCCTAAACGGCTGAACGGATCTAAATGAAATTTGGCATGGAGATGAAATGGTATCTGGGGAACAGACATAGGCTATTTTAAAAACGCGTGTGAAGGCGCGGGCAACAGCTAGTCGCTCATATTACGTCCACTCTGCGTTACTTTGATTCAAAATCAAAATGCTTTATTTCCTTTAGACCTTACAGGACTCTCGGACACGTCACAAAATTCAAATTACATAAGTAAAACTAGGAAATAAAGTGATCACTTTGATTTTTGCTCACTTCAATATTTTTTAGGTAAAGCAAAGAAGCGAACAAGAAACCTTTACCTTGTTAGGTAAAGGTCAATCTTATCAGCTTATACCGTAGCTTAGCTATAAAATTTGCTACAAAATTATTCCATTTATATGTACGCCTCATCATTGATTTCGATGACGGCAACCCTGGAAATTACGGTTTCTTCTTGCTATCAAGAACCCTTAAATCAAAGCTCTCTAGACCGAACTATTAAGTGAATAGGTACTTAAGTACTATTAACTTAAAACTTCGAATTGCTTTATTTCCTTTAGACCTTTCAGGAGTCTTGGACACGTCACAAAATTGCAATTACATAAGTAAAACTAGGAAATAAAGTTATCACTTTAATTTTTTGCTCACTTCAATCTTTTTTAAGGTAAAATAAAGAAGCGAACAAGAAACCTTTACCTTGTTAGGTTGTTAGTTTTCGAGTTGGAGCAAAACTTGTCCCAAGCTTTTTTATCCTCTAGCCTTTTACAAAGGATATGTTTGACAATTTGTTTGAATTTATTTATTGATGAATTGATGAATCATCACTTACAACACTTCCACAGACCGGCATAGAAGACGAAGGTCGTTTCTCCCCAAGCAGTGCTGATGATGTGGAGCGTCCAGCGTCTACCAAGTCTGGAGACAGCGACTGTCCTGAAACCACTTCTAATACTACCAAGGTGATGATTCCACTAATCCAAGTCGCTCATGGAAAGATAGATAGATAATACTTTACGACCTAAACCTATCCATCCCAGGTTGTCTGGCAGAGATCGCTCTTGAGCGATAAGACCGCCAATTGTCACTTTGTTATAATTGTTTCTTTTTGTTAATTGTTTCTTAGTTATAAGTGTGCAATAAAGTATGTTCTATCTATCTATCTACCTACCTACCTACCTACCTACCTACCTACCTACCTACCTACCTACCTACCTACCTACCTACCTACCTACCTACCTACCTACCTACCTACCTACCTACCTACCTACCTACCTACCTACCTACCTACCTACCTACCTACCTACCTACCTACCTACCTACCTACCTACCTACCTACCTACCTACCTACCTACCTACCTACCTACCTACCTACCTACCTACCTACCTACCTACCTACCTACCTACCTACCTACCTACCTACCTACCTACCTACCTACCTACCTACCTACCTACCTACCTACCTACCTACCTACCTACCTACCTACCTACCTATCTATCTAAATACATTATTTTGTTCCCTTGTTATACTATCTACTATTATTGCACAGTTAAAAATAATTTTCAAAAGAAGAATTATGGAATAAGCGACAACTGGCGTTCTTATCGTTCCAGAGCGATCTCTCCCAGACAACCTTGTAAAGAAAGAGCTAGGCTTGGAGTTTTTTTTTATAGATAGATAGAAGATTTTTTATTAAGTTCACACACAAACAGCACAGGAAAACATAACAAATCAACAAAAACAGTATTTAGGTATACATAAGGAAAAATAATAATAAACTAAAAAAAAAAAAAAATATTATATACATATATGCTAATTATAGTCTACAGAAGTTCATTTGAGCACAATCTCACCTGATGGTAAGTGACGATATGGTCAACAAAGCATCACTAAGGTCTAGAAGACGCCTTCACTCTTGTCTTGAAGATACACAGGGTGTAGTTGCTTGGGAAAACAGAATTATATTCCTCTGCTGTGATAAAGACAATCGTAGGATATTTTATACCACATAACATAGGTTGTATTTCTGTTATGTTTCTCTGAAGGATAGAATTCGTATCGAATATATTCGACAGAGAACCAGAGTTATTGGCATAGATCTAAGAAGCTGACAAGCTGAAGTGGTGTGGGCCGGCCATATCTCGCGAAGACTCGGTAACCTCTGGGGTAAACGGGTTTTTGAGTGGAGACCGCGACTCTGCAAACGTAGTGTAAACTCTCTGTGTCCAGGTGGGATAGATAGATAGAATATACTTTATTGCTCACTTAAATCTAAAATAAACTAATTATAACAAGACAACTTAAAAACTAAGCGACAGCAAGGATGGCGATCTGTAAAAGACTGCGGGCAGATGTTAGATACAGCAAGCTGAAGACAGGATGCTATGGCGCTGATTAGGAGAGGCCTATGTCCAGCAGTGAGCTATTATAGGCTGATGATGATGATATTAATCGGGTTTTGTTGTTTCGTACGTTGATAACGCAAAACTTTCACGTGACACAGCCTAAACGGTACAGGTTATAGCGTGGTTTCGCACGATACCAAAACGAAACAAGATTTAGTTTTCTACTGCTGACCTGTCAAAGTTGTACTACTTAAATGCAACGAAATTTAATTTATTTCCACCGTAGGTATTACATAATACACTTTATGGCATTGTTTAATAACATTAAATAGGGCTATTACATTTAAAACACAAGTTATTATTTATTACAAAAGGAAGAAGGAACCGCCATAAAGGATTCTACGCAGAAAAATAAAACAGACTGACAGTGATTCCTTTATGTACAATAAAATAAATATTATAAGAGTTGACTGTAAAAGGACCCAGTGCAGTGAACGATAAAACTTAGAAGCATTCCTTGCATTAAAAAATGGCCCAAAAGCCAAAGTATGCTGTGGTAGGTGGCGCTTGTAAACTATGCTGCGAACGAGTTCAATTAGTAAGGCGACTGGCGGTAGCAAGTGGAGTCAAACGTCAAATCATTATTTTATTTTCCACAGCAATCCACTGACAAGGACTCGACTACAAGTGCTGAAGCCAACTGCCTCCTAGACCCCTCGGTACTGTCGGACTTCACGACCCAGGCGCTCGTGCTGACTGTACTTGCCACGCTCGTCAAGTACACTACTGGTATGACTGTACTTCACACTAATATTAATCATATTAACGCGAAAGTTTTCTGAAAGTCCACATATTATAGTTTTTTAAATAATGTTGCTAGACAATCCACACAGCATCGTCTATCAAGGACCGTTAGGAACCGATAGAATTGCTTTATCAAGAACGCCCACAACTGCTTTTACTTTACCAAAAATGTTGTCATGCGATGTGTGGACGCATTTTCAACATGATACCTACCTAAAGATATCAAATAAGACCGTGCAAAGCTTTTCCATTTAAGTTAAAAAAGTGGCTTATTGACAAATCTTTCTAAACTGTCCTATCTGAATTTCTTAACCATCGAAATTGACATTATATATAATATATTCAATCTCATTTTATATATTTTTTAATTTATATGTATTTTATGTTCTGCTCATTTTACATTTATATTTAGTGTATATTTTGCATGCCGAATTTACCGGTGAATTATGTGAACTTATTTTAAGCCTGAGACCTTTATAACACCATTTTTCATGCAATAAAGAGACTATAGATATTATAATAGGAAATACTCAACATCTGGAACAAATTTGCAGATACCTAGTAGGTACAAACATTTGTCCCAAGGCGGGAATCGAACCCGCAACCTCCCACGTCGCAGCGCCGCCCGCCGCGCCGCAGCCACCGCGCCGCATCGGTCGTCAATGGATCGAATGGATATTTGTTACCTCTTCTGGCTGAGGCCCACTGCCTCCCCTCCCCCCCCCCCCCTCCCCCCGTACCGTCAGTCTGTACTTTCTACGCTCGTCAAGTATACTACTGGTATGTCTTATAGTCAGTTCTAGAATCCTAGATTATATATGTAAACAAAAGGGCTTGAAAAACAATGAGATATTCAACTTCTTGTTTTACTAAATAAATATAGGTGGAAAGTAGTTTGCGACACTGTCATCCCTCATCACTGTCACTTATCATCGAATCTGCGGAAGTGCGAAACAATTGTTGGTTTTAAAAGCATTAATTCATCGTTGTATTCGTATTTTGATCGACATTAAATATTTTCAAAATAGATTTGTTTCTAATTTTCAGATGAGAACGAAATACGAGTCCTGTATCAATACTTGGCGGAAGGGTCTGTGGTGTTCCCCAAAGTATTTCCGGTCATGTAAGTCATTTTCAAGCTGAAGCTATGGCGCTCATTGGGGGAGGCCTATGTCCAGCAGTCGCCTAAGATAGGTTGATGATGATGAAAGTCATTTTATTATTGTATTCTTGTAGCCCTAATTTAATTACATCTACATCCTATATTGGTCCAATGCTGGACGCAGGCCTACCCCTGATAAGCGTCTTGTTGTTTTTGTCACAGGGGATAGTGCCCACTATCCCCACGCTGGGCATGCCGGTTGGGAATCGCAGTTTGCGGATAAAATTGTTCTGCAGGTGGCGCTGCTGCTCGCCCCCCGTGGATGTCCCTTAAGCTAAGCGAACACGGCGACAACGGTACCCATACTCATATTATAAATTCGAAAGTAACTCTGTTACCTTTTCAGGCCTAAACGGCTGAACGGATCTCAATGAAATTCGGCAGGGAGGTAAATGTTATCCTGGGGACGGACATAGGCTACTTATAAAGCGCGTGCGAAGCCGCGGGCAGCAGCTAGTTTACAATATGACTGGCATCGGTACCGGCAGATATGCTGATCCAGAGCACGCTGTACCATGGAAATTAATACAAAGCATCAAATCCTTACGCTGCGTACGTACGCTCCGATTCAGACCCGGTGCACGCACAGCTTTAGTCGCCTCCACAGAAATATATCAAGATAGTAGCCAAAAGTTTATTTACCTCGCGTTCTGAAAAGAGGGGCTGGAGAGCCTCTTTGCTCGCCGCGAAATTCAGTCCGCGTGAGACGTCAGGCTATAATAAACCGCCAAGTGCGAGTCGACTCGCACACGAAGGGTTCCGTACCCTTTACATTTTCAACTTAACAGGATTGCATAACACTTCAATGTGTCCCCCGTAGGAGCTAACGCCGCTATAGTCCAATGGAAGTCCCAGTGTTTTTCGACTCCTGCGTCACTTGACCTCGTTGTGCAGTTGGTTAGCACGTTCCCGTACTGAGAGAAAGACGCGGGTTCAAGTCCCGTCGAAGTCGGAATTTTTTTGGGATATTATTTGGTTTCTTATAAATTAACCCAGTGTGAGGCTTACGCACTATAATAATAAACATCTTAATAATAATATATTTTTGTTTGTTTTCCAGCCACAGTCTGCTGGATATGAAGATCAACCACGTGTTGATCCACTGCCATGACCAGGTCATCCTGAGTGCGGTGCAGAGCATCATACAGGTAATTATATTTTATTAACATATAGCACTATTATTTTTTATAACAATTTTTTTTTTTTTTTTATTATTTATATAACAATTGCTACCGCTTAATAACGATGATTTATCGGGTACTAGCTACAGCCCGCGGCTTCGCACGCTTTTTTCCGGAATAAAAGGTAGCCTATGTCCGGCCCCGGGATACCATCTACCTCGCTGCCAAATTTCACCGAGATCCGTTCAGCCGTTCTTGAGTTATAAATAGTGTAACTAATACGACTTTCTTTTATATATATAGATTTATCGCGTACCTTGTGTTTTTTTCCCCTAAGTTTCCATCGCGTTGCAGCGATCGTGGTCACTAGACTAAACAAAAGGTACGCGATAGATAATCGTTAATTTGCATAGATCTAAGTAAAATGCGAGCTAGCTCATGCTGAGACAGAGACCGCTTTGTGACTCAATGCAAAAACTAGTACCTAAGCTTTATTTTTATTTTATTTTTTAATCATATTTGTTTTTGTTTATCTGAGTTACAAATAAAATAAATATTCTATTCTATTCTAAAATCTGTACATATGGTACGTTTTCCCAGCGCTCACAGTTATATTTCCAATCTTGTGCAATAATTATAATGAAGAAATAATTATAATGAACAAATACGAGGGTATTGCTGTAGTCTTTTAGTCAATAAATCACACTGAAGTACGTCGTAGCAAGCACGCGTAACACGAACGCCGGTCCGACTATGACTGAGGTGGGTGGAAATTGCACCTAATTTGTGCCTTCTACTTTCGAGAAGCTAGTACCTCATCTTCCCTTTTTTACTTAGATGGATGTTAATAATATGTGAACAAATCGCGGAAGCTTAGACTTTTTTTACTACAACTGCTCAGAAAGTGGCTTATTCCTTTACCAAATAAGGCAGAAAGTACGTCATTGCAGGCGTACTAAAATACAGAAGGAAAAACTAGTTCCATTTATAACGCGCTGAGTGGACGTGAAAACTGTATGGAAATCCATTATTAATGTGTTATATTTTTTAAATGTCATGCATGAGCCACCTTCATTAAGAGGTCACGAGACAAAAAGTTTTAACTCCAAGCCCGGAAAATGATATCGGCCTCTCACGTTTTGGAAACAATAATTTTAAAAAGAAACAAGTGAAAAACGCGCGAGCTTTGCCACAGACTATACTTCGGCCGTTCAGAAAATGCGTTCCTGACACGTCGCGATTGAACATTGTAATGTCGCTTTGATGTTCTATTATGTCGTTCTAATGCCAAACATTATATTATAATATACTTTCAGAACATGATAGCATCCGAAGACGCGAGCCAACAACAACTGCACTACATGCAGAGCTGCGGCTTTGGAGGCCTGTGGCGCTTCGCGGGACCCTTCACTAAGGTATCATCATTATCAACCTATATTAGTCCACTGCTGGACATAGGCCGCCACTAATGAGCGTCATAGCGCCCTGTCTTCAGCTTGCCTCATCCAGCATCTGCCTGCAGTCTTTCGCAGCATTCACTAAGATATATACTATATATATACTATAGAGGGCACTACAAAATAAAACTACAGGGTGTCTAAAAAACATGACATGTAAAAAATCTATTAAAAAAAATAAGCCGTTTATCGATTTTTTTTATTAATTATTAAAACGCACTCTGGGAATTTATTTCTTAAAAATAACGCCTACCAAATGTTTACCTACCCTAGCGTTCGCGACAATCATTCAATCTAACACAAAAAATCTGATGACGTCTCGGCAAGTACGTGATAGCGTAGTGATGGCTCTCATTCATTGGACGTGTGTGAAGTTGCTCCTTTCTGCTGGAACTATGTTCTTTGTTTATTGCCTGGAAAATTCTGCAGTTCATGCAACAAAAACCAACTCTAACATCCTCACATAAGTGCACGTCCCCTTTCATCATTAAAAAAGGAAGGGCTGATCATTCCTCGCGATGACATATGCAGCTCATACGATCACTTTTGGAACCGAAAACCTCGAACACAGCAGAAATTTCTTTGCGCTATAGTCGCAGAATCACCATTTTTGTAAAATTCGCACAACGCGCGATCCGCTCTCGAGAAACGCTCTATAGCCACAAAATTCAGAAGAGCCAGGTTACCAATTTACATATCCCCCCACCCCTCCCAAGCGTTGCGTTCACGCAATAAGCTAAACAAATATGTCCTTAGGTTTTTGTTATTATAGAGGTAGTGCGTAAGCCCTCACAATTATTTGATTTCTTAGAAATATGTCCTTTCTTTTGTGACACCCACTATTTGATGCACTTAAAGCTTCTGATTGGTCACAAACTGTACAATGGACTGTTGAAATTGTGTATATAATCAATAATAATAATAATAATAAATTGGTGGCGGTGCTAATGTGAGTAATCGCTCTTACGGCTTATCAGCACATACATCCAGCACCGCTACCGCACACTACGCTGATTTAAAAGTTTTTCGGGATAAATACTAATCCCCCGGTAAAAAACTTTTATGGGACTACCTCGGGATCATTCTCCATACAAGAAGCGAAAGAATTTATGAATGATTGACGGAAGTAACGCTTTTCTATGGAATAAACGTCATTCAAGCATAGACTGAGCAAGCTTTCAGTATACGTGACTTAAACTTCAAATAACCCATATTACTTTGATCTATATACCAATATTACAGAATCAATGCACAGCAGAAAGCGCAGAGCTATTCGTAAACTGCCTCGAGGCAATGGTGGAGACTTGCCTGCCGGGAGACGACGCTCCGCGGCCGCCGCCGCCGGATCCGGACCGGGACACGGACCTCAGATACACACAGCGAGCCGGTGAGACTCATACCAAGTCTACAGCTGGAGATGCCTTCATTTATTTATTATTCATTTTAGTCTGACCAACTATTTTTATTTAATTTGTAGAAGTGTCATGTCTGTCTGTTTTTAGGGTTCCGTATCCGAAGGGTGAAAACGGTACTCTATTACTAAGCCTCCGCTGTCCGTCCGTCTGTCCGTCACGGGGCTCTATCATGAGATATATCTTCATATGGTTCATGAGAACCATATGAATTACCTAGATAGTTGAAATTTTCAGAGAAAAGGTATTTCCTTTGCCGCTATAACAGCAAATAATAAAAATGTAATAAATATCCAAATTAAAGAGGGATTCCATACAAAACACCTGATTTTTTATGGCTATTTTTCACAAAAGATACGACTCATGAAATTTTCTATAAATAAATAACACTTCAAGTATAATAACAACAAATACTAAAAATATAAGAAAGTTGAAAATTTAAAGGGATCGTCTCCGAACAACTGAAAATTGGATGTTCTTTGAAAAAGTTGCCTGATGTTTACGGTACGGAACCCTTCCTGTGCGAGTCGACTAGCACTTGGCAATTTATTATTCTTTTCAGATTCAGATTTTTTTATTTTCTTTATACAATCCCTTATGGTGTTTCCTATGTCAAAAGTTTGTGTGTGATTGTTATAATTAAATTATATGTACATATAGACTGCAACGACATAAAGTTTAACATGTGTATCTAACTACGTTGGAATAAAATAAATAAAAAATACACAGCGAGCCGGTGATACTCGTCAGTACGTACGTCCACTGGACTTGTGTGATGCCCCAAACAAGGGGTGACGCCTTAATCACCAGCAGGCGGGTTGGTTATCGCAGTGGAGGTGTTGAAATACACAGGGATCATAGATAGATTCATTTATAATTGCAAATGTACATATTTGCATAGATAGGTAGCTTAAGTTGTAATTATAGCTAAAATTAGTACGTACACCCTGTTGGGAATAGCAATTTATTATTTTGTCACAGATTACGATTAAACGAAGGGAACCTGTTCCATTCCTCAGATAGGTTCTCTACTCTTACGACATGCACGAGCTACTTTGGAGGGGTCGATCCTAACGATGCAACTGCTATTAGGACATGATTGCCACTCGAGCAGTCAAGGTTAAAATTAACGCGTGGACAAAGTACCTATAACCGATTCAAATACGTTTCAAGTCAAAAAAGCCAGTGAATTAACTAGCATTTCTTTTTCAGGTGTGCACCGCCAATCGACGTTGTTTTGCCCTGGAAAAGATGCCTAGATTTATAATATAACACAAAGTAGACAAGGCACAATTAAATGAAATAAAATATTTCAAAGATATCAAATAATATCCCAAAAATTTTTCGACTTCGACGGGACTTGATCCCGCATTCTTCCCTTAGTACGGGAATACGCTAACCAATTACACCACGAGGGCAAGTGACGTAGGAGTCTAAAAACTTTAGGACTTTCTTCGTACTCTAGATATTATTTGATTTCTTAGAAACTACCCTGAGTGTGAGGGTTTCGCACTATAATAACAAAAAAAAAACATTATATTTCAGTGTTGAATGTACAATAAAAACTAAATCAGTGTTATGGAGCGTCCAGGTAAAAAGCCGCCACACACAGAAACCGTGGCCGGGCCGGAGGCGAAAGCGTACCGTGCGGGTTGTATCATACTAATTTATATGAAAGACTACACATACACCGCGCGGTGTAAAGTAAAGTCAAGTAATCATTTATATGAAAGACTACACATACACCGCGCGGTGTAAAGTAAAGTCAAGTAATCATTTATTGCTTCGCTTACATGTAAATATAGTAGGTACACAGTTGTTGTATGTCGTCTCAAGAAACTGTAATTCTACCAGCGCGGTGTGCAACTTCTGGTTTACAAATGTCACATAATTAATTAAGTAAAATTAGAATTATAGACAAAAATTAATCAAATAAAAATACACAAAAGCTATACAAATTAAGCCAAGAATTATGTGAAAATTAAAAAGAGTAAAAAATGATGTACATATGTGTAAATTTTTGACTCATTTTCATCTAAATTTATATGATGCAATCCGCACGCCTTCGCCTCTGGCCTTAAAGTAACATGTTATACAGGGTGCCACGTAATGGGTGTACTAAGCCGAAAGTCGGTGTTTCTGGACCCCGAGTGGATCAAATTTTAAATAACTATTTTTTGAAATTCGTATACTCTGTTTTTTTTAATTAGGTTTTTTTCTTCCTATTCGTGTTCTTTTACTCACGCTCTTGCATTGTCTATCAATATGAAATTTTGTACAAATTTCTTTTTGCTTGCTTTTTCAGCAAGTTCTGTTTTTTGTCATGAAAAAAGGATAAAAAATTATGTTAATCATTTGAAATTTTAAAACAATAATAATAATGTAAGAATACGCGTAAAAGAAACCAAAAAAAAGTCTAGTCTAAAAAAATCTTGAAATTCAAAAAGGCCTAGAATAAAAGTTGTCCCCTGGGAGTCCAGAACTACCTCCTTTCGGCTTAGTACACTCATTACCCCGTATAACACTTCCACGTTATAAAACATGTTAAATAACTTATGTTTTATAACATGTTTTGTTATTTAATCTGGACGCAACTTTAGATGTTCAGGTTTGATGTCTAAGTACCCAAATAGATAGTTTATTCTCTTTTCTTGATAGGCGATAAATAAATAGGAACCAACTCTAATACAGTGAACAGAAAAAACATGGAAGCTTTCCTTCAAGGAAAATATGCGTGCAACTTGACACAAAATTACAAACAAACTTACATGTCAAATAATAATTTGTTAACACTCTGGACGCACAATTCAAAGTAGAGTTTATTCCCTAGACATTTGAGATTAAATTATCGTTTAACGTGTAAGTCGCTTACGTCATTTTCTTCAGCGCATTCTCTCGCCATCGCCAGTCGCCTTGAGCTCTGCGCTCATCAATCCAATACCGCTACCACACAGCACAAAAACTTGCATTAAAATATGGGATTAAACTCGTTATCTTCAGATACATTTTATGGTGACAAAATGGCTTCCCAGTTCCCTGTTAACCAATGGAATTGCATAAAATCTTCGCTCTGTTTCAGTGAACCAATAGAGTTGCATAAAAACTCCGCTCCGCTACCTCACTCCGCATCAATGGACAGGCAGCCTAAAACGAGTGGCCCGCCGCGAGCTGTCTGTCATCTGATGTCGTCAATATAAAATTTATCTAAATGTTACGAGTTAAAGCCCATATTTGAATGCACATTTTTGTGCTGTGCTGCAGCGGTGCTTTCCAGGTGTGCGATAAACTTTGCAGCCTAAACTCGTTCGCAGCTTAGTTTACAAGCGCCGCCTTTAGCAGCGCACTTTGCTTTTGAGTAATTTTCTAGCGCAAGGAATGCTTCCATGTTTTTTCCATTCACTGCTCTAATGTACCTACAAGATCACAAATATTTACTAAAGAAATAGTTACAAATAATAGTAATAACGTGACCTAAAAGTTATTATTTTACAGCTTCTATTCTAAGGATTATAGAGCTTATTAAGTTACTTTAAAGTAAAAACCCCTCGAAATTATTTTTAATTATACTTTACAATAAATTATTGTACACCACGAAATAAAATACATCATAGACATTTACACGAAACACAAAAGTACAATGGAAGGCCTTATCGCTTAGAAGCGTTTTCTTCTAGGCAACCTATGGATGGATAGAAAATACAGAGTTTAAGAAAGGCATCAGATGTTACTTAAATAAACCCCAGTTATAACAATGTACCTTATCTTTTGAAAGGTATTTGTTTTACATTTTGATGATTTTATTTAAAAAAAAACAATTCTTTGTAGGTGGCAGTAGGTACTGCCAATTTTTCTTCTGTGATAATTTTAAATGAATTCATTTATTGATTTATGAAATCATGTAATTCAATTGTTTTTGCATTTATAGATTAGATTATTTATCAGTATTACCTAGATAAATCCATAATAATATTATAAAAGCGAAAGTAATTCTGTTCACGCCTGAACGGATCTTAATAACAATTGGCAGGGAGGTAGACGACATCCTTGGGAAGGACTGAGGCGTCAGCCTAATTGGCTAAAGATTGCGCGATGGATGCAGATGTCAATGTCAGTGCCCGCGCGATGACGCGTGACCAATCAGGAAACTCTAAATAAATGTGTATGTTTAATCTCGTCGTGCAACGAAATCTCATCGTTCGCTCGTACGATCGACGCCAATGGCTACTTTTTATTCCGTAATAGTGCGTGTGAAGCTGCGGGGAGACGCTAGTTAAAGGTACATTTGTAAGCATAATGATCAGTGCAGTCATACCGGTCAGTGCCCGGCTGGCTTTCACTAAAGTGGTTAAAAAAGCGACTTAATCTCCGAATACAATCATTATCATTAACAAAGAAGTCAATCTCGATACCAGGGAAAATACTCATACGCAATGACATACAATTTGCACTGGAACAGAAACTTACCGAACAGCGCTTTATGTCCGTCCCCGGGGATACCATTTACCTCTCTGCCAAATTTCATTGAGATCCGTTCAGGTAACAGACATACAAGAGTTAATTTCGAATTTATAATCAATACTAACAGTATTGATTAGTAGGAAGCGCGTAAAAATGAAGTTTTAAAAGTAGGCACACCAAGCTTTTATTTTCCAAGGCGTTTTTATTTCTATAAGTATATGCTAGTTTCGAATAACAAAATCTTCTTACAATACACAGCTCTTTAATGTGCACCTACAAATAAAAAAAGCTTTATATTAGACGACGAAAATAAAATGTACAATGGGCGCTTCAAAAGCCATTTCTTCCAGGCAACCTTTTGAAGGATAAAATAATGAGACGACGTTTCATGGCTATGTCTAAAGAAGAACTGACAAATATAGTTAGTACTAATTAATCTCATTAGTCATTGATGTATGAAGTATAAAGAAGTTATTTCGACACTATTGCAAACCTAATGACGGAAATACCTAACCAGGTGTTCATTTTTAAGTTAGCAAATAGTTATTATATGCTAATAAATATTTAGCAATGGATTTCCGCAAAGTAACGTCTAACTAGCAATGTTCGATCTGACTGAAAAGGCGCTTCAGTGTCCATGTCATGTGAAGCCATTGTCATTGGTCATCTATCGAGGCTTATGTCACATATTATGTAATGTTACTTATTAAGCCGGGTACCTACTGACCGGTGTTTCGGGCGTAATGTAGGTAACATTCGCAGCGAGCATGATACGTTACGCCGTGTGCTAGAATCCGTCTCGTTGCTCGTTGCGAGCGCCTTCTTTCCCCGTACTGACTGCACGAACGCTCGCTGTGTAGAACGTTTCATTACGCCCCTCAACGCCGGTGAGTAACCTTTACGTGCCATATTTTGTTAATGTTAGAAATAGTTAAAATTAAGTATTACAAGCTTGCTTTAAGTAGACAGTATAATTTGCAAGGCCTATAAAATTAATTACAGTGATAATTTTTACAAGTTTTACTATTTTGTAATGATGTTTATCAAAAAGTTCGACATGTTAACAGAAGTACCAACCTTATAAAACAAACTCAAAAATAATTGGTTTTATATGTATAACACAAGCTCTGTTTACTTTGGGAATAGACGATGTTGTGTGGAATATAACATTAATTAGTTATAGTTTCCTTTTTTCCGCTGTAGTAAGAAAGTTATTTTGAAAAACACAACCTAGCCTAGTTATACTTAATATAATTTTTTCAATATACTCGAAAAATGTTAAATGAATTATATAGAATTATAAAGAAAATAAATATACAAGTGTTCGATGAAATATGTCACAGTGTGACATATTTTATCGAATATATTAAATTGAAAAAATTATATTCTAACTTCTAGGCTGTATTTATAGAAAACAGTGTGACATATTCGAATTTATTATATATTGTTCAAAATGAGAATTTTTTTTCAATGTGAAGATTGTCTCTCAAAGTAAAGCTGTTTCTAAATGTGAAAATAAATAGAAAAAATAAAGCTCGGTTTCATTTAATAGTCCTAATAACTTAAACAAAAATTGCAGGTAGGTTGACTTATCTTCATCGGCTTCCGCAAGGGAAGGTATTACCTTCCTAGAATGTAGGAACTCAGAACTCATTTATTAATGTATTCTCTCATACATACATACTCGTATGTACGTCCACCAGCCAAGAGGAGGATTCAGCTAGACTGGGCAGCGTCTGCTCGTCATCCATACCGCAATGCTTGAAAACGAAAGTTTTCAATCAGTGCGTCCTATCCGTTATGACCTACGGAGCTGAGACGTAGTCACCCACAGTAGGGCTGGCCCACCAGTTCAAGGTCGCTCAGCGAGCTATGGAAAGAGCTATGCTCGGAGTTTCTCTGAAGGATAGGATTCGTAACGAATACATCCGACGGAGAACTAAAGTTATCGACATAGCTCAAAGAATTAGCAAGCTGAAGTGGCAGTGGGCCGGCCATATCTCGTAAAGAACCGACATCCGCTGCTGAGGTAAATCTGTTCTTGGGTGAAGACCGCGACTCTGCAAACGTAGTGTAGGACGCCCTCCGGCCAGGTAGGATGACGATCTGCGAAAGACTGCAGGCAGATGCTGGATGCGTCAAGCTGAAGACAGGGCGCTATGGCGCTCATTGGGGGAGTCCTATGTCCAGCAGTGGACTAAGATAGGTTGATGATAATGACACGTCCACTGCTGAGCAAGGGGGTTTGCTGTAATCACCAAGCTTCGCAGGCCGTTCCGAACATCAATGGGCGAAACGACACTACACCTGGTGATCGCAGTAGTGTTGATAAATAAACAAGGAAACTGGCTACCCTTCCTCTGTTAGGTTCCCTCTTACGATATCCGGGACTGAGTTTGAGGGGTCAATTATAACGCCGCTACGGCTAATCTAGCTGATTTAGAAATAGAAAAACAAAGTGTTCTTTCGGAGTGTTTTATTATCCAAACCCATATAATACATACATGTTGCATATATTAAAACAGCTATAATGTGTACGCACTGAAATTATACATATTTACAAAAAAGAAAACTAACCAAAAATAATTTACTCTGTAACGAAGTATCTAATAATAATTTATATCAATAACTATGTATAAAAACAAAAATGCATGTATTTTACACATTATAAATTATGTACAGACTATGTGAAATAGTTTTATATATACTGACCTAAAATGGATATGGAATACTACAATTTAAACTTAAAAATGGGACTTTTATCTAAACCAGTGCAAAATTTAACATAGTAATAATATGCAGCTAAATTTAATTTTAAACTAAGTAATCGGCGCGAACATAAACAGAACGCATAAGGTGATACAAATGAGCATTGGATTATACTTTAAACAAAGGCACTTAGACTACTTTTCCACCGATTAGTCAAAATAAATATTGCGTATAATAAACGAAGATGGCGGTCGCATCATTGAGTGGTAGAAGATTCAAGATAGAAACAGACTGGGCCCACGCTACGCAACGTACGCGACAATATAAGGGAAACGTGTGGCGTACGATAAGTGTCTAGAGAGAGACACTGTAAAAATGGCCTAGAGGCCATCTTTTTCATACAAATTCAAGCGTTCACATCTCATCCGTCGCGTACTATAGTTTGTTTCTAACTTTACGCCCTTATTCATAATGGTCCGCTAACTTAAAACAGTTGTTATTTCTCACTCTGACGTGTCAATAGAAGACAGAGAGCAATGCTCTAAGTTAGCAGACTATTATAAAAGAGGGTTAGTGTACAGTAATTATTAACCCCCGAACAAAAATGTGACTGTAGTGACACAGTTTAGCTTAAAGTACGCGGCGCAAACGCGTTTCGCGAAGTCAGCTTTTTCAGTAGCTAAGCCGAGTTTAACCAGTCACTTCAGCAACCTCAAATTGTTAGCACACATCCTAAAATAAGGATTAAAGATATCGTAAACGTTAATTTTATGTACTCGTGTCTCGTATATTGAATAGACGCAGTAAAGTGAAACAAACTCTCTTTTATTACAACCAACCCACAATAGTATAAAGATTTGTATGTAGTAATACAAAATGACCATTCAATTTGCATAGTTATTTAACTGATCACAATGTCATTATTATAAACGATGTTATGCGACACCGCCAGACGCAACCCATGCTTATAATATTGCCATCTCATTTCATTTTAACCTGTAACGAAAATAATAACTCTTCATACCTATTTTATAACTATTGAGTAAGACAAAGTTCTATTTAAAATTACCACTAGATACCAAAAGGTAAAATAGAAAATAATTGTGTTTGGAATCTTGGATATCAAAAGGTTTTTGTGAGGCTAGATATTTACTGTTAATGCTTTTTCTATCGCCAACATGTTGTTTTGCATAAAAATTAAATGAATATTGCAAATCCCTGTCGCACAGTGTTATATTTCTATTTTTTTTTTGTTATTTTAACTGCTAAGTCGACTTAAATAAGCAATTCATCCGTCTTGGATGAATCCGTCTTTATGATAAAATTTCGACGTTTTTTGATTGCAAAAAACTAATAATTTTAACCCATAGGATCATTCAAAATATTCAAGATAACAAAATAAATCTGCGACGTAGCAATAGCTACGCTCAGCTTAGCAGCTAAGCCGTATGTTTTCAAAATCAGTATATATATTTATTCACCTATATTTTTACAAACATGTTTTTAATATTTACCTGTTTTCTAACTTTAATATTTTATTAGCTACATCTTGCCGTCTACCTAATTTAATATTTTTAATTTTATCCGACGCGATTTTGTTGAGTTTATTACTTTTTGTATTCTTTACTTCATTGACCTCACTTCTATTTACAATATGCGTTTTTGTAACAACCGCTTTCGGAATATTTATCACATTATATTTTTTTGACAAATTCGTTGCTTGAACATCTTCTGGTATTCCATTTAGTTTTTCATCTTCAATCCTCCTCTTTTCTTCCTCCAGTCTCTTTTCCTCCGCAATTCTCTCATCCTCAATCCTCTTTTCCTCCGCAATTCTCTCGTCCTCAATCCTCTTTTCCTCCGCAATTCTTTCATCCTCGATCCTCTTCTCCTCCGCAAGTCTTTCCTCCTCCTTCCGCCTTGCCTCTCTTTCCCTTTTCTCAGTGAGCTCTCTCCTCCTCTCTCGGTTCCACCAAGGCATGAAGCGTTGGAACATGATCCTGGAGCGATGCTGCGGCTTCATCACCCAGGATAATGCCACGTCGGCGTCGGCAATGCTGGAATGAGAAGAACAGGTTATATTCAGGTCTTCTATTTTATTTGGCGCTTATTAGGAGAGGCCTATGTCCAGTAGTGGCCTAAAATAGGCTAATGGTGATAACTTTTTTAACTGTGAGATAAATCAATCATAGGCCTCTTCACCGCGAAGGTCCAACAATAAATAAGACTCGTGAAAATTATTTTTTTTACTAAACCCTTTTAAATTTGAGTGTTACGTGGTACGAAATTACCAATAAAATTGGTTGTTAAACATCACATCTCCCGCTGGTTCTGATTGGTAAATTTCTACGTCACCGCTCAAAGTCAAAGTCAAAAACTCTTTATTTCCATAAATACAATAAATGTACACTTAGAAAAGGTCAAATTCTTAATAATTAAACACTGACACTGAAATAAAGTGATATTTTTGGCTCTGTCTTTTAGAAGATAAACAAACGTATGAAATGGGAAGCCGATGTATGTTTTCGGATTTCGGACTTCGGAACACTAAACCAGACGCCTTGCTACCATCGAAGCTACCAGAAAACCTAGCCACCTACCTACCATCCCGCTGTACGTCTAAGGCCTAAGACTCTTCGTCATCTAAACCCTAGAACTCACCGTCGTTTGAACCTATCCCGGTCCAGAGCGTATCTCTCCCAATGGCCCGCTCGCGCCTGCCTCGCTGCATAGGCCCACACTCGCAACACCTTGACTTGAGGCGGGTCGGTCGAGAAGCGAACCTGGGAAAGAGAGAAAATATAAGTTTTTTCAAACTTAGCACAAGAGAGGAGGTAGAAGTGAAAGGCGGACTATTTCCAGCTGGGGATGATTCCAGGCTGATATGAATATGATAAAACTTTTAAAACCCATGGTTATTAACATTAAAGGCACATAAATTGAGATATTAATCTTGATTTGTGGTTTACTCAGTCGTATATTTCAACGTCTTCAGTTTATTTCTTGATCATGATGCATGCAACTGCATAAAGGAAAACTTAAAACACCGAAAATCATGATGACCTTCTTATTAAGTGATTTTCGTAAAATCAAATTAGTTATATCTCTATTTTTTCAATCGGTACAATCCTACATGTAATGGAAGCCTCCAATGCGCGTTCGAAGCGCTCTTGGCTGTGTCATTATTGTTCGCAGGTTAAACACAAGGTCAAAATCGTAAGATTTCAAATAATTAACCATATCCTTTTAATAACAATCAACTAGATTTAAGCGGGTTGCAGATCACAATCTAAGCTACCCCAGTTTAACTTAGCTCGCTCGCTGACGTAGTTTTTCATACCACATAGCTTAGTTTACAATGGTGTCGATTCTGTTGTTTTAGAATTAGCTAAAATTAGGAGATAGGAAAGTCAAATAGACAAAAAGCTATTCTAGAGGTATGTTTCAAAAATTAGACTGGCTGATTTAAAATTAGGATGACAGATCTAAAACAACTCAACTTAGTTATAGATTGCTATAACCCTATTCTTTGCATTACATTTTAGCTATGATCAGAAACGTCTACCTAATTTTAGGAGGCATGGGCATTTAATTTGGTCTTGATTAAAGTTTATAGGCAAAATGCTGATTGGATAAAAACAATTGGAGTACATAAAAGTTGTACGCACCTTTTTGACTGACTGACTGACTGACATACAGTCAGTCAGTTTGCGATATTCACACACGTTCTAATTTAGCTATTTTTAGGATCTGTTTATAGAATACCATAATTTTTAGGTTAACCTATCTTAGAAAATTATGAAATCGTACAATTTTAGTTAGGAATCCTAAAACAACAGAATTGACACCAATGTGAACTAAGATTGACCAGACTGCAAACTATGTTAACATTACTGATGTGGCGCGGCGGGCGAAGGTCCGCCTGCGACGCAGAAGGTTGCGGGTTCGATTCCCGCCTTGGGACAAATGTTTGTACGATCTGCAAATATTTGTTCCGGGTGTTCTGGGTATTTTCTATATACATATATGATAAAAAATATCTATCTACGTTATGTATTGTATTAAGTTTATCAGTCATCTAGTACCCATAACACAAGCTCTGTTTACTTTGGGGCTAGATGATGCTGTGTGGATTGTCCTGCATTATTTATTTATTTATTATTACATAGTTTGCAGTCTGCACACATGTATGAAAGACTGCGATAGCTATGCAAGCTACGCTCAAACTAAGTTAGCTTAGTTTTCGGTCTGCAAACCGCAATATTGGAACGCCCTATTTAGACTAAATAAATTGTGTATCTTCGTAATCTTCGTTCCATTTTACGCCGAAATAGAGGCTACCGCATTATATTAATATTTAACTAGCAAAATCCCGCCTACGAAATGACGTCACTCCGAGTCACTAGCTCCAGTCGCTACGTCATTCATTCATTATACACACCGAGCGAGTCAACAAGCGTGGGTCATCATGACTCATGACTATGACGTCATGTTATCTGATCGCAAGATAATATAATTGGCAGCTGGAGTTAAGATTCCGTATTTGTTTATTCGGTTCTCAGAGCTAGTCAAGGCGAACATTGAGGCCAATCTTCCTGATTATGTTTGTCCGTAAACACAAACTCTTCATCCGTACTATACTCCGTCCACGCATTTATTTTCTTTGACTTAATGAAAGAATACAATTTTTCATACACACGTGATCTGTCAGCTCGATAATTATCAAAGCTCTCGTTATTTTTCGAGCTGATAGGTTCGCATCACTATTCTTAAAAGATGAGTCTATGAAATGTAGCATTCTTTCATTCAGTCAAAGAAAATAAATGCGTGGACGGAGCATATTATAAATTAAAAACTAATTATGTCTCTCTGTCTGTCTATTACCTTTTTAAGCCTTAAGGCTGAATGGATCATAATACAATACAAT
Source organism: Eupithecia inturbata (assembly GCA_963662085.1). Lineage (NCBI taxonomy): Eukaryota > Metazoa > Arthropoda > Insecta > Lepidoptera > Geometridae > Eupithecia > Eupithecia inturbata. Next base: position 1,473,081 of record OY759206.1, on the reverse strand, counting down.
ACAATACAAAATTATTTATTGTACACCACAAAATTAAATAAAAAACATAGATATTAATATAAAATAGAAAGGTACAATGGGCGGCCTTATCGCTTAAAAGCGATTTCTTTCAACCTTGTATGGATAGAAAACTGAGAATTTAAGAAAGGCAGGGGTGTATACAAGATTAATAAATACATAGGTAATAATAAATATTCTTTAGGTAACAATTAAATTATATAATAAATCAAGTAGAAAATATATATGTAATAAATAAAAACATTAAATACCAAGAACAAAGTAAATATTAGGTACCAATATTTACTTTTTTATATAAAAATCTTTGAGCTTTGAAGCCAGTCAGACTTCCGGCTTTCTTAATGTTTAAGGAGGTAGACGGTATCCCGGGGACGGACATAGGCTGCCCACTTTTATCCTGGAAAAGCGCGTGCGAAGCCGCGGGCAAAAGCATGTACAGAATGATATACTGGACACTAGAGACAGCATCCAACCCGCAAGTAAGAAGAGCTTTTGTTACCATTTAGCAAAAAAAAAATAAACATATTAAGGCGCCACCCCGACCCAGAACAGCGCCGCCACCTAGTTTATCTTATTATAACGTTAAACAAAAGAAATTTCTAAAATCCATTGGGCAGTTTGTTATACCTATAAGCTTTTTTAATGCCTCTGTAATAGTTTTAGTTTGTATAGTTTAGACAGAGATGCGAAAAACAGAGTTTGGTGGCCAAAAAAAGCAACTTCGCATCTTTGCATAAACTATACAAAATAAAACTATTACAGAGGCATTAAAAAAAGCTTATAATAGATATCACAAAGTGTCCAATGGATATTAGGAAATTCCCTTGTTTAACGTAATAATAAGATAAACTAGGTGGCGGCGCTGTTCTGGGTCGGGGTAGCCACTGTTAATGTTAAACGACATGTAAACGGCACCAAACTTTGCTAAGAAATCAATTTATCATAAGTACAGAAATTAACCAACTGTAAAATGGACCCGTACTGAACAGAGCAAGGTATCAAGGGTAGAAAATGCCTCGGCAGGCAGAAAATTTATCAGCATTAAGCCCACCCTTTGTTCCTTAGTGCAATAAAGTTTAAAATAAATAAATAAAATCAATGTCAAGTTACGCTTCGAAATGGGATACCACGACACGAGTCCACAAAAGCAAAGTGTGATTTTCTGCAGTCCCTCAAAACCCGCGGATCCACAAGATTGATGACCTCCAGCCCGCAGGCATGCGTTGAGAATTTGATACGGGATAAGATTCCCTAATCGTAAGGAATCATGGCAAATAGCGGCTAAAGCCATAAATAAAGATGATGGAGCATGCAATATCACTATGCCAACAACGCGATGAAAGAATTTTATCTATTTCTGACGTAGGTAACATTTCAGTCGCTTATCTTATGAATAGCGTCGGGTAAGGCGCAGTCTGGTATTTTACAACCAGGATTTAGAACCTACAACCTTCTGATTAGAAAGCCGCTAATCCAACACAGTTCACACATTGTTCCGGTCGGGAAAGCATGCGGCTCGCAGAGCATTGAAATAATTGGCAACGTGTACCTTATTCTTTAAAGTAGTTTAAAGCATTATGCACGACGTACCTACTACGTAACACCTATATATAGGTATTAATATACCTCTACAACCATACTAATATTATAAATTCGAAAGTAATTCTGTATCTGTCTTTTAACTTTTCACGACGAAACGGCTCGACGGATCTCAATGAAATTAGGTAGGGAAATAGATAATAGCCCGCAGAAGGACATAGGCTACTTGTTATCCCAGAAAAGAGCGTGCGTAGCCGCGGGCAGGAGCTATTACAGAACTGATTAGTATATAAAGTAAAGTCGCTTTCCGCATCTTGTTCCTGAACCACGCAAAATCGGCTAAAATACGACGATGACTGTCGAAGATTTAATGTCAGAAAAAATCATGCCAACTGCGAGCTCTCAAAGACATCTTTATTCTCGTATAAATATTAGTATATAAAGTAAAGTCGCTTTCCGCGTCTTGTTCCTGAACCACGCAAAATCGGCTAAAATACGACGATGACTGTCGAAGATTTAATGTCAGAAATAATCATGCCAACTGCGAGCTCTCAAAGACATCTTTATTCTCGTATAAATATTAGTATATAAAGTAAAGTCGCTTTCCGCGTCTTGTTCCTGAACCACGCAAAATCGGCTAAAATACGACGATGATTGTCGAAGATTTATTGTCGGAAAAAATCATGCCAACTGCGAGCTCTCAAAGACATCTTTATTCTCGTATAAAATTAAAATAAATACATTTAAGCTTTTATCTTAGAATCTGTTGTGATACCCTTTCCGACAGGGTTCAATAATGTTCACAAAATATTTTTCCCTAATATTTTTGCAAAGCAATAAAAGATTGAATATTAAGGCTTGTATTATGAAAACTCGCCCAGTCATGGATCTTTGCTTGAGTAACGATTTTCTATGGCAAAAGCGTTACTCAACCATAGATCGATGACTGAGCATAGTTTCATAATACGGCCCTAAAGTTTGATGGCGGCGTGCGCCGCGGAAACAGAACTGGTAGGCAATTCTCGCCAATTTATCACTCGATAAATATGGCAAGATGTTTCAAATTTGACAAATCTTTTTTATAAAAACTGTAAAATTTGACAGTTCTTTTGCTATTTATCGAGTGGTTTAATGGCGAGAATTGCCTTCCTGCAGCTAGTAACAATACACACACGTTACTAGCGTGCTACTTTATAGGTCATCCATCAACCATTGAGAAATATGTGTTCCCAATCTAGTTTCTGACTTTAGTCAAAACATCGTCGAGTCACGTGACATCTTATCAATGTCTTGAAGCTTTGGACAGCTACAGTAGCTGTCGGAGATGCTGAGCTACTTCCGCATTACGCCGAGTAAGCGATATTGTGTAGGTAGGTACTTCCCCGTTAAAAGATCTTTAACGGAACTCTATACGAAAAAACCTCCCATTACATACTTAACCTAAAAGTCACTCTGTTGCCGCGTCTTTTTATACGCAATTTACATTACTTGTCAATTTCAGTTCCTTGCTTCAATAAATATTACTTACAATTATATCTGAAACTCGACGCCAAGTAAATTAGTTATAGTTATTTGTATCGTGGTTTGTTAACAAACATTCGACATCGACTTTGGCTAGTGTATAGGTTCATTCGTTTCGAAACACTCGCTGATAATAAAATATTACAAACGACCGCTGGAGCACAATTACACGGCGCTTGACCATGACGAAACATTAAGAAATACTGATAAGACTGGTAAACAAACTGGAATGCTGTATAGTAAATAATCAAGTGTTGAGCGTTGTAAACATTTAACATTCGGAACACATTAACATATTGCAGCTCGTCTATGCCCTAACGGCCTTGAGAACACAAAATAATTATCTGTATAAATAATTTGTTTTATTCGTGAAACGTTCAGTTTGTGCAAAATACTTTGACAATCATTTGTGTGAAAGAAAAATACTCAAACTCAATAGCGTTCAGAAGAAAATATAACCAAAAATAGAATAAAAAAAATATTCGAATTTCAGGCTGTTGGGGCATATACCGCCTTAAGGTGACTGTATTCCCTCATAAAGATGGGGCGGACGAACCGACACGACCTGGAGGACGTCGGGCGTATAGGACCAACGGCTTAGCGTGGATTTTCCTCCATGTCCGCATCACATGGCTAAAAATCCACGATAAGCCGTTGGTAAAAATCCACGCTAAATCGCATACAATAGGTGCTTTTTAGTTGAAGATATCTGTGAACTGAAGAACGTCGCTCAAATCTCTCTGATAAAGAAACAAAAATAATAACATCTAACATTTCATACCGCAACTTTTAGTTATAATTTTATCTTCGCTAACCAAACGGAACTCTTCGTGTGCGAGCCGACTCGTACTGTGCGGTTTATTTATGTTTGTTTTGCAGCGCGACGTTCTTATTTATCTTGATATATAATAATCAAAGGAATCGAGTATAAGTAGTTACATTTTCACAGATAGTGGGACCTTTCAAGTCACCTCCTCCACAGCCTATATTGGTCCACTGCTAGACGCAGGCCTCCCCCTGATAATCGCCTTATTGGCTTTGGGGGGAATGCCCATAATCCCCACGCTGGGCCTGCGGGTTGGGGATCGCAGTTCGGTGGTAGAACTATTATGCAGGAGGCGCTGCTGCCCGCCCCCGGTAGATATCCCTTAGTCGCTTCTTACGACACCCGCGGGAAGAGTTGGGTTGGTTCAAATTCTAAACCGGCACCACACAGCAAGTTTTAAGTCTACCAACTCGTAAATAAATTATAATGTCTGTCTGTATCCTCCTATTTCGAAGTAGGTTAATTAAGAAACGTCTAGCATCGACGTCTATTGTGTAAATTTTCATATTATCAGTTCACTGCCTCAGACATGTTACTGATAAGCAAAGTACATATTGGAAATGACCACATAAGACCTTCAAAAACGTAAAATGTTACATAGAAATTTCCCAATTGTTTTGTAACGTCGTGTTAACTAACAAATACTACATTAGTCCTCTATGTAAATAAATGGTTAGACTTAAACAAACAAAATGTCAAAATAAATTGGTCTAGAATGGATGCGACAAGCCAAAGACAGAAAAACATGGAAGGAAATGGGGGAGGCCTACCCCAAACAGGCGACTTCTACTATGTGTGACATACCTATAAATATTACGATGGAATATGATAATAATTATCATATTAGGTAGGTTAATTCATAGGTATGAATTATTATTAATATTATTATTATTTTTAATGGTCTTTATTGACAAAGAATATTACAATTCAATAATAAAAAGAATTAATTGATATTTAACAGTAGAATAAAATGGCTTTTTTTAATATTTATGTAAATAAAAATTTAATTTAAATTTTCTGGACAATTTTCGCTGCATAATGAAATCTCGCGGTTAAAAACGAAAGCTGTGATGGGACGAACTCAACGCCTTCTTAAATTATTGGTGGGAGATCGCACGGAGTGGTAAGATTTGGGAGGCTTTTGCCCAGCAGTTGGGACGAAAAAACTTGAGAAAAAAAGTACAAACTCTGTTCCTTTTGGAGCCAGATAATGACGTGCGAATGTCCGACATTAATTAAGCTGATTTCATAATTATCCGCAAATATTTGTACCGGGGCAGGAATCGAATCTGCAACCTACGCGCCCACAGCGCCACAGGACGACAAACTGACGTCTTTTTTGGCATTTTCCCTAAATGAATGATACGTTATCGGAGTATTATCAGAAAGTTGTTGTTATCTGAACAATGAGTTGCTATTTTAGTTACCTTGACCGTTGGGGTAGATAGATAGATAGATAGATAACTCTTTATTGTACCACACAAACACAAAATATAATACAGAAGAAAATGCTGAGAAACAAGGAAGTACAAAGGGCGGCCTTATCGCTTTGAGCGATCTCTTCCAGGCAACCTTGGGATGGACTGGACTTATGAGAACAATATAGACGGTGGCGTTTGAAAAACTTAAGGAAATTAAAACAATTACATATACCTACACTACGTACTATAATACCTATCATGTCTTTAACTACCTACTTTATAATAATAAAAGGGTAATTTTTTTAATATAATTTTCGTAAGTGTAGACATAGAACAAACATTTATTTGCTGCTCACACGGTACTTACAATAGTGACGTATAGGGTATTGAAGATTTTAGTATGGCGGGTGGCCTCCAACTACCAGACTGTTTTTCACACACTCATTTTTAATTTTTTACACATTTTTTTATCTTTTATTTGTATATGTGACTTTTTATTTGTATACTTATCCTCTATCCAAATATATGTGTTATACATAGACATCGACACATGAAACTTTCTATAAATAAGAAACCATTCAACTGCAATAACAACAAATACTAAAAAAAAATATAATACAGTTGAAAATTTAAAGGGATCTACGAACAAGTGAAAATTTGATGTTCTTTGAAAAAGTTGCCTGATTTTTACGGTACGGAACCCTGCGTGTGCGAGTCGTTTCGCACTTGGCGGTTCATTTGAGTTTTACGGGGCAAATAGTAATACCTGAGAAATAAAATTAACCATTTTTGGTGGACAGCGAGTATAGTAAGTATAGCGAGTATAGACCTCGCACGATCCCCTTCGCGCTTCGGTGCGGCGTAAGGCATTAGAGTGAGGGAATAGAGAGTGCATCTGTGTTTGTGCGCACACTTGTGCACCATAGTTTGTCCTGCGAACCTGGCTAGTCTTCGTTGAGACTAGCCGCGACTGAGTGTGGCCGAAATTCGACGACAACGGCATCAGGGCATTAGGTAGAGTCCGGACAACCCCTTCGGTTCAAGTGACTGAGTAAACACAATGTGGAAATGATATTATTATTTTTGTTGTGAAAGCTTTAAAATTTAGTCATACAATTTCCATTGAACGTCTGGGAAAAGTTGCGTTAGTGTTGCTAGTACGTGCGTGATTCACGCGTGGACTTAGGACTGTTGCATCTGTTTACGTGTACCGTACGGCATCATTATCGTTCTGTCTGAGTCAATGGACCCTTTGTGTCTGTTTTGAATGTGAAAATATTATGCATATTTTTTAATTGAGCTAACTGCAGACTATTAAACTTTACTTTATTATTTTTATAGGATCTCAAGAGACGCAAATATGCAGGTCTCGACAAAGCCTACACATTTGCTCCCTTAGGGGTCGAGACCCTGGGTCCGTGGGGTACCGAGGCTCTCCGGATTTTCAAAAAGTTATCTGAGCGTCTGGTCGACGCGACGCGTGACCCGAGAGCGGGCGGGTATCTGGCGCAGCGCATCAGCATTGCCATACAGCGGGGCAATGCAGCCAGCGTCTTGGGGACGCTTCCGACTGGTATTGATATGGATCAGTTGAGCTACCTGTACATTGTCTGCAGTTAGCTTAATTGTTTCAATTGTAAATACAAGTTCTAATTTGTTTTCATTTGTGAATTGTAATTTTCCTTGTCAATAAAGATTTTTATTGGCTTTTTAAAATTAGTGAATCTGGAATATTTCCACGGGAAGAGTAATCTTTACAAACATGGATCCTTTATATTAAATAAAATACTACGGTTATTATTATTACTTAAAACGTAGTAAAGCCCGTAGTATACCTACATTGTAGTAGGTACCTTCTTATAACAGAACACAAATTTTAAAATGTGTGTGTCTGTCTGAGATAGGTACTCTCCAAAACAGCTAGACCGATTTTGACGGGACTATCTCTGGCAGATAGCTGAATCTATAGAGGGCTTATAACTCAGGCTGCTTTTATTTTTGAAAAATAATAAGGGTTCCACGCATGACCCATGAAATTGTGAATTCTAAACGGGTAAAACCGCGGCCATAGCTATTCTAAAATATATTTCAGTAACGTAATACCTACGTTATTCTTGGGTCCTAGCTATGTCAAAACAAAACAAGGATAGAACTTTGTATCCTGTCATTGTCCCGTGTAGGTATTTTAGCCATGGTTATATACTCAGAACAAGGAAATAGGTATAGTAGATGTCAAGGCTTGATGCCTATATTCAATTGATTAGAAAGGTCCGTGTCCGAAAATCCGTGTCTAGCTCAAATGGCCGTGCCTTGTGACTTAGAATTTGCGCCACCCCAACTCTTCCCGCGGGTGTCGTAAGAGGCGACTAAGGGATATCCACCGGGAGCCGGCAAGATCGCTTACTGCAGAACAATTCTACCACCGAACTGTGATCCCCAAACCGCATGCCTAGCTTGGTGATTATGGGCATTACCCCCCGTGAGATAAAAGTCAATAAGGCGCTTATCAGAGGGAGGCATGCGCCCAGCAGTGGACCAATATAGGCTGTAGATGATGTCCTCAAATCTTATGAACCCTCTACTTAAAAGAAGAGTGAGTGGTATAAATTTTACTTGTGTCTGTCTGTGACATCGCGTAGCTCCTAAACGGAAAACCAATTTTTATTTGGTTTCATTTGTTAAAAAAATGCGGACGTCCTCGGCAGTTATTTCATAGCAATGTTTGATAAAAATCGGTGCCACCGTTCGAATGTTATTTTGCTGGTATAAAGTAATATCGTCTGGTTTACATGTTTTTTTGTTCAAATTCAGTTGGAAAATTCACAAACAAACTACCTGCGTCTGTTTTACCGGTAAAGTATCTCTGAGTCTTTTAATCCAAAGAGAATAAGCTCTTTCTGGGAGAGCTAGCTCCATCTTAAACCACATCTTCACATTCATAAGTGAGATGGTATGGTGGAAATTAACAATTTGTAAAATAAATATACTGTACAGCAGTTTCTCAAAATGAACTTAGCCATGCAGTTTTGGCCGGGAACACCTCCCACTCGGCCAAAAGCGATCATTAAACCCAATGACCAGTTCAATCAAAATAGAATCAACTGTGAATCCAATGCGATGACTAAAGTATTCCGTTTCTTGTTTTCACAACAATAAATTTAAATTTCAACTGCTGACGAATCAGTACGAATTACATTATCATCGTGACGATTATAGAAGCTGGGAAATCTCCTGCAAGTTGCTTTGTAACTTTTGTTTAGATAAATAAAGATCGGTTTGAAGTGAAGAAAATCAATTAAGAATTATTACTTGATCTTTTTTAAATATTGTTTAATTTTATTTAAAAATTGTTTGTATGTTAATTAGATGTTATTTTACAAAAACTTAAAACCGACTTCGAATTCCTTTATATTAACACTGTTTTGCGGGACTAAGTGTAATCTCTCGGGAATAAAATGAATATCGGAATACACTGGAATCATTCTCTATACTTACAAAACCAAAAGAATTATCAAAATCAGTTTACAATTGACGAAAAAATCGGTGAACATACATAAAAAAAATTTCATATGTACAGTCGAACATAGAACCTCCTATTTGTTAAATATAAACTTTATTCTGATTCTTCGGCCTAGTAAGTTGGCTTAGTTCTTCTAGCTCAGTAGTAATTACGCCTACGACCAAAGGTCAACAAACCTTTGAGGTGCAAAAACATTTTGTACAAAAAGCAGGCGAGATATCTTTGTGAGGACTTGTACCCATTAGAAGTTGATGGCTCGTAGGTATACGAAGATTAATAAATAAGAGCGTTGTACAAAGTACATTGTAGTATCTTGATTGTCTCTAAAAATAGCACAAAACATAATCGCTTTCCACGTATGTCCGTCTACACGCTTAATTTTACAAAGCTACTCAACTGATTTTGACGCAGTATGAACTTCTATAATTATAACAATCCTCCCGAGATTGTGTTTAGCAGGGTTGAGGTAATTTAAATCAAATGTATATTTATTTAAATCATGTGATTTAAATCAATTGTTTTTTCACTGCAATGAAAATATAGTGGTCAATAATGTATAGGGAGTGGCAAAATTAAGCTTCGCACAATATACCTTACATGCTCCCCTGGTTAGTATTCAGGGTATCCACAAAATATAATATATTTTTATATTTTATATACTTATATATATATAGACGACCGATGTGGCGCGGCGGGCGAAGGTCCGCCTGCGACGCAGAAGGTTGCGGGTTCGATTCCCGCCTTGGGACAAATGTTTGTACGATCTGCAAATATTTGTTCCGGGTGTTCTGAGTATTTTCTATATACCTCGTGTGTTCATAAGTTTTGAGACGAACTTATTTAATTAATTTAAAAAGAAAGTAATTCATGCAATCTTTTTTAAACTGTTAAAATTTTAAATTTTGAATGTTTTGAATAAGAAAAAATATACATTTGAATATTTGTTTCATTCTCCGTGAAAATGGCGCCAACAAAAGATTTGCGTGCGACTGTAATTTCACTGTTTCAAGCAGGAAAAAACCAATGCAAGTTTTTAGTGAAATCCAAAGTTTGGGATGTAGTCGGAACTTTGTGTATTATACCATAAAGAGGTACAAGGAGACCGGCTCTTTAGAAGACCGTGGAAGATGTGGCCGCCCGCGATCTGTAAGGACGCCCGCCAACATCAAAGTAATCAGAGAGCGAATTCGTCGCAACCCTTGCCGGACTCAAAAGAAATTAGCTCTGCAGACCAACATTTCGCGAATATCGGTGAACAGGATACTTAAATATGATCTTAAACTAAAGGCCTACAGTCGAAGGAAAGTGCATTATTTAAACGAGCGTCTTCGTAAATTGCGACTGGAACGATGTCGGAACCTATTGAAGAGACACGATCCAAAAAATATCCTGTTTACCGATGAAAAGATCTTCACGGTGGAAGAAAAGTTTAACCGGCAGAACAATAAGGTTTACGCCAGAAGTTCAAAGGACGTCCAGCCATCTGTACGCAATGTCCAGCGCACTCATCATCCAGCAAGTGTGATGGTTTGGTGGGGTGTTTCCTACGAGGGGGTCACTTCGCTTCATTTTTGCCAGCAAGGCGTCAAGGTGAAGGCACAAAATTACCAAACCGACATATTGGAATTGAAGGCCTGCATTGAATGCAAAGGCGGCCATTTTGAATGATTTATTTTTAAATACAGATCTAGAAAAAATAAAAAATATTTTAGTTTTACTGTGTCTCAAGACTTATGAACACACGAGGTATATATATCTATAGTTCTTGTTTCTAACATATTTTATGGGGACGCTTCCGACTGGTATTGATATAATAGTCTGCAGTTAGCTTAATTGTTTAAATTGTAAATACTAGTTCTAATTTGTTTTTATTATTGAATTGTAATTTTCTTTGTCAATAAAGAGTTTTAAAAACATATTATATTCAATGTAAAATGCGATAAAGAACATCGTGGGAGCAAAAAGATTTTAAAATTTATTTCATTCTGATAATATTGAATCATGATATTATTAATGACTTTGAGAAATTAAAGATACAATTAAAATAATTGGTTGCTAAGCCGGGTCAGGTTTCTCGCTATGCCACAGAATATTATACAACTTCTACAGGGTTACTTACAAGAACCTATTATGACCTTTATATCAGAACCAGTTTAGTATGTCAGGCACAAACAAATTGATTGAGAATTTAATATCAGCGTATGGAATTTTTCCGTACTAGAATAGTTATGTGGACGTACCATGTGATGGAAATTGGAAATAGAAATCGTGTATCCCATCCATCAATCCATTGGACGAGAGGATTATGGAGCGAACCTAACTTTTGGGTTTGGTTGTCAACCTAGGCCTAGATCTCAATACATACTCACAGTATCCCTGTGGTAAAAAACTCGAATTACATTACATTACATGTGAAAACACGAATGGGAAAAAAAACGATAAAAAAAAACATGAAAGTGCACTGTTGCACGCAAAATTTGATGTTTCGCCATAAGTTGTGTAGTTTTCTTGTAAATAAGCAAAAACTTGATTTTTGCGCTTATGCCGTTCCAAAAACGTATGCTCTATCCCGCTCTTATGAACGCGAAATCCTATGCCTATCCTTTTCGCAAAATGGCGCGCATTCCGCTTTAAGTGAAACCGCACAGCTGGAAAGAGTCTGCAGATCGTACATACATTTAACCGAACCCGAATACTTATCAGTTATCACAGATATCAGACAGGAATTAACGTTGTTCTGGCCACTTTTCAGCGGACAGACAATCGCGACTGGCGACACATATACATATATATATACACACTTTTACATATTAAGTATATATAATATAAAAAAGTTGCCGGTCGCGATTGTTATGTATTTATATTTACAGATCCATCTGCAGATCTAACCTACATCCATTGTTTAAAATAATGTTCCTTTGTATTAAAAATTATAATGAAACAAAGACATTTGCTTGACGTTATGAAGCTATTTCTTTTCAACTGACTTTAAAACAGAGGGGTATTCAATTAATCCGGCGGTATGTTTTGATGTATTCAGGAATTGTATAATTATTGTTTTAAACAATTATATTTTTTAGGGACTGGAACGAACCCCTTGGGACATAATTTTTATGGGACCTTCTCGAGATCATCCATACACACCCCACCAGACGAGCAAAGAACATCCTCCTTTTTTCGAAGTCGGTTAATATAACAAGCTAGGCTAGGTAATCAAAAGGCTTGAAACTAAAACTTCAACAACGCATAGTTGCGCAGCGAAAAAGGTTCAAATTCTAGTTCAGAAACAGACGAAAGATTAAAAAAATAATGAATGAAAATTTTAGAAACTAAAAATTGTTTCGTACTTCTGGGATTTGCTCTGATGCTATACCTTAAATATGTATTTGATTATTATGTATGTATATTTATGTAATAAAATATATAATTAATAATGTGAATATTTTATTTTATTATATTAATAATGTGTATTTAATTTAAGTATTTATGTTAATGCCACAATTTATATATTGTATTTCTTCTTTGTTTCTTGTAATTTTTGTTGTCTAGCACTACCTACTAAATTGTTGTCTACACTACCCAAAGGTTAGCAAGTAGAGAATGCTATCTAGCATTATGTTCGCCTATGTACAACTTTTGTACAATAAAGTGTATTCCATCCATCTACAATTTTTTTACAAATATTTCTTTGGTTTTGTAACCACTTTGTTTACAAATATGATCTAGAATTCTAGAACCGAGTATAGAATAGAATATGCTACTTTATATTCAAGATTAACGAGTGCAATGTCACGGTCAAATGCTAGAAGTATTAAAAGGAGATAAAATCTCTAACAATAAAAATAAGGCACAATAAAATTTACTTACTTGCTTAGGAGGTTGGTCTTTCTTCAGCTTCTTCCTGTCAGCATCAATCAGCAGCCCCTTAGCTTCCATCCGCTCCACCTTCGCACAATCCACTTCATCATTACTCTCATACAATGTATCATCAGTCAAATTACTGACAGTTCTTGAGAGTGAGTGTGACAGCTTGCATGTCATTGTACTGCAGCCTGAGTCACTGACATCGGAGTCACTGTCAGAGTCACCAAAAACATCGTTGGAGGTGTAGCAGTCGTCTTCAAATACAATGAAAGAGTCTTCAGACTCGCAGTCTGAAGCTCGGTGGTGCTTTGGGCTGTCATTGAAGACTATTTGGAAGGAGTCTTCGCTTTCTGTTGCTGACGTGGAACGGAATCTGCCTTTTAGCTCATCAAAGTACTCTCCCAAGCTCGTGTCACTCGAGGTGATGGTAGAAGGTGTTGACGGAGAGTTCTCTACCGAACTTGCAGTGTCTATTTCATTTGCAAAGACCACATCATCTTGGATGCTGCGTTTCATTTTCATCTTTCGCCGCTTATCAAGCATTCTATGTGGATTTTTGAAGTGTTTATCAACTGGCTTGCAAATGGGAATGGTTTTAGCTAGTTTTGGTTGGTCTGTGATGGTTTTAGCCGATGGTGTTAGCTCTGTGGCTGGTTTTGGCTGCTCTGTGATGGTATTAGCCAGTGGTGGTTGCTCTGTGGCTGGTTTTGGTAGCTGTGTGGTGGGTTCTGGTGTAGATTTTGTGTGCTTCTTACGTTTTTCTTGAAGCAACGCTTTCAGTTTCAATAATTTATCTTCGCAGGATGATATTATTTCATGTTTATCATCAGGGTTGTCAGTGGTCTGCGATTCTAGTTTCACTTCATCAATCTCCGAGTTAGGGTTTTGGTTTCCTGTTTTTAGTTCTTCAGTCTCTAACTTCATGGTATAATTCACAGGTTTCAGTTCTTGACTTTCAGACTTTGCACTATTATTGTGAACATCCTGGTTATTATTTACAATATTTAAAGCATCTTTTACCTCTGTAAAAATCTCTGTTGTTTCAATAATCGGAGCGACTTCCAGTTTTGTTTTCGGAGCCACTGTTTCACACAACAGCTCGGACTCAAGCTGTGGTGGACACTGATACTCGATGTAAGGTTCATTAGAGATTGGGACAAAGTCCTCTGGTGCGAAGGCATCTTCAAAATTCTCTTCTACCGAGCGGGACTCAACAAACACTTTCTTCGGGCGTTTCCGCAGCCAGACTGATGCTGGTTTGTTCTCTTTAGGTGAGAGTAGACACTTCACTTGGTTGAGCTTGTCCTCGCATGAGGATACAGTTGTTTTACATTTATTCATGTCTGGTAAGACATTCGGGAGAGACGCGTCGTAGCTCGCTTTGTCGGCTGCCAATCCATTTTTATCTTGTTCGTCGGAGCTGGCTCGCTGCCAGAGCGGCGACCCCTGGCGGCTTTCAGCGTCAAAACAATCGTAGATATCCACTGGCGATTTAGTACGAAACATAGCGCCAGATAGCATGCTGAATACGCCAGAAAAAAAGTTTGTAATACCTGCCAAGGCCGACTCGGGCCTGACCTCGTCGTTTCCTTGTTGTGGCGGCATGATAGGCACTTCTAAGCTCTGTTTCTTTACTTTTGCTGGTATTTCTGACGTGATGAGAGTATCAGCTAAGTTCTTTTGCAGTGGATCCGGTATAAGATGAAGGTTGTTGAGGAATATTTCATTTTCGTAATCCAACTTTATTTCGCTCTTCTGCAGAGCTTCTGTACAATAGTTCGCGTATGGGTTGTGCATATGTATAGGGTTGAAATGAGTTTTAGTGCGCTGGTCGCGCCCGTTCTTGATGGAAAACATTGGTATTCTACACTAAAATCAGTCACTAAACACTTCACGCAAACATTGTTTCACAGTAAGTTTTTATGCAAGTCCGGCGGTGGTGTATGGAAATAATCAGGGATTCTAGACTTAGGGCTCTTCAAGGAAATTCTAGGTGGTGACCAGTCCAAAACACAAGGGGTCAGAGGAATCGGTGTGTTGCACTTTTGGATGCAATCAATCGTGGCTGTTTCTATTTCAGCGCAAGGGGAAACACTTGAAACACTAGAAATTTGATCGATTTCAAAACAAAGAACTTTGTTGGGCTCCATGATTGCGAAAATAGCAGAAATACACGTCTTTACAGCTCAGCCATTTTGTAAATTAGTGAATGAAAATAATATCTAATAACGAAGTGAATGAACGAAACGAAGAAAAGAATGAGGTGATTAAAGTTTTGACAGCTCTAGTGTTGTACTGCTTTTCAATCGAGTCAATGAGTCGGACTAGGAGTGTGTGTCGCTTGCCTGGAGATATTATCAGAATTTCCATTCACTTCACGAAACCATCTAATGGGCAACGATAACCGTTAAATAATTATATATCGTTAAAAATCGCTGACAGCTAGCACGTTGAGAATTTCACGACAGATGTTGCTAAACACGTGAATGTTGACTGACCTAACGAAAAAAAAAAAGATTTGTGCAATTTTCTGATAAAACAAAATATATTTTTTTTGATATTTACCGTGTGTGTTAGTACCTATCTGAAAATTATTAAAAAGACTAAGGCGCAAATTCTGTCACAAACTCAACAACTTGAAAGTAATTTTTAGGTACCTACCTATGTTTAAAAAGGCCATGTTTACAAACACTAAACTGTATCTTGTGGTTGGCCGGAGTTCTTTAAAAGTAGGGTAGGTACCTCTAAACAATCTGGCATCACAACATGATGATCTAATTAAATTTAAAAATTTAAAAAACCTAGGCTACTAAGTAATTAGGTAGTACCTATATGTAGGTACCTGGTATTTTACCTTGTAATAGGTAAGGTACAATATTTTGGGTAGGTACGTGTTAGAGGTACCGTGAAATGATACTCCAACGATGATAATTCGCAACTGGTTTATTTGTTAGATTTAAGTTAACATGAGGACATTATGCGGAAGATAAGAAATCACGTTGATACATATCCTCACGTAGATTTTGCTAAGCTATAATAACTAGGAAGTTAGGTAACCTTGATATCACACGCATAGACTGAATTACACATTGTACCTTGTACATCTTGGCAACTAGAAAAAGGGAAAACAATGTAATGTGTAAGATAGTCAGATAGTCAAATAGTCATTTTATTGGTAAAATCATGTTTACAACAATGTTAAGAACTGTGTAACACAAGAATCCAGACACAACTAGGATTCTT
Source organism: Eupithecia inturbata (assembly GCA_963662085.1). Taxonomy (NCBI): domain Eukaryota; kingdom Metazoa; phylum Arthropoda; class Insecta; order Lepidoptera; family Geometridae; genus Eupithecia; species Eupithecia inturbata. Next base: position 1,457,129 of record OY759206.1, on the reverse strand, counting down.
CCCTGATAATGTCACTACATTGTACTTCGCACATCCTGGCCACTCGCAAAAGGAAACAAGTATTTATTAAAACATGACAAAAAACAAAGTACCTATTCGTATAAAAGTGTATGTGTAAATGTACCTAAATGAATGTAAACTATAAAAACTGTATGAGATAAAGAGATCTTAATGATAACCCATAAAGATTGAAATTGAAAATGTTACTGTAGAGCAAGTAACACAAGCAAAAAATCTTGGAGTTCTCATGGACTCCAATCTACTCTTTGAAAGTCAAGTTGCAGAGTGTGTGAGGAATTGTTTCTACCGTTTAAAGCTTCTGTATAAAATTCGTCCATACCTCAATGAAGCAGTCCGAATACATTTATGTGAGTCCCTAGTGCTATCAAAGCTGAACTATTGCGATGTGGTCTATGGACCATGTCTTTTGAAAAGATCACAGAACTTGATACAGCGGGTCCAGAATGCATGTGCTCGCTATTGTTTCCACATCCCACCACGGACCCACGTTACTCCCTTCTTAAACTCATCTAATATCTTAAAAATGTCAGCTCGAAGAAGGCTACATCTGGCAGTGCTTATTTTTGAGGTCATAAACAGACAGTGTCCTACATACCTCGCTGACAAGCTAGTTTGGGCAAGGGACAAGTCAAGATATCCTAGCAGAGCATGCTCTTGGGTTTTCTGCATGCCTAAGCACAGGACTATGGCTTTTAGAGGATCCTTCAAATATTCTGCTTCCAAATGTTGGAATGATCTCCCGCCTCCGGCAAGGGCTGCAAAATCATTATACACCTTTAGAAATCAACTCAAGAAACTCCTAATTACTGAACAGAAACTCCTACAGGTATAAAAGTGAGGTACCTACACTGTAGGTAGTTAATACGTCCTGTTGTATTTCCTTGGATTCCATAATTTGTCACTCAATGTTTTAATCGTTCTCAAATAGTTACCTTTAAAAATTGTTAAAAATTACTGGATTTCTTTTCGATTAATATTGGCGCGCTGAACGATGTCAGCATTTTTTGACATTTATGTTAGTACCTACTTTTTTCTCTTTGGTTGAAAGCCAACGGATTCTTCTTCTTCTTTTATTTTTGGCTCTGCATCATGTTCGCATTACGCTGCGCTCATGAGATCATTGTTTGCACACTTGTCAGTGTCGCGACGAAAACAAGTCAGTTGGTGTAGTGAGCATAAATCTGAGTGTAATTATAGCTGGTTTTTTCTAAGTGTATCTGTAATCTTTTTATTGTATTATATTCTGTTCAATGTTCTGTAAATCATGTTTTGTACCATCCTCGTTGTATTTATTAATATATCGTTAATGTAATAATGTTAATTAACTACTGTGCCGTCACTCCGTAAGGGCCCTAACTGAAAACCAGCGCAGTATTGGGCAAATGCCTAATACTGCAAAATGCTGAGTTAGGGACACCTTTTTACCCTTGCTTTTAATGCACTTTACTTTTGTTATACTATTATGTTTTTTGGGTAAATAAAATGTATTTTATCTTTTTATCTTTTAATGTTCTTATGTTTTCAACTGTCCACTTTCGCGCCTAAATAACTTTATTTATTTATTGAAGGGACATTCAGTCCAAAGTATTTATATCGTGAAATACTCAACACGCACCGCTCCTCACACGCTGTTTGATGCTGTGATGCCTTGGGGCCTTCCACAAGGGCCGCCGAGTTGACCGTCGCTGTCAGATGAGGTCCTGCGTCGGCTCGCTGCGCCCTTCTCCGTCGTGTACGAGAAGAACATTGGCTTAGGCTTTTATGACTTCGATTTTTCCAAGGGATTCGGTTTGTAACTGATGCACGCTGTGGTGAATCTCTTCTATCTGCTGCGTCATTGCCTTAAATCGAATGTTCATAATATCCTCGATCGTTTTCATAACTTCGTATCCGTTATATTCGCCATTCCTGATAGTCGGCTGCACATGAGAATTCTTGGATGGTCCAGAAGGTTTCCAAAATGCGTCATGCAATAAAGAATTGTGTCGACCTTGGCAAACTCTACATGAGCGCCTTGAACGGCACTGACCTACCTCATGCTGAAGTAGGCAATTTTCACAAATGCCTAACTGCTTCGTTGCATTTAACTTGTCTTTGGCATTTAGTTCTATGAAATCATCACATTTGTATATTGCGTGATGGTGGCTACAATAAGGACAGGTCAATAATGTGCAAGCTGTTGAAATAAATCCAAGGTCGCCTGACTTACTGTAGCTTGATTGTTGTTGATTATTTAGCTTACTGCATGGTCCCTCTGACTGGCTGAAGGGTTTCATTGCTTGAGAGGGATTTGATCTCAGGGGCTGCCGCACTAAAGTATCCATATCCTTCTTCATTGTGAGTGAACTGGATTTCGGGGGCTTCAGCACTGTTGTATCCTTTTCCCTTTTTATTAATGGTGCTAGATTGCTGAACTTATTTTCCATGATGTCCAGAAGCTTATCTAGTCTATCTATACTTGTCAGAAGGTGCTTATGTATCTTCTGACTGGCTGGATCCTTGAGGATGTTGGTCCTGATGTGTAACATAGCTTCAAGAATCTCCTCAAGGTTCTCCTTCAAGTTATCCATGATTAGAAGGTAAAACAAGACCTCTTTGATATAGGATACTTGTCCAAGAGCTGCTCTGAGATGTGGGTTCCGACGGGCAATGTAGGGAACACAATTCGCACAATACTACGTGTGTATGCGACGTAGTAGCCTTATGATAACGTTTTAGTAACGTACGTTATCACGTTGTCCTTCGAGAGACAGTGGTGAGCGCGACCGCGGATTTAGACTGTGAATCCGGCTCGAAGAATGTTAGAGGTACCGTGAAATGATAACTCCAACGATGATAATTCGCAACTGGTTTATTTGTTAGATTTAAGTTAACATGAGGACATTATGCGGAAGATAAGAAATCACGTTGATACATATCCTCACGTAGATATTGCTCAGCTATAATAACTAGGAAGTTAGGTAACCTTGATATCACACGCATTAACTGAATAACACATTGTACCTTGTACATCTTCGCCACTAGAAAAAGGGAAAACAATGTAATGTGTAAGAACTGTGTAACACAAGAATCCAGACACAACTAGGATTCTTCCCTGATAATGTCACTACATTGTACTTCGTACAGTACGTGACTTGTAAAAAAGGTAAAAACCGGGAAATCCCAATGACCTTGGTTATCCTACCCTACAGTATTTTCTTGTTTTGCTGATGCAATAGTCAGTTCTTAACCTCAAATTCTTTCTAGATTCTACTGGAATAGCACTGATGAGTCTGATTGGTGCAAAATTACCCAAACAAACAATCCTATTGGCCAATTTAATAGACGTCATAAGATTGGAAAAAAAAACCTATTTTCCCGAGTCATTCACTCCAAAGTGCATTACAATCAAACTGATTTTTTAATCTGTGGTTTTTATAAACGATAGACTTTATCGTGTTTAAAAACCAAGCGTACTCTATCCTAAAGTTCGCTTGATTTAAGGGATGACTCACGTTCACCTCACGTTAGACCGTGTCGGGTCCGGGCGAGTGTCGGCCGTAGCACGGTCACCGAGCCGGTCCCGTGCCGACTCACACTAGGCCGTGTCGGGTCCGAGCCGAGTGTCGGCCGTAGCAAGGTCACCGAGCCGGTCCGAGCAAAAATAAAACAAAGAGTCAGTCAGTGCACTTGTATAGCAGCACGACTGCTCGGGCGCAGCTCGGCGGGGCGGGGCGCGGCGGCGCGGCGGCGGCACTGTATTCATGCAGCGAGCCGAGCCGGGACCGAGTTGTTTCCGACCGTCGATTGTCCGTTGCTCGGCCGTCACTCGTTTGCCGATCGGTATAGCGAGCGTGTGAGTGTGTCCATACAAAATATAATATGTAGGTACCAATAATTGACCGTGCTACGGCCGACACTCGGCCGGACCCGACACGGTGTAGAGTGAGTCATCCTTTATTGTTACCTATACGCTAGCTTAACTCGACGTAGAATGTTTGTAAACAAACAAAATGCCCACACTTAACCTAAAATTCACTCTGTTGCCGCGTCTTTTTATACCTAGGTTTTTATACCTACGCAATTTACAGCCAAGTAAGAGTAAGTTTTATTTAATTGTGTCGTGGTTTGTTTACATACCTAATACCTAATTTGGGACCTCTTTTATTCGTGATTTTTATAAATGATCTCATTCAGCGCCTTTCTTGTAACTGTCTCCTTTAAGCAGATAGCTAGATGATTTAAAAATATTTAATACCAATACAGCTGCTGATTGTGAAACTACAAAAAGATCTAAACACTTTGTCTCGATGGTGCATTAATAATCACATATTTTTAAACGTCAGTAAATGCTTTACCTTAACATTTACAAATAGACAAAATAAGATTGTTCATGATTCATTAACGGTCATCATTAACGGTCATGTATTGAATCGCTCGTACGTAGTTCCTGGACGTAAGACCTGGACGGCAATTCTCGTCAATTTATCACTCGATAAATATCAAAAGAACTGTCAAATTTGACAGCTCTTTCATATAAAAACTGTCTAATTTGACAGTTCTTTTGATATTTATCGAGTGATAAATTGGTGAGAATTTGCCCCATGGGAGTTTTTTTGTTGACAAGCTTTCTTTTCGAGCACACTACCAACATATTACTAGTAAAGCCAAACTTTTAGGGTTTGTGCTTAGATCAACTAAAGGTTTTAAGAAACCCCGGAGGCTTCTTTACCTTTTCTTTGCTCTTGTAAGAAGTGTTCTTGAATACGGTAGCCCTATTTGGTCTCCTAACTATAAGGTTCATAGTCACGAAATTGAGAGAGTTCAAAGAAAATGCAAATTGAAAGTATCTGTTCTGTGTTTGTCTATCTGTCTGTCTGTCTGTCTATCTGTCTGTTACCTTTTCACTGGCGTGAAAAGTTTACATTAAGGTAAATGGCTGAACGAATCTCAATGACATAGGCTACTTAAAAAGCGCGCGCGAAGCCGCGGGCAGCAGCTAGTTTAAAATAATTTGGTTTTGTTGCCTTAATTTTCAGAGCAAATCATAAAAATGTTTGCATTGATAAGTTTTTAGGGTTCCGTACAATTCCGTGCTATAACAACAAATAATAAAAATAAAATAAACATGAAAATTAAGGGGGGCTTCCAAACAACAAACGTGATTTTTTTGTCTATTTTTGCTCATAATTTGTCAAGGCTGTATCTCTTCAACTAAAATAGGTAGACACATGAAACTTTATATAATTATAATTAAGTAACACTTCAACTGTAATAATAACAAAAACTAAAATAAAAAAACTTGAAAATTTAAAGGGGTCTCCGAAAAAGTGAAAATTTGATGTTCTTTGAAAAAGTTGCTTGATTTTACGGTACGAAACCCTTCGTGTGCGAGTTGACTCGCACTTGGCGGTTTATTTATACCTATTTAAATCGATAATAAAATTAGCCTTTTAGGTTTAAAGGTTAATTTTTTAATAATAATGTTGAGGTAGGTACCTAAGTACTTAGTACAAATTTACCTAACCAATAAGTACCTATTTAACTTAGTATAAAAATTGCAATTAGCAGGGTACCTACCTGATTTGACAGATATCTTTAATACAATAACATTAATTTGTTGTCTATTTCTACCCAACACAAAAATAATGATTTGGTATTTTTTAATTCGTCATTAGTATGAATAACTTGCAAGAAATAAAATAAGTACCTACCTACCCAAGTTCAAGTAATTACACTAAGTTACACATAATATTCAGTAGGAATGTGGAACTTATGAATTTGGTTGTCAAACTAGGCCTAGATCTCAGTACTCACGGGATCCCCGTGGTAAAAACCTCGATCGCATAAAATTCAACCTTATTTCTTTGGATGTGAAAAATCGATTGAGAAAAAAAAATCCCTATAAAAATATCATGAAAGTGCACCGCATCGCACATAATTTGGTCGAGATCTCAGGAGCCCTGAGGTCTATTGACATGGCTTATGTTTTGATTCGTAGGTTATTTTATTACTAATTATTTGGTTTCTTGAACCAGTTTCTTCATAAGTTGTGTAGATTTCTTGTAAATAAGCAAAAACATGATTTTTGCACTTACGCCGCGCCGTTCAAAAAACGCATGCTTCTTCTTTCTTCTTCTTTCCCGCTCGTATAAAAGCGAATTAATATGCCCATCCTTTTACAAAATGGCGCGCATTGCGCCCTTATAAATTAAACCTTTGCTAATATTCATTTGATTTTGATTGAAACTTTCTACTTAGCTCGAGCGAGGAGACGCTGCATCAGAATTTCAACAACAGCAATCACTGGTAATTTTACCATAAACAATACAGAACATAATTAGTAATTAGATATTTAAGTACCTGCTCTGTAAACCAACAACCTTTTTTTGGAAATAAATAATTTTTAATATTAGGTAGGTATTTTTAATTCAAACTTTAATAGGTAGATACTTACTTACTCTTATGTTGTGCAAATACACTTCACCTTCTTTATTTATTAGACAGATAATGTACATACATGTTTCGTTTTAAATATCTGTGACATTTATTGAGAATCTAACTAGATTTACTTGGGCTTAAACTAAGAAACATTATCAAATCTTATTTATAATCCTGAATTTGCCGATTCATCCGCCACTGTATCGATAATTGCATCCGCTTTCACTCTGACCACCGAAGCCGCCATTGAGGGAAGTTTCACCAGCGCGTTATCAAAATACTCGAATGCTGACACGAAGATATCAAAATGCGAGTAAATGTACCAGCCGATGAAGCAAAAGAACATAAACTTTACTATTCTGTCTGCCATGTAACGTCTGAAAACATATAATAGTTTAGGTAGTTATTAAGGCTGAACACATAAAGATTATCTGTAGCCGTATGTAGGTATATATAATTTTTTTTTATTCGTGAAATGTTTTATTTGTGTACAACACTTTGTCAAATATTTGAGTGAAAGAAAAATAGGTAGGTACTCAAACTCATAAGCGTTAGGAAGACACGCTGCGCTGTTGATTTTAAGATATTTGTCAAAGTATTTTACACAAATTAGACATTTCACGAATAAAACAAATTATTTAAAAATAAATAAATTATTTTTTTATTTTGTGTTCTCAAAGCTGCCGTTGGGGCATACCTACACCAGCCATATGCACAAGGTATATAACATACAAGAGGCAGGTATGCACACATATATTAAGTAAGAATTTTACATAAGTGAAAAGAGGCTTGTTATTTACCCAGTTGTGGGCAACCCTACGCTAAAAAGATGATGATGATGATTGATGACCTATGTAGTAACTTACATAAAATGCAATTTTCTAGCTCGTGGCAAATTCGCAGGATCTTCTTTACAGCAGAATTCTCGAGTGCCCTTCACATAGTCCCTCAAGTAATCTTCTGGGTTTAGTTGAGAGTAATCGGTGAAAAATATGTCGTTTTCACTTTTAGTTATCCGATTGCGTAGGTTTGCAAAATTTGTATTAGTAAAGTGCCATTCTTTGACTGTGTAATGTTGCAGTACGCTGAGCCCATGGCTTATTCTTTTCTGAACGTTGACCAAGCTGAAAAAAAAACACGCTATCTAAACACTAAAAAAAAATTTAATTAAAAATTCGCAGGTGTAAAAGAAACAAAAAAATACTGCCGAATTGAGAACCTCCTCCTTTTTTTGAAGTCGGTTATAAACTACCGTCAATCAATTTGAAAACTTTGCATCATTATTTTGTAAAATCCTTGGTTTCATTAGAATAAATAGAAATACCTAGCTAATTTACGCAGTTTATATAGGTAACAAAGAAACTTACAAAGTTTTCTTTCCCAGTAAAAATAGAAGGAAATCCACGAAGTAAGCAGGTATCACGTGAAAAAGAAACAGGCAGATTTGATGAGTGATCCAGTAGGACTTTATGTCACCACCCGGGTACCAAAGGGCGATAGAGTAGGGATACTCATTTACCCATTTCTCTCCTGGAAAATAAATCAAGTTACAGGAACCTACAATTTTTTTTTTTTTATTATCTAGTATTTTTTTATTGTAGGCAAACTTTATTGACAAAGAAAGTTACAATTCAAAAATAAAAACAAATTAGAACTAGTATTTACAATTAAAACAATTAAGCTAACTGCAGACTGTTGGAAACAATCTACAGGTAGCCCAACTGATCCATATCAATACCTATTAATCAGAAGCGTCCCCAAGAATTGGTTTTAAAATCTAGACGTTTAAATGTTGAAAAGCGCTAGCTCCTTCGAAATCTCTTGTTTTCGAAGGAACTAGTAGTTCCGCTACTCGCCGAAAGACTACCTACTAGACTACCACGTAAGGTCAAGGTCGTGACAACATTTGAACTCGTTTAGGCTTCTGCCACTCGACCAGAGATGGCGCTGACCATTTCTACGTCCAAATATTTTTTATTACGTTTTTCCTGACTTGGTTTTCACTATTACGTAGTAATTAATAACCAGTGCTATTGTCTTACCTAATTCAATTATTTCGCGCCATGTAATGTTTATTACGCCGGACAGAGTGAGGTTGTAGACTCGAGTTACTTTCGGTCTGAAAAAAAAAATCTTTAGCATTAACTTCTTAGTTTGTGAAGACGTTTCTTTATCACAAGACAAAGGCAAAACGACTAAACGAATTGGACTGAAACTTTGCATGCAGGAACTTGCTATAGCCCAGATTTTCTGTACCAAATCTCATATATTTTTTTATAAAGCTACCTATGTGATTTGTGTAGCGATTAGCGCTTCATTCAGCACCCTAGCGCCGCTGAAAATCATCGCTGCAATGGCATACACAAGTGCCATAGCAGCATTAAGCTGAGCCGGTGACCTTTTTGTGTTACTTTAAATTTAATATTAGTTATAAGCAATGTATGTCATGTGTCAAATGATGTTACACAAATAAAGATTGTCTATTCTATTCCATACAAAAATGGAGCATATCGTCGTAGACGATACTTTCGAATCACCCAACACGGCCCTTAAAGCTTGTACTAAGTTTATCAGATGACTCGTATACAGAGTGACTTTTTGAGATGGGAGTGAATGGCCAACTCTGAAACCATGTGAGTTAGAGAAAAGTCGTGAAAAACGAAGAAAGCGAAGGGTCCGTGTGAACGGGGACTTGCTCAGGAGATTAATTAGTTGATTTATAAGAAAAATTAATGGGTTCGGATTTGGTCATCCACTCCTATCTCAAAAAGCAACCCTGTATAACAAATAAATAAATAATAAAACATACTTATCGAGGGCTATAGCATAAGCTATAAGGATACATCCGTTTGCGCACACGTCGACTGATATGGCGTCCGCTCTGTACGAGGGCTCGCAGTGCATTGTACGGATGACGCCTGAAAAGTCATAAATATACATAGGTACAGTAGAGCGTAGATTATCCGAAAGTCGTCGAGTAACCGAACGACCGCTTAACTGAACTGATCTAACCGAATATCTGAACTGACCTGACCGAACATGTGTCCTGAAATAAGTGCGTGACTTATTTGCGCGTATGTATGAGGGCAGGGGGCAAATTCTCGCCAATTTATCACTCGATAAATATCAAAAGAACTGTCTAATTTGGCAGATCTTACATATAGAAACTGCCAAATCGGCGAGAATTGCCTTCCAGGGGGCAAATTCTCGCCAATTTATCACTCGATATAATATATCAAAAGAACTGTCAGATTTGGCAGTTCTTCTATACAAAATCTGTCAAGTTTGAGAGAACTTGCTATATTTATCGAGTGATAAATTGGCGAGAATTGGCTACCAGGCTTGCTTCGACAGACCAAAACTAATGACCCCTTGTTACTCGTACATTACCGAGTTACATTACCAGCAGTGTATACCAAGGGAAAAATATCCTGCGCACAGAACCGGGTAATGTAATAAGAAATATTTGTTCTTTGCACATTACTGATTACATTTCCAGTTTTGTATGAGGATGTGAATATTTTTCCTACAGTACTCGGTTTTGTTCAAAGATATCCGTGTTCCGTGTACAAAACCAAGGAGGTTATCCGAGTAGTGTAAATAACTACTTAAGTGGGTATCTTTTTATTTTCAAAACTTCTACGTTAATTTCATAGGCATACTGTAGGGTGTAATAATTTAAGCATGTTTTGTTTACTAAGCTATTAGTAATTCATATTCTTACTTACCACTGTAATAAACGTGATTCATATAAAAAATGTGTATGTAAGATTTTATTGGTACATAAAAGTAAAGAGTTCGATTATCCGAATGAATCAGTTTTCCGAACACCCATGTCCCCAAATACTTGAAAATTGACGCTCGACTATTGTACTTTCAAAAATAGGAGGAGGTTCTATATGTTCCGCTGTATACATATATGTTTTTTATGTATTTATTTTCGACCATTTTAATGATTATATTTTGCTATTGTATGTAGAATACTCGGCTAATTTTCCACTGACTCATGACTCACCTTTCCCACTGCCAATGATGAGTCCTGTTGGCCCGTTCAGGTTGTCTACCCAGCCAGGAATAGGTTCCTTCCATGATGCAGTGACTGGAACAAAACAAATGGGTGGAGGGAGTGATCTTCTCTCTGTGTCTCTGGCGACCTATGTGCCGCGGCGGGCGTAGGTCCGCCTGCGACGCAGGAGGTTGCGGATTCGATTCCCGCCTTGGGACAAATGTTTGTACGATCTGCAAATATTTGTTCCAGGTGATCTGGGTATTTTCTATGTATAATAAAAAATATCTATCTATGTAGTGTATTTTACGTATACAGTTATCTAGTACCCATAACACAAGCTCTGCTTAGCTTGGGGCTAGATGATGCTGTGGGATTGTCCAGCGTTATTTATTTATTTATTATTTAATAGTTACTTTTAAAGGAAGTACTAGTTTTTGCTCGCGTGTTCGCTTGCACTTTTCCGGGATGAAAATTAGCCTATGCCCGTCCCCGGGATACCGTTCCTTGATCCCTTCAATAAGATCCGTTCAGGCGTGAAAAGGTGACATACAGACGTACAGAAATACTTTCGCATTTTTAATATTAATAGGTATGGATTAATTTAAGTGATTGCCTTTTTGTGACCTATAAAATTATTATTTTTTTCTTTCTTCTTTCTCTATCAAGCTTAGTTAGTGGACTGAATTTTATAAGACATGGATTAATTTTAGTGGTTGACTTTCTGTTAACCCATAAAATTATTTTCTTTCTCTCTTCATTCTCTATCAAGCTTACTGGACTGCACTTTATAAGACCAGCGGGAATCAATAATTTCCTAGCCTAGGTAGCCTATTCCTAGCATAGAATATCCATGTGTGACATATTATTATAGTACACATGTGGGCAAACATATCCCTTCCCTCCTCAACCTCACCTCACCGTAACAGCCTATATTGGTCCACTGCTGGACGCAGGTCTCCCCCTGAAAAGCGCCTTATTGCCTTTTATCTCATGGGGTGAAATGCCCATAATCCCCACGCTGGGCATGCGAGTTGTGGATCGCAGTTCGGTGGTAGAATTGTTCTGCAGGAGGTGATGCTGCTCGCCCCCGGTGGATATCCCTTAGTCGCCTCTTACAACACCCGCGGGAAGAGTTCAGGTGGTGCAAATTCTAAGCTGGCACCACAAGGCCTACTTAGTATAATTAGAAATAAGTATAGAGGAAAAATACGCTGCACGCTACAATAATTCTTTGTCTCGTAGACAATGAATTATCGTCAATCTTCTAAAATTATATCAGCGTTTTAAAATTCTGTTCATGTCTGCAATGGTTTGCGCAACTACGTTTGGAATAGCAATGAAGTATTTTATTTAACGGACTTAAAAACGCAGTAGGCTTACAACTCTGTATTTTTTTAAACACATAGGTACAACTTAGGTATAATTATACAAAAACCGGAGATATGTATAAAAAAAATGTTGTTAGGTATCATAAAACTCCGTAATTTATTCACCGATTTCTCTCCATTCATGCCCAACCGTGAGACTCTAACGGGTTTGGTTAGGTTAGGTTAGTACACCTGGAATCCTCGTGGTAAAAAACTCGAATTACCTACATAAAATTCAACATATCCTCTTTGGTTCCTTGAAAGTGAAAACACGATAGAGAAAAAAAAAAACGATGAAGAAAAATCATAAAAGTGCACTGTTTCGCACGTAATTTGGTCGAGATCTCAGGAACCCTGAAGTCTATTGAATTGATTTATGTTTTGATTCGTAAGTTATTAGTAATAATAACTTACGAACTAACTTATCAAAACATAAATCAATATTACTAATTATTTAGTTCCTTGAACCAGATTCTTTATAAGAGGTGGCTTCTTGTAAATAAGCAAAAACTTGATTTTTGAGCTTACGCCGTTCCAAAAACGTATGCTCTGTCCCGCTTTTATGAACGCGAAATCCTATGCCTATCCTTTTCACAAAATGGCGCGCATTGCACCATAAAGAACTTACCAATAGAAGGTCTAGCAATGGCCACAGGGAACTTAGTTTCGTATTCTGCCACTAGATCCTCGGTGATTGCCTTCGTATAAGAATACGTGTTGGGTTCAGATGAAATAATCCTGAAATAATCACACTGATGTTAAAGATGCAAAAGTTTGGAACTTTGGATGAAAGGATGTATGTATGTTTTTTAGCACAAACCGACTGAATGGATCGAATGCTTTGAAGGAATCACACTGAAATAAATGAAATCCGACTACTTTACCAACTTAGCACGGGCGAGTGTGTGTGTTCATACGATTTTGTACAACTACTTTTTAAAATGTTTATTTCTCCCATAGCGCTTTTATTCCGAAAATAGTGATTCAGCTTTCCTAGAAATCCACTGACTGAGTTTTGATCTTAAGGCTGGTGTATGGCCCAACGGCCTTGAGAACACAAAAAAATTATCTGTAGCCTTTTAATATAAATAATTTGTTTTATTCGTGAAAAGTTTCATTTGCGTGGGGATAAAAAAAAATTATTTGAAATTCGGGTATTTCTTCTAAACGCTGTTAATTTTCAGTATTTTTCGACAAACTATTTTACAAAATTGTGAAAACTACACGAATCAATCGTTAAAGTTTCACGATTTATTGTGAAATTTACAATTTATTCAATAAATACGGTAATACGGTTACAGATAATTATTTTGTGTTCTCAAGGCCATGGTCATACACCAGCATCAAGATGTACCTCAAAGCACACATACCTGACGTCCGAACACGCCTCCCCAAGCACGGAAAGGCTTGTCATAGTCAACGCGGGAACGCGGCTGGCGTCGCAGTGATTAAATAATACCTGCGCAGGGGGAGTTGCTGCCTTCCTCTGGTACTCAGCCCGTGGAAGTAGTAAGAGTCGCCTAAGGGAACTCCTTGACACATAAGACTTCCACGAGCTGAGTTAGAGGAGTCGATTCTCCCGCCGTGGTTGTCGCGTCGTAACGCGACAACCACGGCAGCTCTACGTACTTAGGTTCAATATGCTTCAGCAGATCATCGTCCATCCATTGTACCATGTCCATGATCTTCCGAGGGTCGTGGACCGCCTTGTAGACCTTCTCTTCAAGGACGTCTAGCTCGCAGCGGCAGTACGCGGTGGAGAGATGCACGAAAGCCTGAGATATGGGAATGTATTTTGATAAATCTCTGTGGCCCGTGATGAGAAGACAAAGCGAATTTTCAGTTATGTAAATTTATAGGAACTGTATGCTTAGCATGAGTTTGCAAAACAAGAATATGAAAAAGGTTTCGTGAGCTCGATAGACTCGACGGGGAAGCCCGACTCGACGGGGTGGGGAAGCTCGGCCAGGTGGTGGGTGAGGAGTGCCCATTCTATACGTTAGTATTATTATTATATTCTCTGCCAATGTTCACACTTAGGCCCAATTTCACCGTTGCAATTGAACGCTTTGAATATAAGATAAACTCAGTTTAGAGCTTTAAACGAGTTCAGCGCGTTGTACCGACATATAGTTGATTCTGTTCAAGCGCTAAACCGAGTTCAAGAGTGCCATATCACATAATTATTGTGGTAGGTATTACGAATTTAAACTCGATTAAGCTGTACTTAGTTTTGTTGATTTTAGTTTTGGCAGCAAACGGTGAAATTGGACCTAAAATGTCGCACCAACCCACCCCTGTCTGTGCCAGCAGGTTTAGTGTAGACTTCTTTACATTACAGTCCACTGCGGTCTGCATTAATAAATAGATAGATATTTCTAACCGACTTCGAAAAGAGGAGGAGGTTCTTTATTCGGCTGTATGCAGGTATGGTTATTTTATATATTATGTTCGCCGATTTCTGTGTCAATTGTGACTTGGTGATTTTTACTGGTTTTGAATAGAAAATTATCCCGGGTGTTCCCATAAACAATTTATTCTCTAGGTATTACTATTTGTCTCGCAAAACTTTAGAAACACTAGAAGCAATTGAACACTGTCAATTTAGTAAAAAATATCGTAAGAAAAGTTAAAACTTACCTCCAAATTCTTCATGGATTCCGCAAGAGACAACACTTTCAGCGTGCCCGTGGTGTTCATGTGAACTGCATCTTTCAGTTTCTGGTCGAATCTGAAAAGCTAACTGCAATTAATTCCATATGGTATGGATCAGTTGAGCTACCTGTAGATTGTTTGCCAAAGTCTGCAGTTAGCTTAATTGTTTCAATTGTTAATACTAATTCTATTTTGTTTTTATTATTGAATTGTAATTTTCTTTGTCAATAAAGGCTTCCTTAGATTTGCTTATAAAAAAAAACATAGGTATTCCATAATTCCTCTAGCTTTTTATATTGGGCTGGATGATGCTTTAAGAGGCGAACCTAACTAGTTTGTTTGTCAAACTAGGCCTAGATCTCAGTACTCACGAGATCCACGTGGTAAAAAACTCGAATTACATAGAATAATTTTTTTTTTCTTTGGTTCTTTGAATGTGATAACATGATTGAGAATAATACTTACGATGAAAAAAAAAACATGAAAGTGCACTGTTTCGCACATAGTTTGGTCTAGATCTCTTTGGTCTAGATTTCTGTTTTACGATTTGCGGCAATTTACTTTTTTGTTAGTTTTATTCCTTATAAAAAGCAGAAAAATTAAAAACCACGAAAAAATTAGAATCTCGCGCCAACCCGTCACGATCAACCTTAAATTGACCACTTGGATAAATTCAGCTGGTAAATATTTATTTTAAAGAGGCATTATCGCTATTTTGTGCATTATGCAAAATTGTATTTAATGGCTTACAAAACGACCTTATCGATGAAAAATGTTGTCAAAGTCAAAGTCAAAAACTCTTTATTTCCATAAATACAATAAATGTACACTTAGAAAAGGTCAAATTCTTAATAAATAAACACTGACACGGAAATAAAGTGATATTTTTGATTTCAGTCGCTTCGGTATGTAGACTAAAGTAAAGAAGCGACGAAGAAACCTTTAGCCTGTTAGTTAGTTGTTATTTTTCGAGTTGGAGCAAATTCCGTCCCACGCTTTTTTATCCTCTAGATAATCTGATATTTTTTAGTAGGCCTTTTTACACAGGAAGGTTTTGACAATTTGTTTGAATTTGTTTACTGATAATTTTTGCAACTCACTAGGAGTTTTGTTGTAGAAGCGTATACATTGCCCTTTAAAAGATACATTAATTTTGTGTAGTCTAGTTGTGGGCACAGCGAGTTTATGTTTATTTCTTGTATTCAAATTATGTACATCGCTATTTTTAGGGAAGCGATTGATATTTCTATGAGTGTACAATAGGTTTTCATAAATATATTGACATGGTACTGTCATTATGTTTATTAATTTGTTGTTCAAGCTCAACTTATGAAAGTGTATGAGGTTACTCAAAAAAGGTCTTAAAGCGTATCCGTTAGACTCCCCGATCGAAGGTTTTTCCTTATAATTTATGTACACAATGACGTCACGATTCATTGACACAAGTCGTCGAAATGGCATAACACTCAAAATCCGTGCAGTATTGAGGTCGGTGCAAGCGAAGCACTTTCCATAGATCAGCCGTATAATAAATACGTGCGTGTATTG
The DNA here is from genome assembly GCA_963662085.1 of Eupithecia inturbata. Lineage (NCBI taxonomy): Eukaryota > Metazoa > Arthropoda > Insecta > Lepidoptera > Geometridae > Eupithecia > Eupithecia inturbata. The sequence continues at coordinate 1,441,109 of OY759206.1, read as the reverse complement.
CGTGTAATAAAAGATACAATAGTTTTAACCATAGTTGGAAACACCTTTTATGTATAATGAAATAACTTGTGTTAGGTGTTTCCGCTCTTCCATGTCTTCAATTACCTACGTAAATTTTCAAGGCGTTAAATTTGAAAAAACATTGCTAAATAGTAGATAATAGAGTTAATATTTGATCGAAATAACTTAAGGGTAGGACAATAAATTAACATGGTTTCTGAAAAAAATCACTCTAAAGTACGGTAATAGTAAAAAAAAAACCAGTATATTTTTAACACCTCTACACGCGATCACTATTTCACCTGCCGATACCCTTGGAGGAGCAATATTCAGCGCAGTGTGCTGATGAAATGAGCCAAGCTAAAGTAGAGATCAATAAATGATTTACTACGTGGGGATCATGGGATTCCCCGATATCCCCTAATGCTAAAAGCCAATAAAGCGCTTATCAGCGGAGTCCTAACTCCAGCAGTGGACTAAGAATAGGCTGATGATGTGATGCGATCTAGCAATTTCCTCACCTGACGCAAGCTGCACTATGGAAGACAATGTTAGTCTCTCTCCGGAGCTCGGCCAGGTCTTCATCAGAGATACCAAGTCTCTCCTCGGTGACGTCACCAGATATGAACTTTAGCTTTTGGAAGAGGTTCGGGTTCTTCTCCCTGACCAGGTCAAAACACTGAAAAAGAATGAATTAAGAATAAGAAAATATTTATTTGTATTTATGTAACAGTAACGTTAACTTAAAGTAGATATGCATTGAGTTTGTTACACTAACAATTACTACTAAACTAACACTGTTACCATAAAAGATAGGTAGAAACTTAAATTAAGAACTTACAACAACTATATATTACCTAAATTTAGTACATGAATGAAACTTAAGTTCCAAAATGGCATCCGACTCAGCATATGTTGTTATAGCCGTAGGCTACCACAACGCTGGTCTTCCGTAGGAACTAGGCGTCACGTACGAGACGAGACACAACATTAAGAACAGGAAGTACATATCAACATATATATAATAAAATAACTAATACATACCTACGATATATAGTTTATTTATTTGAACAAACAACAGAGATTTTAATAATATTTTATAAAGTAGGGAATGGTCATGTACAGCTTTATTTTTCATTTCAACAACAAGGAATAAATGGAACAATTACAGTTTTTCTTTTCACCTATCTTAGTCCACTGCTGGACATAGGTCTCCCCTAAGGAGCGCCATAGCGCCCTGTCCTCAGCTTGCCGCATCTAGCATCTGCCTGTAGTCTTTCGCAGATCGTCATCCCACCTGACCGGAGGGCGTCCTACACTACGTTTGCCGAGTCGCGTTCTCCACTCGGGAATACGTTTACCGGTTCTTCGCGAGATATGGCCGGCACACTGCCACTTCAGCTTGCTAATTCTTTGAGCTATGTCGGTAACTTTGGTTCTCTGTCGGATGTATTCGTTACGAATCCTATCCTTCAGAGAAACTCCGAGCATAGCTCTTTCCATAGCTCGCTGAGCGACTTTGAACTGGTTAACCAGCCCTACCGCACTCACTCAGCAGCTTGGCAGGATAATATAGGTCAATACAACAATAAAAAAATACAAGAACAAGAAATAATAGTAATTAACGACGGAAACACAGATAGAGCTCAGGAAGGTTCTCGCCGGATCGGAACTCTATGTAAAAAGAAGTGCAAGAGGTTCGGGTAGAGCTTACTTACTAAGGACACTAAAGAAAAGAGATTTTATTGGAAGTCTTCAGTATTTTTCTGGTGATCCAATATAAATATTCTAAGTTTGTTCCTGAAATTATTTAATAAAAAATGGAGCAAATGTGTAGGCACAGTCGAGACCTGCATATTTGCGCCTCTTGAGATCCTCGGCCAAATCTGCCGCCGCAGCAGCCCTCACGGATGTCCTCGGAAGACGAGGAGACGCAAAAGCGATATTGATATTTTATACGACTAATTATGATGTTAATGAGTGCGATCGAAATGGCTGCTGCTGATGCACTGACCTCCGTAGCCGCCCGGTCCGCGCTCGCGGCACGAGTAACCTACTCAGGTCAAATTGCTGATGATGCTAAATACCTACGTGATCGATGTATCAAGGCGAAATTGCGACAACCCAGTCGCAGAAGCCATCTGACAAGAAGAAGAAGAAGATGTATCAAACAATATAACTGATGTTTCCCCTAATATTATTAAATAAAATAAATAAAGTCCGTGTCTACAAAATTAAAAGAAAATCAACGATTATTTCTTTATGCCCTAGTACTATGCTTATAAATCACCAAAAGAATAAAATACCTACGGAGATGATAAATCTGTGCTTACAAAATAAGTTAATGTCTATGAATAACTAATACATAGACATAGATAATTAATGGATATTTATAGACATAGATTATCATAGACATAGAATAGAAATCATAGACAGTCTTCGTGTAGAACGCCTTACCCGGTTAGCACAAAGGTCTTTAAGACGATCTTCACCGCTGACTCCCTTCTTGGACCTCATCAGCAGATAGATCGTCTTCAGACCAGAACAGCTCCTCAATAGCTTCTCTATTATGGCCTGGAAATAAAAATCTTTGCTAACAAAGAAAGGGGTTGAAGATTTTGGCCCTAACATCGGTCAACATTATGATTTTTTTCGTAATCGCCGTGCACAATAAAACATGTATTTACATGTATGTACAAAAATATAAAAAAATGTTCCATAACATAATGTTTTTAAGCGTCAGGTTTCTGAGATATTTACTGATGAAAATAGCTGTATTTTTTCTTCTTTGAATATCTCAGAAACCTGACGCTGTAGGACATTATGTTATAGATTCGTTTTTATTTGTGTTAGTGTTCTATCCATATATTTTTAATGAACAATGCGCGGTGAGTTTGAAAAAAAAAAAAAACATGTTAGGGCCACCCTCAATACAAAAATCTTCAAACCTCTTACATTATACAAGAATACAAGAATTTTTTAATAAAAAAATTGTATAATTTTGTTTTTAAATATAATAGGTATATACCTAAATTTTATGCATATTTCTTAATTACGTTATTATAATTAAATATATATTTATAGCTTAGAAACAAATTAGAATTTCTATGTATATAACAAAAAAAAATCGACATCATAGTTTGGTGGAAAACGTACCTACAGGCAGTTTTGCGGCGACCGAAAAGCATAACGAAAAATGAATGAAACGTCTCGAATCGTTTCTTAAGTTAAATAATTATGGGAATAGTTAGTGCCTTACCTTTCCTACGAATCCAGTGCCACCAGTTATGAAAATTGACTTTCCTGTATAAAAGTCTGTCACAGATGGCGCCATGGTCGCAGGATCTGAAAAAACAAAACAAATTACTAAAGAACTTTGTGCACTTTTTGATGCACTTGACCTAAAGCTATACATAAATTAATAAACATTTATTTAACACACAATACACGTTTCAAAAAAAACCTATCTAAATTTGGGTTGTCGGCAGTTCGTACATTCTTTTGTTATGCAAATTCAAAAAAATTTGGGGCATTTTGTACACTGGCTACCTGGACAGTCAAAGTAAAAAGTGTTTTCTATACGAAAGAAACTAGTATAGATAAAAAATTACAGGATATTTACCATAAGTACTACTAATATGTTTTCCTATAATAAAAATAATACGTGATTATATAAAATTATTGTTTTTTTGTTGTTTGTCAACATTAATTAGGTTTTTTTAATTTTTTTTGTTGCTATTTGAGAGACTAGGCTTGGTTATTTTTGCTTGGTGCTATTCAAATTTGTGCAGTTCTCTTGTAAAACACAATTAAATCACTCGTTCGTCAATCCATGCTGTTTGCCTTTAAAGGAGTAATTTATAATTTCAGTTTATAAATAGGGTGTTTTAATGAAACTAGTCTTTGTTTAAGAAATAATCAGCATTTATTAATAAAAATCTGTAAACATACAGATTATAACAATTAAATAACAAGTTATAACAAGTTTACAATCTCTAAATACACAAATAACAGAACCTATCATCATTCACATAAAAAATATTTTAACTACAGATTAGTTTACATTATTATATGTATGTGTTACGTGGCATATGGTCTCAGAATCGTCTTTTTCATTAAATATGACTAAAGTGACTAAAGAGTGTCATGTGTACGAACCGACAAACCCTAAATTTAAACGTAAATAAACAGCATGATCGAGGTCGGAAATTTATTTATACCGTTTAATTATGACGTACATTTTTTTAGGGTTCCGTACCCGAAGTGTGAAAATTAGCCCTATTCTAAGCCTCCGCTGTCCGTCCGTCTGTCACGTGAACCGTAAGAGGTAGACAGTTGAAATTTTTAGATAATGTGTATTTCTCTTGCCGCTACAACAACATATAATAACAATAAAATAAATATCAAAATATAAGGGGGCTGTCATACAACAAATGTGATTTTTTTGGCTATTTTTGCTCTTCATTTGGCAAGGCTGTATCTCTTGAACTACAATAGGTAGACACATGAAACTTAATATAATTAAGTAACACTTCAATTGTAATAATAACAAATACTAAAAATAAAATAAAGTTGAAAATTTAAAGGGGTCTCCTAACAATTGAAAACTTGATGTTCTTTGAAAAAGCTGCCTGATTTTTACGGTACGGAACCCTTCGTGTGCGAGTTGACTTGCACTTGACGGTTTATTTATTTGCCCTCAGCTGGGAAATAGGTGTTCTGAAGTTTTATGGTAAAACATGATTTTAGGGTTCCGTATCCGAAGGGTGAAAACGGGGCCCTATAACTAAGCCTCCGCTGTCCGTCCGTCCGTCTATCAGCGGGCTCTATCTCATGAACCGTAAAAGCAAGACAGTCGAAATTTTAACAGTGTGCATTAATATTGCCACTCAAACAAATAATAAAAATTATAAATTTAATAATTAAGGAGAGCAACATCGATACCAAGTTGAACGACGACCACGTCATGTTGACCTTTTGCTTTTTTTTTAAATCTGTTTCAAGGGTTTCTCTTGGTGTCCTATCCTTTTCTTCTCGTACTTTAAGCAAAAGTAAAGTAAAAGTAAAAGTAATTTTTAATCCACTTCTGTGATACTACCAAGTCTAGCTTCAATATCACTACCACAAGAGTTCATTGACATTGCCCTCAGGACTTACCTGGGTACTAATTTATTTAGATATTCCGTATGCACTGTAGTACAAAGGTTAAATGTAGATTAAAGGAATACATAATACTCACATAATTTTACCAAAACCTAACTAAATATTGGTCCGATAAGTGCCCCAGTTTATAGATTCATATCGGTCTTTATTTACATACATTTAATGTTAGGTACCTGCCTAGTGCTTACTCGTTGCAAGAATTTGTAAGTTTATAATCTAGAAAAAAAAAATTAATGAACTAAACGAAGTTCGTCTGAGTGGCTGTCTCTACGCGAGAAGGAAGGACTACTCGACACCGAGTATTAAATCCACGGAGCAGATACAGAGATTAAATCTTTCGTGGTGCGCATGTAATTCATGCAAGTAAATAAGAAAACAACTGACGACGACAAAAATAATCGTTACGCGCGCGACGTCTTTCGTGGCGCGCGAGTATTAAATCCACGGTGCAGATACAGAGATTAAATCTTTCGTGGTGCGCATGTAAATAAGAAAACAACTGACGACGACAAAAATAGTCGTCACGCGCGCGAGGTCTTTCGTGGCGCGCATCTTAGCCCAGCAGGAGGGTTGATGTTTTTTATTTGTGGTAAATACCCTACGGCATTCTTAGTGCGCGAGTCTGACTCGCACTTAGCCATAAGGGATCCGTAAATATAGAGCATTGCTCTATTGATTTTAATGATAAATGCTGCTTCCACCCATAACTTCCCTTTCAGAAACAGCAAATTGCCAATCACGCGCATGTCAAAATAAAGGATGTTTTGTGAAATGGTAGTAATTTTATTAGCAATTGTAAGTTTTTACTGCAATTATACAACCGATAGAGGTAGTTTTTGCGCAACTTAACGAAGTACCTAGTTGCTTATTGTACTTACTCAACTGCTAAGCTTCCATGGTACAGTCCATCGAGCACAGTCCGACCGAAAAGAGTAGAAATAATGAGGGCGCTGCTATCGTTTATATGGCGATACGAATACTGCGACGCGAACGGTCCTGATTAAATCGAGTTAATTTGGTCCACTTATGGACGCAGGCCTCCCTCTTATAAGAGCCATCATTAAGGGGAGTACCTAATTTTTGGTCTAGTGAATTTCTCAATTTGATCCTATTCTTGGCTTTTTCCTGCCAGCCAATGACTCCAATTGCCTTTAGGTCTTGTTGCAGTCCATCGAGCTATCTGAGTTTCGGTTTTCAAGGGTTCTTCGGCTATCAGGTTTGCCTTGCAGAGGCTTCACGCTCTGGTGCTTTGTCGTCTTGCATTCTTTACTTAAGAGTAATGCCAGTCGGTCACTCCAATTGCCTTTGGGTCTAGTTGGATTCCATCGAGCATCTGAGTTTCGGTCTTCAAGGGGTCTTCGGCCATTAAGTTTGCCACGCAGAAGACGCTTTGGTGCTCTGTCGTCTTGCATTCTTTACTTATGAGTACAAATATAACCCTTTATAATCCACGCGCGATCAAGTAACTAGCTGAATTGGCCTAGTACGATCCACGACCCAAGCATCACGATTCTGGGGGCCTATTACGATTCTCCAACACGAAATTTTGTGTTCCGTTTCGGCCAATGGGTGTACTCTAATACACCGAATTAAAGTACCAATTTGCACAAAAAAAATACCGAACTAAACTGTCATGTGCGTATTTTCGATAGGCCTTCTGATTACCGATCCGTTTTGGATCATCCAGTAGGGTCCACACTGCTAGGATAGAATCATTTCGAACGGAAATGAAAGCGGTCGGACATCATACTTTGACAAGGTTGCATTCCGTTTTGATAACGCACGTATTGTATGAGAAAGGTGACATTAAATATATACTTTCAAGGTGCCGTTCCGTACCCAGAAGTGGTTACTCACTGGCTGATTAGTTAGATTTATTTATTTATTTAATAGGCCGCGTGGTGCCGAGTTAGAATTTGCACCACCCCAGCTCTTCCCGCGGGTGTCGTAAGACTATGAGATATCCATCGGAGGTCGGCCAGCATTGCCTCCAGCAGAACGATTCTACCACCGAACTGCGATCACCTGACCCGCATGCCAAGCGTGGGGATTATGGGCCCATAATGGTGAAAGCCATTAAGGCTCTTATCAGAGCCTGCGTCCATCAAGCACCAGTTTAGACTGAAATTATGCCATTATAATTTGATGGTTTTAATAAAACTATAGACCGACTTTGAATTCTTTAGTATTTACACTGGGGTTTTTTAGGGTTTGATAAATACTAAACCCTCGGGAATAAAATTTTATAGGACCACTTCGGGATCATTCTCCCGAAGTGGCATGCGGGTCAGGTGATCGCAGTTCGGTGGTAGAATCGTTCTGCTGGAGGCAATGCTGGCCGACCTCCGATGGATATCTCATAGTCTTACGACACCCGCGGGAAGAGCTGGGGTGGTGCAAATTCTAATAACGAAGAATTTTCCAAATCGATCCATGACATAGGGAGAAGTCAACTCCTTATAATATCCTATGTAATGATTTGAATTTTGTAATTTGTATTAGCTACATAATAATGCACACAGATGTTAAATCCAACGATCCTATCCATCCACGGTTGTCTGGTAGAGATCGGTCTTGAGTGATAAAACCGCCAATTGTCACATTTTTTGTAATTTTTATTTTATTTGTTAATTGTTTCGTAAAGTGTGCAATAAAGAATTTTCTATCTATAAAACATACCTAAAAAAAGTTAAATAATATGCATAGATCTAGAATTCCTAAAACTAGCGAACATTGCATGGAACCTCCTCCTTTTTTTGAAGTCTAAGATGATTTTTAGACACGATAGAAGAAATCTATGGCTAGAATAGCCTAGGCAGGTACCTTACCACTAAAGGCGCTGCCCAATTTCGTTTCCATTGTAAAGAATCTATGACGACAATTTAGATGAAGCTTGATTGGAACTCATGAATCATCGGTACGTTTAATCGAACAAATCATTATCATTAACGTAAAAACAAAAGAACACAGTACCTACAGAAAACAGCACTTGGTAATGGTAATAACAAAAAAAAAAGTAAAATACTACAACGCATGCCCAAGCCAAGCGTAACTTGGTTGCAAACAACCATATTCTCATAATCTTGAGTTTGAGAAAGGTCGAAGACCTGTCCTTGAAATAAATAAACATGTAGTTAACCTCTAACAATATCGTACTGTGCGTATTGAATTGAACTTTTTAACTTCACTTATTTTTAGGGTTCCGTTCCTCAAAAGGAAAAAAGGAACCCTTATAGTATAAAGATACATTTATTTGACGACCGATGTGGCGCGGAGGGCGAAGGTCCGCCTGCGACGAGCCTTTCATATTTTTTGCTATATTCAATTATTTTATTTAATATTTAGTTTTCTTATCAACTCAGTATTCGTTATCAATTTGATTTATTAGCTATAGGTACATTTAATTAAGTGACATTGTACCCAGATTTTGCACGCCGTAACTTTAGAAATATATTGTGTCTTATATATACTTACACCACCTTGTGTAAGGTACATAGGTGGTCTATGTCTATGTATTTATATTTACATGTATTTACTGCAATACATTTTACTTTACTTTACTTTACAAGCAAGTCCTAACGAGTACCGGCAATAGGATTTTCGCGCGCGTTGTTTATTTGGATTCCACAATTGTGCCAAAAAGTTATATTGAACATCATTTGGATGTTAGCAGATTATCATTCAATAATTTATTTATTTTAAACATTTATGACGTAGTAAATGTAAAAAGTCTATTTCGGGGGCCATAATACCCTCCTCAGATATTAACAACATAGATTTGTAATTTATTATATAAACAATTTTCATGACAAAATAATAGATTTCATTAAATACAGGGTCAGACATTAATGAAGAGATAATTGCTGAATCTTTTAACATAAAATATTCATATAAAGACCATTATTTAAAATTTTACAAGCTAAAAACCTAACGGGGGCTACATTACCACCTTCTCCTCTAATGTACATAATAACCTAATTAAGCGATAAAAAAATTCTATGCTTACTACTTATTTAAAAAAAAATAAACTGAATTTAAACTTAACAGATAATCGTCGAAAAGTTTAAACTTTGACAAAAATTGGTCGAGAATAAATTATTTTGGTGCAGCGGAAACCGCAAAGAATTTTATGAAAAGCAATGGCGCAAAAATATTATTTTATGGTAAAAAACGCACAAGAAGAAGCTCAGTCAAAATGGTCGCATATTTTAGACGAACGAAATGATGAATGAATGCTATCAAAACCAAAAATTGTATCGAACTTCTGCGACTAGCTCCGATGATACTGTCGTCGTTAGAATATATGCCACCAATATTTCTTTGATTTACAAAAAACAGTCACTTTTCTTACCTGGAACAACACTTCAAAATATTTACGTATCCTAGAACACCAACCTTTTTCTAAATTGAATCTCTGGAACACAAACTTTTTTAAATTTAACCACAAAGTTTTTATACTTATTTTATTTAGGCCAGGAACACTTACTTTTAAATATTTAAACCTGGAATGCGTCCTCCCTCGGCACTATGAAATGAATGATTCGAACCAATATGCGGCAATGCGTATCACACATTGTTTGATAATTGTACAGTTGGCGTCACAAATACACAACGCTCCTGAAATTCACTAGTTTTAATAGTTGCACTTTTTGTAAAAGGACGGTTGTGCCCGTCCTGGAGAGCTTATACGGAGACGCCCATGAACCGCTTCCACACTACTCTGTCTTCGGCCTGTCTCAGGGCTGCAGGCAAAGTGTTATAGCCTTAATTTGGTCAGACCAGCGGATTGGTGAGCGTCCTCTTGGTCTTTTCCCCCTATCTTGCCTAGTACAACCAGTTTTTCGAGGTTGACTGGTTGACTTCGGACAAAACACTTTCAAAAAAAAATATAACAGAATAAGTCTGTTTGTCTGTACTAACTTTTTAATTTACAGCATTTTATTGTATGAGTTGCAAATAAAAATATTCTATTCTATATGGCCAAAATATCTGAGGACTCGTTGGTAGCGGTCGTTGATAATTTGTTTCTGATATTCAGTTGCTCTTTTTATTTACTTATATTAACTTATATTAAAAATAGTAGATTGTCTTACAAGGGACATAAACCAATATTACACAGGTTGGATCTTTGAACGGGGCAGTAAGGGAGGCAAAGTGTATCTTAACTTAACTGACTATCCATAGTATCCATAATTTTTTGAGAATTTTCACCTCTAATATCAGATTTTCAAAAAAATTTACAGTTAGCAAAACCATTCGCATTATACACAACAACTTTTATTAATACCAATCGATCCTCTTCTTTTACTGATCAAAAACTTCTATAGGACAATTGGTTGGAGTACCTACTAAAAAAGTCAGAAAACGCAAAAAACGCTAAAAACTACCCGTTTTTATTATAAAAACGCCACTGTGGTCCAGTGGTGGACTATGACACATTTTTAGGTTCAGCGCCTCTAACGTCATCAATATCAGCAGCCTATATTAGTCCATTCCACTGCTGGACATAGGCCTCCCCTAATGAGTGCCATAGCGCAATGTTTTCAGCTTGCCGCATCCAGCATCTGCCTGCAGTCTTTCGCAGGTCGTCGTGCCACCTCGTAGGACAACGTCCTACACTACGTATGCCAAGCCGCGGTCTCCATTTAAGAACACGTTTACCCCAGCGGTTGTCGGTTTTTCGCAATATGGCCGGGCCGGCCTGCCACTTTAGCTTGCTATTTTTTTGAGCTGTCCATAACTTAGGTTCTCTGTCGGATGTATTCGTTACGAATCCTATCCTTCATTAAAATGGAATTATGATGTAGAAACTCTGAGCACTGCTCTTTCCATAGCTCGCTGAGCGACCTTGAACTGGTGGAGCAGCCCTACCGTGAGTATCCACGTCTCTGCACTACGGTGCAGAGACGTGGATACTCACGACGGGTCATGACGGGTAGGACGCACTTTTCAATAATTGCGGTATGAATGACGAGAAGCCTCTAACGTGCGGACAGGCAAATCCCAAATGGAACATCCCGATGACGCGGCCATATTATCGAGAAACCTAACTCATTTGTCTCTGGATTAACATAATCATCATAATCAGCCTAAGCAGTCCACTGCTGGACATTAGGCCTCCCATAATAGCGCCCTGTCTCCAGGTTGCCGCATCTAGCATCTGCTTGCAGTCTTTTGTAGGTCCTCATCCCACCTGGCCGGAGGGCGTCCAACACATATGTTTACAGAGTCGCAGTCTCCACGCAGGAACTGCTAGCTCTATTCCTCGTGAGATATGGCCGGTTTACTTAAGGGGCGAATCTCACGGGTTTGGTTGTCAAACTTGGTCTAGATCTCAGTACTCACGGGATCCCCGTGGTAAAAAAATCGAATTAAATAAAATTAAAAAAAAATCTTTCGTACCTCCGAATGTGAAAACACGATTGAGAAAAAACGTTATGATAAAATAAAACCAAGAAAGTAAATAATAAATAAACTTTATTTAATTTCAGTTGGTTTTGGACAACAAAGTGGGAGTTATAGTAGGGTATTTTATATTATTAGGCTAAAGGTTTCTTCGTCGCTTCTTTACTTTAGTCTACATACCCAAGCGACTGAAATAAAAAATATCACTTTATTACCGTGTCAGTGTTTAATTATTAAGAATTTGACCTTTTCTAAGTGTAATACATTTATTGTATTTATGGAAATAAAGAGTTTTTTGACTTTGACTTTGACATTATTATAAAACTAAGAAGCTACAAATAAGTGGGTACTAATTTTAACAACATGAAATCAGTTTATTTAAAACAATATTAACAATTAAGGGGGAAGTGAAATAAAGAAAATAATAGAGTCATAAAGCAACTACGTACATAGTAGGTACTCCGTAAGTTTAAAAAGTAAGTTTTGCCTTAAAACATACTGTGAGACATTGACTCCTCGCTCTAACTAAGTATGAACTTGTATGTAGACAACAGGGGCTCTGCTTCAGCTAACGACAGTGGTTTTAAGTAAGTTTTGCCTACTTCGTATTAAAACCTACTGTGAGACATTGACTCCTCGCTCTAACTAAGTATGAACTTGTATGTATACAAGAGGGACTCTGCTTCAGCTAGCGACAGTGGTTTTAAGTATGTTTTGCCTACTTCGTATTAAAACCTACTGTGAGACATTGAATCCTCGCTCTACCTAAGTATGAACTTGTATGTAGACAAGAGGGACTCTGCTTCAGCTAGCGACAGTGGTTTTAAGTAAGTTTTGCCTACTTCGTATTAAAACCTACTGTGAGACATTGAATCCTCGCTCTAACTAAGTATGACTTGTATGTAGACAAGAGGGACTCTGCTTCAGCTAGCGACAGTGGTTTTAAGTAAGTTTTGCCTACTTCGTATTAAAACCTACTGTGAGACATTGAATCCTCGCTCTAACTAAGTATGAACTTGTATGTACGAGGGACTCAGCTTCAGCTAGCGACAGTGGTTTTAAGTACTTTATTTTCTAATAACTAAACTTAAACTTAATACTTTTTTGGATATAAGCTGAAAATACCATTCTGCAAGCTAAATAGCTGCATTAAACACAGTATCTATTTATACCTAAATTTACTGAAGATCATAACCAATTAATATTTATAACAGCCAATTTGTGTACAATTTCAATTATGTCGTAACGTATATATATAATCAAAGCCAATACCGTTTCCATACTTAAGTAAGTACCTATGTAGTTAGTAAGTAAATAATTGATGTAGAGTAAGGTTAAAGTGCGTTGTTTCGCACATAATTTGGTCGACATCTCATGAATCCTGCGGTCTATTGACATGACATATGTTTTGATTCGTAGGTAATTACTAATTATTTGGTTCCTTGAACCAGTTTCTTCACAAGCTGTGTAGTTTTCTTGTAAATAATTTGCTTATTTTAGCTTGATTTTTTTAACGTATGCTCTGACTCGCTCCTATGATCGCGAAATCCTAAACCTATCCTTTTCACAAAATGGCCCTCTCAATAACCTAGTCTTACTTTGTTGTTTGGTAGATAGTTTTTGTTCAACAATTTTTGGGGTTGATTGTACAAGGTGTATGAAGGTGTAGGTATATAAATAAAATGTTAACTAAAATACAATAGAGATCACAAAACCAAAGCACCTACTTGGTATGGATCGCAGTTTTACGACGCGTGAGCAGAATTTTAAATAAATTAGACTTAAAATATATACTGTTGTCAATACAGATGTCACTAAAACTAAACTAATTTGACATTTTTTTTTTATATTTTATTTATTTATTTATTGACAAAGAAAATTACAATGAAATAATAAAAACAAATTAGAACTAGTATTTACAATTGAAACAATTAAGCTAACTGCAGACTGTTGCAAATAATTTACAGGTAGCTCAACTGACCCATATAAATACCAGTCGGAAGCGTCCCCAAGACGCTGGCTGCATTGCCCCGTTGTATGGCAATGCTGATGCGCTGCGCCAGATACTCACCAGCTCTCGGGTCACGCGTCGCTTCGACCAGACGCTCAGATAACTTTTAAAAAACCCGGAGAGCCTCGGTACCTTACGGACCTAGGGTCTCGACCCCAAAGGGAGAAAATGTGTAGGCTCTGTCGAGACCTGCACATTTACGTCTCTTGACATTTTCTTTGTTTATGAATTTTTAGACATTTTAATCCTTTGTCTGATGACTATTGTATGTATCGTATGATGTAATTTTATTTCTTTTATTTAATGTAGTTTATTAATAGCTGTGTTAATTAAATCAATAAATAAATAAACAAAATATCACGGAAAATGTTTCCGACCTTTTTTAACGAGTGAATTAAAAAAAGAGGGCGTTATTTTTAGTCCTATCAAATAAGTTTAGTTTAGGTTCGACGACATTTGAATTGACATCCTCATTGACACCAATTCAATTTATCATAATAATTACAATACATCATTCTCGAAACTACTCCAAAAATTTTAAACTAAATTAAACCAGGATTTTTTTAATCTAGATATCTTCTGCCCTCAGCTTCGCACGCTCTTTTCTGGGATAAAAAGTAGCCTATGGAGGCTTCCGTCGATTGGGGTCCGTCCCTAGGATGCTTTCGGCCAAATTTAATTAAGATCTATTCAGCTTTTTAGGCGTGAAAAGGTAAAAGACAGAATTACTTTGCAAGCATAAATGCTTGTCGTGACGACAGCGGCGTAAGAATCGACCCCACCTACTCACCCCGTGGATGTAGTAAGAGCCGACTAAGGGAACTTACCAAAGGGCAGCTGCTTCTGTCTCTGTGTGTGCTTATGTCTTACTAGCTGCTGACCGCGGCTTCGTACGCGCTTTCTAATTAGCCTATGTCTTTCCCCGGGATACCATCTACCTCCCTGCCAAATTTCATTGAGATCCGTTCAGCTGTTTTGGCGTGAAAAAGTAACCAGACAGACAGAATAACTTTCGGATTATTATTGGGGGTGTTCTGGGTGTTTTCTATGTATGATAAAAAATATCTATGTAATGTATTGTATTAAAGTCAAAGTCAAAGTCAAAAACTCTTTATTTCCATTAATACAATAAATGTACACTTAGAAAAGGTCAAATTCTTAATAATTAAACACTGACACGGAAATAAAGTGATATTTTTGATTTCAGTCGCTTCGGTATGAAACTAAGGTAAAGAAGCGACGAAGAAACCTTTAGCCTGTTAGTTAGTTGTTATTTTTCGAGTTGGAGCAAATTCCGTCCCACGCTTTTTTATCCTCTAGATAATCTGATATTTTATAGTAGGCCTTTTTACACAGGAAGGTTTTGACAATTTGTTTGAATTTATTTACTGATAATTTTTGCAACTCACTAGGAGTTTTGTTGTAGAAGCATTAAGTACTAGCTGCTGCCCGCGGCTTCACACGCAAATTTTCCGGGATAAAAAGTAGCCTATGTCCGTCTGACAGACAGAGCTACTTTCGAATTCATAACATTAGTATGGATTTCAGTCATCTAGTACCTACCCATAACACAAGCTCCGCTTAGCTTGGATGGTGCTGTGTGGATTTTCCAGTATTGTTTATTATTATTCAACACCTCCACTGCGATCACCAATTCGCCTGCCCAGCGCTGTAATTACGGCCAAAGCCTTGTTTCGGGGAGGCATGTTCAGTATTGGACCTGTAAAATTTACAAGTCCAGTAACGAAAAGAGGACCACATGACCAAAGCAGCGTGTAAAAGCTAGTTTGCAGTTTTACACATGAAACATCAGCTATAATTAAATGTACCTACCTACCTACCTACACTTCATCATAACTAAACTTGTACAACAAAATTTTATAACCAGTTCAACTGGTAATAAATAGGTTACGAAAATCAATTGTTATAGACGAGTTACTTTAATGATGTTGCTATACAGGTGAAGTTACGTAGGTATTCTTAAGGTTGGTAGGTACTGACCGGGCGTTACGGGGCTCAACCGGCCTTTTTATCCGACTTCAAACAGGAGGAGATTCTCAGTTCGTCTGTACGTTTTCAATTTTTTTATTTTTATGTATGTATGTTACTTGATAACTCCGCCTATGGGTAACTGACTTTACTGATTCTTTCTCTGTTGTATAGAGAATGATCCCGAGGTGGTCCCATAAAAATTTTATTCCCGAGGGATTATTATTTATCCCGTTAAACTTAAAAAGCAACATACCTAATAGTTTTGGAGAATCACGACTAGCTACAACCGTTTTGGTGATCTACGCCAATTGTTAATAGATTTTGATGATTGTTTCGTTGTTGTACTATAAAAATTTGATTTTGAGGTGGTCCCCTAAAAGTTTGATTCTCGAGGAATTGCTATGTGCGCCATAAAACGTAGGTTTGTAAATAATCTTCAGAATATGATAATTTCATTAACACCTAATTAATGGTTTCCATGGCAACGGGTGTCAACAGTTTCATCCATGTGTCATCAAACTAAATTAGACTTGAATTATAACTAGATGTCGCCAGTGTTTAATGATTTCGTTCGTCCGAGACATAGAATAGAATAGGTATAACTTTATTGCACCATCTATACATTTATAAAACAAGAACTTAAGACTAATTATAACTAATGTGGCACCACAACATGCTGAGTCGAACGCCATTTTGTATCTGTAAGGTATTTAATAAGTTTCTATTGGTGTTAGACATATAATTTAAATTTGTTTTAGTTCATATTACAGTTTTCAGCTACAAATAAAGAATTATATCTTATCTGTAGGTAGGTACCATTCACAACACAGCGAGCATGATACGAGTACGTTACGCCGCCGTGTGCTAAAATCCGTCTTGTTGCTCGTAATTGCGAGAGCCTGGTTTCCTCGTACTGACTGCACGAACCACAGACAATACCTCTGTAGCACGAACGCTTGCTGTTCCCTACCCCGACGCACACTAGCGCCGCCACCTATTTTGTCTTAATTTTCAAAAATACGTTGTGCCGTTTGTGATAGGTACCTATCACAAGCTTTTTTTTGATGGCTCTGTAATAGTTTTATTTTGTATAGTTTATGCAGAGATGCGAAATTTCTCTTGGCCGCCACCAAACTCGTATAGGTACGCATCTCTGTCTATATTACGTCCCGTACGCCGCGGTTTTTCAGTTACAAGTTAATTTGTAGTTGTTTAAATAATATTTGATGAGTTTCACAAAAACTTTAAATTGACTTTAAATTCCTGAATATTTACACTGTATAAATGTACTACTTACCTTTTGGATGAATCAAACTTTTATAGGACTAGGTAGTACCTCAGGTCAGGATCATTCTCTATATTAAAACGAAAAAAATATCAAAATCTGATAGACCTACATTAAAAGTGGATCGTTTCTTGTTGGCGCAAGATTATTTTTTTGTGGTTTTTAATTTTTTCTGCATTCTACAAGGAATTAAACTATGAGAAAAGTAATTTAGCGCCAACACGAAACGATCAACGGGTTGTCAAACTAGGTCTAGATCTCAGTACTCACGGGATCCCCGTGGTAAATCTCGAATTAGATAAAATCCAACATTTTTTTTTGGTTCCTTGAAAGTGAAAACACGATTTACGATAAAAAAATCATAAAAGTGCACTGTTTCGCACATAATTTGCTCGAGATCTCAGGAATCCTGCGGTCTATAGAAATGACTTATGTTTCGATCCGTAGGTTATTATTATCTACTAATTATTTGGTTCCAGTTGGACCAGTTGCGTAGTTTTCTTGTAAATAAACAATAACTTGATTTTGGCGCTTATGTCGTTCCAAAAAAGTATGCTCTGTCCCGCTCCTATGAAAGCGAAATCCTATGCCTATCCTTTTCACAAAATGGCGCGCATGCGGCTTCACTTCAGTCGGATCCATTCAATAGTTTGTGACGTGGAGCGACAAACATCCATCCAAACTTACACATTAAAATGATATTAAAATGATATGTTTTCTTTCGAGGACAGGCATTTTAAAATATAACGTTTTAATTTATTACCAAAAAAAAATACAATTAAACAATAAAAACAAATTAGAACAAGTATTTGCAATTGAAACAATTAATCTAACTGCAGACCGTTGCAAACAATCTACAGGTAGCTCAACTGATCCATTTCAATACCAGTCGGAAGCGTCCCCAAGACGCTGGCTGCATTGCCCCGCTGTATGGCAATGCTGATGCACTGCACCAGATACCCACCAGCTCTCGGGTCATAAAAAATAAAAGATTATTCTTTTACTTAATTAAATTTATTTTCAAATAATTGGTAGAATCTAGGTGATATTTTTTTAAATTGGAGGACATAGATCGGCTTGGTGTACAAAAATCCGCTAATAATTATCTTAATCATTTATTTATTCTAAGATACCACAGATACAGTTATAGGTAGGTTCAAAGGATATATTTCCTTATTATACTAAAAAAAAAAGAAAACAGACATTATAATCAGATTAAGAGAAATTCTTTGACCCAAGGCTATAACTATTTTCCAATGATGACTTTCAATGTTGGTTGGTTATTTTTGTTAACATAACAAGTTTTATTTTATTACCTCCACATACCAGCGGGGTAAGTCTATTTGACGTTAGTAACGAGACGTGATCTTGACGTCTCCTTTTTCCATAAAAAATTTGGTACAGCGCCTCTATCGTGCGGACAAGGAACTAGTCAAATCCCATGCAAAACGGAGACGTCAGGATCACGTCTCGTTACTAACGTCAAATAGACTCACCCCTCAGTTATTGGTCTGGGGTTACCTCATAGCTCTATGCAAAAAAAAAAAACTTAGTCCCATTGATATGAAAAATATTATAACTAATGATAAGATTTAGTAGGTTTAAAAAGATATCGGTAGGTAAAAAAACATCAATGTTTCGAGAAAAAAAATATCTTAGAATTAGAAATCTTTGGTGTAACAACAAAATAAAATAATAATACAAGTTTATTTTTGTTAGGAAGCCTCAAAATGTTTAGGAAAAACTATAATAAAGGAATCATTATAACATTCAAAGCAAATAACAGAAACATACTTGATAATAAGAAATTCGAGATTTTGTTACAGAATTATAAATTAAAATCCTCCTTCCTAGAAGGTAAAAAACAATACTACTTAAAAATACAGGTTATCATTACTACTACTAGATGGCGCCTTGCAATTCTGGCAGTCATAAATTTACATAAAAACTATTCTTAATATGGAAACATCAATATTTATAATCATAATAGTCGACTATAAGCCGTTTAAAAAAACAAGACTGAAAGTGCTTTAAAAATATAGCACACAATTTTATTCCAAAAAATCGACGCCATTTTAAATCATTATAGGAAAATAGATACCAACATTTTTAAGTAGTAGAAGATGAAGTAAGCGACGAGAGCACACACAATGACCATTGTGAATTTGTCCAAATAGTACAACCTGAAAAGAAAAAAAACATTTTAGCTAATAAATACTTACATACAAAACTTAGGTAAAAAGATCTCTCAATCTGTCTTTTTGAAACTACACGGATGAACGCATCTTTTACGTTTGGTTAGGAAGTAGATAGAATCCAGAAGAAGAAACGCGTGCGAAGCCGCATGCAGACACGATACCATAAATTACCTTCAGTAATTAAAAATTAACAAGATCCGTCAAGTGCGAGTGTGACTCGCGCGCCGAGGGTTTTGGACGATTGTCAAGTATACCAATATGTACTAGGTACTGGTAAAAGACTTTGCTATTTGATGAATACCAAAAAATTAAAGGTACCTACGTTTCAGATGTGTCGGTTTGCAAACTTCGGAGTAGGTATAAAGGGTAATAGTAAAATTTTCGTCTTTTTTCAAAATATTTCAAAAAGTATGAAACCTACAGAAATTTCAAAAACTGTTTTGAGATGTACATACCGATAACTTTCATTTGATACCCCACTCGATGAGGTAGGCCCCCCTTTTAAAAATTATGCCCCCTTTTTTTGACCATTTTTTAAAAAGTGGTCCACTTACAGACTTCTCTATATTTTTCCTGTAAAATATAGTTCCATATCTACAAACGCTATATACATTTTAGATGGATCGCTCTGCAAACTTCGGAGATGGGGGGGAATGTTTTTTTTTTAACCCATTTCAAAATATTTCAAAAAGTATGAAACCTACAGAAATTGCAAAAACTGTTTTGAAATGTACAATCTGATATCATTTGATACCCCACTTGACATTGTAGGTGTCTTAAAATTTCGACATCACAATTTGTACTAAAAATTTACATTTTCATTTTTCATTTATTTTTATTTATTTTTCTTTTAATCTGTACAGGTGCACGAAATTTATTAATATTTAAATTTTACGTTATTTGCTGCTGTAGTTGCTGAGATATTAAAGACGGAAAAAAGGACAGAAAAAGCGATGCCATAAGAGTTTTGAAACCGATCTCCAATCTTCGAAACCCTAAAAAGGTAGAAAAGAAATGTGATTGATGCAACACCTTTCACTAAATGGACCGACGACATTAAAGCAGTCGCGGGGAGTACCCCGAGTCAGACGTGCGATAATTATCCCAGATCCAGGATATTTTTGAGTGTCATACGTTAAAAAAATAATAATTACGTTTCGCACGATAATTCATCGTAATTCCAATATATTTTATTCAGTTTTCCTATAATTTTGTTACGAATTCAGATTTGTGTATACAACACCATTTTCCGTTCGTTCAATCAGAGCCATTGAAGCTGAGGAGTTAAGAGATCTTTTAGGTAACAGCTTTCGGATTATCAGAAAAAAATGCATCAAAAGCATCGCCAATAACTTTTCATGTCTATTTAAACATTATTTCTCGATTTCGTGGCTATCATTTACCTACCTGCTTCGTTATTTCGTAGTGTCCATGCTGATTTTACTGTATTCGATGAGTTTATTATTTTTTTCCTCAAGAACAGGCATTTTGCTTTGTTGCAAGTCTGCAACACAGCGAAATGCCTATTAATATATATGCCTTTCAAGTAGTTTTGTATGTAACAAAACAGTTGAACAAACTATCAATAAATAAATTTGTCTAGATAATCTGATATTTTGTAGTAAGCCTTTTTAATAATAAATTCAAACAATTGTCAATTTGTTTGAATTTATTTATGGATTTTTTATTCTCTAAAGGATAAAAAATATTCGGACGAGTTTTGCTCCAACTCGAAAACTAACAACCTAACAAGGTAAAGGTTTCTTGTTCGCTTCTTTATTTTACCTTAAAAAGATTGAAATGAACAACAAATCAAAGTGATCACTTTACTTCCTAGTTTTACTTAAGTAATTAGAATTTTGTAACGTGTCTAAGAGTCACGTTGGGACCTTACAGCTCAACGAAACAAAACACTTTTTTTATATTACTTCCTATCAGTAAGTAAACCCGACCATGTCTATATCTGTTTGTCAGTCAGGATCATGAAACATAGCTTCTAGCACCATAGAGATTGTATAGTCTATTCCTACTTCTATAAACGCCGGGAGTGGTCCAATCAGTAAAGCCGACCCCGTTTTCATCTGTATACAGTTCATTTAAATATATTCATAACATTCGTAGGTTACAAGTCATATATTCACTAATCATACAGTATACACGAGTATACAGTATGTAAAAACTACATAAATGATTATATTAATAAAACAATAGTTAAATTAAAATTAAATAAAATTAATTATAAAGTCATCAGTTAGGTACATTTTAAAATCATAAATTGATTGGGCTATCAGCTACTTTTTTAACCTTATTTTAAAAGACTGTGTGGATTGCGCGCTGGTGACAGAAGTTGGGATACGGTTGTTCACAGCCGTCCCCATCACGTGCTGCAACTTGGAGGTCTTCTCCAGTCGTCGTGAAAGATCTCTCAACCACTGTGCATGCCTCGTGTTCTATCTATGACTATCCCCGCACCTTGCATTTTTATCCAGATTGTTTTATGTTTTAATTTTGAACACTTACCTGGTGTTCTTTGTTTAAAACATTCAAAAGTTTGGCAAATAGATCGTTAGGGTCATCAGAACAATATATATGAGCTACTCTTTGTAGATTCAGTAGAGTTATAAATACGAAGATGCGATAAAAACACGATAATTTTGCAGTAAATCTAGGATAATTCTTAACCTACGAATCTGGCAACACTGGCGAGTCTGAGTCTAGTTAGAAGCGACTCAGGACCTCTACTTCGAGTCTTCTAGTTCTTTTAATCCACAGTGGCAAAGACATTTATTTATAGGTATTCTTCTTAACTATGTACTTTGTAACCACCCGAAAAAGTAATATAAATCTCGTTATCTTTTATTTGTATTGCTAACTTTTTCGTTAATCGTCGAAAACAATCGCAAAATTGCTGTGACTTTCTATTCCTTCTCTTTGTTTTGTTGCTAACCCGACCTCTCCAAACTCCAAAATTATCGCGACTCGCTCAGCTCGCTGTGATTTATATACATAGCTTTTTATCTACCATCGCAGTCTTTATAATTTTCGGGGCTCGCTATTATTTTATCAGTTCTTTTGTCATAAGCAGTTAGGTAGTCTTGCTTAACTTTTACCAAACATCCGAAAAAACTCATAAAATTTCGACATAACTTATAATTGCTATTGTTAGGAGTTGAGGCTCGGGATTGGCAACCTCCAGGCGCGGTTTAGTTTTGAGGTCCTCGGTAGAACACCTCAGTAGCGGCGTAGCGTGGGTTGGTATCCGCCACTAAGACCTATGTTTAGATTGAAGTAGGCAAGAAGATTAACTCACTGTCTCTGAAGCTTCCTCGCTTGCGGGAGAGTCGCTGGGTCTTCCTTGCAGCAGTACTCGCGCGCACCCTTCACGTAGTTGCGAATGTACTTGCTCCATTCGATGAGCTGAAATAGAAGTTGAGTTCAAAATATAACGTTTTTTTTATCCTACTGCTAAAAGTTTGTGGCGTTGTGAAAATGTTTGGCCAATGACAACGCCAAAACTACTGAATAAAACTGGCTGAAATTTTGCACACATAAAGATTGGACCTGGAATAACATATAGGCTTCTTTTTATTTCGAAAAGCGTGTGTGAAGACGCGTAGTAGTAACATAAATCTTTATTGACAAAGAAAATTACAATTCAAAAATAAAAACAAATTAGAACTAGTATTTACAACTGAAACAATTAAGCTAACTGCAGACAATCTACAGTCTAATCTCAACTGATCCATATCAATACCAGTCGGAAGCGTCCCCAAGACGCTGGTTGCATTGCCCCGCTGTATGGCAATGCTGATGCGCTGCGCCAGATACCCGTAGTAGTTAGTATTTCATATATTTTTTAATTTTTATTTGGAAGAAACCATAAACTTATTCTTACAGACTTTGCAAATTGATAAATACCAGAAAGCTTTTATCGTCAATTGACCTTCGACAACAATCTCCCTTGATGGTAAGTGACGATGTGGCCGACAATCATTAAAAGATCTGGTAGACACCTATTCACTCTTGTCTTAAAGAGACCCAGGTTGTAGGAAAAACAGAAGCAGGCAGCGTGTTCCAAACCTAAGCCGTACTTCAAGTGAACCGCTTAGTACGAGTGCAAGAGATATACTCAAGATAAGGGTGCGCCGTACGGTTGTCGTGAGGGTGAGTCCAGTTGACGACAAGCAAGGCTGGCAAGGGCGACCAGGTAAACCTGCCAATTGGCAGGTTACCTGGTCGCCCTTGACCATTGTCACTTCCCGATCTTCAGTCACACTGTACTGTTACCTGAGTGGCGAGTCTATTTGACGTTAGTAACGAGACGTGATCGTGACGTGACTTTTTCTATAGGATTTGGTACAGTGCCTCTATAGTGCGGGCAGGGAACTACGCAAATCGTAAACAAAAATGAGATAGCACGAATCAGGATCACGTCTCAATATCGGCTCTAGTGTGGAAAGGAATCAGCAATAACTTACGTGAGAATCAGTGTAGTATGTTTCGTTGTCCTCTTTCGATACCGCTTTCTGCAGAGATAGGTAGTTGTCGTTTTTGAAGTGCCATTCTTTAGTGGTGTAGTATTGTAGAACTTCAAGGCCGTAGTTGATTCGCTTCTGCATTTTCACCATGCTGAAAAAAAAAACAAAATTGATTGAAATTTTGTACGTTTTAAAAAATATATGATGATAGCCCAAGCCGAAATTTTCGGCCACGACGATCAGTCTCAAAGGAGACTAGCCCACATGGCTAGTCTCGCATGTCATATTATAGTGCACAAGTGTCTGCGCAAACTCAGGTGCACTCTCTAATCCATCACTATCATAATCCTATTGGGAGGCGGCCGGAAACTTGATCGATGTACCCAAATAAATAATCAATTCACGGGTTTTTTGTCGTTCCTAATTCATTACACAATGAAAAATACGTGAATTTTCACACGTAGTTATAATCTGGCCCTACATTATAATAATAATAATAATAAATAGTTTATATCGTCCTAATAATAATATTGTGCATAATTATTATATGTTTAGGACCTTATTCACCATTTGGTTCAACTCCTCGCTCTAACTAAGTTTGTTAAACTTGTGATGTAGACGCGAGGGATCTCTACCTCTTTTGCAATAGCTTACAGGTAACTTTTAATGCAATCATAAAGATCAGATTGTAACGATTTTTATAAAATTAAAAGCTAAAATTTAGGGCAAACAAAACTAGAACTTAGTTCTTAAAAGAAAACAAAAATAAATTTATACATGAATTATTATGCAGAGCTGGTGGTATTATTAGGTAACAGTTTGAGACGCGCGCTAGAGTGTCCAGCCAAGTTCGGTAAGTAACGTGCGACGCAAAGCAGTGAATATCTTTACACAGACCATTGGGCACGCTTTTGGTCCCGTCTATATCTAAGACATAACTGTTACACAGTCCATTTCTGTATCTGAAGACCAAAACAATTATTGAACGAAAAATCGAACCCGCTAACTGCTGCGTCGCGTCGCAAGCAGTCCTTTGTCACTGAGGTCGTATATGTATAACTTGACGTTTCGCTATGGTACAGTCAGCTGCGAAAATATATAGTATACCTATACTGCCAAGTTTTCAATTTGACTAAATAGTAACCCCCATATTCGTAATGGTCCGCTAACTTAAAACAGTTGTTATGCAGCGTTATTTCTCGCTCTGACTTATGTCAATAGAAGAAGCCAGAGTGAGAGATAGCAATGCAAACTATTATGAATAAGGAGGTAAGTGTAGATAGAGTAATTGTGATAATTATACCGCATTCTGATAATTAGGTACGATGACTACTTTGTACGTAAAATGTGTGCGTGGACTTTAATTTGAAAAGTTCCGTGTAAAATAAGTGTGAAAACCTGGAAGTGTTTACATATCTGAGCAGCTGACTGTACCTTTGTGTTTTACATATAAAAAAGTACTTACAAAGTCTTCTTCCCCATCAAAAACATCAACAGATCCACGAAGTAGGCGGGAAGCAGATGAGTAAAGAACAGCGCCACCTGGTGGTGGAGCCAGGAACTTTTAGGCGAGCCGCCCGGGTACCACAGGCAAATGGAGAACGGAAACTCCTGCACGTGCACGCGACCTGCGATAGATGGCAGCACTTGTAGGGTTATATTTTTCTGTTTTTTTTTTTATTTTATTGAAAATGGTGAAGCGTTTAACCTGTGAGTGAAGATAATAAATAAATAAATAATCCTGGACAATTCGCACAGCATTATCTAGCCCTAAGCTAAGCAGAGCTTGTGATATGGGTAAGTACTAGATTAGATAACACACGACTTAAATAGATATAATATTTTATAAACATCCGGAACGAACAAACATTTGTTCCAAAGCGGGAATAGAACCTGCAACCTCATGCGTCGCAGGCGGATCTTCGCCCGCCGCGCCACAGACGACGTCAAGATATCTCTTAAGATCGAGTACGCTTTCCCAGAGCTGCTAGATATATCAAGATTGTCATTAAGTTAAAATTAACAAATAATAAAGATAATATACACTTCTCTGTAGCAGGAATGAGAAAAATAATCAACATTATATTCATAAAATTAATTTTAATTATTAATATAATAAATCGATTCTTAAGACGCGGCCGGCAAGACCAATTTACTACACACACTTTAAAAACCTGTGAATCCTCAAAAGTGTGCAGATAAGTCTAGGATGAATGGGCGAACCCATCGAGCACTCGATGGGCGAACCTAACGAGTTTGGTTGTCAAACGTTCCGAGTAAAATAGTTGTGTAGTAGCTTCGATCAGTAAGTGTAGTAGTGAGCATCTTTGTACCTATCTACCTATTTAGTTGAAGTTTTATTAATTGTAAGTACGAGTACATATAGCACCACACACTCCCTTTGAGGTCAAGACCCTAGGTCTGTGGGATACCGAGGCTCTCCGGGTTTTAAAAACTTATCTGAGCGTCTGGTCGACGCGCCGCGCGACCCGAGAGCTGGTGGGTGGTGGCTGCATTGCCCCGCTTTATAGCGGGGCAATGCAGCCAGCGTCTTGGGGACGATTCCAACTGGTATTGATATGGATCTGTTGCGCTACCTGTAGATTGTTTGCGACAGTCTGCAGTTAGCTAATTGTTTCAATTGTAAATACTAGTTATAAGTTGTTTTTATTTTTCTTTGTCAATAAAGAATTAAATGAAAAAAAAAATATATAGCACTTTACCTAACCTAAACCTAATAATTTACCTAATAGGTGTAAATCATTAATATGTATTACCATATATTTATAAGCTACGCTGTTGATTTACCAATAAACAAAATATAAATAAGGCCTAGGCCTTATTATATTTTTACTGAGATCTAGATCTCAGTACTAACGATCCCCTCGTAATAAAAAACTCAAATTAGTTAAGTAGGTACCAAGAAGCTTAAATAAAACACTGGAGATTGCAATGAAATTAAAGCTTTGAAGCAAAATATATGACCTCGAATGATATTGTGTTCTAACAAGACATAAGCTTCTTGGTAGATACATAAAATTCAAAAATTTTTCTTTAGTTCCTTGAATGTGAAAACGCGATTGAGAAAAAAAATTACGATATTAAAAATATCATGCAAGTGCACTGTTGACAACGAAACCCTTTAGGTTTTATTTTCTTTCTTTTCTTCTTCTTTCTCTAAGAACGAGAAATGCTTGTTTTACTTACCCATGTCCAAGGCCTCTCCCCAGCTGATCGGGTTGATTCCTGAGTGAGAGATGTTGCAGATTCGAATCTCTTCGGGTCTGAGAACATAGGTAGGTACTTAATTTATTATGGACGGACATGGCGAAACTATAAGGGTTCCTGTTCTATGGAAGTGTAGGTACTACGGAACCCAATGCAAATAGATAATCACCGATTCTCATGAAATTTTGTATTTTGTAAGGCAAATATTAGAAAATAATGCTTATGCACTATGCTTATGGACTATGCCGAATTTATCAATACAGACTAGGTACTATGTATAAGTCGCGTAGATAAAGACCCGGACTTAAAATGACCTCTCTCATGCTGTCACGCTCAGAGTATATTTTATCAAGTAAATGCCTATGCATTTACCTACTTGATCAAATATACTCTAAGTAAAATTCGGTAGATCGGTATGATAATATGTTCCTAGCGCTAACTCAACAAATGGCCTGTGTTGTGTTGTGTTGTGATACAATTAAACGTAAAGACACACTATTTCCAATCTTTTACAATATACCTAGATACCTACCTAATGAACAACAAAGATGGAATGACGTACCTAAACCGGAGTGCGACTGAGACAACAATATGCACGCGAAACACGAACGACGCCCGCCGCCCGGGATGGCCCGATGACTGAGGTGGGTGGACCTAATTGCACCTAATTTGAGCCTTTCACTTTCGAGAGGCTTACCATCTCCAGACATTATCCTTGGGTATACTGGTCTGTGCTAATACGTACTTTAGATAAACATTTAATTAATAATTTGTCAAATTACATGTCAAAAATTGTTTTTACAAAACAAAATAAAAATAATAATAATATCTAATAACAATTAGTTAACATTATTGAGAATCTAAAAATTCGTCGTAGGTATAGAACGTCTTCTTCTCTCTCTTCTCTCTTCTCAACGAGCCAGTTTTTAAGCTTCTTCTTAAAACTTTCGAGACTTGGTGCGTTCCTAACCTTATCTGGGAGCTTGTTGTAGGTAGCCGGTCCCATTACATGCGTCAACTTATCCGATTTGGCCAGTCGTCTTGCCGCAGGCACCAGCCAGCCACCCGCGGCATTGCGAGTGTTGTAGCAATGCATCTCCGCCTGCCTTGGAAACGAATTTATGTTTCGACGGACATGCAATGCCACCTGATAAATAGCTATCGATGGAAATGTCATGATATTTAGCTGGGTAAAGTATGGTCTCACAGATGTTCTCTGCGACACGCGTACTATCGCACGTACGGCCCTTTTTTGCATTCTGAAGACGCGTTCCCTTTCGGCAGCGCGTGCAAAGAGCTCGGCGCCGTACTGCAACAATGAGTGTAAGGTCGCAAAGTAGCACATGCGGACCATATCGTTATCATTAGTTTGATTTATTGAGTGAAAGACCACATCAATGCCCCCGTGTTTGTTCATTATAATTATTGCACAAGATTGGAAATGTAACTGTGAGGGAGTGTTTACGTGTAATTGTAAAACAGGCCAGTTGTTGAGTAAGCGCTGGGAGAATGTACCATATCTACAGATTTTACTTATATTTATGGATGAATACTTTTGAAGATAGGAAGCTTGTCGGTTAGAAACAGGAAGGTAGTTCCAGAGTCTGGCGGCCTGCAACGTTACTTGTTGGTAACACTGTTGACCCTGTATGTACGTAGAGGCTGTATTTTTATAACTTACTTGTCAACTCCAGTTGTGTACGTGAGCAGTATGCATCCGTTTACAGCCATGTCTACCGGCACAACATCAGCCAAGTACTCCTCATTGCAGTGCATCGTACGTATCACTCCTGAAATATGAGAAAATAAGTGATGTTGTAGCGGTAGCAGGAAGTCGATGGATGGAGGCGGCTCAGGCCTGCTATTCGTGGCGTCGTATGGGGCCTGCTGAACATACCCATCATGGGAGGCCAATGTTGAACAGCGGAAGTAGGTCAGGAGTAGCGCAAAATTATAGCTGTATTAGCAAAATAAATGAAATTATGATAATGTTACTTGTAAGAACGTAGAAAATGATATATTGAAAACCGGAAAATGTACCGGATTCCTGCGCCATTTGCAAAATGCCATTAAAACAATGCCATCAAGTTGCTTACTCTGACAAATGCCATCAAGTTGCCTACTCTGACAAATCCAGAAAAAAATACCTAATGGATTCTCCAAAAATATCGTTTATCTGCAAATAAATGTATTGTAGGTATTTCTTTTTGTATTTGATTTTGAATGGTCAATTTAAGTTACCTACCTTTTCCAGCGCCGACTAGCAGTCCAGTGGGACCATTGAGATTGTCTACCCAACCAGGCATAGGCTCTTTCCATGCTGCAGTGACTGTAAAAAGAGAAATAACAATTTTAAATTAATAAATCATCTTTTTGTAAAATGCGTCTGGTTTGACAAAATTCTGCCAATTACCGTGAATTCTGCAAAATAAAGTTTTCGATTTGGCATAGAACTGTATTAGTTCCAAGTAGCTCTAATATTTAGTAGCTTTAATATGGGGGAACAATGCTCATAATCCCCATGCTGGGCATGCGGTTTGGCGATCGCAGTACGGTGGTTAAATAGTTCTGCAGTAGGCGCTACTGCCCACCATATTGCCTTTTACACCCATTTACAAAGTTTTTCCTTTTGTATGCTGCGACTTGGCTATCCGATTTTCAAATTAACAAGTCTGCAGCATTAAGTTCAGTTTTATTTATTCCTAACAATACAAAATCTACTTAACTCACCGATAGATGGCCGTGCAATCGCGATTGGGAACTTCCCTTTGTACTGCGATACTAGATCCTCCGTCAAATTCTTTGTGTAAGCGTATGTGTTTGGTTGTGGCTCGATTATTCTGAAAATAAAAAATTATTTGTAAGGCATTTCCTGCTATGCAAATGTGAAACGGCGTGTGGGAATACCTCCTAACAGACTCGATGGACCATTGGTCGCAGGGAGTCGATGGATGGAGGTGGCTCAGGACCGCTATTCGTGGCGTCGGGAAACCTACGTTCAGCTATGGACGTATACGGGCTGATGATGATAATGAAGGCAATTTCTCATATAGCACAAACGCTAGGACACTCCTCTTCGATACACTGCCCCTGCGCCTGTTAATCTGATTGAAGCCCCCATGTTCACGTAATATAAGCACAGGCTTCCTTAGGAGCGCAGTGGCGCTGTGTTAAAAGGTCTGCATAAGCTTAAAATGCTTTGCTGGTCCAATATAAAAACGCGTTTAGGTTGATGTTGCGACTATCACGATTCTGCAGTGCCTTGGCCATGTTCGCCCAGACACGCACCGACACTTTCGATGACATCGGGCGACAAAAGTCAGCCTCACTGCTCAGCAGAACCCGCGGGCGCAGCAACAGCATCCTAACAGCTGCAAAAATTTACTGTCCTTTAATGTATAAATGTTTACATTGGTCTAAAGGACAAAATCATTAATTTATTTTATGTACTAACCCATAGTAATAAGCCGACTAACACATTAGACTGTAATATTATCTTAATAAATAAATTAAATTATTATTATTACCTGCAGATTTTGGCCTATCGCCATACCATCTCACAAATACCTAAAATTAAAGATAAGACAACTAACAACCTGAGGCGTGAGTCTGTCAAGGCGTGATGGAGACGTCGGCGTCTATCACGTCTCGACTGTTGGAAGTCCGGTAGAAATCGTGAACGTGTCGAGTAGCTGTCGAGCAGGGATGTAAAAATGGTTCTATATGTAATAACTAGCAATTCATGTCAAAATCTGTAATTTTCCTAAGGATTTTACATACAAGATGTAGTTTTACCATATACTTTTGTTAGTCTATGGTTTTACGTCACTAACGTCAAGAAGTTAGTAACGTAAAACTACATCTTCACTCACGCAGTGAGATTGTGGTCAAACAAAAGTATATTATATCACGATAAAAATATAAGTTTTGTGTTCTATTGATTAGAAGTGATAATATTGGAAATAAATTATAAAATTCACACTTTTAAATCAATTAAAAACGTTTTGATTGTTAGTCACTTTTTACATTAATAATGAAATATATGTACGCCTAAGCGGCAGAATTCAGCTATCTAAAATAAGTCTTACGTACTGACTGTAAAATTAGCTGATTCACAAACAATAAATGAAATGAAATGAATGAATAAGGATCTTACTTCGGCTGCAGATGTTCCAACAGCTCATCATCCATCCATCCAGCAATATGCATCACATGCTGTGGGAGGTGCTTAGCGGGATACAATCTCTCTTCTAAGACGTCCACCTCACAGCGGCAGTAGGAAGTGGAGACGTGAGTGAAGACCTCCAGGTTCTGGACTCCTTCAGCTAGCTCGAGGACCTTGAGCGTGCCGGCTGTGTTCATTTTCACTGCGTCGCGGAGGAACATGTCGAATCTGAGGCAAAACGGAAAAATATTATTATTTTTTATTATTATAATTATTTATTTCTATAAAGTACAACTACTTTTACAGGGGCACCTAATGCAATAGTGTAGGTACCTAGTCTTATTAATATAAATATTATCATTAAAAATACATAGTCATATAAAAATGTAATCTAATAAAATAAACTTACCTGCATGTCAATCCATTATTTTAAATACAACATGATAATTAAGACATAAAAAAACGCAATAGAAAAAATACAAATATTTGTCAGACCTAGTAGTAATTAAAAAACATAAAATAAAAATAGCTTTAAAATTGACAAATTTCGTCAATCCATGATTCAAATAATTACACAATTATATTAAAGTACTCTAATTCAAAACTAGTTTCTGCTCGCAGCTTCGGTCGAGTTGTTTCCGGGATATAAAGTATGTACATATATAGAAACGTTATTCCAAGTCGCCATAAATCTATTTATTGTTCTATTTTTATTTCTATCCCATTCCCATGGCCTCTAGCGGATAGTTGGGTACTAAAATGCGCAGTACTATTATTTACGTAACTACTGTAGTAACGTCAGGCGATCTAACTGTGACAACTCATGATAGACACACTGATGACGAAATAAAAATACATATAAATATTTTTACTATATAAAAGTACTTATAAAAACAGAAACTGTAATATACAAAAACAGAGCAAAAAAAAAACAGGAATAATTAACAGACAAATATCAGGACGTCATAGCAAGGGTGGACAGATAGTGTTGAACCATACTTTTGAAGAACAGACTTACAGATATATGAGATACAAATAGCCTATGTTTAACTAAACCATCACGCTTGGATCTGTTACGTAGTACGCTGGGTCGTGTATACTCAGCACTGAATCCTCACCTGACACAAGCAGCGCAGTGGAAGATGATCTGCACTTCCCTTTGCAGCTCCTCGCGGTCCTCAGCCGATATGCCGAGACCCTCCACCAGGATGTCTCCTTGTATCAGGTGCAGCTTGTCCAGGCGTTTCGGGTGCTCTTTTTGGAGGCGGTCGAATACCTGCGAAGACATAAATAAAAGCTTTTAAGCAGCGAAAACCATAAAAAATTCAAACTAAATCAAACATTACTATTTTGAATATTTAGTTACAGAAAAAATGTTAATGGAACTTTGTGGTTCCACTAAGGACCTGGAGAGATTATTGCCATGAAAAGAGAAAGAAAACATCGATCAAAATCTAATAATTTAGATCATAGTACCTAAGTAATGTACCTAAAAATTCAAGGAGGTACCTACCAAGTTTGTAAAGAAGTAATCTCCAAAACTAGGCATCTGCGCAAATATAAAGGTCTCGAAAGAGCCTACACTTTTGCTCCCTTTGCGGTCGAGACCGGGTCCGTAAGGTACCGAGGCTTATTGGCTTATTTGAGCGTCTGGTCGAAGCGACGCGTGACCAGAGAGCTGGTGGGTATCTGGCGCAGCGCATGAGCATTGCCATACAGCGGGGAAATGCAGCCAGCGTCTTGAGAACGCTTCCGATTGGTATTGATATGGGTCAGTTGAGCTACCTGTAGATTGCTTGCAATAGTCTGCAGTTAGCTTAATTGTTTCAGTTGTAAATACTAGTTCTAATTTGTTTTTATTATTTGATTGTAATTTTCTTTGTAAATAAAGGCCATTGGCATCTATTGGTGCTGGTGGTGTATTAAGATCTACCTGAACAAAAAAAAAAAAAACTATTTACTTTATCCCAGATTGTATTTGCATTCAGGGAAAATTAACCCATATGACGTGTATCCTGGAACCACGTGAGCGAAGCTGCAGGCACGAGCTAGGTTTGTACAATTCGCAGGTTATTTAATTAAACTTTTGTTAGTTTCGCTACTCGACACTAGATGGTGCTACTAACCTTGACATTGAAGTAATCATCCACTCTTTCTTTACTACTATGCCCTTTCTTAGCCCTCATGAGCACATAAATCCTTTTTATATCCGGACATGTTCTCAGAAGCTTTTCCACAAGGACTTTTCCCATAAATCCAGTGGCGCCCGTGATGAAAATCGATTTGTTTGCGTAGTAGTTCGCCACGCTTATAGATGGCGCCATTTTGGAGTTTTCTGTGAAAGATAGAAATTGATTTTTAGAGAAGTTGTTTTAATAATCAAATTCTGCCCTAATTTCAAAAATAATACGATTGATGCACTCATAATACGATCATACTAGGCGGACACTTGTCAAAGTACCTTACCCGACTGCGCAAGAAGGAGGGTTATGTTTTTTCTAGTACAAAACGCGAGTTGTCTAATATGTGGTATGGAATCTTGCCAAAGCACACGTCTTAACGCTTTCGTTACGGTTCGAAAAGGTTCCACTCATTCTAATCTCACAACGATCTCTGATCTCCTATCACACATCTCATCAATAACCTTATCAGTCCACCGCTGGACATAGACTTCTCATAATAAGCACTTGTTGGCTCTTATCATTACAAGGTAATTCCATTATCCCCACGCTGGGCATGCGTCTTGGGGATCGCAGTTCGGCGGTGGACCTTCAAGGGGCGCTGCTGCCCGCCCCCCAGTGGATATCTCTCAGCCGCCGGAAGATTTGGGGTAGTGTAGAAAAAGTTGGTACTACTCCAGCGCAGTGCACATTGATCGCAACGCATCCATGCTTTGAAAATATTGGATGAAACTCGGTAGACGACCTCTGTGGCCCAGCGGGCGAAGGTCCCCGCCCGCGACGCAGCAGGTTGCGGCAGTTACGAAGTAACAGATTAGTTACAATCTGTGTATGCGGGTTCGATTCCCCTCGGGACAAATATTTGTACGATATTCAGATGTTCACGGTTTTCTATATATAATTCAATATATATATATCTATGTAGCATAAAGCTGTGTGGTGCCGGCTTAGAATTTGCACCACCCCTACTCTTCCCGCGGGTGTTGTAAGAGGCGACTAAGGGAAATCCACCGAGGGCGAGTAGCAGCGCCTCCTGCAGAACAATTCTACCACCAAACTCCAATCCCCAACCCGCATGCCCAGCGTGGGGATTATAGGCATTACCCCCCATGAGATAAAAAACAATAATTAATATACATTATATCAGTTATCTAGTACCCAAAACACAAGCTCTGCTTAGCTTGGGGCTAGATGATGCTGCGTGGATTGTCCAGCATTATTTATTTATTTATTTCGTAGAATGGACGTATGTAGATAGTACATAGTTCACAAATTGTATGTTGTGTAAGAGTATGAACATTTAGTGGATCTAATTTGAATTTATATCTGTATTTATTTATTGTTATGGGCCACCAACAGCAGGAACAAAGGATACTTGGGATAAAACAAAAAACATTGTGTCATTCCCCTTTTATAGGCGGACTGACACACATAAGTATTTATAACTTACAGAATAAACTGGAGTAAGCAAAACAAAAAGGAAAAACGACTAAAGTAAATAAAGAAGATCAAAAGTTAAATGAAATTGAAAATGTATTACAAACTAATGCAGGTTAGGTAAAAGCCAACAAGGCGCTTATCAGGGGGATGCCTGGGTCCAGCAGTGGACCAATATAGGGTGTGGAGGTGGAGAGATGGAGATATCATCGAAGAAAAATTAAATAAACTGGATCCACTGGAAGAAGCAAGGTCGACAGAAGTATACTCGGTTCTAGCATCCTGATTCTTTTTGTAAACAAAGGCGTTACAAAACCAAAGAAATATTGGTGGTAAATATTTTATAACACTGGTATCATCGGAGGCAATAGCAGAAGTTCGAAACCGTTTTTGGTTATGAAAGCTTTCATTGATCATTTCATTAGTAGCTCGTTCCTTTTCTATCTCGAATTTGTACATTTTTCACTGAGCGTGTGCAATTATGATGTGTTGTTGAAGTTTGTGTTTTGGTTTTTAGTGATTACGTTCCTGTTACCTTGTTGTTATCTGCTATTGTTAAGTTTTTATTTATAAAAGTCATTGTTGAATAAAATATCTTGAATTCTAAATCCAAGTATAGTCATTGTTTCTTTTGATATAGTAATAGTCAATCAAATCTCCTTCCGAGACGTCAAAAGACGTCTTCATTGTACGTGTGGAACACTGAAGACGTATGCATCTACCGGAGTAGTAAAATATAAACGCAGTAAAGTTAACACGTTTCGCATATAGACGCACAATTTACAATAATTTATAATCGTGATGCAATGGTCGTTACGCATATAAAATGCGTTGTGATGAGCTGCCTTGATGCGACCCTGAAGAGAGAAGGTCAAGCAAACTTCATCATCATCATTTTTTGCAGCCCTACTATATCCCCCGGGTATAGGCGTGCCCAAAAGTTCCTTTAGGTTAGACATCCTCCAGGCCGAATCTTCGGGCACGGTGGCCAGTCTCATCGAAGACTAGCCTGGTAGAACATATTATATACACAAGTGTGCGCGCAAACACAGGTGCACTCTCACCCACTCTCATAATCCGATGGGACGGCAGACCGACTCGACCGGGAAGAGGTCGAAAGGTAGGATAATTATGTAGTGCCTAGGAGGCGGGCGATGCGGCAGCTCCACAGTTTTTAACTTTTGCTGTCTCATAGTTCATTTGTATCTTATATATTATGTACCTTATCCAATTTTTTTTGTATAGATCGCTTCTGAGCGGTAAGGCTGCCCATTGTACTTATGTCTTATATGTAATTTATTTTGTATAGTATTTTTGTGAGCGTCCATATTTGGCCGGCTCCATGAGACAGCCAAAAAAGTTTAAAACTTCGTTTTGCTTTTGTTGACTCAAAAAGCAACTTTCTTCTCTTCCACTATTAAAAAGCTTCAAGAAGCTTCCTAATAAATAAATAATGCTGGACAATTTAGTTAGCAAATTAAGTAGATCTTGTATTATTATGAGTACCTACTAACTGATATAATAGATAATTTTTATACTTACACAGAAAATACCCAGAGCACCCGGAACAAATATCTGCAGAACTTACAAACATTTGTTCCAAAGCAGAAATCAAATCGGCAACCTCCTGCATCGCAGGCGGGCTGCGTTCGCTGCGCCACAGAGGTCGTCGTAATACTAATCTATATAAGTACATAGGTACTAATATTATAAATTCGAAAGTAACTCAGTCTGCCTGTACCTTTTCACGCCGAAGCGGCTGAACGGTAACGCTCTTAGTGAAATTTGGCAGAGAGGTAGATGGTATCCCGGGGACGGACACAGGCTACTTTTTATCTCGGAAATAAGCGTCCGAATCAGCGGGCAGCAGCTAGTAGGACCCATAATGCCCCTTTTTCGAATGTTCCATAATATTAATGACAACTTGACATGTTAAGGCATCGGTTGCCATGACAACCTTATCTCGGAAGAATTGGTGTCGTGATTGCTTGTCGATACATACCTAAGTTTTGACGAAGAATCATAGACATTATGAGTGGCAGCATCGCGGCTTGCCATAACTACAACATTTTCATCCTGAATTAGGACGTTGAGCCAAAAGGGGTTTGAAGATTTTGGCCCTAACATCTGTTACCACACCGACTTTTTTTTAATCGCGGCGCACAGTGATTTATATATATTTGGATAGAGGACATTTAAACAATTAAAAAAAAACACCCATAACATAATGCCCTAAAGCGTCAGGTTTTCGAGATATTCACAGATGAAAAAAGTTCATTAGAGCAATAGTTATTTTCATCTGTGTATTCACGAGATATTTCTCCGGGCCACCATACAAAAAGCTTCAAACCCCTATCGATTTATCACTGGTGGTATCTGGCGCAGCGCATCAGCATCGCCTTAGAGCGGGGCAATGCAGCCAGCGTCTTTGGGACGCTTCCGACTGGTATTAATTGATACTAAGTAGCATTTCATTTCATTTCATATTGATGTCGCCGTCGCGTCGGATCGTAGAATCAGCGCGTTTTTAGAATACAAAAATAAAATTGTTTTGTTTTGTAGAATGGCTAGGCCGGTTGTACAACAGCGCAATTACCGTACTCAAGTAGTATCAAGTAGTATCTCTGTGTTATCAACTGTACGTTTTATTGTAAATTAGTTAAAGTTATTTTTCGTGCCAAATTTGTGTGTGTGTATCTTGTATTATCTGATAAACTATTTCATTTCATTTTCATTTCAATTCAATCGCCGATTGATGAACGATCAACGTTCATCAATCGGCGATTGAAATAAAAATATGGCTAAAGGTTACTCAGCCATCTCGTCGAATCAAATTAATTAGGTATTCCCAACAAATCAATCCGATTTCTCCCAGGTAACCTTTGGATGGAGAAAAAGATAGAAATAATTTGATTGTTTTGAAAAAACTCAAAATTGAGTGATCGGTCTGTGATCGGTTCGCAAACTTCGGAGTATAGAGGGTAGGTAATGGTAAAATTTAAGACTTTTTATAATATTTCGATATGGATGTAAACAAGAATTACAAAACCTGTTTTGAGAAAGAAATGTGAAATCAATACCTTTTATTTGATACCCCACTCGGTGTTTTTCATTGGTGATTCGACAATTTTTCAAAAAGTCTCCTGCTTACAGACTTCTCTACAACATATTATCTACAAACACCACATACTACTCAGATGGATTGCTAGGTACAGCCGAACATAGAACCTCCTCCTTTTTTCGAAGTCAGCTGAAAAAGGATTTGACAAGGATTTGAAGGATTTGATATTGCAAACTCAATTGTAATTATTTGTTTATAAAGATACTATTAAAATACTGTATAATAAAATACCTACCTTCTACTTTTGGGATGTGGAATAAAGATATACTTGTGTAGCATTCATTCAACACCAAAATTAATTGCGCAACACCTCAATGTTAGAACATTATACTATTTAATGGTTTGTACAGTCAGCTGCGTAGTTACTTTATTATTACCATGACGGTGTGAGACGTTGGGAATAGCTCCACTCTTCTGTTATAAAACCATCATTGTTAATCTATATTTAAGCAAATAAATATTAATGTATTTCATTTAATTGTTTATCTGGAACTTAATGCCAAATGTGTGGCAACACGTTATAACTTTCGAC
Source organism: Eupithecia inturbata (assembly GCA_963662085.1). Classification (NCBI taxonomy): domain Eukaryota; kingdom Metazoa; phylum Arthropoda; class Insecta; order Lepidoptera; family Geometridae; genus Eupithecia; species Eupithecia inturbata. The sequence continues at coordinate 1,402,914 of OY759206.1, read as the reverse complement.
ACTAGACAAACCTTCTATGGTTTAAAGTGTATGTTTAATGTAAGTATAAGATGTAGATACGAGGCTACCTACTTTAGTGTTTAAAATTATAACTAGATGTCGCCGGTAAAGTAGTATTAAAGGACGAGGGCTGAATCTCGCTGACGAGAACGCACGGGTTTGGAATTTTGGATACAATCTATTTGGGATTTTTCAAATAAATAACTCATTCTGAGACGGTCGTTTCATTACGTACCTATCATAATAATACAGTAATTGGAGTTGGTACTGTGTCGCTCAGTGTCTTAAAATATAATAAGTTTTGATTAATACAGAAAATACAAATTTCATTTCATTGGAAATCAATTAAATTTTACAGCGGCTTCGGACACACTTTTCCGGGAAAAAAGTTTGTCAAAATCCGTTTAGGCGTTATTAGGTAACAGAATTACTTCCGATTTCATAATATAAGTATGGATTGAGACATTCAGACAATTCGTCCGTCTCGAACAGGACTAGTTTTCTAACATATACATCAGCCAAATCCAAAATGACAGAAAACAAATCACACAAGAAAAAGTTTTGGCGTGTTCCCGATAATTGTTAGCGATATTTAGTGAAGGAAATGTCTCAAATCAACATGGAATGTGAGTTACGGAATAAAACACAGTAACAAAGTAAATTTTAGGTTAAGTATAAGCAGTTATTACGTCTTGAAATCATCTTGAATTTGGCTGGAGTATTCATAATTCCTCAACCTCAACAGCCTATATTGGCCCACGGCTGGACGCAGACTTCGCCCTGATAAGGCTTTTATCTCATGGAGGGTAATGCCCATAATCCCCACGCTGGACTTGCGGGTTGGGGATCGTAGTTCGGTGGTAGAATTGTTCTGCAGGGGGCGCTGCTGCCCGCCCCCGGTGGATATCCCTTAGTCGCCTCTTACGACACCCGCGGGAAGAGTTCTGGTGGTGCAAATTCTAAGCCGGCACCAACAGCAATTCATTTCATACTCATAATTCATACACCTATATTTCTACCATTCGACTCTTTTTCTTCCGACTGTATTTAAAGTTGTGTAACTTTTATAGTATAATTATCATCGATGTAACTTTGTAACAATGTAATTATTATTGGCAACCTCTATGGTTTAGTGGTTGCGATCGGATTATTTATGGCACGGACGTGGATTCGACACTAATTGTTTTTATGCAAATTATAGACTGAGAAAGTAAATGGTTATGGCAAAATTTTCGGTGTACATGCAATGCAAAACACATGTACCTAAGACCTAGATATAAGCATTATCAAAATCGGATCAGCTTCGATCCGTATACCTCTATCTCGAATAAGGAAGCTCGCAAGTCTCCATAACGTTTTCTGTTTATATTTAACTTAACAACATACCTTAATCTCAAAAAAAAAAAGTCTAGCTTGTGACCAAAATAGACAAAAATATATAAAACAAAACCAAAATAACATCACATTATACATAAATGTGAAAGTTTGGACGGATGAATGGATGTATGTCTGTTACTTCTTCACGCCAAAATTACTGAACGGATCAAGCTGAAATTTTGCATAGATGGACCTGCAATAACCATAGGCTACTTTTTATTTCATAAATCAGTTCCCATGGGATAGAAATAACCGTTAAATTTTGTCTTAGAAACAACGCGTGCGAATCTGCGGGCTGACACTAGTAATCAAGTAATTCTAGGATATATAAAATATTTCTGATTATTTCTTCCTGCTGAGCTTCCTGTTGATTCCAAAAAACGTGTGCGAAGCCGCGTGCTGAAGCTAGTCTATTTATAAACGTGAGTACTGTGTTAGGAAGCCTCGAAGTCGAAGTGTTCATACAAAAGACATGAACGCGCTAGCATTCAAAGAGGTGTTGTAAGAAGGCTACAAAATAATCATTTGATTCTTAATAATATACATACATATATATATAATATAATAATGCTGGACAATACACACAGCATCATCTAGCCCCTAAGCAGAGCTTGTGTTAGGGTACTAGATGACTGATAATGTGATTACAATACATTACATAGATAGATATTTTTTATTATACATAGAAAATACCCAGAAACCCGTAACAAATATTTACAAAAAAAATCCAATGCGAGAATTGAACCCGCAGCCTTCTGCGTCGCAGGCGGACCTTTGCCCGCCGCGCCACATCGGTCGTCAAATTTATTTCACACATGTTTAGATAATCACCATTAATTTAAATGCTATTGTGTTAATTTATTTGTCATTATTATTTAATTGTATCGATCTATCTATCTATATTGCTCCTTTTGGGGTCGAGACCGTAGGTCCATGGGGTACCGAGGCTCTCCGGGTTTTTAAAAATTAATCTGAGTGCCAAGTGCGAGTTTTTTACACGTTCGACCGCGAGCAAACGTGAATTTGTTTGAAGAAATGGTGATTCTTTAACTCGCCGCTAGGGGGACTATAATTTTCTTCATACAAATTCGCGTTTACTTGCTCGCGGTCGAACGCGTCAAAAACTCGCACTTGGCACTCTGAGCGTCTGGTCGACGCGACGAGTGACCCGAGAGCCGGTGGGTATCTGGCGCAGCGCATCAGCATTGCCATACAGCGGGGCAATGCAGCCAGCGTCTTGGGGACGCTTGCGACTGGTATTGATATGGATCAGTTGAGCTACCTGTTGATTATAGATAGATAGATAGATTGCAACAGTCTGCAGTTAGCTTAATTGTTTCAATTGTAAATACTAGTTCTGATTTGTTTTTATTATTGACTTATTATTTTCTTTGTCAATAAAGGCAAAAAAAAAGACTATCTAGTTGTTTTAAAAATCAGTTTGACGACCTCATTGGCGCAAAGGTTCACATGCGACGCAGGAGATTCGATTTCCGCCTCGGGATCAATATTTGTACGGTCTATTACATGTATGTATGTTCTGGGTGTTGTTTAACAGTACCCACAACACAAGCTCAGCTTAGTTTGGGACTAGATGATGCTGTTTGGATTGTCCAGCATTATTTATTAACTATACACTAACCAAACTGAATGTAGAATATTTGTAAACAAACCGCCCATACTCAAACTTAAATTCCCTCTGTTGCCGCGTCTTTTTATACGCAATTTACATTACCGCTCGATTTGAGATCCTTCTTTCAATAAGTGATGTTTACATTTACATCTGAAACTCGACGCTAGTATAGCTGTACCCGTGACTTCGTTCGCAATTGCCATACTTGCCGACTAATTAGGTATTCACATACCACAGTTTCTCTAATAAGAAACGTTGTGCAAAAAATTCTTATTTAATCAAAAACCTGTCTTATTTAATTCATCACATTATTTAAGCTAAGATTTTATTTTAATTTTATTGTGACATTTTTGTATATTTTATGGATGTATTATCTGAATTAAATGAGTTAATAAAAATACTTCTTTGTGCAGAATTGGATCTGTTCATTCAGTAGTTTCGGCGTGATGCGCGGCCAAGATACAGACAGACAGACAAAAATTATAAAATTACAGTTTACGCTTCAGTACCGATAATAGAATGCCCACACAAAATATTTCAATATATTCTTCAATGTACATAATTGAACCTATTATATATTATATTTAACTATAGATTAAATATCCCGGTGGATGATGGATTCGATATTCCAGAGAGGTAGACAATGTCTGGGGTCAGACATACACACACAGGCTACTTGAAAAGTGCGTGCGAAGCCGCGGGCAGTAGCTCGTCTAATTATAAATCTTATTAATCTGAAGGAAGCCTCCAAGTCGCAGTTTCGATACAAAAGACATTAACGCGCTAACATTCAAAAAGGTGTTGTAAGGAGGTTGCAAACTTTGCATTTAACTTTTAATTCCTATAACCATAAATGCTAATGTGTTAAATGCTTTGTCCTCCTTATATAATTGCATTTATGATCCTAAACACAATCCTATCAATCAATTTGACGGCCTCTGTGGTTTGTTAGTATGGTGGCTCAGACTCATCAACATTCATCCACTGTTTTACGTCCCAGTCGCATTTTTCCTCTATCGTGTTTTTTCGCAATGTGTTTTATATATGATCGTGTTATACAGGGTGCCACGTAACGTGTAATATTGGTCTAGTAGTCACTTGCTACGACCAACGCGAAAAAATCGAATAGGTTCCCTGTTTTATAACGGTGCCCTAGAAACTTTTCCAAAATCTACTTAGTATATCTTTAGTATATCTTTGTTGGCTTTTATCTCACATGGGGATTACCCCATGTGAGATAAAAGCCAACAAAGATTATTGGCATTAGCCAATAATCCCCACGTTGGGCATGCGGGTTGGGGATCGCAGTTCGGGGGTAGAATTGTTCTGCAGGGAGCGCTGCTGCCTGATATCCCTTAGTCGCCTCTTACGACATCCGCGGGAAGAGTTGGAGTGGTACTAATTCCACATGACAGACATATCACTCTATTGATAATAAAATATTCCCACGATTATCTGATCACATTTAATTGTTCTTACATAATTTATCAAAAAATAATGGGAACTCTAGGCTGCACTGCAATCTTTCACACGTTCTACATAAGAGGAATGTGTTTTTTGTATTTAGTGTATGAGCAACTGAGATCCATTTAATTAACTTCAGTCTAAGAAAATCACAATCAAATAATAGAAACAAATTAGAAATCAATAGTATTTACAATTGGAACGAAGGAGCTAACTGCAGACTGATGCAATATTCAGTCTTATTTTTCTATGTAGGTACACTGTCACACACGTGGTCCACCCTTCCAATCTGTTTTTTTAATCGACTTCAAATAGGACCCCCTCCTTTTTGAAGTCGGTTAAAAAACCACAGTTTTGTCGCAGTTTTTTTTTATATTTTTTTTATTATATTTAACGATTTTACTCATTTTTTCACTATTATATAGAGAATGATCCCGAGGTGGTCCCATAAAATAGATTCCCATTAAATTATTCTCGAGGGATTAGTATTTATCCCGTTAAAATGAATAAGCAACATAACATTTATGGAGAATCACGATTAGCTATAACAGTTTTGGTGATATCTGCGCCAATTGTTAATAAATTTTGATGATTGTTTCGTTTTTGTATAAACATTTATTTTGAGGTGGTCTCCTATATGTTTGATTCTCGAGGAATCGCGCCGTAAAACACAGGTTTGTAAAAATTCTTCATAATATGATAATTTCACACTAATTAAACACTTAATTAATGGTTTCCATGGTAAAGGACGTCAACAGTTTCATCCTTGTTTCATCAAACTAAATTAGACTTGATTTATAACTAGACGTCGCCAGTGTAAACTAAATTTTTTGCTAGTTCACGTGCAAAAAATTTAGTTTACACTGGCGAACCAGTTTACCAGTTTACACTGGCGAACACTGGTGAACCTTTGGTCAGGCAAAATAAGGGAGGGGGATTTCGTTCGTCCAAGATATAGATGAATATTATCTATAAACCAGAAATTGAAGTCGGCTTATCGTTTTTTAAAACATGCCAAATTATATCGTGAATAGCAAGCGGGGCCAAAAATAAAGAAGTTGAAGTTGAAAACCTTCGTTTGACCACAGTCTCGCCTGATGGTAAGTGACGATGTTGTCAACGATGTATCACGAAAGTCTAGAAGACATCACTATTCACTCTTATCTTGAAGAGACCAAGGCTGTAGTCTCTGTGTTGTGTGTGTGTTGTACCTTTGACTTTATGATACGTCTAACCCGTGCGCTCACTCACACTACTGCTGTTCGCATCTTTGCACACTTTCTACTTTTTTATTATTTGTTGTTATATCGGCAAGAGAAATACATATTATCTGAAAATTTCAACTGTCTACCTTTTACGGTTCATGAGATATAGCCACGTGACAGTGAAGTTTTCACTGTCAAGTGAAGTTTTTAAAAAATGCATGAATACAGTTTTTCTTGTTACCAAAATAGATGACATGGTTCCTAAGAACATATCTTCTTATGTCTTATAGTTTCAGACTTTCTCATACTGACCGATCTAAATGTGCCACTCTGTATACTTTAATTATAAATTATAATTCTAACTTAGCATAGTTCCTGCATCAATACTAGATACTATAAAATAACTTCATATACTCTACACAAATAATTTGTTTTGGAAGAGCGAAATTCCCTAATCCAGGTATTTTTTTTACTTTAAAGGGAATCTCAAACTTGAGTTAAAGAAATAAATATTTTTGTATTTTGTATCTATGGCAAATAAAGTGGCAGTTGGGAGAATCATATAAATGCGATTATCTCGATAATACATGTGAACTAATCATTGAACTAATAAGCCATTTCGGAGGCATTATCGTATGCTGCATCATTGGATATGACACAATAAGCTATTATCATATCGGACTCCAAGAGCGCGCTATTAGTTTTGGCTCGGCTGCCCTTGAGTATTCGAGATCTTCTGATAGCCTGCAATATCCTTAGAACTATCTGTCAGCTTCACAATACAGATAATGAGGTGATTATACAGTGGGTACCGTCTCATGTAGGTATTAATGGGCAACGAGGAGGCTGACCGCGCCGCTAGACAAGCGATGGTATCACCTTTACGTGCTTGCCTATTCATAGCGAGTTGTTGACTGATAACAATGTAGGCAGCTGTGGCATGAATATTTTGATGAGCGCTCACTTACAAAGGGTATACGGTACAAATCTTCCCAAAGTCGGCCTCCCCGTTGCCCGTGGTTTGATGAAGATGTAATGACTAGGATAAATATTGTAACAACTAGCTGGGCCCTGTGGATTCGTCCGCGTGGAAATTGATTGCACACCCCCTAGCTAGGGGTAGTTTTGTAAAAATAAAAAATACGTGTATCATTATTTACTTTATAGTTTACTACGAATCACAAACTTTATTAACCTGATTTACCCTATTTTCAGGAAAATTTTGAAAAATCCTATAATACGTGTTAAATAATTTTGTATTTTTATTATTCTCTGTAAGTTTCAAGCTAATTGGGTCACTGGTTAAGGAGTTACAAAATCGGCAAAAAAACTTCATCCCCCTTTTTCACCCCCTTTGGGGTGGAATTTCCAAAAATCCCTTCTTAGCGGGAGGTTGTGTAGTAACAGGTTCAAATTTCAGCTTTCTAGCTTCGGCGGTTTGGGCTGGGCGTTGTCCCCAGATAATCGCTTGTTCTTTTATATATTAAGATTATGAGTCTACGCTCCCGGACACAACACGTCAAATAAGTTCAAGTTTCTAATGAGATGTTCTGATTCGCCTAATTGGCCGGATTGTAACATGATAGCTTACCTATGTACATCATGTTTTGACGAAGTGTGTCCGTAACGAGGCACAACGTCAAGACGTCATCCCCGTTCTCCGAGGAAGCCAAAATGCTAGCCAAGCTTTATTTGCGAGATACGTAGGTAAGTATTAACGTATCCTTTTTGATTGCCCTGTGTTTGGTCGCGAAAGGTTCAACATTGAAAACGAACTGGAAGGCAATTCTCGCCAATTTATCACTCGATAATTGTCAAAAGAACTGTCAAATTTGACAGTTCTTTTGATATTTATCGAGTGATAAATTGGCGAGAATTTGCCCCTGGACGTACAAATTTCATGAACTCATCTACAGGACATAATGAATGATAAGTTTCTACGCCCTAAGTTTCTAAATTATTGTATATAGATCGCAAAGAAAGTAATCTTAAGAAATAGATAGATAAAATATGATTTATCTATATATATAAAAGAAAGTCGTGTTAGTTACACTATTTATAACTCAAGAACGGATCTCCCATCCCGGATCTCTGGCATCCCGGGGCCGGACATAGGCTACCTTTTATTCCGGAAAAAAGCGTGCAAAGCCACGGGCAGCAGCTAGTATATATACATATATATATTAAAATATATGATATAGCATACCTACATATGTGAAGCTGATAGAAAAAATAAGTAGATATAAACAATACACATAAGATAAATAGAAATACGTTTAATATAAAATAAAGTTGTATACAATCTCTGATTAAGTTAGAGGAACAAAAATGTTAAATAAAAAAAATAAAAAAACACCTCATCAATTGTGGTGAATGACAGAGACTAAGGTAGTTTTTTTATGTAGGTTTGTGTTATCCACATACCTTAAGGAGGCCATGCGTTGTCATGTGGTTTGCCATATTAATGGTATCTACATTTTGTTGAGTTTGTGTGTTTTGCCAAGTTTATATTATAAAGAATTGATCTCTAACGGGAGTGGCATAGCCACTGTGTGACAAAACTCCATTATGATAAAAAAGATATAAAAAAAAAGTGTGGGGATTATATACAGGGTCATAGAAAAAACTTTTAAAAGTATAAAACAGATTTTGTGTTTCATGTTTTTGCGAATAATCAATTAGATTTGAAATAACTAGCTGCTTAGAATAATCCGTAAAATTATTTTAAGATTACTCATTCATTACAAACAAACTTACAAAATACGAGTACCTAGGTACTTCTTTGTAAGCTTTTTGGCAAGTATATTGCATGTACGATTCATACTATAAAAACATAACCCTCCTTCTTGCGCAGTCGGGTAAAAATTATGGTTGCTATAAAAGTATCTTAACATGCAAAATGCACATCAATGTGAGTTAATGATGAATTAATTCAAGAAGATTTCCAACAACAATAAATATTTTCCATGGCATGTATTAAGTATGACGCACTCGCACTAATTGCTGGAATAAAATGGATGGGTATCTATTACCGATCGTTTTAATTGTGTAGAAAACATTGCATGGTTTTCCTAGATACTTAGTGGAACGGCTGACTAACATCCGAAATAAAAACCGGCTAGGTGACTGAATCGAAAAATTGTATTTTAAACGAGCTGTCTAGGCTAGGCTAGGGAGCTTTGTCGGCGTTATTGGTATGTAATACCTATGTAAAATTACAGTTTTCTCGTACAAATAGTCTATGAGCTAAGACGTGGACGGATAGACGGGCATGGCGATACTATAAGGGTGCCTTGTTCACTACGGAATCCTATAAAACTGTTTGTGTCTTATACCTAAATCCAAAGGTTCGGTTTACCTACCACGTGCGTCACCTACAACACGCGCAAGTTAAGTTTAATTATTTTTATTTTATCTAACAATTGAGATGTAATTAAAGTCATAGGATTAAATTTTAAATAGTGTTTAAGGGCTTTGAGACACCGTTAAGAATAAAGAATATTAATTTAATTTAATTTTATGTTTTAACATAAACGTCCGAAAATGGCTTGCCAGTTATTTTTTTACCCAATTTAAAAAACATTTTCATTGCAAGAACACGTTTGGTTAAAATACCCTGTATGTTTGTCTTAACTAAATAAATACTTTTATCTTAAGACTTAAAGCCTAGTACTCACCGGAGTAAGGGGTCGTAAGTCGTAATGTAATGTGGCGTGTTACACAGCGAGCGTTCGTGCAGTCAGTACGGGGAAAGCAGGCGCTCGCAACGAGCAACGAGACGGATTTTGGCACACGGCGGCGTAACGTATCATGCTCGCTGCGAATGAAGATTTATTTAGTAAAACAAATCTCAATGTCAATAGACTCCCAAACGACACATGATTCGTAGTTTATTAGCGTGTTTTCAAAGAAAATGGCTTACATTGAGTGCACAACTACTAACTTATCTGCTACCCAAATCATTTGGAAAACCAAGAAAATAGTAAAAACCAGTTTATTTTTCGTGCGTCACTAACTACCGCCCGTTCCGGATACTGACCGGTGTGTTACGGGGCGTAATGTACCGTTCCCAGCGAGCATGATACGTTACGCCGTATGCCACCTTAAGCTATCGAACCAATGACTTTCTTACTTGCAAAAAAAACAACCTTGGCTCAGTTCTTCCGAATCTGCATCGACATTGACCTGTATTTTAATATGTATAAGTAATTAAAATTGAGTAAGAATACTTCTACTATCTTTGCAATCACCGAATAGTTTGAATCAAGTTTGTCTTTCAATTCTACTTATGGGGCGAACCTAACGAGTTCGGTTGTCAAACTAGGCTTAGATCAAGCCTAGTTTGACAACCAAACTTTTTTACTAAAGGGGTAACCCAGGTAATAAACACGAATTACCTAAAATTCAATTATTTTTCTTTGGTTCCTTGAAAGTGAAACACGATTGAGAAACAAAATTAAAATCATGAAATTGCACTTTTTCATACATAATTTGGTCAAGATCTCAGGATACCGAAATTACTAATGTTTTGATTCGTAGGTTATTACTAATTATTTGGTTTCTCTTAGCCAGTTTCTTATTTATTTGTGTAGTTTTCTTGTAATAAACAATAATTGAAATTATTGCGCTTAAGCCTATCCAAACAGTTTGTATTTTTTTTATTCTTCCGTAGGTACACTTGATGTCGTTACACTTTTTAAATAATTTATATTGTAACAATCTCACACAAATTTTTAGCATAAGAAACACCATAAGTGTTTTTCATAGAAAATAACAACAAAAAACAGACAGATATGGACTCTTCCACAAAATAAATTAAATAAAATTGGTCAGACTAAAATGAATAATAAATAAATCAAGAGATACGTCAAAGTATGCTCTGTACAAGGGCACTAAGTTATTGTGCGTCATTATGCCCGTACTCGTTATATACTCGTTTATAATACCCATCCAAACAGTCCTTTGGATGGGTATTTCCATCAGGTGAGATTGTGGTCAAGCGTCTATTGACTATTAATGTAAAAACAATTTCATCTATGAATAGATAATGATGATGGTAATAATGTCTTCCTAGCCGAATTTCGGCCATGGCGCTGGCGACCTGTCTCAACGGAGACTAGCCTGGGCGGAGGACATTTAATAGTGCACATGTGTGTGCACTCTCTATTTCCTCATAATCATCCCTATCTTAGTTCACTGCTGGACATAGGCCTCCCCCAATGAGCGCCATAGCGCCCTGTCTTCAGCTTGCCGCATCCAGCATCTGTCTGCAGTCTGTCGCAGATCGTCATCCTACCTGGCCAGAGGGCGTCCTACACTACGTTTGCCGAGACGCGGTCTCCACTTGAGAACACTTTTACCCCAGCGGTTGTCGGTTCTTCGCGAGACAAAGCCCCACCTACCTACGCGATACCTATTTCCTCACTCCCACTTACATAGACCTTTGAACAAATAATGCTGGACCATTCACACATCATCATCAAGCCAAGCAGAGCTTGTGTTATGGGTACTAGCATAGATAAAGAATTAACTTTGGTTATTATTTCGTACATGTTATAATTATAAATGACAACTTTATTGACAGAGAAAATTACAATTCAATAATAAAAACAAATTAGAACTAGTATTTGCAATTGAAACAATTAAGCTAACTGCAGACTGTTGCAAACAATCTACAGGTAGCTCAACTGATCCATATCAATACCAGTAGGACGCGTCCCCAAGACGCTGGCTGTATTGCCCCGCTGTATGGCAAAGCTGATGCGCTGTTATAAATGTTATAAATTATAACATGGACTAAATAGTAACCAATGAAGATGTATGTATGAATGAATGTTCTAGGTGCATCGATAAAAAATGGAGACGATGACCAACAAGAGATTTCAATCATAGAAACAAATTATCACGTGGATTCGAACCCGCTACTTCCGGAATATCAATAATCACCAAAAATTTATAGACTATCTTCGAATATTTTAACGATTTATTGCCCCATAATAACACTTTGGTACATTTTAATATTATTATAATTTTTATTTAATGTCATTATTATCACTTACGCGGTGATCGATAATTTTATTTTTTTTGAAAAAACTATATTAAAACTGACTTCAAATCCCTTAGTTTTAAACTGTTTTATAAGTTTTGCGGGATAAATACTAATTCCTCGGGAATAAAAAGGACATCACCTCGGGATCATTCTTTATTATACAATAGCAAAATAATTTTCGAAATCGGTCCATAATTTACGGAGAAATCTACGAACGAACATTAAAAAAATACTACAGCCGAACATAAAACCTCCTCCTTTTTTAAAGTCCTTTTTAAAATAGAAATAATAAGCTTACCTATTCGGTAAATAGGTAATTACCTAGAAAGAAAATATATAAGCTCGCTATGTATTTTTGCTAGCACATATGTGTTTGTTTTACAACACAAATACACGTCCAAGCTTCTATTTACATACTTAAGTTAATATTTGAGAGCCCACTTGAGGGATTAAAATTCAAGAAGTGAGAGAGTAAACATTACATTTTGCGTGTTAGGCTTACGTACTTGGGCGAAGATTATTTACTCTGTCACTGTGTAGTCAAGCTCCAAATGAACTACTCGGTATTAGAAACAAATCTATTTTTTTTATACTAAAAAATTTATGAATGATAAATTAAACAAGCACTAATACAATTATGCTGCTAATTGCTGTGTGGTGCCGGCTTAGAATTTGCACCACCTCTTCCCGCGGGTGTCGTAAGAGGCGACTAAGGGATATCCACCGGGGGCGGGCAGCAGCGCCTCCTGCAGAACAATTCTACCACCGAACTGCGATCCCCAACCCGCATGCCCAGCGCGTGAGGATTATGGACATTACCCCCCGTGAGATAAAAGCCAATAAGGCGCTTATCAGGGGGAGGCCTGGGTCCTGCAGTGGACCAATATAGGCTGTGGAGGTGGAGGAGGTGGATACATAATGATAACAGAAAACTACAAGTTAACTACCAAAAACAAAAACACAGATTATACATTCGGTGAATACTAAATATTTGTATTTGTCAGTTACGCGGCGCGCGACCCGAGAGCTGGTGGGTATCTGGCGCAGCGCATCAGCATTGCCATACAGCGGGGCAATGCAGCCAGCGTCTTGGGGACGCTTGCGACTGGTATTGATATGGATCAGTTGAGCTACTGCGTAATTTTATGCGTATTAATAATAAGTTTCTAAAGACTTATATAACCCTAAAAAATTCAAAAATTGATATTGTGCCCTTTTATGATTTCGTGAAGGAGATAGGTGAATGTCCTCTATTGCCACGTTATTTGGCACCGAGTAACAAAGGCTTCTCTCTCTCTCGTCCGCCATCTTTTGAGATGAACAGACGCAATTTGCTTCTTAATAATTATAATAATAGCAAACGTACAAAAAAAAAGTAAAGTATATAACAGAAAGTATTAAAGTATTTCATTGTTGAGGGACCGCCTGTCCTAGGCCTAAATTACTAATATAGCATTATAAAATCTTTGCCAAAATACAATGTTTAATTCTGTTCTTACATTTGACGGCGAAAAGTCTACCACATAATTAACGTATCTATTCATATAATAGTTTTTGTATTTAAATTAATGGAAATAATTAAAATAATCACAAACTTTAACATAATTCCGATTTTAACCACAATATTGTTGAATAACGTATATCATTCGTTTAATTTTTGCCTTGACTTAAAAAAAACATTTACTCTGCCTTCATTAATATTTTTTGCCAAACACTAAACAATTTACACAATTTTCTATTAGATTTTTTTGACGAATCTGGCTGTACTACAAGGAAAATGGAAGGCGCAAGCTAGCTTGTTTTATGGCCCGTTAAACTCAGAGGTCTAAACAATTTGATTCATCGTTAATATATTTTTTTTACGCAACGGCACCTTGGCCAATCCTTGTATTTATAATTCGAAAGTTGTTTTAGGTATTGCTTCACTATTTATATTTATTAAAATATGATATTTAAGTTAGAATACATGTATATTCTAGATCCTAGATCTATGGTCTACGTTGAGAGCGCGCAATGTGCGCCATTTTGTGAAAAGGATACGCATAGGATTTCGCGTTCATAGGTGCGGGAAAAAGCATACGTTTTTGGAACGGCGCGGCGCGCGGTCTAGCGCAAAAATTAGGTTATGTTTACAAAAAAACTAATGAAAATGGTTCAAAAACCAAATAATTAGTAATAACCTACGAATCAAAACATAAGTCATTTTAATAGACCGCAGGGTTCCTGAGATCTCGACCAAATTATGTGCAAAACAGTGCACTTTCATGATTATTTTTATCGTAATTTTTTTCTCATTCCTGTTTTCAGATTCAAGGAACCAAAGAAAAACAAAATATGTTCGAGGTTTTTACCTGGGGATCCCGTGTGTACTGAGATCTAGGCCTGGTTTGACAACCAAACAAACAAGAAGGGTTTTGCCATAATCACCACGCTTGGCAGGCAGATTATTGATCGCAGTGGAGGTGTTAAAATACTCAGAAGGAAACTACTGCCCTTCCTGTGATAGGTTCCCTTAGTTGAATCTTACGACATGCACAAGGTGAGTGCAGGTGTCGTATAAATTATTTTTTTGAATTTTGTATTTATGTTGTAAGTACATTTATTTTAACCCGCGAGGCGAGGGTTATGTTTTTTGAGTGTTTCTATGCGGTTAAAGGACTCTCTTCATTCCTCCATTCCTCAATACGGCTAAAGCGATTATGATAAAACACGTATCAAAATATTCGTCTAGTCCCGACTGCCCTAGTTACATTCGCATTTTTAATAGTTTTATGGATTTACAAAGCAAGGTTGCGTTATACATAATTCATTAATATATTTTTTTATGTACTTTATTGACATAGAAAATTACAATTCAATAATAAAAACAAATTAGAACTAGTATTTACAATTGAAACAATTATTATTAAGCTAACTGCAGACTGTTTCAAACGATCTACAGGTAGCTCAACTAATCCATATCAATACCAGTCGGAAGCGTCCCCAAGATGCTGGCTGCATTGCCCCGCTGTATGGCAATGTTGATGCGCTGCGCCAGATACCCACCAGCTCTCGGGTCACGCGTCGCTTCGACCAGAGGCTCAGATAAATTTTTAAAAAACCAGAGAGCCTCGGTACCACTAGGTCCATGGGGTACCGAGGGTCTCGACCCCAAAGAGAGCAAATGGGTAGGCTCTGTCGAGAGTTATAGATAGATATATATGTATATTAGAGATCATTATTTATTAATTTAATCATTGTTATTCATAGCATGGTTAATTAATGAAATGAAGTTAAGTACTATCTTTTTTATAAAGTGATAAATAAAATTATTATCTATCTATCTATCCATTAGTTTGTACCAGGTGGTTAATAAATACAATTTATGGAAACCCTTCATTACTATGTACCTATTATGTACTAACTGAACGGTTTGGGATCTTCGATTATGGCTTTGCCCTTTAATGATAAGAGACAATCATGAGCGCCTAATCTACCCCCTAATGAGCGAAGTCGGTAGAGGAGCTGGACCAGTTGCTGGACTTCCTAGCTTCAGCCTCCCAATGCATGGGTCTTGACATGAATTAGCAAGCTGAAGTGGCAGTGGACCAGCCATATCTTGCGAAGAACCGACAAATGCTGGGGTAAACGTGTTCCTGACAGGAGATTTCGCGGTCTCCTCTCAGGAACACGTTTACCCAACCCAGTGCCCTTTAGTTTTACTTGGCAAACATAGTGTAGGTCGCCCTCCGAACAGGTGGGATGATGACCTGCGAAAGACTGCAGGCAGATGCTGGATGTGGCAAGCTGAAGACAAGGCGCTATGGCGCTGGCGCTCATTAGGACAAAGACGTATCAGAATACTCCTCCATGTCCTACATGTCTAAGTCAGCATTGTTGATACAGATGATCCAGCAGGTAACAGGAAGCAACAGATTTGCAAAGTGATTGAAAAAGTCTAGGTTGTCGTAGAAAATGTAATAAACATCCCAAAAAAAAAAATCGTCTACAAAAGTATTCTAATAATACCTAAATAAAAGTTATTAATTGAAGGTCTTAAAATGGTGTAATTTTGATAATTTTCTATACTCGTTTCTATATACTAGCCAAACTCGATGTAGAATGTTTGTAAACAAACCGCGACTTAAACAACTAAAACTCACTTGCTTGGCTTCGAGTTTCATATATAATTGTAAGCAATATTTATTGAAGGAGGAATTTCAATTTGACAAGTAATGTAAATTGCGTATAAAAAAAAACGTACAGACGAACTGAGAACCTCCTCCTTTTAGAAGTCGGTTAAAAAGATGCGGCATCAGATTGAATTTTAGGTTAAGTATGGGCGGGTTGTTTACAAACATACTACATCGAGTTTGGATAGTGTATAGAATGAAATATTATTTTTGTAAACAATAAAATTTATGTATGAAAACTTAACTTAACTTATGGGTACTTGATGACTGATGTACTTAATACAATAAATTACATACATAGATATTTTTTATTTTACATAGAAGATACCCAGAACACCCGGCACAAATATTTGCAGATCATAGAAACATTTGTCCCCCGGCGAAAATCGAACCCGTAACCTTCTGCGTCGCAGGCGGACCTTCGCTCACCACGCTACATGGGTCGTCGCAACGCAGCCAATGAGCGGTGATAACGGTATGAATGAGTGTCACAAAAACCAAAACAAAAACTAATTAACCAGCTAAGTTCTCTATTAACAAAAAAAATTACATTCAAATAATAGAAACAAATTAGAACTAGTATTTACAATTGAAACAATTGATCTAACAGCAGACTGTTGCAAACAATCTACAAGTAGCTCAACTGATCCTTATCAATACCAGCTAGCTGCATCCTACCGAATTTTTAAACACAAAATTAATATTTTCCAGCCAACTTGTAAGGCCATTATAAATCTTTGGTCAGTACCTACCTACCTATTACTAATTTTAAAGTCATTTACAACGGAATATTTACCATGATTTCAGTTTTGAGTTTTCCAATATTTCACTAATATATCACGGAATAACTGAATAAAAACTCACTCGCACTGCCTTCAGATATTCCGCAATCATGGCGCATGAAACTGTGCCGAATTATTGGAAAACTGAAAACTCAAATCATGGTAAATATCCCGTTGTAAATGACTTTAGTTGTAACCATGATGGATTTAAATGATTTATCCTACTAATTTTAATGATATACATACCTATAAAGTTTTACGCAAGATCATTCATCTTTATAATCGACAGCTCTTAAACACGAGGTTATAATGTGGGTAGACTTTAAAATCTATCAATGAAATAGTCGGTTTCTGTACTTACGAATATTATTTTTAGTTTATCAACAGTACAAGCTATGTATTTATTAGTTTTTTGTGTTGCACCGTTTTTAAGGGATCATACCCGAAGGGTGAAAACGGAACCCTATCACTAAGCCTCCGCTGTCCGTCCGTCCGTCCGTCAGAGGGCTCTATCTCATGAACCGTAAAGGTAGACAGTTGAAATATTCAGAGAATGTGTCGCTATAACTCTTAGCATAGCAGTAAACATTCAAATAATATCCAAATTACAGTGAGATTCCATGCAAAAAATGTAAATTTTTTGGCAATTTTTTCTCTTTGTTTGTCAAGGCTGTATCCCTTGAACCACAATAGGTATACTGTTGAAATTTTGACAGAATATGTATTACTAATGCCGCTTTAACAACAAATAATAAAAATAAAATAAATTTAAACATTAAGGGAGCCAACATCCATACCACGTGGAGTACCGATCACCGAAGTTAAGCGATGTCGGGCGCGGTCATTACTTGGATGGGTGACCGCGTCACGTCATGTTGACTTTTTGCTTTTTCACGATTCATAAAAAACTCCGTATTAAAGGGTTTCTTTTGCGAATGTTTCGTACCATGGTAAGATCTTGTATTCTATACGAAATGTATTGTTTCTCTCTCGCTTTTTTATGAATAAGGTTCAAGGATAAAAAATTATTAATAATTTCATCCAGTAACAACGTGAAAATTTACTAGTGTAAACAAATATCAACAGAATTATTAATACGAAATCAAAAAATGTTTCAACTTCGACGGGACTGGAAAACGGGGTAATTATTTTGGAGTTATTATTTGATTTCTTAAAAATTACCCCGATTGTGAGAGCTTGCGCACTATAATAACAAAAACCTTAGAATTATTTAGGTCTAAAATTATGTACCTAAATAAATGCGATAAATATCCGAGAATAGTTATCATATTAATACTGTGTCATAAAGGGGGAGGGGTTCGAAACTGTAACGTCTGTTTTTATTTCACACACACTGTGAAACCCAATATTTTATATTAATTATAAAAAACAATTGTAGTGTGTTTTCTTATCACAAAAACAATAAATACTTATAATTTATATAATAATCTTCTTGACATTTTTAATATTATAACTAATTGGATGACTGATCATACTATGAAATTAATTACGCAAAAACAAAAATAATGCTATTTAGACCTTATCAAAAATCACCCCTTGACATACAGATGACATACAATAGTGTTAAATTAGAATTTAGAATGCGTTGACACATTTAAATTGTTAGGCTTAGATATTGACATAAATGTTAATTGGAAAAGCCATATAAAAAAGATTAAATCAAGACTATCTATGTAGTTTCACTTATGCTCTGACGGAATAACGTAAGACCACAGACCGCAAAATAAGTATATCTGCGTACTAAGCATATGCATTTGCATGGCTCCGGTACGGGATTATACTTTGGGGGGCCAGCGTAGACGCACAAGACCTGTTCATCAGCCAGAAAAAAATGCATTTGCATCCTAGTAAATATAAGAATACCAGGCGCTTGTAAACCACACTCCTGCGAGCTTCGAATCTTGACATTAACTTCTATTTACATCCTAGAAATAAGTAAATTCGTAAGAAAGTATCCACATTTCTATCAAAAAATAAATGACCAACCGCGTCGTTATCAAAGTAGGTGCAAACATAATCTCGTGATACCTGCATCCAAATTAAAAATACATCAATCTAGTCCACACTCAATGGCGGTAAAGATATAAAATTCCAGACAAGATTAAAAGCCAAGGAAATAGTAATATTTTTGAAATTAGATTAAAAGATGCTCTTGATGATTGATGGAAAAATGCTGCTACGAACTAAATGATTTTTTAAGCGATACTTTTCGTGACTTGTGATTGAAATCTTGCTATTTTATATGGCATACTTATTTTTCATATGATTTTATTAAATTAGTATTATATATCTGGCCGTCTCCCATTGCAACACCCTAAAGAAGGAATACACACAATATTTACCCAACATATTGTGTGTATTCCTTAATATAGTCAATAAGTCCTGACAAATTATGTACCATAATATGATGCAATAAATAAATTAATAAATACCTACGTAGGTGCAAACACTACATACGCATATACGCACTAAACCCTCATTCCCCTCCGAAAACATAGAAAATCTAAAATATATTTTTCTATTTTCCATAAAATAAAAAAAAATAAAAACAAACACTTACCCTATTATAAAAAAAAACTCCAAAACATACCACTACACAGCACTTTCGATCTTTCAACTTGACACTGAGTTGCGTAAATTATCAACCACTGCACAACCCGACTGCCCAACGTAGAATGGCCTATCACACAGCTGTGTTCGACTAGACAATGACATTAAAGGCACCTGTCATATGCATATGTGACGTCGGTATTGGATTAGCCTATCTTTAAAGATGTTTAGGATCACGGAGCAGATATCCGTGTCTAGGATCTTAGGCTATAAGAGTTGGGGTTCCGCAAAACATTGGAGAAGTGAAGAGCTTTTAATCAGTTTAAGAATTCCTATCCGATAATTTCTGCATGACATATATTTAGATCAATGACCTCGATATTTACCATTGCGATTTTGCATATCTAGGGTACGCCATATGATATCAAATCTTCGCTTTTGACATTCTGTTTTAAATTATAACTAGGATGATTTAATTTAAAATTAGATGACTTGCGTTATTAATCTAACCTTGAAAAAACTATTTGATACCATGGGCAATGCAGCCAGCTCGTCTTGGGAACGCTTCTGTCCGACTGGTATTTATGGATCAGTTGAGCTACCTGTTGATTGTTTGCAACAGTCTGCAGTTAGCTTATTGGTTTCAATTGTAAATAGATCAAATAATAAAAACATATTAGAACTAGTACTAGTTCTAATATGTTTTTATTATTTGATTGTAATTTTCTTTGTTCGTGTCAATTTGAAGTATCAATTTGATACTTATCTATTTTAATTTAAACTCAATTTTGCCATTTTAAGTAAATTAGTATTTTTGTAGTGCCCTACAGTGTGCGTGTACTATTGGCCTACGCTAACATTAAGACCTAAGCTGTATACATGTATGTACATGTGAGCAAAAATAAATAAATAAATAAATAAGATTGCTGGAAAAGGCGACAGTAAATACCCACAACCTTCTCTAAGGTAATATCTGCATTACCATTTCTATAACCCGCAAGGCATAGGTTATGTTTTAGAGTGTTTCTAAAACATAACTTCTTTTTTATCTGTGTGATTGGCGGAAACTCTATTACCTCCATGCATCAAAATGACGGCTGAAGCTATTTTGGTGAATTAATTATCAAAATACTCGTCTGGTATCATAATATGGTTCTTAGCTACATTTTGTGGGACTTTCATTTGGTGAAAAAAAGTGAAAAAACCAGAACGAATCGGGTTTTTTCAAATTGTTTCATTCATAAAGTCATACCTACCTATTTGCGAGCGAGTAAATTGATTTTTTAATATTCTAAAAAACTTTTTAAAGCTACGAGTATGTTGTATATTTATGTATAATATAATATAGTATTATTATATATGTATTAATGTGAGTACCTATTATTATTATAATTTATTATGTTTATTTATGTTAAGGTCACGATTTATGAATTGTATTTTCCTTTGTTTCTTGTAACTAATAATTGTTGTTATCTAGCACTACCTACTAAATTGTTGTCAATACTACCCAAAGGTTAGCAGGTAGAGAATGCTATCTAGTATTATGTTCGCCTATGTACAACTTTTGTGCAATAAAGAATAATCTATGTTTATAAATATCGCCATGTAACAGTAAAAGTTTTCTTGAGTAAAGCAGTTTTTTAGGTTTGGACAGATGGTTAAATATTTTAATATTTTCTAGGTTTGTTTCAATCACATTTTAGGTACACTTTGATTTTATATTACCTATGTATACTTATCTATTTCTTAAAAAAATTTTAGATTAATAAAACTAAAACTCCGATCACAGATTAGGTAATGTGTGTAATAAGACCAACGCGAAAATCTAAAAGAGTTCCCTGTTTTACGACGGTGCCTTAAAAACTTTTCCAAAATGTACTTAGTATATCACGAAATTTCATTTCCAAAATCTATTGCGTAGGCCTCCACCTACTCCACAGCCTATATTGGTACACTGCTGGACCCAGGCCTCCCCCTGATAAGCACCTTGTTGGCTTTTATCTCACAGGGGGTAATGCCCAGAATCCCCACGTTGGGCATGCGGGTTGGGGATCGCAGTTCGGTGGTAGAATTTTCCTGCAGGGGGCGCTGCTGCCCGCCCCCGGTGGATATCTCTTAGTCGCCTCTTACGACACCCGCGGGAAGAGTTGGGGTGATGCAAATTCTAAGCCGCCACCACACAGCAATTAATTTCATAGTCAGAATTGCGTAATAATGTAATACAATTAATTAGTAACTATGTAATTATGATTACAACTAATTACTTTATTTAATGAGCGGATGAAAGTTAAATTTTTGCCGAAAAATACGTTTGGTGATTCATTTAAATTTTCTAAGTACCTAGGCATACAAAATGTAAGACCTCCAGTGTGCAGCGGGCGAAGGTCATCCTGTGACCAGGAGGTTGCTGTTTGATTCCCGCCTTGGGGCAAAAATAGTAAAAAAAAAAATGCTGGACAATCCAAATGTTTGTACGATCGTAAAAAATTTTAAATATTTTATACCTACTACAAATTTACGGATTTCAGATTTTTCCCTTTTTACCAAATTTAACAATTCAAGGTCAACGGGAAGTACTTACCTTACCTACCTATAGGTTTTGTGTGTATCCTCAAAACACGGTTTTGCGCGGAATTGTTACTAAATGTTTCAAGGTCAACACAAAATATATTCGTTACGAAACGAATACATCCGACAGAGAACCAAAGTTACCGACAAAGCTCAAAGAATTAGCAAGCTGAAGTGGCAGTGGGCCGGCCATATCTCGCGAAGAACCGACAACCTGGGGTAAACGTGTTCTCGAGTGGAGACCGCGACTTGGCAAACGTAGTATTGGACACACTCCAGCCAGGTGGGACGACGACCTGCGAAAGACTGCAGGCAGATGCTGGGTGCGGCAAGCTGAAGACAGGGCGCTATGGTGCTTATTAGGGTCCAAAAGTCATAAACTCTTTATTTCTATAAATACAATAAATGTACACTTAGAAAGTACACTTAGGGGAGGCCTATGTTCAGCTGTGGACTAATATATGTTGATGATGATGATGCCAAAATGTACACGCTTCAGTTAATTGTGTTTATGTAAGATAAACTTCTCACAAAGGATTAACAATGCATTTCACAACCCACTTTCGCATAATACAATACAATTATTGTTAACACAAGGGTAACATCTGCATCAGCCGGAAGTTAATAAATAAGCCTCCATTATCGCTCAGAAGAAGAGCATTTTACTCCTAACTAGTTTCTGCCCGCGCCTTCGCACGCGTTATTTATATGGAAACGTTTTATGGGTATTCCTATCCCATGGAAACTGATTTTTAGGATAATAATATGACGTGTTTTAAAAAACGATAAACCGACTTCAAATTCCGCTTTAAGTCCGCGGCGTGGGTCTAATATAACCCCGGCTAATATTGATCTATGTGTCGGACGAACGAAATCACCCCTCCCTTACTTTTCATGACCGAAGGTCACCTAAGATGTTCACGTGCAAAATATTTACACTGGCGACATCTAGTTATAATTCAAGTCTAATTTAGTTTGATGACATTGATGAAACTGTTGTCGCCTGTTGCCATGGAAATCATTAATTAGGTGCTAATGAAATTATCATATTCTGAAGAATTTTTACAAATCTACGTTTTACGGCGCACATAGCAATTCTGTGAGAACCAAACTTATAGAGGACCACCATAAAACCAATTCTGATATAATAACGAAAGAATCATCAAAATCTAATAACAATTGGCGCAGATATCACCAAAACTGTTGCAGCTAGTCGTGATTCTCGAAAAATATTTTGTTGCTTTTTAAGTTTAACGGGATAAATACTAATCTTTCGGCAACAAAATGTTTATGGGACCACCTCGGGATCATTCTCTATACTATACAATAGTGAAAGAATTAGTAAAACCAGTTAACCATAGGCGGAGATATCAAGTAACATAAAAAAAAACATACAGACGAACTGAGAACCTCCTCCATTTTAATGTCGGTTAAACAAAACATATTACAGCCGAACATAGGTAGATCCTCTTCCTATATTCGAAGTCGGTTCAAAAACTTTATTAAATACATCGAAAACTTCGAAAAGTTAAGATAAAACTCGAAAGTTTACAAACCTTGACCGGGAGATATAAAGCTGTCGACGACAAGGTTGAGCTTGGAGGCTTGCCGCAAAATTGCAAAAACTTATGTTACGTTGAAAGTATGGCCGTCTGCTGGTCCATTCAGGAAGGCAATTCTCGCCAATATTTATGTGAGTTGTGATATTTTTATTCGTCCTGGTCAGAGGAGGGTGTTACTGAACGCGAAACGATTTTATAATCAGGGCCGCCTATTCTTAACTGACTTCAAAAATGAAGAGATTCTAAGTTCGTCTGTATGTTTTTTTTATTGATGTTAACTTCCTTCATATATGAATTTATTAAGAAGTGGTTTTAAAAACAGCAACCAACTCTTAAGTTGCGTGCATAAGGTTAGCGTTTGCATGAAAACGAATCAGAAACTTCAATTCCGTTATGCTACTTCGGCCCGTCAATATTCTGTCCCGAATAAGAGTTTCACGGATGACTTAGAGAAATTAGAGGAAATCGGATCTAGTGCTTGAACTACCAAACAAAATAAAGAGTTTTACTTCGGAACGTAGTTTCACGGATTCAGGGGCCGAATTCTGCAAGCCAATCGCTTTACTATGACAATGGTATCGTCGCAGAATCGTCCATAATTAAAATAAACTCTAGATAGGGCGTGCTATTTGCACGGAGATATTGATAGATTGGTTTCAACGATACTTTTGAGACTCGTCCCTTCATCTGTAGTCTCTTTATTATTTACAATTAATTTCCAGCGATGCACGTTAATATAATATATACTGAGCCGTTGCTGTTTGTTTGGTAATTCTCTTCAGTTTTATTTTTATGTATTACTGTTTGGTAAGCGTTACAGGATACCCGGGCCACAGGCTTGTCCTTGTGCGGGATCCATTGCTACTGTATACTTTGCATGACTTAAGTGGAAATAAATAAATTTTGTACCTATTCGTTTGTATTGTATTATATCATCAATAATATTGTTTGTGTAACTCTAGATATAGTTAGTATTAAGTTCTTGTTTTATTATTTTATAATCATAATCATTTATTTGCAGGAATGTCGGTACAATATGTCTTAATAATAAAGTAATAACTCCAGTACATTCTGCCTCGTCAAGGCGTGCAAAATTAGTACAAATTATTATTATGCATTTATGTATTGATGGTGCAATAAAGTAATAATCTATCTATCTACATATCTATCAAAAGTAAAATGCCAAAATGTGACATTCTGAGATGATACCATTGTTATGGTGTAGTGATTAATTTAGTAGAATTCGGGCTCAGATCGGATGCAGAGCGGTACCTTCTAAAATAAACTTTCACTGCAACATCAAATTATAACGACGCAAGGACGTCCCCAAAGGTCATCGTTATGTCGATGATGAAACAAATCGCTTCGGTTTTACATAATCTATAATCGGTTCTAATAAATTACTGATTAGAATTATGCTCGGTTTAATGGGTTAGGAATTTAGGAATTAATCTACATAGATAGATAGATAGATAACTCTTTATTGTACCACACAAACACAAAATATAATACAGATGAAAATGCTGAGAAACAAGGAAGTAAAAAGGGCGGCCTTATCCCTTTGAGCGATCTCTTCCAGGCAACCTTGCGATGGACTGGACTTATGAGAACAATATAGACGGTGGCGTTTGAAGAACTTAAGGAAATTAAAACAATTACATATACCTACACTACGTGCTATAATACCTATCATGTCTTAAACTACCTACTTTATATAATAAACTTACATAGACATAAAAAAAAAGTTATTAAATTTTTTACACTGAAAATTGGAAGTGAAAAAGGTAGTGATTTCGCACGTCTGATGTGATAGCTTGTACAGTGATTTTAAACCATCTTCTGATATTCTCCTTGCCTCTGTCTGTGTGTGTGTTATTATTATACACTTCATTAATTTAAAAACTCGGTATAAAATATTTTTTTTAATTTAGAAATCTCAATCTAAATTATAAAACAAGTCTACCGTAATAAATACATCAAAACGCTGGATTACCGGCCGCGAAGCTAGCCTCAAGCGGCCGGTGAGTAGGGCTGCGAAAGAGGAACTTCCTGACTACTGCTACGAAGGCTTAGTTACTACAAAATATCAGATTATCTAGAATTCTAGAGGATTAAAAAGCTTGGAACTAGTTTAGCTCCAACTCGAAAACTAACAACCTAACAAGATAAAAAGTTTCTTGTTCGCTTCTTTACTTAACCTTAAAAAGATTTAACTGAACATAATATGTAAGAGATCACTTTAATTCCTAGTTTTACGTAATTTGAATTATATGATAGCTTGATAGAAACCGTTCTCCTGATTTCATTTTCCGGCTTATCATATATTTTACATTGTAATATTTCAGACGGACATAATGTTCGGGTGTTAATCGCGGCATAATCTTTTTAATATACCTTTATTTTTTTCTCGTCTAACTTGTACGTAACCAATGGCTGAAATGCCATAGGATTTTTGTTCAGATATATGTCACAACAAAAATACCCCCCACCCCCCCATTTTGTTATTAGCCTGTAAAAATTCGTGGCTGAGTATTTAATGAAATCCAATTATTTTGTCATAAAAATTGTTTATATAAAAAGTATAAATTTAAGTAATTGGTAAATACTAATTACTTAAATTTGTTTTTTAGGGAGGCCATAATACCCTCTTCAGATGAGGAGGGTATTATGGCCCCTAAAATACAATTCACGCTTACTACGTCATAAATGTTTTAAATGAAGAACTTAATGAATGACAATCTGCTAAAATCCAAGTCACTGACGTTCAGCACCTGGAATCAATGCAACCGGTGCGTCTAGAATAACTTTTTGGCACAATAATGGAATACAAACGAACAACGCACGCGTAAACCATTCGCCGGTACTCGTTACGACTTGCTTGAACAACAAAATATATGAAAAGATCTCTAGCGGCGTTTTTGGGTATAAACTACATTTCTGTGTAAATTACCTTTGTAAAGTAAAGTAAAAGATATTTATTTTGCCAGAACATACTGAGAAAAATATACATATAAAAATAAACCATACATTAATTAGTAATCTGACAAAATCTGACTCCACTCAGCATGTGCTGTGGTAGAGCAGATCGTGCCATAGCGCTGGTCTTCCGTGGAGACCGTGGTGCGCAAGGTGGCCCCATTCACACACAACACATTTAAAAATAATAATTAAATTTAAATAACAAAAACTAAAACTAAGAAAACATTATTAATAGTATAGTATAATAGTATATATAAGCTTTGTGCATCTACCATTTCAGCTACTTTCTACGAGATGGGGCCATATAATATTTCTTTATGTTTCAATAAAGAAATATTATAGGGGGCCAAAATACCTGCTTACCACCTTCTCACAATATTGTAATATTGGAGCATTTGGTAATATGTTGATTTTTAGCCCAAATCTCATAAATTCCTAACACGAATCGAATAACCTTAAGAACTACTTACATAAAATGTTACTGATATTTTATAATTAATAAACGACTCTTAAAAAAAAATTTGCATATTAGAAAAATATTAATTTTGCATTTATTAACACGCTATAAATATTGCTGGCCTTGACCGAGATTTAAAGGTAGTTACAATACATGTTCGAATTCAAAACCGGATTTCGAAACTTGATTCTCGCTGAGCTGAAACGTAAATTCGGCACGGATCACGGAGCTTTGGGTTGGGGAATGGAGGATGCAGGAAGAAGATGCGCGAAGGGAAAAGTGAGCTTGGAAGAGCACACAGGGTGTCCCCCAAATACCTGCATTCCCCAAAATGAGTGAAATTAGATCAAACGTGATCGACGAATATGTGTGTGATTGGAACCTCCTCCTCACATAATGGCAGCTATTTGAAATGTTGCTTTCCACGAGGTGTGAAAGGGTATGCTCATACTTAATTCACCAATTTTGTAGTACCTTCCTGTTAGTTTTATTGGTACACAAATTGTCATCAATTTCACTCGTTGAAATAAATATGAACGTTGCTAAAAACAGTGCCATTCACCTAAATGCCTAAGCCGATCGTTGAATGATCATCAAATTAACCCAAGGAAGACCATGAAATTTGCCAAAAACTGGGAAGACTAAGCCTTTTTTACACCAGACTGCCGCGCCGGCCGCCGACTGAAGGCAAAGTGCCTTCGCTGCACCAGGTGCCGCACACCACGTGCTGAAATCCAAACGGTGGACAAAGCGTTGTCTATACCAAGGCGATTGCTGTCTTGTCAAAAATAAACTACATAATACAGAGAGTGATAAAACTTTACCTAATATTGATCGTCTCCATTAGTCAAGTGCAACAGCTGTGCAATTACGCAAAACCACCCATCCTAAATTGACATTTCAAAGCCCCTTGAATGGCTGCGTAATTTGCCATTGTATGGATATGACCATTGAAATGCCTTTCAAGGCCATTCAAAGGGATTCTAAATGTCAATTAGAGAATGGGTAATTTTTGCGTAATTGCATAGTAACTTCTCAGCGGACTGCACAGCAGATTGGCCTAACTGGTGTAAACGATTCATACTCGTACAAAGGGCTTCGTCTCGATCCAGTTTTTGGCACAATCATTAATTTCATGATGGTTTGTTTGATTTAATAATTTTGCAATGTGTTTAAAAGACAGATTTGATTCTTATGATTGAATCTACCGATCGGTGTTAAAAAATACAGGGTCTTATTTTGTAGATATCAGTGGGATCGATGACCGGATAAGGCAAATAATTTTTCAAGAATAAAAATTATATGAATGCAGTTTGTCTTATTTAAAACAAGATCCGTCAAGTGCGAGTGTGACTCGCGTGCCGAGGGTTTCGAACGGTTGTCCAGTATACCAATATGTTCTATAGGTTAGAGACTTTGCTATTTGATGAATACCAAAATTTAAAGGTACATACCTACATTTCAGATGGATCGGTTTGCAAACTTCAGAGCAGGTTACGAGTAGATATATAGTGTGTAATATTAAAATTTTCTAGTTTTTTCAAAATATTTCAAAAAGTATGAAACCTACAGAAATTTAAAAAACTGTTTTTAGATGTACAAACCGATACCTTTCATTTGATACCCCACTCTGTGAGATAGCCTCCCCTTTTTAAAATTATCCGCCCCCCTTTTGACCATTTTTCAAAAATTGTTCGACTTACAGATTTCTCTATATTTTCCTGTAAAATATAGATCCATATCAACAAACGCTACATACATTTCAGATAGATCGCTCTGCAAACTTCGGAGATAGGGGGGGGGATGGGTATTTTTTTGACCTTTTTTAAAATATTTCAAAAGGTATGAAACCTACAGAAATTTCAAAAACTGTTTTGTAATGTACAAACTGATACCTTTCATTTGATACCCCACTTGACATAGTAGACTCTTTTAAAATTTCGACATCACAATTTGTACTGAAAATGTACGTTTTCTTTTTTCATTTATTTTTATTTAATTTTTTTATTCTGTACAAGCGCTCGAAAAGTGTTATTATTTTAAATTTCACGTTAATTGCTGCTGTAGTTGCTGAGATATTAAAGACGGAAAAAGGACAGAAAAAGCGATGCCATAAGGGTTTCGAAACCGATCTCCGATCTTCGAAACCCTAAAAAAGGTTTCTTTCAGTTAAACTACCTGTCTTCAATATTTCTATAGGACTTGCTCTCCGTGTCCCATGGCAGTCACAATATTTATCCCAGAGCACCTAGATGAAACCTTCGTAGGTACCTAATCTTGGTTTCTTCTAGATGACTCGTACGTAGGTAAGTGTTTTAAGTTTTAACAGAAGGCTTATCTCTAAAAATCATTAAATAGGTAGGTAGATATCTACTCTTATTTGTTATTTCAAAAACAAGATAATCACTTGCGTGTACTTTACTTTTGTTTGACCTTCTTTAATCATCAGAGTACCTGTAATCGAAGATATTTCGTTAAGTAGAGAGTACGAAATTCATCTTCGATTTAAAAATAAACGCGGCGTGAGGCGTGAGGCGTGAGGCGTGGCACAAAACAATGGCACAGATGTTGCAAGATTGCAGATCTTCAGATAATGTTGCAATACGTGGTATCAATACAAAACTTCACTGTTATTTTTGCGAATATAATAATGTACCTTGCGCAATTTTAATGAATTGTGTTTGGATGCCAGCTGTGTGGTAACTACCGACATCTTGTGGGGAGTAGCAAAACTAAGCACAAACAAGTTTTCCTTAGGGCTTTTTTATAGTTTTTGTAAAAATTTGAACGTATGAGATATCACAATTATCTTTAATTAAATTACGTTATTAATTATTATTAATTATAACATGGAACTTTTTTTCAGGTAATTTATTTTTGGTCAAAACTGACATCTAGCGGTAAGTAGCTAAACTATTAAAAAACTAAGCAAAGATAGATCCTTAGCTAGGTTTTAAGTTGTTAATGATTTCCACAGATGTCGCTATTAATCGTTCACATTACGCTATTATATTAGAGCGTTTGTGTTTGAGACTAATATAATTACTATTTTCTGAATCAGCTCAGCTTATTTTTCACCTCATCCCGTTTGCCAGCTTTTTGTTATTATTTACTTGTCATTAGGGTTCGTTGTCCACATGGAAACCTTTTATATAATGCCATTTCCGTCTGTGTCTGTTTCTTCATCTAGGTAGGTACCTTTGAAGTATTATGTTTTGTAACGCGAAGTGTAAATATACCTACGAAATTTTTGATAAGCGCACGCCCTAGCTTTTAAAACGTTATTTTGTTTATGTGTAATTGTGCATTCTAGGATAAAATTTACACTAGTAAGTAACTTAATACTGTTTAAATTTATCTAATTTTATGTGAACTGTAATGTTTTTATGAGAAATAAAGTTCTTTGAACCTAAGTGTACCAGACTAATGTTATTTAAGGTTTTAATAAAGATTTTATGAAATTGAATTAAAATGCCATTTCCGTCTGTTTGTCTGTCCGCTTATATGGTACTAGAGGGGTGAGTTTGACGTTAGTAACGAGACGTGATCGTGATTTCTCCTTTTAGTACCTATGGGATTTGCATAGGTAGTTCCCTGTCCGCACGATAGAGGCGCAGTACCAAAAGGAAAAAGGAGACGTCACGATTACGTCTCGTTACTAACGTCAAAAAGACTCACCCCTAGGTATTGTTGTATAGGTACCTACTATTAACTAGGAAGCTGTAATTCAAACGCCATTCGCCTCGGTCCTGTGCTATTCTGGGCCATAACGTGGACAAAGTGGTGGAAAAAACCTGAAAAATAAAAATATTTTAGGGTGGTACCTAGTTAAAGCTGGAATATCCTGTATATTAAGAGGCAACATTTTACGACCTTCTGGACTCTGGTGTTACCTTAAAAGCTTTCTTTTATTTCGATGATAGAAGGCATTGCTCTGAGGAACCTATTAGTTTATTTTAAGGAAAAATTAACTGCCTACTAGGAATTTTGATGAAAACTTAGAATCAGACTAGAAAGAAAATTATAGAAATACTCTGCAATATGTGCCTAGAAAATAAATTAAAAGTTAGTCTTAATCTACTCTTTTTCCCATAAAAACACTTCCCCTAATGTATCTTACCGCTCTTTATGAACACCACGATCCAACAAAACAAGGTATGGCACTCCGCGAGTGACATCTGTTACGTCACTGTCCAGTTGCCAAGCATGGAAATTGGGAAACAAATAGTCAATTACAAAATACATAAAAAACTTCTATCGTCAATTTTGTTTTAGATCAGTCAAAACAGTTTATTTATATATTTATTGAGACGCACAAAACATATATTACAACTACAAAAAATAACAATGTTTCAATAATGTAGCAGATCTAAAACTAGATTGTAACACAATCTATGTGCATACTGGAATAATAATATTACAAGCAGAACATGTACAGCAAAAAGGTAAATCGTAAAATACTTAAAACAAAAGTAAACGAATAAAGTTATAACGTTATACATATATATTCTTGGTAATGTAGGTTGGTTTACCTAATTCCACAATAATGTAAACACAGAATCAGGGACTTATTGAATTGATTATAGAGTTCTGATAAATTTCAGTTAAACACAAGTAATTGTGATAAATAATTGGTTAGTAGGTAGGTACTAGACCATATAGTTTTATCAGATTCGTACAGGTCATTTATGGAGCTCGGGGAGTTACGATCTTACGCTACTGGTAACACAAGGAAACAGATTCGTCTTCTCACTCGCCGATGGCGTCGATGACGTAGGCTTGTGTCACTTACCTGACCGTGATGTCTCGGAATCAAAGTCAAAGTCAAAAACTCTTTATTTCCATAAATACAATAAATGTATACATAAAAAAGGTCAAATTCTTAATAATTAAACACTGACACGGAAATAAAGTGATATTTTTGATTTCAGTCGCTTCGGTACGTAGACTAAAGTAAAGAAGCGGAGGTAAACTAGACGAACCTCACGACGAGTGGTCTGTGAGGTTCGTCTAGTTAATCCTAATATCTACATTTTTGCTAGAAATAAAAATAAAATACCTAACTCCGGAAATTAAATAATTGCGCAGTGCCCGGGGCAATGCAGCCAGCTGGTATTGATTATGGATCTGTTAAGCTACCTGTAGATTGTCTGCATGAGTCTGCAGTTAGCTCAATTGTTTCAATAATAAATACTAGTTTTAATTTGTTTATTTTATTTCATTGTAATTTTCTTTAAAGATTTACTTATTCCTATTAGTACAATCAAACTCTACCTATTCAGTTACTAAGTAAATTTATAACGTCCTAAAAACACGAAATTTCCCAATTTAACCGATTTAGAAAACTGTTAATATTGTTGTATGGGTCGCGCGATGGTACGGTTGACGTAACTTTACCTACATAAGCGCAATACGGACCGGTCTTTGACTAGTGTTGGGACAGAGATATATCGATAAAGTTATTCCTAATATAAAATGAAGTTTATGTAAGTTTTATTTACAAAGAAAATTACAAATATAGAATAGCAGCAGATTAGAATTAGTAGGTGAGTATTTACAATTGAAAAAATTGAGGTAACTTTAGACTGTTGCGAACAATCTAGAGGTAGCTTAACTGCATTGCTATTTTAAATTGGTTTTTATTAATATTGTGTATTCTTGTGATGTGAACCAATAAATTGATTCTTTCTTTCTTTTCTTTCTTTCATTGGTATTGATATGAATCAGTTGACTACAGTATCTTTTTTGTTTGCAACAGTATGGATAAAAATTGTGGAACTCTTTTTTCTTGTGGTTTATCGCAGACTGTATAAAGTAAGTACACAGAAATCGAAATCGCGAATCGAAATAGCGTCCAAAAGTTAGTAACATAAACATTAGCTAACCAATACTTCCTATTCATATTTGTGTACCAGAGCAAATCACAGCATATGAAATACATCGACATGAAATCATCGATTATCGATAAACTTTTTTTCCCTCACTAGTGTAGTGAAGCACAACCACTTTCACTGGCTGTATTTGTTCGTTTCCTACTGCGATAATATTATCTAGTTCTAGGACTCAGGATTATGTAACCAGGATTTGAGGCCTAGAAACTACAAACCATAAAATTCTGACTAAATAATGCTGATCATTTGCAGTAGCGGCCGCGGGGCGTAAGAATCGACCCTACCAACTCAGTCCGTGGATATCGTAATAGGCGACTAAGGAAACCAGAGAAAGGGCAGCAGCTTCCTTCTGAGTATATAAAACATCCCCACTGCGAACAGCAATCCACCCGCCTAGCGCCGCGCGAAAGTAGCTCTGTATGGCTGACTGTCTGTTACCTTTTCACGCCTAAACGGCTGAACATCCGTTCAGCCGTTTAGGCGTGAAAAGGTAAAACTTAATGATTTTTAGCAGGGAGGTAGGTGGTATCCCGGGGACTGACATAGGCTACTTTTTATCCGGGAAAAGAGCGTGCGAAGCCGCGGGCAGTAGCTCAATATCCCTTAGTTTGACCATAATCTCACGTAGTGGAAATTAAAGATGTGGAGATGTATGACGAAGGTTAATTTTTTCATTCTGGTTTTGAAGAGTCTCCTGTTGTAATTGGCCGGAAGAACACGTACGGACGTAGGTAGTGTCTTTCATAGATATAATCAATCACAGTGCCCTGTATTGTAGGCAGGTACAGCATAATCGAAGATATCTATTGCTATTTACGCACTGAGAGAATGCAATATGGCGAAGGTTAAACTCGTGTTAAACAGGGGGTTGTTGTTGTTTAAATTTAAACACTGTCTACACCTTGTTTAACTCTAAAAAACGGCTAAACATGGTTTGGTCACTTTTGCTAATATATATGTATATATATATTTATAGGTGTAAATATATTTATATTTATAGAAGGTGTTTATGTACTTTTTGAATATTTTTATTTTTAAGTAGTACACTATTTATTAGATGCCCCATGTATTTCCGACGACAATCCGTTCAGTAGTTTTGGCGTGTAGAGGAAAAAACATCTAAACATCCAGACATGCCTACGTACTTATATTATTAATGTGATCTCAACTCCAAGCATGTGAATTTTAGTTTTTATTGTTTGGACTTATTGACCTACTTTGCAGCTAACTCTAAGCTCGACCATAGTATTTACAATTGAAATAGTTGAGCTAACTGCAGACTGTTGCATACAATCTACAGGTAGCTCAACTGATCCGTATCAATACTAGTCGGAAGCGTCCCCAAGAATTGTCACTTTGTTATAATTGTTTCTTTTTGTTAATTGTTTCTTAGTTATAATTATGCAATAAAGTATGTTCTATCTATCTATGTTTAAACTTTTCTAATTTGTAATGAGTATATCAACTTTATGTGTTTTTTATGTGACAAATAAAGAATTTACTTACTTACTTCTTATGTAGCCCATGTCCGTCCCCGGGACACCATTTACCTCCCTGCCAAATATCATTGAAATGGGAAAAGGTTACAGATGGAGTTAATTTCGAATTTATAATATTAGTGTGGATTTTTGTTGATTTTATAAATGCAGAACAGCTTTCTATCTTCATTTAACGAAATATCATCATCATCAACCTATCTTAGTCCACTGCTGGACATAGGCCTTCCCCAATGAGCGGCATAGCGCCCTGTCTTCAGCTTGCCGCATCAGCATCTGCCTGCAGTCTTTCGCAGATCGTCATCCCACCTGGCCGGAAGGCGTTCTACACTACGTTTGTCCTACACTACGTTTGCCGTTTACGTTTAACGAAAGGTACTAGTTTGGAAATATTTCTGTTTCAATAGAAATAGACTTCAAACTTATGTATACCGGGGGTTACTTATTTATGAACGGCACTGTATCTTATGTATGCTGAGGAGCAGAAATGATGGAAATTCCACGCGGCATTATCTAGCTTCAAATAAATAAATAATAAATAAATAATGCTGGACAATCCACACAGCGTCATCTAGCCCCAAGCTAAGCAGAGCTTGTGTTGTGGGTAGGTACTAAATAACTGATATATTAAATAAAATACATAACATAGATACCTATTATTTTTTTTATTATACCTACATAGAAAATACCCGGAACTCCCGGAACAAATATTTATAGATCGTACAACTGTTCACCTGCAACGCGTCCACAGTCCGTCCACAGTCCGCCTGCAACGCGGGAGCGTTGCAGGACCTTCACCCGCCGCGCCACATCGGACGTCAAAGTTTAGTTTACATTATTTGATTATTTTCAAAAAACTAAAAACAGTTTCCGAATTAATACAAATTCCTCGGGAATTATCTCGGAATCATCCTCCATCTATACAATTGCAAAAGAATCATCCAAATCGGTACTTAAATAAATGAAGGAGAAATCGACGCACATACATGAAAAAAACATACTAACAGCAGAACATAGAAAGCGGCACTTTTATTTATTATTTTTAGAATCCGAGCAAAGGGGGCTCGTTCATAGCGGAACTAACCCACAGAATCTCCTAGTTTTTAAAATGACGGCAGATGACCCATCTGAAGTTAAGTTTGTAAGTAAATCAAAATTTTTACAAAACTTCGGACAGACTGCTCAATATTAATAGCCTGGCTTTGGCTTCTACAATTAGGTATTCGGTTTTGTCTTTTTGGACCTAAATTTACATATTCTTTGAAAGTCAACAGTGGAAACACAGCGAGCTCTTGGAAGGCTTAGACAACATAATATAGAATACTCTATCATCGGTTTTGAGTATCGATTTAGATGACAAGGCATGGTCGCAGGCCTCCCTGCCTGTCAAATTGGGAGGCTTAGGTATACGCAAAATTTCAAGTGTAGCCTTTCCAGCGTTCCTGTCTTCCGTCTACAGCACTAGTTCTTAAGTTGAAATTTTTTTAAAGTCATCTTGTTTGGACACCTAGAATTTCACTTAAAATTTAATTTTTAGACGAAGCTTGAACGGCTTGGCCTAGTGCTTGCCCCAATGCTGCCCCCCAAAATCTCTTTTGTCCCAACGGCAATGACGGGCCTCTGTGTGAGTTGACACGGAATAGTTTGTTACAAACGTGCTCCAGCTCTGCGGATCGTGCCCGTCTCCTGGCCGTTTCTAAATGGGAGTCAGGACATTGGTAGCAAGCATTTCCTTCATTAACACTGGCACTTTATTTGATCCCGTAACTTTCCGTATCGCAACATGTCTTCGGTTGGGTGCAAGATGTTGCGCGCCTTATGAATGCTAATGCGGTACTGCTGTCGAACAGCTTGGTCACCACGGATTATCGTGTACTATG
This sequence comes from Eupithecia inturbata, assembly GCA_963662085.1. Lineage (NCBI taxonomy): Eukaryota > Metazoa > Arthropoda > Insecta > Lepidoptera > Geometridae > Eupithecia > Eupithecia inturbata. The sequence continues at coordinate 1,366,828 of OY759206.1, read as the reverse complement.
GCCGCCGCCGGTCGGATATCTCCTCATGCCAGCCTTAACGACATCATCCGGCGGGCCTTTGTACCGCTAACGTACCTACCAGCTATTCTCGAACCGAATGGTCTGTTGTGTGACGATGGTATGAGGCCCGACGGCATGATACTAGTCCCATGCGAATTAGGGAGGCCCATTGTGTGGGACGTGGGACGCTACATGCGTCGACACACTTGCGCCTTCCCATCTTCCAGGACTGAGGACATCCGTGAGGGCTGGTGCGGCGGCAGATTTAGTCGAGGATCTCAAGAGGTGCAAATATGCAGGTCTAGACAGAACCTACACATTTGCCCCCTTTGGGGTCGAGACCCTAGGTCCGTGGGGTACCGAGGCTCTCCGGGTTCATTAAAAGTTATTTAAGCGTCTGGTCGAAGCGGCGCGTGACCCGAGAGCTGGTGGAATATCTGGCGTAGCGCATCAGCATTGTCATACAGCGGGGCAATGCAGCCAGCGTCTTGCAATGGGGACGCTTCCGACTAGTATTGATACGGATCAGTTGAGCTACCTGTAGATTGTAAGCAACAGTCTGCAGTTAGCTCAACTATATCAATTGTAAATACTATGGTCGAGCTTAGAGTTAGCTGCAAAGTAGGTCAATAAGTCCAAACAATAAAAACTAAAATTCACATGCTTGGAGTTGAGATCACATTAATAATATAAGTACGTAGGCATGTCTGGATGTTTAGATGTTTTTTCCTCTACACGCCAAAACTACTGAACGGATCGGGCTGAAATTTTGAATACAGGTATTTCTAGGCCTGGAATAACCTTAAATCTTTACACCCCCTCTCTCTTTCTTTTCTTTTTTTTTCAAACCCCGCGTTCGAAATCGCGGTCAGAAACTAATAGGACCTAAACATATTGTTTACAATATTTTATTGGAGAAAGGATTTCAAATCGACATTTAATAGGTGAAGTATTGCAGGATTGTTTATCTTTTTTGCAGGTAATTTAAAAACCGAGCATAGTTCTAATCTGTTACAATATCTTTGTTTTAAAGTTTAACCTACTAACACCCTGGTCGATAAAACTAAAGACCGATAATAAGTCCGTATTATTCGATGAAGAAAGAATGAAATAATAATGTTTTTGTTAATGATGAAATGAACAGAAAGTGCGTAAGCTTTTGAAATTCACGAGAGTGTATTCGGGTAAACGAAACGCGTATAAAACGTCGCACTTTCTTGTTTCCAGAGTGGGTATCTTTTTTCTTGTTCTAAACCTTTAAATAAAAAAAACTAGTGAAGTGAAAGGAAAGTAAATTTGTAAGCTTGTATAATAGGATTAGAGATACATATCCGGAAAACTCAAATAGAGTAAAAAAAAATTATAAGTATTCTAAAATTATCTACTTTAAATCCCGCTTCACAACAAATGGAGAGAGAGAGAGAAAAGAGGTCTATGTCCATTACATAATGAATAAAATAAAAACATCTAGCCGACCTTTACAAATATTTTATTAAATAACCTCGTCCCTACCCTATAACCAACGACATAATGCTGAATGAGTTGGACAAAACATTTAAAAATACCCGTTACGATTATTTAAAACGATTGTCTTTCGTTCTATAGACGGTTTAGTTAGTTTAAAAAAATATCAAGTTCACTAATTCATTAAGATAGTATACCTACTCGAGCAATTCTCAATAATTAATGCTTGTTAATGATTATCGTTGAATTTGAAATATTGTGAGCACTAAGCGTTTTAGGAAAGAGCTATAATCAACAAGAAGTGAAAATTCTGCCAAAATATCAATAAAAAGATAGTTGTTTTCAGGTTATTTAAGGGCATTATTTATAAAATTTATACCTAGAGTTTGGCCAGAGTATAGTAAACAGTTGCGTAAACGTTTCAGTGTTGCAATATTAACTACTAAAAGCTTATTTTTCATTAAGCTTAAGTGGGACCTATTGGTTCACTGGGCGGGCTCTTGCTTTAAGGTAGAGTTAAAGTTAATTCAAAGGACTTCCTTTGAATAACAACACTTTAATAAATACTTATTCATTTAAGTGTTTGCCTAATTGTGTACCAATTAATAAATGTATATAAATAATAAATGCATTATCTAAGTATCTTTATTTCAGTGTTTCCAAAGTTTCAACCAGCGCGCCCGTCCACAACACAGCCCGTATGTTTCCAACCTTCCACCGAGGCCCCGAACAGTCTCCTGTTCAGTGAAAGGTAGCTCACCGGTGCTTGCAGACGTGTGACAATGGACAAGAAATAGTGACATTATATCTGATAGGTTTCCCTATATTTACTGTGAGTACCTAGCTTTTTATTCCCTAGTTTAAAGGTAAATTTTTAAAAGCGCGATTGTCTTTTGTTTTTTCATACAATCCACACTGACGTCATCATAAGTTCAGGCCTCCAGTATACGAAAAAAAACGGGGCTCGCATCGGCTTTTAAAAAATTGCTTATAATTGCCCTAGACAATGGATAAGCAATAGTGGTGTTTTAGCTGATAGTTTTCCCCATATTCACTGCGAGTTCCTAGAATTTTACCCTCTGAAGAAGTTTATACAGGTGTTCCATAATGAGTGCAGGTGTGGGGATGTTTATCTGTGAGTAATAATCTCTAATTTTAACCCTTTATAATGGAGGGTAATAGTTCTTCCTTCTGTGTTTGTTAACACCTCCACTGCGATCACTAATTCGCCTGCGGTGATTATGACAAAACCTCCTTGTTTGAAGAAGGCGTGTTCTGTGTAATTCCTGTTGATAAGGAAGTGCTTTAAATAAAATTGGTTTCCCTATAATTTCTGTGAGTACCAAGTTTTTATTTACCCAGAAAATAGTTACGATCATAGCTCATAGGTTTTGCTATATTTATTGTAATACTTACCTAGATTCATAGCACCTTGTTTAAAAGCACTAAACATTGACCAAGAAATAGTAAAGTCATATTTGAAAGGTTTCCATAGTACTGTGAGTTGCTAAATTTAATTTTTTCCTTTATGTTGGTATTCCTAACGCCAAAATAGACACGTACTTAAGTTTTTAAAGTTGTTGGTTTTACTATCAATATGAAGTTTTTTGTATAGGTATACGATTTATGTTTGTTTTAGTTTAAAAGCTTCAAAATAAATCTTTACAAGCTTCAGCAGTAGTCTCAACTGGTCGATTGTAAATATTAGTTCTAATTGGTATTTATTTCATGAATTGCTATTTACTAGACTCGATAATATATAAAAGTAGGTAAATAAGTGAATATTCACTAAGTTACCAATAATAGCCTGTTAGTTGTTTACGCATAAGTTGCGTTACAGTGTTACGCAGACGATTTCATAACATAATGTACCGGAGAAATTGTTGCAAAACGCGGGATTAAATAATATGGCCTTTTGAGCTCATTTGAGCGCAGTCTAAAGGTTGTTGGTTCAAATGTTTTATAGAATACACAAATAATGCCCAAAATTAAAAATATAATTGTATAGAAAGCGTTAAATCAGAAAATTACAATCGAGAAACTAGTCCAAGTATAGAAAATTCTGTCTGGTAGAAGCGACGCTTGACCCGAGAGCTGGTGGGTATCTGGCGCAGCGCATCAGCATTGCCATACAGCGGGGCAATGCAGCCAGTGTCTTGGGGACGCTTCCGACTGGTACTGACATGGATCAGTTGAGCTACCTGTAGATTGTTTGCAACAGTCTGCGGTTAGTTAACCTGTTCCAATTGTAAATACTAGTTCTAATTTATTTATTTTCTTTGATTGTTACTTTCTTTGTTATTAAAGGTATACCAAGCTTATAACAAGAAATTAATTATTTATGGATCAGTTGAGCTACCCGTAGATTGTTTGCAACAGTCTGCTGTTAACGCAACTGTTTCAATTGTAAATACTACATAGTTCTAATTTATTTATTTTCTTTGATAGTAAATAGGTTTCTTAATAAATATATAAAGGAAAAAAAGAAAAACACCCGAATTGGTCCCGCCGTGAAGACCTGGCCAATATGTTTCTTATTCATTGATAACCAGAAAAGATAAAAGTGGTTACATAAGTATTGGGATTATTGGCCAATGTCCGAAAATATATGTTATCGGAACACATTTTACATATTGTGTAAATAATTATAAATTCACTTGATATGCTTAGGACGGCTAGGACTGTGGTAGATAGCACATTATTAGAGGCAGGATACAGAATACAGAATTTATTCGTCATACCATTATTACATGTCATGTCGTTCACTTTATATACAAAATATAAGTTATAATAATGGCAAATTTACGAAAAATCATTGACGTCATATAATATGACGTCTTATTCAATGAGCCACTTTCTTAGTTTTTTCTTAATAATATGTATGGAAGTTACATCACGGAGGCCCAGTAGTAGGTTAACAAATTCATTGCCCACAACGCATATGAGTTTCTAGTACTGCTTGTAGTCGCGGCCCGCCCGCCCCTGCGGGTCGCACCGCAGAGGCTGGGCAGTAAAAGCGTTAAAACTGACTGCAAATGATGATGATGGAAATACTTTTAGAACACCTGACGCAGCAGGTTGCGGGTTCAATTTCCGCTCAGGTCAAATGTTTGTTCGATCTGTAGATATAATCTTGTTCTAGGTATTTTCTATGTATAGTAAAAATATATATTGATGTAATGTATTAATTATATCAGTTATCTAGATAACTACAAGCTGTGCTTAGGTTGGGGCTAGATGATGCTGTGTGGATTGTGAACTATATATTATTTATTTTAAAATAGTTTCTGGCCGTGACTTCGCACGCGTCCTTTCTATGGACACGTTTTATGGTTATTTTTATGGGAACTGATTTATTGGATTAAAAGTAGCCTATGTTTTATTCCACGCCTAAGACTACCTGTATGCTAAATTTCAGCCCAATCCGTTCAGTAGTTTTGGCGTGAAGAGGTAAGAAACATCCATCCATACATCTAAACATACAAACTTTCACATTTATAATATTAAAGTTATTCTAGCTTCTCACTCATGTTGTACTGTAAATCTGTAAAACAAATAGGTAAAATATGATGAACTATTCCCAATCAAATAATAAAAGAAATTAGAACTAGTATTTACAATTGAAACAATTAAGCTAACTGCAAACTGTTGCAAACAATCTACAGGTAGCTCAACTGATCCATATCAATACCAGTCGGAAGCGTCCCCAAGACGCTGGCTGCTTTGCCCCGTTGTATGGCAATGCTGATGCGCTGCGCCAGATACCCGCCAGCTCTCGGGTCACGCGTCGCTTCGACCAGACGCTCAGATAACTTTTTAAAAACCCGGAGAGCCTCGGAATCCCACGGACCTAGGATCTCGGCCCTTATCTATTCCCTGAATGATTATAACAATTTATAACAGTGGATATAAGTGTAAAAGTATCCCTGATAATACCTAGTAGTACCTAGCTGGGAATAAAATCCGTTCTTCCCTACCACTAAGGAAATATTAGTAGGGATATGTGGAACGGGCGGGTAAAAGCAAGTTACCGACTAAAACAAAAACACAAACTTCATAATTGCACACGCGCAGCGAAATAGGTGGTAATTCGAGTTCCGAAAGTGTCCGAAACGGATTAAAGACGAATAAAATTATAAACAGCTTGGGGCTAGATGATGCTGTGTGGATTGTCCAGCATTATTTATTAATTTAATTAAAACTGGTAAAACCAAAAGTTTACACACTGTCGTCGTCACGGGATGACTTATAGGTGAGTGATAGGATTATAGGTAAATAAATGCGATAAATACCCGTTAAATAATACTTATAATAATGTGTTCAAATCGCGTAAGTTTAAAAATATATTTGGTTTCATCACCCATTTTTTTCAAAGTCAAAGTCAAAGTCAAAGTCAAAAACTCTTTATTTCCATAAATACAATAAATGTATACTTAGAAAAGGTCAAATTCTTAATAATTTAACACTGACACGGAAATAAAGTGATATTTTTGATTTCAGTCGCTTCGGTACGTAGACTAAAGTAAAGAAGCGACGAAGAAACCTTTAGCCTGTTAGTTGTTATTTTTCGAGTTGGAGCAAATTCCGTCCCACGCTTTTTTATCCTCTAGATAATCTGATATTTTATAGTAGGCCTTTTTACACAGGAAGGTTTTGACAATTTGTTTGAATTTATTTACTGATAATTTTTGCAACTCACTAGGAGTTTTGTTGTAGAAGCGTATACATTGCCCTTTAAAAGATACATTAATTTTGTGTAGTCTAGTTGTGGGCACAGCGAGTTTATGTTTATTCCTTGTATTCAAATTATGTACATCGCTATTTTTAGGGAACCGATTGATATTTCTATGAGTGTACAATAGGTTTTCATAAATATATTGACATGGTACTGTCATTATGTTTATTTCTTTGAATTTATCACGCAGGGATTCTCTGGGACCCATACTATAGATAGCACGAACAGCCCTCTTCTGCAACACAAATACGGTGTTAATATCTGCAGCGTTCCCCCACAGTAGAATACCATAAGACATAATACTATGGAAGTAGCTGAAATAAACAAGTCTAGATGTATCCACGTCTGTAAGATGACGGATTTTTTTGACAGCATATGCTGCAGAACTAAGTCTCCTCGATAGCTTATCTATGTGTATTTGTGAAGGTCATTGAATTACAAATACTACGTCTAAAGAAGCTATACCAAACTAAAAACGAGCCGCGTGTTGATGACAGCGGGGGGGACTGACAAGTATTTGCTGCAGCGCTAAAACAATATATATCGTCTAATCATACTGCCAAAACATGCAGCGCTAGATCGCTTATAGATTATAATTTACTCGCGACCAAAACGTCATATGCGTCACGAAAAATTCATGCCGCTTACGCGTTTCGTGCAACATAGTGCAACAACATGTCGCTCTTAAAGATTTACACCGCAGAAGAGACATTTCACACAGTTTTTTACATACAAAACTAAATTTAAATTTTTAATCCTATGCATAGGTATTAAGTACTATTTCAAAACGTATTAGTGAAAAATTGTAAAATAGAATAGTAAATTAAAATAAGTTGTTATGCGTTTAAAATCATTGGTTTTGTATCATTATAATGGCTAAGAAAATTCTATGTGCGTGTCCGACACGCGCTTAGACGATTTTTGTTATAAGCCATAAGATATTTATTCAAACATAATAACATTGTTTACAAATGTTACATCTTGAGTTTGGATGAAGTATAAATATAGTAACAAGCTATATTTTATTATTATAAAGATACCTACAGTACCTACCGTTACTGACGGAGACGGCATAGGCCGAGTATTATGAGTTAAAATAATGTCAGATAAACCTACCTAGCCACCAACCCTTCGTAGTACGTATCCTATCTGTACGGTTTACTTTGTAAAGTCTATGATTTTCAAACTAAACGTCAAATGCAATTGAAAAAAAATTATAAAATTAATTTTAGTTGGTTTAGTTGATGTTTTGTTTACTTACCGACGATAAGTCACGTCACTATTTTTTTTTCTTTGCAGTTGATTGTTTTTTACACGATTTTAACACATTTTGTTTTTGTTTAGTCGTATGCGGTCGCGATGGGCTTATGCGAGTGACTAAATGAGTTGTTGCCGATCGGCAACAACCCATGGCGCAAACATTTGGTTCGGGATGTCGGTTCCCTACGCTAGTAATAATAATTCAGTGAGGTACTATAAATATTTGGGACTCTAGAACCGGGTTTAGATGAAAATTACCATCTTTCATCTTAAGTGGACCACATCCATAATTTCTGACATTGAGCAATAAACAGAGTTTACATTACATAACTCATTTTGCCGGCACGCACTCTCGTAGTTGGGTAAGCGTGAATAAATAAAAAGTTATGTATTTACCCGACTACTAAGAAACTAAAGCCAGTAATGCATATTTAGCATACATTCAAAAGGAAATGACCTTAATAAACTGTGGACGAAATTAAATCAGATTATTAAAATAAAGATTTAATAATATTTATACCTAGTTTTTGCCTGCGGCTTCGCACGCGTTGTATATATGGAAATGTTACAGTTTAATTTAAATCCTACACAAACTCATTCATGGGATACAAAGAAGGTGTGTTTCTGGTTTTTGGTTCTATTATTTGATTGTAATTTTTTTTTAATAAAGGGAATTATAAGATCAGGTGTACTTATAAGTTATTATTTAAGTTATTACAACTCTAGACCCACATCTATGCAAAATTTCAGCCAGATCGGTCCGTACTTTTGGCGTGAAGAAGTGTAACAGACTTACCTACATCCAAACATTTAATCTTACTGTGTGTAGTTAAGGTGCTTTAAATGAAAAGTATAATATTTTTTAGCTAGTGTAATATGTAACTTCATGAAAGCACTTAAAATTATTGCACAATAAAAAAATATTTTAAACTAGCTGCAGCCCGCGGCTTCGCACGCTTTTTTCCGGAATAAATGGTAGCCTTTTTCCGGCCCCGGGATACCATCTACCTCGCTGCCAAATTTCACCGAGATCCGTTCAGCCGTTCTTAAGTTATAAGTTATAACTGACTTTTCTTTTATATATATGTATAAAGATTTACGGAACACATTTTGGTTGATGTTACTCGTTGAAAAACTGTTATGAAATAAAACTTGGATGAGTTGACCATTAGACATTTTGGATTGACCAACTCATCCAAACATGGATGAAATTAAGTGGATGAGATGAGATGACCACCTACTAAACCTTTCGCATGTCCTCATCACGCCAAAACTACTGAGCAGATCAGGCTGAAATTTTGCATCTACCTGTATAGATCATCATCATCATCAATCTATCTTAGTCCATTGCTAAGCATAGGCCTCCCCCAATGAGCGGCATAGAGCCCTGTCTTCAGCTTGCCGCATCCAGCATCTGCCTGCAGTCTTTCGCAGATCGTTATCCTACCTGGCCGGAGGGCATCCTGCAGTACGTTTGCCGAGTCAGGGTCTCCACTCGAGAACTCGTTTACCCCAGCGGTTGTCGGTTCTTCGCGAGATATGGCTGGCCCACTGCCACTTCAGCTTGCTAATTCTTTGAGCTGTTTAGATACCAGACCAGAAATAATCCACAGGCATAGGATTTTGCTTTTGATCCCGAAAGAACGCGCGCGAAGCCGCGGGCAAAAGCGAGTTAGTAGTAACGGCTTCTCTGTTTCCTCATAGACTGTCTTGACTGTGTCAGATAATTACACACGTGAAGTGTCGTGAACTCATTCTTGAATAAATAATTTATTTGTTATAATTGTTTTTTGAAAACTAAAGACCAACTTCATATTCCTTAATTTTTGTTTTGTTTTCAGTTGGAAAAATACCTATACCTAGGGATTTAAATTTGAGACATTATGAGACCATCTACGCTCATTTTCTTTACAATAAAAAAATAAATTGAAATTGTATTTTGTTACAGTATAATATCGAGGAAACTAAAGACAAACTTCAAAATGGAAAAGGGAACCAAAATCAGTAACGAGATACTCGGGGAACACCAGTAAGTAAAATTAATAATTCATTTATATTTTTAATAATGCAAAAAGAGGTGTGATGCAAGATTCATGTATGGCCGACAATATTTACCAACTCGGCAACACAATTCGGCGGGTCTGGCGTGTTGACTCCTAGATGTGAAGTCGCCAACATGTCGAAGATCAAGTCGCCAAAATTCAACCCGCCGGGTTTTGTCGCCGGGTTTGTATACATTGTCAGCTGCAATGGCGACAAAATTGATGGATAATAATATTAATAATAATCCTTAACTATTTGATGCTATTATTTAAGAACATAGACCATAATATTTCTGTGAATATAGTATAATTTATTTCAACAAAGACAAAAAACAACAAACCGAGCTATAATATCAATTACCTACGTAAAAGTCTAAGCTGTCACCAGAAGGCAGAGTGCCCAGAATACTGGCAGCATTGCCACGTTGAATGGCAGTACTAATTCGATTTTCTATTATTATATAATTTACCCTAAACAATATATTATTTATTCGTACGCTGCTGGTGTAAGATGCAGTGAATCTAACCTTCATCGATAAAACCTGAGATTATTTACCTGACATCTGTATATCTAAACAATAAATCAAAAAGATAACAACTTTATTGACAAAGAAAATTACAATCAAATAATAAAAGCAAGTTAGAACTAGTATTTACAATTGAAACAATTAAGCTAACTGCAGACTGTTGCAAACAATCTACAGGTAGCTCAACTGATCCATATCAATACCAGTCGGAAGCGTCCCCAAGACGCTGGCTGCATTGCCCCGCTGTATGGCAATGCTGTTGCGTTGCCATTTTGTTGCGTTGTAATTTTCTTTGTTAATAAAGGCCATTGCCGTTATAAACAATTTCTATTATGCGTAGGGTAAAATGGCTCCCTAGCTCATTTTGCAGTAGTAGGCACTTGCCCAATACTGCGCTGGATTTCAGCTAGGGCCCTTACGGACTGATGGCCGTACATTAATAAAGTCCAACTTACTCATGTCTCTAACCACCACCAGAAAAAACATGGGCCTGAACGGCAACGACCCCGATGCCGTGAACCTGAACCTTCATCAGGTCAACATGGAGAACCCTGACGCGACGGAGGCAATCGCTGACTTCTATGATGGGTCGGTGCTGATGGTGACAGGAGGAACTGGCTTCGTGGGGAAAGGTAAGAGGCACTCACCTTGAAGATGTCACTCGTTATGAGAACTCTAGGGCTTCTTCATTTATGAATGAAAACTTAACAAAACGATAACAGTCACAGAAAACAACAACATTTATTTCAACATCGCTTAATTCGACACGCGTAACGAAAAAGTTTAAATTCAAGTAAGAAGCTTTCAAAATAAAATTTGTTTGGAACTTCATCGATTTGCTTCAGATAGCATAGCAATGTCGTAAAATATTTACCACCAATATTGCTTTGCTTTTTGTATTTATAACCCCTTTGTCTACGAAAAATATGAATATTATGATTCTAGAACCGAGTTGTTTCTAACAGGTGATGCTTTATTTATTAGTTTTTAATGTTTATGAAATTATCATAGTAAACTAAATCATTCAATTATCATTCATTCATCAATTAGATGTAGGTACCTACCATTAAAATAATTATGGGCCGCTAATAATGGTTAATGTCTATTTTAAATACCTACCAATTAGTTTTTTTTAAGGGTTCCGTACCCGAAGGGTCAAAACGAACTAAGCCTCCGCTGTCCGTCCGTCCGTCCGTCCGTCTGTCACGTGGCTATCTCATGAACCGTAAGAGGTAGACAGTTGAAATTTTCAGATACTGCCGCTATATCAACAAATAATAAAATGATTTTAACGGTACGGTTTGGGAGTCGACTCGCACTTGGCTGTTGCCTATCTTAATTATTTTTACCGACCATTATTCTTAAAGATTCTAAGCAAGGGGTACGTCTGCTATCGTCGAGTTTCGATCAGTTTGCATAGTGTAGGAAGAGATGCCCTGTATTTCAACGTAGAAAGACCGCTGTTAGCCATTTAGCGCTCTGACGGAAAAGTACAAGCTGAAACGAACTTTACTGCGTTAGATTTAGAATCTAAAATATATTTTTTCCAGGCCCAGAAAGATAAACCAGACAAGCTTCTGTATAACGGCCTAATAAGCCGACGAAAGGAAAGAAATATTTTGCGCTTACTCTTCGATCACACCAATCCGAAAGCGTGGTGATTATGTTCAGGAGTGGACTACGTGTCCTGATTACGTAGCAAGGAGATGTATAAAGACAAACAGTAAAATCTCGAATACATATCGTGATGTTCAGTGTCGCTGAATCTAACGAGATTCATCCCTATTTTGCCACCATTAGTTCTGACACATCATTGTTCCGTTCCTCTGTGGTAAAACCCATAGCATAATATTATCTACAAGAACCCCCTTGTTCCAGCTCTCCTGGAGAAGCTTCTACGAAGCTGTCCAGGCATAGAGACGATCTACGTGCTGATGCGGCCAAAACGGGGGCTGACCGTCGAGCAGCGGTACAAGGAACTGCTCAAACACCAGGTACAACTTCTGTCAACTTAACAGAGCTGTCGGTATAGGGATGATGCGGCATTGTTGTAAATATGATAGTTTTAGTAGTTTTCTACATAAGTTAAGTTGCACCATCTGTGCAGGTGTTCGACCGCATCAGATCCCGCTGGCCAGACCGGCTCAGCAAACTCCACCCGATCACAGGAGACGTATCAGTGCCTAACCTTGGAGTCAGCGCTGAACAGCATCAGCTGCTGAAGAGAGTCACCACGCTGTTCCATTCGGCAGCTACAGTCAGGTATGAGCTAAAATTAAGATTAAGATTAAAGATGTTTATTTGCCAGAATATATGTAACAATGTAGGTCTTAAAACTATATACTAAAGGTCCAGTTATATTCTACCTAACATAGGCATGCAAATATTAATTTTTCCATTACTCAATATTACATTTTCTATTTCTAAATTACAAATACAAAATAAATTAATTATTTGAATAGGACAAATATAAAAAAAAACTGCTACTACCAAACAGGGTTAGTGGTAGTTCACTGACTGACACTTAATTATTATTTGAGTGCAAGTGTGATTATTCGGGGCTGAAACGTTTTCAAGTTAAGATGAAAATAAATCCCCTTTCTAAGTATTAGTATGTCTATCAAAGTCACTATTGTATTTGTTGTTATGTATTAGTGTATATTTCTATTTGGTAGGTATATGTATTAGGATTATTTTAGTTTGTTATAGTTTGTATTAGTTTTATATTTGTAATTAGCTCCGCCATCCTTTGTCATCTCTTTTAAGCTTTGGTTGCCTGAAAGAAATCGCTTTAAGCGATAAGGCCGCCAATTCTGTTACCTTCTGTACCCTACAGTTTTACATATAAGTTTCTGTGAATAAAGTATTATCTATCTATCTAATGAACGATTTTATTGAATGGAGCGAGGACAAGCAAGTTTCTAGTAAATCATTACTTCTCTACCAAGTTTAAGACAAGAACAAGAACAAGGTCAAGAATTAAGACTTCGCGTCTTTACGAGCGTGCTCGTGGTGATATGCGGAACCTGATATTCACGCAATTTCATCACTGTAAAGCTTCTGCCTACGACTTCGCTCTCGTGGTACGGTGGTAAGCGGAGTGCAATAAAATAAACCATTCAAGAAACAGTGGGATGACGAGATGTTCTATTTAACCAATATTATGGATCAGTTGAGCTACCTGTAGATTGTTTGCAATAATCTGCAGTTAGCTTAATTGTTTCAATTGTAAATACTAGTTCTAATTAATTAAATTAATATCTTAATTGACAAAGAAAATTCCAATTCAATAATAAAAACAAATTAGAACTAGTATTTACAAATTGAAACAATTAAACTAACTGCAGACTGTTGCAAACAATCTACAGGTAGCTCAACTGATCCATATCAATACCAGTCGAAAGCGTCCCCAAGACGCTGGCTGCATTGCCCCGCTGTATGGCAATGCTGATGAGCTGCGCCAGATACCCGCCAGCTCTCGGGTCAAGCGTCGCGTCGACTGGTATTGATATGAATCAGTTGAGCTACCTGTAGATTGTTTGCAACAGTCTGCTTGATTGGTTCAATTGTAAATACTAGTTCTAATTTGTTTTTATTAATTGATTGTAATTTTCTTTATAAATAAAGGTCATTGGCATTAAATATTATAGTCGGTCGGTTGGCTACCGATTCGCGGCCTTCTTATCTTCTGCAGGTCGCATCACTTATCATTTTTGTTATTTGAACCATGATTATGTTCATAAATAAAGACTTTGTAGTATATGTTATGTTTTTTTCAGATGATCGTTTTCTTTTCAGTGGTTCACGATAGTTTTTGTAGCGTGCAAAACTGACAAAAATTCAACTAAAATTAAACCAATTTTTTTATGGAATGTGACAGGTCCAGTTCCTTACTTAGCCTGCTGGTACTCAGCGACCCGAATTGTGTCTCACCTTCGTATGGGAGAGGATCAAAACGTTCTCAACGCCTATCTTGTATTCAGCAGATAATAAAATATTTAATTGCAGATTCACGGAACCGCTAGCTGCTGCAGCCACGCTGAACGTGCAGGGAACATCCACTGTACTGCAGCTGGCCGGAGATATGCCTAAATTAAAGGTATTTATAAGAGGGTTAGAGTATTGCTGTTCCTTTCCAAAAAAAATTGAAAAACCCTATGGTCCACAGTAATTTAACTTGGGATATTAATATGTAGTCTTTATTATTATAAGCCTGAATAAATAATGTAAATATTATGTATTAATATTATTTTTAACGATCTGTTTTTTTATACCAGTTATTTTATTAGTCATCTCTTTTCTTGATATGTTAACTATTTAATTTCAATAAGTTTTCGCGGTTTTCTCTAAACGTCGAAATAAGAAGCTTTACAGTTATTCCACCAATGGTACATTAAAAAAAAATGCTAATTGACTTTGTTAACAAACAAAATTACAATCAAATAATATAAACAAATTAGAACTAGTTCTTTTTTGAAACAATTAAGCTAACTGCAGACTGTTGCAAACAATCTCAAGGTAGCTCAACTAATCCAAATCAATACCAGTCGGAATCGTCCCCAAGAAGCTGGCTGCATTGCCCCGCTGTATGGCAATGCTGATGCGCTGCGCCAGATACCCACCTGCTCTCGAGTCACGCGTATCGCTTCGATCGCGATTTTATGTTATATATGCTATATACACATGCTACAATAATAAGGAAACTAATAAACTCTTTTCGAACAGGCTCTAGTCCACGTCTCCACCGCATACAGCAACGCGACCCGCCCCTCCATAGACGAACGCGTCTATCCTCCTCCGTACGATCCCGAAACCATCGTCAAATGCACCAAGATGCTGCCGCCAGAGACTGTCGAGGTCATCTCTGAGACTTTACAGGTGAGGGCAGGTCAATTCTGAACTTAACATGTGGGTGAAGGTCAATTCTGGGAATTAGAGGTGAGGATAGGCCAATTCTGGACTTTAGGGGTCAGAACACGGTAGACGAGCGTGACTATGCTGTCAGGGTCATACAGATAGGGACACCCTATCCGTATGAACCTGACAGCATCGTCGAATGCACCAAAATGCAACCGCCAGAGACTACCGAGGTCATCTCCAAGACTTTACAGGTGGGTGCTAGTAAATTTTGAGGCTTTACAGGTCAATTCCGAAGAATTATAGGTGAGGATTGGTCAACTATAGAACATCAGACCAAGAGAGGTCAATTTGAGACATGAAAGGTACAATTCTGATACATCACTAGTAAGGAAAGGTAAATTCTGAAAAATATGTTGCCTGAACACCACCATAGGCGAACGGTTCCATCCACCTCCCTATGACCCTGAGAGCATCGTCAAATACACCAAGATGCTGCCGCCAGAGACTGTTGAGGTCATCTCTGAGACATTACAGGTGAAAACAGGTAATTCTAGGCATTATAGGAGCGGAAAGGTCGACTCTGCAACTTTACAGATCAATCCTGGACTTTATAGGTGAGGACAGGTAAATTCTGTGACTTACACATGCAGAGACTTACGAACAGGTAAATTTTGAGACTCTTGACAGAAAGTGACGTCAGCTGTCTTTGAACCCTCGATAATGGTCTTTGTAACTACGAACCGTTTTACTCGGTAGTTTAATATTGATCTTTAAAGTACTGTCTACGTCAAGGTTCAGTTTGTATGCCCGTTTAATGAAGAAGCAGTACAATTTTATTATGCTTTAAAAGTTTTTACAGCAATTTCTCTAGAACGCACCATCCAGTGAGCAAGAAATTATGTGGGTGACGATGTATCACGAAGGTCTAGAAGACACACCTTAAAGGGACTTATCATGGGTCTTATAAGGTTGAAAATAGTATTTTCCCCGTATTTTGCAATTTTGTTCGGATAAAGCCCCTCAATTTCATTGAAATGTTTAACTACCCTGCAGAAAATGATAAACAAACTACACTTTAAATAAAATTTGTCAGCTGAATCTCAGAATTTGGCAGATAACTCGCAGAACTATTAACCGGTGGGAAGTAAAGCTGTGCGTTCACCGGCTTAGAATCGAAGCGTAAGGATTTATTGCTTTGTATTGATTTTTAAGGGTAGGTGCACAAGTCACTCATCTTTCCATACAAACGTGGACATTTATTTATTAAAATTTAATAGAAGCTCACAGTTTACACGAAAACGCCTACTATCTAGGGTAAAAACTAATTAAAACTTAGATTCATGATAAATGAGTAAATTCGCGAACTTGTGGCTCGTCGACCTTTTTCGATGGTGTGTCACCCTAAGTACGCGTACTTTAAAGCCGCCGAGTAAGTTCGTTGGCGATCCGACAAGTTTGAAATTTTGCTCGTAACCCACCTCAACATAAAGACCGACGACATTGTAGCTATCGCAGGAAGTCGATGGATGAAGACAGGACCACTATCTGTAGCATCGTGTGGGGGAAGCCTATCCAGCTGCTGTGGATATAAGTGGGTTGATATGATGACCTGTGTTTTTGTTCCAGGGTGACCACCCCAACCCCTACACGCTGACGAAGGCGTTGGCAGAGTCCATTGTCTACAACCAGACTCATCTACCAGTCTGCATAGTTAGACCTTCTATTGGTAAGTTAATAAAAACAATTATCTGTGGGGTTTAGGGTTCCCAGATCCAGGTTTGAGTACATACCTACGCTGAAAAAAACAGTACCTAGCAAATTATCTTTAGGGGCTGTCCCATTTTTAATACAATTTAATTGCATTTGTTACGTGACTAACCCAGGGGTTATGAGGTTGGCTCCCTAAATAAAAAAATAGGTAAATAAATAAATAATGCTGGACAATGGTGTTGTATGATTGTATTTTGGAAACATATCATAGTTCATTTATTGATAACATATTGGTTACAGGTCAAATATTATATGTTTTATGTAAAAAACTACATACATAACCTTTCATCAAACAATTTGACATTATAAATTAAGTACATTTTAAAATCATGAAGTCAATGAAATCGTATATCGATTGGGATATCAGCCACTTCTTCAATTTTACCTTATATGATTGTATGGATTGTGCGCTGGTAATAGAAGTTGGAATGCGGTTGTAAACAGCCGTTCCCATTACGTGTTGCGGCTTGGACGTCTTCTCCAGTCGCCGTGGTAGCGCCCTCAGCCGGTGTGCGTGCCTCGTGTTGTATCTATGACCGTCTCCGCACCTTGCATATTTGCAAGGTGCGGAGACGGATCTTGCTATTCGCAAGATACTCTCTTTCAAATCTGTAAGAAGAACGTTTCTGCCCACTGAAAATGCACCAAACGTGAATTTTGCTTGTTAAATCTTTCATTACGTCTCTTTTTTTTCTGCCAAGGTATTTAGAATTAATAATGACAGACATCCCCAACCCGCATGCATAGCGTGGGGATTATGGGTATTACCCCCCGTAAGATAAAGACAACAAACGCGCTTATCAGGGGAGGCCTGGGTCCAGCAGTCGACCAATACAGGCTATGGAGGTGGAGGTGGAGGATGACAGACATTGCCATGTTTCAGCAGCACTATGAATTTATTTTTTACATGACTTTAACTATGACCCTTTACCGCGGATCTATTTATTAATTTATCTATTTTTGTACCTATATTCCTAAGTTCTTTGATTATTTTCTATCTTGTCTGTTTTATGACTTTGAATTATTAATTTAACCACCATTTACTGTATCCTATATTATTGTAAATTGACATAACCAAATCAAAATTCAAAATTCATAAATTCAAAGTGCTTTATTTCCTTTAGACCTTACAGGACTCTTGGACACGTCACAAGTGTGGTTTGTGCTCCTACGGCGAATAAATGAGTATGATTTGTTATGTTATGAATATGACTTGTAACTCCTAAAAAATTCTTAATTAAAACAGTTCCTGAGCAGTACTTTTTCTCACTCCAACATACGTCAATAGAATATAACAAAAGACTTTTCCGTTAATATAAATTCCCTTGAAAATAAAACCTAGAATCTAGGCAACAACTTAATATTTCTAACCTTTCCCTAACCCTCATCATCATGTCACCCATAACATATTAATGGCTGCCCTCGAAACATCGCCACCTGATTGTGGTCGATGATTCCCACGTTATTGTGTTAATATTCTATTTTCATCGATTTATGGGACATCTGCGGGGTTTCTCACGACTCTAAGGTTATGAAGCAGAAAATTATTACAAACTATAAAGGAAAAGGATTCGGAGAACATTGATCGTGATAGGTACGAATTAAATAATTAAACGCTTATCAAACATAATCTCATCAACCTACACTACTAGAAGCCAAGAGCGCAATCAAAGCGGGCCGTGTCAGAACTAGATGTCGCTGCTAAAAGTGGATGAGCGCTAGATCGCGCTGACGAGAACGCACGGGTGTGATTCATTTATCTTTTGTAAAATTTGTTTTTTAACACTCGGCTATTAGTATTGGTAATTTTGAGCTAAGTTTGGCGGTATTATATTCTCTTGGAGTTTGGCGATCGTTGTGGTGAGACTCTGATTTTCTGGCAACAGATTCGTTTGGCCAAACTGGCCATGGCTCTAACGTCCACCCGGCCCGGGACACCCTTGTTATGTAACCGCCTCCCCCTCTCTAAATAAACCGCGTCTCGGCGAAAAGTTGTCTTTTTCTGCTACCCCATCTGGCCCCTCGTTACACAATATATTTTGTTTCGGCTATTCTGGTATGTATAATAAAAAATAACTATCTATCTACGTAATGTCTCAGAATTTCGTAGGAAGCTCAAGTGGTTATCTATACGGCTTCGTCGTAATAGTCATATCCTGTCTCTTCTCTATAATATCTTATTTCTCTCTTCTGCACCCCCTTATCTCAAGGAACGTTTCACTTCCCTTCATCATTCTCACGCTCTTTCTCTGCGCTCTTCTGAAACTCTTATGCTTCAAGTCCCTGTCCTCTCTTCCTTCTATGACAACTCATTTACTGCCCGTGCTGTACAGCTTTGGAACACATTGCCAGTCTCAGTAAGGCGTGCAAAGTCACAACCAATATTCAAGAATATGGTAAAGGAACACTATTTGTCCTGCTGTCATTGATTACACCCTTATCTCCCTTTATAAAATTAGAGATTGGTATGTACATATGTATAAGTATTTAGATATTTTTGTAATGTAATGATTTGAATTTTGTAATTTGTATTAGCTACGTAATAATACAGACAGATCCCCATGTTAAATCCAACGGTCCTATTCATCCACGGTTGTCTGGTAGAGATCGCTCTTGAGCGATAAGACCGCCAGTTGTCACATTTTTGTAATTTTTATTTTGTTTGTTAATTGTTTCGTAAAGTGTGCAATAAAGAATTTTCTATCTATCTATCTAATGTATTTAACATAATATCAGTACCCATAACACAAGCTCTGCTTAGTTTGGCACTAGATGATGCTGTGTGGATTGTCCAGCATTATTTATGTACCACAGCTTTACAACGAGTTTTACGTGAATTGGCGTGTATGAAAAAAGTACGACACTGTAAAGTTACAGCCATGATTATTTATTTATTTGTGTTTTCAGTGACAGCGGCCTTGCAAGAACCCTTCCCTGGATGGATAGACAACGTCTATGGAGTTACTGGTAAGTGAAACTTATACCTATTAAATGGTCTCTGACGCGGCCTGCGGTGGCGGTCACGGTGGCGGTCAGTTGTATATATACTATGACAGTGGAATTATTCACATTGACGCGACTTCGACGCGGTCAGAGCGCGGTACACCGCGACGACCCTTTCGCCACCGCGCATGTGTGAGTCAGCGCGCGGTCCAGCAAGCCAGTCATTTGCAAATTTTTACAACTGACCGAAAAATTACGTCGAACACAGAACTTAGCGGGCACACTGCACCAAATGTTGCTGCTGGCCGCGACCGCGGCCCTGGCAGTGTATTCTTGTCACGGTCAGTCAAGCAGTCAGCGGTACGCCGTCACCGCTGACCGCGCCTATCTGGGATACGCTTAAAAGTACCCAATATCAATCTAGGCAAGATTTCGATTTCACGTAGACTGTACTTCAGCAGTAAAGTAAAGTAAAGTAAAGTAAAATTTATTGCATCAAATACATGTAAATAAGGTACATAGGTGAAGTATGTTTAAAGAAGACACAATGTATTTCTACCGTTTCGGCGTGCAAAATCTAGGTACAATGTCACTTAATTAAAATTAAAAACGAATACTTAGTTGGTAAGAAATCTGAATATTAAATTAAAATTGAAATTACAAAAAATTAAAAACTAACAATTTGTCATTTACATAAATCTAAAAAATGTCTGTCCGTCATGAAATCATTTACTGTATAGTAGCATTTACCTTCCAAGGTAATTTTTAACTTTTTCCTAAACAGTGATATTGGTAGTTCTCTAAGAGATTTTGGCAGTTTATTGTAAATGGAAGGGGCCATGCAGAAAATACCCTTGCGCATCAAAGCAGTCTTTGGGTTTGGCATGCAGACTTTGTGTTGATCTCGTCGATTGCGAGGGACAGCTTCGGAAAGCTGACAATATAAATCAGGGTTACTTTTCACAAACATAGCCGTTTCGTAAATATATAGTGAAGGTAGAGTAAGAATATTATATTGAGCAAAGTAAGGCTTACAGGAATCTGTTACCTTAAGACGAAACATAGCTCGTAAACAACGCTTCTGATACTTGAAAATTTTGTCAACGTCCGTTGAATTGCCCCAAAACATTATGGCATAGCCAATATTTGACGCAATCAACCCGTGATACGTTATGAGAAGCGTTTCCAAGTTAACAACATGGGATAATTTGTATAAAATGTAGACGAGACTATTAATTTTTTTACATAAATGTTCAATGTGTGGTTTCCAATTAAGTTTTTTGTCAATAAGAAGTCCTAAAAATTTTGTAAAGTCAATTTCGTTGATTTTATTATGATTATATTGAATGTCAAGGTGAGTATGTGCAGCAGTATCGCGTTGTCTAATATTGGTTTTATTAATGTTTATTTTTAAATTATTATTATCTAGCCACGTTATTATTGATTTCAGAGTTGAGTTTATTTCGTTTTCATACGTGTCAATATTATTACATGATATTGTTACAGTGCTGTCATCAGCAAATAGAGACATTGGTTGAATTGTAGCCTTCGGTAAGTCGTTAATATAGATTATAAATAGTAAAGGTCCTAACACGCTACCTTGTGGAATACCATATTTTATAACACGTTCGTCTGAGATATATGTCTCCTCAAGTTTTGTCCTATAGTTAATATTTCTTATTTCGGTCCGCTGCTTTCTGTTTTGAAGGTATGATCTTATTAATTCTAGTGAGATCCCTCTAACGCCGTAAGTTTCAAGCTTTTGAAGTAGAGTGCCATGGTCTACATAATCGAAGGCTTGGGTCATGTCGCAGAATATAGAGCACACCGGTTTTTTTTTGTCAATATTACATGAGACACGTTTAAGGAAATCATAGATAGCCATATTGATAGTCTTTTTTTCTCGAAACCCTTTTTGTTCTGTGCAAAATATTTTCTTTTTTTCGAAGAAGTTATTGATCTCACTATGTAAATATCTCTCAAATACCTTGGAGAGTACCGGTATGAGAGAGATAGGCCTGTAGTTATCAATACAATCTTTACTCTGTTTTTTGTGTAGAGGCTTAATAATCGATGTTTTTAATGCATCTGGAAATATTCCCGTGCTAATGCTCATATTAATAATGTGGCAAACAGGTTTGCATATATTTATTGCAACAGCTTTAATAACGTACGTTATTAAAGCTGTTGCAATAAATAAAAGTACGCTGCGTAAAAAAGTACGCTGTGTACTGCCGAATTAAAAATTTGCACCACCCCAACTCTTCCCGCGGGTGAGATAACCTATAAGGTAGTTGTCAGGGGGAGGCCTGCGTCCAGCAGTGGATCAATATAGGCTGTTGAGGTGAGGTGTAACCTATACCAATACTTTAGCGGTTCGCTACACAATGGGTAGAATTCGCATATGAATTAAATGAAAAAAAATTAAATGTATATTTATATGACGACCGATGTGGCGCGGCGGGCGAAGGTCCGCCTGCGACGCAGAAGGTTGCGGGTTCGATTCCCGCCTTGGGACAAATTTTTGTACGATCTGCAAATATTTGTTCCGGGTGTTCTGGGTATTTTCTATATATAATAAAAAATATCTATCTATGTTATATATTGTATTAAGTTTATCAGTCATCTACTACCCATAACACAAGCTTTGCTTACTTTGGGGCTAGATGATGCTGTGTGGATTGTCCAGCATTATTTATTTATTTATTTATATACATAGGTAAGTTACATGGGTTAAGTTTCTCTTTAAGCATAAACAACATGCTTGTGTTAGAGTACCCCGCTCTTCCTTATTGTTGGGTTTGTTACAAAAATTAAATATAAGAATTATACAAAATTAATAAATTTAAGTCTGTTTAAAAACTACGTGTTCAGTTTGGTATTCCCGAGGACAACGGTCTCGTAAGAGTCCGGGCAACAGGAGCTACCAAACAAAAGTGAGTCAATGTGTGAGTGTAGGTAGGTAGTATGTTTTAATAAAATTCACTACGTAAAGTATCGCTGTGTTATGGGAAGCATTTATTTATAATAGTTACTACCCCTTAGATCCTCATAGAACCGTTAAAAAATCAATTTTTATCTTAAATTTAAATTTAAATTAAATATGTAATATAATATCTCAATTTAAATCTCCGCAGCAACATCAGAGGAGTCCCTCAAACGGTGAAAATACGCTAATCTTGACGGAGGTTACCTATTTGAGCCGTTTGGGGTTGAAACCCTTGGTCCTTGGGGACCTGGAGCACATGCCATTTATAAAGATCTTACCAAACTTCTTATAGAGTCGACAGGTGATCGGAATGCTGGCTTAGAAGCCAGCATTAATAATGGCAATGCTAATTCGTTGACCGAAATAGATTTCGTCAACGAATTAGCATTGCCATTCAACATGGCAATGCTGTCAGCATTCTGGGCACTCTGCCTTCTGGTGACGGCGTAGATTTTTAAGAAATAGATATAAGTGTATATACTAGTTGTAATTGTTTTATTCTGTTATTGTACCTATGTATATTAAATAAACTGTACCTAATTGATTTATCTTAAGTTATATAAATTTGACGTCCGATGTGGAGCGGCGGGCGAAGGTACACATGCGACGCAGCAGGTTGCGGGTTAGATATACCCATAACACAAGCTCTGCTTAGCTTGGGGCTAGATGATGCTGTGTGGATTGTCTAGCATTATTTATTATTATTTATTTATCTCCGTCCCAGGTTTAATAATGGAGATATCCCGCGGTACTTACCGTTCAGGGTACTGCCGAAAGCAGTACGTGGTGGACCTGGTACCGGTGGATATTGTGGTCAGCAACTGTATCCTGGCTGCTTGGAGACAGGGGGTGAAGCAGTGAGTAATTAAACCCTTATATCATTCTGTACCCCATTTTGCCCAAAATAGATTCTAGATTTACCCATCACGGCGCCGCATTTAAGCCATCATAGCACTGAATGTTTTTTTAAATTCCACCGTTCAAGCGGTACGGAACCCAACTTAACCCATTGCAGAACCCAGAACCAATACAGAACCCCATGGGACACTGATTTACCTTCCATATTTTCCGTTCACATCAATCAGATTTCCACGGAACCATATTTCGAACCCGTCACAAAACCGAATTGGAATTTTACCCCATAAACAGAATAAACGTTTTAGGAATTCATGTTACCTCACAAAAAACCAAAATTTCTCCTAAAGTTGAAATCCATTTTACACCCCATATTATTTAAATTTTGAACCCGGAGCTCTTAGGCCCAAATACTCAAATGCAACTCCGATGTAAGCACGTCTCAAGTGACGAATTTTTTACACATTTTCATTAAAACAGTCATAAAATCACTAGTTGAGACGCGCTTAAATCTGAGTTGCGTTCGAGTATTCGGGCGTTAGGGTAAAATTTTTACCTCATTTCGTGAGATTAGCTTACGGCGAGAAGAGCTCCTCACGGCATGTACATTGTACAGGCTTGGTTATTTTGAAGCGCGACGCTCCATCTAGAATCTAGGCTTCCAATTTACAGTATATTTATTTACAAAATTTTGAAGAAACATACAGCTAGGTTTACAAAAAATCAGCTGAAAATATAGAACATGCCTGGATAGACCGGTGCATGTTTGTTGAATGTGAGCATTGAACTTATTACAGAGACTTTATCTATTTTCTAAGGTTTAACTCTGCTTTCTTCGACTTTTCAAATCCATAAATCAAACATCACCGTTGTTAAATTACACGTTTACGTTACTTTAAAATATATTATTAATTTCAGACCGGGTCACTGTCCGGTGTACAATGTCACCTCGGGTTCCATCAACCCCCTGCAATGGGGCGAGTTCACGAATCTCTGCGTCAAATGGGCTATTGAGAACCCTACCAAGTAAGTAACTTTATTTCATTTACTGATGTCGGTGTAGAGTTTTTATCGCATATTTTTGATTCATGGGAGAAGTCGCTAGATGCTTTAGGCGGTTTTTGCGACTTCTCAAAAGCATTCTATTGTGTACACCATAAAACATTAATCTAAAAACTACATCACTATGTAATAAGAGACACCTCTTTGGATCTTCTTACATCTTACTTGAGTGACAGGATACAAAGAGTTGACATTAATGGGAAACGGTCTCTTGGTCTGTAGTTACAATACCCATTGTAACTACAGACCAAGAGACCGTAGTGTACCGCTGGGGTCTATTCTCGGTTCTTTCCTATTTTATGTTTATATTAACGACCTACTAAGTATCGACCTACCAACTTTGTTTAATTTTATACACACACTACATACACACGAAAGCTGTACTGACCGGGATGTTAAGGGGCGTAATATGCACCATTCTCAGAATTATTTCGTTACGCCGCCGTGTGCTTAAATCCGTCTCGTTGTTTGTTGCGAGCGCTGTCTTTGCCCGTACTGTACTGACTGTACGAACGCTCTCTGTGTTAAGCTTTGGTCTCTTTATCACTACGCAGTACACTGTGGTAAGCGCTATTCGGTGTCGGACACATAATTTTAAATTGAAACAAATTGTTAAAACCATCTTGTGTAAAAAGGCCTACTGTAAAATATCAGATTACCTAGAGGATAAAAAAGCTTGGGACGGGATTTGCTCCAACTCGAAAAATAACAACTAACTAACAGGCTAAAGGTTTCTTCGTCGCTTCTTTACTTTAGTCTACATACCGAAGCGACTGAAATAAAAAATATCACTTTTTTTCCGTGTCAGTGTTTAATTATTAAGAATTTGACCTTTTATAAGTGTCTATTTATTGAATTTATGGAAAAAAAGAGTTTTTGTTGACTTTAATCGTATGGAAAACGTCTAGAGAGGTATTTTGTTCCGTCGAAGTCTGCGTCAGCAGTAAGGGGTATTACGTAATAATTGCTGATTAAGAGACCAAATCTTTACACGTTATTACGCCCCGTAACGCCGCCGCGCCGGTCAGTCAGTACCCACCTTTGCTTAAGGCGCTACCCCGACATAGAATAGCGCCGCCATCTAGTTTATCTTATTATTACGTTAAACAAAGGAATTTTCTAATATCCATTGGGCAGTATGTGATATCTACATATTATAAGCTTTTTTTTAATGCCTCTGTAATAGTTTTATTTTGTATAGTTTATGCAAAGATGCGAAGTTGCTCTTGGTGGCCACCAAACTCTGTTTTCGCATCTCTGTCTAAACTATACAAAATAAAACGATTACAGAGACATTAAAAAAAAGCTTACGATAGGTATCACAAACTACTTAATGGATTTTAAAAATTTCTTTTATTTAACGTAATAATAAGATAAAATAGGCGGCGGTGCTATTTTGGGTTGGGGTAGCGCCTTAAACAAATACGTTTAAACACGTAAGTCAATTTCTATTTTTTGTATTCCTTAGCAATTTATGCATGTAAACCTAATGATAACTTAGAACGGAGTTCTATAAACCTTCCCATACAAATTATATTCCCGAGGGATTTCTATTTATTTAGCAAAATTTAGAAACAGTGTAAAATTAAGAGATTCGATGTTGGCTTTTAGTTTATTCAAAACTATCAATAAACTATATTTCTATTGTTTTTTTTTATAATCTTCTTTAACCATCCACAGATACGTAATGTGGTACCCAAACTTTTCATTCACCCAGTCCCGATTCGTGAACACATTCTGGGAGCTGACCTGTCACTTCCTGCCCGCTTTTCTTTATGATCTGATGCTGAAGGCGAAGGGAAGGAAAGCAATGTGAGTATTTTCTTTGTTATTTTATATTATTACTATTTTTTATTATACTTATAACAAAATGCTTACATTGCGTGCGGAAATTCGAAAACTTAAGTCTGTTGTATGGGCCAACGGCCTTGAGAACACAGAATAATTATCTGTAGCCGTATAAATAATTTGTTTTATTCGTGCAATATTCAATTTGTGTAAAATACTTTGACAAATATATCAGTGAAAGTAAAAATACTCAAACTCAATACGTAGCGTTTAGAAGAAATATCCAAATTTCGAATATAAAAAAAATCATCGAAATTGGATATCTCCAAACCACGACGATAGTATCAAGGTCACAGGTTTGACGATAGTATCAAGTCATCATCGTGACTGACGTCTCATTTTTGTATAGGAGTTACGTAGTTCTTTAAACGCACGCTAGAGGCGCCGCGCCGTACCAAATCTCATAGAAAAATTAGACGTCACGAATACGTTTGATACTATCGTCAAACCGACTCAGCTTAGTCTGAGTCACCACGCTTGACGGGCGGAATCGTGATCGCTGTATCACACTGGAGATTTGCAAGCGATTTCAAAGCGAGGCGAGTGCGTAGCGAGCTCGAGGCGTGCGATCCGCGTTTTGAACACTGACGTCGACGACGATAATCACAGCTCGCCGCATCTTCATAATTCATAATTCATTTATTGTTTGTGAATCAGGTAATTTTACAGTCGGTACATAAGACTTATTTTAGATCACTGAATTCTGCCGCTTAGGCGTACAAACATTTCATTACACATGTGAAAACTTACTAACAATCCAATACGTTTTTATTTGACTTAAAAGCATGCAATTTTATAATTTATTTCCAATATTATCACTTCTAATCAATGCTAAATTATGAAATTTAATTTAAAATAAAATAGTTAATTAATTAATGTCAGCTGAAGATGAACATGTCAAAAAATAAAATAAAAATGTATGATAGTCAATTTAAATAAACAATGTCAAACAATCTTGCCTCGGCCTCGCTTTGAAATCGCTCCCAAATCGCCCGTGTGAAACGGTGTAACGGCTCTAAGAATACACAAAAGGCAGCTGTTGCCCTTCCTCTTTAAGATTCCCTCAGTGACACCTATTTATTTTTTCATTTGCAATTTCAGAATGATGAAAATCGCTCGCCGTTTCAAAATTGCCGCCGAAACAGGAGAATACTTCGCAAATCACGAGTGGCAGTTCGGAGTGACAGAACTGACAGCTTTGCATGATGACGTGGCCTTGACTTGTGATGGAAGTGCATTCTTCCACTGGCCAGACTTCGACTGGGATACGTATATTGGAGCGTACATGATGGGGATACGGCGTTTCATTTTGAAGGACAGCATCGACTCTCTCGCGTCTGCTAAGAATAAGTTGAAGAAGTAAATATGTAGTAACCATTTAGTAAATATTAGTTAGTTTAAGTATTTTTTTAAACACATTGGCGCAGCGCATCGGCATTGCCATTTAACGGGTGCCAGCGTCATGGGGACGCTTCCGACTGGTATTGATATCAGTTGAGCTACCTCTAGATAGTTAGCCACAATCTGCAGTTAGCTCAACTGTTTCAATAATACATTGTAGTTCTTATTTGTTTCTATTTATTAATTGTAATTTTCTTCACATATACTATATTAATAATATTATAAATTCGAATGTTTGGATAAGATGTAAGTTACCTCTTCACGTCTTAACCACTAAACCAATCGGGCTGAAATTTTGCAAAAATGTAGCCCTAAACCTAGAATCAAACACAGGCTAGGCTTTTTATGCCGTAAATCAGTTTCCATGGCATAGAAATCACCTTTAAACGTTTCCATAGAAACAACGCGTGCGAAGCCACGGACAGAAATGAGCTGTTAATAAAACCTCGTTTATTTATCAATATAATTGCGTTGTTTCAGATTATATTGGGTGCACCGAATGTTCCAGGCCGCCACTGGGTACTACGTCTTCAGAATTCTGTCGGGTCGTGTAAAGTTCACGTAAATAAAGACTGGGTTTATATACAGAGAGAGGTGAAGGATTTGTGACGGTTTTTAAGGAACGTTTGCCTGCCACGTGTTAAATAAATTTAGATAGAAAACTGACGAAAATCTGCGGTCTTATTCTGCTAAATTACCGCTTTACTATGACAAAGGTATCGTCACTAAATGTCATGTTTTGGTGTTCTTCCTAAGATGAAAGAAACTATAGATGGAAGTTACGTCAAAAATGTCAGGTCCCAACCAATCGCTTCACTATTACAATGGTATCGTCGCAGAATCGTCACGTAGAATACTTAGACTAAAAAAAACTCCAGATAGTGCGTGCGTGTGTTAAAATAATGGTTTCATACCTGACATTTTTGACGTAACTTCCATCTATAGTTTCTTACATCTTAGGAAGAACACCAAAACATGCAAAGGTATCGTCACTAAATGTCATGTTTTGGTTACGTCAAAAATGTCAGGTATGAAACCATTATTTTAACACACGCACGCACTATCTGGAGTTTTTTTAGTCTAAGTATTCTACGTGACGATTCTGCAATGATACTACCCTTGTTATAGTGAAGCGATTGGTTAGCAGAGTTGGGCCTCACACGCTGTTAAAAATGCAGCCGTAAACGTAGGTATTCGTGAGTGTATCACGAATACATATGAATAGACCAGTTGAGGGATAATTAAATGGTGGTGCTAAACCATCTCTAAAACGCTATGGCTTTAATAATTTCGTGTGTATATGCTTACTATTATAATTTCAATTTCAAACCAAATTTTAAAATAGAGTTTAGAAATATTTTCGGCAACGTTTTAATGACGGAAAATTCTATCAAAGAGAAAAAAAACACTGAGCACTATAAAGTGCATCTAAATCCGTCTCCCATTTTAATCGTACGCTAGCATCTAGTATGACGTTCAATATCACAATTTCCAACGTTATACAAATCGGGTTATTAGATATCACCCTAGCTATAACAGACAATGTTATTAGGTTCTTTTAAATCTTATATATAATCTATAAAAAATATAATGTTTCGAATTCGTGTTGTGACGTCATCTGAACTGATATTCTTGGTAGAGAATTTGATAGTTTAGTAAGTTACAAAGAGGCTTTTTTCGTTTTAGTTTTAAGCTAAAGTAAAGCTATATCACAAATATATTATTGCTTTTATCACAGAGAAGGTTCACTTTTAACCTAAAAATTAATGGTGAATATATCCAGTGTATTAAAAACGTCGTTACAAACGTCAACGTCAAAACACTTTCATTTCTCATGACCCACATGTGATTCTAGCAGTAGTCGTTTGTGGGTCTAGCAATAGTAGCTGCGACGGGTGGCGCTGCCTGTCCCTTCGGGTCGCACCGCGAGACGCGGCAGTGAAAGCGTTAAGTGACATTTATCAAATACAATTGGATAGCACTAAAAAATATGCCATCCCTTTTATTTCAGTCGATAAGCTTTAAAAAATTGTGCTTTGATATTAGTATAGTTTAGTTTTGGCGACAGCTGAATAGACCCCACTACCTGACTTGTACGGGTTTAAAACAAATGTGTTAAGTCCACAACACCTTTGCCTTCAAGTATAAAATAATATTTTGTAGTTACCCGTTTGTGAAAATGTCTTGTGAAAGTGCTGTTTTAATCATGATTTAGTTTTAATTAATTAAGGATACTTTTTAGGATATTTTTATTATGTAAAAATAATCAATGCATAAAACAACAACACATTAAAACGCTTAACAATCTACAAGTATCTTTTTTATACAACAGTTACCTATCCTTAGTTTATTTAAGTAATTATTTTAAGAAAACTTTGACTTTTTGAGTATTAATAATACGCGTGGTTCGTTTCGGCCAATTGGTAGGTAAATTATTAATTTCCACAAAAGCGGAACGAAACACGCAATTGCGTACTTTGTAGAATTAAAATACCAGGACCTTTATTTGACCAAATGGGAGAAAAAATAAATTTAATCATCGTATAAAATTTATTGAATACTGTACAATCTCCTTACATAATTATCCACATAACATTAACCAATAATTTTAAGTAAGTTAGAACACTGGAATAACCTTCCACCAAACAAAAATACTTAGCAAACAAAAACTTAAAAAAAATAGGTGGTAGTACCACCTATTTTTTTTAAGTTTTTGTTAAACCTACAAATCAAAATCAGCGTGTAAAAGAAAGTTTAAAAATGTAAAATTACTTTTTCTAGATTTCAGCTACCTGATTTGAGCATACACTTAGAGATTTAAAAACAGTCTTTTTATAAACCTTTATCTATCCTACCTTAATCTTACAACTGATTCATAGGCGCACGAACCCTAGCTTTTTTGTTAATTTTTACATTACAACAAATTTTACAAAAATTCTGTAACCCTACGATTTTACTCAGAAACTCTAGTATTGATGCATACCATCCTAACATTACAATGGCAGCACCAATTTTTATCAAACATAGCTAAAAACACTCTTAAACAAGTCTCGTTTGTAACAAACATAATGATATATAGATCAGCCGTTCGGGAGTTAGGTTACAAGCGATAGTAAATTATTAGGCCTGCGTATTTGTAGAATGCATTCACAATGACGCCATCTGTCACTGCTGTCCTACTCAGTTCGAATCCGATCTGAGCAGGAGGTTATAGCATTATAGCAGGTTATACTCAATCAATCTCTGTCTGTCTGCCTTTTACCTTTTTACGCCTGAACGGCTGAACGGATCTTAATGAAATTTGGCAGAGAGGTAAATAGTATCCCGGGGACGGACATAGGCTGCTTTTGATCACGGAAAAGAGCGTGCGAAGTCACGTGCAGCAGCTAGTAAGAAGTATAATACCGACTTTTCTTATTGTATCTAGCATTAAAAAACTAAAATATCAATTAACTAAGAGTCCATAGCTACTACAGTCGGAATGTCCTTCGAACCCGCGATGAAGGAATAGAAGGCGGAGAACCAACCGCTGAACCAGTACAGCATCAGGCCCCAGAAGATGAATTGGACAGCCACATCCACGCACCACATTCTGAAAGGTAGTAATGGGAATTAGTCGCGACATCTAGTTTGGTAATTAGCAACTTGTTATCATTCTTTTTATCATTTCTAGTTTTGGTGTAGATTTTTATCTCAAATTTGTTATTGACAGTATGAGGGTGTAGGTGATTCTATACATATTTTAATTTCGCTTCTTTAGGATCAAATTTCCGAAAGGACCGCTGATGTTATTTTTTTTATTTTACATAATCAGATTATTTGCCTGGCTTCTAAGAGATTTAATGTAAACTATATACTATTAAACAATTAAAATTGCAGTTAACTTTAGCTATACACTGAATTATTATAACTAGCGTAGGGAACCGACATCCCGAACCAAATGTTTGCGTCATGAATTGTTGCCGATCGGCAACAACTCATTTAGTCACTCGCATACGCCCATCGCGACCGCACACAACTAAACAAAAAAAAAATGCCGTCTTGCGTGTTTAAATCGTGTAAAAATCAATCAATGGCAAAGAAAAAAGATAGTGGGGTGACTTATCATCGGTAAGCCAACTAAAACCAACCAAAATAACTATTTATAATATTTTTTCTATTGCACCTGACATTTTCTCTGAAAATCATAGACTTAACAAAGTGAAACGTACAGATGGAACCGCAAGCATGTAGGTACTTGTTGTATACAATACCAATTTATTTTAAAACGAATGATTTTAAACGCATAACAATTAATTTTAATTTACTATTCTATTTTAGCATTTTTCACTAAAACGTTTTGAAATAGTAGTTTTGAGCCTATGGTACTTCATTCAAATTAAAATATGTACAAAGTATGTAGTATGTACAAAAACTGTGTGAAGTGTCTCTTCTGCAATGTAAAATGTTCAAATCATTCTACGGCAAGCTTGCCCCGCGCAGTCCCCCCGCTGACATCAAGTTGCGACTCGTTTTTAATTTGGTATAGCTTCTCTAAGTATTTGTAACTCAATGTAGCTATAACTAGATCTTAAGCTACCAACCTATGTAGGTACATATTGACAATAAATGAAATGAAACGAAATATACGAAAAATATTGCTGTGTGGTGCTGGCTTAGAATTTGCACCACCCCAACTCTTCCCGCGGGTGTCGTAAGAGGCGACTAAGGGATATTTACTGGGGGTAGGCAGCAGCGCACCCTGCAGAACAATTCTACCACCGAACTGCGATTCCCAAACCGCATGCCAAGCGTGGGCATTACGGGCATTATCCCCGCGTGATAAAAGCAAATAAGGCGCTTATCAGGGGGAGCCTATATTGGTCCACTGCTGAACGCAGTCAACCAGTGGACCAATATAGGCTGTGGAGGTGGAGGCGGAGTAAACGAAAAATAAACAGAAGGACGTTGCTGCCCTTCTTCTGGTAAATTTTAGTCAATAAAAATTTCATATTTTTTTTTGTCATTCGACATTCACGGGAACGCTCGCTCTTACGTCGCGGTCGCCACACCACAGGCAAAATAGTATGTAGGTATATTAAGAAATGAAATTATATCCCAAAATTTTATTAAACGTAACTTTAGTCTTTGAACAGGATTGGATAAACTTCAATGCTTCCCCTGTAGGTGGAGCTAACGGCGCTAGAGTTCGAAGGAAGTCCCAAAGT
Organism: Eupithecia inturbata; assembly: GCA_963662085.1. NCBI lineage: Eukaryota > Metazoa > Arthropoda > Insecta > Lepidoptera > Geometridae > Eupithecia > Eupithecia inturbata. The sequence goes on along the minus strand of OY759206.1, from coordinate 1,333,865 downwards.
TTTTCGACTACGTCACTTGACCTCGTGGTGTAATTGGTTAGCACATTCCCGTGCTGTGGGAAGGATGAGGGTTCTAGTCCCGTCAAAGTCGAATTTTTTTTTGGAATTTAATTTTATTTGTCACGCCCATAATCAAAATGGTACACTAATTTAAAACAGTTGCTAAGCAGCGTTATTTCACTCTCTGACTTATGTCAACAAAAGAAGATAGAGTGATTCTAGAGCCATTCTCTAAGTTAGCAGACTATTATGAATAAGGAGGTTAGAAATTAACGGGCTTACGCACTTAACAAAAATCTTTGTAGGTACCTATATTGGCTAGAAATCTAAGCTATCTATTACTTACATGTTCATATGCCTCCTGGCGGCCGGTAGAGTGTCATCAGCCTCGTTAAGGATAAAGATGCGGGCGGATCTGATGCAGTCCTCGAAATAATCGTTGATGTCCAGACCTGGAATTAGACCATTTATTTAATTTCGACTTAACCGCACTAGAAGACTAATCCATACTCATTTTATAAATCTGAAAGTTAGTCTGTGTATCTGTTACTTTTTCACGCCTAAACGGCTGACAGGATCTCAATGAAATTTGGCAGGGAGGTAGATGGTATCCCGGGAACGGACAAAGGCTACTTAAAAAGCGCGTGCAAAGCCGCGGGCAGCAGCTAGTAACCTATAATTAAGCCATTTTTTATGCTTGTAAACAACTCGCAACACCAAAATCCAGCATTATGTATTGCAGTAAAGAGCAATCAACAAGTATTTATTTATTTATTTATTTAATTCGGATTGCTATCAGCTTATCTAATTACAATAGAAATTAAAGTAAATACAGAAAGCTAATAACAGGCATTTGCTAATAGAATCATAATAAACTACCTAAGTGATTGATGTCGTTGACAATTGCGTACTTAATAGAGCAATAAAATTATATTAATTAAACTTAAAAAAGAAACAAAAGGTAAATAAGAATTAGGAGTATTCTACATCATGTGCAAAAGAAGTTGAGAGTCATGCATCGCCTTGCCCTGTGTATCCTGGTATTAAAAGGGTCAATGTTCAACATCCTGCAGAAATCATTGACAGTTCTACTCGCTCGCACTATAAATGAATTTTGTCTATAATTAGTTTCTAGGTAGTATTAAAAATTATGTCAAAAAATGTACAACAAGAAAGTGATTTTTAGGGTAAGTATGGGGGCATTGTTTACAAACATGGTATCTTGAGTTTTGCTGGAGTATATTTAGAAAAAATATGTTTTTAAACCTAATTTTATATGTTTTTTTTTTAAGGCAATGGCCTTTATTAACAAAGAAAATTACAATCAAATTATAACTAGTATTTACAATTGAAACAATTAAGCTAACTGCAGACTGTTGCAAACAATCTATTTATTTTATATGTTACTCAGAACCGTCTAGGTAACATTTAAAATTTTCACTGAAAACTACGACTGTACCCACAGTCCTAGTTTTCAGTAGTTTATAGTAGAACTACTATCTGGTATAGTATTATAAAATCTGTGGTAGAATAATCTAGAAAATAATTTTAGTAAACTAGTATAGAATTACGGTAAAATCGCTGCGATTGATCGAATCGTTTTTTTTCATTATGTATTCTATTGTATTGTAACGTACCGACTGCGTCAACTTTGTAGTCCCTCCGCTCTTTGTCATTGAGAATTCTCCGAAGATTCTGCGCAATGTCCGACTTGAAGTCCCATTGGTTGTTGGTGTAGTATTCGAATACTTCGAAACCTTTCGCTATGCGTCGATGGACGCGCATTAACCTGCAAAAAAAAGCAACAAGCTAATTTTAAAATATGAAAAAGTTAACGCTGATTGCTGGATATACTGAAAAACCTGACATTGCTGGTAGCTAGAAACATAGACATGGACAAGCATTTGTTTGCTGCTCAGCAGCAGCCGCTATAGGCCAGGTACTGAACTTTGGGCTAAAGGCAACGTGGTGTTACGAATATTCACCATATTATCAGGCCTTCATAGGTAACTTGTTACTTACACCGGCTTATATCCAAGACAGTAGAGCAGGATATCCACAAGTATAGCAGGGAGCCAGTGGAACATCAGCGCACAGAAGTTGTGGTACAGACGGGAGTGTTTCATTGAACCACCTGGGTACCTGGAACAAAAAAATATTGTCAATTGTTAACGGTTTAGCTTTTGGGATGGCAATATCAGAGTTCTGATATCAGAGTTCTGGAGTAGTATTGACTACTCCAGAACTCTGATATTGTAAAGTAAAGTAAAAGTAAAAAGTATTTATTTTGTGTCACAAAATTATAAACAAAGTTGGTACAAACAAATATAGTTACAACATGACATCAAAAAAGGTCATCGCTCAGCATTATGCACAGTAACGATGACGCTACTGTGCGCTGGTTTTATGCGACACCTAGATATATTGCCATCCCACCGCCATTTAGCTGTAAACTGCACCATATTGATGGTGCAGAAGTTTACAGAAAATGGCGGTGGGATTTGGTATAAAATTTGTATAATGGTTATTTGATGCTTGAAAAGACAAAAGACCAGAGCCCTGAGTTCAGTTTAACGATATCGAGACGACATCGTGACGTCATATTTTCTTATGGAATTTGATACATAGCCTCTGCGCGGACATATTAGACTACGCAAATTCCATACAAAAATAAGACGTCGTGATTACGTCTCCATACTATCGTCTAAACGAACTCAGGGGTTATTCCAGTTTTCCACCTAAAATCCCCCTTAAGGGAGAAAACTGGAATAAAAAAAAACAGTTTTCCCCCTTGAAGATTATTTATAAGAAGGAAAACTGAAATCATAAAAAAAATATTCTACCTCTAGTTTTCCCTTGAAGACCACTCTTAAGGGGGAAAACTGAGGGCTCAGATCAATAAATAAGGAAAACTTCAGGCACTCGTTTTAGGAATCAATAAAGACGATAGAAATAAACATACGAGCAAGTAATAAAACACAAGAACGGCCTTTGATCCGCACAAAGGTATTTCTGAATCAGTACATCCATTACTATTAATACCTATAAATTCGAAAGTAACTCTGTCTATTTGTTTGTCTATATCTGTGTAGGTCCTAATGTTTTTATAAACCTTTTCACGCCTATACGGCTGAACAGATCTCAATGAAATTCGGCAGGGAGGTAGACGGTATCCCGGGAACGGACATAGGCTACTTTATATCCCGAAAAAGAGCTTAAGAATCAGCGAGCATCAGCTAGTATAATTTACGTACATCATTGCTTAATCCAAACTAATATAACAAACTAGCTTCTCTGCGTACCTACACAAAAATTAGTATCGTACGACGTACGTAAAATTAGTACCTACATACAACAATGTCTGGCCCCTGTGCGTGCGCCGTGCATCCCTTGCATTTGGAACGCAAACCGAACTCGCTAGAACGCGGCGGGGTGAGGAAGCTCGGTCAGGTGGAGGGCGAAGAGTGGCTATTTAGGATTATTATAATGGTCTGGTAAAACTAGCGTAAAAGTTGTGAAAGTCACTTACCACACAACTCCATTCAGAGGTATCCTGTGCATGATGATGTCCCGCCCAGCGTCGATCAGCTCCGACCAGGATACCTTGATCTCCGCAGAGGATGTGAAGTTGATGATGTTAGACTTTGTGTCCCTGGAATAGAGGTTTATTTCGCATTTTTTAAATTGTCTATTACATATCATCGGGATCCATTCTCCTACCTGTCATTTTGACAGCTGTCATTGGAAACTAAAATATTTCTAACTTTACGATTCGAGTATTTATCGAGCAGTTCAAAGGATCACAACGTCCAACAAGAGAATAAAATGCAGTGGAAACTAATCCACCCGGGCTATGGATCAGAGTGGACAAAAAAATGGAAACTGATCCATTACTTGATCTGCAAAGTGGATCAGAGTGGAATGTAGCTAAATTAACTACTAGTCTCAAAACCTAAACTAGTCTAAAAATGTTGCCGTCTCTTTTTTTTCACTCGTAAAAGATGGGACGGGGGGCTAGTTAGTTTAGGTTTAGTCCCAACATAATCAATACCTTCTAATTTTATTGTTTTCATGACTTCACATTAATAATATAAAAAAATGTAAAGTTTGAATGTTTATTACCTCTTCACGTCAAAAATACTGAACGAATCACGATGAAATTTTGCATACAGGTATTTCTAATCCTGGAATCAAACATAGGCTACTTTTTATCCCTTAAATCAGTTCCCATGGGATAGAAATCACCTTTAAACGTTTGACGAAACGGTTTGAAGTTTTTAATATGGGGCTCATACTAAAATCTTCAAACCCCTTTAAATGAACTCATAGAAGATGTTGGTACAAACAAGGAAGTAAATGATAGTTTACCCGTTGACGAGGTAGTTCCACGTGACGATCATGATGCCATTGATGAAGACATCGACGGGTAGGTAGTCGGCGTAGCTGTTGCTCTTACAGTACATCGTACGGATGACTCCTTTGCCAGCGCCTGAAATATTAAACTTAGAATTATATAATATAATAGAATATAACCAGCATTCACAGGGCAAGGCGATGCATGACTCTGAACTTCTTTTGCAGATGATGTAGTTATACCCTTAATTCTTATTTACCTTTTGTTTCTTTATTAAGTTTAATTAATATAATTTTATTGCATTATTAAGTGCGCAATTGTCGACGAAATACATTTTTTTTAGTGTTCACACTTAGGTAGTTTATTATGATTCTATTAGCGAATGCCTGTTATTAGCTCTCTGTGTCTATTTTAATTTTTTATTGTAATTAGTTAAGCTGATGGCAATCCGAATTAAATAAATAAATAACTTTATTGCACCATCAATACATTTATAAAACAAGAACTTCTTACTAATTATATTTAGTAATAAGTTCTAATGTGGCACAATCGGCGGCCTTATCTTAATCTTTAAAATTTATTTTTAAATGAGTTTTTACTTATTGAATTATTGAGTATTGCCCAGCATGTTTATTAATTTTATTTGGAATAAATCGAACTCACCTATCAGAAGTCCAGTCGGTCCGTTGATGTTGTCCGTCCAGCCAGGGATTGGTTCTTGCCAAATTGGTATCACTGAAATTAAATATTTAGAGTTACTTATGCATCTAATATCCTTATAAAACTTCTCATAGAGTCTACAGGTGATCGGAATGCTGGCTTCTATTTCGGTCAACGAATTAGCATTGCCAATCAACGTGGCAATGCTGCCAGCATTCTGGGCACTCTGCCTTCTGGTGACGGCTTAGATTTTTAAGAAATAGATAAAAGTGTATATACTAGTTGTAATTGTTTTATTTAGTTATTAGCTGCGCCCCGCAGCTTCGCCCGCGTGGAAATTAATTGTACACCCCCTAGGGGTAGTTTTGTAAAAATATAAAATACGTGTATCATTATTACTTTATAGTTTATTACGAATCACAAACTATAATAAACCTATTTACCCCATTATAAGGAAAATTTTGAAAAATTCTGATACACAGAACAAAGAAGGTAATCAATAGTTTTGTATTTATCTTCATGTTTCAAGCTAATTGGGCTACTGGTTAAAGAGTTACAAAAAACACCAAAAAAATTCAAACCCTGTTTTATCCCCTTAGGGGTGGAATTTCTAAAAATCCCTTCTTAGCGGGAAGTTGTGTAGTAACAGGTACCTACTTTTCAAATTTCAGCTTTCTAGCTTCAGCGCTTTGGGCTGGGCTTTATCCCCAGAAAATCGCTTCCTCTTGAAGATTGTCTAGATTAGTTATTTTTTATGTCTTTAAATGGAACATAATTATTTTGCTAGCGGAGGAGGGCGCTGACTCTGCTACACAGTTTTAACTTTTGCGGTAGTCAGCCCTCAATTGTACCCTAAACATTAAGTTCTGTTCTTAATAAAGATTTTTGTATTTGTATTTTGTATTGTATCAGTAGGCTTTAATTAATACGGGCCTTAGAGAGACCAGCACGATTCTGTCAGTCTTACCAATAGAAGGTCTCATTATAACAGCAGGGAGGTGCTCCATAGCTTCGACGACCAGTGCCTCTCCTAGCGCCTTCGTGAATGCGTAGGAGTTGGGCAGTTTGTCCAGTAACCTGGGAAAATAAAGATTTCAGATTCTGCCACTTCCTTATCATATATGCTAACCTAGTACAGAGTGCTGTGTGGTGATGGCTCAGAATTTGCACCACCTTAACTCTTCCCGCGGGTGGCGCTGTAAAACGTAGGTTTGTAAAATTTCTGCAGTGTAAAATAAATTTTTTGCACGTGAACGTCAACCTTCTACGGTCAGGGAAAGTAAGGGAGGGGTGATTTCGTATGTCAGAGACATAGATGAATATAAGCTGAAATTTGCAGTAGGTTATATAAACCGAAATTTGCAGTAGGTTTATCGTTTTTTATAAAACGTAAAATTATTTTAAACAGTGGTCGTGAGGTGCCAGCTTAGAATTCGCACCCCTCAACTCCTCCCCCGGGTATTGTTAGAGGCGACTATGGGATATCCACAGAGGGCGGGCAGCAGCGCCCCCTGCAGATCAATTTTACCACCGAACTGCGATCCCCAACCTGCATGCCCTGCGTGGAGATTATGGGCATTACCCCCCGTGAGATAAAAGCCCATGGGGCGCTTGTCAGGGGGAGGCCTGCGTCCAATGTAGGCTGTTGAGGATCGGGATGAGTACAGAAAGCTAGGGATAAATAACTCTCTTGTAAACTTTTAAGTCCATCCATAAATCATTACCTCAGATTTTAGATTTCGAACTTTTATAGGCTTTATAAGTAGGGAGATTCATACAAAAGACAAAACGCAGCGATATCCCGGGGATGGACATAGTTTTAATTTAATTTGATAAATTAAATTTAACTGTAGTAGGTACATTTAAGAAATACTACTATTTTAATTTAATTTTAATTGCATTGCCATACAGCGGGGCAATGCAGCCAGGCGTCTTGGGGACGCTTCCGACTGGTATTGATATGGATCAGTTGAGCTACCTGTAGATTGTTTGCAACAGTCTGCAGTTAGCTTAATTGTTTCAATTGTAAATACTAGTTATAATTTGATTGTAATTTTCTTTGTTAATAAAGGCCATTGCCGTATTTTAATAGGTTACTTAAAAAGCGCGCGCGAAGCCGCGAGCTACAGCTAGTTTAGATGTAAGAGTTTATATTTTTGTTATGTTTAAAGTGCAAAACAGAATTTAAAAACGAGTCTATTTAGGAATAAAATTATGGTTCAAATGACAATGAAAATAGGAAGCGATGCCACCTGCAGAAGTAAAGTACTGCGTCGCAGGTCGCAGCACCCACCTCCAGGTATTCATTAATTAATTTATCCATTCATTTATTTACCTACTTTCTGCTTTTCGTGAGTTCGCAAAAAATAACTAGACAGAGACGAAACATTGCACAAACATAAAGGCCTGTTCATTCAGGCAAACTCGGGTTTCGCAACCCAGGGCGGTAGCGGCAAGTTTCTCTTTCGCGCTTAGTTTCGCGAGGTATTCCGTTGAGTATTTTAGGAACAGTAGGATTACCATACCATAACAACTCTGACTTGAAAAATTGCTTTGCAATCTATTACGCCAGTGCCTACAGCCACTTATTATACTCCGTCATCCAATGGGAGAACAGTTCCAACGCAAAAATTATCTTTACGCAGCAAAAAAACTTATAAGTATTTTCGCAAACATAGATCAAACAGACAGCTGTACTTAAACTTCACTCATCGAGCCCTTATGTAATGTAATGACAATTAAATTATATAATGAACTACCTTAAGTCTAAACGGGCCTTAAGATGTCGCTACATACTTTTGGTTTCGACTTACCTTAAGGTTTACGGTTTACGGTTTTAAAATACATAGATGGAGCCCCTACTAATACTTAACCCTAGTTCGTAACATCACTAGTAGAGGTCGCTACTTAATCGTTATCATAGAGGTCGCTACTTGTTCGTAATAACATCATAGAGGTCGCCACTTGTTCGTTATAACATCATAGAAGTCGCCACTTGTTCGTTATAACATCATAGAGGTCGCTACTTGTTCGTTATAACATCTTAGAGGTCGCTACTTATTCGTTATTACGAGGTCGCTACTTGTTCGTTCTAACAAAATACTTAGAACTCGCTACTTACTTCGGAGTGACAGCAACAATAGTTTCGTCATCCATCCATTCCATGGCTTGTATGATGTGGTGGGGATTGGCGGGAGGGGGGTAGGCCTTCTCTTCTAGAAGCTTCTCGTGTAGATGACAGTATGCCGTTGATATGTGCATGAATAACTGAAAAATAAGGAAATTTGGGGTAAATCATTTTATTGTTTTGAAAAAACTAAAATTCGACTTCGAGTCCCTTAATTTTACACTGTTTGTAAGTATTGCGGGACAAAATGCTAATCCTCCTCCTCCTCCACAGCCTATATTGGTCTGCTGGACCCAGGCCTCCCACTGACAAGCGCCTTATTGGCTTTTATCACACGGGGGGTAATGCCCATAATCCCCACGCTGGGAATTATACATTGTATATAATCCTACACAAATAAAATTAAAAACCACCTCGGGATTATTCTCTATACAATAATGAAATAATTTTCAAAATCGGTCTGTAATTGTTAAAGAAATCGACGAACATTCATAAAAAAATCAATACAGCTGAGTACAGAACCTTCTGTAAAAATGGTCGATAGTTGAGTATCCTTGAGAACTTGTAATTTTGTATTGTCAAATTTGACTTCACTTCTTTCCCTAAGTAAGTACCTACCTAGTAGACAAAAAATTAAGTGAAGAGAAAATCAATAACCACTTTATTTCAAATTTGTTATTAATTTTATAGTTTTAAATTTTGACTTGTGTACGATCTTTCTTGTATGCCTAAAGAAATAAAAGTTATGGATTTTTCTTATTTGCCTCTGTGTATCTTTTGACGACCTCTGTGGGCAAGACATAGAACTTTGCGAGTTCGATACGATTTAAAATTCATGATAACAATCTAGATGGCGTGGTAAGCACAACACATATTTCAAATTAATAAAAAAAAACCTTTTTCTATTAATTTTTACTGAAAAATTTTGATTGTAATTTTCTTTGCTATTTGGTCTTTTTCTAGATTTATGTTTCAACATAATCATTGTGACATAATGATCAACTGGACTACGATACGTTACCAAGGCCAGTATTAAGAAATCTTTCTATGGGCCTTTGTTCATACACATTTTTTCGCCGTGAAAATCAACGTTTAATTCACCGTGTGAAGGCCCGTCGTCAGTGGTGCATCTATGGAAGCTGCAAAACATTTTTAAAAGTGGGTCACTGTGGGTACGTTCCCAAATAGTCAGACATTGACTTTGAACAGACATTGCACTGTACCTTGAGATTCTTACACTCCTTGCCTAGTTCCAACATCAGCTTGGTACCTCGAACGTTCAGAAGAACAGCTTTCTTCAGCTCTTCATCGAACCTGGAAAAAAACGTTTTCGCTTGTTCTGTTATCGTGCGTTGTTTCTGTGGAAACGTTTAGAGGTTATTTCTATCCCTTGTGAGCTGTTTTATGGAATAAAAAGTAGCCTATGTTTGATTCCAGGATAAGAACTACCTGTATGTAAAATTTCAGCCCGATCCGTTCAGTAGTTTTTGCGTGAAGAGGTAACAAACATCCATTCATCCAAACATCCAAACTTTCGAAGTTATAATATTAGTGTGATAAATAACCTATGTTATTCCCGGTCTAGACCTAGATCTATGCACATTTCAGCCTGATGCGTTAGGGATGATTGTTTCGGGAAACTGATTGATTGATTGTTTCCTAAACACTCTCCGTGTTTAGGGTTCCGTACCCGAAGGTTGAAAAAGGAACCTTAATACTTAAGCCTCAGCTGTCCGTCCGTCGCTATATCTCACGTGGCTATATCTCATGAACCGTAAGAGGTAGACAGTTGAAATTTTCAGATAATGTATATTTCTCTTGCTGCTATAACAACAAATAATAAAAATAAAATAAATAACAATATTAAAGGGGGCTCCCATACAACAAAAGTGATTTTTTGGCTATTTTTGCTCTTAATTTGTCAAAGCTCTCTTCAACTACAATAGGTACACACATGAAACTTTCTATAATTAAGTAACACTCCAACTGTAATAATAAAAAATACTAACAATAAAATAAAGTTGAAAATTTAAAGGGGTCAGCAGTGAAATTTTTGTTGCCTTTACGGTACGGAACCCTTCATGTGCGAGTCGTCTCGCACTTGGCGGTTTTCTAAATCGTAAACCATTTTCTACGAACCCATGATAAAACTAACTTTGGTTCAATTGTATTTTGGGATAATTTTGAGTTTAGCCCCAAATCTCTTATATTCCCAAACGCTCCGAAAATACCAGTGAAGCGAAGGATATATTTCTTTCTTAAGTTAATAGAAAATGGTTTATGATTTGCGAAAAATTACATTTCCGCTAGTTTTACTCATTGTATAACGCAGAAAAACTAAAAATCACAAAACAATTTGAATTTCGCGGCAACTTGAACCGACCATAAGAAGATTAGGCGTGAAGTAGTAACAAACATACATCCTATTCAATCATACATTCAAACACGTGATCTGATTACATCACAAGTTTGACTCTTCACGATTTAACGCTCTCACATAATCATGTGAGAGCGTTAAATGATTAAATCGTGAAGAGTGGATGAAGTGAGTAAACGCCTTTGTCTAGCAGTAGGACATCATCATCTGCCCATATTAGTCCACTGTTGGACATAGCCCCCCATAATGAGCCCATAAAAAGCGCCATAGCAGTGGGACACTAAACATAAATAATATAAAATAGTTTTTACTCTCCCTCAGTTTTTTGTGTGTGTGCTAAATAAATTTGTGGCGGCCTCTAGTAGAAGTTAGCTGAACAACAAAGCTAACGTCAATAGAGTCGCTCAAAAAAGAAACATCGGAAAAACCTGAAACTACCTAAGCTAGCTTCTTACCTAAGTGCTTCAAAGAAGTTCCGCTAGATGTCGTTAGACAAATTGCGAAGTGCATAGTGTAGCAATCCTAGATCGCGCTAACGCATGTTTCAGTTACAACTGACCATTTACGAGAACCCAACTTCAACAGTTGGTCGAAAGACCACCGGGCAAGTGGACCAGCTGGGTCGGGCCGTTACAGAGGAGATCTCCCTATGTAACGATTTGGGGGAAATTCCACCTATACCCCCAAAAATTCTTATTCTATTCTAAAAATATCCAGAACTGACCTTATGGTAGCAGCAGCGTGTATAATTATATCCATTTCCTCCACTATCCTCTGCCGATCAGCAGACGAGATCCCCAAATCTGGCTGACTAACGTCTCCTGACACCAAGGACACCTTCTCCAGCAGGGGTTGGACGCCACCACGCATGGTGCGGAGCTTCTCGAACAGCTGGAATGATGGAGAGCATTGGGTAGATTGGGGTCACAGAATTGCGCACTATTGAAAACTAGTTTCTGCGCGCGGCTTCACACGCGTAAACTATAATGTGTTATTTCAAGTCTAGATCTACATCTATGCTAATTTTCCGCTCGATTCGTTTAGTAGTTTTAGCGTGAAAAAGTAACAAACAAACATAATGTACATCCATCCATCCAAACTTTCGTATTTATAATTATTAGCTTCATATGCATTTTCCGCTATGAAATCATAGCTTTTATGCCCAGCCTCAGGCGAAGCGACCCGCTCGCTGTTTCCTAGTGCTGATCTCTGAGACGTGCGTCATCAGCATTGAAAGTGTTAGTAATTTCAAAACCAGAATTCAATCCATGCATAAAAAATAGGATTACTTTTGCTGCAAGTCGAATAGCAAACATAAAATAAATAGATTGTTTTGATAAAAGTAGAAACCGACTTCAAATTCCATAATAATAATGTTTTCGAAAATATTTTTTACGGGACCACCTCGGGAGCATTTTGTATACAATGCAATATAGCGAAATAATTTTCAAAATCTGTCTATATTTGACGAAAATATCGACGAGCATACATAAAAAAACATACATATAGTTGAACATAGAACCTCCTTTTTTAAAGTCGTTTATAAACTTATCTTTAACCTCTTTTAAAGTCGGTTGAAAATGGCATTGTCCTCAGATGAGACCTACTTCCTTCAACATTCACGTAAGGAGCAGACAACACAATGCAACACTGAGATCCAACAGTGGGTCAATGCCACAGTCAGTCATGTCCATCATAAGAAAATCATTGCTACACGAGATCGTACATAGTAAATGTTTGTTCATTGCGACAGAGCTTGCATTGTGGGTTTACTAGCCGCTCCCCGCGGCATCGCACGCTTTTTTTCGAGATAGAAAGTAGCCAACTACCAGGGAAGTAGAGCAGTATACCGGGGACGGCTATACCCGTCCCCGGTATACTGCTCTACTTCCCTGGTTAATTTCATTAAGATCCGTTCAGCTGTTTAGGCGTGAAAAAGTAACAGACAGACAGATAGAGTAACTTTCGAATTTATAATATTATGTATAGATGGATTGATTCAGATTCAGATTTATTTATTTATATCTGGCGCAGCGCATCAGCATTGCCATACAGCGGGGCAATGCATCCAGCGTCTTGGGGACGCTTCCGACTGGTATTGATATGGATCAGTTGAGCTACCTGTAGATTGTTTGCAACAGTCTACAGTTAGCTTAATTGTTTCAATTGCAAATACTCATTGCCAATAAACTAATCAGTTTTTATTGTTTAATAAATATATCGTTGAAGTCAACACTATTTCCCCACAGTACAATTGAATAATATATATAATATCTAATATAACGCCTAATAATTTAAATTCTGATATGATTGTTCAGGGTGTTCTCTATGTATCATAAAAATAAATACAGTGGTGGTCATATAATTAAGAACGCTAATATAATGCGAAGATTTTTTCAAACTAAGACGCAATTGCATGCAATTTTTTTATTTCTCTCGGTATCGTAAAACTTTTCCATAATACCACTGTATTCATTGATACACATGATTAGCTAAAAATAATTATACAAACTTTTTACACTACTTCTCTCTATAGTATTATTTATAGTATTATTCCTATTAACTGGCTGGTCACGTAATTAAGAACGCTAAATAGATTATACCTTTATTTTAATTTAAATAGAGAACACTCAGTCGATTTGTTACTGTTTGTATAATTTTGGCGCCATTTAGTGCTGTAAAAGATTAAAAGTGATTGCTTCTTACGAAAAAACAATGGGAAAAAATAATAGTTGTGATAAATCTACAAGGGAACTAATAATAAAACTTCGCCGGAAGAATTGGTCTTATAAAAAGATAGCCGACCATCTGCAGTGTTCAAAAACGATGGTTTTCCACGCTGTAAAGCATTTTGTTACATATCAAACTAGGTACTTCGAATTTTCCACGTGTACCTAAATAGAGAAAAACAACTCCTCGAGATGACCGAAACATCGTTCGTGGCAAAACAAAATCCTTTTAAAGGGTCTAATGAGCTGAGAAAAGAATATTTTGGTGAAGACAACCCTTCAGCAATCTCAGATTCATTTAATTATTAAGAATTTGACCTTTTCTAAGTATACATTTTATAGAAATAAAGAGTTTTTGACTTTGACTTTGACTTCAGCACGCACTATTCGAAGACGTGTTTGGTAGAAGAAAAATTGCTCGGTAGGATAGCAAGAAAGGTACCTACGTTGAAACTTGCCACAGAGAAGCCCGGCTTGCATTTGCGAGAAAGTATGAAAACTGGACGGTGCGACAGTGGAAAAATGTACTTTTTCCTGACGAAACGAAAATAAACAGAGTATGTTCTGATGGAAAACGATATGTACGACTTCCCCCGAATACAGCATTCGAACCTAAGTACACGAAAGTTACATTAAAGCACGGTGGTGGAAATGTGAAAATTTGGGGGTGCTTCTCTGGACTTGGTTGGTCCTATAAAGTTGATAGAAGGTAACATGGATCAGTTCCAATTCAAAAATATACTAAAACAATGTTACCTTATGCTGAAGACGTTCTACCGGTTATTTGGACATTCCAGCATGACAATGATCCAAAGCACACTGCACGCACCGTAAAGGAATTTCTTACAGCGCAATCAGTTTCTGTCTTAGACTGGCCACTAACAGCCCAGATCTAAACTCAATAGAGAATCTGTGGTTCGAAAAAGAAGAAAAAGGTTTCAAATACACAGTGTGGGAATTTAAGAGAGCTGTACGACGTTTTTGTAGAAGAATGGAACTCTATTTCTCTTGCGTAATGTTAAAAATTAATAGAGTCAATGCCTCGCCGGTGTAAAGCAGTAATTCAAAGTCGTGGATATGCTATTAACTGTTAATTTTAGTTAAAAATGTATTAAATTGCTTTTTATATTTTCTGCGCTACATATTATTGTGTTTTTTTATGTAAGTATCATACAAAACAATTCCCGAGTAGTTTTATAAATCGTACTTAATTATTTGTCCAGCTTCAGTACTATTTGAATGTGTTAGGTACTTTAGTAAAATAAATATAATGTGAAAAAAAAATAGTTAGCGATTTTATTCTTTATTCCTATGTCACGTTGCTATATATGTTATCTAGTACGCTCTGTTTTGCTTGGGGCTAGATGATGCTGTATGATTTTTTGAGCGTTTTTTATTTTTTTAACCCGTGACGATCACCCGATCGTTAGCAATCAAAGTTTGCACCTATTTAAGCTAAACTACCTGCGCAATGGTCCTTCTAAGTCTATACCGCTTTCAATTCCTTTCTACTCGTAACTAGGCATTACAGCGCAGCGGTGTCCCACTGAGCTGAATACCCAAGATGTTGCACTGTATTGCCTAGGTCCGTCTAGCCATAGGTTGCAACGTTTTAATTGCTTGTAACATCGTTTTTTTGTTGGTTAACCAATAAATGGTTTATAGTATTTGCAAAAAAGTACATCAAAGTTATTGTTAGATATATTTCTGGCGGTTTTCTTAAGGCGCTACCCCGACCCAGAATAGCGCCGCCACCTAGTTTATCTTATTATTACGTTAAACAAAGGAAATTTCTAAAATCCATTGGGCAGTTTGTGACATCTATTATAAACTTTTTTTTAATGCCTCTGTAATAGTTTTATTTTGTATAGTTTATGCAAAGATGCGAACTTGCCCTTTTTGGCCACCAAACTCTGTTTTCGCATCTTTGTCTAAACTATACAAAATGTGGCGGCGCGGCGCTATTCTGGGTTGGGGTAGCGCCATAAGCTGACCACGACTTCACACACATTTTCCGGGACAAAAAAAGCCTATGTCCTTCCCCGAGATATGATCTAGGTATATCCATGCCAGATTTCACTAAGATCATTTCAGACGTTAAAATGACAGACAGAGAGACATTACTTTCGCATAATATATAGAAGAAGCTCTGTTTGAGAAAAATCGGTGACTTCATCAGATTTTTCATGTATTACTGAAGTTTCAACTACCTGATCTTCATTATCTATGTATAATAAAAAATATCTATCTATGTAATGTATTGTATTAAGTATATCAGTCATCTAGGACCCTAACACAAGCTCTGCTTAGCTTGGGGCTAGAAGATGCTGTGTGGATTGTCCAGCATTATTTATTTATTTATTTGTTTATCTTGGTGATTTTTACTCAACGCATATGGAAGGGTTTTGTTTTGTTGAAAATGTTCGTTAAATTTGCTTTAGTAGATTCCAAACTTACCTAACATTGTGTATAAAGCTAGAAATCATCAAAACCTAAAAGATTATACCTACGATCTGGTGCAAGAGGTTGCTGAGCTATGTGGGTGAATCAACTACATATTTTACCCACACCAAGGACAGTTCAGAAATATTTTTTTAAAATAAATATAATATTCCTCTATTCTAATTTGCTAAGGACATTAGAAATATCATCTACTTAAATAACCTAGCAGGGCAGCGACAAATACTCATATTCATGACATTTTTTTTAGAAAACTAAAACTCAACTGTCAAAAACTGTCACCTGAATGTAACTCAGCTTACAGTTTTTGACAGATTTTTACTCAACGCAAAAGGAAGGGGTTTGTTTTCAAATGTTCGTTAAATTTGCTTTAGTAGATTCCAAACTTACCTAACATTGTGTATAAAGCTAGATATCATCTAAACCTAAGAGATTATACCTACGATCTGGTGCAAGAGGTTGCTGAGCTATGTAGGTTGCGATTGCAGCCAGGTTGTAAAACCATTGCAAGAAGTAAGAATCATTTTGATGCTTAAAACTATCCAACTATGTGCCTAACATCTTATTTTTTCTTTTTTTATGTTAATAATAGCTACTGCCCGCGGCTTCGCACGCTTTATTCCGGAATAAAAGGTAATAGCCTATGTCCGGGTCCGGGATACCATCTACCTCGCTGCCAAACTTCACCGAGATCCGTTCAGCCGTTCTTGAGTTATAAATAGTGTAACTAACACGACTTTCTTTTATATATATATAGATATATGTAGATAGATATGTACCTAGATAGATATGTACCTAGATAATATGACTGTTTTAATGTACTGTTATGATTATGTATTTGGTATTTCTAAGTGTTTTGTTTTTGGGTAAAAAAATCTCTCTCTATCTCTCTCTCTCTCTCTCCTACCTATGAGTAATTTAACAGATTTAAAACTAGCTTCCGCCCGCGGCATCATACGCGTTTTCCTGGGATATAAAGTATCTATCTCCCTACCACATTTCATTGAGATCCGTTCAGCCGTTTTGTCGTGAAAAGGTAACAGACAGAGGGACAAAAGTACTTTCGAATTAATAATATTTAGCATAGACAACTTACAGCGCCATTGAAGATCTCCTCAAGTCTTTGTTTCGGAGTCTTTCCTTTCTTCTCCCTGACGAGCAGCAGGATCTCACCGATGTCTGGGCATTTTCTGAAAACAATATAACAATTTCGTTAAGACTTTTTATTTCATATATTTATTGCCAATATGTACATAGGTTAATTAGAATAGAATAGAATATAACTTTATTGCACCATTAATACATTTATAAAACAAGAACTTAATACTAATTATATTTAATGTGGCACAATCAGCGGCCTTATCGCTAACAGCGATCTCTTCCAGGCAACCTTTGGATGGGATAATTTTATAATTATGAATAGTTATAGCTAGTACATAAACCCTGTCGGGCATTGCAATTTTAATTTTATAATTGTTAGTCATTTACATAATTACTTTTCATTCTAGTTAATAATAATTTACATAAATCTCATAAAAGTCAGGCATATATATGTTTTAATATATATATGCCTGACTTTTATGATATATATATATATGTTTTAATAAAATATTACATACATGTTTTAATAAAAATATACAATTGGTTTCATTAACGTAGGTAGGTACAATTGATCAAACAATCCGTACTAATAAAATATATTAGAAAGTAACTCTGTATGTCTGTATATCTGTCCGTCTGTCTGTTACCTTTTCACGCCTAAACGGCTAAACAGATCTTAATGAAATTTGGAATGGAGATAGATACTACTGGCTACTTTTTATCCCGGAAAAGACCCGTGTGAAGCCTCGGGCATCAGCTAGTGATAAATAAAAATCTAAATGTCTAATGTGACTTTCATGGTCCAAGACGCTCATGTCCATCTGCAGCACCTCTGGCGCTCGTCCGGGTTTCACCCCCGAGGCCGGGCAGTGAATCCTCTGGCGCTCGTCCGGGTCTCACCCCCGAGGCCGGGCAGTGAATCCTCTGGCGCTCGTCTGGGTCTCACCCCCGAGGCCGGGCAGTGAATCCTCTGGCACTCGTCCGGTTCTCACCCCCGAGGCCTGGCAGTGAATGCGATATTTGATCACGTCCCGGGGAGGTTTTAAAAAGTTTGGGAATAGTTTTGTTATGTTTTTTAATCTACTTATTTAATTAAGTAACACTGTTATTAATTACGGAATGACAAAAATAAAACCGGCCAAGTGCAATTTGGACTTGCACGTAAAGGGTTCCGAACCATCTTACAGCTTGTATGTAAATAGAGCAAAAACCCGCCAAAAACACATCTCACGTTACTCATACGTGAGAGAATTGCACTTGGCTGGTTTTATTTTTGGTTTTCCGTAACTAATAACAGCGTTACTTAATTAAATAAGTAAATAAACATTTAGGAATATATTCAATGGTACTTTCTCAGTGCAAGAAATCTCTTACTGAATGCCTAATGATACAAAACTATCATGAAATAGAAACCATTGTACGAAGGATGAGGCTATAATGCCTAAAAAACTCACAACACACGCAAATCAACTGTGTCCTACTCTGATACCAGACTCTTATGAGGCTGGTGATATTGGGGAAGGACTATCTAACTCATACCGCAAACAAATAGTACATACTACCTCACACACTCTACACACAACATACATACAAATAGCTGAATGTTTGTTCATAGGTTCATCTTATTTTATTGTATTGTTTTAATTTATAACATTTAACTTTACTTCTTAATTACTTACTTTTTAAATATAATATTAGTTGTGCATCTAACTTATAAACAGTTAATATTTCTGGTAAGAGCGGTGTCCTCTAATCAAAAAATCAAATCAAAATAGTTTATTTCTTTAACTTAATCTATATTCATCTTTAATTGCTTTGGAAACCTCCTTTTAAGTATAGAGATACCTGTGTTACGAGGTTTCGCTCCTGCCTTATAGAAAATCACTCCAACAGATTAAGTTAATTTAATGTAATGTACATTACATTAAATTTACATTATATATTACATTATTTATTTTTTCTAATACAAGCAAATATTGCTTAAAGGGGCACTCCAAACCCTGTATGTTTAATTTTTATAAGTTATCGAAATAAACATTTATTATTATTATTCACCTCGTTATAAAATACATTTATAACTATAGAAAATAAAATATTATAAAACTATTCTACAGTAAAAAATATATATCAAAACGGTGAATCACCGGCCGCGAAGCTAGCCTCAAGCGGCCGGTGACTAGGGCTGCAGAGAGAGGAACTTCCTGACGATGCGCGCCGAGTCCAGGAGTACCGCCTTTTGATATATTTTATTATTATTATTATTAATTAAGAAACAAAACAAAACTATTCTCAAACTTTTTAAAACCATCCCGTATGGCGTAGTTTTCCCTTTAAATTTTGACTCTTTATTTTATTTGTAACTACGCACGCGGTTTTTTGTAGCCCATGTCATTTCCCGGGATACCATTTACCTCCATGCCAAATTTCCTTAAGATCCGTTCAGCCGTTTAGGCGTGAAAAAGTGAAACATACAGACAGTTACTTGCGAATTTATAATTTTATTTTATTTATTTATTTTTATTTATTTATTTAATTAGAACGGTCATACCACTTACACTAACTAATTAAAAATCAAACGATACAATAAAAATACAAATTATAAATTTAACATAAGAAGCAGTAATAAAATCTGGGTTAAATAAATCAATATCAACAACAAATTTCAATTAAAAATCAATAGAAGTCAACAACAAAATTTCTAAATTCTAAAAGTAATATGCACAATAAATAACGTCAAATTATAAATCTAAATAATAATAGTAGGTACGGATTATTTCATGTTTTATAAACTCTAGCAATAAGTACTCATTTTGTGAACAATTCAAGTATCTAACCATTACGGTTCAAGAATTACAGCGATTGCTAAGGTAAGGTAAGGTAAGGCGTGCTAAGTCACTGACAATATTAAAAAAAATGGTAAAGGAACACTATTTGCCCTGTTGTCATTGAATTGCCTTGTTTCCCTCTATAAAAGATAAATAATAGTTATGTATGTATTTATATAATAAAATAGTATGTAAGATTTATAATATGTAGTTTGATATGTATGTATAGTATATATTTGTTAATATTCTAAGTAGTACCTATATTATTATTATGCACACGGATATTACCCCATGTACAATCCAACGATCCTATCCATTCAAGGTTGTCTGGGAGAGATCGCTCTTGAGCGATAAGACCGCCAATTGTCGCTTATTCTTAATTATTATTTTGTAAATTATTTCTAAGTTAAGTGTTTGCAACAGTCTGCAGTTAGCTTAATTGTTTCAATTGTAAATACTAGTTATAATTTGATTGTAATTTTCTTTGTTAATAAAGGCCATTGCCAGTTAAGTGTGCAATAAAGTATTATCTATCTATCTAAGCGAGCCAAAATAACACTTATTTTTTGTGCACAGAACTACTTGAACAATTTGCGTTTTTTAACGGTTTTTCTAATCAATTCTTACCTCAAAAGTTTCTCCACGAGAACCTTCCCCATGAATCCAGTTCCTCCTGTGATGAATATCTTCTTTCCGGAGAAGGTGGGCGCGATCCGGTCTGGGAGAGACTCCAGGTCTGACTGGTCTACCGGCATTGTTCTGAGGACAGAATGAAAAGGGGGTTTCAAAAAAGTCATCTTAAAAGCTAGGAAAAGATGCTCTTAAATTATTTGCCCATAGGCACAGAATATGCCTTGGCCCTATGGCCATTCCTATGAATGAGGGGGCATACCTCCTCCTATAAGGACACATACGTCAACCAAACACCCCTTGAGTTTAGGGTCGAGACCTTAGGTCCGTGAGGTACCGAGGCTTTCCAGGTTTTAAAAAGTTATCTGAGCGTCTGGTCGAAGCGATGCGTGACCCGAGAGCTGGGTTATTCCCGCTCGTCCCCCCGTTTCGTCCCGATAGGGACCAGCGGGAAGTTTTTCAGTAGCGTTCGTCCCCATTAAAATAATATCGTTGTAAATGACTTTAGTGTTAATAACCATAATGGTTTTAAAAGACTAGTGCGTATCTGGCGCAGCGCATCACCATTGCCAGTGGGGCAATGCAGCCAGCGTCTTGGGGACGCTTCCGACTGGTATTGATATGGATCAGCTGAGCTACCTGTAGATTGTTTGCAACAGTCTGCAGTTAGCTTAATTGTTTCAATTGTAAATACTAGTTCCAATTTGTTTTTATTATTGAATTATAATTTTCTAGTTAAATTATAATGTTAGTACTGTTTGCAGTTCCATAAATATAAATTATATAATACCTGACAAAAGTCTCCTCACAATTAAAGTATTAAATAGTTAGTTTTCTAAACACAGTGCCACTAGTACGAACGATAAATGTTGAATGAACCAACAGAAGAAGTGGCAGCCTTGGTCAGCCGGTTAGTTTCCCACTCACTGCTTACCAAATCATTTCAATATTGCCTAATGAGTTTGTTTATCCTACATTTTCCTCACATAATCACTTATGATGACGTTACAGGCACGTCATTTCCACGCCCTCTGTCAGGCAGACTCTTTTTGTTAGATTTTAGAGTTTTACAACGCTTTTACATGTATTAATTATCATACAATAGATTGTTATATAAAGCTAAACTGTGCGAAACAAATCGTAACGCACAGTCGCGTTTCGGTGCGTTCCGATTTTAGATTTCCGTTTCCTTACGTGTTTTAGAGAAAGAATCGGGAACTTTTTGTTTGTGGAAAACAAAAAGTTCCCGGGACGCAGAAGTTTATAAAAATAATTCAATTATTTTAATCACTGGGTAAATGAGAAAAGGTATAATTTCAGTACCGCTATGACGTATTATCAGATGAGGTATCTGATTACAGTGCAATTATATGTATCTGTTAGTGGCACAACGATACTTGTACGAGTTAAATTAGAAAATAATTTAACTCGTACAAGTATCGTTGTGACACTAAAAAAGGATAATAATGTACGAAAAAAACCTGTTTTTTTTAAATCATCTAATGGTAATAAATGGATTAGACTATAGTGTGACTATTTTTGTGGTAGGTAAAAATGCTCAACCACACGACGTCATGCCGCGTCGCGTCGCAGCGCACCGTGTGTGTGGCATCACCATATGATAGTAATTACGACATCAAACTTGACCTTTAGGAACAACTTGTTTTTTTTAAATAAAACAATTCTTCGATTTGCATATGGCACAAATTATTTTTACTTTGTAAAATTACCTTGTTACCTTGACTTTGAACGATTAACGAGATCAAGGAATGTGCTAGCATAAGCATGTTCAAAACAAAATTAAAGAAATACGTTTATAGTCTAAGATAAACATCTTTGAAACCTAAAGGTTATATCTTTGTATTCCACTCACCATTCCTATCAAATATTTAATCTCCGTTTAAATGTAATAACCACGCTTTTGTCTGTATTCTCAGTTTTGGAATTGCATACATACTACATAATGTTTGGAGTGGCGGATTAGCTCATGCTTAGCGTTGTAATGTAAATTTACTAAATTTACTATAGCATGTAAGTTATATATGCAGCTTCCATAATATAATTATAATTAATTAATTTCCATAATAATTCCGGCACACCATAGTCGCGTGGTGCCGGCTTAGAATTCGCACCACCCCAACTCTTCCCGCGGGTGTTGTAAGAGACGACTAAGGGATATCCACCGGGGGCGAGCAGCAGCGCCTCCTACAGAACAATTCTGCCACCGAACTGCGATCCCCAACCCGCATGCCCAGCGTGGGGGTTCTGGGCATCCCCCCCGTGAGATAAGGCGCTTATCAGGGGGAGGCCTGGGTCCAGCGTGGACCAATATAGGCTGTGGAGTCGGAGTTGGTGATGTAGGTTATACCTTCGTAGATAGTATTATATTTACATACCGCCTACCGACCCCGGAGGTATAGCGTACTATTAACTTATGCATTACCTTTAATAACTTTTTGTATCTCATTACAAGTGAACATTTTTTGTTTTATGAGAAATATACATATACGTGACGTGTAATTCTAGCAATGTACGAAATAAATGATTATTGATTATTGATTATTATTGATTAATATTTAAACCAAATATGAAATCATTAAAATTATATTACGGATTGTTATTTCACCCAAAGCATTTATGCAAAGGTTACTTACGTTCACTTGACTGATTAGTCACTTAAAGTTGCATCTGAGTTACAAAAATACAATAACAAAATATTTATTAATAAAAATTTCAATTAAACTTATATAAATCAAATTATTTATAATAAAATCTAAAATAAATAATGCTCGACAATCCACACATCATCATCTAGCCCCAAAGTAAGCAGAGCTTGTGTTTAACATAACTAAATGACTGTTAAACTTAATACAATACATTACATAGATAGATATTTTTTATTATAGGTACATAGAAGATACCCAGAACACCCGGAACAAATATCTGCAGATCGTACAAACATTTGCCCCAAGGCGGGAATCGAACCCGCAACCTTCTGCGTCGCAGGCGGACCTTCGCCCGCCGCGCCACATCTGTCGTCAAAAATAGGTTATGTAGTTTGAATAATTTGTATTATTCGTAAAAAAAATTAATTTTCTGTCGTATCCAAGAGTCCTGTAAGGTCTTATGGAAATAAAGCACTTTGATATTTAATATAATGATACCAGCCGAAATTCGGCCACGGTGGCCAGTCTCAACAAAGACTAGCCAGGTGTGCAGGACATGTCATAGTGCACATTTTGATAGTTATTTGAATGTCATATAAAATATTGAATATAATATTAAATCATTTACATTCGTCATCCATACATCATTTTTACGTAAAAGCTACCTGACTGATTAGGTACAATTGTAATCAGTTAATCCGTTTGGAAGGAAATTAGGGATTAAAATGGGTTTTTTTAATATTTTAGCTTCGACGAGTAATTTAGAGAGATAAAAGCCAATAAGGCGCTTATCAGGGGAGGCCTGGGTCCAGCAGTGGACCAATAACATAAGCTGTGGGGGTGGAGGAGTAATTTAGATAGCAGATAAGAAGTTTTGCGCACAATGTAAGCCATTTGCTATGGACCCCACGCTAAAACAAGCTTTCAATCAATCAATCGATTGTCGTTTTGGAGACTATCGAAATTATGTTGATTTTAGTAATAAATCTTGTACAGGTAAATACCTACTTAAACCATTATTTTTTTGTCTTTTGTGTAATAATTTAATCTGCGTGTAATAATTATGTACCGTCCTTTTATGCCTACCTTCTGTTTTTTTTTCCCTGTGCTGTTGAGTGTGAACTCAAATTTTGCGAGGGTCTCGTTCCACCTTAATAATGAACTTACATTTTGGGTCAAGGTAGCTAGTAAGTACAAGAATTATCAACTTCCTACATCCATGCATCGGAATTTTGTCCGTCATGATTTCTGCAAGTGGCGGTACTTTCATGTAGGTACCAATGTATGTAGGTGCACGACGACGACGTCAAGGTTGAGTTGCACCACTCTAACGTTCGTAGTTGCGTAGAGTGGATCTTACGACATGCATACTGTATTCCTTTTGATTGTAAGTAGATTTATGAATTCCTGATAATGGCGAGCTAATTATGCAATAAAAACATCGAGACGAATTAAGGACATCATCCTTTTTTTGAAGTCGGTTAAAAATTTACTTTGATTTATATTTCGTCATATTTTAGAAAGTGTATTTCTTTCAGCTTACAAAATAAGATCTTAGACAAGTAACATTTATTTTATTAAGTAAAGTGTTCATTGATTTTCTCTTCACTTCAATTATTTGGATCGGGATCATCTGAGCTACCTCTAGATTGTTTGCAACAGTCTGTAGTTAGCTCAACTGTTTCAATAGTACATAGTAGTTCTAATTTATGACTATTCTTTAGTTATAATTTAAATTGATAATTAAGTTACATCCATAACACACATTTACATAACTAGCTTTGCTTGTGGCTTGAAGAGCAAAAACAAATGAAGAGCAAAAAGAAGCCAGGGGGCTTCTTTTTGCTCTTCATTTGTTTTTGCTATTTGTTGTTATAGCGACAAGAGAAATACACATTCTCTGAAAATTTCAACTGTCTTACGATTAGAGATAGAGCCCTGTGACCTGTGACAGACGGACGGACGGCCAGCGGAGGCTTAGTAATAAGCTTCCGTTTTCACTCTTCGGGTACGCTCTAATTAAGAAAGATGCGCGAAAATTAAAAAAAAATAATATTCATGGTTAAGACAGGGCAACGTCGTCGGTCGATTCAGCTAGTACAAAATAAATTATGACTATTCACACAGCATCATCTAGCTTCAAAATAAGCAGAACTTGTGATATTTATTTGTAACAGATGACTAGTGGTAACAACACACTACACCTGGATTAAAACAACTTGGCCGCAATCCGAAGTTGCGTCAGTGGCTTCGCAGTACTGGTTTACATATGGACAAAATGGTAGTGCGCATGTAAAACTTTGGTTATAGCTAACTTCACTCTGGCCAAGTTTTTTTAATCATATTGTATAGACACGGGCCTTTATCAAAGAAAATTACAATCAAATAATATAAACAAATTAGAACTAGTATTTACAATTGAAACAATTAAGCTAACTGTAGACTGTTGCAAACTATCTACAGGTAGCTCAACTGATCCATATCAATACCAGTCGGAAGCGTCCCCAAGAGGCTGGCTGCATTGCCCCGCTGTATTGCAATGCCGATGCGCTGCGTCAGATACCCACCAGTTCTCGGGTCGCGCGGCGCTTCGACCAGACGCTCAGATAACTTGATTGTTTGCAACATTGTACTTATAATAACATTTAATAGCTATTAATACTACATTATTTAACCGGAACCTTTTGCCAAATTGATGAATAGCGCAGGTATTCAGAATTATGAAACTCCAATGTAGACCCTCAGTCGTAACGGACACATAATCGAACCCGCAACGTTTTGCTTCTAACGCTGACCTTCACCTACTGTGCCACAAAGGTCTTGGTCGTTTCGTAAGTGTCAAACATTGCAGTACACTATAGGATTAAAACAACATGGCCGCAACCTGAAGTTGCGTCAGTGGCTGCGCAGTACTCGTTTTTAAGGAAAAATGATGGTGCGCTTGTGAAAACTTTGCGTAAAGCTATCTTCACTCCGGCCAAGTTGTTTTAAATCGTATTTTAATATTATGGAAAACAGAAATAGTCCAGTCAATAAATGATTGTGGATGGTAAGGTCGAGAGCAAAAAGTTTCACTTCTGAACTTTGTTAAAAGTTAGGAGACAAACATTTTTCGTAGTAAACTCAATAAATACCTTATTTCCAAATGTTACTACTCCGTTGACGAATTTTTAAATGATAACTCTAAACTATAACTATTTGGCTGCCTGAGTAAAGAAGTACTTGCCGAGTTATTATTACAATTGTATTGATTCTTGTAGCTGACATTGCCTATATTTTCCGACTACTATGTTTCTATCTATAAATAGATTATGTACCTACCTATTTTAATGTTTAAATAAATTGCTGCGCCCTTACAGGGTGCATGTACTTACCCCTAAGCTAATTACCACCTAAGCTAAAACAATGTATATGTATTTATGCAATAAATCAATAAATAAACATTTATAAATTTTGAAACAACATCATTATAGGTTGTTTTTTAGACCTTAGGCGATGCTTATCTTGGTAGCTTATGTTAATTAATCTAAGGTCAAAAATACTATAGGAACTACACATTTATATAACATAATATATACATAATAATATCAGACCTACTAAAAGTCCCCCACCCCAGTGAGGTGAGTCCTAGGAGTGGGGGACAAAGAAGGTCCCGTTTTTTGCTAACATCTCGTAAACGATGCGTCATAGGTTTTCTTTTATTACATAACTAGCTGCCCGTGGCTTCGCTCGCGCTACTGCGGGATAAAAAGTTGCCTATGCCCGTCCCGGGGATACCATTTACCACCCTGCCGAATTTCATTGAGATCCGAAAAGGTTACAACAAAGTTACTTTTGAATTTATAACAAGTACGGATACCTGTCAGTCATCTAGTACCCATAACACAAGCTCTGCTTAGCTTGGACCTAGATGATGCTGTGTGGATTGTCCAGCATTATTTTTACTTTATTTTTATGTGTATGTTAATATATTATAAGCAGGTAGTTATTAGTAGCATGGCATGTTAGGTAAATAAGTACAATTGTTTTGATTTCCTTAAGGCGCTACCCCGACCCAGAACAGCGCCGCCACCTAGTTTATCTTATTGTTACGTTAAACAAAGGAATTTTCTAATATCCATTGGGCAGTTTGTGATACCTATTATAAGCTTTTTTTTAATGCCTCTGTAATAGTTATAGTTTGTTTAGTTTTGTGTAGTTTATGCAAAGATGCGATGTTGTTCTTTTTGGCCACCAAACTCTGTTTTCTCATCTGTCTAAAGTATACAAACTAAAACTATTACAGAGGCATTAAGAAAAAACTTATGATAGGTATCACAAACTGTCCAATGGATTTTAGAAATTTCTTTTGTTTAACGTAATAATAAGATAAACTAGGTGGCGGCGCTATTCTGGGTCGGGATAGCGCCTTAAGTTTTTCAAACGCCACCGTCTATATTGTTCACTTATGTCCAGTGCATCCTAAGTTTGCCTGGAAGTGATCGCTCAAAGCGATGAGGCCGCCCTTTATACTTCCTTGATTCTTAACATTTTCTTGTGTATATTTAGTGTTTGTGTGGTACAATAAAGAGTTGTCGATCTATCTATCTATTTATTTATTTATACGTCCACTGCTGATCAATGAAAAACGCCCCCAAACAAAACCCCCCTTGTTTTATCAACTCTTCGCAGGCGGGCCGCAGTAAAGGTATTAGAATACAGACAAGTCAGGACTCTGCTACCTTTTCTCTGGTAGGTCATTTTAGTCGGTTATTACGACATCTACGGACTGAGATCGAGTGGTCGATTCTAATGTCAAACACGGCCCACCGGTTCGTGTTAACTGGAGTTTACCAAGTTATGAAATATTTGCCAAACTCTCAAATTTTGTGAAGTTTGCCTACTCTAAAGCGACACATCTCCAAGGTAGTTTGTTGAGTAATATGAATTTGCTTAACTGTTAAGTTAGAACAAACAGATCCATTCTCGACCAACTGAATATCAGAACCAGATTGTCAACGACCTGCTACCAATGAGTCCTCAGCTATTTTGGCCATATCGCCCGAAGGGAACCAGACAACCTCGAAAAACTGGTTGTACTAGGCTAGATAGAGGGAAAAAGACCAAGAGGACGCTCACCAACTCACTGGTCTGACCAAATTAAGGCAATTACGGGACTCACTTTGCCTGGAGTCCTGAGACAGGCCGATGACAGAGTAGTGAGGAAGCGGTTCATCAGCGTCTCCGTGAAAGCCTTCCAGGACGGGCACAACCAGCAATGAAGAATACGACAAAGAAGGAGAACGGTTAGGTAACATTACATAGATAGATAGATAGATAACTCTTTATTGTACCACACAAACACAAAATATAATACAGATGAAAATGTTGAGAAACAAGGAAGTACAAAGGGCGACCTTATCGCTTTGAGCGATCTCTTCCAGGCAACCTTGGGATGGACTGGACTTATGAGAACAATATAGACGGTGCCGTTTGAAAAACTTAAGGAAATTAAAACAATTACACATACCTACACTACGTACTATAATACCTACCATATATGTCTTAAACTACCTACTTTTTAAAATAAACTTACATAGACATAAAAATAAAGTTATTAATTTTTTACACTGATAAAATAATACTGATTAAGCAGTTTTTTGAAGATTGGGAGTGATTAGGTGATCTAGAAACGACAGGACCTTTTAAATACAGGGTTCATTTACGACACTGAGTGAACTCTCGGTTCTGGCTATCATCACGAACACGTTTGTGAAGACACCAGGTCTTCTCCATTCAATAATCGTTCCTTAGAGAGGGTTTATTTGAAACATAACTTAAAAACACCAAACTAACATAAGAATCTAACTAATACAGTACTCACCTACTAGAGGTGCTTATTATTTTCGTGCGCAGCAGGGTTTAGGATAAATATGGCCTCCACTCAGCATTGTGCTGAATGTAAACTGGTGAGTCCACCCAACGCTGGTTTTCAGTGAAGGCCATATCCGGTTACATTGTAATGTGTCTTGTGTGTTAAATAAATAAATAAATATTCGTATTGGGCTTGTTTGCGTGAAAGCGCTGAAGTTATACTTGTCAACACACACACAGGCTAGTTTTTAGCTTCAAAATCCTGAGAATTATTGAGTGACAGTAATCCCTCTGCTGGACAGCAGCGTGTTTTGCCTCCATTACCCCCAGTTAGGGGTAATCTGTGCTCTATGAGTACAGTTTTATTTTGTCTCTACCTTTTCCTCATAATTTCAAAGTTCGTTACTTCTGCGAAAAACGCCACAAAAGATAACCTAACGGACCAAACAAAGATAATGACAATACCCTGTTTTTGTCCACCTGTGTTAACTCTGATGAGTTATCTAGAAAATTTTCCGACACGTAGCGGAAACTGGAAATAACTACGGTACCTACTAATCTATGCTATATATTATATCTATGATGTACGAAGTCGCAGATAATCACACTAATTTTATAAATGCGAAGGTTTGATAGATAGATAAATGTTTTATTTACGACTTCAGACACACACATATGTACATATCAGACTACAGCAATTATACAGGATGCTAGTAAAAAAAAACAATAATAAAAATACAGTTGACTAAGTATTAAAAACAAATAATAACATAATTAAAATCTAAGTAAAATGTCTGTGTGTGCTGCAGTACGTCAAAAAGGCAATGGCTCAGCGGAATATTTTGCTCAAGAAGCAAAAACACTGACTGGATTTTTGTTCGTCACGTCCGCGTCACAATTACTGAAAATATTGAGTTGAAATTTTGCATACTTGTAGATCTAAACCAGTGTTTCTACCATGAGTTGTCACAGTTGGATCGCCTGACGATACTACAGTAGTTACGTAAATA
Organism: Eupithecia inturbata; assembly: GCA_963662085.1. Lineage (NCBI taxonomy): Eukaryota > Metazoa > Arthropoda > Insecta > Lepidoptera > Geometridae > Eupithecia > Eupithecia inturbata. Next base: position 1,304,073 of record OY759206.1, on the reverse strand, counting down.
TTAGTACAGCGCATTTTAGTACCCAACTATCCGCTAGAGGCGCTGTTCAAGTTTTCATACATTTTTTAACTACAGTCGCTAGCGAGTATAGATTGTTAAAACTCATGGTAGACACACTAGAATCAAACATGGTTACTTTTCTGTTCGTGTCAAGTCTGATTTTATGGTGTGAAGTAGACGTGATGGCAGTAAAATCCAAATGTCTGCAGTAAAACAGCTTTCCTACAAAAAAGTGTAGTATGTATGTCACGTAAAATGTATATAAAAATATAATTAAAACATCATGACGACAATACAATATAATATTTATAATATTTAAGACTAAATTGAAACAATTATTAATTAACAACTGCTATTATAACATAACGATTTTATGACAGATAAATTTTGACATCACTTTATTTTACTATTGCGCCTGTTACCATAGATAATTTTAAATTTTATTCTTTGACCTTGTCGACAATAACAATATAGGATAACGTTTTTTTTAACGGTTTGGCTATATTATCAAAGAAAATTACAATAAAATAATATAAACAAATTAGAACTAGTATTTACAATAATTGAAACAATTAAGCTAACTGCAGACTGTTGCAAACAATCTACAGATAGCTCAACTGATCCATATCAATACCAGCCGGAAGTCGGGAGTCGGTATCATTTCCAATAAAAAAAGAATAATCAAAATCTGTTATCGTAATATTGAGTTATTCGTCCATTTGTCGCGCACATACTCGTACTTAATGCAAATTTAAGACTTATATGGTTTCCTCATGGATACCATTGTCAGAACTGGACCAATTATAAAAAAAAATAAAAAAAAGACCAAAAATATCTATCTATGTTATGTATTGTATTAAGTTTATCAGTCATCTAGTACCCATAACACAAGCTCTGCTTAGTTTGGGGCTAGATGATGCTGTGTGGATTGTCCAGCATTATTTATTTATTTATTTAATTGAAATGGGACCACACGGGAAGCACCAGCTTTCAAATAAAAAAAATAATCATCAAAATCGGTTCACCCAGTCGAAAGTTCTGAGGTAACAAATATAAAAAAATAAAATTTAAAAAGAAATACAGTCGAATTGAGAACCTCCTCCTTTTTTGAGGTCGGTTAAGAACCCACCCCTTCAACTCACCCCGTGCATGTCGTAAGAGTCGAATAACGGAACATACCAGAGGAAGGGCAACAGCTTCCTTCTGTGAATTTTTAACACGTCCACTGCGAACACTGGAATGACGCGAGGTATCCTCAGTACATTGTCTTCAGATCTAGAGTCTATAATCATTTTCTTGCCCAGGAATAATTCGGTACGTTATATATTTTATTATTCATGTATGTATATTTAAGCAGAGATCGCTCTTGAGCGATAAGACCGCCAATTGTCACTTTGTTATAATTGTTTCTTAGTTATAAGTGTGCAATAAAGTATGTTCTATCTCTATCTATTTAGGTATAATATAATATAGTAACATTATATATGTATTAAGTGAGTACCTATTATTATTATATTTTTTTATGTATGTCAATGTCACGATTTATTAATAGTATTTTCCTTTGTTTCTAGTAATTAATAATTCTTGTTATCTATCACTACCAACTAAATTGTTGTCAACACTACCCAAAGGTTAGCAGGTAGAGAATGCTGTCTAGCATTACATATGTTCGCCTATGTACAACTTTTGTGCAATACAGAATATTCTATCAAACACTAATGTAACGTAGGCACTTTACCTACCTAGGAGGCACTGCGTAGGTTTGATTCATAATGATGATAGAGCATCCAGTTATAGTCAAGGTTGCCTCTACGTAATACCATGGACGAAATTAAACTAGTATTCGTTTATCTATGGTAAGACATAAATTTATACAATTTCATGCTAAACATTCTCAAAACTTGTTTTTTAATAGGTACCTACATATTATTATGCAGCTTTCTTCTGCGTATTTTTAAGAGAGTACAATGTGCGCCATTTTGTGAAAAGGATAGGTATAGTTCGTGTTCTTAAGAGCGGGACAAAGCATACGCTTTTGGAACGGCGCCGCCGGCGGCGTTAGCGTAAAAATCAAGTACCTAATTGTTTATTTACAAGAAAACTACGCAACTTATGATGAAACTGGTTCAAGGAACCAAATAATTAGTAACCTACGAATAAAAACATAAGTCATTTCAATAGACCGTAGGGTTTTAGAGATCACGACCAAATTATGTGCTCATTCATGTTTTATTTTTATCGTGGTTTTTTATTCCAATCGTGTTTTCACATCCGAGAAACCAAAGAAACAAACCGCCAAGTGCGAGTCGACTCGCACACTAAGAGTTCCGAACCATAAAAATCTGGCAACTTACTCAAAGAATATATATTTTCACGTTTTCGGACACTCCTTTAAATTTACAACTTTATTTTTAGTATTTGTTATTACTACAGTTGAAGTTTTTCTTATTTATAGAAAGATTCATGTGACTACCTTTTGTGGTTCAAGAGATAGAGCCTTGACATTATTCTAAATAGCCAAAAAAATCACGTTTTTTGTATGGAAGCCACATGTAATTTGGATATATATTTTATTTCTATTATTTGTTTTTATAGTGGCAAGAGATATTAATACACATTCTCTGAAAATTTCAACTGTCTACCTCTTACGGTTCATGAGACAGAGTCCTGTGACAGACGGACGGACGGACGGACAGCGGAGGCTTAGTAATAGGGTTTCGTTTTCACGGAACCCTGAAAATGTTGAATTATATGTAATTCGAGTTTTTTACCAGATTAATAGTAATTGTGTGAATGTATCATAAATTACTTACTACGTTCTAAATTTTCAAGTAAATTGCCAATAATGTGTCAACAGCAATTTCTAACATCTCCCAGCTCTCATTTCATAAAAAAAAAAAACAAAAGAAAAAACAGCAAATCAAAAGAAAAACTCACAACGAAATTGCTTTTTTAAAAACTGAAATGACACAGACGACTCTCTTGCACAGTTCACAGTCACTGAATGAACTATGAACTTTTGACTTAGGGCGCGTTCCCACTGTGTCTCGTGACGACAGAAAGTAAAGTAAAAAAAAAGTAACAAGTATTTATTTTGTGTCACAAAATTACAAGCAAAGTTGGTGCAAAAAAATATGCAGGTCTCGACAGAGCCTACACGTTTGCTCCCTTTGGGTTCGAGTCCCAAGTTCCGTGGGGTACCGAGGCTCTCCGGGTTTTGAAAAACTTATCTGAGCGTCTGGTCGACGCGACGCGTGACCCGAGAGCTGGTGGATGTCTGGCGCAGCGCATCAGCATTGCCATACAGCGGGGCAATGCAGCCAGCGTCTTGGGGACGCTTCCGATTGGTATTGATATGGAACAATTGAGCTACCTGTAGATTGTTTGCAACAGTCTGCAGTTAGCTTAATTGTTTCAATTGTAAATACTAGTTCTAATTTGTTTTTATTATTGAATTGTAATTTTCTTTGTCAATAAAGAATTTACTACCGTTGTTACAAAGTGACATCAAAAGGTCCTCGCATTATGCGCAGTAACGATGACGCTATGTGCACTGGTTTTATGTGACACCTAGAGGGCGCAGCAGCACTTGCGCGTAAAACAAGGACAAAGAAGGTACACAAAAATTTAAATATTTACACGGCTAAACGAACATAAAGAATAGTACATTTTGGTAGAAGTTGGTGATTACCGCTGAGGCGCCATTGAGACCAGAGCCATAGGCGAAGGTCTTAAGAGAGGCGAGGACGGTAGTCATCAATACACACGTGTATCATACGACGTTTTTCAACACACTTGTGAAGAAAATAATACCAAAAATCATTTTATTCAGTAGATAATAGATATTTTTCCTTGGGATTTTTCAGGTAGGTAGTAAATCTTTCATAACGTTATGGGCTTCACATCTTATATCGGGCGGTGTACAACATAAATCATTTTCTTCATAACTAGTACTTGTAGACATTTTAATTAATAAATAACTGTAATTTCAACAGTAAAAACGAGTTGTGAAAAATTTTTCGCAATGGCGCGAAAAATTAATTGGTTTTCCTATGCGCGCGCATTGCGATCAGCCACAAACTAAAGGGATGAGGTTTTTTTTTATTTTTCACGCATAGGGTTTGCGCCTATTCTGCCACATACAAAATGGGGAATTTACTTTTCTTTTATTACAGAGAAAACAAAAGTTATATCTGAGTGAAAGTTTTATTTATTAAACACGTACGAGTTAAAATTATCTATTTAAATAAGAAGTTGCATGAAATGAACAAGCAATAGGAACATTAATTTATTTGTTATATTGAACACGATCTTTTTTTGAATAAAAACTTGTTTAAGAACAAAGCACCTCAAACAATAAAATTAAAAAAAATCTATAACTCACTAGTGAGTTATAGCAATGAAAAAGTCACAGTTTGATTATGGGTGTCATTCTGTGCCTAATTGCGGTGACCATAGAGCCACTTTATGAGCAAGTGTGTTCAAAAAATTATAATAATATTAAATAGGTACAAAAATTATGTGTTTGAGATACAACACTAAGTCGTGCAGTTTACAGCATCCTGGCTTGTATAATTAAATGGAGGTGTTCACATACCCCGGCTTAGAAATTGCACCCAACATTTCCTGCGGGTACAAAATCTGTGCCACGGGTGTCGTAAGGGGCGACTAAGGTATATCCACCGAGTATTGGCAGCAGCGCCCCCTGCAGAACACTTCTACTAATGAACTGTGATCCCCAACCCGCATGCCCAGCGTGGGGATTATGGGCATTAGGTACCCCCCGTGGGATAAAAGCCAATAAGGTGCTTATCAGGGAGAAGTGAGATAGAGAAATTCGGTTGTTAATAATAATAACTCAACCTAGTGTACTGATACCCAGTGTGGTACATACTTGGAATTCAATTCCTTCAATTCGTTTATTAAAGTATTGATTTGGATCAGTTGAGTGAGCTGTAGCTTGTTTGCAACAGTCTGCAGTTAGCTTAATTGTTTCAATTGTAAAATACTAGTTCTAATTTGTTTCTATTTTTTGATTGTAATTTTCTTGGTTAATTTTTAATAACCAGACGTAACATTACAGAGTAGGTAAAAAGATACATTTTTAAAAGCTGCCGTGATTGTCTTTTTAGGGTTCCGTACCCGAAGGGTGAAAACGGAACCCTATTACTAAGCCTCCGCTGTCCGTCCGTCCGTCCGTCCGCCTGTCACAGGGCTCTATCGCATGAACCGTACGAGGTAGACAGTTGCAATTTTTAGAGAATGTGTATTTCTTTTGACGATATAACAACAAATAATAAACACAAAATAAATATCCAAATTAAAGGGTAATCCATACAACAAACGTGTTTGTTTGCCTATTTTTGCTCATAATTTGTCAAGGCTGTATCTCTTGAAATACGATAGGTAGACACATGAAACTTTCTATAATTAAGAAACATTTCAACTGTAATCATAACAAATACTAAAAATAAAATAAAGTCGAAAATTTAAAGAGGTCTCCGAACAAGTGAAAATTTGATGTTCTTTAAAAAAGTTGCCTGATTTTTACGGTACGGAACCCTTCGTGTGCGAGTCGACTCGCACTTGGCGGTTTATTTAGTCCACGCAATCAAAGCCTCCAGTTTAGGGAAAACAAATGAGGAACTTAAACTCCAATGCGTTACGTCTAGGGTCTAAGATACATAGTTGTTAGGTATATTTTGTAAACATTACAAAATTCAAAATTCAAAGTGCTTTATTTCCTTTAGACTTTACAGGACTCTTGGACACGTCACAAAATTCAAATTACATAAGTAAATTAAGTTAAGTTAATTTACATATTTCAATGTACTAGAAATTAAGTTAAGTTAACGTAGTTAATTTAAGGTAACGTTTATATTTTTATGTGTTATTTTACTAGTTGTGCAAAAATATAACTACTGAGAAAAACTACACAACCATAATACAACCTGACACGATTTGATTTTACTTTCATGAAAAAACAGCACCTAGGTATCTTTTAAATATATTAAATTAAAAACAAAGTTTCGTATCTCCTTCATATATCTAAACTTTTTGTAAACAAAATAATACTCACATAATTTTTTCTTTTTCAAAAACTGAAACAACACCCAACCACTGTGCACTACTGAATGAACATGAATTTGAACATTCAACCTCCGTACGAACTATGTCGAAATTGGTTGCACTTTCGTACTTACTCTGTGGCAATATTCGCGGTACTGGAGGCCAATTCTGCGTATCTCGTAATATTTTTTATCGAGTGGTACGCAGTATCACGGGATAAAATATCAGGTGATAAATATCGAGCTTTCAATAATATATCGAGTCCCGCCAAAAACTGCATTATCGTGCGACTTATTGAGCAACTTATCGAATAAAATCCCTTGATAAATATCGAATTGTAGATTTTGAGAATTCGCATGTTTGCTACGAAGCAATCTCTCGACATGTTGACAATTCTTGCCATATTTATCGAGTAGATATATTGCGAGAATTGCCCTCCTGGAGGTCAATTCTGCGTATCAGGTGTATTTATCGAGTGATACGTACGGGATAAAATATCAGCTGATGAATATCGAACCTTCAATAATAGTCCCGTTAAAAACTGCATTCTTATGTTGTGAGTAGATATATTGCGAGGATTGCCCTCCTGTAGGTACTAGTCTAGGCGTTGTGAAACGAGGAGGCTGTGCAGTGCCGCAAGCTTTGTTGTGAAAGATAAAGTGCACACAGTTTTTCTGTGATATAGAAATGCAGATGGATAAAGAAATGGAAGGTGTTTAGGCAGGCTGGTACAGTAAAATCTGTAAAGTTAAATAAACACAAGCTCTGCTTAGCTTGGGGGCTAGATGACGCTGTGTGGATTGCCCAGCATTATTATTTATTAATAAGTCTGTAGTTTTTGTGGCTTATTCCCATCACATCCAAAAAAGATTCCCAAACACATCCAACAGCATTTATTAAATAAAATAAAATATTCCCACTCACATCCACATAATTTTAGTACAGTCAACATGAGCAAGGCTTCTGGGTTTTATTTATTTGTATCATGACGACGATGTTCAATCTTTATGTTGCGAGTCTAAAATAATACTTGGCTCTTCCACAATATTGAGTGTCATTGTAAATAAGTACATTTGAATTTGAATCATACCTTCTTTATGGATTTAATTATTATTATCTTTTATGATTACCTAACTTCATAGAAAAAAAGCAAGAAATTCGACGCAAATCAATAAAAAAACTGCTAGTCGCTAAGTAGGTACTATTCATAGTTTACTGGCCATTATTGCAACTAAAATAGTCATTGTTAGAACCGATCCGAAACCGATCTCCGATCTTCGAAACCCTTATGGTCTCGCTTTTTCTGTCCTCAGCAACTAGGTACAGCAGAAAATAACTTGAAATTTAAAATAATAATACATTCCGTGCGCCGATAAAGATTAAAAGAAAAAAAAAAAGAAAATTTAAAAAAAAATTAAAATTAAAATTTTTAGTAGGTATACCTAGATACAAATTGAGATGTCGAAATTTTAAAAGAAACCTACAAGGTCAAGTGGGGTGTCAAATGAAAGGTATTAGCTTGTACATTTTAAAACAGTTTTTGAAATTTCTGTAGGTTTCATACTTTTTGAAATATTTTGAAAAAAGTTGAAACATTACCTATTCTTCCACTATCTCCGAAGTTTGCAGAACGATCCATCTAAAATGTATGTGGCGTTTGTAGATGTGAATGTATATTTTACAGGAAAAAATATAGAGAAGTCTGTACGTAGAACATTTTTAGAAAAATTTACAAAAAGGGGGGTATATGTTTCAATAGGGCGGGCTACCTCACCGAGTGGGGGTATCAAATGAAAGGTATTGGTTTTTGTACATCTCAAAACTGATTTTGAAATTTCTGCAGGGTGTTATCAAATATTTTGAAAAAACTCGAAAAATTATCTGTGATTTTCTAACAGTTTTTCCTTTATATTATATTGTAAGTATGACAATATATCATGCAAAGACAAACCTCTATTCCTTTATTTGCGTTAGGTATGTTCTTAAATATTTCTAGTATTCGTACCTTACTACCTGCTTGAGCACATAAACTATCAGAAGATTCCCGTGCTGACTGTACCTCAACTTATGCGCGGATGTGAGTGGGAACAAATGTATGAACGAAAATATTTTAAAAATTATTATTTAAATGCTCGTTGGATGTGGTTGGGAACTAATGTATGAAAATTTTCTTTTCCGAGAACAATGGGTTTGGATGTAATGGGAATAAACCGTTTTTATTATCAAAATACCTAATTAATCTGATGATGTGCTCCTAGAATTTTGGCCACGGCGGTCAGTCTCAACGGAAACTAGCCAAGAGCGCAGGACATTTATTATAGTGCCCACCTCAGTGTGTGCGCAAACACAGGTGCACTCTCTTTTCCCTCACTCTCATAATCCGATGGGATAGCAGACAGCGATACATGCGACAGCGGAGGTAGGGTAGGGTTAGTAGTAGGGTTCCGTTTTCACCCATCCTGTACGGAACCTTTACCGTATGTTTTCTAGTTACGGCATACACCCTAACACATACTTCATGCTATAGGTATAACTTAGAGCTTAATTAAAGTTAATAAGCTTAACTTATAGCTTAATCACATATTGCATAGAGTGTTGGGATGGAGTCCCTAAAACTACTGCTTCCACTGGAAAGAGCACAGCGCGCTGTGCTTAAAGTCAGAAATTTCTTGCCCTATAGATTCTCTACTGCTGCACTGTACAAAGAGGCTGCTGCACTGTATTTTTATTGAGACTTCTAATAAGACAGCACAGATTCTGCCCAGCAGAGCAAGCTAGACGGCGTGCTTACAAAGTTTTTGACGGCCTTCAATCGATTACTGCTTTTCTTCATCGTTTTCCATGTTTTATTAGGTGGATATTTATACAATAAGCTACTTAAAGAGGAACGTTAGCGTGACTTTAGCTACTTCCAACTAAAATCTAACATCACTAAATTTTTTAAAAACCATTCGTATGATAGAACCGAGGGCTTGCTGATTGTAATGAAATAATTTTATAAATAATGCTTAGCTTATTGTAATTATTCGCATAATCCATAATCTATTTTAAAGACCTACCTTTATGTTATTTTTTATTGATTATATTTTAGTGTCTATTTACTTATTTGAAGTTTAGTATATCAATTTTAAATTTTAGTTTATTAAACAAATTTAATATACTGAGTGACGCAGGAGGTTGCGAGTTCGATTCCCGCCTTGGGACAAATGTTTGTAGGATCCGTAAATATTTGATCCGGGTGTTCTGAAAAAATATAAATCTATGTAATGTATGTGTTATGTATATAATACCACCCATCTAGTACCTACCCATAGCACAGGCTCTGCTTAGCATGGTGATAGTTCATGCTGTGTGGATTTTCCAGCAATATTTATGAATTTATTCATTTAATTATTTTGTTTTGTGAAAAGTTAATTGAAAATGTACTTACCTGAAATGATTTATTATGTTGATTTACGTTGTGTTTACTACACACCAAGATATTACTTTTCCATGAATGGTAGTAGTTTAATTTTTTTTCTACAACCTACCTTGGTTGTAGAAAAAAATTCAGTATTTATTTTTCTCTGGAAGCCTTCAAAGTTTGTTGAAAAATTAAGTTTGTGGTTTATTTTTGTAAAGATTATTTTTTATTTGGAATTTTATCAAATAACAACTCAAAAAGATATTGTAGGACAAAAGATCAACTATTGAGCTACAACCTAAAAAAATTACGGTCGTAAACCTAACGTTTTGGCTACACTTGGGACATGAAGATTAAATCGTATTTTGACCGAAATTTCATAAAAATCTGAATAACTTTTGAACGACTGAAAATCGCGGAACATTCAGGGGGGTTAAATCGATAGGTACTGAGGTCCCCCACTCCCCATCCACCGATGATGCACCCCTCAAGTTACACGCTATATACAGTAAAAAAATATAATACGTGAATAGATATTTCGAATTACAACTAATCAATCTACGGTACAATTCCAAAAACCAAAATCTGCAAATAATTTTTTTTTATGGTTTCAACTTCGAGAAAAACTTTTCTCAAGTCATGTTATGCCGATTCGAGAGCCTCGTAGGCTTTTCAAAAGTGTAGCCTTCTCAAAAGTGTAGACTTACTTCTCAAAAAAACAATAATATTATTTTTGAATTTATGGTAATTTTTTCAAGATCATTTAATTTCCCGATGGATCTGGATGTTAGGCAAAAGTACTTTGTGCCTAAGATCCAGCCTACGCTACTTTTGAACCGAACTTATAAGATTCTGTTGCTTTGTCATTCTAACAACGCAGAGACGCAGAGCCATTAAAAAGAAGTTGATCATGTGTTCATGTTCCTCTGAAAAAAATATAGAAATTGAGAGCTAACAATGCAAAATTTTAATTTTTCTCTGCTTTCACTATACTGATCACATTATTTTTGAACCGATCATAGTAGAAGTTTATGACACTCCTTACTGACACTGGCAGAGTCGTAGCGAAAAGAGAGCGGCGCCAAAAATAAAGAAGTTGAAGTTGAGAGATAAATGAAATTTTAAGCAAAAACGAAGAAAATTGCGAAGCTTCTAATATATATCTCTACGTTACCCATAATATCCAAATTTGTATGGATAAATAGGTAAAATGGTTTCATAATTTCAAAACATAATAAAGGTTTCAATTTACCTCATTTTGCATCTCAAAACCAAGCGTAATTTATTATTATTGTTATGGTATTCTATCCACCACAAGTTTTTTACCATCAGCCCCAGAAAAACTATAAATACTTATGTAGGCATACAATACCTAACGCTGGACAATCCACACACAATCTTCTAGCTCCAATGTACTTGTGTTGGGTAGGTACTAGAAAACTGATATACCTACATAGGTAGCTACTTATTTTTCTATGTGGTACATAGGTACTTCCCATTAGTACAAAACTATGTACCCCTACATAAGTACTTAATGTATGTATATTATATAATATATTTTATTTGCAGATCGTGCAAACATTTGCCCTGAGGCGAGAATTAAACCCGCAATCTCAGACTTGCAGGCGGACATTCGCCCGCTGCGAGGTATTGGTGACATGACAATGTAATTTATTTAATAAGAACCACCAACAGAGGATACACATAAATAACTTTTAAGGCATTACCTATTCATAACTAATAGCTCAATCATTCAAAGCAGTCACAATCGTCTTGTTTTTTATAGCAGTGCCCACACTGATGTGACATACTAAAATCTGTTGGCACAGGCACAGCACACACTGTGCAACTAAAAACAAACTCTGGTTATTAATACATTAATATTTGTACATTAATACCCCAATTGTTTACATTTCATTCATTGGCATAGAGTACACGCTGCTGTCACAATTCACCGGTAATAAAAGTTGAAGATGGGCTCCGAACAATCTACGTCCCAACATCCAAAGAGGCCATTTCAGCGGCCACCTCCCGTTAGAAGGGGACACACTATTGCAGTGCCTAATGTTCCAGGTTAGTACAACCAATTTAGGACATGACGCTTCTGAGTCCTACTAATATTTCTTTATTCATTTATTTTTACGGAAGGCGTAAGCCTTCCCTTAGCTTAACATATTTTGTATATATTTATGCTGGTAGCAGGATAAATAAATACAAAATAAGTTACATGAACCTAGCAACAAAAAAGGCCATTTTGGCCATCATGCCAGCTGGCCATCATGGCTGAATGAGTGTGGATATTAAATATGCGATGCAACTACTACAACTAATATTAAAAGAGTGAAAGTTTGTATCTGAATGCATCAAGCTGTAATTTTGCATTCATAAAGTTCTGGACCTAGAATAACACAGACTGCTTTTTATTTCAATAAACGCGTGCGAATCCGACGGCAGTAGCTAGTGAGGTAGTAAATAACAAATGTTTGGTAAATGGTTAAGCATTCATATTAATAGCACTTATCAAATTGGATACAACACTATTCATTTACCACTGATAAAAATTTTCATTTAATTGTTACTTCCAATGGACACATACCATTATGTAGCTATTCATAAGTGGGAACTGTAGGCTTAAGTTATCCAATAAGTTTAACATATTGGTTTGACAGCCGCTGGTGTTAGTTTGCCTAAAATCTAAAAATATAATAACACATTGTAGTCTAGGAAAGAGACCTTGTTGCCTGCCGCTTCGCACGTCGTTTTTATAATAAAAGTAGTCTAAAAGCTGTTCCAAGTCAAGATCTTTAAGTGTGCGAAATTTCAGCTCGACTCATTCAGTGGTTCACCAAACCACTGAATGAGTTGAGCTGAAATTTCGCTGTTTTCGGCCAAACGTCTAACAACGGCACAAACTGTCGCCTTTATAATATTAGTGGGCTATAGTCGTTATACAGGATGCAGTTTTGAGATGGGAGTGGATGGCCAAATTCGATCCTATGAGAGTTAGAAGAAAGACGTGAAAAGAGGCATGACTTCGATTTATGAGAAAAGATAACCTGCATATTATTTTATATTTTTTTTTACGGAATTTTTCATTAAGGTTTTCAAAATTTATTAGGAATAGATGTTTTATCGAGGATAAACGCCATTAAAATACAGGATAATACAATACTATATAATCAACTATGTAGTAAGTAAAACTTCTGTAGTAATCTGTGGATAATGTGATTGATTGTACATAGAAACACATAGATTATGCACATTATATAAATAAGTCTGCATTAATGTACAAATGTTTTTTGTCCTAAATAACGAATATTAAAAATAAAATTTAATTCAATACAAAAATGCGTTATTGTACACCAAGAAGACAACATGACAAAGATACATTACATAAGAAAAGTACAATGGGCGGCCTTATCGCTTAGAAGCGTTCTGTGCCAGGCAAACTTAGGATAAGTATCCTGGCTAGCGGCAAGCACACAAGTTGTTTGTTAAGATTAATTAAAATTGTAAAAAAATGTGATTTCCTTTAATTTTCAATGATGCATTTCTTTGCAAAGATTGATCCTTATCAGAACCCATTGATGCAAAAATACACAGTGTACCTAATATTCATTAGAAAAGTCAATCTGTGCGGTGCCTGCAAAAGCTGGAGTTGGGCTCCACTGAGAGTGCCATCTTTCATCAATTCATCAAAATAGAGCATGTATCTCCTAACATAAATAAATAAACATGACTTTTCGATAACTCTCACAGTTTAAGACATCTCCTCAGAGACCCTGAAAAAATAATTCACCCTGTACTCATAGTTTTAACCAAGAAAATTCTGTGTAAAATACAGCATTCAATTCAAGAGATAATGCTTGGAAATTTTACTTAAAACTAACAATAATTGAAACAGCGTTAACTGTAGAGATACCTCTACAGTTAACAGAACCATTTCAATATTCACCTGATCCAAATCACGCTGGCTGTGTTGCCTCGCTGTATGGCAATGCTGATGCGCTGCGCCAGATACTCACCAGCTCTCGGGTCACCAGAGGAATGGTAGCAGCTTCCTTCTGTGTATTTATAACACCTCTACGGCGATTACGAATCCGCCTGCCAAGTGTGGTGATTATGGTATGACCCCCTTGTTTGGGGCACGTTCAGCAGTAGAAGTATGCGTGGTGATAGGTATGTCGCTTCGACCAAAGGTCAAACGATGAGGACTCATGTACAATAGGTATCTTTTCGACCTTCGTGATACATCGTCAGTCGGTAAAGGAAGGTCTATTGACTAAATAACAATTTTGTCTTTCAGAACCGCGAGTCTCAGCGCCCCCTAGCGGCAATAACTCACCCGGAGCCAGTGTCTGCTCCGACTCAGAACTGCCATATATATCTTACACTGTTGATAGGCCTATTGGCGGTAAGTGTAACGTACCTTGATACACAGACAATGAATTCGATAAGCGAGGTATTATTGTAACGTACCTTGATACACAAACAATTAATTCAGTAATCCATTTGAGAAGAATCTTGCTTGGATATTAAGGTCCCCCGACTTACACTAGGGATGTCACCGATTTATTTTCAAATATCCATTGGGCAGTTTGTGATACCTTTTACAAGCTTTGTTTAAAGCATCTGTAGTAGTTTTATTTTGTAGGTATACTTAGTCTGGCCATAAATACTGTTACACTTAAAAATAAAAAAATATTACATTTGAATTTCGAATCTGTCATTTTTATACGATTGTTCATTGTGTTTTCTCATTTTGGCGCCAATACATTGTACAATATTTTGCGATATTAAAATGGAGTGGGGTGATAAAGAGAACAGAATCGCTGTGATTGCATTACACAAAGTAGGTATGGAGCCAAATGCAATTTTTAAAACTCTCCATACACTTGGTATTAGTAAAATGTTTGTGTACCGGGCTATTAGTAGGTACAACGAGACTTCCTCTGTTTGTGACAGAAAAAGATCTGGCCGTCCACGTAGTGTTCGTACGAAAAAGGTGGTCAAAGCAGTAAGGGAAAGAATTCGAAGAAATCCTGTCCGAAAGCAAAAGATTTTATCTCGGGAAATGAAGATAGCACCTAGAACCATGTCGCGTATTTTAAAAGATGACTTAGGACTTGCAGCCTATAAGAGACGCACTGGTCATTTCTTAACTGATAATTTAAAGAAGAATAGGGTGGTAAAATCGAAACAACTACTGAAGCGGTACGCAAAGGGAGGTCACAGAAAAATTTTGTTTACGGATGAGAAAATTTTTACAATTGAGCAACATTTTAACAAACAAAATGACCGTATTTATGCTCAAAGCTCTAAGGAAGCTTCCCAATTAGTCGACAGAGTGCAACGTGGACATTATCCGACTTCAGTGATGGTTTGGTGGGGTGTTAGCTATGAAGGAGTGACTGAGCCATATTTTTGTGAAAAAGGTATCAAAACATCGGCACAAGTGTATCAAGATACCATTCTTGAGAAGGTAGTTAAGCCCCTTAACATCACCATGTTCAATAACCAAGTTTGGTCCTTCCAGCAAGACTCGGCGCCGGGTCATAAAGCTCGGTCCACGCAGTCTTGGTTGGAAGCGAACGTTTCGGACTTCATCAGAGCTGAAGACTGGCCGTCGTCTAGTCCCGATCTTAATCCGCTGGATTATGATTTATGGTCAGTTTTAGAGAGTACAGCTTGCTCTAAACGCCATGATAATTTGGAGTCCCTCAAACAATCTATACGATTGGCAGTGAAGAATTTTCCCATGGAAAGAGTGCGTGCTTCTATTGATAACTGGCCTCAGCGTTTAAAGTACTGTATTGGAGCCAATGGAGACCATTTCGAATAAGCTTTTTATATTTTTAATTGTTTTATATTTATGTATTAAACTAACACACTGTATAAGTAATAAATGTTATTTGCACTTAAAAAAATATTGTTTTCCTTTATTACAATATTTATGGCAAGACTAGGTAGTTTAGGCAGAGGCTGTTGTCTCGAAAAATATCGGGACTAACGCGAGCTTCGATATTTTATTATTATTATTATATTAATTATGTCTATGAAACATTGCATACTTTCATAAAGGTAATGCGCGCTATTTTGTGAAAAGGATAGGCATAGGATTTAGCGTTCATAGAAGCAGGACACAGCATACGTTTTTGGAGCGGCGTAAGCGCAAAAATCAAGTTTTTGCTTATTTACAAAAAACTACACAACTTATGAAGAAACTGGTTCAAGGAACCAAATAATTAGTAATAACCTACGAATCAAAACATAAGTCATATCAATAGACCGCAGGGTTCCTGAGATCTCAACCAAATTATGTGCGAAACAAGCATGGTTTTTTTTTATTGTAATTATTTTCTCAATCTTGTTTTACATTCAAGGAACCAAAGAATAAATGTTGAATTTTATGCGATCGAGGTTTTTAGCACGGGGATCCCTTGAGTACTGAGATCTAGGCCCAGTTTGACAACCAAACCCGTTAGGTTCGCCTCTTAATCAAACTAGTATAGCTTCTAGAGTTTTCGTTTTTTTTTTCTTAATCGTGTTTTCACATATAATATAAGGAACCAAAAAAAAGTGAATTTTATGTAATTCAAGTTTTTCACCACGTGACTACTGAGATCTAGGCCTAGTTTGACAACCAAACCAGTGACGTTCGCCCCTTATGTCAAAGAAAAGAAACTCGTGGACGGAGTTATAGTGTTAACAATTGTATTCTTCTTCAGATTCCCCGAAGAACTCCCAAAGAGTCCAGCCTAATAGTAGCAAGAAGTCAATACTGCACCGTCAGCTGAGTTTGCAAGCGCGGAAGAAACGAACAAAAGATATTGTTGTGGTGAAAACAGCAACCACAGAGACAATGGATGAGGATATTCAGAGATTACAGGTAATCAATCATTTATTATTGACACTATTATAAATAAATAATGCTGGACTAATTGCAAATATTCCCCCCCCATACCCCCCTCCCTCCCCGCCGCGTGTATTGATGAGCTGTGTATTATATAATTCTTTATCTTTACGCTTTACATCTTTTGTATTAATAATTATATTCCTGTGAATTTAACCCGGAGAATATATTTTTTTTATTATGATTTTCAGGAGATACCGACATTCCTACCCATAATGCGGGGACCACTTGGCTTGCCGGGTGCCAGGGACCCTGAAGTGTTAGAAGGTAATATAAGTATGTATATAGGGTGTTTTCAAATTAGTGCACAATACTAAAGGAGGTTATTCACCTGCAACTACCTTGCAGCATAAATGACTAATATTTAATTCTAATAATATGACTCACACAATATTTGCATGCCTGCAGTATATCAAGTATACAGGGTGGACCAAACAGAAACGTCAATAAAAAAATTAATGCCTCATCCCCGTGGGTACCCAAAAATACCTAGTTATAGTACTGGCGGCTTCCTGCGGCTTCGCACGCGCTTTTTAAGCACCCTATGTCCGTCTGTGAGATACCATTTACCTCCCATCTAAATTTCATTGAGGTCCGTTCCTTTTTGGCGTGAATAGGTAACAGGCAGACAGACTTTCGAATTTATAATTTTGTATTTGTATTTATTGGAAACACTTACATCTATTCTTACTGGATATGACCTAATACTATAGTGTAGTCCACATTATATATATTAACAGGCAAAATAATTAATTAATCGTAACACAATAAGCAAAATAATTCAATAAAAATATCAATAATCAAAATAGCAACAATAGATACATAGATATATATAGATACATACAAATGTCAATAAGCAAAATAAAATTAATTGATGTCTTCTAGCAAAATAATTCAAGTAGGTATAAGTTAAAAATTATTAAAAAAAAAACATAATTATTTACCATAACACAAAATAAATAGTAAAATAATAAATAGTAATATTAGTATGGATAAAGTATAACTGCGTGCAGGCTGAATAAAATTAGTAAAATAGTTACAGTTCTGACATATTGTATAATAATTTTGTATTCTTGCCAATGAATGATTGATTATGAGAAATATGAATATTGCTAGACAATTCACACATCGTCGTGTAGCCTCAAGCTAAGCAGAGTTTGTGGTATGGGTACTTGATGACTGATATACTTAGATAGATAGAAAATACTTTATGATACCACACCAACAACTAAAACAATACAGATGGATGTGCTAATATTTTTAATAGATTTATTTAATTATTAACTAGCACGATTACCTACATTACAACCAATTACACTAGTTAATTACAATACCTATATATTAGAACCAATGAAACATAATGAACATAATTTATACATAAAATTACACAATAAGCAAAACTAATAATGATTGATCATTTAAAAAGATTCCAGACAAATAAAATATATATTTTTATTACACCTAGAAAATAGCCAGAGCCACCCGGTACAGGAGAATCTGTAGATCCTGCAAATATTTGTCCCGAGGCGGCGATCGAACCCGCAAACTCTTACCTCGCAGGCGGACCTTCACCCATTGCGCCTTTACAGTCGTCGAATCAAAACTTTTTAAACTTTTGCGATTTTTTAACATATTATCGATTTATTTACCGGGTTTAGTCGCGAAAAAATAAACACACAAGTTACGCGATAAGTACCCGATAAATATATCGTTAAAAAAAATACTGACGGCTGATAAAGAGATACACTTGATAAAGTGTTTCGTTTGTTTCAGGCCTAGACTACCGCCCTTGGGTCCGCCTAACCACTCGTATGCAAGCTCACCTATCCGCGTGCGCGCAGCCTCTAGCAGCAGATGAGATCAATCTAGCCACTAAGATCAAAGAGGTAAGGTTTATTTTACTATAAAAATTATGAATTTAATGTCATTATGAATTTAAGTTGGTTTGCTATGAACCTTGTTGTGAAGAACACGAACAAGGTAATGTGAACTTAACTTTCCGGTAAAAGAGAAACGTCCAAGATTTCACTTCACTTTTATTACCACTTTTACTTGGCCACATCATTGGCCCCAAGACAACCTTCTTGTTCCGTAGCTCAACGACCACTGACTGTTTTCCAAAGCACTGGATGTCCATAAAAACTCAAGCTCTCAGCTGACTAATTTTTGAACGGAATGTCAGTAGTCGTTTGAGCTACGAAATAAATAATTAAGTATTATAACAATCTCTTTAAAAATATAAACTAATATTAAACATAATCTAACAGTTGATTTCTCAAGTTAACACTCCAATTTGTCGAGAGTTTCCGCTTTGATGAATTATATTACAAAGTAAATTCAGCAACCTATTTTAGAAAATGATGGTAAATAAATATAAAAATGTATACGAGGCTTCTAAAATCGCAACATTAATTTTAAATAAGCTAACAATTCGTCCATCCTGATAAAGTGTTCGCGTCCTCGTGAACAATACATTTTTATATGTACACAAAAAGTCACATTTTTAGTGTCTAATCTAACCTAACCCGTACAAGATCAATGTGCACATAACATCTCTAAAGTAGACCCCTGAGATACAGTACCGACTAGTTCGGGGAATAGTGAGCAACCACTGCTGTCCGACTCACCGACATTGGCCTAGTCCAACTACTACACACAACTAGCTAGCTCATTGGTAGCCTAAGTATAGGGTCCCTTGAATTATGGTCGTCTGGTATGAAATTTCTCTGTTCATTGCGGGATACGATAGATCGTTTCTAAGACCTTCCTGTTCCTACTAAACTGTAAAATTTCCTGCAATAAATCTTTATTTATTGTCTGTTTATAAGGTATTATTGAGCTTTCATAAAAAAACAAGGAAATGCATTGTTTGCAGACTGACACAGAAATAAGCAAGCTGTATACGTCAATGGTGGAACGACAGCGGAGCAACGCGCGGCACGCCGAGCGTCTGGCGCGCGTGCACGAATTAGCGCATCAGCTGAGTCGTTGCAACTCTATACTCAATCAGGTACAGAAAAGCTTCTATCGAGTCATGTGGTGTTGCTTCGAGCGCGATGGAACGACAGCGGAGCAACGCGCGGCACGCCGAGCGGTTGGCACGCGCGCTCGAGTGAGCGCATAAACTGAGTCGCTGCAACTCTATACTCAATCAGGTACAGAAAAGCTTCTATCGAGTCATGTGGTGTTGCTTCGAGCGCGATGGAACGACAGCGGAGCAACGCGCGGCACGCCGAGCGGTTGGCACGCGCGCTCGAGTGAGCGCATAAACTGAGTCGCTGCAACTCTATACTCAATCAAGTACAGAGAAGCTTCTATAGAGTCATGTGGTGTTGCTCCGAGCGCGTGCAACTCTATACTCAATGAGGTACAGAGAAGCTTCTATCGAGTCATGTGTTGCTCCGAATGCGTTCAACAAGGTTGTCGCAGATCTGGACAACACCACTGCCGCACAATACAAAAATGTGCATTCAAATTAATAGGGCTTTAACTCGTAACATTGACACATTTTATATTGACTGCATCAGATAAAAGACAGCTCGCGGCCACACGCGGGCCACTTCGCTTGAAGCTTGCGGTAAACCATTTTGTTACTGTAAAATGTAAATAAAGATGAGACTTTAAGCCCATACTTGAATGCCTTTTTTATGCGCTGCGGGATGTATGGCCTATAGATCACGGCCGCATTGCACGATGGTAGGTTGGCGGATTGCTTCGATCGAATGTGCTTGCTCGTGGCTTCGAGTTTAAAATTTGAAAATATTTGCTAAATTCAGGCACTTAAGCTAGAACCACACTGATGCGTTGTGGCGCGTCAGATGCATATTGGTTCCATACTAGAAGGTCCGCTTACGTAAGGATATTTAAGTATGTAACTAAAATGTGATGAGTTTAAAATAAAAGCTCTCCGGGTTTTCAAAAAGTTATCTGAGCGTCTGGTCGACGCGACGCGTGACCCGAGAGCGGGCGGGTATCTGGCGCAGCGCATCAGCATTGCCATACAGCGGGGCAATGCAGCCAGCGTCTTGGGGACGCTTCCGACTGGTATTGTTGAGCTACCTGTAGATTATTTGCAACAGTCTGCAGTTAGCTTAATTGTTTCAATTGTAAATACTAGTTCTAATTTGTTTTTATTTTTGAATTGTAATTTTCTTTGTCAATAAAGATTAGATCTAAATGTGATTAGTGAGTTGTTGGGATTGACTTCTAACCATACAAATACGTACAATTTCAAAATCCTTGTGCAAGTTGTACTTAGTAGTATTATTATTACACATATTAGTCTCTCAAAAAAAACTATTTCCTATTGTCTTTTCACTGGCCAAAGTGTTCAGTGAAAAGGGAATAGGAAAAACAATGAATTGAGAGTCTAATTTTAGTTCTGCCTTTTAAGTATTATTCTACCTTTGTGCCTAGTATTATACATAGGTAATTAATTAAAATTAGTGATTACGGTTAGTCGCTAATTAATTTGTTCATTTGTTTCAGACATTACAAGACATAGAAGAATTGAACGCGAATTTACCAGAAGACAAGCGCTTAGCACCATTTGTATGGAACGCTGCTCGAAATACATCTTAGAACAAATGGGATTATTCTCACTAGTCCCACTATGGAACTAGTGAGAACGCTTTGACTGTGGACTGGCCTGCTTGCTCGAAATCCTCTAAAAATATTAGAAAAGGTCGCTTTGGGAAACGTTTTTCTAAATGCTTAGTCAAAAATGCGGCTTAGAAAATATTTGTGAAGATTGCTGTGATGATGTTGATTAACTAAGTTTATTATACCTACCTATACATGTTAAAATAGGTAGTAAATGTACATAATTATTATGCTATCAAATAAACTTAAATTATATATGACTTTTGAATTAATTATTTTATTTCTCAATATCATAGAACAACCACAACCCATGTAAATTATGCTGGGCTCACTATGCCTATCTACATAGATAGCCTTCGAAGAGTAGCCCCAAAATAAGCAGAGCTTGTATTATGGATAGGGTAGATAGATAACTCTTTATTGTACCACACAAACACAGAATATAATACAGATGAAAATGTTGAGAAACAAGGAAGTACAAAGGGCGGTCTTATCGCTTTGAGCGATCTCTTCCAGGCAATCTTGGGATGTACTGGACATGATAACTATAGACGGTGGCGTTTGAAAAACTTATGGAAATTAAAATAATTACATATACCTACACAACGTACTATAATACCTATCATGTCTGAAACTACCTACTTTAAATAAACTTACATAGACATAAAAATAAAGTTATTATTTTTTTACCTAGGGTACTACATACAATCGCATAAAGATCACATTAATTAGGTAGGTACCTAATTTTTAATAACTCTTTAAATCATTCATTTTACCATTCATTTTTTTTTTTTTTTTTTTTAATACACTAGTTAGTATATTTCGATACTACCTTCGATGACTTTAAACAAGGTTCTTTTAACTTTGGCAAAATAATCTAATTGAGTTTTTGATAACTGCCAGTTCCTACCGCGGAGTTTCTCAGCTGGACAGCAAAAAAACTGCCAAGTCGACTTGCACTTGCACACAAAGGTTTCTGTACCGTAAAAATCAGGCAACTTTTTCAAAGAACATAAAATTTTCACTTGTTCGGAGACCCCTTTTAAATTATCAACTTATTTTATTTTTAGTACCTGTTTTGTTATTATTACAGTTGAAGTGTTACATAATAATATTAATAATATAAAGTTTCATGTGTCTACCTATTGCAGTTCAAGAGATACAGCAAAAATAGCCAAAAAAGTCACGTTTGCATTTATTTTATTTTTATTAATTGTTGCTATAGCGGCAAGAGAAATACACATTATCTGAAAATTTCAACTGTCTACCTCAGATACGGTTCATGAGATATAGTCACGTGACAGACGGACGGACGGACAGCGGAGGCTTAGTAAGATAGAAAAAAAAGAAAGAAAATTATTTATTACACACTACACACTACACACACAAATTTTGAGACTATTTTAAAATAAAATAGACTACTTAGTACTTGATAACAAACTATATAGTGCATCGGGGTAAGATCGTATTCGGGTTAAGATCGGATAAATCTAATAACTCCCTAATCTAGGGTGTTTTTGGGTTGTTGGCAACATAGTCGGCAACGCCATTTTGTCGAGCCCCCCCCATCAGTTGCCGTCAGCCGCTAGGTCGTGTAGGACGTGTGATATTTGTGTGAAAATGGAAATGTGTGTGAAAAATGTTTTTCTTGACTAAGACCGGATAATTTTATGTTATAGCACATAAGATCAGAGCTATAGAAGCGGTTTTAGAAGGTAGTCCGATGTTACCCCGTCAACGTCCGATCTTTCCCGTAGTTTTCAAAATATTATTGTAACCTTAATCGTGATTAGCTCTGTCATCTTTACGTTTAGAGAATTGTTAAATACTCTGGTTTATAGACCTATCTTTTAAACGAAACTTTGGTATATTTATAGGTGGGCCAGCATTTTTAAAACCTACGAAAAAAATATTTTGTAACATCCTAATAGTTTTCTAAAAAAGCATCCGTTCTTACCCCGATGCACCTTACAGACAAACACATGTGAACTAAGTAGTATACTAATACAAACATTGGTTTGTATAGGTATACTAAAGTAGTAATAGGGTTCCGTTTTCACCCTTCGGGTACGGAACCCTAAAAATGGCAACCCTAAAAGTTTTGAACAAATTAACACATTTTGTTGTGAAACGAGAATGGAACGTAATTACATTTTTAGTCTGTGCAGATTTGACACGTTGACATGAAACGTCAACTGTCAAATTTCCAGCTGACGAAAACAAGAATCGTCAACAAAACTTGTTCGAATCGAACCAATTCTCGAGTTTTCTCAGATTAATAATGAAATAAAGTACACTATAGCTATAAAAATGGTAGATGAAAGCACTAGAAAAACTCTGAGCAGTATCCCGCTGTTACAGACAAAAGCTGGGCCGAGAGAAAAGGAGCTGTGGACAACTAGACTAAAGGAAGAATATCAGGCACTGATCAAGGTATTTCTCACTATTTTGTGCATGTACATAAGTTTTTTTGGGTTCTAGGTTTCTATTCATTCCTATGATCGAAATAACTATGGGTATGGCTTATGTTTCAAAACCACAAGTTTTCGTTGACGATTTATGTACACATTTGCCTGCCGTGTAAACAACTATCACTTGGTAATTTCGAACATTAACTTATAAATTACTAGTTTCCGCCCGCGGCTTCGCACGCGTAGTTTCTATGGAAACAAAGAGATCATTTCGATCCCATCGGAACTGATTTATGGGATATAAAGTACCTACTTATGTTTTATTTCAAGACCTACCTACCTATAACTATGCAAAGTTTAGCCCATTTCATTCAGTACCTAGTTTTGGCGTGAAGATATAACAAACATCCATCCATCTATCCCAACTTTCCCCTCTGTAGTATTAGTGTGACATACATCATTCTTATACTCATTTGATGTTCAAAGCTTCAAGTGATTCATCCTGTCAGTCTAATTAATAAAGGTCTTATTTAATGTAGGTTGTTTACAATCAAACAGATATTGTGGAGAGGTAGACCTCAAACGAGAGAAGAGAAAGAGAAGTAAGGTAGATAATTATAGAAGGTTGTTGTCATCAGCACCTATCTAACTTCTGGTGAGCAATAGATTCCTACTCATTTTGGTCCTACCTGTGTTAAACTATTGTTCCATCAAGCTTGTGAACATCTAAGCTTATATTATAATTCTCACAATTTATTTAATTATTCAAGAAGAAGATAGAATTTACTGAACCACGAGCTCCAACAACCTGCATGCCCAGCATGGATATTATAAAAAAAAATGAAGTTAAATGAAAAAAAAATGAAATGAAAATATTTTATTTATCCTAAACCTTAAATCTACTACACAGCAAACTAACATAAGAATCTAACTAATACAGTGCCCACCTCCTAGAGGTGCTTATTATATTCGTGCGCAGCAGGGCTTGGGATAAATATGGCCTCCACTCAGCATTGTGCTGGATGAAAACTGGTGAGTCAACCCAGCGCTGTTTTCGGTGAAGGCCATTATGTCTCTATTCCGTAATGATAAGAGGCTAGAAGTTGCTTCCCCTGATAAGCCTATGTCCAGTAGTGGACTGGTAAATGCCATTGATATGATGTGTGATAATGTGACTCAATATCTTTAAAACTACAACAGACAATAAAGAATTATTGCAAGAACTAGGGCTAACCACCATTCAGAAACATAGAGAGTGCGGAGACCTTATAGAGACCTTCAAAATCCTCACCAATAGATATATGTAGTATACCAAATTTATCAAAGACACAACTATGAACAAAAACACAAACCTGAGAGACACTCGCTGAAGCTGCAATGCGGGCCAAGTACCAGCAAACCCAGAGAGCATTACTGCCCAATGGCATAGTAAAAACTTGGGACCGGTTACTGGGATCAGTGATCAGTGCTCCCTCAGTGAACTCTTTCAAAAATAGACTGGACACATATTTAAAGTGCATTGACAATGACTCAGATATACATGTATCAGCTTAGAAGCTGCCTGTGTATCTGTGTACTAATTTATTTAATTCTTATAATCTAAGGCCATTATTTATGGAACCTACAAGAATAACTGAAACCTCAGAAAAATGTATAGATAATGTATTTGTTTGCCAAAATGGAAAAATTGTTAGTAAAAATATAATAAGCAATTTAAAATCAGACCACTTAGGTCAACTAATACAATTAGAAATTCAAGTAAAAAATAATAATTGTAAAAAGAAAATAAAATACATATGTACCTGTGACCACAAGTCGATTTGAACGGTTTAAATTGGATTGGGAGTCTACACCATCACCTTATCACTCACATAACAACCCAAATGAGTCGTATTGCAGTTTTTTTAACAAATTCACCAGTGTGTTCAATTCAATATTCACACCCAAGTCGATCATGGTCTCAGAAAAACTTAACTTTAGTGAGTGGGCAACAGTGGGTATACATAAGAGTAGACAAAAGTTGTATGAACTGTATAGTGAAAAACAATACAATTTTAGCCAGGAGTTCAAAGTAAAAGTAAAAAATTACTCAAAAATGTTTAGAAAAGTTTGTCATATAGCAAAATCAAATTATATTAGCTCAAAAATAAGAAATAGTGAAAATGTAATAAAGTCAACTTGGAAAATAATAAATAGTGAGACTGGAAAAGTCAGCACCTACATTAATGATTACAATTTAAAGATTAATGATTGCTCAATCAAAAATGATGTTAAAGTAGCCCAAGCATTTGAAAACTTTTTTACTGACATTCCAATCTCTACTACAAAGTGTCTAAACTCTTTTCAAGTAATCGCCGAGTCATTACTTATAGGAAATGTACCTAAATGCAAAAATACATTTAATTTTAATCATGTTGATGAAAGAGATATTAAAAAAACCTTTAAACTATTAAATATAAAGAAAACTGCAGATCTCTGGGGAATTTCCGTTAGAATTATTAAACCATTGATTCATATCATTGCACCAGATCTAGCTTTTATATTTAATGAGTCTATTGATTGTGGCATATTTCCTGATCTAATGAAATGTAGTAAAATAATCCCACTGTTTAAATCGGGTAGTAGGTCTGACCCTACTAACTTTAGACCAATATCAGTACTGCCTACATTCAGCAAAGTTTTTGAAAAACTTATTTTACATCAATTGCTAAGGCATTTCAATGGAAATGACCTGCTACATAGTAAGCAATTCGGGTTTACTCGCGGCAGGTCAACTACTGACGCCGGTGTAGAGTTAATAACGCATATTTTTGATGCTTGGGAGAAGTCGCAAGATGCATTAGGCATTTTTTGCGACTTGTCAAAAGCATTCGATTGCGTACACCATGAAACATTAATCAGGAAACTAAATCACTATGGAATAAGGAACAGCTCTTTGGGTCTTCTTACATCTTATTTGAGTAATAGGATACAAAGAGTTGACATTAATGGGAAACGGTCTTCGGGGTCTGTAGTTACAATGGGTGTACCGCAGGGATCTATCCTCGGCCCTTTCCTATTTTGAATTTATATTAACGACCTGCCTCATCTTGTTAAGAATAATCACGAGATTGTATTGTTTGCTGATGACACTTCATTAATTTTTAAAATGAAACGACAAGACACGAATTTCGATGATGTGAATAATGCAATCTCAAAAGTAGTCCATTGGTTTAATGTCAATAATCTTTTGCTTAACGAAACCAAAACGAAATGTATTAGATTTATTCTACCTAATGTTAAACAAGTTCAGGCTGATGTAAATGTAAAAGGAGAAACGTTAAAAATTGTAGAAAGTACCGTTTTCTTAGGAATCACCTTAGATAATAAACTTCAATGGGGCGCACACATAGATAAGCTATCGAAGAGACTTAGTTCTGCAGCATATGCTGTCAAAAAAATCCGTCATCTTACAGACGTGGATACATCTAGACTTGTTTATTTCAGCTACTTCCATAGTATTATGTCTTATGGTATTCTACTGTGGGGGAACGCTGCAGATATTAACACCGTATTTGTGTTGCAGAAGAGGGCTGTTCGTGCTATCTATAGTATGGGTCCCAGAGAATCCCTGCGTGATAAATTCAAAGAAATAAACATAATGACAGTACCATGTCAATATATTTATGAAAACCTATTGTACACTCATAGAAATATCAATCGGTTCCCTAAAAATAGCGATGTACATAATTTGAATACAAGGAATAAACATAAACTCGCTGTGCCCACAACTAGACTACGCAAAATTAATGTATCTTTTAAAGGGCAATGTATACGCTTCTACAACAAAACTCCTAGTGAGTTGCAAAAATTATCAGTAAATAAATTCAAACAAATTGTCAAAACCTTCCTGTGTAAAAAGGCCTACTATAAAATATCAGATTATCTAGAGGATAAAAAAGCGTGGGACGGAATTTGCTCCAACTCGAAAAATAACAACTAACAGGCTAAAGGTTTCTTCGTCGCTTCTTTACTTTAGTCTACGTACCGAAGCGACTGAAATCAAAAATATCACTTTATTTCCGTGTCAGTGTTTAATTATTAAGAATTTGACCTTTTCTAAGTATACATTTATTGTATTTATGGAAATAAAGAGTTTTTGACTTTGACTTTATCACAAACAATAATAATAAAGGCAAACTTTATGTAATATCAGTCATCTAGTAAACAAGCTCTGCTTAGCTTGGGGCTAGATGATGCTGTGTGAATAGTCCAGCTTGATTTATTTACTTATTCAACTGTTTTCAGTATGTCCAAAATAACAAAGCAGCTGACAATGACTGGTTCCGGCTAGAATCAGACAAATCTGGGACGAAATGGTTTGGTAAATGCTGGTACGTCCACAACCTGCTGAAGTATGAATTTGACCTGGAATTTGATGTTAGTATACTTCATTGTTGGCTAGTTTCCGCCAGCGGCATCGCACGCACCGTTTCTATGAAAAACATTCAGAGGTTATTTCTATTCAATGGGAACTTTTGTTTGGGATAAACAATAGCCTCCTTCTAATTCAGGGAACTGGGATCTGCACTGACATCTCGCATGGGAGTGTATTATTCATTGTGCATCTGACGACCGATGTTTGTACGATCTGCAAATATTTGTTGCGGGTGTTCTGGGTATTTTATATGTATAATAAAAATATCTATCTTTGTAATGTATTGTATTAAGTTTATCAGTTATAAAGTACCCATAACACTAGCTCTGCTTAGCTTGGGGCTAGATGATGCTGTGGGGATTGTCCAGCATTATTTATTATTATTTATTTATGGTCCCCCTGCCTTAACAGGCCCTACCAGCCCAATTCCTTGAAGTAATGGAGCAGGACTTATGGTGATTGACAGCTTTATTTCAGAATTTGTGTGGGTGAGGATAGAGTTGATGCCTCAATGAGACTCTTCAGTCCTGTCTCTGTTGCCTCTGTGGCCTCAGTGGCCGTGCAGTCTATCACAACGTGTTCCACAGTCACTTCTTCTTGGAAGCAGCCACGACACAGGCTGCTGTTTGTGGCTCTAGCCTTGAGAAGATGATGGTTTAACAGTAGCCTGAGTTTTATTCCAGGTCAAGACCTACGTCTGTGCGAAATTTCAGCTTGTTCCGTTTAGTATTTTGGCGTGAAGAGGTTACTAACGTCCAAATGTTTTAATAAACTTTCGCATTTATAATATAAATGTTATTCAGTGTGTGATATGATTTTACAGCCATAACCAATGCAATACCGTTCATTTTAATAAAATGTTAATATAAAAATTAAACAAATTGAATGATTCAATTATTTTTCAGATTCCCATAACCTACCCGACCACGGCACCAGAGCTGGCCCTGCCAGGTCTCGATGGTAAAACAGCTAAGATGTACCGAGGCGGGAAGATCTGTCTGACGGACCATTTCAAACCACTGTGGGCCCGAAATGTACCTAGGTTCGGTATCGCGCATGCTATGGCTCTTGGGGTAAGCATTTCATTATCATGATCATATAAATAAATAAATAAATAAATAATGCTGGACAATCCACACAGCATCATCTAGCCCCAAAGTAAGCAGAGCTTGTGTTATGGGTACTAGATGACTGATAAACTTAATACAATACATAACATAGATAGATATTTTTTATTATATATAGAAAATACCCAGAACACCTGGAACAAATATTTGCAGATCGTACAAACA
Source organism: Eupithecia inturbata (assembly GCA_963662085.1). Taxonomy (NCBI): domain Eukaryota; kingdom Metazoa; phylum Arthropoda; class Insecta; order Lepidoptera; family Geometridae; genus Eupithecia; species Eupithecia inturbata. The sequence continues at coordinate 1,274,966 of OY759206.1, read as the reverse complement.
TTTGTCCCAAGGCGGGAATCGAACCCGCAACCTTCTGCGTCGCAGGCGGACCTTCGCCCGCCGCGCCACATCGGTCGCCAAATATATAATTATATAGTCCACTGCTGTCATGGGCCTCCCCAAAACACGCCACAAATAGCAGTCCAGAACGGCCTCATCCATCGACTCCCTACGACCACTACAATATCGGTCCATCGATGGTGTCCCGACCATAGGCATATAACGAGCGCCTTAGCGCCCTACCTTCAACTGTCTGCATCCAGCAGTCTTTCGCAGTTCGGCACCCCACCTGGCAGGACGGTGTCCTAAACTGCATTTGCCGTGTTTGATTTTGATTTTGAAAACCATTATGAATATAAGCGGGTTAACTGCGAACCTAGTTTGTGCTGGTATGAATTTCATGCTGTGTGAATTATTCAGCATTATTCTTATCTAGATAGAAATACCTACTCTGTAAAGATACTAACTATTGTGTGTATATCTAGGATGGAAGAAAAAATTACTAATAATCGTAATCTGTGACAAAATAATAAATTGCTACCTAACAGGGTGTATGTATTAACTGTAGAAATAAGAATAAACTCGCTGTGCCCACAACTAGGCTACACAAGATTAATATCTTAAAGGGCAATGTGCTTCTACAACAAAATACCAAATGAGTTGAAAAAATTATCAACAAACAAATTCAAACAAATTGTCAAACATATCCTTTGTAAAATGGCTTACTACAAAATATCAGATTATCTAGCTAGAGGATAAAAAGCTTGGGACAAGTTTTGCTCCAACTCGAAAACTAACAACCTAACAAGGTAAAGGTTTCTTGTTGGCTTCTTTACTTTACCTTAAAAAGATTGAAGTGAACAAAAATCAAAGTGATCACTTTATTTCCTAGTTTTACTTATGTTATTTGAATTTTGTGACGTGTCCAAGAATCCTGTAAGGCCTAAAGTAAATAAAAAAAAAGCTAAATGAATATGATGACGATCCACCGATACGCCTATTTACCGAAGTAAGCCGAGGCTTTTATTTTATTTATATATTCATAAAGTTTCAGGTTTATACATAGATCTGATAATTATTCTTATAGTAACTACTACCAAAACCTGCCTTTACAGGCGTATGAATATAATATGAGAATATAAATTCATATAGATAGCAAATTAAATATTATTATCAATAACACAATTAAAATTATAAACATGTCAAAATCATGCAAAATCAATAAATAAAAATAGTTTATAACAGTTTATATTCAAAGAATTAATTTATACTATAAAAACATTTTTCAGTCAGCCATTTTGTCACGTTATGTTTAAATCTAGTTAATAATGTCATTTCTATAAAACTGTCAAGAATTTTATCGTAATTTTTAATTGCCATCATAAAGCCAGTTCGTGGATAGTGTCACTCTCTTTTGTGGTCTGAATAATTTATTTTTTCGGACGCTATTATTACACAATGGATTTGCCAATTGAAATATATCTTTATTCTTAAAAACAAACACGTTTATATCGAGTACCTATGTTTAAGCAAGTCAAGTCAACGTTAAGATCTTATATTGTCTAAAGTCTTATATTTGCCTTAATCACCACGCTCGGCGGGCGGATTGGTGATAGCAGTGGAGGTGTTAACAATACACAGAAGGAAGCTGCTGCACTTCCTCTGGTAGGTTCCCTTAGTCGACTCTTACGGTATCCACGGGCTGAGTTGAAGGGGTCGATTTTTACGACACGATCGCCATGGCCCACTTTTCTTTTACATTGAATGAAATAAAAGTTTTGTTTTGTTTTGTTCCAGCTCGGACCTTGGCTAGCCGTAGAAATTCCAGACCTAATAGAAAAAGGAGTGATCACCTACCAGGAAAAATCAGACGAAGCTAAGTGAATGACATTTTTTTAATTTACACTATGTAAATAATAATTAAATTTATAAATTGTTTTTAAATCACGTTTTATTAAGCCCTTACGATTTATTTTCGTCAACTCGACCGTACTATCAGAAATCACGAAATAATTTCTTCGCTCGCGTCTAAATCTATCAGGCGCCTATATTTGTGTGTCGTGATTTGTTTACAAACATTCCACATCTAGTTTGGCTAGTGTATATATAATTCAGTGTGTCCTATGGCCACAGATTGCCCCCAATATATTCCGCATGAAAGACGACGACCGCGCACAACACATCGATGCAAATGCATAGATATAAATTGCCACTTCAAAGCACGGTTTCAGATTCGACCAAGTGTCAGACCCGTGAGCGAGCTCCTTTACGTTTTTGTTTGCTAACGCTAGTGAAAATTGATTTTGTGTTAGCAAAAAGGATAAAATGACTACATGTGCAGTGAAATGGCGGGGAAAGTCATCTAGAAATTCAAACTACCGAAAGGACGGAATAACATTTCATCGGTAAGTAAAATAATTACAATTTTACCAATAAAAGAAGAGGTCAGCTTGTAATGGTTGGTGGTACGTACGTAACGACGCGGACGGTCACTTGTTTCTTTTCCTCATTGCTGCTCTTGCACTCGTTGTCCCTTTTCGGCGAAAGCACGTGTTACGCTGGTGTTGTCAATTTCATTACTTTCTTTCTAGTCGATATCTACATAAATGTTGGATGACGTAGTTAAGTTGGCCTCTCGGTATTTTTGTATCGAAAGCACTAAAATAAATTAGTTATCTATAAACCTGATAAATATGCCTTTAATATTGGTTTAATCTTAATCAAGAATACTACAAAAATGCTGTTAATAAATGACTACCTATGTGGCGCGGCGGGCGACGCAGAAGGCTGCGGATTTGATTCCCCCCTCGCACTTTTGTTATTGTCTCTACGCTTTTGCCAATGGGACATGAAGTCAAGTAGGTACTAGAAACATGAAGATAGGAAGTTTTACCTTTATTTTTTTTAAATGCAGGTTTCAATTCAAAATGCATTTATAGAACTCGGAAAAATTACCGATTGGTAGAGTCAATCATAAGAATCAAATCTGTCAAACAAAAATTGCATATTAAATAAAAGGAACTGTGGGAATTTTAATTCACCAACTCGCAATTGCGTGTTTCGTATCGGCAAAATGGTGTAGGTACTCTAAAAAAAACTTGAATTAAAGTTCCAATAGAGTATTAAAATAGGCTTTCTAAGACGAGACAAAGCGTTTTGTACAGCATCATCTAGTCCCAAGCTAAGCAGAGCTTGTGTTATGGGTACTAGGTGACTGATATACTTATACAAAGCACTACATAAATAGATATTATTAAGGTTCCGTATCCGAAGGGTGAAAACGGAACCCAATCAAATAATAAAAACAAATTAGAACTAGTATTTACAATTATAATAATAAATAATAATAATAATATCGTTTATTTCAACAGTAACAGTACAGTTTTTAGTTTAGACCTAGTTTCTTATTCTTAGTTTCAACCCCTCGCTCTAACTAAGTTCGAGACTTGTAATGTAGACGCGAGGGCTCTCTACCTCGGCAATAGCTTAGGTTCTTATCTATTTACCTATAGAGTGCACCTTTTTAAGTTACTTTTAAACAAAGCAATGAAATATAATTAAAGAGAAAAAAAAATAGTAAAAAGGACATAAAGAAAAATGGAAAATACAATTTAAAACATGTTTAAGTTTACAGACTAACAATTTTTTAACAACTTAAACGTGTAATTAATGAATAAGTTAAGCCAATGTTTATGTGAGTGTACGTTTGTGAGTGCGTGTCTGTGTGTGAGTGCGTGTCTGTGTGTGTGTGTGCGTGTCAGGGTGCGTGTGCGTGTTTATGCGTAAATACGTGTAGGTATGTATGTTCTCTCGTGTTTATCTGTCACTTTATGCGGTGCTCGTTATTGAAACAATTAAGCGTTCCCAAGACGCTGGCTGCATTGCCCCGCTGTATGGCGCGTCGCTTCGATCAGACGCTCAGATAACTTTTTAAAAACCTGGAGAGCCTCGCTACCCCACGGACCTAGGGTCTCGACCCCGAAGGGACCAAATGTGTAGGCTCTGTCGAGACTTGCACATTTGCGTCTCTTGAGATCCTCGGCCAAATCTGCCGCCGCAACAGCCCTCACGGATGTCCTCGGAAGATGGGAAGGCGCAAGTGTGTCGACGCATGAAGCGTCCCACACAATGGGCCTCCCCAACTCCCATGGGACTAGTGTCATGCCGTTGGGCCTCTTACTATCGTCACGCAACAGACCATTCGGTTCGAGAATAGCTGTACGGTGACAAATGCCCGCCGGATGATGTCGTTAAGGCTGGCATGGCATGACCTTAGTACACGATAATCCGCGATGACCAGGCTGTTCGACAGCAGTACCACACTGGCATTGATAAGGAGCGCAACACCTTACACCCAACCGAAGACTTGTTGCGGTACGGAATGTTACGGAATCCAATAAAGTGCCAGTGTTAAATAAAGGAAATGCTTGCAACCAATGTCCTGACTCCCATTTAGAAACGGCCAGGAGACGGGCACGATCCGCAGAGTTGGAGCACGCTTGTAACAATCAATTCCGTGTCCACTCACACAGAGGCCCGCCCCATTGCCGTTGGGGCAGCATTGGGGCAAGCACTATGCCAAACCCTTCGAGCTTCGTCTAAAAATGAAATTTTAAATGAAATTCCAGGTGGGACCAAACAAGATCCCTTAAACTAACCAACTAGTGCTGTAGACAGAAGACAGGGACGCTGGAAGGGCTACACTTGAAATTTTGCGATTACCTAAGCCTCCCGATTTGACAGGCAGGGAGGCCTGCGTGCGATTATGCCTTGACATCTAAATCGACATTCAAAACGACAGAAATCTAAATAATAAGGCACTAAAAATGTTTAAAGTTGCTAATTACTTACGAAACGCTTGTCGCCACCTCATTTGACATTTCTCCCACCCATGCTGTCACTACTAGGTACATATGCGCACACATAAACAGCGCCAAACATACTAGAATCCTGTGATTAGTTCTTACACATAAACAAAAGCTTGTCTGTGAACTTACCAATGCATTGAAAATTTTACATACTCGTATACGCTAGTGCTTGACAAAATTTAAAAGTTGTCGATATTATCGATATTTCAACATGCGGGGCCCACGCGTTCCTATTATAATTTAGGATTAAGGTATGTAGAGGTACATTTTATTATTAACTATAATATCAGGGTCACTATACAGTATACGAACAACTTTTTGCGTTAGTAGCTTTATTACTTTTCTTTTCGACGGAGCAACAAGTTTTTCTTCGCGACAGAAGACAGGGCGCCATGGCGCTCATTACGCCTATGTCCAACAGTGGACTAATATAGGCTGATGATGAGGTGGCAAATACCCTGATCGATGTGAATAGGTTATAGATACAGTAGTCCAGACAATAATACAGTTTTACATATATTTATTCTTGTAAATAACACTACCCTGTTTAGGGTACATCAGATTTCAACCAGGGAAACCGGGCGGCATGCCGGGTATCGTGCCGCAGTTAGAACAATCGCAGGGGGGGCAGTTTGTGGATGTGGCCTCGGTGGGGATAGTCACGTATCTAGGTGGGGTCACCTGAAATTAAATAAGTAAATACAATGTGAAGTGGGGCATAGAGTGGAGTCCGTGTGTATTATTAATATTAGTTTCAGCCGTTACTGTCTCATTGCTGTGCAAACGGTTTTTTCTCTAGTGGCCAGAGGATAATATATAAAAGTATTTTTTGCAACGTACCTTTATGTATTTGAAGTGTAGGTTTCCTAATAGTTTGAATTTGCTTAGTGGGCCACGAGTGACGCATAGGCACTGAAAAATTATGAAACTTTTTAATGATCAGTAATGTTTGCCTCAAGGTGGACCAAAGGGGTTTGAACAATTTGGCCGTAACATCGATCACGATTTTGTTTTATTTTTTTCATAATGGCCGCGTACAATAAAAGAAGAAATTTGGATAGAAGACGAGATATTCACAGATGAAAATACCTAAATTTTTCATCATTAAGTGAATATCTGTGATTTACTATATCAAGTATACAATAGTCTGACACAATCCATTTTAAATTATTGCATACCAGTCTGGGGCGGAGCAGCAAAAACTAAATTCCTGCAATTAGAAAGAGCTCAAAGGTCCCTCTTAAAGGTAATGTTCTTTAGGCCTTATCGATATCCGACAGAAAATTTATATATAAATTCTAATATTTTGACGGTGAGGAAGCTCTACATTTTACATGCTGTACTAAAACTTCATAAAACACTAACATATGACCCAACAAAACTAACTAAAAGAAGAAAGGATGAGATAATGCCTAAAGAAGTGGTTCGTTCAAAATTTGCAATGCGTCAATACGTCAAACAATCGAATCATTTGTATAATAAAATTAATAAGATTATAAATATTTATCCACTAACAACACATTCTTCTAAAAAACTACTAACAGACTGGCTACTGACCCTTACATACCAGGACACGGAAAACCTACTGGAGATAGTTTTGTGATAGTGCACACAAATTGACCCACCTCCACACACTACACCCACGTACACAAGACAATGAAATAAACGGCAACATTAGGTAATTGGATTTTAGTTTTAGTTTTTATAGAGCATAAGTTATGTATAATACCTACATTAAATTAACTTAATCTGTTGGAGTGATTTTCCATAAGGCAGGAGCGAAACCTCCTAACACAGGTATCTCTATACTTAAAAGGAGGTTTCCAAAGTAATTAAAGATGTATATAGATTAAGTTAAAGAAATAAAATATTTTGATTTTTGATTTGATTTTGATTTGATATCTTTGAAACCTGACACTTTAGGACATTATGTTATAGATTTTTTTTTATGTATTTAAGTGTCCTCTATCTAAATATATTAAGTTCCTGTGATATTCGCATATGAAGAAAAAATATAGTTATTTTCATCTGTGGATATCTTAAAAACCTGACGCTTTAGGACATTATTTTATAAGGCATTTTTTATTTGTTCTAGTGTCCTTTATTTATTATAATTTATTTTGTGCGCGGCGATTTTGAAAAAAATGTAAATGTTAGGGTTACCCTCTATACAAAAATCTTCAAACCCCTTTAGAGATACCTTGATTAATTCTAGGAAAAATAGTATCGAAATTGGTAAATCTTGTCTTGAAAATAAGTAAATGTGATCTTACCCCAGGCTAAATAGGATAAACATAATAAGTCAAAAATTTATATTAATAAGCTTAAATCAGGAAGTAGGTAATATTTATAAAAAAATCTACTACTAAAGAAAATCATGAATGTATTAAATAAAGTCAAATAATTTATACTGTAGGCTCTGTTTTAGAAGGTACCTACTTACCATCTGAAATAATAAAACATTTTCTGGGTCAGATATTTTTTTTGTATATAAAAAAAACTTTTATCTTTATGTACCTAGGTACTTTCTAAATTATTTATATTATTTTGCAGGAAAATGACTTCAACCTCTTTGTAAGCTGTAGGTATACTGATTAATTTTACAATAACAGAATAAAACAATTACAACTAGTATATACACTTAATATCTATTTCTTAAAAATCTAAGCCGTCACCAGAAGGCAGAGTGCCCAGAATGCTGGCAGCATTGCCACGTTGAATGGCAATGCTAATTCGTTGACCGAAATAGAAGCCCGCATTCCGATCACCTGTCGACTCTACAAGAAGTTTGGTAATATCTTTATAAATGGCGTGTGCTCCAGGTCCCCAAGGACCAAGGGTTTCAACCCCAAACGGCTCAAATAGGTAACCTCGGTCAAGATTAGCGTATTTTCGCCGTTTGAGGGACTCCGCTGATGTTGCTGCGGAGCCGGCCCTTACCGATGTCCCTGCAAGATGTGAAGGCGCTAGGGTATCTACACACGTGGCATCCCAAACTAAAGGCCGACCCATCTTCCAGGGAATCAGAGTCATACCGTCAGGTCTTTTACCATCATCTCGCATAAGGCCACGTGGTTCGAGGGTAGCTGCCACACTGACGCTGGTAAAAGCCCGACGGAGGATGTCATTAATAGAACTATGACGGGGCACACGTCCTGCACTAGAGACACATGCCAGTGGATGGTGACCAAACTTATCAACGGTTTCACCACACTGACAACGGTGTGCAACTAGGCAAGGAGAACCTAAACGCAAAGAGGTGGCCACCCGAAATGAGTTATTATCTAAAAGGGTACCTAGATTTTTGGAAGGCAGAACCTGTAACCAAAGTCCTGATTCCCACTCGGAAACGGCGAGTAGACGAGCATGTTCTGATGAGCTAGTTGACGTATTAATAATATCTTTCCGTACTAGCTCACATAGTGGCTCATCCCACAGTCTCTGAGAAGAAAGGACTTTGGGCAGATTCTGGTCAGGACAGGCTATTTTCCATGAGTCTAAAGCTTCATTGATACCTGTGATTTCATAATTTTGACATTTAGCCAAAATGCTATGAACAAGATCTTTAGTACCATGTACTGAAGATAAAAATGCTGGGAGTGAAACACTAGAAATTTTGCGAACACCTAGACCTCCCATCCTAATAGGAAGAGTGGCCTGGTGCCACGCTCTGTCATCCAAAGGTATATTAAAAATTTTGATTAAAGTGTCATGCATCATGCTGTCCAACTGCTGTGTAAGCAATGGGAATTTCCAGAGTTGGGAGCATCGTAAATAATAAGTAAATTTAGGAACAAATAGACAGAAACGTAGTATAACAAAAGCCACGTGAACATTGATGTTTTGCAATTTATCTGAAAACGAAACAAAATTTAGAATTTTTTCGTTCACAAAATTAGGCAAAGACTCATCCATAATCGGAGATCCTAAGAGGCAAAGCGAAGACTTATCTATAAACTTAAGGTTTGATGCTAAACTTTTGAAGCGATTCTTTATGTTTAATACGTTAGAAGCTGTTTCGGTTTCCGGGATATAGAGTTCGCATTTCGCAAAATTGAGCTCCAAACCTATAAGCTTGAATTCTTCAATTATTACACTCAAATCTTTCAATATTGTGTCCACTTCGCCTCCTAGAGTGCCATCATCTAAGTACCAAACATTAAATTTTGACTCTAAACGTTTTATAATCGGATGTATAGCGAGACTGAAAATAGCCGGTCCTAAAGGATCACCCTGCTGACAACCAACCTCAGAAGACAATAGCTTATCTTTATATACTAATTTTGAAGGTATGCCATAGCATTGCCAAAGAAAGGGGTAAACATCAGGTAGCTTCTCTTTTATTTGTGTCAGAAGGGCGCCCCTGTCTACTGAATTGAAAGCATTCTTAACATCCACTTTTAACAACAAATCGTTTGTGTGGTATGACACAAACGATCGAAGTGAGTGTACCGCCGTAGGTAGGTAGGTAGGTATATAAATAAATTTATATAATTTTTATAATAAAAAATATTTTTACTAGTAGGTGAGTACTTACAGTGGCAGGCTATAAAAGAGGCAACGATGGTATTACAATTAAATAAAAAAAAAATACGGGACTAGTATAACACAATACAATAAAATACAAAAAATACTTTAAAGAACACAGAACATTAAAAATATAAATGTAATTAGAGAACGAATATCACAGGTTTACATTTTGTTTGGCTTACTTTTGTATAAAACTGTAAAAACGTAAACAATCACAATATTAAATTATTGAATTATAAAAAAAAATAGGTATAAATTAATAACACTATCGTATTAAAATACTTGCCGTAATCTTAAATAAATAATAATTCATGTTAGTAGGTTCGTAAATGTGAAGTAATCATATCAAATGGTTATCAAAAAACAAAAACTTACGAATTTCTGAAATCAAAAGTTAATAAGTCAATTAAAAATTGTAAAAGCTGCTTAAATAATATATCTAAAGGAAACGTCAAAATTTTAATTATTTAATTTAACTTACTTCCGTCTAAAAGAGGGACACAAATAATATAAAAATTATGTTTAATTTACTATAGCCAATAAAATAAATTTGTATTTTTAACTTCATAAACTTACCCAGAGTTGCTAAATGGAAAATAAAGATTTTATAACAAGCGGGAACTAGATTACAAAAAAAAAACAAAAACATTTTTATTCGAAACATTAAAAAATACTTACAACCATCTATAAGAAAATCAAAATATAAATATTATTTGGTTTGTAGTATTTAACACAACAAAGATTTATTTTCCATGGGCAAAAAAAAAAAACTTACGGCACCATTCTAAAAATAATAAAAGGTTTTAATAAACAGGTATTCATGTTTTAATAAACATTTTGAATCATAAATATTCTGATAAACACTCACTGGAAGCTGAAATTGGAAAAATATGTTTTATTTAGGATTCCATTAGTGTGTTTATATAGCTAAAAATATGTTAACACCTCTAAGGTTTCAATTTGACTTAATAGTAGGGTTTGACGTAAGACGATCTTTATTGACAAAGAAAATTACAATTGAATAATAAAAACAAATTAGAACTAGTATTTACAATTGAAACAATTAAGCTAACTGCAGACTGTTGCAAACAATCTACAGGTAGCTCAACTGATCCATATCAATACCAGTCGGAAGCGTCCCCAAGACGCAGGCTGCATTGCCCCGCTGTATGGCAATGCTGATGCGCTGCGCCAGATATCCGCCAGCTCTCGGGTCACGCGTCGCGTCGACCAGACGCTCAGATAACTTTTTAAAAACCCGGAGAGCCTCGGTACCCCACGGACCTAGGGTCTCGACCCCAAAGGGAGCAAATATGTAGGCTCTGTCGAGGCCTGCATATTTGCGTCTCTTGAGATCCTCGGCCAAATCTGCCGCCGCACCAGCCCTTACGGATGTCCTCGGAAGATGGGAAGGCGCAAGTGTGTCGACGCATGTCCCACACAATGGGCCTCCCCAACTCCCATGGGACTAGTGTCATGCCGTCGGGCCTCTTACCATCGTCACGCAACAGACCATTCGGTTCGAGAATAGCTGGTACGTTAGCGGTGACAAAGGCCCGCCGGATGACGTCGTTAAGGCTGGCATGACGAGATATCCGACCGGTGGCCCTAGTACACGATAATCCGTAATGACCAAGCTGTTCGACAGCAGTACCGCACTGGCATTGATGAGGCGCGCAACACATTGCACCCAAACGAAGACATGTTGCGATACGGAATGTTACGGGATCCAATAAAGTGCCAGTGTTAAATGAAGGAAATGCTTGCAACCAATGTCCTGACTCCCATTTAGAAACGGCCAGGAGAAGGGCACGATCCGCAGAGCTGGAGCACGTTTGTAACAAACTATTCCGTGTCAACTCACACAGAGGCCCGTCCCATTGCCGTTGAGACAAAAGAGATTTTGGGGGAGCAGCATTAGGGCAAGCATTATGCCAAGCCGTTCGAGCTTCGTCTAAAAATGAAATTTTGAATGAAATTCCAGGTGGGACCAAACAAGATGACTTTAAATTTTTTTCAACTAAAGAACTAGTACTGTAGACGGAAGACAGGAACGCTGGAAGGGCTACACTTGAAATTTTGCGTATACCTAAGCCTCCCAATTTGACAGGCAGGGAGGCCTGCGACCATGCCTTGTCATCTAAATCGACATTCAAAACCGATGATAGAGTATTCTGTATTATGTTGTCTAAGCCTTCCAAGAGCTCACTGTGTTTCCACAGTTGACTACATTTCAAAGAGTACGTAAATTTAGGTACAAAAAGACAAAACCGAATTAATGTAAAAGCCATATGGCTATTAATTTTCAGCAGTCTGTCCGAAGTTTTGTTGAAGTTTTGAATTTTTCTCGTCTACAAAGGACTGAAAAGACTCATCAAGAATTGGTGAACCAAGGAGGCGAAGTGAACATTTATGAACAACTGTTATGTTGGGGGCTAAACTATTGAATTTTCCAATTATATTGTTTTTGTCTACACAAGAGTCCGAAATAAAAAGCTCGCACTTTGAAAAATTTAATTCCAAACCTATTTTTCGAAATTCATCTGTGATGATTTTTAGATCATCAAAAACTGTGTTTACCTCTCCACCTAAAGTTCCGTCATCCAAATACCAAACATTGAGCTTGGATTGGAGACGTTGAATTATCGGTTGGATGGCAAGGCCAAATATGGCCGGACCAAGAGGGTCGCCCTGCTGACATCCAACGGTGGACAAAATTACTTTGTTCTTGTATATTAATTTTGACGGCGAACCGTAACATTGCCAGAGAAAAGGGTAAATTTCTGGAATTTTGTCTTTAATTTGTTTTAGCAAGGCGCCCCTGTCTACGGAATTGAAGGCGTTTTTGACGTCTACCTTCAGAATTACCTCCCCATAATTTTGGTCTAAAAATGTACGAAGGGAATGTACTGCGGCCTCACATCCGCCTCGCGAACCAAAGCCTAGCTGAATTGGTCAGAAATAGTCGCCTAAATAGTCGGCTTCTTTCCGACAGCAGACTTTAGCCGCAAGGCGGCGGTATGTAGTGCCCACGGCTATGGGTCTTATACCGCCATCCTTCTTTTTTAGGGCACAAAGGTTCGCACCGTATAGGAGTTCTGTGATCTCGCTGTTAACTCGGCCTGACAACATCAGGTTGATTAAACCTGTCAAGTCCTCCAGAAGGACTTCACCTGCATGGTCAGACCCGCCAGACAGAAGATCTTTTAGATGCTTTGAAGTCACAGCATCCAGGCCGCCGGCAGAGCCACTCTGAAAAGACATGACAGCTTTAAGCACGTCCTGGCTGGTCGTGCTTACAGCGACATCACTCTCTTCCGGTGGCTCGGGGAGTTGTGTATTGGCCCCTGCTGGTGGATGCTTACTCTCAAGAGATATGAGAGTAGCATCGTCATTTGGCGCCATCGTGTCGTTTGAGAACATTATGCGTGAGGCACCTTTGATATCACCATCATTGAGTTTACTCTCTACAAGTCTGTAGATAGTACTCAGCCAATGGCTTCTAAAAATATTAGTTGAATTTCTCACCGTAAACTGTAAAATAAAAAAACGCATATCAAACTTTACCTTTAGATAACTTTAAGTAAAAAAAACATAAATAAGCAGGTACTTACGTTGATCTGTAATAAAAAAAAAATGGTGAGTGTCTCTCTCTGTATCTATGTAAGGTGTACAACAGGTATCTACGTCGTATTTTTAGATAATCTCTGCTTTTATATTTAATGTGTAATACTTACGACGTCCTGTAATTAAAAAAATATTTTAAAAAATATTCTTATAAAATACCCATACTAAAATAATTTCTGATCGACCAAGAGACAAACCTTTCTAAAAATAAATAAATGGTCTTTGTTTTTGACCTGTTGTTTTTTTTTTGAACGTACAATGTTTTACCTAAATTATATACATTATTATACAAATTATAATACTTAATAAAAAATCCAAAGACAGAAAACAGCTCTTCGTACCAAAACTTATTCTTACTTACATGAGTCTGAAAAATACGTTTAAAAACATGATGATTCAATAATATTAAAAAAACACTCAATGTACTTTATTTTCTTTTAGACGTCTAAGACTCGATAGAGAGTGATATATATACGTCAGAATCTAAATATTGGCATTAAATAATAATCATTACTAAAAAAACTTACAACTCGCTGGAAAAAACGCTTCATTTGAGTTTATATAATAAAGAAAAGGAGTAAGCAGGTATGTATGTTTTCAGTTTTATGAGTTGGTGTTAATATTTTGATATTTTATATATACTAGCTGCGGCCCGCGGCTTCGCACGCGTTTTTTATGTAGCCTATGTCCGTCCCCGAAATACCGTTTACCTCCCTGCCAAATTTAATTGAGTTCCGTATAGCCGTTTAGGCGTGAAAAGGTAACACAGACAGAGTTACATTTGAATTTATTATATTAGTATGTATATACTTACAGGATTCTGTAAATTATAAATGAAAAATTAGTTTACAATTGTTTGGTTACCAAGCGGCTCATTTATAATTTTATTGTATTATTTTATACTTTAATAAAAACAATGAAAACTTACTCCCTATTTCTGAAATAAGTTATACAAAAAATTACAACCAAATAATAGAGACAAATTAGAACTAGTGAAAATAAATCAATTGAGCTAACTGCAGACTGTTGCAAAATCTACAGGTAGCTCAACTGATATCTACTTGTCGATTATACAGATATATTCATCAACAAAAACATTGGTTTATATATGATTTTATGATATAATTTTTACTTACCGTTGTAATTCGCATTCAAACCATGTAAAAAAAAATGTATTAGTTAGAATGTAGTACATAAAAATTTTGAATAGCCAAAACCTATACTTACAAAAAAGTCCTGAAAATAACAGAATTTATGAAAGAATAAAAAAAAAATATTGTGAATAAAAAACTAACAACTATGTCACTAAAGACCTACATGCATAGGTATACAATATAAAGAAAAAGAACTACCTCTATCTAAGTATTACATAAGTATTTATTAGTAGCTATAGTTGTTTCAACGCCAATTATTTAGTTTTTTTCTTAATAATTTGTAGACAATTAAATAATGTGCTGATTCAATATGATTTGACACACGAAAAAATCAATAATTCACTTGAATTTATTATTCCAACTGCAATTTGGTCCCGGCTAAGCATAATTATAATTAGTTCAGGGAAAACTGAATAAACCACGTTATTATTTTTTTTATTTTAATAAAGTCAAATTATGTCATTATTAATTTGTTGCCGAGTCATCTACTTCTCCTTCGCTAATTTTATCTCAATTGCATCTTTATATCTTTTTCCATATTCGGTGACTTGCGTGGTTTATTAACGTACCTATAAATTTTTGAAAATTATGATATCCAAACTTTAGTAACCCAGAAAAATGCAGCTTGAATTACTCTTTATGAAAACATTTTTTTCTTGATGTAATAATAAAGTCGATATAGCAAAATTTGTTAGTTATTTAATTTTCCAACTACAGCGACGATATTAATCTGTTATCATTTTTTATACGATAAAAAAACTTACTGTGACCTAAAAAGTGAATAAAAATTAAAATATTTACAATTTTAGTACAAGTCAATGTCGAATAACGAAAGAAAACGAGTAAGGGCCTACGTACACGGGCAGCTTGAAGCAGTCAGCTTCAAGCTGCGTCTGCATAGTTAGCATTGCAACTGCTCGAGCGGTTCCGTGTGTCTGTAACTACATAGAAGGCTGTAGTTCACTACAGTCGCAGCTTGAAGCAACCGCATCCTGACTACTTCAAGCTACCCGTGTATGTAGGCCCTAATAAGGTACAATTTGATAATCAACTTCAACTTACCGCGTTCTGAAAATAATTTAAATTTTGAATTAGAACGATGTATCACTTTTGTATATTTTATTAACTAGCTTCTTATAACATAAGTTATTTTCACATAACATAAAAATTCCGCTTGATCCATCTGTAGTTTTGGCGTTGTATTCACCCAAACATCGTCACAATGGCACTAACTTTCGCCTTTTTATTATTAGTAGGACAAAATTTGATTTTTCTTCTCATAATGATTGAACAAACATACCTCTGGCTGTATTAAATGAAAAATAAATATGTTAATAAAAATATAGACAACTTTAACATACAAGTCTAAAAAAGCGCCTCTGTTGTGTTACTGAAGTAACTGCAGGTCTTACCGTCATCTGAGAATATAAATACTCGTTTTAATTTAAAAATATTATTATAAATTTTAAAAAAATATTATTCTTTTGTAAATAAAACTAACATTTAATGTTTAATTAATATTCTAATAGATACGTAGGTAGTACGGATTGTAATTATAATGAAATAGATAGATAGATAGATAGATTATCACTTTATTGCACCATCAATACACTTATAAAACAAGAACTTAATACTAATTATATATAATGTGGCACAATCGGCGGCCTTATCGCTAACAGCGATCTCTTCCAGGCAACCTTTTTTTTTGAAATATTTTTTTTAAAACTTACTTCTTGCGGCTTAAGTATAAATAAAATAAATATTAATTTGATGGTTTGTACGGTAAGTCGGAAATGTATAAATAAAATAAATTGTATTTTAATCAAACAACTAATAACAAGTAAAACAACGAGAAAGTGTAAAATAATCTTACCCCAACCTACAATTAAAACAAAATAAATCGTTTTTTGCTAAACAGAAAAACAATAGTCCCGTCCCAACAGAACTTACAGTTAGCTAAAAAAAATATTTAAATTTATGATAAGTCATATTGAAGTCTTTTCATAAAATATCAAAATCTATTGATTTTATCAGTTTTAATGCATAATATTGTTTATTTTAGACGTACCATTGCCATATCCTGAAAATAGAGATATAATTTTATTACATAAACATAAAATAGAATTGTTTAGTATAGAAAAGTCCAGAAAGTCGCTTCAGTATTGCCACACAGCGGGGCAATGCAGGCAACGATTGGGGATGTTTCCGATTTGTATTGACATGGATCTGTTGAGCTGCCTCTAGTCAGAGCACTTAGATTGAGAACTATGTAAATTTGTTCTAAAATACCCTAACTTCTACAAAACACTCGACGAACTTCCCATAAAATATCCACTTAGACCAGGCAGAAATATAATCATACAACCATCATCAAACCTGTGTATGCACAGTACCGCCCCTTATGTCCATAAAAATCTACAACAAGCTTCTAAACGTAATAAAAGACATTCAATACGATTCCTTATTCACAAATAAATTAAAACAATTCTTAATTATTGACAAATGCTATTATGACGAAAATGACTTTTTAAATGACAAAATAGACAAACTGTCAAATTAAATAAAATTGACAAATTTTAATTTAAAAACATTATTTTAACAACAATTATTCTTATTTTTTTTTACTTAAGTTGCGTACCTACATAACTATATTTTTGTGACAGTACGTGTTGTCTCAATCCTGTCAAAATTAACTGTTGTATTTACCAACTACAAGTAAACTACTAAGTAAACATTATAAAATGTTGACTTAAACGTTGAATGGAAACGCGATGGTAACGTAGGGGAAAATAAAATAAAATGTACGCGATAAATACCCGATAAATAATCTTTAATATGTTAACAGATCGCGAAAGTTTAAAAAGTCTTAACTTTGTCAATTACAATTAATTAAATTGAAGTCAAATAAAATCTTCCGCATTATAAATAAAAAAAAATACTAACCTCGTCACCTTCTACAGCCTGTCAAAAATAAAAAAAATCTCTTAACTGTATTTATGTATTAGGTACGTGACTTGAAAACGTTTATTGTTCATAGTACCTAAATATTATATTTACATGTTGCCACATACCGCTAAATACTTACCAAAACGTAAGCATTGTAATTCAACACCATGATGGTAATTTTCGTTATCATATTTCGTGATATTTAATTTGGAAAAAATCTGTTGATTAAGATGTAGGATGTAGGGCAATACTCACCGTTGTCTATAAAATAATTCGAACAGTTTAATTTAAGGTTGGTGTATGCCCCAACGGCTCTGAGAACACAAAATATTTATCTGTAGCCTTATAAACAATTTGTTTTATTCGTGAAATGTTCAATTTGTGTAAAATACTTTGAAAAATATTTGAGTAAAAGAAAAATACTCAAACTTAATAGCGTTTAGAAGAAATATCTATTTTAGAAATATCTTTATTTCACTCAAATATTTGTCAAAGTATTTTACACAAATAGAACATTTGACGAATGAAACAAATTATTTATACGGCTACAGATAATTATTTTGTGGTTTCAAGGCCGTTTGGTGTGCTAACAGAATAGTATTTGCCTAGACAAAGATTAAAGAAAATGTGTGCTCGTGATTGTACTGACCGGCTGCGTTTCGGGGCGGTACCTAATATTCAAATTCAAAGTGCTGTCCTTTAGACCTTACAGGACTCTTGGATACGTCACAAAATTCAAATTACATATGTAAAACTAGGAAATAAAGTGATCACTTTGATTTTTTGTTCAATTCAATCTTTTCAGGTAAAGTGAAGAAGCGAACAAGAAACCTTACCTTGTTAGGTTGTTAGTTTTCGAGTTGGAGCACAACTCGTCGTAGTGTAATGTAACGTGTTAGTGTTACACAGCGAGCGTTCGTGCAGTCAGTACGGGGAAAGAAGGCGCCCGCAACGAGCAACGAGACGGATTAGCATACGGCGTAACGTATCATGCTCGCTCGAATGGTACGTTACTACTCGTAATACCGGTCAGTACCCGGCTTTATATTTAAAAGACACGCATCTTTCCCCGAATATTCTAACGCGCATCAGATTTGAGTAGGTCTCAAAATGGTCTCAAATGGCGATTATTTGGCAGAACGACAAAAAAAAATGCGACTGGTTACATAGAAAATACCCAGAACACCTGAACTATTATGATTAAGTAAGTATATTGACTTTTATACATATAAAATACCCAGAACACCCGAAACAAATATTTGCAGATCGTACAAACATTTGTCCCAAGTCGGGAATCCAACCCGCAACCTTCGACCGCCGCGCCACATCGATCGTCAATAATGTCGCTGCAGCTTTTTGCATTTGCGTTGTGGTAACTAGAAAATGTCGATGTGGTTGCGTTGACGCTAGTAGTTGAGACGTGGCCGGCGGCTACGCGGTGTTTGGTTGCGTTGTGATTGCGTTGTGATTGCATTGAAGCTGCGTTGTGGTTGCGATGTGATCGGTACTGACCACACGGTTGAATTAGACGGCAAAATGTGGTCCGTGTGAATTAAACTATTTATTTTCATACAAAACAGCACCCGACACGTGTTGTCGTTGTCGTGGTATTGTGGTACGTGTGAATCGCCCATAATTCGACTTAATGTCTTATATTTTTTACTAATAATATGTATTATTAAAAAGTACCGTTTCATCCAAGCTCTCGGTGTCGGGAGTCGAGTCACCTTCCTTTACAAATGGAAAAAAAAACGGGGTAAAGTTATTTGTTCATGAATCAAATGCCTAATTTTTAAACTTCTACCGTCTTGGTGTTATAGGTACATTCAAGTCTTCCCCTATTTAGTACCTAAGTACCTACCAACTTTTCGTTCTCTGTAGTAGTTTTTAAGGTAAATAAAAATATTTTATTTCTTTCTATTCACATAGTCAAACGTATTTTAATAATTTGGAATAGGTACTCACGTCCTGTAAAAAAATATAAATTTTGATAATATAAGCTTTTTAAAATAGAGTAAGATCGCGTACCTACTACATAATTATGTATAACCATTTAGAAAAATATTGAAACTTAAGTTTTGCGTCCGATGCAGTGGCATCGGAATCGGTGCGTACGCAGCGTACGCGGCGTCCTCATCACCACTACACATAGTACGACCACTGTAGCATGTCTCCTCCAAACAAGGTATTTTTCGCCTCAATCATAACGCATGGCAGGCGGATTGTACACAGTAGAGGCTTGTATCCTCAACAGCCTATATTGGTCCACTGCTGGACCCAGCCCTCCCCCTGATAAGCGCTTTTTAGGCTTTTATCTCATGGGGGGCAATGCCCATAATCCCCACTCTGGGCGTGCTAGTTGGGGATCGCAGTTCGGTGGTAGAATTGTTCTGCAGGAGACGCTGCTGCCCGCCCCCGGTGGATATCCCTTAGTCGTCTCTTACGACACCCACGGGATGAGTTCGGGTGGTGCGATTCTATGCCGGCAACACACGACTATGGTGTGTCAGATGGAAGCTGCTTCCCTTCCTCCGACTAAGGGGACCTTCCTGGTAGATTCCCATAATCACCTGTTACGACTTCCACGGGCTGCGTTGGAAGGGTCGACTCTTACGCCGTGACTAGCCAAAGCTAGCATGGCCAAATACTAAACATGTGTTAAAATGTTTAATAAAAGGCTTGTTTACGAACTGTATATATTATGTATTTAGGTAAAAATGATAAAATTAAATGAGAGCACTAACATTTGAGGTGAAAAACCACAAACGGATCATTGACTGATCAAAAACTTGTTATCTTACAAACAGTGTTGCCACACGGCTTATTTGATGTAGGAATATTTCTAACAACATGTATATAAATTACTAAATTAGTAACTAAATAAATACTTAAAAATACTAACGCCTGCAGCGGTCGTTGCCTGTTAAAACCAATAAAATGAAATTAGTGAAAAGGTGGGTTACCTATTACTTCAAACTAAAGACGCTCAAAATGGTCGTTGTCAATTTCAAGAATATACCTCTAGTAATTACATAAACACGTTAATATTAAAAATGTGAAGGATTGGATGTATGGATGGATGCTTGCCACCTCTTCAGGTCATAACGACTGAATCGATCGGGCTGAAATTTTGCATAGCTCTAGCCTGCAATCAAACGTAGGTTACTTTTTATCCCGTAAAACAGTTTTCATGGGATACAAAAAAAAATAAAAAATACAAAAAATCTTTATTAAGAACGAATTTAATGTTTAGGGTACAATTGTGGGCTGACTACCGCAAAAATTAAAAACTGTGTAGCAGAGTCAGAGCCCTCCTCCGCTAGTAAATTAATTATGTTCCATTTAAAAACAAAAAATATCTAAAAAACAACTAATCTAGATAAAACATAATAAGGTTACGTGCGTGTGTGGTGTGTGTATGTTTAGTGTGTGTGTGTGGTATGTGAGCGTGGTGTATGTGTGTGAGTGAGTATGTGTGAGTGGTGCGTGTAGGTTTGTGAGAGTGTGGGATAAAAATAACTTTTATACCTTTCCATAGAAACAACGATTGCGAAGCCGCGGGCAGTAACTAGTTTAACATACTATGAATCTTATTTTAAACTTTTTTTATTTATTTATTTATTGTATAAATATAAAACTACTTACATCCTGTTGAGTATAAAAATATAAGTAAATAATAATTTAACCAAATAAATGTAAATTAAATACAATATTACCTGCTTAATTTTAATGTTGACGTATGTATATTATTTATTTTGGTAATTATAATTAAGGTTGATCGTCACAGTTTGGCGCTAGATTCAAATTTTTTCGTGTTTTTTAATTTATATCAGCGTTAAACAACGGAAAAGTAATTGGCCGCAAATCGTAAAACATTTTCTATGAGCCCATGAGAAATCCAACTTCGATTCAATTGTATTTTGGGAGTATTGGGAAAATGTTGATTTTTAGCCCAAAATCTACTATTTTCCCAAATGCTCTAAAAATACCAGTGAACCGAAGTTAGTTTTTTCATAGGAATACCTATGAAAAAAAAAAGGTTTACGATTTGCGGCAAATTACTTTTTCGTTAGTTTTATTCCTTGTAAAACGCAGAAATAAATTAAAAACCACGAAAAAAAGTTATTCTCGCGGCCACCCGTGAAGATCACCCATACCGTAGAAATATTAAAATCAATACTTACACCATCGCTCTACAAAATAAATAAAATGGTTAGGTATACATTTAAATTTATATATTAGCACAAAACTTTACAGACGTGCAAGTTGAGGCGGGAATCGAACCCGCAATTTCCAGCGTCGCAGGCAATTCTTAATCCTAAGGTCGTCAAAATCACAAAAATAGAATAAATATATACAAATCTAAAATGTTTCTCAAATATAAATCTGAATGTTTTGGATCTGATATCAGGTAGGATCCCTTGGTCGGCTCTTACAACAACAATCACACCAAGGCTGGATAAAACCATCCCTCTCATCCCTTGGGAGAGCATCCACTCGATGGACCGAGGACATCGTAGCGGTCGCAGGGAGCAGATGGATGGTGATCATCAGGATGGCTGGACCAAACGAGATATGGACATGAAAGTCATGAAACCATGTGCAATATTGACTACCTATTTGTTACTATTTACTACCTATAATGAAATATTTGCCACCTCTCCATTAATAATTATATCCATAAAATAAAGTGGTCCGCCATTCTGGTGTCAGGTTGGCTGGACCACTTCGAAGTTCTCAAGGTTTTAGCATTGTATGAACTACGTTGTTAATGTAAATATTTACTTCATATTTGCTACCTTAACATGTATATGTTTCATAATTTTTCGACGCTTCTCTATTAATATTATTAAAACGCCTAAATTATTTACGCCACCATTTACCTCAAGATAATTGCTAATAATATTATAGTAGGCGCGCAGGTTCACAAACGTCCACGTGGTGTGGTGGCAGTTATGATGAATCCCAACATGCATCACGATCCTGAGCCTGTTTGACCTACGCTTGATCGAAGCTGTCCCGTTCTTAGCGTCATTGCTTCCTTTGTTAACCACGAAAATAATAATCCAAACTAATATTATATATTCGAAAGTAACTCAGTCTGTCTGTTACCCTTTCACACCTAAACTGCTGACCGGATCACAGTGAAATTTGGCAGGGAGGTAGATGGTATCCTGGGGACGGACATACTTTTTATCCCGGAGAAAAGCGTGCGAAGCCGCTGGCAGCAGCTAGTAAAACATATATTTTAACTTACAGCACCGGTCTATAAAATAAATTTAATGAGTAGGCATAAATGTAAAAAAATAAATAAAAATTACCAATAAAGAAAATATCTAACTTATATCGTAAATGCAAAAGTGCTGTTGATTTAATGTTTACATCTTCTAGTGAACATAAAATTTAAATGAAGAGAAAATTATTTCAAAATCCTAGTAGTCAAAAGTTTGTGAATTTTATTTTGTTACTTAAAATCTCTAAAACTACTGAACAGATCAAGATGAAATTTGAAGTACATTTAGAATATAGCCTAACTTGGATAATAGGCTACTTGTTAAACCGAAAATACGCGTGCGAAGCCGCGGGCTGAAGATAGTATTTAATAATTTATAGTTTAAAATTGACGTGTCGAGCTTACTTTGAAAGCAGAAATAATAGTTATTGATCTCTGATTGAAAGTTTGGATGTTTGCCACCGCTTCACGTCGAAACTACTGAACTAATCGAGTTTAGAAAAACTTCTGGACTAGATTGACGTAATATCTAGGCTACTTCTTATCCCGGAAAAACGAGTGTGAAGTTACGGGCAGCAACTAAAAGCTACAGATAATCTACAGATTTGTTAAGATACCTACCTAAGTATAACTGCATCTTTAATCCAGCCAAATTGGATGTACAATGTTTGTAAACAACCACCCTTACCTAACCTTAAATTCACTCTCGTGCTACACTCTTTTTATAGACAATTTGTGTACATTACAATTGTCGTGATTAGATATATAAAAACCTCTGTACACCTATAGAATGCAATAAATGATTGAGTATTGAGTATAATCTTTATTAACAAAGAAAATTACAATCAAATAATAAAAACAAATTAGAACTAGTATTTACAATTGAAACAGTTAAGCTAACTGTAAACAATCTACAGGTAGCTCAACTGATCCATATCAATACCAGTCGGAAGCGTCCCCAAGACGCTGGCTGCATTGCCGCGCTGTATGGCAATGCTGATGCGCTGCGCCAGATACCCGCCAGCTCTCGGGTCACGTCGCTTCGACCAGACGCTTAAATGAGATCTTTCCTTCAATAAATATTGCTTACAATTATATCTGAAACTCGACGGCAAGCAAGTAGAAAGTAATTTTCAAAGTATTCATACCTAACTATTGGAATTCGATGATGCCCGCAATAGTTTTTAGTAAAACTGTTTCGCAGACACCATTGCCCTCCTCACAGACAGGGCGTTCCATTACATTATTTTTAAGATAACATTAAACTATTAAATATCTATATTAAATTAATCTGTATGTGAGTTTTAGTTTTTTGTGTCGTTGTTTGTTTACAAAAATTTCACATCGAGTTTGTCTAGTGTATAGGGACTCTACGTTAATTGTTAATTGTAAGGTTGTTGTTTACAAAAAACTTACTGCCTGTAATATTGGTAAAACAAGAGACAATTAATATTAAGGTAATTAATAAATAAGTACTCAGTACCTAAAATAACATATTAAAATGCGAAAAGTTTTTAGCAAAAAAAAAATTAAAAAAAAGAAACTTACGGCCTGCAAACAAAATAAATTAAATAATTAAGTAGCTAGCTAGACATCAACAATAAAATCACAAAAATACCAAGAAAATTACGTCATCTAACAAAATTATAAAAAAAAACAATTAAATCAAGTACCTACTTATGAACAAGCTTTACTGCAAAAATTCAGTCCAAACTCGATGAGGTTATGTCGTTTCGTTAAGTAATTCGTATGGCCTTCCTGCGGCTGCATCATCAGGATCCTGAGGGGTGAGTCTATTTGACGTTAGTAACGAGACGTGATCGTGGCGTCTCCTTTTTCCATACAATTTGGTACAGCGCCTCTATCGTGCGGACAAGGAACTACGCAAATCCCATACAGAAAGGAGACGTCTCGATCACGTCTCGTTACTACCGTAACGAGGCCCCTCTGGTCATCATCTAGGACCAAAGTGCTTGGGAAGACAAATCCAAGGAACCCAAACGCGACGGGTTTACGTTGTTTGGTTTAGGAGTTCCTATGGCCACCATCTGTCTCCATCTTCAGACCAGCTCCATGGTAGCATAACATTACATAGTCACCAAACTTAAACAAATTTGCCAAATTTCAGCTCAATCGGTTGAGGTAACTGGTATAAAATATTTTATTTTTTTGGCAAATTAGGTACCAACAAGATTTGTCGCACCCATATTATAAAAAAAAAGTTAAAAAAGCTTGAAAAAAACTTACACCATCACTCTAGAAATAAATAAAAAGAGAAATGAAAAAAAAAACTTTTTGACCCAAAACTGAAGAGATGCGAAAACTGAGCTGAGACTTTGATCCATCCGCAGGAGGACAATTTCACAGATGGTTTCGTCGCAGAATCGTCCATAGATTAACACTAGAGTGCACGCGCGCTCTACTATAGTAGAACGCAAACACTTTTTTGAGCACCATTCATTAATTTTTACACCGGAACCCCCGGGCTCCTAGATATGCCTCGTCGACAAAATCACGGAACGGATTGGTACGGCGCCACCCCGCAGAGTAAGCGCGTGTACCCGTAATTAGGTGACAAAGAGAAAAAAATAAAAAAAAGTTGTAGTCTGTATCGAATCAATGAATGACTATGATGATGAGGTGACCAATACAGACTCATCTATTAACAGATGTTTTTTTTTCAGCTGATCTTAGACATGCCCAAAACGGTGACTTTTTCGTTGATCTCCGATTAATAACTGCGTGTAAGGAAAAATATTTTGCAATTTTATGATTTTAAAACCACCAGCATTTAAAATATTTGTCATATTGTTTTCTACCATTAGGGTTCTGGTCGATTCAGATGTATTCGTAACGTGAGTGTATCTCTCATACTATTTTCGACGTTAAATGGTAAGTACATTTTCTTTTGTTTTTTATTCGTAATCAAAGTGAAGCCAATAAGAGGCGAAAATAGTTATACACTCATGAATACGTCTTAATTGACCAGCTGATTAAACGGGTCTGCAAATTTGCCCCGCCAATAAAACTTGTTTTTAGCCAGATACGCCACAGATGGGAAAAGACCAGACCCTGAAAATAATCATTAAAAAAATACTTACACCACTGGTCTATAAAATAAATGAAATTAGTTGGCGTAAATGTATAAAATAACAAAGGAAATCGAAGGAATAATTTCAATTAAAAAATAACTTTATTTGTTACTAATTGAAAAAAATTTGTATAGTTTTCAAAAACTAACAGCCTGTTGATACAAAAAAAAAATTTACTACTAACTGACCGTCACCGTTACGGGATGTAATATACGTTACATTACACAGCGAGCGTTCGTGCGGTCAGTGCGGGGAAAGAAGGCGCTCGCAACGAGCAACGATACCGATTTTAGCACACGGCGTAACGTATCATGCTCGCTGCGAATGGCACATTACGCCCTAACACCGCTCAGTACCCGGCTTAAGAGAAAGGTAGCGACTAGCAACCTAAAATAAATATTAATAATTAATATTTATTTTAGGTTGCTAGTCGCTACCATAATATTATTATGTTTCATCTTGGAATGTAGCAGACATTGCAACTAACAATAATTGTTAGTTGCAATGTCTAAATTATTACAAGAGAATAAGTTGTTGATTATAAAATATAAATAAACACTTACGGTCTGTAAACAAAAATACATTAAATAAGTATCAGATAGTCTGGTCGAAACGACGCGCGATCTGGTGAGGCTGGCGCATCAGCATTGCCATACACAGCGGGGCAATGCAGCCAGCGCCTTTGGAACGCTTCAGACTGGTATTGTGGATATCCGATTGTATATGGATCAGTTGAGTTAGATTGTTTGCAACAGTATGCAGTTAGCTCAACTGTTGCTATCTATTTTAAATAAGTACTACCTAATTCTATTTTTTTTCAATTCTTTTGTTGTGATTTTCTTCACTCAATATATAAACACGACATTTTGGATGGATGGATGTTTATAAGTACTTCTGAAAGGATTGGGCTGAAATTTTGCATAGATGTAGGTAGGTCTAGACCTGGAATATGTTTTATTCCAGGTCTAGACCTACCTAGGTACTTTATATCCCATAGATCAGTAAGTGTAATAATCTATTTAAATACTAAATGATGTTACAATAACAGAATAAAACAATTACAAATATTATATACACTTATATCTATTTCTTAAAAATCTAAACCGTCACCAGAAGGCAGTGTGGCCAGAATGAACAACCCTTATGGTGTTTCCTTTGCTATAAGTTTGTGTGAGATTGTTACAATATAAATTATTTAAAAAGTGTAACGACATCAAGTGTAACATGTGTACCTACGGTGGAATAAATAAATACAAAAAATATACAAAAAAATGTTGGCAGCATTGCCACGTTGAATGGCAATGCTAATTCGTTGACTGAAATAGAAGCCAGCATTCCGATCACCTGTAGACTCTATGATAAGTTTTTAGACCTTTATAAATGTTTTGCGCCCCAGGACCCCAAGGAGCAAGTGTTTCAATCCCAAACGGCTCAAATAGGTAACCTCGGTCAAGATTAGCGTATTTTTGCCGTTTGAGAAACGCTGATGTTTCTGCGGAGCCGGCCCTTACCGATGTCCCTGCAAGATGTGAAGGCGCTAGGGTATCTACACACGTGGCATCCCAAACTAAAGGCCGACCCATCTTCCAGGGAATCAGAGTCATACCGTCAGGTCTTTTACCATCATCTCGCATAAGGCCACGTGGTTCGAGGGTAGCTGCCACACTGACGCTGGTAAAAGCCCGACGGATGATGTCATTAATCGAACTATGACGGGGCACACGTCCTGCAATAGAAACACAAGGTTATTTAGATCCGTTGGGATATAAATAACCTTTGAACGTTTCCATAGAAACAACGCGTGCGAAGATGCCAGGAGAAGTCTTGGGTCGCTGAGCCAAGGTGTAGTAGGTACTCGGTTCTAGAATACCAGTAGACATTATTTGAAAACTGTATTACAAAATCAGAGAAATATTGCTGGAATATCATCATCATTATCAGCCTATATTAGTCCACTGCTGGGCATAGGCCTCTCCTAATGAGCGCCATAGCGCCCTGTCTTCAGCTTACCGCATCTGCCTGCAGTCTTTCGCAGAACGACATCCCACCTGGCCGGAGGGCGCCCTACATTGTTTTCGCGGTCTCCACTCACACGTTTACCCCAGCGGTTGTCAGGTCTTCGCGAGATATGGCCGGCACTGCCACTCCAGCCAGCTTGCTAATTCTTTGACCTATGTCGAGAATCGGATCAAATCGCAGAAGTCCGTTCGTTTTGTCGTCCGTTTCTCGAATTTGATCTTTTTCGCTGTGCTTGGGCTTCTGCATTGTTGAAGTTTCTTTTTGTGTGATTACCTTTCTGTTGCCTTGTTGTTTTTAGGGGTCCGCACATCCGCGGGTGAAAACGGAAACCTATTACTAAGCCTCCGCTGTCCGTCCGTCGTCCGTCCGTCTGTCACAGGGCTCTGTCTTATGAACCGTAAGAGGTAGATAGTTGAAACTTTTAGAGAATGTGTATTTCTCTTGCCGCTATAACAACAAATAATAAAAACAAAATAAATATTAAAATTAAAGGGGGCTTCCATAAAAAAACGTGATTTTTTGGCTATTTTTGTTCTTCGGTTGTGAAGGCTGTATCTCTTGAACCACTATAAGTAGACACTTATGAAGCTTTCTATAAATAAGTAACACTTCAACTGTAATATCAAAAAATGCTGAAAACATAATAAAGTAGAAAATTTAAAGTAAAAATTGGATGTTCTTTGAAAAAGTTGCCTGATTTTTACGGTACGGAACCCTTCGTGTGCGAGGGTTGGCGGTTTATTTGTTATTGTTATCAGCTTTTGTGAAGTTATCATTCGTAAAAACCTTTGTCGAAATAAAATATCTTGGATCCTAGAACCGAGTACCAAAAGGTAAGAATTTAATGGAAGGGATTTTTACAAATGATTATAATCAAACAAACTTACCGCCTGTTGATAAAATATAAAATATTAAAGGTATTTTCCATTCTAGGTTACCTTTTAACGCCTAAACGGCTGACCGGATCTTAATTAATTTTGGCAGGGAGGTAGATGGTATCCTGGGGACGGACATAGGCTACTTTTTATCCCGGAAAAGCACTTGCATAGCCGCGGGCAGAAGCAAGTAGACAATATGCATAAGTACCTAATTCGCAAAATGTATCTTATGTAATGTATCTTTACAACAAAAATTCATTAAATTCAGATGAATTTGAACCATTGTATAGATCTTCTCAAGTTAACTGGGATACATTATACTAAATTACATTTCTGATTTCTGTAAGTACTGGGTGTACCAGAGTGAGGTAAAAATTACACATCACAAAATTTCAAAAAAAAATTCATTTAAGTTAAAATGTTTTTTCTTTTAAACTTTTAGGTTTATATTGAAAAAAAAAGTACATAATAAGATTTTGAAAAATGTAGGTAAGTACAGCCAGCCCGGGGAAATTGCAGAACGCAGAAAATATTAAAAACCAAAATAAAAAAAAAACAAAAATATTTGAAATTCACGCGAATCTGTGTCAGATGCCGTGTCGAGAACTCGGAAACCGGAAACGGAATTACTTAATACCCCTACTGAAGGCCGTTAAATTTCATCCTACATAATATTATAAAAAAAAATAAGACTTACTTCATCTCCTCCACCCTCCTGTTGTTGAAATAAAACAAATTAAAATACCTAGTTATATAATCTCAAATAATGAAGCCAACTTCGGCCAACTGTAATACACCATTTTGAATTAACATAATAGTAAAAAAGTAAGTAAAGTAAAAAGTATTTATTTTGTGTCACAAAATTATAAACAAAGTTGGTACAAACAAATATAGTTACAACATGACATCAAAAAAGGTCATCGCTCAGCATTATGCCCAGTAACGATGACGCTACTGTGCGCTGGTTTTATGCGACACCTAGACGGCGCTGCAGCAGCAGCTGTGACATGCGCGTAAAACAAGGGCAAAGAAGGTACACAAAAGTTTAAATATTACACGGCTAAACGAAAATAAAGAAAATGACTAGTAGATAAGCTACGCTAAGTATATACTTAGTTGGTGAAATAGTAATATCAAATAGGTACAAAAAGTATGTGTGTTATATACATATAACAAAATATTTTTTACAACAGAATATCAAAATATTAAATATTAAATATTTTAATAACTTACAGACTGTAAACAAATATCACCAACGATTAAATCATAAAGTGACAAAGAGAATTAATTTATCATAATTTTTTAATATGTTTTCGATTATGATGTATTTGAACAGCTGCTCGATTTAGATGTATTTGTGAGTGTATAACTCAAACTATTTTCGCCGCTCATTGGTTTATTTTGTTTTTTAGGGTTCCGCACCCGAAGGGTGAAAACGGAACCCTATTACTAGTCTAAGCCTCCGCTGTCCGTTTGTCCGTCCGTCCGTCCGCCTATCTGTCAATCAAAGGGCTATATCTTATGAACCGTAAGAGGTAAACAGTTGAAATTTTCAGATAATTCTCTTGCCGCTATAACAACAAATAATAAAAATAAAATAAATTTAATTATTATAAAGGGGCTTCCATACAAAAAACGCGTTTTTTTTGCCTATTTTTGCTCTTCGTTTGTCAAGGCTGTTTCTTAAACCACATTAGGTAGATACATGAAACTTTCTATAAATATGTAACATTTCTACTGTAATAACAACAGAAACTAAAAATACAATAAAGTAAAAATAAATATAAGGGGTCTCTGAACAAGTGAAAATTTGATGTTCTTTGAAAAAGCTGCCTGATTTTTACGGTACGGAACCCTTTGTGTGCAAGTCAAGTCGCACTTGGCGGTTTTTTATTCGTTATCAAAATGCAATTGATAAGCGGTGAAAATAGTAATGAGCTATAAACTCACGAGTACATCTGAGGGGGAGATCTGAAAAGACGTAATGAGACGTGATAGTGACCGTATTCCATAAAATTTGGTACAGCGCAGCGCCTCTATCGTGCGGACGTTGAACTACGCAAATTCCATACTAAAACGAGACGTCACGATCGCTCTCGTTATTAACGTCAAATAGACCCACCCCACTGAATTGATCAGCTGTGGTAAGATATAGGTACCTAGTTTAACTGCATTGAATGCAATTCTTAAATCAGACACTAAATTATTAAATTAAATAACTTACAGCCTGTAGAAAAAGAATACCAATATAATTAGGCAAGATAACCTCAAATCGCAAAAGTACGTTATGAAGAAATTAATGTTATTAAAGAAAACGATTAAACAAGTAGGTAGGTACTTTAACCAATAAATATAAGTACAGGCAAATGCTTGAAAATACAAATATTTTTGTCTATTACAATATCTGACTAGGGTTTTAAAATATGCATTGGTTAAAAGCACATAAATCTAAATAGATTTATGTGGTTAAAAATCTGTAGGTATGTTTATAAAATCAATTGATGTTCGTTGGTCTCGCTAAAACTTATCAACGGCTTGACCGGGTTGAATATATATTTTTTTCTGTATGCGTTTACAGGGGTGGTTTAAAAGAAAAAAAGGGAAAAAGAATGGACACGGACAGTGATACGAAGTTTACGGGGTCATCTAGTAACTAGATGACCCCGTGTACTTCGTTTAACCCGTGAACTTATTTTCTATATTTCTATATATTTTCTTATAATTAAATATTTAATAATTTATTATTTTAATTGCACACTTAAAACTAAAAAACAACTTGCAAATGAAATCATTATAACATTTATAACATAAGTGACAATTGGCGGTCTTATCGCTCAAGAGCGATCTCTGCCAGACAACCTGGTATGGATAAGATAGTTGGATATTGGTACATGTCCGTATCTGTAAGATACGTGTGCAATGTTACTACTTAAAAACAAATTAAGTACCTAAGAAATAGTTACTTCAGGTAAAATCGCTGAGTTTCTGCACACCAGTGCAGCGCCACTTTCAACTTTTAATAGACTAGGTATTATCTTAATTTAAATATGCTTACCGTCTGGTTGGTTGTAATAAATGATAATTTAGTCAATAGTCGAATTTTTATTGCAAACATGTTGTACTAGGGATCTTATACAATAACAAGAAGGTAGTTTCAAACATGCACCACCCCGCTAGGGAGCGGCAATTTATTTAGTCATTTATTTTATTATTTATTAGCTAAGGCACATCGCACCGAGGGGGCGCTGCACACCTCACGGATGCCAGCGAGACGGCGTATGCAAGTACATTCTACTGGAGAACGGAAGACCAAGGCGGGCCCTACCTCATTAATTAATTATAATTCATATACAAAAAATTAATCACAAACTAACATATAATTAAATTAAAAATGATATTAATGTTAACAGTATAATATTATTATAATACGAGTTTTTTTATATGTGCGCGAGCTGCAAGCAGATGTGCTTATTGTATTTATTTACTTTATTTCCTTTTCGTAACCTACACCTCCGATTTGTTCGAAATCGATAGCCAAGAGTGAATTTTGCGATTAAAAATGTCAGCCATCTTGGATTTTGAAATGGACATCTTTTTCGTTATCTACGAGTTCGAATCGGTCGAAAACGATATACCCTTATTAGTGGGTGTGCTGTCACACAGCAAGACTCGCTTCGCTCGCTATAAGTAGGTACCTATGTACAAAGGTTAAGGAAAAAAAAGGACTGTACTTTTGTCCCATAATCACTACTAGCTTCCACTCAGCTCGTTTGAATAAAAACTGTACGAAGTATTCATGCGTCACTCACACTATTTTCACGCTCTTTCGATAATTTCTCTTTGTTTTTGATTCGTGATCTAAATGCAGCCAATGAGCGGAAATACACTAATGAGTAAGTACCTACATCTGAACTAATCTACAAAGATTGGGGTTATTTTTAATTATTATTTTATTATGATAACTTACCTCTTCACCCTCCTGTTTATAAAATATAATTATAATAAAAACAATAATTTTAAAAGTACTTTTAAAGGAACCCTCTTCAATGTTGAACTTTATTTTATTTTCATTATCTGATGCAAGAACGTAGGCTGTAAATGAATGTAAACTGCTTGCGGTTGAATATATCGACTGCGCGCGGTTGCTGCGATGCAGTCCGTCTGATGGCAGCCTAAGGGTACCGTTGTCGTAGTAGCATATGACAACTCACTTTTTGAAAATTTAATTTGTCTACTAATTAATTGTTAAGATGTGCTAAAAACCGAAAAAATACATTTCTTGTATATCTAATTTGTATTTGTATTTCTCTTAAATAAATATGATTTAATGTAACAACAACTTTTTTTTGTTTATGCGGCAACCGAAATGCACTCTCTGTGAAAGAGCGTGTATTTCTGTCGCCGCTTTAACATAAGATCATATGTGAGGCCAATGTCCACTATCCACCGGTCAAAGTTTGTGGGTGGGCTGATATGATGCTGATGAAAATTTTACTGGGTTTACTGTTGGGTAGTTAAATTTCAAAGCTTAATTTAATTTGGTTACTACATGGAAACTGTGTTCAATAAAAATATGATTTGAATCAGACACATCGATGTAGGTACTAAAAAAAACTTGCCTTCTGAAATGTTTTTAATATTATTAGAAGACACAAAAGACTTGCAAGAATACTCTAAACAGTAATAAAAAACATAACAAATTAAATTTCATAATACCTTAAGCCACTCTTGATCAGCATTTAATGAGACTTACCACATTTTTAATATTGTTTTTGTTATATTAAAGAACTAAGCTTGTCACCGACTAGACGTCCATAACGCCAACGCAAAAGTGTTTGGCGGAAAAACAGCGTTGAGCGGCAACCGTTCAGCACATGCTGAGCGTCCTATTTCGGCACAGGGTCATGGGGGTAAACCCGACCTGACGCCCACCATCTGTTTAATTTAGTATAAACCTCCATGTTCTTTTATTTACTTTTGTATGTTTTTTATGTACTTACCTATGTGTGTGTCGAAATAATAATAATAATAATTTCGTTTATTTCGGACAATTAAAAATCCATAGAGTGTTAGTAGCACGTAAAAAGAAAATAAAAATAAAAATAAAAGTAGAATTAACCTAGTTGTTAGTACTAAGTATTAAAATAAAAGCTAAGTATTAAATAAATGCTTTTCTATCTTCTATCTATCACTACGCAGTACGCTGCGTGCTGCGTGCTGCGTGCTGCGTGCTGCGTGCTGCGTGCTGCGTACTGTCCCTTACCGCTGACGCCGACTTCAACTCTGCACACAATAATCCAACACCTCTATCACGCAGCACAAAATGTGCATTCAATTATGTAGCATAAACTCGATAACTTTTGATACATTTTACAGTGATAAGATGGCTTCCCACAAGCTTCAAACGAGTGGCCCGCAAGCTGTCTGTGATCTGATATCGTCAATATAAAATGTCTGTAAATGTTACGAGTAAGCCCATATTTGAAAGCAAGCTTTTGTGCTGCGTGCGCCTCTGATCTGAGACAACCTTTCGACGAACAAAAGACCACTCTAGACGTTTTTCATATGATTATGTGTCCGGCACCGCATAGCGCATTCCGCAGCGTACTGCGTAGTGATCAAGAGACCAAAGCTTTAGTGAATAACACAGGGCTTATTATACTTTAATATTAAAAAAAATACTTACTGCTTCGCCTTCCTATTGGTAAAAAATAAATGAGATAAAAATGTTCATTAGTTGAATTGCTTATAAAGCCTTATTTGGGAATTAATTGTAACTGCCTACTTACTACTTATAAATAAATAATGCTGGACCATCCACACATCATTATCTAGCCACAAGCTAAGCAGAGCTTGTGTTATGGCTACTAGATGACTGATATGATATTATACTTAACATACATAGATATTTTTTATTATACATAGAAAACATCCAAAACACCCGGAACAAATATTTGCAGATAGTACAAATATTTGTTCCGAGGCGGCAATCGAACCCGCGTCATAGTCCACAAAGCTTGATTTAGGAATAAAAATTGTAACTGTATTGTTTTAAGAATCTCAATTAGACAGTGGTTACAAATAAAACTTACCGACTGTTGAAATATTTTAATTATGTTAATAATCGTTAAAATAATTAGGTGGTACTCAGAACAGAGATGCCTGCTTGTCGATCCAAATTTTAACGTATCTCTTTGAGCGTATCTCTCATACTATTTTCGCGGCTCATTGCTTAAATTTATTTTTATTACTCGCGCTCAAAAACGGTGATTTTGCTGCTCAAAAACAGTGAGCAAAACAGATTTTGCTCACATGTGGAACAAAGGATATTATTCAACTTGTTAAAAAAAGTAAT
The DNA here is from genome assembly GCA_963662085.1 of Eupithecia inturbata. Lineage (NCBI taxonomy): Eukaryota > Metazoa > Arthropoda > Insecta > Lepidoptera > Geometridae > Eupithecia > Eupithecia inturbata. Next base: position 1,240,264 of record OY759206.1, on the reverse strand, counting down.
TTGAATTCAGAATGCTATACTAAATTTCGATGGGGTAATAAGACATGTTATTGGTACTCTTTGGTCGGCGCCGAAAAAATAAAACTACGCGATCTGCACCAGGGGAGGTAAACTTTCCCACTGAAGGCATCGCCATTTTTATGTGTACCTTGACAACTTGGCTTGTGAAGATATCGTACATAGACGGACAGCGCCATCCTTAAATAATCTACCAAACAACAGGTTTGAAACTTATGTGGAACTTGCACCTCTGGGAGCTGTACTCATTTTACCTTATCGTAGGGAAGGAGGGTAGACAGCGTTTAACCTTCACAGAGACGCATAATTTCGTTCGTTCAGGTTTGAAAGAGGTTCATAGCATTCGTACCCTCCATGGTTGTAGAACAAAATGAGTTCCTGACATTCGACCTCTTTTATAAATTAAAAATATTTTCTCGCTAGTCGAGTTGAAAAGTTGTCTGAACTCGAGAGCAAATGTTTTTTGTTCCGTGCCTTTTAAATCCCTCGCCAGCACAGCAGTCTACTTTAGAGCCACTCGCTACGCTCGTGACTCTACTCTAGTCTGCTTCGCTAGCTCGGGACTTAATATCGGCACGTGCAACAAAAAATCGTTTTGCTTACTTGTTGAACAAATAACTATTGTTTATTATTTATAATCAAAATACAGGCGAAAATAGTATGTTTGAATCAATCACGAGTAGAGCTCTGTGCACCAAAGATAATAAAACCACTCCGTCAATACTGTGCACACCAATAGAACGTGGTTACAGCACAGCACAAAAATATTTATAATAAAATGAGCTTAAGCTCTTTATCTTTAGATACAATTTACATTGACAAAATGGCTTCCCACAAGCTTCAAGTGGTCCGCGAGCTGTCGACCTGCTGTAGAAGTAGCCAAGTCTTGTGGCGGATCCCAAGATCCACTTTGGTTCGCTAAGCCGCTGGAGTAGTCAATAAAAAAAACTTACCTTCTGAAACGTAAAATATATAATAATTAGGCGCAAATGTAAAACTTCCAAAAAAATAAAAACAATACTAAAACAAAACAATGAACGGAATTGTATAAGATGCATTTGAACATATAATAATTTAATTTATATTAAATGTAATATGAATTTATATTTAAATATATATAAATTAATCATTTCCCTTGGTCACGGCATCACGCGTGAACGGCTGGACCGATTTCGCTAATAATTTTTTGTTGTGTTTGTTATTGTCAGGGGTAGTTTCTTATGAAAAATAATTTGGCGTGTTTTAAAAAAACGATTGAAATTTCGATACCTATATAGATAAAAATAGGGGTTAAAGTATGAAATTGCCGTTTTATTGTAATAGGTACTTCGAATTGACAAAGAGCCTCTATGGTTTGAAATTATTAAGCGAAACTTTTTTCACAAAAAAAATGGTAGTCCGTTGGAGCAAGGTCTGGCGAATACGGAGGGTGACGAATGGTTTGTAATTGCAGTTCCTGTAGAGTTAAAACGGTTTCTCGTGCTGTATGAGGTCTCGCGTTATCATGGAGCAATAATGGTGAAGATCGACTCATGAGTCGGGGTTTCACTGCTAGTTTTGCTAACATTGTTCGGAATTCGGCACAGTAGACATTTGCCGTTATTGCTTGACCAGATCGGAGAAAGCTATAGTGAATAACACAATGCTGAGACCACCAAACAGTTACCATTACCTTTTTATTGGTAAGCTTTGCTTTAGGACACAGTTGCGGCGTTTGACCTGGGGCCAGCCATTGCATTTTTCGCTTACGGTTATCGTAGAGAATCCAGTTTTCATCACATGTCGCAATTCGATCCAATATTCCTTCATTTCTGTATCGATTCAACAAGGCAACACAAGTTTCAACATGCGTTTCTTTCTGCAGATCAGTCAAATTATGAGGCACCCATTTTTCATATTTTTTATTTTATTGATTTGACGCAAATGAGTCAATATTGTAGGTTAGGTAGCGTTAAACCATGCCGCTAATTCCAGGGTAGTTTGGCTCGGATCGGCTTCCACCATCTCTTTCAATTCATTGTTATTCACCTCGGTGAGGTAGCCCCTCCTTTTACAAACTATTCCCCCCCTTTTTGACCAGTTTTTAAAAAGTGTTCTATTTACAGACTTTTCTATATTTTTCCGGAAAAATATAGTTCCTACAAACGCTACATACATTTTAGATGGATCGCTCTGCAAACTTTGGAGATAGGGGGTACTGAAAATTTAAATGTAAATTTTCAGTACCATTTATTTTTATTTTTCATTTATTTTTATTTATTTTTCTTTTAATCTGTACAAGCGCACAAAATGTATTATTATTTTAAATTTCACGTTATTTGCTGCTGTAGTTGCTGAAATATTAAAGACGGAAAAAAGGACAGAAAATGCGATACCATAAGGGTTTCGAAACCAATCCAATCTTCGAAACCCTAAAAATGAAAGTTTTGCGTAAAATTAGAAAATATAAGTAACTTAATATTCATACTTAAGCCAGGATATCGTCTGTCGAGTCAGATAGACTAATCTCTAATAAAAAAAATTATTAGGTACTTACTGCCTCGCCCTCCTATTGATGAAAAAATTATAACATTTTCATAAGTTACAATGTTTATTTAAGTTGATAGATGAATAAGCCTGATTTGGGAATTAAAATTTTAACTGTATGTTTGGTTATTAAAGTAAAACTTACCGCCTGTTGAAAATATTTCAATTATATTATAAATTGGCACAAAATAAAATAAAGTTATCCAGTAGATCAGAATCGAGAATCCTGAGAGAAACCTTATGTCGGAAGCCAAGATGAGATTTTGAGTCTCCTATTATTGTAGGCAAAGACATAAGGTTTCTCTCAGGTTTTTTTTTATTAGTATAATTATATATTAAATAAGTTTGCACGCCTGCATGCAGGCTGAATACAGTTACTAATATAGTTATAAGACCTGACATTGTAAAATAATTATGTATTCTTGCAAATAAATGATTGATTGATTGATTGTAAAGTTAAATAAAAACTAAAAGAAGTACGTACGGGCTGTAAAAACAATGAAATAAGTAAGTAAACATAGAAAAAAAAAACGATAAAACAATGTCAATAGAATATTCATAGAAACAAAAGACCACTCTAGACGTTTTTCATAAGATTATGTTTCCGGCACCGCATAACGCATGCGCAGCGTACTGCGTAGTGATCAAGAGACCAAAGCTTTAGTGAATAACACGGGGCTAATTATACTTTAATATTTAAAAAAAATACTTACTGCTTCGCCTTCCTATTGGTAAAAAATAAATGAGATAAAAATGTTCCTTAGTTGAATTGCTTATAAAGCTTTATTTGCGAATTAATTGTAACTGCCTACTAGCTATAAATAAATAATGCTGGACCATCCACACAGCATTATCTAGCCACAAGCTAAGCAGAGCTTGTGTTATGGCTACTAGATGACTGATATGATATTATACTTAACATACATAGATATTTTTTATTATACATAGAAAACATCCAAAACACCCGGAACAAATATTTGCAGATAGTACAAACATTTGTTCCGAGGCGGCAATCGAACCCGCGTCATCGTCCACAAAGCTTGATTCAGGAATAAAAATTGTAACTGTATTGATTTAAGAATCTCAATTAGACAGTGGTTACAAATAAAACTTACCGACTGTTGAAATATTTTAATTATGTTAATAATCGTTAAAATAATTAGGTGGTACTCAGAACAGAGATGCCTGCTTGTCGATCCAAATTTTAACGTATCTCTTTGAGCGTATCTCTCATACTATTTTCGCGGCTCATTGCTTAAACTTCTTTTTATTACTCGCGCTCAAAAACGGTGATTTTGCTGCTCAAAAACTGTGAGCAAAACGGATTTTGCTCACATGTGGAACAAAGGATATTATTCAAGTTGTTAAAAAAAGTAATTTGAATTCAGAATGCTATACTAAATTTCGATGGGGTAATAAGACATGTTATTGGTACTCTTTGGTCGGCGCCGAAAAAAGAATAAACTACGCGATCTGCACCAGGGGAGGCAAACTTTCCCACTGAAGGCATCGCCATTTTTATGTGTACCTTGACAACTTGGCTTCTGAAGATCATTCTTCTAGACGGACAGCGCCATCCTTAAATAATCTACCAAACAACAGGTTTGAAACTTATGTGGAACTTGCACCTCTGGGAGCTGTACTCATTTTAGCTTATCGTAGGGAAGGAGGGTAGACAGCGTTTAACCTTCACAGAGACGCATAATTTCGTTCGTTCAGGTTTGAAAGAGGTTCATAGCATTCGTACCCTCCATGGTTGTAGAACAAAATGAGTTCCTGACATTCGACCTCTTTTATAAATTAAAAATATTTTCTCGCTAGTCGAGTTGAAAAGTTGTCTGAACTCGAGAGCAAATGTTTTTTGTTCCGTGCCTTTTAAATCCCTCGCCAGCACAGCAGTCTACTTTAGAGCCACTCGCTACGCTCGTGACTCTACTCTAGTCTGCTTCGCTAGCTCGGGACTTAATATCGGCACGTGCAACATAAAATCGTTTTGCTTACTTGTTGAACAAATAACTATTGTTTATTATTTATAATCAAAATACAGGCGAAAATAGTATGTTTGAATCAATCACGAGTAGAGCTCTGTGCACCAAAGAGAATAAAACCACTCCGTCAATACTGTGCACACCAATAGAACTTGGTTACAGCACAGCACAAAATATGCATAATAAAATGAGCTTAAGCTCTTTATCTTTAGATACAATTTACATTGACAAAATGGCTTCCCACAAGCTTCAAGTGGTCCGCGAGCTGTCGACCTACTGTAGAAGTAGCCAAGTCTTGTGGCGGATTGTCTTTGGGCGGATCCCAAGATCCACTTTGGTTCGCTAAGCCGCTGGAGTACTCAATAAAAAAATCTTACCTTCTGAAACGTAAAAAATATAATAATTAGGCGCAAATGTAAAACTTCCAAAAAAATAAAAACAATATTAAAACAAAACAATGAACGGAATTGTATAAGATGCATTTGAACATGTAATAATTTAATTTATATTAAATTTAATATATATATAAATTAATCCCTATTTCCCTTGGTCACGGCATCACGCGTGAACGGCTGGACCGATTTCGCTAATAATTTTTTGTTGTGTTTGTTATTGTCAGGGGAAGGTTCTTATGAAAGATAATTTGGCGTGTTGTAAAAAACGATTGAAATTCCGATACCTATATAGATAATAATAGGGGTTAAAGTATGAAATTGCCGTTCTATTGTAATAGGTACTTCGAATTGACAAAGAGCCTCTATGGTTTGAAATTTTTAAGTGAAACTTTTTTCACGAAAATAATGGTAGTCCATTGGAGCAAGGTCTGGCGAATACGGAGGGTGACGAATGGTTTCTAATTGCAGTTCCTGTAGAGTTAAAACGGTTTCTCGTGCTGTATGAGGTCTCGCGTTATCATGGAGCAATAATGGTGAAGATCGACTCATGAGTCGGGGTTTCACTGCTAGTTTTGCTAACATTGTTCGGAATTCGGCACAGTAGACATTTGCCGTTATTGCTTGACCAGATCGGAGAAAGCTATAGTGAATAACACAATGCTGAGACCACCAAACAGTTACCATTACCTTTTTATTAGTAAGCTTTGCTTTAGGACACTGTTGCGGCCAGCCATTGCATTTATCGCTTACGGTTATCGTAAAGAATCCACTTTTCATCACATGTCACAATTCGATCCAATATTCCTTTATTTCTGTATCGTTTCAACAAGGCATCACAAGTTTCAACACGCGTTTCTTTCTGCAGATCAGTCAAATCATGAGGCACCCATTTTTCATATTTTTTATTTTATTGATTTGACGCAAATGAGTCAATATTGTAGGTTAGGTAGCGTTAAACCATGCCGCTAATTCCAGGGTAGTTTGACTCGGATCGGCTTCCACCATCTCTTTCAATTCATTGTTATTCACCTCGGTGAGGTAGCCCCTCCTTTTAAAAACTATTCCCCCCCTTTTTGACCAGTTTTTAAAAAGTGTTCTATTTACAGACTTTTCTATATTTTTCCGGAAAAATATAGTTCCTACAAACGCTACATACATTTTAGATGGATCGCTCTGCAAACTTTGGAGATGGGGGGTACTGAAAATTTAAATGTAAATTTTCAGTACTATTTATTTTTATTTTTCATTTATTTTTATTTATTTTTCTTTTAATCTGTACAAGCGCACAAAATGTATTATTATTTGAAATTTCACGTTAATTGCTGCTGTAGTTGCTGAAATATTAAAGACGGAAAAAAGGACAGAAAAAGCGATACCATAAGGGTTTCGAAACCAATCCAATCTTCGAAACCCTAAAAATGAAAGTTTTGCGTAAAATTAGAAAATATAAGTAACTTAATATTCATACTTAAGCCAGGATATCGTCTGTCGAGTCAGATAGACTAATCTCTAATAAAAAAAAATATTAGGTACTTACTGCCTCGCCTTCCTATTGATGAAAAAATTATAACATTTTCATAAGTTACAATGTTTATTTAAGTTGATAGATGAATAAGCCTGATTTGGGAATTAAAATTTTAACTGTATGTTTGGTTATTAAAGTAAAACTTACCGCCTGTTGAAAATATTTCAATTATATTATAAATTGGCACAAAATAAAATAAAGTTATCCAGTAGATCAGAATCGAGAATCCTGAGAGAAACCTTATGTCGGAAGCCAAGATGAGATTTTGAGTCTCCTATTATTGTAGGCAAAGACATAAGGTTTCTCTCAGGTTTTTTTTTATTAGTATAATTATATATTAAATAAGTTTGCACGCCTGCATGCAGGCTGAATACAGTTACTAATATAGTTATAAGACCTGACATTGTAAAATAATTATGTATTCTTGCAAATAAATGATTGATTGATTGATTGTAAAGTTAAATAAAAACTAAAAGAAGTACGTACGGGCTGTAAAAACAATGAAATAAGTAAGTAAAGATAGAAAAAAAAAAACGATGAAACAATGTCAATAAAATATTCATAGAAACAAAAGACCACTCTAGACGTTTTTCATAAGATTATGTTTCCGGCACCGCATAACGCATGCGCAGCGTACTGCTTAGTGATCAAGAGACTAAAGCTTTTGATGAACACGCGGCTTATTAAACTTTATTATTTAAAAGGATGCAATAAGTTTTTACATTTAATGAAGAAATCAACTACGCCGAATTGCCTACTAAGTAATTCTGTAGAAGTTGTTTTCCACATTTTGATGGAGTGTGTTCGCACCGAATCGTTTAGAAATAGTACATTGTCATTTAGTTAATAAACTGGTATGTGGTTATAGGGATATCGGTCACTGCAACAGCGTTATAGCTGAGCCTGTTTCAGACGCAGATAGGACGTTGTACAAACTGTACATGTCTGGGAATTAGGTCATTTTGTTTTAGTTTATAAGATTTGATTTTGTTTTGTTGTTTAACTCACCAGGGCGTCATAATCGCATGTGCGACAAAGCCCTTAATAAAGAATAAAAAAAATAATACTTACTGCTTCGCCTTCCTATTGGTAAAAAATTAATGAGATAAAAATGTTTGTTCGTTATATTGCTTAAAAAGCTTTATTTGGGAATTAATTGTAATATATATATAATGCTGGACAATCCACACAGCATCATCTAGCCCCAAGCAGAGCTTGTGTTATGAATACATACCTTCAGATAAATAAGATAATTGGGTAAGTTTGATTTAATCGGTCCATAATTGACGGGCAAACCGACGAACATCCATAAAAAAACACACATAAAGTCGAACAGAGACCTCCTTCTTATTTTTAAGTCGGTTAAAAAGAAACATAAATATAACGTAATAGAATAGGTTCCCTTAGTCGTCTCCTATGACATCTACGGGGTGAGTTGGAGGGGTAAATTCTTAAGCCGCGACCGGCACGGCTTATTATTCGTTAAGTTGATAATTATAAATTATAGAAATAACTTACAGGCTGTTGATTAAAATATCAATATAAGTACATAATTAGCTCGGGTTATTCGCTTGATGAAAATTATTATACAAATATAAAAAAAGCTTACTTCATCATCCTATAAAATGAAAATGTGGTTGATTCTTTATATATTAAGGTGGGACTGGCGTTACAGGATGTAATGTAACGTGTTACACAGCGAGCGTTCGTGCAGTCAGTACGGGGAAAGAAGACGCTCGCAACTAGACGGATTTTAGCTAGAAGCCTTATTAAAATATTAAAAAAATTAAAACATACTTACAGGCTGTCGGTAAAGAAAACAGAAATAAGTTATCAGCAAACTGCGTTCGATTAACTTAATCCAATCCTAATATAATTAAATTGACGTTTGAAAGCCATTGCATGGCTTGACATGATTCACGACATCCACGTAGGAGGGGTCGATTCTTCCGTCGGGACAAGCTGAGCTAAATCTCTACGAAACAATCTCGTTTTTTTCCTAAACTTACCATTGGCAAGGTATTGATGTAAACGAGAAGAGTCGAGAGAATAACCAATAACAATGTAGTGCGCATTGTCCTGCAAAAAAATTACAAGAACTGTAAACAGCGTAAGTATATTTAAATATGTACACAAGTGCCAAATTAAGGTGGCAAGGCAATAAAGGTTTAAGGTAGAAATTATCGCTATTCTGTCGCTTTCCATACAAACCTAAAGCGATACCGGTGTCGCTAGAGTATCGTAGCACAAGCGTACCTACTAGGAAGTAATCAACAAACAACACAACCCAAAAAAGGTCGAAAACGGCATATACTAATGACTTTTTACTTTTTCAATTAATTCACGTATTTTAATGTTTTAAAATACCAGAGTAAATTTAAACCGCCGATATTTTAATTAATTAATGAATAATATTATGGTCAAGAGTACCAAATCACATTAAAATGACAAAAAAATATATGAATTGTGTGTATCATAAGGATTTAGGTAGGTATCGAATACGTTTATAAATTTAAAATAACATACATAGGTCTATAATTTTTTGCGTACATGTACGCAAAAAATGTATAAGAAAATTAATAAGTTTTCAAAAACTTGTATAACACTAAAAAATTCAATATTTTAACTTGTGCCCTTTTATGATTTCGTGAAGGAGATAGGTGAGTGTCCTCTATTGCCGCGTTTTTTGGCACCAAGTATACATAATGTAATGATAGAAGTTTCTCATAGCATCATCTAAAATATATATCTAGCCCCAAAATGAGCAGCCTGGTATCCATTAACACAAGTTACTGGACGTTGACGACCAAAAAGAAATCACTCCCCTCACCTCCTCACCGAAGTTGACTGATATGAAATAAGTACACCTATAGCAACACAACAGCCTATATTTAATCCACTGCTGGATGCAGGCCTCCCCCTGATAAGCACCTTATTGGCTTATTACATTAGGGGTAATGCCCATAATCTCCACGCTGGGCATTCGTTTTGGGGATCACAGTTCGGTGGTAGAATTGTTCTGCAGGAGCCCCGGTGGATATCCCTTAGTCTCTTACGACACCTCTTACTTACGACGTATCCCGTGGGAAGACGTAGTGATGCAAATTCTAAGCCGGCACCACACGGCCCTATGATACCTACCTATTTACTTTATTACTGGTATAATAGGTATTTCATTTAATACCTAGATTATCCTTTATTTGCACCAATTTCTACACTAGTATGAAATTTATAAAAAACAAACTCACAGTCAAAATACGTACAGAACCAAGCGTGAATGATTGTGATAAATATTTTACGAGAAAACGAATAAACTTTGCGTATAAAATCGTTTTCTGCTCAATTCCTACTCGCACACATACCTACAAGAAATAATATTTTTGATATCAAACAATAAAATCGTTCAATTATTATAAAACTAAGTTAGATGCCCGATCACTAGCCAGATCTGAGTCTCAGAGTGAATAAATTACTTCTTGGAAAGCGGGCTCCAGCTTAGGCCACATCTTTACTGCCTTAGGTGAGAAAGGGGTCAAACGCTTTACCATTTACAATACAAAAAAGACGGTCGGACTCTGTGGATGAGGTTCGCACTGGACCGTGACGTCTAAGAGCAGGTCTACTTTTACCATTGGGCTGTCAAGGGGAAGAGATAAACACATGATTGTCAAGCAAGTCTGCCCAACTGCTCTTGTCCAGAGATAAAACGAACGGATAAACCCAAATACTAAGTATTCTTTGACCAAACGCTGTCCTTCAAGCCCCATATCGACAGCTTAGTTACTAGATTTCGCAAGCCTATTTACATTTTTAAAGAGCTAAGGCATGTGGCGAATCGTTCGACCCTAAGGATGATTTACCAGGCGTTGTGTCAAAGTCTTTTCGGCTAATTACTGCATCATCTCTTGGGGCTGTGCCAAGACACACCTTTTAGAACTCGAAAGAGCCCAAAGAACCGTTCTGAAGGTCTGCGCGGGTCTTCCATGGCGTTTCCCTACAACTGAGCTCTACCTGAAATGGGATGTTCTTACGGTCAGACAGTACCTACTTTCTACTCTGTTCTCTATCAACACACCAAACTAATCTATGATCATAATCTTATGAAGAATAAGCGCACAAACCGAGCTGTCTGCCCTCTTGAACTTTTAACAAAAGATTTACATAGAAATTTAGCTGCTTTTTGGGTTCCTTCCTCTGCAATAAAGTTAATAAATTAAATCTTTATTTCAGACCATAATAATGGTCCATAGGAATATAAATTACACAGTTAAAATCATAATAATCTACTAACAAATACAACAATGAAAATACAGAAAACGGAATATAAGTTTTACGAGAATCATATAGAATAATTAAACTTAATATTATTATTATTAGTTAAAACATGCATCCTTGAGTGATGCAGATATATGCAGTGAAACCTATTAGAGAACACTGTTAGAGCAGGCTCGGACCCCGCGCACCAGAGATGCTCCCCGCTTGCGCATGGTGGTGTAGAAGCAGTCCACGCGCGCTTCGGCGAACATCCCTGACGCGCTACAGAACCGAGTATGAGCTGAGTGAAAAGCACACGTATCAGCACCCTGAAAGCGTTATTATATTGAACACGTAGAGCACTGTACTGTTTCTGCGTATGATTCACCCAAAGGCTACATGTGTAAAGACTGGAGCAGCAGGCTTTGTTAGGAGTCGTTTTTACTTTTCTAGAGCAGTGAGCGAACCTGCTGGCTATCATGTTCGCTCTTACAGACATCGCCCTCCGTTCCCTCTCAATATCAACATCATCCTTCAAGTCAGAGGTAAGATAATGTCCTAGGTGCTTAAACTCTCTTACTCTTTTCAAAGGAGCTCCATATAATTTTATGGGTGGTATATTAGTCACTGGACATCTTCCAGTGGCTTGAAAAATCATGCATTCACTTTTAGTCACATGTCACATTGTATCTTAGGCGTGTTCGTCAGCGTACCTCTCGCAAATTTTCAACATTTACCCAGACCGCAGATGCGCTCAACAGCACCATGTCGTCTGCATAGCTTATGTTGTTAACGCAGACACCGTCAATGTGACAACCGACACGGGACACTGGGTGCTGCTGAGCTCACCCATGAGCGCGTCCACATACAGGTTGAAGAGCTTTGGAGAAATCAGATCGCCTTGCCTCACGCCGCACTCCAATCTGTATGACTCCGAGTAAACGCCTGACCATCGCACTAAATTGACTTGGTTTTGATACCAAAACCTAAATATGTCATCTCTCATCATGTCTGGTGGCATTTCCAGTACATTTAGCTTCTGCTACAGTAAGTCATAACTAACCAGGTCGAATGCTTTAGTTAGATCGAGGAAACAAGCGTGAATGGGAGTTTTGCGGTCGGTATAGTACTTGACAGTCTGCTTCAGAGCATCTTTTTACTCCTTACCAAAGATCAAATGGAAAATGGAAATTACAAAAAGGTTAATATCATTATCAATCAACAGAAAACTTACTCTCGTACCAAAAATAGGCTTCTAGTCTTCCCCCTCCCTAACCTACCCTGTCAGTTCGTATTCGTAATAGTTTTTAAGGTATATTTAGCCCAGTTCGTACCTTTTTAATTTTTTGTTTTAAGTTTGAATGCATCGTACTAGATACCCAATATAAATTTAAGATACCAAGACTAAGTGATATAATGTACGTTCACACCGAGACACAAGTACCGTCTCGTTTCTGTAATAATCATTAGCTTGGACCTCATGATACAGGCTCGGCCTAGTGTGGATCTCACACATCGATAACATTAGTCTCTAAGCCCTCAGCGATAACTTAGTTTTATGCCAATATGATGTAACATGATTGTTTGTTTTTGCTGCAAATAAATATATCCCATCTATTCGAAAAGGACGACTTGGTTCGCCTTTAAGTGCACCCAAAGGTGGTGTTTTCTATAAGAAACTTTTAGCGGGCAGTAATGAGATTTTAATCATCTTTATAAGTGCGCCGCAATTATCTTTGCTGCGCACTTTTTGATTTGGAACATCTTAATGTTCAGCGCCAAAGAAATCGAACGCAAATATTGTTTGAATAAAGACTGGCTGGTACTACATCTAAACAACGAGATTCACCGTCACATTTTCCTCAAAATGAGCCAGATTCGGAAATTATTTCAAACGCAGAATATAAAATCTATAACAATCTATATAGATTAATTTGAGGAATATTCCTAATAAAACTGTAACAATAAATTTTCATAATTGCGAAAATGTCTCAAATGTTTTTAGTTGTTTTATTATTAGATACTATTTAATTTCAATTTAGTTGTTATTAGTTCGTTAAGTTAATTGTTTGAAACTGATTCTCGGCTAGCTGAGAGCATAACTAACTAATAATTCATTACGGATATAAGCTCTATCCCGTTTACATCCGTAGGTAATGAATTCGTCAAACTACGATAGTTTTTGTAGTTAAATATAACTAACTAGGCTGCAGCTTGAACGATTGTGTTTTCATAATATAATCAAGTTTTTAACCACTGAGCAAAAAAGAGGGTAAAAAAAATGCGTTCATTAAACACCCAGATCCGGTATCCGGTCTACATAATCAAACCCAATAAAAAGAAAATTACAGTAAAATAAACGTATAATCGAAATCTAACCTAAAATACATAAAATTAACAATTCGAAAAGGAAAATCTATTCTAAAACGAGCTTCTAGATTCTTTTACTAACCTAATATTTCTATCCAACTCGCCACTGGACGAAAATGTTGACATTCTTGTTATGTGTATCAGCTCCAAGTCTTTTTTTTTAGACTTTCTATCTCCTGGGTCCGACGACGTCCCATACTTAGACTTATTTAGATAAGACAGTATATGCTTGACTATGTTATTTTTCGAGGTTTTACTCGTCAAGTTCGACATAGACGATTTCCCGGGCGTCGTTGACGAAGTAAGGGATAGTTTTGATGCATTCTCGCCGAGAAATAACATTCCGCGTTCTGACAGGAAATCATCTATAGAGTCGTTGGAAAAGCTCGCTTGCGCGCCTTTTTCTGTCGATGCCGACATTGATTTCTCCCGTGAAGGATCCTTAGTTTTAAAATCATTAGAATGTTGAAAATTGTAGTTAAAACATCGAATTTCGGTTTCAGAAACCGCACTGTCAGAATTATAGACATTCATTTCTTGGTTTGCTACATCTTTATCACTTACACTACTTTTAGTCTTAGCTTTCTGTGATGCTTCTAGATTACTCAGGTGTTCACTTTCTGGCTTGTAGTTTAATTTCTTTTCTTCGTAAATAACTTGCTTTTTCTCAACTTTGAATTCATTCACATCAGTTTCAATATTCTGAGGCACTGACTTTGGCCTCCAATCTCTTCTGTTCAAGCATTTTGATAGAATATCATCAGACATACAAATTTTAGCGTTATTTTCTTTCTGGCAGGCTTTGTAACATTTGATCTTTCTATCTAAATTCGATGATTCGCTTACAAAATCGAATTCTGTCGTCTCGGTAAAGTCATTGCTAGTGCCTATAAGAGGCGTGGTTACTGATGCATCTTGCCTGTAATTAAAGAATTTACAGAACACCTTTTTCTTACTGTTACAGTTAGAACAATTCCTCATGCAATACAATAATCCGATTATCATACAACATTGTACAATAACAATAAAACATAATAAAACTATGGTGTATTTGTTTTTCGCTATGTACTGCGCTGCTAAATTGCAAAAAGAATCTGACATATTTCTAGCGTATATCTCATTGTTGGGACGGGACGTTGCTATTTTACTGTCCTCTGATAAATTGCTGTCATCTGCAAGCTGGTTATCAGACCCTATGATTATAATATTCTTTTGAAGTCTGTTGTTTTTCGCAAGTGACTTAACAAACTCGATGTCATGGTCTGCAATTGGTATGATGTCGACGCACAAATTATTCACAGGATCGTATATATCTTTCCGGTTATTTGGTAGACACGCCGGTGCTCTAGTGCAGCGTTGTGTTATTTTGTCGATATAGGGTCTTTTGCCGTTGTAGTATGTTTCACAGTTTACTGGCATGCAATCGTTCAATGGGTCCTGATCTTTGTGTTTACAATGTTTTACTGCTTCGTTGAATAGATCGTCTCTTGCGTTTGCGTTGTCTCGTGTATCTTTGACTCTAGTATCAAAGTGGATTGTCAGTGTTTCTCTGGATATTTTTCTTTTTCTGTCGTTTGGTCTGGAATCAAGGTGGATGGTGCAAAAACCCACTCTTTCAAAGGAGTTTAACAGAGGTGCGACTAGCCTCAGGACATTGCTTGTTTCTGTAACAATATCAAATTGATAGATATTGATTATTGTACGTATCAACTACAGCCTATACTGTTCAACTGATTGACGCAGGCCTCCTCCTGATACGAGCCTTATTGGCTTTCATCATTATGGCGGGTAATGCCCATAACCTCCATGCTAGGGATCATAATTGTTCTGCGGGAGGCGCTGTTGCCCGTTCCCGGTGGATATCACTTAGTCAGTCGCCTCTTACGACACCCACGGGAAGAGTCAGGGTGGTACAAATTCTAACCCGGCACCACACGGCCACTTTTATTTAGGTATACTCTAACTAAGTTTGGCAAAGGTTGAGAGTGAGTGGACCGGAATTTTTAAAGATAACGTTTTATTGGACATACATAGATCAAATGTAACAAAATTTAAAGGAAATGCCGGGAGCCACGAGAGTGCGAATGACCAAGAATTGGTACCTAGAGCTCTTTATGAAATAGTTCGTTCGTTTGAGAATTACTTCCACCTTGTTTTTTTTGCTGTGCTGTGTGGTGCCTTTAACTTAACTTAACTTAGAATTAACTTTAACTTAGAATTTGCACCACCCCAACTCTTCCCGCGGGTGTCGTAAGAGGTGACTAAGGGTATTCCACCGGGGGTGGGCAGCAGCGCCTCCTGCAGAACAATTCTACCACCGAACTGCGATCCCCAACCTACATGCCCAGCGTGGGGATTATGGGCATTACCCCCGTGATATAAAAGCCAACATGGCGCTTATCAGGGGGAGGCCTGGGTCCAGCAGTGGACCGTTATAGGGTGTGGAGGTGGAGGTGGTGTTTTTTTTTACGCCAAATGGAAATGCGTCTGGTTTGAAAGGTATACTTGATCTATTAGATCAGAATGAAATAGATTCAAGCAGTGGAAACTGATCTATTAGTGGATCTTCAAAGTGGATCAGAGTGGTTACATGCTCATATCATCAGGTGCTACTTGGTACCTCACGACTGACTGGACCGGGAGGAAAGTGGGAAGTCACAGGCTAATAATAAAGCTCTCGCTTTGAGAACAACTCTCATAATCTCTTAGCTCGTGTGGAGCAACATTATGCCTAGACGGGACCTTTTTATTGTGATTTTGTTGTGAAGAGTAAATTTATCTCACTGTGTGTAACTGTAACTGTAATTTAGCGTAACGTACCATAACTATAACAAAAAAACTACCGTTGTAGATCTCATATTTCATAGACATTTTATTGTGTATATCAACGGCCGCTTCGTAGTAATTTCAGTCTTTCTTTTCCATAAATTGTGTTGTAGCTGTTTCATCGTCCGCGACGTCACCAAACGGCCAAACGACCAACGACCGGAAGATCAGCGTTGGTTGCAAACGCGACTAACTTATGCTGAGAAAGGGACCATTTTGTAACTCAAGCAAGTTGTTTATATCTGTCTTTTTATTTTTGTATGTCCCTACTTGTTCGAGTGACAAATAAAAAAAATCTATTTCCATTCTATTATATTTCTATTTTGGTTCGCTGCGTAGACACTTGTTGCTATTAATTAGAACTAGGTAATTATTATGTATTTTATACTAAGTATATATTTTATATAGTTGCAAGCGGTTCTTCATAGTGAATCAATAAATACATTTTCTTTCTTACTTTCATAAAATACGGCCTCCGTGTAACAGCACAAACAATAGTATACAAGAACCAACAGGGCTTCGGCCATGCCTTAAATATTCGAGTCTTGTCGTATATTTTTTTAGGTTTATTATCAAAGAAAATTGCATTCAAAGGGAATTTTGTAGGTACTTGTTACTAGATAATAAATATAAACCGCCAAGTGCCAGTCGACTCGCACACGAAGGGCTCCGTACCGTAAAAATCAGGCAACTTTTTCAAATAATATCAAATTTTCACTTGTCACACTTGTTGGTCACACTTGTTGGAGCTTGTTGGGGAACATCTTTAAATTTTTACCTTTTTTTTTTTTGCATTTGTTGTTATTACAATTGAAGTGTTACTTAATTATAGAAAGTTTAATGTACCTACCTATTATAGTTAAAGAGATACAGCCTTCACAAATTAAGAGCAAAAATAGCCAAAAATCACGTTTGTTGTATGGGAGCCCTCTTTCATTTTGATATATATTTTATTTTTATTATTTTAGTTACAGCGTCAAAAGAAATACACATTCCCTGAAAATTTCAACTATCTACCTCTTACGGTTCATGAGATAGAGTGTGTCTCTACACACTGTGACATACCTGTGACAGACCCTGTGACAGACGGACGGACGGACGGATGGACGGACAGCGTAGGCTTAGTAATAGGCTTCCGTTTTCACCCTTCGGGTACGGAAAGTGTTTGGTCAATCTGCCTTACATTGGAATATAGATTTAACTCCTGCTAATCTTTGAAGTGGCCGTCGCGACGTAAGAACCGACCCTCCAACACAGCCCGTTGATATCGTATGAGTCGCTACGAGAATCTACCAGAGAAAGGCCAGCTTCCTTATGCGTATTTTTAACAAATCCACTGCGATCGCCAATCCACTTCCAACCGTGTGGTGATACTGGCTAAGCCTCCCTTGTTCGGCTGTTTGCATGTTTTTTTATGTATGTTCGTCGATTTCTCCGTTGTTTATTGACAGATTTGGATGATTCTTACGCAGTTGTATGATTTCATGGCGGTCCTATAATACAAATTAATTTAAAAGAACGTATTTATTAAGATTATGAACTGCTATGAATCTTGGCACCTATCTATGATCTCAGCTCTTTTATCGGTGAAGCCACTATCTGAACGAAATTGGCTAGTTTCACATTTATGCTTATTTAAATACGTTTCATAAACATTCGCCTTTTTATAGGGTTCAATTGAACTCGACTTAGGTCCTTACCCCCGGGGAGTATCTCAGCACACTCGCCCACAATTTGAACACTGTTGCAGTCCTCGGGTTCGCCGCTCAAACAGCACTCATCGGGGATCAGTTCAACTTGAAGATCATCCACTGAAGTGTTGTTCAGCTCAGCGTAAAACTCTAGGCCAATTTTGCAGAGCGATGGAGGAACTACGCCACTTTTGGATACTCTCAGATCGGTCGTTCGTGCTGCTGTTAGGAAAATTGTAAAGTAAAATAATTTGTAAAAATTCATCTGATGTGAATATGGAAGTCATATTTTGACAGTGTTTTGACGATTGAGAAAAAACTCTAGTCTAGAAGACGTGAGGCCATCAAAAATGTTGTATAAAAAACCTTGTGCACGCATTTTTTTATAACTGTTTATTTGACTTTCCTGTCATGTATGTACCTACGCCTTGGACGAAGGAAACCTAGACTGGACCGGAAGTACTCCATAGAATGTTTTTATTAACACCGCCTTTAAGCAACCAACAACTTGACGCAAATTTTGAAGTATCAAAATATCCGTGATGAAATCAAACATTAATTTCCTTAAAAATATGATTTTTGTATAAATCTGCACACTTTCGTAATAATGATGTTATTTGAAATCATACGGGCACAATTCTAAAAGGTGCTCAATTATTTAATGTGGAGCTACAATATGTGTAACATCACTAGGAATTGTCGCTTCATCTGTTAATTAGCAGATTTACGAAAAATGTAGCTTTAAAGTGTGTAGCTACGCCTCTTGTGCTAGTTTTTTTAATTATAGTATTTGCTGTGCTCTAAGTATGTATATTTATATTTTCTAAGATTATCCTCTAAAAATTGCGAATTACTTAAAATAAAAATCCCTATTATGTGGTAGTGATGTACCACATTGCCCGCGATAATTTTATCGATAAAACCTTAATAATTTTTCATTGCGGTTTCCAACAAATGATTGCGACGGATGTGAATGGAAGTAATTGGGGTCGAAAACATACGACCCAGCTGCTATCATCGTCCTTTTATATGTTCATTGCATTTTGAAGATAAACATCTACGAAGGACGCTTTAGCGGGTTAGGCTGTGCTACAATACAATGCAGTGCCATCGCCTTGTTTTCAGGTAAGTGTGAAAAACGGTTAAATTAAAAAAAAAGGAAATCATACTACAATTTTTATACTATTTTAAGTACTTTTTCATGGAAAAATCATCTAGAATAATCTTCGTTACATACTATGTCGGCTCGATAAAAATAGCATCTTTCGTAAGTATATTTTTCGAGTCGACCGATTCGCATCTCTATCTGTCAATAGTATGTATCTATCTATGTACAGAAGTCAACTTTAAAGCGACATTAAGACGACAAGTTACAAAAGTGTGCCAAACTGTACATCATATTAGGATTAGATCGATACCTACCTTAGTCAAAATTCAAAATTCAGAATTCAAAGTGCTTTGTTTCCTTTAGACCTTACAGCACTCATGGACACGTCGCAAAAATCAAATTACATAAGTAAAACTTGAAAATAAAGTGACTTTGATTTATATTCAATTATTTATTTTCAATATTTTCAAGGTAAAGCAAAGAAGCGAACAAGAAACCTTTACCTTGTTAGGTTGTTAGTTTTCGAGTTGGAGCAAAACTTGTCCCAAGCTTTTTTATCCTCTAGATAATAGGAAATTTTGTAGTAAAGCCTTTACAAAGGATATGTTTGTCAATTTGTTTGAATTGATTTATTGATAATTTTTTCAACTCATTTGGTATTTTGTTGTAGAAGCGTATACATTGCCCTTTAAAAGTTACATAAATCTTGTGTAGCCTAGTTGTGGGCACAACGAGTTTATTCTTATTTCTAGTACGAGTAATTAAATTATGTATGTCGCTATTTTTAGGGAACCGATTGATATTCCTATGAGTGTACAACAAGTTTTCATAAATATATTGTAGGTACCTACAATTCAGGAAAACATGGAGATAAATAAATAAAAAAGAATATATAAAAATATCAAACAACTTTATTTTTAAATTCACATTTCAATAACTAGGAATAAAACTAAATCTAACTGAGCATATTGCATTTCTATCACAAATGGTTCGCTGCGAACTAAGATCTTCCCATCCACTTTTATTATGTTTGGCAAATAATATTTTAAAGTCATTTAGAAACCGCGTTTTGACAAATATCATAACATAGGTACCTACGGCTACGGCAATGCAGTCAGCGTCTTGGGGACGCTTCCAGTTGGTATTGATTTGGATCAGTTGAGCTACCTCTAGATTGTTTGCAACAATCTGTAGATAACCGAACTGTTACATTGTGTCTTGTTTTTATCTTTAGTTAAGATTTTCTTTCGAAATAAGTATTTTTTTTACAACCGTTAATAGCTAGCTGCGCCCCGCGTTGTTACTCGCGTTAATAAACATATTTAAATTATTTGATCATCCCACGGGAACGTGCAGCGTGCGTGCGGGGAAAGTGCAGTCCCTTTTCCGGGCTATCCTGGTAACAAATTCCGTGCTCATCCGTTCAGCCGTTTGTGCGTGAAGGAGTAACAAACACACACACATACAAACCTTCGCTTTTATAATATTATTGTGATTTTTTATAAGTTATACTAACCGCTTTTAAATTGTTTTGTTCATTAAATCAAAGCGGAAGGAATCCCCTTGATCCGAAAAAAGGAGGACTATAATGTGCGGCTGTAGCTATGTATGTTTATTTATTTATTTATCTATTTATATTTGAGGATCTTGTAGCACAATATACATAATAGCTATGTGTGAAGAGACAGGTGGCTATTAACAAGTTATATAATTAAAATACAAATTTACAAAAAATTCAAAAACAATAATAACAGGCTAATATTCGCGTTTACTATAATAAATATGTATGTTTGATGATTTCTTCGTTAACTGTGGGACGATTTTGATGATCATTTTGGTTTTGTATAGATTCTAGGGTGGTGCCATATAATAATATATTTTATTAACGAGAGATTACCATTTGTCCCGCAAAACTTAAAAAACAGTGAGTTGAGTCGAAGTCGGTTTTTGCAACCAAAAAAACCGACGAAAAAAAAAGATTTTAACAAAAAAAGAAAGAAAAAATACAAATAATTTTAAAGACTTTACAAATCTGTAATGAACATCAAATGATTCTTGATCCAGGAGCATAAATTAACCCAACATTATCGAGAATGTAAATAAGAAATATTGTAAAATATTGTTTAACGAAAACAGACTTATTTGAACCTTTAATTATACATACTTATTAAGTAATTGTAATTTTAAATTGTGTCTATGTTCTCTTGACCAATTGATTATTACATTTTATTCATTTACTCTAGTGAGGTAATTGTTTTAACAACAATGGTAATAATTACATGATGTAAATATTCTAACTAATGAGGCGTTTTTATAATGTCAATAAACCGTTTGACCAGACTGAAAAGATGGCGCCTTGAGTTTAAACCTATCAAATTGAAATGGCATAGACCCTGCATAGTTTGAATGGACATGGATACCCTCTATTCACCCGCGAAAGATCCCTGCTCTGTTTTAAGTTCTATGGTAAATAGTTTTTTTTAAACCCCTCAATACTAGTTAGATCTCTAATATATATGGTGTCAATTCAGATATAGCCAAATCTAAGCTAAAATAATTTGACAGCACTGAATATATTGATGTCCTTTTATTACGATCGAAATAAAAAGGATGGCATCAGTGCTGTCAATTTTATTTAGTACCTACCTATAGTTCTAGCGACGTCTGAATTAATACCACTAAATCAATAAATACTACTAGAAATTTGATTTAATACAGCGTCATCTAGCGTCAAAGTAAGCAGAGTTAGTATGTTGGGTTTGGGACCAGATGACTCATATAATAAATAATAATAAATAATGCTGGACAAATTAACACAGCATCATCTAGCCCGAAGCTAAGTAGAGCTTGTGTTAAGTACTAGATAACTGAAAAAACAACTTATTTAAATAAATTTTCAATATTATACATTTTAGGTAAATAAAGATAAGATCCAGACCAGGCACAAATATTTGCAGATTTATACAAAAAATTGTTCTGCATTGGAAGTCGAACCCGCAACCCTCTGCGTCACAGGCACTGCGCCACAGATGTCGTCAATTACACTAATAATTCACCAAAAAAACCTAAATTATTTCCTACTACCTCTATATATCACATAAACTCACTAAACATAGAGCTAAACAAAACATAGAATAACCTCAGAACTATTAAAGTTAAAATCGTGACAAAGAAATAGTGTGTAGCCTTTAGCTTTAAATGTTTTTTTATACCCGCTGGTATAGTCTCCACGGGGTCTTTCAGTAGGTACACTCTGACACCTCTGACGTAATTGTAGAAGTATTCTGCCCAGTCTACGTTTGACATGTCAAAGTCAAACATGTGCTTGTCAGCGTTGCAAAGTTCTTTGTAGAGATTCTGCGTGTTGTTGTTGTGAAATTTCCACTGGCGAACGGCGAAATAGCCAATGACTTCGGAGAACTTGTCTATTTTTCTGTATGCTTTTCTTAACCTGTGAAAGACAAATAAATAAAATAAAAAATATATATTTTAAAAAAAGCGGAATGCCCCAAAAGTACCAGTTGAAAAAATAGGCCATGTGGCTTTGTAAAGATACTGGTAAGAAAAGCGAGATCTCGTTTCGCTTGATACTATTTTTTTCCTACTAACGCTTAGCACAACAGTTTTGGTGATATCTGCGGCAATTGTTAATAGATTTTGATGATTCGTTCGTTGTTGTATACCTCACAATTTATTTTGAGCTGGTCTTCTTTAAGTTTGATTCTCGAGGAATCTTTATGTGCGCCGTAAAACGTAGATATGTAAAAATTCTTCTCTCTGAAATATTTTCGCATACCGACTACGGTCAAGTATGTTGATTCACAAAATGTATTTACCTGTTACCCTAATTAACACAAGTTTTTGGCAAATAAAAAATCTTTATCCCTTACATAGGTTTCTTCCCAATACAAAGCGCAATGCCATCCACAATGTACGCCGGGATCCAATGCAAGAAGAAGACGTAGAGATTGTAAATGAACTTAGACGGAGTCAGGTGAAACAAGTAGTAGTAGACTGCTTGCACGCTCGGCACGTCCAGCCCGTAAACTTCGTTGTACTTCATGAACTTTTCTGGAAACGAGAAAGAGACTTATTAATAAATATAATATGACTCAACTGGTATGGACCCTATAATAAGGGTTTGCAAAATACCAAAACGAAAAATATTAACGACGCGATAAATATCCGATAAATAATATCGGGTATTTATCGCGTCGTCACGGGGCGACTGGATGTTCTCGGAGTTCTCGAACTCTTCCGTGACTACAATCTCTGTAACGCGATGGCAACCTAGGAGAAAATAAAACGCGATAAATACCCGATAAATAATCCAAACTAATATTATAAATTCGAAAGTAACTCTGTCTGTCTGTCCGTTACCTTTTCACGACAGAATGGCTAAAAGGATCACAAATCCACCGCACACCTTCCACAATCAATTATTTCATTATCGAAAACCGTAAGAAATTCCTATCGTTAGTTTTTAAGTTTATTGCATTCAGACACTTGGCGCGAGACTTTGTTTTTAAATGAGATGGAAAATTTAAGGAGGGTTTAATGTGTGGCTGTATGTTTCTTTTGCTTTTGTATAGAAAATAATCCCGGGGTTACCCATGCAATTTTACTCCGGAGGGGTTAGTATTTGTCCCGCGGAACTTAAAAAATCCGTGTAAATATTAGTATGATTTATTTTGTTCTCTTGTTCTTTTTTTGTTTTTTTGTTTCTATTTATATTGTCGTGTGTCCTTTAAAATGTTTCTTTTGATTGTATCGTAAACCTATGGACTAATTATTGTCTGAAAATAATATTTTTATTTTATTTATTTATGACGCTGGGGCCACACTACCGGGAAATGACAATGCTCATCATCATCGCAATAAATCTCGCGGTAACTAACGCTTTATTTAACGCTATAGTGTGGCCGCCTCAACGCAATAATTCTCGCGATGTGTCTTTAACGTACCGCCACTCGATCTATCGCCTAACCTCAAACGGCAATGTGAATGCCGTTGTAAATTCATCGCGAGAAGTCGTGGCCACACCGACGTTCAACGTCCAACATCGCGATAATTCCCGGTAGTGTGGCCCCAGCGGGCCACATAATTAGGGATTAGGGATTAATTATTTATTAATTAGGGAGATGCCGTATAATTAGGGATATTATGATGTCGGTTTCTTGGTGTGATTCCTCACCCCATGTCAACGGCTTCTGCTCCGACGACACGTAGTTATACACCGGAGGAGGCAGATCCAAAGGCGGAGCATCCTCATGGTTGCCAGGGTATTCCTTAGCGGTCTTCCACGCGGTGGCAATGCACGCGTTTACAACCATATCTCCGGGCACCAGGTCGGCGAGGGCTTTTGGGTTGCAGTTGAGGACGTGCAGGAGACCTACTCCTGCTCCTACTACCACCTGGAAATAAATAAATAAATAATGCTCGACAATCCACACAGCATCATCTAGCCCCAAAGTAAGCAGAGCTTGTGTTATGTGTACTAGATGACTGATAAACTTAATACAATACATAACATAGATAGATATTTTTTATTATATATAGAAAATACCCAGAACACCCGGAACAAATATTTGCAGATCGTACAAACATTTGTCCCAAGGCGGGAATCGAACCCGCAACCTTCTGCGTCGCAGGCGGACCGTCGCCCGCCGCGCCACATCGGTCGTCAAAAGAAGTATTGACATACAATCACACAAATACGAATTATAAGCTAGCTTATGTCCATGGCATATATGTATATATATGTATTTAAATTTATTGCGGTAGGTTAAATTATATATTATTTGTCTAATTTACCTGTACTTTTAATAATTCTATAAGTTGTATTTTGTTTGTTGTGTTTTGTTTATGTTAGACTGTCGGTATTTTGTAAGTTTATTTTGTATAATGTAAATCTCTCATTGGCCGTAAGTTACGTTATTAAGGTTAGAACTGTTTAGATATAAG
Organism: Eupithecia inturbata; assembly: GCA_963662085.1. Taxonomy (NCBI): domain Eukaryota; kingdom Metazoa; phylum Arthropoda; class Insecta; order Lepidoptera; family Geometridae; genus Eupithecia; species Eupithecia inturbata. The sequence continues at coordinate 1,215,599 of OY759206.1, read as the reverse complement.
GGCTGTTGATTTTGTTAAACAATAAAAATAAAAAAATAAATAAAATAAAAATAAAATGGCTTCGCATGCGTTTTTTAGGAATAAAAGTATATACCTCTATATGTTATCCATGCCCAGATCTATAAGTGTGCAAAATTTCAGTTCGATACATTCAGCAGTTTTGGTGTTATCTTCGGCCGAACATCTTCAGAACTGCACAAACTTTGGCCTGTGTACCTCAATATTATTATTTGTAGGATGAGTACCTAAGTTTGGATGCAAGTTTGTTAGGTCTTCACGCCAAAACTAATGAACGCATCAGGCTGAAATTTTGCATAAGTAGAGGGATAGCCCTGGAATATTAAAGGGTTACTTTTTTATCCCATAAAGCAGTTTCTGTGGGATAGAAATAAGGTTTTGATAGAAAAAACGCGTGGGCAGAAAATAGAACAGTAATATGATGCAGGTCTCGATAGAGCCTACGCGTTTGCATATCTTGGAATTGAGATCGTGGGGAAGAGAGGTTCTCCAGGTTTTCAAAAAAAGATCAGAGCGTCTGGTCGAAGCCACACCCAAGAGCTGGTGAGTATCTGGCTCAGCGTGTCAGCATTGCCATACAGCGGGGCAATGCAGCCAGCGTCTTGGGGACGCTTCTGGCTGGTATTGATATGGATCAGTTGAGCTACCTGTAGATTGCTTGCAACAGTCAGCAGTTAGCTCATTTGTTTCAATTGTAAATACTCTCTCTAATTTGCTTTTGTTATTTGATTGTAATTTTCGTTACTTTAAAGTTTTAATATAATATCAATTTTAATTATTAATATTGTTTTCTAATTTTACGAAACGTTTAATGTTAATCTAATTAAAACCTTAACTTATTTTATTTTCAATGTAATCTTATATGCCCTAATTTTAATCATAGTGACCTTGTAAATCAGACATTGCGCACGTAACAATAGATAGTTAGATAGATAACTCTTTATTGTACCACACAAACACAAAATATAATACAGAAGAAAATGGTAAGAATCGAGGAAGTACAAAAGGAGGCCTCATCACTTTGAGCGATCTCTTCCAGGCAACCTTGTGATGGACTGTACATAAGAAATATAGACGGTGCGCGGTGGCGTTTGAGGAACTTACGAAAATTAAAACAATTACATATACATACCTACACTACGAAATACCTAACATTCCTTATACTACCTACTTATAAAAACTTACATACACATAAAAATAAAGTTGTTAAAAATTTTACACGGATAAATAATGCCGATGAAGCAGTTTTTTGAAGGTAGGGAGTGATTTCGCACGTCTGATGTCCAGGGTCCAATAGAAATACATTGACCCACGTTTATACCTAAAACATCTTTGTACAAATGTATTTCACGCAATAAATAATACTTTTCTTTACTTTGATAATTAGGTTAAATCCATGAATGATAGTGATAAACTTACCCCTGTAGGACCATAGACGTTGTCAATCCAACCAGCTAACGGCTCCCGCGCTGTGCCGATCACTGAAAAAACATGAACGTTAGGTACATGACTTTAGGTCATGACATAAGCAATACCTACATATACCAACTTGAATTTATAATTTGACTTCTGGGGCCATCCATTAAATTATGTCATGTATGGGAAGGGGTCGACCACGGAACAGCTCTATTCCGTGGGGTCGACGAAGAGTGACATGCTGTGGCAAGGGGTGGGAGGGGGTCATCACTTTCGTGACGTCACATTTCAAGATCTTTATCAAATAAAATCAAAATCTTTATTTTCAGACAACAAAGGTCCATAGAAAACATGAAATTAACGTCCAATTACAACACAGAAAATAAAATAAAACGAAATAACTAAGAATGCGTTTTAAGGATTAATATAAAAAAATCGATAAACAGCGTATTTTACTTTCAAATCAATTATTTACGTATGTCCTTTCTTTTCAGACACACTGTGTAATAATTTTAAAAACTTACCGATGGATGGCCTGAACAACGCCACCGGAAGTCCTTTCGAGTATTTCACCACTATGTCTTCAGCTGTTGCTTTGGTATAGGCGTAGGTGTTGGGGTAGTCTCCTAGAATCCTGAAACGGGGAACATTTAGTTTAGTTTCCGCATAGCATTAGTTAGTGTGCGCAGAGACGCGCAACGCGCGCGTGTGAACCCGCACTCAACCTAAAGAAGTTAAGGGATGAAATGTTGGTGTTTTTCCAACACCAGTGAATCAGGCCTCTTGAAACTCAATATACAATGTTTGTAAACATTGTCTCTATAGTTAACCTAAAAATCACTTTCTTGCTGTCGATCTTGAGTCAGCATTTGCACTGCTAGTAAATTTGAGCTCTTTCCTACAATGCATAACGCTGATAATAATTTAACTAACACCACGCCAAAAAGAGAATTTTGGATTTTTGTGTTGAGAGTTGTTTACAAACATTGTACATTGAGAATGGCTAGAGTATAGGTATTGTACTTATATTATACCTAAACCGCTTACATTCATAATGAATTCGTTAAAATTACGAAAGTATTTATAGTTCATTTAATTAGTTTATTTTATGCACGAATAATGAGGTACTACCAACAATTTTATTATAAGGTATATAATATAGTTTTGGAGTATTACGTACGACATAGTAGTAGATTTAAGTAAATATTCGTCTTAGGTCCAATTCCATCATTGCTATTGAACTCAATATATTATAAACTCTGTTTAGTGCTCTAAACGAGTTCAGCGCATTCACCGACATAAAGTCGACCCGAATCAAGCTGAACTTAGTTTAACTTCTAAACGCACGATTTTCGGCGTTTAGCCTATAAACCGGGTTTGTGCATGTCAGACAATGTCAAACACGACGAAAAACAGCGGAAAAACTGACATGCATCAATTCAATGTCGTATGTAAACTTCGTTTTCGTGAACGCGAACAAAATTAGTGAAGTCGGTGTGAAGTAAAGCGAAATCAAATTCAACATTTGAACTCGATTAAGTTGAACTTAGTTCTGTTGAACAAACTATTGGCAGCGAACGGTGATATTGGACCTACAAGCGACAAAACTTAGTTCAGCTTGATCGAGTTCAAATTTGTTATTACAAATTTGAACTTTGAACAATATTGTGTGACATGGCAGCCCTTGAATTCGGTCTGGCGCTTGAACCGGATCAACTTTATGTCGGTAAAATGAACTGAACCCTTTTACACTAAACTGAGTTTATCTCATGAACGCGTTTAACCTTTCGGGTTTTGGCTCGCGAACGAAAATATACGAAATGTCTTTGTACATTTTAAAAGACAGTTTTATCAATTTCTGTAGGTTTAATACTTTTTGAAATATTTTGAATAATTTCGAAAATAAACCCATCCCCTCTATCTCAGTTCAGTTCTAAGTTTGCAGAGCAAGCCATCTGAAATGTGTGTAGCGTTTTTAGATGTATATTTTACAGGAAAAATATAGAGAAGTCTGTAAGTAGAACACTTTTTACAGGATGGTCAAAAAGTGGGGGTAATATTTTCAAAAGGGACGCCTACCTCACTGAGTAGGTTATCAAATTAAAGGTATTGGTTTGTACATTTCAAAACAGTTTTTAAAATTTCTGTAGGTTTCATACTTTTTGAAATATTTTGAAAATAGTCGATAAATTACCCATTCCCAATAATTTTTAGCTATTCATTAAATATCAAAGTATCTAACCGGTGCCTTTAGAACATATTGGTATACTTGACAATCGTTCGAAATCCTCGACGCACGAGTCACACTCGCACTTGACGGATCTTGTTTGCGCTGGTACTGTCGCTTGTAACGTGCTCGCATACTCGTCACCAAAAAAGTGAACGATTTACCATAAAGTTTCTAGCGAATTTATACATAGATAGATTTATTGAAAAAGAAATTTAGCTACATATATTCGTTAGCAATGCCTTAAAGCTTATGTTAGATTTATCTAAGCACTGGGTTCTCCTCTTTTTTATATTGAATTTATACCTACTGTAGTTTAACATACAATTAAATTGCCTAAATATTGTAAGTCGCTTATATTTATATATATATATTTATAATATATATAAATAATCCTAAATCTTATACAAACCATCAAAGATTACAGTCTAAACACTCACACATTGGCAGTTAATATAGATTTTTACACACCATTCAAAAATTGATTTCAGCTACTTACCCTGCTGTGATGTTATTCAGGACCTTGGTATCCATAGTCTCTACCAGGTCGATGAGCTTGTCTCCTGGCAATGGACTCTCATAGAACTTCTCATCTATCTCTTGTTGGACGCAGTTACTGAAGTGAAGAAAAGTTCAGTTAGCTAGTGTTTTTTAAACCACGACGCAAATAGGTAAATAATTAGTAAATAAAAAATGAAATAGTGCGTAAGCCCGATGGTAAGCCCTCTCACTCAGGGTAATTTCTAAGAAATCAAATAACTTCAATGTTTCCCTGTAGGTGGAGCAATGGTACGCCCGCGCCGCTAGTTGTCAATTAATTTGTTCTTATCCTGTTGTGTCTTTCTTTCTCTTTATGTTCTGTTCGTTTAGCCCTTTATGTAGGTGTGTGGGTCAGCCCCTTATGGGTTTAGCCCTTTATGTAGGTGTGTGGTGTGTGGGTACTCTCTTCTTAATTAGTTTTTTTTCTCATTTACGTAATTTTGTATTGTATATTTAATGTATTGTTTGTAAGTTATGTACTATTTATGTTCTGTGCTGTATCAGGGTTGTGTTCGTTAATAAATATCTCTCAATTTGTAATGTTTAACAGACAGATTTGATTCTGCCGATATCGGTGTCATAAAAATACAGGGTGTTATTTTTATATTAGTGGGTTCGATTACCGGATAAGTCAAGATATTTTACAAAATACTATGAATGCACTTTTTATTATAAAAAAAATTAGGGAATGTTTTCTTCCAGTAATCTTCCTATTTTCAATATTTCTGGTGTTTGCCCTCCATGTCCCATGGCCGTGGGGCATACAGCTTAAAGCAATCAAACATCTCTTTTAAAAAATTATCTGAGTTTCCGGTTGAAGCGACGCGTGACCCGAGAGCTGGTGGGTATCTGGCGCAGCGCATCAGCATTGCCATACAGCGGGGCAATGCAGCCAGCGTCTTGGGGACGCTTCCGACTGGTATTGATATGGGATATTGGCAACCTGTAGATTGTTTGCAACAGTCTGCAGTTCGCTCAATTGTTACAAATGTAAATACTCGTTCTAATTGGTTTTTATTATTCGATTGTTATTTTCTTTGTTAATAAATAGTAAATCAAACAACCTTAGTAAACCCAATGACCAATTAAATAAGGTACTATACCCTTATTTAATACATCCTTATTGCAATATAAGTATAGACTACGGATTCTAGGAAACTACTTGAATGCGAAAATTCCTATTAAAATACTACTAATTGTGGATTACCTCGAACTTTGATCTCGTGATATTAAGAAAAGATCAGAGAAAGAAAAGAGTTACATACGTTTCAAATTTGATTTTTTTATCAAGCAACCTCGACAATCAAATTATATGAACGTGTAAGAAACTATTTCTAAATTAAGCCAAAAAGATTTATAATTTAACAATTTATAAATTTTCATACAAAAGACATCAACGCGCAAAAGTCACAGTTATAAAACCAACCAAGTAGCGTTATCTCTTTCCGGATATATGGAATAAAATATCGGTAAATCGATAAAGAGCTATCATTGGATCACTCACATTTTCAGCTACCTCTCAGTAACACCGGTCAGGGTGTTACAGGGCGTAACCATTCGCAACGTGCATTATACGTTACGCCGTGTGCTAAAATCCGTCGCGTTGCTCGTTGCGAGCGCCTTTCCCATACTGACTACACGATCGCACGCAGTGTAATACGTTACATTACAGCCCGTAACGCCGCGGGTCAGTGCTCGGCGCTGAATCGGAATATTTACCGTAGAGATCTAAGCTCGCTTCGCTCGATCGATCGGTTAATTGTTATGTTGCGTTTGAATCATACGAACGTGAGGTCGATTACATAACACTAGTTTCTACCCACGCCTTCGCACGCGTCGTTTCTATGAACAGGTTTTATGGTTATTTCTATCCCATGAGAACAAATGGGATAAAAAGTAGCCTATGTTTGTTTCCATACCTAAAACTATATGTAAACTGTATGCAAATTGAGCCCGATCCGTTCAGTAGAGTTTTTTTCTTAATTTTTTTTTATTGTGTTGGCTTGCAAGAGGTAAGCAACATCCATACATATAAACATCCTAACTTTTCATTTATAATGATGAATAGATTTCATTTCACTTTATATATTATAGTGGCAGGTATGGTAAAGAATTCTTCCTTAGTGAAATTAATAGTTAAGTCTTCATGCGTAAGTCTGTCTATACTATGCAGTCGCTTTATAGGTAAAAAACTTATTTGTGGCGTCGTTTGAGGTAGGTGTTCAGCCATGAACGTATAAGTTCTGATAATGATAACGTAACTCTATGTTTACAAAAAAAATCTTGGATTCGTGCTCCGAGTTCACATTGTAATTTATTTTTACGATCTGGTAGCTATGATTTGCCATGTTAGTGCAACACTGTTTGTGCCTACACATTGCTTTGTATTCCATTCATACATCAAGTTTATTTTATTTTATGCGCTATAAAATAAATTAGATATGTTTTACTATGGTCTTAAACAGACGACCTCTGTGGCGCAGTGGGTGAAGATCCGGTACCCCAACTGCCCCAACTGTGGTCCTTTCGGTCTAATTAATACATCTACCGCTTACACTGGTCCACTGCTGGACAGAGGCCTCTCTTAGATAAGCGCTTTATTGGCGTTTATCATATGGGGCTTATGCTCATAACCCCCACGCTGGGAAAGCGGGTTGGGGAGCGCAGTTCGGTGGTAAAAATGTTCTGCAGGCGTCGCTGCTGTCCGCCCCCGGTGATACCCCTTAGTCGCCTCTAACAACACCCGGGAGAGGAGTTGGGGGTGCGAATTCTAAGCTGGCACCTCACGACCACTGTTTAAAATTTGACGTGTTTTAAAAAACGATAAACCTACTGCAAATTTCGGTTTATATTCATCTATGTCTCTGACAAACGAAATCACTCCTCCCTTACTTTCCCTGACCGAAGAAGGTCAAGTTCACATGCAAAAAATTTAGTTTACACTGGCGACGTCAAGTCTAATTTTAGTTTGATGACACATGGATGAAACTGTTGACGCCCGTTGCCACGGAAAGTATTAATTAAGTGAATGAAATTATCTTTATGTGCAGAAATTTTACAAACCTACGTTTTACAGCGCACATAAATTGCTCGAGAATCAAACTTATAAGAGACCACATCAAAATCAATTTTTGTACAACAACGAAAGAATCATCAATATCTGTTAACAATTGGCGCAGATATCACCAAAACTGTTGTAGCTAGTCGTGATTCTACAAAAATATTATGTTGCTTTTTAAGTTTAGTTAAGGGATAAATACTAATCCCTCGGGAATAAAGATTTTATGGGACCACCTCGGGATCTGCATTCTCTATACAATAGTGAAAGAATCAGTACAATCGGTTACCCATAGGCGGAAATATCAAGTAACATACATACTTAAAAATAAAAAACATACAGACGAACTGAGAACCTCCTCCTTTTTGAAGTCGGTTACAAAATATATGCTTTCTAACCTATTAACTGCAGCGATGTGAACCATCGCCTTCAACTTGGTACAAGCTCGGGCCAGCTTACACATCACTTTTTTTTTTCATTTTGCATCATAATATGGTACTTACATACATTTGTCAGGACTTATTGACTATATTAACACACAATATGTACCCATTTAGGGTGTTGCAATGGTAGACGACCAGATACGTTAAAATACTTATTTAATAAAATGGTATGGAAGGTAAGTATGTCAAATAACTTTAATGCAAGATTTCAATTACAAGTCACCAAATATATCACTTAAGATATAATTTAGTTCATAGTAGCATTTTTCCAAGAGCATCTATTATAATCTGATTTGAAAAAAATATATTATTGTTTTCTTGGCTCTATTAATCTTGTCTGGAATTTTTTTTTGTATGGTGTACCGCCATTGAGTTTGGACTAGATTGATGTATTTTTAATTTTGATGCAGGTATCACGAGATTATCTTTGCACCTACTTTGATAATGGTCTTGTTCCCCTCATCTTACTTAAGTATCCTTTGATAATCATCAATGGCAAGAGTCCACTGCTGGTCGACGTCATACAGTCCTGTCTTTAGCTTGCCCCATCTAGCATCTGCCAGTATTTCGCATAACCAACGTACCTACGTTTGCCATATCGCGGTCTTCACTAGAATAGTGTTCTTGAGAACACGTTTACCTTAACAAATAATAATAATTGGTTTTAACATAAAAAACAGGTTTATTGTAATTTCCGCTTTTACAAGTTAGTTAAAGGTAGCAGTTATGTAGTTTTACGCATATTGGAAGCCATTTGCTATGAACCCACGCTAAAACAAACTACGAATTAATTGTCGTTTTGAAGTCTATTGATATTGATTTATTAAGATTAATTACTAAAATCATACATTTTAATTTATTTTGTTTCCCAGAGCGCCTCAAACCAGTAGTAGTCAAACCCATTTATAAGAAAAAGGGAGGAAAAAAAGATATAGTTAACTACCGCCCGATAGCGCTTTCATCTGCTTTCTCAAACCAGAAAGTAGTTGGTCTGGATGCGCTGAAATCAGTTTATCACAGATAAGTTTCTTCTAAATTACGCTACGGCATTATGTTTTTTGGAAACTGTACTGAAAGAGAAACAATCTTTATGGCGCAGAAGCGATGTATAAGAGCAATGTATGAATTTATTAGATGTGTTGTTTACGTGGTAAATGGAAATGAGAAATGAATCCTTCAGCTTCTTCTTGGGGCGGAGGTTGTTGGTGTGCCCACACTAAGTCCTGCGGCAGTTGGTGGCACGCGGGTGAAGGCGGGCGTAGCATTTACGGCAAATCATCTTGTCGCAGTTGTACTTTATGGCCAGAATACGAAGAGAAGGCATATGGTACCTCCTCTCAGCCTAATCACCAAGTGAAGCGTGGATTGCTTTTGGATATTTTAGTCTGAGAGGGTACGGCCATCTTCCAGCTGCTTTCTTATATAGCCTGAAGACCACCGATAGATGTGGACCCTATTTTTTATCATCAAATATAGTAACAGTTCCGGCACTGTGCATATATTATGAAACTAGCTGCAGCCCGCGGCTTCGCACGCTTTTTTCCGGAATAAAAGGTAGCCTATGTCCGGCCCCGGGATACCATCAACCTCGCTGCCAAATTTCACCGAGATCCGTTCAGCCGTTCTTGAGTTATAAATAGTGTAACTAACACGACTTTCTTTGCTGTTTTTTGCAAAAATCAACAATAGTTTGTTTTAAAAGCCAATTAACACACGCAGTTGACGTGATCAGCAACGCCTATGTCCTACTGGTGGTAAAACCGCATTACTTCAAAAAAGCTTTTGGGGCATGGCACCAAAAATAATAAATAAATAATAAACTGCCCAAAAATATAAAGTTGCTTCCACTGACATTACTTATAAACAAACTTAATAAACTACTGACATCAAAATGCTATTATAATATAAATTACTTTTTATTAGATAAGAACATTAATATTGATGAATCAGTTAAATTAATGTTTTAATCAATTAATTATTATTTAACCAGATTAATCTATAATGTATTTTGTAATTTAATATTCTCAATGTGTAAATTTGTAACTTAATTTGATTCTTTATGTCTGTAACGAGACTCTCCTACCGACGTACTGACGAAGACGAGTATGTACATAAATTTGCATGCCCTTAGATTTAGGCCAAACATGTATGTTCTTACCACTTACCATTCTTCCATCTTTGTGACCCATGTTTACAAATAAAGAATTTGAATTTAAACATTATGATGACACCGAAACGAATATTGATTCAAAGTTTCTTTTAATTAAGTTTTTTTTTTATGCGCAAAATCTATGTCTCCTTATATCTATAATAAACTTCCAGAGTCACTGCGTAAATCCCCTCGTTCATTGTTTCAGAGGAAGTTAAGATCACTCTTATCAAAAACCGCCTATAACACTGTAAATGAATTTATGAATGATTCAAATATTACATGACCCATCTTAACTTATAGTTCATACTTGACATGATTGTATTGTATATATTCTTTTGGTTTATTAACTTTTATTATTTAATTATTCTTCCTTTGTTTTTATATTTTTATGAAATGTTATAAGTTATTGAATTGTAATAAAACGATTGCACGCCTAAAGGCAGAAAACAATGATTCAAATTTATCAAATACAAAAGATCTTTACAACATTGTATTTTCAAGCAATAAATTAACTTTTACTTTTTTACTTTTTACTTTACAAAAGATTAAAGTTAAGATTATTATTATTAGATTAATTCAAGGTTTTTAGCAAATGGCTTACAATATGCGCAAAACTTCTTATCTGCTATATTATTTTGTAGAACAGAAATAGTAATAACCCGATTTTCTCTTTCACGCGTTGCCTATCCTTAGCGGTTATTGTCTCTTTCTATTATCAGACTAACCTGTAAGCTGTAGAGATGTGTACCATCGCCTTCAACTTGGTACAAGCTCGAGCCAGTTTGCACATCTCTCGTGTTCCCCTCACGTTGATCTCCACGGCTGTCTTAAGGGGCTCGTCGAAGCGCACTGTTGCTGCACCGTGGAAGATTATTTCTACCTGGAAATGACGAGAGATTTTAGGTAATTTCAGTTTATTTAAATATTTTGGATATTTTTGGTAGGTAAGTAAATCATTTGTCACTTAACACACATACGATTGGATTACTGATTAAAATATGCAGAAATTCAGCATAGCTTAAGAACCCTTTTGGTGGATTAGGACCACAATTAGAGATGACCAATATTTTTATCATAATTAAATTACAAAGAAAATTACAATTCAATATCTAATAAAAACAAATTAGAACTAGTATTCACAATTAACCATTAAGCTAACTGCAGACTGTTGCAAACAATCTACAGGTGCATTGCCCCGCTGCATACAGCGGGGCAATGCAGCCAGCGTCTTGGCGACGCTTCCGACTGGTATTGATATTGATATTGCCATAGCAATGCTGATGCGCTGCGCCAGATAACCGCCAGCTCTCGGGTCACGCGTCGCGTCGACCAGACGCTCAGATAATTTTTTAAAAACCCGGGTAGCCTCGGTACCCTACGGAAATTAATATTATAAAAAAAAATATACGACCATAACTAATTTCGTATTTTATTTTATTTTATTCTAAGGTGTAAATCTGTAACTCGTAGATTATTATGGATGGTGTCTGAAATAATCATTTTTTCTTTGTAACGAAAAATCTCCTGGTCTGAAAATAATTAATAATAAAAATAAATAAATAATGCTGGACAATCCACACAAAAAAAACACGTCTTGCATTTACCGACTTTAATATTACCCATTTCTGAAAATGACGGATTTTTTATGACTATTAATTGTCATACACCATGACATCTTCTAAAAATGGCTACTTCTGTAAATGCCTCACTCTCATAAAGCTCTGCGCACATTCATCCAACGCCGCTACCGCACAGCACAAAAATATGCATTCAAATATTGGCTTAAACTCGTTATCTTTAGATACATTTTACAGTGACAAAAAGGCTTCCCCAAAAGGTTCAAACGAGTGGGCCCACGTGATGTCTGTCATCTAATACTGTCATTATAAGGTAAAAAAAATGTTACGAGTTAAAGTCCATAATATTTGAATGCACATTTTGTGTTGTGCGGTAGGTAGCAGTGTGTTTTTGATCTGAGATAACCTTAATCATTAATTATGACGTTGTTCTGTTCATAGTTTGTAATTATTTTAAGTGGTACCTATGTACTTTTAGTGGTAAATAAATTATCATTATGATTTTTACATAATGTACTCAGCGGTGTAACGGGGCGTAACTTACTATTCGCAGCGAGCATAATACGTTACGCTGCCGTGTGCTAAAATCTATCTCGTTGCTCGTTGCGAGCTTTCCCCGTACTGAATGCACGAACGCTCGATGTGTAACACGTTTACACGTTACATAACATTTGGTAGTATGCCGCACACTAGCGCTGCCTCCTATTTTTACTTATTATTACACAAAGCAATTTTCAAAATTTCATTTGGCCGTTTGTTATACCTATCATCAGCTTTTTTTTAAAATGCCCATAAAATAGTTTTCTTTTGTTTACTTTAGGCAGAGATGTAGAGGCTCTTGTAGGCCAAGCACGGGGATTGTTCTCTAGGGTAGAATAGACAATAATGACATCGCATCGTGATACATTGCGTATATTATTGAAGTTGAAGGAATTAATTTCAAATAATTTACGCAATTGATGACAAAGTGACGTCATTTTCCTCTACTCTACCCTAGACAACAATCCCCTACCTACTGGTGCCTACTGGTGGGAACCAAACTCTGTCTAAACTATACGAAACTAAACTATTTCAGAGGAATAAAAAACTTTTGATTTTTGAAAATTCCTGTGTTTAAGGTTGATCGTCACGGGTTGGCGCGAGATTTAAACTTTTTCGTGGTTTTTAATTTACTCCTGCGTTCAACAAGGAATAAAACCACGGAAATTTAATTTGCCGCAAATTGTAAAACATTTATACATTTCACATGACAAAGCCAGCTTCGACTCAATTGTATTTTGGGGAGCATTTTGCCCAAAATTTCCTATTTTCCCAAATGTTCTGAAAATACCAGTGAATCGAAGTTAGATTTTTCATAGCTTAAGAGAACATTACATAGATGCGACTTGCGGAAAATTAATTTTATGTTAGTTTTATTCCTTAAAGAAAGCAAAAAAAAACAAAAACCACAAAAAAGTTTGCACATCGCGCCAAATCGGACGAACATCCTTAGCGTAATATTATGTAAAAATTATTGGTGGCGCTAGTGTGCGGCATACAACCGCCTTAAGGAGTGCCTTACCTCATCGACAATGGTGGTTCGGTCCTCGAGACTGATGCCCAGGTCAAGATGACCCACATCGCCTTCTATGATGGTGATCTTGTCTATGAAGTCAGGGTGCAGCTTCCTTAGTTGGGCGTAGAGCTGGAAAAAACATTTGTTATGAAAATTACTTAGATTATTTAGATGAAACTCGGTAGTTCCATTGAGCATTATGATGGATCTATTTACTTATATATATCTACTATTATTAGCCAACCTCTAGATTGTTCGCAACAGTCTGCAGTTAGCTCAACTGTATCAATTATTATTGTAAGTACTAACTAGGAGTAACGCGGGTTTGCACGCGTTCGGGGATAAAGATATGTAATCCAGGCCTAGTACTACATCTATGCAAAATTTCAGCATGACCTGTCCAGTAGTATTGACGTCAAGGGGGAACAATTATCCAAATTTTCGCATTTATAATAGTTACTTATTAGTGATATAGTAATATTGCAAAAGAATATAGGTATCTTGCTTAGAAACTACTAAGACAAGAAAACGCAATGTTTTGAGTGACTGCGGTCAAGTCTTTTGTGTAGATTTAGAAAATCATAATCACTACTTTATTTGGCAGTTCACTAAAATTTTGGTGTGTACACTAAACCACACACCAGACACTCGCCCATTTCTCCATAAAAAAATCACTGTGTTTGGTCCAGGGTCACTTCATGAACTTATTGTGCGAGTGAGATAGTTGCGAAATAACTCAAAGGCCTCTTATATTTTTCATTATCCTCTCACAAAAGGAAATCAAACCTCAAAACAGAAGTCGTATGACCATGATCAGACAAACCAAACATCAAACACCATAAATTAAATCTGAAATAAATCACCATCGGCGTCTGTCAAAAGCATTAACCATGCCTGCGCCCTGTACATGCGCCGTGCATCCTTTGCATTTGGAACGCAAACCTAATTCGACTAGGGGCCAGCGGGGTCAGGAAGCTCGCTCAGGTGGAGGGAGAGGAGTGTCAATTATATACGTTAGTATTATTAAATATTCTCTGCCTAAAATCATCGTGGGCTACCGAAAAGTTGACAAAACATTGCCATTGTTATTAATATTGCATCCCTCCTCTCCCCTCTATATATCATTGCTTAGCATCCCTTATTTGTACAAATAATATAAATATACAGTGTATTAAATAGTATATTTCATAATTCCCTTATTATAATTTTCCTATCCTAACTCTTCTGGTCCTGTGTCGTTTCGTAGTAGGTAAATTTTAGAATTAAAAAAAAATTACTTATGAAAAACGAAACATGACTTAAGCTAAAACTAGCGAGTCCAAAAAAAAACTGTCAACTGCGTACAATATTTAACACTATAAAACAAGAAGTTGAAGTTAAAATGTCGCACCAATCCGCTGGGCTGTGTCGCTGACTTCGGTGTGTAGACTCCATAGAACAACTTTGAAAGAAACTACACTGATGTACAACCTTCACATAAAAAAAAAACAACGCGTTTATCTTCCGCGTCATTTAGGGCAACGCCTAAGTGTTATCATTGTTATTTTCCCCTATATACAGGGTTATTGATAATTTACTGACACTGCGTGAATTGTAGGTTCTGCCCATCATCACGAACACGTTCTTGAAAACGCCAGGTCTAAATTACAATATTTTTTTTGTAAATCACATATAATAAAAATCTCAAAAACACGTTTTTCCGGTACTTAATGAATTATTAATTCAAGGCAGAGCCTCTCAAATGAACGATAATGGTATGAAGGTGGTACCTACCTATACAAAAAAGAATTAAGACCTGGTGTCATCAGTCATCACAACCGTGTTTGTGATCTTGGGAAGAACCTGTTAACTGTCACTGCCCATCATCACAAACACGTTCGTGAAGACGCCAGGTCACGTCTCAAAATTGATAGAGAAGTAACAAAAAACCGGCTATTCTATTGCTTAGAACAATACATACCACATCATCGAATTGTTCTTGTAACCTCTTCGCAATGGATTTGTTCTTTTTCGGTCTCGCGAGAAGATACAGCCTCTTAATGTCTGGGCATGATCTGTAACAATATAATAAATACCTAAATAAAGTGGACACTCACGGTAGGGCTGGTCCAATAGTTCAAAGTCGCTCAGCGAGCTATGGAAAGAGCTATGTTCGGAGTTTCTCTGAAGGATAGGATTCGTAACGAATACATCCGACAGAGAACCAAAGTTATCGACATAGCTCAGAGAATTAGCATGCAAGTGGCAGTGGGCTGGCTATATCTCGCGAAGAACCAATAACCGCTAGGTAAACGTGTTCTTGAGTGAAGACCGCGACTCGGCAAACGTAGCGTAGGCCGCCCTCTGGCTAGATGGGATAACGACCTGCAGAAGAATGCAGGCGCTGTATGCGGCAAGCTGAAGACAGGGCGCTATGGCGTTCGTTAGGGGCCGCCTATGTCTAATATAAATAAATATATAAATATAAATGGACTAGGTTGAAGATGATGATGAAATAAAATATAAAGACAATAGAATAACCAAACTTCTTATTGAGTCCACAGGTTATCGGAATGTTGGCTTTTATTTCAGTCAATGAACTAGCATTGCCAGTCAACGAAGCAATGCTGCCAGCATTCTGGGCGTCATGTTTTTTGACGACCTCTGTGGCGCAGCGAACCGCCTGCGATTAAGGAAGTTACGGGTTCGATTCCCGTCGCACAACTATATTTGTTTCTGATGTTCTGAGTGTTTTATATGTATAATACAAAATATCCATGTAATGTTATGATATGCAGACTGTTGCAAGCCTGTGGGCTTGCAACAGTCTGCAGTTAGCTGTTCAGCTAAATTTTCAATTGTAAATACTAGCCAATCTCGATGTAGAATGTTTGTAAACAAACCGCCCATGCTATACTATAGTTAGTAAATTGTTTCTATTCAACAATTGTAATTTACTTTGTTTATAAAATTTTATCATAACAAAAAAAAGTATTACCGTTATCCCGTAACACTTGGTACCTAAATGATTTTTTTCTAAGAATCGTATTATTCTTGTTATAAGATGATGACCCTGTATGAATTACCTAATGCAACAACCTGTAGCTAGTTGACCTCTAATACCCTACTGGACACAGTTAGACCGCTGCATCACCGTTGCGCACGGAGAGGCTACGCACGTGAGTCTAAAACATGTATATGAGAACGTCCACTGCAACCCACGAGCACGCTACGCACGAATACGAGATTAATGACATCATTGCTACACGCGTGGCTTGCTCGAAAATGGCACCCACGCAGCTGAACGCTGTCAACGCTAGTACGCGGTACACGAATGCGTAGCTTCACTGCGGGAATTGGGACGTCAAAACTGTACTGCGCTACAGTTGTACAAAGTCGTAGGTTATTTTTTATATAGTGTGCTGCAGTAGAAACCTAGACTCACGTTGTCAAAATAACAATACACCCAAGGAATAACTGAAGGCACAGCGAATAAGTTTTTATTGGCAGACATTTACATATGTAGGTACCGATCTACCTTAATTTTTTGTTACGAATGTTGCTATGAACGTTCCACTACCTTATTTAAAAGATCTAAATAGATAAGTTGTAAACACGGTAGGCAGTTACGCACACAAATGCAGCGGTGTCACCCTTCGATAAAAGTAAATAAACCGCCAAATGTGAATTGCACTCGCACACGAAAAAATCAGGCAACTTTTTCCAAAGAACATCAAATTTTCACTTGTTTGGAGACCCCTTTATATTTTAAACTTGATTATATTCTTAGTATTTGTTGTTATTACAGTTGAAGTGTTACTTATTTATAGTAAGTTTCATGAGCCTACTTATTGTAGTTCAAGGGATACAGCCTTCATAAAATAAGAGCAAAAAAAGGCAAAAAAAAACACGAGTTTTGTATGGAAGCCCCTTTTAATTTTGATATTTATTTTGTTTTTATTATTTGTTGATAAAGAGCCAAGATAACTACACATCCTCTGTAAATTTCAACTGTCTACTTCTTACGATTCATGAGACAGACGGAAGGAAAGACGGACAGCAGAGATTTTATTTCAGATTTTACTTATATCTATGGAATTCACCGTCTTATTGGAGGGGTCGATTCTTACGCCGCGACTGCCACGGCCGCGAATTATCTTATTGTAACATGCCACTGCGCAGTGCGCAATGAAGATCGTAATACCGATTGTGATCAGAATAACAATTAGTTTAATAATTCTGTGCACGACACTTTGTGTGTGCTAGTTCTTATTGCAAAACATAACAATGGAATTTCGATGTTAAGGTTAAGGGGGTTCGATTCCCGGTTAGGCAGAAAAATTGGGGTTTCCATCTGACTTCGAAAATAGGAGGTTCGTCTTTCGCGTGAATGTTTTACTAAGCCCGCTTGTGTGTGGAGAATGGTCCCGAGGTGTTACCTTAAATATTATTTACCCGAGAGATCAATATTCGGATTGTAACGTCAAACTTTAAAATAGTGTAAAAATTCAGGAGTTTATTTCGGTAACATTTTACATAAAATCGAATTAATTTTTTGATATGTCTGATTTGTTATGTTTTTGGGAGTTTTAGGGAGGGAGACGGCTTTCCCCTATTGCATTTGGAGGCCATGTTTTGTAGTGGACTCCTTGAGGTCGATGTAGGGTAAAGTCCGGATTGATGCCCGTGGTTGCATTTCCTTGTTGAGTTCAAGTACCTACCTACTTCTCTGTAAGAAGGTAGGTACTAAGTATTTTAATATATTCACGAAATTAAATCCAAGTATATGAATTGTCGAAGGTATCCAACCGCATATTTTCCACATATTTACATTAATAATGTAACGGCCTAGCTAAATAATTCCATGTTAATAAGGATAGTTCTACTATTATTTATTAGTATTCATATTTACATTTGTACTCTTACACGTACAGTATGATTAAAACAACTTGGCCGCTACCTGAAGTTGCGGCAGTAGCTGCGCAGTACGCGTTTATAAGGACAAAATGGTGGTGCGCCTGTGCAAATTTTGCTTGTAGCTAACTTCAATCCGGCCAAGTTGTTTAATCATATTGTACATAATATGAACGTACATTATTATCTGAGCTCCAGAAGGTTCTATGTTCGACTGTCTGTTTTTTTTTTTTACTTTTTATATGTATTTTGTCAATTTCTCCGTCAATTATAAACCGATTTTGAAAATTCTTGTATATACAATAATAATACAATAATAATATGTTATTGTATATACAATAATTTCGAGGTAGTCCCAAAAAAAATGTCATCCCGAGGGTATTTGTAGTTTATCGAGAGTTTTAGGTATTTGTCCTCTATGTACAATTCTGTAAAATTAAAGAATTCGAAGTCGGATTCTACTTTTTCAAAACCAACAAATTACGAGATAATTATTTATCAATCACCTGATACCGAAAATGCATTGATGATAAAATTGGGATTTATGTAATTTGAAGTCCGTTTTTAAGGTTCCGTACCCGAAAGGTGAAAACGGAACCCTATTACTAAGCCTCCGCTGTCCGCCCGTCCGTCTGGCTCTAACTCATGAACCGTAAAAGGTAGATAGTTGAAATTTTCAGAGAATGTGTATTTCTCTTGCCGCTATAATAACAAAAAATAAAAATAATATAATTATCCAAATTAAAGGGGGTTTCCATACAATAAACGTGATTTTTTTGGCTATTTTGGCTCTTCGTTTGTCAAGGCTGTATCTTTTGAACCACATTTGGTTAACATCTGAAACTTTCTTTGAATAAGTAACACTTCGACTGTAATAACAACATATATTAAAAATATTATCAAATTGAAAATTTAAAGGGGTCTCAGAACATATATTAATTTATTAATTAATTAATTTTTTTATTTTTATCTGAGCGTCTGGTCGACGCGACGCGTGACCCGAGATCTGGTGGGTATCTGGCGGATGCAGTGCAGTGCATCAGCATTGCCATACAGCGGGGCAATGCAGCCAGCGTCTTGGGGACGCTTGCGACTGGTATTGATATGGATCAGTTGAGCTACCTGTAGATTGTTTGCAACAGTCTGCAGTTAGCTTAATTGTTTCAATTGTAAATACTAGTTCTAATTTGTTTTTATTATTGAATTGTAATTTTCTTTGTCAATAAAGGATTAAAAACAAAAAAATTATTAATATATTACAAATAAGTATAATTATGTTCTTTGAAAAAGTTGTCTGATTATTACGTTACGGATTATTAGTTTTTGTAAAAACATCAATATTTAGTAAAAAAACTTATTATATTATGTACACTCAGCCCGTAACCTCATTCTAAATCCTCCATCAATGACGACTATGGACCTACGTGACCCGAGTCTAAACGAGATAGGTAAATACAAATATACCTTATATGCAGAAGGTAGGTCTGCATATACACACAGTATGTTCTATATGTACTACTAATTGATAGAACAAATAGATGGCTTACCTACCTGGGGCCGAATTCTGATAACCAACCGCTATACTCTCCCGTCTATGGAATGCTCTGCCCCTGGACATCAGACGTGCCAAATCACTCCCTATCTTTAAAAAACTGCTTCATCAGCATTATCTATCCTTAAGCAAAAGTTAGAAAACCTTATTTTTATGCTTAAGTAAGTTTATTATAATGTTTGTGTTCTGTGCTGTTTGTGTGTGAACTTAAAAATAATAATATAATAATATTAATTTGTATATTTCCTCTTTACACAATACGTTTTTACTTAAAATTTAGTTATTATAAGGACAGAGATCTATATTTATACCTGTATTGTGAGAGCCTTAATAAAAAATCTTATGTATATATAGATTAAAATAATTAGATATATCTAATTATTTTAAGCATTATGCACCTTTGCACCGGGAAAGGCCGGGAAAGGTTATTTATTGACTAATTATTATATTGTATATTCATTAAATAAATGTATTTGGTTCCTTGTTATTATTAAATTAATTAATTAAATTAAAAAAAACTAATTCCTATAGAAATAGATATATTAACCTAGTTTGTGTTATTTTGTAGCGCGTCAACGGGGTACAATGTTTGGCAAATGATTTGATTCTAAATGTTTATTTTTGAAGCAAATCATAAGTTCTATTTTTAATTCTGCAATTCATACCAAACGATTCACGTGTTGAGTTTTTGTTCTATCGTAAAAAGAAATAATCAAAGTCAATTTGCGCGGAACAAAAAATATGGTTAAACTTAGACTTAACAAGAAACTGTACTAGTTGCTTGTAGTATACCTCTATATTATGATTGGAAAAAGTTAGATTATGAAGCCGTGGGATCGCAGCGCCAAAGGTTGTCGCACACATGGAAAGCACCGCTACCGCACGGCATAAAAATGTGAAATCAATCATTGGCTTTCGTAACATTAAAAGTATATGCATTTTATGTTGACAGCATCAGATGATGAGATGACAAACCGCTCGCGGATGCGTTTGAAGCTTGCCGGAAGTCATTTTGTCACTGTAAAATGTATTTAAAGCTAATTAAAAAAAGTGCGCCATTTTGTGAAAAGGATGAAAAGGCATAGGATTTCGCGTTAATAGGAGCGGGACAGACAATACGTTTTTGGAACGGCGTAAGCGCAAAAATCAAGTTATTGTTTATTTACAATAAAACTCAGCAACTTATAAAGAAACTGGTTCATGGAACCAAATAATCAGTAATGAATGACCTACGAATCAAAACATAACTCATTTCAATAGACCACAGGGTTCCTACGATCTCGATCAAATTATGTGCGAAACAGTGCACTTTTATGATTTATTATTATCGCATTTTTTTTAATCGTGTTTGCACTTTCAATAAACCAAAGATTTTTTTTTTAATTTTATGTATTTCGGGTTTATTACCAGTGGGATCCCGTGAGTATTGAGATCTAGACCTAGTTTGAAAACCAAACCCGCTAGGTTCACCTCTTAAGCCTATATCTGACTGCTCATTTTTGTGCTGTGCGGTACTAGTGTTGGATTAATGTGCGCAGAGCTTTAGAATCGACCCCTCCCACTCAACCCGTGGATGGTAAGAGTCGACTAAAGGAACCTAGCAGAGGAAAGGCCGCAGCTTCCTTCTGTTTATTTTTAACACCTCCACTGCGATCACCAATCCGCCTGCCGAGCGTGGTGATATGTCACTCTTGAACATGCTTTCCCAAAGAGGAGGGGGGAGGAGGAGTGGGAGGCATGTTCAACAGTGGATGTATGTGTACACTCCTTATTAATATACTCGTTATTTAACTCACTCGTTATTTTATATTTTGCTTTTCTTTTTTTTTGGCCTGTTCTGTGCTGTAGGTGTCAATAAAATGTCTCTCTATCTATCTACCTTTGACCTAGAATTAAGAAATTTGTGCAGGTCTTAACTTAAGCTCTACGGTCTCCACGGAAGACCTGCGCTATGGTATGATCTGCTTTAAGACCGATGTGGCGCGGTGAGTGAAGGCCCGCATGCGACGCATGAGGTTACGGGTTCTAATCCCGCCTTGGGACAAATGTTTGTACGATTTGCAAATATTTGTTCCGGGTGTTCTGGGTATTTTCTATGTTTGATAAAAATAAATAGATCTATTATGTCATATTATGTCATCTAGTACCATAACACAAGCTCTGCTTAGCTTGGGGCTAGATGATGCTGTGTGGATTGTCCAGCATTATTTTATTTTATTTTTACCATAGCGTGACAAAAACCGGTCGATTTATGACAGTTTTTCTGTTAATATAAGTAATTTATTTGTCTCTGTTCTGGCAAAATAAATATCTTTTACTTTACTTACAGCACAAATAACGGGAAAAATTCGAAAAACGTTTTGGAGTTAGGTAGGTACTAACAAAAAAATAACTACAAATTTGTATGGAACCCTTCCATACTAATATGTAGTTATTTTTTTTTATGCGGGAAACCGATTCGCATTTATCCTTGCATTAAAAAGCTGCATTATTTAGTTTACTGACCTTTAAATAAAAAAATTAAAAGTCAGTAACATCGCCGGCATCGGGGCATGTTTTCTGTATTATGAACAAATCGATTCCAAAATAATTATTACGCTTATTTTAGAAGTCATTCTATTTTTAGGTTCTATTTTTAGGTTGGTTTCTAAGAACGGAGATCGTTTTGGAAAACCATATGGTGTGGCTTTTTTTGTCTTTTCGTTCCGTCGTTAATATCTCTCACCAGTAAATAACTTGAAATTTAAAATAATAATACATTTCGTGCGCCTGTGCAGATTAAAAGAAAAGTAAATTGAAAATTTTCTGTACTAATTGTCATGTCGAAATTTTAAAAGACATATTTAAGGTCTTTTTTAAGGTCTTTTAAAATTTGTGTAGGTTTCATAAGTTTTGAAATATATTGAAAAAAGTCGAAAAATTACCCCCCCCCCCCCCCCTATCTCCGAAGTTTGTAGAGCGATCCATCTGAAATGTATGTAGCGTTTGTAGATATGGATCTATTAAACACACATCATCACATTACATATATCTCAAAACAGTTTTTAAAGTTTCTGTAGGTTTAATACTTTTTGAAATATATTGAAAAAAACTCGAAAATTTTACTAATACCCTCTGTACTCCGAAGTTTGCAATCCGATACAGCTGAAATGTAAGTAAAAATAACAGTCTCTAACTGGTACAAATTTGTATACTTACTTGACAAACGTTCGAAATCCTCGGCGCGCAAGTCACACTCGCACTTGACGGATCTTGTTTTTTACAACATACATAAATAATAGAAAGAAGTTCAAAAGATGCAAGAACAGGATTTTTTTATTAATATACTTGATTATAATTTGGTGTATCTGGATTAGCAAGACAAGTATTATTTTGTTGCTTTTTTTTTATTACTATATAGGAAATTTAAGTTAATTTTTATTTGTTCACGGCATCGAGCATGTAGGTACGTGCTCAATGATTCACGGCAACAAACAATTTAACTTTAAGTTATAGTAATATGAAGTGCAAAGTTGATAAGTTGAACCACACAAGGTGCCCAAGGTGGTGGGTGGTGTACAGAGCCACGAGGGGGTAGTTCCGGATCCACACCCCCCGAGTTTTGAATTACATAAATTTTGAAATACGTAGCCAGTGTTAACTATAATTAGAACTATAATAATTTAAGTTGTTTTTAGCGACGCGTGACCCGAGAGCTGGCGAGAATCTAGCGCAGCGCATCAGCATTGCGATACAGAGGGGCAAAGCAGCCAGCGTCTTAGAGACGCTTCC
This sequence comes from Eupithecia inturbata, assembly GCA_963662085.1. Taxonomy (NCBI): domain Eukaryota; kingdom Metazoa; phylum Arthropoda; class Insecta; order Lepidoptera; family Geometridae; genus Eupithecia; species Eupithecia inturbata. The sequence continues at coordinate 1,192,397 of OY759206.1, read as the reverse complement.
GACTGGTACTGACATGGATCAGTCGAGCTACCTATAGACTTTGTACATCAGTCTGCAGTTAGCTCAATGGTTTCAATTGTAAATACTAGTTCTAATTTGTTTCTATTATTTGATTGTTATTATAGAGCATCGTTATATTTTATATTTAATCGACTATCGGCCTAGACCGTCGCAGAATCGAGGCGAATGGCACAAACATAGAGCGGCCTCACCCCGCAATGGGTTAACAAACGCTGATATTAATGATGATGATTATTTTATCGGGTGTGTTATCTCCTACTTAAACAACGATGCGAATTAAGGCTCTGCTCCAACGGCCTTGAGAACACAATAATTATCTGTAGCCGTATAAATATTTTGTTTTATTCGTGTAATGTTCAATTTGTGTAAAATACTTTGACAAATATTTGAGTGAAAGAAAAATACTCAACTCAATAGCATTTAGAAGAAATATCCAAATTTCGAATATATTTCAAAAACTAGCAAAATAAAAAAAGTACGCAATAAATAACCGATTTAAGTTATTCTAATCAAATCGCCATATTAAAAAAAGCATAGTGCGAATAATTTTCTACGTAAATAGTACATATTTACGTAGAAAATCACAAAATTAAAGAATAGAAACAGATTAATTCAGTTTCCTAGAAACAAATGACAACAACATAACTTAATAACAAACATAACTTATATTTACAATTGAAAATTGAGCTAACTGCAGACTGATGCAAACAATCTAGAGGTAATATAACCGGAATTTGAGTCACTAATTCTCATGTTTCGAATAAAATAGATAATTATGTCTAGTCTATTCACAAGGTATGTTAAAACAATAGTCTTATAGCATACAGATAGCTTACACAACTCTCAAGGCGAGGTGATACGCTTCTGACATCTTTAATTAGATGAACAAGCTAAACTGCTCATGCTACAGGGTGCCACGAAACATGTGTACTAAGCCGAAAGGGGTTTATTCTGGACCTTGAAGCGATCAACTTATTATTATTATTAACTCATTTATTTCAGATAGATAATACATCCATAAAATATACAAAAATGTCACAATAAAATGAAAATTAAAATAAAATCTTAGCTTAAATATATACTTTTGTAAAAAATTGCCCTTTTCATTATTTTTCTTCTGTGCGGTAACGATGCTGGATGTACGTCCTTAAGTTAAAAAAAACTCACCTCATCAGCTTCTCAACAATCAGCTTCCCCAAGAAGCCAGTCCCTCCAGTGAGCAGAATCGTACTCCCTTTGAAGAACTTTCGTATCTGGGACTCTCCTAACGCTTCCACTTCGCACTTCATGTCCAGGTAGGTGATATCACCCCCTTCTTTAGCGGAGGGGAGGGTTTCTGTGGTTGCCATTCTAGAGGAAAGAAATGTTTTGTTTTTTATTTGTTGTAGCTAAACTTTATTTTTAATTTTGATATCGTTATTAACAAAGAAAATTACTATCAAAGAATAGAAATAAATTAGAACTAGTATTTACAATTGAAACAATTGAGCTAACTGCAGACTGTTGCAAACGATCTACAGGTAGCTCAACTGAACCATACAAGTCAGCGTTTTAAATAAGTATTAATTTTTAAGATATTTTATGTCAACAAAAACGAACTTCTGCGATTTCCTCCGATGATATCAGAGTCCAAAAATATTTTCCACTAATACTTCAGTAGGTTATTTCACTCTTTTGTTTACATAAAATATCTAGAATTCTAGAACCGAATTAAGAAACGTGTAGGTTTCTTTGCTACAGAATTCTGGTGGTGTCTTATCTGATGTATTCGTGAGAATCACAATAATTATAAACTAGTTTCAGTCCGCGACCTTGCACGTTTTCTTTCTCTGTAAAATTTTATAGGTTATGTTTACCTTTTATAAGATAAAAGGCCTATGTTTGATTCCCTATTTAGAGCTAAATCTATGCAATGTTTCAGCCCGATGATCATCCAAACTTACGCATTTATAATATTAGTGTGATGATGATGAAGAGTGGTGTGATGGGAAAGATTGGATAGATGGAAATATGGCTTAATGTACCTCTATATTATGCGAATGCTCTAAAATCTAAATCAACCAATAACTTTATTTGCAGATGACAGCACAATGACTATAAAATGTAATGACAGGGACACCTGTGGATCGGACATTAATCAATCATTGAACTCGATTAATTGTTGGTTAGACAAAAATAATTTAAAAATTTCTTTGAACGAAACAACTATAATACTTTTTAACGAAAGATCACATCTCATAACAGCACAATAAAAGAAACTGACTCTACACGATTTTATCATTAGTATTATTTAACGGGTATTTATCGCGATTATTTACCTATTTTTCCCGACATTTCAACAGGTTTACACACTGTCAGTCATCCCGTGACCACGACAATAAATAGGAAAATAAACGCGATAAATACCCGTTAAATAATACTAACAATAATGTATACAGAGCGCGTAAAATTAAAAAAATGTCTACACTATTTATTTTCTAGGGTTACAAATAAGCAAAAAGCTTAACTGGAAAAAACATATAGAGATTTCGAGTAAAAAAAATACGTTCAATCACTTCCCATGGGACAGAAATAATCATTAACCGGTTCCATGGAAACAGCGTACGAAGCTGCGGCCAGAAGGTAGTCATTCATTTCTTTTCACTTCGCATTTTGATAACAAATTAAACACAAAGGAAAATGAACCAATGAGCAGCGAAAGAGGTAATATGATATTCATACTCTTTTCAATACCTACTTACTGAATTGACCAGTAGGGTGAGTCTATTTGACGTTAGTAACTGGACCTGATAGGTACAAATAAACTACCATCACACCCTAAACGCAATACCAAGGTACGGTACGGTACGGTACGGTAAGAAGGAGATGTTACTAAGTATTCCTACAAAATAATCAAGAAACCATCAAAATTGACGACCGATGTGGCGCGGCGGGCGAAGGTCCGCCTCCGACGCAGAAGGTTGCGGGTTCGATTCCCGCCTTGGGACAAATGTTTGTACGATCTGCAAATATTTGTTCCGAGTGCTCTGGGTATTTTCTATATATATTAAAAAATATCTATCTATGTTATGTATTGTATTAAGTTTATCAGTCATCTAGTACCCATAACACAAGCTCAGCTTAGCTTGGGGCTAGATGATGCTGTGTGGATTGTCCAGCATTATTTATTTATTTATTTAATGCTTCATGCGCAGGCGGCGTGCGCATGCTGCATGCGCTAGACGAAGCAGGGAGCCGCCCGCGCGCGGATCTGCCAGTACCTACAGAGGATTTATGGACCACAACCGGTCTGAACTAAACAATTTTGATTTTTTCTTTTGATCTTGTTATGATCTATTCCTTTCTAATACCGAAAAAGTAATACCAAACGGTATGTATTTGTCTATTGTCCTCATTAAATTATATTCCTAACGAACCCCACTCATAAACGAATCCCAAAACAAGCTAAATGGCATGAGGTACAGTCAGTAATAAAAATGCTCAAGTGATATAAAGCAGTTTTTAATTTATCTGATAATGATTTTTTTTTTGTTTTTGTACCGTAACGATTTACTTTCACATGTAATACAGTTAAATAACTTATGTACATCGGCCAAGCCTAGGTATCCTAGTTATGTAGAAATTACAAGTCATACCACTAACCTGAATAGGTACCATTTATTCTATGACATATAATTTATAACTAACCATAGTGACTCAAGGACTAATAATATTATTGGCAATAGTTCTAGATAGAATGGCCAACTCTGATAGCTAAAATAATGTGGCATTTTAACTGTTGGGTATGTAGAAATAAATATTGCTGGACAATTCGACAAAGTATACAAAAAAGACTCCCTAAAATATTGGGTCAAAAACTTTATAATAAGCTTCCTTTCGGTTTGAAGCTAATTAAAAATGAAAATAGGTTTAATTTAGAATTAAGAAAACTTTTAATTGACAAAACGCTATATAGTATCAAAGAGTTTTTAGAAAACGATTACAGTCATTTGGACATCAATTATACTGCAAAGTTACCTGACACTCTCGTAAATTCACCTAGAGTTAAATATTATTTAAGGACCATATTATTTATGTTTATATCCTGAATATTGCCTCTCTACAGCAAAATTGTATTAAATATTATTGACAAGTCATAGCCTATACATATAATTAAGTATATTTTGTATATTTGTTATTTGTGTACCTATTGACAATAAATGATCTTTATCTTTATATTCTGCGGCGCAGCGGGCGAAGGTCCACCTGCGACGCGGGAGGTTGCGGGTTCGATTCAAAACAAATGTTTGTTCGATCTGCTTATACATATGTGTTTGGGGCTTCTGGGTGTTAACTATGTATGGTAAAAAAATCGCGTGCACGTTAAGTGAGGCGTGAGGGAATAGAGAGTGCACCTGAGTTTGCGCACACACTTGTGCACACTATAATATGTCCCGCGCACATGGCTAGTATTCGTTGAGACTGGACAACGTGGCCGAAAATCGGTTAGGCGGCCATTATTCACGTCTTCTGTCTCAAAACACACATTGCCTTCAAATTTATACTTACAAGATATAAAAACACTTCCGAGACCTCGCATTATTTACAGAAGTTGTTGAAACTTGCTCAAATATTTACTTACCTGCTACGTACAAAATTTTGTGTATATATTTATATTAAATTACATACATTTATTTGTAAATGAAGTCATCATTAACCTTTTAGGTTCTCTAAGAAATAGGAGTGTGGCGTTATTTCGCTATTAGATAGTTAAATAAACGATTAATGGAATTTTGTTAAAATCACGTTTAATAAATAAGTACCTACATATGCTTAACGATCGAGACGTGGTGTCGATTCTATTGTTTGACGATTCCTAACTAAAATTTTCTAAGTTAGGTTGGCCTAAAAATTATGGTATTCTCTAAACAGGATTCCTAACTTAAATTTTACGATTTCTAGTTTTTCTAAAATAGGTTGACCTAAAAAATTTGGTATTCTATAAACAGATCCTAAAAATTGCTAAATTAGAACGTGTTTGAAAATCCCAAACTGACCGTCTGTCTGTCTGTCAGTTTGTCAGTCTGTCAGTCTGTCAGTCTGTCCATTCATCCAGCATTTTGCCTATAAATTTTAATCATGACCAAATTAGATGCCTCCTAAAATTAGGTAGACGTTTCTAATCATAGCTAAAATGTAATGCAAAGAATAGGGTTATAGCTATTTATAACTAAGTTGAGTTGTTTCAGATCTTTCATCCTAATTTTAAACCTGCCAGTCTAATTTTTGAAACATAGAATAGCTTTCGTCTATTTGGCATTCGTAAATGCTAATTTTAGCTATTTATAGCTAATTCTAAAACAACTGAATCGACACCAGTGAGTGAATCGTGAATGCGTTAAGTTTGTTTAGTTGTGTGAGAATAGTGAATAACGCGTGTTAAGAGGTAGACAAAGTAATAAGAGGTAGTTAAAGTTTCACTTTAATTAAATTTTCAGAGAATGTGTATGTGTGTGTGTGTCTTACCGCTATAACAGAAAATTATAAAAATAAACTAAAAATCCAAATAAAAGGGGGCATCCATAAAAAAAACGTGATTTTTTTGATATTTTTGCTCTTTGTTTGTCAAAGCTGTATCTCTTGAACCACAATAGGTAGACACATGAAACTTTCTTTATTAAGTAACACTTCAGCTGTAATAACAATAAATACTTAAAATATAATAAAGTTGAAAATTTATAAAAGGGACTCGCACAAGTGAAAATTTTATGTTCTTTGATAAAGTTGCTTAATTTTTACGATACGGAACCCTTCGTGTGCGAGTCGACACGCACATAGCGGTTTATTAGGGATAACTTCGCCAAATAGGAAGCGAAAAAATAGAAATAATAAAACAACCTCGACCCCAAGGCTTTGTGTGTGTGAATTAAACAATGTATTATAAATTTCACAAAAAATGGTTATTTGCCTTCTGCCGCGTACTAGTTATACCACGGTCATGGTCAATCATGGTCAAAGGCCATGACCATGATCGTATCTGCATGCGGCAAAATTGAATTATTGATTAGTAAACACCAAGACACTATTTACCAAATATTAGGTCCTTACATATGAAATTGGCGTTTTGTATGGGAGGAACAAAAAGTCGAATATTTTTTAATATAATATATTTAATTAATCAAAGTATGAACCATTATTTTCTATGCACTTTTGCCATCTTATAGGTAGTTCATTGATCCCTTTACTAAAAAAACCAGTCGGACGGGAATCAATAAAATCTTTGAAGGCGATTTGGACTGCCCCATCGGAGTTGAATTTTTTCCCTTGCAAGAAGTTATCCAAATTTCGAAAAAAATGGTAATTTGTTGGAGCAAGGTCCGGGGAGTACGGAGGATGTCTTAGACTTTCCAATTGAAGCTCTTCTAATTTAGTAGCCGTCTGTTGCGCAGTGTGTGGTCTAGCGTTGTCGTGAAGCAGCAGTGGCGTGGAGCGATTGACCAGCCTAGGTTGTTTAGCCGCTAGCTTTTCCATCATGGTTTGCAATTGCTGACAATAGACATCAGCCGTAATAGTCTGGCCAGATTTGAGAAAACTGTAATGAACAATACCGGCACTAGTCCACCAAACGCTTACAAGTAACTTTTTTGGGGTTAATTTTCGCTTGGGGCAGGATTTGGCTGGCTGGCCAGGATCCAACCATTGCGCTGAGCGCTTCCGATTATCGTAAAGAACCCATTTTTCATCACAGGTAATGATTCGGTTTAAAATACCTTCATTATTGTGCCGGTTTAGTAATGTAACGCAGCAGTCGACGCGCGTTTGCCGGTTTGCTTCAGTCAATTCGTGAGGTACCCACCTTTCAAGCTTTTTAATCTTCTCAATTTGCTTCAAGTGAATTAAAACAGTTTTATCACTAACATCGCAGCCTGCAGCTAACTCGGACGTGGTTTGCGATGGATCCGCTTCCACAATAGCCTTCAACTCTTCATTATCAACTTGAGTCTCAGGCCGTCCACGGGGCTTGTTCTGCAGGTCAAAATTTCCAGAACGAAAACGTTGGAACCAAAAACCAACTGTGTTTTCTTTTGCAACACGACCGCCATACACATCATTCACCCTTCGAGTTGTTTCCGCAGCACTAGTGCCACGGCGGAACTCGTACTCGTAAATAATGCGATATTTTAAGTTTTCCATTTTGTAAAATGAGTGACGCAAACAGAAAAAAACAGAAGAAAAAAAACAAATGAATGACGATCATCGAAGCACAAATACATGAGTCTATAGCTGTACAAATTTGAATTTGGAATTCCTTACCAAAGAGGAGAAATTTGTGATTAAAGTGGCCAGTACGAAAAACGCCAATTTCATATGTAAGGACCTAATATATGTAATCTCTTTGACAATAAACTATATCTATCTAGCCATCTACAAAAATGTTGTTGTTACAGGCTGCCTACCAAAAAATTCAGTTTGATCATCGATATGTATGTACTGAGTTTGATGCAAACAGCTAAATAATTTGGCGTGTTTTAAAAAACGATAAACCGACTTCAAATTCCGGTTCATAGATAATATTCCTATGTCTCGGACGAACGAAATCACCCCTACCTTTCCCTGACCGAAAGTCTATGTTCACGTGCAAAAAATTTAGTTTACACTGACGACATCTAGTTATAATTCAAGTCTAATTTAGTTTGATGAAACATAGATGAAACTGTTGACGCCCTTTGCCATGGAAACCATTAATTAGGTGATAATGAAATTATCATATTCTGAAGATAATTTACAAACCTACGTTTTACGTCGCACATAGCAATTCCTCGAGAATCAAACTCATACCTCAAAATCAATGTTTATACAACAACGAAAGAATCATCAAAATCTATCAACAATTGCCGCAGATATCACTAAAACTGTTGTAGCTAGTCGTGATTCTCCAAAAATATTATGTGGCTTTTTAAGTTTAACGGGATAAATACTAATCCCTCGAGCATAAAATTTTTATAGAACCACTTCGGGATCATTTTCTATACAATAGTGAAAGAATCAGTAAAATCGGTTACCCATAGGCGGAGATATCAAGTAACATACATACATAAAAATAAAAAAAACATACAGACGAACTGAGAACCTCCTCCTTTTTGAAGTCGGTTAAAAAGGCTTTAGACCTTACATAAAAGTTAATATAAATCAAAACTAAACTATACTAATTTGACAGAACCTTCGATCAGTCTAATGGATTTGCTATGAGACCTTTTTTGAATAACTTCATCAACTTTCATTGGTTGAGCTTGACCAACTTTTTTCATAAATGTCGATGTCATTTTGTAAGTCAATAAATAAAATTTTCTTTAATAAATGCACAAAATAGCGATAATAGAGAAGAAACCTCTTTAGAATACTTATTATACTACCTGAATTTACGCACGTGGTTGATTTTATAGTAAATTGTTACGAATAATTGAGGTTCTAACTAAAATCAAATCATAATGAAATCATCATTATGATCACACATCTAAAGTGTCACAAGACAATTGAAGGTAGAGTTACTTAAAAAAATATATGTTTTGGTATATTTTATCTACAACTAGCTGCAGCCCGCGGCTTCGCACGCTTTTTCCGGAATAACAGGTAGCCTATGTCCGGCCCCGGGATACCATCTACCTCGCTGCCAAATTTCACCGAGATCCGTTCAACCGTTCTTGAGTTATAAATAGTGTAACTAACACGATTTTCTTTTGTATATGTATATAGATTAACTCAAAGTCCCTTTGATGTTACAAAAACACATGTCATCTCTCAGATTTTTTTGTAAAATTTAACTAAAAAACAGTATTTTGATGCTATCGATAATTCAAATACTGTAGGTATTTGAATTTTACGTGTATTCCTTGGTGATGTACTAGGCCGGTATATTCAAAATTAAAAAATCACCATGTTGCTCCAAGCCGATTGATTTCAGACCAATATATATTTGTACGGAAAGAGATGTCACATCAGTGTAAAAAAAATGGTGGGTGTCGCTGAGTCACAGGTGTCAAAAAAAACGTTTGAAATATTTGACATCAAAAATGACCAAGTTAATATTGACCTAGAGACGTCTTGTTTTTTGCGAATTTATTCCTCTTCAAGCCATTAACAACATACGTTAATCACAAAAGAAAGGGATCAGTAGTAATCAGATATTTAGAAAAATAAAAAAAACTTTCAAGTGACATTGCAAGGAAACTGACAATAATTATGACATATAACTTGGCAGATTAATAACTAGCATTATTACCAATACATAGGATGCATTCATTGGCTGATAACGTCAGGGGCATATTTTGCTCCCTTACACGGGTATAGCCTTTACGTTAAATATTGGTTACGCTTATACAATGTCAATCTAGTACATTTTGTATGGCATCACGTCTCCTATAAAGGAAAAAATCTAGTCTATAAAGACTAGATTTTTTTCTCCATAATCATGGCATCCTATTTCCATGGCTATGGAAGGGACTGTAACATTTTTAGTGTTGTCAAATTCGTTTAGTTTCGTTTTGGCGACATCTGAATTAATAATAACAATAATAATGCTGGACAATCCACACAGCATCATCTAGCCCCAAGCTAAGCGGAGCTTGTGTTATGGGTACTAGATGACTGATATACATAATACCTACATAGTTTTTTTATTATTCATAGAAAACAACCAGAAAACCCGGAACAAATACCTGCGATCGTATAAACATTTGTCCCGGGGTGGGAATCAAACCCGCAACCTCCTCCACTGAGGCCGTCAAAGTTATGATGTAGGTATGGCATAAGCTGATAATGTGAAACCTGATCAGATAGGTATATATAAAATTATAGGAATCTAATTATTAACAAGTCTCAGGGTCATCATTATTTACTGACAAGCCTTGACGCATTTTTGCAAAATCAAATATGTACTGGGATTATTTCGATCAATACACATAATTTGATTTTTAAATCTTTATTGACAAAGAAAATTACAATTCAATACTAAAAACAAATTAGAACTAGTATTTACAATGGAAACAATTAAGCTAACTGCAGACTGTTGCAAACAATCTACAGGTAGCTCAACTGATCCATATCAATACCAGTCGGCAGCGTCCCATAATTTGATTGTTTTGAAATACTACACAAATACTAATTCCTCGGGAATACATTTTTTAATGGACTATCTTGGCACCATTTTCTATAGGTACAAAAGCAAAAAAGAAGAACATAGATAGGTACATAAAAATTTACATACAGCCAAATTTCATGTAGACCACTCCTTTTTTTGAAGTCAGTTTTTTTTTTAATGATGTGACTCATTTGATTGATTAAGTAGATATAATTATTTTGGACGCCTTATTTACTTACCTAATGAAGGGATTTGAAGATTTTGGCCCTTACATCAGCTACCATTTTTTTCCCAAAATCGCGGTGCACATTAAATTTTTTTAATTATTTGGATGGAGGACACTAAACACTGTAGTTTAATTTAAGAACTGTAGTTTTTATATAGTATTGTGTTAATGCAATTGATGACAAATTCACACGTGTTAAAAAGTACATATTAAAAGCATCTTAACGCATTCACTGCCCAGCCCGGCTGCGGCGCGGTGCGACCCGCAGGGGCGCGCCGACTATGATGCAACAATGTACAGATTGTGCAGATGGAAGATATGTGTTGTGGGCCATGAAAGTGTTAGTTTAATTTAATTACTAATACCAAATTATTGTTTAATGAGTTTTTTTTTAAGTTGTTCATATTTTCTGCGATCTACAAGGAATAAAACTCGGAAAAGTAATTTGCCGCAAATCGTAAACCATTTTCTAGAAACCTATTAGGTATAAAACTTACTTCGGTCCAATGTCAATTTGGTATGTCGAGATGGACTGTAAATGACACTCATTTCCAATATAGATAGTTCGTATTAACCTACTCACATTTCCAATGACATTACAATTAATTGAATAGCAAATTAACAAAATTTGAATTGAATAGGTAATCCGAAATCTTTAATTAATTATTTACAGACAAAGGCACCTTCGATCAGCTACAAACAAAATGATGATGACGAACCAAAAAAATACGAAATTCATGATACGTACAGAGTTATTTGTAGAAGTCGGGTTTATTATTTGAAATTTGACAATTATTATGATCTAAACGTGAGTATAGACTAGAGCATTTGCTTGAGCATTACGGTGTAATACAACGTTCTTACGAATGGTACAATACAGACAAATGTTTAGTTTCCTAGAGCACTTCCATGTAATATGAAACGTTCACGTTCTTGCGATTGCTAGGCGCTGTGTTCGACGTAATGCTCACGGCGGCGGTGGTGAGTGAGCATTTAACTGTAGCTTTTATTTGTGCCGTCCCCCGTCACCCGGGCTGTTGCCTTTGCTCGTTAATGTTACACGAAAACGTTCGTTGGTTTTTGAAATCAGGTTGTAACAAAACATCGAGCGTCATGTTTGAAATGTGGATCGAGTAAATCAAAAAACAGTCGAATCAGCGTGTTCCAAACATTAGAAAAACAGAAGCAGCGTGTTCCAAACATTAGAAAACAGAAGCAGCGTGTTGCAAACATTAGAAAAACAGAAGCAGCGTGTTCCAAATTTTAAAAAACCAGAAGCAGCGTGTTTCAAACTTTAGGTTATTTTTACACATTTCTCTTTTTCCGTGAAAACCGGGCGACATATGTGACGTAAATTGAATTAAAAAACCCATACTCGTAAAATGCTAGAAACCTTTTTACAACTCGTTCGAAGTCTTTAATTCATTGCACAACCTGGGTAACCTTTAACATACAAAGTATGAGTTATTCTGTGGTCTACTCGCGTAAAGGCACAATGCCGAGGCCAGAAATCTACTTCACTACGATATAAAATAAACGTATAAAACAAACCGCGTCTGTCTGTCTGAACGTATGAACTCAACAACTACTGCGTGGATTGTTCTCTAGGGTAGAATAGACAATAATGACATCGCATCGTCGTACATTGCGTACATTATTGAAGTTGAAGGAATGATTTTCAAATAATTTACGCATTCGATGACAAAGTGACGTAATTTTTCTCTATTCTACCCTAGACAATGTAGCTTTTTGATTATATCAAATGTACACGGGCATCGGATGTGCTAACCGGCCGAGGGTTTACATGCGCGCTGGCATATCGGCTGGACGTGTGTCTCTGAACAATAACTGTGTTTTTCTGGCCTTTGATAGTAACCGTTACATGGTACGGACAACAATCCCCTATGTGAAGTTACTAACGAGACGGGATTTGCGTATTTCCCTGTTCGCACGATAGAGGCGCTGCGCTGTACCAAATTGTAGGTATGGAAAAAAGGAGATGTCACGATCACATCTCGTTAATAACGTCAAATAGACTTGTCCCTCAGGTTTTCATATGGTTTTCACTAACGGACAGACTAATGGAATGATTTATAAGAAAGGGTTATGTGTAATGGGTGTTTATAAGTATAAAAAAACTATCTGTGTATTGCAATAAGTATATCAGTTATCTAGTACCCAATACACAAGCTCTGCTTAGCTTGGGGCTAGATGATGCTGTGTGGATTGTCCAGCATTATTATGTATTAGGTACAAACTAAAATAGGTAGGTACTTAATATTAAATAGTATTTGCAATAAATAAATGAAATGAAGTGAACTATAGGGGAGGCCTACCCAGCCGCTACTGACGCGACTGCTACAAACGAAGAAAACAGAGAAAGCGATAGTGATTATGAAAGTTAATTAAGCTAAAGTCTTTTTTTATGGTATTTATGTATGTTATTGTTTATTGTAATTGTTTAAAGTGCGTGGAAAAAAAGAGTTTTAATATCATGTTAATTATTAGTTAATTTCTGTTTTCATACTGTATACTGTTGTATCAGAATAAATAAATAATGCTGGACAATCCACACAGCATCATCTAGCCCCAAAGTAAGCAGAGCTTGTGTTATGGGTACTAGATGACTGATAAACTTAATACAATACATAACGTAGATAGATATTTTTTATTATTATATAGAAAATACCCAGAACACCCGGAACAAATATTTGCAGATCGTACAAACATTTGTCCCAAGGCGGGAATCGAACCCGCAACCTTCTGCGTCGCAGGCGGACCTTCGCCCGCCGCGCCACATCGGTCGTCAGAATAAACATTCATATTTTTATTTAATTTTTATTACCTATTCCTCTTCAAAAGATCTATTTCAATGCTTCTGCTGCCCATGCGAAGCCAAAGCGGGTTGCTAGTAGTGGATAAATACTGCTTAGACTTAACCAAGGAACTTATTTAACCCTGATATCACATAAGTACCTAAATCTATACTTGGTTTTTGAATTGAAGACCTCTTTTTAACCGACTTCAAAAAAGGAGGAGGCTCTCAATTCGGCTGCATATTGTTTTTTTTCAATGTGTGTAGAAAATGTTACTTGATATTATCATCGCCAATGATTAACTGATTTTACTGATTCTTTTACTATTGTATAGACTAGAATGAACGCGAGGTGGTCCCATAAAAAATGTATACCAGGTGACAATCAAACCAAACCAAACTAAACCAAATCAGCATACGTTTAATTTAAACTTATACCTAGAACCTTGTACTGTCAGTGTGTAGTTTGTCATGTAAGTTAATAGAAGCAAACTTACGCATTTATAGTTTATGTGAGATTAGTGAGATAAGATGAGATTATTTTTATGCCTGGAAGAAATCGCTTAAAGCGATAAGGCTGCCAATTATAGACCTTTTACCATACTGTTTTACATTTAAGTTCTCTGATTAAAGTATTATCTATGTATTGTTATTCTTTTAGGGTATTCATATAAATAGTATTGAACAAAGTACATCCCTAACCGCGATTGAATAATTAGTTCAGATATTTTTACCAATAAAATAACCGGTAGTTAAGAGAAACACCAATTAGATGACGATAAGGCTCCGGTTTCACCCTAACCGGTGATTATTGAGAACCGGTGCACACCACTTTAAGGTACCTATAAATTTGCGTCATGTCATGATACCTACGACAGCGTTTCGTAGGTAAGTTCATATTTAAATAATGCTCAAGAAATGCTCAGTTCACATTTTGGCGTCGTCTTGTTTACTTAAGCATAGAATTATCCTTATATTTGCAAATTAATATTTGCTTTTGTAAAGTCAATAAGACTAAGTGTAGTATTTGAAGTCGCGTAAGATTTTGTTTCCATGATTTTAAGTCAGTTGTATATACTAAGTGGTTCACCTCTACCTTACTCAAACTTCTACTTACTACGAATACTACTATTAACTTACTACTTACTACCTATTACTACTATATTAACTTACTACTATCAATGTTGACAAGCAACTACAACAAACGATAATTTCATATATTCATTATACATTCGGTTTATTATAGGAAAACATATTGGTAGTACTTATGGTAAATATCCTGTAAGTTTTTATCAATACTAGTTCCTTTCGTATAGAAAACACTTTTCACTTTGACTGTCCAGGTAGCGAGTGTACAAACTGCCCCCAAAATTTTTGTAATTTGCATAACAAAATAATGTACGATCTGCCGACAACCCAATACTACCTATACCTACACTTAATATCCCAAAAGATCTCTGTTATTTTGTATAATATACAAAATACCTACTTAATTAAGTACTTATATTAATTGCCATACCCATGGAGACGGTATGGCCATACCCTATGTGACATGATGCATGAATACTCACGAACCCGTGTAATATTTATTTCTTGCATAAATTCTGAATACCTTTAACATTCGTACCGCTAAGGTTTGGAACTCGCTGCCTGCTTTTATTTTTCCGTCCTACCACAACCTGGGTCTCTTCAAGACTTAAGTAAATAGACTTCCACACCTTCGTGGTACAGTGGCAGATCGGCGCCCCCGACTTCTGACTAAAATATGTAATTGTCAAAGCGCGTTAAATATTTGTCACAAGACAATGCTTAAACTACTGACTGAATAGATCGGGCAGAAACTTTGACTCAAAAGCTTTGGATGCTACTTTGAGATCGGAAAAAGGGTGCAAAGCCGCGGGCAGCTAATAGTCAAAAATAAAAGAAAAATGACTAAGTTCTTTGGGGTTTCTTGTCCTCAAGACCCCCTAAAGCTGTTAGCTCAGCTCCTGGCGAGCCAACCAAATAAAATAAAGGATACTGTTAAACTTGTTAATAAATTTAATTATTGTGTAATAAAAACATGAAATATTACCTATAAAACACATTTTCGTAGCAAAGTCATAGAGGAGGTAGTAGCGGAGTAATAAAAAAAGTGAGTTTAATGTTTGGTAGTTAATTGAATTGCGGCTTTGGCCTTATAAGAAACTTGTGATGACTTAACCAAGGATCCTTATTGACCAATTAATCTCTAATAATCTAAAATCTAATTCTAACTTTAGGTAAAAAGTAACGTTATTTAAATAAACATTTTTTTTAATGTTTTTATTGTGTTTTCTGCTTTAACAAGTTAATGAGCTAGCAGCTTCGTTGTTTTCCGCACATTTTATATATAAGCCATTTGCTATGAATCAATGATAAAGGCAACTACGAATAAATTGTCGTTTTGGAGTCTATGGACATACCAAAAACAATATTATGTTAATAGACGCCAAAACTACAATTGATTCAAAATTTGTTATAACAGAGATTAACAAATGGCTTACAATGTGTGCAAATCTTTTTATCTGCTACTATTTACTATCTGCTACTATTTACAAGTAATTTAATTACTTGTAGAATCTCGAAGATAGTAAAAATCCGATGTTTTTTCACGCATGACCAACTCTTTACACGAGATTACTTGTTTTTAAGGTTATGTAACCGAGGGGTCAAAACGGAACCCTATAGGCCCCGCTGTCCGTCCGTCCGTCCGTCCGTCCGTCCGTCTGTCACATGGCTATAGTATCTCATGAACCGTAAGAGGTAGACAGTTAAAATTTTCAGATAATGTGAATTTCTCTTGTCGATATAACAACAAATAATAAAAATAAAACAAATAAAACAAATATCAAAATTAAAGGGGGCGTGTTTTTTAGCTATCTTTGCTCATAATTTGTCAAGGCTGTATCTCTTGAACTACAACATGAAACTTTCTATAATTAAGTAACACTTCAACTGTAATAATAACAAATACTAAAAATATAATAAAGTTGAAAATTTAAAGAAATCTCCGAACAAGTGATTATTTGATGTTCTTTGAAAAAGTTGCCTGATTTTTACGGTACGAAAACCCTTCGTGTGCGAGTCGATACGCACTTGACGATTTATTTATACTCAGATGAGTTTTTATTGAAACCAGCAAAGATTTTAACCTTATTATTAAGTAAATTTATATCTTATATATCTTATCCGTGGGGTACCGAGGCTCTCCGGGTTTTCAAAAAGTTATCTGAGCGACGCGACGCGTGACCCGAGAGCGGGCGGGTATCTGGCGCAGCGCATCAGCATTGCCATACAGCGGGGCAATGCAGTCAGCGTCTTGGGGACGCTTCCGATTGGTATTGATATGGATCAGTTGAGCTACCTGTAGATTGTTTGCTCCAGTCTGCAGTTAGCTTAATTGTTTCAATTGTAAATACTAGTTCTAATTTGTTTTTATTTTTGAATTGTCATTTTCTTTGTCAATAAAGACAGTAAATCTTAGGTTTAGAAAAAATAAAGTGATTTCTGTAGGTTTCATAATGTTTGAAATATTTTGAAAAGGTCGAATAATTACCATTCCCCTGTCTATGAAGTTTGCAGAGCGATCCATCCAAAATGTATGTAGCGAACAATAATAATCCTCTAACATTATGAAAAACGTGTAGGATAAGTAAGTTTTATTTTATTTACGACATCTCACACAATGTTTTACTCTGCATAATTTTTAAGTATTTATAAGATTTTTGCCCGGTGTAAGATAAGGCGGATATAAAATTACGTCCAAAGTACAGTAACCTTGCCGGACACGGTCAAAACCTAACATCTGACGAAGTAGCATGTTTCTGACCTTCTGACAGGACTGGTTCTAAATAAATAACCGTCATTTTAATCTCGAAGCTAATCCGAAAAATTCATGTTCTTGTTTTTGCCTGATACGGGTAGCTTAAGTAACATTGTTACGTCAAATACCTAGTTTGCCGAAAATTGATCTCCAATGGTTTTTGCTTTGAAACTTGGTTATAAAGATGAATTCCAACATGGCAATGACGTTGTGTGAGGTAGATTATAATTATGAAATTTTTTATTGAATATTAATTTTAGTTTTGGTTAGGTTAGGTTAGGTTAGAATGATGTAGAGATGAATATTAATTTTAGTTTTGGTTAATTATCATCAGCATTGCCATACAGCGGGGCAATGCAGCCAGGTCTTAGGGACGCTTCCGACTGGTATTGATATGGATCAGTTGAGCTACCTGTAGGTTGTTTGCATCATTCTGCAGTTAGCTTAATTGTTTCAATTGTAAATACTAGCTCTAATTTGTTTATAATATTTGATTGTAATTTTCTATGTCAATAAAGTTTTTTTTTTGGTAATTTGTATTGTATTATTTAATTTTTATTTTAGAGTAGGTACCTGTCTTGTAAAATATTTTTAATGTGTATTTTGTCTTGATGAATTGTAGTTATGTTTTTTTTTTAACTCTACCGTACAGTTTTCTAAATGTGCTGTATGAATTTTTATTTGTACATGTAAATAAATGATTTAATTTTATTTATTTATTACACGGTCCGCACCGATTTGCATGAAACCACAATAACTACAAACCATTATGTAAAACGTTGCAAAAAATATATTTTAAATTCAGCATAAAGAAAAAATCGTTTCAAATTACTTGTAATGAAATACTTACACTTAAATTAAAATATCATAAGATTAATTTTACATAAAAATAATTAAGACAATCATTTAAAAAAATTAGATTTAAATATTTTCTATAGTTTTTTTTTTATTTTTTACATAAATCATTGATTGAAACGTTTTATGTACCGTAAAACGTGGCAACTTAGCCATATTTTTGGACAAGAATCTCAATATTTCCCTTATGAACAGATGCATTACAATATTTGTTTTAGCATGGCATATAATAGATATTTGGCTAACATTGTATGCATGTGTCATTCTAAAAAATCTATTCAATTAAAGCTTACAGAGTATTAAAAAAATAGGCATAGTTGCCAAAACTTTGGCAACTCTGCCTACGCTCAGTATTTGTTTAATTTTGCAGTAGAATTGTTCGCCGGGTGAAGATACCATGGAGATTTATGTATATTTTGTAACGCAAGGATAAGGCAGATAAGTAAGAGATATAGGCAGATAAGGAGAAATCATTACAGAAAATGGCTATACTGACAGCAGGCAAAGTTGCCGAGGAGTTTTGAAAATCTCCATACAAATACTTCCTAATGCATAGGGTTGTCAAAAACAAACACGGAAACGAGAATCATCAGGCAGGTATATTTATGTAGGTAACAATAAAAATTATTTTCTCACCTATCCTAAATTTTAAAAAGACACTACTACGTACTCTAAAAATGGTATGGATTCATCACAAGTCTTAGACCACAAACATAAAAATACTTACTTACAAAAAAATACTATCAAAAAAACAAGAATCTACAAAATAATCCAAAAAAAAAAATTTCTTTGTCAATCATGCATAAGAACAAGAACACATTCTTGGTGGAATTCTGAAATTTGTAACAATTGTAATGCACAGATTTGTTTATAGAGTATTCTTCTCTTATCCTTAATTTAATAAAATCGGCACATAAATTTTTACCTACTTTATAAGTAGGTATTCAAGTTCTTTTTACTTAAAAACTAAGATAACTAAGATAGGGGATAAAATTTTGAATTATTTAAAATTAATTCGTTTTTTTTTACTGTATGGCATAGTTGCAGAGCTAGGCGAAGTTGCCTCATTTTACGGTACATATTTTTCTTTTGTTTTAATAAATAACTATTGATTTTAAATCAGGTTTATTTGCTCTTGTGATCTAAATTACATCAAAATCGTGATTTGCTTAATATTTATGTAATTATGTAGTATGTAATTTAGTAACCTGTATTTGATGAATAGTAAAAACATAGTTATTAAATAACTGTTTTGACAAAAAATAAACGTTAATTTTGTTGAAGTCCTTGGTTCTAATGGATGTTTGTTGGACTATACATCATCGTCAAAGTTTATCTTTATCAGAGCCCGTAGTTCGATTTAATAGTATCAAGACGTCATCGTTACGTCTCTTTTTATGTAGTTCCATGTTCGCACGCTAAAGACGCTGTACCAAATCCCATAGAAAAATTATACGTCACGATCACATCTCGATCCTATCGTCCAACCGAACTCAGGGCTAAGTAGTTTTGGAGATTTTAGGCACCTACCAAGCATGTTTACATCTTCAATCACAAACTTTTGCTTTTTGTAGGAAAAATATCATAATCATTTTGAGTCCTCATAATATTGGAACACTTTGTTTAATGTAATGCGGAAGAAATATAATTTTCTGTATTGACGTATTATGTTCGTAGGAAATTTCGTTCTATTATATCAAAACAAAACAAATCACGTCATCAACAAAGGTGCCTCATAATGACAATGATAATTTATTTTTTACGTTTATTGTACGTGTGTACAAGGTGAACTTATACCTTGACCGACTGACGATTGTGTCAGAAACAAAATAGTTTGAGCTAGATTTCTAAAAAAAAATTCTTAGCAAGTTTTGTAACTAATATAATTAAATTACAAATAATCATGGCGCATCAGCATTGCCATACTGCGAGGTAAGCATGGATCATATCACAAGTAGCATGTGATTTATCATATGATATGCATTATTTATTTATTTATTTTAACACTTTATTGCACTTTAAGGTACAAAGGGTGGGCTTAATGCCGAGGCATTTTCTACCTGCCGACCAAAACCATATGGTTTTTACAGGGGGTTGGCGTGCTATCTATCATACATCAAATCTGCTACCTCTTTTCAATTGGTCTGTGAAAAATCACACTCAATGAAATCGCATCGTTTGTAAATATTCGGAATATCATCGTATTAACATCGACGTAGAGAGCGAGCGAGTAGCGACGAATCCGCTCTAGGCATGTTAGAAAGAACAAACCATATTTTGCTGATTCGTGATTTCGTGACCACGAAGAGCGCAGCGCCACCCGTGAAATAGACTTTAAACTGTGTGTTATATAGTATTATTTTCTTTGGAATAATCTGTTGTAGAAGTAATCTCAAAATAACTTGTTTACTTGTATGAAATTTCATTCATACTTAATTATAAGGACGTTCCGTATGCTCGTATATCACGCTGGTGTAATATTAGGCATGAATAAATATTTGCCTGTGAAATATCACATGTTAAATAATTGTGTTTTTTATAATATCATTAAATGATAATGAGTTAGGAGCAGCAATTAGTTCTATGCCTACAGCGGGGTAATGCAGCCAGGTCTTGGGGACGCTTCCGACTGGTATTGATATGGATCAGTTGAGGTACCTGTAGATTGTCTGCAACAGTCTGCAGTTAGCTTAATTTAATTGTTTCAATTGTAAATACTAGTTCAAATTGTTTTTATATTTGGATAGTAATTTTCTTTGTTAAAAAAATTCCTTTAACATAATGTCTTAGTTTCTGAGATATTTTTTTTTTCATATGTGAATATCTCTTAAACCCGACGTTTTTTAATTTGTATAAAGTGTTCTCTATCCAAATATACAAAAAATTATCGTGCGCACCGATTTAAAATAAAACAGTGTGGTAGCAAATGAATGATAGAGCCAAAATCTTCAAACCCCATTTAAACTTTTATTTTGAATATTTATTGATTTAGGTAGGTACATAATTTAGGCAATTCTTAAAATATAATATCTTCATTAACAACTAGTTTCTGTTCTCGGCTTCGTACACGCTTTTCCGGGATAAAAAGTATAATAATATTTTAATCGAGGGCTAGAATTATGTAAGTATACAAAATTTCAGTAGATCCGTTCAATAGTTTTCGCGTAAAGAGGTTACAAACACTTGAGCGTTTGTAACCTCGTTACACTCAACAATCTAAACTTTCTGTTGCGTGAAGAAAGTTACAACCAATAAGGTCTACTATACAATAGCAAAATTTATAGATATTGTTGTTTGATGGTAAAATAATTATTTATTTATCTTTATTTATACATATCTTCCCATGCGCATTTTGAACCACGTTTATTGCATCACTCTATAATATAATTACAATATAAATATATAATGCAATTATTATGTCATTGGGTGATAATGATTACTATGATTAAATATTACATACACAGAGGTAACTATCTAGGCACCTGCGGAATCTTATTTATACGTTGCTAAACATTAGGTACCACACCAGGCACTCGCCCATTTTTCCCTACAAAAGTCGCTACTCGGCACATACATGTGCAACTGTGTTGCGCTACACGTGCAACTGTGTGTATGACGTCTACGGTCACTTCATGCATACTTATATCGTGCGAGTGAGGCAGTTGCGAAAATTCGAAGATATTTTATTTTGTATTTTCTGCTCACAAAAAGCGAAATTGAACTTCAAAACAGAAGAAATTTCGTATGTCCATGATCAAACAACCAAAATCATCGAAACGCCGTCGTGTCGTCGTCTGTCAAAATCATAATGCCCCATGCTTCCCGTGAGTGCACCGTACATCCCGTGCATTTGGAATGCAAACCGAACTTGTCTTGGGGCCGGCGGGATGAGGAAGCTCGGTCAGGCTGTGGGGGGCGAAGAGCGTACATTCTATATGTCTGTATTATTATATATTCTCTGACATTAGCATGCTAATTAGATAAAAACACTACTATTTGTATCATAAAGTAAGAGAATTGTTTTTCTCTCTTAATAATAATCAATGATTAAATAAATAATTATACTGGACCATTCACACAGCATTGTCTAGCCCCAAGCTAAGAGCTTATGTTATGGGTACCTACCAGATAACTGATAAATATACTCAATACATTACATTCTATTTGTTAAAAAATCTAACTATGAGTACATTTTTTTTTATTCATACAAATCACCTTACCATTTAAAACAAATATCTGCAGATCGTAAAAATATTTGTCCCCAGGCGGGAATCGAACCCTGCGTCACATTAAAAAATAGCAATGATGGAATTTTTTGCATGCATCAATAAATACCTCGGTGCCAAATAACGTGGCAATAAAGGACATTCACCTATCTCCTTCACGAAATCATAAAGGGCACAAGTTAATTTTTTTTTTAGGTTTGTGCAATTCATTGGAAAGTTATTATTAATACGCATAAAATTATAGACCTATGTTATTTTGAACTAATAAACGTTTTCGATAGGTACCTAAATTCTTATGTAACACACAATCCATAAAAATGTAATTTGGTACTCTTAACCATAATATATTTCATTAATTAATTAAAATATCATCGGTTTAAATTGACTCTGGTATTTTAGAACATTAAAATACGTGAATTCCTTAAAAACGTAAAAAGTCAGTATTTCATTTCCGATTTCGAACTTTTTTGAGTTGTGTTGTTTGTTTATTGCTTCCTAGTACGCTTGTACTACGATACTCTAGCGACACCGGTATCGCTTTAGGTTTGTATGGAAAGCGACAGAATAGCGATAACTTTACTTCTAATGTGGAGGAGAAGGTGAACGACCTGTATTGCCACCTTATTTGGCACTTAGTATACGTCGTTAATGATTTCTCTTCGACACCAGCTAGTGTTATGTAAATCATTAATTATTTTGTAAGCATCTTAATAATATATAGATTTGCAGAAATTATCATAATTACGTTGCATAATGTCAAGAGACAGTTTGAATGTTACTCCATCATTCCAAAACTACAGAATATTTATTGAAAGAATCGCAAATCAGCAAGTATTTATTATATTGCGTTTGAAAATCAACAAGAAGAAAATTGTACTGCGGGATTGTTTATCTTTCAGTCCAATCAACATATAGAAACTCTTCAATTTGGCAATTAATTATTGAGTTCAGCAGTGGGGATCAAAATGAGTTGCCAAAAGGGAAGCCCCATTGCTCTACTGTCCGCAGTTGAGCAATCTCAGTTGCGCAAACGGGAACTCGCGTTTTTGCAGAAAAAAAAAATAAAAGAAAATAGGCAGTCTCCACCACGAGTGCAGTCATATTTATCTGGCAAAGTCTCACAATAGCAAGACGATTGTCTACTACTGAAGTGATTACACCCATCCACATCTATGCCGCTCGTCAGATTGCAGTGCCCTCTTTCCTGTCTAGTTGAAGTTATTTTACGAGGGCACGTTTTCAACACTCTTCAAAAGAAAGGTTGGTCAAAACCTAAAATGGTGAAATTGCGCGCCATTGCGTGAAAATGAAAGGGATAGGAGTTCGTGTTCATAGGACCTCTCATAAGCTTCGTCCCGACAGAGCCTAAAAGTAGATATCTTTTATGAAATGCGTAAGCGCAAAAATTCAAATTATTGTTTATAACAAAAAAACTATACAACGGACTAAGAAACTGACTTGGAGGAACCAAATTATTAATAATAAATAGCCTACGACTCAAAAGATAAGTCATATCAATAGACCGCAGGGTTCCTGAGATTTTGACCAAATTATGTGTGAAACAGTGCACTTTTATGCTTTTTATCGTATTTTTTTTGCTCAATCGAGTTTAACATGAAACCATGGAAATAATGTAGAATTTTATGTACCTAATTTTACCACGGGGATCCCGTGAGTACTGATATCTAGGCCTAGTTTGACAACCTAACCCGTTAGTTGAACCTCTTAACAAAGCGCCCAATAGTAAAAATACCTATACAATAGCAAAATTCGATGTTAAATGTTTGTATACAAACCACGACACAGAAAACTAAAACTCACTTGCTTGGCGTAGAGTTTCAGTTATAATTGTAAGCAATATTTTTGAAGAAAGACTATCAAATCTCAAGTAATGTTAATTGCGTCTAAAAGACGCGGCAACAGAGTTAATTTTAGGTTAAGTATGGGCGGTTTGTTTACAAACATTCTACTTCGAGTTTGGCTTGTGTACTATGTTATTTATTATTGTTGTGCAAGTTGTTACTTCTGATTTTGATCTACTAGTACTTTTTATCTTCAAGTCCAGCCTAAAGCATAGATACGTATGAATCTTTTTTTACTTAGATGGTACACAAGTCCAACTCGCACTTAGCCGGTTTAAGATGGCACTAATTACATCAATTTTGTAACATTACAATAACGAACGTCTTGGTTTATGGCGTTATTACGATTCGCAAAAACAGCTGAGTTAAAAAACACTGCCTACGTAGGATCGGGGAATTCCATTACAGACTTCGAAAACGGAGGAGGTTTACATATTCGACTGTATGCATGTTTTATTTTTTATGTAGGTATGTCCGTCGATTTCTCCGTCATTTATGAACCGATTTGTATGATTCTTTTGCAGTTGTATAGAGAATGATTCCGAGGAGGTCCCGTAAAAGTTGTATTTCCGAGGGATTAGTATTTATCCCGCGAAACTTAAAAAACAGTTCAAAACTAAGGGATTTAGAACATGTTTTTAGTTTTTTCAAAACAATCAAATTATGATTCATTTACTGTGTAGAGCTATTTTGTCTCCGAAACAGAATCTTACGTAGAAACTGGAACACGGACAAACTCAACTACACCTTCTATGACGGCAAAGGGCCGCCTGCGACGCATGAGGTTGCGGGTTCGATTCCCACCTGATATAATTAGTACATTACTCGGGGCAAATGATTGTACGCTCTGCAGATATTTGTTCCTGAGTGTTTTCTATGTGTAATAAAAAATATGTATCTTTATTGAATGTATGGGGAAATAATGGGGACGCTTCCGACTGGTATTGATATGGATCTGCAGTTAGCTCAATTGTTTTAATTTGTAAATTGTTTCTCGATATTTGTTGCAGCTTAATTGTGTCTATTTTATACACGTATTGTATATTTTTAGACGGCTTCTCAGTTTCGCAAAAGTTTGAATGAGAAACACAATACACAATATTCATCAATGATAAACAGTAGTAGGTATATAATAAAAAAAAGCTGATTAATAAATTAATAACGATATAGCCTTGCTGCATCAGTATACAAATGTATTCTTACTGCAAATGCATATCGATATGCAAAGCACGCATTCTATAAAAAAATAAGTTTATTTTTTGTTCACATTTTTGTAGGACAAATTATTTTGTTTAGTTCTGACGGTATTTGATTTGCGTTTTTTTTTATTAGACGGAAATAATATAAAATAAAAATAAAATATTTTATTTGTGTAACATAATTTAACACATGACATACAAGCACTAATGTGCTTATAATTAGTGTCTACATTTGTGTCCTACAGGATATTTTTTTAAGATTTAGTTTTAAATAATAAATATTTAAACTTAGATCAAAAGAAACATATTATTTTACCTACATTAAATTACTTTATAATTATAAAGATTATTAGTTAATCGTAATGATTAGTAATTTAAAGTAGGTAGTAAATAATTATTAGTAATAGAAATTGAATAATAATAATAAAAAAAATTATGATGTGCTCGTTAATCCCCTCCCTTTTCCCTCCGTTGTAAAAAAATTATTAAAAAACTCACCTTCACGAATACACAGCACTGTCATAAAAAAAAACAATAAAAAAAATATGTAATTTTTAAACAACTAATCGAAGCGTGAACTTTTAACCGACCACTCCTTGCCAAGGATGGATATGTACTGTCTACTCTACTGGACGGATTTTGCAATCAAAGGAGTCTAAAGCGAAAGGATAGAGGCTCATTCTCGTTCGGCCGTGCGACATTAAGAATAGAATAGAATAGCATTTATTTCGACACACATAGGTACATAAAAAAACATACAAACTAAGTAACAAGTAAATAAAGAATATGGATTATTCTAAATTACACAAATGGTGGGCGTCAGATCGAGATTATTTGCCCCCATGACCCTGTGCCGAACAGCATTTATCGAACATTCGATATCAGTGGCGCAGCGGACAAAGGTCCGGCTGCGACGCAGCAGGAGGTTGCGGGTTCGATTACCGCCTCGGAAAAAAATAAAGGAAATGCCTATTTTTTATTAATTTAGTTTGAATGAGTGTTCACCCCTAACTTAGAACTTATTTACATAATAATAAGTATGGAATAAGCGACAATTGGCGGTCTTATCGCTCAAGAGCGATCCCTCCTAGGGGTTTATCATCGATAATAGATATATTCCTAATGGTTTTGTTAACTTCGGATGAAAAATTCCGTAAAATAAAAAAGTTTAAATAAATGCAGTTTTTATTTTCTCATAAATTAAGCTCATAACTCCTTCACGATTTTTCTCTTTTTCTCAAAGTTTCGGATTTGGCCATCCACTCCCATCTTAAAAAGCCACCTTGTATACCCACATAATTTTTTTTTGTATCTATTAGTGTAATTTACACTACAAAGTACCTATTTTAATTTGTCATCTTATAAATTGTCTATCGATAATGTACCGCATTCGCCCTGATGTAATCCCTCGTTAAAGGAGGAAACGTTGGTGTTCTTCCAACACAAACTAGGTTTGTTGTGAACCTGCTTACATTCGATAATGAATCGTTAATGTTTGTGGTTATAAATATTTTTCATCTTTCGACATAATATCGAAAACACTAGAATAAACTCCGTGCGTAGAGCGTGCGTCATTAGTTTTTCCGATCGGCACTTGGTCTTATTGACTGTCCAATTCTGCGTAGATAGATATATTAATGATTTTGGTTTTATTAATGATTTAATTAAAGTTGTTATTGGGTGGGGCAGTTAGATATTTAAATTAGTAGTTAACATAAACAAGTCATTTTATGTTAAAACCCAAATTGTGAATTTATTATGGAACCCACTGGAAAACGACCTAAACCATTTAATTTGGAAATAAAGTAAAATTGTTTGAAGTACACAAAAATTAAAAATAATGTGTCACAATTCACAATGCCGCGAAATACTTTACCAAACTTTACTGCTTGCTCCATCGAGGTAGAATCCTATCTCGATGGTTTACTCGCAGAAAGCGTGAACGTACCTAGTGTATTCTCCTCGTGTACTAAACAAACCGCCTAGCCTGTGAGCCATATATTCTTGGTCGTTTCCTCAAAATATTCCTCCAATCAAACTCAATTGAGGAGGTTTGGAGGTTACCTCAAGAATTACCTTGAAAGTCTTGTGTGTGATTAAATCCCTCTCGCACTCAGGATTCTACTAACTCACTCGCGAGCGGTCTGGGTACCCCTCCAACGTGATGACGTGGAACTGTGTCGGACGCACGGCACGGCGGCGGTGACGGCGGCGGCGGCGGCGGCGGCGGCGGCGGCGCGGCGTGGCGTGGCGGACGGCCTGGGACGCGATGAAAGCCAGCACGAGCATCGATCTAAGTAATAATAATTTGGCCTGTTTTAAACAAGATTCGTCAAGTGCGAGTGTGACTCGCGCGCCGAGGGTTTCGAACGGTTGTCACGTTACCAAATATGTACCTACTATAATACGTACCGGCTAGAGACTGCTATTTGAATACCAAAAAATGGGTAATTTTTCGAGGTTTTTCTTAATATTTCTAAAAGTATTAAGTAGTAGGCTGTCTCGCGCGCCGAGGGTTTGCAAAATTTGGAGGGTAATGGTAAAATTTCGACATTTTTCAGTATATTTCGAAAATCATGTAATCTACATAAATTTCAAAAACTGTTTTGAGATGTACAAACCGATAGCTTTCATTTGATACCCCACTTTACAGGGTAGGTTTCTTAAAAAATTTCGACATCACAATTTGTAGGTACTGAAAATTTTCATTTAATTTTCGTCTTTTTTTCTTTTAATGGCGCACGAAATGTATTATTATTTTAAATTTCACGTTATTTTCTGCTGTAGTTGCTGAGATATTAAAGACGGAAAAAAGGACAGAAAAAGCGAGACCTTAAAGGTTTCGAAACCGATCTCCGATCTTGAACTCTAAAAATGATAAACCGACTTCAAATGCCGGTGCCTAGCGCACATAGCAACTCCGCGAGAATAATACTTAAGTATATCGAAAGAATCAACAAAATCTATTAATAATTGGCGCAGATATCACCAAAACTGTTGTAGCTAGTCGTGATTCTCCAAAAATATTATGTTGCTTTATAAGTTTAACGGGATAAATACTAATCCCTCGGGAATAATTTTTTTATGGGACCACCTCGGGATCATTCTCTATACAATAGTGAAAGAATCAGTAAAATCGGTTACACATAGGCGGAGATATCAAGTAACATACATACATAAAAAAAACATACAGACGAACTGGGAACCTCCTCCTTTTTGAAGTCGGTTAAAAAGACTACAGCAATGCCCTCGTGTTTGTTTATTACAATTATTGTATAAGATTTAGTTATGTTTATTGTGGTCGGATTTTTTATTTGTCTACCAAAATATATTTTTAAAACAGCCTTGTAATAAAATACATGACGATAACCTATCTACCCACACAAAGTGGACAAGTGTGAGTAAGCTTGTGAGCTCCTGGAGTATTGTTGTTTCTTAAATTGCTGTGAGAAGCTTCAATATAGATACATAAGAATTAGCAAGCTGAAGTGGCAGTGGGCCGGCTATCTCGTGAAGAATCGACCACCGCTGGGGTAAACGTGATCCTGAGTGGATAGCGCGACCCGGCAAACGTAGTGTAGGACCTCCGTCTAGGTGGGATGACGATTTGCGAAAGTCTGCAGGCAGATGCTGGATGCGGCAAGCTGAAGGCAGGGCGCTGGCGCTCTTTAGGAGAGGCCTTTGTCCAGCAATGGAGTAGGGGCTTTGGGGTTGAGACCCTAGGTCCAACAGATACCGAGGCTCTCCGGGTTTTTAAAAAGTTATCTGAGCGTCTGGTCGATGCGACGCACGACCCGAGAGCGGGCGGGTACCTGGCACAGCGCATCAGCATTGCCATACAGCGGGGCAATGCAGACAGACGTCTTGGGGGCGCTTCCGACTGGTATTGATATGGATCAGTTGAGCTACCTGTAGATTGTTTGCAACAGTCTGCAGTTAGCTTAATTGTTTCAATTGTAAATACTAGTTCCAATTTGTTTTTACTATTGAATTGTAATTTTCTTTGTTAATATTGAATTAAAAAAATATAGGACGATGATGATGATGATGAGAAGCTTCATGAAAAAAATCCTAAAGAAAGAAGGTATTCATTAGCTCTTTTGTCCATTAAGCGGTTCGTCCAAAAAGAGATTCGTCCATTAAGAGGATAACCAAGCAGCCCAGGTTTGGTTGCTAAACTATGCCGAGATCTCAGTACTCACGAAATTCCCGTGATAAAAAACTCAAATTACATAAAATTCAACATATTTTCTTTGGTTCATTGAATGTGAAAGCAAAATTGCGAAAAAAATATACGATAAAAAAAATCATGAAAGTGCACTGTTCGCAGATCATTTGTTCGAGATCTCAGGAGTCCTGCGGTCTATTGAAAGATTTATGTTTTGATTCGTAGTAACTAATTATTTATTATAACTAATTATTTGGTTCCTTGAACCAGTTTCTTCATAAGTTGTGTAGTTTTCTTGTAAATAAGCAAAAACTTGATTTTTGCACTTGCTATTCTCTGTTAATGAGTTCGGTTCGTAATAGTGAAATATAAAAAAAATAGATAAAAGATAAAATACATTTTATTTACCCAAAAAACACAATAACATAACAAAAAAAGTGTATAGGTACATTAAAAGGAAGGGTAAAAAGGGGTCCCTAACTCAGCATTTTGCAGTATTAGGCATTTGTCCAATACTGCGCTGGATTTCAGTTAGGGCCCTTATGGAGTGACGGCACAGCAGGTACTTAATAATTAACATTATTGTTGTTACATTATTATTACGCTTCCGACTGGTATTGATATGGATCAGTTGAGCTACCTGTATATTGTTTGCAACAGTCTGCAGTTAGCTTAATTGTTTCAATTGTAAATACTAGTTCTAATATGTTTTTTTTTTTAATTGTAATTTTCTTTGTCAATAAAGATTTGTTAAAAAAATAAAATATTATTACATTAACGATATCAAATAGAGTGACAAAATTACAGCAAAATACTCGTTGACTAATGGGTAAGGACCAAATTTTTTGCATCGTTGCACAACGGAAATCACAGCTGAAAGTGTCACAACGGAGCAAATGTTGCACAAGGGAATTTGTTAAGGTTAGTGTACATGGGTCTAAAAATGATCACAATGTTTAGCATAATTAATTACATTCATATTTTTCTCAACCTTGGAAAAATAAATTAGGTACATACTTACTTAAAACCCTAAGTTATGATTTTCCTTAGTTTAATTATTCTATTACTTACCTATTACTTTATAGATTGGGATGTTGTGGGTAAAAAAAAACAGCGGACATTAGTGTAAATGCATTTTGATAATATTATATATTGAAAAAAATTATATATATACCACTATTTATTAATTTTAATATCACAGATAATACATATTGTACTACCTAAATGATAATGAAGACCTACATGAAGTAATATTGTGTACCTATCTTTACAATGTTCCGTTGTGACACGGCGCACAATTTCGTGTCGTTCGTCGCACACAGGAGTAAAAATATCCACGACCCAGCAATAAACGATTCTCACTGCAAAGAATAAACACCTATAAGAATACTCATCAGAGTTGTTCAATAGTAGACAAAATAAGCTCATAGAATCAATAATGCAAAGTAGCAAAATTTAACAGAAAACACTTTAAAAGTCTTACAGAAAATCCGGATTTTTAATGGTACGCGTGCACTTCAAACACGTTTTTTCAACTGAGTGAAAAACAACATGGCGGAATTGGCCTGAATTTAGTCACAAGTCAGATGACGGTGTTGCCATTGCAATAAAGCATTATTTGTTATCCAATATTGCCAAGTTCTCGAGTTATACTGTCGCACAACTGAATCGCACAACGGAACGAAATTTGTGACACTCATTATGATTATTATTATTAATAAACTATAATGTTTAACGAGATCCTAATAGTAAAAACGTAAAGATAATATATTGGTGACTATAAATAAAACAGAAAGTCCGTGAGAAAGTTATTATTTTTAGAATAAAATTGCAATAACCTAGAGGAGTCGGAGATGTGACATTTACATACAGTATGAAAATCGAAAATGGATTCAGTATCTTGATTTTCCTAAAATGAATTTTACAGAAATCTAGTGAAAGAAATCTTTTTTTGAATTAGGCACGGGGTGCATAATAAGTTAAACTTTAGTAATCAAGTCTTAAAACTCACCATCGTTCCCTCGTACAAAATGCAAGAAATTTGGTCCTTACCCTAATATAATTTCAATCTAGCTTCTGCCCGCGGCTTCGCACTCGTTTTTTTTTGCCGTCTCATTCAGTAATGTTGGCGTTGTCTCGGCCAAACATCTTCACAACAGTACAACCTTTATAATTTTTCTAGAATAGGATATAATAGGAAGTCTACTAAATTATAAAAAAATATATGATTCGATTACGTACTTAAATTCTATGAATAAACGGATTAATAAAGCAAGTTTCTTCTAAAATCGCGGACTCCTAAGCGTCTTGCATGGAAAAGTTCACGATGACGACGTCCGAACCATACCTTTAGTGACTTACCACAAACTGGTTCTTATAAATACGCGTCATCTCTAAGAAAGGGAAATACCTATTATAATCAAATCAAAATTAATGATTCATAGTTAGGTACCTACCTAGTTTGTTTGTTTTAACATAATATTTGTTGCCCTTAAAAAGTAATTGAGATTTCCGGATATCCCAGCGTATATACGAGTAGGTACATAAATAAAATTGACTTCTAAACAAGCAAATTAACAACAAATAAAAGAGGCAACATTTATGCGAGTAATGTCGTCATTAAGATACCTATTGGCATCTTTCTTTTGAAACTTGAGGTAGGTACCTATGGCCTTCCAGCGGAAGAACTCGCAAGTGTACCCGTAGGCCCGGCAAACAGGTGCAGAAAGAAAACACAGTGGTGGGTTTAGCCGGTAGGAGTCCGGCATAACCGTTCTTTCGCCCCTTAGGAAAAACGTATCCAAGAGGATTCCCCACTTAAAAAAAAAAAAAAAGTTACCTATGGCCTTTGCCATTGGCTAGTATTATAAATTTTAAAGGTCAAAAATATATCAAAATCACTAATTTCGTTAATTTACGACCTTCAGATTTGACTGGGACTGGCAATCATCCATTGTTTATCTTATTTAATTGCAACTTGATGGAAACAAAATAATACACATCCATGATTCCATTGATTTAGCGTAACCCCCTGATCACAGATGGAACCTTATCTTAGTGAGAACTTTGACAAGGTTCCGTCCCCTGATTACGCGCGGATTATAGTGGCTAAGGTTTCTGCCCGTGGCTTTGGAAGCCCTGACCAAGGATAAAATATCTTAGCACGCCTTAGTAGGTATTGCAGAGGCTCTACTTCTAGGCTTTAGGCAAAAAAATAAAGAAATACCTACCACAACTAGCCTGGGAAATCATAGATATTTAGTAAAATCTGTAGACAGGGTACGTTAGCGCGTTCTCCCAGCGCTTAGTCAACAAACGGCCTGTGTAAAAACTACACCCGCTCAAAGTTACATTTTCAATCTTGTGCAATAATTAAAATGAAGCTCTTTAGTGAGATTAAGTCAGACGCGATTGCTGGCCGCTGCAGCGTGATGTTAATGCGATCCATGAGTGGGGTATCATCAACAAAATGGAGTTCAATGCCAGTAAATGCTATGTGATGACTTTCGGGCGAAACCAGCAACCAATTCTTTTCAATTATGACATCAACGGTGTGGCGATTATAAAGAATAAAGAATTTATTTATAGCCACACAGATGTTATATAAAAAATATGGGAAATACAAAAAAAAACAGGTACGTAATAAACAAAAACAAATGCCTTAGGATTTAAATTTACAACATAATACAACAGCAAACATGTTGTTCCTTTTTTAACCCTTAGGACTCTACTACATAGAGTCCTAAGAGTTTAAAAAGAAAAAAATTGGTCTTTCCCTATGTGCGCGACTAATCAGGTCCAGCCTCAGCTTGTTGTCGTTATCCACTGAGGTCGATAACTCTAACTAAATAATGTAACGATTACGAGGTCAAATGCCATGAAGGACCTGGGTGTCACATTCGACCGAAAGTTAACCTTTCACTCTTACTTAACTGCGCTCGCAAAAGAGTCTTTCCGACGTCTGGGATTTGTGCTCACGAACGCCCGCTACTTCCGTAATGAACATGTGATATGCCTGATCTTTGGCGCGCTCGTCCGTAGTAAGCTTGAAGCCGGCGCTTGTGTTTGGAACCCGCCGAAGCCAAGTATACCTTAATGCTTGAAAAAGTGCAAAAGTCATTCTTGCGGTTCCTGTACAAGCGCCGATATGGCTACTATCCCTTCTTGTACCCTACTAAGTTCCTGATGGGCTGTCTGGGGTAAAACTCATTGGCGAGCCTTCGATCAACCATCCATGGCGTGCAAGGTCTTCCGAGGTAAAATAGACGCCCCCGAACTGAGTGATATGTTGTGTCGATTCTACGTTCCCGATAACTACTGTCAGGGCCGGAAGCACAGGTTTTTTGACGTGCCGCCGCCGCCCTCCACGGCGCGGTCGGGGCGGCGCGCTCCGCGTCACCCATCCCACGCATCCTCACCGCACTCAACTCTCTACTGAACGATAGCCCTGAAACCGACTTATTTGTGGATAGTCTGGGTGAGATTCTGTCGGTGTGTTTGAGGTTCTGTAAGTGTGATGTATGAATGGGTGTACCTAGCTTCTACTTTTTTAAATTTAATATTTATTATGTGCATGTAGGTACCTATGTTTTGATTAAGTAATTTTTAAATTTGACCTATTTATTGTGTAATTGTTGTTGTATTGTGTTATATTCAATATTTTTGACTAATCTAAAAAACGTGAACAAAAAACTTGTAATGTAATTCTAATTTTTTTTTTATGTAACTACCTCTATAATGTAAATGTTTATTTTAATCGTATTAGTTACTTATTAAATAAATAAAATTAACAACAAAGATGAAAAGACGTACTTAGACCGAAGTGCGACCGAGACAACAAAAAGCACGCGAAACACAAAAGCCGGGCGGCGGCGCGGCCTCGCGGGGCGGGGCGCCCCCGTCATACGATAAAAAAATAAAAATAAATCATTTATTTCAGACCTTTGTGGTCCACTATGACTGAGGTAGGTGGACTAATTGCACCTAATTTAAGCCTTCCACTTTCGAGAGTCTCCCCTTTTTTACTAAAATCGATCGATGAATCGACAAAATTAACGTAGAATAACAAAATTTAGTGTTCATAACATAAACCAAACAAAATAGGATATTTTGCTGGCTGGAAACAAATATTCACATCCAGAATATCTAAATATTCTGCTATTTTTGGAGGAATTAAAAAGGCAGATGTAAGAGAATGGTAAAGATAGATAGAAACTATTCTGCTGATGTACTGTGATGTATTACCTCAGTGAAACGCCACCTACATGTAGTTACTGGCTATTGCAGCAGAAGGGACCGACAAAACGGGACATCACGTGTATCCTGGATCCAGCTGGATGGTTGGCTGTTTAAGAGTCACACCAAACAGTCAAGGGCACTGGCTGAAGTTCACAGTTTGTTGATAGAACGTCGTAAAATGGTTGTGTTTGAGCCATTCCCCATGGTGTTCCCAAAGGTTCGGCATTGTAAAACTACCCTTAAATTATCAGCAGAATCGAACAATGACAATAAAACAAGGAAGGAACGCTTACAATTACCTACTTGCAGAGTGGTGCCAACTTAGAATTTGCACCACCCCAACTCTTCCCGCGGGTGTCGTAAGAGGCGACTAAGGGATATCCACCGGAGGTGGGCAGAAGCGCCTCCTGCAGAACAATTCTACCACCGAACTCCGATCCCCAACACGCATGCCCAGCGTAGGGATTATGGGCATTACCCCTCATGAGATAAAAGCCAATTACGCGCTTATGGGGGAGGCCTGGGTCCAGCAGTGGACCAATATAGACTGTTGAGATAAGGTGAGGTTATAATTTACTCTTTAGCAGTCATTCAATAGAGTTGTATTTAATGATTACCTGGATTTTATCTTGTTGTTTTCGATTGTTCAGTTCAGTAAGTTTCAGTTCATCACTTTTTGTAAAGTTAAAAGCTTCATAAATGTCTTTAGTAACAAAGAAAATTACAATTCAAAAATAAAACAAATTAGGACTAGTATTTACAATTGAAACAATTAAGCTAAATGCAGACTGTTGCAAACAATCTACAGGTAGCTCAACTGATCCATATCAATACCAGTCGGAAGCGTCCCCAAGACACTGCATTGCCCCGCTGTATGGCAATGCTGATGCGCTGCGCCAGATACCCGCCCGCTCTCGGGTCACGCGTCGCGTCGACCAGAACATAAAATAGGTAGGTCCTATTTGGATTCTATAACAGAGTATATTGAATTTTTTTTCGATTAAAGCTTCGCGTCCACTAAAGCGTAAATATTTGTTGCTTTGTATTGATTTCTATAGTACAGCGTGCACTGGATCGCCATTTCTGCGCCAGAGACCTGTATTTCTGCCTATGACGTCATCCGCAACAATATCCTCCATAATGCAAATACACGTGCGCAGGTGAACTCGGTTGCATTGAAAATACCTATTTTGTCGATGCAAAATCAGCTACGCTCCGATTCTGATCCGATCAGAGCTACGCTCCGATTCTGATCTGATCTGAGCTACGCTCCGATTCTGATTCAGTCGACGCGTTACTTTAATACCAGGTTCACTTACGCACGAACGTAGGTACTACGTACAAGTATCTACGTTCGTGCGTAAGTGAACCTGTTATTCTGATTGTTTTATCCTACATTGATAGTGTAGTTCATAAAATTAATATAATACCTATGTACCTAAATAAGTCTTTCCTTAACTTTGGAAGCTTCCGTTCGAATGTCTTGGCCGTGAGGTTGGCCTTCACAATGGGTAATTCAGATATTTATTTACCGAGTGGGGTATCAAATGAAAGGTATCAGTTTGTACATTTCAAAACAGGTTTTGAAATTTCTGTTGGTTTCAGACTTTTTGAAATATTTCGAAATAGTTTAAAAATTACCCATTCCCCCAGTTTGCAGAGCGATCCATCTGAAATGTGTGCGTTTGTAGATATAACTAGGTCTATATTTTACAGGAAAAATATAGAGAAGTCTGTAAGTAGAACACGTTTTGAAAAATAGTCAAAAAGGGGGGATTTTTTTGCAAAAGGGGGCGTTACCTCACCGAGTGGGGTATCAAATAAAAGGTATCGGTTTCTACATCTCAAAACAGTTTTTGAAATTCCTGTAGATTACATGATTTTCGAAATATACTGAAAAATGTAGAAATTTTACCATTACCCTCCAAATTTTGCAAACCCTCGGCGCGCGAGACACACTCGCACTTGACGGATCATGTATTTTTTTAGTGTCCTTTATAAAGAGCTTCAACAAAATGGCCCTTAATAAAACCTAGTGCGCGGCACAGTACAATGGTAAAACAGAAGCAGCTCACCACTCTCTGGTGAAGCTAATTGACTTATTAAGACATGTATTTAAAGCAACGCAACCCAGCGTCTTAGGGACGTTTCCTATTGGTTTTGATTTGGATTAAAGAGCTACCTCTAGACTGTTTGGCACAATCTGCAGGTAGAACAGAAAGAACGTATGCTACTTGGATCTTTGGACAGACGATCTTCTCGCGGTCGAGTTATCCACTTCATTTTGGGATGGGTATATCTCGTCCGAATCAAGCACCAAGAGACTTTAGATTCGGAAGAGTTGTACCCGTACGCAAAAGTGAAGAGGACAACTCGCCCGCGGACGACTTTTTACCGGACGAGATGTACCTGAAGGGTCATGGGGGCAAAGCTCCGTCGAGAGAGAGAGGGGGATGTTTTGTAAGGGCTTCCCCTGATAAGCGCCTTATTTAATTGTTTTTAGCTCGGCGGTAATGCCCCTAAGCGGATTATTACTAGATAAAAAATTAAATATAGCATTTGCCATATTTAATTTTTTATATATTTAGTAAGTATATTTTTCTTTTAGTTCAAACATTTGGTAAACATTTACAACTTATTTAACAACCTACTACGAAACGATAGGTACGGGATAAGGATCAGACGAGATAAGATAGGAAAATTGTACTGAGGGAATTATCAATAATATATTATATACACTACATATTTATATTATTTGTACAAATAAAGGATGCTAAGCAATGATATAGAGGGGTCTAAGGAGGAAAGGAGGGAGGCAATATTAATAGGAAGCGGAATACGGAGGGAAACGAGATCATTAAAGAAGGAACTGTGATCGTATTTGTTACAAGAAAAAACAAATATGATTTTCGTCACCAAATTCATCACCGCACTCGCAAGAAGGGTCACTTACAATTTTCATCCGGGCTAGATGGGCTGGGGTGCACGTATGACCCAGCCGCATCCTTATGATAACTGTTGTTGCTTGATGTTCTTTGAAAATAATTGAGAAAATTACAGTGGAGACAGAGTTTTTTTTTCTGTGTAATATATACTACTACTACTATGTTACGGAACCCTTCGTGTGCGAGTTGGCTGGCACTTGGCGGTTTATTTATGTACTACCTACCTATGTGTGGTTCGATAAATATTATTCTAATCTATTATTATAGACGAGCTCTGTGGTGTAGCGGGCCAATATCTCTCGAGGTTGTGGGTCGAGATGACTAGGTATTATTTGGTTCCGGGTTCGATTTCCGCCTCGGGACAAATGTTGGTACGATCGGTTTTGCGTGTTTTCTATGTAAAATATAAAATAAATAAATAATTAAAGCCTTTATTCCAATTTTTACACAATAATTGCGTCCCGCGGGTACCAGGGAGAGTTTTCTATGTCGGTATAGTAAAAATATTTCTCAAGTATATCAGTTATTAAGTATACCACAAGCTTTACTTAGCTTGGGGCTAGGTAGATGATGCTGTGTAAATTGTCCAGTATTTTTTGTTTATTTATGATTGGAACTTTTATTTTTGCAAATCGAATACCTCACATTCAACGTCAAAAGCGAAATCTCAAAAAAAATTTAAAGTTGCTTCACAACCCGTTTTTGCGTAAAACATACCTACCTAGTAAATACCTACCTACCCGTTTGATACAAAATACTGCATCGTTCATTGCCCTCAATATTTTGATCAAAACCTGTTTAGAACATGCTTAAGATTTAATAAATACCTCTACTCTGAGATAATTATGTATAAGTCACCGCGCCGCCGCCGGATCGTAGAAACACCCGTTTGTAGAATGGCTAGGCGATTTACATTTACTTAATTCACGCAGCGCCATCCAATTAAATTCCTATGCCTATTGTTGAACGATCAACGTTAAAAAATATGTCTATTCGTCCCATAGGCCCTCGATCCTCTTAGGGTTAAGAGGTAGTATTATAGTCCCTATAGGTAGTATAAAAAAATTAGTAGAAGATGAACAAAGTTCTCATTACTTTCTTACGACAAATTGTCCATGTAAAAAAGTGACGGCAGCCTACCGTCAATGCCATCTTGAAAGGCAAAGTGATGAACATTGTCGCTTGATACGTTAAGAGTAGGTAGGTACTCGTATCACATCAGTTAAAAAAGAAAATTTAATTTTTTTTATTATATTTTTTTTCTTCTGCAAGAAGTCCAACCAGTATAAATGTTATGATACAATTAACTACCCTTAGGTACTTGATTTTTGTCCTATGGTCATCGATCTATAGGTACAGTGCATTCACAGTTATTTTACCTCTAGCTGTTAGGTTGGCAATCTGAGCGTTATATTGCCATAATATAACTTCTATGACTCCCTTAAACGAAGTGTAAAAAACAGTATTGCTAATATTACCTAACTATGCCGATTTAGTATTACACTTTGTGTGATAATGGTACATATAATACGATATTTCTTAACATATGTAAGTACCAATAATATTATATCAATCAATAATAAACAACAGATCGACATTCTAGTTTCCAGTTTAATTGGGTAAAATGTTTATGACGGGTAACCCTTTTTTACATATCTGTAAGCTCTTCAAGACGACTCGACAGATAAACCAACACTCAAGAAAACATCTGTCAGAGGTAAAATAACTGTGAATGCACTGTACCTACTTGAGTGACGTTACTCAAGCATAGATTGAAGGATGACTGAACAAGCTTTCATATTACGGGCCAGTTCAGTTCAGTTCAGTTCTTGTTTCATGGCTCGCTGTGTCTGTTCTGCCACAACTCTGCCAGTGTCCATGTCAAAAGAGTCATAAACTTTAGTAGAAAATTAGCACAAAATAAATTTAAACAAAAAACTCTTTTTGAATAGTACTAGTTGATTTGTATCTGAAAGACAACACAAAGTTAGTAGGATGCATGCAGCAACAACACAAAGGGTTAATAAGGAACTGTACAACTTTGGGAATAAGGTTCTACTATTTACAGTTTGATCTTATTAGAATTTACAAATTTACACAATAATAAATTAATAGGAGGGGAAAGTATATAAGATAGTAAACATTTGAGGGAAGTAGGACGAGGGATGTCAGGGGGGAGTATATCATAAAGGGAAAAATTTAATTTGGGACAGTTGAAAAAAATGTGGTCAATGTTTCCTTCTTCCAAACCGCACTCACACATAGAATGATCTCTAATCCTAAGTTTAGCCAAAAAAACTGGAGAACAGCAGTGACCCAGTCTTAACCTACATAAAGTAGAGGTAGTAAATTTATTTGCCTTTTGGAATTTAGAGAACCAGGGTACTGAAGGTATCTCTGGTTGAATATCAGCATAATGTTTGCCTTTGATTTGCTTGGATGAGTTCCAATTATCTGTCCAGGAGTTTTCAAGCAGCCTTTTGGGAAGAAGACAGAGATCATGCGAGAATGTTTTGAAGTGTTCAAGGGAACCTAATTGAATAGCAGATTTTGCATGGTTATCTGCTGCCTCATTACCTGGAATCCCAGAATGACCAGGAATCCAGGCAAGGACGATATTGATGCCGCTTTGATGACATTCATATAGGGAATTTTTAATTTGAATGATTATAGGGAAGCGAGATACATGTCTAAAGGGATTAGATAGGATGGACTGGAGACAACTTCTGGAATCAATGAAAATTATTGAGTTATATAAATAGTGTGATTTTACAAAAAGTATGGCTTCAAGAATAGCCACAGCTTCTCCAGTGAAAACTGATGCTGTGGGAGGACACTTAAAACTAAGGTTTATACAAGTAAAGGGGATCCACACTGCAGCACCAACCTCCCCATCCGCAGATAGTTTAGAGGCATCGGTGAAAATAAGGTGCCACCCAGGGTATTTTGTAGCAACTTCAGCATTGAAAATTCCACGGGCATCTGGAGAGTTCTTATCTATTCCAAAGTCTAGAATGATGTTTGGTTTGTGGACTAAAGCACATAGGGAGTCTGATAAAGAGGATTTAAGGGATACTGTGCAATAGGATCAGAGAGTTGAGACAGAGTTATATAGCTATGAAGAAGACAGGGCTTTTTGTCAAAGTATCTAAATAATTCGCGTAGGCGATTCAATTTAGGGAGGAGGGGGTGATCAGAATTTTGGAATAATTTAAAAATAAACCTATCAGAGAGATATTGTCTACGCAAGTGTAAGGGTGGTTCACAACTTTCCACTTGCATAGCATTTATGGGAGAAGATTTCATAGCTCCTAACACTATGCGTAAACATTTGGATTGAATTTTATTAATTTTATCTAAGCCAGATTTGTTGCAAAGATTTAAGAGGAACAAACCATAATCAAAGTGACTTCTTACTATGGCATTGTACAATAATTTTTGGGTGTACGGATGAGAACCCCACCATACCCCTGAAAGGGAGCGAAGAGTGTTTAAGTTCCTTTCACACTTTTGAACTATTGCTGTGCAGTGGGGGACACCAGACATCCTCGAGTCTAGTGTAATACCTAGGAACTTAACATTATTGGCCTGAGGGATGATCTTCTGCTCAACATACACGTCAACCTGTGGGATAACATTTTTTTTTGTGAATATAACTACAGAGCTTTTAGATACAGAAAGAGAAAGCCCATGATTAACCAACCAGTCGCTAAGGTACGAAAGGGCAGAGTTGAGGCATGTTACTGCATCTTCAATAGAAGAACTAGAGTTATAAAGGGCAATATCATCTGCATATTGGAGAACATTGCTAAAAGAATTTACAGACTGTTCAAGGTCATAAGTGTACAGACTATACAACAAAGGACTAAGGACAGAGCCCTGGGGTAAACCTTTCCATACTGTTCTTGGAGGGAGGAGGCCAATGGGGGATTTGATGATGACTGATCTTTCCATTAGCATATTACAGATAAAACGGACCAACTTCTCAGGGACTCTCAGCTGAGTGAGTTTTCTCCTGAGAACCGGAAGAAGGACGTTATCGTAGGCGGATGCAATGTCAAGAAATACTCCAACAAGGTACTTTTTTTCTTTATAAGCTATGAAAATGTCAGACGTCAAGAGGCTTAGGCTGTCCATAGTACTAAAACCTTTTCTGAAACCAAATTGGGTTTTAGCAAGTATAGAACCGTTTTCACACATCCATTCGAGACGGCGTTTTGTCATCTGTTCCGCCACCTTGGCCATAACAGATGACAGAGCTATTGGTCTGTAACTAGATGAACTGGAGGGATCTTTACCTGGTTTCGGGATGGGAATAATAATTTGGGTTTTCCATTGATCTGGAATAATGCCTTCATCATAAAAGGAATTGATGAGAGATAGGTACATTTGTTTGATTTTATCCGATGAGTTAATTAAAAAGGAATAAGGTATTCCATCTATGCCTGGAGAAGAGTGGGTTAGGCCACTGAGTGCAAGAGTAAGTTCATTAAAAGAGAAAGGAGCGTCCAACGAGGAAGTAGAAGGAAGGAAAGATGATATTGAGGGGAGGGAGGATAAGGATGGGTATTACGGGCCAGACTCTTGTCGAATGAAACAAACTGTCAAATTTGACAGTTCTTTTGATATTTATCGAGTGATAGATTGGCGAGAATTGCGTTCCAGTGTGTCAATTCTCGCCAATAAATCACTCGATAAATATCAAAAGAACTGCTAAATTTGACAGCTCTTTCATATAAAAACTGTCAAATTTGACAGTTCTTTTGATAATTATCGAGTGATATATTGGCGAAAATTGGTTTCCAGGAAGGCAATTCTTGCCAATTTATCACTTATATCAAAAGAACTGTCAAATTTGACAGTTCTTTCAAATTTGATATGAAAAGAACTGTCAAATTTGACAGTTCTTTTGATAATTATCGAGTGTTAAGTTGGCGAGAATTGCCTTCCAGGAAGATAAATGCCGTTATCGCACGGGATGGGCAATACCTATATCACTCGATAAATATGGCAAGAACTGTCAAAATATCGAGTCATTACTTCGTATCAAACAAGCGTATCCTCATTCATAATCTGTAATTCCATAGGTATGGGAGAGGGAGGCACATTAGGACACTTTTTACATATTATGCTAGCCTTATCGACATCATCTGGTGGGCCTTTGTCGTCGCTAATGTAGTACCAGCTATTCTTGAACCGAATGGCCTGTTGCAAAAGGCCCGACAGTATGACACTTTAATAATCCCATGGGAGTTGGGTAGGCCCTTGTGTGGGACGCTACATGCGTCGACACTTGCGCCTTCCAATCTTCCGAGGACATTTGTGAGGGCTGGTGCGGTGGCAGATTTGGCTGAGGATCTCAAAGGGCGCAAATATGCAGCAGGTCTTGACAGAGCCTACACATTTGCTCCCTTTGGGGTCGAGTCCGTGGAGTACCGAGGCTTTAAAGTTATCTGAGCATCTGGACGAAACGACGCGTGACCCGAGAGCTGATGGGCGCATCAGCATTGCCATACAGCGGGGCAATGCAGCCAGCGTCGTGGCGACGCTTTCTACTGGTATTGTTAAGGATCAGTTGAGCTACCTGTAAATTGTTTGCAACAGTCTGCAGTTAACTTAATTGTTTGAATTGTAAATACTAGTTCTAATGTGTTTTTATTATTTCATTGTATTATTATTTCCAAAATCTTCAAACCCCTATTAAGACTCTTTTCACATGGACACTGACGGCAGAGTTGTGGCAGCATTAGATGCGAAGCTGGCTACAATGGTTGCCACCAATTGGTGTTCACCTGCTGTTAACGGTGGACACCTATAAAACCCTGGTTTATACTGGGTTTATAATGCTGCTTTTGGTTATCAGCATCAATACATTAACATCCAATCATAAAATAATAATCTATTGTGAAAGCATCGATTTAAGTAAAAAAGGGAGATTTTACTTCGATCTATGTGTGAAAGGTAATTATTATTGGTAAATTTTGGAACTTATAGGTTAGTAATTAGGTGCATGTATTTGGGACATTTGTCTGTTTGTGAAATCACACCCAACCTATTTTAACAAGCATAGAGATATGCGTGATCAAATTTAACAATTTAGTCTACAAACCCCAATGTCATAAAGATTTATACAGGGTGTGTCAAGACGACAAGCAGTCTGAAAAAGAAATTGTAGCCGGAGATATTAATATTTTAAGATTTTTGTTTGTTTTGCTAGCCAGCAATGTACACGAGAACCAAAGTTATCGACATAGCTCAGAGAATTAGCAAGCTGTAGTGGCAGTGGGCTGGCCATATCTCGCGAAGAAACAACAAATGCTGGGGTAAACGTGTTCTCGAGTGGAGACCGCGTCTTGGCAAACGTAGTGTAGGACGTCCTCCGGCCAGGTAAGATGACGATCTACGGGCAGATGCTGGATGCGGCAAGCTGAATACAGGGCGCTATGGCGCTCATTGGGGGAGGCCTATGTCCAGCAGTGGACTAAGATAGGTTGATGCTGATGAATGTACACGTAAGTGCAAATTCCAAATAACGTAGGTTGTAGGTTGGTATGTAGGTACTTACCTTTCCGCTACAGCCTCGGTCGAACCAGTTGGCTGATGAACACGATCCAGGAATGTACCTAGGATCCTCGGCGCTTTGGCATTTACGTCGTAAGGATAACTATTACTTAACACACACACACACTTCATAAACACACACCAATAACTTAAGCAAACTTAATATTATGTAAACTAAACTGCCTACTAATAAATAACAACAAAAGAAAATCACGAAACGGTTAGTAGGTACGTTTATGCACCGCGCAAGTATTCAGACCGAATAATGAACACGTACTTAGGTAAATCAAATAATTAAAACATTAGTGAATTTAGGTAAATAGCGGCTTTATAAAAGCCGAAAATTTCTTTGAATCGCCGCCGCGCCGCCGACTGACATCGCTCCTATGAGTAATTGTAAAGTAATGGACAAAAGATTCAGTTTCCATTGCAAAAATTTTGTCTGCAATGTCAGTCTTTTCACGCGCGTACGCTCTAGGACTCTCTAGGACGATGACCTCTGAAAATAACCGCGGATGTGTCAGCTGTTCTTAACAAACGTAGGTACTTACTTTAGACAAATTAAATGTGTTTGAATTTTTTTAAGTTTCTAATCAATTATTGGCATGCTTTCAAGGTCATCGCCGCCAGTTAAATCGTAGGTAACTACTAATTATTTATGTAAAGATAAGTTTTTATTCA
Source organism: Eupithecia inturbata (assembly GCA_963662085.1). NCBI lineage: Eukaryota > Metazoa > Arthropoda > Insecta > Lepidoptera > Geometridae > Eupithecia > Eupithecia inturbata. The sequence goes on along the minus strand of OY759206.1, from coordinate 1,147,639 downwards.
CGGGAGTTTTACGTGTCGGAGATGACCGCGGCCGCGGATTTCAGCTGTGAACAGCGAGAGCGCCCGCACTCGCAACTACTCGCGAGTTTTGTTGTGTTTTGTATTACATAGGTACATTGCTGTTTTTTTTTAGTTTTATTTGTTTTTTGCATAATTAAATTAGATCATTAGGAAGATGTATAGTGTTGTACCTAGATAAAAATTAAAAAGAACGTTGATAGTTCAACATTTTTTTCGCGGTTATTTTTGGTAAATATTTTCAAAATCATGGTCTGATTGCATCCCCCCAATTTTCGGTAGTAGTCTTGACACACCCTGTATACAAGAAATGTTTATAACATGTGCATTACTATTTACAATAAATTACCAGAAGACTAAAAGAAACTTAATGGAAATATATTTAGGAAAAAGTTAATTGAATGATTGCTTGAAACATGTTTCTGTAATGTAAACGAATATTTAGAATATTATGATTTGCAACATAAATGACTAGCAACTTTTAATAATAATATGACTCACACAATATTAGCACGCCTGTGCCAGTTATTATATATAATATAACATAAACATAACAAGTGTATGTAGTGGTAAACAAGAAGGCTTTAAAAGATATTCAATAATAAAATGTAACAGGACTGATTTCCTACTTGTTTCCCCGCTCAAATTCAAATACTAGTACAAATCAGTTCCATTAAATGAACAAGCTGTAACATGGTGTATCCAATGGTTATAATTTGTTGTATAATAAATGTTCTAATATAATAACTGTAGGTATATTGTGGTAAACAGTAAGATATTCTGTTATAAAATGTAACGGACTTGATTTCCTATTTGTTTGCCTCTCAAATTCAAATACTAAGACAAATCCGTTTTATTTAATGATTAAGCTATTTCATATTGGATGTACTAACTATCTTAATTGTTAATTTATATTTAAAAACATTTGTCATGGATATTTTATCATATTAGAAGATATTTCAATGTATTTAGTAATTAAATGATGTGTCAAACCCTCTTGCCGAGTTTGACGGTATCACTCGAAATGTAACGAACAAAACAAGTTCGGTTTGTTGAACCAATGCTATAAATAAGAATGCCGGTAGGCTGGCTGCCTCTCTCACTCTGTTCTGAACCTGTAAGCTGAAAGCATCTCTCATTATGGTAAGCTTTTGTACATTGTAGCACCTTTTTCTAGACGTGTCCTAGCTTGTTTTAGCTTTGAAATTGTTGAAGGTAGAATTTGAATTATAAGGATATGTATTCTTTTAGAATGTTCTATATCTATGGTTTAATGCTTCTATTGAAATACAAACATATCGCTCATTGAATGCAAAACAGCCACAAACCAGAAACCTCATTTTTTACAGATGAGCCGAAACAAAATTAAAAAAATGTTTTTTTGAGTAAAATAATGTTTTTATTTTTAAATGTTATGATATTAATATATCATTGCTTTCCTTATTTTTTGCTCTATCTTTTTAAATAATGACCACTGTGATAGCACTCTTCCAACCTGATAAAAACAACAAAAGCCCTTTTTGCATTCAAAATTTTAACCAATGTTAGGGTAATTATCTCAAAAAATTAAACAAATATGAAACATGCTTTATTTAATGTTTTACTAAGGAAATAACTATAAAAATCAAATAACTCGCAGTAAATCTAAAAAGATACGAACTATTCAAACGAAAATCACAAAACTAGACATTGTTTTATCGTTTTATGTTAAAAAACGCGATATCAATTTTACGTAATCTAAAATTATCTTTAAATAAAATTCTTAAAATATTCATTGGAACAACATTATACTTCAAAAACGAAAAACACACATCTAAAATTAAATTGCTGAAAGTTTAAGATTAAAAGATATGAAATTAGACTTAAATGTGTACAATTATAATACCTTTTACTATTTATTATTAAATCACAGACTGTATGGGTAAAATCACAAAAGTAGGTACCTGGTTAAACTAAACTAATACTAAGTTGGTTATACTAAGACAGTTTTTTTTTTAAGGCACATTTATAAATTTTGGTAAAAACTTTCGTAATATTTAGGTATAATATTTTTCTCAATAAGTTTAGAGTATACCTTGTTTTTTTGTTTCAGATATTGTAAGTTTATGATTGTATTACTTTTTTGGCACTATGTTCTAATTAGTAGAGGATTTAGACATCTTTTTTTGTCAGCGTGGAGACTGTGATGAATGCTTCGTTTTCGTATGAAGTTTTATATAAAAACTGGTGTTTATGTTCCCGTTGGACTTTCAATATTTTTATGTCGGCCATTTTACTTTTTGACCATCTTCGGATGTGTCGAAATTTCCAACACCCAAGCATTTTAAATCTAAAAAACTATGTTTCTTCTATTTCTTGCCACTGTTTTTGTAAGTTTGTCATTAACGATTCCCAATACCATGATGGTTTATTATCTGACATTGCTTGAGTAACGACTTGCAGCTTTTTTCTAGTTGTGAAATGCGAAATAATTGTATGAATAATTTTGGTGAATAAGTACTTTCTTCTTCGTCTTTTTCTATATCTCTTGGGCCAAATAAATCGTTTAGCATTTGTGCTCTGGTTTCACATTTTTCTAAATACGACATTACTTGATTATACATAGTTTCGATAGCCGCATAGTAGTTTGTACTAATATACTTGTGACCTTCTAACACCGGTATATCTAGTAGTACCGCGTGATTGGTAGTTGTTCTGATAAATATTTCTTTGAGGCGTTTATGTACTTCTCAGTTTTTCTTGCTACTGAATCTTTCTTGATGTTTGTAAATAATTGTTTAATTTCATTGTAGTCTGTCTCTTGACTTCTAATGAGTTTGTTTATGTCTTCCGTTTTAATGTTCTCCATTTTCTTTCTTGCAGCTCCTAACCCTACACTATCCGTTTATCCAGGGACTTTGTCTATCACTTAGTTGCGATCTTGTGCGTTACAGAGTTTACGACTTCTCAAAACTCCGGTGGAACCCGCTTGTGGGAAGCCGGAGCCCGATCCGCTTCTGTACGACTGGCAACTAAGTGTTTTAGTCAGTGCTTGAACTTACTACGTGGGTTTGCAATACGTCAAGTGGTATGTCAGTCAATTTTCATCTACAGGGACAATAGGAGCGCGAAATTACTAGTTCAATACTCGAAGGACCAAATGTACAACCACCTGATAGTCTACGCTTAACCCTACGTACGTTTCTTGTGAACGCACGGGTGTGTGATGATCGGGCGGTGGTACAGACACTAAACTCCTACTGTAGGAGAACCCAGTGCTTGGTACTTTACCCTACGTGTGGGCGTTGAATGTAGGTACACACGGGTGTACACAAGCACAAGGCGATCCTACTCACTATTACCTAATCTACGTAGCCTACTCTACGTAGCCTAACCCTAGAGCCTAACCCCTACCTAACCCCTACCTATGGTACCTATAATCGGACCCTAACCACGTATTTTAGTCTATCACCCCTAACAATGTAGCCCTATTCATGTGTATGTGTCCCTAAAACCCTATCCCTGACCATATAAGTGTACTGAATAAATATATAGATAAAACGGGATATCTGTTACCAGGAGACCTAAGGTAACAGACGGAAGGTGGGAAGGAGCAAAGGGAGTGTACGGCGTGCAATGTACACAGGAATGATTTTCTCACTGCCGGTCAAGCAGACTCACAAGACCGATCAGATAGATACTAATGGCTAAGGGTGTCTTGGCCACAGTGAGAGGATGCTGGAAGCATGAAGGTGTAGCTCATCCAGCGGGATGCTGGGACCTCTGGTCGGCTCCTCCAGCGGATGCTGGGAACTTCTGGGCAGCTCGTCAGCGGATTGCTGGAACCTCTGGGCGGCTCCTCCAGCGGGTGCTGGGAACTTCTGGGCTGGTCGTCAGCGGATTGCTGGAACCTCTGGGCGGCTCCTCCAGCGGGTGCTGGGAACTTCTGGGCTGGTCGTCAGCGGATTGCTGGGACCTCTGGGCGGCTCCTCCAGCGGGTGCTGGGAACTTCTGGGCAACTCGTCAGCGGATTGCTGGAACCTCTGGGCAGCTCCTCCAGCGGGTGCTGGGAACTTCTGGGCAGCTCGTCAGTGGATTGCTGGGACCTCTGGGCGGCTCCTCCAGCGGGTGCTGGGAACTTCTGGTCAGCTCATCAGCGGGTGCTGGCACTTCAGAACTGCTCATCAGCGGGTGCTGGTACTTCAGGGTCCGTAGGGTCTTCGTAGAGGGGGGAGGAGTAATACTCGACTCAGTGCTTCATTCCAAGTGATTTATTTAAAAAAATGTACAGTTTTTATACTTAATCTAGGTAACACGTGCAGTCGGTGTAGCGTCGACGCAGCAGTATCTGCTAAGTCGACGCTCTATTGATTTTTGGACTTATGGTAGTAGGCTAAAAGATGCTGTAACTGCGTAATGCAGTTACGCTTACATTAGTTTCGCCGTTGACTTGGCTCGGTTTAATTAAGTTATTATACATGTATTTTGTTATTATCTAAGTATTATATAATATTAATTTAGTTATAATAAAACATGTTCAACGGTTTGAACAATACCTCTACATGAGCACTCATGATCCAATTTCATTCACACCCCGACCTCCTTCCCCCTCGTGCCATACAAAACAATCTGAACTATTCTTTCCTAATTTAGTGATTGTCAAATTAAGTAAATTCAATTTAGAAATGTAATAAAAGCTAGACTTCACCTTGCGGACAAGGCAAAACTGCCTGTAGATCATAGACACACACTACAAAATCATCATTAATATTTTGTTTATCCCTCTCCTTTTCAGATCTAGCGAGACATTTTTCTTTTAAATGCAAGTCGTACTTTTCTTGCAAAAGTGATTTATCATCTGCATTTAGGTAAGCTGTACAGTCTTCACACTGGTCCTTTTTAGGTTGCCAAAAGGAGATGTTAAAGTCTTCCATGAATATATTATAACATATGTATTTGTGGGTTTAATAGGTTTTTTCCAAGTTCTTAAGCACTCTTCATCATCACTTAACAACGATATATCGTAATCAGGCTGGCTGTCAGGGTAGGAGTCCGTATCAAAACTATAATTTGCCGTTTCTCTTTGTTGTCCAACCTGTGCATTTGAGTTTCCTGAGTGTTGTCGAGGAACAAGGTTTGTTTCTCATCAGTTCTAGATGGTAGTATGTCCTCGGCTTCAACATTAATTAAGGTCAAATCGTTAGGGTTAGTTTGACTGATTGGATGGCACTCCGCATCAAAATAAACATTACCCGTTGTAATGTCTTGATGAACTCTTGCTGGAATATCACATTCTTAAATTTGTTCAGAATTGATAACGGGCCGGTTTTGTATGTTTTCTAGTTCTTCATTAGAATGGCCGCCATGATCAAAATAATTTTTGCTCTGCTATTCATTCTGTAAATAATTATATAGACTCGCGAAACAATGCGTATCATAAATTGTTACTTTGGGTGCATAATTAAGGTGGTGGTGTGCGAAGTTTTCGTCAAGTCTAGCAATTTATTTATCCGTGATGAAGATAAATTACTTTGGAAATATAAAACCTATGAACCAACCTAACAATTTTGAAATAGATTAATGGTAACCGATTACTGTATGAACGTGAACTCTATAAAGTAAATGTTATTTTAAAGTAAATAAACATTTTATAATAATTCAATTATTCCTCTAAAATTGACAAATTTTGAAAACATGCAGTTTAGCTGTACATAAATTATTATTTAATCTGTAATAATTCAAAACAAAAAGTACATATTTGTAAATATGGCATCGCTTTATTTTATTTTGCAATGCAAAATGTACAGATTTAGAAATATGGCATTGCTTTATTTCATATTGGAATGCAAAATATACGTTTTCCGAAATATGGCTCTGTTGCATTAAAAAATCAGAATGTACTTACTTGAAATTGGAATGCAAAACGGACGCATTTCAAAAAGTGGTCCCTTTGCACAGAACACTGAACTAAATGTTGGGTGTTTTTCCGAATTGTGGCCGTTTTGTATTGAACTGACCTGCGTTCGCTCCGAGTCTGGGTCGCAACTGACAAAATGGCAGTTTTGTTCTGAAGTTGGCGCGTAAGTCAGCCCAATACAAAAAGGGCGGTTGATCAGTTTGGCATCAAAATGAGCGAAAATGACGGGTGTCTTCAGCAAAACGTAAAATATTGTAGCTTTAGTCCCTAATTTTGAAATAAAACGATTTTCAAATAATTTTGATTTATGGCCGTTTTGCATTCAATGAGCGATATATTAGACACATAAGTGATTATATAAATGTGCTGGTGGTTTCTTTTTAATTTCTTCCACCAGTGGACAAAAGATTGAAGTGAAGAGAAACTCAATAACACTTTTCTTATTTGATAGTAATTAATGGTTGGTATTTCACTTGTCTTTCTATGTGCTTATTTTGTAAGCCTAAAGAAATAAATTTATTGACTTCTGACTTCTGATTTCATTATTCTCAATTCCCAAAATGTTAGGTTGCATAGTAAGGTAGGCAATTCCATGATTCTATCGAATTAAGATAATTTACTATGTAGGTAAAGCCCTTCAAATCTAACACCTGCATGCAGGCTGAATACATTACAGTAATATAGTTATAAGACCTGACATTGTAAAATAATTATGTATGTATTCTTGCAAATAAATGATTGATTGATTGATTGATTAGGAAGCTATGTGTACAACATCGATAGGTACCCATTTGATTTTGATTTTACCTATCATTAGCGGTTGCATCTTTAATGGCAAACTTTAGAGGGTTAAAATTTTCGACTGTTATCATAATATAATTTCGAAAAGTATGAAACCTGCATAAATTCTGGAAACTGTTTATTCTTATGAGGAATTTAATTTAGTTTTCCATTTACCGCCAAGGTTAATTTATTTAATTTTATTTTATTGACATTGTTGAATTACATAAATGACAAAATTTTATAAAAATAACCACATTATGCGTAAAAACAGACCCACCATTCCTCGTTCCACATTTGGGTTACTACCGCTTTTCACTGGCAGCCAAATGGTGGATACCGGTGGATTTTGGTGTATGTGGGCAGCACGCACAGACACACAGCGATTCGAGCCGGCCGAGCCATGAAATAAGAAGTTGAAGTTGAATGTTGGCAAAATTTTTATTGAACTAAATTAAAAATATTAAACTAAATTCATGGTAAATCATCGAATACAAATTCTAGCAACCAAATTCAGTCAAAATCAGAACTGATCTGCTAGTTAAACGGTACTGTGTGTGTCACATTTTGCGATTTTTGTTTAAATCCAGGCGATAAAATGGATGGAACATGGGTGTTAGTATTGCTGGTTTTGGTGATGTTAGTGGGTTCTTACGTTGCTGGGAGCATCCCGCTGAACGTAAACATGTCCGAGGTATGTTCAAGTGCAAGTTTTATGTTACATTTCATCCATGTTTCCATAAAAATATCCTTCGACATGCATCCATCTGGTTGGCCACGCGACAGTTCATTTGGCAATGTTTACGAAACAATAGCTTTGCTAGTTTACAAATTGGACAAATATTTAATTAATATAAGACATTCATCGACTGGTACTAGTAAGTAGGAACTTAATTCCAAATTTTCCCAAACATTATTTGAGACCCAAGATTATTCAAGTTAGCTCCGGGTGTTTTCTATAATAAACTATATTCAGTACATAATAGGTAAGTATATCATATCAGTCATTTGGTACACATAACACTAGCTTCATTTTAGTGTCAAAATGGCTTACCGCAAGCTTCAAGCAAGAGTAGCTCTGGAGCTGTCTGTTACCTGATGCCGTCATTAAAATAATAATGCATCTAAATATTACAAGTTAGAGCCTATAATTAAATGCACATTTTTGTGCTGTGCAGCAGTTGTGCGATTCAGATCTGCGACAACCATAAGAGGATAGATGGTCAGCATTAAGGATGACCACGCTAGGCCGTGTCGGGTCCGAGCCGTATCAGCTGTAGCACGGTCACCGAGCTGGTCCCGTGCCTGAAATTACAAAGACGGGCCTCGACCAAGCAATTGCCGTTGCGCCGTGATGCAGTATACTCGTCCGAGCAAAAATATTGTTGCACTTGTATAGCATCACAACAACTGCTCAGGCGCAGCCCGATTGCCGAGCCAGGACCAAATTGTTTCCGAACGTTGTCCGTTGCTCGGCCGTCAATCGGTTGCTGATCCGTAATATATGTAATATTAGTTGACGGTGCTACAACTGCTGACGCTCGGCTCTGACCCAACACGGTCTAGCGTGAGTCATCCTTCAGACGATTAAATGCTTGTTCAGAACATAAACTTCAACTCTCTTCTCCCAAGCTTTGCTAAGCTTGGGTCTATGATGCTTTGTGAGTTGTCTAGCATTATTTTTTTATTTATTTATCTAGTACCCATAACGTAAACTCTGCTTAGCTTGGGGCTAGATGATGCTGTGTGAATCGTCCAGCATTATTTATTTACTATTTACTCTTCAGGACAAACTGAAGAAGGTGACAGTTTTTGGAGCAGGGCTGCTGGTGGGGACCGCCCTAGCCGTGATCATCCCTGAAGGTGTTCGAGCGTTGTTCAGTGAACGGCCCGCTGTGACCCCGAGTACTAAGGACTTCACTGCAGAGCCACCAGGCCATGATGATGATCTACATTCTGTCATAGGAATATCTCTTGTTCTTGGTAAGTTTTTAATTCTCATTTTCTTACTAGGTATCTGCCCATTTAGGCTAAGAGTTTTGTATGCTTCTTGCTGCCAGCCATGTATTTAAATACATCATGGTTATTACCACTAAAGTCATATGCATCCCGTTGCATATGACTCAAAACTCAGATCATGGTAAATAAATAAAATAAATAAATAAATAATGCTTGACAATCCACACAGTATCATCTAGCCCCAAGCTAAGCAGAGCTTGTGTTGTGGGTAAAAGATGACTGATATACATAATACAATACGTTAATTAGATAGATATTTTTTATTATACATAGAAAATACCCAGAACACCTGGAGCAAATATCCCGATATTTACCATGATCTGAGTTTTGAGCTTTCCAATATTTCGGCATAGGTTCGTGCCTTGATCACGGAATAACTGAAGGCACGTGAGTTTTTATTGGCAGACATACCAATCTACCTTAATTTTTAGGGTTCCGTACACGAGGGGTGAAAGCGGAACCCTATTACCAAGCCTACGCTGTCCGTCCGTCTGTCACGTAGCTATATCTCATGAACCGTAAGAGGTAGACATTTGAAATTTTCAGATAATGTGTATTTCTCTTGCCTCTATAACAACAAATAATAAAAATAAAATAAATATCAAAATTAAAGGGGGCTCCCATACAACAATCGTAATTTTAAAATGTTATTTTAGGATGTAGGTCGGTAAAGACAAATTCTAAAAATTAAAATATACATAGAAATAAAGTAATATATTTTTTTCGGTCACTTCGTTAATAAGCTAGAGTTAAGAAATGACTAAGAAACCTATAGCTTGTTAGTTTTTATTTTTCGATTCGCAGCTTAACGGCTTATTTTTCGAGTCGCTGCTTAACGCGCAAGGAAGGTATTTATTATGGCATGATGATGAGGTAGAGTTTTGTTTATCTATTTATGTAAGTTTATCCTGGATAAAAAGCAGCATGCATTTTGTTCCCTTACACAGGTGTATTAAGTAGACATTTTGGTGTTAGTAGAAATCGTATTACTAAGTCGCGTAGATTGGGATTAAAATTTAATAAAAATAGTACAATTTTCCAGCAAAACTTAAAAAAAAAACTGTGTGTTTATGGAATTTGAGGTCCGTTTTTCGTTATTGTAAAAACAAAATTAAATTATTTTATTTATTGTTCTTTGTTACAGGTTTTGTCTTCATGCTTCTAGTAGACCAGGTGTCTTCGAAGTACAATGACCCCACCAACCCCGTGGAGAAGAATGTCACCGCCACTGTTGGACTAGTGGTGCATGCTGCAGGTACTGATCGCTCTCACCATCTCATAATATCCACTGTCATCATCAACCTATCTTAGTCCACTACTGGACATAGGCCTCCCCTAATGAGCGCCATAGCGCCCTGTCTTCAGCTTGCCGCATCCAGCATCTGCCTGCAGTCTTTCGCAGATCGTCATCCCACCTGGCCGGAGGGTGTCCTACACTGCGTTTGCCGAGTCGCGGTCGCGGTCTCCACTCGAGAACACTGCTGAACATGCCTTCCCCAAACAAGGGCGGTTTTGCCATAATCACAATGCTTGGCGGATTGGTTATTGCAGAGTTTTCAATTCACAGAAAGCTCCTGCCCTGCCCTTCCTATACTAGAGGTTCCCTTTCGGCTCTTATGACATCAACGGGCTGAGTTTGGGGAGTCGATTCTTACCGATAAATAATTATTATTTAATTATTATTTTTAATTAATGATTATTATTTATTTAGGTATCTGAAGCGGTTTCTGTGGCTTTGTGTGCACAGGGCTGGGTGTAGGCTCTTATAATCGGTGGTTGTGCCCCGTGAGCTAAGCTGTGAGCAGAGACTTTGCTTGAGTTTATAGATAATACGCTTGGGAAGCAAAAGGTTGTGGGACGCGGGTTCATTTCCCGCCTTGTTATGACTCTTTCAGTACCTACCTACCGCCTTTCTCCTATTTTTGAATCGTTAAATTACAATTCATAAATTATCCGAAAATCCATTTAGAATGCCCATAATCGCTTGTTGCAAGTTATTTCTCAGAACATTATGTGTATTTCGCTCCGCTTGTTGCAGTTACTAATTTTAAACTGCAATTTTCACGTTATGTACAGTCAACTCCAAATAGGAGCTAATGATGACTCCAAAACGCCGTGGACACACAAAGCAACAGAAACATTTCTGAAGCCTCTTAACTTACAAGACAACAGAAGCCGCTGAATTTTGAGTTTATCAATTTGTCTTTGGAATTTTTTTAGGTAAAAATTTTCGAAACTCAAGCACTAATTAAAACGCACAACTAAATTAGATTAAGTAATTATAGTATCAATAAGAAAACGCTTTGGAATTATTGTGTCAGTCATACAACACAAGAAAATATAATTAAAAATAAAAGAAGTGTAGAAATGTGGTTTTTAGGGTTCCGTACCTGAAGGGTGAAATCAGAACCCTATTACTGAGCCTCCGCTGTCCGTCCGTCCGTCTGTCACAGAGCTCTATCTCATGAACCGTATAAGGTAGACAGTTGATATTTTCAAAGAATGTGTATTTCTTTTGCCGATATAACAACAATTATTAAAATAAAATAAATATCCAAATTAAAGGGGGCTTATATACAAAAAAAACTTATTTTTTGTCTATTTTTGCTATGCGTTTGTAAAGGCTGTATCTCTTGAACCACAATAGGTAGACACATGAAACTTTCAATAAATAAGTAACACTTCAATCGTAATAACAACAAAATATAATAAAGTTGAAAATTTTATGTTCTTTGAAAAAGTCGCCTGTTTTTTACTGTACGGAACCCTTCGTGTGCGAGTGGACTCCCACTTGGCGGTTTATTATTTATTTCACGAGTACAATTTGCTTTTATTTACGTCTTATCTGTTCAGTGACTTCTGATGTCTTGCCGGTTTAGGGGCTTTGGGAATGATGTTGTGTAGCGGTTTCTGTTGGTTGTGCGCTCACGGGTTTTAAGTGGTCTGTTCTGTATCTGTTCAACGCTTTATGGCGGTGACTGTTGTAGTTTTAGTACAATGCTTATCATAAATTCAGTCATGCCTTGTGTTGATAAGCGTAAATTGGTAACGGGTTTTGATAAAGCTGGCCATAGAATAATAATAATCTGTGTTTGTGTTGTACATGGTAAATCAGCCTAAAGATAACATTATGCTCTTTGGATATAACTAACTGCTGCCTGCGGCTTCGCTGACTATATAAAATGATAAATTATGAGACAAAAAAAAATGCTGGACAATCGACCTGTCAAAATCATCACCTATTAATGCCATGTGCGCCTCGTGCGAGCGCCGTACGTCCCTTGCATTTGGGACACTATCCGTCCACGCTAGGAGGCGCAGGATGAGGAAGCTCGGTCGGGGGTGACGGGGGGAATCTCTGCCCAAAAGCATATCTTTAGTTAACTGTTATTTGCAGTTCATTATAGACATAGATAGATATTTTTTAAACCTGGAAGAAACATCTGCAGATCGTACAGATATTTGTCCCGCGTCGAGAATCAAACCTGCAAGCTCCTGCTTCGGAGGCGGACCTTCGCCCGCTGTGTTACATGCTACAGTTTGTAAGGATGGTCGATAGATGGATGTGTGATATTTCTAAGTCTATAATTACTTTTTAAATGTCACGTCACACTAGAATATTTAGCATGTCCCTTAGAGTTACAAAGGATTATTATTTTGTTTTATTAGTATTAGTGTATTATTTTAGTAAGTAGGTATTATGTGTATTAGTCAGTAAAAATAGTTTGAATTAATGTTGTAAAGCACCGCCATCCTCTATTTTTCTCACCATCGTTTTGGTTGCCTGGATGAAATCGCTTTAAGCGATAAGGCCGCCAGTTCCATTGCTGTTCCCTACATGATGTTTAATGAGTACTATCTGTTTTATAAGGTGACTAGCTGCAGCCCGCGGCTTCGCTCGCTTTTTTCCGGAATAAATGGTAGCCTATGTCCGGCCCCGGGATACCATCTACCTCGCTGCCAAATTTCACCGAGATCCGTTCAGCCGTTCTTGAGTTATAAATAGTGTAACTAACACGACTTTCTTTTATATTTAAAGATGAATAAAGCATTATCTATCTATCTACTTCTCGCCAAAACTACTGAACGGATCGGGATGAAATTTTGCGTAGGTCCATCTAAAATAAAACATAGGCTACAAACAAAACGTGTATCGTGTAACGTGTGTCTGTTTTAAATTTGTGTAAAATAATTTGATATAAATTTTTTGAAAAAAACTTAGATCCGACTTCGGATCCCTTAGGAAAAATTTTAAACTGTTTTCTAAGTTTAACGAGATAAATACAAATCCCTCGGAAATTTTTTGATGGGACCACCATGGGGTTATCCTCTATTTAACTGCAAAAGAATCACGGAGAAATCGACGAACATTACATAAAAAAAACATAATACATACAGCCGAACATTATAACCTCATCCTTTTTTCGGTCGGTTAATTAGCGTGTTTAAGAGGGTGCAATGCGCGCCATTGTGTGAAAAGGTGTGAAATGTCGTTCCAATCAAACCCGCAAAAATAAACTTAGAGAAAGAAAACTTAAGAAATTATGAAGAAACTGGTTCAAGGAAACAAATAATTAGTAATAACCTACGAATCAAAACGTAAATAATTTCAATAGACCGCAGGGTTCCTGAGATCTCGACCAAATTATCTGCGAAACAGTGCGCTTTCTTGATTTTGTATCGTTTTTTTTATCAAACGTTTTTTCACATTCAAGGGACCTAAGAAAAAAATTGGAATTTATGGAATTCGAGTTTTTTTACCACAGGGATCCCGTTAGTAGTACTCATATAGATAGATAGATAAAAATTGTAATAGGTTCACACACAAACAGCACAGGAAAAAATTACAGATGAACAAAAACAGTATTTAGGTACACATGAGTAGATAGGTACTATAACAAATTAATACAAAAATAATCAAAACAATTAAAGCAAAAGCAAAACAACCAAATTATATGTATTATAGTCACCTACCTAACGAGTAGGCAGTCACCGCCCACCCTGGGCGGGGGCTACTCACCCGTTCCTGCGCTGCGCCGTAGTGAACCCAAAAAGGTCAGTCTCAGCTTTATCAAAGTCAAAGTCAAAAACTCTTTATTTCCATAAATACAATAAATGTACACTTTAAGAATTGAAAAGGTCAAATTCTTAATAATTAAACACTGACACGGAAAGAAAGTGATATTTTTGATTTCTGTCGCTTCGGTATGTAGAATAAAGTAAAGAAGCGACGAAGAAACCTTTAGCCTGTTAGTTGTTATTTTTCGAGTTGGAGCAAATCCCGTCCCAAGCTTTTTTATCCTCTAGAATCTAGATAATCTGATATTTTATAGTGGGCCTTTTTACACAAGAAGGTTTTGACAAAATCTTTGAATTTATTTACTGTTACTGATATGCTGTTCTGCACCAGGATAGGTACAGAACAGCGCTGGTTTTCAGACTGGCCCACTTTGTGTGACACCAGGAACCGATACCAGGGGTATTACCATCAGTGATAATTTATATTACATACCTGGTGACACAATCTAGGCCTAGTTTCACAATCAAACCCGTTAGGATCGCTTCTTAAACTAAATTATGTTGGTTCCAGCTGATGGCATAGCCCTCGGCGCGGCGGCGACCACGGCTCACGCTGACGTCGAGCTGATCGTGTTCCTGGCTATAATGCTGCACAAGGCGCCCGCGGCATTCGGACTGGTGACGTTTCTGCTGCACGCGGGACTGGACAGGTAGGTGCTGGTGTGGACCCTGTGGCTGGTGTGGCGGAGGGCTGGGATACACTGGATAAGGAGATGCGGTAGTAGATCCTGATGCTGATGGAGATGCGGGTGTAGATGCGGTAGTAGAGGATTACAACCTCTGTGGCGCTGCGGGGGGGTCCGCCTGCGACACAGGAGGTTTTGGGTTCGATTCCCGCCTCGGAACAAATGTTTGTACGATTTGAATATTATGTTTTCTCTGGGTGTTTTCTATGTATAATAAAAAATATCTAAGGTATGTTATGAATTGTACGAAGTACATATATCTAGTACCCATAAAGCAAGTTCTGCTTAGCTTGGGGCTAGAAAATGTACTGTGAATTGACAAGCATTAAAAAAAAACATATAAGTAGTGTGTTTTCAAAAATTCAAAGAGCTATTTTTAATTTGAATCGAGCGAACTTATAAAAATCCTCTTGGACTTTTCCAAAATTTTTCTAAGTTTAGATTTTAACCTGCAAGGCGAGAGTTCTGCTTTTCGAGAATTTCTATGTAGTTGACGCACGTAATGGGACCGGCTACCTACAACAAGCTCCCAGATAAGTTAGGAACGCACCGAGTCTCGAAAATTTTAAGAACAAGCAAAAAAACTGGCTCGTTGAGAAGACGTTTTATACCTACGACGAATTTTTAAATTCTGAATAATGTGCATTAATATTATTATTATTTTATTTTGTTTTGTGAAAACAATAATAATTATTGTGACGTATAATTTGACAAATTATAAATAAAAATTGTCTCTGTTGGCGGGCACTCTTTATTACCTCCAAGCATCAAAACGACTGAAGCGATTCTGATAAATGAGGCATCACAATACTCGTCTGGTCTCCTATCGGTTCTTAGCTACATTTTGCAGACCTTCGCCCTCTTATTTGGCGAAAAAAAGTGACAATACGAAGTAGATTTTTTTTATAGTTTCAATGGATTATTAGGGATTCGAAGATCGGAGATCGGTTTCGACACACATTTAAAAACAGTTTTTGAAGTTTCTGTAGGTTTCATATTTTTCTGAATATTTGGAAAAAGTAGAAAAATTACCCATTTACCACCCCCCGCCCCCTCCCCCAGTTTGCAGAGCTATCCATCTGAAATGTATGTAGCGTTTGTAAATATTTATCTATATTATACAGTAAAAATATAGAGAAGTCTGTAATGTAAAACCTTTTTTGAAAAATTGAGAAAAAGGTCCTGAAAGATTCCTGGTACATACTTTTCGAAATATTTTGAAAAACGTCGAAAATTTTACTATTACCCTCAAACCAAACTGATCTGAAATATATCTTAAATTTTAAGGTATTCATTAAATAGCAGTCTCTAACCGGTACCTATAGTACATATTGGTATAATTGACAACCGTTCGAAACCCTCGGCGCGCGAGTCACACTCGCACTTGACGGATCTTGTCTTATTTGTTTCAGGAATCGCATCCGCAAACACCTTTTGATATTCTCGTGCGCCGCACCGCTACTTGCTCTGTTGACTTACTTCGGGATCGGAGACCAGAGCAAGCAGACCCTCAGCGATTTTAACGCTACAGGTATACACAGCACACATTTTACAGAGACAAAATGGCTTACCGCAAGCTTCAACTGGCCCGTGAGCTATTTGTTATCGGAACTTTGTTTGGACTAGTTATGAGACAAACGTACTAACTAGACGTAAGGGGGGGAGGGGGGTATGCGTCATAATTTTATTCGTAAAGTTTCAGGTTTATAGGTTTAAGATCTTCAAATTATTCTTACAGTCCAGAATAGTCCCAAGTAAAAGTAGCCTATATAAGATTAAATAAATAACATTAAAGGCATGAGTCTGGCAAAGCGTGATCGAGACGTCGACGTCTCGTTCACGCCTTGCCAGTCTCGACTGTTAGTTGTCCGGTAGCTATGGTGAACGTGTCGAGTAGCTGTCGAGCAGGGATGTAAAAATGGTTCTTATCTGGAACGCAGCTCTTAGACGAACCATTGATATTCACAACCTGACGACTCAAAGGCAAGATTATTATTTTTGTTTGCATATTATTACGTATTTACCTATGAAATGGCCGTTTTTTATGAAATAAGTTAACTATTTTTTTCCTATATATTTTATTTCTATGTTTTTTATTTCTAATAATCAAAGTAATCAATCACCCAATCGATGCATCTTTGCCAACGCAGTGGCAGTTTATTGATGCCTTTCTTGAAGAAATCAGCTGGACGGGAGGCAACAAATTCTTCAAAGCATTTTCACTGCCTCTTGGGTATTAATATTTTTTCCTGCCAAAAAGTTATCCAAATTCTGGAAAAGTATAAGTCTGTAGGCGTAAGGTCTGGTGAGCACGGCGGAGAGCCTCCAGCCCCAGCTCTTGTAACTTGGAGACCATCTGTTGTCCAGTATGAGGTCGCGCGTTGTCGTGCAGGAGCAGTGGGGACGAGCGATTGACCAAAGCTGGTTGGAGACGTGCGAGCTTCTCGATCATTGTCTCTTCACAGTACACATCTGCAGTAATGCTCATCCCGTTTGGTAAGAAGCTGTGATGTATCACACCTGCGGCGCTAGACCACCAAGCCATCACTTTTCTAGGTGTTAGTTTTCGTTTAGGGCATTGTTTAGGTGCTGAACCAGGATCCAACCAACTTGGAGCGCTTGCGATTGTCAAATAGAAACAATTTTTTGTCGCAGGTAACAATGCGTTTTAAAAACCCTTCGTTTGTGTGCCTGTTGAGCAGTGCAAGGCACGTTTCGACGCGTACTTCGCGCTGACGATCGTTGAGTTCCTGAGGAACCCATTTGTTATTGTTTTATTTACCTTGTCAGTTAGACGTAGTAAATGGACCAATATTGTTTTGATGCTAACGTCGAAAGCTGCAGACTGAGTGTCAGCGGCTTCCACAATCGCCTTTTCGACCAAACTTTTGTCCAAACTAGAACGGCAATTTCATAGGTAAAGACCTAATAATAAGTAAAACAAAATGAGTTGCTCATAAATTCTTCGTTATTTAATTTAATTTTATTAGCCGTTATGTTACATCTTAAAATAAAATAAATAAGCGATTTTAGCGCCATGTTTTGGTAATATAAAGAACTTCACGGTCTATGGTAGTTGTAGTTGCATTACTAAGAGATGGCGTTAGAGAAACACAAGAAATATCCACTCGTGTGGAAATAGTATAAGAAACAGTTAAAATCATTAAAATAGTACTACCAACAGTCGAGACATGCACGAGACGTCAACGTCTCGATCACGCCATGTCAGACTCACGGCTCTCTGTACAGCAGTTGCTTCGTAATCATTTATTTTACCCAAAATCAAGAAATTTAGGCAACAAAACTTACAAAAACGTTAACTGTCATTTAGTTCACTGCTCTCTGTACAGCAGTTGCTTCTTTATTTTACCCAAAATCAAGAAATTTACGCAACAAAACTTACAAAAACGTTAACTGTCATTTAGTATCCACAAGGCCCCGACGAGATTCGAACTCGTGATCTCCTGTTTACTAGACAGGCGCTTTAACCAACTAAGCCACGGCGCCTACGGAAGACTTGTCGAAATTATCTATCTTTAGTTATGACTATGACAGATACAGCTTCGTTAGTAGTTATTATGTTGAAACTTTAGAAGATGAACTTGTACCTCAGGAGCTATTTGTAAAATAGCCGACCTCATTTAGTACGTAACAAAACAATTTATTTGGGCGGAGATGCATTTAAGATAATACTATAACTAATAAAGTATTTACTTTATACATTTTACAAATAAAAAACTGGTGAACAATTTCAGAATTGAAAATAAAAATTATTTTTAAGATACAAAATATTCAACCAATTTTTGTGTAGGTACTACTTATCTATGTATACTTTATTTTAATTTTAGAACCCTAACGTGAGTACGTTATAGATCTAAAAATTGACCTGTCATCTTATGGCGCGTACACGTTATTTAGCAGAGACAATGTCGTTTTAGGCCTGTGGACATATTACGTTAAATCAATGGATCCATTGATGGTTATGCAGGGTGATTGGTAGCTGGGTAATAGACCATTTAGACCCATTAGAAGATCAGTATAAAAATAATAGTCAAACTTTGTCTTAGACAACCATGGCTCAAATGGTTCTAAATAGTTCAGTCTAACTTCTCCTTGCAGCTAACTACCAATCATCCTTCAAATTGCATTAATTAGCCAAACAACGAATGATTGCCAGGCCCAGTCAAATCTGAACCCGGAAGAAAAATAAGAAATTAATGATTTTGAAAAAATTTAAACAATGAAAAATAATAAAAGCCAAACAAGGACATTCCCATTCCCAAATGTCAAATGATTCCGTTTTTTTTTTCTAATCGAAATATGTAGGTACAGCTATGTAATGTAATGAGTGACAACATTATTATGAATGGTAACATTTATAATAATGTTGAGCGTATACTCACAAATAAATTTGAATTGTCAGTCGATGCGTTGGTGAATTGAAACTACAGTCAAACTCTCGTCTTGGCTTTAAACACTTGCCGAGCCACTAGAAATATATTTATTAAAATACATTTATAAACCCTTGTCCCCAGGTATAGCCATGCTATTCTCAGCGGGTACGTTCCTCTTCGTGGCAACTGTCCACGTGCTCCCCGAGCTGACTTCCCGCGCGCATTCCAACACGCACTCTCTGCTGCCCACGGCGGACGCGCGTGGCCTGGCCGGCTTGCAGCCGTGCGAGCTGGCGTTGTTGACCGCGGGGGCGCTGCTGCCCGCGCTGCTCACCGTGCATCATCAGCATTGAGGTGGGAGGGATAGGGCGGTTGATGCGGATGTAGATGAATATGCGAATGCGAAATCAGCGGCGTTAAAGACAGCCAACTGAGGATAGCCATTCGCGTCGTTCTTGAAACAGTTATTTGCGTCTTCCTCTCCGCAATTCGCCTTTGCGGATTGCAGATTGAAGACAGTTGACTCAAATTCGACAGCATGAGTTAATTAAGACAGTTGTAGGATCAATAAGGGAGCGATGCTTCCCCACGGGTCGCATCTGTGAGCTTTTAGACACTTACGTTCGCTGACATGACTCAGCGATGCGACCCGAAGGGCGTTGCTGCATACATATGCTCTATAAGATCGTGTCCTAGTACAATAGATACGGTATATAGTGACGTTCAACGATAAGTTGCTCCTCTGTTAAGAGCGTTTACGCCTAGCGCGCGATGTGTGTAGGACTGACTTGAAATGACTTGCGCGCAGCGTTTTAAAGTAGTTTTAAAATATTTACAGAAAAATAATAACAACAAAATAATTAAAATTTTAAATGTATGATTTTAAAGAAGGTGCTCTACTTTGTTGGTAAGCTATTGTTATATTAAATTAAATAAGGTATATCGATGAAAAAATTATTTCAAATTCGTAATAATTCACATTTTTTGAATTTTAATTTCTCATAGTAGTAGTATACCAAAACCAAACATCTTTTTAACTAACTGTTTCCCAAGGATCTTGTTGATTGGTTATTATTTTTTGTTAATTAGATATATCAGTATTTTCATAATATTTTGAGCTTCGAAACTGATGCTGAAAGGGAAATTAAGAAAACCTCTAACAAGTTATCTTGATAGAACGCGTACATTAATCGAAATATTTTCATAATTACCTATTTGGACAACTCAATTTCCTAAAATTATTATTTATTAACATATAGTGTAAGATAAGTGGTTCATGATATTAACGGGTTTGAAAACTACTGTTTTTGAGCCAAACTGCGCATGGAAGGCGTAAACGCTCTTAAGTTTGAAGTAAATTTATAAAGATACAGAAATATTTTAAAACTAGTATATTTCGTAAAATGGAGTCATCTTGTTACCCTACTAATATTATAAGCCGAAAGTTTGTAATGTGAATTTATTTTTTTTGTTACTCGCGATGTCCAAAACTAACTGAACAGATCAAGATGAGCGTTTAGAACATAATTAGGATAATTAGATTTAATTATTTTATTAATTAATTCATTCATTAAACCGAAAGTACGCGTGCGAAACCGCGTGTAGTAGCTAGTGTTACTAAAAAGCAACAAGTTTAATAGTAACCAAAACTAATTACGAGACTTGGAACCCTTCAGGGGGGTAACTGATCTATGAACGACACTGTACATACTAAAATATTTATCCATTTGTATGTACTGGATTTGATAAGAATGGGAAAACGATCTTGTAGGGTAGGCCTCCTGTGGAGTATTTTGTTTATAGAAACGAACTCTCTGCTAGGTAAATACACAAACATTTAACATAAGGTAGTTGGAGACACATGAAAAAAATATCGGGTTTTACTATTTTTAAGTTCTACAAGAAATTTAGATAGATAGCAGATACAAAACTTGCATACGAACTTTGAATAAATTGTCGTCCTGTAGTCTCATTTTTGTTTATCATCAATGACAGTATACTCCAAAACGACATAATTAATGTCGTTTATTATATGGGTTCTTAATAAATGATTTACAATGTGCGTAAAACTACGTAACTGGTAGCTAATTCAGTTGTAATCTAATTTAGCAGATATCATAAAAAAAACAGTTTTTGTTTGCATAGCGTCAATAACCACTTTAATACAGTTGATTAAATTTTGAACATACATCTAAAATGGACAGAATGATTTATAAAAAAATAAAATATGTAAAAAATCTAAATATTTTGGTGTTTACATTATTTGTTAAGGGCTGATTTATTCGATGTGTACTGTCAGATAACTCAATAATATGTCATAAAGCTAAAACAATTATTCCTCCACCTCCACCTCCACAGCCTATATTGGTCCACGGCTGGTCCCAGGCCTCCCCTGAATAACGCCTTGTTGGCTTTTATCTCACGGGGGTAATGCCCATAATCCCCATATCTAAACAATTATATCTATTCAATAATTATTTTATTTTTGGTAGTTCGATTGACAGTTAAATAGTCATGCCCTTTACCAATTCGATTTTTTAACACTTTCGATTTTGTTTATGAAGAAGTTGTAATCGATTTTGTTATTGTTGCTCAATATTTGGTATTATTTTACAGACTTGAGTCTATGACATTTTTTTTGGAATTAGATTATTCAATGTTTTATTACATTGTGTTATTCATAGTGCTATTTCTTTTGTTTTATTTGCTGAACGCGGCGTTACACGCGTTTTTTCGTGATAAAAAGTAACGCAGATTGAGTTACTGTAGTAAACTATAATTTTTATACTATTTTCAATACTTTTTCATGGAAAAATCTTCTAGAATAATCTTCGTTACATACTATGTCGGCTCGATAAAAATCGAAACTTCGTAAGTGCCCATATTTTTCGAGTCGACAGTTTCGCATCTGTTAAGTCACTTTTTCTATGAAATACTTCATTCTGTCATTCAGTCTTCATTCACTCACCTGTCAACAATTCGGGAACTTCATAGTCGTGCACATATCAAACAGAAAATAATTTCGTGGTGTCGTGGGGTATAGACAAATTATTAGTATCTCAATAATACTTACCGTGGTACTCTATGAGTGGTGGAGTAGCCAATTTTATACTGTAGAATATTTCTGTGAAACTTTGACTGAGATTTTCCTTACCTATTTTTACTTTACTTTATTGCTGGTTTTGTTGTTTTGATTCGGCTTAAGAATCCTGAAATATTTTACTATAAAAACTATCCTAGTTCTATTAATTCATTATGGATTAAGAAGATTAAGAAGGACGTTGGTGTTCTTCCAACACAAATAAGGTTCGTAGTTAACCCGCTAACATCCGTAAAATCGGCTTTCCACCGAGAACGGGTAATGAGCGGGAAATTAAAGATGAGTGGGCGGATCTAATTTCAACGCCTTCTGCTCGCTCAGCCCTTTCCGCTCGAATATTTATGCAGTTTACTCTTCCGAGTTAAAATGGGTCCGCTCAGCTATAGCGGTGGAAACCCGGCTTTATGAACCCTGAGATAATTTTGCATTTTAATATGTAACATTATTACTTAATTTTTTTATTAGGTAGTAAACTTGGCTGATCTTGATCTCCTGTTATGAAGCAAGATGTGAAATGTATTTTGTATAATTAGTTAAATTTATTTAAAAAGCACAGAACAAACTCAATTCGTTTGTTGTGATTTTTTACATTTTATTTAGTTAGAAATTTAGCTAATTTTGACGTCAATCTTTTTATTTTTTATGGAGGCATTCTTTATTAATTTGTTATTGGCTTTGAACTTCTTGAAATGTGAGAATAGCGGCCAAATTTAAAATATCTATTTTGATTCGTTTTTGAATGAAATATATTGGTTTTGGAATTACTATTTAGATAAAAAGTTCTACAAATACTTAGTAATTAGAGTTTTTTATGTGATTTGCAAAGGCTTTATTGCAATTTGTGAAAATATCAATGTATTTTAATTATTTTAGTTGGAGTTTAACATTATTCGTTCACGCTCTTTTAAATGGCATATTAAAAGAAAGAGACAGCAGAACGGGTAGTGGAGACATATATTGTGATTGTGTATAAAAAGTAAAATATATTGTTGGTAAGTTAATAAGAATAAAAGTTATTCTGTATATTAGTGTGATGATTTATTTTGTAAATAAATATAATGCTTATTGTATTTTTGTTTTGTTACTGATTAGTGCTTTTGTAAGTGCATCGACAAGGTTAAATATAAAAAAAATACGCCAAGTTATTTCTTAATTTATTTATTTCTCTTTTCTATTGTAGGTAATTTAAGTAGGTAGATAGAATAGAAAGGTACTTAAAAAAATATTTATTTTTTTTATATTTGGATATCCACTAGAAAACAAGCTACCAGTCGGATATACAGGGTGTTAGTGTAAAACACCGTTGTTACTTAACCACGAATGTTTAACTCGAAAAAAAATCTACATTGATTTTAATAATATGATTAGGTCAACATGAAACTGGCGTACTCCTGCTTGTAACCGTAATCATCTTCGGTCAAGACACTCGTATAATTAGACATCACATATCACAAGGTTTGTTCGTTTGATTCTTAATTACCTATATATAAGCAAAATTTCAATCTCTTTTCCAATACTCAAATCGTAAATTACACTAGATCTAAACATTTACATACCTATCCATTATATTTTTAATATGTAGGTCGTAGATACTTCACAATTCATTCACCATTTTTCTAATATTAGTAACATATTAATTTGAAAGTTAATAAACGTTTAGTAGTTAAATAAAAAAATATTCTTCATCTTTTACTTATTAAACACAACAAATTATCTCTTTCAAAATTCCTATTGACTGGTATAATATGTATTATTGACAACGCTCTCCTGGTCTATAATTTAAGTCCCCTCACACACGAGGTGTTTTGTTGAATTTTTTTAGACATAAACATATAGTTACTAAAGTAAGATTTAAAATAATGCTAAATACACAGGCTTTAAAACTAAATACAAAATGCTAAGAACTACACCCAAGGTAACCAGGCGCAAGGCTTGATGAAAGTAGAACAACCTGTAAAATAATAACAGATAAGTTTAGTAGGACTAACTTATAAACGTAGTATAAGTCGCGTAGATAAAGATTGATCAAGACCTCGCTCGCAAGCTTTCCGCGCGCGGACGGCGCGTGGACCAAGGAAGTATGGATGGTATGGGTGTAAGTATGAGTGGGTTTACAAATATTCTACATCGAGTTTGGCTAGTGTAATACGTGTCACCGCCTATGGGCTTATGTTCAGCAGTGAACGTGTGTGGGCTGATATGATGATTTGTGGTATTTCTGACCTGTTCCATTTCTTCTGGGCTTGGGGAAGAGTCGACAGGTCGTCTTTCATGAGGTAGACACGAATTCCTGTAGAAAACACATTCGTCAATCCATAGTCCATTATAGTAATATTATAAATTCGAAAGTTACTCTGTCTGTCTGTTACCTTTTCACACCTAAAGGGCTGAACGGATCGCAATGAAAGTTTCCAGGGAGATAATGGTAGGTAGGTGTCCCGGGGACGAACATGGGCTAGTTGAAACACGCGTAACGAAGCCTCTGGCAGCAGATAGATATAAATATATTATTCAAAAAGTAAAAGAAAATGAATGCCTTCTAAGTATATACCAAATGGTGTAGATCCCAGATATTTTTTTAAAAAATATCTGGGGGTTATTTCATCAAATAAAAATATTGGTAGTAATATTTTACGAAACTGTCATCGGAGTAAATCGCAAAAATTCAAAAACTTTTGGTTTTAAGCTTTCATTCTGCGCTCGCTCACCTTTTTCGCTGCGCTAGAGCTATTATGCGTAGTTATGGTATCTACTCATAAAAAAAAATCCCTTATAACTTCGATCGATATAATTGATCGAAGCCTCGTAACAAAAAATAAAAATGTCAACTGATAACAATCAGTCTTTCTACATACCTACCACCAACGTACGTAGAATAAGTAAGTAGGTTGGTAGGTACCTGAAATTCTTGCCAAAAAATATATTAGACCAGCCGCTGCCCGCGGCTTCGCACACGCTTTTCAAGTAGCCTATATCCGTCCTCGGGATACCATTTACCTCCCTGCCAAATTTCCGTTCAGCCGTTTTGGCGTGAAAATATAACAGGCAAAGTTAATACTGTTACTCGAATTTATAATATTAGTTTGGATTATTTAATCCGAGTAGCTATGTCATAGTATTGGTAACTCACCAAGTAAGAAGATTTCACAAAGGGATTCCCAGCTCATATCATTTAAACTGAAGGGAAACACTGCTTTATCGTCTTCTGATAACGAGCCCCACATCGAACGCACCCCTGAAAGAAACAAATAAATAACGAACACTTAAATAAAATAAATAATGCTGGACAATCCACACAGACCACAGAGCTTATGATGATAATTGATATTTACATACCTAAATAGCTAAAATAGCTAAGTATTTGTTCAATAAGTGGGCAAAACTTAGCGAAGCAGTCTAGAGTAGAGTCACGAGCGTAGCGAGTGGCTCTTAAGTAGAATGCTGAGCTAGCGAGGTATTTAAAAGGCACGAAACAAAAAACATTTGCTCTAGAGAGATACAATTTTACCTCGAGAAAATATTTTGTAATTTATAAAAGAGGTCGAATGTCAGAAACTAATTTTGGTCAACAACCTTATCAATGGGATGTAAAAATGCTATAAACCTCTTTCAAACCATGACAGCACGAATTTTTTTGTTTATGAAGATTGCACGCTGTCTAACCTCCTTCCCTTCGATAAGCTAAAATGAGTACCTACAGCTCAGAGAAGTGCAACCCCCTTAAAAATTCTTAACCTGTTGTTTAGGAGATTATTTAAAGATGGCGCTGTCCGCCTAGAAGAATGGTCTTCAGAAGCTAAGTTGTCAAGGTATTAGATAAAAAATGGCGCTGCCAGCAGTTAGAGAGTTAACCTCCCCTGGTGCAGATCGCGTAGTGTTTTATTTTGTTCGGCGCCGCCGATCTTAGAGTATTAATAACTTATTACACCATCCAAAAGTACCTATAGGTACAGCATTCTGAATTTTTTCAACAAGTGTATCAAATTTTTTTCACACTTCTTGCTCGAAAAAGGTACCAACCTAAGAAATCACCTTGGCAGACGAAAATTGCATTCAAATATGGGCACTCGTAACATTTATATGCATTTCATATTGACGGCATTAGATGACGTACTACAGCTCGAGGGAGGTTGATAAAGATTTTGAGTTTAAGCCCCATAATTGAATGCATTTATTATATACATAAATGATCTCCCATTAATTATCAATAAAATAAATCAACATATGACATTATTTGCCGATGACAGCTCTATCACAGTCAAATGTAATGACATTAAAAATTATGAATCTAACATTAATCATTCACTAACCTCTATCATTAATTGGCTTGATGACAATAACTTAAAAATAAACCTGACCAAAACGACGATAATGCATTTTAATCAAATAAAAAATAAAGCTGACATAAATATAATAATTCAATATAATAAAATAGAAAACACTGACTCTATAAGATTTCTAGGTTTACAGTTAGATGACAAACTAAAATGGAAAACCCATATTGAATACATAACTAAGAGGATTAGTAGTTCGGCATACGCGTTATTTAGATTATCCCTAACCCTCAATATTGACACGCTCATTGTAGCATATTACGGCTTAGTTGAGTCGATACTGAGATTCGGAATAATTTTTTGGGGAAATTCTACGGATAAAAACATTATTTTTAAAGCGCAAAAACGTTGTATGCGAGCCATGTTTAGAATACACGTGACTGATAGCTGTATACCTCTATTCACAAAGCACAAAATACTTACACTTCCGTCGCTATATATAATTGAAGTGGCTCTGTTTGTGAGAAATAACCCCCACCTATTTCCACGCAAGTCAGACGAAACTCCAAGAAACAGACGTGAAGATAGGCTTTGTTTATTTCCATCCAAAACTGCGTTACTAAATAAGAGCATACTGTCAATGGCACCGAAAATTTACAACAAAATACCAAAGAGCTACCAGCAGCTTAATAATTGTGAATTTAAACATAAATTTAAGAAATTGTTAATTGAAAAATGTTATTATAAGATTGACGACTTTCTAAATGATGATAAATTATAACTTTTAATGGACATGTATAGAATAATTATTATTAGAATTCAGTATCGTAATTTCTTACCTAATTTTAATTTTTTGACATTGCTTCTAATAACTCTATTTATTATTTTACTTACCTACTGCATGACCTCACAATTTGTACACCGTAATCGGTAAAACATGTTGATACCTACATACCTATTTGTAAAATCTTATATCTACACATGTTTATGCAAATAAATGATCTTTATCTTTATCTTTATGCACATTTTTATGCTTTGTGATAGTATGATTAATGTGCGCAGAGCCCTTTATTTAAACGTCATATAACCCTGTAACCCTAACTGAAAGCAAGCTAGTGATTATACTCACCTACCTATTTATTTATGGACTTAAATAAATGCTGATTAGAAATTATCTACAATTTATTTTCTAATTTGTGCCGTTTTTAGTTAGAATGTTTACAAATAAATGATGAGACTGGTAAGTAGGTATATAGGTAGGTAGGTAGGCTCTCTGTTTAAAAAAATAACATAAAATAATAAAATAACATACCTTCATCTTGGAACTTCCAATCTTGAGTTGAGAAGTAAAACAGTATGTTCGCCAGCTTTATCACTTTCTTGTACACTTTCAACATTCTGAAAAAAACACACGTAAATTAGGATTACACAAAATTATCGCTACTAACATAAACTAAACTAAACTAAATAACTCTCTCTCTCTCTCTCTCTCTCTCTCTCTCTCTCTCTCTCTCTCTCTGCACTAAAGTTTGACGTCTCGATACCATCGTCAATCGAACTCGGGCTCAGACCGAATGCCGTCTTCTGGCCTATGGCAGCTTATAGCCTGGTAGATCTGTATTGGCAAGAAGTCATGCGCGCAATTTTGTGAAAAGGATAGGCATAGGATTTCGCGTTCATAGGAGCAAGACAGTGCATGGGGTGCAGGTAACATTCATACAGTTTTTTTCCAAGCGCCATAAAATAAAAACTAATAGCTATTTCAATACCGTTTAAATTGTATTGTATTGTATTCATTTAATTCAGATAATAAAATCCATAGCCTCACATGAGAATTAAATTTAAAACAAACATTAAAATTAAATTAACATAAACATTAAAATTAAATTAAAATTAAAATACAAATGTGATAAAAATTAAAATTAAAACTAATTTACTAGCTAAATTTACAAAATTACAAAAGATTATATTAGAATAAATTAGATTACAGTAAAATAAAATAATAATTAGAATATAATCACTTGTTGTATTTACACACTGGAGCAACACATTGGACAAAATGTGTCGGGGACATACGCCCTGCCACAGTTTGTAGGATGCTGTTGTGACTCGCCCTCGTCCTGCTCATCAGAGATGCTGTTTTCTTCCGAATGACGGCATGAAAGCCGTCAGTTCGATGCTGAGCAAACATCTCTGAGGCACTACAAAAACGGGGGAGTCTCAACAGCATCCTAAAAATGTTATTATACTGTACCCGTAGGGCGTCCAGCGATTTTCGAGTGTAGTTAACCCAAAGATTACCCGTGTACAGGCTCTGACAATACGCCTTGAAGAGCGTAATTTTCACTTCGTCAGAGCACCGGGCAAATCTACGGGCCAACATATTACCCCTAACCGCCAGAGCCCTACGTTCCCTTTCTATGTCTACATTGTCCTTAAGATCGTCAGCGAGGATATGCCCTAAATACTTGAACTGCGTGACACGCTTGATCTTGACACCATTCAGGGCCAAGCCACGAGCGTTATCCGGATTCCCACCGGCGGTCTTAAAAACAATGTATTCACACTTTTTAACATTATAGGTGAGGCCGTGCGATGCAGCGTAGGAACCACATACCCGCAACATCTCCTCGATAGATCCCGCAGTCGGGCCCAGCAGCACCATGTCGTCCGCATAGCTGATATTATTTGTACTAACACCGTCCACGCGGCACCCAACACGCATGCTGCTGAGCTCGGCTATGAGATCGTTGACATACAGGTTGAAAAGCTTCGGAGAAGTTAGCCCCCCCTGTCTTACACCGCACTCCAACCTGTAGGTACGCCTCCGAGTACACGTTGGCCCACTTTATGCAGTTCCGTTGGTTCGCATACCAATACTGAAACAGTTTTAGTATTCCCGCCGGTACACCCCTGTCCCTCAGCTTTCTCCAGAGTATGTCATAAGATACAAGATCAAAGGCCTTGGAGAGGTCGACCTCTCCTGCCTGTTTCCTCGAGGAAACAGGCGTCTTATACGATCAGTATAATACTGGACAGTGTGCTTGAGCCCTAAAATCGCGCTTTCAGTTGATAGTTTGGGTCGAAAACCAAACTGCGCATCCTGTAAATCCAAACAATCGTGGAGGTAAGAATCAAGCACGCTGTCCAGTACCTTGGCGATGGTGGTAGCAAGAGAGATCGGTCGGTAGTTTCCCTTATCCGAGATATCCCCTGTCCTGTTTTTAACTATTGGGACTACGGTAGTTTTCATTACGTCCGCTGGCAAGTAGGAGTGACTCCTACAAATCGAGTAAAACATGGACCCTCGGTAAGTGAAACCCCGCGTACTTCAAATGCTCGATACTGAGTCCGTCGTTTCCGGGTGACTTGCCTCTAGCCATACTATTGATGACGGTTTTCACCTGCGTTTCTGAGAACTTAAACGGAGGCTCATCACCCTGACAGCCGCACTCACCATCGGGCATTCCAGCCGATGGGCCGAGAGGAGACTGCACCTTAAAGTGTTCCATGAACAGTCATCCCCCCTACACTCGCCGGGAAAAAAAATAAAAAAATAATAATAAAAATAAAACAAATTAAATGCCACTTTATTACCCATATATCGGGCTACAAAATTAGTAAAGTTCAGGTTTAAAACAAACTATCACGGCGAAGATATGTAAGTTTTTCCAAAAAATTGGAAACGTATGAAACCACCTCACGCGCGAGGTGGCTTCGTACATAGGTTTGGGGTTCACCATCAAAAAATAAATTTAATTTTATGTTTTTCGTGTTTTTTACCACGGGTATCGTGAGTAGTGATATCTAGGCCTAGTTTGACAACCAAACCCTTAAGGTTCGCCCCATATGATACCTTCTGTTTGTGTAATTATATACCTATCCTCATTTAATTTTGTATATTGCAAACACAACCTTCTTAGATTACCCTATTCGTTGATAAAGATAAATGCGCAAGTGGACACTGACATTGGCAGAATTGTGTCAAACAAGATGCTGAGCCAGAGAAGAAGAAGCTAATTTACTAAATGACACAGATTACAGGACGACTTATGTTCTCGCCAATAAAACACTCGTTTTTTATGGGAAGAACTGTCAAATTTGACAGTTATTTTTTATAAAAACTGTCAAATTTTACAGTTCTTGCCATCCAGTTAACGAGTGATTAATTGGCTAGAATTGCCTTCTACTTGTAGGTGTTTAGTGAATGAACGAATAAACGACTTACACTCTCCGTTTGCCAGTGAGCATGCAGTAGAGATCGATGCACGCAGCCGGCAAGTAGTGAAGGAAGAAGTTGTAGAACAAAAACATGTAGTAACAGCTTGTCATATTCAGCCCGTAGTACCTGAGCGGGGACAAAATGTTAACTTTATTAACGGTAGTAAATATACAGGAGAAAGCGGGGAACTAAGTGTGGGTACCTACTTAAACTTAATTGACGGTAGTCAGTAATTTTAATATCTATATATACCTACATATAATAGCTACACAGAAGGAATCTGCAATGAGCATAAGTACCTACTACACGGGTAAATTACAAAAATACAAGAATTTATTATTAAAAATTATATTTTACACTTGGTACAATTTTTTTACGTTAGGTTGGTACCTGCTCTACACAATGGAGAACATTTTTAACCGAACTCAAAAAAAGGATACAAAATGATTTATTTGTTGGCATTAGGATATTACACACATGGCTAATGTTACATAATAGTTGTTACATTGGTAAGATCATCACTGATTTCCTTAATCCCTGCACTAGGCTACGCCTGTTTCGTTCCCACGGACCTGCTGGGTTGTCCCAGTAGTGGGCGGAGAGGTGACACTCCGACGTGGCGCTTCCCTGGGTTGCGGATACGATAGCTTCCATCAGGGAATTATCGGTGGGCCAGCGTGGACAAAACACCAAGGTGAGTTTTGGAGCATCTTCACGCTTCTCTCTGACTCAGCAGAGAGCGCAGGATTGATCGCCTTTATTTTGACTGAGAGAGCGGTAGGTAGGTAAGGTAGACTATCAAATACTTACGATATAATATAATTTAAGACAAATGCAAGGATGGGGGTTCTATGTCCACAAAATATTAGGATGTAAATAAAGTAAATATTCAGTAACAATGCCGCCATTCGTCAACGTGTTTCGTCTCTCCACGACAACATCACCACAATTAAACCACAATACTCGACTTTGCCACTTTTTGGGAGATTTTATTATCTGAGAAGGTTTTGCGCGGAACTGTTACTAAATATACATAAAATTTAGAATTTACATCCTAATATTTTGCTATGGATTTCCGCAAAGTAACGCCTGAATCCTATCATATCTAAAAAAGGGGAGATGACGTACTATTAACTACTATTAGCTTCGCGAATGTGGAAGGCTCAAATAAGGTGCAATTAGGTCCATCCACCTTAGTCGTAGTCGGACGGGCGTTCGTGTTACGCGTGCTTGCTACGACGTACTTTGGTGTAAGTAATTTACTGACTAAAAGGCTACAGCAATGCCCTCGTGTTTGTTAATTATAAATAGCACAAGATTGGAAATGTAACTGTGAGCGAGTGTTTGCGTGTTGTTGTAACACAGTCCAGTTGTTGAGTAAGCGCTAGGAGAACTATTTTACTTAAAGATATGCCTGAATCTATTAGTTTTAATGGTGGTAAACACAGAAGCAAGCTTCAAAGAGCGTAGGTAACTACTATACGGTAAAATTAAACAATGGAGGACATGTTTAAATGCTTGTCTGCATTATGTAGTCTACCTACACTCCAAAGTCGCCAAAGCTGCCGACACAACCCGGTGGCTTGGTCAGCGACATGTTGGCTGCTTCTTAACTAGGAGTCAACACACCAAAGCCGCTGGGTCATAGTCGGCGGCACGAAATCTGCAACTTTTGACTAGCTGCGGAGTGTCATGGACATGTTGCCGACAAGTCGTAAGAAGTCAGGGCAGTGTCGCCGACATGAATTTAATAAATGTTATCGAAAACCTGCCGGGCTGTGTCGGCAGTGTTGCCAACTTTGGTGTGTAGACTGCATCAGTGAGAAACTGGAGTCATAGAATCGCTCTGTACTCAAAGGAATAACAGTTGGGTAAACGTGCTTAAGTTGAGACCGCGACTCGGCAAACTTAGTGTAAGACGCCCTCCGGCTAGGTGGGATGACAGACAACCTGCGAAATACTGCAGGCAGATGCTATGAAGACAGGGCGCTATGGCGCTCATTAGTAGAGGCCTATGTCCAGCGGTGGACTAGTATAGTCTGATGATGATGATGATGAATAGTGACTTACCAAATAGCTTTAGTCGTTGGTTTATCTTGCCCGTACTTCCTGTTGAGATCTATAAACTCCTTCCACGTGATCGGGTTTTGTGGGCCCGAGACGAAGTTGTAAATCGGAATGTGCGATGTTTGGCTGAAAATAGTTTAAGGGTTATTAACTAGATGGCGGTAATATTTTTGTATAGAATAACTGTGTATGGTTGCAGAATAATTGTAGATTATGCACCGAGGACACAAAGCAGTGACTTACGTCCCGGGCTTCATTGAACCCCGAGCGCACCTCAGGATTTTAGAATTCTGATTTCAATAACTTTATTTCTTTAAGCTTACAAAATAAGCACTTAGACAAAACATACTTTGTACCATGTATTATTAAATAAGAAATAAGGTGTTACCTATTGATTTTCTCTTCGCTTCAATTTTCTGTCCATAGTGGAAGAATATTCTAGAATAACGCACGAGCGAAGCGAGTTACGAGAATCCTGAGTGCGAGAGGTGGCTGGTGTAAATTCTAAACTGTCATCACACGGCAATAGGAAACAAGGATAGAAACTTACTTTTCCTTAAAGTTCTTGGCGGTGTGCCAGGCTGAAGCCAGTATGGCGTTGACACAGAGGTCTACCGGTACCATGTCAGCCACCTTCTCCTGACTAAGGTACATCGTTCTAAGAACCTGAAAGTAACATGATAAAGATCATTGGAGCATTCAAAGACAAAGTCAAAATAAGTAGGTATCTAACATTAGCACATATATTCACAGCTGATCGTGCCTCCCAAAACAAGGAGCGTTTTCATTTGAATGCAAGTGGGTTAACTACGAACCTAGTAAATCCCTCGTTATCAGGCGAACCTAACGGGTTTGGTTGTTAAACTAGGCCTAGATATCTGTACTCACGGGATCCCCGTAGTGAAAAACCTTGAATGTGAAAACATGATATGAATATGTACATACAAAATTATCTGTGTTTTTTGGTATGCAACTTTTCAGCCCGCCTTCGCTTTGGCTTTGTTTTGGCGATTCCCTCTCTCGGTTTTATCCTTTTTTTTTGGTTGAAAATATGTACGAAGACGTACTAAGTACCTATGTATTTAATTTTACTGGATCTTTATTTAGGTACTAAACTAGTGCCACACTGACCGCGACGCGATGAAACCGTATGAAGGAACGTTTACTTTGTATGTGTTTTTACGTGTCTACTACACTGGCCTGCAAAACTAAGTAAATCACACTTTTAAATTTTTTTTCTAATCATTAGAAGTTAAAGATTTAAAATGAAAAACGTTCTATAGAAATTTTATCAGCTTTCTTTGACTATTTGTAGTATTTGAATAAACTTTTGAAAGTAAAAGTAATCTGTGATTTCAAACTTTACTTCATGTACTTACAATACGTCCGTACAGAGGGTTCTTACGGTGTGACTGCCACGTCCATGCCTAATTGCATGAAGGTGATCTATTCTACCTACTAGCAGGCACTCTGACTCACCCCAGTTCCAATCCCTATGATCAGTCCAGTTGGTCCATAGACGCTGTCGGTCCAACCTCGCATTGGTTCTTCATACGATGAAATTACTGAAAATTAAAAGTTCAAACATGTACGTAGTTGACGACCTCTGTGACTTGGCGGACAAAGTTCCACCTGCAACGCAGGAGGTTGCGGCTTCAATTCCCGCCTCGGGACAAATATTTGTACGATTTGCATGTTCACTTATCTAGTACACATAGCACA
Source organism: Eupithecia inturbata (assembly GCA_963662085.1). NCBI lineage: Eukaryota > Metazoa > Arthropoda > Insecta > Lepidoptera > Geometridae > Eupithecia > Eupithecia inturbata. Next base: position 1,113,382 of record OY759206.1, on the reverse strand, counting down.
AGCTCAGCGTAGCTTGGGGCTAGATGATGCTTGTGAATTGTCTAGCATGATTTATGATGTATTTATTAGAAACGATAGAAAAACCGACTCAGTCCTTGCTTTTTCACGTTTTTTCGCGAGGGCGAAGGCCTGTATAGTGTAGCTAAGTACATATCACCGGGGACCAGACGAGTATTTTGACCCCATTTATCAAAATCGTTTTATTCGTTTTGATACTTGGAGGTAGGTAATAATGAGAGCCCGTCAACCATCCGACGACCGTTCAAAGTCGCTCAGCGATCTATGGAAAGAACTCCGAGCTATGGAAGGCTCGGAGTTTCTCTGAAGAAGAGAGTTCGTAACGAATACATCCGACGGAGAACCAAAGTTGTCGACATAGCTCTAAGAATTAGCAAGCTGAAGTGGCAGTGGGCCGGCCATATCTCGCGGCTATATCGGCTTAGGGTAAACGTGTTCTTGAGTCGAGACCACGACTCGGAAAACGTAGTCTAGGACGCCCTCCGGCCAGGTAGGATGACTACCTGCGAAGGACTGCAGGCTGATGCTGGATGCGGCAAGCTGCCCGAAAATTTTAAGGACTGCGTTGATAACCATGGTTCGATTCCCGCCTTGGGACAAATGCTTGTACGATCTGCAAATATTTGTTCCGGGTGTTCTGAGTATTTTCTACCTCTATATATAATAAAAAATATCTATCTATGTTATGTATTGTATTAAGTTTATCAGTCATCTAGTACCCATTACACAAGCTCTGCTTACTTTGGGGCTAGATGATACTGTGTGGATTGTCCAGCATTATTTATTTATTTAACCATAAATATTAATAACGGTAATTGTGGAGTCTTGTGAGGTCGGGTTAGCAACAAAGACAAGGATTTTTTTATTATTATAGTGCGTAAGCCCTCACACTCGGAGTAGAAGGTTGCGGGTTCAAGTCCCGTCGAAATTAGAAAAATATTTAATTATTATTGATTAAATTATCTCGATCTCGATTTTTTATTGGGATATTATTTGTTTTCTTATAGACAAGAGATCTAAGACAATGGCGTGTGGAGCATTTTTGAGTCTTATTTCGGGCATCAACAAAAAAGAACGAAATACAAAAAAAAAATAAAAAAATTATATACTTTTTCAAGTAGCCACATACTAGTTAAGAAGAGTATGAAAAAATATATAACAGCGAGGGGAGAGAGCCCATACATTTTTGGAGAGTTTGCGGTGGTTGAAAAAATTGTTAAAAAACTAAAAACAAAAATTTTTTTGTAAATCAGTCTTTTTTGAAATTGCTGAGGCATGCTTAGCAAGTCAAGGAAGCTCATTATCTTAGCTTAGAACAATTAAAAGTTATTTGGCGATTAACAACAAAATAGGAGGACATCTCAGACGATCTCTATCTATAGAAACAACGGCGAGCTAGCCGCAATTTTTTTTATGATCTGGCTGTGCGTGTGAGTTGTCATTGTCACCCCAAGGAGTGCCAAGATGGCACCCCTTGGAACTTGGTACCGCCGCCCCCCTTACGCCCCTGCTAGTGCGGGGAAAGAAGGCGCTCGCAACGAGCAACGCAACAAGACGGATATACGCACACAGCATAACGTTTCATGCTCGCTGAGAATGGTACGTCACGCCCCGAACACCGGTCAGTGACGTCACATTTTAATGCGATCTAAGTCTTACCTATGCTTAGAACAATTAAAAGTTATTTGGCGATTAACAACAAAATAGGAGGACATCTCAGACGATCTCTATCTATAGAAACAACGGCGAGCTAGCCGCAATTTTTTTTATGATCTGGCTGTGCGTGTGAGTTGTCATTGTCACCCCAAGGAGTGCCAAGATGGCACCCCTTGGAACTTGGTACCGCCGCCCCCCTTACGCCCCTGCTAGTGCGGGGAAAGAAGGCGCTCGCAACGAGCAACGCAACAAGACGGATATACGCACACAGCATAACGTTTCATGCTCGCTGAGAATGGTACGTCACGCCCCGAACACCGGTCAGTGACGTCACATTTTAATGCGATCTAAGTCTTACCTATGCTCGGTCGGACGATGCAGACGGGCATGCCTTCACCAAAAGTCCTAACGGCCTCTTCAGCGACTGCCTTGGTGTATGTGTAGGTGTTAGGTCGCTTTCCCAACAACCTAAGAAAAGATGGATCATTATTAATTTATCTTGAAGGTGCTGTACTGCAGCTGCGGTGTGTTCAGATGTGTTCATGAGCGTATCATACTACTTTAACGACCTCATGGTTCGGTGGGCGAAGGCTTTCGGCGCAGGAGGTTGCGGGTTCGATTCCCGCCTCGGGACAAATGTTTGTTCAACCTGTAGTATTTTTTCCGGGTTTCAAGCTTTGCTTAGCTTGGCGCTAGATAATGTAAAGTAACAGTAAGAAATATTTATTTTGTCACATAAAATAAAATGACATAAGTAAAACATTTTCAAAATTGTATAAACGGTGTGACAAAAATGGTTACCACTCAGCCTGTGCTATGACAGACTGAATCATGCCGTAGCGCTGGTCTTCCGTGGTGACCGTGGCGTCTGGGGTGCCTACGTCATACACCTACATAAATCTATAACTTGCTGGTTTTCGTTTGTAATGTAACAATAGACTATCTAACTTGCGATTAAAACACATTTCGTACTTCAAAATTGGGAAAAAAATTATATCTCATTTACAAACTTTCACCGCGATTTTACCAATCCTCTTACTTTACGTGGTTCTCATTTAATTGTTTTTATTGAACTACACGATATTTATATGCTAATTTGTAGGAAATTTCATGGAGAATCTAGATATATATAGATATTACTAGGTATTCCTGCAGAAAGATCAAGATATCGCTGAAAAATTCGGCATTGGCAGACGCGCGGCAACCGCGCGTACGCGTCGCGCCAGCTGACGTATAAACCGCGTGCAGGTCCTGCCAGGTGACAAGATATAATATAATATATTAAGCAACAGAATCGATTAGTTTAATAATACAGGGAGTAATTTTTTTTCAATAATCACTCGGGTCCATTTCCGTCAAAAGTAAAAGATTTTTGAAATAAATAAATATGCAGTTATTGTTTTCTTATAAATCGAGGGCATGACTCCTTTCACGACTTTTCCCTAATACTCGTGGGTTCAGAGTTGGCCATCACCGCCCTTCTCAAAAAAACACCCTGTATAGTAAGAATACCTTTATAAAAATTAATCCCTGTTTCCCTTGGTCATCACGCGTGAAAGGCTTGCCCAGGCTTGCCCGATTTTTCTAAATTAGGAAGTTGCGTCGAAAATTTTAAAATTTCAATATTCATCGTTAAGAGGACAACGTCTGTCGGGTCAGCTAGGTAGTACAAAATAAAACAAAAATGATTTGGCGTATTTTAAAAACGATTAGTCTACTTCAAATTACGGTAGATAAATTCATCTATGTCTCGGACGAACGCAATCACCCCCCTTGATTTCCCTTGCAAAAAGGTACACTGACGACATCTAGTTATACTTCAAGTCTAATTTAGTTTGATGACATATGGATGAAACTGTTGACGCCCGTTGCTATGGAAACTATTAGGTGCTAGTAAAATGATCATAATTATCGTGATGAATTTTTACAAACCTACGTTTTATAGCGCACATAGCAATTCCTCGAGGATCAAACTTATAGGGGACCTTAAAATTAATTTTGATACAACAACGAAAGAATCATCAAAATCTGTCAAAAAAGAATCAAAATCAAAATTTTGTCGTGACTCTCCAAAAATATTATAAATATTAACTCACACATAATTCACATAACTCAGATTAATATTTAAATGACTGATAAACTTACGATGGAAGAATTTTATCAATTATCTCGTCGTCGAATTCTGTAATCGCTTCGAGCGCTTCCACTGAAATTGGCGGCTCGTAGAATCTGAAAAGCAAATATTATTTATTAGACATATTACTTGTAAAGATAAAGATTTTTTATTTGCCAAAACATTTGTTATGTAAGGTAACAGGTAACATTTTGCGAATCAACATGCCGTAGTCGGTATGAAAAAACATTTGAGAGACAACGTGCAATAACTCAAAATTAACTAAAGTCAAATAAAAAAAAATAGTATAAAATAAAAAAGCAGCGGCCCCTGCAGTACAATTCTACCACTGAACTGCGATCCCTAACCCGCATGCCCAGCGTGGGGATTATGGGCATTACCCCAGTGAGATAAAAGCCAATAACGCGCTAATCAGGGGGGCCCAGAGTCCAGCAGTGGACCAATATAGGCTGTGGAGGTGGAGGAGGAGATACGCACCGATTCCGATCGTGGTGAACGCAAAGCTTTCGTCGACTCTTCTGACATCCACAAGCTAAGTTGGAAGGCTGAGCCAGCTCTACACTGCCAGAAACTTCATCATCATCATGATGATCAACCTTTAATAGTCCACTGCTGTACATAGGCATCCCCTAACTCGCGCCATAGCGCCCTGTTTTCAGCTTGCCGCATCCAGCATCTGCCTGCAGTCTTTCGCAGATCGTCATCCCACCTGGCCGGAGGGCGTCCTTCGCTACGTTTGCCGAGTCGTGCTTTCCACTCAGGAACACGTTTACCCCAGCGGTTGTCGGTTCTTCGCGAGATATGGCCGGCCCACTGCCACTTCAGTTTGCTAATTCATTGAGCTATGTTGATAACTTTGGTTTCTGTCGGATGTATTCGTTACCAATCCTATGCTTCAGAAACTTACTTCTCTTCAATATAGTTGACTTGTGTGTTCGAGAACGCAGTAGAGAGGTGTGTGAAGGCCTTCAGCTGACGACATTCCTTGGCCAGCTTCAGCACCGCTTTCGTCCCTTTGACGTTAATTGCTGTAGCTACGGACAGTTTCTCGTCAAATTTGACGGTGGCAGCTGCGTTGATGATTATCGTCACCTGGAAAGACAATATTTCAATTTGACGACCTCTGTGGCACAGCGGGCGAAGGTCCACGTACACAGAAGGTTAAGGGTTCGATTCACGCCTTATTACAAGTTTAAGCCCATCGGATTTTGAGAGTGAGGAAGTACATAGAGAACACTAGTGTTTTTTTTCATAAGTTGAAAGTCACTTACTTGCGAACAAGTGTCATAAAGATCACAGACCAGTTATAAACTGGTCTGTGATAGAGATGTAAAGTAGTTTATAAAAGCAAAATAAAAATTTTGCGAAACCTACGATGGAAACTTTGTAATCGAAAACGAAATTAATAATTTTAGTAAAACCCTCGGCTAAGAGAAATGGAATAATCTTTATTGACAAAGAAAATTACAATTCAATAATAAAAACAAATTAGAACTAGTATTTACAATTGAAACAATTAAGCTAACTGCAGACTGTTGCAAACAATCTACAGGTAGCTCAACTGATCCATATCAATACCAGTCGGAAGCGTCCCCAAGACGCTGGCTGCATTGCCCCGCTGCTGTATGGCAATGCTGATGAGCTGCGCCAGATATCCGCTAGCTCTCGGGTCACGCGTCGCGTAGACCAGACGCTCAGATAACTTTTTAAAAACCCGGAGAGCCTCGGTACCCCACGGACCTAGGGTCTCGACTCCAAAGAGAGCAAATGTGTAGGCTCTTTCGACATATTGCCTGTTACAAATATGCCTGCATATTTACGTCTCTTGAGATCCTCGGCCAAATCTGCCGCCGCACCAGCCCTTACGGATGTCCTCGGAAGATGGGAAGGCGCAAGTGTGTCGACGAATGTAGCGTCCCACACAATGGGCCTCCCCAACTCCCATAGGACTAGTGCCATGCCGTCAGGCCTCTTACCATCGTCACGCAACAGACCATTCGGTACGAGAATAGCTGGTACGTTAGCGGTGACAAAAGCCCGCTGGATGACGTCTTTAAGGCTGGCATGACGAGATATCCGACCGGCGGCCCTAGTACACGATAATCCGTGATGACCAAGCTGTTCGGCAGCAGTACCGCACTGGCATTGATGAGGCGCGCAACACATTGCATCCAACCGAAGACATGTTGCGATACGGAAAGTAACGGGATCCAATAAAGTGCCAGTGTTAAATGAAGGAAATGCTTGCAACCAATGTCCTGACTCCCATTCAGAAACGGCCAGGAGACGGGCACGATCCGTAGAGCTGGAGCACGTTTGTAGCAAACTATTCCGTGTCAACTCACACAGAGGCCCGTCCCATTGCCGTTGAGACAAAAGAGATTTTGGGGGAGCAGCATTGGGGCAAGCATTATGCCAAGCCGTTCGAGCTTCTAATGGTTAGAGGAATGGATAAAACAGCAATGATAATTTGTATCAAATATAGCTAACAACTTTTTTCTTTACCTATTATTACAAAGACAAATAATTTGGCGTGTTTTAGAAAACGATAAACCGACTTCAAATTCCGGTCTATGTATATATAATATTCATCTATGTCGCGGACGAACAAAATCACCCCTCCCTTACTTTTCTTGACCGAAGGTCTAAGTTCACGTGCAAAAAATTTAGTTTACTTTGGCGACATCTAGATAATTATTCAAGTCTAATTTAGTTTGATAACACATGGATGAAACTGATGACGCCCGTTGTCACGGAAACCATTAAATATGTGATATGATAATTAAATTATCCCGTCGGGGGCTGCCATTGCCATTCTTTGTTAACATTAAGGTAATGACTAGAAAGGTAAACTCGTACTCTAAATATACGTCGTGTATAAATTAACGTATTGTTTCTATGTGTAAAGTATTGTACCTACCTAATATGGTCATTCACCGTTCTACCAAACAAAGTTTTTTATTGTGTCTCGTAGAGGTAAGTAAGGTACTTACACATACATTTTATATCAACTTATTGTATTGTATTGTATTCATTTAATTCAGATAATAAAATCCATAGCTTCACATAAGAATTAAAATTAAAATACAAATGTCATTGAAATTAAAATTAAACCTAAATTACTAGCTGTAATTAAAATATTACAATAGATTATATACTATATTACAATAAATTAGATTACAGTAAAATAAAATAATAATTAGAATATAATCATTTGTTGTATCCACACACTGGAGCAACACATTGGACAAAATGTGTCCATATCGGGGACATACGCCCTGCCACAGTTTGTAGGATGCTGTTGTGACCCGCCCTCGTCCTGCTCATCAGAGATGCTGTTTTCTTCCGAATGACGGCATGAAAACCGTCAGTTCGATGCTGAGCAAACATCTCTGAGGCACTACAAAAACGGGGGAGTCTCAACAGCATCCTAAAAATGTTATTATACTGTACACGACGTAGGGCATCCAGCGATTTTCGAGTGTAGTTAACCCATAGATTACCCGCCGAACTTATGTAACGTTATTACAATTAGTTATGTACATTGCCATAAAACTGTTTGGTACATTCAGCAAGTTTCAGGACAGAGTTCATGTTTATTCCTAAGTACCTAAGGAGTAGGTACATAATGTCCAGTTGTAGTATGTGCCGCGTAGAGATGCAAAATGTTATATTATAATGTAACCTTCTTTTAATTAATACATCGTTGTTACAACTGTTAATTTAATACTATAAATTATTTCAGGCAGCCTATGTAATAAAGGGAGAAAAAATTATAGCTATATTTGATTATATATAAATTATCATTGCTGATTTATCCATGCCTCTTAGTCGGGCGGTTTTACTCAAATTATTTATTTCTTTTTCGATTACAAAGTAACTATCCATCGTGGATTTTTAATTTTCTTTATATTGTTTTTATTTTAAACTGTTTAGAGATTTTCTACGTTACTTACTGCCTGATGTGACGTAGTAAGTGACTTCATGTAAGTGGTGTAGGTATGTTAACGTATTAATTAGAGTAAAATAAATTAATTGAAATTTAATTGAATTTGTTAAGCTGTTGGTTTGGCGCCTGACCTCTCCCAGCTCGTTACAGTCTGCAGTCCCATCGGATTAGAGGGAAAAGAGAGTGCACCTGTGTTTGCGCACACATTTGGGCACTATAAATGTCCTGCGCAGGTGCGCGGACTAGCGGCAGGAGACTAGCCAGCTTGCTAGTCTCCGTTGCGATTAGCCGCGGGCCGAAGATTCAGCTAGGAGGACATCACCTATGTGTGTGTCTTGGCTGAGTTTGGAGGACATCATCTAAGATTATGATCGACAAACCCACATTGTTGACAAGCGTTTTTCTATCTTCATCACTGATCCCCAATCCGGGCAGCTCCATGTCCCCAACGATAGGCACCACCTTGTGAATCCCCTTGGGGTTCTCTTCGTGAGCTCGTTGGAAGACCTAGGATCAAATAAAAAAAAATTGCAGCAAATCCATACTAATATTATAAATTCGAAAGTAACTCTGTCAGTCTGTTACCTTTTCACACCTTAACGGCTGAACGGATCTCAGTGAAATTTGGCAGGGAGGTAGATGGTATCCCGCGGCTGGATGTTGGCTACTTTTTTCCCGTAAAAGGACGTGCGAAGCCGCGGGCAGGAGCTTATATTACTAGGGATATTTACATCACATATTTTGTATTACAATATTGGGAATTTATTTAGCATATAGAAAGTTACAAGAACAGAATCAAACAATTACAACTAGTATTTACATGAATATCTATTTCTTAAAAATCTAAGCCGTCACATATCAGCATTGCCACGTTGAATGGCAATGCTTAATTCGTTGACCGAAATAGAAGCCAGTATTCCGATCTCTCGATGACTCTATGAGAAGTTTGGGAAGATCTTTATAAATGTTTTGTGCCCCAGGACCACAAGGAGCAAGGGTTTCATTCAACCTCAAACGGCTCAAATAGTAACCTCGGTCAAGATTAGCGTATTTTCGCCGTTTGAGGGACTCCGCTGATGTTGCTGCGGAGCCGGCCCTTACCAATGTCCCTGCGAGATGTGAAGGCGCTAGGGTATCTACACACGCACGTGGCATCCCAAACTAACGGCCGACCCATCTTCCATACTACCTGTATTTGTACATTAGTATAAAATACTTACATCTTCATCTAAAAGCTCGTGCATACGAACTCCAGGATTCTTCCCCTTCTTGTTCCGGACCAGTACATAGATGGTGTTGACGTCGCCGCACGAACGAATCAGCTTCTCTATCAGCACTGGAAAAGTTACGGGGGTTATAAGACAGATGGCGCTGGCAATAATTATTTTATTGTTGTTTCATGGTTATCGCGGTTTTTTTAGTTTTGATTTAGATTAAATTCAGTCTTTTCAAAGAAAACTTTAGTATTCGTTAATATTTACTGTATTTATATGATTTACATGATATAGGTAAGTAATTATTATGACGGGCGTTAGAGCGTCCAGCCAAGTTCGTAGGTAATCCATAGGTATACTTACTTATAGTACATGTATTATAAATTCGAAAGTATCTTTGTCTGTCACCTTTTCACGCCTAAACGGCTGAACGGATTGTGATGAAATGTAGCAAGGTAGACGTTATCCCGGGAACTGACATAGGCTACTTTCTATCTCGAAAAAAAGCGTGTAACAGCTAGTAACTAATAATGACTTTATAACCACGCTAGTTTGAAAAGTTTTATAAACGAAATTAATTTGATGGCACTAAATATTATGCCGTCTCATTTTATGGAAACAAAAAATAATTAAGGTGCTATCAAATAATTTAATTTTAGATTTAATTTATCTAAAGAAGATACCTACAGGCTACATTATGTAGTACTAGCTGCTGAAAAAAGCGTGTGAAATCGCCTTCATACGCTTTTTTCCAGGACAAAAAGTAGCCTGTGTCCGTCCGTCACTGAACAGATCAAGATGAAATTTGTAGTACATTTAGAATATACCTAGCCTAACTTAAACTACTACTACTAACTATATAGGCCATTTATTATACCGAAAATACGCGTGCGAAGCCGCGGGTAGAAGATAGTTTATAATATAATGTAATAATATAGAGGTAATATATGTATAAATACATATTGTATTAAACTTGTACTTAGAAATCTTCGCTTCTAGAGTTTTTATAGATTTTCTCGTTTTATATTATTATTTGTTTATCATTCAAGGTTTTCTTTTTTATAATTTCATACAGCTCAAGTATAGATGACAGACAGCAAATAATATTCTTTTTTTATTATTATTTTACTATTTATCTTGTATCCAAAACAATATGCACAATTAAGGTATTATATTCTTATTCAAATGTTTGGTTAGTGGCGCTCCATAGAAAATGTAAATGTTTTTTATTTTTAGTTAAAGTAACTTTATATTTTACTTTGTATGAACACAACCGGAACTTTTCCAAAATGGAAGAAGCCACTGGCTCCTGAAACACAGTTTATAATTATAACTAAACTCGGCGTCACAAAAATCGCACCTCTCTGAAATTATGTTTGAAGCTTCTCCAGCAGGTAGCGCATACATTTTATTCAACAAATATTAATATTATTTAAAAGTTTATTCAATTACCCTTAAATAAATAAGCATTTTAATTTATACACAAAGGAGAATGCTTTGCTACAGAATGTTGAAAAAATTGTTCGGAAATTATTTGTTTAAGTAGTCATTAGTTGCACTATCTCAAAGGAGTATAAGGGCCGATCCAGGTAAATGTCAGATGGATAGTCACTGTCCAGACTTCAAAGTGCACATAAGCAAAAAAATACACGTCAAGATGGATACTACCGCTGAAGAAACCGCTCAAGTGATAGCACTGTTGCAATCAGGGATGCGGCAGTGTGATGTTGCTCGGCAACTAAACTTGAGCCGTTTTTCCATTCGGAGAGTATATCAACGGTTCCAAGAAACTGGTGGTTGTATCCGAAGACGTGGATCTGGTAGAAAACGCTGCACATCCGATAGAGACGATCGGTTCCTTGTAAGCACGTCTTTACGCAATCGCTTTTCTAATGCTGTTGAATTGCAACAGCAGCTCCGATCAGCTCGTAGATTTTCAGTAAGCATCTCCACGGTTAGGAGAAGACTACGGGAGAAAAAAATTGCAGCCTATATACCTGCTAAAGGACCAAAACTGTCTGCACAGCATCGTAGAGACCGACTGCAGTTTGCTCGCGAACATCGCTATTGGTCACTCGATCAGTGGAGGAAAGTACTCTTCTCTGATGAAACTAGGGTGACTCTTTTCTGTAACGACAGTCGTAAAAGAGTATACAGAAGAAAAGGGGAGCGATTTGCACAAGCTTGCTTCGAAGAATACGTCGCATATGGGGTGGATCGTGCATGTTCTGGGGCGGTATTTCTGTCGACAGGAAAACAGAACTTGTGTGCGTTTCCCGAGCTGGAGGTGGTCGCGGACAAGGGTCGCTGACGGCTAGTCGGTACATAACGGAGATCTTAGAAGAGCATGTGGTCCCGTATGCTGGTTTTGTAGGAGATGGGTTCAAGTTAATGCATGATAACGCCCGTTGCCACACCGCAATCATTGTACGGGATTGCCTACAAGAGGTCGAGATCCCCGTTATGCAGTGGCCAGCTCGAAGTCCAGACCTAAACCCGATCGAGCACCTCTGGGATTATGTCAAACGGCGAGTACGAGCACGTGAACCGGCTCCTACCATTCTGCAAGAGCTCGAAGCTGCCGTCGTTGCGGAATGGGATAATGTTCCTCAAGAAAGCGTGTTCACACCCTGGCATGGAAGCCGTTATCAAGGCCAGGGGGGGAACACTAGATTTTAAGTACTTTTTATAAAAAAAAACACGTGAATAGAAATCATGTTTTTTCTTGCCTCACACAAACTTTGTTTTTTTGTATCACATTTAAAAAAAAATATCTCAATGCTTTTATGTTATCTGAGAGTGACATATATTACCTCTCTGATGGTACCCATAATCTAGTCCTGGTAATAACCAAATATGATTAACAGTAGGTATTTTTAAGTAGGTTTTTAGGAGGTGCGATTTTTGTGATGCCGAGTGTAGTTCGGGAGCCTATCATTTTATATAATTGTAATTCTACTTGTGTCAAATAAATGTTTTATTACTTTTTTTGCTTCTATTTTTTATTAAAAGTCCTATAAGTACTTAATAATAGAAATTGAAGTAGGTAGTGCTTGTTTGGGACGAGCAGTCCATCACAGGAATATTGTTGGTGAATACCAACAATATTCCTGTGATGTAAGCTAAAAGTTACCATCTATGAATGAGAAAATTCTCTTAGTAGGTACCTAATAATCGAGCCATATCTGCTCCCCGGAATCTCTGGTAGACTCTTTTAGCAGGTTATTTTTAGAACGTACTTCATGCCTATAATATCATGGTGTCATGATTGACAATAAATTAGCCTGGAACCAGCAAATTGAAACCCTCACTCGTAAGCTCATCTTTGTTTTGAAATACCATATATATGTGTATATAATATAGTATATAATTTTATCGTTAGACCTTCTAAAAACGATTCACTTAGCACTAGCCCAATCTATACTATCATACTGTATTACTTCCTGGGGCGGCTGTGTATAAAAGCGGTTACTCAGACTAGAACGTGCTCAGCGGACTGTCCTCAAAGTAATGCAAAATAAACCAGTTCGGTTTCCTACGTTGGAATGGAACTCTACTCGCTCTGCCAAGTACACACAGTCCGCCAACTTTTCATATCCAAACCCTACTCAGAGAACATGGTCAGCTGTACTACGATCCAAATCCAACACACTCGAAGCGTCTGCGTTTCGAGTTCTGACAAGGTCTGTACCACTGAACAGAGGCGCACAGTAATAGCTAGTCGTCACTATTACTTTAATTTTTATGCTCCATGCTCTACAATAAAGTCAACAAGTAAAATATATATTTTGCTTTAATCAGAAATTAAGAATAAAACATTATTAATCCGCCAAGTGTGACTTGACTCGCACGCGCAGGGTTCCTTACCGTAAAAATCAGGCAACTTTTCAAAGAACATCAAATCTTCACTTATTCAGAGACCCTTTTAAATGTTCAACTTTATTTTATTTTTACTACATATTCGTTATTATTACAATTGAAGTGTTACTTATTTGTAGAAAGTTTCACCTATTGTGCTTCAAGAGAGCCTTGACAAACAAAGAGCAAAACTAGGCAAAAAAACATGTTCTTTGTACGGAAGCCCTCTTTAATTTGGATATTTATTTTATTTTTATTATTTTGTTGACATAGCGGCAAGAGAAATACACATTATCTGAAAATTTCAACTGTTCCGTACCCAAAGGGTGTAAGCGGAACCCTATTACTAAGCCTCCACTGTCCGTCCCTCCGTCCGTCCGTCCGTCTGTCCGTCTGTTATAGGGCTCTATCTCATGAACCGTATGAGGTAGATAGTTGAAATTTTCAGAGAATATGTATTTCTTTTGCCGCTATAACAACAAATAATAAAAACAAAATGAATGTTCAAATTAAAGGAGGCTTCCATAAAAAAAAAACGTGATTTTTGTAGATATTAGGTCCTTACATATGAAATTGGCGTTTTGTATGGGAGGAACAAAAAGTCGAATATTTTTTAATATAATATATTTAATTAATCAAAGTATGAACCATTATTTTCTATGCACTTTTGCCATCTTATAGGTAGTTCATTGATCCCTTTACTAAAAAAACCAGTCGGACGGGAATCAATAAAATCTTTGAAGGCGATTTGGACTGCCCCATCGGAGTTGAATTTTTTCCCTTGCAAGAAGTTATCCAAATTTCGAAAAAAATGGTAATCTGTTGGAGCAAGGTCCGGGGAGTACGGAGGATGTCTTAGACTTTCCAATTGGAGCTCTTCTAATTTAGTAGCCGTCTGTTGCGCAGTGTGTGGTCTAGCGTTGTCGTGAAGCAGCAGTGGCGTGGAGCGATTGACCAGCCTAGGTTGTTTAGCCGCTAGCTTTTCCATCATGGTTTGCAATTGCTGACAATAGACATCAGCCGTAATAGTCTGGCCAGATTTGAGAAAACTGTAATGAACAATACCGGCACTAGTCCACCAAACGCTTACAAGTAACTTTTTTGGGGTTAATTTTCGCTTGGGGCAGGATTTGGCTGGCTGGCCAGGATCCAACCATTGCGCTGAGCGCTTTCGATTATCGTAAAGAACCCATTTTTCATCACAGGTAATGATTCGGTTTCAAATACCTTCATTATTGTGCCGGTTTAGTAATGTAACGCAGCAGTCGACGCGCGTTTGCCGGTTTGCTTCAGTCAATTCGTGAGGTACCCACCTTTCAAGCTTTTTAATCTTCCCAATTTGCTTCAAGTGAATTAAAACAGTTTTATCACTAACATCGCAGCCTGCAGCTAACTCGGACGTGGTTTGCGATGGATCCGCTTCCACAATAGCCTTCAACTCTTCATTATCAACTTGAGTCTCAGGCCGTCCACGGGGCTTGTTCTGCAGGTCAAAATTTCCAGAACGAAAACGTTGGAACCAAAAACGAACTGTGTTTTCTTTTGCAACACGACCGCCATACACATCATTCACCCTTCGAGTTGTTTCCGCAGCACTAGTGCCATGGCGGAACTCGTACTCGTAAATAATGCGATATTTTAAGTTTTCCATTTTGTAAAATGAGTGACGCAAACAGAAAAAAACAGAAGAAAAAAAACAAATGAATGACGATCATCGAAGCACAAATACATGAGTCTATAGCTGTACAAATTTGAATTTGGAATTCCTTACCAAAGAGGAGAAATTTGTGATTAAAGTGGCCAGTACGAAAAACGCCAATTTCATATGTAAGGACCTAATATTTTAGATCTTCGTTTGTCAAGGCTGTCCGCCTATCTCGTGTATCTTTTGACCTACAATAGGAACATGAAACATGAACACATGAAACTTTATATAAATAAGTAACACTTCAACTGTAATAACAACAAATAGGTACCAACTAAAAATATAATAAAAATGAAAATTTAAAGAGCTCTCTCAACAAGTGAAAATTATGTTCTTTGAAAAAGTTGCCTGATTTTTACGGTACGAAACCCTTCGTATACGCGTCGACTCGCACTTGGCGATTTATTTTTAATTTGAATTGTACCAAGTCATAATTTATTTAGAATAAGTATAGTTACATTGAATAATACAGCACAAGTTATTTTGTGGCATTATACATAATATAATAAACAAATAAGATTTTTGGTGATATAAAATAACCTTTTTTTTATCTTAGTAACCGTAACACTTAAAATTCTACCGGAGAAATGTGGTCTATGACCCCCTCAACTCGCAAAAAATTAAGTCGGTCGTAATACCAAACACCCTGTTTATCTATATTATGTAAGTAAAAAAGAATAAGAATACAATATATTTATTTTGTAAACAGATTTAATACACAACACACACGTAATAATACAAACAAAACTTAATTAAAGAGGAAAAAAAAAATTATGACAAAGTCTGTTTACAAAATTGAGTGATTTAAATCAAGTCACACTTTTAAAAACTAACCCAATAAAAACCAAATAATAATAATATGTAGTTTATCGTGTAGGTTTTTATTTTTAACGGCAATGGCCTTTATCATCAATGAAAGTTACAATCAAATAATAAAAACAAAATAGACGTAGTATTTACAACTGAAACAATTAAGCTAACTGCAGACTGTTGCAAACAATCTACAGGTAACTCAACTGATCCATGTCAATACCAGTCGGAAGTGTCCCCAAGACGCGCCGTTGCATTGCCCTGCATCGTTAGTTACTCGTAGTTCGCGGATTCTCTCGCGTTGTTATTAGGTTATTTAAATCTCATGTGAAATTATCTAGGGAATAAAGACTAGCCTTTGATATTCAAGTTCTATAGGTACCTACATTTATGCAAATTTTTACCCCGTGTAGTTGAGTAGTTTTGGCGTGAAGAAGTGACATACATTCATCCATCCATCCAAACATTCGTTTAGGTATTTCGTGTGATTCAGATATCAAGGTTAGAGGTTAGAATTTTAGATTTATGTCGTCTAGCGAATTCCCGCTTATATCGATAACTCGTTTTGCTCCAATTTGAAACATATGTCCAATGGTTTAAAGTTGAAATTCAGCTGGTTTGATTTTTAGGGGACCCCGAAATGTACTAGGGTACCTATTCTTTGGGAGAAAAGGTATGTAGAGCTTGTAAGAATTAAATAACTTTTAGCAAAAATAATAATTTTATTAATATAAATATATTAATATTACCTGATATTACTAATTCCTAAATTAGCTAGGTAAATAATATATTCAGGCGTTACTTTTAGCAACAATTCTGCGTAAAACCTTCTCTGGTAAGAAAATCTATAAGAGTAAATAAGTTTTGATCACTAGTTTCGTCTCTCCACGAGAAACGATCTGCAGTAGCCCTACAGAAGCTGTAGAGGGGTTTTAAAAATTCAAGCAAAATAAAAACTCTAAAAACCTAGAAAAGTTAATTATTTGCTAAGTAAAATAAAAATACCAAATATCAAGATTAACTTTAATCAACCTTCTTTCTAACTTTACTTACATAAACAAAAAGTTATGATTCCGGCCAGGATCGAACTGGCGGCCTTCTGCGTGTAAAGCAGATGTGATAACCACTACACCACGGAACCAGATGGCTGTAAGGTTGAAATTATAAATCACTTACTCATGCTATGTAAAGTCAATTCTCTATCTCTACCTATTTTACGACTTCTTCAAAACTCCCAAGCGGATGAACCGTTTTTGATTTTATATTTTTTTATCTAAGTGAGACTTCATCACGGGTGCTCTTAGATTATTCTGTTTGATGTAAATCGATGCAGCATTTCAATCATCAAGAAGTATGATTGAAATTATTTGTCTCAAGTTTATTATTATTGTTGCTGCTGTTGCATTGCTGACAAAAACGGTCACCACTCAGCATGACATGTGTTAAGTTTGACAGATGATGATCCTGCCATAACGCTGGGGCCCTATTCTGCTAAACTACATGCTTCATTGTAAGTCTGTCCAACTGTGATCAGATTATATTGTATTGTATTTTCTTTAATCAAAAGTTATTCTATTCTTATTTTTAAGACACTTTATACCATAGAAGGTTTGTCGAGTGTCAACAGTTACAGCGTCTTGCCACACATTTGTCGAGTGTCAACAGTTACAGCGTGTTGCCACACATTTGGCATGAAGTTATAGATAAACAATTATTATTACAAACATACCGTCTTAGTATCTACCTAACATTGTTAGCGATTGAAAAACATAAATCATCAATACCTACAACTATAAACCAAAGCACCAATACACAGTTTAGGTAACAGTCACACTACCACTGAGTTATCCTATCGTAAGTAGGTTTAAATAACTATGATGGTACGTAAGCTTACTACCAGCTTGGTAGTATTATTGAAAAGGATCTGGCAAGACAACCGATGTGGTGCGACGGACAAAGGTCCCCTTGGGACAAATGTTTGTGCGATCTGCAAATATTTGTTCCGGGGGTTCTGGTTATTTTCTATGTATAATAAAAAACATTTATCTATGTTATGTATTGTATTATTTATATCAGTCACCTAGTACTAGTACCCATAACACAAGCTCTGCTTAGTTTGGGGATGTGTGCAATCCACACTCCAGCATTATTTATTGTGTATTTATTTGATTATTTAAGTCGGTTTTTAGTTTTTCTAAAAACATAAAATTACTATTAAATGAAATTAATTAAAATTTTAAAAAGGCATAAATTGCTCTAGAGTAGTAATACTAGACGAGGTGAATTAATTAGTTAGTAACTATAAGGTTTTCTTTTATCTGTCGCGCAGTTTAGATTGAAAGAAAGCTACCTAGGTACTAGCTGAAAGAAAGCTACCTAGGTACTAGCTGAAAGAAAGCTACCTAGGTATTAGCTGAAAGAAAGCTACCTAGGTACTAGCTGAAAGAAAGCTACCTAGGTACTAGCTGAAAGAAAACTACCTAGGTACTAGCTGAAGGAATGCTACCTAGGTACTAGCTGAAAGAAAGCTACCTAGGTACTAGCTGAAAGAAAGCTACCTAGGTACTAGATCAAAGAAAGCTACCTAGGTACTAGCTCAAAGAAAGCTATCTAGGTACTAGCTGAAAGAAAGCTACCTAGGTAATAGCTGAAAGAAAGCTACCCTAGGTACTAGCTGAAAGAAAGCTACCTAGGTACTAGCTGAAAGAATGCTACCTAGGTACTAGCTGAAAGAAAGCTACCTAGGTACTAGCTGAAAGAAAGCTACCTAGGTATTAGCTGTAAGAATGCTACCTAGGTACTAGCTGAAAGAAAGCTACCTAGGTATTAGCTGTAAGAATGCTACCTAGGTACTAGCTGAAAGAAAGCTACCTAGGTACTAGCTGAAAGAAAGCTACCTAGGTATTAGCTGTAAGAATGCTACCTAGGTACTAGCTGAAAGAAAGCTACCTAGGTACTAGCTGAAAGAATGCTACCTAGGTACTAGCTGAAAGAATGCTACCTAGGTACTAGCTGAAAGAAAGCTACCTAGGTATTAGCTGTAAGAATGCTACCTAGGTACTAGCTGAAAGAATGCTACCTAGGTACTAGCTGAAAGAAAGCTACCTAGGTATTAGCTGTAAGAATGCTACCTAGGTACTAGCTGAAAGAAAGCTACCTAGGTATTAGCTGTAAGAATGCTACCTAGGTACTAGCTGAAAGAATGCTACCTAGGTACTAGCTGAAAGAAAGCTACCTAGGTATTAGCTGTAAGAATGCTACCTAGGTACTAGCTGAAAGAAAGCTACCTAGGTATTAGCTGTAAGAATGCTACCTAGGTACTAGCTGAAAGAAAGCTACCTAGGTACTAGCTGAAAGAATGCTACCTAGGTACTAGCTGAAAGAATGCTACCTAGGTACTAGCTGAAAGAAAGCTACCTAGGTATTAGCTGTAAGAATGCTACCTAGGTACTAGCTGAAAGAAAGCTACCTAGGTACTAGCTGAAAGAAAGCTACCTAGGTACTAGCTGAAAGAATGCTACCTAGGTACTAGCTGAAAGAATGCTACCTAGGTACTAGCTGAAAGAAAGCTACCTAGGTATTAGCTGTAAGAATGCTACCTAGGTACTAGCTGAAAGAAAGCTACCTAGGTACTAGCTGAAAGAAAGCTACCTAGGTACTAGCTGAAAGAAAGCTACCTAGGTACTAGCTGAAAGAAAGCTACCTAGGTACTAGCTGAAAGAAAGCTACCTAGGTACTAGCTGAAAGAAAGCTACCTAGGTACTAGCTGAAAGAAAGCTACCTAGGTACTAGCTGAAAGAAAGCTACCTAGGTACTAGCTGAAAGAAAGCTACCTAGGTACTAGCTGAAAGAAAGCTACCTAGGTACTAGCTGAAAGAAAGCTACCTAGGTACTAGCTGAAAGAAAGCTACCTAGGTACTAGCTGAAAGAAAGCTACCTAGGTACTAGCTGAAAGAAAGCTACCTAGGTACTAGCTGAAAGAAAGCTACCTAGGTACTAGCTGAAAGAAAGCTACCTAGGTACTAGCTGAAAGAAAGCTACCTAGGTACTAGCTGAAAGAAAGCTACCTAGGTACTAGCTGAAAGAAAGCTACCTAGGTACTAGCTGAAAGAAAGCTACCTAGGTACTAGCTGAAAGAAAGCTACCTAGGTACTAGCTGAAAGAAAGCTACCTAGGTACTAGCTGAAAGAAAGCTACCTAGGTACTAGCTGAAAGAAAGCTACCTAGGTACTAGCTGAAAGAAAGCTACCTAGGTACTAGCTGAAAGAAAGCTACCTAGGTACTAGCTGAAAGAAAGCTACCTAGGTACTAGCTGAAAGAAAGCTACCTAGGTACTAGCTGAAAGAAAGCTACCTAGGTACTAGCTGAAAGAAAGCTACCTAGGTACTAGCTGAAAGAATGCTACCTAGGTACTAGCTGAAAGAAAGCTACCTAGGTATTAGCTGTAAGAATGCTACCTAGGTACTAGCTGAAAGAAAGCTACCTAGGTACTAGCTGAAAGAAAGCTACCTAGGTACTAGCTGAAAGAAAGCTACCTAGGTACTAGCTGAAAGAAAGCTACCTAGGTACTAGCTGAAAGAAAGCTACCTAGGTACTAGCTGAAAGAAAGCTACCTAGGTACTAGCTGAAAGAAAGCTACCTAGGTACTAGCTGAAAGAAAGCTACCTAGGTACTAGCTGAAAGAAAGCTACCTAGGTACTAGCTGAAAGAAAGCTACCTAGGTACTAGCTGAAAGAAAGCTACCTAGGTACTAGCTGAAAGAAAGCTACCTAGGTACTAGCTGAAAGAAAGCTACCTAGGTACTAGCTGAAAGAAAGCTACCTAGGTACTAGCTGAAAGAAAGCTACCTAGGTACTAGCTGAAAGAAAGCTACCTAGGTACTAGCTGAAAGAAAGCTACCTAGGTACTAGCTGAAAGAAAGCTACCTAGGTACTAGCTGAAAGAAAGCTACCTAGGTACTAGCTGAAAGAAAGCTACCTAGGTACTAGCTGAAAGAAAGCTACCTAGGTACTAGCTGAAAGAAAGCTACCTAGGTACTAGCTGAAAGAAAGCTACCTAGGT
Source organism: Eupithecia inturbata (assembly GCA_963662085.1). Classification (NCBI taxonomy): domain Eukaryota; kingdom Metazoa; phylum Arthropoda; class Insecta; order Lepidoptera; family Geometridae; genus Eupithecia; species Eupithecia inturbata. The sequence goes on along the minus strand of OY759206.1, from coordinate 1,092,977 downwards.
ACTAGCTGAAAGAAAGCTACCTAGGTACTAGCTGAAAGAAAGCTACCTAGGTACTAGCTGAAAGAAAGCTACCTAGGTACTAGCTGAAAGAAAGCTACCTAGGTACTAGCTGAAAGAAAGCTACCTAGGTACTAGCTGAAAGAAAGCTACCTAGGTACTAGCTGAAAGAAAGCTACCTAGGTACTAGCTGAAAGAAAGCTACCTAGGTACTAGCTGAAAGAAAGCTACCTAGGTAATAGCTGAAAGCCCAATGAGTTTGTAATTATATTTTAAAATAAAAATAACGTTTTCAAATTATAAATATGTTTACTGTCGTAGATTTTAATCAGTGTAAGTTTAAATACAGTCGCTTGCAAAAATCTGTACTTTTCACTTTAGCACCTTGTCAAATTAACAAAAGTTTAGTATTTAAAACGAACACAGTCTCTGAACTAGTGAATTTAAGTGACGTATTTCTGTCTAGCGTGTATACGTTTTATTGCAAGCGACTCTTTTTTATATAACAAACACAAATAAGTACAGTCGTTTAAAAAATCGTAAAAACTTATAAAACTACTTTTTCGACTACTCGGCTGGCCTTTAGACTTATTCTGCCATCTGAAAATTAAAAAAAAAGTATGAAAGGTATCCTGCTAGAATGTACCCAATGCCGTGCACAAGGAAATCAAATTATGAAAGACTAGCTCCTGCCCGCGGCTTCGCACGATTTTTTTTTATGAAAAGTATCGTTTATGTTATTCTTGTTCCAGATCTTTGTGTAGGCGAAAGGGGTTGTAACTTTTTAGTATGGACCCTGGCATAGTTGTCGCCGCAATTTTTTTTTTTTGCCCGGAATCCTTTGTTTTTTTTTTGTGTCTGTGTTACGGATAGAGGCCATCAATACAAATAATAAATGTCGTGTAACAAAACTTCGCTGTGTGTCAGGTTTGGCTGTTATGTGATGTCAAAAATCAAAATATTTTTTTAATAAATTATTATCAATCTCCTTATGAATGTAAGCGGGCTAACTACGACCGAACTAGGTTGTTAGAAGAACACCCTACCTAGGTTCGTAGTTAACCCGCTTACATTCATAATGAATTTGGTAAACTACGAAAGTTTTGATAATAATATCAATCTATGAATCATGTTCCAAGAGACTATGTATATTGGAATAGGCTTAGTATTATGAAATTAATGGTATGAATTCGGAGGAGTATATTGTACTTTTGTAAGTATGAAATAATTAATTAATGGATCAGTTGAGCTACCTGTAGATTGTTTGCAACAGTCTGCAGTTAGCTTAATTGTTTCAATTGTAAATACTAGTTATAATTTGATTGTAATTTTCATTGTTAATAAAGGCCTATGTATTAATGTTTGTTTCGGCCATATAACAAGATACCCTGGACATACATAGTCACATGACATTTGTAGCTTGTACTAAAAAAATGATTGCCGATCACTTTGCCCAAATGTGACAACCCCTTTCAGCTCGATCCATCCCGTAGTTTCGGCGTTTACTTCAGCCAAACATCTTCACAACAGCACAAACTCTCACCTAAGTATATAAAATTAGTAGGATTTCCTGTTATTATTATGTCAATGTCATAATGTAATCACAGGAAAATAATTGGTTTTGTGATATTGAACTTTAGGTATCTACTTCTATTGTTTTATTGTTGAAAAGTAGTTAGCCTTATCGAATAAAAGGTTGTTGGGCTAAAGTAGGTAAGATATCCGAACTCTGGAGTTCGGATTAAAAAAGAAAGGAAATTTTTAGGGTTTTGGATCAAATTTGTAAAAACGGCGGAATTATCCGTCTTTCTGGTTGGTAGTATACCCTTAGAAAGTTAATTTAGGAATCTGCCAATGAATGGACATAAGGTTGATCGTTTCGTGTTGGCGAAAGATTATTTTTTTTGTTTTATCTGTGTTCAACAAAGAATAAAACTAACTAAAAAGAAATTTGCTGCAAATCTTAAAACATTTTCTACAACCCATGATAAAACCAACAATCAATTCTATTGCATTTTGAAGCATTTGGGAATAATATGTTGATTTGTAGCCCAGATACTCATATTTTCCCAAATGCTCCAAAAGTATCAGTAATTCGTTAGTTTTTTTTTAAGTTAATAGTTAATGGTAAATTTCTTCTCCGCTAGTTTTATTCCCGCAGAAAAAATTAACCACAAAAAATTTAGTCTCGTGCCAACACGAAACGATCCATCTTAATCAGTTTCGTAAAATAATTGCAAAACATAAGTATCTTGTAGGCACATCTGTCACTATCTCCTAAACATTTTCTCAACGAACAAATACAAAAAAAAAATAAAGACACTTTTATAGACATTTTAAACCATCTGTGAGGTGTAATTATTTTCACGATTCAGTTCGCTTAGTAGCTATAAATTCTGGTTTAACAAGTAGAAAGGTACAATAATACTTAATTGATTAATAAAAACTTACCTTGCAAAACACAAAACACAAAAAAACAAAAAATTAAAAAAAACACGCCACACTGCGGTACACCAAACAAATGTATAAACAACGACTAATTGCTAAACAATCTTCCAATTTTACCATCGTAGTTTGATAAATTCATTACGAATCTGAGGGTTAACAACAAACCTTGTTTCTTTTTGGATGACACAACGTTTCATTCTTTTATAACTAGGGCCATCCAACGCAAACACGGTTCATAGTTAACCTGCTCAAATTCTATATGAAATCATTCAATACCCACTAGAATACATAAACGGTGTGGACCTAAATACAAGTTTGATAAATTGATATAGCTTAGCATGGTCGTCGTTGTGTAGCCACCACAATATAAATTACCTATTAAGCAGGTATTTTAGCGAAATCATGCACTGTCACTTATGTAAGGAAATACGTAACAAGGTATCTTCATCTACCTATGAAAATTATGGAAGCAGGTACCAATCTCGATGATTAACTTTAATTTAAAACGGAAGGCTGGGGATGTTAATTATTTCCATCTAAAGGTTGCCTGGAAGAGATCGCTATTAAGCGATAAGGGCGCTGATTGCATTTGTCTTATAATGTCTTTTTGTAATTTTCTTATTATTAATACCTATAATATTATTAATACCTATAATAAATATGAAAGTACCTACGTATGTTTCTTAGACTTTTATTTAATTTTATTCTTTTTATTTATTTATTTCTTTTCTATTTTTATCTGTTTAGTATAAAACAAAAACTCATCATAAATTTATAGTATGTGTATCTATAAATAAAGTAATCTGTAAGAAAATTCCTCTCATTATTCCATTTAATTTAAAAGTAGTTTAACCGGCATTTACTTACGTCAAGGGCAATTCCCAACCGCAAGAGAAACAAAAAACAAAAAGCACCAGCGTCATCCATTCCCAACAAAACAAAACACAAGAAAAATACCAGATAAAATAAAAGGCAAGAAAAGATCATGTGAAAAATGTGGAGTTTTCTTGAGACCTTTTCCTTGCCTAGTAAATGTACGAAGACCAAATCAAAAGCCGTAATGTATGTATATTACGGCTAGGCAAGGTGGCAAGGTTTTCATTCTTGTATAGAATGAAAACCTGGGTAAACAGCAAGGACATGCAACTGAACACCAAACAATACAGTTGCTATGGTCTGGCCAACGAAAGCTGTCCAAGAAATTCCAAAAACTCTACACCTGATAATATTGAATCAGCTTCATTACTTTCTTCGCTGCTGCTGCTACTGTCCCCAATAGTCCAGTAAAATTACGGCTAAAAATTGGTTAAATAAACATGAACGAACACAGTTTGGGGATTTTAAGGATCGATAGGGGGGCAAAAAATTGTTCATAATTAAAAGTCTACACTTTGATGATCGGTAAAATTTAATAAAATTGAATAGTTGGGGAGAAAACGACGAAAAATATAAAAAAAAGTAAAATTTTTGCCTTTCGGGAGTAATAAGTTCAAAAATGTTAATGTTAAAAAAAAAGTTTCAGATAAAAAAGTTAGTAAATTTAATTTGGAAGAGAAAAGGTCTCTACAATTTTTTGCCTAACACTAACCATTCTCGAGATATCGAATTAAACGCGTTTCCATCGAAATGACCTTGAGCTGACCTCAGTAAAACCCCTCAAATTGGAATTTATGCTCAGAATACACCCCCCTATTGATCCTTAAAATCCCCAAACTGTGTTCGTTCATGTTTATTTATTTCGTAATTTGACTGGACTACAAGATGTAATAAGAATGGTTCAAGTTCGTTTGTGTTCGTAATGTGTCAATTTTGACAGTCTTAAATTACGCCATATCAAAACTTCTGAAAATAATGCGTGGACAGCTTTCGTTGGCCAGACTCTACTAAAATTAAGAACACATCTCTGCACACATAAAAATCATGCAAAAATCACTGGTTCACCTCCACACTTCCGCTTGGAGTACCTCAAATATAGAGGAAATTTAAAACGTCATTTCGTATTTATTTCACCGTCTATATTGTTCTTCCATGTCCAGTCCATCCTAAGGTTGCCTGGAAGACATCGCTCACAGCGATAAAGCCGCCCATTATCCTTTCTATACTTTAAACATTTCTGTCTGTATTGTTTCCTGTCTTTGTGTAATAAAGAAAGTGTTTTTTATTATTTTACTTATCAGCTAAAAATAAGTCTTTTTGTTAGATTATTTTAAATGTACGAGTAGGTATCAATGACCATTGTGTGGGTCAGTATTTTAAAAGAAAATCCTTTAATTTTGTCCAACGTAAAATACACCATGAATTAAAAAAAACTGTTCAAGATCAAAATCTTAAGTGTCTCATTCATTTGATAATTTGGTTATTTAATTTATTTATGAGATCGTTTTATAAATAGGGATTGAATAGTTGCAATGTAAAAAAGTTTTTTTGTAATTGAATTAATTGAGTTAGACCATGAGCAGAATAAATAATTAGGTATTAGATACATACCTGCTTAATAATCAAATAGTAGATTTAATCGGAAATATTCAAAGAATATAATTAATTACTACAGGAAATGTTATTGATATAAAATTTAGTTTAGAATAGGTTTCTTTCCTTTACTTTTTACTTGCTGCTGCTCGCGGCTGCGCACGCGCTTTATAAGTAGCCTATGTCCGTCCCCGGGATACGATTTACCTCCCTGCCGAATTTCATTGAGATCCGTTCAGCCGTTATGGCGTGAAAAGGGAACAGACAGACAGACTGACTTACTTTCGAATTTATAATATTAGTATGGATAGATATGGATTAACAACGAAAGTTACAATCAAAGAATAGAAACCAATTGGAACTAGTATTTACTATTGAAACAGTTGAGCTAACTGTTGCAAACACAGAACACACACAAAAACACAAAACACACACAGAAAGCTCAGCTGATCCTTAACAATACCAGTCGGAAGCGTCTCCAAGACGCTGGCTGCATTGCCCCGCTGTATGGCAATGCTGATGTCAGTAGGTCCACGTACCTTGGTAATTGCGTAGTTATAAAATGCTTTTAAACTGCGCAATCCCAAAAATTTCCAATGGGACTTATTTTTTATGATATGCTGATAGGTATTTGTTTTGTTCTGGGTCAAGATGGCTACATATTTAGCTTTTGTAATTAGAAGAAAATAACATTTAATTAATGAACATAAATTCCCCTGACTGTGCTGATTGCACAGTTTAACGGACGGAAGTTTGACGGACTGGCTGTGTGCAAGTTCAATTTTTTATTGTTGATGCATAAGGTACCTGCTTAGATAGGTAGGTACTTATGTTAATTGAAATTTCCTTTGTGTCTAGTCAAGGTTTAATGTAAATATAGCGCTCTAAGTTTAAATTTTTTTTAGGGTAGTTAATTAGCTTTTGTAATATGAAGAAACAACATTTATGTAGTCAGTAGAAAAGATTATTTCCGTAACTGCTTATTTCGGACTTGCTGTATGCAATTTCCACTTATTTTGCACCATAGCAGATCGTAAAATAAAAAAATTAAAATACTTATGTTGCTGACGGCTTGTGGCTGAGCGACCAAAACGTCCAGAATAGTAGTAGTTACGTACCCTAAAAACCTCAAATTCTAAAAAAAGCCATGCAAAAAAACTCACCTTTTCCCAAAAAGCCTGTACCCCCCGTCACAAACACACACTGATCTTTGTAAAACTGCTGTATCTCTGTTTTTGCCGCTTTACCCTTCGTCAGTCGTCTCCTTTCCTCCTCCTTAGCGTCTACTTTGTCTTCTTCTGCATAACAGTTCTCGATGTCGTTGGCTGAGACAAACTCATGGTCTTCAGAGAAGTCAAGGATTGGGGCGGTTGGATTCATGGCTTGGTTATCCACGTCAGCTATTCTCACTGTGTTTTCTAACTCCTGCAGAAGAAATATTTCGCTGTTCTAAAATTATTTATTTTTTTGTTGTTTTTATTAAAAAAAAAGTTATTTAATCGTGATTATTTTGTCCCACTGCTGTTCTAAGAATTCCCTATTGCTCTTAAGTTTTAGGAATATTTTAATTCATTTAAATAAGTTTATTTTGTGAACGACAGATTTTTTTCTGTAAAAGATTTTCTTAACGAGATATCTTAAAAAGAAAGTTTTATTTAGTATATTTCAATTCGGAAGCAAAACAATTAATCAATTAAATAAAAACAGGAATCACAGCAGTCATGATATAATTTTAAATTATGCAACGTTTTCAGAATTTTTAAATTAAAAATTAAAACTGCAAAGGTAACATCTACCTTTGCAAATAGCACTCAACGAACTAAAGCGTCACGACACTGAAGTCTTTAAGAAAATACATAAGATCAAGCATTTTTTACTCGCAAAACTGGATTTTAATGGTTTACATAAGCTGACTATTATTTTGTTTAGAGACGGAACACGGAACAAAAATAAAATGGTCACCTTGTATCGAGCTGGTGCACCAGTTTTGATTTGATTATTTTATTGCAAACTGGTATGCGATAAAATAATCAAAACATACCAGTAATGGTAATACTTTGTATCGCGTCATGCTAAGAACGTGTTTCTTGTCTCATAATATATATCATTTGTCGTCGTCATATAACATCACTTTAATATTTTGGATGTATAGATAAGTAAACTTTTATAGAAGTTTTGATGGATCTATGGATGCTAAGTGTTAGGTACTTCTTCGCACCAAAACTGCTGAACGAATCGGAGTAAATTTGGAAAAATAAAGTAGTTAGACATGAAATAATATTAAAAAGTAGTGCATTTTTTATTTCATAATCACGCGCGTGGCGAATACCTAACAAAACTGAGCTTGCAATTTTGCTTTGGTCACAAAGCAAAATTAATGTCATGATTGTCAAATCATGACATGTATGCTAAATAATGTTTGCACCATATTCAAACTTTAGTATAACTACACTGGCCTACAAAACTAAGTATCACGCTTTTAAAATTGCAATATTTTTTTAAGTACCTACACAAGATATACTTCCGAAATAAAAAGGACTCGAAAAAGAGTTTGGGAGAATATTCCCCAAAATCGGCTCCGAAATCTCGTGTTCAGTATGCCAAACCGGCTCGAAGCTGAAATCAGAGCCCGAGGAGGCAATACCATATATTTTATTGTTATATCTTTTATTTAAGTTAAAAATTAAAGCTGATAAAATTTGCTATAAAACGTTTTCTATTTTAAACTTCTACAGTTTAGAAAAATATAAATTATAAAAATGTGATACTTAGTTTTGCAGGCCAGTGTAGTTTAGGTAGGTACCTATATTTTTCTTATTTATTAAACTTTAAGATTATGTCCGATTGGACAAACCGTTGAGACTGTTTTTATAGTTTTAAATACCATCTATATATATTTATATATGTGTCTAATTTACCGTTTGCTGACAAAACTAAGATCCATACTTAAGTAATTAAGTTCAGCTTGATCGAGATAAAATTCGTAATACCTATTGTCACAATAGGCTATTGTGAGATATGACAGCTCTTGAACTGGGTCTAGCGCATGAATTGGATCAACTTTATGTCGGTAAAATGCGAACTGGTTTAAAGAACTAAACAGAGTTTATCGTAAATAATGCGTTCAATTGCAACGTGAATTCGATCAATAGCAAAAAAAAAAAAATTGAAATTGAAGCTAGCTTGGCCACACGCTTCCTTGCAAACATGCATGGACAAACCAGTTTGCGCAGGTAGACGGAGCGTGTGGACGGTAAGACGGTAGGTCGCGCCCTTTAGTAACAGAATGTTGAATTCACATAATGTTGAAAGCCCAAACTGTATTATTTCCCAGAACGTTGTTATTTTTTCGCAAAATGTCGAATACTTAGAATATACCTAGAATTATTTAAAAGTTTTATTCTCATAATATTGGCTTTTATGGGATCACATCATTTCCATGATCTCGATAAAAGTGCAAGAAATATTGTAAGAATGTGCTCTAGTTTTGTTTTGCTTCCACCCACTTCAATGCAACAAGCCTGGAGTGGTATTCAAAAGACTGCACCAGTTTCAACGAAAATGCAGTTATTTTTAAAATACTTTAAAAATCAATGGTATGACAAAGATCATAATACTGTAGGTTCTACGGGAGTCACTCATCGGACCACTAACACTTGTGAGGGGTAGGTACCATCGGACCACTAACACTTGTGAGGGGTAGGTACCATCGGACCACTAACACTTGTGAGGGGTAGGTACCATCGGACCACTAACACTTGTGAGGGGTAGGTACCATCGGACCACTAACACTTGTGAGGGGTAGGTACCATCGGACCACTAACACTTGTGAGGGGTAGGTACCATCGGACCACTAACACTTGTGAGGGGTAGGTACCATCGGACCACTAACACTTGTGAGGGGTAGGTACCATCGGACCACTAACACTTGTGAGGGGTAGGTACCATCGGACCACTAACACTTGTGAGGGGTAGGTACCATCGGACCACTAACACTTGTGAGGGGTAGGTACCATCGGACCACTAACACTTGTGAGGGGTAGGTACCATCGGACCACTAACACTTGTGAGGGGTAGGTACCATCGGACCACTAACACTTGTGAGGGGTAGGTACCATCGGACCACTAACACTTGTGAGGGGTAGGTACCATCGGACCACTAACACTTGTGAGGGGTAGGTACCATCGGACCACTAACACTTGTGAGGGGTAGGTACCATCGGACCACTAACACTTGTGAGGGGTAGGTACCATCGGACCACTAACACTTGTGAGGGGTAGGTACCATCGGACCACTAACACTTGTGAGGGGTAGGTACCATCGGACCACTAACACTTGTGAGGGGTAGGTACCATCGGACCACTAACACTTGTGAGGGGTAGGTACCATCGACGAATTCGAATTTGTTAGTAATCAGCACATTTCTAAAAGAAGTAAAGCATTATGTTCGAAAAATCAAAAGCTATTATGTCGTTTGTGCCATTTAAGAAGTATAGGCGGACAAGGGATAATCTGTTCGACAAAAAATATTCATCGTTATTGAGGAAGCTCGAGAGAAAATCAATGACCCCAATAGCTTTTCTCAAGAAAATCAATTTCATCAAATTGAAACTTGGTTTTTAGTAGTGCTTAAAAAAAGAGTAAATTTTTTTATGTTATATTTTATTGTCCCAGGGTGATGATGATGTCTTTATTTAAGAGGTATCGTAGTTATGTTTCAGTAAAACCCCATAAGCCAACTACATAATTGTCTATCTATCAAAATGTGACGGTCGACAAACAAGAACCTTAAATTTCATAGGTATACTGTGTGTCTACACCATGAGTCGTTACACAGTTAGATCGCCTGACGTTACTACAGCAGTTACGTAAATATTAGTACCGCGCATTTTAGTACCCAACTATCCGCTAGAGGCGCTGTACAAGTTTTCATAATTTTTTTTAACTACAGTCGCTAGCGAGTAGGTACCTATAGATTGTAAAACTCATGGTAGACACACAGGTCGTCCCACGGCTATGCCACATGGAAGGAAAGTACCTTGAATATTGTAGTTGGAACATTTTACTGAAAGAAGACATTATTTTAATTTAAAAAACAATTTAAACTGCATTCATAGATTTTTAAATAATTACATGGTTGAACCAAGAATCGAACCCGCTACACGAGAAAAAATATTACCCTGTAGCTTTATCATATTGATCGAAAGGTTTCATCTTATGGATTATTTTTTGCTAAATAACATAGTGTCAGAAATAAAAGAAAGACCATGAATTTTAACATTTGATGTGAAATTTTGTTCAGAAAAATGACAAGCTGACATTGCCGTAACGACATACGAGCACAACTGTGAGCCTGCAATGCGGCTGGCTGATTTTAAAGAAATAATTCAAAAATGTGTTCCATTTTCATACTTTTATTCTTTTGTTTCTGTGATTTTCATTTTTGGATTTTTGCATTGTACCTATTGTGAATTTGATACATAACCATGGCGTATAAAAAAAATAATATTATTCATATAAAAATGTTAAAATTCATGGTCTTCCTTTTATTTCTGACACTATGTTACTGAGCAAAAAATAATCCTTATGATAAAGCCTTTCGATCGGTGAGATAAAGCTACAGGGTAATTTTATTTCTCGTGTAGCGGGTTCGATTCCCGGTTCAACCATGTAATACCTAATTTAAAAATCTATGAATGCAGTTTAAATTGTTTTTTTAAAATAAAATCAGTATAGTGGTTCTATCTACAATATTCAAGGTACTTTCCCTCCATGTGGCATACCCGTGGGACGCCCTGTATAGATGAAAGTTTCACGGTCTACAACAAAATTCAACATTACAACATTTAAGGAATTCAACCTTCTGCATTGTCAACATTTTAGAATTCAACATGCTTCAAATGCAACTTTTGCAACCTCTACTTTTTAGAAAATCATCTTTCTGCAAATTCAACATTTTAGGATTCAACATGCTGAAAATATAACTTTTTTGCAAATTCATCATTTCAGGAATTCAACGTTCTGTTCCTGAAGGGGTCGCGCAAGCCCGGAAGCGAGGCTTGACAAGCTGAAGATACGCAAATTTAGTTTGCACGTGATTACTTGAGCGTGTGGCCGGTCATTCAAGCCGGGCTTCAGTCCGGCAAAGTGTTTTCGATACACGTCGCATAAATCATAAAAATAAGTGATGTGAGAGGATACTCGAAGGAACTTTTTACTGATTTCATAGAATCGTACAAATCGTCGAGCTCCAATAAAAAACTTCTTCTGTAGGCGACATCGTGACACGTCACAATGTCGCCGAACAAAATAAATGTGAACCGCTAAAATAGGTATTCGAATTTTGCGCGAAATTGTGTCAGATTCCGTGTCGATGACTTGGTAACGGAGAGGAATAGTACTGTAGGTTAGATGCACTCTATAGTTTTGAAGAGATCCTGATTGTATTTCGCCGGAAAAACAGTACCAAGCAACGTGTTCCAAACCTTATCGTTTTTATGAAGGTACGTTAAAATAAGTAGATATTATTTCTATTAGTAAAAAACCTCCAAGTTATCCTGGAGCTCCTTGCTCAGACTCCGAACATTCTCGAGCTCCTGAAGCTGCTTCTCCGTGGGTTTCCCGTAGACATCGATCTCAATCCTCTCGCCCCTCTTCTGAGCTTCCACCCATTTCTCCATGTTCTCCCTCGTGAGGGATTCCTGGCGGGTGGACTCTTGGAAAACGCTGCTCATGATCTGGTGGCAATGGAAAATACGTGTTTATGTAAACACTAGCTGCTGGCCGCGGCTTCGCACGCGCTTTTCTTGTAGGCTATGTCCGTCCCCGGGATATTGTTTACCTCCCTGCCAAACTTCATCAATGTCCGTTTAGCCGTTTAGGCGTGAAAAGGTAACAGACAGACAGAGTTACTTCGCTTTTGATATTAGTATGGAAACATTTTAATTTATTTTTTTTATTCGGAGAATAGTCAGGTCGAATTTTAAGCATCCAATAAAACAGCATTGAATTTGATTTTCCGTGTTCGGACTACTTTGGGCCGAAAACAGTGAGACGAATCCGGAATAACTCAAATAAACTTAATTTATATTTTGTAACCATTGATTTAAGTGCTTTCGCGTGTGAAAGCTAATCGAACACTTGTTGCTTGCTGACAACAAAATGTATTAACATTAATATAACGTAACATCTAGTAACATAACAAAATTCCTTGGTTCTCTTTATTCTACACCAAACAAATAAAACATTAATTAGATTGTTTTGAAACAACTAAAAATCTACTTCAAATTCGTTAAAATTTACACTGTTATTAATTTTTTGCGGGAAAATACATCAATAAAAATCTAGAATCATTAATACAGACAATAATAATCTGAAAATAAATATAAATAAAACAAACATTATGCATTTTAGTCAAAGAATTAAAAATTATCCTCAAATAGACTTACAGTTTAATGGTAATAAAGTAAACGTGGTAGAATCAACCAGATTTCTAGGTATTCAAATTGACTCTAAATTAAATTGGAAAATCCATATTGAACTCTTAAGTAAGCGAGTAAGTAGCTCTACCTATGCACTCTACAAACTATCCTCAACTGTTAATACAGAAACACTACTTACAGCATACTATGGAACAGTAGAGTCTATCCTAAGGTTTGGAATAATTTTTTGGGCTAACTCTACCAATACAGACTTCATATTTAAAAGACAAAAAAGGTGTATTAGATCAATGTTTAACCTGCACGTTACCGACAGTTGTAGACCTTTGTTCATTGAGCACAAGATTCTAACGCTTCCGTCGTTATATATATTTGAAATGGCAATATTTGTTAGAAAACATCCCCATCTTTTCCCATGTAAGTCTGACTTCGTAGTGCGAAATAGACGTGATAGCAGTAAACTCCAAATGCCTAACATTAAAACAGCTTTCCTACAAAAAAGTGTAGTATGTATGTCACGTAAAATCTATGATAAAATACCTAAATCATTGAAAGATCTTGACGACAATATATTCAGGACTAAATTGAAACAATTATTAATTAACAAATGCTATTACAATATTAAAGATTTTATGACAGATAAATTTTGACATCACCTGTACGCCTGTTCCTATTATAACTCTTTAATTATTTGACATTGTCTAAAATAGCATAGTTTAATTATTAACTTACTGTAACATTTGCATGCTAATCTTAGTAGAACATAATTGAAACTTAAAATTATTAACATCTGTGTAAATAACATTGTGTTCAAGCAAATAAAATATTTTTATCTTTATCTTTATCTTTATCTTTATCTTTATCTTTTATATAAATTAGCAAAATAATCATACAAGCCCACAATTAACGGAGAAATCAGCGAATATACAAAAAATAATAATTACATCCGAAGGTAGAACATTCTCCTTTTTTTTAAGACAATTAAAAATAACAACAGGTTCTGAAAGAAAATGCCGGGATTTTTGAGTCGGCAGATTCGCATCACTATTTTTAAAAAGAAACACAGTCTATGAAATATTGCAGTCTTTCATTCAGTCAAAGAAAGTAAACGCGTGGACGGAGTATACTAAAAATACATAATGCTGAACCCTTTCATAATATTGTCCTACACGCTCATGGCTGTTGACGATATTTAATTTAAAGATATACAAAATTAAAATTTCGATAACCAGGAACTTCGAATGCGGAAATAATACTGGTTTTACATGAACAGCGACGTAAAATCATGATTTTTGTGTCACTGTTAATGAACTTTTCTACATCATCATGATTATTTTACTAAGACTATACCTATTTAATAAATAAATAAACAATGCTGGACAATCCACACAGCATCATCTAGCTTGGGGCTAGACCCATAACACTAACTCTGCTTAGCTTGGGCTAAGCAGAGCTTGTGTTATGGGTACTAGATGACTGATATACATAATTAATAGGTACAAAGATATATATTTTTACTATTCACATAGAAAACACCCGGAACAAATATCTGCAGATCGTACAAACATTTGTCCCGAGGCGGGAATCGAACCCGCAACCACCTGCGTCGCAGCGGAGGCGCATTTAAATTCTTTTTTTAAAAAAAACCTTATTTGTCGGACCATCAAGCTTTGACTTCCCCTTAGTTTATTTGGGTTTTTTGGCCACCATGCTGTTACAGCCCATGTTTGTTCACCGTCGTTCATAATCCCATCTATGACAAGTACAACTCAAAGATTTTTGTTATTATAGCGCGTAAGCCCTCACACTCAGGGTAATTTATAAGAAATCAAATAATATCCCAAATAATTTTCGACTTCGACGGGAATTGAACTCGCGTGCTTCTCTCAGCACGGTTATGCGCTAACCAATTACACCACGAGGACGTAGCGACGCGACGTAGGTGTCGAAAAACTTTGCGACTTCCTTCGGACTCTAGCGCCGCGCCGTTAGCTCCACCTACAGGGGAAACATTGAAGATTATCCAAACCTGTTCAAAGACTAAAGTTACATTTAGTTCGTTTGACGACAGTGTCGCGTAATTTTTTGGGATATTATTTGATTTCTTAGAAGTAGCTACAACAGTTGAGTTGTAAATACAGTTGTATTTTAAGACATACTAAACATAAACACTAATTAAAGACCTCGCCTATAGACAAGCCCATCTTAAGCAAGTGCTACGGAACCCTTGCAACAATTTCAGAAGGACACGCACTGGCGAAAAATACCGGAGTGATCAGTTCGATAAAGCACTGCCAGCTATAAGCTGGGGGTGATGGTTCAAACCCCGTCGGAAGCAAAGCTTTTTGTGAACTTTTCAATGTTAAAACTAATCTATCTACATATTATTTACCTTTAATAAACGTCCGACACCTAGACTCACTGAAAGAAAACTGAAAACGGTTAAATTAGACGTCAGTAAAGTTATTTATTTATGTATTTTGTTTGACCTTTGACTTGACAGAATTCATTACATTTAGAATTGAATTTCCATACAAAGGGAATTAAAATAACATTGACTTTGATTCCACAGGGTTTGTTAATGGCCGATTTCTCTGGAATTCTAGATAAATAGTGCATTTTAGTGATGGAAAGTTATTTTAACTAGCCTTTGCGGTCGTGGCGTAAGAATCGTGGCGTAAGAATACGCCTGTGTTGTACATAAAAAAATACCCAGTAAACCCGGAATAAATATCTACAAACCTATAAACAGATACATTGGTAATTCACTAGAATAATCAAGATCTCTTCGGTCGACCTTCGGATTTCGTGGTCCGCAATAGGCGTGACAACAATAAAGTCTGTCAAATAAATAGGAAAACCACAATGATGGGCAAGAGTGTCTTTGCTATGGCACCCTCCATATAATAGGTCTTTACCTATGAAATTGCCGTTCTTCAGTACTGGTCATTTCAAATAGAAAAAAAGTTTGGAATGGCTTTGTATTCTAAATTCAAATTAATTTTGTTTTAAAAACATGACTTTCTTTTTACAAACTCAGTCTTTTTTTTATTGATTAGCGTTGTATTTTCATTACACTTGTACATTTTTCGTCATAATGGATACTTTAAAAATTCGTGTAATTATGGAATATGAGTTTCGTCGTGGCACCAACGCAACTCAAACGGCACGTAACATCAAAAACGTTTACGAAGAGAACTGTACAAACGAACGCACAACCCGTTATTGGTTTTCCCGGTTCCGTTCTGGAAATTTTGACTTGAAAAATTAAGCTCGTGGTCCTCCGGAGACTTTGGTCAACAATGATGAATTAAAGGCGATTGTGGAAGCTGACGAAACTCAATCTACAGCTGAGCTAGCAGCAGCTTTTGATGTTAGCATCAAAACAATTTTGATCCACTTGCCAAATAGGCAAGGTAAAAAAACTTGATAGATGGGTGCCCCACGAATTTAACGATCGCCAGCGTAACGTACGCGTCGAGACCTGCCTCGCGCTGCTCAATAGGCAAAGAAATGAAGGAATTTTGAACCGAATTGTTACGTGCAATGAAAAATGGATTCTGTTCGACAATCGAAAGCGCTCAACAAGTTGGTTAGATCCTGGTTTAGCACCAAAGCAATGCCCTAAACCAAAAATGACTCCAAAAAAGGTGATGGTCACTGTTTGGTGGTCTAGTGCGGGTGTGATTCACCACAGCTTTTTACAAAACGGCATGAGCATTACTACAGATGTGTACTGTGAAGAACTGGAGACAATGATGGAGAAGCTTGCACAGGCAACCAGCTTTGGTCAATCGGTCGTCCCCACTGCTCCTTCACGACAACGCGCGACCCCATACTGCACAACAGACAGGCTCGAAGCTGCGAGAGCTGGGGTTGGAAGCTCTCCCTCATCCGCCATACTCACCAGACCTTGTACCTACTGACTATTACTTTTTCCAAAATTTAGACAACTTTTTAGTGGTTAAAAAATTCAATTCCCGAGAGGCAGTACAAAATGCCTTTGAAGAGTTTATTGCCTCCCGTCCAGCAGATTTTTACAAGAAGGGCATCAATAAACTGCCAATGCGTTGGCAAAGACGCGTCGATTGCATGGGTGATTACTTTGAATAATAGAAATAAAAAAAATTAAAAAATAAGTACTTTCACTTATTCCATACAAAACGGCAACTTCATAGGTAAAGACCTAATATAATAAATTACCACAATCTATAAGACTACTGCCGAATATGGAGTTTCAGAGAGCGATTAGTTAAAAGTTAAAAGCGATTCTTTCAAATAAATGTTTTTATGCTATAAATGATTTTTTAACTGACAAAGATTTTTCTGCTTCATGATGACATTCTTTATTTTTAAGTTGTTTTATCCATCATTAGTTTCAAGTTCAGTTTTATTTTATTTAGCTTAATTAATGAAATTGTTATTATTTGTAGACAGACATTGCACACCGTAAAGGTAGGAGTACATTGACTCACGTAGACATAAACACACCTGTACCTACATGCATTTCAAGCAATAAACGATACTTTACTTTACTTTACTTCACTGCCACTGCGTGACTGCGTGAACTGCAGGTTCTACTCATCATCATCAACACTGCAAAGACGCCAGGTCAAGAGGCGAGAATCGAACCCGCAACCTACAGCGTTACAAGCTACTTTCGCCCGCTGCGCCACAGGTCGTCGCTTCCTTAGAGTTAAATAATAGAGATTTATAAGTAAGAGGGTGAGATGACATCCAAGTGGGATGCGCAATTTTAAACTTGAAGGTCTCTACTTAACCGCAGTTTGCATAATTATTTATGATTGAAGTGTTACATTAACTAACTAATTTTAGGTTTAAAATGAAAGGAACTGTATTAGAATATTTAGAATGAGTACGTCCCAGTTTATCACGCCGAAAATGATCATGTCCCATCCCACACTATAACGACCAACAGCGTTGGTTGATTGTTCATAATCACGCTTAGGTCCATTGTTCACACACGCTTTTACGCCTTTTTTTTCGGTTGTGTAAAAAAAATTTGTAACCTTTAACAGGCAGAACTCGTTCATCTTAAGGGCATGCAAGTCTTTCAATGATATGTTAACGAATACTGTATTTAAAGATATCAACAACGAAGATTTAGACTTATTTAATACTTCAACCAAGCTTCTTATATTTTGATTAGGAATTTAATAAAACTTTTTAAACTTTCGCGATCTGTTAAAATATTAATCGGGAATATTTATCGGGTATTTATCGCGTACCTTTTGTTTAATTTTCCCCTACGTTTCCATCGCCCCGTGACCACGATCGCTGCAACGCGATGGAAGCGTAGGGAAAAATAAAACAAAAGGTACGCGTTATATACCCGATAAATAATCTTTTGTAACTTAGTTTTTATTTTTAACCAAACACGCCGCGCCATCTTTCTTTCTTTCTTTTTTCGACTGTTAGTCATAATTCATTTAGTTATTTAAACTTATAATTATTCGTTTGTTAAACACCATTTTTATTATATTGTTACCTAGCTGTTAGTTTTCCTAAAATTGTAAAATAAATAAAGAAATAATGAAAATAACCATAGCTAACGCTAAAATTACAGAAAATAAAAAAAAAATATTACATTTATTTTTTATTGAATTATTTTGCTTATTGTGTTATGATTAATTAATTATTTTGCCTGTTAATATAATATAATGTGGACTACACTATTGTATTAGGTCATATCCTGTAAGAATAGATGTAAGTGTTTTTAATAAATACAAAATACAAATACATGTTAGTAAAGGATTTCCATAAGTAGGTACATTATTCTCTCCCGACACGCGAGAAATGAAACTCCATAGAGTTTTTCGACCCGCATTCTAGTGCGCCTGCAATGACGTACTTTCTAGCTCAAGTTTGGAAAAGGAATAAGTCACTTTCCGAGCAGGTGTAGTATTATAGTAGATTGTATCATACATAAGGAGCAACAAAAAATTTTTACAGCGAGGGCGCTTTTTGGAATCCAGAGTGAAGTGAGGGATTCTAGAGTAGAATCCCGAGCATAGCGAGGGATTTATTATAATCCTAAACGTATCCCTCGCGGATTCAAAGTACGTCGCCCGAGCCAAAAATATATTTTGCGCCCGAGTGATACACTCTAGTTTTCATCATCTATGAGAAAATAAAAGGCGCCTCATATTTTATTATAATATTATTATTTAATAAAACATAGAGTAACAACTAATTTGAAATTAAATAGTAACTAAAAATAAAACAACTAAAACTTATATTTACATTTGAGACATTTTCGCAATTATGAAAATTTATTGTTACAGTTTTATTAGGAATAGAGATTATTGTAGATTGTGAATGTCCGAATCTGGTTAATTTTGAGGAAAATGTGACGGTGAATCTCGTTGTTTGGATGTAGTACCAGAGTCTTTATTCAAACAATTTGCGTTTGATTTCTTTGGCGCGGCGACAGTATGCATGTGACATGAGTCTTAGTCCGTCTAAGCATTTATTTAACTTTTGACAGAAGCACGCCTATGAAGTATGTTGACAAGCGACTGGATAAAGACTGAATGAAATAATCTTCGATCAATTATATCCAGATGAAGGGTCAGCGCACCAAATACGTCTCAGTAAATAAGAGCGCACTTGATACGTGAGCTCTTATTTTGTTTAGTACGATTGAAGCAGCGCCAACGCAAACACGTGTCACAATACCGCATGTGTTTTCAAAAGTTGTAAAAATAATGCCCGAAAATGCAATTTAACGGCCGGAGTGTCATACTTTCGGTAAGAACATGCAAAATAAGTTATATTTTTAGCTTTAAACTAACTAGTAATGTCAAATTTTGAATAAAATTACCGATTTATAAACCACCGCACTGCTACAAAGGTACGGAAAAAGTACGCAAAAAATACGCCTGAAATACACGCGTACAATTTTGTGTAAGAGAACAGCAGATGCAGGGAGTAGATTTGTATTGTAATAATTATAAATAATGTTACAAGAACTTTATAATTGGTTAATGTTACATTTGTATCTGTTTGCGGGATTCACATTAGATACTTAACGTTCCTTTTTATTTTAGCTTTCCGTACGTACCTACGCAGAATGGAAAAATCTTCAATGTGATATCTCCTGTTTCTTTTTTACATAATATGTAATGTAATCTTACGTCAATAAATTTTAAATAAGTTTTAGTTTTAAATATAAACCACTTTATAATATAAAGTGGCTATCATACTTTTTTTGTGTGGAACATGGAACAATGGAAAAATCTTCAATGTGGAATCGTTAGTAAATATTTTTTATTTATTATTTTTTTTTATTTGCGTATCAGCATTACCATAACAGCCGGGCACTTCAGCCAGCGTCTTGGGGACGATTCCGGCCGGTATTAATATGAACCATCAGTTGAGCTACCTGTAGATTGTTTGCAATAGTCTGCAGTTAGCTCTATTGTTTAAATTGTAAATACTAGATCTAATCTGTTTCTATTATTCGATTGTATTTTTTTTTGTTAATAAAGTTTAGATTTTTGATTTAGGAATTGCACTGAACCGTAAAAACTTAACGTTATAAAATAATAAATAGGTATGTGTAATACAAATAAACACGATGCCCAAAATATAAATAAGTTTTACTTATCAACTAAACTTTTACATTCGTAATATAAATTATTTTAGGGTTCAACGCTTCGTTCAACGCGACTCCATACCTTCAGAGTAAAATTCTCGGAAACAAACAAGAAACGAAACAAAACAATGAAGTTCGCAAGGCAATAACGGGAGAATATACTTAATTTGTTGCGTATTAAGGTTGATTTCACAAAAGATGTTATTTAACCAAAGTCTTTTCATTTCTAAGTGACATGAGTAATTTATTGCTTTGCTCGCTTTTTGTGACGAATGAGCGTAAGTATGCGATCATATTTTGAACATTTGAGACTTTATTACCAGGTGCCATGGTTGGAATTAGGTTGAACTTTAACTGTTTTAAAACGTTTGTCTCAGTTCGTTAGTAAACAAATGTAGCTGTATAAGTAAGTAAGTAAGTTATTCACGCGGACAGCTTTTAGCTTTGATTTTGTATGTAACCGTTCATCTGGATATAATTGATCGAAGGAAATAATGCAATATTTCGTAAGACTTTTTTTAAATAGTGGTTTGAATTTGTCTGATCGAAGTCGAAACTAATCCACCGGTGGATCAGAGTGGAACTTGAAGTCGAAACTAATCCATCGGTGGATCAAAGTGGAACTTGAAGTCGAAACTAATGCATCGGTGGATCAGAGTGGAACTTGAAGTCGAAACTAATCCATTGGTGGATCAGAGTGGAACTTGAAGTCGAAACTAATCCATCGGTGGATCAGAGTGGAACTTGAAGTCGAAACTAATCCATCGGTGGATCAAAGTGGAACTTGAAGTCGAAACTAATGCATCGGTGGATCAGAGTGGAACTTGAAGTCGAAACTAATCCATTGGTGGATCAGAGTGGAACTTGAAGTCGAAACTAATCCATCGGTGGATCAAAGTGGAACTTGAAGTCGAAACTAATCCATTGGTGGATCAGAGTGGAACTTGAAGTCGAAACTAATCCATTGGTGGATCAGAGTGGAACTTGAAGTCGAAACTAATCCATCGGTGGATCAGAGTGGAACTTGAAGTCGAAACTAATCCATTGGTGGATCAAAGTGGAACTTGAAGTCGAAACTAATCCATCGGTGGATCAAAGTGGAACTTGAAGTCGAAACTAATCCATCGGTGGATCAAAGTGGAACTTGAAGTCGAAACTAATCCATCGGTGGATCAGAGTGGAACTTGAAGTCGAAACTAATCCATTGGTGGATCAGAGTGGAACTTGAAGTCGAAACTAATCCATCGGTGGATCAAAGTGGAACTTGAAGTCGAAACTAATCCATTGGTGGATCAGAGTGGAACTTGAAGTCGAAACTAATCCATCGGTGGATCAGAGTCAAAAATATCACATTATTTCTGTGTCAGTGTTTATTTAATAAGAATTTGACCTTTTCTAGTGTACATTTATTGTATTTATGGAAATAAAGAGTTTTTGACTTGACTTTGAGTGGAACTTGAAGTCGAAACTAATCCATCGGTGGATCAGAGTCAAAAATATCACTTTATTTCTGTGTCAGTGTTTATTTATTAAGAATTTGACCTTTTCTAAGTGTACATTTATTGTATTTATGGAAATAAAGAGTTTTTGACTTGACTTTGAGTGGAACTTGAAGTCGAAACTAATCCATCGGTGGATTAGAGTGGAAAAAAAAACTGAAAACTGATCCATTAATGGATTAGTTAATTGGGTCAGAGTGGAATTCAAAAATTCAAAGTGCTTTATTTCGTTTAGACATTACAGGATTCTTGGACACGTCACAAAATTGAAATTACATAAGTAAAACTAGAATATAAAGTGATGACTTTGATTTTTGCTCACTTCAATATTTTTAAGGTAAAGCAAAGAAGCGAACAAGGAACCTTTACCTTATTAGGTTGTTAGTTTTCGAGTTGAAGCAAAACTTGTCTCAAGCTTTTTTATCCTCTAGATAATCTGATATTTTGTAGTAAGCCTTTATAGGTACAAAGGATATGTTTGACAATTTGTTAGAATTTATTTATTGATAATAATTTTTTCAACTCATTTGGTATTTTGTTTTAGTTGTGGGCACAACGATTTTATTCATATTTCTAGTATTTAGATATTCTTATGAGTGTACAACCAGTTTTCATAAATATATTTTTTTGACTGCATACGCTGCAGAACTAAGTCTCTTCGATAGCTTCTCTATGTGTGGGTTTATTGCAAGTGGAGCAAAATGTTGGGATTTACGAGATCTTCAATAACAATCGAGTCGATAATGGGATAGGAAAAATCATTTCACGGGTTTTTTTCATATGATGTCATATCTGTCAGCACTTTTAGGTCTACTGCTGAACGTGCCTTCTCCAAACAAGGGGGGGTTGCCATAATCTCCACGCTTGCCAGGCGGATTGGTGAACGCAGTAGAGGTGTTAAGCTTTTGTATACGCTGCTAAATAGAAAAACACGTTCCGTCGCGTTTGGTTGGTACGGCCCGCGTCCATTTTCTCTCTCAACATGGCCGCCGCCGCTACCATGCCCCCCGACGACGCGCGACGTTACGTGAAAGTGAATTGGCCACGGCCTGTTCAACCACAGTTCACCCTTTTTCTGCATAGATGGCGTACACAGCTTGTCGATGCGCCGTCACATATGTAGATCGTTGGATTCTACCACTTGGGCGTACAAACATTTCAATATACATCCCAATCAACATTTCAATATATGTACATGTCAGTTGGTACTCATTTAGACAACATTTTTTTTTTTTTTACTTTAATTTTCTTTATTGACAAAGAAAATTACAATTCCAAAATAAAAACAAATTAGA
This sequence comes from Eupithecia inturbata, assembly GCA_963662085.1. Classification (NCBI taxonomy): domain Eukaryota; kingdom Metazoa; phylum Arthropoda; class Insecta; order Lepidoptera; family Geometridae; genus Eupithecia; species Eupithecia inturbata. Next base: position 1,070,211 of record OY759206.1, on the reverse strand, counting down.
ACTAGTATTTACAATTGAAATAATTAAGCTGACTGCAGACTGTTGCAAACAATCTACAGGTAGCTCAACTGATCCATATCAATACCAGTCGGAAGCGTCCCCAAGACGCTGGCTGCTTTGCCCCGCTGTATGGCAATGCTGATGCGCTGCGTCAGATACCCGCCCGCACTCGGGTCACGCGTCGCGTCGACCAGACGCCCAGATAACTTTTTGAAAACCCGGAGAGCTCGGTACCCCACACACCCAGGGTCTCGACCCCAAAGGGAGAAAATGTGTAGGCTCTGTCGAGACCTGCATGTTTGCGTCTCTTGAGATCCTCGGTTTATTATTATTTAGACAAAATTAAATATCGTTCAGGTAATATTAAAATAATTCGTGTTCAGCGAGTTTTCTTCCTAACTGTAGGTTCCTAACTGTACTTACCATATAATTTGCTACTTATTATCTACAATATAATACATTAGGTCAAGAATAGCCTTCGACTAGCGTCAAAGTCAACAAGTTACTCACAGTCACAGTAAACTCTAGGAAGTATGACGCAAATCCACTTACGTTTAATATAATGGTTGAATAAAATAAATACTGGTAGTTCAGTTACAATGTTGCCCAATGCCCAAGAAAAGACGACCCAATACCGTGCATTCAAATATGGGCTTAAATTCATTATCTTTAGATACATTTTACACTGATAAAATGAATTTCCATAAGCTTCAAACTAGTTTTCTGCGAGCTATCAGTCATCTGATGCCATCTATATAAAATTCATCTAAATGTGTAATGTGAAGTATGCATCGAGATAGAATCCTATCTCGATGGATGTATGTCAATATTTGAATGCACATTCTAAGCTGTGTTGCAGGCTTGCAGCGGTGCTTTCCAGGTGTGCGTCACGATACTCGTTAAGCTAGGTACGTAAAGACAGTCAAGTCAAATCTGTAATTTTTAACAAACTTCGGCAGAAAGGAGGTTCATTTTCGGGTGTACCTGTGGTTTTATGTATGAGTATGTTCGCCGATTTGTTCTACAATTGTGGACCGATTTTGGTGGGTTTGTAAAGTAAATGTTCTAGTTCTTTCCATTTTTATTCAACAAATAATAACAGTAAAGTAAATATCAAAATTAAAGGGAGCCCCCTTTAATTTACAACAAACATGTTTTTTTAGCTATTTTTGCTATTAATTTGTCAAGGCTGTATCTCTTGAACTACAATAGGTAGGCACATGAAACTTTCTATAAATAAGTAACACTTTAACTGTAATAACAGCAAATACTATAAATAAAATAAACTTGAAAATTTAAAGGGGTCTCCGAACAAGTGAAAATTTGATGTTCTTTGAAAAAGTTGACTGTTTTTTACGGTACGGAACCCTGCGTGTGCGAGTCTAGTCGCACTTGGCGGTTTATTTTCAATGAAAATGGCAGGGAGTTAGATGGTATCCCGAGACCGTTCTCGGGATACCATCTAACTCTTTTAGCCTAGGTCCGTACCTAGGCTAAAAGAAGCGTACGAAGCCGCGGGCAGAAGAGATATACAATATATTATTGTTTCCTCCACCTCCACTGCCTATATCGGTCCACTGCTCGACCCAGGCCTCCCCCTGATAAGCGCCTTGTTGGCTTTTATCTCACGGGGCGTAATGCCCATAATCCCCACGCTGGGCATGCGGGTTGTGAATCGCAGTTCGGTGGTAGAATTGTTCTGAAGGGGGCGCTGCTGCCCGCCGCCAGTTGATATCGCTTAGTCGCCTCTTACGACACCTGCGGGAAGAGTTGGGATGGCGCAAATTATAAGCTGGACCACACAGCATCATATTGATATTATTGTTTAGTACCCACAAAATTTATTGGGCTATATTTATTTCAGTTATCCCCCTTTAAATTCCCCTAAAGGGGAAAAATCGTGATGCTATTCGTGGCGTCGTCGTTTGGGGGAGGCGTTCAGCGGTGGACGTATGCTGATGATTTCGTACGATATATTTGAAGATAATTAATTTCATTTCATTTATTGTCAATTTGTACGTAGATTGGTAGCTTAAGATCTAATTATAGTCAAAGTTAGTGCATACAGTATAGAGTATAGGTATGTAGTTGGGCACTGCAATTTGAATTGTTAGTCATTTACATACCTAATTAATTACATTCTAATCAATAATGATAAAGAAAATTACAATTCTATAATAAATTTAAATTTATTATTGAATTGTAATTTTCTTTGTCAATGTCATGAATAATATACATAAATCTCTTAAAAATCAGGCAATAAAAATATACGATACCTTTGGTTGAATTTAAAAGTTTTATTAAAGTATAAATTATTTTTTGACAGAAAAACTAAATTAGATGCCATAATGGTTAGGTTATGGCAGGTATAAGGTCAAATGATGTCTAATAATCATGTAGACTAATGTCAGATTCAGTTGTTAATTAAAAGTACTAATCTAATTTAGTTTTGCTGTCAAAAATGAGTTTATACTTTAATAAAACATTTAAATTCAACCAAAGGTAAAACCTTATTATTCCGAATGAGTCAAACCAGTTCTGCATCAATATGGCAACGACCTTGGATTTAATGTCAATCTGTAGATTGGCTGGAGTATCTAATAACAAAAGTGTTTTTTTTTGTTGCCTGTGTGGAATTATGCTCTGTGGAAGTTTGTGTTTTTTATGTTATTTCATTCGTAAATATCTTTGTTGATATAAAATGTCATGAATATGTACCGACGAAGTATACAGTGATATTTGCCGATGTGACCGAAGTTTGAACGCAATTCGCTTCAATAAAGTCCTGGCCGGTAATAAAAAAGACGACCGCTGTGGCGTGGCGGGCGAAGGTCCGCCTGCGACGCAGGACGTTGCGAATTCGATTCCCGCCTTTGGACAAATGTTTGTCCGATCTACAAATATTTGTTCCGGGTGTTCGGGGTATTTTCTATGTATAATAAAAAATATAAATAATAAATAAATAAATAAATAATGCTGGACAATCCACACAGCATCATCTAGCCCCAAAGTAAGCAGAGCTTGTGTTATGGGTACTAGACGACTGATAAACTTAATACAATACATAACATAGATAGATATTTTTTATTATACATAGAAAATACCCAGAACACCCGGAACAAATATTTGCAGATCGTTCAAACATTTGTCCCAAGGCGGGAATCGAACCCGCAACTTTCTGCGTCGCAGGCGGACCTTCGCCCGCCGCGCCACATCGGTCGTCACATATCTATCTATGGTATGGATTATGTATTGTATTAAGTATTTAATAGTCATCTAGTATCCATAACACAAGCTCTGCTTAGCTTGGGGCTAGATGATGCTGTGTGGATTGTCCAGCATTATTTATTTATTTATAATCAAGTACCAGTATAATTTGATTGTTTTAAAAAAGCTTAAAACTGACTTCAAATTCAGTTTTAAGCTTTACTTTTTAGCCCCAGCTTGGGGCTAGATGATGCCACACAGCATCATCTAGCCCCAAGGTGGGGCTAGATGATGCTGTGTGGATTGTCCAGCATTATTTATTTATTTATTTATTTATTTATTCAGTCGGAATTGTGAATGTATCATAGGACTTTCGTAGCAATGACAGTTATTTATGAGCTCACAAATCAAGTACCTATCTCTTTTCCGGGTGAAACCTTATGACGTCAAACGATAATAATTAATAAGTGACCATGAAACTAACTACCTTTTTACTTAAGTAATGCATTTTATTTATACTTAGAAGGCTAAATTAAATTTGATTATGTCCTTTGTTTTTATCTGGGGAAGTCCCGTAACGCCGGACGGCGGCCCTAGCTTCGGACACTCGTACTATCTCGGAAAGTAGAAACACGTTTGATTTAAAAACGATGGAAAGTGGCGCGGGAGAGCGTATCAATACCCGGCCCCGGGACGCGGTGTGCCACTGAAACGCGAAGCCGCGGTGGGAGAGGTTTTTTGGCGCTTTTGGCGGGAATACGCTGCGTAACATAAGATCTAAGTGAGTTTTATTGCTATGTTTTACTATTTATGCGATTATAGTAATTGTTATAATACTAAGTGATCCATATTTATTTTATATTTATAATATTTTTTGTTGATTAGCAAGGAAGTTTTGACCTGAGACACGTAATTTTAGAGATTTTCTGTCCCCTGTACCGGACACAAATTCGTCCCTTAACGCCGGACAAAAAATAAGTTGTTTATTCTCCTTAATATTTATACTTTTTATGCATTAAGTTTTAGGTTGTTTTAGAGACAAGAAGAACAGACACGAAATGGAAGAGAAGAAAAAAGGAAAGGAAAATGGGACCGAAAATGGTTACCTGCAACAATAGATAAGGTGTGGACTAAATTAAAGAAATGACTGAGAGAAGCTTCGCTGCGCTAAGAGTGCTTTTATGACACACGGAGAAGTACTCTGCATAATAAAAAATCCATAATGAACCACGGAAAGCACAGAAAATGAGCCAGTAACTGACATAAGAATTACTTGCGTAGTTTGCTTAGAAGATCATGACAAAAACCTGATAAAATGCTCCAGCTGCCGTGAGTGGGCTCACAAACCTTGTGCAGATATCCCTGAATATTCAGAGGCCTACTTAGGCGATCGATTATTTGAAGATTTCGGGTCCTGGGAGTTTGAAGTTGATTCCGTCCGGTACTAGGTGCCACTTGCAATGATACAATTTTTTCTTACCGATGTTTAATTTAATTTTCAGTTAATGTTTATGTAAAGGTTGCATTTTTGTTAATTTATTTAGATGTTAAACTTCATTGACGTACTTAATTAATAAATAAATATATTTTTAACATAACACTTTTGTTATTATTATTTGAAAACCTTAGGTGTCCGCCACTAGGGGACTTCCCCCTAACTTCTTAACAATTCAAAACTAGATGACATTTCGCTGACTCAACTAAATGAGACATACGAGGCGAACGGGTTTTTTTGTCAAACTAGGCCTAGATCACAGTACTCACGGGATCCCCGTGGTAAAAAACTAGAATTACATAAAATTCTACATTTTTTCTTTGGATCCTTGAATGTGAGAAAAATATTTAGAAAGTAAAATACGGTAAAGAAAGTATATGAACGTGCTCTGTTTCGCACATACCTAATTTGGTTGAGATAGGAACCCTGTGGTCTATTGAAATTCGTAGGTTATGTATGACTGATTACTTAGTTTAGTTTATTCTTGTAATTATGCAAAAACTTGATTTTTGCGCTTATGCCGTTCCAAAAAAGTATGCTCTGTCCTATGAACGCAAAATCCTATGCCTATCCTTTTCACAAAATAGCGAGCATTGCGCCCTCTTAAAGCCTTAGACCGTTCTTATTACATTAATTAATTTATTAATTAATCAAAGCTAGATTTCACCAAACAAAGAACCAGCAATATTAAATAAAGGTTTCTAATACCCGCCGTCGCGATCGCGGAGGGTGTTAGAAACCCCTGCCACTCAGCCTGTGGGTCTCATTAGAGCCGACTTATTCCCTTATTTTATCTTTTTTTTTCGTTCTAAGGTTCGTTCGGTCTAACAATTTCACTGTTGCAATTGAACGTGATCAATATAAGATAAACTCAGTTTAGCGCTTTAAACGAGTACAGCACATTTTATTACATCAACCTGAACTAAATAAAAGAAACAAATTAGAACTAGTATTTACAATTGAAATAATTGAGCTAACTGCAGACTGTTGCAAACGATCTACAGGTAGCTCAAATAAAAAAAATCAGCAATTCCGCCTGACAAGAATGGTAAAACGCCCATTGTTTGGTATGTCCAGCTGTGGACGTAGTGTACTGAACAGGACTATTGAGTCTTACTAAAATGGAACTAAATTCGTCTCTCAGTTGCTACTGACGACCTCTGTGACGTAGTGGGCGGAGGTCCGCTTGAGACGCTGAAGGTTCGATGCCCGCCACGGCACAAATGTTTGGAATGTCAAAATTTACTGCAAATATTTTGTTCCTGGTTCGGATTTATTTATTGAACAATTCATACGACTTAATTTAATTAATTACATAGTTACATTATTAAAAATTAGAATTAGATTTAAAAAATAAATTAAATTAAAATTATTTTAGAGATACTTACACGTTCCGATAGTCAAAAAAATTTAAAATTATTAGGTAATAATATTGAATACTTATAACGCAAATAAAATAAATAAGTACGTTAATTAAACAGATCCAATAAAAAAATTACTTGAAACGATTTTTTAGCAGAATTTGTCCCCAGGTGAATTTTGCTAGAAACATCTTAATGTATTTATAAGGTCGTGGGTTCAAATCCCGGTTAAATAGAACTTGCAAAATTTACTTTAAAAGTTATTGTACAATTTCATAGAGAAACAAATCACTTGCCGATGCTCTTAATAGTAAATAAAAATGGTTGCCTGGAAGAAACCTCTATGTGGGGTAAAACCGCCAATCGCTGGAAATCTTTAGGTTGTTTACTTTTTAAGGATAATACATAAGTGCAACGTTCTGGTAGAGATCGCTTCACAGAGCGTTAAGACCGCCAATAACTCTCAACCATGGCGATTGCAATCAGTATTTTCTACCTATCAAATTTTTCAGAAAAAGATTTTATGTAACTACCTACTTAATTTTTTTAAAATTTTATTTTATTAGCTTAAAACTGATTAATTGACTTACCAGTATAGTCAGCTGCCAAATATCACTTTTTATAAAGATAAAACTGTCCGCACGTCTGTTATTAGCTGATGACACAATGCAACTGAGCTCATTGCACCTAAATCTTGTCAAAGAATTAACGTAAAATGTTCAGGGACGCGCAACCTTTTGGGTTTATTATCAAAATGTTCTCTTAAGATGGTAATTGAAATAGTTTTATAAGGAGAAGAAGGTTGTGGACTGTATTATAGCCGCGGAAAGAATCATTTGTATGAGCTAAAAGTTAAATATTTGTCACATAATATAATATAATGTTATTTCTAAGTATAGTTTTATGTACTTAACTTAAATAAGTATTTGTGAAGCACCTACTAATAATCCAACGATGCTTACTTTGGAGCAAGAATATTTATTTTCAAATAATAATACATATTACATTTATTTCTTTATTTTTATATTATTTCTACTAATTTCTGCCCTTGTGCTTCGTACGCGTTGTTTCTATGACAACGTATAAACATTATGTCTGAATAAAGAAACTTTTTATTTTATAAAGGTTCTATCCCATGGGAATTGATTTATGGGATAAAAATTAAAGTCTAGTTTTATACCAGGCCTAGACCTACATCTATGGAAAATATCAGCCAAAGCCTTTCAGTAATTCTAGTGTGAAGAAAGTAACTTTTTAAGTACTTTTTCTGTGTTTGTGTTTTCCTGTTCTGTTTTTTCCTATCTTGGTGTGCAATAAAGAGTATTTGTATTGTATTGTATTGTGTATTGTAACATCACATCACACTAATAAAATAAATGCGAAAGTTTTAATGATGACGGATGTTCGCTACTTCTTCACGCCGAAACAACTGAGCAGATTGAGCAGAAATTTTACATAATATGAATGAATTAATATATTTTTATTTCAAACAACGAAGTCCATATTACAAACACACTTATTAATTTGGCGTGTTTTAAAAAACGATAAACCTGTAGAATCTGTAAAATCGGTTACCCATAGGCTGAGATATCAAGTAACATACATACATAAAAATAAAAAATTAAAACCATACAGACGAACTGAGAACCTCCTTTTTGAAGTCAGTTAAAAATAGGTAGAGTCTGTACAAAATTCTGAATACAAACAAACTTTAACATTACATAAAAAAAGGTTTACTTACAAATGGAAATAAAATCTAGAGAACGTTAATTTTAGATATAGGAACTTACTATGCTTATATTATTTTATACTAAAAGTATACTATGACCTTACATTATATTTATTGCTTACTAGCTGCAGCCCGCGGCTTCGCACGCTTTTTTCCGGAATAAAAGGTAGCCTATGTCCGACCCCGGGATACCACTTACCTCGCTGCCAAATTTCACCGAGATCCGTTCAGCCGTTCTTCAGTTATAAATAGTGTAACTAACACGACTTTCTTTTATATATATAGATTAAATTCTAGTTAATAGTTTTAATCCAAAATGTATAATGGTGGAATAAAATGTTTAACTAATTAAGTTCAGAATGCTATTATGAGTATCTCTAATACGGCTCATTAACGAAACAATGCGTTTACGAAATAACGCGAGAAAGCTATCAGTTCTAGCATCAGAAAACGTTCCTAATGCACTTCAATATCGAGGCAGTCCCATTAGCATTCTGAATATATTATTCTATTGGACGCGTAGAGCACTGAGAGAGGCCTGGGTGAAATTAATCCATAGACTGCTGGTGTAAAAGCACTGACAATATGCTCTGAACAGTGACAGTTTTGCCTCAGCTGAGCAATTGGCGGCCCTACGAGCAATCATATTCCCCCTGACCGCCAGTGCTCTACCCCGCTCAATATCAGCATCAGCATCATCTTTCAAATCTCCTGTTACTATATGCCCCAAATATTTAAAACTTTTCACAACATTTAATGATGTGTCATAAAGCATAATACAGGGAACGTGTTCTGAGTGCTTATTTGCATAGGTGTAGCTCTAAACCTGGAATCAAACATAGGATAATTTTTATCCTATATATCAGTTCCCATGGGATAGAAATAAACTTTAAACATTTCTATAGAAACAACGCGAGCGAAGCCGTGAGCAGAAACTAGTTTATAACATTAGTGTGATTACGATTAGGGTAATTTACTAATATGGAATGTGACCTAAACTACTTAGTAGATAGAGTTGTTCTGTGGATTATCGCCCATCCGAACTAATTTTATAAATTTCTACTAAACTAGTGTTTTCACCACTCTCGCTAGAAAATGGTGACTTTGCTGCTTAAAAACAATGAACAAAATCGGGGTTTGTTCACATGTGGAATAAAGGATGTTACTCAAATTGTTGAAGGACGTAATTTGAATTCAGAATGCTGTACTAAATTTCGATGGTTTAATATGTTATTGATACTCTATGGTTGGCTCCGAAAAATAATAAACTAAGCGATCTGCAAGGGGACGTAAACTTTCTCACTGAAGGCATCGCCATTTTTATATGCACCTGGCTTGTGAAGACCATTCTTCTAGGCGGACACCGCCATCTGCGGCGCCGCCGTTTATACCCTCCATGGTTTTCGATCAAAATGAGTTCCCTCCATGGTTTTCGATCAAAATGAGTTACTGATGACATTCGACCTCTTTTATAAGTTACTAAATATTTTCTCGCTAGTCGAGGTGAAATGTTGTATGTTGAACTCGAGAGCAAATGTTTTTTGTTTCATGCTTTTTAAATCCCTCGTTAGCCGGTCTACTTTAAAGCCACTCGCTACGCTCGTGACTCTACTCTAGGCTGCTACGCTAAATCATTATTATTATCGGCACGCGCAACAAAAAATCATTTGCTCACTTGTTAAACAAATAACTATTACTAAGTAGTAGGTATTTTCAAATCCAACATTTCCCACCCCACACATGATTTTTTCTCATAGTTTAGGATGAAAAGCAGAGTGTGCCGGAGCAGAGTGTACATGGGACCAAAATTATTTAACCTCAAGCGACGTACTTTAAATCCCTCGCTACGCTTAGTAGTATTTAAAAAATCGCTCTCGCCTTATATACATTATTTTGTTACCTTATGATACAATCTACTATTCCATTTTAGAATTTAAGAAACAATGTAGTACCTATTTATTATATTTGTTCAAGTTCAATATTGCACGCGAATAAGACGACCTCTGTGAGACAGTGGGTAAGGTCTGCTTACTATGCTGAAGGTTACGGATTCGATTGGGACAAAATATGTGTTTAAAATCTGCAAATATATGTTTTAATAATAATAATAATAAATCATTTATTTCAGGCAACATAATTCTAGTACAGGATGTTAAGTACTTAAAAACTACGGCCCATATAAAATATATACCTTAGTCTAACATACATAAGATAAACGTATTAACTAGCACTTTTACCTGGATGCCTGATGAATGGTTTTGCCTGGGTGTTTTTTTTTTGTATGATAACATGATTGATTACAGTTAGTAGGTACCTAGGCTAAGGTAAATATGGGTTTGCAAAATACCAAGACAAAAAAGTTTTCGCTTACTCCCGCTGACCAGTAAAGTTGTACCTACCTACAGCTAAAATGCAACGAATCACTGAAAATCATTCGAGGGCAGAATTTCGGCCAAAATTGGAATGTTTAAAACTGATTTGAGATGTACAAAACCTAAAACTTTTTAAACTTTCGCGATCTGTTAACATATTAAAGATTATATTATATCGGGTATTTATCGCGTACCTCTTGTTTAATATTTAAACCGATACCTTTCATTTCATACCCCACTCGGTGAGGTAGACTCCACTTTTTTACAAACATAACGCAGGCACCAGTCTCGCACAATGTTGCTTAGTTAAACATAATTCTTAATTCTGTATTGCACTAAATAAAACCTACATAAAAAAACATAAAACTAGAGAAGGAATGGCAAAGGCGAGCTTAACCCTAATAAGAGTTCTCTTTCAGCAAACCTTATTGGGAGAGAGAGAGAAGGGTATGTGGGTATCTACGTGTGCACAACATTCATACAGAAAAGAAAGTGGTTTAATCCTTAACTACATAATTAATAGACTACTACATATTATTACTACACTATGTCTATGACCTATAATATAATAAACTTACTATTCTAGTTTTATATGTAAGCTCATTATGTGAAGAGAACCATCAATGATTTATTAATATTATTTATAGAACACCGCGTGTGAAGACGCGGGCAGCAACTAGTTTAGTAATAATTTATAGTAGGTACATTATGTCTTTTTCAACACACTTGCTCATAAAGTGGCTCTATGGTCACCGCAATTAGGCACAGCATGACACCCATAATCAAACTGTGACTTTTTCATTGCTATAACTCACTAGTGAGTTATAGATTTTTTTTTAATTTTATTGGTTGAGGTGCTTTGTTCTTAAACAAGTTTTTATTCAAAAAAAAGATCGTGTTCAATAGAACAAATAAATTAATGTTCCTATTGCTTGCTCATTTCATGCGACTTCTTATTTAAATAGATAATTTTAACTCCGTACGAGTTAAACTTATCTATTTAAATAAGAAGTTGCATGTTTAATAAATAAAACTTTCACTCAGATATAACTTTAATTTGTTTTCTTTGTAATAAAAGAAAACTAAATTCCCCATTTTGTACGTGGCAGAATAGGAGCAAACCCTATGCGCGGAAAAAAAAAACTTCTTCCCTTTAGTCTGTGGCTGATCGCAATGCGCGCGCATAGGAAAACTGTTTAATTTTTCCCGCCATAGCGAAACATTTTTCACAACTCGTTTTCACTGTTGAAATTATAGTTATTTATTAATTAAAATGTCTACAAGTTGTAGTTACGAAGAAAATTATTTATGTTGTACACCGCCCGATATAAGATGTGAAGCCCTTAACGTTATGAAAAGTTTACTACCTGAAAACTCCAAGGAAAAATATCTATTATCTACTAAATAAAATGAGTTTTTATTGTTATTTTATTCACAAGTGTGTTGAAAAACGTCGTATGATACACGTGTGTATTGATGATTACCGTCCTCGGCTCTCTTAAGACCCTCACCTAACGGCTCGGTCTCAATGGCGCCTCAGCGGTAATAACCAACATTACACACTTGTACCATAATGTGAAAACTATTATTTCATTATGAAACAAATATTTATCCTACCTTATAGAAGCCTTTATTGCTAACTGTACCAAACAATAACATGGACTGGGAAAGAAAATATTATTTAATTTTAAATGTCGTGGACCCGTTGGGACCCAAAGTATGAACCAATTTTTTTTTGAAAACAATTGAGTCGTGGACCTCTGGGAATAAGCCACATTTTATTTGTCTATGTGCTTATTTTGGAAGCCTAATAACTATATTTATTGTAATATTTATTGTAATCTGAAAATTACCTCCAAGCATCGGCTAAAGCGATTTTGATAAATTATTCTTCTTTCTGGATATTTTCTATGCATAATAAAAAATATCTAATTGCATTCAGTATCAAATTTATCCGTTAATCTAAAGGTGGATTGACGATTGATGATGAACGTTGTAGGTAAATACAGCTGGATTGACTAGCAAAATTTATTGATAACAAGCTAAAACGAAAGACGTTGTCCTTTTAAATTTTCTAATTTTCCGCGCAATTATCTTATTCTTAGGATTCCGTACCCGAAGGGTCAAAACGGAACCCTATTACTAAGCCTCCGCTGTCCGTCCGCCTGTCACGTGGCTATATCTCATGAATCTTAAGAGGTAGACAGTTGAAATTTTTAGATAATGTGTATTTATCTTGCCGCTATAACAACACATAATAAAAATAAAATAAATATGAAAATTAAAGGGGGCTACTATACAACCAACGTGATTTTTTGGTTATTTTTGCTCTTAATTTGTCAAGGCTGTATCTCTTGAAATACAATAGGTAGACACATGAAACTTTCTATAATTATGAAACACTTCAACTGTAATAATAAAAAATACTGAAAAATATAATAAACTTGAAAATTTCAAGGGGTCTCCAAACAAGTGACATTTGATGTGCATTGAAAAAGTTGCCTGATTTCTATGGTACGGAACCCTTCGTGTGCGAGTCTACTTGCAATTAGCAGTTTATTTTTTCCTATGAACTTTCTCCTGACATTAACAAACCCAACAAAAATAAAATCGGTCCAGCCTTCACGCGTGATGCCGTGGCCAAGGGAAATTGGGATTTATTTTTTATATTATACATTTATTTACTTTGTAAATTTAACTTACAAATTTATTTATCAAAAATCATTTAGATCTCACCTTATTTCTAAGCATTTCTATAGATTTCTAGAAGAGAAGTTTGTAATATTACTTCCATCAAAATATAACTAGATGTCGCTGCTAAAAAGTGACTACGGCTAGATCGCGCTAACGAAGCGTTCCGGGTTCTGATGTTGTCGTGAAACTGTTTTCAAACCATTTACAGACAGAAAAAGCGAGGCCATAACGAGTCGTACTCGTGTGCTTCTGTAGGGTTTCGAACTAAAAGTATACTAGTTTTTGACGATCTTTTGAAAAGATCTTGAATCTTGATAACTGTTCAAGTGTTCAGAGAGTTAAAATAAAAATAATAAAATAAATTTATCTAATTGTTGTACTTGTGCTGTTCTTAAGAGCGTTAACGCCTTCCATGCGCAGTTTGTCTCAAAAACAGTACTTTTCAAACCCGTTAATAACATGAACCACTTATCTTACACTATATGTTAATTAATATTAATTTTAGGAAATTTTGTTGTCCAAATAGTTAGTTAAGAAAATATTTCAATTAATATACTCGTAGTATGTACGCGTTCTATCAAGATAACTTCTTATAGGTTTTCTAAATTTCCCTTTTAGCCTCAGTTTCGAAGATCAAAATATTATGAAAATACTGATATATCTAATGAACAAAAAATAATAATCAATCAATAAGATCCTTGGAAAAATAGTTAGTTAAAAAGATGTTTGGTTTTGGTATCTAACTACGAGAAATTCAGATTCAAAAAATGTGAATTATTACGAATTTTAAATGATTTTTCACCGATATACTCGTACCTTATATAATTTAATATAACAATAGCTTACCAATAAAGTAGAGCATCATACATAAGTATCATAGTATCATCAGTAAGTTAGGTTATTAAGGTTAGAACTGATTAGATATAAGGGCTGTTGATTTTGTTAAACATTAAAAATAAATAAATAAAATAAAATAATCATCTTTAAAATCATACATTTAAAATTGTAATTAATTTGTTGTTAATATTTTTCTGTAAATATTTTAAAACTACTTTAAAACGCTGCGCGCAAATCATTTCAAGTCAGTCCCATACACATCGCGCGCTAGGCGTAAACGCTCTTAACGTAAAAAATTGTTGAATTTGATTGACTGAATACAGCGGGGCAATGCAGCCAGTGTCTTGGGGACGCTTCCGACTGGTATTGATATGGATCAGTTGAGCTACCTGTAGATTGTTTGCAACAGTCTGCAGTTAGCTTAATTGTTTCAATTGTAAATACTAGTTATAATTTGATTGTAATTTTCTTTGTTAATAAAGGCCATTGCCGTTTAAAAAAAAAAAAAAAAAAAATTGACTGAATGAAAGATTGCGCTTTAATTTGAAATTAATATGGGTGGATTATGGATGGGTATTATACTATAATACCCATCCACATTATAAAGAGAAAAATTCTGTAGGCACATGGTTGACTTGACATATCACTACCACAACGTCCACAACAGAACCTTTATTCTTCCGCGAATAATCCCGCTTTTTCTTTATAAAACAAGACCGCATTATATTGTACAGGGTGCCACGAAACATGTTTAATAGCCGAAAGGGGTGATCCTGGACCCCGACGAAATAAACTGTTGTGTTTAATTTTTTTTTGAAAAATTGTTCTTTTACGTTTATTCTTACAATATTATTGTTTTGAAACTTCGAAAAGAATTTACATAGTTTTTTTGTGATAATTTCCTGACAAAATACTGGTTTTGCTGAAAGAAACATCTGTGAAATATTGTATATTATTAAATAATGCAAGAGTGCGTGTAAAAGGACACACATAAAATAAAAACAATTTTTTTTCAAAAATCTCCAAAAATATGTTTAATATTCAGAAAATCGTCATTTACGTATATTATCGTAGTTCTAGAGAAGTTAACATTTTGGTAAAGGCATAGCACCATAGAGAAATTCGCCGCTGACAGTACATTGTCATGGCGGTCGCGACGTAAGAATCGACCCCTGCAACGCACAATACCAAACGGAAAAGTTTTCGTTTACTTGTAAAATGCAACAAATCACTCGAAAACTATAAGTAATAGAGTTCTAGGGAATCTATTGGATAACCTACTATGAAGAGTAGTTGCTCTCAGTATCCGGTAGGGGCGCTGCAAGTCGCTAAATGTATGGAAGGAAACGAAGACTTTTCAGTTTTCATATAAAGCAAAACTTACTTATCATACGGCTCCTGATAGTTAGTGGTAGGTAAAACCATCACATGTATAGAATAGATGAAATGGTGACATTGTGCACGCCCTGGGCCAGGCGGGATTACATTTTGTTTCATTTTATTCGCAAACAATATTTAATTTGTGTTGGATTTTTTAAAATTATTGATTATAATTTACACATTGTTTTAAATGTTATAATTTATAAGACTTAGAGTACATTTCCTTACTTGGACAGCTTAGTGTATGACAATAAACCAATAGAAACTTTAAATATTAAATAAATTGTGTACTTACAAAAAATAACAATTTTTACGAAATGTGAACATGAAATTAAAATTATATGCATTATTTAATTTCTTAGCAATAATTGTGGTTGGTCATACATAGAGCAATAAACTTTTACAATTCCGTCGATTTAAATTATTCCCGTTATTTGGAGGAATTATTCAAATCATGAATGTGCGTTAACATTTTTGACCTGTTTGACGTTTAATTGTATTCATCTAGGAGGTAGTTCTATTAATAAATGTTTTTCTTTATAGACAAATTTGTATTTCTATACAAGAAAAGAAAATCCTTTAAAAGGTGGCCAATAAATTAACTAATTTAGTGGTTTGCTAACTGGCTTACTCACAAATGGTACGAAAAATATTATTTAAGAAAAAACCAGTTATTAGAAAGAAATACTTATTTTACTTAACATTATTTTATTTAACATAAATAAATATATTACAGAATTTTACACAACAGGTGGTTTACACAAAAAATTGAGGCAGTCCTCGTAGCGCACCCAGATGATGCGCACCAAAGTACTACCTCTACATAGCGCATCCGTTTTTTACGTGCTTCTTACCTACTTACCACCTAGGTAATAATAATAATATTTATTTCTGTAACAAGTTTACAATAAGTTATTCGATAGTTGAGACCCTCATTTAAGTATACAAAACTCGTGTTAGAGGATCTCGCTCTTCTATATCAAACGTTACAGATGACATAATAAATTTAACAAAGAAACATAAAGAAATAAGAAAAAGTTAATTTTGAATCTACATCAAAAGTAGCAAAATCTATCATCTATTATTATTAGTTAGTCTAGTTTATTTAAGACAAAAAGATAAAATGTGCGATTTGTGTAACATGATTGTGAGTGATGTCTTGGGTGGACCTAAGGACACCAGTCTCATATCATAAGAGTCTGGGCAACTTGGGACCCAGACTTATTATTATATAATATATTATATAATAGGTATAAATAGGTAGGTGTATTACGTTAAATAATTTTGACCTATTGCGGTCCATTGCTTATGATTATTTTTACTTGTCGTTGTAATAAATAAATTATTTTTATTTGTTTCTTGATAGCTATTTACGGTAAGTACTTTGTAGATAACATAACAATACCGTAATATACTATTAGCAAAGTTAGTTTACGAATTGCCAGGGGGCAAATCCTCGCCAATTTATCACTCGGTAAATATCAAAAAAACTGTAAAATTTGACAGTTCTTTTGATATTTATCGAGGGATATATTGGCGAGAATTGCCTTCGAGTATCTTTGGTGCGTGTCGTAGTCCGTAGCAAGCGAGTCAAGTGACTATTACACTAGAGTAGAGTAGGCTCAGTCAAAATCGTAGTCATTCTCTTTCGTTGCCCAACATTCAAATCCATACAGTACGACAGGTCTACAGTTCTACAGGTCTACAGGTCTACCAGGTCTGCAGCTACTGGGACATTCTCCGATCGCGCACAGGAAAAACAAACATTGTTAAAATAACCCCACAACAAATTTAATCAGCCAGAACAAAATCATAAAATAAAACAGAAACAAACTTATAGTAACTAACCTAAATATCGCCTTTTTCTTCCTACCAACATCATTTCCTTTCAACTCATCATTTAATACAAACTTCCTTAATCCTAATACCCAGAGAATCATCATTTTTGTTACATCTATAGTGTTTCTGTCAAATGCGAAGATTCTTTTGTCAGTTTCTGACAGATTGTGGTACAAAGCTTGAGTGTTTTTGTCGTCGAAAATCCAGTTCTTACACGTGAAGTAGCTTAGCACATGTGTAAGCTTGTGGATTCGCTTGTAGAGTTTTAACATCCTATAAAAAATAAATAAAAAATCAGAATACGATGTCGAGCTCAGCGGCGTAGCGGGTGAAATGCCGCCTGTGACTCAGGAGGTTGCGGGTTTCATTGCCGCCACGGGACAAATGCTTGTACGATCTGCAGATATTTGTTCTGGGGGTTTTCTATGTATGTATAAGAAAAATATCTATTTATGTGCATTGTATGAAGTATATCAGTCATCTAGTAACCATAACACAAGCTCTGCTTAGCTTGGGGCTAGATGATGCTGTGCGGATTATCCATGCAGCATTATTTATTATGTATTTATTTATTTCTTACCAAGGTCTCTTGCCCACCGCTGCACTGCACATATCCACGAGCCCAGCTGGAATGTAATGCAGGAGTACAGTCAGCACTTTATACTTGAGCTCAGTCGAGATCATGACGGCGAAACCGTCTCCGATGATTCTCGGAGAGGGCAGCTTGTTTAGTCTCTTGTTGAAGATTGTGGTGCATTGGGCTGGAATTTAATTAATCACAAAATTATCAGTACCTAATTGTAGGGTATTAGCCATCGATCTAAGTAAAATATAGGAGATGAGGTGCTAGCTTCCCGCAAGTAGAAGGCTCAAATTAGGTGCAGTTAGGTCCACCAGGTGGGTGGACCAAATTAACCCCCCGGACTTGCTACGACGTAGGTACTTTAATGTAATTTATTGACTAAAAACTGCAGCAATGCCCTCGTGTATGCACAAGATTGGAAATGTAATTGTGAGCGAGTGTAATATAGGACAGTTGTTGAGTAAGCGCTGGGAGAACGTACCATATCTATAGATTTTAATTCCCTATATCCATGGTATTAGCTATTATTTTTACGCTTCTTATATTCTAAACTTGAAACACTTGTGGTTTTCTAGTGACCTGCCTACGCTGGAGAGTGGCTTGGCCCAAAGAAAACACGAAGAAAATGCTTACAATATATATTAAAGGAATTTAGCAGTGGGTCTGCGTTCGTTGTCTCCGAAATACGTTAGGTTCTTGGAATGAATGCCACTGGCCTTAGCTGGAGAGAGGTCCGACGCGGTAGGGCGACTAGTGGATCCAGATGAGAAGGCCGGCGGCAAGAGAAGTGCAGCGGTTAATGTTCCGTGGTACCGTTAAGGTTCTTCCCGGTGGTACCGTTACGGTTCTTCCCGGTGGTACCGTTGAGCAATCGCCGGAGAATGGCGGCTTCGGTTGTGTAGGGATAACCCCCAGGATGGAACCCTGGAATCCACGTCCAGACACTTTAGAAGTTGTCCGGTTTTGTAATATGACTGCCGCATCCTCAACTCATAGCGTAAGCGCAATGGCAAAAAGCATTTGCAGTAATCGATGATGAGGCAGTCATACAAATGAAATACTAAAGCTAAAACAATGGAAATGAAATAACGGTTTACCTACCTCACTAAATCGGTTCGATTGTGAGATAGGTATCCGAGTCAAGGAATTAATTACATGGGCGGAAAATCAATAAAAGATGTTAGAGTGATAGGTACGTAATGCGTAGATGTGATTTGTATAAAACAATTTACAATGAATAAAGAATGAAGGAAATGAAATGACAGTGAAATTCGCTAAAAGGCGGCAAGAGGTATTTGTACCATGAATGATAATTAATATAAGAAGGCGATGTGTAAGAAGCAAGCTAGATAGATGAACGTAAATTAATTTAATATCAGTTATGGTACATTAACGGTTAGATAGGTCATTGACCGTTACTTCGACTTACCAAGCCCACAACTTATTGCACTAAATACACACTATATAACAATAATGCAACACTCACCCGATATGGGGTTCACTATTTATAACAATTTAACTTTGAATTCTTTAATATTTAAGCAATTAACAATTAAAGGTGTTGAAAATTTGTAGTCCGCAAGTCAAGGAAAGGTCACCTCTGACTCAGTCAAAGACAAGCCCGCAGCGCATAGACGCACTGTTGCCAACTTATCGCGGAGGACGCGGTGCGCGGCGCGAAAGTTCAATTTAAAGCAGCGCGAACGGAATCGTTACATACCCCCCTTTTTAGGTTAGGATTTTTCCTGAGTAAAATCCAAAGCTAAGAACACTAGGTCAGTTTAAAATCCTTGACATGCCATGACCCTAAATTGTGTCCGGACATATCCTCAAGTTCATACACCAGTTTGGACTTCTTTGCTTTAATGCGACACTTAATGAATTTTGGGGCTAATTTCTTTGAGAACCTTTTATCCTTGTCGCTGAGATAGAATGTTCGCTTCCATACTATGTCACCTACCTCAAATTCAACTTTCTTACGTCGAAGGTTATAATGAGTGCTGTTCCGGGAGTGAGACTTTATGAGGGATAGTTGTACTTTATCAAATATTTTCTGGAGAGTCCCCAAGTTTTCAGCGTAAGAGTCGCGTGGTGAAAATACTATATCGTTACCTAAGTCAGAATCAAGGTAGTGAGATCCACAACTAACTAATTCACGCCCGAAAACAAGAAATGCGGGAGTAAAGCCTGTGACTTCGTTAACAGCGCTGTTTAAAGCGAATTGAATTTTTGGAACGTTGATATCCCAAGATCGATGGTCGTTCTCAATAAAAGTAGAGATAGAAGTCACAATAGTTTTGTTGTAACGTTCGACGGTGTTCACCTGAGGGGTGTATAGTGGTGTATAGTGAATGTTAGGTATTTTGTAGTTAGCTAGTAAATTCCGCATAGTATTGCTAGTAAATTGCCTACCATTGTCCATAAGTAGTGTGCTCGGAATACCGTGCACCAAGAATATTTGTTCTTCTAGAATTCGAGCAATGATCTCCGCAGTTGCTCGCCGTATAGGAAAAAGCATACAGTATTTGGAGAAACAACAAGTAACTACTAACAAGAACGTATTTTGCTTCGTAGAGACAGGCAAGGGCCCTACCAAATCCATACTTAACATCTGGAATGGGCGATCACATTCTTTAGGCCGACCCATTGTTCCAAGCGTGGGCTGTGTTGAGTGTTTATGAGACAGGCAACTATCGCAATTAGATACAAAATTTACCACATCTTTATGCATGTTTGGCCAAAAGTATCTTAAACTTACACGTTTATGAGTCTTAAAGATGCCAAAATGGCCTGATGTTGGTTCCGAATGATTTTTATAAATGACATCTTGACGTGCTTCCATTGGTATTACCTCTTTCCATTCGAATTCCCTAGTTAGAGGATTCAAGGACTTCATGTACCTAAATAACCTACCGTTTTCCAAACGATAGTTCAAAAATGACGTGGGAGATTTTCGACAACCATCAAGTATATTTAAATACCAAGGGTCGTTGGTTGTTATAGAAGAAGGTGTAGTGGAGTCAATGGCAGCAACAGGAACCGCACGAGACAGACTATCGGGAACAACATTTTCGGAACCTTTTCTATGTTTGATGTCGAAGTTATAGGCTGATAGGCGTACGCCCCATCTAGCTAACCTTCCAGTCGGGTTATTTAGATTGAGGAACCACTTCAGAGAAGAATGGTCTGTGAATACAGTAAATGACTGACCATTTTCGAGATAGCAACGCCAATGCTCAATAGCGGAAAGGACGGCGAGTGCTTCACGTTCCGTTGCGCTGTAATTACGCTCCTGCTGTGACAGTGACTTACTCATATAAGCGATGACTCTTTCCGTTCCATCCAACGTTTGAGTGAGTACGGCTCCAATGCCATAGTCACTCGCATCGGTGTGTACTTCAAAGGGCTTGGAGTAATCTGGACATGATAAAATGGGAGCAGATACGAGATGAAATTTTAGTTTTTTGAAAGCGTCATCTGCTTCAGGGGACCAATCAAATGGAGGTGAATCTTTCTTTTGAGAAGTGAGTTTATTCAAAGGGGAAGCCAAAGAACTAAAGTTTGGGATAAACCTACGATACCAAGAGGCTGTTCCCAGAAATCTTCTGACCTCTTTACGATTCGTTGGAGCTGGGTAGTTCAGAATTGATTCAACCTTTTCAGGGTCTGGTTGCAGCCCACTAGAGTCAACAATATACCCCAAATACTTTAATTGCTTTCTAAAAAATTGACTTTTCTTAGAGTTGATCGTTAGATTAGCCATCTTCAGTTTTTGCAAGACATGTTTAAGCAAGGACATGTGTTGTTCGAAACTGTTTGAAACAACGATGACATCATCGACAAAGACAAATACTCTATGCTCGAATTCAGGCCCGTAAAATAAGGCATCTACTAGCCTCTGTTGAGTAGCGGGAGCATTAGTTAGGCCAAACGGCATAGATTTGAATTGGAAGGTTCCCCGAGAAGGAATATAAAAAGCAGTTTTTTTCCTATCATTTTCTTGAATTAAGATCTGCCAAAAACTTTTAGACAAATCTATGCTAGAAAGATATTTAGCATCACGCAGATTGTCCAGTATCTCTGATATGTAAGGGAGACTATACGCGTCTTTTTTAGTGATAGAGTTGAGTTTACGGCTATCTAAACAAAACCGTAACTCGCCGTTCTTTTTCGGTGTAAGAATGACCGGAGACGACCAAGGGCTTTCGCATGGCTCGACGACGTCTTCTTTAAGCATCTCATCCAGCTGCTCGACTAAGATACGCTGTTTTTCTGGTGACATTCTGTAGTAACGTTGTCGAATAGGAGGGGTGTCACCTGTGTCGATGACGTGCGTGATTAAATGAGTGCGACCTAGGCCTTGTTTCTCATAAGAGATGTCATGGAAGTGAGACATCATCTGATCGGCTACAGCCTTTTCTTCAACCGATAGATGCTCGTACGAACAGAGATTATGGATTTCACTAGGAACTACATCAGTGACAGCAAGGACAGTATCAGAGTCTTTATAATATGCGATACGATCTAGGTACTTAGGGAAAAGACCGAAAGTCCTCCAAAAGTCCATACCTAATATAAGTGAGTGCTTGATACCAGGTACCACAAAAAACTTTAGAATGTGAGTTTGGTCTTGAAAACCAACAGAAAGATTTAGAACTCCAATAGACTTAAGTTTATTGCCACCTGCAGCAATGAAGTTAATATTTTCTACCGGTTCTAGTTTGAACCCGGAGTCTAACAGATACTCGTGACTTCCGTTACCTAAGATAGTGGTAGAAGAGCCGGAGTCGAGGAGACCAATCAATTGCTTGTTGTTCAGATTAACTGCAACGTAAGGTCGAGATCTATCAACTACAGAGTTAGCCCGGATTGAAGAGACAGCATTGTAAGTAGAGAAAGAAGAGATGAATTTTAGCCAATTCTTCCATTCGGAAGGATCAACATTTTTATGCTGTACCCTACAATCCTGCCCAATTAGTTTTTTTGATCCTCTTTATCAGGTTCAGTGGAACTTTTTTTGTTGCAATCGGGGCAATCTGCAATACGAAAACCTTTCTTTCCGCATCTAAAACAAATTAGAAAGCGTTCCTTTTTGCAATACCTTAATGAGTGATCAGTAGTTCTGCACCTTGGACAGTATTTAGATACGCCTGATTTGGACGCTAAAGCTGCTACTGTTTCCTCTTTCTGTATGGAGGAGACACCTGAGTTTTTAGTGTTTGTAATTGATTCGCTTTTACCCATATATGCGAACTCCGGAGCGATAGTGCTTGCAGACGCCTTTGGTGGTTCGTGAAAATGGGCAAACCGCGCTTGTACGTTTTCGAAACTGCGACATACTGATTTGAGAGTCTCGATAGTCCTAATATCCGGAAAGGCGGACAGTGTACTGGCATAACATGGCCTGATGTTGTGGAGCAAAATCTCTAATTTTTCATCCTCGGATAGAGGTTTACTCAACCGGGAGAACATGCCATGCATTATGGAAAGATAAATGGTTATGTTTTCCGTCTCACCTTGAGTTCGAGTTCGAATTTCAGCAGCAAGCCTGTAGTCATAGTCACTGCTGCTGAAGTCTTCAATTAAAAGCTTACACAATTCTTCCCACGTCTGGGCCCTACTTCTATTGCAGCGATACCAATGTAAAGCATCATTAGTGAAAATCTCGTAGCCCAAGGATAAAATTTTCTCATAAGAAATACCCCTAGATAGAACAAATTCTTCTACCCTTAAGATGAAAGAGCGCACACAAGTTTTACCCGTAAATTTTAGTTTACTAATGTCCGCAGCAGTATTTCGCTCACATGTCACGGAAAGAACAGGTGCGATTTGTTCAGAGGTCGCACTCAGGTTTGTAGGTCTAGGTTGGGGATTAAGTGGCTTTAGTGCAGATAATTCCTTGTAGAGGGTTTCAAAAGTGGAACGGCATGACTGATACCCACCGGCAATCGACTCGATGCTACTTAATCTATTAATCCTATGGTAAAGGTGGTGGAGTAACGTTTCCGTTCGTGAAAAAAGATTTTTATCAAATTTTTGCTTAAGTGTAGTTAAGTTGCCTTGCGCTTTTACTTGGACGTCATGGATTCCCATTAAATCCTTATCAGGTTCGAGGTAGGACTCAAGAATGTCCTCTGATGGCGAATCTTGTGCAAGTTGGATAATCTGTTTACGTAATTCCTGGACAGATCCACTATTGCCTCCGCGCAGCTCAACTTCATACTCTAATTCAGGCTTTTGTAGGGATAAAAACTTAATGGAAAACGCCATATTGAGTGTGTGTTGCAGTAAAGTTTAAAAACTACAATGATTGTAAGCAAGAACTTAATATTTAAATAGTCGGACCTAAATGTGATATTCAACTAAAACAAAACACTTATTATTATTAAAAATTAAAACAGCTTGACTAATAAAACTACCACATATAGGTAAGACATATGTAGCATAAATCAAACTTAGGACTAAGATTTTTATAGCCAACACCAAAGAAACCAAAAAAATGCAGAAAGTAACGTAATTCGGAGACAAAGTTACCTGTATTGGGCGCCAGTGAAACACTTGTGGTTTTCTAGTGACCTGCCTACGCTGGAGAGTGGCTTGGCCCAAAGAAAACACGAAGAAAATGCTTACAATATATATTAAAGGAATTTAGCAGTGGGTCTGCGTTCGTTGTCTCCGAAATACGTTAGGTTCTTGGAATGAATGCCACTGGCCTTAGCTGGAGAGAGGTCCGACGCGGTAGGGCGACTAGTGGATCCAGATGAGAAGGCCGGCGGCAAGAGAAGTGCAGCGGTTAATGTTCCGTGGTACCGTTAAGGTTCTTCCCGGTGGTACCGTTACGGTTCTTCCCGGTGGTACCGTTGAGCAATCGCCGGAGAATGGCGGCTTCGGTTGTGTAGGGATAACCCCCAGGATGGAACCCTGGAATCCACGTCCAGACACTTTAGAAGTTGTCCGGTTTTGTAATATGACTGCCGCATCCTCAACTCATAGCGTAAGCGCAATGGCAAAAAGCATTTGCAGTAATCGATGATGAGGCAGTCATACAAATGAAATACTAAAGCTAAAACAATGGAAATGAAATAACGGTTTACCTACCTCACTAAATCGGTTCGATTGTGAGATAGGTATCCGAGTCAAGGAATTAATTACATGGGCGGAAAATCAATAAAAGATGTTAGAGTGATAGGTACGTAATGCGTAGATGTGATTTGTATAAAACAATTTACAATGAATAAAGAATGAAGGAAATGAAATGACAGTGAAATTCGCTAAAAGGCGGCAAGAGGTATTTGTACCATGAATGATAATTAATATAAGAAGGCGATGTGTAAGAAGCAAGCTAGATAGATGAACGTAAATTAATTTAATATCAGTTATGGTACATTAACGGTTAGATAGGTCATTGACCGTTACTTCGACTTACCAAGCCCACAACTTATTGCACTAAATACACACTATATAACAATAATGCAACACTCACCCGATATGGGGTTCACTATTTATAACAATTTAACTTTGAATTCTTTAATATTTAAGCAATTAACAATTAAAGGTGTTGAAAATTTGTAGTCCGCAAGTCAAGGAAAGGTCACCTCTGACTCAGTCAAAGACAAGCCCGCAGCGCATAGACGCACTGTTGCCAACTTATCGCGGAGGACGCGGTGCGCGGCGCGAAAGTTCAATTTAAAGCAGCGCGAACGGAATCGTTACAAACTTACTTTCGTCACCGTCATCATCATCAACCATAATCATTATAATTGTACAGTACATATCATTGTCATAGAAAAGCGATTGGTCGTCAGAATTGGGCTGGTGACGGTCACGGGTAACGTTTAACGTTTAATATTCATTTATTCTCAATAAGACAATTTATACAAAGTCACTTACATGAGAACAGGGTTCTTAGGTTACGTATATATATACATAGGTTGTGGTCATTCAATAGCTGGCTCATTCAATGTGTTCACTTAATAAGAAGTGACTTATCATTTATGATATGTTGAGCTAATTTTAGTTTGAACACATTAAATGAGGTTACACTTTTAATTTGGGAGGGTAAAGTATTGTAAAGCTGTGCGCCTTCACATAGTATCGTTTTTTTGCCATAGTTAGTCCGAGTTTTCGGAAGAACGATAAAGCTGGCACGACGTGAACTACGTTTGCTTATTTCTCCTAATTTAGTGTATGTTAAACTTGTGTGAGTTTTATTATTTAATATTTTACGGACTAGGATGCATGTTGTATAATTGTATAACTGTTTAATGTTCATTATTTTTGTTTCTCTATGAACTGTTTCAGTGGAAGTTAAGTAAGGAATATTGAAAAGAAGTTTGATAAGTTTATTTTGTGATGTTTGAAGTTTTGCTAATTTTGATTTTACAGCACTGCCCCACAGCTCTATCAAATATAGCAAATGTGGTTTGACAAGGCTGTTATAGATAGTATAGCGTATTCGACGCGGAACACAATGCATGACTTTTTTTACTGAACCGGTTAGCGATGAAAGTTTCGATTTAATGTGTGCGATGTGTGTATTCCACGTTAAGGAGCTATCCAAGTGTAAACACTAAATATTTTTCACTGTTCTTTTCCTTAAGTTCATCATTGTTTATTTTGGGAGGGTCATAATGAGGTATTGGTTTGTTTTTGGCTTTAAAAATAATGTAGCAAGTTTTAGAGATATTTATCGTAAGAAGATTGTGTTGAAACCAGGAGAAGAGGTTGTTGAGATCTTTTTGAGCATGAGACAGCATGGTATGAATTGAAGCACCAAAATAGAACAAACATGTATCGTCCGCTTACAAAGTAATATCACCATTTAAGCCTATCTGATGTGCATTATTAATATAAATTAAGAACAGGAGAGGTCCTAAAATAGATCCTTGACTTAAAATAGATCCTCCGCAAGTTATGGGCTCTGTTTGACTTTGGGTATCTTCTATTTTAACAACTTGAAATCTATTCGACAGGTAGGATTCGAACATTTTAAGAGCAGTTCCTTTAACGCCTATACTTTCTAACTTTTTGATAAGTAATTTGTGGCTTACAGTGTCAAAAGCTTTTTTTTAGGTCTATGAATATGCCTAGAACAATGTTTTTCTTATCTATGTTTGATTTAATTTTGGTGACGAGGTCGATTGTAGCTGCGAGGGTATTACTTTTGGATCTAAAACCATATTGTTGTTTGTACATAAAATTTATAGTTTGTAGGTGGGTTTCTAGTCGTTTGTGTAGTATTTTTTCAAAGATCTTCTAAAGTATAGGTAGAACAGAAATAGGCCTATAGTTACCAGGGTCTGTTTTAGAGCCTGATTTGTAAATAGGTGATACCTTTGCTATCTTGAGTGTATCAGGGAAAACACCGTCTGATAGTAGTTTGTTAAGACAGTTTGTTAGGTTAGTTATTATTAGTTCTTTTATGCATTTTATTACTTTTGTACTTATGCCGTCTAGGCCTGTGCTAGAATTGGAGTCAAGATTTTCTATTATTTTGTTTACTTCGTCAACGGTACATGGTTCAAAGGTGTTAAATTCACATTGTGCGGTATTGTGTGGTAGGGCCTGCATTGGGTTGTCATGAAATGTTTTAGGTATTTGATCAGCTAGGAGAGAACCAATTGTGGAAAAGTAGTGATTGAATGCTTCGCAAATCTCTTTCGTGCCAGTTGCATCTTTAGAGTCTACGATTAACTTTGAGGGCGCACAGCTTCGTTTGGTTTTGTTATTTGCTAAGTTATTAATAAGTCGCCACATTTTCTTGGGTTTTCTGATGCAATTTGAAAACTCTTTGTAGAAGTAAGAGTTCTTTGTTTTTTGTATAAGTTTCGCTGTAGCGTAGTAACGATACGCTGTACGTAGTAACGATACATTGTAACGATTTTTTTAGGGGAGGCCTTTGCCACTACTGGACTTTGGACGTCTGGCTTAGAAGATGACACTTACCCCACGAAAAGCTCTGATCACAAGAAACATTATAAACCTTCATCTCTTTTCCACACGCAGTGGCCGCGACTACGATAGCATTGTTCACGTAATCCACGGGCACTAGGTTGATAGAAACGTCTCCAACTGCGAGAATCACGTGGTTGAGGCCCATTATCAGGGAGAGCCCTATCTGAAAGAGTTAGGTCCGTGTTATGAAAGCTTGCTCAGTCTTAGATCTATGCTTGAGTGACGTTTATTTCATAGAAAAGAGTCAGTCAAGCATAGCTCGATGACTGAGCAAGCTTTCATAATACGGGCCTTAATACATAAGTACCTGAGTGGGCTCTAATTCCACTAAATGAATCGTTTCACGATAACAATGGTATCGTCTCGGAATGACACATTTTGGCATTTTATCTTTGATGAAACAAACTACAGATGGAGGGACGCGTGTGAAATGTGTCAAGGTTGAAACCATTCTACAATAGCTCCGTGCGAACAGCACCGCACACACTATCTAGAGTTTTTTTCATCTATGGACGAGTCTGCGACGATTCCACTGTCTTAGTAAACCAATTGGTTAGCAGTATTTAGCTCTGGACCATTCACCATCATCATCTAGCCCCAAGCTAAGCAGAGCTTGTGTTACGGGTAGATATTTGATATGGAATTAACGTTTTTGTAAGGTGCCTTTACCTAGAACCTACCTTTTTATTGTGAATATGTGCAAATAATAAATTTATACTTACTATTTACTTTGACTTAATGAGAGAATGCAATATTTCATAGTCACGTAATCTGTCAGGTCGATAAATATTGAAGTAATAATAAAGAAAATAAATGTCTACCTATTTTTCGGGTCGATAGACTCGCATCACTATTTTTAAAAACAAACAATACCTATTGCGTTATTTCGTTCAGTCAAAGAAAATAAACGCGTGGACGGAGTATTTCTATACTCCGTTCTAGCTTCTGAATCAACAACACCGTCAAAAGTGGGTTTACGTGGCCCACGCGTGGGTATCTGATGACCAGGTATACTCACTCCAGCTGTTCCGTGAACGCATCGCTTGTCCGTCCAGCCTGGCAGAGGTTCCCGATATGCACCAATCACTGAAAACAGCATTTTATATGAAACATGTTTGAATATGAAGTGGACCCATCCAGTAGGAGCTAATCACCACGCTTAACAGGAAGATTGGTGATCGCAATTGCAGTAGAGGTTAAAATATGTAAGAGGGTAACTACCCTTCCTCTAAGAAGTTTCCCTTTCTCGCATTCCGCCACATCCACGGGCTGAGGTAGCGGGATCGGTTCCTACGCCGCGCCGCCGCGACGGACGCCCACGGCAAGTGGCGAGTGGATATTGAGACAGCAATACAAAAGCTTCAAACGCACGCTTCTTTAATTTCACTTTTTCTAAGTTTAACTACATTTATTCCTCATCATTATCATCCTTTAATAAGAATAGGAAGTCTTTATTTGTAGCATACAATTTAAACTCAATCGTAACATACCATAAAAACATTGTTAAATTAAAAGATAAAACTTAAACGCTACAAAATGGCGTCCGACTCAGCATTTTAGTCCACTGCTGGACATAGGCCTCCCCTAATGAGCGTCATAGTGTTCTGGATATTTTGTATGTTTAATAAAAAATATTTATCTATGTAATGTATTATGTTTAATAAGTATATCAGTCATCTAGTACCCATAACACAAGCTCTGCTTAGCTTGGGGCTAGATGATGCTGTGTGGATTGTCCAGCATTATTCTTATTATTATTATCATAGCGCCCTGTCTTCAGCTTGCCGCATCCAGCATGTGCCTGCAGTATACTTATATTGGATTCACGGATATATAGAAATTTAGATTTTTTGTTATTATTTTAAAAGAAAAGACGTGTATATACCGATAGCTGGTCTGACAATGCAGACGGGTAGACCGGCTCCATCTGTCCGGGTCACCTCCTCTGCCACAGCCTTCGTGAACGAGTACGTGTTAGGCCATCCGTGTGTTATTCTGCAAAAGTATAAGTCAAAATACTTAAATAAGAAAGAAAATTACAAATAAAGGATAGAAAATATCTTTATTGACAAAGAAAATTACAATTTAATAATAAAAACAATTTGAACTAGTATTTACAATTGAAACAATTAAGCTAACTGCAGACTGTTGCAAACAATCTACAGGTAGCTCAACTGATCCATATCAATAACAGTCGGAAGCGTCCCCAAGACGCTGGCTGCATTGCCCCGCTGTATTGCAACGCTGATGCGCTGCGTCATATACTCACCAGCTCTCGGGTCACGCGTCGTTTCAAGAATATGTAAGGTTAGCTGAACACACGATACTGTTAATTCAGATGTCGCAAAGATTTATTTAAATTGATTTGACAGCTCTAAAAATGTTGCCGTCCCTTTTACCAATCGAAACAAAAAGGATGAGATCATTTTTAGTATGTCGAAACAGTTTAGTTTAGTTTTTGCGTTATCTCAATTAGACAACTATGTATTTTGGCGCCAAAAGGTCTCTTCCGCGAAAGTCTTTCGCGCAAGTGTCCCGATAGTCAGTCCTGAGAGAATGCACACGTTGAAAAAATGGAGCAAGATGTCATGAAGATCAACACCACCCTATTATTAGTCCACTGCTGGACATAAGCCTCCCCTAATGAGTGGCATAACGCCCTGTACAGCTTGCCGCATCCAGCATCTGCCTGCAGTCTTTCACAGGTCGCCATCTTAACTGGTTGGAGGGCGTCCTACACTACATTTACCGAGTTGCGGTCTCTACTCAAGAACTCGTTTACCCCAGCGGTTGTCGGTTCTTCGTGAGACATGGCCGGCCCACTGCCACTTCAGTTTGCTAATTCTTTGAGCTATGTCGATAAGTTTGGTTCTCTGTCGGATGTATTCGTTACGATTCCTATCCTTCAGAGAAACTCCAAACATAGCTCTTTCCATGGCTCGCTGAGCGACTTTGAACTGGTGGAGCAGCCCTACCGTGATTGTCCACGTCTCAGCTCCGTAAATAAATAGGTACTAGTTATTAGTTGGTATATAATAAATTCGAAGTACTTATGTACTTACTTCGCAGTCAGCTCTTCGATCCTATGCTCAGGAAAGGTCTCAGCCATGTAGATGAGGAAGTCTGGAGACACTGGCACCGGATAGCTCTGCTCCAGGATGGCTGCATCAGCTCGCGAGTCGATAGTGTGGGAGTATGCTGTGGAGACGTAGACGAACGACCTGGGGAGAAAGGGGTTTGACGGTTAAATAGCCTGGCCATACGCTCGTCTTGCCTGCGCAGTTCAGTTTAATCTTCAGCATGTCATACATTGAACAAGCCGCGCTTCCAGGCCTGCTCCCATCTTACCGTCGAGCTGATGTAAGTACTGTTAAGATATATTCTCACTTAAGCTGCGCGCACTCCTTCGCCAGCCGCAACATTTCCCTGGTCCCCCGTACGTTGGTGAGTGCTGCCGCCTTTAGAGCTTCATCGAATTTCACGGTCGCGGCCACGTGGAAGATCATGGTCACCTGGAGTTATCAACGTATTTATTTTTCAGCCTAAGAGCCAGTAAAAGCGGACCTCAAAATTAACACTGGGGAAACTCGAATTATGACCAACATGGCAAAATAAAGCCGGGTACTGACTAGCGTTACGGAGCGTAATGTAACGTTTTACACACTGAGCGTTCGTGCCATCACGTCGGTACGCGGAACAAGGCGCTCGCAACGAGCAACGAGACAGATTTTAGCACACGGCGTAACGTGTCATGATCGCTGCGAATGGTATATTACGCCCCGTAACACCGGTCAGCCGGTCACCGGTTACCCACCTTTAGACAGTAAAAGCGTGCCTCAAAGTGAACCCTGGGAAAATTTAAATTGTGACCAAACATTAGACAATATCAGCCAGCTACCAGTGGAATCAGTACTTAGCTGGTATACCTTGGTCATTAAATGACATGGGGCTACGAAAACCAGTCTATGGAAGTAGACTGGAGAAAAGCACAAGCCTGGGCAGCATTTGGCGCTGTATACAGACGCAACGTGGAAAGCTTCCACTGCACCTTATAGTCAAAGTATTTGACCAGTGTGTCATGCCTGATGTGAGTGAGCTGGCATCGTCTTTTGTTTTGACGCGAAACATTCGCCAGATCAGATCTTTCAGACGCCAAATCCCCAAACTTTCCAAACACTATGTCACGGTATTGTTATCTACTTTCTTTTAGTTAGTTTTTCAACGCATTGTTCCTATGTTTTATTGTGTAATAAATATATGATTTAGTATTAAATTTTAATTTTAAAATTGTTAATATATTTTGTGTGTGTTGTGGCAGCAAATAAATAATATAGTATACGTCTAGATGATTATGCACAGAGTGTGTAAAGAAGTGTGGTCACGGGCCTCATTGAATTCCGAGCGCACCTCGTAACTCCCTCGCTTCGCTTCGCTCGTTAGTTATTCTAGTCCTGAGTGCGAGAGGAATTTAATCACGCCCAAGACGAAGACAGCTTTATACACGAGAATAAGAACACTATACTTTTCACAATTTCTGCGAGTAAATAGTATAAGGTTGGTTACATATTTCGCAGAATTAGTTTTTGATTCAGCCTTCTGAACAGAGGTTAGTTCGAATGTCGAAGAAGATCTCATTGTACGGATCTCCTTGGTTAAAATTTTCACACATTTTTGATGTTCCAAAAAAATGTTCCAAATTCAATCTGATTATTCCCTGGGGAAAATGTTTATTGTTCCCAAGGGAGTAATTTTAATTAGGTATTCCCATGGGAGTAATGTTCATCATTCTCAAGGGATGAGTTTGAATTTGGATCCTCGAAACATGTATGGAAATGTTGACCAAAGCGACTAAGAGATCTCATTCGATTTTTCTGAATTTCGTAAAACCTGCACCTTTATCAGCTAACATCGATATAATCCCTTGCTTTTGGTTTGGGCTGACGTAAAACGCATAAACGTAAAGCGTAAAACGCGTAAAAAGCAAACGCGTAAAACGCACTATAAGTGCGTTTTACGAGCATTTAGTGTGAAAATAAAGTTATTAGTTTCTGACGTGGCGAGCGCAGCAAGCCGCTCTGTGAGCTTAAAGCATTGCTACGCTTGCTGCGTGAACTCTATGACGCAGAAGTCGTTGCATGTAGGTCCTCCACTGTGGCTGCGTCCTTTATTACCCGATTCTTTAAACATTTACACAATCTCTGCGTGCGTGTTTGTGATAATGATAATAACTCACGTTCTCAGTAATGTCCCTCCAGTTTTCCTCGGAGAGGCCCAGTCTGATCTGCCCCACGTCTCCATCTACAGGCACTATCCTCTGCTTGAAGTCGGGCTGGTGCAAGTGGAGGCTGTCGAACGCCTGGAGGAATACAATATATACAAGAGCAAGTGATAAACTCAGTGGCGCAGCGGGAGAAGGTCCGCATGCGCAGAAGGTTGCGGTTTCGATTCATAACGCCACTATATCTACGTCTACGATGTAAACATAACACCACTATATCTACGTCTACGATGTAAACATAACGCCACTATATCTACGTCTACGATGTAAACATAACGCCACTATATAATATCTACGTCTACGATGTAGCCAGTGGGCGAAGCCACGAACGAAGCTAGTTGAATTATCAAAATAACTTTTTTTTTTGAAGTCTTTATTGACAAAGAAAATTACAATTCAATAATAAAAACGAATTTGAACTAGTATTTACAATTGAAACAATTAAGCTAACTGCAGACTGTTGCAAACAATCTACAGGTAGCTCAACTGATCCATATCAATACCAGTCGGAAGCGTCCCCAAGACACTGGCTGCATTGCCCCGCTGTATGGCAATGCTGAAATGCTGAAGTATAAAGTATAAAGAAACAGAAACCTACCCTCAACAAATTTTGTAAAAATTGTTGTTCATGTTTCTAATAGGATTAGTATTGTGAAATGTTGTGTAATAAACTATTATTTTAACTCATAGGTAATCATAATGTATGATAAGGAAGAGCGTTACCTCCTAATACAGGTATTTATATACATACTTAAAAGGAGGTCTCGAACACTGAACAACGTAAAATGTAACTTAAGAGAATAATTAATAAACATTTTGTTTGTTTGTTTTTGTTGTTTTTTTGCTGATGCACTGCGCCAGGTATCCACCAGCTCTCGGGTCACGCGTCGCGTCGACCAGACGCTCAGATAACTTTTTAATAACCCGGAGAGCTTCGGTACCCCACGGACCTAGGGTCTCGACCCCAAAGGGAGTAAATGTGTAGGCTCTGTCGAGACCTGCATATTTGTCTCTTGAGATCCTCGGCCAAATCTGCCGCCGCACCAGCCCATACGGATGTCCTCGGAAGATGGGAAGGCGCAAGTGTGTCGACGCATGTAGCGTCCCACACAATGGGCCTCCCCAACTCCCATGGGACTACTGTCATGCCGTCGGGCCTCTTACCATCGTCACGTGACAGACCATTCGGTTCGAGAATATTAAATAATATAAAAAATAAAATAACTTAAAATAAAATAACTAAAATAACTTACTTGGTCCTTCAACATCTCGCAGAGTCTGTCTTCAATTGACTTTCCCTTCTTCTGTCGAAGTAGCAGGTATGCCTTTCTTATCTCACAAGATCTGGAAACATAAACAAGTACCAAATCTAAAACAACACACATTGTTTTAGATTTGGTACAGCGCCTCTATAGTGCGGAGTTAGAACTAAAGAAGATACGAAAGACCTAGTCCCAATAGTTGTCTATTTAAGAGTCCCTTGTCTGTCGAATCGTGGTCAGATGATGGTTATTTAATTCCCTAATAAATTAAATTAAAACGAGAACGCAAAATTTAGATCCATATTCATTATAATAGTCAGAAATAAATTTTATTTGTTATTTAGGAGTTCTTGACTTCTTGACTCGTATGGAAATATTTAAAAGAGATCTTTGCCCAGCTGTGGGACGAGATAGGCTGACAAAAAAAAGCTTCCTACTTTTTTACTTTTCTTTTATTACATGGAACGAATGGGCTTAAATAAAAAAAATAAAAAATAAAAAGATTTTATTTCAGACAACAATAGTCCATAACTTTACGACAAAAGAACACATTAATATACAACCAAAAGAAAAATAATAATAATAATAAAAAAAAAGAACAAAGTAATAAATAAGAACAACTGTGCCAGATGACGTAAGGATAATCAATGAAGGAAATATCTTCCTTCATTGATCACCTTCACCACAAAGTATCTCCAGAGTGGAGAAGATAGCCCCTCTGCCACAGTCCGCAGGATGCTGTTGCGACTGTCCCTTATTCTGCGCATTAGGGACGCAGTTCTCTTGCGCACGATGGCATGAAAACCATCAGTGTGATACTGCGCAAACATTCCCGACGCACTGCAGAATCGGGGCAGTCGCAGCATCATCCGAAATATATTATTATATTGGACTCGTAGGGCGTCCATCGATCTTTAGGTACGCCGGACCCACAGACTTCCCCTGTACAAACTCTGACAGTAAGCTTTGAAGAGTGTGACTTTAACTTGTTCAGTACAACGGGAAAATCTGCGAGCCAGCATGTTACCGTGAACCGATAGAGCCCGACGTTCCCTTTCAATATCTTCATCATCTTTAAGGTCGTCGGTAACTATATGTCCCAGATATTTAAACCTAAACACGCGATTACCTGAATAGTTTTTCCAACAAATGCTTGCCCATATACCCCGAACCCCCTGTGATCAGCACGACCCCTCCCGCGTAGAACCCTTGAACTCCCTTGACCCCCTGACCGCCCCCCGTCTGGCCAGCTGCTGTTGCCGCTGCTATAGCCTCGAGGTGGGTATTTGCTTCTCGCACGATCGCTAGTGCTTCATCCATGATTGCTAATAGAAAAACTTCAGGCGTAAGGTGACATTGTTATTCCGTTGTTAAAAGAATTCTACAATCATAGACAAATTTCTTCTTCGATTCAAAGAACTTAGGGGTTCATAGGAAACGTAGTTAGTCCCTTTAACCATACAATTTGGGACCTACAGCAGAGAACTACGCAAATCCTATTCTAAAAGGAGACGTCACGATCACCTCTCGTTATTAACGTAAAATAGACTAGCTCCTTTGAAATCGGGTCAACATCTATAAAGGCATGTTTAGTCAGGCGAATGCGGTATTCGTTAGTACATTATACTATTATCCAGACCAGCGGTAGCGTTTCGCGTGATAGCCCGCCGGACATTATGGAACAGAGGGAATTACCTATCGCATACACTTTAGTTTCTGATATCTGTGGCATACACCTTAGTTTCTGATACCTGTGGCATACACCTTAGTTTCTGATGTCTGTGGCATACACCTTAGTTTCTGATGTCTGTGGCATACACCTTAGTTTC
This sequence comes from Eupithecia inturbata, assembly GCA_963662085.1. Taxonomy (NCBI): domain Eukaryota; kingdom Metazoa; phylum Arthropoda; class Insecta; order Lepidoptera; family Geometridae; genus Eupithecia; species Eupithecia inturbata. The sequence continues at coordinate 1,034,391 of OY759206.1, read as the reverse complement.
TGATATCTGTGGCATACACTTTAGTTTCTGATATCTGTGGCATACAACTTAGTTTCTGATATCTGTGGCATACACCTTAGTTTCTGATATCTGTGGCATACACAATCGGCTTTCGCTACTGCTGAACAGACCAGAAGGGTCTCTTTGACGTTAGTAACGAGACGTGATCGTGATGTCTCCTGTTTGTATAGGATTTGCGTAGTTCCCTGTCCGCACGATAGAGGCGCTGTACCAAATTGTATAGAAAAAGGAGACGTCACAATCACGTCTCGTTACTGACGTCAAATAGATTCACCCCTCTGTTGCCATGTGTGTTTTTGGATAAAACTTGGCCTATTGTGATTGTGTGACCTAGGAATAATACTTAAAATATCTAGGTACCTACTTACATAATTGTGAAATTATTTTACCACCAGCACCAGTTGCAGAGTGAGGCACCTACCTGAAATACAGTATAACTAGTTCGGTAGTCTTTTTAGGGTTCCGTACCCGAAGGGTGAAAACGGAACCCTATTACTAAGCCTCCGCAGTCCGTCCGTCTGTCACAGGGCTCTATCTCATGAACCGTAAGAGGTACAGTTGAAATTTTCAGATAATGTGTATTTCTCTTGCCGCTTGACAACAAATAATAAAAATAAAATAATTATCAAAAGGAGGCTTCCATTCACAAAACGTTATTTTTTGTTAAATTTTGCTCTTCGTTTGTCAAGGCTCCACAAGGATAATAAGTAACACTTCAACTGTAATAACAAGAAATACTAAAAATATAATAAAGAAAATTTATATAAGAAAATTTAAAGTGAAATGACAACAAACGAAAATATGTTTTTTTTTTTAAAGTTGCCTGATTTTTACGGTACAGAACCCTTCGTGTGCGGGTCGACTCGCACTTGGCGGTTTATTTAGTAACTATAATATACTTACTTGGAGTCTTTGGATTCGTTTAATAAAATTTTGTTATAAATTTTTACCCTAGGCACACTTTAAAAAAACAACGCACATAAACCTTACTGCGCCACTTTGCAACTAAGTATGAAATGCGATTAAATTCAACAAAATAACCGTTTCTTTGCAAATCATTTAATGCAATATTCATAGATTAAGTACATTGTTGATAAATAATTTATCGATTTATTTAACATAAGTCAATTTATTAATTAGTAAATAATTATAATACGGAAGATAATTGTAGTTATGGATCTAGGTCTCCAGGTAAGTAAATTATTTATAGACGAAGGTAATTAACATTTATAAAGTCTTCACTTCAGTCCATAACATAGCGTGTTTACAATAACTTACACATTGGTCAATACAAAGATACAGGTGCCACGGAAAAGTTTTAATAAGCCGAAAGGGGGCGTGACTCTGGACATCAAGGCGTTCAACATTTGTTCTACGATTTGTTGTTTTCCAACATTTTTTTTTTGTATTTTTTTTAAATGACTTGTTTTCTTCGTTTTCGTTTCCTTTTACGTGTAATGTTACATTATTATTTATGTTTTGAAATTTCAAAGGATTTACATATTTTTTGTAATCATTTCATGACAAAACACTGATTTGCTGAAAAAACACGCAAAAAAACATTAGTGAAATATTTTGTAATGTTAAACAATACAAGAGTGCGTGGAGAAAAAATAAAATATAGGAAAAAAAACTTCTTTTTTTGCAAAAAAAATTAAAATTATTCGTTATTTTAAATATTGTTACCACAAGTTGATCCCCTTGGAGTCCAGAATCACCCCCATTCGGCTGAGTACACCCTTTCCGTGGCACCTTGTATATCATTGGGTCAATTCAGATGTATTCGTGAGTGTATCACACGAACTGTCGCCGCCGCTCATTGGCTGCATTTTGATTACAAATAAAACACAAATTTAAGTGAACCAATGAGCGGCGTGAACTCACGAATCTATTTAACTAAATTGACCAGGTAAGTACAGATTTAGTCGATAATTTATCCCTGATGTATGAAAAAGACCCAATTTTAGGCATTGCTAGTGTTTCCTCGCTCTTACCATGAATGAATGAATGAATTAACACTTTATTGCATCTAAAAAATAACATAATGAAAACCTTATATCTACATTTAACACATACTCAGTACAATATGCGGCCTTATCGCTGAGACCATGGACATGGCCATGGACGAAATAAAACTACTGCCTTCCTGGATACTAGTCTAACAGGACTATTCTCTACTAATAAAACAAAATTTGTTATAATATCAACTTGTGAGCCTCAAAATCTTATTTAAAAACAAAATATAAAAGATTATTTACGATAATCAAGCAACTCTTATTCATATGTCGCATTTTCTATTAACCATGTTGTTGCAAACTTCGATTTAATGTTGGTTTTGGAGCCTTCGGGAATCAAAATTGTTGGTTTTTAGTTAAAAATCTCTATTAACAAGTATTTCTAAAGCTACAAAAATTTAAATCGAAGATATTATTAACGTGTAACATAAAAAGCGCAAACAAATATAATCTCCCGTCTCCCGCGCAATGAAAACCAATCAGCCTAAAATCCTTGTTTTTATGTCATCTACGTTTATAAAATTAGCACTCTGTTGAAGACCCGTGTCTTTTGCTTTCTTCCACAGTAATATAAAGGCTATTCTGCCTGCATTCTTCTCTTCTGTCACTGTCAATGTCTTCCCTCCTGTCAATGTCATTTTCCATGACGCCATTTTTCAGTTCCTCGCTTTTCTTACTTTTGTTGCTGACACCTATTTCTGCAAATTCCGTGTTGCTTGACCCTAGAGTTAGGTCATTTTGGGTGTAATCGAGGTCTTCTGAGAAGATTACTTGAGTATCCCACTGAAAAAAAATATAGCTACAGTCCACAATTCACATTATGTATAGGTACTTAATTAACATTGTCGATAAGGTACAACTTCATAAACAATAATCGATTGTTATAAATAATCGAATCGGTAAAGCATTATTTAAGACGTTATGCTTATGAGTTTATTGCCACTCGAGCTGTCAACCATCGTTAGTAAAAAAGGGGAGATTAGGTACCAGCCTCTCGAAAGTGGAAGGATCAAATTAGGTGCAATTAGGTCAACCCACCTCAGTTATAGGGTGTTTGATATTGCGTCCGACATAATTTTTTGGAGAGTTAGGGACTACCATAGGCTCCAATGCACATTTTACGTTAATCCAGTGAATGAAGTATGAGTAAGTATGATATGTATGTGGGGTCTCATTGAATAAGTACCTAAGTAGGTACCTATTCGAAAATATTTTTTAAAGGTTTTCCAATCATCTAAGTGTATCGATTTCACGTTTGATGACGTTCGATTTTACGTTACTATTGGTTGCTGTCACGTCCATCATCACCCTCTAATTAGTCCACTGCTGGACACAGCCCCTTCCCTCCCTTATAAGCGTCATAGCGCACTGTCTTTAGCCGCATTCAGCATATGCCTGGATTTCTTCTCCTACAAGTCACTGAGGAATTAGAGTGACACCTTTTTACCAAAATCTTGGTAGCTATAAAAGAAATATAGGTGGGTACCATGCTTACCTCTTCCATTTTTTTTTTGCAAAGGCAGCTAGCCAAGGACCAGATAATCAATATTATGAAAGAACCTCCAACGAATCCACAGATTGTTAAAATTAGTATCCAAAAAATACCTGAAAAAGAAAGATAAGTTTGTAGACTGGATCTTGTCTTCACCAAATGATAATCGGACAATTAGTCAGCTTTGTCTGTTTTTAGGGTTCCGTACCCGAAAAGTAAAGAGAACCCTATTACTAAGCCTTCGCTGTCCGTCCATCCGTCTGTCGTCTGTGACTATCTCATGAACCGTAAGAGGTAGACAGTTGAAATTTTCAGAGAATGTGTATCTCTTGCCGCTATAACAACAAATAATAAAAATAAACAAAATATCCAAATAAATTAAAAGGTCAAGTAAAAGGGGGAGGTAATAAGGTCTTCCATTTAACGTGATTTTTTGGCTATTTTTGCTCTTTGTTGGTCTAGGCTCTTGAACCACAATAAGTAGACACATGAAACTTTCTATAAATAAGGAAAACTTTAACTGTAGTAACATCAAATACTAACAATATAATAAAGTTGAAAATTTAAATGGGTGTCCAAGCAAGCGAAAATTTTATGTTCTTTGAAAAAGTTGCCAGATTATTACGGTTTATTACGATTATTACGGCTTCGTGAGCGAGTCGACGCGCACTTGGCGGCTTATTATAATTAAGGGCCTAAACTATGGTGGCATGATGGCGAAAAATATGAACCTCCGTAAGAATTTTTCAAATTTACAAAAAACTACACAACTCTCAAAGGCGAAGTTGCTCTTGATGGCCACCAAACTCTGATGTCGCATCGCTGTCTAAACTATACGTACCTACAAAATAAAACGAATACTCTGAGGAATCAAAAAATCTTATTTTAAGTATCAAAAACAGCCCAATGGATTTTTGAAAATTTATTTTTTTAACGTAATTATAAGAATAAATAGGTGGCGGCACTAGTGTGAGTCGGAGATGTGCCACCAGGGGGCGGGCAGCCAGCGCCTCCTGCAGTACAGATCCACCACCGAAATACAATTCCCAACCCGCATGCCCAGCATGGGGCATATGGCTTAACCACCTATCAGCTTATCATGGAGGAGGGGCTTTGTCCAGCAGTGGTCTGGTTAAAAGGCTGTTACAGTAAGTACTTACTAGGTTTTTTCATCGCCATTTCAGTTTCCGTCTTATTTCTGCTAAAATTAACATCTAAAGATAAGATAGCCTGTTCTGTGACAGCCTTACACTGCAGTTTTAATCCATCCTCAGCGTCTGTGAGACTTAAATTGAGGTCTAGGAATTGTTTTGAGTTTGTTAAGTATACATTGCCATTACCTGGAAACAAACGATGATTAGGGATTAGTCATCTGCTTGCAGTCTTTCGCAGGTCGTCGCCTCACCTGGCTAGAGGGCGTTCGACGTTTGCCGAATCGCGGTCTTCAATCGAGAACACGTTTACCTCAGCGGTTGTCGATACTTTGCGAGATATGGCCGGCCCACTGCCACCTCAGCTTGCTAATTCTTTGATCTAGATAACATTGGTTCTCTGTCGAATGTATTCGTTACGAATCCTATCCTTCAGAGAAACTCCGAGCATAGCTCTTTCCATAGCTCGCTGAGCGACTTTGAACTGGTGGTGGTCCACCAGTTCAAAGTCGCTCAGCGAGCTATGAAAACTTACAGTAGGGCTGGTGCCCTACTGTAAGTTTTCATGTGTCAGCTCCGTAGGTCATGACGGGTAGGACGCACTGATTGAAAACTTTCTTTTTCAAGCATCGCGGTATGGATGACGGGAAGACTCGACGTAGTTTTCCAAACGCTGCCCAGCCCAGCTGGATCCTCCTCTTGGCTTCCTTCTCCAGTTATTACCCAACTGCAGAAGAAGAGAAAGAAGAGATACCTACTTACCTTGGGCAGACATAAGGTAAGTATACCTACTCGGAAACAGTTTCAAGAAGGTGGCCATGTACGACCACCGGTCTTGAATCAATGTGGGCATTGATCATGACCTTGGTTTTATCCAAATTCATGCCAAGACCGATACATCGGGAGGCTGAAGCTAGGCCGTCCAGCATCTGGTTTAGCTCCTCTAGCGACTCCGCCATTAAGACTATGTCATCAGCGAATCGAAGGTTGATTTTATTAATTATTCATTCAATTTTATTCTTTACTAGCTGCAGCCCGCGGCTTCGCGCGCTTTTTTCCGGAATAAAAGGTAGCCTATGTCCGGCCCCGGGATACCATCTACCTCGCTGCCAAATTTCACCGAGATCCATTCGGCCGTTCTTGAGTTATAAATAGTGTCAATAACACGACTTTCTGATATACTATGTTTGTCATTCTGTGATGATACCATTGTCTTAGTACCATTGTCCGTTGTCTTCACAATTCTGTAACGGTATCGATACAATTGTCTTAGGATATCGTCACAAAAGCGACCTACCCGTTATGACCTACGGAGCTGAGACGTGGGCACTCACGGTAGGGCTGCTCCACCAGTTCAAAGTCGCTCAGCGAGCTATGGAAAGAGCTATGCTCGGAGTTTCTCTGAAGGATAGGATTCGTAACGAATACATTCGACAGAGAACCAAAGATATCGACATAGCTCAAAGAATCAGCACGCTGAAGTGGCAGTGGGCCGGCCATATCTCGCAAAGAACCGACAACCACTGCGGTAAACGTGTTCACGTGTGGAGACCGCGTCTCGGCAAACTTAGTGTAGGCTGCCCTCCGGCCAGGCGGGATGACGATCTGCGAAAGACTGCAGGCAGATGCTGGGTGCGGCAAGCTGACGACAGAGCGCTATGGCGCTCATTAGGGGAGGCCTAAGATAGGACTAAGATAAGATGATAATGATGATCTTCACAAATTACACATTATGGTATAATACCTCAGATAACTACAGATGGAGGTCCGCACTCCAAAGCGTCAAGGTTGAAACCATTCTATCAAATTTGACGACCGCTGTGGCGCGGCGGGCGAAGGTCCGCTTGCGACGTAGGAAGTTACGGGTTCAATTCCCGCCTTGGGACAAATGTTTGTACGATCTACAAATATTTGTTCCAGGTCTTCTGGGTAATTTCTATGTAAAATAAAAAATATCTGTAAGTAATGTATTGTATTAAGTTTATCAGTCATCTAGTACTCATAACACAAGCTCTGCTTAGCTTGGGGCTAGATGATGCTGTGTGGATTGTCCAGCATTATTTATTTATTTAATATCTCCGTGCAAATATCACCTCGCCCACTATCTAGAGTTTCTTTCATCTAAGGATTCATAAAGACGATTCTGCGACGATTGCTTTACTATGACAATGGTGTCATAGTAAAGCAATTGGTTAGCACAATTGGGTCCTTTTTGTCGAATGAAAATTCGGGAAATAAGGCAAAATATACAGGTAGGTAGGTATAACATATACTTACCATCCAACCAAGTAAGTGTACTACTTTTTCCATCTCCAAAAGCCTGAGTCGAAATAATACACCTGAGTCGAGCCGCATCTCCGTCGTTGTAATCTAAGTTCACATTCTTATCATAAAACTTATCTGAAAAATAAACATACGAGACTGGTAGAGACCGCTCTTGAGCGATAAGACCGCCAATTGTCGCATTTTTTGGAATTTTTATTTTATTTGTTAATTGTTTCGTGTGCAATAAAGAATTTTCTATCTATCTATCTATACGAGAACCTACGTGTTTCTGGACTGGTTTTCGCAACTAGGCCACAGGTGGGCCTTTTTTGCGTGTCCGAGAACCTACTTACGTACAGTCTAGTCCAGTAATTGATCCCCGATTGCGTCATTTACACGACGCCCGCGCCGCGCCGCGGCCGCCGCGATAATAATGTTATATTATAAATTATGGATTTATAAATTTATATTATGTTAGTTTTAAGGTACTTATATAATATATTATTCTCATCAGACGTCATCTACGATCCATACCGTAGAATAAGTTGATTAAGATCTATTACTGTTCTAAGTTGTCTTAATTATATTATTATTATTGAATGATTGTGGATGGAAAATCGAAAGGGAGACAAACACTTATTTATGCCCCCTTGAAATAAATGTACAAACCGATAACTTTCAATTGATAACCCGTCAGATGAGATAACTCGTCACCGAGTTTTCTTTTTAACTTTTGAAAATATTTTTCCCCTATTTTGACCATTTTTCAAAAAGTGTTCTACTGACTTACTTCTCTGTATTTTTCCTGTAAAGTATAGATCCATATCTACAAACGCTACATACATTTCAGATGGATCGCTCAATGGAATGGAATGGTAATTTTTTCAACTTTTATCAAAATATTTCAAAACGTACAAAACCAACAAAAATATAGATTTTTTTAAGATTCTTGAAATCTGTGCAGGCGAACAAAATGTATACCTACCTAGTTGCTGAGAGGGAAAAAAGCACAGACAGAGCAGGACTAGTTAGGTACCAAGGTCGATAAGGGTTTCGAAACATTAACAAAAACATTCTGAATCGATCAGCAACTACTAGCTACTACTAGCTGCAGCCCGCGGCTTCGCACGCTTTTTCCGAAATAAAAGGTAGGTAGCCTATGTCCGGCCCCGGGATACCATCTACCTCGCTGCCAAATTTCACCGAGATCCGTTCAGCCGTTCTTGAGTTATAAATAGTGTAATTAACACGACTTTCTTTTATTTAAATAGAAGATTATAAGTGCCAAATAAGGCGGCAATACAGGTCGTTCACCTCTTCCACAGTAGAAGTAAAATTATCGCTATTCTTTCGCTTTCCATACAAACCTAAAGCGATACCGGTGTCGCTAGAGTATCGTAGCACAAGCGTACTAGGAAGCATTATACAAACAACAACACAACCCAAAAAAAGTTCGAAATCGGGAATTAACTACTGACTTTTTACGTTTTCAATGAATTCACGTATTTTAATGTTCTAAAATACCAGAGTATATTTAAACCGGTGATATTTTAGTTAATTAATGAATAATATTATGGTTATGAGTACAAAATTACATTAACATCACTCAAAAAATATATGAATTGTGTGTAACATAAGAATTAAAGTATCGAAAACGTTTATAAATTCAAAATAACATAGGTCTATAATTTTATGCGTATTAAAAATAAGTTTCCAAAGACTTGTATAACCCTAAAAATTCATAATTTTTAGTGTGCCCTTTTAAGATTTCGTCAAGGAGACAGGGTGATTGTCCTCTATTGCCACGTTATTTGACACTGAGTATACTTACATATGTTGTTTTGGTCGGTTACCTTAATATGTATGTCACCTGAAATGAGATATAATTATTATTAAGGACCTATCATAGTTACTAGAACATTATTATAGTAAGGTTTTTGTTATTATAGCGCGTAAGCCCTCACACTTAGGGTAATTTATAAGAAATCAAATAATATCCCAGAAAAATAAACTTCGACGGGAACTGAACCCGCAGCGCTTCCTTCCTTCAGTTATATATAAGCGAATGCGCTAACCAATTATTTCACGAGGTCATGTGACGTGGTAGTCGAAAAACTTTAGGACTTCCTCCGGACTCTAGCGCCGCCGCGCCGACGTTAGCTCTACCTACAGGGGAAACATTGAAGTTTATCCTACCCTGTGTAACAATAGATTGGAATAGACTACGTAACGTCTCGCTACGTGATGGGAACCATTCAAAGTATCCTGTATTTGTTGTTATAATGTTACAATGAGGCGTTTTCCAAAAATTAAAAATGGCAGGGATCTTTCGCGGAAGAATAAAGGTTGTGACATGTCAACCTAAATATTGTAGATATATATTTATAACTAAATATTGTAAAACCTAAATTAATTTGTTCTTATGTATCTCATTCTAAGTAAACCCTGTGTTTGTATGACACTAAAGTTCTTTAAACCTAACTTATGCAGGGTCTATGCCATTTAATTACTACCATCGATATATATGTGTATAACTCAGTGTTTATTTGTTTTTATTATTGAATTGTAATTTTCTTGTCAATAAAAGTGAGGTGATAAGAAAAAAAAAGAAAAAAAAAATCCGTGTTAATTACAAACTAAATGCGCCATCTTATTTTCTGTTTGGCCAACCTATTTATGACGTTAAGAAAACCTCCACCTCCACAACCTGTATTGGTCCACTGCTGGACTCAGGCCTCCCAAGAGGCGAATAAGGGATATCCACCGGGTGTGGGCAGCAGCGCCCCCTGCAGAACAGGTCTACCACCAAACTTCGATCCCCTACCCGCATGCCCAGTGTGGGGATTATGGGCACTACCCCCCGTGTGAGATAAAGCCAATAAGGCGCTTAACAGGGGAAGGCCTGCGTCCAGCGGTGGACCAATATAGGCTGTGGAGGTGGAGGAGGAGGAGGTCCACCCACCTCAGTCATAATCGGACCAGCGACGACAGCGCGGCGGCGCGGCGACGTTCGTGTTTCGCGTGCTTGCTACTACATACTTTAGTTTGATTTATTGATTAAAAGACTACATCAGCGCCCTCGTGTTTGTTCATTAAATTATACTACAAGAAGGGAAATCTAACTGTGAGAGAGTGTTTACGTGTTGTTGTAACACAAGCCGGTTGTTGAGTAAGCGATTGGAGAACGTAGCATATCTACAGATTTTACTTATATCTATGCCTACAGCAAGTAAACAACAAGCAACAAGCAAGTGTCTTATAGACACCTCCCCTGAGTCTCCCCTGAGTATATTTGTTCTGTGCTTATAGACACCTCCCCTGAGTCTCCCCTGAGTATATTTGTTCTGTGCTTATAGACACCTCCCCTGAGTCTCCCCTGAGTATATTTGTTCTGTGCTTATAGACACCTCCCCTGAGTCTCCCCTGAGTATATTTGTTCTGTGCTTATAGACACCTCCCCTGAGTCTCCCCTGAGTATATTTGTTCTGTGCTTATAGACACCTCCCCTGAGTCTCCCCTGAGTATATTTGTTCTGTGCTTATAGACACCTCCCCTGAGTCTCCCCTGAGTATATTTGTCCTGTGCTTATAGACACCTCCCCTGAGTCTCCCCTGAGTATATTTGTTCTGTGCTTATAGACACCTCCCCTGAGTCTCCCCTGAGTATATTTGTTCTGTGCTTATAGACACCTCCCCTGAGTCTCCCCTGAGTATATTTGTTCTGTGCTTATAGACACCTCCCCTGAGTCTCCCCTGAGTATATTTGTCCTGTGCTTATAGACACCTCCCCTGAGTCTCCCCTGAGTATATTTGTCCTGTGCTTATAGACACCTCCCCTGAGTCTCCCCTGAGTATATTTGTCCTGTGCTTATAGACACCTCCCCTGAGTCTCCCCTGAGTATATTTGTTCTGTGCTTATAGACACCTCCCCTGAGTCTCCCCTGAGTATATTTGTTCTGTGCTTATAGACACCTCCCCTGAGTCTCCCCTGAGTATATTTGTTCTGTGCTTATAGACACCTCCCCTGAGTCTCCCCTGAGTATATTTGTTCTGTGCTTATAGACACCTCCCCTGAGTCTCCCCTGAGTATATTTGTTCTGTGCTTATAGACACCTCCCCTGAGTCTCCCCTGAGTATATTTGTCCTGTGCTTATAGACACCTCCCCTGAGTCTCCCCTGAGTATATTTGTTCTGTGCTTATAGACACCTCCCCTGAATCTCCCCTGAGTATATTTGTCCTGTGCTTATAGACACCTCCCCTGAGTCTCCCCTGAGTATATTTGTTCTGTGCTTATAGACACCTCCCCTGAGTCTCCCCTGAGTATATTTGTTCTGTGCTTATAGACACCTCCCCTGAGTCTCCCCTGAGTATATTTGTTCTGTGCTTATGGACACCTCCCCTGAGTCTCCCCTGAGTATATTTGTTCTGTGCTTATAGACACCTCCCCTGAGTCTCCCCTGAGTATATTTGTTCTGTGCTTATAGACACCTCCCCTGAGTCTCCCCTGAGTATATTTGTCCTGTGCTTATAGACACCTCCCCTGAGTCTCCCCTGAGTATATTTGTTCTGTGCTTATAGACACCTCCCCTGAGTCTCCCCTGAGTATATTTGTTCTGTGCTTATAGACACCTCCCCTGAGTCTCCCCTGAGTATATTTGTTCTGTGCTTATAGACACCCCCCCTGAGTCTCCCCTGAGTCTCCCCTGAGTATATTTGTTCTGTGCTTATAGACACCTCCCCTGAGTCTCCCCTGAGTATATTTGTTCTGTGCTTATAGACACCTCCCCTGAGTCTCCCCTGAGTATATTTGTTCTGTGCTTATTAGACACCTCCCCTGAGTCTCCCCTGAGTATATTTGTTCTGTGCTTATAGACACCTCCCCTGAGTCTCCCCTGAGTATATTTGTTCTGTGCTTATAGACACCTCCCCTGAGTCTCCCCTGAGTATATTTGTTCTGTGCTTATAGACACCTCCCCTGAGTCTCCCCTGAGTATATTTGTTCTGTGCTTATAGACACCTCCCCTGAGTCTCCCCTGAGTATATTTGTTCTGTGCTTATAGACACCTCCCCTGAGTCTCCCCTGAGTATATTTGTCCTGTGCTTATAGACACCTCCCCTGAGTCTCCCCTGAGTATATTTGTTCTGTGCTTATAGACACCTCCCCTGAGTCTCCCCTGAGTATATTTGTCCTGTGCTTATAGACACCTCCCCTGAGTCTCCCCTGAGTATATTTGTTCTGTGCTTATAGACACCTCCCCTGAGTCTCCCCTGAGTATATTTGTCCTGTGCTTATAGACACCTCCCCTGAGTCTCCCCTGAGTATATTTGTTCTGTGCTTATAGACACCTCCCCTGAGTCTCCCCTGAGTATATTTGTTCTGTGCTTATAGACACCTCCCCTGAGTCTCCCCTGAGTATATTTGTCCTGTGCTTATAGACACCTCCCCTGAGTCTCCCCTGAGTATATTTGTTCTGTGCTTATAGACACCTCCCCTGAGTCTCCCCTGAGTATATTTGTTCTGTGCTTATAGACACCTCCCCTGAGTCTCCCCTGAGTATATTTGTCCTGTGCTTATAGACACCTCCCCTGAGTCTCCCCTGAGTATATTTGTTCTGTGCTTATAGACACCTCCCCTGAGTCTCCCCTGAGTATATTTGTCCTGTGCTTATAGACACCTCCCCTGAGTCTCCCCTGAGTATATTTGTCCTGTGCTTATAGACACCTCCCCTGAGTCTCCCCTGAGTATATTTGTTCTGTGCTTATAGACACCTCCCCTGAGTCTCCCCTGAGTATATTTGTCCTGTGCTTATAGACACCTCCCCTGAGTCTCCCCTGAGTATATTTGTTCTGTGCTTATAGACACCTCCCCTGAGTCTCCCCTGAGTATATTTGTTCTGTGCTTATAGACACCTCCCCTGAGTCTCCCCTGAGTATATTTGTTCTGTGCTTATAGACACCTCCCCTGAGTCTCCCCTGAGTATATTTGTCCTGTGCTTATAGACACCTCCCCTGAGTCTCCCCTGAGTATATTTGTTCTGTGCTTATAGACACCTCCCCTGAGTCTCCCCTGAGTATATTTGTCCTGTGCTTATAGACACCTCCCCTGAGTCTCCCCTGAGTATATTTGTTCTGTGCTTATAGACACCTCCCCTGAGTCTCCCCTGAGTATATTTGTTCTGTGCTTATAGACACCTCCCCTGAGTCTCCCCTGAGTATATTTGTCCTGTGCTTATAGACACCTCCCCTGAGTCTCCCCTGAGTATATTTGTTCTGTGCTTATAGACACCTCCCCTGAGTCTCCCCTGAGTATATTTGTTCTGTGCTTATAGACACCTCCCCTGAGTCTCCCCTGAGTATATTTGTCCTGTGCTTATAGACACCTCCCCTGAGTCTCCCCTGAGTATATTTGTTCTGTGCTTATAGACACCTCCCCTGAGTCTCCCCTGAGTATATTTGTCCTGTGCTTATAGACACCTCCCCTGAGTCTCCCCTGAGTATATTTGTCCTGTGCTTATAGACACCTCCCCTGAGTCTCCCCTGAGTATATTTGTTCTGTGCTTATAGACACCTCCCCTGAGTCTCCCCTGAGTATATTTGTCCTGTGCTTATAGACACCTCCCCTGAGTCTCCCCTGAGTATATTTGTTCTGTGCTTATAGACACCTCCCCTGAGTCTCCCCTGAGTATATTTGTCCTGTGCTTATAGACACCTCCCCTGAGTCTCCCCTGAGTATATTTGTCCTGTGCTTATAGACACCTCCCCTGAGTCTCCCCTGAGTATATTTGTCCTGTGCTTATAGACACCTCCCCTGAGTCTCCCCTGAGTATATTTGTCCTGTGCTTATAGACACCTCCCCTGAGTCTCCCCTGAGTATATTTGTTCTGTGCTTATAGACACCTCCCCTGAGTCTCCCCTGAGTATATTTGTCCTGTGCTTATAGACACCTCCCCTGAGTCTCCCCTGAGTATATTTGTTCTGTGCTTATAGACACCTCCCCTGAGTCTCCCCTGAGTATATTTGTTCTGTGCTTATAGACACCTCCCCTGAGTCTCCCCTGAGTATATTTGTCCTGTGCTTATAGACACCTCCCCTGAGTCTCCCCTGAGTATATTTGTTCTGTGCTTATAGACACCTCCCCTGAGTCTCCCCTGAGTATATTTGTCCTGTGCTTATAGACACCTCCCCTGAGTCTCCCCTGAGTATATTTGTCCTGTGCTTATAGACACCTCCCCTGAGTCTCCCCTGAGTATATTTGTTCTGTGCTTATAGACACCTCCCCTGAGTCTCCCCTGAGTATATTTGTCCTGTGCTTATAGACACCTCCCCTGAGTCTCCCCTGAGTATATTTGTTCTGTGCTTATAGACACCTCCCCTGAGTCTCCCCTGAGTATATTTGTTCTGTGCTTATAGACACCTCCCCTGAGTCTCCCCTGAGTATATTTGTTCTGTGCTTATAGACACCTCCCCTGAGTCTCCCCTGAGTATATTTGTCCTGTGCTTATAGACACCTCCCCTGAGTCTCCCCTGAGTATATTTGTTCTGTGCTTATAGACACCTCCCCTGAGTCTCCCCTGAGTATATTTGTCCTGTGCTTATAGACACCTCCCCTGAGTCTCCCCTGAGTATATTTGTTCTGTGCTTATAGACACCTCCCCTGAGTCTCCCCTGAGTATATTTGTTCTGTGCTTATAGACACCTCCCCTGAGTCTCCCCTGAGTATATTTGTCCTGTGCTTATAGACACCTCCCCTGAGTCTCCCCTGAGTATATTTGTTCTGTGCTTATAGACACCTCCCCTGAGTCTCCCCTGAGTATATTTGTTCTGTGCTTATAGACACCTCCCCTGAGTCTCCCCTGAGTATATTTGTCCTGTGCTTATAGACACCTCCCCTGAGTCTCCCCTGAGTATATTTGTTCTGTGCTTATAGACACCTCCCCTGAGTCTCCCCTGAGTATATTTGTCCTGTGCTTATAGACACCTCCCCTGAGTCTCCCCTGAGTATATTTGTCCTGTGCTTATAGACACCTCCCCTGAGTCTCCCCTGAGTATATTTGTCCTGTGCTTATAGACACCTCCCCTGAGTCTCCCCTGAGTATATTTGTTCTATGCTTATAGACACCTCCCCTGAGTCTCCCCTGAGTATATTTGTCCTGTGCTTATAGACACCTCCCCTGAGTCTCCCCTGAGTATATTTGTCCTGTGCTTATAGACACCTCCCCTGAGTCTCCCCTGAGTATATTTGTCCTGTGCTTATAGACACCTCCCCTGAGTCTCCCCTGAGTATATTTGTCCTGTGCTTATAGACACCTCCCCTGAGTCTCCCCTGAGTATATTTGTCCTGTGCTTATAGACACCTCCCCTGAGTCTCCCCTGAGTATATTTGTCCTGTGCTTATAGACACCTCCCCTGAGTCTCCCCTGAGTATATTTGTCCTGTGCTTATAGACACCTCCCCTGAGTCTCCCCTGAGTATATTTGTTCTGTGCTTATAGGTTATAGGTACCATAGATTAGTTCGACCAATGGTTATTGTTATACCCAGTAGTTACGAGTATACAGGGTGCCACGTAACATGTGTACTAAGAAAAGAGGGTGATTCTGGACCACTAGGGGATCAACTTGTGATTTTTTTAATTTCGATTTTTTTTGTTTGTTTTTTTTTTCAGCCTGTTCGTGTTCATTCATACGCACTCTTGCATTATTTAACAGAAATATTTCACGAATGTTATTTCAGCAAAACCAGTGTTTTGTTATGAAGTTGTTACAAAACAATAATAATCAATAATGGAAGAATATACATAAGAAAATTCGAGTATGAAGAACAAAAGTTGACTCCATCGGGGTCCAGAAACAGCCACTTTCGACTTAGTGCACATGTTTTGTGGCACCCTGTTTGACTGTAGGGAGGGAAAATATGTGAATAATTAATTATTCGTAAGTCCAGGTGATTCATTGTTTACCCACTTGCTGCTGATTCATTGTTTACCGTTGTACCTAGTTAGGTAGGAAGTTACGCATTATTATGACAAAGTGAAAAATTATACCTGCCCATGAAATTAGTGAATGGTTTTGAAATTCTGAAAACCAACTTAGAACTCTTAAAGACTGTTTTTTTTTAAGTTTTGCGGGACAAATACTTAGTGATCCCTCAGTATCGGCTTACCTCAGAATCTATTGTTATAGGTAAGTAATTTTTAAATTTTTTTGCAAACCTAAAAACCGACCTCAAATTCCTTTTTTTTTAATTTACCGGGCAACACACTTTTCCCTCGCGAATAATTTTTATGTGACCATTTTGGGCATCTCATTATACAATAGCGAAAGAATCACCAAAATCGTTTCACAGTTGACGGAGAAATCGATGATCATTACATACCTCCTTTTTTGAAGTCGGTCAGAAAGAGAAAAACTCACTGATTCATCAAGAAATCTCTGAAAGTACAAGAGCTACCAGACTGGCACTTACTTGACTAATACTTATATTGAGATATTAATACTTTATATTATAAAAAGAAATATACTTATTGTATTTTTACTCGCTATCGCATACGAACCGCCCTTAGGGCCATAAATAACTCAAGCCTAAGTTTCGTTGCATACAAATAGGTCCCTAACAAAGCCGTTCTCACTAACATTCCTAGACGCCCTATTTCAAAAATTTTAAGCTCTCTTTTCTGTCATACTAATACTGGCCAGCAGGCTCCGACTGTGAGATTGTGTATCCAATACAACTTCATGAACAGAAAGAAAGACACTTTCAACATGTTCATAATAAGAAAAAACTATAATGCTCTAATGTTTACAAGTAAACTGCTGGAGCATTTCAGGCATTATCTAGAATTCTAGAGGACCCGCCTAATTAAATAGGTAGGTATAGAGTTTATTTTTATTATATTATGTAACTACCTATTATTTTTTTCCTATAGTGTAGTTTATGTGTAGTCAATAATTATGGAACCTACAACCCCCACAAGGGTCTAGGTCGACTTAACCGGTACACAATAAATTTTCATAATTTTATGAAAAAACAAAATACTATCGCGCTACCTTTTAAAAATGAAGAAAATCAATATTGTTTGGGAGGTTCATCTCCAGAAAATTTTTTTTTTCTTTTTAATTACATACATACAGCTGAATGTAGAGCCTCCTCCTTTTTTCGAAGTCGGTTAAAAACAGCAAATCTTACATACATACAGTTGAATGTAGAGCCTCCTCCTTTTTTCGATACTAGATTTGTGAAGGTAATTCCTACTAAAATGTCGTGTTTACCTGATAGTAACATGCTTATCAGAACAAGACCTTTTATTAACTTCGTTTTAAGTGATTGATGATTATGTAGGTGTGGTTGGTAAACCTTTTAATTAATAAATAGACACTGAAATTAAATAGTTACGATCAATCTACAACAAGAACTGTAACTACACATGTTTAGCGTACTGCCTACCTACCAAATTAATTACTAATCATTCATAAATTAGTGCTAAATTAGTAGGTTTTTGATGAACACCATTCAAAACAGAAGAGGGAGAATGAGTGTACATCTTATACGAGATGGCAGCTTCATATGTAACATCATAGATGAAAAAAGTAGAAGGAAGACGAGGAAGGGGAACGCCAAGAATGAACTAAGTATTTATGAGTCAGATCCAAGAGAAAGTCGCTGTCATGTCCTTAAGGAAGTAAAAGAGACCGCATTGGAATGTGAAATGTGGAGGAAATTGTAACGTTGCACCGAGAAGAGCTAGGCTTTTTAATTTATAATAATAACAATACTTACCAAAACAATTCACAAAACTTATTTCACATAAACTAATTAAAATAACGAAATAACACAAAATATACATTGTTGTAGGTTGAAAAATGTTATAACATTGAAAAGTAGCTCATTGCCTACTGACGAATCCATAGCTTGATTTTATTATTTTGTTTCCTTGTAGGTAGGTAAGTATTAAGTTATCAGCAAGTACCTACACTTACCTATAGGTTGTGCGAACCAACTGCGTTGTGGCAGTGACGTAGTAAGAGTACGTCCTAGCGGTGCCCCGTATCAAACCGGCCAATGGGCCCTATCTTGTATGTGTCCGTTGCGAGGGCGTATAACTGCGCCCTTGAAACATTTTTCTAACCCAGGGTTGCTCAGCTGGTCAATTCGGATGTGTTCGTGAGTGTATCACTCATAGTATTTTCACCGCTCATTAGTTAATTTTCTTATCATTTTTATTCGTAGTCAAAATGCAGCCAATGAGCGGTAAAAATAGTATGAGTGATACACTCACGCAGACACCTGAATTTAACAGCAGATTTGCAAAGTCGGTCTACAAGGCGGAAGCAGAATATATTTATTGCGTGGAATTTACCATCAATAATACACAGGGCTATAATACACGTAGCTAGGAGTTCATATCGGGGGATTGAAGTCCCTACCGAGAACGCCTAAACGTTATTGGCAAGCGGAGCGAGCCACTCACATTTTGTGGGTGTGTTAGTTTTTTACAGTGTGCGGCAAACTGACTACAAACGATGAGCGGGAAACTGGTAAAAATTATATCGGTGAGCTGAACGGGCCGCAAAAAATCTATATTTATAGGTTAAGTTCTGAAAGATAAGAACAACGAGCATTTGCCATAAGCGCGCAGAGCGAGCCACGAAATTTTGTCATTTCGTTGGATTTTTGACAGGGACAGCGATCATACTGTGTTCTCAACGAGCGTTAAGCCCAGACCACAGAAAGAAGGCAAAAATGTCGTCTGCGAGCAGAGCGAGCCACGATTCGTTACATTTTTTTTTTCGAATTTGGGAAAGTTATGTACATAGCGGGGCTCGAGCCCCGGAACATAGCCAGCTATAAATGTAATTGGCTAGCGGAGCCAGCCGCGAATATTTTGTAGTTTTCTTAGAATTTTTGTCGCGTTTATTATTGGTTTTATTGGATTTTTGAGTTATTTTTTAGCAAATGTGGCATTGTGACCTAAAGCGTGGGGTGATCTCTAAATCATAACCAAAAGGAACAAATTTTACACACGTTTGGGGCCCCTGTAGCTGGGGGCCCCGTATCAATGGCTGATAAGATAAGATAAGGCGCGGCGGTAGCTACGTCCCAGACTGTCGATGGGAGAATGAATAACAATTTACGCCTTTTCGGGAATTTGATAAAGAGTAATGCAAAAAATACCGATAAGTAGGTACTTACTGTACCTACCTACCTACCTAATTCCAACCAAGGGAACATCTACTTAGGTATAGGTGCTTACTACTCTTTCCGAGTATGAACCTACCTGTTAGTACCTACATAGTACGAAAGTACTACTATATCTGAGTACATACCTAAGTAATTTTAGTAGGGCAGGTAGGGGAGCATTGCGCAGTCGGGAGGATTGGGCACCCCATCATAACCCGAAATCCATGGTAGATTTTTTCTATTTTCTACCATACCTAGTTTAGGTACTGACAACACCGTTTAGCCAAACGTCAGCTGTCATCTCGATTAGTTGTCAAAATCATAATAAAATGCGGTTGCCGGTTGCCGATGCGCGGAAGTACAGTGCATTCACAGTTATTTTACCTCTAGCTGTTAGGTTGGCAACCTGAGCGTTATATTGCCATATATAACTTCTATGACTCCCTTAAACGAAATGTAAAAAACAGTATTGCTAATATTACCTAAGTATGCCGATTTATTAACTTATTTAAATTTATTTAGAAAATGAGGGCATTGGGAGCATTGGGCAGAATATTTTATCGTTTCTTTCCATGCCAATGCCGCCGTTTTAATTCAAGATGAAAAATAAACGACGTGATGTCCTCCCTAAAGATATAATTTTCCGCGCATTAGAAGAAGTTTCTAATCATTTGACGACCGATGTGGCGCGGCGGGCGAAGGTCCGCCTGCGACGCAGAAGGTTGCGGGTTCGATTCCCGCCTTGGGACAAATGTTTGTACGATCTGCAAATATTTGTTCCGGGTGTTCTGGGTATTTTCTATATATAATAAAAAATATCTATCTATGTTATGTATTGTATTAAGTTTATCAGTCATCTAGTACCCATAACACAAGCTCTGCTTACTTCAGGGCTAGATGATGCTGTGTGGATTGTCCAGCATTATTTATTTTTATTTATTTATTGAGACCAATAATTTTGAGTTGGTTAAATGTGACACCAAAAAAAACCGTCTATTATTTATTATCTTAAGTTAATCGAAGAAATTAATCACTCCATGGCAACTGTCAAATTTATGAGGACGATTAAGATATGAAATACTTTTATATTTCCTGGTATCGATGACGTTGCTAGCGTCCCGCTGAAGGATGTAGGCAAATTTTATTCGTCTTTATTAGGTAAATGCGAAATTGCCTACATCAATAACATGGATGAAACGTGGCAGTATAAAATACGAATTTGACAAGCCTTTCTTGGTCATACCAAATCTTAGAGAAGTTTAATTAAGTCAGAATATTGATACCTACACACTTCAGAGTCACTTTATTTTGATTATTTTTAAGTCTATGATAGAAAAACAATATTTGTATTGCAAGTTTTCATAGTAATTTTATATAATACTTAAGCAGTATATCAATATGTGGCGTACTATACAATGCCCATGCCCAAACCACCCGACCACCGGGAGGTTTGGGCACTTTGGACATGGGTCAGAAGATATCTTGTAACTTTGAGACTTATAACAATTACGAAAACTGTTCTTTGCAACAATTTAAGCCAAATATGTGTGCTAGTTACATTGGCAATAAAATATGGATTTTGTAAACAAATCATAGTTTTATTACCATTTATGTTTTATAACGCCCAATGCTGCTCTCTACCTCCCCGATTTTTTTTCTTACAGTATTTTTAGAAGCAGTGTATCCACAACATATGTACATACCTACCTATACTTTTAATTTATTTTTAAAAACTACTTATTATATTTATTATATACATATAAATATAAAGTGCAGTGCGGGTAGCTTACAAAAACTTATTTTTCTTTACAACTTCAACTTCTTTTATATGTTTGACTTGACTTGACTTCTTTGTATTTGGCTTTTATAAGGTTTTGCGTTTTGTTTTGAATCGAAGCTGTCAGCACGACTTTGACTTTGACCTAAAGTTCATGTTAGGTAGAATGCTTTTCGCGAAAGAAGTTCCGATTAAATTTGTGTTGAATTATGTTTAGTTCCACCTCAGCTTGCTCTGAGAGTTCCACTAAATAAAGCGGGACTTCTTTCGTGAAAAGCACCTAGTTAGATTCTTGGTCTACGGTAGGTAGGTACCTACTAATTACGTAGCTACTACAGCATAGCATCCATAAATCCGTTTGTAGGTTTTGTCAATGTCAAAGGGTGGTTGACCTTTTCACACAACAAACAAAACTTTTTCTGTTCGTTCGTTTTCGGAATCTAAACAAAAACTTTTTGAAAACACTGTCTGAAAAAAAAATGAAAAAGCAAATTCGAAATACGACCTGTCAACATCCTTCACAGCTAAAAACTTTATCAAACTGTAACTAAAATCTATGGCATACTGTGCGTGAACGAAATGTGTGATTTTTAATAAAAACCAACAGCAAAACCAAAAAATAAATAAAAAAACATAGTTTCAAGCCTGCCTGTCCAGGTAAAGTACTATCGTTCTTTATCTTCCAGACACTTTGAAGATTTTGTAAGTACCTACTATAGGTAGGTACCTACATAAGGGAACTCGCCTGCAAAACCAAAGTAGTATTTAATACCTAGTGATTTCATAGACTCGGGCCAAATTCAAGATTGTAAACATGGCCCCCATAATAAACCAAAAAGACATGTCGATTGGAGCTCTTCATAGAATGTATACGGCTGACAGTTACTTTTTTATCTAGTCCATCGATCTAAGTAGGTATAAAAGGGGAGATGAGATACCTACTAGCCTCTCAAAAGTAGACAAATTAGGTGGATTTAGGTCCACCCACCTCAATTATAGTCAGACCGGCGGCGGCGGCGGGGCGCCCGCGTTCGTGTTTCGCGTGCGTATTGTTGTCTCGGTCGCACTTCGGTCTAGGTACGTCTTTCCATCTCTAATGTTCATTATAATTATCGCACAAGATTGGAAATGTAACTGTGAGCGAGTGTTTGCTTGTAGTTGTAACACAGGCCAGTTGTTGAGTAAGCGCTGTGAGAATGTACCTAAACTACAGATTTTACTTCTATCTATGAACTAGTCGCTAAAAATAGATTTTTGTGTTGAGAGTTGTCTACAAACAATAGATCTTGAGAATGGCTCAAGTCTACTTTTGTAAATTATTACTTTGTATGTGGCTTTTTAAAGCCTTCAGGCCCAAAAAGTCATTAATTTTGCAAGATATGTGCCTCGCCAACAGCCTCTTAAATTCCCTTGGAGGTAAGAGCCTACTAAGGGAACAGACCTAGGTTCCCTTAGTAGGACCTAGGTTGCCTAAGAGAAATCACTGTCGGTAAGGCCACCTTTTGTACTATGTTGTTTCTATTTAGATAGTTATTATTTAAGTATTGTTAACTTTTAGTAGGTACAATAAAGTGTTCATACATTCATTAATTCCTACCATAAGAAAGGCAGGCAGCTTTCATACTGTGTATTTTAAACACCTCGACTGCAATCGCCAATGCACCTGCTAAGTGTGGTGATTAAGCGGGACCTCCCCTTGTGTTGGGGACCTCCCCTTGTTAGCAGTGGAGGTATGTGTGATGATGAGGAAGATTAGTTGGTTAACTTGGTTCTTCTTCAGAACTCCTCATGTCTGAATTTATCTGTAATATACTTTTACAACATTTTTTAGGGTTTTGTATCTCTAAGGGAAAAATGGAACGCCTAAAGGATCACTTTGTTGTTTGGCTGTCAATTCCCTTTTCTCAGGAACATTATCGAGTTAAAATTAACATCAAATACACAAGTTCGTAACTTCTTGGAGCCGTGATATAAATCATACTTCCAAGTCCACGCAATCAAAAGTTACAACCGCTTATGCCTGAATATTTAGAAATGTTTATGGGAATCACATGCACACAAAACCTAAAGGATACTTGCTGTTGACCTAGAATCATAAAAATTGCAAGAAGCAAGGTCTTATAGCACAATAACTTTAAACCCGCTACCCTAACCCTCGGTGACCACCTACCCGAGGGGAGTAGATTTAAAATCAGCGCTGCATGTTCCTCGCATGCAGCACAATGTTGAATCTACTCCCTTTGCCTATCGTTAGAAACTTTATTTTTTGTGTATAATTCTAGTTTAGGTTAAGAAGTTATAGGCAATAAAATGATTTATTATTATTATTCACTTCATTTATTTTAAATCTCGTTATAAAATACATTTTTTACTATAGAAAATAAAATATTATAAAACTATTCTACAGTAAAAAATGTATCAAAACGGTGAATCACCGGATTATTATTATTATTAGTAAAGGGAAAAATTCAAAAACCGTAAGCGTAAGCGTTACCTCAGTACCCTACTTCCGTTGTATAAAATATTTGGCAAGAAACAAGGTTCATAATTTAATTATACGGAACCCTCGGTGCGCGAGTCTGACTCGCACATGACTTTTTATTTGTTGACGACCGTTATGGCGCGGCGGCTGAAGATCCACCTGGTTGCGGATTCGATTCCCGCCCGCGAAGTAGGGTACTGAGGTAACGCATATGTATATTTATGTAGGTAATATATACCTATAACACAAGCTTAGCTTGGGGCTGCGTGGATTGTCCAGCATTATTTTTTTAAATTTTATAATAACATTTTATTTGCAGGAAAAAAATATTTTCCTAGGAATACTAATGAAGTAAAGATTCCTCGCAGATACATAAGAGTTGATTCAATTTATGAAGATTATGTCTAACAAAAGAGTGTGAGTTAAATTTATTCCAAAGTACCCAACTGGTGGTTATTTAGTATGGTGCAATGTATGTAGTATGTGTGGGACAAATCTTGCAACTGAATTTTAAACCAGTTGTGCTGAAATTTGGCAATGTTACGGTACCATCGAGCTGGTCTGATGATGGAGACAGAAGGTGGCTTTAGGAACTCCCGAACGAAACTATGTCGAAACTGACGTCGAGTTTGCGTTCGTTGGATTTGTCTTCCCAAGCACTTTCGTCCTAGGTTCCGACCAGGGTCCTGATGATGCAGCCGGTGGGAGGCCTTAGGAACTAAATGAAACGACGTAACCTCATTGAGTTAAGACTGAATTATTTAATAATATGCTGTTTCATAAGTTTTTATTAAACTTTATAATATTATTTTCAAATTCTTGGTGTACCGTTTTAAAAGCAAAACGGTACACCATATATGTTTTCATTATAATCATCATTATCCATTGCCAATCCACTACTGTCGAGTCTGAATATTTTAATGCATACCTACTCATAAAAATTATGATAGGATTAAAGGCCTATGCCTAATTGTGGGATCCAGCAGGCTGTTAAGAAGATTGTGTTGTGTAGTGCAGTTGGTTTTGTTAATAACTTTTTTTTAATATTTTTTAGGTAATAAATATCGAATTTTGTTTTCTAAACAAATGCCATGTCGTCATTCGCGAAGAATTCATTTATTGTCGCGTAAGTTTATTTATTAATTTTATTTTAGTATATGCCTAGATAGTTACCACGACGCACATGTCGAAGTCGAGCTGCTTGGATCCGCACAGACAAGCCTGGGTAGTGAAAGACTTAAAATAAATACTAAACATCATAAAACTTTAGTATGATGTTTAGTACTTATTTTAAGCTGTAGCGCAGTTGCTAATTTTACCCTATTTAGACGAAAGAACTGATAAACCTCTATCTTAAGTTAACAAAATATAAAAGCCAATTTTAGCCTTAATAGGGTAACTAAAGTTAAACAAGGAATCTCTGTGGCGCGGCAGGGGAGGAGGAAGGGGGAAGCGGGTTCGATTCCCGACGCCGGACAAATGTCTGGGGGTTTCTGTGTTAAAAATTATCCTTAAGAGGGCACGTTACCATTAGTGCGAATACGATCTAGATCTGCGACAATCTTTATGATGAGTAATTTGGTCCTGCACAGCTTGGTTGGTACATAACATGCTAGGAATACATTTTAATCCTCATATACCTAAGAATACAGTGTATTACAGAACGGCAGCGGCCGGCGACGCTTCGGCTGTGAAGATAGATAAAGACAAAGTAAAAGGCAAAGAAAAAGACAAAGAACAAGACAAAGAAAAAGACAATGAACCTGAAAAAGAAAAAGACAAAGAAAAGGATAAGAAAATCGAACACGAGGTGCTGGAACAACTTCCAGAGAGGACACATTCGGAACTTGAAAGATAGTATGGTTCTTTAATTTCACTAATAATTATAGACATTGCTTCAGCCCGCGGCTTCGCACGCGTTCATTCGTGGTAACAAAGGAGCTAATGTTAATCCAGGCCTAGAGCTATCTCTATGCAAAAGTTCAGCCAGATCAATTTAGTCGTTTTGGCGTGAAGATGTAACGGACATCCAAACTTTCGCATTTATAATATAATAGTTTCTGCCTGCGGCTTCGGACGCTGTTTCTGTGGTAACATTTAAAGGCTATTTATATCCCGTGGGAACTGATTTTTTGGATAAAAAACAGCCTATGTTTGATTCCAGGCTTAGACTATAATTTATATAGACATATAATTTATTTGCCACCACAATACACAAAATATAAATTAAAAAATTTGAAATGAAAATTAAATACTCATCATCATCAATTAAGTACACATAGCATAGGACAATGCGTTGAAAAAAAAGTCATTAACATTATGTAAAAAATAAGTAACTATACTAGAGCCATAGCCTAGAATCATAAAATTTGACAAGGAGCAAGGTCTTCTACTCTATAGAGTTATATATAATTATATAGTATATAATATAGGTATTTGGCTCCTGAAACACAGTTTTTAACTAGTTGGGGAGCCTATGGACTCATGTTGCCTGCACACTAGCTTGTATGTCAATAAACAATTTATTATTATTCACTTCATTTATTTTAAATCTCGTTATATAATACATTTTATACTATAGAAAATAAAATATTATATAAACTATTCTACAGTAAAAAATATATCAAAACGGTGAATCACCGGCCGCGAAGCTAGCCTTATTATTATTATAATTATACGGAACCCACGGCCGTCGGACTCTCACAGTCCGACTCGTACATGACGATTTATTTCCAGTCATGCCGACCTCAAAGCATTGGAGCGACGCAATCGCTTCAAGAGACGCTGGCCGTCAGTCACCAAGGTGAAGATCAACACCAGACCGTGGCACCCTCCGCCGCCGCCGCAGAAGCAGCCCCCTATTGTAAGTTTCGCTTTATAACAAATAATAATTATAATAAATCCTTATTTCAGACAAGAGATCCATTTTACATAGGTACAATCCAACATAGTAAAATTACAAGTAATTAAATGAACAAATAACAAAAATCTTAATGTCGATTGTGGTATTCAGTCACTCCTAAGTATGGGGAGGGAACTGGGACCTGAAGCACGCGAATATGTTTGTCACCACCCGTCGCCTGCGGACTGCCGGACGTGCAGGTATCTCTGGCATAATCCCTTTCATTTCTAAGCTGTATCTCACAGATTTTAATAGTACGGGCTAACATGTCAGATGTAATAAAAAAAGTAATTTTCTTTAGTATACGAAAACAGTTACGGCACTAAATAGTACAAATTTATAAAAATCTAAGAATCTTAAAAATAGTCGAGCGGCTTTTCAGGGTTAAAAAGCCGCAAAGCTGTTGCACTTGGTTCCACCTACCCCCAGTTACCATATGGCACACGTGACGGTCTACCGAACACCCTGTATATTTTTATAATCCTACTAATGCGAAAGCGAAAGATAAAGCGATAAATGCGAAAGTTCGTGTGAATGTTTGTTACCACGTATCTCCGTAACTACTTAACCTATTTAGATGAAATTTGGTATATAGATAGTTTAAATTCTAGAATAACACATAGGTTAATTTCATTTTCAAAAATTAATCTCTGAGGGGGCTAAAAAGTGTGGTAAAGTTACTATGGAAAATTATTATTCTTTTGTTCGATTCACTCAAAACTATACCTAAAGTAATAACGTATTTTAATTTTTTTAAAACTACCCCTAGGGGTGTGCAAACAATTTCCACGCGGGCGAAGCCGCGGGGCGCAGCTAGTACATACATAGAAAACATCCAAAACACCTGAAATAAAAATGCAGATCATCTGATCTACAGATGCCACAGAGGTTGTCAGATGATAATAAGAGTTAGTTTAAAAAAAAAAAACATTTTTAAACTGGCTAATAAACGGTGCGGCGCGGCGCCAAGTTTGGCCGAGGATCTCAAAAGGCGCAAATATGCAGGGCTCGACAGAGCCACGGTAATGATATCTATACAGTATTCTATCTTCATACAAACGGCCGAAACGTGAGTCATAGCTACGCGCCTCGTGTTCGGTACCCTCTCGGTACCCAACCAGTCGCAAATGCGCCGCAGTGACGAAAAGAACGTTGTGATTTTTTTTGTAAGCAGTAAGCGTGCGATTTGTGAATATTTTATAGAAATAAGTACAAGTACTAATTTAATATGGCAAAGAAAAGGTATAGATTATATTGTGCTGTTTTTGGTTGTTTGAATCCTTTAATAACGCACCCAGAGATAACATTTTTTAAATTATCTGAAAACTCCGAAAGGTAAGACTATAAAATATTATGCAAACTAATATGTACGTCATTTGTTTCTTTTTTATACGTAGATATTTCGCTTTTTCCACAGAGTAAAATACCTGGATTAATAAATAAATAAGTGGATAGGATGAAGAAAGTAGGTAGTTTTCCTAGGTTAGGCTTACTTATGTACTTAATTACTTACATTATATTATTGAATTGGGCGAAATATCATTATGAAATGATTATGAGAGTAATACATGGAAGGCACCTACCTACCTACCTTGTAAGATTTACATTACAATTTACTTTTTACGTAAGATTTTGTAGTAGGCCGTTAGAGGTTTTGTATGATTGCTGTAGGTAGCGCACACTTGTCCGAAAGGTAAGACTATAAAATATTATGCAAACTAATATGTACGTCATTTGTTTCTTTTTTATACGTAGATATTTCGCTTTTTCCACAGAGTAAAATACCTGGATTAATAAATAAATAAGTGGATAGGATGAAGAAAGTAGGTAGTTTTCCTAGGTTAGGCTTACTTATGTACTTAATTACTTACATTATATTATTGAATTGGGCGAAATATCATTATGAAATGATTATGAGAGTAATACATGGAAGGCACCTACCTACCTACCTTGTAAGATTTACATTACAATTTACTTTTTACGTAAGATTTTGTAGTAGGCCGTTAGAGGTTTTGTATGATTGCTGTAGGTAGCGCACACTTGATGTGATGGTTGATAATACCTAATTGATGGTACCTAACGTTTGCATTAAATTTAACAATAAAGCTTTTCGTACGTCTCAGTCGAGGCGCAAATATTTTTCTGTGTCAAATGTATAAGGGTGGATTTTACTAATAAAAAATACACATGTATTTTTATTGAACACTTCCAATTTCATTCACAACGAATTTAATTTTTTTAAATATATTAAAACTAGAAAGAAATTCAAGTAGGTAGATGAAGATGCAGTATTTTAAATACTGTGGGCGGGCAGCCCTAGCGCTTGTTTACGTATCACGCGGCAGTAGGTAATTATTTCAAGAACAGGGCCGAGTTGGAATACTGTATAGATATTATTACCGTGACAGAGCCTACACATTTGCTCCCCTTGGAGTCGAGGCCCTAGGTCCGTGGGGAACCTACCGACCGAGGCTCTCCGGGTTAATAAAAATATCTGAGCGTCTTGTCGAAGCGATGCGTGACCCGAGAGCTGGTGAGTATCTGGGCAGCGTTGCCATACAGCGGAGCAATGCAGCCAGCGTCTTGGGGACGCTTCCGACTGGTATTGATATCGATCAGCTGGGATACCTGTAGATTGTTTGCAGCAGTCTGCAGTTAGCTCAATTATTTCAATTGTAAATACTAGTTCTAATTTGTTTCTATTATTTGATTGTAATTTTCTGTGTTAATAGACTAGTAAATATTAATTAAATTTTTCCATTAGGAAATAGAACTACCAGCGCTAACAACCCGCCGCTGGGTGCCGCCGTACCGCCGGCGCCGGCGCGCGCGGCCGCGGCGCATGCGCGTGCCGCTAGAAGAGATCACGCAGCCGCTGTACGACTATAGCAAACTTAACAAGGTACCTAACTTCTTGCCATGTACATATGTATGTACATTAGAGAATTCTGCATATTCGTAACACAATACCCTTATTTTTTCAAAACTATTATTATTTTTTATTTGGTTTAGGTGGCTTTCGTGTCACTACGGCCAATGATAGGCCTATACCTCATTGTGATCGCCACTCGAGTGTTCAGCCCTGAAGCTGCGACGTTCATAGTTCGTCACTAACCCTTGCATCTGTTAGGAACTGTAATAGGATTTTCTTCGGGGTGATGGCTCGTAGCTCGTCTGGGCTGTGCAGGTGCTTGCCCAGATGGATGCTACGTTTTTGCATCAGTGCTCCGCACTCTCCTAGCAGATAAAGAGGCGTTTCCACCGCCTCTTCACAGAATCTGCAGGATTGTGTGTCGCTAAGACCCAGTTTGAACATATGCTTGTTGAGGCGACAGTGTCCAGTTAGGGCTCTTGTCATAATGCGAAGGTGCTTTGCGCTAGGATTCGGTTGGTGTACCGTTTATCGAAGGCTTTTATTAATGACTTAGAGTGACTCATGCCCAAGGAATTCTTCCAAAGCCTGGAAGCTTCCTCGAAGCAGGAATCCAAGAGGGTTCTGTTAGCCAGGCTTTTAGGTATGCCACAGAACGGCTCGGGGCCCAGCTGAGTCCCCTTGGCCCCCTTTTCAAAACTAAGGAAGAAGTTTTATCTAGGCATACCAGCCATAAATATCCTTTTCGCCAGAAATTATTTTTGCATGGCTATTAAGATATTAATATGTTACCAATGGATTTAAGGATTTGCCAATGACATTATTTAAAAATAGACTCAATAAATGGTTACTGACTCGTTGTTTTTGTAGCGTAGAGGAATATATATATTTTAAACTGATCACACATTTTTAATTTAATTCTTAATCCTTTTTTTGTATGTAAGTAAGTAGGTTTCGTAATTATTATTCACACACCAGTCCATAAGTACTGTTAGTGTTGATACCACTGGTGCAACAACAGCATTGTAATATTTGATATGTTTTCTGTGAATAAATACAAATACAAAATATTTATTCAGAAACTTAAATTACATTATATATCAGTGTTTGAGAACCCCTTTTATGTAAAGTATTTTACCTGTGGTAGGGGAATCTCGCTCTGACGCAAACAATAGAATTTGGAACGTACTTTAAGTTAAGCTAGTAGTTGTTATACATATAAGGCTATTTAAATTATAGAGCTTATTATTTACAAAAAATTAAGTTGATATTTATTTATTTTAGCTATTTGGAAAGTGAGCGCGCATGTAATTCTATAGGTGTGCGTCAGGTCAGGGAGAGTTCTAATTTGGCAGTGTTACTGTTTGATGTCCTTTGCGACCTTGGGAAAATGGTACGAAAAATTAGTTTTTCGAGAATATCTCCTCTCCAACGCCACCGAAGTTAAACATAGCCTTGACAAAATTATAGAGCATGAAATTTCTTGCAACTTTTGTGGGAAACATTTTTCAATAAGATAAATAGTTCAAAGCGCAAAAAAAAAAAAAAAATTTTTACGCTGCGTAGCTACGTTCTCGTCGCTACACCTCTAATAAAATAAAAATGAAATGAAATGAAATAATTTATTAGACAATACAAGGCACACACATACAAAGTTGGCACCTACAATAACTATAACTAAATTTGCAATAACACATACATTATGTAGATAACACTGAGATACTACTTCAGTACAGTCTACATAAAACAACACAAAATACAGGTAAACAGTGGGTACTAAGCAGCTCGTCTGTGGGCAGGTAGACAGAGCGTGCGAGCTAATGATGATGTTTCTATTTATTTATATTTATATATATAAATAAATATTTTCTAAATAAATAAATAAATAAAAACTCTACGTTAGAGCCCTTCCTTGTACCGAAAGGGATCTCTTTTTTCATTGGTCTGAAGGCGCGATTTTTTTTAGCGTTTTTAATTAAAATCTGTCAAAAATTCGTTACGTGAGAAATCTTATAGCTTCTTAAAATAACTTGCTTTCTCATGGCAATCTGAGTTGTGTTGCAACCGGGGAAGCCGCACTTGTGTCGCGTGCTCGTCTCAAATTCTAAAAGTACAGTCACATGCGAAAATATTTAGGTTTATACTGCGAAGTTTTAAATTTGATTAAATAGTAAGTGTATAGTAATTGTGCTAATTTATATACCGCATTCTGACAAGAACGATGACTTTTTACGAACAATGCGAACGTGGTCTCTAATTTGAAAAGTTCCGTGTAAGATAAAATTTGTTAGAAAACTTGTGAGTGTATACAGATCTGCTGTGCGATTACACAAAACCACCCATTCTATAACGGCATTTGAAAGCCCTTCGTCAAAGTCAAAGTCAAAAACTCTTTATTTCCATAAATACAATAAATGTACACTTAAAAAAGGTCAAATTCTTAATAATTAAACACTGACAGGGAAATAAAGTGATATTTTTGATTTCAGTCGCTTCGGTATGTAGACTAAAGTAAAGAAGCGACGAAGAAACCGGCGATCGTACTTTGCTATTGTATGGAAATTACCATTCAAATGGCTTTGAAGGCCATTCAAATGGCTTTCAAATATCAATTATAGGATGGGTAATTGTTGCGTAATTGCACAGCTGAGTAGGTA
This sequence comes from Eupithecia inturbata, assembly GCA_963662085.1. Taxonomy (NCBI): domain Eukaryota; kingdom Metazoa; phylum Arthropoda; class Insecta; order Lepidoptera; family Geometridae; genus Eupithecia; species Eupithecia inturbata. The sequence goes on along the minus strand of OY759206.1, from coordinate 1,002,581 downwards.
ACTGTACTAAGGCAGTGTGTACATAATGTTTTGATTTGTATGCAGATCTGGCACAACTTCAGCCAAGTAGAGAAGAACAAGATGATGCTGCAAGGCAATATCGCAGCCGATTCCAAGCGATATTCTTCTTCTGCTTGTGGTTAGATGAACTTCCTTGCCTACGTCATAATTTTCGGCCATTCATGATGCCCACCTCAATAATAATTAGATGCTAACAAAAGGTTTTTGATGAACAGCATTACAAACAGAGGAGGGAGAATCTATCAAAAACTCTTTTTATTTCCATTAATACAGTAACAGTACGTAAACTTAGAAAAGGTCGAATTCTTAAAATTAAAATAAATTATTAACTTTACTTTTGACATCCTATCATTATTTTTTTGTTTATTATGTAATTTTGTACATTAATCTTAGTATAATTTGACAATGCCCCTTACAGCAGCATACTTTAATTGAATTATTATTCATTTTAGTCTGAACAATTATATTTAATTTACTTTGTGGAAGAGTCCATATCTGTATGTTTTTTTATTATTTTCTATGAACAACACACATGGTGTTTCCTATGCTATAAATTATGTTAAAAGTGTAACGACATCAAGTGTAACATGTGTATGTACATACGGTGGAATAAATAAATAAATAAATAAACGCGTGGACGGAGTATACTGTCAGTAACTTGAACGTCTTTTGCATTCCCCAGGTTCCCAAACAGCCTGCATAGCCGCCATCTGCCGCGCGCTTCTAGACGAGAAGCCGGCTTCTCAGCTCGTGCGGGCGGATGTTGATGACTGCATCAACACAGGGAACGAGTATTACAAGCTATGCCTGATCGCGATGAAGTGCTATAAAGGTATGTAACGGAATATATAGATCTTATAGTCTGTTTGGAGAGAAGCCATAAGCGTGTCCCACGCGTGGGACATGTACCAGAAATATGGTTGGAAGTGTTACTGAAAGCAAATCTTCCTTTATTTTTTAAAATAAGTTATGGCGTTCACTGGATTTTGAAAAATTACCTACTTGCCTCAACCCATAATCGATCCACTAAAGTCAAAAAAAAAACATAGTGTATTTTTATGACACCGATCGGTGGATACAATCATAAGAATAAAATCTCCAATAAACATTGCATGTTAAATTGAAAGAAGACCATGTGTACGGTTGCACCATACATAAATGATACGCGCACGCGTCATTTTTCACGCGCTGCATTTTAGTTTGATTGTTAATTTTTAGGGTTTCGAAGATCGGAGATCGGTTTCGAAACCCTTATGGCATCGCTTTTTCTGTCCTTTTTTCCGTCTTTAATATCTCAGTAACTACAGCAGCAATTAACGTGAAATTGTAATTGTATGAAAATGTATATTTTCAGTACCTACAAGTTGTGATGTCGGAATTTTAAAAGAGTGTCAATTGATTGAATGTCAATTGAGTATCAAATGAAAGTTATCAATTAGTACATTTCAAAACAGTTTTTGAAATTTCTGTAGGTTGTATACTTTTTGAAATATTTTGAAAAAAGTCGAAAGATCCCAATTCCCCCCCCCCCCCCTTCTATCTCCGAAGTTTGCAGAGCGATCCATCTGAAATGTATGTAGCGTTTGTAGATATGGAGCTATATTTTACAGGAAAAAAATATAGAGAAGTCTGTAAATAGACAACTTTTTGAAAAATGGTCACCTCACCGATTGCTTTATCAACTATAAGGGAAATTTGCAAACCGATACATCTGAAATGTATCGGTAACTTTAATTTTTTGGTATTCATCAAATAGCAAAGTCCTTAACCAGTACCTATAGTACATATTGGTATACTGGACAACCGTTCGAAACCCTCGGCGCGCGAGGCACACTCGCACTTGACGGATCTTGTTTTATTACATACCTACTTCAGATCGTGACCTACTCTAGAGCAAGATACACTATCAAAGTTGGACTTGCCATCTCATAGTAAAAATGTGACACGCGATATTTGAGCGGGATATTGTTTTGTACGTTTACACAAACCTCAATAACTAAACGACACACCTAACACAACTATTGTAAATTTCTTGAACCGAAAAACTTTTCTATGGAATGAGACCCCTTGACTATGCCATACAATCCATTGACGCAGAGCGAGGCAGCGGAGCGGAGATTGTAATCACTTCCATTGGTCCACTGAAACAGAATGAATATTTTATGCAATTCCATTGGTTTGCAAATCTCGCTGACTCGCTCCACGACAATGAACAGGTAGCCTTAACCTGCTTTTTTCTTCCAGGCAAACCTCAACTGGAGCTGAACCAGCTCACTCCTTCCTTCTTCCTCCACGACACCAAGTACACCATCAAACTCCTCGAGCTGGAGTCCGGCTATCTGGCCAAGCATCCCGATAATTTACAGGATAAGGCGGACTTTATGAGGCGAGTGTTAAGGCGGTTTTCCACCTGGAAACATCAGGATACTGACGGAAGTCTATTAGATATACCAAAGAATTTACTTTTGAACTACACAGAAGAGTTATCTATCTCTAATCATCATCATCAGTCTATACTAGTCCACTGCTGGACATAGGTCTCCCCCAATTAGCGCCATAGCGTCTGCAGCTTGCCATACCCAGTATCTAGCAGCAGTCTTTTCTCCTTCTGTAATATGGTGATGTTATTATTTTCCAGCATGATGGAGAAACGTGTTGGACAAGCATACAGCATGATACTATCCATCGACGGCAAGCAACACTTCCTGCTGTGGGGGCACCCGCCAGAGGGCGGCGGCAGCGTCAAGACTATCGCCTACATTTTCGACCCTAACATGCTGGACGAAACTGGCAGGAAGAATAGATTGTGAGTACCGCGTGGGACAAGCGTACAGTGTGATACTCTCCATCGGCGCGAAGCAACACTTCCTGCTGTGGGGGCACCCGCCAGAGGGCGCCGCAGCGTCAAGACTATCTATCGCCTACATCTTCGACTTTAACATTTGAATTAAACTGGCAGAAAGAATTGTTTGAGGAACTTTTTATGTTCATAATTATTTAGAGCTTTTTTTCGCTGGTAAACGATTTCAAGAGAACAACTGGTTCGAAATATACAGTGTGTTACGCGGTCATGGGACATGGAGGGCATGAACTAGGCATATTGAGGTAGTGAGAAGTTTTAGTGACATGAAACATTCCTTTATGTTTACTTAAATAAACAAAGATTTTTTATATTGCTTCCTTTGTCTGGTAGGCGGACTCACTAAAATCTTAAAAATACCAGCCTGTATTTTATGACACTGATCTGAATCAAATCTGTCCACATTGCCTATCAAATTTAAGGAAGACATGACATTGCCAAAATATAGCTTTATTTATGGCTCATTACACCAGTTAGATTAGACTATTTATTTTAATAACTTTTCTCTGTATTTTTATTTCATGCAATAATTTAAATTACTTATAATCTCTAGACACGGTGCCGGCGCATTCATGCGCTACGCTGGTATAACTTCGTTCGTGCTTGATTTCCTGGCTAACTACGCTGATTTGGAGTCTGCCAAGAAAGGGACGCCTAGACCGCCCATCACACTCACTAGTATAGAGGTTTGTGCAATACAAACCGTCGGATGTTGTCTTATTGTACACTAAATTCTGCCCGCGGCTTCGCTCGTGTTTTTTGGATGAAAAAGTAGCTTGTAAAACATTATATGTAATGCAAAATTTCAGCTCGGGTTATTTAGCAGTATTTTAACAGTCTTCCTAAAAATGTAACGGAAGCAACAAGCCTGACATCTTTTAAATACAAGCTGAAGCACTGGCTTATAGACAACAGCTTTTACAGCTACGATGAATTTGTAGCCTGTAAAAGGGACTAGAGATGATTATCTGCCTGTAGATATTAGATATTTGGATTATTATTATTATTATTATTTTTAAATATAATTTTAAGGTAAATGTTACGAATGTATAATTTATTTTTTAATAATTTCTAGTTACTTACTTATAATATAATTTACTAATTTTTTATAGGGACGAATGTGACGTGTAATTCTAGCAATGTACGAAATAAATGATTATTGATTATTATTGATTATTAGTTGTTTCGGCGTTGTATTCGGCCAAACATATCCCCAACAACAGCACAAACTTTCGCCTTTCAATAAATTAGTAGGAAATCATTTATCTAGTAAATTCCAGTACTCGTAACAGATGCTCTGATTAGTTTGGGGCTAGAGGAGTGAACGGTAAAACATAGAAGGATTCCTTGCGCTAGAAAATGAGCCAAAAGCAAAGTATGCTGTGGTAGGCGGCGCTTGTAAAAACTATGCTGTGAACGAGTTTAATTCGCAAGGCGACTGGCGGTAGCAAGTGGCCGGCGTTGTAGAAAATGACGTACGCGACTTACACGTTAAACGACAATTTAATCTCAAATGTCGAGGATCGGATAAGGTCGACTTTGAACTGAGCTTGCCGAGTTTTAACAAATTGTTGGCTAATCAGCGGAGGATATTTAAACAAGTAAGATTTTGTATCAAATTGCGCACATATTTTCCTTGAAAGAAGGCTTCCATGTTTTTTCCGTTCACTGTTGCTGTGGGGATTGTCCAGCATTATTCATTTATTTAGATTTGTTTTTTCCCCAGGTGGTCCAAAAAGAGCCCCTACTTCGCGTACCCACCTATGAACTCGATCTAAAGGCATTAAAGGTGCATTGCCAGAGCGAATGGGAGAGCTTGCACAGGAACACGCTTCTCTCTAAAAAGATTTACGAGGTACTTACTCATCATCATCAGCCTTTAGTCCACTGCTGGACATAGGCCTCCCCTAATGAGCGCCATAGCGCCCTGTCTTCAGCTTGCCGCATCTAGCATCAGCCTGCAGTCTTTCGCTGGTCGTCATCCCACCTGGCTGGAGGGCGTCCAACACTACGTTTGCCGAGGTCCCTACGATGTACAGCTAAACTCTTCCTAGTTGACGATCTATGTCGCAGTGGGCAAATGTCCAAGAACGCAGAAACTTGCGGGTTTGATTCCGTCATCGTCGTCATCGTAGTACTTTTAAGTAAATTACTAAGAGCTGGAACATTCACAGTAAGTATTCACAATAATGCAATTGCACTAAACAGCATGTTTAAAATATGTGAGTAGTAGTTCAAAATAGCAAATTTGACATTTTAACCACTTTTTCACTGACTCACTTATTAAAACACTAGGAATTTCCGATTAAACCCTACTCAAACTTTTATCACTCGAAGAATTTTATTAATAGATCCGTACAATGAGATCTTCGAAATTCGATATAACTTCTGAACTCTAATCTAATCTATATGGATCAGTTGAGCTACCTGTAGATTGTTTGCAACTGTGTGCAGTTAGTTTCAATTGTAAATACTAGTTTTTATTTTAATTGTAATTTTCTTTGTCAAAAAAAAAATCCTCTGATTTAGGTACTACTTTGAAAAACTAACGAAGTTGCCAGATGACGTCGATCGCACGAAATTAACAACCTTACTTAGTTGCTTGCGGCGCGTCCTTTCGTTTCGGATCTCTAAGAAATAAATGTCATAATATTGTTTATAGCGAGGTCGTCGAAAAAACGGATCGGCCGTCCTTCGTTTTGTGCAAAGGTAGTTAGGTAAGTACAGATGCCTCCTTCTACCTCTAAATATTAAAATTTGACACTGTTTTGAATTCTTGCTCTTAGGAACTAAGTATGTCATAAATATGAAAAAAAAATCTTACGGTTAAATTTAAACACAAATGTGGTCAGTTTCATTAGTGTCGTCTAAAGTCAAACTAGAGATGTGAGTTTCCGTACTTATCGATGAAATTATGATTATCAGCAGGTTTGTACATTGGACACTCACCTGAAACGCGAGATTTTTGATTGCGTATTTATTTATATATTTTTTTGTTTTTATTTTGTTATTACAGGGTGAATACCCAATATGTTCTCTGAGCGCAGTCAGCTTGGCCACCTCGCGGGGACGAGGCAGGAAGAAAGTGAAAGACTTCTACAATATGAACACGAAGGAGGTAAGATAGCTTTTATTTAAAGCATTCACTGCCCAGCCTCGGCCGCCCCCGCGCCGCCACACGCGCTGGTGCAAACGGACATCTGCGTTTTGGGTCATAAAAATGTTTACTTATGTACTCGTCATTTCGGTGAGAATGCAATGTTACGGTACCATCGAGCTGGTCTGATGATGGAGACAGAAGGTGGCCAAAGGAACTCGTAAACGTAACCCCGTGTTACTTAATTATAGAAAGTTTCATGTGCCTACCTATTGTAGTTCAAGAGATACAGCCTTGATAAATTAAGAGCAAAAATAACCAAACAAATCACGTTTGTTGTATGGGAGCCCCCTTTAATTTTGATATATATTTTATTTTTATTATTTGTTATAGCGGCAAGAGATATACACAATAAATATTTCAACTGTCTACCTCGTACGGTTCATGAGATATAGCCACGTGACAGACAGACGCACGGACGGACAGCGGAGGCTTAGTAATAGGGTTCCGTACCCGAAGGGTGAAAACGGAACCCTACATTTTGATTGTAATTTTCTTTGCTAATAAATACTATTATCTATGTGCAAGCAGTACATAGATACCCTAAAGAAATAAAAAATAATAATCTTCTCTTATTGTTCCAGGCATCCGCCACCTTGCCACAGCAGCCGGACCGCCCGCCGCCCCCTCTGACCACCGAACAGATAATGGCGATGCGCGGAGAAGACTTCTTCTTGTACTGTCCCAGGACTGACGGACATGCTTTCGGAAGGTGAGTCCATCTATACTGGTACAATACAATACAATATAAAAACACTGTATTGTTTTAATAAAACTCTCCATCTCACAAACGCATCTGGTCATTTTGTACTGGTGTTAGGACAGCGTTGCTTCTGCAGGTTGCCTTTGCTTAGGCTGGGCAGTGAATGTGACGTCATAGTGCTGGGTATAATATGATGTCTTCGATCCCTTCGCCAACACTCGGTCATAGGTTGTTTCTTTTACGAAATATTTCAAAAAGTATGAAACCTACAGAAATTTCTAAAACTGTTTCGAGATTTACAAACCGATACCTTTCATTTGATGCCCACTCGGTGAGGTAGCCCCTCCTTTTGAAAATGATTTCCCCCCTTTTTGAGCATTTTTCTAAGTGTTCTACTTACAGACTTTCCTATATTTTTCCTGTAAAATATAGATACATATCTACAAACGCTACATACATTTCAGATGGATCGTCGTGTAAATTAAACAACGGAAGACCAGCGCTATGGCACGATCTGCTCTACCATAGCACATGCTGAGTGGAGTCCGATTTTGTCAGATTACTAATTAAATAAATAAATAAATAAAATAAATAATGCTGGACAATCCACACAGCATCATCTAGCCCCAAAGTAAGCAGAGCTTGTGTTATGGGTACTAGATGACCGATAAACTTAATACAATACATTGTAATTGTATGGTTTATTTTTATATGTATATTTTTCTCTGTATGTACTGGCAAAATAAATATGTTTTACTTTACTTTACTTTAAATTGCACCGCACCCGCAATCTAGAGTTTCTTTCATCTAGGGGTTCTACGTGGCGATTCTGCTACTATACCATTATCATAGTGAAGCGATTAGCTAAGTAGAATAGGGCCCGCTGATGGCATGACGACCTGCTCTAGAGCGCTGGGAGATGCTGGATTCGGGAAGCTGAATAAGGAGTATCAAGCAGGGTTTCCACCTCGAAACGGTAATGAGCGGAAAATGGTTAGGCAGGATAGACTCCTTTAAAATGAAATAGGTTTACATTTCCATCAACAAAGAGTCTGTTGATTTCCTCTGCAACTGAACCGTGCGAGTTCATTTCAATGTTTTCTGTCCGCTCGGTCCTTTCCGCTCGACTATTTGTTGGTGGAAATACAAGTATGCAGTTACTAAAGTAATTTACAACATACATATTTACCATGATTTGAATTCGCAGTTTACTCTTGCAAGTTAATCGGAGTCTTGAATAGGTCCGCGAGACCTGCTGTCCGCCATGAACAGGATCGAATAGCAAAATTAGACTAGATTACAGCCCACCTGAAGCGACAGACGTGATGATAATACTAGCCGCTGTCCGCGGCTTCGCACGCGCTTTTTAAGCAGCCTATGTCCGTCCCCGGAATACCATAAACCTCCCTGCCAAATTTCATTGAGATCCGTTCAGCCGTTTAGACGTGAAAATGTAACAGACATACAGACGGACAGACAGACTTACAGAGTTACTGTCGAATTTATAATAAATTTATAAATGGGTTTTTCAATACCTCTATAGGTTTGTGTTGAGATGTCTACAAGGAAAATCATTGAATTTCTTTCTTCATTTGATTAAATTAAATATCTATCCCTTTTTCACTTTCCAGAGACGACAATATGGTCCCGCCGCCTAAAGAAGAGGTGATCCTGCACAGCTATGTGGACATCTCCGACAAGAACTACCACTCGCAGTACCAGCAGCTGGACGCGGAGAAGTGGTTGCTGAGGGGGACCAGGCATTTCGCCAGCTACAGGTGAATATTACTAAATCATGTGGCGGAGTGATCTAAAGTGCATCATAGGCTCCGGGAAAAGAACTCTCCGGACATCTCGATTCTGAGTTTTCTTGTAGCGTCACTTAGGGAACGTACCCATACTACGTGACGCATTTTTTTTTAATTATCCCCCTCCCCTTCTTGGTGACCACCCGTAGTTTATGCCAAGACCCCCGTTTAGTTTTACGTAGTAATTTATTAATACGGTTTTCAATATTTTTTTGCAAACAGAAGGTTAAAAAAGAAAAATTGGCTTAATTTATCGTTATTAATACAGCGCTTGCCACGTGATGCTAAGAGTGCGTAGGTGCATACTTATAGTTATTAGAACAAATATTACCAAGAAAAAACTTATTTAAAACCATAAAACCAATTGTAACAGAACTTAATTTACAAAAACAAGTAGTTTTTTCTTTTATTCACATTTATTTTTCATCTCAATCATCTTTAACAAAAGTGGCATATTTCCCTAGAGGATTTATTGACTACGTGACAAAAACCTAAGCCCCCCTACCCCTGCTGACCAAGCGTGGTATTTTGAAGACCCCCTCTGAACAGGTCACGTAGTATGGGTACGTTCCCTTAGAACCTTAGATAAAGAGTTAGACAGAAATTGTAGATAAAGACCTATGTCTTTATCTACAATTTTTTACAGGCAGAGAGATGGGTAGACAAAAGACAAAAGACACAGACAAAAATACAGACAAATACATAGTCACAAATCTGTATTTGTGACTATGTATTTGTCTGTATTTTTGTCTGTCCTATCTTGTTGTTCTATCTGTATAGAAATACATAATCGTAGACGCGAACAGACAGAGAGAAGGACAATCAGACAGATGCCGACATCGATACAGAGACCACGAGATTGTTATTTTACTAGCTGCAGCCCACGGCTTCGCACGCTCTTTTCCCAGATATAAAGTAGCCTATGTCCGTCCCCGGGATACTATCTACCTCCATGCCAAATTTCATTGAGATCCATTCAGTCGTTTGGGCGTGAAAAGGTAACAGACTGGCAGAGTTACTTTCGAATTTATAATATTAGTATGTTCAATGTGTCCCCTGTAGGTGGAGCTATCGGCGCTATAGTCCGATGGAAATCCCAGAGTTTTTCGACTCCTACGTCACTTGAGCTCGTTGTGTAGTTGGTTAGCACGTTCCCGTACTGAGGGAAAGACGCGGGTTCAAGTGCCGTCGAAGTCGAAACATTTTTGGATTTCTTATAGTATTAGTATGTATGTGGATTGGTTAATATTTACTAAAAAATAATTTATTTGTCAAAATTGTATTGTATTCATTTATTTCAGATAATAATCCACATTACACATACACACAATCAAACAAAATTCAAAATTACAGTCTATAACATAAGATTAGATAAATTAAATTACAAAATAAAGTTATTAATTCATACAAATACAATTGTTTCTGGCTCCCGCACGAAGTTAGCGTATAGTAAGGTAATAAGTTAATCCGTAATAAAATGACACAGAAACAGTAAAGTAAAGTAAACGTATATTTCAAAAATAAAATGGCACTATTTAAAGTTAAGGGTTACAATTAATAAATTATAAGTATACATGACACACAGTATTTACACGGCCTACAGGCCACCTTGGTTGGACGCAGATCTATTTTTTGATGCAGTTACGGACTCGGTAAATTCTCTTACAAACTGTGATAGTGTGATTTTACTGGGTGACTTCAACATTAACCTATTAAATTTAAATGAACTAAAAACCACAAAGCTCTTAACTTTTCTTTTATGTCTGAATCTTTCACAATTAGTCTCATCGCCGACGCATTTTACGCAGACTTCTCAGTCTTTGATTGATGTAGTCTGCACAGATCTAAGAGCCAACAGCGTTGCGGTAGAGCCAATAGGCGCTCTATATGGACACTCTCTTGTTTTTTGCGAGTTTAATCTAAGACGCTCCAAAGTTAAACCCTATACTGTTTTTTATAGACCCATGAAGCATATTAATTTAGAAAATTTTAACATTAGCCTCCGAAGTATGAGATGGGACCTGATTTCGACGCTTGGTAGCGTTAACGAAATGGTTAACGCATTTACACAAAGTGTCGTGACTCTTTTTGACGTGCATTCGCCACGGACCTCAGTCGTTGTTAAATCTCGCTCTTACCCTTGGATCACTGACATCATTAAATTAATGATGAGGCTACGCGACGAAGCTCTGGCGGAGTATCATAAAACTAAGCTTGACTCAAAGAGAGAATATTATAAAAGCCTTAAATCAACAGTTAATCAGGCCCTTTTCAACGAAAAAACCGCTTATATTAATAAAAATATAAATAATAAAATACATGATCCCAAACTACTTTGGAAAAATATAAAAAGAACAGTTTTTCCAAAACATACCTCTGAACTTCCTCCGCATTTAAATGACCCTGACGTTATCAACACACACTTTTTAGACGTACCAGGTACTTCTGTTATAAATATCTCGCACCTTACATATTTTGAGTTTCACACTTTTGGTGAAGCAGTATTTCAATTGCAGCCCGTTAGTTTGGACAGAATTGGTAAAATTATCAGTAGTTTGAAGTCTAATGCTGAAGGTAGTGACCACATAACGCTAAACATGCTCATGTTGACATTGCCTGAAGCACTTGATGTAGTAACTTGTATCGTTAATACCTCGCTAGAAACGTCAACTTTCCCGGATATGTGGAAGCTAGCAAGCGTACAGCCATTGCCCAAAATATCTAACCCTACTGAACCAAAAGATTTGCGCCCGATCAGTATTTTGCCCTGCTTGTCAAAAGTATTAGAGAAGGTGGTCTATAGTCAAGTTACCGAACACCTCGAAAATAACTGCATGTTGCCTGAAGTACAGTCAGGATTTAGAAAGGGACACAGCACAGTAACTGCACTGTTAGATGTAACAGATAATATTCTATTCGCGCAAGATAAAGGAGTGTGTACCTTGTTGGTTGTGTTAGATTTCTCTAGGGCATTCGACTCAATAAATACTAATCTTCTTCTGTCAAAGTTACATTTTTATGGTTTTGATAATAAATCAATTCTCTGGTTTCACAGCTATCTTAGTAATCGCCAACAGTACACTAAGCTCTCTCGCGATGATGGTTCGACATTGTCATCTGACATATTACCAGTCGTGACTGGGGTTCCTCAAGGATCCATTTTAGGACCGCTGTTATTCATATTGTATTCAGCAGATATTCAGCGGCATATAAAGTATTGTCAGTTCCATATATACGCGGACGATACGCAGCTATATATATCGTGTAAGCCCGCGGATGTTGATGAGGCAATAAGGAAACTTAATAGCGATTTACGAACTATAGCTCAGTGGTCTACAAACAACAGTCTCTTACTAAACCCAACAAAAACCAAATATATGGTCTTTGGTAGCAAACACCAACTAGCTAATTTCAGTCCAAGTATCAATGTGGAGCTTATGAATGCGCCCGTTGAACGAGTGTACGAAGCGCGTAACTTAGGTCTACATATGGACTGCAATCTTCGCTTCGAAAAACATGTAGCTGATACGGTAGCCAATTGTTTTTACAGGCTGAAAGTCTTATATAGAATGAGGTCTCATATTCAAATGGACCTACGAATTCGTCCAGTTGAGTCACTTATACTATCCAAGTTGAATTACTCTGATACAGTCATTAGTCCCAGATTGCTTGCTAGAACGCAAAAGTTAATTCAACGAGTACAGAATGCCTGTGCTCGTTTTTGTTTCGATATTCCGTTGAGAGGGCATGTTACACCGTTTTTGTTTCGATATTCCGTTGAGAGGGCATGTTACACCGTTTTTGTTTCGATATTCCGTTGAGAGGGCATGTTACACCGTTTTTGAATCAACACGGCATCATGAAAATGAGGCATCGTAGAAAACTACATTTAGCTTGTTTACTTTTTGGTGTCATCAAACACCGAGTACCCTCATATCTCTATGAAAAACTTTCATGGATAGGCAGCACCAGATCGTGCGGACTTCGACAGAGCGCCGAACAGCTCTCGATGCAGCGTCATAGTTCGGCCTCCTTTCGAGGCAGTTTCCGCTACGCTGCATCGAGTTGCTGGAATAATATTCCCCCTCCAATAAGGAACCTGCAAAGTTTTTATGGATTTAAACTGAAACTACGCAACTTTATTTTTGAAGGTCAGAAAAAGCAAGAGAGTCATAAAACCGATACAAGTATCATTTAATGATGCTACATACTTTCATTGAAATACATGGTTATTTTTGTATAATTTATTACCTGCAGCATATTTTATTTTTATTATTTTTATTAGTCTTAGCGAACCGCGTACATAATTTTCTGCCTAATTTTGTATGTATTTAGATACACTGAAATTGATCTGTCAGTGGAAATTAATTATGTTGTGGTTCAGCGTCTTATCCTGTGTTCTTATAATTTTTGTAGAAATATCACGATTTCATGACTTCATTCTTTGTGTCTTGTATTTGTCAACCGTTGCCGTAGATTATGTTTCTTTAATGTTATATCTGTGAATGTTTCGTGTTTTCATATTTTGTGTTATCTTCCGTGTCGTCACCAAACGGCTCTGTCGGAAGACCAGCGTTGGTTGTAATGTTTTTACAGCTAGCTCATGCTGAGACAGAGACCGCTTTGTGACTCAATGCAAAAACTAGTACCTAAGCTTTGTTTTTATTTTATTTTTTAATCATATTTTGTTTTTGTTTATTTGAGTTGCAAATAAAATAAATATTCTATTCTATTCTATTCTGACAAAGCTTATCAAAAGGTCTTGGTCCACAGATACCAAACGTTCAAGAACTACACGGGCATTGCATGCTGCCTGTCTGCACTCGGTTTGCTCAAACGGCTGCGCGCGCGCGCTTGGAACGAAGATACTATGGACGAGACCTTGGATCTCGGATATAATCTCTACAGAGTTAGTATAGACGACATACTTGGGCCCGTTTTAAGAAAGCTTGCTCAGTCATCGATCGATCGATCTTAGTGTAACTAGCTGCTGCCCGCGGCTTCGCACACTATTTTCCGAGATATACATACAGTAGCCTATCTCCGTCCCCGGGGTACCACCTATCTCCATGCCAAATTTCATTAAAATTATTAACTCAAGAACTCGTTTACCCCAGCGGTTGTCGGTTCCTAGTGAGACATGGCCGGCTCACTGCCACTTGCTTGCTAATTCTTTGAGCTATGTCGACAACTTTGGTTCTCTGTCGGATGTATTCGTTACGAATCCTATCCTTCAGAAAAACTCCTAGCATAGCTCGCTGAGCGACTTTGAAATGGTGGAGCAGCCCTACCGTGAGTGTCCACGTCTCAGCTCCGTAAATAAATACTAGTTATTAGTAGGTATTAAATAAATTCAAGTACTTATGTACTTACTTCGCAGTCAGCTCTTTGATCCTATGCTCAGGAAATGTCTCAGCCATGAAGATGATGAAGTCTGGTGACACTAGCACCGGATAGCTCTGCTCCAGGATCGCTGCATCAGCTCGCGAGTCGATAGTGTAGGAGTATGCTGTGGCGTACGTATGCGTAGACGAATGACCTGGGGAGAAAGGGGTTTGACGGTTTAATAGCGCGGCCATACGCTCGTCTTGCCTGCGCAGTTCATTTTCTGCAGTCATAACTATACAAAACGACGGAACAACATATAGTGGCCACACGTGCCAGTAAGCGTGCAAACTGGACTGTGCAAACGCATATAAACATTTTTGCCAGACTAAAGCCCTGCTTGAATGACCGGCCAAACGCTTTCTCTCCTCCGTAGACCGAGACACGTTCTCGGTGACCCCGTTGACCCAATCACCGCCGCTAACCCGGAGGTGACGGCAACAAGTACCGATTCGCTTCCGCACACTAAACACCCGACCAAAACGCGACCCCGCCAGATGCGGGGTCGAAGAATTGCCCGCTTCCGCCCATAGGTGCATTCGTGCACCTTGGCGAAACCGCCATTCCCTCTTAAAGCATCTGGCGACAGCCCAAGCCGAGGCTCGCACCTAAGTGGTGGCCCTTGTGCGTGTTGCCCCATCATAACTTTACCGGCGAGGCGCCCTCTGCGCCCGCCAAAAGTCCGGTAACGCTGCATGGCCATCTGCGATCAAAAGCATTGTAGTCCATTCGAAAAAAAATCAAGCTTACGATAAAATAAAATAAAATTAAACTTAACTTGAAACTATTGTTGGATAACAGCAACTTAAAAATAAAGAATTGATGACATTCTTTATTTTTAACTTATTTTTCTTTATTTTTCTTTATTTTTGACACAGCAGCTCTGGAACTCCATATTCGGCAGTAGTCATATAGATTGTGGTACTTAAGAAAGTTTATTTTGTTATAAAAAGTACTGGTACATTTGCTGATTAAAATTTATCTCTGTTTAACAGGAATCGCTCGGGGAAAGAGGCGGGCCCGTCCGCAGGCTAGTCCTCGGCGAGATGAAGGAATCCTTCAAGATTCGAGACCAGGAGTTTGTTCATAAGGTAACTACGGTATCTAAAAGACATCTCATCACGTAACACTAATATAATAAATGCTAAAGTTTGGATGTTTGTTTGTTACTTTTTCACGCCAAAACTACTAATGGATCGGGCAAAAATGTTGCATAAAATAAATTAATGGGGTTTTTTTGAAAATTTTTGAAATTCGTTTTTTAATTTATTATTTTGATAGATACAGAAAATTTTAGGTCAATAGCATTATGCATTAAAAAGTTACAGACATTTCAGTACGGAGCCTAATTACGAATCACAAACTTTATCCCGATTTACCACATTTCCAGGAATATGTTTAAAAATTCTGAAACACGTGTTCAATAGTTTTGTATATTCAAGCTAATTGGGCCACTGGTTATAGAGTTACAAAAAACACCAAAAAACTTCAACCCCCTTTTCATCCCCTTAGGGATGGAATTCCCAAAAACCCCTTCTTAGCTAGAGAAAATTTCAGGTTTCTAGCTTCAGCGGTTTGGGCTGGGTGTTGTCCCAAAAAATCGCTTGTTCTGGTAACTCGACAGATCCATATCATTACCGATTTTATTGGAAGACGACCAAAACGCTGGCTGCATTGCCCTGCAATACTCACTAGCTCTCGGGTCACGCGTAACTTCGACCAGACGCTCTGATAAATAAAAAAAAAAACTTAAATAAAAATAAATAAATAAATAAATAATGCTGGACAATCCACACAGCATCATCTAGCACCAAAGTAAGCAGAGCTCTTATGTTATGGGTACTAGATGACTGATAAACTTAATACAATACATAACATAGATAGATATTTTTTATTATTTATATAGAAAGTACCCAGAACACCCGGAACAAATATTTGCAGATCGTACAAACTTTTGTCCCAAGGCGGGAATCGAACCCGCAACCTTCTGCGTCGCAGGCGGACCTTCGCCCGCCGTGCCACATCGGTCGTCAAAATCGGTCGAAAAAAAAACTTTGTATTTGAACATCTGTATTCATCTAAAAAACACACCTCCACAGCGTATATTGGCCCACTGCTGGGTCCAGGCCTCCCCCTGATAAGCGCGTTGTTGGCTTTTATCTCACGGGGGGTAATGCCCATAATCCCCACGCTGGGCATACGGGTTGGGGATCGCAGTTCAAAAAAACATACCGCTCGCGGTTAACAAGTAATTGTTAAAAAACCTGCTTCAAATTCCTATTGACAGTTTTTTTAATTTTACGTAATAAATAGAAATCCCTCGAGATTATAAAATAAATGGGGTTATCTCGGGATAATTCTCTATAGGTAATAGAGAATTATCCCGAGATAAAGCTAAGGGCTGAAATTTTGCATAGATGTAGCTCTAAAGTTGTCAGCATGTGGGATGTTGATTCAGCGACCGTCGTCCCGATAGTCGTTTCGGTTAACGGCGTAATAGTGAAGAGCCTCGATCAACATCTCAAGAGACTCTCGTTAGGAAGTTCGATCAAGGGTCAGGTCCAAAAGGCGGTATTCCTGGACTCGGCGCGCATCGTCAGGAAGTTCCTCTCTCTGCAGCCCTAGTCACCGGCCGCTTGAGGCTAGCTTCACGGCCCGGATTCACCGTTTTGTTATATTTTTTACTGTAGAATAGTTTTATAATATTTTATTATCTCTAGTAAAATAATTATTTTATAACGAGAACTTAAATAAATGGAATGTATATAAATAGTATAATTAATTTATCTCATTACAGGATCATGGTATTGCGGTCTGGGGTAAGATGTTGTCCTCCAACCCTAAGGTGTTTGACCTCTGCCGAGGTCTGGATCTGTTCTTCAAGGAATCTGATTCTGGGATATTCCAGGTGTGTTGTAGATTCTGGATTCCATTCTGTTTATATTCTATTTTTAGATAAAAAAAACTATATTGTTTATTGCAGATAACTACTAACTGTCACTTAATACAGCTATAAGCTTCTGCCTGCAGCTTCGCACGCGCTTTACCGCGATAAAAAGTATTCTATGTGTCCTCGGGATACTGTCTACCTCCTTGCCAAATTTTATTAAGATCCATTCAGCCGTTTAGGCGTGAAAAGGTAACAGACAGACCGACTTTCGCTTTTATAATAATAGCACATTAGTATGAATTAGATAACCCTCGGCAAACGTAGTGTAAGATGCCCTCCGGCCAAGGGGGATGACGATCTTCGAAAGATTGCGAAGTAATCTACTTAATAAAGGATTTACTTACTTACTTAAGGATTGCAGGATGCGGCAAGCTGAAGACAGGGCGCTATGGCGCTAATTAGGGGAGGCCTATGTCCAGCAGTGGACTAAGATAGGTTGATGATGATGAAATAACCCTCACTACCAAACCTCATGCTTTATGCTTGAGGTTTGGCAGTGAGTTGCTTCCCTTACAATAGTTATAACAGACTAGCTGCTGCGTGCGGCTTCGCACGATCTTTCCGAGATAGAAATTAGCCTATGTCCGTCCCCGGGATATCACCTATCTCCAAGTCAAATTTCATTAAGATCCGTTCAGCCGTACTATAGCCGTGAAAAGTTAACAGACAGACAGAGTTACTTTAGAACTTATAATATTAGTACGGATTATTGTACAAACTGGTGTTTAGAATTTAATTTTATGTGTAGATGATAAATGTGTCATCACATCAGTCATCATTAATTCTGACAGGTTTATATGTTGCGTCAATAAAATATGGTTGGAACTCCCACCCTTACAAAGAATATTTGCGATCACTCTGCTAACATTTAGGAAAAAGTGTGCATTACCTACTATTTATTCATCTTCACACTAATCACATCACATAACACTTATATTATAAATTCGAAAGTTTGGATGTTCAGATGTATGGATGTTTTCAGACCCGTATTATAAATCTTACTCAGTCATCGATACATGCTTGAGTAACGCTTATGCCGTAGAAAAACGCTACTCAAGCATAGATCGATGACTGAGCAAGCTTTCATGATACGGGCGTAAGATGTTTATAATATTTGTTGTAGATTCCTGGTGTTTTCGAAGCGGCGATTTGGAATGAAGGTGGTAAATTCTATTTGTACCACCCATGGCCGGCGGACAGATACGGTAAACTGGTATGTCTGTCAGTTAAATATTATCTATATGTCATTTCCTCATCCTCAACAGCCTATATTGCTCCACTGCGGGACCCAGGCCTGATTTTTGTCCTGATATGCGCCTTATTGGCTTTTATCTCATGGGGTGTAATGCCCATAATCCACGCGCTAGGCATGCGGGTTTGGGATCGCAATTCGGTGCTAGAATTGTTCTGCAGGAGGCGCTGCTGCCCGCCCCCGGTGGGTATCCCTTAGTCGCCTCTTAAGACACCCGCGGGAAGAGTTTGTGTGGTGCAAATTCTAAGCCGGCACCACACAGCATGTAGCTGCAATTGCATTTGTCATTTAGCTGCAAGTTATGTCAACAAATCCCCATAGAAAAAACGAAAATTCATATGCTTGAAGGCGAGATGAAGATTATTAACAATATTTATTGAAGAAAGGATCTCAAATCGGCAAGTACTTCATTGTTTAAAAATCGCTGAACCAAATTCAGTAGCGGCCATTTCATTGTTTAAAATCTTTATGCATCAGTGACTTCCTTTGTATATGCCTACAACTTGACTGTTATGTTTGATTTTGTTTTTGTTTTGTTTGTTATTGTGTTGTTTAGGTTATGATAGGACTGACATACTTTACATAGTAAAAGTCCTTAACAATAAATTAGATTAAAAAAAAACAACAACAAGAAAGTTCATTTGAGGGTGAGTTACCTACTGCGGGATTGTTTATCTTTTTAGGGTTTCGAAGATCGGAGATCGGTTTCGAAACCCTTATGGCATCGCTTTTTCTGAGATACAGAAAAAGCGATGCCATTAAATTTCCTTTTTTTATATCTCAGCAACTACAGCAGCACATAACGTGGAATTTTAAATAATAATACATTTCGTGCGCCTGTACAGATTAAAAGAAAAATAAATAAAAATAAATGAATAATGAAACTGTAAATTTTCAGTTCAAATTGTGATGTCGAAATTTTAAAAGACACCTACAATGTCAAGTAGGGTATCAAATGAAAGTTATCGGTATGTACATCTCAAAACAGTTTTTAAAATTTCTGTCGGCTTCATTTTTTTTTAAATATTTTGAAAAAAGACGAAAATTTTACTATTACCCTATTAAATTTTTCTACTACCTACTCCGAAGTTTGCAAACCGATACATCTGAAATGTACCTTTAATTTTTTGGTATTCATCAAATAGCAAAGTCTCTAACCAGTACCTAGTAGGTACATATTGTTATACTTGACAATCGTCCGAAACCCTCTGCGCGCGAGTCACACTCGCACTTGACGGATCTTGTTTGTGCATAATGATGAAGAAATAGAGGTAGAATATAGTTGAAAGGGGTTTGAAGGGTCTGCCGTAGGTTGTCGGGCGCGCGGTAGTGAGCCGTAGTGCGCGCTCCTAGCGTGTATGCTGAGGTGTTGCTCTGATAGCCTATAGGCGATGGTAGTAATCTAGGGTTGCATCCATTATTAGGGGAAATGCATGTGACTTCAAAAAAGCTAAATGGTAGCAGATAGACCGACAGACAGAGTTACTTTCGAATTTTTACTTAAGTACGGATTAATTGAGGCGATTTTTCGATAAACAAAAATAACGTAATATTAATAATTAATAATAATAAACGCCTCACGTAATTAATAGACGCCCCCTAGCATAACAAAGAAAGAAAGACCGAAAGAAAATTATTTACTAGACGCTATACACAAACAAACTTAGGTAGGTACAGAAATAAAAGACTACCTAGATAGCACGTAGACAAACAAAAACACAGATGAACAATATAATAAACTACCGGTCGGTTTTCTGCCTTTTAAACGCCCATTTTGTTGAGCGATCGAGCAGTAGATTATGCGACTGTTCTTATAACAAACCTGTTGCCGAAGCGATCGAGCCCAAAGTGCGGTAATCATAATACTACTGTTAGTGTGTTGTGTGTGCAGCTCGGCCTCCGCGACGGCGGCAAATCCTGCATAATGTACTTCACCCGCATCGCCCACCTGTGTGACCACATGATGGACAGCCTCGCGCAGCACACGCGGCGTCCCTTCAGCATCAGCGACGTTAAGGTGTTCAAGAGGAACGAGATACCGCAGCCCTTGAACAACCTCACCCGTGAGTATCTTGAGAACACTCGTTAGTACTTACTTCGAAGGATACCTATTCACTCTCGTTTTAAAGAGACCCAGGTTGTAATGAGCCAGAGAAACAGCAGCAGGCAGCGTGTTCCAAACCTTAGCGGTACGAATGATGAAAGTAGAGAAACACCATTTAGAGCGAGTGGAAAAAATGTTCACAATATAAGAATGGTATTGTGCTATATGTGCTTCTGAAGCAATAGCTCTGATGGTTTTCCCTTATACCTATACCTTCTGGACAGACAGATTCTCTTATTCCCTCCGCGTGTCAAAGCCAACATAGACGAAAGGTCTTGAGCTCGCCTTGGCATTATGCTGAGCCTAGGTCCATTTGCTACTGCAGCACACTTTGGTCATCTACTTACATATTTTTAACTTAAGAGGGCTATTACAAAAAAAAAGAGAATTTCTCGCTTTTTGGTCCAAATTGTATGATTAACAATAATAAAAAATAGATTTTATTTTCAAAAATAAAATAGTAAGTAGGTAGTTTGTAAAAAATTTATTTTATAACGAGATTTAAAATAAATGAAGTGTTTATTAATAATAAAACAAATTTTAGAACACAAAGAAGGGCGCCGGCGCCGCGGCGCGCCGGCGCACTTTGATGTTCTCGTTTTTTTGTAAAAGCCTTAATGTCAATTAGTTTTTTAACGTATTGTTCCTATGTTTTTATTGTGTCATTAATGATTAACCCCCATATTCATAATAGTCTGCTAACTTAAAGCATTGCTATTTCTCACCCTGTCTTCTTATATTGACCTAAGTCAGAGGGAGAAATAACACTAGGCTTGCTTACCCACTGTTTTAATTTAGGTTACCTTTATGAATAAGGGGATGTGTATTTTTTATTTTTTTTTAAATTGGACAACGCTGTGTGTACCTTATAAATAAAACATCTAAGTGCCACCTTAATAACAGGTACAAATCGAAAGTAATTTACTGTCTAGGGTAGAATAGAGTAGAATTACGTCACTTTGTCATCGAATGCGTAAATTATTTGAAATTTATTTATTTATTTATTTTTATTTTATTTATTTTTATTTGGTACACAAAACACATAACAAGCAATAACAATAATAGAACACAAAAATCTGAGAAAATATGAACTGGCTTGAAACGTAACACTATGTGCACTCAACAAATAATTTGGTATATTGAGTAGAAATGTAAACAAAAGCTTAGATTGGTTTGAAAACGGTGATACAAAAAAAAACAAACAATAAAAATAAGACCAGATATATAAAATAACACAAAACAGCAATACCTATGTATTTAATGGTGACTTCAGGATACAGTGGCTAAATTAATTCCTTCAACTTCAATAACGTACGCAATGTACTCGTAAGACGATGCGAAGTCATTATTGTCTATTCTACCCCCTGCCTACTGAAAATAATAAAATTATAAAATAACTGCAGAAAAAAAATATATTTTAAATTTGTTAATTTAAATTGTATGTAAAGGGTGTCTCAGCCCAGATTTCAAACTTTAAACACGAATTTCTCAGAAGTTTGCGGGGCTAGCGGGAGGGGAGTGGTAGCGTTCGGTTGGTAACAAGTGCGGATTTGTTAGTCGCCATGTCGCAGTGGTCTGGCGCGCATCGCGCGTACGCAGTAGAGGCTTACTTTTGCAATGAGTTTTCGTTGAGTGAAGCACAGCGCAAGTTTTGTAATCGCTTTGAAATCCGCCGTATAATTGACGCCCCGAGTATTCAATTAATTAAGTCGTGGGTAGAAAAGTTTAGAGCAACGGGATGTTTGCTTAACCATTCAATTCGCCCTCGAGATAGACCTGTGCGATCGATTGAAAACATCGACCGCGTCGCCGCTGCGATCGCGGAGCATCCACGACGATCAGTCAGGAAACATGCTGCCTCTTTGAGCCTTCACCGTTCAAGTCTTCAACGAATTTTGGCTTTAGACTTAAAATTACATCCATACAAAATCCAAATAGTTCAAAAAATCAAACCGGAAGACTACAACAAGCGAAAATTTTACTGTCAGAAGATGTTAGAATTTTTTTCAGAGGAAAATGTGATCGACAATGTTTACTTTAGTGATGAGTCACATTTTCACCTCGAAGGCTACGTAAATCGTCAAAATTGCCGTTACTGGTCATCAAGCAACCCAAAAGAAAAACATCAGAAAGCATTACACAGCCCGAAAGTTACTGTATGGTGTGCAATATCGGCGACGAAAATCATCGGCCCATTTTTCTTTGAGAATGACCGAGGTGTAGCGGTTACAGTGACGAGCGAGCGGTATATTAACATGATCAATAATTTTTTTGTACCTCAGCTGCAAGATGGGGCTATTAACAAGTCAAATGTGTGGTTTCAGCAAGATGGGGCCACAGCCCACACTGCTAGGGTCTCCATGGACACACTAAAAGCTTTTTTTCCTGGTAAAATCATTAGCCGCTTTGGAGACGTATTGTGGCCACCTAGATCTCCTGACTTAACCCCAGCTGACTTTTTTTTATGGGGTTATCTCAAAGGAAGAGTATATGATACCCCTCTTACGAGTTTGGAGCAGTTAAAGGCCAAAATAACTACAGAAGTGCGAGCCATATCAGTTGACGTTTTACGGCGTGTCTCTGCGAATTCGCTTGTCCGCTTTGAAGAGTGCATTCGCCGTGAGGGAAGACATCTTGACGGTGTAATATTTCGTACATAAAATCCGCAACATTACACTATAATTTACAACAATTATAACATTTCTAATACAATTTGTTTTTTTTTTATAAATATTTAAAGTTTAAAATCGGCGCTGAGACACCCTTTATTATGGTGGCAAATAAATGATATGGCTATTTGATATGCCTGTAAAAAATAACCTCAAATTAATATTTGTTCCCACATTTTACTAACCGCGCCATACCTCTACCTAACCCTCGTCCGTTGCTAGTCGGGTAAAAATATAGATTTGAACTCTCATAATTATTATTATAATAATCTACTTCCAGCTGTAGCCCCTGGCCGGTGGGTAGTCAGGGGTCACTTCCACGAAGGCGACGAAAGGTTCCCGGCAGAGCATAGGAACAAGCAAGCGACGCCGATGGCGATCGTCGCTTTAGCACTGGCTAATGTTAGAGAAACTGACGAGTGGACGAGAGAAGACGTAGATGATGTTAGTAGCTTTATCTACTTGTGAATCGTTTTTGTCGGTAGTGGCTCCTGTAGGTTCCCTTAGTCGACTCTTACGACATCCACGGTCGAAGTCAGAGGAGTCGATTCTTAGGCTGCCTGTCAATATTAACCAATGGAATTGCATAAAATCACCGCTCCGCTACAGTGGACAGGGATTTTCGAACTAGTTTAAAAAATAGACAAAACAAACACAAAACTGGGAAGCGGAGTGAAGCTGAGCGGGGTAGCGGAGCAGAATTCATGCAAAAGTGGGGAACTCCGCATTAATGGATAGACACAGTCTGCAACTCCGCTCCGCGATACGATCGCTCCGCTCCGCGATAGGCTGCCTTTCGCCGAACTCTTATCTTATACAAAAAAATTGATTTTGTTTCTACAATAGGTTCTGACCCGAGGTGACATTCTGTACGCCAACACGATGGAACATCTCGAACGTATGGGCATCTCCCTCGCCGCCCCCACTGGCGAGGAGGCAACAGGAGAGGAGGAGGACTCCAGCACCCCTCCCGGGACCCTGGCCGCAGCGGACGTGTTGAATCGGTTCAGTGTGACCGATACTGACTTCATTGAGACTGATGTCACGGACAGTTCTTATAATGGTGAGTTGTATTTGTAGAGTGATTAGTTCCTTAATATAATGAACATTATTATAATGTAATTTTATTTTGTGATGTTATTTTTATAAATCATCATCTACATTACAATCCACTCACTAAAATGGCGCGTCAGTACAATGAGCTATCTATAAAACATATTCAACTTGACATTTTTAATCCTAGATTTAACCATTTTATTAGAGAACTTAAAGGTATCCTCCATTTCAATGATCCTGGTCCTCCATGCTGGAGCACTCAGCCTAGTGATGGAATAAAATAGGGAGCTGCCGGGTCTTATAGCTAGGCGGTGTGCACTGCGCACGTACATGCATAATATTATTTAACTCAAACATATTAACAGTGTCTTATTATATTAGGTCCTTACATATGAAATTGGCGTTTTTCGTACTGGCCACTTTAATCACAAATTTCTCCTCTTTGGTAAGGAATTCCAAATTCAAATTTGTACAGCTATAGACTCATGTATTTGTGCTTCGATGATCGTCATTCATTTGTTTTGTTTTCTTCTGTTTTTTTCTGTTTGCGTCACTCATTTTACAAAATGGAAAACTTAAAATATCGCATTATTTACGAGTACGAGTTCCGCCGTGGCACTAGTGCTGCGGAAACAACTCGAAGGGTGAATGATGTGTATGGCGGTCGTGTTGCAAAAGAAAACACAGTTCGTTTTTGGTTCCAACGTTTTCGTTCTGGAAATTTTGACCTGCAGAACAAGCCCCGTGGACGGCCTGAGACTCAAGTTGATAATGAAGAGTTGAAGGCTATTGTGGAAGCGGATCCATCGCAAACCACGTCCGAGTTAGCTGCAGGCTGCGATGTTAGTGATAAAACTGTTTTAATTCACTTGAAGCAAATTGGGAAGATTAAAAAGCTTGAAAGGTGGGTACCTCACGAATTGACTGAAGCAAACCGGCAAACGCGCGTCGACTGCTGCGTTACATTACTAAACCGGCACAATAATGAAGGTATTTTAAACCGAATCATTACCTGTGATGAAAAATGGGTTCTTTACGATAATCGGAAGCGCTCAGCGCAATGGTTGGATCCTGGCCAGCCAGCCAAATCCTGCCCCAAGCGAAAATTAACCCCAAAAAAGTTACTTGTAAGCGTTTGGTGGACTAGTGCCGGTATTGTTCATTACAGTTTTCTCAAATCTGGCCAGACTATTACGGCTGATGTCTATTGTCAGCAATTGCAAACCATGATGGAAAAGCTAGCGGCTAAACAACCTAGGCTGGTCAATCGCTCCACGCCACTGCTGCTTCACGACAACGCTAGACCACACACTGCGCAACAGACGGCTACTAAATTAGAAGAGCTTCAATTGGAAAGTCTAAGACATCCTCCGTACTCCCCGGACCTTGCTCCAACAGATTACCATTTTTTTCGAAATTTGGATAACTTCTTGCAAGGGAAAAAATTCAACTCCGATGGGGCAGTCCAAATCGCCTTCAAAGATTTTATTGATTCCCGTCCGACTGGTTTTTTTAGTAAAGGGTTCAATGAACTACCTATAAGATGGCAAAAGTGCATAGAAAATAATGGTTCATACTTTGATTAATTAAATATATTATATTAAAAAATATTCGACTTTTTGTTCCTCCCATACAAAACGCCAATTTCATATGTAAGGACCTAATATATACATACTTAGCTGTACACACATATGTAAGTTTACGCTACAATGTAGATTAAAACAATTTTTGTTGTATTTTCATTTTTTAGTTGGTATTGTAATGTGTTTTGTGTGATAACTAAATAACTAAATAAATAAATACAGCTCATGGTATCCCAATGTTGGGTGTAGGCCTCCGTTTACCAACCATTTCTGTACACTGTATTTACACCATACTATGCCTTAATTCCTCAGGCTCGATTAACCCAGAACCCGGCAGCGGCGTGCTATCGCTCAAGGATTCTCTGAAACAGTTCTTCACGTCGCACACTCACGGCGTGGTCACGGCGCGGGGCAACTCCACCGGCGTGTGGAAAGACAAGCAGTACATGTATATGTTTGACCCGCATCCCTGCGACGAGAACGGTAAGAAAAGTGTATGATAATCTAAAAAATTATATAAAATATAAAATACGACATAAAATATGATATTTTATATATCACGATATAAAATATGACAACAAGACTAGATGTACAAATTAACACTTTCATGACCCAAGACGCACTTGCCCGCCCCCAGCCCCGTGTAGCGACGTCGCGAGGCGGCGCGCGCCCCTGCGCGGGTCGCACTGCCGAAGCCGGGCAGTGAATGCGTTAAATCCAATTTCTGTTATATACTTCACAGAAGAACAGAAGTGATATACTTCTATTAATATTGTTTTTGTAGGCTCCAAATGGTTAAGCATTCATATTAATAGCACTTATCAAGTTGGGCGTAACGCTATTCATTTACCACTGATAAAAATTTTCATATAGATGTCACTTCCAATGGACACATAATTATGTACTCACAAGTGGGAACTGTAAGCTTAAGCTGTTGGTTTCCCTAAAATATTAAAAAAAAATTACAAGCCTAAAAAAACTAGACAATTTCCACAGCACCATCTATCATAATCTCACATAATCACTTCTCCGCAGGCTACCCCGCAGACGATCTCCTCTCAACCGCCTGCGTGATGCGCCTCTCCGGCGGCGTGTCAGCCCTAGCGGACGCCATCATGGGCAACCTGCCGGCCGGAGCGGACGACACGTTTAATATCTCTCCGGTCAACATCTCCGCCGCTAAGATGAACCTCGAGCTATCTGCGCCTGAGACTAAACTAGAGGTAGGTCATTAGTCTCTCTAGCTCTCTCCGGCGGCGTGTCAGCCCTAGCGGACGCCATCATGGGCAACCTGCCGGTCGGAGCGGAACTAGAGGTGGAAGAAAGCACTCTCTCTCGTTTCCTAGTCGCTATTCGAGACTATTCGTATGGGTGCTTTTGGTTGACACAGTTACGAATCTTATCTTCATGTTCCGTTCAGATGGAACATGAAGATGAGATTCACATGAAGATGAGATTCTTCGTCGCTTCTTTACTTTAGTCTACATACCGAAGCTACTGAAATCAAAAATATCACTTTATTTCCGTGTCAGTGTTTAATTATTATGAATTTGACCTTTTCTAAGTGCACATTTATTGTATTTATGGAAATAAAGAGTTTTTGACTTTGACTTTGATAAGGGCCCTTCGAAACGAAAAAGTTTTGAATTTACCCAAAATCGTGCAAATGAGAAACACAAACAATAATTGCTCTTATTCGTTTTCTAGAGCAAAGAATACGCGTGGCTACAGAAAGGCACCGCGGCTATCATGATGGGTCCGCGCGGCGACAATAGTGCGATCGGCAAGTGCGCCAAGAAAGCTGGTATCGGGGTAAGTGCGACACATTTATCTTAATACGGCGGATCGTCATCGGTCGCGCACAAATTTAGTTGTTTGTATTTTGTGCGTTCTACAAGGCGTATAGTTGGCAGAAATGTGGTTCTGCAACCATTGTCAACCATTTGCTGGGAACTCATTCTGAAACTTACTTCGATTCAATTGTCGTATTGACTTGTACAACACAAAAAATGCAAACAGAAAAAAAATCTAAAAGTAATTTAGATAGTATTGCCGGGGCAATGCAGCCAGCGTCTTGGGGACGCTTCCAACTGGTATTGGTATGGAGCAGTTGAGCTACCTATAGATTGTTTGCAACAGTCTGCAGTTAGCTTAATTGTTTCAATTATAAATACTAGCTCTAATTTGTTTTTATTATTGAATTGTAATTTTCTTTGTCAATAAAGAAATAAAAAAAAAAAATCATATAGCTGATAAGAAGTTTTGCGCACATTGCAAGCCATTTGCTATAAACCCACGCTAAAACAATCTACGATTCTTTTGTCGTTTCGGAGTCTATTGACATTACGAGATTTATTATTATAATCAACGTTATGCCCATAGACTACAAAACTACTATTGATTCAAAGCTTGTTTTAGCAAAGATTCAAACCAAATGTGCGCAAAACTTCTTATCTACAGTCTAAATTACTTCTTGTAGAACGTAGCAAATAAAATACACGATCTATTTTTCACGCCTGACCAACCACCTTAAAAACTTTTGCTAATAATTATTGATGTCTGTGTTACCAGGAGGAGGATATGGCAGGCCGTCACCTGGCGCTTCCGGCAGCGGCTGCGTTCACGGCGGCCACAGTGGCCGTCCCTCCGCATTATATGCATCAGGATCATATGTTCAACTTCCTAGGTAATTTATTCGGTCACTTGTTCATCCTGTCAAATTTTCATCGTTTATTCGGTCACTAAGCTGTTTCTTAATTTAGCGGCCGCGTTGATTCTGTGGTGCCGGCTTAGAATTTGCACCACCCCAACTTTCCGCGGGTGTTGTAAGAGGCGACTAAGGGATATCCACCAGGGGTGGGCAGCAGGGCTCCCTGCAGAACAATTCTACCACCGAACTGCGATCTCCAACCCGCATGCCCAGCGTGGGGATTATAGGCATTACTCCCCATATGATATAAGCCAATAAGGCGCTTATCGGGGGGCCGCCTGCGTCCAGCACTTGACTTATATACATAGGTTGTAGATGCAAATGCCCTTTCCTACAATTGGTCACCCATTCATTTAGTTCTGTTATTTACTCTTACTCCTTTATAAGATATGTTTAGGGTTCCGTACCCGAAGGGTGAAAACGGAACCCTATTACTAAGCCTCCGCTGTCCGTCCGTCCGTCCATCTGTCACAGGGGTTCTATCTCGTGAACCGTAAGAGGTAGACAGCTGAAATTTTCAGAGAATGTGTATTTCTCTTGCCGCTATAACAACAAATAATAAAAATGAAATAAATATCAAAATTGAATGGAGCTCCTATTTAAAAACGTGTTTTTTTGCCTTTTTTGGTCTTAATTTCTCAAGGCTGTATCTCTTGAACTACAATATGTAGGCACTGAAACTTTCTTTAAATAAGTAACACTTTAACTGAAGTAATAACAAATACTAAAAATAAAATAAAGTTGAAAATTTAAAGGGGGTCCCAGAACAAGTGAAAATTTGATGTTCTTTGAAAGGGTTACCTGATTTTTACGGTACGGAACCCTTAGTGTGCTAGTCGTCTCGCACTTGGCGGCTTATTTTAAACTATTCTTCTACTTCTGTTTTCCAGACGCTGGTGCAGAGTATTACACGCAATTCGTCAAGAAAACCGGCAAGAAGGAGCTTGTCCCAGAAGATCTAACGCAGAAGTTTGAGATGGGAGCTAACACGTTTTCGATAGAGCTCGAGGAGCCGACGCGTCTGTCGTTCTGGATACCGGACGAACCGGGCGGGGTTTGTGTTTTATTATTTACTAGCTTTTGCCCGCGGCTTCGCACGCGCTTTTCAAGTAGCCTATGTCCGTCCCCGGGATATTGATTACCTCCCTGCCAAATTTCATTAGGATTCGTTCAGCCATTTAGGCGTGGAAAGGTCACAGACAGATAGTTACCAAAAAATACATTATAATAGGCATATTTTGTTTAAAGTAGCGGCCAGTAAAGAATTTTCTACGTTCGTTATTTACAAACTTCTGCCGTAGCTCTCATAATTTCTCATCAAAACTTAAATAAGTAATAAATAAATAAGTACATATCCACACAGCATCATCTAGCTCCAAGCTAAGCAGAGCTTGTGTTATGGGTACTAGATTACTGATATCCTTAATTATATCAGATATAATACAATACATTAGATAGATATAATTTATAATTATACATAGAAAACATCCAACATACGACGACCGATGTGGCGCGGCGGGCGAAGGTCCGCCTGCGACGCAGAAGGTTGCGGGTTCGATTCCCGCCTTGGGACAAATGTTTGTACGATCTGCAAATATTTGTTCCGGATGTTCTGGGTATTTTCTATATATAATAAAAAAATATCTATCTATGTTATGTATTGTGTTAAGTTTATCAGTCATCTCATCTTGTACCCATAACACAAGCTCTGCTTACTTTGGGGCTAGATGATGCTGTGTAGATTGTCCACCATTATTTATTTATTTTATTTTATATCCAGAAAACCCGGAACAAATATTTGCAGATCGTACAAACGTTTGTTCCAAGGCGGGAATCGAACCTCCTGCGTGCAACGCAGGCGGACCTTCGCCCGCGGCTCCACATCAGCCGTCATAAATACCCAATAAATAAATCGTTCTACAAATCATATACGAATCGCGACAGGTTTTAAAATGTTTTACAAATGCCTTCTGCATGATGGCGCTCTGAATCAATTTTTAGTTATTCGTAAAAGTTTTGTATGTTCGGAAGGTTCATGATCATGAGTTGGTTTATTTCTTATGACGAGGATTACGTTCACAGGAAGGCGCCGAGGAAGGCGCAGAGAAGGAACTTGGAGAAGGCGAGGAAGAACCGATACCTCCAATGAAGCGTAAGTTTGTTCTTATTCATTAACTTTCTAGTTAATTTTTGAGTTCTGCTAGGCTAACCCGTTGTCCTAGGTGAACCACAAACATGGCAAATCAAATCAAATCATTTATTTGCAGACAACGGGTTACAAGTTGGTATGCTTCAATTAAAATGTCCTATGCGATGACTTACCAGCTGAAACAGTTTTGATGTGCAAAATTATATATATATATATATATTAGGTCCTTACATATGAAATTGGCGTTTTTCGTACTGGCCACTTTAATCACAAATTTCTCCTCTTTGGTAAGGAATTCCAAATTCAAATTTGTACAGCTATAGACTCATGTATTTGTGCTTCGATGATCGTCATTCATTTGTTTTTTTTCTTCTGTTTTTTTCTGTTTGCGTCACTCATTTTACAAAATGGAAAACTTAAAATATCGCATTATTTACGAGTACGAGTTCCGCCGTGGCACTAGTGCTGCGGAAACAACTCGAAGGGTGAATGATGTGTATGGCGGTCGTGTTGCAAAAGAAAACACAGTTCGTTTTTGGTTCCAACGTTTTCGTTCTGGAAATTTTGACCTGCAGAACAAGCCCCGTGGACGGCCTGAGACTCAAGTTGATAATGAAGAGTTGAAGGCTATTGTGGAAGCGGATCCATCGCAAACCACGTCCGAGTTAGCTGCAGGCTGCGATGTTAGTGATAAAACTGTTTTAATTCACTTGAAGCAAATTGGGAAGATTAAAAAGCTTGAAAGGTGGGTACCTCACGAATTGACTGAAGCAAACCGGCAAACGCGCGTCGACTGCTGCGTTACATTACTAAACCGGCACAATAATGAAGGTATTTTAAACCGAATCATTACCTGTGATGAAAAATGGGTTCTTTACGATAATCGGAAGCGCTCAGCGCAATGGTTGGATCCTGGCCAGCCAGCCAAATCCTGCCCCAAGCGAAAATTAACCCCAAAAAAGTTACTTGTAAGCGTTTGGTGGACTAGTGCCGGTATTGTTCATTACAGTTTTCTCAAATCTGGCCAGACTATTACGGCTGATGTCTATTGTCAGCAATTGCAAACCATGATGGAAAAGCTAGCGGCTAAACAACCTAGGCTGGTCAATCGCTCCACGCCACTGCTGCTTCACGACAACGCTAGACCACACACTGCGCAACAGACGGCTACTAAATTAGAAGAGCTTCAATTGGAAAGTCTAAGACATCCTCCGTACTCCCCGGACCTTGCTCCAACAGATTACCATTTTTTTCGAAATTTGGATAACTTCTTGCAAGGGAAAAAATTCAACTCCGATGGGGCAGTCCAAATCGCCTTCAAAGATTTTATTGATTCCCGTCCGACTGGTTTTTTTAGTAAAGGGATCAATGAACTACCTATAAGATGGCAAAAGTGCATAGAAAATAATGGTTCATACTTTGATTAATTAAATATATTATATTAAAAAATATTCGACTTTTTGTTCCTCCCATACAAAACGCCAATTTCATATGTAAGGACCTAATATATATATATATTTGATAACAAATAGAGACAAGCGGTTCAGAAAAAATAATTAAAATAATGTAAGACTATGAGTATAACAATAACATTGGTCCATAGATATAACAAAAGATTAGTAATTTTAATTAGGTATATGAAGTGCTGAAGTGGCAGTGGGCTGGCCATATCTCGCGAACTGACAACCGCTGGGGTAAACGTGTTGTCGAGTGGAGACCGCGACTCGGCAAACGTAGTGTTGGGCGCCCTCCGGCCAGGTGGGATGACGATCTGCGAAAGACTGCAGGCAGATGCTGGATGCGGCAAGCTGAAGACAGGGCGCTATGGCGCTTATGGGGGGAGGTCTATGTCCAGCAGTGGACTAAGATATGTTGATGATGATGATATAAATGTCAAATAAGCAATAAAATTAAATATAAAACTTAAAAAATGTTAATGTCCTTACAATATGTTGAGTCCGTGAAAAATTCATTAATATGATAGTTACATTTTAATGTCAGTATTTTAAATTATTTTTGCTTAAACATCACTAGGCTTAACTTAACTTAACGCGACGCGACACGAAAATAAAGTAAGTAGTCGTTGTATGAATGTGTGGCCTGCGTTTTCGCGTTAATCAGTCTGCGACAATACGCGACGATGACTTGAAGAGATGGTTTTGAAAATTGTTTTTCTGCTAGTTTTATTCCTTGTACAACGCAGGAGAAATTAAAAACCATAAAGAATTGAATCTCCCGCCAACACGAAACGATCAACTATAAGATATGAGGCAGCCGCTATGCATTCCTCTACACCGCAAACCAGAGTCTGCATAGCGACAGTACCTATACCTTCCTAGCTAGCCTAGCTTCCATTAAAAATAAACATAAGCTGTGGCTCAGCGAGAAGGCGTCCTCTAAGGTCGAGGATTTTCTGGACAAAAAAGTTTTGATTATAATTTAAATTATTAATTCTGTTACATTTGATAAAATTATTATGAATATTTTTATTTTAACGTGGCAATGCTGCCAGCATGCTGGGCACACTGCCATCTGGTGACGGCTTAGATCTTTATGAAATACTTGTAGATATAAGTGTAAATACTAGTTGTTATTTTCTGTTAGTGTAATTTTCTATAGTATCCTTTATAAATAAATAACCTTTTTATTTATAAGTAAATTATTATTATTAATTTTACTTATTGATTTTATGTCTAGGTTGCCTGAGAAAAATCGCTCTCGAATTGTTAAATGTAGATATAAGGTTTTATTACGTAATTTTTTTTAAGTACAATAAAGTGTTAATTCATTCATTCATTCATTCATTCTTGTAAATAATGCTATTGCCAATAAAATGTCCATGTGTCTATCTGTCCTGTTTACCTGTTTTGGCCGTCGTGCGTCCCTTGCAACTGAGCGGCTCCCATGGACCGTCCTAAAATATTCACACTTTGCTGACACCATGCCGAGCCTAGCTTTGTTTGTTTAATACTTTCATTGCCCACGACGACGCGGCGACGCACATGTGCAGCTTGCGGTCTACCCTTGCGGGTCGCGCCGCAGAGGCTAGACAGTGAAACCGTTAATAACTAATAGCGGTACAAACAGCAACCAAGAGTTTTATTTTATTGAGAACGGTTAAGCGTTTGACTAGTTAAGTACTCAAAATACTCAAAATGGTATACAATGAAAGCTACTCAAAATGTAATTGTTTAAAATTAATAGATAGATAAATAGATAATTCTTTATTGTACCACACAAAGAAAAAAAATAATACAGAAATAGATGCTAAGAACGAAGTACAAAGGTGGCCTTATCGCTATGAGCGATCTCTTCCAGGCAACCTTGGGATGGACTGGACATGTAAGAACAAAATAGACGGTGGCTCTGGAAGTATAAAAGAAAAACAATAGTAGTTAAACTATATACTATAATAGGTACCTACAAACATTATAATAAACTTACTTAAACATAAAATAATTTAAATAATATTAATTTTACATTACAGAGATCAAAGAAGCCCTATTCAGGGTGTGGAACGACCACACCGAACCAGCACAAGCGTTCATACTCTCCGGAGACTATCATCAGATCGGGATATGGATGTCTCCAGGAGGCAAGGTGGTGGCGTTCGATCCTGCACCAACGCTGTATAAGGGACTGTTGACTCCGCAGAGGATTGCTAAAGGTATCGTTCAGTCATTCATTCATTCGTTCATATTTCACGGAGACTACCATCAGATCGGGTCTGAAATGAAGCTGTCAGTAACCAAAAGTCCTGCTCCGGTAGTTCAAGGAGCTGGGCTGGTTAGAGCCTGGTTAGGCAGGGGGACAATGCACAATACACTCCCATGCGAGTTGTCAGTGCAGATCCCAGTTCCCCCACTTAGAATTAGAATTAGATGGGGGGTACATTACGCACCCTACATGTTGCAATAAATCGTTTGCAGTGTTAAATAAAACCAAACTCTTTTTAGGGTTCCGTACCTCAAAAGGAAAAAGGAACCCTTAAAAGTTTGTTGTCCATCTGGCCATCTGTCAACCCCCCTTTCTCAGGATCGCGTAAAGGTATCGAGTTGAAAATAACATCAAATACTCAAGTCCGTAACCTTGGAGCCGTGATATATGTAAATTAAACTTCAAAGTCGTAACGACTTACAACGGTTGTAATCAAAAGTTACAGCCGCTTATGTCCGAAAATTTTGAAATTTCCAAGGGAATCACTTGCACGCAAAACCTATAGGGCAATAGGGTACTTCCCGTTGACCTAGAATCATGAAATTTGGCAATAAGCAAGGTTTTATGCTATAAAACCTTGCTTATTAAAGGGAAAAATCCGAAAACGGTAACTGTGTAGTTTAGTCTCAGTAAAAAAATACTTTTGATGCTCGCCATGGACCAAAACCTATAGGAAACCTAACCTACTTCCCGTTGACTTAGAACCATGATAATATTATTTGGCAAAAAACAAGGTCTTACTATTATACGGAACCCTTGGTGCTGGAGTCCGACTCGCACTTGACGTTATATTTTTGGATGTCTCCGACACATGCCATAAATGATTATGGTTGTATTTATAGGAGACGAGCTTCGCCTGCAGCGTATCAAGGACGAGATGACAGGAGAAGATGCGGGGGGTGATGACGAAGCGGATGAAGAAGCTGGCGGAGGTACGTGCTACAACAGTTACATCAGACGATAGATGTGGCGCGACGCAGGAGGCTGCGGGTTCGATTCCCGCCTCGGGACAAATGTTTGTCCGATCTGCTAATGTTTGTTGGTGTTCTGGGTGTTTTCTATGTATAATAGAAAATATATGTATTGTATTAAGGTTTTTATTATTATAGTGCATAAGCCTCACACTGGGATAATTTAAAAGAAATCAAATAAATCTCGTTCGCGGGTTCAAGTCCCGTCGAAGTAGAATTTTTTTTGGGATATTATTCGATTTCTTATAATTAGAATAATTCCTCTTCTTCTTCTTTCATATCAGTTATCTAGTACCCATAACACAAGCTCTGCTTAGCTTGGAGCTAGATGATGCTGTGTGGATTGTCCAGCATTATTTTTTATATCATTTAACTAGTTAAATGATATAATATAATATATATATATATTAGTTAACTGCTAGCAGTTAACTAATATAATATTTGTTTTAGCAGTTAGCTCAATTATTTTAATTGTAAATACTAGCTCTAATTTGTTTCTATTATTTGATTGTAATTTTCTTGTTAATAAAGTAATTTATTTATTTTTATTTATTTATTCGTTTAGTAATACTAATATTATAAAAATTAAAGTAACTGTCTGTCTGTTACCTTTTGTCGCCTAAACGGCTGAACGGATCTTAATGTAATTTTAGGTAAACAATATCCCGGGGACGGGCATAGACTACTTGAAAAGCGCGCGCGAAGCCGCGGGCAGCAGCTAGTTTAATTATGTATACAATATGCAATGCAGTCAGCGTCTTGGGGACGCTTCCGGCTGGTATTGATATGCATCAGTTGAGCTACCAGTAGATTGTTTGCAACACCAGTTTGCTTAATTGTTTCAATTGTAAATACTGAAGATTATTAAATATTTTTATTGTCATGTAGTACGATTGTTTCTGTGTCATTGTTAATTTATATTTTGGTGTGTGCATTCATTTAAGGGGTTATTCGGTACACCGATATTTATTGTCTAATCCAATTCAGTGCATGAAACATGCGTAGCATTGTACTCTCTTTGGAAATAAGTTATGGTCACAAAGATGAGATTAAACCCAAAATAATAATTAAGAAAATGCCGTCAGGTTGGCTTGTGACACATTCTCCCAAAACAGCCTCGTTGCCTTGGTTACCGTTCTTGACTGACTTTCAAGGCTGCTGCCAAAAGAATGATTCCCGAGCAACAAGAAGACCAGAGACCACAAGCCATAAATAGGAAGTTGTCATTGTTGTTGACCAGCAAACCTCATTGCATCACAAACCAAACTCACGCAAGCAAACAGCATTGACAACAAGGCTTAGAGTGTGAAGGGTAGTTGTCGCCTGAAAAGGGTGATTTCCTCCCTCCGCACATTATTCTGATGTCAATCTGCGACATATATACATAATAGTTTAATTGATGTGTTTCAGAGGGTGAGCAACTGCCGGAGCCGCCGCCACAGTCCGTCCCACCAGAGTCTTGTCCCATCCTCATCCTCTGCTCTAGTCCTGGAGAGCTGATGAACAAACTTGGTAACGATACCATTTGATTATTATTTTCAGCCACACATCAGGCACTCTTTGAGTTCAAAGAAAGAAAGGATGAAATATATTTATTAGATGACAAAAATCACGAAAAGCTGCCCACCTCCGGTGGATACCGCTGCAGAAGACAACTAATTAGTTTTAAACGAGTTTAACGTTAGAAATTGTTAATAGTACCATATTCTTAGGAATAACCTTAGATAGTAAACTTCAATGGGGCCCACACATAGACAAGCTATCGAAAAGACTTAGTTCTGCAGCGTATGCAGTCAAAAAATCCGTCACCTTACAGACGTTGATACTTCTAGACTAGTTTATTTCAGCTACTTCCATACTGTTATGTCTTATGGCATACTGCTATGGGGGAACGCTGCAGATATTAACACCGTATTTGTGCTGCAGAAGAGGGTTGTTCGTGCAATCTATAAATGGGTCCAAGAGAAAACCTACGTGAAAAATTCAAAGAAATAAACATAATGACAGTACCATGTCAATATATTTATGAAAACTTGTACACTCATAGGAATAGCAATCGGTTCCCCAAAAATAGCGACATACATAATTTAAATACTGGAAATAAGAATAAACTCGCTGTGCCCACAACTAGGCTACACAAGACTAATGTATCTTTTAAAGGGCAATGTATACGCTTCTACAACAAAATACCAAATGAGTTGAACAAAATTAGCAATAAATAAATTCAAACAAATTGTCAAACATATCCTTTGTAAAAAGGCTTACTACAAAATATCAGATTATCTAGAGGATATAAAAACTTGATACAAGTTTTGCTCTATCATTTGATTGTAATTTTCTTTGTTTCTTATTTAATTATTTCTTTTATTTAATCACAAACAATAGTTAAGATTGTGTCGGAATTTTTCTTAAATTATGTGCAAATTGTTATAATTTATTAGACAGAGTCCATTTATATAAAACAAAAAACGTTTATACATATTATAAAATGTATATATTACCTATATACATTTTATACAAAAAAGAAACATTTTTTTTGCATCAGCATTGCCATACAGTGCGGGGCAATGCAGCCATCGTCTTGGGGACGCTTCCGACTGGTATTGATATGGATCAGTTGAACTACCTGTAGATTGTTTGCAACAGTCTGCAGTTAGCTTAATTGTTCCAATTGTAAATACTAGTTCTAATTTGTTTTTATTATTGAATTGTAATTTTCTTTGTCAATAAAGTTTATTTTTTAGAATGTAAAACGTGAAATTCGAATTATTGTACAATAAGTAAAATGTCAAAAATAAAACATAAAATATTGAATAATTATGTAAATTATCGTGGTAGGTAGGGGTAGGCCACTGCGCTCCAAAACCCATTGTTCTCAAAATTTTAATGTTCCTACATTGATTCCACTGCGCTCCAAGAATTTATAAGTAATAAAATAATCGAATATTTGAGTTCGCTAGAGTTAGCAAAAAAATTTATTTAGCATGAAACATTACCTACGGTACGTAAAATAAAAAATATAAAAGATGTAGGTACCTATATCGAATTTGTTTATTCAGTCATCACCATCATCAAAAATAAATATTTCTTAAAAATAAACTAATAACAAGGAAAAAAAAATTACAGCTTCAGATTAGAAATGTTATCTTAAAAGTACAATACAAATAAAGACCTATTTACAATGACAATTGACAGCTAGGAACAGTTTGTATGGGAAAAATAAAGACACAGTTTTTACGTGTAGGTATCCGGAATGTTAAAAATTTTTCTCTTTTTATGAACCTCAAGACTTCAAGAAATATTTACAAAAAAATCGTTAAATTGTACCAGCCGTTCTCAAGTGCTATGCTTAGCTATACATTTAGCGATACATTTTTGATTAATTGCCAAAATTGCCTGAATCTGCTGATGGTATGAATCAAGAATGTATAATAGTACATCTGTGTGTTTATCTTCCAGCGCTCCAAGGCGGTCTAGACCGCAAGCAGTGCCTAGCTCCATACAAGCTCTACCCAGTGAAGATTATTAATGAACTGACGTCAGTGTTAAAGAACAAGAAGCCTGCGGCGCCCGTGGGACCCGAAGAAAATGCTGGGGAAGAAGGTTAGTGAATTGAGTGTTCTTACGCATCACGTTCATGCGTCACTGATACCAGTGGCGCACACGTATTTTATTTTATTTTTAACAATATTCAGGAAATTAACAGCTAACTTATAGACTAGGTAAACTACTAGGTACTTATGGCTAATTACAAATTTCCACAGAAAGTTACTGTATAATTATTATATAATATAATAAACAGAGTTCGGACGACTATTATTATGATCATACTAGATATTTAAGAAAATATACTTATTAAATTACAGGCAATGATGACATAAATGGATTACCTACTTTGGTATGTGAAACGTCTTGGGCTTGCTTCTCTGTAAGAGAGTGCGGCTCGCTTCGCTCGCCACGCTGGCCCAGCATGTCGATACAACCGTCGCACCACTGAGGCTGGGCCGTGAATGGGTTATGTGGCACTCATTGGCCACGAGGCACATCACAATAATAAAAATAACACGACCCATATGTGGTTTTAGCAGACCTAGCTGCGGCCCACGCCTCCGGGTGGACTGTGAATGTAAATAATAAAAAAAATGCTGAACAATCCACACAGCATCAACTAGCTCCAAGCTAAGCAGAGCTTGTGTTATGGGTACTAGATGACTGATATACTTAATACAATACATAACATAGGTATATATTTTTAATTATACTTAGAAAACATCCAGAACACCCGGAACAAATACCTGCAGATCGTATAAACATTTTGTCCCGATGCGGGAATCGAACCCGCTGCCTACTGCGTCGCAGGCAGACCTTCCCCCCGCGCCACAGAGGTCGTCTGAGGGATGTGTTAATGAAGGTATTAATCATGGTTTTCAGCTGAAGACAATGACCAGCTAGTAGATCCATTAGACGATGAAGCAATAGGCCAGTACTACACTCGCACTGGGCGTACCACGGCCTCTGTACGCGGCCGTGTAGCGCAAGACGAAAACTACTTCCAGGACGCGCAGAGAGACTTGCAGGTGAGTGAATGAATGACGCACAGGGTTCCTATTCTGCTAAAGTAATCGTTTCACGGTAAAATATATTTTATACCCATCATGGTTATTAACTAACACTAAAGTCATTTACAACGGCATATTTACCAAGATTTGTGTTTTGACCTTCCAATACCCAAGCTGAAAACTCAAATCATGGTAAATGTAAATATCCCGTTGTAAATGACCTAGTAATCGTTTCACTACTACAGTGGCATCGACACAAAATTACATATTTTGTCATTCTACCATAGATGAAAGAAACTACTGATGGAGGGACGCGCTTCAAAAGTGTCAAAGGTTAAAAACAATAAATCTCTCCGTGCTAATAGCACTGCACGCACTATCTAGAGGTTATTTTATAAGACGTGATGTACGTGACGATTCTGCAACGATACCATTGTCATAGTAAGGCCATTGGTAAAAGCAGAATTAAGCCCGAAAATGTGTCATAATGCCCAATACGAGATGTTGCTTTTTGTGTTCAGTCAAATTTCCGTCAGTCCGCCACTTTAATTTTAAATTAAAGGCAGTTTCACACATATCAGTAAAGTCACATTTCACTATCAGTGAATCTCCAATTCGGTAAAAAACATTTATTTCAGCACATTATTGTACCATATACACATGAACATTTTCACATTAAAATACAAAGTAAGAATGAATATAAACTATTCTTATAAAATTTTAAAATTCATAAACACATATACCTACCTATTTTAAAATTAAAAATTACTAACATTATGTACATACAATTCCAAAAATTAATGAATTAAACCAAAACTACTACTATTAACTAATTTTTGGAAATTAATTTTCTAAAAATTAGTTAATATCGACTGACCGATATGTGTAAATCAGCCTTACCATTGCCTATTCTACCTCTAAATACATTAATGTATATTTTTGTAAAAATGAACTAAATGAACAATTCTTTATCTTCCCTAGGATGCCGCCAACGCAGTGATGGGCATAGTCGTGGAGCACGTAGAGCCGCACCAGTTCTGGAAGCCATCTTTGATCGACGCCATATTGAAATATGGCGACCGACTTTACACGCTCTCCATACCGAATGCGAAGAATCCGCCGGATCTAACGCCGAAAGAGATTGCTCTCAGTTTTCATGTTACTAACTTCAACGTGAGTGTTACTAGTTTTAATGTAAATATTTTCACCATTTTTGAAAAGCTACCTCTGTGGCACAGTGGTCGAAGGTCGCTTGCATGGTTGCCAGATCGATTCCCACCGGGGATCAAACGTTTGTTTTGCAATGTTTGCTCCAGGTCTGGGCGTTCCCTCCATTATCCATCAATACTCAGGCCATTCTCTAGATATGATTTTTGTAAACAGCTCGCAACATAAAACTTCCAAACTCTCGTTTTAGAGCAAAGTTTTAAAAAATAACGTCAGTACCACCAAGCTTTGTGGGATAGTTCAAATCGACTTGTACCTAGTGCTATTTCTGTCAAAAAATAAACATAGTGATTTTTAGGTTAGGTATAGGGGCATTTTGTACAAGTAACTCAAGATAGTTTGGCCAGAGGATAGATGTATATGTATGAAACGTTGAGGGGAAGTATGGCTTATGGAGTTGTAATTAAAACGACTGCATCTGACTACAATTGATTTATTACTAATGAATATATCTTATCTAGCTTATGACATAGTTACTTACGTTACATACTACACCTCACCTCGGGGGTGAATAGAAAAAAAAATATGTCTACATACATTTTTTTTTATGTTACTAAAGGTTTAGTTCTATTTTTATGGATTATATAATCTTTATTATTTTTACTTATTTTAACATTAACTCCTAAATCTTCTATGACCACAAATGGGCCTTCCCATAATGTATCTAATTTAGTTGCTGTCTCATTCTTAGTTAATAATAGTTGTCCTGTTACATACGTTACATTGTTTACATTTTTATCATAAGTATTCTTTCGATTATGTTTGCTTAAAAGTAAGTTGTTACGAGCATCTCGGTGTGCTACTTGTAACCTGTATTTTAAAGTTAATGGATAACCGTAAAATGCTAAGATGTTATGCTTAAAATCGAAAAAACTGCATGTTATTTCCTTCAGCTTTTTGTTCCGTATTTACCGAATCATTATTGTTCGGTTGCTCCGTACATAACACACGATGGTTGTTTCCTCTACCACGCGTCTCATAACTCGATCGGTTCTCATTCGGAACTTGGTAACCTCGTCTACGCTGATTATTGTACCCATAATATGAACCTCTATTATTACCACGAGCATAATTTTGGGGTCGGGGTAGGCCACGAGAATAGGAAAAATTACCTCTATGGTAATTCCCTCGGCTGAAATAATTACCCCTGTAGTTCGAGTTCACGTTCGAGTTCGAGTATCCACGGTAATTTCTCTGACCATTCCTGAAATTGTTATAGAAATGCGACTTACCTCTTCCTCTCGAAAAATGCATGAGGTTTTGGTCACCTTTTGGAGTAGACTCAGCTGACAACTCTTCATCTTTGGCTCCTTGGATGGCATCCTTCAAGTTCTCGTAGTTACGCGCCGCTATAATCGTGTTAAGCCTGCTGTCGCGTAACCCTTCTGAAAATCGTTTAATGGCTAATTTCTCGTTTAATGGTTGCAGAACGGCATAGTTATTAGCATTACCATCTGCTTGCGAAACTGTGAGATTAGTAAATAACTTCTCGATCTCTGTCGCGTACTGGTCGATTGTGCGCCAGCCTTGTTTTGCTGATAATAATCTAGATTGTATAGCCGCAAATGACTGTTTAGGCAATAAGTTTTTCCGCAAGTCTGTGATAAGATCGCTTATGGCTGAATATTCCCTAGACACTCGCAATTTTGCATTCTCTGACAATTTACTTTTCACTACGAATTTTATTAGTAACTGTTTTCCTGCCTCTGATAGCATTTCTGAATACATTTCCACAGAGTCAATGATACCTTTGATGTTACTTCCATTATTGTTCATTACAGGGATCAAGCTACACGCCGTTTTTAGATCGAACTCCATGGTTGAATTATTAAATGCACTAGCTTCACTAAATTCACAATCACTATCGCTACATTCAGAACTACTATCTGTAGTTTCTTTACAAAGTCCTTTTATTTTAAAGTAATTTTCTTCAATCAATTTTATACACTTTTCAAACGTTTCAACAGAACTTTCACTTACTCCTCTTTTATTCAATAATTCAATCAATGTTTTACATTTCTCATAAAAACTTTCTGTTTCTTCCAATTTATTTTTAATTACATTACCTTTATATCTTGATTTTCCTTTCTTAATTAAATATTTCTTTATTTCTACTAGTTTATAAAGACAACCTAATAATTCTTTTTCCATTTAGTTTAATACATAATATTAATAAGTTTTAAAATTACATACCATTTTAGCTTCGAGTACATTACGGTAGTAGGGCACTTCTATGTTCTCGGAACTCTCGGCACTCTCCATATAAGGGCACGAATTCATAATGATAGGAGTTTTAAGATAGGTTAACAACACTGTTTTTAAAGTACTTATTCTTACTGTTCGTAAAATAATGTTTTAATTTTCTCGTTGTTATTGTAAAATGTCATAATTATGGATTTCCGATTTTCGTATTAAAGTTCACTTATCCGCACTTTTTCTTATTTATGTAAAACGCACTTATTATGGTCGTAAAAAAAAATATATAATAATAATAATAGCACTCTCACTGCATGTGCACACTGCACTTTTGATCACTTTTCATTTGTTTTACATTTTACTTCTATTTTCATTTCTGGATATATCTGCTGTTGCTGTCGACGACGGTGCGAGACGGAGCCCCTGTTTGTTCTTTGAAACTCCTGCTGGGTCCAACGCTGGTGGCACTTTTTGTATTGTTTGTAAAGGATGTACACGGCAGCGACCAGAAGAAACGAGCACACGGCGGCCATCATTATGGTCATCATAGACAAGTGGTTCTTAATGTCTTCTAAATGTCCATTATTAGATCCAGCTGCATTTTGATTGAGGAATACTGTCTCCTTCTCAACGTTAGACCGACACATTTTGTTTTATTTTATTAACTTTCGCGCGTTAAGGTTTTATTTTTTAAACGTTCTTGATATTAATATTATCCAAAATCATCGCGCT
Organism: Eupithecia inturbata; assembly: GCA_963662085.1. NCBI lineage: Eukaryota > Metazoa > Arthropoda > Insecta > Lepidoptera > Geometridae > Eupithecia > Eupithecia inturbata. The sequence goes on along the minus strand of OY759206.1, from coordinate 958,772 downwards.
CGCACTCGCCGCGCGGAGACCCGATCATCGCGCGCGCCTTTTATGGCAGGGTCGCCATGAGGGGAAGTATGGCTTATGGAGTTGTAATTAAAACGACTGCATCTGACTACAATTGATTTATTACTAATGAATATATCTTATCTAGCTTATGACATAGTTACTTACGTTACATACTACACCTCAACGTCGCATTATTTTATTCCTTACAGATCCGTTTGGAGATCGAAGGTGACGCGATAACAGGGGATCTGATGGCGGGAGAAAGCGGTGGAGTCTTGAACCTCAAACGTGGCATACTGAAGCTGTTTGAAACTGTGAGTTTAGTCGTGGATATCTAGGCTATGACTAAAACAGTGGCAATTTAGATGTCGCCAAAACTAAACTAGGTTAATTTGACAGTAGGTACTAAAAATGTTGCCGTCCCTTTCATAAGGATCGAAATAAATAGGATGGCATGTTTAGTGCTCCACAACCAGCAAGCCCAGCGTGGGGATTATGGGCATTACCCACCGTGAGATAATAGCCGAAAAGACGCTTATCAGGAGAGGCCTGGGTCCAGCAGTTGACCAATATTGGCTGTGGAGGAGAAGGAGGACTAGTGCTGTCAAATTAGTTTAGTTTAGGCTACTTCTGAATTGACACCAATATCTCGAACCTGGCTAGCACTGACATTGTGCATTTGCACAGTGTAGCGAGCGAAGAGAGCCGTGCTGTGTAACATGCCATGACAGCGATCAAAGCGAGCCGCACATCCTTGCAAATTTAATCAATGTTGTCATGAAATAATAAAAATAAAATTTTATCGACCGCATAAAATATTTCTAAACGAGTTTATGCCCGCGGCTTCACTCATTTGGCCTTAGGTCTGTTGTTTCCACAAGTTCTATTATGAATAATAAGGATTAAAAAAAGTAGTTTCACACACACAGTAAAATACAAACCATACCGCTCTTGCAGTGACGTCATAAATAAATAATTAATAATGTTAGGCAATTCACACAGCATCATCTACTCCTCACTCTAAGCAGAGCTTGTGTTGTATGGGTCGTCAGCATCATCTTCGTCCTCTTCGGTTCACTGCTAGGCTTAGGCCTATTTTTATGACACAGAAACTCACATCACTGAGAATCTGTACTTATTTTTATGTAGGTACTACCTAGTACCTACATAAAAATAAGTACAAGTAAGCGTGCGAAGCCGCGGGCAGTAGCTACTGCCCGCGGCTTCGCACGCTTTATTCCGGAATAAAAGGTAGCCTATGTCCGGCCTCGGGATACCATCTACCTCTAAGTCTTTTTTTTTAATGTTCTGATGTTCCTACCTTTTTGTTGTGTTTTGTGTACCTTTGTATTGTGTGTTGCAGTTGCACATAAATGTTCAATCTATCTATGACATTTGCCTCGATCCTTCGCTAATCTGTACCAGTAGTAGCCTCCTCTATGTTAATATGACGGCACAAGTTCAAATAAACTTCCCAAATTATCAATTGAATGTCTTCCCCAGGCCAAACACGGCGTAATCTGCTGCAAGAACTACTGCGTAGGCGTTTGGAAGGCCTCAGACGACAAAGCCTATGTCCTCTGGGAGCCCCACAGCGTCGGCCCCACGGGACGGTCGTCGCCGGTGGGCGGCGCCGGCGCCATAATTATGTCTACCGTCGAGGCGCTGGCAGAGACCATCGCTGAGAATATCAAGGGACTGGGCCGGTCTGGGGGGAACCGGTGAGTGCTGGACTCAGAACATAGGGCAGCTTGCATGATGGTCCACCTTTATGAATGAGTCACCAGGTGACTGTCACTTCCTGCATAAGTGACTCTTGTACAAAAGTAGAAGTAGATTATGCAGAATATTTTTGGTGCACAATATGGTGGCAATGTAAATATTAGCCCCGGAAGTGAAGTCCCTTGTATCATTTCATTTTTATTTCATTTATTCACAAATAATTTACATTGTGTCGGAAATAACACATCAATACACAGATAATACAAAACGGAGAATTATAGTACAGTTACAATATTATATAAATGTTATATATATGTAGGTAGACACAGAGCAAAAAAAAATATTATAAAAATAAAAACACCAAGGTTTTTTATTTTTTTCCTTTGTTCCGTCAAAAAGGAGTTCAGAAATATACCCCCCCCCCCCTCAATGTTGACAGGTTCACGATATCACCAGTGAAGGTGTTCTGGGAGTTCGCCGCGATAGCGGGGCCGGTGACGCCGCAAGGCGCGGTGCCAGACGAGGGTTACGAGTGGAAGGTTAGTACCTAAATGAAATAAGCCGTGTGGAGGTTAGGCGCTTAGGCCCGTGTTATGAAAGCTTGCTTAAGTAACGCTTTTCAATGGAATAAACGTCACTCAAGTATAGATCTATGACTGAGCAAGTTCACATAATACGGGCCATATTTGACAAACATTATCTAACTAAGCGCTGCCAACCGCCATGCTATCTTAACAACGTATACAGAAAAACCCAAAATGATTTAGCCTCTTCTCTTGGGAAGGAATCAAAATATTAAGTGAAAACCTAAGGGCCTTACCTTACCTACCTTTTTGTATTAAACTCACATATCCTGTCAAATATTTAACTTCCGTTTTAATGTAATAAATAAACACGCTTTGGTCTGTGTTCCGAGTTTTAAAAATTGCGTACAAACTATATTAAAAGGAGTGGCGGATTGGCTAATGTTTATCGTTGTAATGTAATTTTACTATAGCAGGTAGGTTATACCTACATAGATAGTATTAAACTTACCGCCTGCCTGCCCCGGAGGTATAGCGTACTTAACTTATACATTATTTTTAAGAACTTTTTGTATCTCATTATAAGTGAACATTTTGTTGTTTCATGAGAATAAACATCTTTAAACCGAAAATGTAAAGAAAACTACTCAATAAGTACTTCAATTATTAAACCTAAAGGTAAACTGACCGGCGGCGTTACGTGGCGTATTGTAACGTGTTACACAGCGAGCTTCCGTGCACTCAGTACGGGGAAGAAGGCGCTCGCAACGAGCAACGAGACGGATACGGGACGGCACACAGCGTAACGTATCATGCTCGCTGAGAATGGTACATTATGCCTCGTAACACCGTTTAGTATCCACCTTTTCAAGTTCAAAATTGGTCAAAAAAGAGTTACAGCCTTTAATTCTTTCGACGACCGACGTGGCGTGGTGGGCGAAAGTCTCCTGCGACGCAGGAGTTTTGCGAATTCGATTCCCGCCTTGGGACAAATGTTTGTACGATCTGCAAATATTTGTTCCAGGAGTTCTGGGTATTTTCTGTGTAATCAAAATATCTGTCTATGTATTGTGTTAAGTATATCAGTCATCTAGTACCCATAACACAAGCTCTGCTTAGCTTGGGGCTAGATGATGCTGTGTGGATTGTCCAGCATTTTTTTTTTTTTTATTATATTTATTTAATTCTTGTGTTCCTTACCCAGGTCTTGACTGCGTTCGTAGAAACGGCGCGAGGAAGAACCATACTCCGTGGATCTAGACCGCCAGATCTCGTCAAGTGAGTGCACACTTTTATCTTAGTAGGATTTCATACCCTATTGGTTGTGCTCAAAGTCGGTGGCATCACGAATGTTCTATGTATGGTGCAGTAATAGTACATAATGTAAAGCGCAGCGTAGCGCAGCGTAGCGCAAGTCCAGGCCATCAAAGTGCGGATGACTTCTGACTTGAGCGTGAAGGCTGAGACCGTAGTAAGCTCAGCTTGAGGCCATCATAGCGTGGCCAGCAGGGCAGTCATTGCGGACCAAGAATCATATACTGCTTCACTCAAACAATGCGAGTAATTTAAATAGAAATCGATAATTTCAGACCCGTGGTTCATATAAAACAAGCACAAAAAGAAAAAAAAACCAGAGTAGTTTCATAATGATTGAATTTTCACATGAAACAGAACTTGACAGTAATGGAAATTGCCGGCCGCAAAACACGACAATAGACTAAAAACTACAGTTAAAATTGAATTATCAGTTTTCGTACTCAAGCTTGTCTCTTTGTCCAGATTCACCCGCGACGCGCTACTCCAATCATCGTGCGGTGCTATTGTATCTGCGTGCATGTCGCACGTGCGCCGGCCGCACCTGTGGACGCGCGCCACGGTGGACGAGGTGATGGCGGTCGGCTGCAAGCTGTTCGCCAGCTCACTGGGCTCGCTGGGCTATGAGTTTAGACCGGGGGACGACGTGCTGCTACCTCTGCAGGTGAGAGTCCCTAGGAGCACCAGGCAAATCATTTTATTTTTTACCTATTGACGTTATAGTTTGATTCGACAATGCCCCTTTACAGCAGCAAATATTAATTTTATTACTACTTTGACATTGTTTTACAATGATCAGTATTATTTAGAATATTTTATTTTTGTTTTAGTTTATTTTACAGCAGCTTTATTTACATTATGAAATTTATGAATTTCAATAATTTTACTTTTGGCATTATTGCATTATTTTTTTTCTTGTTTATTATGTAATGTTGTACATTATTCTTAGTATAGTTTGACAATGCCCTTTACAGCAGCATACTTTGACATACCTTTTAATTTATTTAATATTCATTTTAGTCTGACCAATTATTTTTATGTAATTTGTAGAAGTGTCATGTCTGTCTGTTTTTTATTTTTTATTTTCTTTGAGCAACCCTTACTATGTCAAAAATGTGTGTGTGATTGCTATAATAGAAATTATATACAGTGTTACGATATCAAGTGTAACATGTGTATCTAACTACGGTAGAATAAAATAAATACAAATATCATTGTAGCGGCGTGCATGTCGCACGTACCCTGTGGTTGTCCGGGACCCCTCTCCCTCGTGATATTTCGGTATTTGGGTTTTTTAGGGGTTGTAGTGAGATTTAAAAGTAGTTAAAAAAAATCACGTGATTAATGAACTACCCCAAATAGCAGGCTGCGCCGCCGGCCGCCATTCCCCCCTATCCTCCGATCCATCTGAAAAGTTTGTATCACATTACAGTGGTGAATGCATTATAACTTACTGAAAATAATAAATCCCGTCCTTTTTTGTGTGATTTTTGCAATTTAGCATGCTTCCTGTTCGAGCGTTAGAATGACACCAGTTGAATAGGAAACCCAACATGCCAAATGGGTTTTCTTTTAATACTGACGGTTTCAGGGTGCCCATTGTCAATCTATGGGGGACCGGCGGATACCTTGACCGATGCTGTTGCCCTTTCATAACGAACGAAATAAAAAGGAAAGCACGGTTTTAAGTGCTGTCAAATTTAGTTCTGTTTTAGCGACATCTGGCTGATACCAGTATAAATGTTAAGGAATTTGAAGTCAGTTTTAAGCTTTTTTAAAACAATCAAATTATACTGGTACTTGATTATAAATAAATAAATAATGCTGGACAATCCACACAGCATCATCTAGCCCCGAAGTAAGCAGAGCTTGTGTTATGGGTACTAGATGACTGATAAACTTAATACAATACGTAACATAGATAGATATTTTTTATTATATATAGAAAATACCCAGAACACCCGGAACAAATATTTGCAGATCGTACAAACATTTGTCCCAAGGCGGGAATCGAACCCGCAACCCTCTGCGTCGCAGGCGGACCTTTGCCCGCCGCGCCACATCGGTCGTCGATTATAATAGTAGATTTATGATCCCTTCGCAGGTGCTGAAACGCTACGTGTTAGGTGTGAACTACGTACGCTTCAACCTCGCGCAAGTGAGCTCTGGCCGGCTGGACCAGAGAACGCCCAGCGAGATGACTGCCCGGTTAGTTCAACATGCTGTGATACCTACTCATTAAATTGTTAACATTCACTGCGGGCATAACCGACTCTCACCCGTTTACCTTTATGAGGGCGCAATGCGCGCCATTTTGTGAAAAGGATAGGCATAGGATTTCGCGTTCATAGGAGCGGGAAAGCATACGTTTTTGGAACGGCGTAAGCGCAAGATCATGTTATTGTTTATTTACAAGAAAACTACGCAACTTATGATGAAGCTGGTTCAAGGAACCAAATAATCAGTTCTACGAATTAAAATATAAATAAGTTCAATAGACCGCAGGGTTCCTGAGATCTCGACCAAATTTACTACATAATTTGATTTTTCGTAAACGTTTTAATTCAAAATTTACGTTTAGAATTAAAACCTGCTGCTGGTAGGTGAGAGCAGGGTGCTTTACATGTTTTTTCGACGTCCATACATACAACAATAAAGCAAGAACTTAACACTAACTATGTATATCTAGTGTGGCACAATCGGCGGCCTCATCGCGCCTTATCGGCACAAGCTGAAATGAACTTTTTTGCGTTGAAGCTAGAATCTAAAATATATATTCTCCCGGCCCAGAAATATGTTCATAATCTTATGGAACTATTGTAATTGGTTGAAAATAATCGTGTTAGTTACTAAATAAATAAATGCTGGACAATCCACACAACATCATCTAGCCCCAAAGTACAATACATAACATAGATAGATATTTTTTTATTTTATATAGAAAATAAAAAAAATGAAAATACTAATAAATAGGCCAGTAAGACCAATGTCAACAGGCCACTATTAATTTTTCTGTTCAAAAAATACGAATACTGAATAAAAAATCTACTGTTTTTTACAGTTGCGCATTAGAACAATTCTTCGAGTCACACACCCACGGCATCCTCTGGTCCGTACCTCACGCTGTCGCCGTGTGGAAGGTACAAGGGTCGCCTGCCTTCTATATGATGGAACCTCACGCTTGTGGACCCACCGGGCTCAGGATAGACGCACAGGTATGCTAGACCACTGCTGGACAATCCACACAGCATCATCTAGACTAGGCCCAAAGTAAGAACACAGAGCAGGGCAGAGCTTTATGGGTGGTTGGTATCAGTTACCACATACATAATATACATAAAATAAACATAAAAAAAAAAAATTAATTTCATGTTGACATTTTTATAATATTTTCATTGTTACCTATTTCTATGCTATTATAATTTGCACTTTTTATTATCTGTAACTTGACAGTTTACCTTAATTGTTTTATTTTTAAATTGTACTATTTTATGTGATAATTATTCAATTAAGTAGTTAATTTAAAAAGATAATTTTGTAAGTTTAATTTCATTTAAGTTTCCGTACACTAGATACATTTATTTTGTTAATATGGAATAAATAAATATCAAATAATACAACACACTACATAATATTTTTTAATTAAACCCAGAGACCCGGAACAAATATCTGCAGATCGTAAGAACATTGACCCGAGGCGGTAATCGAACCCGCAACCTCCTGCGTCAGGCGGACCTTCTCCCGCTGAGCAGCAAAGGCGACGTTGCCCAGCAATATTTATTTATTTTATTTATGGCTCTGGGTTTCTCCTGACTCGCGCCGTAGCGCCCTATCTGCAGCCGCATCCAGCGTCTGCCAGCAGTCGAGCAGGTCGACCAGGCCACAGGGCGTGCTACACTACGTTTGCCTCCGATCTCCACTCTAGGACACATTCACAACCACGGTTGTCGGGAGATTATAAATTAACTCTGTCTGTAACCTTTTCACGCCTAAACGGCTGAAAGGATCTCAATGAAATTTGGCAGGGAGGTAAATGGTACCCTCGGAACGGACATAGGCTACTTGAAAAGCGCGTTTTGGCGACATCTGAATATTTAACACAAGTTTTTCTGACAGGAGGACGGCGCGGCCTGCGTTCTGACCTTCACTTCACCCAAGTTGATGTCTTTTGCGTTAGTTCAATATTCAAATTGTGTTTTACGAATCCTTCAAATCTCGTGTTGAATGACAGCGTAGTGAAAGATTATATATAAGGTTTCATCGCCTACGTTTGCCAATATTATGTTGGTGTGCCTGAGGTTTTGCGAGAGAGATTAATGATAGGAGGAATATTTTGAGTTTGTATTAATTTATTTTTATTTTTAAAATGCATAATGTTTTTATAGAATTTTATTTGTCTGGAATCTTTATAAATGATCAATCATTATTAGTTTTGCTTATTGTGTAATTTTATGTATAATTGTTTATGTTTATTTTGTTCTAATATATAGGTATTGTAATTAACTAGTGTAATTGGTTGTAATGTAGGTCATATAGGTAATCGTGCTAGTTAATAATTAAATAAATAAATAAATAAATCGGGCAAAAAGTACCCTACATCTGTATGATATTCCAGGTCAACAAGGTGAATGTTTCTTACCACTTCACACCAAACCAACTGATCCTGAACCTACCTCCCCCACAAGAGGGGGGTTTGCCTATATAACCACGCTTGTCAGGCGGATTGGTGATCCCAGTGCAGGTGTTAAAGATGCTGCTGCCCTTCCCCTGTTATAGTCCCTTAGTCGGCTATTACGATGCCCACGGGCTGATTTGGGTCGATTCTTACGCCGCGGCCATGTTTTCGTTGATCGGTCAGTTTCAAGCTTCATAGTGTAAACTTCTGACTTTCTCTTTTGTCTGGGAAGAAACTTAAGCAAGTAATCTATACATTACAAATGTTTAGATTACAAGATATTAGAATTATACTAAGCCTCAATACTGTCAAATTAAAAAAAAACACTACGTTCTTTTGCAGCTACCTCCAAAACATCCCAGTCACAGAGCGGCCTAAGCATGAGTTCCAACTGTACTCCATCTCAGTAGTGATCCAACCAATCAAGAAGCTAGGTGGAGTCGAGCCGCCTATCGTGCACCAGCCGCGTCCAAAATCCGGCATCAAACTGCTACCCGCTACTAGCAAGGTAAGGGAGTTAGCAAGGAGAGATATACACAGCGGTCCAACCCATCTTGAAGTTAGACGGGGTTAAGCCCTCAAAAAAGAACAATGTGCTGGCCGATGTAAGGGCCAAAATCTTCGAAGCCTCCTTTTAAGAGCTTCTGTATAACCACAATCACAAGAAAAAAGGTTTCAATCCATAACTCTAACCAATAGACCTTCTATCTCAATCCAGGTCGGATTCGACGGGGGAAAACGCCGCGCGTCAGAAAAGGATCGAAAGCATCCTCCCGGCTCCGCCACCTGCTTGGACGCGGAGCGAGCTACTCTGAAGCGGGACAAAGAGGAGAAGAAACTTAAAGGTAACGGCATCTAAATGTGTTTCTATCTATCTCTATCAAAACGCCGCGCGTCAGAAAAGGACCGAAAGCATCCTCCCGGCTCCGCCACCTGCTTGGACGCGGAGCGAGCTACTCTGAAGCGGGACAAAGAGGAGAAGAAACTTAAAGGTAACGGCATCTAAATGTGTTTCTATCTATCTCTATCAAAACGCCGCGCGTCAGAAAAGGATCGAAAGCATCCTCCCGGCTCCGCCACCTGCTTGGACGCGGAGCGAGCTACTCTGAAGCGGGACAAAGAGGAGAAGAAACTTAAAGGTAACGGCATCTAAATGTGTTTCTATCTATCTCTATCAAAACGCCGCGCATCAGAAAAGGACCGGAAGCATCCTCCCGGCTCCGCCACCTGCTTGGACGCGGAGCGAGCTACTCTGAAGCGGGACACAGAGGAGAAGAAACTTAAAGGTAACGGCATCTAAATGTGTTTCTATCTATCTCTATCAAAACGCCGCGCGTCAGAAAAGGACCGGAAGCATCCTCCCGGCTCCGCCACCTGCTTGGACGCGGAGCGAGCTACTCTGAAGCGGGACAAAGAGGAGAAGAAACTTAAAGGTAACGGCATCTAAATGTGTTTCTATCTATCTCTATCAAAACGCCGCGCGTCAGAAAAGGACCGAAAGCATCCTCCCGGCTCCGCCACCTGCTTGGACGCGGAGCGAGCTACTCTGAAGCGGGACAAAGAGGAGAAGAAACTTAAAGGTAACGGCATCTAAATGTGTTTCTATCTATCTCTATCAAAACGCCGCGCGTCAGAAAAGGACCGAAAGCATCCTCCCGGCTCCGCCACCTGCTTGGACGCGGAGCGAGCTACTCTGAAGCGGGACAAAGAGGAGAAGAAACTTAAAGGTAACGGCATCTAAATGTGTTTCTATCTATCTATATCAAAACGCCGCGCGTCAGAAAAGGACCGAAAGCATCCTCCCGGCTCCGCCACCTGCTTGAACGCGGAGCGAGCTACTCTGAAGCGGGACAAAGAGGAGAAGAAACTTAAAGGTAACGGCATCTAAATGTGTTTCTATCTATCTCTATCAAAACGCCGCGCGTCAGAAAAGGACCGCAAGCATCCTCCCGGCTCCGCCACCTGCTTGGACGCGGAGCGAGCTACTCTGAAGCGGGACAAAGAGGAGAAGAAACTTAAAGGTAACGGCATCTAAATGTGTTTCTATCTATCTCTATCAAAACGCCGCGCGTCAGAAAAGGACCGCAAGCATCCTCCCGGCTCCGCCACCTGCTTGGACGCGGAGCGAGCTACTCTGAAGCGGGACAAAGAGGAGAAGAAACTTAAAGGTAACGGCATCTAAATGTGTTTCTATCTATCTCTATTAAAACGCCGCGAGTCAGAAAAGGACCGGAAGCATCCACCCGGCTCCGCCACCTGCTTAGACAGCGGGACAACGAGGAGAAGAAACTTGAAGGCTTTGCAAGTCGTAATATCTTACTGCTGTATCTAAATAATAGGTATTGAAATAATACTGGACTATCCAACCAGCATCATCTAGCCCCAAGCTAAGCAGAGCTTGTGTTATGGATACTAGATAACTCACATACTTAATACATTCCACTACGTAGATATATATTTTTCTATACATACCGGCTTCCTGAAGACGTTGTAACTGCTCCCTCTGTGAACAGCTTCAAAAACAGACTCGACCACTGGTTACAAACGCACAATCTGACCACTACAAAGGACAAATTAACGTAGTGAAAAGCGTTAAAAGCACTGGGATATAGACATATCGGCTCTCAGCTGCTCGTCTATAATAACACTAATAATAATAATAATAATAAGGCGGTACTCCTGGACTCGGCGCGCATCGTCAGGAAGTTCCTCTCTCTGCAGCCCTAGTCACCGGCCGCTTAAGGCTAGCTTCGCGGCCGGTGATTCACCGTTTTGATATATTTTTTACTGTAGAATAGTTTTATAATATTTTATTTTCTATAGTAAAAAATGTATTTTATAACGAGATTTAAAATAAATGAAGTGAATAATAATAAAACATCCAGAACACATCTACAGATGTGTTCTGGATACGATCTACAGATCGTACAAACATTTTTCTCGAAGCGGGAATTGTACCCGTAACCTCCATTATCGCAGGCGGATCTTCTCCCGCTACGCCACTGAGTGCGTCTCGATATGGGCCCTACATAAGCAAGCATTCTATTTATTATTCCATACATTCTTCTCCAGGTCAAAGAAACACAAGCGGCTGGCTGGTGCTGAACGATGGCACTCAGTTCCTATCCGCGCAGCATTCTATGGCCTGCAGGAAATTTCCTTACGCAGCCCGGGGGAAGCAGGTATGGAAACTACATAGCTGAAGCATCCTTGGCACCAGCAAACTTGGCTCTATCAAACTTTGCTCAAGCAAATTTGTTTCAACCAAACTTGATAATGAACACAAGCGGCTGGCTCGTGCTAAACGGTGCGATAGCACTCATTTCCTGTCCACGCAGTATTCTATGCAGCTTTTACGGCCCGTATTATGAAAACTTGCTCAGTCATCAACTCAAGCAGTGATCTGCTTGAGTAACGCTTTTAGCTTAGATCTATGACTAAGCAAGATTTTATAATACAGGTCTTAAAGAAGATGAACTTTAGCGTCAAGACGCGTTGTGTCTGGTTGAAGCAAATCTGGCACAGCGCATCAGCATTACCATACAGCGCGGGGGCAATGCAGCCAGCGTCTTGGGGACGCTTCCGACTGGTATTGATATGGATCAGTTGAGCTACCTGTAGATTATTTGCAACAGTCTGCAGTTAGTTCAATTGTTTTATTTGTAAATACTAGTACTAATTTATTAATATTATTTGATTGTAATTTTCTTTGTTAATAAATAGATTAAAGCATCATGAACAAGTTATAACAATGTGTTACATTCCAGGCCCTGTCTTGCTGCGTGATGGCTGTGGCAATGTCGCGCGTGCAGGACGTGTGTCGGTGGTGCAGCACTACTCTAGACCATGTAAGGGGGCGTGCATTAATTACGAGAGGGCTCACTCCAAATTTTGCCCAATCTCACGTGGGAGAGAGGGCGCTCTCGGCAAAAAACAAGTACCTAGTCTTGCCATAAATATTGTAATAAAGGAAAACAATATTTTTTTAAGTGCAAATAACATTTATTACTTATACAGTGTGTTAGTTTAATACATAAATATAAAACAATTAAAAATATAAAAAGCTTATTCGAAATGGTCTCCATTGGCTCCAATACAGTACTTTAAACGCTGAGGCCAGTTATCAATAGAAGCACGCACTCTTTCCATGGGAAAATTCTTCACTGCCAATCGTATAGATTGTTTGAGGGACTCCAAATTATCATGGCGTTTAGAGCAAGCTGTACTCTCTAAAACTGACCATAAATCATAATCCAGCGGATTAAGATCGGGACTAGACGACGGCCAGTCTTCAGCTCTGATGAAGTCCGAAACGTTCGCTTCCAACCAAGACTGCGTGGACCGAGCTTTATGACCCGGCGCCGAGTCTTGCTGGAAGGACCAAACTTGGTTATTGAACATGGTGATGTTAAGGGGCTTAACTACCTTCTCAAGAATGGTATCTTGATACACTTGTGCCGATGTTTTGATACCTTTTTCACAAAAATATGGCTCAGTCACTCCTTCATAGCTAACACCCCACCAAACCATCACTGAAGTCGGATAATGTCCACGTTGCACTCTGTCGACTAATTGGGAAGCTTCCTTAGAGCTTTGAGCATAAATACGGTCATTTTGTTTGTTAAAATGTTGCTCAATTGTAAAAATTTTCTCATCCGTAAACAAAATTTTTCTGTGACCTCCCTTTGCGTACCGCTTCAGTAGTTGTTTCGATTTTACCACCCTATTCTTCTTTAAATTATCAGTTAAGAAATGACCAGTGCGTCTCTTATAGGCTGCAAGTCCTAAGTCATCTTTTAAAATACGCGACATGGTTCTAGGTGCTATCTTCATTTCCCGAGATAAAATCTTTTGCTTTCGGACAGGATTTCTTCGAATTCTTTCCCTTACTGCTTTGACCACCTTTTTCGTACGAACACTACGTGGACGGCCAGATCTTTTTCTGTCACAAACAGAGGAAGTCTCGTTGTACCTACTAATAGCCCGGTACACAAACATTTTACTAATACCAAGTGTATGGAGAGTTTTAAAAATTGCATTTGGCTCCATACCTACTTTGTGTAATGCAATCACAGCGATTCTGTTCTCTTTATCACCCCACTCCATTTTAATATCGCAAAATATTGTACAATGTATTGGCGCCAAAATGAGAAAACACAATGAACAATCGTATAAAAATGACAGATTCGAAATTCAAATGTAATATTTTTTTATTTTTAAGTGTAACAGTATTTATGGCCAGACTAAGTATATTGTTTTCCACGAAATGAAGCAGTTCCTACTAGTTCCTAGTTCGTTTCGTTTTGGCGTTATATTAAATATTTTATAAGCGATTAAAATATTTCACGATTTGCGGCAAATTACATTTACGGGCCATATACTATTACAAGCTTTTGCCCATGGCTTCGCACGCGCTTTTCCGGGATAATAAGTAGCCTATGTACGGACATAGGCTACTTTTTATCCTGGAAAAGCGCGCGCAGGGAGGTGAACGATAACCTGGGGACGGCCCCGGGATACCGTTTACCTCCCTTCCAAATTTCACTAAGATCTGTTCTGCCGTTTATGCGTGATACATACATAATTACTTTCCGATTTATGTATATTATTAGTATTGCCCCACGCTGGGCATGCAGGTTGGGGATACTAATTACCCCCCATATGATAAAAGCCTATAAGGCGCTTATCAGGAGGAAGTCTGCGTCCAGTATAGACTGTAGATGAGAAAGGCTTTAATTTTTGATTGCAATCTGTGATTAATTTATCTGTGCGACTTATACCTGCCTTTCGAACGAAGAAACGAATCGATGGTGTCAGGTCAGATGCCGAAACTAACCTAAATTTAGATTTTTAGAGCTGAAAAATGTTGCCGTCCCTTTTTTAACGATCGAAATGAAAAGGCTGGTATGTTTTTTAGTGCTGTCAAATTAGTTTAGTTTTGGCGACATCTGAATTGACACCAATGACTAGGATAAATTTCATGTGTTAAGTTGTGAACTGCTTTTCTGCAGATTTTGGAGTCTGGGGACCAGCTTCACCAAGACAGCTATCTGCACTTCAAGCCGGACTTACCCATCCTGTCTATAGAACAGGCAAGTCGTTTAAGTTTACCTTAGCGTCCTCGTTAAGAGGGCACGTTGCAGTTATTTGACAATTGATATACAAATTTATTGCTGTGTATCTCGGTAAATTGGTCTCATGTCAATCTATGCTATCACTAGTCTACCATGGTCAGGCTTGCAGCATTAACATGCAAAATGAGAAATTATCGCGTTCATACGAGCGGGACGAGTATAATATATAATTTTAGTATTTTATATATGATTTTTTGATTTCTGGTTCTTCTTTCTTTGTTGTTGTTCTTCTATCTTTGGCTTTTATTATATTTTTTAGAATCTTAAGTTAAAATGGTTTCCATAGGTTGGGACAGCTTAACTTAGGAGCAATATATATAATTATATAAGTGTATTCTTTGTTTTATATTGTTCATGTAAATTTTAAGCTTTATAATTTGGCTTAAATTTTCAGTAAATTTTATTTATAGTGATAGTCAATATGTATTAAATTATTAAAAAGTTATTGTTCGTATGTTTTGCGAATAAGCTTGTAAATTTTTAGTTCTTAAGGGCTGTGGATTTTGTTTCTTCAATAAATAAATAAATAAATAACTGTTTAGAAAGGCGTAAGCGCATAAATCAATTTATTGGTTTTTACAAAAAAACTACACAACATAGAGGAACCAAATAATCAGTACGAATCAAAACATAAGTCATTTTAATAGACCGTAGAGTTCCGAGACCAAATTATATGCGAAACGGTGCACTTTCATTCATGTTCGGATTTTTAGGGTTTCGAAGATCGGAAATCGGTTTCGAAACCCTTTATGGTCTCGCTTTTTCTGTCCTGTTTTCCGTCTTTATTATCTCAGTACAAATTGTGATGTCGAAATTTTAAAGTCAAGTGGGGTATCAAATGAAAGGTATATTATTTATTTATTTATCTATCTATCCATACTAAGTCATATCTTTCTTGACGACCGATGTGGCGCGGCGGGCGAAGGTCCGCCTGCGACGCAGAAGGTTGCGGGTTCGATTCCCGCCTTGGGACAAATGTTTGTACGATCTGCAAATATTTGTTCCGGGTGTTCTGGGTATTTTCTATATATAATAAAAAATATCTATCTATGTTATATATTGTATTAAGTTTATCAGTCATCTAGTACCCATAACACAAGCTCTGCTTACTTTGGGGCTAGATGATGCTGTGTGGATTGTCCAGCATTATTTATTTATTTATTTATTTATACATCTATCTATCCATACATCTATCCATCCGTCCATCTATCCATCCATCCATCTATCCATCCGTCCATCTATCCATCCATCCATCTATCCATCCATCTATCCATCCATCCATCTATCCATCCATCCATCTATCCATCCGTCCATCTATCCATCTATCATATATCCATCCATCCATCTATCCATCTATCCATCCATCCATCTATCCATCCATCCATCTATCCATCCATCCATCCATCCATCCATCCATCTATCCATCCGTCCATCTATCCATATATCCATCCATCTATCTATCCATCCATCCATCTATCCATCCGTCCATCTATCCATCTATCATATATCTATCCATCCATCCATCTATCCATCCATCCATATATCCATCCATCCATCCATCTATCCATCTATCCATCCATCCATATATCCATCCATCCATCTATCCATCCATCCATCCATCCATATATCCATCCATCCATCCATCCATCTATCCATCCATCCATCCATCTATCCATCCATCCATCTATCCATCCAACCACCTATCCATCCATCCATCTATCCATCCGTCCATCTGTCCATCCATCCATATATCCATCCGTCCATCTATCCATCCATACATATAACCATCCATAAAATTTACGCATTTATAAAATGAGTGTGATTTGTGATGTTGCAGATTCTCCGCAAGTTCTACACTCCGGGCAACTGCGTCTGTCGAGTGGTGGTGTACCGATCGAGACACAAGGGCATGGTGGACGATGACCTGGAGGACCAGGTATTACACCTCATCAGTACACACACGTCCACAGTCCACAGTCCATAGGCCTCCACGCCACGTATAACATTCCTGAGCCGCCTCCATCCATGGGTTTATTGGACGGATGGTCTCCCAACACTTCGTTGCGTTGCATCACGGTCGCCACTCGAGAACCTTTGCTCCCCAGCGGTTACAGTTCCGCGAGCTATATGACCTGCCCACTGCCACTTCAGCTGTGTTGAATATTGGAAAAACTGCCAATTTATAATTTAGCTAGCTGCCGGCTTTGCACGTGCTTTATAAGTCGCCTATGTCCGTCCCCAGTATATTATTTTATATATTATATTATTCCAGCTGACGGAGTTCTTTCGAGAAGAGAAGTCGGGTGTGTTCGTTGCTGGTAATGGTGATTTTGCTGTAGCGCTGTTCAGGACTCCCAGAGGTATATATTAGGTCCTTACATATGAAATTGGCGTTTTGTATGGGAGGAACAAAAAGTCGAATATTTTTTAATATAATATATTTAATTAATCAAAGTATGAACCATTATTTTCTATGCACTTTTGCCATCTTATAAGTAGTTCATTGATCCCTTTACTAAAAAAACCAGTCGGACGGGAATCAATAAAATCTTTGAAGGCGATTTGGACTGCCCCATCGGAGTTGAATTTTTTCCCTTGCAAGAAGTTATCCAAATTTCGAAAAAAATGGTAATCTGTTGGAGCAAGGTCCGGAGAGTACGGAGGATGTCTTAGACTTTCCAATTGAAGCTCTTCTAATTTAGTAGCCGTCTGTTGCGCAGTGTGTGGTCTAGCGTTGTCGTGAAGCAGCAGTGGCGTGGAGCGATTGACCAGCCTAGGTTGTTTAGCCGCTAGCTTTTCCATCATGGTTTGCAATTGCTGACAATAGACATCAGCCGTAATAGTCTGGCCAGATTTGAGAAAACTGTAATGAACAATACCGGCACTAGTCCACCAAACGCTTACAAGTAACTTTTTTGGGGTTAATTTTCGCTTGGGGCAGGATTTGGCTGGCTGGCCAGGATCCAACCATTGCGCTGAGCGCTTCCGATTATCGTAAAGAACCCATTTTTCATCACAGGTAATGATTCGGTTTAAAATACCTTCATTATTGTGCCGGTTTAGTAATGTAACGCAGCAGTCGACGCGCGTTTGCCGGTTTGCTTCAGTCAATTCGTGAGGTACCCACCTTTCAAGCTTTTTAATCTTCCCAATTTGCTTCAAGTGAATTAAAACAGTTTTATCACTAACATCGCAGCCTGCAGCTAACTCGGACGTGGTTTGCGATGGATCCGCTTCCACAATAGCCTTCAACTCTTCATTATCAACTTGAGTCTCAGGCCGTCCACGGGGCTTGTTCTGCAGGTCAAAATTTCCAGAACGAAAACGTTGGAACCAAAAACGAACTGTGTTTTCTTTTGCAACACGACCGCCATACACATCATTCACCCTTCGAGTTGTTTCCGCAGCACTAGTGCCACGGCGGAACTCGTACTCGTAAATAATGCGATATTTTAAGTTTTCCATTTTGTAAAATGAGTGACGCAAACAGAAAAAAAACAGAAGAAAAAAAACAAATGAATGACGATCATCGAAGCACAAATACATGAGTCTATAGCTGTACAAATTTGAATTTGGAATTCCTTACCAAAGAGGAGAAATTTGTGATTAAAGTGGCCAGTACGAAAAACGCCAATTTCATATGTAAGGACCTAATATTTCTGGCCTAATGTGCTAATTTTGTGTCTGTACTACATATGTATTTATTCCACTCTCTTATTTGCTGTTTGATAGTTCGGCTTAGAATTAATCACGCGGTGCCTGATACAAAAACATTTGGCTTTGTCCTTTGACATATTACTATATCCAACTCGAAAAATAACAACTAACTAACAGGCTAAAGGTTTCTTCATCGCTTCTTTACTTTAGTCTACATACCGAAGCGACTGAAATCAAAAATATCACTTTATATTCGTGTCAGTGTTTAATTATTAAGATAGTATAAAATAAGCATATAAATAAAGGCTTTAAATATGCCATTTTGTTACTGAAAATTTTATCAAAAGATGAATACATTTTTCCGTAACAAAATGGCGTCAAGGGAGCGTCCCGCGAGCTTTCTGTTATATGATACCGTCAATATAAAATGCATCTAAATATTACGATTTGCAGTCCATATTTGAATGCACATTTTTGTGCTGTGCGGCAGTGGTGCGGTCCAGATCTGAGACAACCTAAAGCTAGTCTTTTGATCTTCTGACCCAATACTATCCCTCTCGTACAGGTTACTACATGTTCGATCCGGCGGATCGCGATCGTTACGGGCGCGCAGTAGCGCCCCCTTGCACCGGGAAAGCCAGAGCTTGCTTCTCGCAGTACCCTAATGTAAGCAAACAATCTAGAGATTTTTATTTATTTATTTAGTTACGTATTTACATTATCATTACAGTGCAGCACCAAAGCGATAAGGAAATATAAAATTAGATACAACATACATTAATAAAATTATATCAACTACAACTTAATACTACAGCTAAACAAATTTACTTATTAATTACTATGCGTCCTATCCAAAAACTTTAAAACCGCATCCCTGAATTTTGGCAAGGATAGATACGATATACGATAGCTCAACTGATCCATATCAATACCAGGCAATGCAGCCAGCGTCTTGGGGGCGCTTCCTCCACAAGACGCTGGCTGCGTTGCCCCGATGTATGGCAATGCTGATGCGCTGCGCCAAATACTCTCCAGAGCCGTGAGTTTGGTTTGACGATAGTATAAAGACGTCATCGTGACGTCTAATTTTTAACCGACTTCAAAAAAGGAGGAGGATCCATGTTCAGTTGTATGTATTTTCGTCGAATTCTCCGTCAATTATGGACTGATTTTAATAATTATTTCGCTATTGTATAGAAAATGATCTCGAGGAGGTCCCATAATCAATAATAATCATTTATTTCGTACATTGCTAGAATTACACGTCACATTCGTCCCTATAAAAAATGAGTAAATTATATTATAATTAAGTATAGAAATTATTCAAAAAATTATACAATCGTTCGTACATTTACCTTAAAATTAAAATAAAAAATATTAATAATAATACATAATATCTGATATCTACAGGCAGATAACTATCTTTAGTCCCTTTAACAGGCTACAAACTCATCGTAGCTGTAAAAGCTGTTGTCTATAAGCCAGTGCTTCAGCTTGTATTTAAAAGATGTCAGGCTTGTTGCTTCCTTTACATTTTTAGGAAGACCGTTGTACGCTGTCGATCCCATTATGCGCGTTAAAACATTCCCTGCAAGTGTTATAAAACTGGCAAAGTTGACTGAGATCCGTGCAGGTGAAAAGGTCTGACATCTTTCGAATTAGTATGGATAACGCATTGTTATATTGAAATTGCAGATCCGAACACTAGTGGACAAGCTGGGCTCGAACATCCCGCCTATGCTTGTTGAACAAGACGCGGAGGAGGCTGAGGTAAGATCCACTAGCTACTGGCCGGGATAAGAACGAGCCTTTAGGTGGTTGCAGATTCGGACCGCACCACTGCCGCACAGCACAAAAGTGTGCATTTAAATATACGCTTTAACTCGTAATGTTTAGATGCATTCATATTGACGGCATCTGATAACATACAGCTCGCGGTTCACCCACTTGAAGCTTGCGGTAAACCATTTTGTCATATGTATGTAAAGATTAGTCTAAGCCCATATTTTTGTGATTATTTCCATGCTGTGCGGTAGCGGTGCTATGCTATGTCGTGTTATATTAATCCAGATATAAAAACTACATGATTTATGTACAAAGTTTCAGCCCTATGCCTTCTTCAGTTTTTGCGTGAAGAGGTAAAAAATTAACAAATACCTAAACGCCCATCACACTAATTATAACAAATGCAAAAGCTTGTATGGATGGATGGATGTATGTCAATTTGTTACTACTTTACGGCAAAACTACTGAACGGTGATATACAGATGTATATCTAGACCTCTAGGCCTAGCACGGGTGTCTAGGGTAGAATAGAGAATTACGTCATTTTGTCATCGAATGCGTAAATTATATGAAATTATTTCCTTCAACTTCAATAATGTACGCAATGTATGACGATGCAATGCCACTATTGTCTATTCTACCCTAGAGAACAATCCCCGTGCTTGGCCTACTGGAGACACGTAACTAGACTTTTTTTTCTTACAAATCAATTTCCATTGGAAAGAAATCCTGAAAACGTTACCAGAGAACAGTTATAACTTAGATTTATGTTCTAGGCAAACGTATGCTAATAGGCTACTTTTAATCCCGGAAACAACGCGTGCGAAGCCAGGGGCAGAAACTAGTTTAATTATTATTAGTAAGATAAGTATCTTCTAGATTCTTTACACGTATTTGCTATGTATTTTCTAGATTTCTTTAATTTAATGTGTATTGTTCAGTATATTTTTTTTATTTAATATTCAAACTCAGTTAGTATTTTATTTTATTTCAGCCTGGCTCCGGAGAGGAGGCCGTAGGCAAGGTAAGATTTTTGACTGCCGCTATATTTTGAATTGACATCGAAAAATTAATTTATGAGCTGGTGCCTTATTCTGTTAACCAATCGCTTAACTATGACAATGGTACCTATGGTCGCAGAATCGTCTTTAAGAATCCTTAGATAACAGAAAATCTAGATAGTGCTATTTGAACAGAGAGATTGATATTGATGTTTTCAACCTTGACTTTTGACGCGCGTCCCTCCATCTGTAGTTTATTTATTTCATCTAAGATCGAATATGGTGGCGATTCTGCGACTATGCCATTGTCATAGTGAAGCGATTAGTTTTGCAGAATGAGGCCCTGTTTTCGACATAGTTTTCACTTTTACCTTGTTCTTAACCACAATATTTGTCCTTGCCCTTACCCATTTTAATTTGACCGTACATATTATCCGACCTCACTTTTAATTATTATTTGTTATTATGTATATATCAGTCATCTCGTCCTCATAACACAAGCACTGCTTAGCTTGGGGCCAGGTGATGCTGTGTGGATTGTCCAGCATTATTTATTACTAATGTTATCTTTGCGTTTCAGGTTACCTTCGAGGCGCCGCCATCGTTTGAGATTTACGGCATGGACGTGACAAGCCTTCGCAGATTGAATCGACTCGAGAAATGAAGAAACAAACTCACAAACATACACACTTGATCTCTGTGTGTCGCTTTCACACTGTGCCGTCGGTTTTTCTTGTGTTTCGATGTTTTGGCGCTTTTTAGCAACGCCATCTAGGAGGCAACGAGAAATCAAGTTTTGTAGATGTAGGTGTCTTTTCAGGTGGCACGATAACAAAACTTATCTAATTTAACGATACTTAAAATGTCATCGTTGTTATTCCGATCGATAACTATGGGACTCCAACTTTTTTAGTGGTGTCAAATTGATTATTGTTTTCGTGAACAAGAATATAAAATATTAAAAAAATTTACAAGTAATATTGTTAACCAAGTGTGGGTTACCTTTGGATGGTTGCGGGCTAAATTTCACAATATAAAGAATAAGTTACATTAGTTGTTATTTTAATATTTTATTGAATGATATCGGTTGGTGAGGACTAAAAATGTTGCCGACCCCTACATAAAGATCGAAATGAAAAGGATAGCATTATTTTTAGTGGTGTCAAATTAGTTTAGTTTAGTTTTGGCGACATCTAAATTGACACCAATAGAGTTCTGTTCCAGTTAATTTTTCCTTTAGTCTTTGCTTACACAGTAGTAGGTAGGTATACGATGTGTAAATCGTTTGTTTTTACAGAAATGGTTTACAGATTAAGTTTGAAAGCACAACGTTTTGGTATAGTTAACGGTAGTGTGAAAGAGATGCAATATAGAAAACACAAAATTGGTGGGAAATGTAATATAAAATTGTAAAGTGTCATGTAACCCGCATTTCGTAAAAAAAAAATGTAAAACCAAGGAATTTTGTAATATAATGTTATAAAATTATACTTTGTTTGATTTAGTAAGTATTTATGATATGACAAATTTAACCAACAATAGGCGTCTAAACACCACCACCGATATAAGAAAATTGTGTTGTCCTTGCCTATGTTAAGGCCCGGCGCCCATTATCGGCATCGGTACGACTGAGGATTTTAGGTGGCAAATAGCAATATACTATAACAAAATGGCAATAAAGTAGAAATTTCCGTGATATGTGGTCGTAATAACAAAAATACCGTTTCGGTATGCTTGAGGCTGGTGTATCGGCAGCCTTGAGAATGCTTCGGGATGCTTCGGCATCCTTCGGCAACCTTCAGTACGCCGCCGGCGCCGAGGCAACACTCGGGGGATAGTTTGCCCTGCGGGGCGAGGGGAGGCATCCGCCATTTGCATCATTTGACTCACACAACACAATCGAGGTAATCGCTGTGTGTACCGGTTGTTTGCTGTCACATCAAATGTCATGGCGGAAGAAAAGCTTATTAATTTAGTTCGTCTACATGAGTGTTTATACAATATAAAATCGCGTCACTACAGTGACCAACACATGAAACATAATGCGTGGGAGCAAATCGCCAAAGAACTCAATAAAACACGTAAGTAAGCATCTTAAACATTTTATTTTTATTGAGTTATAATAAGTACCATCAATATGATAATGATTAATTACATTGACTTATAGATCGTTAGTATTTTATGATCTATTGACAATATTATTCTGCCAACTAACTGACCCATGTTCAGAGTTAAAATATTGTTTGAATTGATCTCTAACGACCATACCCTCGCACATGATAATATCGTTATCGCCTACTACATTGTTATCCAAGGAACCTTCTAAAATATCGCTTTCCTGTAGTGGGTTTGGAAGTTCCGTCGTTGCATTGTTAATGATATAATTATGTAAAGAACAGCAGGCTAAAATGATGTTATCTATATATTTTGCTTGTACTTGCATTCTCCTCTGAAATATTTCAAACCTTGATTGAAGAATTCCAAAAGCACTCTCCACGATACGCCTTGCTCGACTTAGTCTGTAATTAAAAACTCTTTTCTCTATATTTGCCAATTGATTCGCAGGGTACGGTCTCATTATATTTTTCGTTAGTGGAAATGCTTCATCAGCAACAAAAACATAGGGTAATTCTTCAGTTATTCCTCGTAAGCTCACATTTCGAGGAATATTTAATGTGTCGTTTTGCAATTTTAGACCCAATTTTGAATGATCTAATATACCACCGTCGCTATTTCTACCATAAGCACCTACATCGACAATGACAAATCTGTATTTAGCATCTGCTACAGCCAGCAGAACGATACTAAAAAATTTTTTATAATTAAAATACATACTTCCACTATTATTTGGAGCTCGTATCTTGAAGTGCTTGCCATCCATGGCACCAATACAATTTGGAAAATTCCATATTTCATCAAAGTCTTTAGCAATTATCTTCCATTGTGCTGTTGTTGGTTTTGGCAGAACGACACGGCCAAGAATATTCCAGATTACACGGCAGGTTTCATGGACTATACAACGAACTGTACTAAATCCCATTCGGTAATTGAATGCTAAAGTTTTGAAACTGACTCCTGTTATTAAAAACCTGAAAAGAAACATTATATTTTTAAATATAGCTTAGGTACCTATTAATATTATTAAAAATATTTGAATAATACCAATTTTAAAAAAATATAGAAAATTTAGAATAAATATAACTAGGCACTTTTGATAATCATATTTTAAATCATACAATACGGATTACGAAACATTATACATAATATCACCTGTGTTGCGGGTGCCGGACACATACGTTTAACTAACAAACCATTCATTTATATGTTTATTATATTATTTTCAGCTCAAGAATGTCTCAAGATGTGGACGAATATCAGAAACAACTATCGAAAAGCGATGAAAAATAGAATAAGCAAAAGTGGTGATTCTGCAAAGCCACAAAGGCCTATAAAACACGAAAGAGAACTCCAATTCTTGAATACATTTTTACAAAATAGAGCGCAGGTATCTAATTTAGATTCTTCTTCCGAGGAGACACAAGATTCTTTCTTGGATTCTCCTCAATCACGGCCACAATCACAAATGTCACATTCAGATTCTCAAAAGTCGCGTCCTCGATCACAAAACATAACCACAGCTGAGATATTAAAAGAATATATAGATTCTAAAAAAAACGAAGATGAACATCCTATAGATATATTTTTTAAATCAATGTCTGCTACGGTAAAATCTTTACCGAAAAAATTGCAACTTCAAGTAAAAAGAGATGTATTGCTTCTTGTTAATAAGGCAGAAATCGAATATTCAGAACTATCAGAAGCACCACAGAATATTGAAACTACAAGATCTATTTATGAACCATCCACATCGAAACAAAAACCTCCTGTGAATCAATCAAACTACACCATGGACGATTTTTCTTATTACACACCTCAAGCAACATCCGTAAATAACGAGGACAACATACAATCAACATTGACATATACTCCGACACCCTTACTTAGATGCCAAGACGAAAACATTGAAACCAGTGCTTACCAGAATATTGAAACCAATGATTACCAGAATTTGTAATTTCTTTTTAACATTTTATTTTTTACCTGCGGCAAAGCTAATGTGAATAAAAATAAAGATAATATGATTCGAATGTCAACAACAATCGCTCCACGACGACAGTCCTATGACCGGCGCAGCAAGAAATATAGATTCAGACGAAATAGTAATGCAGTCTGCGATCTGAAGTCACCATTCGAATCATACCTGTACGAGTATATGTGAATTAAAAAATAATAAATATGATTAAACTTATTAAAGTATTTTTTATTACTTACCTCAAGCACACAGACAATCTTTCTTCAACAGGTATAGGTGAGCGAAATCTTGATTGTTTTTTCTCCATGTAAGGTCGAAGCAAATGAACCAGACTTTCAAAATTTTCATAACTCATTCTATAATAATCATAAAATTTTCGAACGTCATAACGTAATTCATTGAATAAATTGTTGAATTCACCGGACATATATCGTTGCTTCCAAAGGTTGTTCACCCAAAATCTTCTTGATTGATTAGATTTCTCTTCTTCTTCAGCAAGAGTTGCTATGAACACTAGATCCCAGTCCACCATATTAAATACAATTCAGACAACTAGCTTGTAACAACTCTGAGACTGTTATGATGAGAAATACGATATTGAGACGCTTCGGCAAGCTACAGGACGGTGCGGCATCCTTAAGGACGCTTCGTCATCCCTAAGAACGTTGCAGCATGCCAAAGCATAATTGCCGATAGTGTGCGCTTGCATGTAGGATGCCGAAGGATCCTTTTCCTTGCCGATGCCGATAATGGGCGCCGGGCCTAAGAAGGCGGACAATATATTTTCAATATTTTTTGATTTTTTTTTAATGTTTATTGACAAAGAAAATTACTTTTATTGAATTTTTTTTGAATATCTGAGAATCGGTTTAAAAATTTATCTAAAAAATATGGATAGTTTCCTACGACCATTTCTCTGAAGCTACGCCAGTTAAGGATCCTCCCCCTAACAGCCCCGTCGAAAAAAAACCTGTATAGTCCAGTCAACGATATGTAGCCCTCGCCTTCAGATTAACTCTCATGACTCTGTGCTGATGGCTTCGTGTCCGTTACCACTGAGGGTCCACATTGGAATTTCATAATTCTGAATACGCTATTCATTAGTATGTAAAGGTTCAGAAACACCTATAGTCTCTATTTTGTAAAAATATCCAGTCAATAGTTACAGCCGGTTATAGGTAGTCCCTCAGACGTGGCTTGGAGATCGTCATCTCAATAACTGATCAAAGCTCAGATTCCATAAATTACAAAATTTAGTAAATCATTTAATTTTGTTATAGTAAATTATAAATATTCAGCCCTTTGCGTTCACTAGAACAAACGAAATCAACTGCAGAAGGTCCCTCAGACGCGCACGTATACGCTCCTATTTGGTATCCTAAGATCTATTAGTAGTACATCCCACTCATGCCTCCCAAAAAACCGGACCACTATACGTCTCGAGATCATGGAAATTAGAAACACAATAGCATGTATTTAATATTCACTTCATTTATTTAAAATCTTGTTAAAATAAATAATAAAATATTATAAAACTAATCTACAGGAAAAAAATATGTCAAAACGGTGGTGGGCCGCGAAGCTAGCCTCAAGCGGCCGGTGACTAGGGCTACAGAGAGAGGAACTTCCTGACGATGCGTGCCGAGTCCAGTGCCTTTTGGATCTGACCCTTGATCCAACTTTCTAGCGAGAGTCTCTTGAGATGTTGGTCGAGGCTTTATTATTATTTTTATTTATTTATTATTATTATTAAGCACTATTTCTCGATTTTTCCGACCACAGTCGACTCGAATAAGGCGCGTATGAAAGGTCATTATTTTCTTTACTTCCGGTGTTCTAGTCTGTATTACTTACAAACTTAATGTCATTGAAAATACCGGAAATCGCTCATTCGAATGTGACATCATCACGCTCTGCAACTTTCATCCAGTTATTAACAACAATTATACAAGGGGTATTGTCCATTGGGGAGAAGCCATAACCGTGGCCTATTTCATGAACCTTCTTCGAGTGGCACTTGTTCTAAACGTGTCTTTAGTCGTAAACAGCGTCGCCCACATATGGAGCTCTAAGCTACGACAAGAGCATACTACCAGTGCAAAACAAGATCGTATCTATCTTAAGGGGAAGGGCTCCACAATTACCACCACGTTTTCCCCCAAGACTACAGGACGTCTGAGATTGGTGATCTTGAATTTGACGACTATGTTCATTGATTTATGTGCGTTCATCAAACAGGCTTATGATTTGAGATCTGTGTCGGAGGATGTGGTTAGAGTAAGAATGGAGAGAACCGGGAAGGCAAAGGTGAATTAAATTAATTGGTTTAATTTCTGTAAACGAATTAGCATTGCCATTCAACGTGGTAATGCGGCCAGCATTCTGGGCACTCTGCGAAGATAGAGTGCCCAGAATGCTGATTAATAGGTATAAATTTCCTAAAAAAAAATTACAAAAGAAAAATTGATATAAGTGTAAATACTTGTTGTAATTTGTCTCATTTAGAAGTTATTTTTGTAATAAATAGATGAATTAATGTTGTAAATAGTTACCTAAGTCATATTATCATTCATTAGGTACTTACTTACAAAACTGACAAAGGTAATGTTACTTGGTATTTTAAAAACTTGTTAGATGAATACCTACGTTTATTAAAAACTTCTATAAATTATCTAAGTCACATTTATAAAACAAATTATCCTAAAATATAATAATACTTACTAACATACTGCTCTTTTACTAATTTTAAAATCGACTACCTTTATTAATCATCCACATAAAAATATTTCAAAAACACAATAAAAGAAACGTAAAACGATCCAAAACAAATAAACATAAATCCCCAAAACAACATAATTCAAAAAACCATACCAATACTGATTTCTTCTAGCCCTCTCAGTATCTTTAAGCCCATCCTTCAAAACGTACTTTCTAACTCCTAAGCACCAGAGTCTCACGAATTCCTGCCAATCCATAGGTTTCATGTCGAAGTTAAAGATAATACTGTCAACATCAGACTGCTTTTGCTTGAGTTTGGTCAAGTTTGTGTCGTCCATGTTGTGATGACTGGTCATGAAGTACGATAGAGAGACTGTCAGCTTGTGAACTTTTTTGTATAGTTTGAGGAATCTGTAACAATACAAAATTGCTGATGAGGCGCGCAGTCTTCGTACTAGCCTCACTTTTTTTCGTTGTTATTTCTGTTAGAGCCGTGGTTGTCGCGGCGTAGTCGACCTCTCCATCTCAGCCCGTGGATGTTGTAAGAGCTGACTAATAAATAACAATATTAAATTAAGTATTTGTTCGTCTCTTAAAATAGGAGCTTATAACTAAAAGGAACACTTATGCATATCTAACCGCCGTATACACAAACCCAGGAATTATTCCCAACGTCTCACAGTCTTAAGTTTCGTAGACAGATTTTCATTGAAAACTGCCAAAAAGCGACTTAAGACGTGCGTCGTGTTGGCGCAAAATGCATTTTTCTTTAGTGGTTTATACTTTTTCTGTGTTCTACATTAAATAAAACAAGCGGAAAAGTAATTTGACGCAAATCGAAAACTCGAAAATCTACCTACCTGTGTCTTAAATAATTATATCATCGAATTTGACCTAAAGGGAATTTACCAGGAGGGCAACTCTCGCCAAAATACCACTCGATAATTATCAAAAGAACTGTCAAATTTGACAGTTTTTATATGAAAGATCTATCAAATTTGACAGTTCTGCCATATTTATCGAGTGATAGATAAATTGGCGAGAATTGCTTTCCTGAGGTCACACCGGTTATTGTGACGTAGGTACGGTACGGTAGTACTTACATCTAGTAAGGTGTTTTTGCTATCAGTATTTCATAATTTGATGGTTTAAAACCGATTTTAAATTTCATAATATTTACTTTGTTTATTTAAATTTTGCGGGACAAATACGAATCCCTCGAAAATAATTATGGGATTACCTCGGGATCATTCTCCATAAAACAGCCAAAGAATTTTCAAAATCAGTCCATAATTGACGGAGATATCGATAAACATACATTGTAAAAAAAACATACATACAACCGAACATAGAACCTCCTCCTTTTTTTGAAGTCTGTTAAGGCGCTACCCCGACCCACAATAGCGCCGCCACCTATTTTATCTTATTATTACGTTAAACAAAATATTTTTTTTAAATCCATTTGTCAGTTTGTGATACCTATCATAAGCTTTTTTTTAATGCCTCTGTAATAGTTTTATTTTGTATAGTTTAGACAGCGTCTCTGTCTAAACCATAAAAACGAAAACAGAGTTTGGTGGCCACCAAGAGCAACATCGCATCTTTGCATAAACTCTACAAAATAAAACAATTACAGAGGCATTAAAAGAAAGCTTATAACACACACATTGTCATACTGTCCAACGGATATTAGAAAATTCCTTTGTTTAACGTAATAATAAGGTAAAATAGGTGGCGGCGCTATTGTGGGTCGGGGTAGCGCCCTAATAAAGAGGGTACTAAAGTCTCGTAAGGTGTTTTGCTATCAGTATTTTATAAGGAGCCTATTATTACCTTCGTTCTTTCCCAAGTATAGTCAGCACGCAGTCCAACACCACAGCTGGTATGTAATGCATGAGTACACTCAGCATCAGCAGCATGTGGCTGCTAGGAGTGGTGAACACAAAGCTCTTCCATATAGCCAGCGGGGTTGGAAACTCTTCTCCGACCTTGACAATGGACTTTTCTAGATTCTCTGTAACATAAAAATTATGTGATGATGATGATGATGTACTTCGCGCGGGACATAAAGACGACGTGGAGGAGCGGGCGAAGGTCCCCCTGCGACGCAAGAGGTTGCGGGTTCGATTCCCGCCTCGGCTGGGCAATTACGCTAAAATCTCCCATTCCCATTGAATGCGCCATCCGGGGAGACTGAGTATAAACGATTTCGGTTTCTAATATGGAACTAAAAAAATACATACGACTTTCTGGCGAGATAGAGACGATCGACGACGGAAATTGTAACGTCAACGTCAAAGACAATTGTCATTATTACTGACACAGCTTTTTTTGCTCGACGACAGCAATTCTGATTCAAAGTTACAAACAGTAAATACCTAGGTAGTGCACAAATGTGTGCGCAAATTTACAAGACCATCAACTAGAAAAAGCTGATGGTTGGAAAGAAATCAGTTTGTTGTTGATTCGGTTCTCGGTCTTATCTAATAACTCACCCCAAACAAGGTTATTTTCGCTCGACGTCACAACATTGTATATTTCTGTCTCCCTCGGCCCGTCTCTCTGTCTCGTTCCCACTTCCCAGGCCGCCGTTATGACCGCGTTGTTCACATAGTCCACGGGAACTAAACTCATGTCAGTGTTCTTGACAGCTCTCATCACATGTATGAGACCTAGGCCTGAACCTATTATGAACTGAAAATATGAACATAGTCAAAATGTGCATTCTGTGTGATGAGGAAAAGCATGAAAAGTAACAGACTGTTAAGAATACGTTCATAGATGATGGACTGCACTATTAAGTGGGTAGGTTTTGGCGTCTATATCTTACCCCACTTGCAGAAAAAGAGCAGCTCATATCTAGCCAGGCGGGGCAGGGCTCGCGGTACGATGAAATAACTGAAAAACAAGAAGAAAAACTAGCTACTGCTTGCGACTTAAAAGAAGCCTACATATATGTATCTATACATATAAAATGCTTTGTCCTTAATTACTGACTGACGGATCAACGCACAGCCTAAACCGCTGCTCGTAGAGACCTGAAACTTGGAGGGTGTGTTCTTTGCATGACGCAGAGATCCGATAAGAAAGGATTTTCCGAAATTCTACCCCTAGGGGGGTGAAAAAGGGGGTAAAATTTGTATGGGACAACGTGATACCCTGGTCAAATCTACTTAAAATTTTGCATAAGCCTGTTTTAACAGAATTAATGGAAGACGTGTTGTATCTTATTGAAATTCATCCCCTAACGGGGTTAAAAAGGGGTAGGAAGCTATCTATACATATAAAATGCTTTGTCCTGAATGACTGACTGACACAGTTTCCATCCTAATATTATAAATTCGAAAGTAACTCTGTCTGTCTGTTATCTCTTCACGCCTTAACGGCTGAACGGATCTTAATGAAATTTGGCATGGAGATAGATGGTATCCCGGGGACAAACATAGGTTACTGTCTATCTTGGAAAGAAGCTGTGGGCAGCAGCTAGTGTTATATAAATGGAGCAAAACCCTGATATCCGAGAGACAAAAAAAAACGCGGGAGACAAAACAGAAGATGGGAGAATGAAATTCCGATTATTAATTTTTAGTCGATAACCATATCCGCCGTGTTTGGGTTAAATAGTTCTTCTATGTACCTAAACAAATGTAATTTTTTTTAGTTTTTAAATAACTTTCTGTACAATAATAAATCTCAACATACAACCGAAACAAAAAAATCAGGAAATTTTTACTTAGCGCCCTATTTTGTTTTGAGCATCGTAGGTAATACCACTCTCAGAGCACGTCAATTTTACTTCCTCGGTCTTCTGCGGCCACGACGTCTAATACTTATTAAGAAGGTACGTTTAATAAGACGCAATAAATATCGGTATCCTTGAGTGGAGACCGCGACTCGGTGACAATCTGTAAAAGACAGCAGGCAGTGTACGGTCCGTACACCACGTATATATTAGGTCCTTACATATGAAATTGGCGTTTTTCGTACTGGCCACTTTAATCACAAATTTCTCCTCTTTGGTAAGGAATTCCAAATTCAAATTTGTACAGCTATAGACTCATGTATTTGTGCTTCGATGATCGTCATTCATTTGTTTTTTTTCTTCTGTTTTTTTCTGTTTGCGTCACTCATTTTACAAAATGGAAAACTTAAAATATCGCATTATTTACGAGTACGAGTTCCGCCGTGGCACTAGTGCTGCGGAAACAACTCGAAGGGTGAATGATGTGTATGGCGGTCGTGTTGCAAAAGAAAACACAGTTCGTTTTTGGTTCCAACGTTTTCGTTCTGGAAATTTTGACCTGCAGAACAAGGCCCGTGGACGGCCTGAGACTCAAGTTGATAATGAAGAGTTGAAGGCTATTGTGGAAGCGGATCCATCGCAAACCACGTCCGAGTTAGCTGCAGGCTGCGATGTTAGTGATAAAACTGTTTTAATTCACTTGAAGCAAATTGGGAAGATTAAAAAGCTTGAAAGGTGGGTACCTCACGAATTGACTGAAGCAAACCGGCAAACGCGCGTCGACTGCTGCGTTACATTACTAAACCGGCACAATAATGAAGGTATTTTAAACCGAATCATTACCTGTGATGAAAAATGGGTTCTTTACGATAATCGGAAGCGCTCAGCGCAATGGTTGGATCCTGGCCAGCCAGCCAAATCCTGCCCCAAGCGAAAATTAACCCCAAAAAAGTTACTTGTAAGCGTTTGGTGGACTAGTGCCGGTATTGTTCATTACAGTTTTCTCAAATCTGGCCAGACTATTACGGCTGATGTCTATTGTCAGCAATTGCAAACCATGATGGAAAAGCTAGCGGCTAAACAACCTAGGCTGGTCAATCGCTCCACGCCACTGCTGCTTCACGACAACGCTAGACCACACACTGCGCAACAGACGGCTACTAAATTAGAAGAGCTTCAATTGGAAAGTCTAAGACATCCTCCGTACTCCCCGGACCTTGCTCCAACAGATTACCATTTTTTTCGAAATTTGGATAACTTCTTGCAAGGGAAAAAATTCAACTCCGATGGGGCAGTCCAAATCGCCTTCAAAGATTTTATTGATTCCCGTCCGACTGGTTTTTTTAGTAAAGGGATCAATGAACTACCTATAAGATGGCAAAAGTGCATAGAAAATAATGGTTCATACTTTGATTAATTAAATATATTATATTAAAAAATATTCGACTTTTTGTTCCTCCCATACAAAACGCCAATTTCATATGTAAGGACCTAATATAATAAAATGTATTGCTAAAATTGATGACGGGCGTAAATGCGCGGTTGGCATCAATTAGGGTCATGCACTATGTACAGGCAGGATGCTGGATGCAGCAAGCTGAAGACATGGCGCTATGGCGCTCATTAAGGGAGGCCTATGTCCAACTCTCCAGCAGTGGACTAACATAGACTGATGTTGATATTCTCTGCTTACCAATGGAAGGTCTGACGATGCAGACGGGCAGTTCTGCAGCCATCACCCTGACCTGCTCCTCTGCCACGGCCTTAGTGAATGTGTACGTGTTGGGCCAGCCTTTAATGAACCTGTAGGATACACACTCTTAGCACCATCATAATTTAAAGTCAGGATTTTTGGACACAGCTGTTACAAATAAAAGAACTGTTCAACCTCACTTTCTTTCATGACCAAAGTCAAGTAAAGAGTGACTCGGCAACCATAGATATCGGTAAAATTCACTCTATATGGTTCGTTTTGCCAGCGCTAACTCAACAAATGTCCTGTGCTGTGTTACAACTAAACATAAAGACACACTATTTACAATTTTTTTCATTATACCTACCTAATGAACAACAAAGATCTAAAGACGTACCTAAACCGAAGTGCCACCGAGACAACAATGCGCACGCGAAACACGAACGCCGACGGCACCGGCCGACTATGACTGAGGTGGGTGAACCTAATTGCACCTAATTTGAACCTTCCTCTTTCGAGAAGCTAGTTCCCAATCTCCCGAGTTTTACTTAGATCGATGACGGCAGCACATCATTTGAAATCCTTTAATCTCATTTGAAAAACGTCCATTAGGCACATAGGCTTTCCCTAAGGGCAATGCTAAGATCTTGTCTCAGCCACTATACTATCTCACCAACACGTATGTGTGTTGGATAGGTATAAACATCCACCGCTGAACATGTCTCCCCCAAACGAGGACGTACTGCATCGCCGCGCTGGGCAGGCAAATGGCGATGGCAATGTAGGTGTTAAAAATACTCATAAGGAAGCTGCTACTGTTTCTTCAGTAGGCTCCCTTAGCCAACTCTTGCGACATCCGCGGACTCAGTTGTCTCTGCTATAGTGCGTGCGGTGCTATTTGCAGGGAAATTTTTATAGATTATTTTTAACCTAGACACTTTTGACATGCGTCAAAAGTGTCTAGGATCCTCCAGGGGATACAGCTGGAGATCCTGATGGACTCACTCAAACTTACTCTCTTGTGATATCAGCTAGGGTGCTCCGTTCCACCGTTTCTGCCATCCGCAGCAGCGTCTCTGGAGGGACGGGGCTGCGGTGGAACTGCTCCAATAGACGCGTGCCTTCACGAGAGCTGGTAGCGTGCGAGTAAGCAGTGGAGACGTGGACAAACGATCTGGGAAACAGGGTAGAAGTTAAATTTAAAAGTTTACTGAGAGAGAACATGAGATAGATAGATAGATAAAGGTTTTTATTTACGACTTCAGACACACTTACATATCAGACATTAGCAATTAAACAGGATGGTAGTAAAAAAAACAATAATAAAAGTACAGTTGTATAAGTAATAAAAACAAATAATAACATAATTAAAATCTAAGTAAAATGTCTGTGTGCGCTGCAGTACGTCAAAAAGGCAATGGCGCAGCGGAATATTTTGCTCAAGAAGCAAAAACACTGATTTTCAGCCATAACCCATAGATAGCAAGCAGAACGAATTTCAAGTGGAATGTGTACTAAAATGTTTGTGTTTGTGTAGTAATAATGGAGTCCAATAGGGTGTAGCAATATCAGCGTTTCTTTGTAATGTACCAACGTGACAACATGAGCGTCGTGGGCTATGAAAGTTTTAAATCTAGTCATAGTCATAGTCAAGTTTTAAGTCTAGGTACTGCCAGCGGCCTTGCAAGTGTTAACCGGGATAAAAAGAGGCCTTTAATGTTAACGCGGTACCATACGACCCAAACTAGCGCCGCCACCTATTTTATCTTATTATTAGCTGCAGCCCGCGGCTTTGCACGCTTTTTTCCGGCCCCGGGCCTATTTCCGGCCCCGGGATACCATCTACCTCGCTGGCAAATTTCACCGAGATCCGTTCAGCCGTTCTTTAGTTATAAATAGTGTAACTAACACGACTTTCTTTTATATAGAGGTATATTATAGATTACGTTCAATAAAGGAATTTTCAAATATCCATTGCACAGTTTGTGACACCTATAATAAGGTTTTATTAATCAAATCAAATCTTTTGTTTCAGACATAGTTTACATACACAGTCCATATAGCAAATAACATTTTACAACACATATTTACACAGAAACCAATTACAAGAAATTAAAATAAATAAATTAAATTGAATTCAAATTAGTTATCAAAAAGTTTTCTGAGCGTCTGGTCGACACGACGCGTGACCAGACGCGGTATCTGTCGCAGCGTATCTGCGTTGCCATACAGCGGGGTAATGCAGCCAGCGTCTTGGGGACGCTTCCGACTGGTACTGATATGGATCGGTTGAGCTACCTGTAGATTGCTTGCAACGTCTGCAGTTAGCTTAATTGTTTCAATTGTAAATACTAGTTCTAATTTGTTTTTATTTTAGAATTGTAATTTTCTTGGTCAATAAAGATTATTCAAATTAAAATTAAATTGAAATTGACCCACTAAAACGAACAGAAAATATGAGCCTTCGTCCAGTACTGCATGAAGGGGGAGGCTGTATCCAGCCTTCCTGCAATGATCTGCAAGTAGCTATTGGCGCTGCCGCGCACCCTGCGCATCAGTGACGCCCGTTCTCTTGCGCAAGATCGCAGCGAACCCATCGACCGCGAACCCGCGAACATTATTGATGCGCTACAGAAGCGCGGAAGCCCCATCAGCCTCCTGAAGGCATTGTTATATTGGACGCGAAGGGCGTTCCAGGTCTTCTGCGTATGCTTGATCCATAGGCTGCACGTGTAGAAAGACTGGCACGCTCTAAACAGTGTCGTCTTTACCTCTTAATAATCTTTTTAATAAACTAGTAGGTATCTTTCAGTAATATGAAGATAACAAGCCGTTTTACATAAAAATAACTTTTTTTTACTGTGAGTATGTTCGATATTGTAATTTTTTATTTATTTATTTATTTAGGAAGACTTAGCTTTTAAATGACAACTTTGAATAAAACACACCGTTTACTTAAATATAAACAAAAAAAAAACCCAGATGAGGTAGTTTTCATTAAAATATTGGCTATAGGTGGGTTTTTGAGATAGATAACATAAAATAATTTATTTTTTTATGATTTTTATCGATAAATTTAATGTCGCGTATCCGCACATCTCGTTTGATCAGGGTTCGACAACACACATTGTACCTACCTAAAACTAATGTAATTACGAGACTTGGACCAGCCAGCGGGGCCCGCTAACGATGAACACCACTGTTCCTAGCTTTACATAATGTATTTGGACTTGCCCGTGTTCTTTGACGTAATAAAAACGGTCACAAATCCAGATAATGTAAATCACCACACGCTCGCAAAGCAAGTTTATTAGCTTTATCATATTATATTATAATTTGCTTAAAGTTTTTTACATTACTGTACTCAACAACTTCAATAATTTTATGGTGTCCGAATCGACAGTAAAAAAAAATATTAAAATCAAAAGTGTCAGTTGGGACACTGTGTCCCAATAAATTTTGTCCGAATCGACAGCAACTCAAACCCTCGACGTACTTGAGTTGTCTGCAAGCTTGTGCGAGTGCCAATGTTTCTCTGGTGCCCCGTACGTTGATGAAGGTTGCGTCCTGCAAGTTCTCATCGAACCTTGTGGTAGCAGCCACGTGGAATATTATCTCTACCTGAAATTAGAAATATTCAATGAAATGAAAATTCGACTCCTTACAAAACGTATAGGAAAAGTTTTGAGCGAAAAAGTGTAAAAGTGAATGTCTGAACTCGCTTGTGTCGTTGCCCACAAGGAATTTAGTTTGTTTTAAAAAGTAACGTAGCGCGCGCGCGTTGAAATCTTTTGTATGCCACGCGGCCGGCTGGTCTGGCGTAGCGGCGTAGCACGTGCTACGAAGTTCTACAATACAATTTGTTTATCATTGTCGAGCACGGGCCTCCCCCGTCCTCCGTAAGTTACGGAAAATTTGTCGATAAAGTTATGTACATAAATATGATTAAGGGGCAATGTATACGCTTCTACAACAAAATACCAAATGAGTTGAACAAAATTAGCAATAAATAAATTAAAACAAATTATCAAACATATCCTTTGCAAAGAGGCTTACTACAAAATATTATCTACAGATTGATAATGTACAGGATAAAAAAGCTTGGGACAATTTTTGCTCCAACTCGAAAACTAACAACCTAACAAAGTAAAGGTTTCTTGTTGGCCTATTTACTTTACCTTAAAAAGATTAAAGTGAACAAAAATCAAAGTGATCACTTTATTTCCTAGTTTTACTTATGTAATTTGAATTTTGTGACGTGTCCAAGAGCCCTGTAAGGTCTAAAGGAAATACACAATAGGCACTTTGAATTTGAACTTGACATTCAAAAGAAAGAAGGAAATCCTAACCACCTCACGATCATCACCGCAAATCTCGTCGACTTCTTCGATTTTAGAGAACCTTCGATTTTTAATTTTATCTGATTTAAAATAAGATATGATCTTGTTGTTTTTTTCTATAGTTAATTTGGACGCTTCTTTGGTATTTTTTTCTCTCTTTCTTTGAATATTTATCCTGTTAAATCAATCACACCTATTATTATAAATGCGAAAGTTTGTATGTTTAGATGGATAGATGGATGTTAGTTACTTCTTCACGCCATAACGACTGAATCGGTATAAAATTTTGAATATGCAAAATTCAAAAAAGTCTAGGCCTGGAATAAAACATAAGCTACGATTTATTCCATGAATCATTCCAATAGGATATAAATAACTTTTGAAAGTTGCCATAGAAATAACGCGTGCGAAATCGCGGGCAGAAACTAGGTAAAATAACATTTTACCTAGTTTCTGCCCGCGATTTCGCAGTGTCAATATTATTTTCAATCGAGTTCAAAAATCAGAAGGTAAAAAACATCAAATCATTGCATACATTAATCGCATTAAATTATTGCGTATATTTGTCGACTTCGCAAAACAGTCACTCGCGCATATGTCCTCATTAGCTACGTTATGTGCTTACCTATTGATTTTAGCCAATATGCCACAAATGCCGTCTTTAAGTAAACGATTTTTGCAGATCTTGACAGAGCCTACACATTTGCTCTCTTTGGGGTCGAGACCCTAGGTCCGTGGGGTACCGAAGCTCTCCGGGTTTATAAAAAGTTATCTGAGCGTTTGGTCGACGCGACGCGTGACCCGAGAGCTGGCGGGTATCTGGCGCAGCGCATCAGTATTGCTATACAGCGGGGCAATGCAGCCAGCGTCTTGGGGACGCTTCCGACTGGAATTGATCGATCATTTGAGCTACCTGTAGATTGTATGCAACAGTCTGCAGTTAGCTCAACTATTTCAATTGTAAATACTATGGTCGAGCTTAGAGTTAGCTGCAAAGCTACCTGTAGATTGTTTGCAACAGTCTGCAGTTAGCTCAATTGATCCATATCAATTACCTGAGCGTCTGGTCGAAGCGGCGCGTGACCCGAGAGCTGGTGAGTATCTGGCGCAGCGCATCAGTACCTATTGCCATACAGCGGGGCAATGCAGCCAGCGTCATGGGGGCGCTTCCGACTGGTATTGATCAAAATAGTTACCTACCTCTTCAGCCATGATATTCCAATCCTGTTCCGAGATGCCTAGACTCAGCTCCGATACGTCTCCTTCGACCGTTTGTATTATGTCTGCAAAATCTGGCTTCATCTTTTTAACTGCATCAAAAACCTGAAATGATTGGTAAAATTGATACTCGATTCTAAAAATCAAGATATTTGAACCATTTCAAGACATAATTTGAAGGCTTAAAAAGAAAAAAATCATCTTTCGTTTATTTTAAAATGGCGTGAGTAAACGGTTTTCTTAAATCTTTGAAAATTTTCGTGATTTTTATATGACTGTAAAATAGCTGTTTGGTGTCACAGATAGCTAGAATAAATGAATAAATAAATAAAACAAATAAATTAAATAAATATTTGTCGTCACAGATAGCTAGGACATGTTTTGTTAGATTTCTTATACATTACTTTAATAAGATAAATCAAAAAATAGTTCATTTATTGTTTCAACTGGCTATTATTAACAATAATTCGAATTTTGGGTATTCTCCCCAAAAACCAAAATAATTCGTGCAAAATCAATAGTGAGATTTCTTCTTAGACAACATTGGTAAAATGGTTCTAAACGGTATATTCTAGCTTCTCCTTGAAGCTTTGCACCCAGCTACCAAACACCCTGTACATGAATTAAAATTTAACAAAAACTGATGACGTATGACTGTAATATACGTATTGAACATTCCTAAATGTACTTATTAAATGTGGCCAGTGTAAAACATCAAAAATGTTAGGTTTTATTATCCGCAGATATTATATGTTATTCTCATTTTATTTAACTTATACCAATCTTCCTACTAAACACACACAATAGAGAAGTTGCTTGTTTTTTGAAAAGTTTAATAAATCATGTACACACTATGTAATCATGTGTATACATGATTTAATAGATCGAGATACGTAGTGCTCGGAGAGATGCGGAACGCGCGCATCTAGAACCGCACTCACCTCAGGGTGAGTGCGGTTCTAGACGCGCGACCCGAGACGTAGGGACTTCTTCAGACAAGTCCCTCGTTAAGAGATGAAACGTCGGTGTTCTTCCAACACTAATAAGGTTCGTAGTTAACCCGCTTACATACGTAATGAATTCGTGAAACTACGATGATTTTTATAGTAAACTCATGTATATTCATTTACTAGCTGCTGCCCGCGGCTTCACACTCATTTCCGAGATTAAACGTAGACTATGTCCGTCCCCGGGATACCTCCCTGCCAAATTTCATTAAGATCCGTTCAGCCGTTTATGCGTGAAAAGATAACAGACAGACATACAGACAGAGTTACCTACTTTCGAATTTATAATATTAGTATGGATTCATTTAGACAACACAAAGAGAAAAAAAAAATCCAATGGCGTAATGCCTTAATCTCTAATTTGACAAACTTTCATATTGTCATGGTCCGGGAAAACCTTAACATCATATTTCCTCACTCTTAAAAAAATTATCGAAAGTCATAATGACTTTGGCCTACAAGTACAACATCTGATTCCCGAAACGCCTAAATATAGTTCAACGGCAAGTACCCTATAGATTTTGTGTGCATGTCATTCCGTTGGAAATTTCAAAATACTGTTATTTTTAATTGCGTTCACTTAGAAGTTTGATTTTACGGCTCTAAAAAGGTTACTGACTTGAGTCGGTATTTGATGTTAATTTCAACTCGATACCTCCACGTTCCTGAGATAAGAGGTTGACAGATAGACAGACACACAGATGGACAGAAACACAGATGGACAACAAATTGATCCTTCATGGGTTCCTTTTTTCTTTTGAAGTACCCTAAAAACAACACCTTGTGTTACGCGCAACGAGGCTACATAGCCAAATGGCTGTAGCTCGAGACGCCACAGCGGCGGTGGCGACGGAGGCGCGGCGGCGGCGCGGCGGGCGACGAGTGCAACCTCACGCTTCATGACCTCATCCGTGGGAAGGAGGCTGACCAGAGAGACTGCTTGACAAGCATTTAGATTGGAGAACGTTTTATGCACGGTTTTATGTCTTGAAAGAGAATAAACTGTCCCTCGCTGATTTTTCCGAAAAATATAAAGATGTATTTACAAAATGTTCTTGAATTAGCTTTATTATTTTACACTTGACCTGCTGCGACCAGAATTTCCTTTGAAACCAATAATAAATTCGATGACGCTGATGTGCTGAAAATTCAGGCAAAACTTACAGGGTCTCTCATTATCTCCACCAGTCTCTCTTGAACGGTTTTCTTCTTCTTAGCACGAAGCAGCATAAAGATCTTCTGGATGTTGCATGATCTGTGACAACAATGATGTTAATACGTTATCATTATGCACAGGGAACATGTTAAGAGCAGATTTTTCCATCGATCGAGTGCCTAGTAGCCTAAGGCCTGTATTATGAAAGCTTGCTCAGTCATAGATCTATGCTTGAGTGACGTTAGTGCCATACAAAAGCGTTACTCAAGCATAGATGACTAAGCAAGCTTGAAAGCTTGGTCACAATCTTTAAGTATTATGAATAATACTAGCTTAAGGATGGTGATAATTCAGTTACGAGTACATAAGAAATACGAGTTGATATCTTTATTTTTATTTGAATTAGCCGTGGCGATCCGGCGTAAGAATCTACCCCTCCAGTGGATGTCGTAATAGGAACCTGTTGCAGGGCAGAAGCTGTCTTCTGTTTCTTTTAGTATTACATCTCCACAACCATCACCACTCCAGTGGTGATTTTGGCAATACCTCGTTTGGGGAGACATCTCTAGATAGTGCTAGCTAGATGTACATCCTCATCCTCAATAGTCTATATTGGTCCACAGCTGAACGCAGGCCTTCCCTTGATAAGCGCCTTGTTAGCTTTAATCTTATGGTAATGCCCATAACCCCCATGCTGGGCATGCAGGTTGGGGATCGCAGTTCGGTGGTAGAATTGTTCTGCAGGGGGCGCTGTTGCCCTGCCCCCGGTGGATATCCCTTAGTCGTCTCTTACGACACCCGGGGGAAGAGTTGGGGTGTTGCAAAATCTAAAATATACATAATAAGTACGTATGGATGGAAAAATAAATGAAGTTAAATTACCTGAACAGTTTTTCCAACATTTGTTTTCCAATGAACCCCGATCCTCCCGTCACAAAGACTGAAAATACAAAATTTAAAAAAGCTAGTTTTTCTATGGAAATCTTTAAGGGTTTTTTCTATCCCTTGGGAAACTGTTATAGAAGATAATCAACCACCACGTGCGAGTCGACTCGCACACGAGTCGACGAGTGATTTTTACGGTTCCGTACCGAAAAAATCAGGCAACTTTTTCAAAGAACATCAAATTTTAACTTGTTCGGAGACCCCCTTTTAAATTTTGAGATATATTTTATTTTGTTTTTTTTTTTGTTATTACAATACAAATATACCTTATTTATAGAAAGTTTCATGTGCCTACCTATTGTAGTTAAAGAGATAAAGCCTTGACCAATTAGGAGCAAAAAACGCAAAACAATTTTTTTTGTGTGTGTTCCCCATTAATTTTGATATATATTTTATTTTTATTATTTAATGTTCTAGCGGCAAGAGAAATACACATTCTCTGAAAATTTCAACTGTCTACCTCTTACGGTTCATAAGATAGAGCCCTGTGAGCTGTGACAGACGGACGGACGGCAGAGGGTGATTAAGGTGATTATGTGGTCAAACGTATGTAGGTCTTTTAAAAACCTGGCTATAAAATGACACCAAGTTAGCGATATAGGACCCGTACGAGTATAATCATGTATCCCGTTGTGGCGCAATGCATTACGTAGTCTACTAATCGGTTCATCAAAAAAAAATAGCAGTGATTTAATAAATAGACTTAATATTGTGTGTAGTGTGTAGTTCAAGCAAATGTTGACAATTATTTTGGTATAAATATTATCTCAAAATGATGTAGAACTTCGGAGATATTGTGGTTTGTTTCGAAGCCTTTTCAGTCGATAATCGAGTGCGATTAAATTTTTTCTTTCTTCACTTAAAGGCATATAACGAAAATGTAACCTGTTATTATTCAAGTATAGGATATTTGAAACAATAAAAAAAATTTTTGGTGGTCTTTATTCATTATAATCTACAAATTAGAGCTCCCAAAACAGGTCTCCGCGAGTTTTTGCCTAAACATGCATCGGGAGAATGATTATATTATTGTAGTAGAGAAATTGAACTATTAATAACAAGTTATTATTAATTGAAGCAACAAACGAAAATCATACAATTTGGACGATGAAACCGTGCAATTTCTCGTTTCATTGTATAATCCCCTCTTTAATATATTTCTCTGTATATCTGTAAAACGTAACAGTATCTCTCTATACTATTAGAGTTTAAAAATATAATATAATGTTTTTATAGGTTTGTGTAGTACTTTTTTTTTGGAATTGTGAAATGAGATTCCGGATCAATTAAAATCAATGTAACTGACCAGGGTCGAGCTCCAAAAACAAAGTATCTAGTGAACACGCGACACAAAAGAAAATACACTCACCAGTAGAATTACTATAAAACTTCTGTATGTCGGACTGTCCTGATGCAGAGGCTGCCTCAATCTCCTTCAGGTGCGAGGCAGCCTGCGCCAACACGGCTTCAGGATCCATTCTCTGCAGGCAGAGATTACGTTCTACTAGCTTAGGCCCGCGGCTTCTCACGCCCAGTGCCGGCATAAAAAGTTGCCTATAGCCGTCTCCGGAATACTGTCTACCTTCCTGCCAAATAACATTAAGATCCCTTTAGCCGTTTAGACGTAAAAAGTTAAAATGT
This sequence comes from Eupithecia inturbata, assembly GCA_963662085.1. Taxonomy (NCBI): domain Eukaryota; kingdom Metazoa; phylum Arthropoda; class Insecta; order Lepidoptera; family Geometridae; genus Eupithecia; species Eupithecia inturbata. The sequence continues at coordinate 915,407 of OY759206.1, read as the reverse complement.
GTTGAAAACTATAATTCATAGTTATTTTAAATTCGAAAGTAACTCTGTCTGTTATCTTTTCACGCCTACACGGCTGAACGGATCTTAATTAAATTTGGCAGGAGATAAACGGTATCCCGGGGACGGACATAGGCTACTTAAAAAACGCGTGCGAAGCCGCGGGCAGCAGCTAATTATTTACACGTCACTTTTCATACAATCCGCTCGTCGTCAAATGTGTGGGATCCTTGTCGCAGCAAATATGCGATCGCATTAGTCTGAATTCGAAATGGTCCCAACTCATTCTGATCGCGGCTGGGTTTATTGCAACTCACCTAATGTAGGTATATAATGCACCCAAAAATATTGTATCACTTACTTAAATAACGTAAAACAGCATAACCCTCCACCGTTGGCAGTCGGGTAAAAAGTAGAGCACATACTGACATGGAGCAAAATTCTTGCAAACGTTGAACTTTTTGTAGAAATGTGTGGAGGTAGCAAATTCATATTGGTGCAATTATTATAATGCATGCATGTTTGTTGCTGTTGTAATAAAGAAATTGCAATTAAAGAATACAAACAAATTAGATTCTCCGAAAACTCAATTCTTAGGGCTCCGTACCCGAACGGTGGAAACGGAACCCTTTACTAAGCCTCCGCTGTCCGTCCGTCCGTCTGTCACAGAGCTCTATCTCATGAACCGTAAGAGGTAGACGGTTGTAATTTTCAGAATGTGTATTTCCATAAATACACTTTCGAAAATGTGTATTTCCATAAATATCCAAATTAAAGGGGGCTTCCATACAAAAAAGCATGATTTTTTTTGTCTATTTTGCTCTTCGTTTGTCTTTTGAACCATAGTAAGTAGGTAAACCCATGAATCTTTCTATAAATAAGCATCAATTGCCAGCAAAGAAATCTTTACAGATTAAAATATGCAATAAATAAATATTCGAAAGAAAGAAAAAATATATTTTATTTATCCTAAACCTTAAATCTACTACACAGTAAACTAACATAAAAATCTAACTAATACAGTACCCACCTCCTAGAGGTGCTTATTATTTTCGTGTGCGGCTTAGGATAAATATGGCCTCCACTCAGCATTGTGCTGGATGAAAACTGGTGAGTCCACCCAGGGCTGGTTTTCAGTGAGGGCCATATCCGTGTTACGTCACGACCGTCTGGGGTGGTGCGTTTATAAAATAAAATATAAAGTAAAACAGGAAAATAAATCCATAAAGGAAAAAACAAAATTACATATTTCAACATACGACACTAGTAATCAATACTACACAAATCATAATAAAAGTAACACATTACATAAAATTTTTTACCTAATAAAAAACAGAGACAAAATACGGGTCAGGCTGCCACATCGTCCTCCGGTCGGGTTTGGGGTGCGGATAGTTTTTTTAATTAATTGCTAAAATAAAATAAAACTGTGTACTTATTTTTTGAGCATTCATTTCCTAGCATCATTCATCCTAGGTCCGCCTGCGACGCAGAAGGTTGCGGGTTCGATTCCCGCCTTGGGACAAATGTTTGTACGATCTGCAAATATTTGTTCCGGGTGTTCTGGGTATTTTCTATATATAATAAAAAATATCTATCTATGTTATATATTGTATTAAGTTTATCAGTCATCTTGTACCCATAACACAAGCTCTGCTTACTTTGGGGCTAGATGATGCTGTGTGGATTGTCCAGCATTATTTATTATTTATTATTATTATTATTTATCATTATAACAGATATTACGTTCAAGTTTGTATGTTCGGAACACAATGTTATGAATATAGGTGTGGTATGCAATATAGAATAGAGAAAGATAGTGTAGATTATTTAGTATTACATATATTAAACTTGATTTCTGTGATTTTCGATTCGAATTAACAAGCTGAAGTGGCAGTAGGCCGGCCATATCTCGCGAAGAACCGACAACCGCCGCGGTAAACGTGTTCTCGAGTGAAGACCATGACTCGGCCAATTTAGGCTCCGGCCAGTTGGATGATGACCTGTGAAAGACTGCAGGCTGATGCTGGATGCGGCAAGCTGAAGACAGCGCTATGGCGCTCATCAAGGGAGGCCTATGTCCAGCAATGGACTAATATAGGTTGAGGATGATGATGTTGCGGTCGAAATCACGGGAATTATATTTAAAGATGACCAATTCGTGAAGTAGAGAAGTGAAACACGTGTGCATTATTTTACTGGAGGTAAGTTTGATTGTTTTATTTTCTCACAATCGAAGTGAAAACTACCGGTTGCCAAAGTCACCCATTATCACTCGGTCTTGACATCCTGCCTCGCAGCGCTCGGAGTATAACAACTTCGTATATAATTTATTGGGATGGTTTAGTCCCTAGTAAAATAATATAGTATTTAAATATCTAAATGTGCTATTGAATTTCACTTTCATAAAACCTCTTTTTTTGGCAATATTGAGACTTCTCCACAATATCAGTGTACCTGTAGTACCTACCTAGTAACTTTTATAAATTTTACCACCTACCTACACTAAACTGTAATCTATAACCAATACCTACTTAGGTACACTAAATTGATGACTCTGAAGTTTCCAGAAATATTTTCTGAGCATTGCCTAAAAAGGAACTTTCGAAGGGGAAAATTAATAACAATTATTTGTTTCTGCGATAACGTAGCAGGCTAAAATGTTGATGTTGTGTAAATCAACAATATTTTATCCTCCTACAGTTGCTAGCTATTCAGGTATTTGTTAAACCGGTCAATCTAATGAAATCTAAATCGTCTAATCGTCCTAAAATTATGTATTATATTATCATCATCATTATCATCCTATCTTAGTCCACTGCTGGACATAGGCCTCCCGCAAAGAGCGCCATAGCACCCTGTTTTCAGCTAAAGACTGTAGTCTTTCGCTGATCGTCATCCCACCTAGCCGAAAGGCGTCCTACACTACGTTTGCCGAGTCGCGGTCTCCACTTGAGAACACGTTTATCCCAGCGGTTGTCGGTTCTTCGCGAGATATGGCCAGCCCACTGCCAATTCAGCTCGCTAATTCTTTGAGCTATGTAGATAACTTTGGTTATCTGTCGGATGTATTCGTTACGAATCCTATCCTTCAAAGAAACTCCGAGCATAGCTCTTTCCATAGCTCGCTGAATGACTTTGAACTGGTGGACCAGCCCTACCGTGAGTGTCCACGTCTCAGCTCCGTAGGTCATAACGGGTAGGACGCACTAGTTGAAAACTTTCGTTTTCAAGCATTGCGGTATGGATCACGAGAAGACTCGACGTAGTTTCCCGAATGCTGCCCAGCCTAGCTGAATCTTTCTCTTGGCCTCCTTCTCGAAATTGTTCTTACCTAACTGCAGAATCTGCTCGAGGTATGCGTACTCGGAAACAATTTTGAGAAGGTGGCCATGTACGACGACCGGTCCTGGATCTATAATATGGGTCCCAGAGAAAGCCTACGTGAAAAATTCAAGGAAATAAACATAATGACAGTAACATGTCAATATATTTATGAAAACTTGTTGTACACTCATAGGAATATGAATCGGTTCCCTAAAAATAGCGATATACATAATTTAAATACTAGAAATAAGAATAAACTCGCTGTGCCCACAACTAGGCTACACAAGATTAATGTATCTTATAAAGGGCAATGTATACGCTTCTACAACAAAACTCCTAGTGAGTTGCAAAAATTATCAGTAAATAAATTCAAACAAAGCTTTTGACTTTGACTGGTGGCCTTATGACGCTTAAAGCGATTTCTTCAAAATGATTGTGAGACAAATAAAGGATGGCGGTGCTTTATAAGATAAATTCAAACAAATTGTTTGTTGCTCGTTCACATCACCATGATTTTCCAGGTTATATTTATAACGCCTGTTCTAAATTACCTATTTATAAATATATGTGTCACTTAGCCTGCAGTTTCCTTATTCAATATTACGTTATTATAACAGTTGGAGGTACGTTGTGTTATAACAAACAATTAATTAAAATAACAATCTTAATCTCCTTGTTACTAGACAAGATTAATAGCCCCGCTTGCAAGAGGTCTTTTAAAGTTTAAATCATGAGTTCTGCCGATTATTACTTATTACTTTGGACAAATTTATTGTTATGTGGTGTTAACGCTTTTTTGGATGGTAAGTTTAGTCCTAACATAATTTTAAATACTCGGATATGTACAATATAATACAATACTCAACAAATTTATATAAAAAACGTTTTATTAGTGTGTGATTTAAAATAAAAATATTAAGAGAGAATAAATAAATTATAATTAATGCTGAACAATCCACACAGCATCAACTAGCCCCAAGCTAAGAAGAGCTTATGTTATGGTACTAGATGACTGATATACTTAATACAATACAAAATATAGATAGATATTTTTTACTACACAAATATTTTCAGATCGGTCAAACATTTGTTTCAAGGCGGGAATCAAACCCGCAACGGCCTGCGTCGTAGGTTGACCTTCGCCCGCAACGCCACATCGGTCGTCCAAATAAAATGTTTACTTACTTTTTAAACGTGCTATACATAACTGAACAACAAGCAAGCTGAATACAGGGCGCTATGGCGCTCATTGGGGGAGGCCTATGTCCAGCAGTGGACTAAGATAGGTTGATGATGATGATGTTGATAATACATACATGCGTAGGTAAAGTGTGTTGCATAATATAAAATTACAACTGTCACTATACTATTAATAATGCTTTCTTAGTTTTAGTTTCTGTTATTTAAATTTAATTATTATTTTTATATTTGTGTGTATGGGGCCACCTTGCGCACCACGGTCTCCACGGAAGACCAGCGCTATGGCACGATCTGCTCTACCACAGCACATGCTGAGTGGACTCCGATTTTGTCAGAATACTAATTAATGTATGTTTTATTTTTATATGTATATTTTTCTCTATAAGTTCTGGCAAAATAAATATCTTTTACTTTACTTTACTTTGAAAATATATGACTGGTATCTGTCCTGCTGGTCAATGTAGGCATTCGTCTGAGTATCACTCAAACTATTTTCACCACTCAATGGATGTTTCATTTAATTTTGTTTTTATTCGTAATTAAAATGCAGCCAATGAGCGGCGAGATTAGTATGAGTGATACACTCATTAGGTAGGTACTTCATTAATTTGTCGGAGGCTGTCAGTTGTCATCTTTGGTGTGAGGGCTGTAGCTCTCGCGAGATGACTTACTACACCTATTTGGTATTACTACCGAAATTCTTTCATTTTCACTTTCTTAAACGCAATAACAACATAAATATAAATAACATAAACACAATAATAACATAAATCTAAATAACAAACACAATAGTAACATACATTTAAATAACGTAAACGCAATAATAACATAAATCTAAACAACATAAACACAACAATAACATAAATCGTTTAAACCCTTCATGGTTACACACGGGATATTTGCCATGATTTGATTTTTGGAATTGGAAAGCTCAAAACTCAAATCATGGTAAATATCCCGTTGTAAATGACTTTAAAATAATAACATTACAAATTCACTAATCTAATGCTTTATCTTATTATATAGCACATTACTACATTTTAAATTTAACTATTATAATCTTACTTATATAATATCTAGTTAACTGGTTTATTTGTGTTTCAGAATATAGGGAAGCCACGTATTTTGATTTCAAAATAAATACAGGTACTCCTGCAGGAAATGGTATGTTATCACAAACTCTCATTATGTTATTGTAGTTAGTTTAGGTGTTGTGGTGAAAGGCCGTCTAGGCCACCAGCAGAGCCACTCTGAAATGAGTTGATGTTGAAGATTACGTCGTCAGGAAGCACTGACATGGAAGTGCAGGAATCATCAGGTGGTGCTGGGAGGCATAGATCAGGCGCAGCACGTGGATGTTTTGATGCAAGTGCCGAAAGAGTTTCACTTGAATTTGAGGCTAGTGTGTCGTTCGAAAATAAAAGTTTTTTTTTTTTTTTTTTTAATTTATTTGAGGGTTTTATTGCTAGCGATAACATCGCCCAATAAAAGTCTCGCTGCACCTCTGATATATGTATATATTATAAATATGTATATATTTTTAATATGTGTATTTAAGACCGCTTGCTACTTTAATTTTTTGATTTGTGTATAATTTTTTTTTATATTAATATTAGTAGTCATTGTAGACTTCGAATTAAACATGGGTTACCGATTGATGGACGTCACTGTACCTATAATATTAATGTTAGAAAGTATCTTTTTATGATTTATGTACATATACCAAATGTTTTCACAGCTTACTTACTGACTGAGTTTTCTTTTGAGGAAGGAGTGAAATACACCGTGACGTGTAGAAGATCATCTGACTGGTATCTTTACTGGAATGGTGAGTTCGGCTATTTGAAACTAGCTTTAGCCCCCGGCTGTGACGTAACGCCTTACATACTTTCGTATTTTTAATATTTAGTAAACTTCTAGTCGATTCAATTATTCGACTAATCGTTTTAGTCAAGGATGACGGCACCATAAATGAGTTGGTCAACACACCGCTAACTTCACGACGCTTCCGATGCATTGTCTATGGCCTAAATACGGTGAATTAATTGCCACAGCCATAAAAGACTTAGGAGTCACATTCGATCGTCAGCTTAATTTCCACGACCATATGACTACCGTTGTCAAGGAGTCATACATAAGGCTGCGCTTTATGCTAAGGAATGCTCGTGACTTCAAGAGCGACAAAGTCATACGACTTTTGTACAGCACTCTGGTCCGAAGCAAGCTAGAGCATTATAGAAGGTCCAAAAGGCTTTCCTAAGGTATCTCTACAAGAGAACGTTGGGCTACTTCCTACATATGTATGTAACCTACGAAATTTCTGCTGTGGTGCCTTGAGTAGGTACAACTCCCTTGGTACGCGGAGGACATATTATCAAATTATCACCTTCTGCAAGATTGCACGCTGCGCTATTGACACAATTGACTTGCATAATGAGCTGCTTCAGCTCTACGTCCCGAATAACTACATTCGGGGCAGGAGCCGACTCTTAGTCACACCCTCGTGCCGAACCGTCGCACGCGCCAACTCCTCGCTGCCTCGCACTCTGAACTCTCTCAACAAGCTAGTAGCTACCTATCCACATGTAGATATATTTGATGATGAATGGAAGGACTTCATTAGTGAATGCATGAGATTTTGTGAGATTTACGGACGATATCTTGCTGTGTTTTGTATCTGGCAGCGATGACCTTTTTTAATGTCACGTTGTAACTAATATATTTGTTTGTACCAACTTTGCTTGTCTTTAATTTGTACAATAACGTATAATGTTCAGTTACCCCCCGTGTTTCTATAACCAGGAAGTCACTGAACCGGACTTTTTAACCCCGGATAAGGCGTAGTTCAACAAAATCGACCAATACAGTGACTGAATTTTCAAAATTAACCGGTAGTTCCGGAGAGTGCTATTTTTAACACAACACAAGCTTTGCTTACTTTGGGGTTGCCGCTAATGCCGTGTGGTAAAAGTACATTTAGTATTATTTATTTACCTATTCCGGAAACACACGGAAAAATCAGCCTTTTATTTTATTGAATTGCTAATAACATTTATCGTTTATTCCAGTTGAGCCGTATGGACTGAAATCGCCGACGTTTAACGGAAGCTATTCTGATAACCGTATTATGATGGCTTTTAAACTTCACAGGCGAGTATACTCCTATATCTATTTGCAAATGTACCTGATATTCCAATATCTCACTATTTAAAGAAATTATCCTTTAAAAATCCCGCAGGAATGAGAACACCTCTAATTTTAAAAATAAAAAAGCTGAATACACATTGGTGACCCGATCCCTCCGGTCTTCATTGAAAACCAGCGCTACCAGTGTCCGCCCAGCATAATGCTGAGTGAAGGCCATATTTCCTTAAACACTGCTACGCACAAAGTAAATTTATTTTGTAACTTAGGTAGTATAAATTGGCATAGAATTAAGGCTAATTGTGCACAGTAGTTTTAAGGTAAATAAAATATTATTCATTGGTGGTCAAATCGATGCAGATGGATGACTTTACTTGGTTTGGACATTAGTGTGATGATAATTAATTAATGATAATTAATTACATTCTTTATAACATTATTTTTGTTTTCAGAGATGATCAAATAACGATTGGTTGCTACTCCAAGAGCAAAAAAACTTTTAAAGAGGAGAACAAGAGAACGACATTTTTTTTTAGAACAATAAAACCCAGACCATCGCAATTCCGATATTATACAAATGATAATTTAAATAAAAATAGACCAGGTAACAAGAAATGTAGAAACTAGACTTGTCTTTTGTCAAGTTCAGATAAGTTTGAAACTCAAACTTTTTTATTTCAGATGCAGAACACAAATGTTATCAAAGGAATAACGGAGAAAAATGTGCTTCTTTAACTTTTTCTCGTCAGTCTGATTTAGAATTTTGTAATTATGATAATATTAAATCTTCAAATCAAGATGATAATAAAAAAATATCTGAAAATGATAACGAGCTTTCTAAAAATATAACGAGTAAGTAGGTATTAAATCCAACAGAAAGACCGAATGTCGCGGCCTGCAGTAGTTTGTAGCTATAATAAACTTAGAATATACATACAGCCAAGAGGAAGATCCAGCAGGGCTGGGCAGCGTTTGGAAAACTACGTCGTCTTCTCGTCATCCATACCGCAATGCTTGAAAAATAAAGTTTTCAATCAGTGCGTCCTACCCGTTATGACCTACAGAGCTGAGACGTGGACACTCACGGTAGGGCTGGTCCACCAGTTCAAGGTCGCTCAGCGAGCCATGGAAAAAGCTATGCTTGGAGTTTCTTTGAAGGATAAGATTCGTAACGAATACATCCCACAGAGAAACAAAGTTATCGACATAGCTCAAAGAATTAGCAAGCTGAAGTGGCAGTGGGCCGGCCTTATCTCACGAAGAACCGACAACCTTTGGAGTTGAAGCGTGTTCTTGAGTGGAGACCGCGACTCGGTAAATGTAGTATAGGACGCCCAACAGCCAGGTGGGACGACGACCTGCGAAAGACTGCAGGCAGATGCTGAATGTGGCCAGCTGAAGACAGGGCGCTATGGCGCTCATTAGGAGAGGCCTATGTCCAGCAGTGGACTAACATATTTATTTATTTATCATCTTGTTTAGATTGATAATGATGATGATACAAACATCGTATACTTTATTTTGAGATCTTCTGCAATAATCGTTTAGTTTAGGACCTTCAGATATAAACGTTTATTTTAATAAAGAATTTGAGTTGGTATTTCAGATGAGTGGGTGCCGGCGGCCGCCGGAGTCGCTGGAGTCGCGGTGCTGTTGGTGGTTGGCTTTATCTGTTTATGGTTTATGAGAAAACGGAAACCGAACCAGCCCATCTATGTAAGGAAGTCTTAAATATGATAAACTCGTTTCAGCCCGCGGCTTCGCGTTCTTTCTATGGAAACGTTCATACGTTCATAGAGGAGCCCATGCTTTAGTGAAAGAAAATTAGGTTTATACACGGTCTAGACGTACATCTATGCAAAGATTTAGCACAATCTGTTCATTAGTTTTGGCGTGAAGAAGTAACAAACATCCATACATCCTATTTATTATAAAAACATATACGAATATACTAGCTAAACTATACGAATTCATTATGAATGTACCTAAGCCCAACTAAAATATAAGTGTGATGTATTTATTGGTGTCTAAGTAGGTGGCAACATTAATTACATTGGTCTTAAGTCTATATTGTATACCTACACACTAGCCAAAATGTTTGTAAACAAACCACGACACAGATAATATTGCAAGCAATTGGTGTTCAGCATCTTTTGTCTTACTGGCTTCATCAAAATAATGTTTACCTTTTCTTACAGGCTGAACCATCAACAGTGTACGCGGAAATACAAATGGAAAGCGACGGCCAGCTCCCTTCAACGGAAAACACCCCTTATGCTAAGATAATAGGGTGCATTTCTAAGAAAAATTTACCTAAGATAAAAAAACCATCGGAAAATACCGAAAATAACCGATTAGGAGCAGTAGAGCGAATCAATAATTTATATTCAGAAATCCAACATCAATAAAACCGGCCAAGTGCGTGTCGGGACACGTGCAGTGTAGGGTTCCGAAGTAGCACGGTTTATTCATACATATGTACCGGTTTTACATAACTAACATTTTTATCTAGGTCATTTTTAGGGTTCCGTACCCGACGTTTTTTGGCTATTTTTGCTCTAAATTTGTCAAGGCTGTATCTCTTGAACTACAATAGGTAGACACATGAAACTTTCTACAATTATTATAACACTTTTGTAATAATAACAAATACAAAATTGTAATAATAACAAATACTAACAATAAAATAAAGTAACCAACTTAAAGGGGTCTCCGAACAAGAGAAAACTTGAGGTTCTTTGAAAAAGTTGCCTTATTTTTACGGTACTAAACCCTTCGTGTGCGAGTCGACTTGCACTTGGCGGTTTATTTATACTTTTTTATGAGTTCCATTAGTTATAGGCACCTTTTGTGAATACTTCATAAAAATACTTTATACCTATAATATAACCCGCCCCTGACCATTCCCGGTGCAAAGCTGCCCATAATGCTTGCAGCATTACCTCGCTGAATAGCGATGGCAATCCTTTGCACCAAGAACGACTCAGAGCCTCCTGTCACTTCGTTGAGTATACGGCCTAATTCTCCCACTAAACCCTTCGCATCCACACTCCAGCTGCCCAAGGTCTCCACTGCTACAGGTGCAAAATGGTAAAGCTACTTTAAGGAAGCATACTTAAGCCTTTTTTTGAGCAGGCGTGAAGACGCCTGCTCAAAATCTCTCAAAATCTCTGCATCTGTCGCTGCCGAAGGGCAGCGGCAGATGCAGAGAACATGGTGCGACTCAGGTCACTGGCGGCGACAGTGCTGACAGAAGTTGCGTCCCAAATCAGGCACTTCCCATTTTTCCATGGCATTAGAGTTAGCCCGTCTGGCCTCTTCCTATCGGACCTGCTGAGAACTGAAGGCTCAAGCACGCAGGGGCCATTCGCCGATATAAGGGCTCTACGAACTATGTCATTCAGGGCATGGTGACGCGGAAACCTCCCCGTGCACCGCCGACAACTCAAAGCGTGATAGCCATCTGCCTCTACCATGGAACCGCAGGTGCATATGTGAGGTTTACACACCTTACAGCCCAGGCAAAGAGCCACCGCCACACGCAGAGTCATTGTCGAGAAGAGTGCCCAGGTGAGGCGAAGGAACCGCTCCCCGGACTCAGGTAACGACACAGCTCGCAGTCTGGCCTTATCTACTCCCAACGCACCCTTTAACAACTCAGGGCTCCGATTAAATAATTCAAATATTTAAAAAAAACATATTTTATGTAAAAGTGGTAGTTTAAACTTTTTACTTTTTCTGTTAAACTTTTTACCAACGATTAAAATTGTATGCAATTTTGTGAAATGAAACCCAAGGCCTTCAAACAGGATATCTGTTGGGCGCTCCTCCAGATCTTAGTTTCAACTTCATACGTAACGAGAAAGTGGTGGTCATACATACAAATAAAACATCATACAACTCATACAATCTCGTTTAAAACTAGCTCTTACTCCTTTGCAATAACTTTAAAATTAAACGCTACTCGTAGGAAGTGTTATGTCAAAAAACTTTCACTATTTCTCAGTGAATGGAAACTCACACATACAACTTCATGTAGTGAGATTTGTATGAAATATATTAAGTCTTATTATGTTGGAATAGGGTTGGATTTGTAGTGAAAGGCCTTGAGCACACGAATTCAAATTTCGAACGCATGGAACCTTCCTTCGCCACATTCAAAAAGCGACATCCATGTGATTCATGCCTAGAGATTTAAGACTTAATGAGTAGATGTTAAGGTATTTATTGTAGTAATGATGATGAGCTATTAATGTCTTTTTCGACAAGAGAAAGTTTTGACATTGGAGTAGTGTGTGTCTCAGTTTGAGCTCAGTTTGGCGGTAAAATTGACGGTGACAGTTGTTTATTTTTTAATTATTTAATTTTAAATCGAGAACAAGGATAACATTAAGGTTTTCTAATAAAATGTTGTAAATTGCGTAATTAATTTGTTATACAAACAAAATGGACGTCAAAACGTGCGTGTTTCTTTTCCTGGTTTCTTTCGGTAAGTGATTTTAGTAATAATTTCATACGTCTACCTATTACCGTAGGTCCCATTATTTTTACTTTGACAAATTGTATGAAAAGAAAAGTAAAATTATAGGCATTACTTCCTACAATTGAGTAAGTAGGTAGTATTTTTAAACACGACGCCAAAAAGTATCTTTGTGTTGTGAGTTATTTACTGGTAAGAGCGGTGTCCTGTAATACAAGCAAATATTGCTGAAAGGGCGACTCCTTGTATGTTTAATTTTTATAAGCTATCGAATTGTTATAAATTTTTTTTTTTTTTTTCAAACGTTTGCACCTTGAAAATGTCTTGAGTGTAAGGTAAATCATACATACACCTGTAATAATTATCTAAATTAGGCACAATTAGGTAGGTACCTACCTATAATTGATAAGGCAGAGGCTAATACAAAAGTCGAGTTTCATAGAGAACGTGAGATCATAGTTCGTATTGAACCAGTTTTATTTTCTTTTTTAAATTGATTAAAAGTGTTATGTGACGTGAATAATAATTAATTAGTTATGAGGACAAGTATCATTATAAATATAAGTACCTATATACTAGTCAAACTCGACGTGGAATGTTTGTAAACAAATCACGACACAGAAACTAAAACTCACTTGTAAGCAATGTTAGATGAAGGAAGGATCACAAATCGATAAGTAATGTAAATTCCGTATAAAAAGACGCACCAACAGAGTATGGGCGGTTTGTTTACAAACATTGTACATAGAGTTTGGCTAGTGTATACGTGGGTTAACTCCGAACCTTGTTTGTGTTGGAAGAAACATCTTAACATTATTCATTGTTGACGTTGGTTTGGTGGTCAACGATGAACAATGATGTTTTTGACGAACTGTCGAAGCAGTGGTCATTTGTAGGTACAGGTACATCCTATCAATATATTTAATTATTCTAATTATTTATTTTACACAAACCGTTGTATGCACTTTATAAATAAACTTACATAATAACATAATTATTTCATAATTTATGTGTCCTCGCATGTAGAAGCTAAAAGACAACTTGCTTGCGGATTATCCTGTTTTTGATGCGGTCACACATATTCGAGGTACACAATTTATTATAGTTTTGGTTCACCATAAACAAAGCACCCGTTGATGGTTCGTTTATAAGTTCCTAGTTTGGGTAGGAAGCAGCCTGTTCAGGTACTACTAGCAGCCTCTTCAAAACACACTCGATTACAGCTGGACATGCCTCCTCCAAACAAGGGGGGCTTTACCATAATCGCCACGCTTGGCAGGCGGAGTGGTGATGGCAGTGGAGGTGTTGACACAGAAGGAAGCTGCTGCCCTTCCTCTGGTACAATAAGATTAAAACAAATTGGCCGGAGTGAAGTTAGCTATAAGCATTGTTTTCACATGCGCACCACTATTTTGTCCTTATAAACGAGTACTGCGCAGCCACTGATGTAACTTCAGGTGGCAGCCAAGTATACCAAAGCTCTTGTAACTTTCGATATTTTGCGAATTGAAAGATTTGCATCACTTGTCTTTAAAAGAAACTGTACATATAGTAAGTATTATAAAATCTGTGACTGAACCAATAAAAATTTTCATTAGGCCTTCATTTACTTTCCTGTCAACAATAAGGGAACTTTATAGGCAAGTATCTGTCAAAAGTAAAATAAACCAGTGGAGTATAAGTTTTGCCTAGGATCTGTCTGCACAACATGGCCTCGACTAGTTATGTAAGCCTTGTAGCCGACACACTTGCACAACTCAGGTCATATTGGTTGACACAACATAGGCACTCTTATGACGACCTCTGTGGCATAGCGGGCGAAGGGTCACCTGCGACGCAAATTACGGGTTCAATTCCCGCCTTGGGACGAATTTTTGTACGATCTGCTGATATTATTGCCGGGTGGCCTGGTGTTTTTTATGTACATTAAGAGCGTTTACGCCTCGCGCGCTATGTGTATGGGACTGACTTGAAATGATTTGCGAGCAGCGTTTTAAAAAAGGTTTAAAATATTTACAGAAAGTAATAAGTAACAACAAATTAATTAAAATTTTAAATGTATGATTTTAAAGAAGATGCGCTACTTTCATAAAAAAAATCATTTAAAATTCGTAATAATTAACTTTTTTTTAATTTTAATTTCTCATCGTAAGATACCAAAACCAAACATCTTTTTAACTAACTATTTTCCCAAGGATCTTATTGATTGATTGTTATTTTTTTTCATTAGATACGAGTATATCAGTATTTTTATAATATTTTGAGCTTCGATACTGAGGCTGAAAGGGAAATTAAGAAAACCTCTAATTAGTTATCTTGATAGAACGCGTACATACTATATTAATCGAAATATTTTCTTAACTAACCTTATGGACAACAATATTTCCTAAAATTATTATTAATTAACATATAAGTGGCTCATGTTTTAACGGGTTTTTTTAAGCATGAAAGGCGCATGAAAGGCGTAAACGCTCTTAAAATAATATCTATTTATCTACGTTCAGCTATTCAGGCGTGAAAAGGTAACAAACAGACAGACAGAGTTACTTTCGGGATTATTGATTGTCGTATATCGTATAATTTTCCCTGTAACTTTGATAAGGCACTAAATCTATTGTTTTTTAAATTATTGCCAACATTGTCGTGGAACCCCTACGGTACCCCTTGAGTATGGCTGGGGCTGGTCTAGCAGGCATTATTTTCACTCTTGTCTTGATGAGACGCCGCGCCTGTTGTTGTAATTGTATAAAAATTGTGAAAAAAAAATTTTATAAACGTTTATTGACAAAGACAATTACAATTCAATAATAAAAACAAATTAGAACTAGTATTTACAATTGAAACAATTAAGCTAACTGCAGACTGTTTGCCACACTGTATGGAAATGCCGATGCGCTGCGCCAGATACCCGCCAGCAAAAATATAAATTAAAATTTTATAAATAAATACAAATATATAAAATTGGACGAGAAAACAAAAGCAGGCGCGGAACCCCTACGCGCCCTTAGCGGTGCTAATTATATTTTTTTTGCAAAACTAAAGTCGATCCAATCTACCTCTCAATACATAAAATTCTTTATTTCAGACTACAATGATCCATAAATTTGTTAGTTATCACACGTAACAGCATAAATGTTAGTATTCTTAAAATTAAATAAAAAAAACAGATTAAATTATATCAATTAAAATTATAAACTTATCAACTTATTAACTATTATTAATTATAAACTCAGTAACTTATCTTACAGGAACCTGTTCTGTCATTATTCCTGAAGAACTGCCATCATTGCTGTCGGTGGCCTACTCCAACATCCCGCCCATTAAGAAAGGTAACTACGTGCGTCAGCATTGATGTAATATTGTAAACGACCGCTACTCGGCAAACGTAGTGTAGCACGCCCTGTGTCCAGGTTGGATGACAACCTCCGCCAGACTGCTTGCAGATGCTGGTTCAGCCGATTCACAGAAAACACTTATAAATTAAACTTCACCTTCCTTACACCAAAACCTTCCTCATGGCCATGAAAACCATGGGACATTATTATTGTGGATATGTAATGACCTTTAAATTATCATGGTACTTACTACCTCGTGTGTTCATAAGTCTTGAGACACAGTAAAACTAAAATATTTTTGGAGCTAAGTTGAGTATTCATTTATTGGATATTAAAATTAAAACTACTGACATCTAGATCTGTATTTAAAAATAAATCATTCAAAATGGCCGCCTTTGCATTCAATGCAGGCCTTCAAACGCGTGCGCCATTCATCTATGGCGGCACGAATCTTTTCAATGGGAATCCGTTTCGATTCTTTAATAAGGGCTCGCTTGAGAGAATCCAGGTTTGGGTGAGACTTTCTGCATGCCCTCAGCTCCAATTCCGTCCATAAAGAATAATCCAAAGGATTCAAGTCAGGGCTTGACGAGGGCCAATCTTCGCTCCGAAATAAGCCTGGCAAATTGGCCTCCAGCCAACGTTGGGTAGTCTTAGCTTTATGGGAGGGAGCAGAGTCCTGTTGGAAAACCCAGTATTTTCCAGCGAATAGCGTATCATTTAATGGTTTAACCACCGCTTCCAATATGTCGGTTTGGTAATTTTGTGACTTCACCTTGACGCCTTGCTGGCAAAAATGAAGCGAAGTGACCCCCTCGTAGGAAACACCCCACCAAACCATCACACTTGCTGGATGATGAGTGCGCTGGACATTGCGTACAGATGGCTGGACGTCCTTTGAACTTCTGGCGTAAACCTTATTGTTCTGCCGGTTAAACTTTTCTTCCACCGTAAAGATCTTTTCATCGGTAAACAGGATATTTTTTGGATCTTGTCTCTTCAATAGGTTCCGACATCGTTCCAGTCGCAATTTACGAAGACGCTCGTTTAAATAATGCACTTTCCTTCGACTGTAGGCCTTTAGTTTAAGATCATATTTAAGTATCCTGTTCACCGATATTCGCGAAATGTTGGTCTGCAGAGCTAATTTCTTTTGAGTCCGGCAAGGGTTGCGACGAATTCGCTCTCTGATTACTTTGATGTTGGCGGGCGTCCTTACAGACCGCGGGCGGCCACATCTTCCACGGTCTTCTAAAGAGCCGGTCTCCTTGTACTTCTTTATGGTATAATACACAAAGTTCCGACTACATCCCAAACTTTGGATTTCACTAAAAACTTGCATTGGTTTTTTTCCTGCTTGAAACAGTGAAATTACAGTCGCACGCAAATCTTTTGTTGGCGCCATTTTCACGGAGAATGAAACAAATATTCAAATGTATATTTTTTCTGATTTTTGAATCAGAAAAAATATACATACAAAAAAATATATATATAAAATATATATATTAAATATATATACAAAATATACTTTTAAAATTTTAAATTTCGAATGTTTTGACATTCGAAATTTAAAATTTTAAAAGTTTAAAAAAGGTTGCATGAATTACTTTCTTTTTAAATTAATTAAATAAGTTCGTCTCAAAACTTATGAACACACGAGGTATAAGTCCTTAATAACTGGATATTTACGCGAGTTACCTTTTGCGCAACTGAGATTGCTCAACTGCGAATAGGTGCTTCCCTTTTGCGCAAATCATTTTGTTCCGCATTGCTCTACCATGATTTGCGCTATTTTGAGTTTCCCAATATTTCAGTACAGTCTGCGAGTCAGTCTGTGTAGGAAAGGCAAAAGAAGCGAAACTATCTCACTATTGTGAAATAAAGTAACACCCGTGCATAACAGTATTTTGATTAGACTTATTGTTTTTATGAGTGATTCATTAGTATGGAAAAGAAGCGAAAGATGTGTGAATGAAAGCAGTGAATGAAGAATGTTCAATGACAAATGGAACTTTCAGTATTTTGTGATTGAGTCCAGTATTATGGCGCTATGTTTAATTTGTAATAAAACCATAGCGGTTTTCAAAGAATATAAAATGAAACGACACTATGAATCGAAACATCTTCAAAATTACTCTAAATATACAGAAAGTTTGCGAACGGAAAAATTTGAAGGTTGAAGCGCGGACTGAAATCGCAGCAATGTTTGTTCACCAAAACGAATACTGAACAAGAGTCTGCAACTCGCGCCAGCTTTCGTGTGGCTCTTGAAATCGAAAAACGTGAAAATCATTCACCGATGGAGAAATTATAAAATAATGCTTGATTGCAGTAGCCGAATAAATATGCGCCGAAACAATAAATTTATTTAAAAGTGTCAGTTTGTCAGCAAACATCGTGGCTCGGAGGGTGGAAGACATCGCAAAAATATATCATTTCAACTGTCTGACAAAAATGGACACCTTGAGTGTTTCTCTCTAGCCTTGGATGATTCAACGAGTGTGTCAGATACTGCTCAGGTGTTGATTTTTATTCGAGGAGTAGATAAAACCTATGAAGTAGGTATATCCCTTGTACAGCAGCATACTTCGACATACCTTTTAAGTTATTTATTATTAATTTTAGTTTGACCAATTTTATTTAATTTACTTTGTGGAAGAGTCCTTAACTGTCTGTTTTTTATTTTCTATGAACAACCCTTATGGTGTTTCCTTTGTTAAAAATTTATGCGAGATTGTTACAATATAAATTATTTAAAAAGTGTAACGACATCAAGTGTAACATGTGTACCTACGGTGGAATAAATAAATACAAAAAATACAAAATATCAAGAACTTCTTGATATTGATAGTTCACAGCACCACAACTGGGGCAGATATATTTAAACGAGTTTGAAACGCCATTATTAAAAAGAATCTTCGATGGAAAAACTTGAAATCTATTACAATTGGTGGAGGCAAAAATATGTGTGGTAAAAATAAAGGAGTAGTTGCACTTGTGTCAAAGGCTGTAGAAAATGATGGTAGTTTAAAACCATTGTTCATAATGTTTGGATATGTCTGAAGTTCTAAAACCAGTGCTATCAGTTGTTAACTTTATCAGATCCACTGGGCGTAATACGAATAATAATAATAATAACGTTTATTGTTATGGTTGTTTTACGTTTATTTATATAAGAATTTACTCTACCGTCTTTTTGACTCACCGACAAATTCGCGAGTTTATTGAAGAGATTGGAGAAAATGACTTACCATATCATACTGCCGTACGCTGGCTTAGTTGCGGAAAACTCCATAAGCGCTTTTTTGAACTTCGAGCAGAGATATTTTTTTAGTGAGAAGCATCGCCCTTTTGCCAATTTAGAAAATAGTGAATGGCTGTGGAAGTTAGCATTCTATGTATGTCGATTTGACAAATCATATGAACGAACTGAATTTGAAATTGCAAGGAGAAAATCAGCTTCTCCCTGATTTATACACCAATATCAAATCCTTCAGGCAGAAAATAATACTATTTCAATCGCAATTACGTTAAAAATGTTTCACACATTTTAAAACAAGTGAAATATTCAGCCACACTACAGAGACTGAATTTCCTGTCGATTTTGCAATCGAAACTTTGAGTGCTTTATATTTTGATACTCGTTTCTCAGACTTAGATGTCATTGAGAACGAAATTAGGCTTTTTCAAACACCTTTTGATTCTGACATTGAAACCCAGTCTCCGGAAGGCCAAATGGAAATTATTGATTTACAGTGCAGTGATATGGTTATGATCAAATATCAAAATTCATTTTTGTTGGAATTTTACAAGAGTCTTCCACTGGTACAATTTGATAATTTGGATAAATTTGCTCGTGGGTTGTTTTCTTTTTTGGTACTACTTACTTGTGTGAGAAAACATTTTCCAAGATAAGGTACACAAAGAATGTTTCCAGATCTAAATTAACCGATGAGAATCTTAAATCTCTTTTAATAATTGATACAAGTAAAGTTGATCCACAATTGCAAACTATTGTCGGTGGAAAATCACAATTACATAAGTCTCATTAGTGTTCTTTTGTTTTACTGTGATTAGTGGGATTCATTTCAACTACGTTTTAGTAATTAATATGCTTAAGCTTAGATACTTAAGTTAAGTTATCTGCGTCATCATTTCTGTCGTTAAGTAAATGAAACCTATTAATTATCATTCTGTGTCTTCAACTTATCACAGCAATAGTAACAACAATTCCTAATATTAGTCTTATACTGTCGCGGGCCGGATTGATGGCACTATGGATGGCACTGACGGGTGCCATCCACGATGAGAAAACCCTGGTCTAGCTGATGTATTCTGGGAAACTCGCACAACAGCACGAAGTGCCCTCTTCTACAGTCTGAAGGGGCTCTTCCAGACCGCAGCGCAGCTCAAAGGTCCACTCCGTACTGCAAGTGACTACGGACAGAGGCGACGTACAGACTTCTCACGATCTTTTTATCAAGGCGTTTAGAGCAAAGCAGGCTCTACCTAGATAGATAGATAGAACATTTATTTGCAACTGCAACACACCATACAAAGGTATATAAAACACAACAAAAAGGTAGGTACATCAGAACATAAAAAAAGACTTAAAAAATAGTCGGTACATATACCTAGATAAAAAAGGTACAGATCCTCAGTGATGTGAGTATGTGTGCTGCAGCCTGACAAAAAGGTAATAACTCAGCGCATAGCTTTGCTCGAAGAGCAAACACTGATTTTCAGTATTACCCTCTGACTCTCTACCTATTTTTTTGCGCAAGGTATCAATATTATGCTGTTCCCAAGTTAGCGTCTTGTCCAGGGTAAAGCCTAGGAACACTGTCTCATTGACCTGGCCTAGATGCTTACTGTCAATAGCCACATTCAACGGCCTATACGCACGCCCAGCGAGTTTGAAGTGGATAATCATCCTGTCTTTAAACAAATCATGGTAAATATTCATTTATTCTCTTGAAGTAAAGTCCGTCCGGTAGCTTTTGAGTTTATCGCGTTCAGACAGACAGACAAACGCGGCGGTTGTGGTAGGTAACACTTCGGCCTGCAGTATTTTGAATCGCGAAGTTTGGTATTCAAAATAAGCAATATTTTCGCGCCCCGCGTCCTTTGTTATTGTTATTGTTAATATTTTCAGCAGAAATAAGATTTTCTCAGATCAGAGCCACGCCGCCGCTACCGCACAATACAAAAATGTGCATTCAGATATGGGCTTTAACTCGTAACATTTAGATGCATTTCATATTAACGTCATCAGATGACAGACAGCTCGCGAGCACTCGTTTGAAGCTTGTGGGAAGCTAACCGTAAAATGCATCTAAAGAAAACGAGTTAAAGCCCTTTTCTTTGTCTTTTTTTTCTTTTTTTGAATGCACATTTTTGTGCTGTGTGGAAGCGGCGTAGCTTTAATCGTAAGATTATTTAGCTTGGTAAGTTTTTCGGATATTCACATATTTACTACAGTACCTACTGATACGAGTTTGATAAAATTTCAGGCACTGACTCTCGAGTCGGTTTCGGCTTCGCGTTCGGGAACCATGCTGACTTCCAAGTGCTGCTGGAGTTGGGGCCTCAGACCAATACCATGAACCTGAGTGAGTGCTTATTACCCGACTGCCCAAGATGGAGAGTTATGTTTTTATTGTACACTGGCTTCCGGCTTCGGCTGCGAACGCGCTTTTCTGGGATTAAAAGTAGCCTATATTAATCCGACTGTTCATCAGGTCTAGAACTACATCTATGCAAAACCTGATCCTGATCTGTTCAATAGTTCTGCCATGAAGAAGTAATAAACATCCACACCTGAACCTAGCCTTGCTTGCTGATGCTGGATGTGTCATGCTGAAGACAGCGCTATGGAGCTCATTAGGGAAGGCCTATGTCCACTGTCCAGCTGTGGACTAGTATAGGCTGATGATGAAGTAACCTTTACATTTTATTTTCCGTTTCAGCCGGTCAACCGTTCGGCTCGCAGCCAGCGTCCAACGCCAAGCGGCAGGCGTTGTACCCACCTCAGAAAATCAACAAGAACAGGGAAAAGGTAGGTACATAAATACTTTTAATATACCAATCACACTAATGCTTGGATGTTAAGAGGGCACGTTACAGCCATTTGTGCGAATAGGGTAGGAATAGCAGGACAGAGCGCTATGAACGCAAAATCCTATTCCTACCCTATGTGCACAAATGGCTGTAACGTGCCCTCTTATCATCCAAGCATTTATAATATAAGTGCATCATGGCGTATGTGCAAAATCCAACCTATTGTTTATTACAAGAAAACTACACAAATAATTAAGAAACTGGTTCCAAATATGTAATTAGTAATAACCTACGAATCAAAACATAACTCCTTTCAATAGACCTCGGCAGGGTTTCTGTGGTCCCGACCAAATTATCTGCAAAACAGTGCAATTTCATGTTTTTATGTTCAATCGTTTGTGTTCACATTAAGAGAACCAAAGAAAAAATGTTGAATGGTCAATAGGCCATTCAACATTATTACAGGCTCTGAATTTTGAATTTACGAAATTTAGAAATTCACCCGCTAGTCACAGGGTTACCTACTAGACTGGTCATCCAATAGACAATTTGATTAGGGACCCCAATCTAGGCAAACGCGGTATCCCCCATCTTTTTTGCGGGATCGGTATTGTGTGTCCCTCCATCTGTAATTTCATTCATCAAAGGTAAAATACCAAAATGTGTCATTACAATATGGTAAAGCGATTCATTTAATATTAAACACAGAGTAGGCCCAGAGCTGAGTATCTGATATTTTCTAATTATTCTGGGTATGTGATGTTTTGGGTATTTTTGCTTAATACAATTAAATAAATCAATCCATCAACCATAACACAAGCTCTGCTTAGCTTGAGGCTGGATGATGTTGTGTGGGTTGTCCAGCGTTATTTATTTATTTATTCTTTTTTCTAGTACCTCCAATCAGACGCGGGGAAATACCTCCAGAACTGGGCTCATAAGATGCGGTATCCCAAACCAGTGGCCAAGGTACCGCAGTCAAGGCCGGGGGACGTTCCTAACTTGGAGGATTCTATGGTGGAACTGATTAAGAACTCTAAGGTTAGATGGCTCTAGTTTTTTTTTTAATATATATTTCTTATGGATAACAAGTAACTAAAATTTAGTCATCCTAAAAGTGTTACCAGCCCCGTTATCTGCAAGTTACTACAGCGGAGAGGGATGAGCTTGTAGTGGGGTCCCGTGGTGACAGAAACCCGAAAAATTATAAAACGAAAATTGTGTCATCGGCATTTATTCATTGAAGTAACAAAATGTCGAATCCTGGTTTCTTCTGTGCTTTAATATATCCTAACTTTATAAGTTGTAGGTAACATTTCATAATCATAGTTGATTTTTACTTTTAATTAATTAAATTTTTAATTTTAATTTTAATTTTACATTTTAACGCCTAAACGGATCTCAATGAAATTTGGCAGGGAGGTAAATGGTATCCCGGGGACGGACATAGAATACCTAAAAAGCACGTGCAAAGCCGCGAGCAGCAGCAAGTACTCCATAAACTCCAGCATACCATTTACCTCACTGACAAGTTTCATTAACATCCGTTCAGCCGTTTAGGCGTGAAAAGGTAACATACAGACAGACAGACCTACTTGCGAATTTATAAAGTTAGTATGGATGAGTATAGATTTGAAAATAATTTGTACTTAATTTGTTTCGTTAGTCTAAAGAAATAAAAGGTATATATTTCTGTTTGACTCCAGGGAGAGTATGAAATCCACCAGCCTGCGCCGGGCAACGTGCCGTCCTACATACTCGACGACCTGCGGAAGCTGTACGGTCAGAAGAAAGAAGAGGCGAAGAAGTAAGAACTGCAGATAAATCCATACTAATTATTGAACAAAACGGCGCTAGAGTCCGAAGGAAGTTACAAAGTTTTTCGACTCCTACGTCGCTTGACCTCGTGGTGTAATTGGTTAGCGCATTCCCGTACTGACGGAAGGATGCGGGTTCAAGCCCCGTCGAAGTCGAAGCATTTTTGGGATATTATTTGATTTCTTATAAATTACCCTGAGTGTGAGGGCTTACGCACTATTATAATAAAAACCTTAGTATTAAGTACTCGTAAACAATTACGTGGTAACCATTGCTATGGTTAAGCGACCCACACACAAGTTATTTAAATAAATATCTATCTACTTACATGAAAATATCTAAATAACGTTTATTATATAATCAAAATGATTCTTGCAGGGTCCTCGAGAAGAAAAGAAGTGAATCTGAAGTAGAGAAGATCACAGCAGACCTGTCCAATGTGGATTTAGAATAGACTACATCTAATCACGCTTAAAGTCGTTAACCTCACCACGTATCACAGAGTTTAAAAAAAGTTACGAAAAACATCACGTGATTAATGGTGGACAACTTACATAAAGACCATCTTTCATCATCATGATAACAGTCGTAAAACGTCCACTGCTGGACATAGGCCTCCTCCAAACATCGTCACAAATAGCGGTCCTGAGCCGCCTCCATCCATCGCCTTCCTGCGATCGCTACAATGTCGTCGGTCCATCGAGTGGATATATCTTTTAGCTTATGGAAAAGCCAAAAGTCGTTTGTTTCTTCTAATGACATAAGTCAGAGTAAAAAACAACACTTACCTAAGCAACACGGAAAAAAAATGGTTTACAGATTTTTTAAAGTGTATAATGGTTTACAAAAAAGGACTTAATGTCTATAAATCTATACAAAACAGGAATAAATAAACAGCTCTGTATTTACAACAGATAAAAACTACTGTATACTTAATAGGTGTATTTGATAAATACCTATTAAATAGTATTAATAATAAAAAACACCAGCTTCATAAGGTAAAAAACATTTCTTCTAAAAATCTACTGAAAGGGTTCACTATGACAATGGTATCATCACAGAATGACACATTTTGATATTCTACCCTAACTACCTAAAAATCTTTATTGACAAAGAAAATTACAATTCAAAGATAAAAAAGAAACGAAACGAACTACCTTAGACGAAAGAAACTACAGATGGAGGGACACGTGTCCAAAGTGTCAAGGTTGAAAACTTTCTATCAATATCTCCGTGCGCATAGCACCGCACGTACTATCTAGAGTTTCTTTCCATTTTTCGACGATACCATTGTCATAGTAAAACGTTTGGTTAGGAGAATTGGGCCCCAGATGTATTCGTGATTAGGTCAGTATATCACTTATACTTTTCGCCGATTTTTGATTACGATTAAGAATCAAAAGACAATGAATCAATGTGTGTTCGAAATAGTTAATCTGAATTGAAATTGTGGCATAAATTAGTTCAAGACCGAAGCCGTGAAAAGAAGCTAGTTGTGTATTGTATAGGTAATGTGGGAGCAAAAAGCGCTGAAGAGGATTTAACTCCCAAACCGTTTTTAGGTGCTCAGGAGAAGTGAAAGAGTTTTGAAAATTGAGTGTTTAGCAATTATTGTCTTTTACTAGTAGTACTGTGGTAAGGTATGAGGCTTTTTTATATGAGAAAATATATTTTTTTAAAACAATAAATGTTTTGATTTTTAAATATCGACCCCTTTGACATCCTGTGCAAATGAACTAGTGTTTGTTTGCGGGTTTGATTTTAGCCGAGCAAATGTCCTTTGCTCGGCTAAAATCAAACCCGCAACCGTAAAGGTTTTACAAGAATTTTCTGTCTTTTAGGTATTTTTACTTTTTATAATTCTTATGGCTTACCTAGGAATTATTAAATGCTTTTACTTTTAAGAACATAAAAATATAACAAACTGATGCAGCCAGCTAGTTTATTCATTCTATAATACAGAGAAAGCTCAAAAGAAAAAGGTTTTTTTTTATATAATTACCTTAATCCAAAACCTTGATTTGATATGTACTTAAATAGTGTTTAATATTATTACCTTACTATAAGTTCACTAACACTACCTCTTCATATGGTAGTAACTTGTGGATAACGTGGTTGGTCAAACATTTAGAATTTGACTAGCTGCTGCCCACGGCTTCGCACGGTTCTTTCGGTTAAAAATTAGCCTATATCCATCCCCGGGACACCATCTACCTCCTTGCCAAATTTCACTGAGATCCGTTCTGTCGTGAAAAGGTAACAGGCAGACAGAGTTACTTTCCAATTTATAATATTAGTACTATAGATTATCTACAGTCAATATTTATATGTGTGATTGTTTTCTATCCATATGGGACAAAATATATACTGACATTTCACACAACTCCCTATGGCGGCAACGTTAGCAAAGCTTGCTTGTGTTATGGGTACCAGTATCAGATGACTGAAATATTACCTACATAATAAATAACATGAATAACAGCAGATATATTTTTTTATGGACATACCAAAGATAAATATAATTTACGAAATTCAAAGGAATCATTTCAATGGACGAGCGTCTCGCTACGATAATGCCGCGTGAACATGAGCTGACACGCCTGCACACGATCGTCACCATTCAAACTGAGGACGAGGCAGGGGGAGGCGCGGTGTCCCGGGGCGTGAGGTAAAATATACACCTTCAAATGAGCTCTAAATATAGCTCGAAAACATATTTATAGTTTGGGATGTAATATATACTATAGCGCAGTGTGAACGGTATCGTACAAAATGTATGACAAGCGATAAAATATTATATCTCAAGACGTATATATATTATATTACATCCCATAGTCAAAAGCCGGCTTGAAACTAGACTTGACTAGGCTTGCTTCACTAGATCCCACAAAATCCTCACCAAACACGTCTCCTCCAAACGAGGACTTTTTGCGATGAATCACCAGCAAGTCGCTTCATACGTAGGTATTCGTGAGTGTATCACTCATATATTATTTTCGCCGCTAAATCGCATCAGTTTAATGAACCAAATTTAATTTTTATTTGTTATGAAAATCCAGCTAATGAGCGGCGTAAACAGTTTCTTTTTTTCATCGTAGGTACACATGTTACACTTGATGTCGTTACTCTCTATAATATAGTATGAATAATACACACACGACGACGATCTGAATTGATCTGCTGGTAGTAATATTAAGTGCACGAAACTATCGTCAGCGTTATAACGTTTGTGGAGGAGGTCCCTTAAGATACTGGCATAAATCTTAAGGTTATTGCTAACTTCATAAAAACCTTAGGTTTGGGTTAGACAATAAAAACCTATCATGCCAGGCGTGAGAGAATTACTAAACAATAACCAGCCAGGCAATGTTCTGTATACTAGATCATGCCTGCGGATTCTCTCACTGGATAAATCGTAACCCATAACAATCGGAAAATCAACAAATTTTCAATAAAAAAATGGAAGTACCTTCCGTGTTTTTCTTTGTTTTGAGTGGTGTAGAATGGTATAAAAATACCAAATTTAACTATTTCCTTTGATTGTTTATTTGTTTGATTATATTAAATAAAATTAATTTACATATGTATACCTCGTACCTCCTTCTATGGCTGGGGTAAAAAATTTTTAATAATTATTAATACAAACAAACAAACATAAAATGCTTCTGTAGGCCTGTAGGTACCTATAGATTGCAAATTGTGTACCTATTCTTAATTACTAGGAGGTACCTAAGTAAATTGACAGTTGCATTTTAAGGATAGACCGAGTTGGTCGCCATTTTGCTTTAGAGCCCTACTCCACAATATTTGATTGAGTTCACTCATGGTGCAAAAATAAGTGTTCAAAACGTATTTATTAATTCAATATCAATAAAAAGAAATGAAGATCCTTGGTTTCGTTGCTGTCGCCATTATAATTTTTAGAAGTGAGTACCTACCTAGTTTAAACGACTTAAGGTGTTCAGCTAATTATGTAATAATTAGTTGAACAGCAACACGTACCAGTTATTCTCGAACGGCATGACACTAGTCCCATGGGAGTTGTGGAGGCCCATTGTGTGGGACGCTACATGCGTCGACACACTTGCGCCTTCCCATCTTCCGAGGACATCCGTAAGGGCTGGTGCGGCGGCAGAATTGGCCGAGGATCTCAAGAGACGCAAACATGCAGGTCTCGACAGAGCCTACACATTTCCTCCCTTTGGGGTCGAAACCCTAGGTCCGTGGGGTACCCGGGTAAAGTTATCTGAGCGTCTGGTCGACGCGACGCGTGACCCGAGAGCTGGCGGATATCTGGCGCAGCGCATCAGCATTGCCATACAGCGGGGCAATGCAGCCAGCGTCTTGGGGACGCTTCCGACTGGTATTAATATGGATCAGTTGAGCTACCTGTAGATTGTTTGCAACAGTCTGCAGTTAGCTTAATTGTTTCAATTGTAAATACTAGTTCTAATTTGTTTTTATTATTGAATTGTAATTTTCTTTGTCAAAAAAGTTTTAACAATTGGAATAAGTGTTTGACTAATTTTGAACGATGTAGAAGTTCCGAAAATCTTGAATGACTTATGGAGTGGAATACTGTTCAGGCAATATGAAAATAATTTGATATTCAGCGACTTTCCTTGCCGTCGTCATTGTTGACCTACTTATATAAATCAAGTACATAAATCACATCAAACTAATCGTAAAAAAGGCGTAAGTTTGAATGATAGATGAATGGATGTGTGAAAAATTACATAGTAGCGTGTTAAACCGGAATTAACGTAGGTGTTCCTTCAATGACGACCGATGTGGCGCGGCGGGCGAAGGTCCGCCTGCGACGAAGAAGGTTGCGGGTTCGATTCCCGCCTTGGGACAAATGTTTGTACGATCTGCAAATATTTGTAACGGGTGTTCTGGGTATTTTCTATATATAATCAAAAATATAAAACTAAATAATAAAATAAAATAAATAAAAATAAATAATGCTGGACAATACAAACAGCATCATCCGGCCCCAAGCTAAGCAGTGCTTGTGTTATGGGTACTAGATGACTGATATAATACTTAATACAATACATTACATACATAGTTTTTTTTATTATACATACATAGAGAAAACCCAGAACACCCTCAACAAATATTTGCAGTACGTACAAATATTTGTCTAAAGGCGGGAATCGAACCCGCAACCGCCTGCGTCGCAGGCGAACCTTCGCCCACCGCACCACATCGGTCGTCGAAAGGTGTCGGTCAGTGACGCGTCCGAAGCTACTTATAGGTAAGGTGTTCGTTTAGTGCGTCGTCACCCAAAACTTCGTATTTCGTGTTTTAAAGTAGGCGTCCAGGTCTCAGGTTAACCAAGTCAGTTTCCAGGTGCAGATGGCATATTCCTGGTCATTCCGGAAGATGTGGTGGCTGGGTTTGCAGCGATCTACGGCTTCGCGCCCAAAATTTTCTCAGGTTAGTTATTTTTAGGGTTCCGTATTTCAAAAGGAAAAAAGGAACCCTTAAGTATAGGACCACTTTGTTGTCCGTCTGTCCGTCTGTCAACCCACTTTTCTCAGGATCGCGTGGAGGTACGAGTATCAAATACTCAAGTCCGTAACTTCTTGGAGCCGTGATATATGTAAATCAAACTTCTAAGCCAACGCAATCAAAAGTTACAGCTGCACACAAAACCTACAGGGCACTTCCCGTTGACCTGGAATCATAAAATTTGGCAAGAAGCAAGGTTTTATAGCAACAGTAAAGGAAAAATTCCAGAAACAGTAAATTTGTAGTTTAATTGTAAAAAGAAATTGTTTAGAGTCTCGCCATGGACAAAATCCTATAGATTAAGTACATTTCGACAGTGTTTTTGATAAATGTTTCTATAATATTAAAATTTTATATTAGCGTGAGAAGCTTAGTAGCTTAGCAAGCAGAGCAAGATAAATTATTTTTTCTAATGAGAAAAAAGTTAGAACGATGTCATTGGAAAAAAGTGAATCCCTTAAGCTTCTAGATAATTGATTTTTTTCGACATCTGCCACAATCATCTTTGACGTAGAAATAGGTAAGTACAAATTTCTAAATAGGTACATTTTTATTAAAAGCCGATCTTTATGAATAAAAAATGTATTTATGAATTTTAATCGTCATATTATTTTCGGCAATTAACACAAAACCTATTTGTTCGTTCCAGCCAACGACCATCGTCTCGGCTTCGGTTACCGTTTCGGCAACCACGCTGACCTGCAAGTGTTATACGAGCTGGGGCCGCAAACCGTCACTCAACCTTTACAACCCACTCTGAGTAAGAATTAAGTATCACTAGTTCCTCCTCTCAGCTGGCAGGGCTGCGCGGGCTTCCCCACGAAGTCTGGCGCATGCAGCATTCTTTCGCAGGAATACTAGTAACATCTTTATAATTATATTTTGATTTTCCATAAAATTTCCTACAAAATCAGCGTGTAAATATTATAATAAGGTGCATGTATTGGTAAAAATGTGGTAAAGGTTTTTAAACGAAGGTACTTTAAAAAAAATTGTCTGATGAACTTAACGTATCAAGCTGAAACTTTGCATAGATGCAGACCTAGACTTCGCCCTCACCCAAACAAGGGGGGTTATTGCCATAACACCACGCTTGCGGATTGGTGCTAGTGATCGCATTAGAGGTGTTTACACAGAAGGCAGCTGCTGCCTCTCCTCTGTTAGACTTCCCTCAGTCGACTCTTACGATATTCATAGCATATAATTTTAATTATTTAAAAACAAAAATCAGTTAATGATTAATATAATGTCATACATAATAGTTTTTGTATTATATTAGTTGAGTTGCCTTGATTTATGCGCATGTTGCGGCCGCCTATGTAATTAATTATCAAGTTGGTAGTACTAATAAATAAATGTAAAAATAATCGGACATTTACCGACGGCCTTAAAAACCAAGAATTCTGTCTTTTTAACATTATATTTGAGCCCATGCTCAACCGTACCTTTCACAAACTGTCAGTAGTTCTCTAATACCTCCCACCGTCGGGCTCAGCAGCACCATATCATTGGCATAACTAATGTTGTTAATGCTTACGCCGTTCATGCGGCAGCTGGTACGCATGCTGCTGAGCTCGTCGATGAGGTTATTAACATACAAATTGAAGAGCTTCGGAGACGTAATCCCCCCTGTCCCACCCCGCCCTCCAACCTGTATGCATCAGACAGAGAACTGGCCCACTTAACATTATTAATTTGGTTGTCATACAAATACTTAAAAATTCTAAGGATAGATAGATAGATAGATAGATAGATAGATAGATAGATAGATAGATAGATAATTCTTTATTGTACCACACAAAGAAAGAAAACAATACAGAAATAGATGCTAAGAGTAGACGAAGTACAAAGGCGGCCTTATCGCTATGAGCGATCTCTTCCAGGCAACCTTGGGATGGACTGGACATGTAAGAACAAAATAGACGGTGACACTCAAAGAATAAAATAAAAACAATAGTAGTTAAACTACATACTATAATAGATACCTACAAACATTATAATAAACATACTTAAACATAAAATTTAGGTTTTCTAACTAAGGATTAAGGACTTAAACCGGTAAGCCCCTGTCCCTCAACTTTCTCCAAAGAACATCATATGACACAAGGTCAAAAGCTTTGGAGAGGTCTAGGAAACAGGCGAATACCGGCGTCGTGCGGTCAGTATAATACTGGATGGTATTCTTGAGACTTATCATTGCGCTTTCTGTAGACAGTCCGGGTCGGAACCCAAACTGAGCGTCATGAAGTTTTATATATTTATCGATATAAGAATCAAGAAGACCATCCAGCATTTTAGCAATAATGGTTGCCAGAGAAACAGGTCTGTAGTTACCTATGTCCGAAACATCCCCCGTTTTGTCTTTAACAATGGGCACAACGATGGTTTTCATTAAATCCAGAGGTAGATGTGAGAGGCTCATGCACATTGTAAAAACATAGCAAGAACGTTTGGAAGGTGCCCTCCTGCGTACTTTAAATGCTCAACACTGAGCCCGTCATGACCGGGAGACTTACCACCGCTCATCCCACTCAGGACCTTTCTGACCTGTCTAGCAGTAAAACGAAAAAGCGGCTTCTCTCCTCCAGATAGCTTCTCTCCTGCGGGAGAAAAGCCATCTGTGCCACCTACGGGCCCAGTATCGAGGGGTAATAGTGGAAGGGCCAAGCGGAGACCTCACATTAAAGTGCTCGCGGAACAGGTTAGAAATATCCACAGCATCACTAACCCCACCCACACTCACCGGGAGACCAGACCTAACCTCCTGCTTACCCGTAGCTTTTAAAAATTTTCCGAAATCCTTAGCCGATCGATCTTTGGCAAGAATATCCCTGCTTAGTTGCTTTTGGTTATTTCGTCACCATCTAAGTCGACTTTTAAAAATTTTACGGGACTCGTACATATTTTCATAAATTGTTCCAGAAGTAGGTCGGCTGCAATGTACCCACATTTCAAAGTTAAGCCTGGCCTCACAGTGCGCTTCATAAACGTGCTTATACCAGCCATATAAGTGTCTGGTCCTTTCAGGTTTCCTATTTGGCTTACCATTTGTGCTTACAGCCGCATTACTCAATATCTGTACAAGATGGTCGTACATTTGATCCAACAAAAATTTGTGTTCTTCTAAACCACACGAAACACGACCGCACCCTATAAATTCTGTAGGAAACACAATGTCACGTAATCCATTACGGCACAATTCGAGGTACTTTCTAATCTGTGACTTATTTCTTTCTCCCCAATACTACAGAGCTGCGAGGTAGTTCACGGTTCATCAGTTTAATGCAGCCAGCGTCTTGGGGACGCTTCCGACTAGTAGGTATATATGGATCTGTTGAGCTACCTGTAGATTGTTTGCAACAGTCTGCAGTAAGCTTAATTGCAAATACTAGTTCTAATTTGTTTTTATTATTTGATTGTAATTTTCTTTGTTAATAAAGATGTTAAATAAAAAAATAAATAAATAAAGTCACAGTCGTACCTACCTAAGTAGCCGAACGTTTGTGCGATCTGCTGCTCTTTCGGGTCTGTGTGTTATTTTTCTAATACAAAATGTATTCCTGTACTAAAAACAATATAAATACATAAAATAAGCCTAGGTAGGTAGGTATGTTACTCCGAACTGTTCCTTGCGCGCCGATTCCTCTAGAATTCCTCCCGTAACGTCGACTTCAGGTGCAGAACTTTGTGTACAAAACTTCAGCCCGCTCCATTCAGTTGTTTTGCCCAAATATCCTCACAAGAGCACAAACATTCGCTTTCATAATATTAGAGATACATATCACTTTAAAACCAATACGTGCCTAACACAAGCCCTGCAGTGAAGGTACATGTAATTGTTTTCATTTCCTTAAGTTTTTCAAACGCCACCGTCTATAATGTTCTCCTTCTATCTCCAGTCCATCCCAAGGTTGCCTGGAAGTGGTCGCTCAAAGCGATAAGGCCGCCCTTTGTACTTCCTTGATTCTCAGCATTTTCTTCTGTATTATATTTTGTGTTTGTGTGGTACAATAAAGAGTTATCTATATATCTACCCTGCTTACTTTTGTGCTAGATGATGCTGTGTGGATCGTCCACCATTATTTATTAATTACTAGCTGCTGCCCGCCGCTTTGCACACTCTGTTCCGAGATAGAAAGTATATATGTCCGTCCCCGGGTTACCATCGATAGATGGTAACCCGGACGGACCCTAATCAAATTTGGCATGGAGATATCCATGCCAAATTTGATTAGGGTCCGTTCAGCCGTTTAGGCGTGAAATGGTAACAGACAGACAGACAGAGTTACTTTCTAGTAAAGTAAAGTACCGTTTATTGCTTGAAATACATGTAGGTACAGGTGTGTTTATGTCTATGTGAGTCAATGTATTTCTACCTTTACGGTGTGCAATGTCTGTGTACAAATAATAACAATCTAATTAATTAAGCTTACAATAAAATAAAATAAAACTGAACTTGAAACTAATGTTGGATAAAAACAACTTAAAAATAAAGAATGTCATCATGAAGCAGAAAAATCTTTGTCAGTTAAAAATTCATTTATAGCATAATAACATTTATTTGAAAGAATAGTTTTTAACTTTCTCTGAAACTCCATATTCGGCAGTAGTCTTATAGACTGGGGTCATTTATTATATATGGAGGGTGCCATAGCAAAGATACTCTTGCCCATCATTGTGGTTTTCCTATTTATTTGACAGACTTTATTGTTGTCACGCCTATTGCGGACCACGACATCCGAAGGTCGACCGAAGAGATCTTGATTATTTCGAATTTATAATATGAGTATGGATTATTATTTTCAGAAGTACGTACAGCCAGAATAAGAGAGCGTGTGTATCGCAAAAGGCCCCTACTAGAGTTCCTGCTCCGCGCTGGACTAGTAAGGGAAACGGAATACCAAGTCAATTACCAGGGATGCGATGAACCCAGATAGAATTTGTACCGTCTCGTCAACACAGGAAGGTTAAATGTATGGAATTGTAATTTCTGACGGTGGTTCGTTTCGCAAGGCGGGAAAGAGCGTAGAACCGTGTCCGTCAAGTTAGCAGCCCCGCCATGGAATTTGGTGGTTTCAACTATGTCAATAAATAGTACATAAACAGAGACCCCCGGTACCCTAAGCCAAATAAATAGTAGTCTAGTACTTTAGGAGATATTTAGGTCTTTCACTGTGCCTGTTATCTTGACGTCAAGCTGGCAGCCCCGCTGATTACGACGAAACCACAGCGAGATATGAAATATGAACTATGCCAATTATCTGTGGCCTACGGTATCTAGTTCTGTTGCAAAGCTCAGAAAGAGACCTCTTGTGGTTTAAGAGATAATTGGGTATGAACATCTACATACATTTCAGAGTACAGATGAGTACAAAAGTGTTCACATTACGATTGCCACTTGTTGCTAGATGGCGTTTATTGCAGCTAAAGAGCTTTGACCACAAATAATATTTAATGTAGGTAGGTACCTACTTAGCTACGTTGTTCTGTCGTTGTAGCCCTAATGCACCAATTCTATCGCCAGATAGATGGCAGGATTTTGTTTTGGTGCATACGTAAGTAAGACAAAATGTGCGCACACAACGGCTTGTCAAATATTCTAAGTACTCTTTGGGTTTGGCCGGCAACGTCACCCATCTTACAGTATCCAATAATTATTTATTATCTCTACTCCAAGCATGTTCATTTTAGCTTTTGTTATCGGGGCTTGTAGACATAATTTTGCAGCAAAATGACAAATAGATCATAGGTACGTAGATAGGATAGTAGATAAGTACCTATTAACTTCTGGAACGTTTCTGTTTATTTTCCATAAACAGAAACGTTCCAGAAGATTTTCTATTGTTTAGGATTTTTGCGTTCGATGTTGCCCCTCATGAGTAAATGTCGTGATTTTGCGGTTGTCAAATTTTGCCGTTATGGAATTAGGTACCTAGGTACCTGCGACGATTAACAAACAGGCAACTTTTAAATTCAAAAACAGTTTTTATTGTTTAAGTACCTACAACCTTTTACTTATTTTTTTTATTTGTGTTAGGGACTTCTATCCAAAAATATACAATAACGTTTATTGAGCGCGGCGATTTTGAAAGAAATAAACAATTGTTATGGCCGCCCATACAAAAATCATTAAAGTGGTTTGAAACCTCTTTAACCACTCATAACTATAATTTTTTGGTATTCGGGCAAATCATTTACAGTTTGACAATTACTTCTGATTTTCAAACAACAAAATTTCAACCGAACTTTACCGGTGAGGGGGAAGTCCAGATATATTGGCCTACGACGTCCCTACATCGACTTGGATCATCTAGCTACCGAACCATATAACAAAATAAGCGGTTAAAGTGACAGGGGAAAGATCGGATCGACAAAAAAGGCAAAAATTAGGTTTTTTGTTTTGGAACACAACTCATGTAGGTATAAATTGCCGGACCGCCGCCCTCCTGCCAGGCACGGGCAGGGGGCGGACTGAAATGACGTCGTAGAAAATGTTGGCAGCATAAGAAAATATGACATAATTCGGTCTTCACCGCGTCCGATATTACTCCAATGCACCTTACTTGTCAAGTCATTGGTCAATCAGTAACGCCAGTCAGTACCCGGCTCTAGGTAACGAACTGATCCACTTGTTTTACATAAACAATAGGTAGGTACCTAAATAAATAACGGCAACCTCAGCGACTCGCTACTTTTTACCGAAAATTCAGCTCGAACATACTTCTAACCGTAAAAGTTGTATTTTTTTAGTACCTACTTAAAGTATATTTAGGGCAATGTTTAATTAAAGGAATGTTCTCGTACAAAACAGAATTCTGAGAATATAAGTTACCAATAACAGCAGCATAACGAGTCATCGTCAATAAATTCAAGCGCTTTGGCCGCAATAAACGCCATCTAGTGACAAGTGGCAATCGTAATGTGAACATTAGTGTACTCATCTGTACTCTGAAATGTACGTAGAAGTTCAGAGCCAAATATCTCTTAAACCACAAGAGGTCTCTTTCTGAGCTTTGCAACAGATCTAGATACCGTAGGCCACAGATAATTGGCATAGTTCAGATTCATACCTCGCTGTGGTTTCGTCGTAATCAGCGGGGCTGCCAGCTTGACGTCAAGATAGCAGGCACAGTGAAAGACCTAAATATCTCCTAAAGTACCGGGGGTCTCTACTTATGTACTATTTATTGGCATACATGAAACCACCGAATTCTTCAGCGGGGATGCTAACTTGACGGACACCGTAGAACCTCAGTCGTCCGCCATTTAGAACAAACCTCAATTTTCGGCGTAACTTTAGTTCCTACTTCATTGTTTGCGGCCACTGCTGAATAACTTTTTTTTTAAATGGCGGAACTAGACACCAGTCATAAAAACATTTTTAGATGATAATATTTTCAGTTCTTTTAAGGGTTCTGTACCCGAAGGGTGAAAGGAACCCAATTACTAAGCCTCCGCTGTCCGTCCGTCCGTCTGTCACGTGGCTATAACTCATGAACCGTAAGAGGTAGACAGTTGAAATTTTTAGGTAATGTGTATTTCTTTTGCCGCTTTAACAACAAATAACAAAAATAAAATAAATATCAAAATTAAAGGGGGCTCCCATACAACAATCGTGATTTTTTTGGCTAGTTTTGCTCTTATTTTATCAAGGCTATCTCTTGAACTACAATTATAGGTAGACACATGAAGCTTTCTATATTTAAGTAACACTTTAACTGTAATAATAACAAATACTTAAAATAAAATAAAGTTGTAAATTTAAAGGGGTCTCCAAACAAGTGAAAATTTAATGTTCTTTGAAAAAGTTGCCTGATTTTTACGGTACGGAACCCTTCGTGTGCTAGTCGACACGCACTTGGCGGTTTATTTTTATGTTCTATGTTATTCAAGTAGCTCCTAGCAGTATGTAAATTTGTCGGTTACTCACACCTTTTAGCCGCTGCAGCGCTGATTGCTTTTATTAATGCGTATTCAAAATGCTAATAAGAGGCGAAATTACTCTTGAGTGAGTCACTTTCTGAATGAGATCTACCTTGAAGAACGCGGATTAAGTTGACGTTGTAATAAAACAAATTTCAGTTACGTAAATTGTCCTTTTAGACCACATGAAATAAATATTTATGTAAATTGTCACAAGCACTCGCGAAACGAACCACTACATAAATAGTGTCCGCTTGCAAATAAAATTTCAAGAAATATTTTATAATAATTGTAATATCATAATAACATTAGTCTTTTTCATAAATGGCAATACAATTTTGAACATTAATTAAAAAAATCTAAACTACTCGACGTCACCGTGGGGTCAGCGACCTTTTGACATTACTTTCCGCGCGCTGTCATCTGTCAAATCGAACTTGACAGATTACAAGCATTGTGTTCTACTCTACCATTTAGTTACATAGCAAGTTATTTACAAGTTACATACATTCATACATGCTTAGATTAATACATACATTATGTTGTGACTTATTTAAATACAATTAATAATGAATAATAAAATTGCTACAAAAAGAGTAAACCCGTTTCATTACACCCCTAAGTTATGTCATCTAGTATTTAGTAATTTATATAAAAACTGAAAGTAGGTACTATTTAATTAAAAAAATAAATAAAACCTAAGAAACCTTGAGAAACATGACTTTAAAAAATTTAAACTTGTGCGAAAAAACTATACTCAAATTTTTGTTTCCGACACAAAATATCTCCCGTTAACGTTATCATATCGATATTCACAAACGATATAGCTGCTATCAGGTATTCGATAAATAACTGTTATCAGGGATGCGATTGCACGTGCTATTCACTTTCACACATTTCAATGGCAATCGACCAATGCCATCGACAACTAAGTCTAGGCTCTCTTATTTTGTGAGAATATGTACAAAGTACTTACCTCAACTCCAGCCAAATTGAAAATGTAAATGTTAAACTTAACCTTAAGTTCAATCTGTTGTCGTGTATTTTTTACAGGAAACTTACATTCCATTTCGATTGGAGATTTGTCCTGCAAAAAATATTGCTCTAAACTCGACGCCAAGCACGTGTTTTTAGCTATTCTGTTGTGGTTTGTTTACAAACACATCGCATTTGGCTGAAGTATAGGTGATGTTTTAAGTTGGAGTGAGAACGGGATATGTTGACACTACATTCTAAACACTGAGTCAAGATAAAAGGTTCTGATAAATATTTTATGTATTGGTACCACTGGACTATAGTTGTGTAAAATCGAACGATAGAATTACGAACCATGTCGTTTTTATGTGACCTGATGTCACCTGAAGTAAGAGACGCAGGCACGCACGGCAGACAATGTATAACGAAGGTCTAGATGACACCTATTCACACATTTCTGTGTATTTTTATAAAAACTTGACTATTTATACAGAATCTACTTCAAAACACGCAAAAACAAACACTACTGAAAATGCATATTATTATTTTAAAATTTTGTTTTTTCACCGTAAAAAAGTGTGACTAATTTTAATAATAATGAGAATCATGTAGCGTCAGAAATATAACATCGCGTCAGATATACTTATGCACCTATAAAGTTATTTGACGCTGACGTTAACACTGATGTAGTCAGGGTTGCTGATGCTTGGCTCTAAAGACCAGTTAAGAATTTTATCAAAAATATTATTATGATGTCGGTAATTTATAAAATTTCACATCATTTTGGAATGATAATTAAATGCACGATTTTATAAATGCTGTCATCTCTTAACACAGAAGATGAAATTAAATTAAGTTATTTTATGTCTCTTTTAATGTAATTATATTGATTGTTTCATTGAAATATTTTTATGTTAATTTGGTCAATGATAGTGACAGTTTTGCGCGAACATAATTATTATTTGGCTATGTCCTTCAATTGGTTAAAACTAACAAAATAAACTATATAATTTATTTTCATTTGTGGGTCATATAACTCAATATGGAATTTATAACATATAGCAATGACCCATATCCAAAACCGATATTAACGTTACATAATTTTTTCACGTTGTTACAAATAACAGTTTTTTTAGTTATTCGTAACACGATATAAACATAGTTATGGCTAAAATATAAATCTGTCTTAGATATTGTTAAATCCACGATTGTATTAAATAATCAAAATAATTTCGCTTGAGAGTAATATAAAATGTTAATTCATTTCTTGATTTATACAGCGATAATACTCAAAAAACCTATTTATGTGATGTTCAAACAAGTAATCTTAACTCGATAAAAACTATTTCATCAGCGGACGCAAATCACTACTAATATTGTTTTTTTTTTCGTATCGGAATGGATAATAAATTTAGTCTAATTATTAGACAATTTGTCTAATCATAAAAAACCTACTTGGCAGCGTCGAAAAGCAAACAATTTACGGACGGCAGTCAGTTACTTTCGTTCCACCGTATTATAAGGTTTCTTGCTAATACCACATTCTTGTTAACATCGTTAAAAACAACTGTTACGTCTAGAAGCAGTGTATAAAGCAGTTATTGTGTAACGTATTTGGCAATGACAATTCTTATAGATATATCATTACATAATTGATCAAGTTTCTACAATATAGTTATTCATTCACTTTACTAAACTATTATTAACGTTCATTAGTAATACACATTTACATAGAATTTAAGAAGAAATGTCGGATAGCGGCTTGTATGACCAATCGCACACCACAAGAAATCTTAGCCTGTAGAGGTTGTTGTACCCTGAACGGCTACCCGTTAGCAACTAATTTATTAACCGTTATTCGTTATTCACATAGAACGGTTACTGAAAATACTGTTTAAACCGTTGAGCAACCGTTATTAATCTGTAAAAGGGTTGCTGAAATACCGTTTCAAAACAGTTATACAATAGTTATTAGCCAAAATCAATAAGTTATTCACAATTTACACTATAATAACGTTGTTCTTTAAGCTATCGCTAGCTGTCGCCGCCGGTGTCTTTAGTATTTGGCGGTAAGCTTTGGTGGCTCTGGGAGAATTGGTTCACCATTTTGTTTTGCATCATGTTAAGGAGAATGTCGGAATACTGCTCTAGGAACATGGCTGGGTTGTTCGCGTTGGCTTCTGAAGAAGGTAAAAATAACAATGTTAATCATATTACACATTTTTACGAAGAAAAAGATTTACAGGGTGCCACGAAACGTCTGCACTAAAGCCGAAAACGGATGACAATGAGAAAAGCGTCAATATGTCGAAATTATTCCATTATGTCAGGCCTCCTAGAAAAAGTTGTTACTGTTCAACAGATAATGGTGTCAATTCAGTTGTCGCCAAACTAAACCAATTTGATAACACTAAAATTATACCCATCCCTTTCAAAACGATCGAAATAAAAAAGATGGCATCATTTTTAGTGATGTAGTTTTATTTAAGCGACATCTGAGTTGACACCTTTATAAACAGATATTGTTCAACTAGGTATTGTATTAGACAAATCATTAGAGATCAAATTCTCGAGTTTCTCCTTAGTGGAGTCCACTGTCCATGCCTTTAAACTCCCCCTCCGTAGGTGAGAAGCTGGTTGCTCATTTCATTCACGTTCTGGAGGCCTACTCGGAAAAGGAAAATCGAAGTTCATTTCAGATTCATTTCATTCATCAGAAACTACGATTTCGTTTTTACGAGTACGGGCCCTGGTTTCTAGTGACATCTATAGAAAGCTGATCTAGAAAAACAGTTATCATAACCGTTATCAGGTATATGATCGGTATTTTTCAGCCTATCCTAGAAAAGCCGTTATCGTACCAGTTATTTAACCGTTGACGTACCCTTAGATACCAGATTCTCGAGTTTCTCCCTGGTAGAGTCCACATTGAGGCCTCTGTACTCCCCCTCGGTTGAGGAAAGACTGCTCATTTCATTACCGTTCTGGTTCCTAGTGACGGCACTTCGGAGGACTTTTTGAGTTTCTAGTATGGCTGCTTCGAGTCCTGTTGGGTTGACAATGGTATTATAGAATTAACTTATTGTACGATCTCTGTGGCGCGGCGAGCGAAGGTCCGTCTGCGACGCAGGAGGTTGTAGGTTCGATTCCCGCCGCGGGACAAATGTTTGTACGATCTGCAGATATGTATGTTTAATGAGAAATATCTATCTATGTAGTGTATTGTATTGTATATCAGTTATCTAGTACCCACAACACAAGCTCTGCTTAGCTTGTGGATAGAATAGTTGGACTAAGATTTGAAAAGCACAGGCATATTTATATGCAAGAAGGCCTATTTATACTCAGCTGTCCCTAGAATATTGATGATTG
The DNA here is from genome assembly GCA_963662085.1 of Eupithecia inturbata. Classification (NCBI taxonomy): domain Eukaryota; kingdom Metazoa; phylum Arthropoda; class Insecta; order Lepidoptera; family Geometridae; genus Eupithecia; species Eupithecia inturbata. Next base: position 874,259 of record OY759206.1, on the reverse strand, counting down.
TTTCATAATTGATTTCCAATATGTCTTCGATATTTTGACACATTTTTTAGAAATATGTCCTTGTACACACAAGTTTTTTTCGCCGTAAAAGTTTACAATTTTTATGTTTATTAATGTATGTTGTATCTAATTTTATATTTCCTTATCGCTTTGGTGCTGCACTGTAATGATAATGTAAATATGTAACTAAATAAGTAAATAAATAAAAATAAATAAATAAATGTCTAAGGGCTTTTGTTCACAATGGTTTTTTCGCCGTAAAAATCTAGGGTTAATTCGCCGTGCGTAGATACCCTCGCCAGTGTTTTATGGATCACTATGGAAGCTTGTTGACACACAGATTTTTCCGCTGTAAAAATCTACGAATTATCCGTAGATTTTTACGGGGAAAAAACTTATGTGAACAAAAGCACTTAGATAAGCAAACCACAATAGAAATTAAAGATTGAAATGGCCTTAAGAGAGGTTCTAATCTTAAAGCGTGACTAACTTACCGCTTATATCAGCAGACGCGTTGGGCTCTCTCTGCAGGCTGGTGTAGAGCTGAACCACTTTCGATGCTGTTTTCGTCAACTGCTCAGTCAGGGCGGAGACTGCAAATAACAATTATACATATAAAGTTTGTAAGACACATCCATACTAATATTATAAGAGCGAAAGTAACTCTGTTTGTCTGTCCGTTACCTTCTCACGCCTCGGCTGTTCGGACCTTAATGTAATCAGGCAGGGATGTAAAAAATATCCCGGGGACGGACATAGGCTACTTGAAAAGCGCGTGCGAAGCCGCGGGCAGCAGCTAGCATTTCATTTTTTGGTCACGCGTGAAAAGAAAATCTCGAGTTTTTACTATTTTCTAGATTCTACAATACCGTTTAGTGACTTTTTTTTTACACTACTTGTCAATTTGAATTTTCCATCCTAAAGTGCTGACGCTGACTATAACTTTTCGAACACCACGCCATAAAGAGAATTGTTGATTTGCTTACGAACATTGCACATTGAGAATGGCTGCAGTGTATCTATACGTACTGTTAGTTTCCGCGGCGGCGTCCTGTTTCCTCGGCCGCGAGTTCGCTGTCAGTCGAGCTGTCACTTCGCGCGCCTTCGCTGACAGATCGCGCTCACTGCCGCTGCGACCTGCCATTTCGATTCACATTTTATAAATGCAAGAACTCCCTGGCGTCCCCTCTCCCGGGAGCTCTTGGAGCTCTTGGAGCCCTCCGACATTATCTCAAGAAGGCCGGCACAGCCAACAGGCTAACGAACAGCTTTTGAGAAGCCTACAAGGCTCTCGAAGCGACAGCACGTGACTCGAGAAAATATTTTCTCGACGTTTAAACCAGAAAAAAGAACACTAGTTCGTTTCTTGCCCGCATTCGACGACGAAGAGCAACAACGTAGAGTCGAATTTTGAAGACCATCAGTTCAAAATGAATAGCTTATAGTCTCATCACAGTGACGACTTCTGTGGCGCGGTAGGCGAAGGTCCGCCTGTGTCGCAGGAGGTTGCGGGTTTGATTCCTCGGTACAAGTGTTTGTACGATCTGCAGGGTTGTTCCGGGCGATAATAAAAAAATATCTATATATGTAATGTATTATATACTCGTATATCAGTTACCTATCTAGTACCATAACACACGCTCTGCTTAGCTTGGGGCTGGATGATGCTATGTGGATTGTCGAGCATTATTTATTTATAAAGTATTGACTAACCTGCCCGTCTAGTGTCAATAGACTGCGCCCGCGGCCGGCCCTCGGGCGCCTCGGCCTCCGAACTAGACTCTTCCTGTCCGGTCGCCAGCGACACTGCAAGGGGGTTAGTTACAGTGCATTGTGGGTGTTAAACTAAATACATACGTGTACACTAACGTTCATCGATAGGTAACTCCCCGTGAAGGCAATTCTCGCCAATTTATCACTCGATAATTATCAAAAGAACTGTCAAATTTGACAGTTATTTTTATAAATACCGAGTGATAAATTGGCGCGAATTGGCTTCATGGAATGCTCCAAGTGTCGTAATTACATTAGTTAGGGTTTAAAAAATTAATGTTTTTGTTTATAATTAAACTAGTTAGTTATCTTCATTTCACCGCAATATCAGGAGGATCAGATAAGACTAGTTTTAAGACACAGACAGATTCTGTCTGCGGCTCCGCACACTCATTTCATATTCGTATGGATATGGATTCATAGAAATTGACTGCAAACTTAACATATTTACCTGACGATGAACATCACTGTACATTATTTTACAAGCTACATGGAATGCCCGTTCAACCAACACGGTATTTCAAGCCGTGCGTATCCGGAAATCCGCCTTAAATACCAGGATACCGCGCGAAAGCAAACTTCACTCCTACCGCTCTGATTAGCAAATACCGCATAGGTCTGAATAATGGCTTCATCATAAAGCAACTGCGTCTGGATGGTAACTAGTTGTCAACGATAACGAGTTGTCGTTGCCGATGATAACCGGTATTCGTTATGATGCACCGCGTGAATAGCGTTATTATCAAAACTTGTTTACCTCGTGTGGATAAGTGTTTTCGTTTTTCAACTAATCTTATAAAAAACCCTATTCTTATACTTATATGATACAGGCTCTTAAAAGCATTGTGCATAGGAATACTTTTCTAATACCCATTTGTGCATGTAAGTAAATTGTACTAATAGGCAGAGTGTGATAGCCCTGAAATAGTTACTTAGCTAAGCTTATAGCTAAGTGTGCCTACTGTAAGTAGTATGTATTGTATTATTGACAGAAATATTTGTGAATAATTTAACAAATCCATTAAATTTATTACTTTTATACTCTATCAGTATGAATCTATGTTATGGAAATAATTGATTTGGGGCAGGCCTTTACCTAGCAGTGGAATGAATCAGGCTAACATAAAAAAAGAAATAATCTAAGTAGAGAAAACAACAATCTAAATACCTAACAATCTTTTAATAATTTAAAGATACGAGAAATCAAAACTTACACAGCAGGCAAACTAGGCATAAAATAGACAATAACAGTTAAAGTGTTGATATTTGAGATAATGGTTTCACATCTGGTTTCGTTATCATCGATTTAGATAACGTTAATATTTGAATATCGGCTAATCTTTATAAACCTTTCGATATCACGTGTCACGTTATTGGTAAGGTGATTTTGAGTCGTATGTATACTCCCAGCATTCTTACCTGCGCTGTACGCATGCGCGGGCCCGCGTCGTCTCGGCGCGGCGGCCATCTTGTTCATAGACGATATCGTGGGTCGCATAACGCCCTGTCCTCTGTTCGCTTGGCGGGATGGGTGGCCGTCGGATTCTGAGTCACTCTTGAACAATAAAACAAGTTGTTATGCTACGGAAAGGCAAGACAAGACAAGCGAAGCCCTAGCGGGTAATTGGACAGAACAGACCAAAATGGCGACTTGGGAGCAAGGCCTGCCAGTGGTAGTGAGTCTGCTACTAAGTTTGTTATATCAGGGCCTTAATTCCACTAAACGAATCGCTTCACCATAACAATGGTATCGTCTAACTAGAATGACACATTGTGGCATTTTATTTTTGGTGAAAGAAATTACAGATAGAGGGTCGTGTCAAAAGTGTCGAGATTAAAACCAATCTTTGATCTTTTTTGTGATTCGAATCAATCTCTCCGTGCAAATAGTTAATCTCTAAGCGTGACGTGGACTGACTAGAAGATTTTACCTAATACCTGCGGGTATTATATCTTTTCTAAACCATTATTTTAGTTATTACTATTTCAAAACGTATTAGTGAAAATGGTAAAATAGAATAGTAAATTAAAATGAATTATTATGCGTTTAAAATCATTGGTTTTAAAATAAATTGGTTTTGTATACAACAAGTACCTACATGCTTGTGGTTGCATCTCTACGGTTCACCTTGAAAAATCTATGATTTTCAAACAAAATGTCGGGTGCAATAGAAAAAGAATTATAAAAAGTAATTTTGGTTGGTTTTACTTGATTTTCTGTTTACTTACCGATGATAAGTCACGCCACTATCTTTTTCTTTGCATTTGATTAAAAATCAATCAAATGCAAAGAAAAAGATAGTGGCGTTTTAACACGCAAGACGGCATATTTTATTTTTTGTTTAGTCGCATGCGGTCGCGATGGGCGTATGCGAGTGACTAAATGAGCTGTTGCTGATCGGCAACAACTCATGGCGCAAACATTTGGTTAGGGATGTCGGTTCCCTACGCTAGTAGGACTAATTAAGTGACGCACTATCTAGAGTTTCTTTCATCTATGGTAGATTCTGCAACGATACCATTGTCATACACTAACCAATCCAATTGACCAAAAGATTAGAAGAATTCGGCACCAGATAAGTGGAGTTGATGACCCAGCACTTCGTATGATAAAACGATAAATAAATAGACAAACTGAATCTGATGCCAGGTTTTCACTAGATTTTCGTATTTCCAAGTTGATTTTGGCTGTATAATTTGCATCTGGGTATCACGGACTGCCCCCTATGCAGAGGGTTCATGAACGCAGAGGAGACGGCCGCGCATGTGCTTGTAGAGTGCGATAGCGTAGCGTCTCAACGACTACACTACCTTGGGACACCGAGGACGCCTAGGGAGGCATGCACCGGCGTCAGCAAGCTGCTGGCATTCCTAGAGGACATCGGGTGGTTAGCTTAGCAGCCCCCCACCCGACACGCAAAAAGGGCCCACCGGTGGCCTAGTTGCGGAAACCAGTCCAGAAACAAGTAAGTGCACATTGGGCAGACCAGAACCTTGAGTTCGGCTTGACGATAATATCTAGAAAAATGAGACGTCACGACGACGCGGGCGGCTCCATGCTATCGTCAAACCGAATCCAGGACTCAGATCATTATCGAGAGGGCAAGAGATCGTGTAACCTTTCGAGTTCCGCACCACAGAGGTCATCCAAAGATAACCTGATACCATTTGAGTTATGCACAACAGAGAACATCTTAGAATACAATATAATATTCTATCTCACCTGATTGAGCACACCTACACTGGAACTCCTCGTCATATGGCTCTTGCTGGAGTAGCGAGGCGCGGGGCGAGCGAAGCCGGGGGATTTTATAGTGCTAGGCTGAGGAGTCACGGGCTTCGGAGGGGCTGGAATCATTCATATAATAATTTTATTGTTTTGGGTTTTGTGCAATCATTTTAAGCAGCTTTAAGCCTCTCTCAGACTGACGCGGCCTGCGGGGCGGCCAGTATAATTTACAAGTAAATACAATGAAAATTTAAATATGTAGACTAAGTACAAATTCTTCACTACCATGTTTGTAGGAACCTACTTTCCCTCTATTATATTCCTTGTAGAACGCAGAAAATATTAGAACCGGTAAAATATTTGAATTTCGCGCGAATCTGTGTCAGATTCCGCGTCGAAGCCTCCGAAACGGAGTTTCTATACCCTGCTAGTATACCCACGTATAGGTACAAAATCAACTTTTCTCACCCAGGATTAGATCCAAGTTACAACAGTTATCTTTTTTCACCGTCATGTACTCTATTTATGATTTTTCTAAAACCTATTGCAAGCTCCAGGCTCACAATGCAGGCTTAACATAGGCCTTGGCACTATAAAATATACAGCTGTATTTTAAGGAAAACCTTGTGTGATGTCATGATGTGATGATCAAACATATAATTAATTATTTATTTATTTAAACTGTACTGGCCGCTATCGCAGGCCGCGTCTTTTTGGAAGCCGCTTTATTCTATCAAAACTGGTAGCTTTTCAAATTCAGTTTTGATAGAAAAAAAATATAGTTGAGAAGAATAGCCTGTGATGAGAATGCTTTCGTTAGTGTGTGACTCGTTGATAACCATAGCAATATGGTATTTTATATATGAAGCAACATTTTAAAAACTAATGTGGTAATGTAACCAACCCAATTGGTTGTGTCGGCAACAAAAGCTTTCTCCTTGTGTAAGTTAAGGCTTACAGTCAGAGCATGCAGAAAGCTGTGCTTATAGCTATAAAAGTAAATCTATGATAAAATCTGTAACTAAAGATGCAATATTAAAAAAGGTAGGTACAGTGCACACTACACGTATATTTACTACATAAATGTGCGAATAAGCAATAAATTGCGCCACCACCAAAAAAAAACAGTTTTCCAATAACCAATACCGATATCGGACTATTTCCAACAAATACCTGTGGACCATCACTAAAACCACGCAACTTAGTACTTACCAGTCACCACCACTGATAGGTTTAACAAATAATGATGTTATTAATAAAATATTGAACGTTATAATTTTAGCCACCTATGAAACATCTTGGTCACGAATAAAAACAGTTAGAAACACTAATATAGATAAAGTCCAAACGATAACACTAACGGGAGGAAATAGTTTAACTCCACACCATCCAATACCCTCGATGGCCTTGAACTGCCGATGTGAATACTTAGCAAGATAACTTAGATTCGATGTAAATAGAGGTTAGCATTATTGTGCATTTACCAAAACCTTGTGCAGCCAACAGCGTGTAGAAAACAACTCCGTGTTAAAACCACAACCACTGAAAAATAAGACAAGTGTTCTAGCCACCGAAGCCGTCTTACAACCAACACCATGTTACAATCACAGCAACCGTGTCCCAAAAAACCGTTATACCAAAACCGGTATCACAATCGTTTCCAGAAACGAACCTTGCGGCGTCCTAGGCGCTGGGGTCGGCTTGGCTGCGAGATCCGACAGAGATATCGCTCGTCTCATGCCCGTACTCTCCTCCTCTCTGTCTGACACCGACAGGTTGTGCGAGCGGTTAGCTGTGATGTCAAAATGCGTTCAGATACGAAACTAAACGACACCCAAGTGAACGACACTCAACGATGGAAGTTGTATAAGGAACCGATTTTAACTAGTTATTCCGTACTTTCGATATTTTTTTTACTGGATCGTAACGATTGAAAAAGTTACTTCGGTAATGTTTTATTATTTACTATACGCATCATTAAATAATAAAACAAAATAAATAAAACATTAAAATTGGTTCATTATATTATGTAGGCGGAAATATTGCTGTAAAATACTAAAATATACACAAAATATACTCTAAATAGGTACCTACCTAAAACCTTCTTAAAAACTACATAATATACGTGAAATACCTAAAACACAATACAAAATGGCATGCCGATTCAAATACATGCAGCTAATATCGAAGAAACATAAGAAGCTTACGTTGTGAAGATTTTACTTCCTTTCTTTGCGTGTGAAATGGTAAGTAGGTACTTGTAATAATTCACTTTGATTGTGAAGTGAGCCAAAGCCATTGGTGCAAAAGTTACGGAGCTAATAATAACTTTCGTTGTTTATCGAATTCTTTTTGAAATAACGTGTTTGCAACTAACCTTTATGGTTGATGAAAATCTTTATAGTTTCGTTGCAAAACCGTTATTTGAAAATAAAGTCAGAATTCTCGGTTCTTGTTAGTTGGCAGCGGTGAAATGACACACAAGTGAGGAAAATATTCACAACGCATTAAATTCGGAACAAAAAACGCAACTGAGGGAATTGAGTCTTTCATGCAATTCCGAACCTTGCAAAGTTGATTTCGAAGGCAGTATGGGAGCCACCGGTACCCTCTTCGCTAAAGCACCCCTTATGACACCCTCGGGGGGTAGAAACGGGCGAATTTTGTAAGCTATCTTGTTTTCCATACACAACCTAGGTGTCGGTACCCTAACTACTTTTCTGAACGGTGTTTTTGGACGGTTGAAACCACAGAGTGAAAGTCTTTTCGGACTGTTTGTACAACTAGAACTAGTTGTGGATGATTCGTAGTTTTCGCTGTCTAAATGGACGTCAGTTTTCGGTATAACCATTTCGTTATAAACTCTCTGTTTTAGGCTTTTAGGTGCGTTTTCTTTTGGCACTGCGTTGTTAAGGACGTTTCCCGATTCGTTGGTGACGTCTTCGTCTACTGTAACTAGACCTCCGATTTGTTCCGAGTCTAGTATGTCAGGAAGGCTCAGGTTACGTTTGATTTCTTTTCCGTCTGGGCCAGTTATTTCTGCTTCTTCTAACGTAAGAGATGCGAAATTCTGTCTTTGTTTTGTCGCAAGTTTTTCAAATTTCCTCGATAATACCTTGACTACGCCTTGGCCGTCGTCTATGTTAGCTTTTAGAGGTCTCATCCTATGTTCTTTTAAGATTTTCTCTTGCAATATCTTTCTTTCCTCCATTTCAACTAATTTGTTTATAATTTCGATTTTTCTTTCGATGTCTTTATACTTTTTTATATCTTCATTATTTATAGGAGCTATATTTTCTTTAGCATCGTTTCTGCTATGGCAAGGTTTGTTTTCTCTATCTATCTTGGCTATTTTAATGTTTATTTTATCTTTCGCCGTTTTGCCAAAGTGGAATTTGTTTTCTTGTTCTGCATAGTAGTCCAAAGAGTCTTTAGCGAAGTCATTGTGGTCAATAACGTCTAATGAGTCCATGCTAACATGTTTCATACGCTCCATCTTCTGCATAGCGTAAACTTCAAGACTATCCATTTGTATTTCAGATTTATTCTCATTCACATCTTTCTCTTTCACAAATACATCGAAACTCTTTTCATTGTTATCGCTATCTATGTTAGAGTTGTTATCAGTTTGGTTTTTGTTTCCAAAGTAATTTTTATTTTGTAATCCATCCAATTTAGCTTTGTATTGTGAGGATATAGATGTTAAGCCAGTTTTATCCATGCCAGCTTTGAGTCTGTTATTCATTTTGATAGATGACGTTCTCTTCATAGGTTTAGGAGGTTTATGAGGAACAAACTCCATTGTAATCTTATTATTATTGTTCTTTTGCCCAGAACCTCGCTCAAGACTCTTCGTAGCGTTATTATACTTGGCTCCGTTAGCTTTTTCTTTATTCATGTTATTCTTGCTTACTTTTGTTTGAGTGTTTTTTCTGATTTGCGCCTCAAACTTTTCTAGATTCTTCTGTACATGCGAATTTCGTTTCTCCATGAGATTTTTAAGAGGATTAGGTTTTGAAGCTGGTTCTAATACCACTTCAAAACTGCAGCTTTTTGATTTAATCATAGCATTTTCCTCGCAACCTGCCATCTGACTTTTATACTTATGTTTATCAGCGCACTTCGGTAACAAAGATTTGCTTGTATTGGCCATGTAATCTTTACTACCCAATCTAGGTATCTCATCGTTTTTCTTATCTTTATTATTTGTTTCTTTACGTGTTTCTTTAGTATAACTTTGTACATTGCTACCATCGAAATAGTAAGCTATATTCTTAGCAGGAGGAGGCGGTTGTTTGCTAGCAGAATCATAGAGACTTTTAGATCTAGTAACTGTCTTATGTCCAGACAATTCTTTAGTAGGAACTTCGAAACCATACACTTTATTATCAGGCGCTTTAGGAACAACAAGTTCTTTGTATTTAGGGCTTGTACCTTCTAAGTAATTGTTGTAAAGATAACTAAAGTAAGGAGTGTTGTTAGGACTAGACCCATAGCTTTTTGAAGTATTATCAAATTCGTAGCAACTTTTGCTGTCTCTCGGTATATTAACAGCAGTTTTCTGTCTTTTCGGTAGTGCGTTTTCAAACAACATTTCAAGCGGAGCGCTTTTTGTACATTCTGAATCATCCGACAGGACACTTTCCAATGAATTACAGTTCGTTCTACACAGGTGATTATCGTTATCCAAGTACATATCATCTGACAGTATAGATTCTTGACTACAACTGTTTTTCATATACTTCTTCTGATTTAGGAAGAAACTGGCACTAGAGTGTCTATGTTTATCTAAATAATGTTCGTTTTCGTTGAGATTCTCGAACGAGCAATTTTGTGAATCATTCAAATTGTATCTACTGTCGAATTTAGCTTGTTGAAAAGCAACTTCATTCCCGTATCGTAGGAATATCTCATTGGAGACGCTAGAACAGTTGGAATTCTCGCTTAGGACGGATTCGTTTGATCTAGTAACACATCTTTTGGTCAAAACACTTTGGCATCTGTACATATTACTATTATAGTTAATATCATCTTCATCTAAAATATCGTCCAGATTCGACGGCATATTTCTAGGCAGCGTCGAACTCTTGTTTGATATGTAAGCAGGTTTGGTTGGTACCGTAGGTTTATCTGTACCAATCTCATAGTTAGATACCGATCTCTTTGGTAAAGACTTATTATGCTTTTTGCAGACCTTTTTAGAGTATAATTTGTTTTTGCAACTAGCATCTTGGCTTAAACTACAGTCCTCTAAAGAATCTGACGAGAAATTACCGTCTGTTTCTTTCGTAGGCTCTACATCTAAGTCATTGTTCGGTTCGTATTCATCTAAATCTCCATATTTCTTAGTTATCTCTGCTATCATCTTCTCTGTATCAGTTTTGATAGTATCAACAATGTTTCTACTGTCTTTGACTTTGCGATCCATCCCTATGAAGAAACCTAAAGAGTTTCGTTTCTTAGGATCTAAGCTATTTGTCTGTGGTTTATTTTCTACGTCATCATTCTTTTGAGCTTTATCTATCCATTTACATTCTTCCGACACTGGCGACACCGGACAAGACTTATAATTCTTAAAAATGCTTCTAGCGTTTGGTTTCGGAGTTTTTACTTGCGGCTTATCAAGATTTAGTTGGAAATTTCTTTGCTTCACTTCCTTTTCCGGAAACAATCTATCGAAAACCTTCGTAGACTTCATGTCGACGGTAAAAGCGAGTGGTTTGGATTTCGTCGCAACTTGCTCCTTAAAAACCATTGGTTTCGTAAACGGTGCGTAGTTTAAGTTTCTCTTTTCGTTGTTATTAGGGGTGTGCGCATGTGGGGGGACGTAAGGGGGAGTTTCGTACTCAGGGATGTGTTTGTTTAAGTTCGCAGGGATGGCATAAGGGTTCTTAGTGCGATAATCTATGTTTATGTTAGTGTAGGGGTTGAGGCTGTCAAAGTAGTTAGAATTCAGGCTGTCAAATGTTTCTTCAGGTCCTGGCGGCATGTGGAAGATGGAGTGTTAGTAAACACGATTGAAACTTGACGTAATAACTGTGTCTGGCGATGGACTAAAGGTTAGTGCTCAAACGTCCAACACCGCTTGCACCACAATAATGAGCATTAAAATATGGGCTTTAACTCGTAATATTAAGATGCATTTTATATTGACGGAAACAGATAACAGACAGGTCGCGGGCCACTCGTATAAGCTTGGGGGGAAAATGTATCTAAGGATAACGAGTTTAAGCCCATACTTATTTGAATGCTTATTTTTGTGTTGTGCGGTAGCGGTATGTGTCAGGCCTTTGGCGTTAAGTGAAAGTAAACCGAAAATTATTTATGAGTTACTGATATGATGAGTTCGTATGGATGAGGTTATCTCCGGAACTACTGGTTGGATTTCGAAAATTATTTCAATAATATATAGGAACATTATATCTGCGTGGTAAGGCTTAAGCCCGCGGCCTCACTCAAGTAACGGCACCTGGATTAAAAGTAGCCTATAATACTCGCTAGAGGTATCTATTAGTTTAAAGAAACTGCAATGGGATCAGTAGTTCTGGAGCTTACCCATTATCAACTTAAAATACCTCTTTATAATATAAGTATAGAAGAATACTTAGATAATTTTCGATCTAGTTTTGTCACTTGTTGCATTAATGTTGTTATGAGTGTCACAAGCTAATATTTCAAATCAGTGTCTATGATTTATCAATAGCAAATACGAAATGGAACAAATATTTCTCTTCTGCCGCGGGAATCGAACCCGCAACTCATATCACTAGCGCAATTACTAGATAGCAAAATTCGTGTTTAGTTTACTAATTACCATAACTGGTTTACTGTCTTGGCAAAGCCAATTTTATTCCATCGACAAAATTTTCTCAGGATATTAAAAAAAATTACATTACATCTACTAAAGGCCGCCTCTTACCATAGCTACTGCTCGTCCTGTTGGACGGTATCGCCATAGACAAGGGTCTAGTGCCGCGGCGGGCGCCGTCTTTCTCCGGAATGTAAGACAGGTCTGTTGTGGACTGTATTTGAGGTTAGAGCTACTAAAGGCTGCCACTCACCATAGCTACTGCTCGTCCTGTTGGACGGTATCGCCATAGACAAGGGTCTAGTGCCGCGGCGGGCGCCGTCTTTCTCCGGAATGTAAGACAGGTCTGTTGTGGACTGTATTTGAGGTTAGAGCTACTAAAGGCTGCCACTCACCATAGCTACTGCTCGTCCTGTTGGACGGTATCGCCATAGACAAGGGTCTAGTGCCGCGGCGGGCGCCGTCTTTCTCCGGAATGTAAGACAGGTCTGTTGTGGACTGTATTTGAGGTTAGAGCTACTAAAGGCTGCCACTCACCATAGCTACTGCTCGTCCTGTTGGACGGTATCGCCATAGACAAGGGTCTAGTGCCGCGGCGGGCGCCGTCTTTCTCCGGAATGTAAGACAGGTCTGTGGTGGACTGACTGGCTTTGAGGTTGGACCGGTGCGCCACCTGGTGGAGAAATATATAAATTAATAGTGTCTAACTATATATAACACAGCATCATCTAGCCCCAAGCTAAGCAGAGCTTGTGTTAGTAGGTAAGGAACCTTTATAGTCACTCTTGTATTTTAAACATTTGTCTGTGTTTGTGTTTAGTAATAATAGATTGTATCACACGGGAACAAAATAATGTATTAAAGGCGAGAGCGATTTTTTGAATCCTAAGCGTAGCGAAAGATTCAAAGTACGTCGCCCGAGCCAAAAATATATTTTGCGCGCGAGTGATACACACTACTTTTCATCACGCTCTATGAGAAAATAAAAGGCGCCTCATATTTTATTGTAATATTATTATTTGATAAAACATAGAGTAACAACTAAATTGAAATTATTAGTATCTAATAATAAAACAACTAAAAAAGTATATTTACATTTGAGACATTTTCGCAATTATGAAAATTTATTGTTACAGTTTTATTAGGAATAGAGATTGTTGTAGATTTTATATTCTGCGTGTTTGAAATAATGTCCGAATCTGGTTCATTTTGAGGAAAATGTGAAGGTGAATCTCGTTGTTTGAGAATAAGAATAATGAATAAAAATAAAATATATTTATTTTATATTTTATATAAAATTGGATGTAGTACCAGCCAGTCTTTATTCAAACAATATTTGTGTTCGATTTTTTTGGCGCTGAACACTAAGATGTTCCAAATTCAAAAAGTGCGCGGTAAAGATCATTGCGGCGCACTTAAAAAGATGATTAAAAACTCATTACAGCCCGCTAAAAGTTTTTTAGAGAAAACACCACCTTTGGGTGCACTTTAAAGCGAACCAAGTCGTCCTTTTCGAATAGATGGGATGAAAAGTATTATTTATTTCTTTCTTATTATACTAACACTATCAATCAAGTTGTCACCTATGTACTTGCAAATATATACTTACAGTATCCAGTTGTCTCCTGGTCTCCAGTATCCGCCTCTGCAGCTCGTCGCGCCGCCTCTGCGCGTCGGGGTCGACGACTTTGCGGGGGGACGGCGCGGGCGCGCGGGACAAGTGCTGGGCAGAGAGGGAGGTGTGACCTGTGACAAAGAGATTGTGCTAGTTTTGACCTTCTATAGGTAAATTACTGAGAGCTGGCACGATCGGCTTTTATTTTTGTAGAGGTATGTATATACTGAAGGTCTATAATATATGTTTATTATTTACTTCTGCGATTGGCTCCGATGATTCCAGTGTATTTATTTATTGCTCTATGTACCACCAACACCGTTCTCACCTGCAGTATTAGGGTCCACCTCGGCCGCCGACAGACTGTCGAAGGCAGACTTGAGGAACTTCTCGCGGCGTCCGGCCGTGTCGATGGACTCGCAGCTTCCGGATAGCGGGTTCCGTTCCGTGTTGTCACCGGATGGCGTTGACACCTATAGGATACGGTAGTTTATTTTATTAGTTACAATATACAATACAATATCCATAAAACTTAGAGTGGACACTGCTCCCACCCCCTGGCCAAGCTTCCTCACCCCGCTGCCTCCTAGCGTGGACGGATTAAGCAAGGGACGTACGGCACGTAGTATTTAGCAGACGACCGCTTGCACGAGTGAAGGTTCTCTCGACGCTGACACCGAAAAAATATACTTTGGTTTCATCCTTACGTGGAGACGAACTTTTGAAGACCTGACTCAGAGTTACGATATAATATGACCTCACCGCTAAAGAGAGGCCGTTGATTTTTTGTAAAAAAAAAAGAAAAAACTATAAATAAAAAGAAAGTTGCGTAAAAAAATTGTATTTCATTTATTCTTGTGACATCAAATGCTTTACAAAATAATTCAAGTAGCGAATATGAATACCAACCTAATAAATATAAATAATGTTATTTTTAGTTTATTACAGAGTTTTTTCCGCGCAGGTGATGGACGAAAGGAAAATACTCGTTGAACCATAACAAAATGCGTGTCTTTGATATTTATTTCGCAACTATCTCTCTCGCTCAATCAATTAGTGTAGCAACCCTAGAAGTCACTAACACAGTTGCACGTGTTGATTTCCACATATGCGCGTGTATGCGGCCAGACGCTGTTTTTGTGTGGAGAAATAGTCGAGTGTCCGGGGTGTGCCTTTGCTTGTCATCCAAGTGCCTTGGTTTTGGACCTTCGGGTTTGGTTGAATAAGTCTGATTTTCAGAACATTTATGTCAGTCAGTTCCGTGAATGAGTGCCGACAGACCTGAATGAGTTGCCGTGTATAAAATTCTAGTACCCGAGTGTAGCGCCACCTAACAGGTCCAGTTGTAAATCTAAACCATCCAGAGACCCACTCAAACATACATATTAAATGTTATCAAATTTTTATTTTTTATTTTTTTTGATATATACATTGATATATATATTGCAGATAGATCATTTATTCAATTTAAATTCGTTACAAAAATTGGTTAGCAATGCCTTAAAGCCTATGTTAGGTTTGTCTAAGCACTGGGTTCTCTTTATTTTTAGAATTTATTATTACCTACAGTGGTTTAACGCGTCGTTTAGTTATATAAATAATCCTAAATCTTAAACAAAACAATCAAAGATAACAGTCATAATAAACACACACATTGGTAACTATTTTCTATGCATTTACTTATCTGCGTCTGGAATGTTGCAAAGTTCATCATTCAGCGCTTATCGCCGCTTATTACCAACATCTACAGGGTACTCCAATTCAGCATTGAGTTTTTGATAGAAAACATTGTATTCAAATAGTTTTAATGTTTTTATTATTTATCTTATTTTTAATTTCTAAAGGTAGTTCTTTAATGAAATGGGGAATTAAATATTGGGATCCAATATTTGGTCCAGTGTTAAGGAGTTCAGTGCCTTCCACACGTAGTAGTGGTAAGAAGTAAGAAGATTATACAGGTAGTAGACCTAGGGTAGGTTTATTAAGTTTGACAAATCAAAATTAATTTTATACCTTGCCAAATTTTATGAAATCCGAATCCCTATTTGGTGCTGCTTTACTAATTATATTTTTGGAGAAATATTTAATAGGCTGAATCCCTATTTGGTGCTGCTTTACTAATTATATTTTTGGAGAAATATTTAATAGGCTGAATCCCTATTTGGTGCTGCTTTACTAATTATATTTTTGGAGAAATATTTAATAGGCTGTCCAATGTCACATTGCTGACCAATTTAGTAATTTTTTTCCGATCACTAGATACAGCTCAATTTACTTTTTCTGCTGGCAAAACCTCCCGAAACCTCTTTAATTTGATGACTAATTTGCTAATTTTTTCTCAAACTTACCTCATCATCATCCGAGTCGTGTTCCCCGCTGAGGTCCGCAGCCGGCACGTCCACTCGGTCCGTCTTCCATCGACGGCAGCGACGGACTGATTGCCGGAGTTCTTCCACGTCCATAGCGTTTACCATGAACTCACTGGAACAAGACAATCAAATAAATAAAAAAATCTGTATCTTTTACAGGACAATGTTATGCTTCTACAACAAAACTCCTAGTGAGTTGCAAAAATTATCAGTAAATAAATTCAAACAAATTGTCAAAACCTTCTTGTGTAAAAAAGCTTACTATAAATATCAGATTATCTAGCGAGAGGATAAAAAAACTTGAGACGGGATTTGCTCCAACTCGAAAAATAACAACTAACAGGCTAAAGGTTTCTTAGTCGCTTCTTTACTTTAGTTTACGAAAGTGACAGAAATAAAAAATATCACTTTATTTACGTGTCAGTATTGTATTTTTAAGAATTTGAGCTTTTCTAAGTGTACATTTATTGTATTTATGGAAATAAAGAGTTTTTGATTTGATTTGAAACAATTAAAATTAAACTGTAAGAATCGTCAAGTCCGCTCAGCCGGTGGATGTCGGAAGAGTTGACTTTGTTCACACACATTTTTTTTCGCCGTGAAAATCTACGGTTGATTCGCCGTGTGAAGGCACAGTCGCCAGTGTTGTACGGATCACTATGGAAGCTTGTTGACGGCGCGGCGACGCCCGCCGTACAAGAGCCCTAAGGTGATCTACTAGTGGAAGGTTAGAAGGCACAGTCGCCAGTATTGTACGGATCACTATGGAAGCTTGTTGACGGCGCGGCGACGCCCGCCGTACAAGAGCCCTAAGGTGATCTACTAGTGCAAGGTTAGAAGGCACAGTCGCCAGTATTGTACGGATCACTATGGAAGCTTGTTGACGGCGCGGCGACGCCCGCCGTACAAGAGCCCTAAGGTGATCTACTAGTGCAAGGTTAGAAGGCACAGTCGCCAGTGTTGTACGGATCACTACGGAAGCTTGTTGACGGCGCGGCGACGCCCGCCGTACAAGAGCCCTAAGGTGATCTACTAGTGCAAGGTTAGAAGGCACAGTCGCCAGTGTTGTACGGATCACTATGGAAGCTTGTTGACGGCGCGGCGACGCCCGCCGTACAAGAGCCCTAAGGTGATCTACTAGTGCAAGGTTAGAAGGCACAGTCGCCAGTGTTGTACGGATCACTATGGAAGCTTGTTGACGGCGCGGCGACGCCCGCCGTACAAGAGCCCTAAGGTGATCTACTGGTGCAAGGTTAGAAGGCACAGTCGCCAGTGTTGTACGGATCACTATGGAAGCTTGTTGACGGCGCGGCGACGCCCGCCGTACAAGAGCCCTAAGGTGATCTACTGGTGCAAGGTTAGAAGGCACAGTCGCCAGTGTTGTACGGATCACTATGGAAGCTTGTTGACGGCGCGGCGACGCCCGCCGTACAAGAGCCCTAAGGTGATCTACTAGTGCAAGGTTAGAAGGGACAGTCGCCAGTGTTGTACGGATCACTATGGAAGCTTGTTGACGGCGCGGCGACGCCCGCCGTACAAGAGCCCTAAGGTGATCTACTAGTGGAAGGTTAGAAGGGACAGTCGCCAGTGTTGTACGGATCACTATGGAAGCTTGTTGACGGCGCGGCGACGCCCGCCATACAAGAGCCCTAAGGTGATCTACTAGTGCAAGGTTAGAAGGCACAGTCGCCAGTGTTGTACGGATCACTATGGAAGCTTGTTGACGGCGCGGCGACGCCCGCCGTACAAGAGCCCTAAGGTAATCTAGAGGTACTAGTGGAAGGTTAGAAGCTTGCTCCTGTGTATTTTAATCAACTCTACTGCGATTACCAATCCGCCTGCCAAGCGTCGTGACAAAGCCCTCCTTGTCAATCTGGTAGATGGCACGTTCACATTATTGACCCTGATGGGCATTGAAATGGTTTTCAACACAAACGGGTTGAGCCTCTTTACGGTAAAACATGAAGGTATAAGCGGACGATGGTTCAATGTGACAATAGTATACCCTGTCAAAATTTCAACTGACCTATTAAGGTTCAGGGGATATGTAATATATTGTATTAAGTATATCAGTCACCTAGTACCCATAACACAAGCTCTGCTTAGCTTGGGACTAGATGATACTGTGTGGATTGTCCTGTATTACTTGTCACAGACCTGGGTGTATCGTCGTGGTTGTTCCCCGGGTAGTAGGTGGGTCGGTTGCGACTCTCTGACGACGAGGTCCGTTCTCCGTCCGAAATGTCCTCTATGTCACCATCGTGTTCTGTTGATTCTTGATCCTGGAATGATTAACAGTTATCAACTTTGTTAATGCTACCTAAACTCGCGTAGGGCCCACGCGGGCAGGTTTTTGTTCGTCATTAATCCTGGTTGACCGTAATGAATTAAAAATAAAACGCCAAGTGCGAGTCGACTCGCACACGAAGGGTTCTGTACCATAAAAATCAGACAACTTTTTAAAGAACATCAAATTTTGAAATTTATTATGTTTTTAATATTTGTTGTTAATAAAGTTGAAGAGTTTCTTATTTATAGAAAGTTTAATGGCTACCTACCTATTGTGGTCCAAGAGCCTTGACAAACGAAGAGCAAAAACTGCCAAAAAGAAAACACGTTTTGTTGTATAGAAGCCTCCTTTAATTTTGATATTTATTTTGTTTTTATTATTTGTTGTTATAGCGGCAAGAGAAATACACATTCTCTGAAAATTTAATCTGTCTACCTCTTACGGTTCATGAGATAGAGCCCTGTGACAGACGGATGGACAGCGGAGACTTAGTAATACGGTTCCGATTTCACCCTTCGGTTACGGAGCCCTAAAAATTACGTACAAAAATCACTTGTAATAAAATTATAGTAATGGTATTTCATTTCCAATCGCTTTTTACTCTCAGTGGGTTTTGCTTCTAATATAATTGTATTAAGCTGTTTTCCGGCAACCAAGGAGTCGGATGAAACCGAACAGTCAGAAACCAGGGGCAACCAATCTGATTGGTCGAAAAGCTCTAACATGGAGCTTTTTGGCCAATGAACGCGCATTTACCGATGGTAGGGTGGTTGGAACTTGGAACTTAAGATCCTAGCCTGCGTTTTTGGTTGAAACTTTAATAATTTGATGTTCTGTTTAGAACCTTCGCAGTTCATTGCGAATAGCTCGAATCCACTCGGTTACGAAACTTTCTAACACCAAAAAAAAAACGGAAAGTTACAAATTAAATAACTATTGATTTTGACGGATATTTAAAAAGAAAAAAAACCAGCAAAAGGCTATGATTCCGGCCAGGATCGAACTGGCGGCCTTCTGCGTGTAAAGCAGATGTGATAACCACTTCACCACGGAACCAGATGACTAATTAACCGAAAAAAAGAAACAGACAAGACGACGCGAATTATAACTGAAATTAATTCTGATGACCGGATTCCTTGACAGGTCACCTAGTTTAAGCAACATTTTAGTTCAGCTTGTTTTTACATTCTTTCATTATTTTCGATCTTGGCCTGCAGCAAGCCATTTACCTATCGTATAATCGAATTCGTACGGGCATCTTCTCACAAATAAAAGAAAATAAGTACAGCAATTCTTAGCAAATAATAAAAATAAATGATAAATAAATACAAACAAACCTCATATTTAAAGCTGCCGAGAGACGAATCGTCTGTGTGGTGCCGCGTTCTATTCTCGGTGGTGCGCGTTTTGGGCACTATCGTTACCTACAAATTAAACTAATAAGCAAAACGAAACCAAATAAAAATTAAACAAAAGCTTTACACAAATAATTTACATAAAAATCTCGTTATTAACTGATTGGGGTAATAAACGCGAGAAATACTAGTAAATAGCTAAACTGAAATGTGCTCAGAGTCCTAAGTTCGGTTACTCTATTCTATAATAACGAGACGTCATCGAGACGTTCCACTTTTCTATGGGTCTCTTGTCTTTAACGCACCCAGGTCGTAGTTTATTATAGCAGTAGTATTTTCAACCTTAGAGTTGGTTAACAAAGTAAATACGTTCCATGTGTATGTGATTTGGTACAGCGCCTCTAGTGTGCGGACATGGAACTACGTAAATTCCATAAAATAGAAATATCTCGATGAGGTCTCGTAACTATCGAGAAAATAAACTCAGGGATCTGATCATGTACATAAAAAAGCTTTAATGTTTTAAAAATAAGGCTCAATTAAACAAATTGTAGTAAAAGAGAAATTCGTATGACAAGACTAGTACATATTTCAGGAATTTTGATAGTTTATCATCGTAAACGTCACGTAAGTCTAGCGTATTTTATTCGTGATAGGAATGTATGAGTAAATATATACTCCGTCCACGCATCTATTTTCTGTGACTGAACAAACATTTGGTGATAACGAACGATGCAACAAAATGCAATGGATAATGAAAAGTAGCATGAACACACACGTAGATACCCACATAACCTTGTCTCTCTCTCTCTCTCCCGATAAGGTTTGCTGGAAGAGAACTCTTTTTAGGGTTAAGCTCGCCTTTGCCATTCCTTCTCTAGTTTTATGTTTTTTATGTGTTTTATTTAGTGCAATAAAGAATTAAGGAATTAAGAAATAACTTAACATGATCTGTGAACTTAAAGTAGGTAGTTATGTATGTGAGAACTTATAGTCCGATCAAGTTAGCTCGAAAATTAGAGATAATATGCATGAAGCTCGAAATTGGTATGAACGTTAAGGACACCATAATAAACCAAACGTGAAAAATTCATATCAATCCCACGTGCACTTGGATGTCTATCTTGGCCGGACGTATATGTAAGTAGAAAGAAAATAATAAACGGAACAAATCATTATAGAAAACATAAGATAGGACGATCATTTAAAGCCGGGTACTGACTGGCGTTACGGGGTGTAATGCAACGTGCTACACAGCGAGCGGTCGTGCACTCAGTACGGGCAAGGCGCTCGCAACGAGCAACGAGACGGATTACAGCACACGGCGGCGTATTACGCCATTACACCACGTAGCACCGGTCAGACCACGATCACTCCACACTCCCCCCCCCCCCCCCCCCCCTAATCGTAAGTTATCATTTTCTTTCTAAGTTGGTAGTGGTTTCCTGAGGGGGGAAAGTCGAACGAATTGTCCACTATGCTTTTTCCGGCAACTCGGAAGCGAATTTTTTCGCGGGCGAAATGTACCCTAACCCAAGAAAATGACAGCAACGAACTATAAAAATAGTAATGTAATAATAATTAAAGCGATATGTAAAAATAAATACGTATACATAGCTATAAAAACGCATCCAAGCAATTACACAATAACTAAAACATACATTAATCCTATTTGAAAATGGACGAGCGATTGACACATAATGAAATGACATTGACACACTCAAAATGCTAACAAAATGCAACAGAACAGCCAACATAACAAAACGAAAAGTAACCTTTGAGACCCTCGGAGATATAGTTAAAATGTCGTAGGTTTTCCGCATTTTTTCGTCAAACTTCTTGAACAGGGCCTCCACCCTTGGCAGTTGGGACAGGTTGAGCGATTTTGGCCTCTATTTGTATGGGATAAATAACCAAAACCGTAAGATAGGGTGGGGTGATTAGAGTTCAAAATTGTGCAGCTCATAAGTAAAATAACAGTTAGTTTATGTGAAGTAGTAGGAGGGTTTTCAACCTTCGAGTTGGCTACCAAAGTAGAAATAATATTGACGCTTTAATTTTTTTCCTTAAATACAGATAGATAAGTTTAACACAAATGAAGTAAATTTAAATAACCAAGTTAGTTTGAACTAAAATCACCCAAAAAAATAAATGCTACAAACATAATTTAAAAAAATATTGCCACCAGGAATTAGCTCTTGTAAACTAACGTAGAAACTTTCGTTAAATTATTGTCAACTAATCGGTAACGTTTCGATAATGTGACGTTAACGTAACGTAATACAGAGCCAGTTCCTGCTTTTATCGAAGCAGGAAGTTACGAATCACTAAAAAAGAAACATTTAATCAATAAATTAAAATTAACACATAAGTCACCACCACAATACCAACACCAATGTGAGCGAAAACATGGACTGATTATTGACAAAAAGGTTTTTCATTAGCTGTCGAGTTTGTAAAACAATCTGGTTTTTGAATTAACTATTGATAATGGTATAAGTCGCGCAGACAAAACATTACCGCCTCTTTTATGCCGCTCAGATCATATAAAGATGATCTAAGCGAGCCAGCATGAGAGAGGCTGTCATTTTCAATCAGTCTTTTGTTACGCGACTTATATAGTATTGACTCTTCTGTTACAAAATTTAATTTTGTGGTCAGATCTCTTCAAAGAGTCTCTCTTCTTTCTGTTTTACGAGACAGCAAACGAAAATCCTTTGACACAAAAAAGCGTAACTCATAAACAGATTTCACGTAAGTCCTTACTTATTCATGTCTCGTTTAAAAATCTGTCAACTTTAAGCATTGGCTAAGCAGCGTTTTGCTATTATTTTGACTATTTTTAATGGAATAAAATGTGAAAGACCATCGTTTGACCACAGTCTCACCTGCAGGTAAGTGACATTGTGGTGACATGTATCACGAAGGTTTCCTTCACCTCCACCGCCTATATTGGTCCACTGCTGGACCCAGGCCTCCCCTAATAATCGCCTTGTTTACTTTTATCTCACGGGGTAACTGCCCATAATCCCCACGCTGGGCATACGGGTTGGGGATCGCAGTTCGGTGGTAGAATTGTTCTGCAGGGGGCGCTGCTGCCCACCCCCGGTGGATATCCCTTAGTCGCCTCTTACGACACCCGCGGGAAGAGTTGGGGTGGTGCAAATTCTAAGCCGGCACCACACAACACGAAGGTTTGAAAGACATCTATTCACTCTAGTCTGTGTCTGTGTTGTAGTAATCAGGGAGCACACAAGACAATCAAAAAAAGAAAACAATCGTCACTCAGCTATTGCTTGTAAAGTAAGACACTTTTAAGTTAGGGTGCATTATGTTTAAGTGTTTTTTATTAATTATAATTTGTAATAGTCGGTTTGAAATCACGTTATGAATAATTACATTATTTATACATATAAAAACCTTCATCTACAAAGGAGACATACCTGTTTAATTGGCGTATCTTTCCGTTTGTCAGTATACCGCGTGTCGGTGCCGCTATCGATGGAGCTCTCTTTGTCTGAGTCCCCGCGTTTGTCTGGAAAGAGCAACGACATTATACCATTTATTGATTCTATAGAAAACCAAATAATGGTAACGCCATACTGAGGATACTTGTCTGTGTCTACATTAGTTTCTGTTTAACGAGAGGGGGGGGGGGGGAAGGGGCTCTTTCCCCTTAACCCCCCGACTTGTTTTGGATCTGATAAATTGCTGATTTACTATCGTTCCAATATCTAGTACACGCCTTAATGCACTGTCAACGCAATGTCGTTGAGTAACGTCTTACTTACTTACTTTCTGTTGCTCAGTGCGACCATAACTGACATCTCCATCTCCGACACAAGACATCCCCCAGGCAACTCGGGTCTGAGCTGTCTCTGAGTCGGAGAGGATTTGATCCCGGTACCATCCGCTTCTCAGGCGGGCGTTCTCCCGCCGCGCCAGAGCGCTCATACTCCTACCGTCGAAATATCTCACCTGTATGAAGTGTTTTATCTATCTCCTCACCGTTAGTGTGTATTCGAGAAGCCCACTTGCCCCGCGGCGGCTCGGGCGCCGCGGGCTCGCGCGCCGGCGAGTGCACTTCTGCAGAGAGGGACTTCTTAGCCCAGGACGGCAGGCGGCCGATGCGAAGCCTGGAAACCCGTATTATATAACTAGTTTATAACTAGTTCGGGAGCATAGGGATTCATTTTATATATTTGTAATTCTACAGACGTTTCACTTATTTCACATTTATTATATATACATATATATATATATAAATAATGATGGACGTGATGGACCACACAGCTTTATCTAGCCCCAAAATAAGCAGAACTTGAATTTAAATTATCGAGAATTCATATTACCTAATTGTTTTATTTTAAGCTTTGTTGAGTCAAGCCTCTCAATCTTGCTCCAGTATAGTTTATCCATACCAATATCACTTAATATTAAAAAAGCGAAAGTAATTCTGTATGTCTGTATGTGTGTGTGTACCTTTTCACGCCTGAACGGCTGAACTAATCTTAATGAAATTTGGCAGGGAGGTAGACGGTATCCCGGGGACGGACATAGGCTGCTTTTTATCCTAGAAAAGAGCGTGCAAAGCCGCGTGCAGAAGCTAGTTTGAATACATGGGCAAGTAAAGGCATTGAGACTTAGCATAGCTTGCAAATTAACTAGAAGGTTTTAAATATTCGTATATTATTCTTTCATATCTGAAGAATATATCTTACGTAGGTACAGTATTATAAAATCTGTGATCTTACGTATAATCAGGTACTTGCGGCGCGGTCAGCGCGCCCTCTCGCGGCGGCGAACCGAACTCGCTTTCACTCTCCATCGGAACTATTCCGCCGTTTGATACTTTCCTGAAACAAAAATAAATAAGTAATGCTGGACAATCCACACAGCATCATCTAGCCCCAAGCTAAGCAGAGCTTGTGTTATGCGTACTAGATAACGGACAACTGAATACATTTTAATACATAGATAGATATTTTTTATTACATATAGAAAACACCCTGAACAAATATCTGCAGATCGTACAAGCATTTGTCCCGAGGCGGCAATCGAACCCGCAATCCCCTGCGTCGCAGGACCTTCGCCCGCCACGCCACACAGGTCGTCGTATAAGTCTCAGAATTATACATTTTGGCATCATACCTTTTGGGCGGTTTGTTTAAAAACATTATAGTTACGTCCAATTTGGCTGGAATATAGATAGATATATAGATAGATAACTCTTTATTGTACCACACAAACACAAAATATAATACAGAAGAAAATGCTGAGAAACAAGGAAGTACAAAGGGAGGCCTTATAAAATAAAAATATTTTATTTCAGATAACATGATCCATAATTTGTTAGTAGCAGAAATCTCTTATATTAAATGTTAGTATTCTTAGTGTACCTACAACAAAGTTAAAATTAAATTACATAGAATTAAATTAAAGCAAATTACTTAATATTAAAATTATTCAAATTCCATATAGGTAAAATCTCTTATCGCTAATTAATAAATATAGTTGGTATTTACTAACCTGCCTTCTCTAATGGCCTGTTGCGCTCGCCTAGCCTTCATAGTGACCACCATGTCGTGAGGCACTCTCCACACGAAGATGCAGCCGTCTCCAGAAGCTGATATTAGATGCTGGCAGTCGGGGGTGAATCTGTAGACAAAAAAGAATTAATGTAACCTCAATTGCCCACGACGATCATGTGGATCTAGCACTGCTTGTAGCCACGGGGCCCTTAATTGTCGCATCGGAAAGCCTGGCCAGTGTAAGCTTTGAAGTGTCTTAAAGTAAACGAACTGGAGAACAATTTTATTAGCGATGGGAAGAGATTTTCGCCAGAAGAAGGGCAGCCAGCTTCTTTGTATCATTCAACACTAACTTCTACCGCGGCTTGATCCGCAGCTCCGTACCGGCTCTTATGTTAAGTTCTGCCCGGTTTTAGGCGTTTGAAGCCGGTTGAAGCCGGAATTGGCTTTTCGGTAGTTCCTTTCGCCGTTCAGAACTGTTTTAAGAATATTTATTAAGTTTTGTTGAAAAAAAGTCCCGGGATAAAAAGTAGTCTATTTGTTATTCCAGTTCTAGAATTACATCTATACAAAATTCAGCTTGCTCCGTTCAGTATTTTTAGCGTGAACTGAGACGTGAGTCTAGCAGATGTATTCAATTTAATTTGGTACAGCGCCTCTTCCATGCGGACGTTGAACTAAGCAAATCCCATACAAAAAGGAGACGTCACGATCACGTCTCGTTACTAACGTCAAATAGCCTCACCCTTCAGGTAACGAACATTCAAGCTTGCGCATTTATAATATTACAGTGCGATTACCAATACACCTGTCAAGCGTGGGAATTATGACAAAACCCCCTCTTGTTTGGAGCAGGCATGCCCAGAAGTGGACATGTGTGCTGATGAGGTCATATAGCTCGCAGAACTGATAACCGCGGGGGAGTAAAGGTTCTCGAGTGGCGACCGCGGTGCAACGCGCAACGAAGTGTTGGGAGACCATCCGTCCAATGGATCGACATTGTAGCGATTGCAGGGAGTCCATCGACTCCCTGCAATCGCTGGAGGTGGCTCAGGACTGTTATTTGCGTCGTCGTATGGGAGACATTTGTGGACTGATGCTGTTTAGTCTCACCTGAGTCCAGTGACAATCTCCGAGTGCCCGTACATAGTGGCCATGCACTCCCCCGAGTAGTAATCATACACGCTGAGGATCTTGTCTGTACTGGAAGTGGCTAGGTAGATGCCACTGCTGTCTAGCGCCACCTGTAACAAAATAATGGAAACAATAGAATCTGTTGAATATTATACTCGTCATAAAACGTACGTTACACATAAGAATCCGTCTCGTTGCTCGTTGCGAGCGCCTACACGAACGCTCGCTGTGTAGCACGTTACATTACGCCCCGTAACGCCGATCAGTATCCGGCTTAACAAGAATAAACCGCCAAGTGCGAGTCGACTCGCACACTAAGGGTTCCGTAACGTAAAAATCAGGCAACTTTTTCAAAGAACATCAAATTTTCACTTGTTCGGAGGCCCCATTAAATTATCAAGTTTATTTAACTTTTAGAACCTATTGGTTATTATTACAGTTGAAGTGTTACTTAATTAATTTTGATATTTATTTTATTTTTATTATTTGCTGTTATAGCGGCAAGAGAAATACACATTATTTGAAAATTTCAACTGTCTACCTCTTACGGTTCATGAGATATAGCCACGTGACAGACGGACGGACGGACAGCGGCCGCTTAGTAATAGGATTACGTTTTCACCCTTCGGGTACAGAACCTTAAAAAGTAACCAAAATCAGTGAGATATGTACAGTAATTTAGATTTTAACATGTATAATATCACATGGCGTTATTTGAGAAATTTGATCGAGAAATAACACAGAGAGAGAGACAGTTAAAAGCAATAAACAGTAGACGTCCAGAGGTTTTGTAACCTAACCATTAGGAACGATTCCTGGTAGATAGTTGCGGGTTCAAGTATCGTCAGACCCAAATTATTTACAAATATTTCCGTTCAAATCCCTCTCTCTCTCTCTGGTCTTCTTCGTCTGGTAGAGATCGACCTTGAGCGATAAAACCGCCAATTGTCAATTAGTTTTTTCTGTTTTATTTAGGCGTGCAATAATGAAGTATTTTCTGTTCTATTATATTAAAAATGAATGCAGTTTTAAACACTTACTTTGATAAGCGTGCCGTCTTCAGCGGTGGTCCCTCTGAAAGTTTTCGTATGTCTGCCGTGAGAGGCGCTGTATACCCGGACATTTCGATCCTGGAAACACATTTCAGTCAGTCACACAGATATTTAGCGTTGCAATACGTTACTTGCGGAAGTCACAAAACTTGTTAAAATTAAAAATAAATAAAATAAATAAATAATGCTGGACAATCCACACAGCATCATCTAGCCCCAAAGTAAGCAGAGCTTGTGTTATGGGTACTAGATGAGTGATAAACTTAATACAATACATACATAGATAGATATATTTTTTTATTATAAATAGAAAATACCCAGAACACCCGGAACAAATATTTGCAGATCGTACAAACATTTGTCCCAAGGCGGGAATCGAACCCGCAACCTTCTGCGTCGCAGGCGGACCTTCGCCCGCCGCGCCACATCGGTCGTCAAACTAGCTGAAGTATTGAGTTGTAGTTACTAGCAGATGCGCTTATCCCCAGTAGTTCTGTGCATCAGAAATATATTAGGCTGTTCAATTCAGATCCGTTCGTGAGTGTATCATTCATTCTATTTTCACAGCACATTGGCTGCATTGCACTGGCTGCGTTTGGGGGAGGCATATGTTCAACCACAAGGGGGCGTCCATTAATTACGTGAGGCGTTTGGGGAAGGGGCGGGCAAGTCTCACCCAATATCACGTGGGGGAGAGGGGTCTGGGAAAATATCACGTTATTTTGTTTCCACTAATTTTAGCAGTTCCTCCTTAGGATACGATTGTTTGATTTTGTCACTTCTACTTAGATAAAGATAAATTTATTTGGCCGTAAACAAGCCAACTTAGAAGTATTCAATGCAATACAATTAAGCACAAATGGATTAACTAGTTAACATTCAAATAAGCGTTTTGGAGCGGCGTCGAAAAATCCGCCAAAATCGCCTTACATAATTTATAAATGCCCCCTAATTTAGCAAATAAATGATTATGATAACGGCTGGCAGGCAGATGCAGGTTGCGCCTGATGACAGGGCGATATGGTGCGATTTAGAGGCCGCCCTTCAGCAATGGACGAGCATGCTAGGCCATATTCTGTTCAAAATGTCCGGCCGATATAAATAAATAAATAATGCTGGACAACCTACACAACATCATCTAGCCCCAAGCTAAGCAGAGCTTGTGTTATGGGTACTAGATAACTGATATACTTAATACAATACATAACATACATTCAGTCACAAAAGTATCGGGGATGGAATTTCGTGTTTGGAGTCACTGAAAATTTTACAGAAGGCTTACGGTGAATCGGCTTTATCAAAAATAAGTGCTTAAGAGTGGTACGAAGCGGTCGAGATGTGATAGAAGATTTGCCTCGCTCTGATAGGCCATCGACGTCTTCAACTGAAGTTAACGGCGCCACTTCGTGGCGCACGTTTTCATTCGGTAGAAGACATAAAGGAGAATTCGCGACGAGGATTGAACTCATTTCCGGAGAAAGCGTTTAAAAAATGTTTTTATGATTGGACTATTCGTTGGCGTAAGTGTATCGTTTCTGAAGGATACTTTCAAGGCGATAAAAATAATTTAGATGATTATCTAACATTTTGAGTTTAGCAGATCTATTCCCGGTACTTTCTTGACAGAGTAGTAGAGATAAACCATTCTAAAAATGCACGCCCCTCCACCGCGGTTACACTTAAATGCAAAAAAGGTTTATAGACACAATAAACATAAATTGGTCTTTGTCACTGGTTGTTCAGTCACCGGCGCAAGCGGTACCACTAAGAAATAACGACTGGATCTGTCGGCCAACTAGTGCATAAGTGCGCCGAACGCGCGACAGAGCGCACGTGTCGCCCAAACAAAGAGCGCGCTCCCCGCCATACAATCCCTACTCTGGACTGATCGCACAATTAGTTGACCTCTCAGCGCGCGGATGAGTCCATGTTTCCAGTAAAGTTGCAGCACGCACACAAGTATAGCGATGCAATAAGTATTTCCTCTCACACGTTGAATTATCACGTTTTGTGGAGGGGCGTGCATTTTTAGAATGGTTTATCTCTACTTATATAGGTTTTTTTTTTTTTATTATACATAGAAAATACCCAGAACACCCGGAACAAATATTTGCAGATCGTACATACATATCGATCATACAAAGGAGGGAATTGAACCCAACCTCCTGCGTCGCAGGCGGACACTCGCCCGCCGCGCCACATCGGTCGTCAATGACACACACGACACCTCCTAAGCCGAACGGTTTACACTCTCACCTGACAGGCAGTGAGTATGTGCCTGCCCCCCGCGTCCACTTCCATGTCGTACAGTGTAGTGCGTCCTGACACGTTCTGCCCGCGTGCGAACTGGTAACTGCCGTCTTGAGACTGAAACAGACATACAAGATATAGACATTATGGTCAAAAGTCCTATAAGGTTTTTTAATCTAATTAATTCTAATTTCCGGGTTTTTAAAAATATATTTGGGCGTCTGGTCGACGCGACGCGTGACCCGAGAGCTGGCGCATATCTGGCGCAGCGCATCAGCATTGCCATACAGCGGGGCAATGCAGCCAGCGTCTTGGGAACGCATCCGACTGGTATTGATATGGATCAGTTGAGCTACCTGTAGATTGTTTGCAACAGTCTGCAGTTAGCTTAATTGTTTCAATTGTAAATACTACTTCTAATTTGTTCTTATTTGTTAGTGTATAAAAAAAATCTAATTAAG
Organism: Eupithecia inturbata; assembly: GCA_963662085.1. Classification (NCBI taxonomy): domain Eukaryota; kingdom Metazoa; phylum Arthropoda; class Insecta; order Lepidoptera; family Geometridae; genus Eupithecia; species Eupithecia inturbata. Next base: position 844,392 of record OY759206.1, on the reverse strand, counting down.
GTAAGTAGTTTTTTGGTTTACATTTATGTATTAACATGATGTTCGCTTAGTTAGACCAAGTAAATAATACCTATCTATATATGTATATTTTTTTTTGTAATCTGTATTTCATGTCGTTTTTATATTATTTAGTTTTTAGGGTTCCGTACCCGAAGGGTGAAAACGGAACCACTAAGCCTCCGCTGTCCGTCCGTCCGTCCGTCTGTCACGGGGCTCTATCTCATGAACCGTAAGAGGTAGACAGTTTAAATGTTCAGAGAATGTTCATTTCGCTTATCGCTATAACAGCAAATAATAAAAATAAAATAATATCTAAATTAAAGGAGGCTTCAATACAAAAGACGTAATTTTTTTCGCTATTTTTGTTCTTCGTTTGTCAAGGCTATATCTCTTAAACCACAATAGGTAGACACATGAATAACGACAAATACTAAAAATATAATAAAGTAAACATTTTTAAAGAGTCTCCAAACGAGTGAAAAATCTATGTTCTTTGATAAATTTGCCTGATTTTTACGGTATGGAACCCTTCGTGTGCGAGTCGACTCGCACTTGGCGGTTTATTTTTGTATTTTACACATCAGGAAAATCATAGACTAAAACATAACGTTTATTCCAATTAGCTTACAAAACTAACTTATAGATAATCAAATTTTAAACAAAAGTATTACCAAATAAGAAATAAAGCGTTAATTGGGGATGGCTACGGGCAGATGGATTGGTAATCGCAGTAGAGGTGTTAAAATACACAGAAGGAAGCCGCTGCCCTTCCTCTGGCAGGATATATTGTAAGTTATAAGTGAATCTTATATCCAATCCGCGTGCAGTGGTTATTCGTTTACAAGTGGAATGACACATCATCATGTTCAAGCTCACCGTTCTCAGCTGTCTAAACAGTATAGTCTTGTCAGCTCCACAGGACACCATCTGCAGGCTGCCTGCTGAGCTGATGAAGCGAACAGCTGTGATGGAGGACGAGTGCTCGTCCAACGTTTGCAGAATTTGGTAGCCCTGTGGACAAAAAATAAATATCTATATATAAAAGAAAGTCGTGTTAGTTACACTATTTATAACTCAAGAACGACTGAACGGATCTTGGTGTTTGGCAGCGAGGTAGATGGTATCCCGAGGCCGGACATAGGCTACCTTTTATTCCGAAAAAGCGTGCGAAGCCGCGGGCTGCAGCTAGTTAATAATAAGTTTAAAGTTGCTTTTATCCAACCTTAGTTTCAAGTTTAGTTTTATTTAATTTTTTTGTAAGCTTTAATAATTAAATTGTTATTATTTGTAGACAGACATTGCAAACCGTAAAGGTAGGAGTACATTGACTCACGTAGACATAAAAACACCTGTACCTACATGTATTTCAAGCAATAAACGATACTTTACTTTACTGTCATATAGAGGTAATAATGAATTTGTTAGTTTTATATATTTACTCAAATAACGAATTTTCGAAAGATTTTATTTGAAAACTGTCAAAAGTTCTCCGGCCCCCCTTTTTGTTGTAAACTTAAGTGCCGAAGTTTACTTGCTGACGTACTGGAGGTAGTGGCTATTCCGGATCCCATTATTACGTCTCCTATTGTTTAGTTCTATTGATGTGCTGTGGGCTCCACCATCCAAACCGTGTTCACTTACTCTATCCACCATGAACACGTGTATAAGCCTGTCTCTCGATGCTGAAGCCAATAGTTTCGGTTGAGCGCTGTATTCGAGACAAAGCACCTCTGCATCATGTGCCTCTAAGGTCTGTAAGAGAGTGCCAGTGGGGGAGTGGATCCAAATGTTGCCAGCTCGGTCGCCGGAGGCTATGTGTTGCCCGTCAGGAGAGATTCGGACGCATCTGTAAAGGGGAGCTGGGGTTTAATTAAGTTTTTCATGGAACTTTAACAGGGAATAAAATTACACTAGTATTATAAATATGAATGTTTGGGTAGATGGATGCAAGCCTTAACGTTTAAATCAAAATGAATTCAATCAGTGAAGTGAATTAATTCATAAATTCCTACACTATAATCTAGTCAAAAAATTTAATATTTTAGTGATTATTTTGTCTTTTACCTCACTCCAGTCCGTTCGTCGTAAGTCTTAGACTTGTCCTTCTCGGTGGTAGACGTGAGGTCAACGTCCTTCAGGAATTTCAGCTCCGGATCAATGTACATTATTTTATTCAGCTCCTGAAACAAAAGTGATAGTCTTAGATTTACTGTCAAGCGTTTAAAAGTAGAAGATTTAAAAGAGAGAATAATTTCCGGAAGTTCAGAGACGTAGAAGCTAGTGCCGTCTATCGGAGCCTCGGAGGGCGAAAGCTTCATGTGAGGTTTTTATTTATCGTAACGATGAACTATTGAATGGAAAATGACCATGTGTATAGATCACGATTGGGGCTAGATGATGCTGTGTGGATTGTCCAGCAATGTAAATACTAGCTGCTGCCCGCTGCTTCGCACGCACTTTCTAAGTAGCCTATGTCCGTCCCCGGGATGCCATTTACCACCCTTTTTTTTTCCTCGGCCTAGGAAATTTGTTTACTAATAGACTGGTCTGGGGGGGAAATTATGTGGGACTTGACGTCCTGGTAAAGATGTAATACCCACTAAAACCTCTCTCACCGTTTTCGCCGAACCACGGGAACATTTAAAACGTACCGCGGCCCGACTGGCGTCCCCTCTTCCTCCCATACGTAACCGGCGAGCCCATCATTCCCCACACTCGGCGACCCCATCCCATCCCGGGATACCATTTACCTCCCTGCCAAATATCATTGAGATCCGTTCAGCCGTTTAGGCGCGAAAAGGTTACAGACAGACAAACAGAGTTACTTTAGAATTAATAATAATATAAGTATGGATTTGTAACGTACATTGCTGTATATGTTGTTGGGCGCGGCCTGCAGCGTCCAGGCACGGACGGTGTCGTCCGACGAGCACGTGAGGAAGGACGCGGAGGCAGAGAACATGTCAACGCCCCAGATGCAGGCAGAGTGGTATAACGCTGAGTGGGACTTACCGACCTGGAAATCAAAAATAAACGGTTAATAGTACATTATGGTACAAGTGTGTAATGTTGGTGATTACCGCTGAGGCGCCATTGAGTCTTAAGAGAGCCGAGGACGGTAATCATCAATACACACGTGTATCATACGACGTTTTTCAACACACTTGTGAATAAAATAACAATAAAAACTCATTTTATTTAGTAGATAATAGATATTTTTCCTTGGAGTTTTCAGGTAGTAAACTTTTCATAACGTTAAGGGCTTCACATCTTATATCGGGCGGTGTACAACATAAATCTTTTTTTCGTAACTAGTACTTGTAGACCTTTTTGAATAATAAATAACTATCATTTCAACAGTGAAAACGAGTTGTGAAAAATGTTTCGCAAAATTAATCAGTTTTCCTATGCGCGCGCATTGCGATCAGCCACAGACTAAAGGGATGAGGTTTTTTTTTATTTTCCGCGCATAGGGTTTGCGCCTATTCTGCCACGTACAAAATGGGGAATTTAGTTTTCTTTTATTACAGAGAAAACAAAAGTTATATCTGAGTGAAAGTTTTATTTATTAAACACGTACGAGTTAAAATTATCTATTTAAATAAGAAGTTGCATGAAATGAGCAAGCAATAGGAACATTAATTTATTTGTTCTATTGAACACGATCTTTTTTTTGAATAAAAACTTGTTTAAGAAAAAAGCACCTCAACCAATAAAATTAAAAAAAAATGTATAACTCACTAGTGAGTTATAGCAATGAAAAAGTCACAGTTTGATAACAGGTGTCATTATGTACCTAATTGCGGTGAAATTAGAGCCACTTTATGAGCAAGTGTGTTGAAAAAATATTTTATTTTTCAAAAGAATGAACTAATTCGCTTACCGAGAACTTAAAATTAAACTAAGGCTCGTGTTATGAAAGCTTGCTCTGTCATCGATCTATGCTTGTAACGCTTTTCTATGGAATAAACGTCACATAAGCGTAGATCGCAGGTGGGATGGCGATCTGCGAATGACAGCAGGCAGATGCTGGATGCGGCAAGTTGAAGACAGGGCGCTATGGCGCTCATTAGGGGAGGCCTATGTCCAGCAGTGGACTAAGATAGTTTGATGATGATGATGATGATGATGATGAAACATAGATCTATGACTGAGCAAGCTTTCAAAATACTGGCCTATTTTTTTAAGCCTATTACGTATAAGGGTCTAGTCTCAAGACCCTTATACGTAATAGGCGTATTTAACATACTCGTCATTTAAAAAAAATAAAATGACGAGTAAGTTAAATATAAAACGTAAATTGACAACAAAAGATATTTATAACCACAGCGCGACATACACTATGCTTGCTGAGTCACGGTCTACACTCCCTCTCCTCATCGGATTGTCTTAAGTATACTTTATTGTACATTCATTAGATAAGCTCAAAATATTTTTACCTATTCCGATTATTATACTACCTGTTATGACCTCTTATTGAACCAGGCGAGAACTCTGTGTCGAACTGGTAGTCAAACCGAACGTAGGCTTTAAGACAATTCTGACCAAAATGGAAATATTTTTTTTTTTTGCTTGGATAAATAATTATTATACCTAACCCTACTCACAGACGGGCAATGGCCTTTATTAACAAAGAAAATTACAAACAAATAATAAAAAACAAATTAGAACTAGTATCTACAATTGAAACAGTTAGCTAACTGTTGCAAACAATCTACAGGTAGCTCAACTGATCCATATCAATACCAGTCGGAAGCGTCCCATCTAGACATAGACATAGACAATCATTTATTTGCTGCTCAAACACCTCACACAATAAGTACAAAACAGATATAAAAAATACATTTTGAAAAATAGTTAACTTATATTACGACAAAAAAACAATTAGGTACACAAAAATATTTTCAAAGTAGACTGTACTGAGTGTTACAGCAGCAAAAAGGTCTCGGCTCAGCATAAATGCCTGACCTTACCACTCAATAGTATGTAGATAGGCGCTGATATTCTGCAGAAACCATTATAGTCACAAGACCCTGTGAGGAAGTAGTGTTATGTGTTCTATATGTGAATAGTAAATAATATACTTTAATACAAACAATATGTATAGTATGTAAATGGTGCGTGTTTTACTTTGTAAAATGAAATGGATATAATAAAATGGATATAAACCTACTGATAGATAATTAAACAGCTAAAATGGATAAAGCTATACCTATTATAACCCAGTGAGCTGGCAACTCGAAGCTGCGTAACCATCTCCTCCTTACTCTAAGACTCTGTCAGAATGTGCTTACCCGCTTGATGTCCCGCACGTCCCACACATAGAAGCTATGGTCGTTGTACACGCAGGTAAGCTTGTGGTTCCTGTCGTCGTACGTGAGCGCGACGGTGTCGGGGTAGCGCGCGTTGGCAGGCTGGGAGAACATGTGGCTGGAACAAAACATTCATTACTAGATGCTGCCTGTGGCTTCGCACGCGCTTTTTAAGTAGCATATGTCCGTCCTAGGTTACCATTTACCTCCCTGCCAAATTTCGTTGAGATCCGTTCAGTCGTTCAGGTGTGAAAAGGTTACAAACAGACAGAGTTACTTTCGAATTTATAATATGAGTAGTATGGATTAACTAAGGGTTAATAAAGGCATGGAAACCAGAACAAATTGAACAAATTGTCAAAACCTTCTTGTGTAAAAAGGCCTGCTATAAAATATCAGAATATCTAGAGGATAAAAAAGCTTGGGACGGGATTTGCTCCAACTCGAAAAATAACAACTAACTAACAGGCTAAAGGTTTCTTCGTCGCTTCTTTACTTTATTCTACATACCGAAGCGACTGAAATCATAAATATCACTTTATTTTCGTGTCAGTGTTTAATTATTAAGAATTTTACTTTTTCTAAGTGTACATTTATTGTATTTATGGAAATAAAGAGTTTTTGACTTGACTTTGACTTTAAAATTATTGATAGATTCACTTTAGTAAAGCGCCATCTATACTCCAATGCACTTCCAGCATCTAAATATAATATATCCAGCTTAAAATAAAAACAAAAATAAAGTACCTAACAACAATTAAAGTCGACTCTCGGTAATTCGAAACTCGAGGGACTCTTAAAATATCACGAAATATCGACTGTTTGAAATATCAAATGGTTCGAAATTTTTGAGAGAAATATTGAATGTTGATCAATGATTATTTATGAACTGCTAAGTAGCTTTCTTTCTAAGCAGGGTTATTTAACAATGGCAAAAGTTTAGAGGTACATATTCTTAATGTAAATTAATTAATCTTTACTTTCTTTTTAATTACCGAGAGCCGACTGATGATGACACCATGTGGGTAGTCTAGAGTCACCGCCCGCCCGGGGGGCGCGGGGACCTCCGACGCACGCACGCGCCGACATGCTGAGCCCAAAAATGTCAGCCTTAGCTTTATGCTGTTCTGACCAGGAAAAGTACAAAACAGCGCTGGTTTTCAGACTATATCACAGCATGTCCACGTACTTGATATTAGTTCCCTGAGCGACATCCACCCCTAGATAGTGTGTTCTAGGCAGCGTAGTGACGTAGCGGAGAGAATCCGGCGCGAAGCAACGCACGATGCCGTCTGCGCAGCCCACGAATATGTAGCTGGAGCCTATTGCCATGCAGTTGGCCGAGGTTGTCTGGAATAGAGAGAAATATTAAATACATATATTGAATTATATTATTGCCTAAAACACTTTGTAATTTACGTGTATTTCACGCAATAAATTCATATATTTTATTTATTTGTCAAAGTAAACACTGATAAAATACTATAATATGCAATAAATGATTGAGTATTGAATATAAACATTGGAAACTACTTTATATAAAATGCATCTTCCAGCGCCCAACCTTAGGCTAGAGCTCAAACTTTAGGTAACTATAATTATTCTATCAAAGGTACTTTATATGTACTACTAGCTGCTGCCCGCGGCTTCGCACGCTTTTTTCCGGGAGCAAGTACCCTATGCCTGTTCCCGGGATACTATCTATCTCCGCGCCAAATTTCGTAAAGTACTGTTCAGTCATTTAGGCGTGAAAAGGTAACAGACAGACAGAGTTTCGAATTTATAATTATTAGTATAGATGTAGGCAATGGTAATAACAACAACTAATTTAATGCCCCAGGTTATTTAAGAGGGCAAAGGCACACCGCTAAATGGCACTATGTAACTAAAGTCAACTGAACAAGAGTGGCAAAGAGACATCACTAGATGGCACTGTCACACTTTACAAGAGTAGCATAATCACACCGCTAAATGGCTACCTGTCTACACGAGAGTTGCGGCATCAAGCCACTAGATGTCACCACTCACCCGCAGTTCCACCCACTTGTCAAGCAGCCTCCTACTGTTGAACTCACACAGCAGCCCTCCGCGTGTGATGGCATATGTGCTGTCAGCCGAGAGGCCTCGGCCACAGACAACGTCGCAGAACTCGTTGTCTTTCTGCTCGCCGAGGATGGCGGAGCGGCCCATCAGTGGGACTGGCTCTTTGAACTATGGACAAAAATGTCAATATAACAAACGGAATCGCCTATTAAAGGACCTACACTGTTTTTTTATGGCTATAACACTAAGCTTGAACCGGAGTTTGTGTTCTCGATAGTATCCGGACGTCATCGAAACGTTCCATTGTTGTATGGGATTTGTGTAGTTCTACATCCGCACGGTAGTGACACTGTAATCAATCCCATACAATAATTGAAATAATACTACATTAAACCTAAAAACTCTTGTGGAATATTGATCTTATTCGGGGATTTATGGCGTTTATTTTGACCATAAATGATTGCTTTGAGGCTTAATTTAATGAACGTTTTGTAAATAACTTTATTGACAAAGCAAATTACAATTCAATAATAAAATCAAAATAGAAGTCGTATTTAAAATTGAAACAATTAAGCTAACTGCAGACTGTTGCAAACAATCTACAGGTAGCTCAACTGATCCAGATCGCTGTATGCAATGTAAATTAAACCGAATTTCATATTTTGCCGTTGCCTGTACTTTGATCACCATCAGCTCAGTCGATAGACGTTGCTCTCTATCTGTACGTTTCATGAACATTCTAATTGGTATCTGTGATTGAACTAATAAGTAATTTTAATTTTAGACATCAGGCGTGAATTCCATTTACCTTGGCATTCCTTGAGTACTCCAAGTACCAAAACTTGACATGCCTGAAGCCGACTGTGACGAAGTAGTTGCCGCTCTCGGAGAAGCATACCGCTTTTACACGGGATGACACCTGAAATACCATGAAAATCTATAAATATTTTTTGAAAAAAAAAAGGTGTAAAGAAACCAAACGAAGTATTGGTGGTATTTTACGACACTGATATCATCGGAGCAATACGCAGAAGGTCAAACAATTTTTAGTTTTGAAAGTTTTCATTCGTCAATTCGTTCAACGGCTCGTCCTTTTACGAGCTCGGAACTTGAACATTATTCGCAGCGCGTGTGCTGTGCGTTGTTAAAGTTTGGTATTTTGGAAAAAATAAATAAGGAACATCCATTAATTCTAACCTTTGCAATTATAAATATATTGTGTAAAATGACAAAACCAAAAACTCCAGAGGCCCAATTCTGCTATCCAATCGCTTTTCTATGACAAGGCTTTCGTCGCAGAATCCTCAAATCAAAGTAATTCTAGACAGTACGTGTGACGTACTGTCTAGAATTTCTATTTGCACGGAGATATTGATAGAATGGTTTCAACCTTGACATTTTATCCACGCGACCCTCCCTGATCTGTAGTTTCTTTCATCTAAGGTAGAATGTCAAAATATGTCATTGTGACATTAGGTTTCAATGTAACAGTGAACCGATTCGTTTGCAGAATACGGCCCCAGTTTGATATGGACGGAATCTCACAGGGCAGTACGCCGAGCCCTGCTCTTTTCCTTGTGCTCAGGAACAGAGTCAAGCGAACGCTGGTGCCAAACAGCATTCTTAAATCTCCAAAGCTGAGCTAAACCATAAAAAACATGGAATAGTTTACAGTCCCCAGGATTTCTAGGACTTTAACTGAAAATAATTATCGTCTTACTTTGTTGCTAGCCAGTTTGAGGTTAGCCCGCCAGTCCCATACATTCACGATCATGTCGTGCTGCGACCCCACTGACACTAAATACTTGGACGATGTCGAGAACGCCTGGAAACAAAGAACAACGTGGTACAATTTACTATTTCGTTGGGTAGCGTCCAGATTCTTCTCTTTTTGGAGGCTAAGACAGATCGGGTGGCTGAGCCATACGAGTTGATACGAGACAATAGGATCATCATCTCCAGCCTATATTGGTTCACAGCTGGACGCCGGACTCCTCCTGATAACCACCTTATTGGCAAAAAAAAATTATATAATACTATTTTATTCTATTCTAAAATTAAATAATTCGGATTCTAAAGATAAAGTCATTTAGACGCCTGAGTACGATTATGATTATGTACGATCGGTTTTGTTATTTTGTATTATTTTAGACATAAAATAATACAAATAACATTCGGAGTATACAAATTAAGATTCAGAAATTTTGTTATTTTGTGTTAAAATCGATCACAACTTCTTCATAAACAAAATCGATTGTCATAATAAATCGAATCGATAAAGCAAACGCGTGGACAGACTATCGAGTTTGTTTTCTTAAACTTACCACACAACTGACCCCATGCGTATGACCCGGGAACTCTCCTATTTGAACCGCTCCCGATGTGGTCGGATCCTGAAAATAAACATAAATAAACTTATAATCCAACTAATATTATAATAAAGGCGAAACTCTGTGCCGTTGTAGAAGTTTATGCGAAAACAACACCAAAACTATTGAATGGATGGAGTGTATTGATTTGACACGCTCACACTGGGTGTATTGATTTGACACGCACACACTGGGTGTATTGACTTGACACGCTCACACTGGGTGTATTGACTTGACACGCTCACACTGGGTGTATTGACTTGACACGCTCACACTGGGTGTATTGACTTGACACGCTCACACTGGGTGTATTTACTTGACACGCTCACACTGGGTGTATTGACTTGACACGCTCACACTGGGTGTATTGACTTGGCACGCTCACACTGGGTGTATTGACTTGACACGCTCACACTGGGTGTATTGACTTGACACGCTCACACTGGGTGTATTGATTTGACACGCACACACTGGGTGTATTGACTTGACACGCTCACACTGGGTGTATTGACTTGACACGCTCACACTGGGTGTATTGACTTGACACGCTCACACTGGGTGTATTGACTTGACACGCTCACACTGGGTGTATTGACTTGACACGCTCACACTGGGTGTATTTACTTGACACGCTCACACTGGGTGTATTGACTTGACACGCTCACACTGGGTGTATTGACTTGGCACGCTCACACTGGGTGTATTGACTTGACACGCTCACACTGGGTGTATTGACTTGACACGCTCACACTGGGTGTATTGACTTGGCACGCTCACACTGGGTGTATTGACCTGACACGCTCACACTGGGTGTATTGACTTGACACCCTCACACTGGGTGTATTGACTTGACACGCTCACACTGGGTGTATTGACTTGGCACGCTCACACTGGGTGTATTGACTTGACACGCTCACACTGGGTGTATAGACTTGACACGCTCACATGGGTGTATTGATTTGACACGCTCACACTGGGTGTATTGACTTGACACGCTCACACTGGGTGTATTGATTTGACACGCTCACACTGGGTGTATAGACTTGACACGCTCACACTGGGTGTATTGACTTGACACGCTCACACTGGGTGTATTGACTTGACACGCTCACACTGGGTGTATTGACTTGACACGCTCACACTGGGTGTATTGACTTGACACGCTCACACTGGGTGTATTGACTTGACACGCTCACACTGGGTGTATAGACTTGGCACGCTCACACTGGGTGTATTGACTTGACACGCTCACACTGGGTGTATTGACTTGGCACGCTCACACTGGGTGTATTGACTTGACACGCTCACACTGGGTGTATTGACTTGACACGCTCACACTGGGTGTATTGACTTGACACGCTCACACTGGGTGTATAGACTTGACACGCTCACACTGGGTGTATTGACTTGACACGCTCACACTGGGTGTATTGACTTGACACGCTCACACTGGGTGTATTGACTTGACACGCTCACACTGGGTGTATTGACTTGACACGCTCACACTGGGTGTATTGACTTGACACGCTCACACTGGGTGTATTGACTTGACACGCTCACACTGGGTGTATAGACTTGGCACGCTCACACTGGGTGTATTGACTTGACACGCTCACACTGGGTGTATTGACTTGGCATGCTCACACTGGGTGTATTGACTTGACACGCTCACACTGGGTGTATTGACTTGACACGCTCACACTGGGTGTATTGACTTGACACGCTCACACTGGGTGTATTGACTTGACACGCTCACACTGGGTGTATTGACTTGACACGCTCACACTGGGTGTATAGACTTGACACGCTCACATGGGTGTATTGATTTGACACGCTCACACAGCTCTGTAGTAGCACGCACAAGACGTTTCACGTTCTCCACTGCGGCCGCGTCCCTGATGCAGCCACTCATTCAATAATCAACCGTGTGTATTCATTCACCTGTAGGTCCCATATCCGGACAGCAGGCGCGTGCCCGCACTCGCCCGTGGCTAGGTACCGTCCGTCGGGCGAGAAGGCGACGCATGTGATACTCTTGCGAGACACGTTCAGCACGTGGCTCTGTCGGTTCTTGCGGACGTTGTATAGAACTACTGTGCATCTGGAAATGAGAGATGAAAGAGGTTCGTTTGTGTTTTTTATAGAAACAAAAAATAAATTAAATAAATACTGGAAAATCCACACTACAATAAATTGCCCCAAAGTAAGCAGAGCTTGTGTTATGGGTACTAGATAACTGATATACTTAATACAATATATTATTTTCTATAGTATACAACAAATATCTGCCGATTGCACAAACATTTGTCCCGCGGCGGGAATAGGGCCCGCAACCTCCTGGCAGGTTAAGGTGGATTTGGAAACCTCCTCAACGATCGCCGACGACTGTCTCGTCGTTGTGTTACTTGATTCTATACAACAAAACTCTAAGAGCTAGTTTCCGCTATCGAGATTATTGAGATTGAGTCGGCTCTATGCATGCTCGTCGATTCCTCCGCCAATTATGGACCGTTATTGAAGATTATTTCGCTATTGTATAGAGAATGATCCCGAGATGGTCCCATTAAAATGTTATTCCCGAGGGATTCGTCCCGCAAAACTTAATAACAGTGTAAAATTAAGGGATTCTAAGTCGGTGTTTAGTTTTCTTCAAAACGATCAAATTATTATTATGTTGAATCTTAGAGAAAGTTTTTCGCGGAATTGTTACTAAATATTTTCATCCTTATATTTTGCATTGGTTTTGCGCTAAGTAACGTCTGAATCTTTTTATTTATGAAAATTCTATGTACGCGCCCGTCTGGGTACTAAATAAAAGCAATATTATTCAAGTGAAAATTATATCCTCCTTAAATCACATAGCTCACAGAAATTAGAATAACTAATAAGACAGTTGTCTGTGCGTTTGTCACGCGTTGGCTAATGTTTGACGTGTAGTTAGCGGCGAGCGGGGTTGCGTGGCGAGCGGAGCGAGCAGCGGTTTACTGAGACAAACAAGTTACGAGTCGAAAGAAAGATTTTCGTTTAGGCTTTTTTTGTCTTTATGTTACAACCGGTTATCCGTTTTGATTTAGTTTTCGGGCGAGAAAGCTAATATTTCTGGGACTGACTTTAAACATACTTTCAGCTTCGAGAACGATGTCATGTTAGGATGGTATTCATTAGCTTTGGTACCCTAGTTACATCGTAGTCGGGTTATTTTGTGTAAAATTCTGAACTGACTCCAGTGAACTTCTTGGTAATATATTTCTTTTTTACCCAAGACTATCATCTCGCAAGAAAAAAACATTTTGGACTCCCACATCTAGAACCCAATATCATGGAAATGTTATTCATAAATAGAGTATGTGATGAATTCAATAATAATTTCTCCGATGTAGATATTTTTGACATGGTTGTACCAGAGTTTCGTAGAAAATGCTTTGCCTGCCTCGCCAATACTGCTTCTCAATAATTGCAATTACTTCTATTTTTATATCTTCTAACACATTCGTTTAAATTTACTATTTTTATCTATACGTACTTACTTTGCTATTGAACGCGTTTATTAGAATTATGTATTTAGGTAATCTGTATCTGTTATGTTTCACACACGTCTTAGCGTCACTATTTGTGTACTATTTTTTAACGGTGGAAACACTTATTGGTTTGTGTATTAATTTTATGTCTCAATTTTAGATATTATATAACTGTTTGTTCCACAAATAAAAAAAAAACAACAACTAGAAAGGCTCTCCTCGAGCTGTCGGTGGGACAGACAGACAGACAGAGGGGACACTGGACACGTTTAATTAAATAATTTATGTTTACGACGACGGGGGCTATTCAGACCTTCGCGGTTATCACTACGCTACCCAGAGCGGCACAGAAGTTTAGCAAGGTTCCATATATCTGCAGATCCATCTTTTTTTAGTGCCGTGCATTACCCAGGCCTTTTAAAATGAATAATACCTACGTACATAAAGGATTGCGAAATCTATATTATAAACCTTTTACAAGTAGGGAGCTAAAGTTATTTAGGTTATGCCTGTTAAGGACCCGCTTATTTTAGTTAGGTCGATGGTATAGTAGGTAGGTAAATTTTATTAATGTATATGTACCTATGTAGGTGGTAGACAGACGCATTTTATTAATGTATATGTACCTATGTAGGTGGTAGACAGACGCATTTTATTAATGTATATGTACCTATGTAGGTGGTAGACAGACGCATTTTATTAATGTATATGTACCTATGTAGGTGGTAGACAGACGCATTTTATTAATGTATACATATGTACCTATGTAGGTGGTAGACAGACGCATTTTTGCTATAGGTTTATCGTTTATACTGCGTTAACGTTAAAACCATCATTATTAGAACATATTGTGCCACGGACTATTAAAGATAGGTAGGTATTTAAAAAATGTTTATACTTTGCTATGTTTATTGATCACAGTACATATACACAACATATAAGTAGATAATCAGCATTGCAACCCAGGTAATTAATTATTCATTATTTTACAAGGCTCTCCAAAAATGCAGCTGATTGTTTATGGTTTGGTTTATGTCTTGCATAACCCACAGGTGCCAGATCATGCTCATTACTTGTGCGCAACACCCAACCGTTCTTTTACCTGCTGCACGATAACAATACCTAATAATCTAGAATAGCTCCTCTTTCCACTAACCCTCAGTCAACAACGATGTAAGCGAAGCTTCGATCAGGGGAAGGTGATTTCCTTCGTCCGAGAAGTGAAGTAAAACCTACTGCCAGTAGGTATACCTAGATTTGATTGATTTATTTTGACATTGACAGTCACAAACGAAGTGACGTTCTAAGCTTTGTCGGATACCATTCGTTTCTTTCTCGCACAAAATATAACAAGAATATATTTTGACTCCCTGCTTCTAAAAATGTAAATGATGGTTAGAAAAATATATTCAAAAATAATAAATCCGACAGTAGTTATTACATGTCTGCACGGCCCTTGTTTTTTTATTCGGGCTTGGTCGGGTATTGCCATCCTTCTTTAGCTTGGATTTCGCTGAATTTTGCACGGTCTAATAAGGTATTCCGACGAGTATTTTAGTGACAGTAGAATTGCCGTACCCACTCAAAGTCAAAAGTCAAAGTCAAAAACTCTTTATTTCCATAAATACAATAAATGTACACTTAGAAAAGGTCAAATTCTTAATAATTAAACACTGACACGGAAATAAAGTGATATTTATGATTTCAGTCGCTTCGGTATGTTGACTAAAGTAAAGAAGCGACGAAGAAACCTTTAGCCTGTTAGTTGCCTTCAAATAGTACTAAAATCTGAACTCGCTCCGCTCGCCACCACACACTATCCACAACCGCTAACGCACCTTATTGATATGTATGACATACGATTGCTGAATGCCGTTCTCACGGCGTGGTCCGACCATGTTTCATTCCGAAGGGGTTACAGACCCGGCTTGTATGACAACAAATCTAATTATACACTGACAATGTTAAGGTTCCACATAATTCTACTCTAGATGATTTATACAAGGTAAGCCATCCATGTTAATCCATATTATACACAAACACTCACAAACCACAAAAACGATATTATGTTTTATGTAAAATTACATATTATTAAGTATTATCCGTAATTTTTTTTTAACAAGGTCAAGTATAACTTTATCGACAAAGAAAATTACAATTCAATAATAAAAACAAATTAGAACTAGTACTTACAATTGAAGCAATTGAGCTAACTGCAGACTTTTGCAAACAATCTACAGGTAGCTCAATTGATCCATATCAATACCAGTCGGAAGCGTCCCCAAGACGCTGGCTGCATTGCATTATTTGTAATTATTCGTTTTATTAGCCTGTAGATTGTTTGCAACAGTCTGCAGTTAGCTCAATTGTTTCAATTGTAAATACTAGTTCTAATTTGTTTTTATTATTGAATTGTAATTTTCTTTGTCAATAAAGTTGTATTGTTGTAAAAAAAAACCTAGATAAGAATAAGAAAAGTTTTATTAATAGCATTTACAAGAATTGCACTGAGCTAGTTTCTTAAATTACTCAACACTATAAGGACTACATAGCTACCTACTAACCATGTAAATAGAAAACTTAAATGCTATAAAATGGCGTCCGACTCAGCTATATGTTGTGATAGCCATTACGCTTAGTTATGTTAATATATTTTTATGTTTATGTTAATGTATCACAACGCTGATCTTCCTCATCGCTGATCGCTATTCGCTGATCTTCTTCTTTTTTAGAGATTGAGACAACACTGAGCAGCTACGAAATATACACAACTTTTACTGCACTTTAAAACTCTTAATCTGGTGCATAACTGCTGAACTCAAAAAGATGATTCTCAGAAACACTGAAGATGCCGAATTCAAGATTGCATCGAATCCGTCGAATCGAGAATTTGAGTGGAATTGAACCCGCGACCGTGATATTGCGTCCGTCATCCGTGAACGAGCTAAATTGAAAATGTTGTAGACGAGCTTCGATAACTGGCTTCTTCCCGAGGCTTCGCTCGTCGAAAGTAGATGAAATGTTTTGGGTAGGTAAACTTAATTTAACTTTTTACTGAGAGAAACTAGGGCCCGAATTCTGCTAACCGATCGCTTTACTATGACAATGGGATCGTCGCAGAATACAATTAGTTCTAATTTGTTTCTATTAGGTGTTTGATTGTAATTTTCTTTGTTTGTATGAATGTATCCAGTATTTTATTTATTGCAGCTATTAATCAGATTTTAGTGTCTAATCATCAACATTACCATCATCAACCTAAACTAGTCCACTGTTGGACATAGGCCTTCTCTAATGAGCACCATAGCGCCCTGTTGCTTAACGCATCCAGCATTTGCTTGCGTCTTTCTCGGGTTGGAGGGCGTCCTACACTACGTTTGCCTTGTACCTAATACTTGCGCGCAAATCCCATGAACCTAAAGTAAATCCGTGTCAATCACTACTACCAACAAAACAATCTAAAAATAACTTGCGAATAGTGAATGAATCACGGTCATCAATGCGCCTGCGCCTGCGCCGCGGAAGCGGAAACGGTACCGCTGCCGGTCAACAACCTCATGATGTTGACAGTGACATATTTACAAAGTGGACCGATTGACATTTTTGTGTGAAAGGTCATGGGCGAAGACAAGAGCTTCCAGGGTTTTCTTATAAGTGGTTTTCATCTGTAATCAAAAATATTTCCTAAAACCGCTCGATAAATATAAATGTTCAAAAACTGGTCTTGGGCCTTCATACCCGAAAGAAAACAAATAAAGCTGGACAATCCTCACAGCATCCTCTAGCCCCAAGCTAAGCAGAGCTTGTGTTATGGTACTAGATGACTGATATACATAATACAACACACTACTACATACATAGATAGATGTTTTTTTATTATGCATAGAGGTAGAAAACTGCCAGAACACCCGGAACAAATACCAGCAGATCGTACAAACATTTATCCCTTGGCGGGAATCGAACCCGCAACCTCCTGCGTCGCAGGCGGACCTTCGCCCGCCGCGCCACAGAGGTCGTCAAGAAATTCAAATTGCCAATCATCCCTATGGTTACTGTTAGCGACGACTTCTTTATGCGGATTAAATAAGGCTCAAAATATGCACGATATAACTACAGAATAGATAATAGTGTTAATACGCCATGGATTATGCAATAGTTGTTGAAATGAATGTTCGAACTGCCGACAACCCGCGCATGTACCTATTTCGACATATTTATTTATTTATTTATTTTAACACTTTATTGCACTTTAAGGTACAAAGGGTGGGCTTAATGCCGAGGAATTTTCTACCTGCCGACCAAAACCATATGTTTTACAGGGGATTGGCGTGCTAATATTAATTAATAATAATATACCTAAATACCTATCTAAAGCATAAATATGAAGCAAGAAACCAAACATTTTATGAAGTAAATGAACTATTGGTAAAACCTCTTAAGAAAAAGCCTGCGCACCATTTGCAAGCATCTCGTGTTAGCAGCCTTTCTAATGTCCAGAGGCAAGTCATTCCACAACCGCACTGCCTCTATAGAGAAAGAATTTACAAAGAAGGAGGTTTTATGCACCTATAGATTTATTTCGCGAACGAATCAGGAGAATTTTCTAGCAAGTTCTCAAAGTCTGTACTTAGGTACAAAAGCCGAGCATGTTGACCGTTTATTCAATTCATTTCTAAGCGATAAAACCATGAACCATTCTAAAGGAAAACTACGAGAGTGAATTGTGAAGTACAGTGCTGTGACTTTTTGTATTAAATAGTACGTAGTTGAGTGTATACGGATGAATAAACCGATTTAATTGTTCTGAAGTGTTTCTACTGACATCCTCCCCGACCAGCCCTAGTTGAAATCTTACACCTTCGACGAGCCCCTACACCATCACTCTTTGTTTCGCGTGACAAGCCTTGGTAATGCAAGCAAGCAGCCGCGCTATCATAACCAATTGTTAATGAAATGCCATCACAACACAAAACAAGAGTGAATAGGTGTCTTCTAGTCAAAGAAGTATTACCTTCTATACCACATCCAAAATCGATGTAGAAGGTTTGTAAACTAACCATGACAGAAATAACTAAAACTCACTTGCTTGGCGTCGAATTTCAGATAAGCAATATTTATTGAAGGAAGGATCTCAATTGGACAGTAATGTAAATCTTATCTTATAATCTTATTATATAAAAGAACAAGCGATTTTCTGGGGACAACGCCCAGCCCTACAACCTCCCGTTAAGAAGGGATTTTTGGAAATTCCAACCCTAAGGGGGTGAAGTTTTTGGTGTTTTCTGTAACTCTTTAACCAGTGGCCCAATTAGCTTGAAACTTACAGAGAATACTAAAAATACAAAACTATTGAACACGTGTTTCAGGATTATTCAAAATTTACTGAAAATGGGGTAAATGGGTTATTCAAGTTTGTGATTAGTAATTTGCACAATGTAATGTAATTTTTTAATGCTTAATGCTATTAGTAAATGAGGGTTGAAGTTATCGAGGTTTTTTTTGTAGCTTTTTAACCAGTGGCCCAATTAGCTTGAAACTTACAGAGAATACTAAGATTACAAAACTATTGAACACGTATTTCAGGAATTTTCTACATTATCCTGAAAATAAGGTAAATCGGGATATTAAAGTTTGTGATTCGTAATAAACTATAACGTATATAATGATACACATATTTTTTATTTCTACAAAACTACCCCTGGGGGGTGTGCATCAAATTACACGCGGGCGAAGCCGCAAACTGCAGCTAGTTGCGAATACAAAACTCGGCAACAGAGTGAATTTTAGGTATAATATGGGCGGTTTGTACACAAACATTCTACATCGAGTTTGGCCAGTGTATAGTGAACAGGACCTTCGTGATAAGGCGTGGCCACATCGTCACTTTCCATCAGGTGAGATGTCTGTCTTTAAAGTGAAACTAGTACGGAAAAGTACGTAGGTAGACTTACAGAGCGCTTTACCACTATTCCACGATCTTCCACTCGTACTAAGCAGTTCTTCTCCACCTTTATCATTCGCACCGCTAAGGATGGGAACTCGCTACCTGCCTTTATTTTCCCGGCCAACTACTCCCTGGGTCTATTCAAGACGAGAGTGAATAAGTATCTTCTAGACCATCTTCTAGATCTGTTTGCCGACAGCTGGACCAATTTAATAAGACAGTGCCTTAATTTTTGTGAACGTAAATATTAATTCTCTGACATTCTTTAATTTTATTGTTTTATGTTGTAATTATGTGTTCATTTCTGTAATCATATTATTAATGTAATTGGTTGTGTATACCGTGTTAATTAAATTAAATAAATAAATAAAATCGTCGACTACATCGTCACTTGCCATCAAGGTGAGATTGTGGTCAAACGAAGGTCTATTCACCTCTGTCTTGAAGACCCAGGGCATGATAAAAACCGCGAGGTTTTTGTGAAAAGAGGAACTTTTACGATGAAAGTAACAAAGCTCTTAAACCGCCAAAACATCGATTGGTCTATTGCCGAAGCGGCCCGCAGTATTTATTTTAGGAAATTGCCTGACGTCACGACTGCAGGCTTTCTTGTGGATTGTCTTCAGCCTTGGGCTATGCGAAATTATATTTTTTAATAGCTTAATGTAGAAGGAACCAAGAAAGACTCAAGTAGAAACGCGCGCCTGTTTGTTTACCTAGCTAGATGCTGCCCAATATGCTGAGTGATTAGTATTTTTAACCGACTTAAAAAAGGAGGAGGTTCTATGTTCGACTGTATGGATGTTTTTTAGGGTTCCGTAGGTACCCGAAGGGTGAAAACAGAACCGTATTACTAAGCCTACGCAGTCCGTTCGTCCGTCCGTCCGTCACAGGGCTCTATTTGATACGATACGGAACCCTTCTGTGCGAGTCGACTCGCACTTAGCGTTTTATTTATTTTTATGTATGCTCGTCGAACCTCTCCGTCAATTATGGACCGATTATGAAAATTATTTCGCTATTGTATAGAAAATTATCACGAGGTCTCGAGGGATTAGTATTTATCAAGCCAAACTTTAAAAACACTATCATGGTCAAACAAAATATGTAAATAACTGCAATCGATATAGGGTGCGTTCACACGGCACAGGGGTGTATAAAGGAGCGGCCACATGATTCACGCGTATAATTATTAAAAGTTCATTGGCTTCTTCCCCTAGTATTTCCACCCTGCCCGGACGGAGACGCGGGGATCTACTTTCATTGTGACATAATTAAATTAAGCTTCTGGAACCCCGCTTCGTCTTGTCATGAGCAACAGCTAACTCCTTCGGCTAATATTTTATATTTCATTTCGCTGATTGTTTTTAAAAAACAATTAGCGAAATCTGTCCAGCCGTTCACGCGTGATGCCGGTGACCAACGGAAATAGGGATTCATTTTTAACCGACTTAAAAAAGAGGAGGAATAATATTTTTGGGGAATCACGACTAGCTACAACAGTTTTGGTGATATCGGAGCCAATTGTTAATAGATTTTGATGATTATTTCGTTGTTGTATCAAAATTGATTTTAAGGTGGTCCCCTATAAATTTGATTCTAGCGGAATTGCTATGAGCGCTATAAAACGTAGGTTTGTAAAAATTCTACAGAATATGATAATTTCATTATCACCTAATTAATGGTTTCCATGGAAACGGGCGTAAACAGTTTCATCCATGTGTCATCAAACTAAATTAGACTTTCAAGTTATAATTCATTTTAACTAGATGTCGCCAGTGTAAACTCAATTTTTGCACGTGTAAAACCTTTGGTCAGGGAAAGTAAGGTAGGGGTAATTTCATACGTCCGAGACATAGATAAATATTATCTACCGGAATTTGTAGCCGGTTTATTGTTTTTTTAAGACACGCCCAATTATTATATATATAGACTAGCTGCAGTCCACGGCTTCACACGATCTTTTCCGGAATAAAGTGTAGCCTATGTCCGTCCCCGGGATACCATCTACCTCGCTGCCAAATTTCACCGAGATCCGTTCAGCCGTTCTTGAGTTATAAATAGTATAACTAACACGACTTTCTTTTATATATATAAATACATAGATATAGAAGATGATGACAAGCTAGTACTGAGACATCAACGGGCTGCAGCGGTTGTCGCAGACCTACCATCATCTACCGGGGCGAACGGATGTCAACCAACACCACCGCCGCATCTGTCGATCCCGTGGGCCTTACAAGTCATCTATGTAAGCGCCAAAAAACTAACACTACATTAACTTATAATATCCCAAAAACTGAGTCCGGATGTAGTCGCAAAGTTTTTCAACTCCTACGTCACTTGACCTCGTGGTTTAATTGGTTAGCGTATTCCCGTACTGAGAATACGCTAACCAATAGAAGGAAGCGGGTTCAAGTCACGTCAAAGTCAAAAAATTTTTGGGACATTATTTTTTTCTTAGATTTTGAGTTGGGCATACGCCACTATGATAAATTATTATTTGTGGATGTAAAGTTTATTGATGATGCTATAATTAAATTACTAATTATTTAGTAGCACGAGCTAGTTAGCGTTGCATATGGAAGGATGCGAAACTTTTTCAAAAATTTACACAGCTGATGGGTACCATCATAATACGAGAATGGTTGCACCGATTTTCATCAACACATACAACGCGCAGGTATCTTTGCGTGTTCTGAGCCGCCATGACAACCAGCGTACGATTACGCAAAACCACCCATTCTATATTGACATTTGAAAGCCCTTTGAATGGCCTTCGAAATTTGGAGTATGGATATGACCTTTGAAATGGCTTTCAAGGCCATTCAAAGGGCTTTCAAATGTCAATTATAGGATGGATAATTTTGCGTAAGTGCATAGCAGCACATTAACACTTACCCTGCGGGGTATGCGACGAGCTCGGTGTTAGGATCGCAGTCGAGAGCAGCGTTACTGTTCACTGTCAGCCCGAGAACTGTCTCCAACTTAATCTGTGGACAATAGAAACAATACTTTAGACAAATGGACGATTTTGCGTGTTTTTTCAGATATCCTGAAAACTCCTGAAAGGAAAAGCTTTTATTTTCTTCGAAACCATAGATGCAATGTTTGGGGGAGGGGGTTTGCCTTGTAGCGTGGCGATTATTTGCCACGCTTGGCAGGTAGGTTGGTGTTTGGAACAGACACACCAGGGTCTGATCCGTGCAGAGGGCGCTTCTGCTTACAGCAAACAAAACATTGACTTTTGGGGAGCGTCTATGTCCATTACTCTGCCCTCCCGAGCTTAAAGTGCAGTAATAGACATTTGGCCGGTTTTAAGCTAAATACACAGAATGAAACCCCATTTTAAAACCTATAAATCAAATAAATCCTTTTTTTGACATTCAATATAGAAGTATTTTAATTAATTATTTTTCGGAAACGGTAATTGCAAAAATATGAACAATTTATTAAAAATATACAGTGTTTACCAGCTAAACCGCAGTAAAATACATACTGCACAAGATTTTCTTGGGTTTCCTAGCTAAAGTGCAGTATTTCATCTTATTTTGTGGCACTTTAAATGGTAGTTTTATCAAGAGAATTAAAAATAAAACGAATTAAAGTAAATATAATAATCATTTGATGAAGGAGTTAACTTCTAATTTTATTACATTGTTTTTTTTTACAAATGATACTTATATGTGATTGTGAGAGATTTTGATTATTAAAAGGTGATTGTTAAGTTGCATTTACGAGTATCTAGTTACTGTTAAGATTCCCGGAAAGACTGTTAATTTTAAACGTGTTACGATTTTATAGCATAGTTGTGTGTTTCTTAATTATTATTAAGTTCATTCAATTATTATTAAGATCATTTAAGTTTAATTTTCGAAAATACACACTTTTATTCTAATCAAAGGTAGTTTTCTCTTAGGACACAAGAGGAATTTTAAGTATTTTATCACAAAGAAGCCTATTAAATTGCAGTATTATCACATTATTACTGCACTTTACTTAGTAAATATGACAGGAAAACGGTCGAAGATGCAGTAATAGCAGAATTTACTGCCTTTTAAGGAGTTTTTAGCAGATTTCATAGAAAAATTACTCGTAGTAATAGAGGCAAAAAAAATGTTTTGACTGTAACTATTTTATTTAGAAGAAAATATTTATGTAACGACGTTTGGTACACAGTTTTTCACGTTATCTTTCACTTCGCATTCAAAATTTTATCAAATAACCTCTTTAGGATATTTTTTTAGGTTTCTACACTTCAAACGCGTTTTTCTCAAAATCGTGTTTTTGCTGTTACTGCACTTTAAGCTCGGAAGGGCAGTACTGGTCGTCATTTGGTTGAGATTTTGAACAAACTAATAACGTAAGAAGATACAAATTCATGACATAATCAGGCACATCACTCAGCATAAGCTATGGCAGAGCAAATGAAGGTATAGCGCTGGTTTTCTGAGTGAAGCAGTATTTGCACCTTATTTAGAAGTGTCTGTAAATACTGCCAACCATCTTTCTTCTCTCAGTATTCAGAAATGGTTTTTTATTTAAATTAATTACCTAGGTATTTAATTTTCCTTTTGCCATTCTAATAGTTTCCAGGTCAATACGAATCGGTTGACTACTTTGTGTGTCGACCTTAGCCTAAGGTCTAATCTCCATACAAACATAGGAAACTAATCTTTAGACCAATAGTGGCAAGGTTGAATTAGACAAACATCCTAAACCTTGCCCAAACTAGATAAGGTTGTGAAAGAAAAGTAAACTTGTGGAGATTTTCAAAATGGCGACCTAGTCTACTATCTGTGCCTTAGATTATATCTATGGCATAGCAGTTTTAAACAAACAAATACTTGGCCTTGCTTGTCTACGAATAAACTCTTGTCTAGGGGCTTATTGTCTGTAACGAACGCCATGCTCGCAAGAAAGAAAATGTCTAGAAGCTATCTTGTCTTGTCTAGGGTAATTTATAAATGTAATCGCTATGCTAAGCAAGAATCACAAAAATCGATTAACAATAAAATATCACACATTTAATACAAAAATACTGCCTTAAGAACATCCTTTTTTATGTCGTCGATTAAAGTAATCTGAAAAGTCATTGCTATTTCATTTAAACTTTTTGGCTGGTCATAATCCGGTTCAAAACTAATGTAAACTTATAAAAAATGTAACACCACACCACATACCAAATAAGACATACGCACAAAAAAGAAGAAAAAAATACCGCAGTTTTTATGGCCAAGGTCGTTTGACACTTGATCCAAAATGGCCGACCTTGAAAAGGATGAAATTATAACTGGTTTGGTATAAATAGGAAATCAAAATGACTAACGAGGCAGCCGAAAAATGTCGTCCTAAAAAATACAGCCTACGCAATTACGACCTGTTCTTTTCTTACTCAATAAACCTAGAGTTTTTCATTGAACAATCGAGCTTTTGTCATGATTCAAACGACAAACTGATTTATTAATTCTTGAGGAACATAAGTGCCAGAGAGTTATTCTTATTTCTTCATCATCATCACCAATCACAATGGCCTTCACTACATCCACGAATAATGGTTTATGTAGCGTTAGTTTTGGGTTAAATAATTAGGCTTCAGATCATCCCCTTCCAATCTTGAAAAACCAAGCGATCAAAAATCATAAATTCTGTACATTGCACACCGCATCGTCTAGCCTCAAAGTAAGCATAATTTGTGTAATTAAAACCAAAAGACACATAGGTAGATATATTAGGTCCTTACATATGAAATTGGCGTTTTTCGTACTGGCCACTTTAATCACAAATTTCTCCTCTTTGGTAAGGAATTCCAAATTCAAATTTGTACAGCTATAGACTCATGTATTTGTGCTTCGATGATCGTCATTCATTTGTTTTTTTTCTTCTGTTTTTTTCTGTTTGCGTCACTCATTTTACAAAATGGAAAACTTAAAATATCGCATTATTTACGAGTACGAGTTCCGCCGTGGCACTAGTGCTGCGGAAACAACTCGAAGGGTGAATGATGTGTATGGCGGTCGTGTTGCAAAAGAAAACACAGTTCGTTTTTGGTTCCAACGTTTTCGTTCTGGAAATTTTGACCTGCAGAACAAGCTCCGTGGACGGCCTGAGACTCAAGTTGATAATGAAGAGTTGAAGGCTATTGTGGAAGCGGATCCATCGCAAACCACGTCCGAGTTAGCTGCAGGCTGCGATGTTAGTGATAAAACTGTTTTAATTCACTTGAAGCAAATTGGGAAGATTAATCAGCTTGAAAGGTGGGTACCTCACGAATTGACTGAAGCAAACCGGCAAACGCGCGTCGACTGCTGCGTTACATTACTAAACCGGCACAATAATGAAGGTATTTTAAACCGAATCATTACCTGTGATGAAAAATGGGTTCTTTACGATAATCGGAAGCGCTCAGCGCAATGGTTGGATCCTGGCCAGCCAGCCAAATCCTGCCCCAAGCGAAAATTAACCCCAAAAAAGTTACTTGTAAGCGTTTGGTGGACTAGTGCCGGTATTGTTCATTACAGTTTTCTCAAATCTGGCCAGACTATTACGGCTGATGTCTATTGTCAGCAATTGCAAACCATGATGGAAAAGCTAGCGGCTAAACAACCTAGGCTGGTCAATCGCTCCACGCTACTGCTGCTTCACGACAACGCTAGACCACACACTGCGCAACAGACGGCTACTAAATTAGAAGAGCTTCAATTGGAAAGTCTAAGACATCCTCCGTACTCCCCGGACCTTGCTCCAACAGATTACCATTTTTTTCGAAATTTGGATAACTTCTTGCAAGGGAAAAAATTCAACTCCGATGGGGCAGTCCAAATCGCCTTCAAAGATTTTATTGATTCCCGTCCGACTGGTTTTTTTAGTAAAGGGATCAATGAACTACCTATAAGATGGCAAAAGTGCATAGAAAATAATGGTTCATACTTTGATTAATTAAATATATTATATTAAAAAATATTCGACTTTTTGTTCCTCCCATACAAAACGCCAATTTCATATGTAAGGACCTAATATTTAGGTGAGCGTGTGGAGGAATGAAGGAGAATATAAACAAAAAACTCGCGCATTTCTCAGTCAAGGTTATCTGACACCTAATCCAACATGGCCGCCGTCCTTACACACTACAAGGATGCACGTGAACCGTTGCAGAACCGGTTTAAACTGTAGTACTGAGCAAGGCACTCCGCGTGTTCTGAAAGTTCACTAGGGTTGTTCAGAGCACATTGTTGTCTCAGATTTCAATACGGAATGGTTATGCAGGATTTTTAAACACAAAATCCCGTGAATTTATCAGTCATATACCACCTGGTCCAACATTGCCGCCGTCCTTGCACACTACAAGGATGCACGTGAACTGTTGCAGAACCGGTTTCAAGCTGTAGTACTGAGCAAGCCATTCCTCGTGTTCTAAAAGGTATTTATGGTTGTTTAGAGCACATTGTTGTCTCAGACTTCAATAATGAAATAGTTCTGCAGGATTTTAAAACATAAAATCTCGTGCCTTTATCAATCAAGGTCATATGCCACCTGATCCAACATGGCCGCCGTCCTTGCACGCCGCGCCGCAAGGATGTGAACCGTTGCAGAACAGGTTTCAAGGTGTAGTACCAAGCACGGCACTCTTGAGAGGTCGTGTAGTAGAGGTTGTGTAGTAGTCGGAATATAATATGGAAATGGTTCTGAAGGACTGAGATTTCTATTACAATTACAAGGGTAGACCTTGGTTTATTGGGAGTTGGAATATTTACGT
This sequence comes from Eupithecia inturbata, assembly GCA_963662085.1. Lineage (NCBI taxonomy): Eukaryota > Metazoa > Arthropoda > Insecta > Lepidoptera > Geometridae > Eupithecia > Eupithecia inturbata. The sequence goes on along the minus strand of OY759206.1, from coordinate 817,450 downwards.
AGGTTTCATTCATGCGATACCTGAATAAAACCTAGATTTACATCATTTTCAAACTAGGATCTGTCTGTAAGTGCCTAACTTTGGAAATAAATAATTTGGCGTGTTTCACAAAACGATAAACTGACTTCAAATTCCGGTAGATAATATTTATCTATGTCTCGGACGAACGAAATCACCCCTCCCTTACTTACTACTTTCCCTGACCGAAGGTCTATGTTCACGTGCAAAAACTTTAGTTTACACTGGCGACATCTAGTTATAATTCATGTCTAATTTAGTTTGATGACACATGGATAAAACTGTAGACGACATTTGCTATGGAAACCATTAGGTGATAGTAAAAATATCACATTGTGATGAATTTTTACAAACCTACGTTTTATAGCGCACATCACAATTCCTCGAAAATCAAACTTATAGGGTTAACCTTAAAATCGAAATAATCATCAAAATCTATTAACAATTGGCGCAGATATCACCAGAACTAATGTAGCTAGTAGTGATTCTCTAAAAATATTATATTACCACAAAAAAATAATACAAAATGTATTTATTTCCACATATATTATGTTATGCAAAGTATACTCGTATTGTAGCAGTGTATATTATGTTGCTTTTTAAGTTTAACGAGATAAATACTAATCCCTCGGGAATAAACATTTTATGGGACCACCTCGGGGTCATTCTCTATACAATAGTGAAAGAATCAGTAAAATCGGTTAACCATAGACGGATATATCATGTAACATACATACATATTTTATGTATGAAGGTAAAAGGAAGAGGTTCTCAGTTCGTCTGCATGTTTATTTAAACATGCAGACGAACTGAGAACCTCTTCCTTTTTGAAGTTGGTTTAAAGCGAAAAAGTTTGTAATATTATAAATGCGAAAATAACTCCGTCTGCATGTTTTTTCACGACCAAACTGAACTTTATAAAACTCTGAAGGGAGGAGATAGATCACCAAGAAACGTGCGTTTAACTCACGTTGAGGTTGATTGATAGTCGCGTACAGGGAGAAGATGAAGGCAAAACTTTGTTGTTTATGTGGAAGCCATATCCCGGTTTGTTCCTGTTCCTCAAATTTTCCTTTCAATAAATTTATTATTCCATTTGTTTTCTTTGAAAAATCTGCGAACAAAAATACTCACACGAGTATCAATGCCTCAACAAATGAGCTGCGAAAATGGGCATAGCATTTGCGCGGGAGGTGTTCGTCGCCTCATGACATTATGCTGGTCCATATAAATATGTCAAATGCGGCTAAATATGACTCTGTTTGTGTTAATTGAAAACTGCCCACTGTTTTCAATTAATAAAAGACTTGATTGTTGAGGCTTAATGTGTTGGATATATATAAATCATAGATTGCTTTGCGTTATTGTGTGCACAATAAAGGAATGCTGAAGATTTTCATACATCTCTGCCCACAAAGTGGGCAGAGTTTGAGGTCTATGGATACGAGATGACTACATAAGAGCAACACATTTTTTTTTCTGGAGACTCATACTTTGTCAGTCAGCAGTGCAAGCACTCAGATCCCGAGCAGATATTAGCAGAAAATAAAAATTTGCGTCGTTGACGGTACTGCTGCCTGAAAAATTTGTGTCCCATCATCATTAACAGTCCGTATCGACCACTGCTGCACATAGGCCTCTTCCAAACGACACCACGAGTAGCGGTCCTGAGCCGGCTCCATCCATCGACTCCCTGCGACCGCTACAAAGTCAATACATTTTCCACCCATTAGGTACAGATTATCATAATAATATAATTAAGTGAATGTGGAATAAACCAAGGTTTACGCAGGTTAGAAGGTCTAAGCGCTAAAATGACAGATTCGCTCTGCATTAGGAACAGAATACAATATGACGACGCGTTAACCAAGGCTAGATCAATAGATCATTGCATCTAATAAGGCCAGGATACATGTCCTTCTATTGTCGTCAGCCATTTATTTATGGTAATCTACTGTTTGTCCGTCTGTAAGCACGTAGGCAGTGCGCGGTGGTCGCCTGAAGCTATAGGTTAAATCGTTACCTATGCACTTTCATTTTTAAGGCGGAGAACTTGGCATATTGCGGCCACATCGTCACTTCACATTAGGTGAGATTGTGATCTATTCTGGACACTTAAACCGGACAAGTGCAAGTCGACATGGTCAGTAGGGTTTATTCCACACCACAACAAAGTAAACATATTTTTTTATGATTACTAGTCGTAGCAATGGTCATACTGACTGTATTCTGTGAAATGTTATACTAGCTCGTTAAAAAGATTGAGTTTTGTGACGGCCTGAGAACGTAGGCCTTGGTCTCTGGATCTCTACGCAGTACGGTGCGTTTTGCGCTATGCGGTGCCACATAACCGTATGAAAAACGTCTAGAGTAGTATTTTGTTCCGTAGAAGTCTACATTAGCAGCGGTAAGGGGTAGTACGCGGTACACAGCGTACTGCGTACTGATCAAGAGACCAAAGCTTCAGGTGTTCTTTGAAATATCTGAAGACCAACATCAACAGCATCGCCTGTTAACTTTGACGTATTGGATGTATGGAAAATGCTCTCAACAACGTTCAAAAATGTAATCACCCGAATATATTTTAGAAGCAATACCAACACCAGTAAAGGGTTCCAGTTCGCTTTGCTTTGGGTGCGAAACCCAAAAATATTAAAGAAGTTACATAGCTATTTACCTACATTTTACATCACATTCCTCAGCGTCCCGCATAACCACACAACGGTCTGTAGCCTGCATAAATCGTCTAGATAAGAGCTAAAGGCCAGACCATGCCAGTATGCCAACTATTTGGTGCAAGTGTCGAAACTGGCTGAATGCTGGATCGCCCACAGCCCGAGACCGTAGGCTGACTGGTTAGGATTCTAGCAAAAATGTTGCAAGAATTCTCGGTACTTAGATATTATTTGGATTGATGATTTGGATTGTTGGGAAAAAATTTACTCGTATGACTGAGATACGTAGGTACTCGTACATAGAGAAAAGCTCGCTGCCGTCACACATTGAACGTGGAGAACTAAAAACTATATCTTAGTATTTTTACAATGTTTTTGGTTTCCTTATCGATCAAGGTATCCGCAGCCGGCCCGACGGATACCTTGATCGATGGGTTTCCTACAATCATTTTCATATTATTTGTATCCACACTAATATTATAAATTCGAAAGTAACTCTGTCTACCTGTCTACCTTTTCACGCATAAACGGCTGCACGAATCTTAATGAAATTGGGCAGGGATGTAAACGGTATCTCGGGGAAGGACAAAGGCGACTTGAAAAAAGCGTGCGAAGCCGCGGGCAGAAGCTAGTTGTATATTATTGTTAATCATAAGTAACTAAGGTAATTGATTAATTACGATCGTATTAGTTGCTAAATAATTAAATTAAACACTAAATATTTTTTGCCGCAAGTTCCATAAAAAGAAGACACTCTAATAATATTTCAAAACATTCCTAGAGGATGGAAAGAAGGACAAAAGAAGAACTTTTATTTATCTCTGGTTATTTTATTTCTTAGTTAGACGACGAAATATCTGAGGGGTGAGTCTATTTGATAGTAACGAGACGTGATCGTGACGTCTCCTTGTTCCATACAATATGGTACAGCGCCTCTACCATGCGTACGTTGAACTAAGCGAATCCCATACTAAATGGAGACGTCACGATCACGTCTCGTTACTCACATCAAATCATTCAAAAAGTCCTAAGTCTATGCGTCAAATAGACTCACTCTATTCTATTCCCCAATAAAACAGTGATTGCACAAAGTAGATAGAAATGGTGTCCCAGAATGTGATCCCAGAAGATACTGTAACACACTTTTTCGATCAATTCGCAGTTCATCCAAACATTTGTACTGCGGATGCGTATCGAACCAGCAAATTTCTTCGTATTAGGCGGACCGCCCACTACACCACAGGGGTCGTCGACTGGTTCTAATCAGTTCATTCATCAGATGAAATAACTCTTAGAAAGTGAAAGTCAAAGCAAATCACTAGATTAATAAAGTAAAAGTCTAATTGTATTGCGAAATTTAATTTCAATTTTATTTCGTTATACTTTTCTTTGCTTATTTTATTATTATCGCCGTTTTAGTCTAACTGTCATACGTAACACAGAATGCTATTTTGACATAATTATCATTTTGTATTAATAACTCATTACATAGTTATAAGGTTAAGTGGGTTTAGTTAAGAGGGTGCAATGCGCGCCGTTTTGTGAAAGGGATAGGTACCTACCTATAGGATTTCGCGTTCATAGGAGCGGGACAAAGCATACGTTTTTGGAACGGTGAAAGCGCAAAAATCTAACTTTTGCTTTTTTACAAGAAAACTACACAATATAAGAAGAAATTGGTTTAAGGAATCAAATAATTATTAATCACCTGCGTATCAAAACAAGTCATTTCAATAGACCGCAGGGTTCTTGAGATCTCGAACAAATTTTGTGCGAAATAGTGCATTATCATGTTTTTTATTTATCGTATATTTTTTTTCTTAATCGTGTTTTCACGTTCAATGAATCAAAGAATAAATTAAAATCGATGTATGACCCAAATCCCTTTATTTTCTTAAGACTGTAGCCACTTAAAAAGAGAAATATGTATGTATTAATCAAAAACAATTACTAATACAGAGGAAGTTACATAATGTAGCGCAATATTTGATTCTATCACTTCTATCTTTTTTAACTAGGTACAATCAAAAAATATTTACCTTGTTATTACAAAACATCACTTACATTGCCAAAATATGACTTGATGCAAATAATGCAAACTGATGTTACAATATTAGGTCATGTCAGATTTTTCTAGAAATATCAGTTTCAATAAGGAACTGATTCATCGGAGTTTTGGGAGACCATCCACTCGATGGACCGACAACATTGCAGCGGTCGCAGGGAGTCGATGGATGGAGGCGGCTCAGGACCACTATTCGTGGCGTTGTATGTGGGAGGCCCATGTCCAGCAGTGGACATTGTGTGGGCTGATAATGACGATAGCTGACATTATTACCACACGCACCATTCAGATTTCAATACCAATAAATACATAGGTAGGTATAGGTAAGTATTCGCACACATTGCGCAACGTAAGTTAAGTATGTACTTATTATTGTATGGCAGACGAGGTCAAATGTTTTGTGTTTATCTCGTAATCTTATATTTAATGATTATTCTTACGATCCGTCGAGCTGATCGAGATGTGGTTCGATTCCCGCACAATAAATACAAAGTTTGTATGATCTGCAAGTATGTTAGCCGCGTGTTTTCTATGTATAATTTATTTGTGCCTATTTACAGAAAAATTACTAGTTTCCGTGACACGAGCTCAGTTTAGTTTTAGTTTAGGGCTAGATGATGTTGTGTGATACATGCAGATACATGAAGAAAAACATGCTGCTGTCACAGCAGAGGCTTATTGTCATTCAACAATTCTCTTAATTTTGAAGCCAATAACGAATCTTTGTGTGAGTTGACAAGCATATAACTTCAGTGCTTTCACGCACACAAACCCACGTACACGAATAGAAAATTCAGTCTAATTTGTCGCAATTTTTTGGCTTGATCTCTTTTGTGCCTACTATTATTCTAAGCCATCTTCTATGCATCCAGCATTATTATTTTTTTTTTATTTCAGCAGATTAAGTAAGTAGGTAACACCTAAATTTCATTATGATCCGTCCAGCCGTTTACATAGGTTAGGTTAGTATTTACTTTAAATTAAAGTTTTATATTGTTATTTAATCTACCTAATTAATTATAAAATCAACAGACAAACTAATGTACCAGTTGTCAAACATAACTCAAACATCGAATACCGATCGCATAAAATCACCAAACAACAGTAAATAACGATAAAACAAGTTATTTGCATAACGTTAACAAATCGTTAAAATGAACCGTTTACGGCACATTATGAAAACGAAAGTGTGAGAAGAAACGAAAGTACATTTATTTATCTAATCCATATTATAAACAGCGAGTAACCCTGGTCTATCAATCTGTTTGTCTGGCAACTTCTTGCGACGGATGAATGGATTTTCATGATTTTTGACAAGGAGATTGATTGTATCCTGGGGAAGGACTTATGCTGCTTTCCAGGAATTAGGAATTGACCAGTTTATTAGTTTACCAGTGAGGTTTATCTAGGATACTTACCTACGTACGACCTATAGCTAAAGGTGTAGGTATACCGACAGGCGTTACGGGGTGTAATGGGTCGTGTTACACAGCGAGCGTTCGTGCAGTCAGTACGGGAAAAAAAGGGGCTTGGAACGAGTAACGAGACTGATTTTAGCACGCGGCAGCGTAACGTATCATGCTCGCCGCATTACACCCCGTAACAACGATCAGTAACCGGCTTAAGATTTTAAGTAAACTACGCATGCGAAGCCGCAGATTGAAGGTATCAACGGGTGACGATCGATTGAGAATCTACTTATTTTAGCCTTTATAAATTAAAAAAATGTGAAATAAATAAATGACGTGAATAATTCATTAAAAAAGCCTACTATAATATATCAGATTATCTAGAGGATAGAGGAGATAAAAAAGCTTGGTACGGGATTTACTCCAACTCGAAAAATAACAACTAACAGGCTAATGGTTTCTTCGTCGCTTCTTTACTTTAGTCTACATACCGAAGCGACTGAAATCAAAAATATCACTTTATTTCCGTGTCAGTGTTTAATTATTAAGAATTTGACCTTTTCTAAGTGTACATTTATTGTATTTATGGAAATAAAGAGTTTTTGACTTTGACTTTTACATTTATTTATTTTACACCACATTAAGTGTTACAATGCCCGTATTGCTCCGTCCCCTTGCTGAACATAACGTCTTTTCTTATTCCTATTTCAAGGAATACTTTGAAATAACTCATTTCGACGTGACTGGTCAAAGACCTTAACAGAGGTCTATTGTTTCCAAATACCTCCAGTGTTATTCAACGAAGCATCTAAATTGATAATTACAACAGACCTGTGCAAAAAGCGTAATAAAATGTTATTACAAAGCAGTTTCTGAGCAAATACGGAGTTCCGGGTACATCCATTAGGTTTTTAGGGTTCCGTACCTCAAAACTAGAAAAAGGATTACAGGATGACTTCGTTGTCCGTCTGTCTCTTGTATCTATCTGTCAGTCAAGACAACTTTTCTCAGGAACGCGTGAAGTTATCAAGTTAAAATGAATATCAAATATTCAATGTTAAACTACAGTAGCTAATAATAAATTCAACATAAAAAAGAAGAGAACCCAGTGCTTAGACAAACATAACATAGACTTTAAGGCATTGCTTACCAATTATTCATGTAACAAAATTTTTAATGAATAAATGATATATCTATCTAAGTTTGCAATCCCCAAGAGCTGTGATAAAAAACAACTTCTAGTCAACGTAATCTACAGTTACAGCCGTTTATGCCTCGCGAGGAAATCAAAACCTATAGGGCCCTTCCCGTTGACCAAGAATCATGAAATTTGTCGAATAGCACAAGCTAAGGAAAACATCCGCAACCCGTAAATTTTAATTATATGACATGAAATACCTATCAGTGTACCGAACCCTCGGTGCGCGCGCGAGTCAGACTCGCACATGTTCGGTTTTTATTTTCACGCGATTGTTATGTATATCAATTGGTTTTTTATCATCATTTTCAGGTAATGAAGGTCGGTCACTTAATTATAATAATATAAATATCATGAATAATATTGCTGCACCGTAACCTATGCTCTTCACTAGATATGCTCTTGCTTGCCTTGGAAGAAATCGCTTTACCCGATACAATTGCCAATTCCTACAGCAGTCGACTTCGGTGTGGCTTATGGGCACTGAGCTCTACAATATAAGTACGCTGGAGGGAATATTCTATACACAATGGCAGTTGTTTATTATGCCGTTTCAAAGAGCCTCTCTCGACCGTCTCTGGTATAAAATTCACATTTGTTGAATCGTACCAAAACAACATGACAACCTTATTATAAGATCCATAGGTCACGCCGCTCAAGCAAACGCTCAGCGCCGAATTGACGAAAATCAAATGACCTCAATCTGTCATTAATAATATGACCTCCAGTCTAATATCAAAGTCAAAAGCTCTTTATTTCCATAAATACAATAAATGTACACTTAGAACACTGACACGGAAATAAAGTGATATTTTTGATTTCAGTCGCTTCGGTATGTAGACTAAAGTAAAGAAGCGACGAAGAAACCTTTAGCCTGTTAGTTGTTATTTTTCGAGTTGGAGCAAATCCCGTCCCAAGCTTTTTTATCCTCTAGATACCAGGGCGTTCAATGTATTCTCGGTATCAAAGTGATATACTAATGATGAGGGTAGGTAAATTATCTCATTAGTTAATGACACTCTTTGATGGTATAAATACATAATTTCATTTAATTGTCACCATTAGTATTCAAGATATCATTGCGAAAAGACAACTACGATGACTGATTCGACAATGATGAAAAAAATCGAGCATCGCGCTGTGATAAAATTCCTCACAAAACAAGGAAAAACTCAAACATTAATTCACGAAGAAATGGTGGCTGTTTACCAAGATTCTGCGCCTTCATTATCTACAATTCAGAAGTGGTCAAGTGAATTCAAACGGGGTAGAGAGAGCATTGAAGACGATACCCGTGCCGGTGGGCCGGTTACTGCCTCTACTGAAGAAAACGTCAAATTCGTACACAAAAAAAGGTCAAAGTATTACTGGTGCATCTTACGTAAACACCCTGCGTAATTTAAAGGAGGCAATAAAAGAAAAAAGACGTGGAAAATTGACTGCAGGTGTCTTGCTGCTTCACGACAAAGCGCCGGTTCACAATGCGCGTATTGCCAAGGCTGCTGTGCGGGAGTGGGGATTTGAAGAAATCAATCATCCACCCAATAAATGAACATTTTACAGGCCAGGAACAAAAATATTTTTTAGAGGGAATTGAAAAGTTACTTTCCCGAACAAATAAGTGTATAGTGTAGAGATTCTAGGAGACTACATTGAAAAATAAATTTTATTCAGAATTTTTTGCTTATTCTTTCATACCAATACCGAGAATACATTGAACTCCCCTCGTAATCTGATATTTTATAGTAGGCCTTTTTACACAAGATGGTTTTGATGATTTGTTTGAATTTATTTACAACAATTTTTTTTTTTTTTTTAGCAACTCACTAGGAGTTTTGTTGTAGAAGCGTATACATTGCCCTTTAAAAGACACATTGATTATGTGTAGTCTAGTTGTGGGCACAGCGAGTTTATGTTTATTTCTTGTATTCAAATTATGTCGTCGCTATTTTTAGGGAAGCGATTGATATTTCTATGAGTGTACAATAGGTTTTCATAAATATATTGACATGGTACTGTCATTATGTTTATTTCCTTGAATTTTTCACGTAGGCTTTCTCTGGGACCCATATTATAGATTGCACGAACAGCCCTCATCTGCAGCACAAATACGGTGTTAATATCTGCAGCGTTCCCCCAAAGCAGTATGCCATAAGACATAACACTATGGAAGTAGCTGAAATAAACTAGTCTAGAAGTGTCAACGTCTGTAAGATGACGGATTTTTTTGACTGCATACGCTGCAGAACTAAGTCTCTTCGATAGCTTGTCTATGTGTGGGCCCCATTGAAGTTTACTATCTAAGGTTATCCCTAAGAATATGGTACTGTTAACAATTTCTAACGTTTCTCCTTTGACGGTTACATCAGCCTTAACTTGTTTTACGTTAGGTAGAATAAATCTAATACATTTCGTTTTGGTTTCATTAAGCAAAAGGTTATTGACACTAAACCAATGGACTATTTTTGAGATTGCATTATTCACATCGTCGAAATTAGTGTTTGTCGTTTCATTTTGAAAATTAATGAAGTATCATCAGCATCAGAAATAGAAATCCATTAATGTATAATGGATATATATGTATAATGGAGCTCAGTGCTTATGGAAAACCTATGGGAGAAAATTATTAAGCATTGTTACCAAAGGCTTCCTAAATGTAGTAAGTAACGTTAAAAACTTTAACTTTATTAAAAACCCTGCATGTACTTTAGGAACGGTTTTTGGCAATGAAAAATAGTTTCTCGCTCGTGCATTCTAAGTTTTACATATTATGAAGTTTATCGATTTCTCCGCTAATATTATATTCATTCAAACAAATTGTATTAAAACATTTAAAAGTTTTATCATTTTTAGGATTCCGTACCCGAAGGGTGAAAACGGAACCCCATTACAAGCCTCTGCTGTCCGTCCGTCCGTCTGTCACGTCTGTGTCTACATCTAACGGTTCATATCTCATGAACCGTTAGATGTAGACAGCTGTAATTTTCAGATAATGTGTATTTCTCTTGCCGCTAGAACAACAAATAATAAAAATAAAATAAATATCAAAATTAAAGGGGGCTCACATACAACAACCGTGATTTGTTTGGCTATTTTTGCTCTTAATTTGTCAAGGCGTATCTCTTGAACTACAATAGGTAGACACATGAAACTTTCTATAATGAATTAACACTTAAACTGTAATAATAACAAATACTAAAAATGAAATACAATTGAAAATTTAAAAGGGTATACGAACAAGTGAAAATTTGATGTTCTTTGAAAAAGTTGCCTGATTTCACGGTACGGAACCCTTCGTGTGCGAGTCGACTCGCACGTGGCGATTTATATTTTTAATTATTGTAAGTATTATCACTTTAAACTGTATCAATTTTATTGGATTTCCTGCAAGTATGACTTAATAATTGGAAGATTCATAAATAAATCGATCTTTATTGCAGGAAAGTTACAGGAAAGTGCAGGACTACTAACTTGATGAAATTCACTGCCCAAAATAAGTGTCATTGTCATTTATTAAGAAAGAATATCACATCCCAATAGTGATTACAAGCCAAAGATATATTCAAATTAATTCATTCTAGCAGGTAGCCACGAAAACGCGAATTCTTACACGCATTGGTTCAATCACCTTGCGTTCAGATTATAATTTGCATATTTACGAAGTTTTCAAAATAAACTCATGCTTTTTTATCCTTCGCAAAAACAGGACTTGTCTATTTTTAACTGACTTCAAAAAAAGGAGGGTATTATATGTTCGTCATTTTTTTTATGTATGTTCGTCGATTACTCCGTTCATTGTTGACTGATTTAGATAATTATTTTGCTATTGTATAGAGAACGATCCTATGAGATGGTTATATATTTTAATCCCGAGGGATTAGTAATTAGACCCGCAAAACATAAAACAAACATGTGTACTTGGATGTTATTATAGTCGGTTTTTAGTTCTTTCAAAACATTCACATTATTGATACATATGGGCATTGGGCATGCTCAAACCTAGCAGATAATTTAATATGTCAATGAAATGCTTCGTTAAATAAATTAAATAATCAATCAACAAACAAGAAACTTTAAACAATAAATTACTACCAAGCAATATTCGCTGTTTTATAATGTTCTTCCCTCATTATTTAGATTTCTTAACTTATTTTCGAGCTATTTGAGAGACTTCAAAACTTCGATAAATTTTATGGTACCACAAAACAATGAACAATTTTGAAACGTAATATTCGTAACCTAAATTTAATTAAGTTTGCTTGCGACATTGCCCATAGTACCTGCTCTCGACCACACGATTTCAATGTTGCAGCAGCCTGCGGTCACACTAGCGTTTTATGTTATCGCAGGCCTAGAACTACATCATTCTGTTTCTATAAGTGGGAACTTGTTAATAGCCACCTGTTTCTTCACACATCTCAATTATGTATATTGTACTGAAAGATCCCCTAATATAAATAAATAAATAAATAAATCATCCATACTAATATTATAAATTATGAAGAAGAATTGTCTGTCTATCTGTGCCTCAACGGCAGAGAGGATCTTAAGGCTGGTTTATGCCCTACCGGCTTTGAGAACACAAAATAATTATATGTAGCCGTTAAAATAATTTGTTTCATTCGTGAAATGTTCAATTTGTGTAAAATACTGTGACAAATATTTGAGTAAAAGAGAAATACTCAAAATCAACAGCAGTAGTTTAGTAATTAAAAGTTTACAATAGATCTGTATTATTGTCATTTAAATTAAATATTATTATTTTCCACTTTTTTACTTTAGCTTGCAAAGATCGAATTGAAGAAATCAAATAGCATTTTATTTACTGCTTTATTATTTAGTATAAAAATTATGTTTGATTTTTCATATATTTTAATAGATTTAATATATGTTTTCATACTAAGGCATAGGAATTTTGTGCGTTTAGAAGAATATATGTTTTACCCCAGGTTTCTGTGTTAGAGCAGCAAGCTGAGTCAGGACCTGTTAGACCTGCACACACGCGCTCGTCTGCTTGCTGAGTGACTACTTGGTACCTATTAATTAACCCAATGTCTGTATTAGTATACTACTTACTTAGTTCACATGTGTTTGTCTGTGCTGTTTGTTATCTAGTACTAAGTAGTCTCTTTTTATTTTATTGTCTCATTTTGTGTGTGTAGTGTAATAAATTATTTTGTTTCCTTCTTTCTTCTTCTTTCTTTTTTAAACCATTTACCTCTCTGCCTGTACATAGGCTACTTGAAAATCGCGTGCGAAGCCACGGACAGTAGCTAGTAATTCATAATACTTTAGATACGTTCAATAATTTTGCCATTAAAGATTATCAAACTTCATGGTGTGCACTTTCCACCAGTCAAATTCAATAAAACTTACTAACTTAATCCTGTAGATCCAGAATGCGACACAAAGACCCAAACTGCGTCTTGGCCTCCGTGCGCAAGACTTCTCCAGACATATCAGTAGTTTATCAATTAGCATTTAGACGACCTCGCGAGGCGCGTAGGTCCGCCTGCGAAGCAGAGGTTGCGCTTTCGATTCCCGTCGCGAGACAAATGTTTGTACGATCTACGAAACAGATATTTGTTCAGTCTGGGTTTAAAAAAATTTAAAGCAATTCAAAGGGCTTTCAAATGTCAATAAAGGATGGGTGGTTTTGCGTAATCGCACAGCTGATCTGTCAAACACTTACCTCATAGGCCGGCGTGTGCAGACTATCCTTGATGACAGGAGCACTGTTCCTCGGTCCAATAAACGCCATTTTAGCATTTTAATACATAAACACTAATATAACTTCAGCACGCGACGCGTGCCACGTTTTTGATGTCGACGTTTGTTTAACAACTTTATTCCGCTGATGTTTTGTTTTTTTTTTTTTTTTTTTTTTTTTTTAATTTTTTTTTTCTCCTACACGGTGGTGATTTGTAACTCTATGCACTTGTCACTGGTATGTTTTTAAAAGAACTTTGTTTAGTCGATATTTTGTCTCACAATCACTGTGATAGCACTATGAACTTTTCACAGGTTATTGCACTTTGGGGTCTTGCACGGTATCTAAATGAAAATACATTGATTAAAATAATAGTGTTTTGTTGGATTCTGTCAGATGAAAAAAAAAGCTATTTTGCTTATGTAAAAGTTAAAGTCAAGGTAGCATGTCAAAATTCTTTACGAAAGGCGTCATACCTACGCTCGTATTTCTATAAAATTGTACAGTGAACTTAGAATTTTTTTAATTATATAACGAGCTTTTTTGATTGTGTTTACTTTACGGCCTTCACGTACGTTACATACAGGTACCTACTTATAGACAAAAAAATAAAAAAAAAATATGGAAGTAACGTAAGTGGGTGTGCATTAACAGGTTAGCTGTCCGATGAGGCACATGTGCCTCATGGGTGATTGCACTGGTACGTCCATGAGGCATATGTGCCTCATGGCCAATGATGTAGATAATGCAATCGATCTATCGATATTTTTTTTTAATAATTATATTATTTGTAGCATTAGTAAATTATACTACAACCAAATTCTACCAATCAATTTATTATTGAACTTAAACAAAAAATAAATTTCACTTAAAAATTAACATTAACCTTATTCAAACACAGAATTATTCTTTCACCGATGTTACTATTATTGTGAGACCCTTTGAACTAGGGTTGCCAACAAAAATTAGGAAACTAGCCTATTATCATCAAAACGTACATTTTATCATTAAACGTAAATAATTAATTTCTTATCATACTCATCTAACATTAGCAATTATCGATATAATTAATTTCAATCACTAGGACACATAAAGTATCATAAAATACTTGAAGAGAATGACGTAACTTAATACGAAACTTCATGAGCGTTAGCTGTCATTATTTACTACGAGGACGTGTACAAAGAAGATCGAAACTTGCTTCGGGACAGCTAACCTGTTAAGGAGAAACCCACGAAAAGCCGATATCATTATCAAAACTTCCTTGTGACCAAACCAATGTCAAGTAGATTACCACCGTTGCCATAAATAGCAGCTGCGGTTAACGTTAATTAACGTGCTACTTTTAGAACATCACTATTACCGAGGTATTTAAGTGTTATTGAAATTCGAACGCTTGCATTTCGAATTCGAATGTTGTTTATAGAATGTTTTTTTGTTATTGAAATACCAAATGTGAGGCATCTGTTCGTATTTACACAATCAAGCTATGTACTTGACGGTAATGACTAGCTTGAAGGTTGGATGTCAAGCCAGCGCCAATCAGTTTTTTGTGTTTAACGTAATAGCGGTGTAGTAATTGTACATATAATGATGATGAGTAAATATAAAATATCATTCGGTTCTTATCTAAGCTTTTATAATAAACCTCTTCGGGGAAAATCCATAATATTTAAGATGCATACTAATTTTAATTGCCAAATATTAACATACCTGCATGACGAAATTATTCTGCATTCTGTATGTAATCTTCTCTTTGCTAAACGGATCCAAATGAAATTTATATCTAGGAGATTGTTGAGAGTGTCCGTTTAGTAATTAAAAGTTTACAATAGATCTGTATTATTGTCATTTACTTAAATTAAATATTATTATTTTCCACTTTTTTACTTTAGCTTGCAAAGATCGAATTGAAGAAATCAAATAGCATTTTATTTACTGCTTTATTATTTAGTATAAAAATTATGTTTGATTTTTCATATATTTTAATAGATTTAATATATGTTTTCATACTAGGGCATAGGAATTTTGTGCGTGAAGATGGAAACATGTTTGTAACCAAGATCTCCAAAATTACTGAACGGATCAAGATAAAATTTGGCACATGTTTTCTGAATTTGGTTATCTGATTTAAATAATATGTCATTATAAATGTTCACGGGTATTTAATGCGTTTATTTACCTATTTTCCCGGCGTTTCAACAGGTAAACTAAGGCTAAGGCCAAGGCCGGGCTGTGAATGTGTTAAAGACGAAAGTTTGTATGTTGGTGTTTGTTACTCCTTCACGCTCAAACAGCTGGACGGATTTGGATGTAATTTGGCACTATTTGGATAGCTTAAATCCTGGATTAAAATATAGGCTACTTTGGTTCCGGAAAAGTGCAGTGATCCCGCTGGATGATGAAATAATTCAAATAAGTTTATCAACGCGGGTAACGCCGCGGGGCGCACCTAGTATGTGAACTAAACGTCACTTATTGTGATTTCGCTATGGGCCGTGAATGCGATAAGAGGTTATAAAGGTTGAGTAAAAGTGAACGTTCACAATCAAACGACGTACGAGTATAAATTGTGAACGTCGAGGTAATATAATCTTGAAGTACCATAAAAGGTCCCAAGTACAACCTGTAGTACTTTCACTGAGTGCAGGGCCGGATTCAGGACTTAAACCGGGTTTCCGCCGGGTAGTGAGCGGGAAATTAGTTATGAGTGGGCGGAGTTAATTTCGACGCTTTCTGCTCGCTCAGTCCTTTCCGCTCGACTATTTGTTGGTGGAAATACAAGTATGCAGTTAAAATTCTCTTGCGAGTTAAAATGGGTCCGCTCCGCTTGCAGTGGAAACCGGGCTAGCTTCTGATTGAGTTCAGTGGCATCGTGTATACCGGTAAACCGTTTATGCTACGTCATTCCATGGACAAAAAATATAATCTGCTAATTGTAAAAAAACTGTAAATGTGAAAAGAAATATATATATATTGAAATATAATGTTTTACTGCTCTTATTTAAGATAAATATTTATACGCTCACGTACTTGAATTCTCCAACACGAAATATCGTGTTATTTTCGGCCAATTGATGTACTGTAATACACCGAATGACCAATTTGCACAAAAAAAACGAAACTAAACAAACGATTGCGTATTTTGGAGAATTAAAATAGGCCTCCTGAATGCAACTTAAAGTTATTAAGCTACACTATTCTGACAGCAACTAACCGTAAAAGAAATTTAAGAATTGTGTCAATATATAGTTACGGAGATTATGGGGGCCTTGCTTACATTATTTGTATCTTGAGTTTGGCTGGAGTATAGATCTATTTATGCCCATTATCCCCACGCATACCCCCCCCCCCCCCCCCCCTGGGAATTACGGTAGCCCACAGCAGGACTAGGTGTGGACCAGGTGGATTAGGTGTGGACTAGGTTCAGAATAGGCTGCAGATGAGGTGAGATAAATCTATTTTCTGGATAGTCCTACCCACAGAAATCTAAATAGTGCCTTATTATTTAGGTTTCTGTGGTCCTACCTAACGCAAAATGGTAGCCGGTTTTTTTCCCTCCCGTCCTGAGTCCGCTACTTAAAGATTAATTGCAGTCCACTTTCTATTACACGGGATATCGGGCTTTACTTTTTCAATTAAATCATTTTATTATAGAAATCTATATTTTGTCAGATCACATCTGTGTTTTACGTAGTTCAGCTAGCATGCGCTAACCCTGCAGGTAAGATTGTCAAGCGAAGAAATAGTCCTGTCCAAAAGCGATTTTTATACATTCATCGGCGATTTGAGATCTTTCCTAAAGGCGCTACCCCGACCCAGAATAGCGCCGCCACCTAGATCTTATTATTACGTTAAACAAAGGAATTTTCTAATATCCATTGGGCAGTTTGTGATATCTATTATAAGCTTTTTTTAATGCCTCTGTAATAGTTTTATTTTGTATAGTTTATGCAAAGATGCGAAGTTGCTCTTTTTGGCCACCAAACTCTGTTTTCGCATCTCTGTCTAAACTATACAAAATAAAACTATTACAGAGGCATTAAAAAAAAGCTTACGATAGGTATCAGAAACTGCCCAATGGATTTTAGAAATTTCTTTTGTTTACCGTAATAATAAGATAAACTAGGTGGCGGCGCTATTCTGGGTCGGGATAGCGCTTTAAATAAAAATTGCCAACAACATTATAGTGTGAATTTAAGTTTATTTTGTCTTGTTTACAAACAATTCTTCTTGAATTTGGCTGAAGTATTTATGTTTTTGAAGGAGAAGCCTTGGCTCCTGAAAACATCGTAGGCTAGTTCGGGATCCAGCGGATTCAATGTACGTCGTGACTATTTTATAGTGTCAGAAATAAAATGAAAAAAACTTTTTTCAAAGGAAGCCGGGCTACCTACTATGCTAAAAAGGTCGTCACGCAAACCATGCTTCATTTATTATGTCACCGTTACGTAACAAACAACAAATCCTTCAAGTTTATTTCCACACGCGAAGGTTACAGCGCGGAGTTTGACCCGAAACGTCAGACCAGACGTCAAGCCAAGTTTCAATAGGTATTTAGGTACCGTAGAACGATGCTTTGACCCATATCTTTAGTAGTAACTTCGTAAAAAATCATTGAAAATTATAAAAAACCCGACTTTGCTTTAAGTTTTTTGCTAATAGGGGCGAATCCCTTAATATATCTCTTCCGGAATTCAGACAAATTTTTTTGTACCTGTTTTACCAAAATCTTTAATGCCATTTTGTTGCTTCGAGGTAATAAAGAGTCCTACCTAGCCAACCCCACAGATACGTTCGAAAAACGTATAATTATATCGCGAGGGTATAATTACACGTTTAAAAATATTACGGGTAAAAATTGTTCTCTCTTGTTTGATGATCTTTTGTTTGTCGACGGTTTGCCATTTTCCCACTGAGTTTCGTTTGTAAGGCGCGCTCTGTACCATTTTTTCTCAGAGTTTGAGAGTGTATAGCCCTCGAGTTCGCGACTGTTTCGGAACAATCGAAATCGATGAGGTACGGTGTGAATAGCAAAGCTTTTGGCTTTGATGCCTTTTGAGTTAGCTTTTTGTTTTGTTTTGGTATTGACGACCGCTATGGCGGACTGTGAATGGTACGAGCACACCAGACTAATTTTAGGCCCGTATTATGAAAGCTTACTCAGTCATCGATATATGCTTGAGTAACGCTTTTCTATGGCATAAAGTCACTCAAGCATAGATCTATGACTAAGCAAGCTTTCATAATACGGCCCTTAATTTGCAGATGATCTGCAATTGTAAAATGTGTTTTATGTACAAAGTTTGTATCTTAAAATACCGGTGTAAAAAATGTGTGAATTATAATTCATCAAATACCTACACCGGTATGCCAGGGTTGGGTTGGGTATGTATTTACAAAATAATAACTATGCAGTATCATCAGCTGCTGTGTGGTGCCGGCTTAGAATTTGCAACACCCCAACTCTTCCCGCGGGTGTCGTAAAAGGCGACTAAGAGATATCCACTGGGGGTGGGCAGCAGCGCCCCCTGCAGAACAATTCTACCACCGAACTGCGATCCGCAACCCGCATGCCCAGCGTGGGGATTATAAGCATTACCCCCCGTGAGATAAAAGCCAACAAAGGCGCTTATCAGGGGGAGGCCTGGGTCCAGCAGTGAACCAATATAGGCTGTGGAGATGGTGGAGATCATCAGTTATATGCTAAGCATAACACACGCTCTGATACTTTGAGGCATTGCCCATATTCTCTGTTACCTTATATTTTTTGTTAGTTTTTAGTGTGTTATTTGCAACTTAATTTATTATAATTTAATTTATTTATTTTAGTTTTTCATTCAGTTCATTGTAATTTGTTTGTTTCTGTGCATGTTATGTAAATGATTCTCGTTATATGGACTGTGTATGTAAACTGTTCTAT
Source organism: Eupithecia inturbata (assembly GCA_963662085.1). NCBI lineage: Eukaryota > Metazoa > Arthropoda > Insecta > Lepidoptera > Geometridae > Eupithecia > Eupithecia inturbata. Next base: position 798,452 of record OY759206.1, on the reverse strand, counting down.
GTCTGAAATAAATGAGATTTGATTTGATTGTTATGATATGTCTAGCATTATTCAAGAGTTTTCAAGCTCTGCTTACTTTGGGCAGAGAATCACACTAATCACATCACACAAATCACACAATTATTATAATTGCAAAAGTTTGTGTAGATGGATGGACAGATGTTTGGCGAGGGCCAGCATAAATTAACGGACCGGGCTGAAATTTTGCGTAGATGTAGGTCTAGACCTGGAATAATCTAAAAATCATGGGATAGAAGTACTAAACTTCTTAAACGCTTATACCAGGTGCCACGAAACATGAGTACTAAGCCAAGATTCTGGAACCTGAGGGAAAACAACCTTTGTTCTATGATTTTTTTGGAAAATTAGAAACTTTATTTTGTTCATGTTCGTGTATTTTATATGTATTCTTACATTAATACTTATAATAATTTGAAATTTTAAAGAATTGTCATATATACATATAATTTCATGACAAAACACGTCAATGAAAAAACATTTGTCAAATATTTTATAATGTTAAATAATGCAGGAGTGCGTGTAAAGAAAACGAATAGGAAGAAAAAACACTTAAGTTTTTCTTCAAAAAGCACGAAATTAAAAAAAAAAACACATTTTGTTCCCCTCGGGGCCCAGAATCACCCCTTTTGGGCTTAGTACAGAAGTTACGTAGCACTCAGTATAGATCACAAACAACACGTGCGAAAGCGGACAGAAACTATAATACCTAATACCGTTTATTTATAAATATAAATAAATAAATAAATAATGCTGGAAAATCCACACAGCATCATCTTGGGGCTTGCTAGGCTAGATAATGCTATGAGAAACGTCCAGTTACTTATTCAAAAGCCGCATTAAACACCCCACACGTCATCAAGAAAACATGACAATCAAACTCTCGATTTCCATATTCGATTACAACCAATGGGACACGCTCCAAGATGCTTCCGAGAAAATGGCGACAAATACAAAATGGCGGGCGGAAACAGCGGAAATCACAAATTGCTCACAACCTCTTACAACTAAGAGCAAAAAGTTTAGTGTCTGAGGAAAGTTGCGTGCGAGAATCCGCAAAAACAAGCGATGTATGCAATACCAGTGTATAGGCATTTGGTAAATTTTAATTGAGAGACAATCTTTGTCTATTGCACACAGCGATTTGCTGGGAAGTGGTTTGGTTCCATGGCTCCGATTGTGAGAGGAAACGTTCGGCTGGTTCTGTTTTGTTCATTTGTTTAAACAAGAGCAACATACAAAAAAGTGATGCTTGGTGGAGCACCACACCAGACATGCTCCATGTCGAGGAGGCGTTTAAAATTATTTATGAGTTATTTACAAAATATATTTTTTTGTGGCTTTTCTGTTTCTCTTTACATTTGCGAGATATTAAAGAATTAATAAACTTTAGATGGTAGCTCTATACGGTTTTAATAATCGTAAACACAACACAATAATATCAGTAAAAAGTACAAAAAAAAGCCTAAAAAAATTGTAGCCGTTAATTCTGGAACATGATAATACACCAAAGACACCCAGAAAGAGCAGGGCTCAGTTCAGAGCTTCATGGAAATAAAACGGATCATTATATCATTAGGAGCAATGAAAACGAAACCAACTTCCTCAGGGTTTCACTTTCACCGGGAATGCATTGCATCTCAAATTCTAACCGCATTGCTACCGCAATTTGAAAGCGGCAAGCAATGCTCTCGAGTCAAATGTCACTCGCTCGCGGCCATGACACTTAGCTAGGGTTGCCTGCCGGTTTTCGGAGAACGAATGTATGCTGTATGATATTACAATAAATATTTACCAAAGATCTATTGATATCCAACTCGTCAAAACGTCCAACTCGTTAAAATTAAAACTAAGTGCTTTATTTGCTCAAGTCCTTACATCTAAGGCCCGTATTATGAAAGCTTGCTCAGTCGTCGATTTATGCTTGAGTAAAGCTTTTCTATGGCATAAGCTTCACTCAAGCGTAGATCTATGACTGAGCAAGCTTTTATAATACGGGCTTAAGTCACGTCATACTGGCATGGCCAAGAGAGATGCTAGGAGTGTGAAGATAAAGACAGGGAGATATTGTGCTTATTATGAGAAACCGAAGTACAGCATATTATTATGGTAATGATGATCATTCTAACCTGTACCGGTGGACATGACAAAAGCAACGGAGAGTGGAACCTTAGACCATTTTCGGCGTTTTTACAAATACTAAAATAGCTGGACAAGAATAATCGTATCTGCTTCTTTGGTTTGTTTGATATTAGAACTATACTTATGTATATATAACAGTTAAAGTTTGTATGTTTGTTCTCACCAACTTTTCCCGCGGGTTTTGTAAGAGGCGACTAAGGGATATCAACCGGGGGCGGGCAGCAGATCCCCCTGCAGAACAATTATACCTAAGAACTGCGATCCCCAGCCCGCATGCCCAGCGTGGGGATTAAGGGCATTACCCCCCGTTAGATAAACACTTATCAGGGGGGATCTACTCGATTAGCAACTTGTGACTAGTTTGCAACTTATCTGCCAGCGTACCATTGTCGGCTTCATAGTCGTAGAACTAAGAGCAACAACAGGAACGTAGGCTACTAGTACCTTTGTCTAGCGTGGATGCAATTTTTTAAATGACCGGTTGCTAAAATCTGATTTTATCAAACAACTAACTTTATTGACAAAGAAAATTACAATTCAATAATAAAAACAAATTAGAACTAGTATTTACAATTGAAACAATAAAGCTAACTGCAGACTGTTGCAAACAATCTACAGGTGGCTTAACAGATCCAAATCAATACCAGTCGGAAGCGTCCCCAAGACGCTGGCTGCATTGCCCCGCTGTATGGCAATGCTGATGCGCTGCGCCAGATACCGGCCAGCTCTCGGGCCACGCGTCGCGTCGACCAGACGCTCAGATAACTTTAAAAAAAATAACTACTTAATCACATGTCGAATTTGAATTACATTGGTGTCAATTCAGATATCGCCAAAACTAACCTAAACTATTTTGCCGTACCTACTAAACATGATGCCATCCTTTTTATGTCGATCGTAATGAAAGGAACGGAAACATTGTTAGTACCTACTGTCAAATTAGGTTAGTTTAGTTTTGGCGACATCAGAATTGACACCAGTGACAGCCCTAATTGCGAACTCTCATCGTGACCGGTAAATGGCCGCGCCCGTGCTGCCAAATTGGCAATAGTCGGTGTCGTGGGTCACCGCACAGTACCTACACCACTTATCAAGAAAGGCAAACATGAGGCCGACCGGGGAAAAGTATGCAATCATTTTGATGATGTGTCACGAAATAGAAAATTTGCCATGAAATTAAAAGATTTATATAACATTTTTACCTATTTATTTTCTTAGACATTTTGCTGGCATTGCGTCACTTATAGAGGTAAGTAGGGGGAGGACGCACCTTTGAACTTTCTTAGAATTTCGTACCAAAAGCCAACAGGGACCCTATTGCCAAGCCTCCTCTGTTTGTTGGTCATTCCGTCCGTCTGTCCATATGTATAATAACTCTTCCTTGAATATGGATACAAAAAACTCTGTACTTTTTCCACGGCATGCATGCGGCAACACCCTTTTAGCTTAGCGTGCACTTTCACGATTTTATAATACAAATGGACATTATGATGACATTGGTTCGAGTCACGAGCACGACCGGTGCTTACGTAATTAGAGTGTAATGCTATTAGTTCGCATAAGACGCTACTAGCTAGGGAACTAATGTTCATCATCATCAGTTAATTTAGGTGAGAACTCGAGCGCCGCCTCTCCGACACCGCGAGCAATAGCTCTACTTAACCACTTCCTTCACCAATACAACGAAGCCGACGACATATTCGCTGACAATATAAATGTGTTGTATAGGCTGACTGTATGTATGTATATGTTTTTAAATGCAAAATGATAACATCTTAAACTATTTATTTCTTTAGTATTTCGTTTATGTAGTATTATTAGTTTAAATTTTAGAATTAATAATTGTATTGACTCGAGATTGACATTAAGATTGCTAATTATTTGTATTCATTGCTATGTGTTGTATGATATTTGACTTACTATGTTTTTATTTGTAATTTTTGTGTGAGTTCCTGACTCTTGGACGGTTTGGTTTTAACTGTTAGTCCACTTGTAAAATAAAATAAATAAATAATTAAATTAAATTAAGCCAAGAGACGTCCACTGCTGAACGTGGCGTCGTTTTTAGGGAAAGTAAAGAAGAGAACAAGAAACCTTTACCTTGTCAGGTTGTAAGTTATCGAGTTAGAGCAAAAGTCGTTCCAAGCTTTTTTATCCTCTAGAAGTGTAGATAATCTGATATTTTGTGTAAACCTTTTTACAAAATACAGCTGCTATCTGATAGAAAACAGAAACGTGTAGAAATGAAGCGTTACCAACCATAACAACGCATTACCGTTCAATATATCACCGCCATAAAATTGATTTATATTTTATTCTCCACTTTCCATAAAAAGTATTCAACTTGATCACCGTGCAAGGTTTATAGCGTTCCAATATGGCGCTTGATTTCCCGGCAACGGTTTGTTTCCGGTCAATATTATGGTGTTTCCGGTGCCGTAACCTCAGCTAATAAAGAAGCTGGTTTGACTTTATCGTGACAGTGACTTTTGAATTTATTAGAATCCGTCACTAAAATAATTTGGCGTGTTTTAATAAACCGCCAAGTGAGAGTCGACTCGCACAGGAAGAGTTTCACACCGTAAAAATCAGGCAACTTTTGCAAAATCATCAAATATTAACTTCTTCGGAGACCCCTTTAAATTTTCCACTTTATTTTATTTTTAGTATTCGTTGTTATATCAGTTGAAGTGTTACTTATTTATAGAAATTTAATGTGCCTACCTATTGTATGTAGTTCAAGAGATACAGCCTTAACAAATTAAGAGCATAAAAGGCAAAAAAATCAGGATTAATTCTGATGCTCATTTTATTTTTATTATTTGCTGTTCTAGCGGCAAGAGCAATACAGATTTTGTGAAAAATTCAACTGCCTACCTCTTACGGTTCATGAGATAGAGCCACGTGACAGACGGACGGACGGACGGACAGCGGAGGCTTAGTAAAAGGGTTCCGTTTTCACCGTTCGGGTACGGAACCAAAACAAAAATTATGAAATAATGTCAAAAGTAAAATTATTTAAATTCATAATGTAAATAAAGCCGATGTCTAAGGACATTGTCAAACAAACGAAAACAAAAATAAAATTATGCAATAAATACAGAACCATTGTAAAACAATGTCAGAGGAGTAATACAATTAATATTTGCTGCTGTAAAGGGGAATTGTCGAATCAAACTAATCATGTCAATAGGAATAAAATTCATGTCAATTTAGATGTTTTCTGAGGTTTGCAACTGATTGATACATCTGGATGACCTGCACACGTTGGAAGAGTAACGAAAATCTAAATTGTCAGGAATAAATTAACAAATAATAAATAAATAATGCTGAACATTTGACACAACATCATCTAGCCCCAAAGTAAGCACATTACGGATGTAAGCGGGTTAACAACGAACCGTATGTGTGTTAGAAGAACACCAAGCACAGCTGTTATTGTACAATATACTTACATTATACTACATTGGTACACTGTACACTACATACCAACATATTTTTTTGTAAATAAATACATTATCTGGAGGCCTAAACATTTTTAAAGTAGTTTCCGATCCGTTATCGTGCACAACCACATCTTATGTATGTCACTTGCCTAATATCTTGGCAAGTTACAACGCTATAGTTAGATAGATAATACTTTATTGTACCACACAAAGAGAGAAAACAATACAGAAATATATTATAAGAGACGAAGTACAAAGGTGGCCTTTCCGCCATGAGCGATCTCTTCCAGGCAACCGTGGGATGGACTGGACATGTAAGAACAAAATAGACGGTGGCACTCGAAGAATAAAAGTAAACAATAATAGGTACCTACAAACATTATAAAAAACTTAAATAAACATAAAAATAAGGCGCCATCTATCGCGTTTGCACGAAAACAAATCAGAAATTTCGATTTTCGTTTTTACGAGTAGTCCACAGCTCCCGCGCTATTCCCGGACGAATAATGTAAAGAATATGCGACATTACATGTCATGTAGAATATCTTTAACTAGTACTACATGTTCGCCAAATTACATTATGATATGTTCCGTACATTTGGAGATCTTGGGCCCGTTTTAAGACAGCTTGCTTAGTCATAGATATATGCTTGAGTGTCGTTTATTCCATAGAAAAGTGTTATTAAAGCATAGATCGATGACGAAGCAAGTTTTTATAATACGAGCCGTATACGTTCTCACAGCAGTCCGTTTTACAAGCCCGTTTTACGTCTAATGAAAACTAAATTCGACACTGATAATGTTGTAATAAGTGCATCTTTTAAAACAACAATTTACCAACAATCTAACTTTTGACGAGATATTCCACTTTCAGCTCAAAATGAGTGGAAACAAACAATATTTCAAAACTCCCCAAAACTTGGTGATTAGGTATAGCGATAGCAAACACCTTCACTGTAATATTTTACTTCAAATTTTCAAACTTCGCCTTACAAATATATGTGTGAGAAAATAGCCAGACCCTAGCCTCTTTAATCTAGATAGCTCTTAGATTTTTCTAGAAGCCAGTCAGGTCATGTAGGTGCCGAAGACAGGGTCACGCGTGGGCTCCAATGACACACACTTACTGCGATTGAGGATATGACTTCATTGAAATATTGAGTTTAATGTCTTTTTAGTGTTTCGTTGGCGCAATGATATCGTTAAAGTGGAGGCATGCGGTGTTTTCTTTAAAAAGATGTTCCTCTAGACTGAAAAGATCGTCATACTCGTAAAATACACACTCTCGAGTTCTTACTCATCAGACTACGTTCACTACTGAACAAGAGTCTTACGTGAAGGGATTTTTACCATGGCACCAATTATATTTAATGAAATTCCATCGTCTATACTCTATACGAACCATCAATAATTTAAATATTTTTAAAAATACCCTGATTACGTTACTGACTGAAAAATCATACTAAAAGACAAAGTACAATAATATACTCGTATTTTTCTAAAAAAACTATCGTAGTTTGACGAATTCATTACGGATGTAAGCGGGTTAACTACGAACCTTAGGTATTAGTGTTGGAGGAACACCAACGTTTCATCCCTTAACGTTTTTATTTGACATGTTTGTATTGTATGGTATATATTCTTTTGGTTTATTAACATTTGTTATTTAATTATTCTTCTTTTGTTTTTATATTTTTATTAAATGTTATGTTACTGAATTGTAATAAAACGATTGCACGCCTAAAGGCAGAAAACAATGATTGAAATTAATCAAATATGTAAGATCTTTACAACATTGTATTTACAAGCAATAAATGAACTTTTATCTTTTGTAAGCAGAGCTTTAAGAAGTAATTAAAAATGCAAAATGTATGTAAATTATATGTAAAATAAATATGTTACATACGACTTCCATAATATGTGGGCGTACAAATTAGTATTGTTTTGCAATCGTCATGTATGAAAACGTAGTCTCATTATTTGTATGATTTAATTACTCATGTTTTGCGCAACGTTGGTATGTTCCTGTCAACAATTCGGCCTGTTTAGCAGAGTGGGCGATTGCCGGCATGTTGAGGTGTGGTATCTATTCCCTATATAAATAATGCTGGACAATCCACACAGCATCATCTAGCCCCAAGCTAAGCAGGGCTTGTGTTATGGGTACTAGATGACTGATCAACTTAATACAATACATTAGATATTTGAGATGTTTAATAGAAGTAAAGTAGGTATTTTTTATCTATGTAGACCCTTTTGGGTTCACTACGGCGCAGCAACGGGTGAGTAGCCCCCGCCCAGGGTGGGCGGTGACTGCCTACTCGTTATTAGGGCTTGTGCACTGGTGGTAGGTAGGTGTCTATTTTAGGTATTGTGTGTAATTCTGGTTGTTTTGCTTTTGCTTTAATTATTATTTTTTTCCTTACGTATACTTACCTAAATACTGTTTCTGTTGATTTGGTATGTTTTCCTGTGCTGTTTGTGTGTGAACTTAATAAAAAATCTTATCTATCTATATAGATAATAGAAAATCTATTGTGTTTGGAATCCCGGTTACTAACTAATAACAGTTTATGCACTATGCAGATAGCTGTAACAAATTATAATGCAAAAGTACATAATCAAGTCATTTTCCACTGCCGTAAAGTTTTATGTACTAGTACGTACGTGTATGATGTCATGGGTATAAATAAATGTGCTCGTTGATTTCGTAGATACTTATATAGTTTAGTTATAAGATGCAGTAGGCCTAGCACGGGCAATGTTGTCTACGGTAGAATAGAGAAAAATTACGTCATTTTGTCATCGAATGCGTAAATTAATTCCTTCAACTTCAATAATGTACGCAATGTATCACGATGCGATGTCATTATTGTCTATTCTACCCTAGAGAACAATCCCCGTGCTTGGCCTACAGAAGATGTGATGTTTATACAATTTAGCATAGATTTCTGACATGACAGACTAAAGTAACCAATAAACCGCCTAGTGCGAGTCGACTCGCACACGAAGGGTTCCCTACCGTGAAAATCAGGTAACTTTTTTAAAGAACATCAAATTCTCACTTGTCACTTGGAGACCCCTTTAAATTTTCATCTTTATTATATTTTGAGTAGTTTGCTGTTATTACAGTTGAAGTGTTTTACTTATACCGGGTGACTGGAACTCAACCCGCCGCGCCATAGCTCATTCGCAAATAGAGGTAGAGGAGGTCATTACCTAGTTATTGGACCTTACTTTACTAAAGTTTTATAGTTTTGGTGATAGGTATATCAATTTTTATACTTTATTGGGACTTTTCCAAAATTTGATCTTCAAGCATTCGTAACTTTTTTGTTTTTCATTAATTCAGTATGGTTTTATATTATTTATTGGTAGTCAAAAACATTTGTGATTAAAATACGCCGGAACTTCCCTTCGCTTTAAATAAAAAACTTACTCAAAAAAAACTTTCGATTGGTTAGCTGCATATGGCCCCAGTGCACATGCGTCCACAGCTGAACTTGACGCCCAAACGAGGAGGGTGTATGTATGAAACAAACTACAAAATTATTAATTTCAGATAATTCCCGAACCCTCAACTAGCTGAGCAGGTATCCCAAATTAAGATCGGGCACGCGTGTGCCCGATCTTAATTTGGGCACTTCCTATATATTTTCGCCTGCTTTCTGATTTCATTGCAGTGAAAAATATCTTTGATTTAAATCATCTCAACTCTGCTTTAAACATTTTCATAGAAACAACGCATACGAAGCAGCGGGCAGAAACTAGTTTCTTATATCTCAATCAAGGATAAAGCCAAACCGATGCCGTCGTTAGATCTCCATCCGATTGGTCGTTGTGAACCAGACTAATCGTAATCGATAAATCCGGCTGACTATGGAAATCGCATCATATGGTTCTGAATCGATTTGATTTGTTATTCAAAACATGCTTGTTTACACAAAGCCAGTTTTCCTGCTTCGAGTACCGAACCCTAAATGGTAATGATCTAGTATGTGGTAAGCCAGGCATGGTAATGGTAAATGTCTAGATAAATTCCAGATATCTTATTTATTACCTAAAAATACAGAAGGCAGTTTCACTTTCCACGTTTATTATTCGCAATCCATACTAATATTATATATTCGAAAGTTACTCTGTCTGTCTGTTACCTTTTCACGCCTGAACGACTGAACGGCTGAACGGATCGCAATAAAATTTGGCAGGGAGGTAAATGGTATCCCGAGGACGGTCATAGGTTACTTAAAAAGCGCGAGCGAAGCCGCGGGCAGCAGCTAGTTATTTATATTTGATACCGGCATGCCATGAGGGGGGTTGAATGTCATGCATGTTTCATGAATAACAGTGTTCGATAAATATGAATGAAAAGTTGAAGGGATTGTGTGAAAGATGACATGAGTATGGAAGGAGTGAGGTGAGATCAAGGCTGATAGAAGTGTATGAAAGAAAAAAACATATAATGCTGACGCCGCGTAAGGGAACGCGATTTTGACCTTTGGAAAAATAAAATTTTCAGATTTAACAGCACTATCTCAGAAATCAGAAAGCATAAACTTTTATTTTTATCGACTTACAAAATAAGCTCTTAGACAAATAAAATTTTAAACTACACATTATAATCTAAAATTAAATAATAACATGGTAATTGTTTTTTTTCTTCACTTCAATTATTTGTCCAACAAGTAAATATGTACTAACAAAAAATTAAAAGCAAAAAATACCCGTAAATATTCAAATACAGGCTTTTTGACACTAACATTTCTTAGTGGCTCAGAGACCAGAGTCAGATCCTGGTCCCTGTTAAAAACTGCAGCATATTTACACGACAATGGTAAAGTCATCAAAATATGCGGGACTCGTTCATCAACGAACATTTCTCCACGCGTCCTAAATTTCGTAGAAAACGAACAAAGCTAAAATTGCCTGAGTCAGAATGCAAATTGGACCGTATAAGACAAGATCAACTGAGATCATATCTGATCTGTTATCAGGCGTTGTCTTACTGTGTGTTTGTGTTGCGTCTTCGCGGAAACCTAGTTATTTTATATCTAGCGACAAACTTAGGCTTGTATTATGAAAGCTTGCTCAGACATAGATCTAGGCTTGAGTGACGTATATTCCATAGCGTATCTCAAGCAAACCAGTCGCTATCATGATTCTTCACTCTGATGGCACCCAGACTCTGGAATGCCTTTCCCTACTCAATACGAGCCAGTCCTTCACTTAGCGTATTTAAGTCTAAGCTAAAAGAGCAGTATCTCTCTCTACAGTCACAGCAGATACACAAATATATATATTATATTTATTTAGTTTATTTTAGGTATTTATAGCATTTTTATTTTATTTTTGTTTTTAAGTTTATGCTAGTTTGGTATGTAGGTTTGTAATATATTATTATCTAGGTATATAATTTTGATTTTTTTTTTCCTGTCTTGTATGTACACATCTATCCACACTCGGTTCATAAATTATCTGTATATCCATAGGTTTGCTGAAAGAAAACTCTTTTAGGGTTAAGCTCGCCTTTGTACATGTCCATTATCATTAACTTTTATGTATGATTTAACTTGTGTGTGCAATAAAGAATTAAAGAAGAAGCATTAATCAATGACTCAGCAAGCTTTCATAATTAAACGGCCCTTAGAGTTGGACAGGACGCAAATGGGATAAATAAATAATAATAATTAAATAAATAATAATGCTGGACAATCCACACAGCATCATCTAGGCACAAAGTAAGCAGAGCTTGTGTTATGAGTACCAGATGACTGATAAACTTAATACAATACATAACATACATAGATAGATATTTTTTATTATATATAGAATATACCCAGAACACCCGGAACAAATATTTGCAGATCGTACAAACATTTGTCCCAAGGCGGGAATCGAACTCGCAACCTTCTGCGTCGCAGGCGGACTTTCGCCCGCCGCGTCACATCGGTTGACGATTTGTTCTAGACCCTGCCAGCTATTTTACAAAAAAAAGCGTTCTACAGCCTGTATATTTTTTACTGAGCTTTTTTTATACCTCCGTTTAACCGCAATCTCACCTGATGGAAAGTGACTATGTGACCGACGATGTATCACGAAAGTGTAGAGTAGAAGATACCTATTCACTCTCGTCTTGAAGAGACCTAGGTTGTAATTGACCGGAAAAACAGCAGTAGGTACGGAGCGTGTTCCAAACCCACCAGCGCTGCAGCGGTGCGAATGTAAAGTAAAGAAAACGTTTAATTCAAAAATAGAATGGCACTATTTAAAGTTAAGGGTTACAATTAATTAGTTTTATGTTATATACGTTTTCGTATGTGTTGTTACTCGTGGTCGAGTGACTGTCCTCCGTACTAGTTAAAACTGTAACCGAATGATGAAGGTGGAGTAAAGCCGATCATATTATACAATAAAACAATATATAATAATATTATTTTATCGTATAATATATAAACCTACCAACTCTACCGACCGACAGAATGGAAAGGCCGACGAAGGAAGGCCTAGAGCTCCCACCAGAATGTAAAATCATGTTTTCATCCAGATCCGTAAAGCTAGAGCGTGAAAAAGAACCAAACATTTTAATTATCTTTCCAAACACATGTTTTATGTTTTTTCCCCAGTCTCAAGTCATAGTCACTGCGTTCCACCAATAATAAATAAATAACTAAATAATGCTGGACAATCCACACAGCATCATCTAGCCCCAAAGTAAGCAGAGCTTGTGTTATGGGTACTAGATGACTGATAAACTATATACAATACATTACATAGATAGATATTTTTTATTATATAATTATACAAAATACCCAGAACACCCGGAACAAATATTTGCAGATCGTACAAACATTTTTCCCAAGGCGGGAATCGAACCCGCAAACATCTGCGTCGCAGGCGGACCTTCGCCCGCCGCGCCACGTCTCGGTCGTCAATTAACAAACTACACTATTAATAACAAAATTAACACAAAATCCACTTATTTCTCTATATCCTGCCATTTCCACTAACCGGTTTTATCTAGTTATTGTTAATCAGCAGGCACTACCTCTATAAAGAGATATCGGTTCCTAGGTTACATCTGTATGGTGTGCTACTAGGTTAGGTATGGCGTTTCGCCTTTTATGTAAGTTCCTGATTGCTGTGCTCCAAGATATGTTACAGACAAACTTATTGTTTGTTAAACATTGAAAAAAAATTAAAATCTTAAAATTTAAAGGAAAAAAGAAGCCTTTGCACGGCTGAAAATAAAATAAAATACTATCCTATTAAATAATAACTTAAATTAGTACTTATGCGATGTTACCTGTTACAGAGATTATATTACTCAATATAATACAAAAGTAATAATAAATATTTATTACAAAACTACACATTTTAATAAGGCCTTTGTGGCGCAGTGAGCGAAGTTCTACGTGAGACGCAGAAGGGGTTCGAGTCCCGCAACGGGACAAATGTTTGTTCCAGGTTTGGATGTTTTCTTTCTAGTACGTACCTATTCGCAAGCAAGTAATTACTTAGTTTCTATTATTATAATTTACTTATAAGAAATCAAATAATATCCCAATAAAGTTTTTTATAAGATGGCTTAATAAAGTATTTCTATTTCTATAAATTTCTAATGGCGCGGCGGCGCTAGAGTCCGAAGGAAGTCCTAAAGTTTTTCGACTCCTACGTCACTTGACCTCGTAGTGTAGTTGGTTATCACATTCCCGTACTGAGGGAGGGATGCGGGTTCAAATCCCGTCGAAGTCGAAAACATTTTTGGGATATTATTTGATTTCTTATAATTATGTAAGTACATAATTACTTAATTGTAAACTATAAAAACCCGACTCGGTACACGATTTTTAACTTTTTTTGGAAAATGTGGGAGCAAAGGCCCACAATATGTAGCTAAGAACCATATAGAAGTTCTGACGAGTATTTTGATACCAAATTTATCAGAATCGTTTCAGCAGTTTGATTGAATGCTTCGATGTATAAAACAGGTTCAGATCACAACAAGAGGAACACTCGAACAACATAAACCTCGCGGACGAAAAATTAGTTCAGTGATCAGGCAGCCAGCTCGGAAAAACGAAATTCCTGATTAGTTTTCGTGCAAAATCTACTCTTTGTACGAAAACTAATACGAAACTTCGATATCGTTTTTACGTTTAGGCTCCCTGGTACCCATAACACAACCTCCGCTTACTTTAGCGCTTGATGATGCTGTATCAAATAAATTTATTTTATTTTGTACTAGCTTTTCCCTGTGAATTCACTCGTCACAATTCGAAACTGCGTATTGCCTTAGATTGGTAATAGTTGTTTTTATGGCATTGACATTCTTAAAGACCAAATAGAACTCAAAGCGGTGGTTTCATTCTCCTATTATATAAAATAATCTAAAAATTAAAATAATATCATCGTTCCAATATAGTTTTCCACCTACTTACATCATTGTAACGTTTACTATGTGTGGCCATTGAAAATAAATAAAAAACCGGTTTCCCCGCTAATATTACAACGCCTATAAAAACTACTGCGTTACACAATTGGTATGTACGTAAATATTATGTGTCAAGATAAAGATTTTTTATTTGCCAAAACATTTGTGTAGGTAAGGTAACAGGTTTAAATATTTATTGAAAACACTTACATCTATTCTTACAGGATATGACCTAATACAATAGTGTAGACCACATTATATTATATTAACAGGCAAAACAATTAATTAATCATAACACAATAAGCAAAATAATTCCATAAAAATATCAATAATCAAAATAGCAACAATAGATACAATAAAGATTAGAATAGATACAATTAGATACAATAAATGTCATTAAGCAAAATAAAATTAATTGATACACATGTCTTCTAGCAAAATAATTCAAATAATAATAATAATGCTGGACAATCCACACAGCATCATCTAGCCCCAAAGTAAGCAGAGCTTGTGTTATGGGTACTAGATGGATGACTGATAAACTTAATACAATACATAATATAGATAGACATTTTTTATTATATATAGAAAATACCCAGAACACCCGGAACAAATATTTGCAGATCGACAAACATTTGTCCTAAGGCGGGAATCGAACCCGCAACCTTCTGCGTCGCAGGCGGATTATCGCCCGCCGCGCCACATCGGTCGTCAATTCAGTCGGTGTTAAAAATATTGCAGAGAGAATGACGTGTAAAACTTAGAATTGACCAATGTTTATCATTGAATAATTTGACGTGTTTTAATAAACGATAAACCGACTTCAAATTCAGTATACATAGATAATATTCAACTATGTCTCGGACGAACGAAAGCACCCCTCCTTTACTTTCCCTGACCGAAGGTCTATGTTCAGGTGCAAAAAATTTAGTTTACACTGGCGACATCTAGTTATAATTCAAGTCTAATTTAGTTTGATGACACATGGATGAAGCTGTTGACGCCCGTTGCCATGGAAACCATTAATTAGGTGATAATGAAATTATCATATTCTGAATATTTTTTACAAACCTACGATTTACGGCGCACATAACAATTCCTAGAGAATCAAACCTATAGGATAACACTTCAAAATAATTTCTGATACAACAACGAAAGAATCATCAAAATCTATTAAGAATTGCCGCAGATATCACCAAAACTGTTGTAGCTAGTCGTGATTCTCCAAAAATAATAAATTGTTTTTTTAAGTTTAACGGGATAAATACTAATCCCTCGGGAATCAAATATTTATGGGACCACCTCGGGATCATTCTCTATACAATAGTGAAAGAATCAGTAAAATCGGTTAACCATAGGCGGAGATATCAAGTAACATACATACATTAAAAATTATACACTTACAAATTAATAACATTTTCAGCTTCTGTCTAAAATTGGACATTTTGTTCTTTTAACGGTTTAGGTATTTTTTGATAAACTTTAGGAGCCATACTAACAACATTTTTCCGCATTAGAGCTGTGTTAGCTTGATGGGTACGAGTTTTCTACGAGTTGCCTCTTGTTGTGGCCTACGTGTTGTCTCGTTTGTTTCTGCACTGCGTCAGAGAGCCGGAGAATAGATGCCAATAATGAATGACCTTTGCTGTTATAAAGAATAATTATATGAGAATCTATGTATTTTGTTAAATTTATACATTTTCATACAAAGTGTCGTAGATGAGCGTCATGGCGTCATTTACTTTATTACGTACTAGCTGCTGTCCGCGGATTCGCACGCGCTTTTTAAGTAGCCTATGTCCGTCCCCGGGATAACATTTTTTTTTTAGTTTTTATTTGCTTTAGGTGGCTTTCGTGTCACGACGGCCATGATAGGCCTATTGTGATCACCACTCGAGTGTTCAGCCCTGAAGCTGCGACGTTCATAGTTCGCCACTAACCCTTAAAGCTGCTAGGAACTGCAAGATTTTCTTCGGGATGATGGCTCGTAGGTCGTCTGGGCTATGCAGGTGCTTGCCCAGGTAAATGCTACCATTTACCTCCCTGCCAAATTTTATTGAGATCCTTGCAGTCGTTCAGGCGTGAAAAGGTAACAGACAGACAGAGTAACTTTCGAATTTATAATATTAGTATGGATATTTGTATGGATGTCCACGGCTGGACAAGCCTCCCCTCAAACAAGGGGGGTTTTGTCATAACCACCACGATTGGCAGGCGGATTGCAAGTCGCAGTGGTTTTAAAAATACAAAGAAGGAATCTGCTGCCTTTGCGCTGGTAAGTTTCTTTATCTTTAGTCGACTCTTACGACATCCACGGGTTGAGGCAGAAAAATAACAAATAACAGGCTAAAGGTTTCTTCGTCGCTTCTTTACTTTAGTCTACATACCGAAACGACAGAAATCAAAAATATCACTTTATTTCCGAGTCAGTGTTTAATTTTAAGAATTTTACCTTTTCTAAGTGTACCTACATTTATTGTATTTATGGATGTTAAGAATTTCTGATTTGATTTAAGTTAGAGGGTCGATTCTTACGACACAACCGCCACGGCCTACTTATACTACAAATTATTACAAAAGGCCTATTACAAATCAATTATGCGACCTTTCTTCCTAAAGCCCAGCCTACATCTGCAAATTTCATCGCGGGCGGTTCAGCCGTGAACTCGAGTCCGAGGTCGGCCATATTGGATCTCAAGGTTTTATCAAAGAGGGCACTAGTCAATGAATGTATGTTAATGTGTTTGTATGAATGTATTCTAAATTACTCAGTTCATTTTTGATTCATTCACAAATATTCCTTTCTTCATAGGGGAGAAGTCAAATGACATATATACCTCGTGTGTTCATAAGTTTTGAGACGAACTTATTTAATTAATTTAAAAAGAAAGTAATTCATGCAACCTTTTTTAAACTTTTAAAATTTTAAATTTCGAATGTTTTGAATCAGAAAAAATATACATTTGAATATTTATTTCATTCTCCGTGAAAATGGCGCCAACAAAAGATTTGCGTGCGACTGTAATTTCACTGTTTCAAGCAGGAAAAAAACCAATGCAAGTTTTTAGTGAAATCCAAAGTTTGGGATGTAGTCGGAACTTTGTGTATTATACCATAAAGAGGTACAAGGAGACCGGCTCTTTAGAAGACCGTGGAAGATGTGGCCGCCCGCGGTCTGTAAGGACGCCCGCCAGCATCAAAGTAATCAGAGAGCGAATTCGTCGCAACCCTTGCCGGACTCAAAAGAAATTAGCTCTGCAGACCAACATTTCGCGAATATCGGTGAACAGGATACTTAAATATGATCTTAAACTAAAGGCCTATAGTCGAAGGAAAGTGCATTATTTAAACGAGCGTCTTCGTAAATTGCGACTGGAACGATGTCGGAACCTATTGAAGAAACACGATCCAAAAAATATCCTGTTTACCGATGAAAAGATCTTCACGGTGGAAGAAAAGTTTAACCGGCAGAACAATAAGGTTTACGTCAGAAGTTCAAAGGACGTCCAGCCATCTGTACGCAATGTCCAGCGCACTCATCATCCAGCAAGTGTGATGGTTTGGTGGGGTGTTTCCTACGAGGGGGTCACTTTGCTTCATTTTTGCCAGCAAGGCGTCAAGGTGAAGGCACAAAATTACCAAACCGAAGCGGTGGTTAAACCATTAAATGATACGCTATTCGCTGGAAAATACTGGGTTTTCCAACAGGACTCTGCTCCCTCCCATAAAGCTAAGACTACCCAACGTTGGCTGGAGGCCAATTTGCCAGGCTTCATTCGGAGCGAAGATTGGCCCTTGTCAAGCCCTGACTTGAATCCTTTGGATTATTCTTTATGGACGGAATTGGAGCTGAGGGCATGCAGAAAGTCTCACCCAAACCTGGATTCTCTCAAGCGAGCCCTTATTAAAGAATCGAAACGGATTCCCATTGAATAGATTCGTGCCGCCATAGATGAATGGCGCACGCGTTTGAAGGCCTGCATTGAATGCAAAGGCGGCCATTTTGAATGATTTATTTTTAAATACAGATCTAGAAGTCAGTAGTTTTAATTTTAATATCCAATAAATGAATACTCAACTTAGCTCCAAAAATATTTTAGTTTTACTGTGTCTCAAGACTTATGAACACACGAGGTAAATAACGCTGGACAATCCACACAGCATCATCTAGCCCCAAGCTAATCAGAGCTTGTGTTATGGGTACCTATTAGATAACTGCTAAACTTAATACAATACATTACATCTATTTTTTTTATTATATACACAAAAATACCCAGAACACCCGGAACAAATAATTGCAGATCGTACCAACATTTGTACCAAGACGGAAATCGATCCCACATCCTCCTGCATCGCAGGCGGACCTTTGCCCGCCGCGCCACATCGGTCGTCATCAACTAACAGGCTAACGGTTTCTTAGTCGCTGCGACAGAAATCAAAAATATCACTTTATTTCCATGTCAGTGTTTAATTATTAAGAATTAGACTTTTTCTAAATGAACTGTACTTTTATTGTAGTGTAGTTATAAAATAAAGAGATTTGATTTGATTAGATTTGAATCACTTCGAATGCGAGATCTCAGTCTGTCCGCTTCGCAGTGAACCATAACAACATCATACTAATACATATTATTAATGCGAAAGTTCGTGTGAATGTTAGTTACCACATGTTATCTCCGTAACTACTTAACCTATTTAGATAAAATTTTGTATGTAGATTATTGTTTAAGTTCTAGAATAACACATAAACTAATCTAAGTTTCAAAAATTAACCTCTGAGGGGGTTAAAAAGGGTGGTAAAGTTTCTATAGAAAATTATTATTCCTTGGTTCCAAACTCGGTATTTTAAAGTAATTTTATTTAGTAACGAATTACATAGTTGTTGTAACTACTGGAATTAGATGATGCTCGCAATAGTTTTTAATAAAACCGTGTCGCAGACACCAGCGCCCTCCTCACAGTCAGGGTGTTCCGTTACATAATTTTTAAGATAACAATAAACTATTAGATACCTTTAATAAATTAATGAATAGATGTCTATGTTTAATGTTAATAATCTATGTTTATAAATATTCAAAGGTAAGTACAAATTTAATATATTTATATATATATATGTATGTATATATTTATATATTCGTGTGTATGTGGGCTCCTGAGGACACCGTTCTCGCGAGAGTCCGGGCAACTATAAGTAAATAATGATACACGTAGGTATTTTTTATTTTTTACAAAACTACCCCTAGGGGGTGTGCAATAAATTTCGCGGGCGAAGCCGCAAGCCGCAGCTAGTAAAACATATATCCGGGTAGTTTAGCGGCTAACTGAGATAACTTAGATAGTGCCATTTCACGTAGAGGCCAGAGAATTAGAAAACTGACATGAATCAAACACTCGCGATAATGAGCTGTGTGACTAGCTACTGCGCGTGGCTGCGCACGCGATAATTCCAGATCACAAGTCTGCAGGTGTAGGTACATGGTCAGCCTAGTCTAGCTTTTTAGTCTAAAAACTCAAAGTGCTTTATTTCCTTTAGACCCTTCTAGGTATGAGTCTAGCGTGGGGATTATGGAGAACGCAGAAGCGATCACCTCACATGACGTCACCACATATCACATCTACACAGATGGGGCCAAAAACAAAACAGGAGCTGGCTGTGGCTACTCTTCTCCCGAAATCGGACTCTCAAGTCCAACCACTTAACTCAGCTACCACAGCTCAAACTGGCGACCATCAAAGAGCCAACCAGACGGATGCAGCTGGTCTTTAAAACATACAGCGATGCGCTAATAAACGCACTCAAAGAGCAGTCACAAGATCAAAAGCAATTGTTGAATTTCCCAACGCTGTATAAGATCTTTCTCAACACAGCAAAGTCTAGATAGAATTGACAGAGAGTCGATCCTGCCCAAGCAACATAAATGCAGACAGACTAGCAAAGGAAGGAGTGAGACCAACTACAACACAACAAGATATGGGTCTTTCGAACCCGCCCACGGCAGAAGTCAAAAATAGACAAAAACTTAACTCAGAAAAAGAACACCATGGGAGCATCGAACGGACTGAATCAATATTCCCCTCCAAAGACAGGAAAACCACAAACACGATGCTCAAGATGAGCCGCGAGGACCTAAGAACGATGTTGGGTATCATGACAGGTCACTGCGAACTGAACCGTCATCTTTTCAAGACTGGAGCCACAGACAGCAGCATGTGTCGTGGCTGTTTCCAAGAAGAAGAGACTGTGGTACACGTTATGGTACAGTGCACGGCCACAAAAGAGGCCAGACACAAGACGGGGCTGAAAAGTCTCATTGGGGCATCAGCCCCATCCACACAGCCAAAAAAGCTGAAACAAAGCTGTCAGTCACCAAAAGTCCTGCTACGGTACTTCAAGGAGCTGGGCTGGTTAGGGTCTGGTTAGGCAGGGGGACAATGCACAATGCCCTTGCGAGATTTCAGTGCAGATCCCAGTTCCCCCAGTTCGTATTAGAATTATTATGGCGTAATGCGCGCCATTTAGCGAAAAGGATAGGCATATGATTTCGCGTTCATAGGAGGGGGCCAGAGCATAAATTTTTGGAACGACGTAAGCGCAAAAATAAAATTTTTGCTTATTTACAAGAAAACTACACAACTTATGAAGACAATTAATTTAAATAATAATTTTAATAATAATTAAGACGTCATTAAGTATAACAATTTTCTATTATTCGAAACATTCGAATAGGAACCGAAAAAAATTCGAATATTCTAATATCAAAATTTTCGAATATTTGCAAGCCCTATTCGAAAGTAAGTGACTGTCAATTACCTTTTCAGGCCTAAACGGCTTAACGGATCTTAATGAAATTTGGCATCTAGATGGATAATATTCCGGGAACGGACATAGGCTACTTTCTATCTCAAAAAAATGCGTGCAAAGCTGCGGGCAGCAGCTAGCACTAATACAATACACTACATAGGTATTATTCTACTCATAGACAACACCCAGAACATCCAGGACAAATGTTGACCACACAACCTGACTTGCACCATACAACATCTTGAACTTACAATAGAATATACATAACAGAAACCTACGAGTACCTATCATTCTCTTGAGTTACATTGTACATTGTTCAGTGGTCGAGACCTCATTTTAAGTATATAAATACATGTATTAGGAGGTAACGCTCTTCCTTATATGTATTAATAATTTCCACACATTATGAGTTAACATATGTTATTCCTCCTCCTCCACAGCCTATATTGGTCCACTGCTGGACGCAGGCCTTCCCCTGATAAGCACCTTATTGGCTTTTATCTCACGGGGCGTAATGCCGATAATCCCCACGCTGGGCATGCGGGTTGGGGATCGCAGTTCGGTGGTAGAATTGTTCTGCAGGTGCCCACCCCCGGTGGATATCCCTTAGTCGCCTCTTACGACACCCGCGGGAAGAGTTGGGGTGGTGCAAATTCTAAGCCGACACCACACAGCAAACTGATAACACGAACAATTTACTTAGTTAAACCTTGTTAAACGCAAATTATCATTGTTTAATTAAGAAATGCTGATAAACACAACGTAAACACTCATCTTGCCGTATGAAAGGTGTAAGTACATTTACTCAATTTTACAAAAGACGTTGAAAGGGGCTTTTTTAACGATTTTTTTGCGAGCGAGATGGTTTATGATCTACCTTACTTCCATGCCAAGTTTCGGCCCAATCAGTTCAGTATTTTTAACGTCTAGAGGCAACAAACATCCAGACATCTCTTCCTCGTTTATAATACGAGTATTAGTGATAGTGATCTCAATACGGATGTCACAAAAACTAAACTAAGTGATTTGACTTTGACAGACTTAAAATGATGCTGCCTTTTTTATTAAATCAAAACTTAGGAAAGGGACGGCAGCATTTTTTATGCTGTCAAATTATTTTGGTTTTTGTGACATCTATATTGACACTAAACTTATTGTGATGTGAAGAATACGTATTTTGTAGCAACTAAACATCCTTACTATATGTACTATCTATAGACATAACTTTTAGACTCAACCCAAGTAGGCAGTAGTGTCATCCTAACACATTATGTAAATCCAACAAAACACTACGTTATTCTGACCTCGTATCCACCTCAGTATACCTCGAGCCCACACGCTTGCATCGTTACAATTCCACCAGCTTATTGAATAATCAACTTGAGATCGAACTCAAAAACAACACTATGGAAAACACTTTTAACTTGCAACTTGGTCGAATATTTGCTGGTAAAGCACTGTTTGGTAGAATACACCACACTGCGTTATATTTAAAAAAAAAAAACACAAGCACTTAGTAGTTTAAACTCTTTAGAATCTGGCAGAATCGAAACCGTAGTCTACAAAAACTGTCACTGTCAAGTTCAAAATTCGAACGCACACAAGGGACGTATCCAGAGCGTACCTACCAATTCAACTATTCCCGATTAGAAAATTTCAAAATCGATTCGTCTCGACGTGCAGCGGTTACGGGCCGTCTAGGCACACTGGCGCAGTTAGTATTAAACTAATCTGTGGCAGCGTACGTATGTATATAAAAACGCCCGCGTTTGTTTGTCTGTATGCGATAAATTAATAACTATCAAACGGATTTTCATACGGTTTGACAGAGTGCTTAATGAGGAAGGTTTAGGTGTATAGCTTTTTAGGGCAATGTGAAAATTGGCTGATATATGATGATGATTGTTGAAGATGCTGGGAAAATCATAAGAACAGTGAATTTTACTGGCGTGCGCCTATCTCTATCTATCTCCACAGCCTATATTGGTCCGCTGGGCCCAGGCCTGCCCCTGACAAGCGCCTTATTGGCTTTTATCTCTCTCTTACTGGCGTGCGCCTAGTTAAGTGTTAATATTATAAAGTAAAAGTGTAAAATATCTAGTAAGAAAAACCATGTACGTACAGAATTAAGGTCGTTCGATTTAAGTTGCGTAAAAATTTTTTTTTCCCATTTTTTTCTCCGTTCTACAAGGAATAAAACTAGTGGAAAAGTAATTTGTTGATAATCATATCGCACCAGATGACTAACATCGATTTAACTGTACATTTGGTAATATGTTTAACGCATTCACTGCCCAGCCTCGGTGGTGCGACCCGCAGGGGCCGGGCGTGCGCATGCCGCCGCCACTCGGTGGTGCAGACGAACGTGCAGTCATGGGCCAAAAACTCTAATACAAAACGCCCTTACAAAGACCTTTCAAACTGCTCTGCTACCCGTGCGAAGCCAGGCGGGTTCTATAGTCGTATTTATCTGTGGTACGGGTTCACATACTGACGTCGCAGTTAGTATAAAGCTAATCTGTGGCATGGCACGTACTGATTAGTAGCGAGGCACGGTGGGCGGTAAGTGGCGTGGTAATCATTCTAAATAGGTTGGTTGGGTTAGGAGCGTGTTGTTTTACAAAGAGGACATGAGATAGTCGTTTAAAAATGTTCATTGGCGCACTTAAAAAAAAAATTGTGTTTAAGCTACTGTACAATTTATTAGCTGCTGCCCGCGGCTTCGCACGTCTATGTTCGTCCCCGGGATACCAGCCAGTGAAAAGGTAGCAAACATGCATCCATCCATACATGTAAACTTTCGCATTTATAATATTAGTGTGATGAAGCTGCAGGCGGATGCTAGTGAGCACCGACGATTTTTCTAACGAACCAATTATGTAACCACCATGCAGGTCTCGACAGAGCCTACACATTTGCTCCCTTTGGGGTCGAGACCCTGGGTCCGTGGGGTACCGAGGCTCTCCGGGGTTTAAAAAGTTATCTGAGCGTCTGGTCGACGCGACGCGTGACCTGATAGCGGGCGGTTATCTGGCGCAGCGCATCAGCATTGCCATACAGCGGGGCAATGCAGCCAGCGTCTTGGGGACGCTTCCGACTGGTATTGATATGGATCAGCAACAGTCTGCAGTTAGCTTAATTGTTTCAATTGTAAATACTAGTTCTAATTTGTTTTTATTATTGAATTGTAATTTTCTTTCTCAATAAAGATATCTAAATCTAAATCTAAAAAAATAATGTAACCATTTAGTTAGCGATTAACTTGTCTAATCATAGGTGAAACGCCATATCTTGGAGACATTAGGATCAAATGTCAATTAGAAAACCATTAAAAAAATAATTATTAGCTCATATATACCTATATTGCAGCCAAATTCGACGTGAAATGTTTGTAAACAAATCATAACGAAAAAAAATTACTTGGCGTCGAGTTTCAAATAAAATAGTGAGCAAAATGTACATTAGGATATATCTCATATCGACTAGCAATGTAAATTGTGTTCAACAATAAACGACAATAAAGTGAATTGTATGTAATGTATGAGCGGTTTGTTAACAAACATTTCACATCCAATTTCACTGGAGTATAGTTAAATAACTACCAACATTAATAACTAATTAACGGATGTAGTAATGGCATTATATTAATCGGCGGATGTAGTGTCTCGAAGGGTCTAGGTTAGGCAAATAAGGTCAAATAGAAAAATAAACTTTACTAAAAGTTAAAATCACTTGCCAAGTAGGTAAGTACTTAATATTTTTTTTTTTTTTTACTTCATATCGATTTTATTCATACTTCAGAATATTTACATATTTTTTTTAACTTTTGCGGGATTAAATACCCCCCAAACTTCTCTCCTCTTCTTGTTTTTTTCTTGAGGGATTAAATATCCCTCAAGAATTACTTTTTTATGGGACCACCTCGGAATCGTTCTTTATCTAATAAAATAGCGAAATATTTTTTTAATCGGTTCTTAAATGACAAATTTAAATTTTTTTTTTTTTTTTTTTATTAATTAAACAAAATCCACAGCTCTCTCAAATAAAAGTAACTAAACCTAAAAATATAACTTACAGCCAATAACAGGAATTACATTTTATAAACTATGAAAAATTAAAGACGACGTCTTTAATAATCTTTAATGTCACACTGACAATATTGGAAGTCACCAATATTGTCAGTGTGACATTAAAGACAAACATATGGTTTTGGTTGGCAGGTAGAAAATGCCTCGGCATTAAGCCCAAAAATGATGAGAAATCGACGAAAATACATTAAAAAAGTTAAAAATATTAGGTCCTTACATATGAAATTGGCGTTTTTCGTACTGGCCACTTTAATCACAAATTTCTCCTCTTTGGTAAGGAATTCCAAATTCAAATTTGTACAGCTATAGACTCATGTATTTGTGCTTCGATGATCGTCATTCATTTGTTTTTTTTCTTCTGTTTTTTTCTGTTTGCGTCACTCATTTTACAAAATGGAAAACTTAAAATATCGCATTATTTACGAGTACGAGTTCCGCCGTGGCACTAGTGCTGCGGAAACAACTCGAAGGGTGAATGATGTGTATGGCGGTCGTGTTGCAAAAGAAAACACAGTTCGTTTTTGGTTCCAACGTTTTCGTTCTGGAAATTTTGACCTGCAGAACAAGCCCCGTGGACGGCCTGAGACTCAAGTTGATAATGAAGAGTTGAAGGCTATTGTGGAAGCGGATCCATCGCAAACCAAGTCCGAGTTAGCTGCAGGCTGCGATGTTAGTGATAAAACTGTTTTAATTCACTTGAAGCAAATTGGGAAGATTAAAAAGCTTGAAAGGTGGGTACCTCACGAATTGACTGAAGCAAACCGGCAAACGCGCGTCGACTGCTGCGTTACATTACTAAACCGGCACAATAATGAAGGTATTTTAAACCGAATCATTACCTGTGATGAAAAATGGGTTCTTTACGATAATCGGAAGCGCTCAGCGCAATGGTTGGATCCTGGCCAGCCAGCCAAATCCTGCCCCAAGCGAAAATTAACCCCAAAAAAGTTACTTGTAAGCGTTTGGTGGACTAGTGCCGGTATTGTTCATTACAGTTTTCTCAAATCTGGCCAGACTATTACGGCTGATGTCTATTGTCAGCAATTGCAAACCATGATGGAAAAGCTAGCGGCTAAACAACCTAGGCTGGTCAATCGCTCCACGCCACTGCTGCTTCACGACAACGCTAGACCACACACTGCGCAACAGACGGCTACTAAATTAGAAGAGCTTCAATTGGAAAGTCTAAGACATCCTCCGTACTCCCCGGACCTTGCTCCAACAGATTACCATTTTTTTCGAAATTTGGATAACTTCTTGCAAGGGAAAAAATTCAACTCCGATGGGGCAGTCCAAATCGCCTTCAAAGATTTTATTGATTCCCGTCCGACTGGTTTTTTTAGTAAAGGGATCAATGAACTACCTATAAGATGGCAAAAGTGCATAGAAAATAATGGTTCATACTTTGATTAATTAAATATATTATATTAAAAAATATTCGACTTTTTGTTCCTCCCATACAAAACGCCAATTTCATATGTAAGGACCTAATATACAGCCGAACATAGAACTTCCTCCTTTTACTGAAGTCGGTTAAAAATAACTTGACAAATAACTTGAGCAAAACGATCATTATTATGGATATTAGTATTTTATATAATTTTACGAACTTTAGATTTTAAAATTATATTTGACGTTTTGGAATCTTAATTACGTAATTCTGTAAGTTAAGTTTAAATAAATAAACCGCCAAGTGCGAGTCGACTCGCACACGAAGAGTTCCGTACCGTAAAAATAAGACAACTTTTTAAAAGATCATCAAATTTTCACTTTACTACACCCGCGGGAAGAGTTGGGGTGGTGCAAATAAGCCGGCACGACACGGCAATAGGATAGGCTGCTTATTATAACGAAAATACGCGAGCGAAGCGAAGTTTATAATGTACGCGTGATTGATTATTGTATCAACCACTTTCAGCCCGCTCGGCAGATGGGCGGTAGTGTCTCGGACATGATAAACCTGGTAGGAAATCTTCAAAGGACAGCATATACAAACACAATGGATTACTCAACCAAGCCGGTTGCACGTAGGTACTTAATAAATTAAAAAAAGTCTCTCAAGCTAAATACAAAGAGCAATATTTCAAAGCAGAATATTGAACTTCTATTTTATGGACTTAATTATCCGACCACGCAAGAAGGAGGGTTAAATTTTTTTTTGTACTTAACACAATTACTGGATTTACATATATACTCCGCTATGGTAACTGGGGGTAAGTGGAATCAAGTTGGCGACATTCTTAACCCTGAAGAGACTCACGGCTTTTCTTTATTGGCACACGGCGTTCGGCAGATAAAATATTAATTTACAGGGTGTTCACCCAGTATAAAATATTTTATGTCAACAAAAGCACTTAATGAATGAAAACTTCACAAAAACTTATAACAAACACAAATAACAAAATAAGGTAGGCTAGATAAAAACGAAAACGTCAACTTCAACAACGAATAATTGCAAACGCTTAGTAAAAAACGTGCAAATACTAGTTTGAAAACGGACAATTGACAAATCAAATTAAGACTTCTGCGATTTGCTCCGATGCTACCAGTGTCGTAATATATTTATTTTCCACCAATATAATAAGTATATTATCTGATTTTGGAGCAACTTGTTTGCAAAAAATATCTAGGATTCTAGAACCGTGTATACAACAATTTCTTTCGGTAACTTTCAGAGCTATAACAAAAACATACAGGACGGAGAACAAGGTCATTCATTGAAAACTATAAAAACCACGACTCGATTCTCGCTTATAAATTTTTTTCGCCAAATGAGAGGGTGATGGCGCACAAAATAAAGCTAAGTACTATTATAATAATAAACCGCCAAGTGCGAGTCGACTCGCACACGAAGGGTTCCGCAACGTTAAAATCAGGCAACTTTTTCAAATAATATCAAATTTTCACTTCTTCGGAGACCCCTTTAAAGTTTTAACTTTATTTTATTTTTAGTATTTGATAATAATACAGATGACGTGTTACATAATTATAGAAAGTTTCATGTGTCTACCTATTGTAGGTCAAGAGATACAGCCTTGACAAATTAAGAGCAAAAATAACCAATAAAATCACGATTGTTGTATGGGAGGCGCCTATAATATTGAATTGATATTTATTTTATTTTTATTATATGTTGTTCTAGCGGCAAGAGAAATACATATTATCTGAGATATAGCCACGTGACAGACGGACGAACGGACGGACGGGCGGACATCGGTGGCTTAGTAATAGGGTTCCGTTTTCCCCCTTCGGGTACGGAACCCTAAAAATATCTATACATAGAGTATTACATAGAGTATAATGAATACCCATAACACGAGCTCTGCTAACCTTGGGGCTAGACGATGCTGTGTGAATTTGTGTCCAGCATTATTTATTTATTAGAAGAGATGAAACGAATATTTTGATACATCATTTATCAAAATTGCTTCAGCCGTTTTGATGCTCAGATTAGTACCTAAAGAGCATCAGATAACAACATAAAAGAACTCGAAAACTTTTATATTTTTAATATGTCATCGCCGAAGTATCGCAGGGATGTTATGTTACCTAAATGTTGCCAAAACCTCGTAATAATTTGTTGTTCAATAGTTTTTAATTAAGGTTGTTTGTTATTACGTACTATTGTTTTTTTTTCTTGCTCTGTTTATTTAGCTGTAATTGTGTTATTTAATAGTGGATATTCCTTTGGTTTATGTTAAATTTAAGTTTCTAATTTTAGGTTATGTACTGTATATTTCCCAAATAAAACAAAACAAAAGCAAAACCCGCCCTCGCCGGTTAAAACACGTGTTGTGTCGACCTCGCCTAAAGTATGCAAGAAGTAGAAGATTTTTTAAGAACCACGAATTATCCGCTCAGTTGAAAAGTGTATTTAAAAAGAAAACAGTTTTTCGTAAAAGAAAACTAGTCGGCAAGTAAAGCCCTCGGAAAATGTGTCAAAAACTCGTCGAGTTGCGTAAAAACGTTTGAAACACAAGTGTTGCTATTTCCAAGTTTCTCGGAGGGAAAACTCCGCATAATCCGTGAGCAAATTTAACGGCAGCTTAACCTACTTCGCATTTAGAACTTTAATGTAATCTAAAGCGAGACCGACTCAGCTCAAATGCAGCTGAAATGTGAATTTTTGTAGAGCTTCGCCCGTGACCGAGAATTTTATAATAACATTATTAACAATACAGAAACACGAATACAAACAAGATATTTTTATTTTTGTGAAAAATAATATAGAGGTAAGGCCTCATCTGAGCAAATTGCAGAAGATCGAAATATTTTTTAGTTTTCAAAGCTTTCATTCGGCTGTCGTCCGTTTTCGAACTCAACTTAGAAAACCAATAGTTTATTTAACAGTATAATGGTTATATATGTACATATACGTTTTTGTGAAGTTTTCATTTATTTTGCCTTTGTTGACTAAAAATATCTTGTATTGCAGAACCGAGTATGGTGAACTGATCACCGTTCACCATTATAATTGTAAGTGTAATGTGCTGTGTAGTAGTGTATTTTGTTAAATTGAAATTGCAATAAAGTATTCATTAATTCCTTTAATAAATCATAAGAACATGCCCTTCGCCGTATTGGTCAATCCCTCAACGAGAGTTAACCCCCATGTATGTATTAAATAAATAAATACAAAAACAAAATTAGTAAAAACAATAATAAATAATAAACAATTTCATCGCCTGTAGAATATCTCCTGAAGTAGGTATCTGAAAGTGTTAAACTATAGAAAAACTTACCCGATCTGAAATAGCCTCCTCTTGCTTCCCGCGTTTCAACCCCGGGGCGCGAACCACATTCGCCGGTGGCGCCACGACGGCCGCCGGCGGCAACATCCCGCCTCCGACCTGCCCGCCAGCCGGTATGAACCCGGCCTCCATCTCAACACATCATCACCTCAATAGATGGCGCGCAACACAATTCCACACATCACTTGCAACTAATCAATTCACCCCTTAAATTTCACTAGCCATTATAAGGAACTATTTAGCACTTATAAATTGAGCATTACGGATTTGTAAGGCTTTTAAGGAAAACACGTTTACTGCGTCGCGCGGTCGGTCGCACAGTGAGCAGGGGTCCTTTTCTGACGCGTTATCTGAGAAAGAGAGAGGGAATGCGGTGAGGTGATTGACAAAACATAGTAAACGTAACGAGAATGGGTTGCCAGCTTGGGGAAAGTGGCTATGTGTGGTAGCTGCTGATGAAAAACACAACAAAATTCAAACAATATATCTTGGCCATGATCAACCCAAGGGCTCAGTTAAATGTGCGTTCAACAGTAGTTGTTGGTTAACTCAACAACCTGGAAAATTCAGTCAAAATTCATCGGGTATCTAACATAGGTCCCTACCTATCTAAACAACCATTAAAATATGTCCTAGATCCACGTCAAAGTCAAAAACTCTTTATTTCCATAAATACAATAAATGTACACTTAGAAAAGGTAAAATTCTTAATAATTAAACACTGACACGGAAATAAAGTGATATTTTTGATTTCAGTCGCTTCGGTATGTAGACTAAAGTAAAGAAGCGACGAAGAAACCTTTAGCCTGTTAGTTAGTTGTTATTTTTCGAGTTGGAGCAAATCCCGTCCCAAGCTTTTTTATCCTCTACATAATCTGATATTTTATAGTAGGCATTTTTACACAAGAAGGTTTTGACAATTTGTTTGAATTTATTTACTGATAATTTTTGCAACTCACTAGGAGTTTTGTTGTAGAAGCGTAGGTATACATTTCCCTTTAGAAGATACATTAATTTTGTGTAGTCTAGTTGTGGGCACAGCGAGTTCAAGCCTCATCGAGACTCTTGGCTTGGGAAGTGGGAACCAAACCAATATCACTATGATAAGTTTCGGTGCGAATGATAAAAACAAAGTAGTAAAGTATTCACATTTCACACATTTTCTATGATCTGCTGTGTAGTGAACTTGAATCTCCATCTCCATATCCACAGCTTATATTGGTCCACTGCTGGACCCAGGCCTCCCCCTGATAAGCGCCTTGTTGGCTTTTATCTTACGGGGGCCTATTATCCCTACGCTGGGCATGCAGGTTGGGGATCGCAGTTCGGTGGAAGAATTGTTCTGCAGGGGGCGCTGCTGCCCACCCCCGGTGGAGATCCCTTAGTCGCCTCTTACAACACCCCCGGGAAGAGTTGGGGTGCTGCAAATTCTAAGCCGGCACCATAGAGCAACTTGAATGTTAACTTGAACTCTGAACTTGAATGTTATGTACTATTTCTTTATAGACGATTTTCTAAACGATAAATTTTAACTTTTAACGGAAGTGTATATAATTATTATATGAATTCATTGTCGTGATTACTTACCTAATTTTAGTTATTTGACATTACTTCTAATAACTCAATTATTATTTTTGTTACTGTCTCTGTTGCATGCCAATTCTCAATATAATAATAATAATTATAATATATTCTTTATTTCCCGACACGAGATCCATAGTATAGGTAAAATACAATTCTACTTAAACTAATTAAAAAAATGTACACCGTACCTAATCGGTAAAACATGTAACATGAACCTGCATACCGGTTTGTAAAATCTTATACACACACATATTATGTATTTATGCAAATAAACGATCATAAAGATCATTTATTATAATGTGTTACATAAAAAAAAGTTGACCAAATGTGAAAAAGAACAATTGCCTAAAACATTCAAAGTCAATCGTGTTACACGCTGATAGCTGATAAGTGTTGGTATGTAGATGTAGTGGTTACGACGACATCCTTGAAGAGACACGCAAGGTTCCGCCAATAAATTACCTCAAACGCTAAGCTAACAGAGTTGGCAACACCGATGGTCCGGTTCCATCAACACAGATGAACATTTTAAAACAGTTTAACAGACAGGTTAGCTACCTGCACTGCAAGGCCGAACTTAATTAGTTATGTTATTGCGATGGAGTCGAAAGCTTATCGCGATAGCGAATCTTTGATTCACTTGATAATTTATTTTATATTGAAACTTCTTCTTTATAAATAATCGTAATTTGAAGAAGTCATTATGAATTTCAGCGGGTTAACCACGAACCTTGTTGGGAGATATCATAATGAGTTGTCTTTTACTCACATTTATAAATATTCATAATGAACTCTTGTGTCAGTTTATTTTATTGTTTTTGTTTATAATAAATGCAATGTACTCGTATATTCGTAATACCTGTGAGTTTCTGTGAAAATCTGTCAAATCCATACAAATTTATAATATTCCGACTATCTGTCTGAACGAGTTTTCACGCCTAAACGGCTGAACGGATCTCAATTAAATTTGGCAGGGTGTTATATGGTATCCCGGGGATTGACATAGGCTACTTAATAAGCAGCCAAGTGCGAGTCGACTCGCACACGAATTACGAAATGATTTTTTCGGTACGAAATCCCGTACCGTAAAAATCAGGCAACTTTTTCAAAGAACATCAAATTTTCACTTGTTCGGATACCCCTTTAAATTTTCATCTATATTTAATTTTTAGTATTTGTTATTATTACAGTTGAAGTGTTACTTAATTATAGAAAGTTTCATGTGTCTACCTATTCTAGTTCAAGAGATACAGCCTTGAAAAATTAAGAGCAAAAACAAGCGTAAACATCACGTTTGTTGTATGGGAGCCCCCTTTAATTTTGATATTTATTTTATTTTTATTATTTGTTGTTATAGCGGCAAGAAAAATACACATTATCAGAAAATTTCAACTGTCTACCTCTTACGGTTCATGAGATAGAGCCAGACGGACGGGCGGACGGACGGACAGCGGAGGCTTAGTAATAGGGTTCCGTTTTCATCCTTCGGGTACGGAACCCTAAAAAGCAGCAGCAGCTGGTAAATATATAATTCTGGGACAATCCACACAGCATCATCTAGCCCCAAGCTTAGCAGAGATTGTGAGGTACTAGATTAGAATAAGGAAGCACAATCCAAAGTGCTGGCTAAAATGGTAATTATTGTGGTAAAACAGTTTTCAGAGCAAGTCACGTAAATAAACGCGATGAATACCGGTTAAGTGATACTAGTACTAATGTTTTCAGATCGCGTAAGTTAAAAAATATTTAAGTCACGTACCAATTCCTTCTAGAGTTACAACTTTTCATGCAGCAAATTGTACTTTACAACCGTTAAATTTTACATAAACAACATCGCTAAACATGCAAATTTCTGACGCAAGAACAGGTAACGAGCGAAGGTATTTAAGCTGCCAATTAGATGCACACATGCATTCTGATTGACAGGTTGAGGAAACTGGGTGTTGCCCACAGTTAGCCTATTTAGATAACATCCAATGGAGGCCAAGACCCTTACCCTCGACTATTTTGAAAAAAAAACAATGGCCAACAGATGCTGGCAAATATTACGTTATAAGTAGATGATTTAATATAAACAACTGTGTATTACGC
This sequence comes from Eupithecia inturbata, assembly GCA_963662085.1. NCBI lineage: Eukaryota > Metazoa > Arthropoda > Insecta > Lepidoptera > Geometridae > Eupithecia > Eupithecia inturbata. The sequence goes on along the minus strand of OY759206.1, from coordinate 765,099 downwards.
ACAAGCCTAAAATTTAATTTTATCCATAACTGTGATAATGTCCCTTTGTGTATAAATTCAGGAAAACGTAACAAATCAACAATAACAGTATTTAGGAAAGTATACATAAGGAAAAAAAATTAAAACAAAAGCAATACAACCAAAAATAAACACAATACCTAAAATAGACACCTACCTACCACCAGTGCACAAGCCCTAATATCTTGGCTGATAGCCCTAAAAATTTTAAATAAGTACTATACCTAACTAAATTACTAGGTAATTGCTTAAAAGTTTTAAGAAGCCTGTGGCTTATAAAAAACCGTAAATGTTTTTATGTTGTATTGTTTCTAGGTCTTTAAACTCACACTGGAAATGTACCGTTTTATTATTTTTATTTAAAAAAAATACTTAAAATAGAATTAAATGGAGACCAAGTAACCGAGCCGCATCCACTCCGACTCAGTCCGTGGATGTCGTATGAGCCGACTAAGGGAATCTAGGAAGGGCAGCAGCTTCCGCAGGTGTATTTTAACAACTTCACTTTTATCAACTACGCCTGCCGTAGTGTTTACGCCAAAATCACCACATAGGCAGGCAAAGTCAGAAATCGCAAAAAGATTTTTACGATTTCTGACTTTTTTATTACCTCTAGGTAGGTAGTCCAACCTCAGTTGGTCCGATATAAGTTATTGATCAGTATACGAAACAGGATCGATAGGCATCAAATAAGTGAGCAAAATGCCCATTTTCTTGCTTACCTACTGTATTTTTTTGTCAATAATGACTGGTGATGAAAATTTCTCTAAAAATGATGGATAGTCTCCTAAGACCATTTTCCTGCAGCTAAACCGGTTAAGAAACTTACTTCCCACTACAAGCCCCCGGGGTTTTTTGGTCCCGTCCTTTAAAACCCTATATAGCGAGCGACTATTCTGCAGAGCTACTTAACATACATTCCATCCAAGCGATGGAAGAGGTGTCTCTTCCATCGCTCCATCCAGTCAAGATGTCTTCCTTTCAGCTGGTCGATTCAGTACCTTTAGTAAGAAAGGATACAAAAAACATTCGATACAAGTATTCGAGAGCTCGATTCAACTCTTTCCATACATTTGTCGCCTTGCAGCGCCTCTACCGGATAGAGAGTCACTATTTTTCCTAGTTTAACAGCGGTCGAATAGTTTCATACGAACTCGATTTCAGCCTTGTCTTATTCTTTTTATGTACGTGTAAGCGAGATAAAAGCTAAGTCTCGAAAACTTTCTTCGAGTTCAAAATGAAGCCACTAGTCATAGTGGTACAGATGTATTCGTGACTGTATTCTACAAACTATTTTCGCCGCTCATTGGCTGCATTTTGATTAAGAGTGAAAGCAGAAGTAAATGAACCTAAGAGTGGCAAAATTAGTACCAGTGATACACACATGAATACATCTGAATTGTCGGGACGATTTCCATCAAAGCGAAGAGTAGAGATTATGTACAAAAGGCATGGAGTCAAAATTGTCAAAAGGCATGGAGAGTCAAATTTGACGACCTCTGTGGCGCGGCGGGCGAAGGTCCGCCTGCGACGCAGGAGGTTGCGTATTTGATTCCCGCCTCGGGACTAATGTTTGTACGATCTGCAGATATTTGTTCCGGGTGTTCTAGATGTTTTCTATGTATTTATATTAAAAAATATATATCTATGTAGGGTATTGTATAAGTATATCACCCATAACATAACACAAGCTCTGCTTAGCTTGGGGCTAGATGATGTTGTGTGACTTATTCAGCATTATTTCTTATTATTATTATTATAAAAGACATGCGAGTCAAAATTCAGTGTAATCAACGAGTAAGAACAAAAAAATGCAGCTGTGTTTTTACAACCTGCATAGGGACCAGCATTTTGATAATTTAATAACCACCAAGGTCAAGAACTCCGCAGTCACTCAAAAATGTTGCCAACAAACAAATATATCGATTCGTCAGTTTGCGTTACAATAGCAATACTCATCGTCACTAGCGCATGTTTTGTCAATAATGAGCTTGTAGGTGTTGCAAACTGTAGTGTTTACTTTTGCAATATTTTGTACCTATGCTGTGATGTGTTGCAAGATCTAACGACATGACATATGTTGACTTTTACAATTTTACTTGGTCCTTTTTAGGATTCCATACCCGAAGGGTGAAAACGGAACCCTATTACTAAGCCTCCGCTGTCCATGCGTCAGTCACAGCCACGGAATAGAGAAGAACAGGTCCCAGCCCTCTCGATGGCTCTATCTCATGAACCGTAAGAGGTAGACAGTTGAAATTTTCAGAGAATGTGTGTATCTCTTGCCGCTATAACAACAAATAATAATAAAATAAAATAAAAATAAATAAATAAATAATGTTGGACAATCCACACAGCATCAAATATAAAATAAACATTATAAAATAAACAATTCTGTCCTTTTTTTCCTCTAATATCTCAGCAACTACAGCAGCAAATAACGTGAAATTTAAAATAATAATACGTTTCGTGCGTCTGTACAGATTTAAAGAACCCTCACCAAGTGTTGTATCAAATATAAGGTATGTATTGTACAACTCAAAACAGTTGTCAGTTTAATTTCTATAGGTTACTTTTTAAAATATTTTGAATAAAATTCGAAAATTTTACTATTACCCTCTGTACTCCGAAGTTTGCAAAACGATCTAAAATGTAGGTACCCTTAATTTTTTGGTATTCATCAAATAGCAAAGTCTCTAACCAGTACCTACCTATAGTACATATTGGTATACTTGACAACCGTACGAAACCCTCGGCGCGCGAGTCGCACTCGCACTTGAAGGATCTTGTTTTTCCAGGCAACTTCTCGTATAAAAAGGCAACATTGGTACTTTAGTTACTTTGTTGAACAAAACATGACTTTTGTTCCATAGAATTCTAACTTGCAAACAAATGACAATTCATATCGTCACCATCATCAACCTACATAGATATTGGCAAATGTCCACTGCTGGACATAGGCCTCCCGTAATGACCACTATAGCGCTTTGTCTTTAATTTGCCGCATCCAGCATCGATCCCGTATAGAATTATTAAATAATAGGCCCCGATAATACAATTTAGATTTTTTTTAATTTAGGTAGTTTACCTAAATTAACTAAGCTGCACCGAAAATTCAGAATATTCACCAAAAAAACATTATCTGTACTGTATACAAAACACACTTTAATACACACACAAAGATACTCTTGTATTTTCCAATGATCCCATCCATACAAGGTTTTCTGGTAAAGCTCGCTCTTGAGCGATAAGACCGCAATTTGTCACTTTGTTTTTATTTTTGAGTATGCAATAAATTATCTACTATATAAAAATAAGTCGGGTTTTCCTTCCTGACGCTATAACTCCAGAACGCACGAACCGATTTCCACGGTTTTGCATTCGTTGGAAAGGTCTCGGGCTCCGTGAGGTTTATATCAAAGAAAAATTTAAAAAGAAAAGCGGGATAATCTTTTTTCACATACAGCGTCATCTCTGATACATAGCATGTACTACAAACGACTGCTGGCGATTTGGTGACATACAAATCCGTTGATGTTACATAAAAGAAGCCATCTGGTGGCGAAACGGAGTTCGCCGGGTTTGCTAGTTTTATATAAAGAAAGAAAAGAAAGAAAATAATTTTATTGGCTCACACACTACCTCACACATCAAAAAGGTACCTACACAATAATATAAATAAAAAATAAATCTATGTGAACCAAAAAGGCCCTGCCTCAGCTTAATGTTGCTCAACAGAAAGTTGCGCAACGCTGGTTTTCTGGCAGGACCTTTAACTATCTAATATTTGTTTATAAGTATTATCTATTTATGATCTCATATTTACCTACTTGCACGCATTACGCACCGTCAACTTTCATTTACGTATGCTAAGTAAATGTTAATTTTAACATGTTTTGTCTGTATTCGCTGACGGGGCTTGTATGTTCGGCCTTCGCGCATAGATATAGACTTTTATACTGCTATGTGTATGTATACATAGACAAGCTCAGGCTTGCATAATATAGTTAAGAGGGCGCAATGCGCGCCTTTTTATAAAAGGATAGGCATAGGATTTCGCGTTCATAGGAGCGAGACTGAGTCTGACTGGTTTTTGCAACGGCGCGGCGTAAGGGTAAAATTCAGGTTTTAGCTTATTTACAAAATAAACTACGCAACTTCCCAGTGGGCCAGTGTAAAATCCAGCGCTGTTCTGTACCTATCCTGGTGCAGAACAGCATAAACCTGAGACTGACCCTTTTGGGTTCACTACGGCGCAGCGCAGGAATGGGTGGGTAGCCCCCACCCAGGGTGGGCAGTGACTGCCTACTCGTTATTAGGGCTTGTACACTGTTGGTAGGTAGGTGTCTATTTAGGTATTTTATATAATTTTGGTTGTTTTGATTTTGCTTTAATATTTTTTTTCTATTAGTCTGTTATAATAATTATTGTGTACCTGCATCCTTATGTATACCTACCTAAATACTGTTTCTGTTGATTTGTTATGTTTTCCTGTGCTGTTTGTGTGCGAACTTAATAAAAATTATTATCTATCTATCTATCTATAATTTATGAAGAAACTGATTCACGGAACCAAATAAGAGTAATAACTAACGAATCAAAACATAACTCATTTCAAAAGACCTCAGGGTTCCTGAGATCTCGACCACATTATGTGCAAACAGTGCACTTTCACGTTTTTTCTTTATCGTAATTTTTTTGTTCTCAATTTTTTTTTCACATTCTAGTAACCAAAGAAAAATGTTGAATTTTATGTAATTCGAGTTTTTCACCACGGGGATCCCCTGAATACTGTGTTCTAGGCCTGGTTGGACAACCAAACCCGTTAAGTTCGCCCCTTAAGCGAGCCAGACATGCGATGTAATAACGACTTCGAGGCCTGTAAACTTTTTGACACGAAGAGCATCGCGCAGGCTAAACGGTAAAGATAATTTGATTGTTTTGAAAAAACTACAAAATCGACTTAAAATCCATAGTATATATATAATTTTAAACTGTTTTTTAAGGTTTGCTGGATATATGCTAATTTCTCGGGAGTTAAACTTTTAAGAGACCACCTATGGATCGTTTAAGATAATTCTTATGCAGTTGTATAGAGGATACAAATACAATTGCATAAGAATTATCCAAAACGGCTCATAATTGACGGAGAAATCGACGAACATACATAAATAAAAACCCGTAGAACCTCCTCCTATTTTGTAAGTCGGTTAATATAGATGAAGGCCTACCTTGGGAGTTGCTAAGTGACTCCTCGTTAGGCTGGTCTGTTCCTTAAACTACATTCAGGGACCAGCTGTTTAATTTGACTAAATACACATAAATACTCACATCACTGAGAATCTGTACTTTTTTATGTAGGTATAAATAATAGGTCTTTACCTATGAAATTGCCGTTCTTCAGTACTGGTCATTTCAAATAGAAAAAAAGTTTGGAATGGCTTTGTATTCTAAATCAAATTAATTTTGTTTTAAAAACATGACATTCTTTTTACAACTCAGTCTTTTGTTTATTGATTAGCTTTGTATTTTTATTACATTTGAACATTTTTCGTCATAATGGATACTTTAAAAATTCGTGTAATTATGGAATATGAGTTTCGTCGTGGCACCAACGCAACTCAAACGGCACGTAACATCAAAAACGTTTACGGAGAGAACTGTACAAACGAACGCACAACCCGTTATTGGTTTTCCCGGTTCCGTTCTGGAAATTTTGACTTGAAAAATGAAGCTCGTGGTCGTCCGGAGACTTTGGTCAACAATGATGAATTAAAGGCGATTGTGGAAGCTGACGAAACTCAATCTACAGCTGAGCTAGCAGCAGCTTTTGATGTTAGCATCAAAACAATTTTGATCCATTTGCGACAAATAGGCAAGGTAAAAAAACTTGATAGATGGATGCCCCACGAACTTAACGATCGCTAGCGCAACGTACGCGTCGAGACCTGCCTCGCACTGCTCAATAGGCAAAGAAATGAAGGAATTTTGAACCGAATTGTTACGAGCGATGAAAAATGGATTCTGTTCGACAATCGAAAGCGCTCAGCAAGTTGGTTAGATCCTGGTTCATCACCAAAGCAATGCCCTAAACCAAAAATGACCCCAAAAAGGTGATGGTCACTGTTTGGTGGTCTAGTGCGGGTGTGATTCACCACAGCTTTTTACAAAACGGCATGAGCGTTACTGCAGATGTGTACTGTGAAGAACTGGAGACAATGATGGAGAAGCTTGCACATCGGCAACCAACTTTGGTCAATCGGTCGTTCCCACTGCTCCTTCACGACAACGCGCGGCCCCATACTGCACAACAGACAGTCTCCAACCTGCAAGAGCTGGGGTTGGAAGCTCTCCCTCATCCGCCATACTCACCAGACCTTGCACCTACCGACTATTACTTTTTCCAAAATTTAGACAACTTTTTAGTGGGTAAAAAATTCAATTCCCGAGAGGCAGTACAAAATGCCTCCTTTAAAGAGTTTGTTGCCTCCCGTCCAGCAGACTTTTACAAGAAGGGCATCAATAAACTGCCAATGCGTTGGCAAAGATGCGTCGATTGCATGGGTGATTACTTTGAATAATAGAAATAATAAGTTTTAAAAAATAAGTACTTTCACTTATTCCATACAAAACGGCAATTTCATAGGTAAAGACCTAATATATGTACCAACAATTTTTAAAGCCTTTTTTATGTTCTGATGTACCTACCTTTTTGTTGTGTTTTATATACTTTTGTATTGTGTGTTGCAGTAGCAAAAAAATGTTCAATCTACCTATAAATATAGGAAAACTGCTGACCTCCAATTCTGGCAATATATCTCGATAAATATGGCAAGAACTGTCAAAATATCGAGGGATTGCTTCTCTAAATCTGCCATTCGATATTTATACGAGGCTTTTCTTCGATAAGTCGCTCGATATGTGGCATGAGAATGCATTTCATGGCGGTATATTTGTGATAAGATTATCACATAATATTTTATGACGTGATACGCACAACTGGCGTCCAGACCATTTCACAAGCTCTGCTTAGTTTGGGGCTGATGCTGTGTACACCGACATAGCTCTCAGAATTAGTAAGATAAAGTGGCGATGGGCAGGTCATATAGCTCGCAGAACTGATAATCGCTAGGGAGCAAAGGTTCTCGAGTGGCGACCGCGAAGCAACGCGAAACGGAGTGTTGGAAGACCATCCAATGGACCGACGACATTGTAGCGGTCGCGGGGAGTCGATGGATGGAGACGGCTGCAGACCGATATTTATTTGGACGACCAATGTGGTGTGGTGCAGCGGACGAAGGTCCGCCTGCTACGCAGGAGGTTGCTTGTTCGATGTCTGCCTCGGGGCAAATGTTTGTACGATCTGCAGATATTTGTTCCTGGTTCTGGGTGTTCTCAGTGTATAATAAAAAATGTCTATCTATGTAGTATATTGTATTATGTATAACAGTTATCAAGTACCCATTACACAAGCTCTGCTTAGCTTGGGGCTAGATGATGCTGTGTGAATTTGTCCAGCATTATTTATTTAATAAAATGTATTTTACTTTGAAACTAGGGTACAGTACAGATACAGAGATGAATACAATGAAACGTCAAACGTAAAAGAACGTCCTTAACAAAGCACTTTTCACCGTTTTCCTTAAAGCTAGGAACACCAGTATCCTCAGATGTCTTTGGAAGATATGCAAATGTGACCTAGTGTATGTGATCTCGTGATGAAAGATCTGAGCCTTCGTATGTTAAGTGCTCATTAACATGTGAAGTAACAATGGTGAGGAATTTGTTTTTGTTAAGTACTTTTCTTTTGGTATGGTTTGCGACAAAAACTGGTGAACAGCGTCAACTGCAGCCTATGCTGTTCACCAATTTTTGTCGCGAACCGTTTGATTTAGTGAAATTAGGGCCCAGTAGACTCATCATCATCATCATCAACCTATATTATTCAATAGCTGGACATAGCCCTGTCTTCAGCTTGCCGCATCCAGCATATGCGTGCAGTCTTTAGCAGCTCCTCGTCCCACCTGGCTGGAGGACATCCTACACTACTTTTGCCGAGTCGCGGTCTCGGCTCAAAAACGCGTTTACCCCAGCGGTTGTCGGTTTTTTGCGAGATATGGCCGGCCCACTGCCACTTCAGCTTGTAATTTTTTGAGCTATGTCGATAATTTTGGTTCTCTGTCGGATGTATTCGTTACGAATCCTATCCTTCAGAGAAACTCCGAGCATATCTCTTTCCATAGCTCGCTGAGCGACTTTGAACTGGTGGACCAGCCCTACCGTGAGTGTCCACGTCTCAGCTCCGTAGGTCATCTAGCTGTTACTAGCGACTAATTGTACAGAAATTTACATGAATAGCTTATTTATTATATATTGAATGTGTGCTACCTTTTCACAAAGAAACTACCGTCTGGTCGATTGTCATCAGGCAAAACCTTTGAATATTATGGGCAAAACGCATGCGAAGCTCCGGGTAGAAACTATACTTCGGCCAAACTCAAGATGTACCTTGAACATTGCACCTTGAGAAGGGCTTGAGTATAGTAATTTAGTTATTATTAATCAGCCATCGTTTTCCCACAGTTGAACAAAAACCTCCTAGTGATATTAAGAATTTTGTTAAAATGAGTGGGTTACTTTACGTTAGGACGTAAAACCTAATTAACGGGCTTAGGTAACATAATTATTTCATTCTAAACCTGAAACAAACATACAAATTATGTTTTATAGATAGATAGATATAGAATATTCTTTATTGCACTAAAGTTGTACATAGGCGAACATAATGCTAGATAGCATTCTCTACCTGCTAACCTTTGGGTAGTGTTGACAACAATTTAGTAGGTAGTGCTAGATAACAAAAATGATTAATTACAAGAAACAAAGGAGAATACAATTAATAAATCTAATTTTATACAGACGTACAGTCAGCAAAGAAAGTCGCTTAACATTTCATATTTTGCGGAACCAGTAAGGACCCGGTTTTTCCAAATTATACAATCATATTCGGATTCAGATTAGACATAGACATAGACAATCATTTATTTGCTGCTCAAACACCTCACACAATAAGTACAAAACAGATATGAAAATACATTTTGAAAAATAGTTAACTTATATTAGGTCCTTACATATGAAATTGGCGTTTTTCGTACTGGCCACTTTAATCACAAATTTCTCCTCTTTGGTAAGGAATTCCAAATTCAAATTTGTACAGCTATAGACTCATGTACATATTTGTGCTTCGATGATCGTCATTCATTTGTTTTTTTTCTTCTGTTTTTTTCTGTTTGCGTCACTCATTTTACAAAATGGAAAACTTAAAATATCGCATTATTTACGAGTACGAGTTCCGCCGTGGCACTAGTGCTGCGGAAACAACTCGAAGGGTGAATGATGTGTATGGCGGTCGTGTTGCAAAAGAAAACACAGTTCGTTTTTGGTTCCAACGTTTTCGTTCTGGAAATTTTGACCTGCAGAACAAGCCCCGTGGACGGCCTGAGACTCAAGTTGATAATGAAGAGTTGAAGGCTATTGTGGAAGCGGATCCATCGCAAACCACGTCCGAGTTAGCTGCAGGCTGCGATGTTAGTGATAAAACTGTTTTAATTCACTTGAAGCAAATTGGGAAGATTAAAAAGCTTGAAAGGTGGGTACCTCACGAATTGACTGAAGCAAACCGGCAAACGCGCGTCGACTGCTGCGTTACATTACTAAACCGGCACAATAATGAAGGTATTTTAAACCGAATCATTACCTGTGATGAAAAATGGGTTCTTTACGATAATCGGAAGCGCTCAGCGCAATGGTTGGATCCTGGCCAGCCAGCCAAATCCTGCCCCAAGCGAAAATTAACCCCAAAAAAGTTACTTGTAAGCGTTTGGTGGACTAGTGCCGGTATTGTTCATTACAGTTTTCTCAAATCTGGCCAGACTATTACGGCTGATGTCTATTGTCAGCAATTGCAAACCATGATGGAAAAGCTAGCGGCTAAACAACATAGGCTGGTCAATCGCTCCACGCCACTGCTGCTTCACGACAACGCTAGACCACACACTGCGCAACAGACGGCTACTAAATTAGAAGAGCTTCAATTGGAAAGTCTAAGACATCCTCCGTACTCCCCGGACCTTGCTCCAACAGATTACCATTTTTTTCGAAATTTGGATAACTTCTTGCAAGGGAAAAAAATCAACTCCGATGGGGCAGTCCAAATCGCCTTCAAAGATTTTATTGATTCCCGTCCGACTGGTTTTTTTAGTAAAGGGATCAATGAACTACCTATAAGATGGCAAAAGTGCATAGAAAATAATGGTTCATACTTTGATTAATTAAATATATTATATTAAAAAATATTCGACTTTTTGTTCCTCCCATACAAAACGCCAATTTCATATGTAAGGACCTAATATTACGACAAAAACAATTAGGTAAGTACACAAAAATATTTTCATAAAATAGACTGGGCTGAGTGTTACAGCAGCAAAAAGGCCTGACCTTACCACTCAATAGTAGATAGGCGCCCATATTCTGCCGAAATCATTATAGTCACAAGACCCTGTGAGGAAGTAGTGTTATGTGTTCTATAAGTGAACAGTGAATAATATAGTTTAATACAAACAATATGTATAGTATGTAAATGGTGCGTGTTTTACTTTGTAAAATGAAATGAATGAATGAATGAATTTGTAACAAGAAAGCCACTGTTGATAGATTTTTTTGCTGACTGTACCTAACTACTACAACCAATTGTACTTATAAATGAAGGGAACAACATTCAGTGCGTGTAGATGACACATTCGTCAAAAACACGTGTCTATTTGCGTGCTGCGTCATTCATTATTTGCAGGCCTTTAGATTCCGCCCTTCCGTATTGACGGGCACGTCAGATACAGATAGAGATAAGATAAATGATGAGAAATGAAAGTCTTAGTTGACCTCATGAATTTAAAAAATGCTGGAGGGCGTCTTACGCTCTCCAGCCAGGTGGGACGACGACCTGCGAAAGACTGCAGGCAGATGCTGGATACGGTTAGCTGAAGACAGGGCGCTATGGCGCTCATTTAAGGTCTATATGTCCAGCAGTGGACTGATAGATAGCGTAGCCCACATGTGGTTAAGTAAGTAAGCTTCTTCCCACACAATATATTTGCAACTTTTCGAATGACACAGTAAAGTTGTAGTTCCCTTGAAATGTTGAAAGTCTTGAAGAGTCCGCGATGAAGACAATGTTTAAGGTCAGCGAGTGACATTTGAGATCTTTCTACGAGTTTGGGTGTCAGCAATAGATGGAAGGTCGAACTTTAAATCTGTTTTGGTGGTAAGTAAGAATCCATACTAATATTATAAATTCGAAGGTAACTCTGTCTGTCACCTTTTCACGCCTAAACGGCTGAACTGATCTCAATGAAATTTGGCAGGGAGGTAGATGGTATCCAGGGCCGGCAGTCAAAATCTATTTAATATATTTAACGACGCTCAAAAAGCGGCTAGCGTTCGTTTAGCTAGATTTCAGAGACTACGACTTTTCACACGCCATATTTTCCGACGAAAAAGGCTTTAGATCAAGCCAAATTGGTCGTCGGCACTTATGGCGTTTAAAAAATACAAGATACGAAACTACTACCTACTGAGTAACCCACTACTGGTTATGTGAAATGTTCACAGATATTCAACTAATAATAATTATTCTTATTGGTTTCTCTTAGTTTTTGTACGCTCAAAAAACTTTACGACAGAGCCCCGAAAACTTACTGCTATTGGTGTTCAAAAGTTGGTGATAGTGCCTGAGCAGACCCACGAAATACGAAGCTCCTATTGGTCTTTGAAAACAAAAGAAATCGAGCAAGCCAAGGTTGGCAACCGGTCACTTCACAGAAAAATCATCTTTGTGGTGTATATGCGGATCTTGTGTTTTTTTTTTTATAAATCCTGCAGAGAATTTATGGGCCATAATGGTTCAGAGATGGGATTCAAGGAAACAAAAGAAGCCCTAGTCGCACATATTGACCAGATGTGGGACTCATTGCGCGGTTCAGATCTTTGCGAGAACCTCGTAAATTCTATGCGGAGCCGATGCGATGCCGGAACCCTGACCAGACCCACGCAATACGAAGCTTCTGTTAGTCTTTGAAAACAAAAGAAATCGAGCAAGCCGGGGTTGGCAACCGGTCTAAGCGGATCTTTTGATGATCTTACAATATGGTTGCAATAAAACATTTGATTTGCTTTTAAACCACGTCAACTGGGAGCTGGCATGCGCTGCGTACACCAATAGTGTTAAAAAGATGAATATTAATGTAGGTAGGTACATATTATTATTCCTCCTAAAAGATCTATTCAAATGCTCTGCTAACCGTGCGGAGCCAGGGCCGGTTGCTAGTGACATTATGACACTTAGGTTGGATGGTTGGAAGTTGGATGGATGGATGGATGGATGGATGGATCCATCCAACTGTTGTTACTTCTTTCCGCCGAAATGACTGAACGGTACGGGGTGAAATATTTACAGAGATGTAGGTGTAAGCCTGCAATAACACATAGGCTACTATTATTTAATTTAATTTAATTTATTTATTGTATCATATTATGGTACATTATACATACATTTGTCAGGACTTATTGACTATATTAAGGAATACACACATATGTACCCATTTAGGGACAGCATTATTATTTATCATAATTTAGGGTATGTGTATTAAATAATAGTAGCCTATGTGTTATTGCAGGCTTACACCTACGTAAGCCTGCAATAACACATAGGCTACTATTATTTAATTTAATTTAATTTATTTGTTGTATCATATTATGGTACATTATACATACATTTGTCAGGACTTATTGACTATATTATGGAATACACACATATGTACCCATTTAGGGACAGCATTATTATTTATCATAATTTAGGGGGGGGGGGGCATTTAGGGGGGGGGGGGGCAGCGGGAGACGGTCAGATACGTTATATAATACTAATTTAATAAAATGGTATGAAAGGTAAGTATATATCTAATATAAAATTAATGCAAGATTTCAATTACAAGTCACCAAAAGTATCACTTACAAAATGATTTACTTCGTAGTAGCATTTTTCCAAGAGCATCTCTTTAAATCAAATGATAAAGGTAATATTAGGTCCTTACATATGAAATTGGCGTTTTGTATGGGAGGAACAAAAAGTCGAATATTTTTTAATATAATATATTTAATTAATCAAAGTATGAACCATTATTTTCTATGCACTTTTGCCATCTTATAGTAGTTCATTGATCCCTTTACTAAAAAAACCAGTCGGACGGGAATCAATAAAATCTTTGAAGGCGATTTGGACTGCCCCATCGGAGTTGAATTTTTTCCCTTGCAAGAAGTTATCCAAATTTCGAAAAAAATGGTAATCTGTTGGAGCAAGGTCCGGGGAGTACGGAGGATGTCTTAGACTTTCCAATTGAAGCTCTTCTAATTTAGTAGCCGTCTGTTGCGCAGTGTGTGGTCTAGCGTTGTCGTGAAGCAGCAGTGGCGTGGAGCGATTGACCAGCCTAGGTTGTTTAGCCGCTAGCTTTTCCATCATGGTTTGCAATTGCTGACAATAGACATCAGCCGTAATAGTCTGGCCAGATTTGAGAAAACTGTAATGAACAATACCGGCACTAGTCCACCAAACGCTTACAAGTAACTTTTTTGGGGTTAATTTTCGCTTGGGGCAGGATTTGGCTGGCTGGCCAGGATCCAACCATTGCGCTGAGCGCTTCCGATTATCGTAAAGAACCCATTTTTCATCACAGGTAATGATTCGGTTTAAAATACCTTCATTATTGTGCCGGTTTAGTAATGTAACGCAGCAGTCGACGCGCGTTTGCCGGTTTGCTTCAGTCAATTCGTGAGGTACCCACCTTTCAAGCTTTTTAATCTTCCCAATTTGCTTCAAGTGAATTAAAACAGTTTTATCACTAACATCGCAGCCTGCAGCTTACTCGGACGTGGTTTGCGATGGATCCGCTTCCACAATAGCCTTCAACTCTTCATTATCAACTTGAGTCTCAGGCCGTCCACGGGGCTTGTTCTGCAGGTCAAAATTTCCAGAACGAAAACGTTGGAACCAAAAACGAACTGTGTTTTCTTTTGCAACACAACCGCCATACACATCATTCACCCTTCGAGTTGTTTCCGCAGCACTAGTGCCACGGCGGAACTCGTACTCGTAAATAATGCGATATTTTAAGTTTTCCATTTTGTATAATGAGTGACGCAAACAGAAAAAAACAGAAGAAAAAAAACAAATGAATGACGATCATCGAAGCACAAATACATGAGTCTATAGCTGTACAAATTTGAATTTGGAATTCCTTACCAAAGAGGAGAAATTTGTGATTAAAGTGGCCAGTACGAAAAACGCCAATTTCATATGTAAGGACCTAATATTATTATTTTCTTGGCTTATAATCTTGTCAGAAATTTTAATAGTATACAGTGGTGGTCACATAATTAAAGACACTGGAAGCATATTGAAATAACTAAGCTATTCCTCCTGTATATACTTTATCAGACTGCCATTGTAACTTGCTGCACAAATAATTTTTATTTTTGTTGTTATTGTGTATTGTTAAAACGAAACATTTACAACAAAACTTGCCTTTTATTCGGTAAAACTTAAATGTAAGCAGTGTAAATAAAAGATAAGATTAGTAAGATCTGGCCATATAATTAAAGACACTTCATTTCGTAACAAGAAATTAAACAAAAAATTAGTTATCTTTGAAATTATTTTAGTACGTAAGATTTCTAACACATTTTTATAGAGCATTCCGATGCGTATCAATACTTGGTCGCATGTCCTTTTGCAGCAATAACAGCACGACATCTCTTAGCCATGGAAGCAATCAATTCTGTACAAACTTGTACCGGAATTTGTTCCCACGCTTCTGTAAAAGCTGTGTAAAGTTGATCGACGTTTGATGTACTCTTGCCGCCACTGTCTTCTTCACCTGGTACAACAAGTTTTCGATTGGATTTAAATCCGGACTGTACGGGGGCCAATCCAAAACTGTCACAAACTGGTTCCTTAAGAAATCTTTAACTACTTTTGCGGTGTGTTTCGGATCATTATCCTGTTGAAAAGTCCAAATTACCGGTAAATTTTGCTCAGCATAGGGCAGCATGGTTTCTTGTAAAATATTTTTGTACTGGTATTTATCCATATTGCTTTCTATATTCCTGACAGGTCCGACACCAAGTCCTGAAAAACAGCCCCACACTATGATATTTCCCCCTCCATGTTTCACTACTTTCTTGGTGTACTTCGGATCCATTTCTTTGTTCGGGGGGCGTCTAACATATTGTTTTCCGTCAGAATTAATCATATTAATTTTTGTTTCATCCGAAAAAAGCACATTTTTCCACTATCGTTCAGTCCAGTGTTCATATTTTTTAGCAAACGCTGACCTTGCCTTAACATTTTGCTTTTTCAAAAGTGGCACCTTCCGAGACACTCTTCCGTACAAGTTTGCCTCACATAGTCTTCGTCTAATTGTCCTTGCAGACACACCCGTCGACCCTCCTGCCCCATATATTTCCGAGCGTATCAGTTCTAGTCCTTTAAACGGTTCCTTTTTTGCCAACAATACCATCCTAGAGTCTTCCCGCGGAGTAGTTTTTCTAGGTCACGGTTTTCTGGGTACGTTTTCGGTCGTATCGAACTTCTTGAAATGCGTTATAGCATTCATAACCATGTCCTTAGAACGGCTCAAATGGTTTGCGATATTTCTGTATGACCAACCTTTGCTATGAAAGTACAAGATTATCTTTCTAGTGGACGAATCGCAACTCTTGTTTTTTCCCATATCGATTGGTATAAAACGAATTAATTTGAATACAAAAAATAAAATGTTATAATTAATGTCGATGTTTCATGCAAATACGCGGCAAAACAATGAAAAACCGAATGTAGTTCTGTTTCTTTTTTTATATTCAGAACATAGCGTTCACTGTCTTTAATTAGCTGGCCAGCTACAGGTACGTTAAAAAAGTTTGTATTAGATTCGGATAGTGAGCAGTGTCTAAAATACCAAGCAACACAACTTTTTTGTCTTCCATTTTTAAGAATACAACGTCATGTATGATTTAGTAACAATTACATTCAATTTAATACCTACTTTGGCTAATGGTTGTGCCAAAATCATATTTATTGTGATCAATTAGGGGGTGTCTCTAATTATGTGTCCACCACTGTATATAGTTTTTTTACCGCCATTGAATGTGAACTACTAGATTGATGTATTTTTTATCCCTCATTCATAGAAACCACGAGTGCGAAGCCGCGGGCAGAAACTAGTCTAGCTCGGTAACCGTAGACGTAAAGCCAGACTAGCGGTCGCAACTTGGAACAATGTCATCTATGTGTTAATTGGAGCGCGACTAGTTCGAGCGTCGCCGACGGATCAACATTGTATAGACGTAGATATACTGACATTGTTTCATCTCTTGTCTTTTTTTCTTTTTTTTTTGGACTCGCTAGTTTTATACTTGCCATATTTCATTTTTTATTTTTTTAGTATATTTTTTTTATTTTCGTTCAAAAATTTGGGAAACATTTGCTTACAACTTATTTATCAACCTACTACGAAACGATAGTACAGGATAAGGATCAGACGAGTTAGGATAAGAAAATTATACTAAGGGAATTATCAATAATATACTAGTATATACACTATATATTTATATTATTTGTACAAATAAAGGATGCTAAGCAATGATATATAGAGGGGTCTAAGGAAGAAGGAGGGAGGCAATATTAATAGGAAGCGGAATACGGAGGGAGACGAGATCATTAAAGAAGGAACTGTGATCGTATTTGTTACAAGAAAAAAAATATGATTTTCGTCACCAAATTCATCACCGCACTCGCAAGAAGGGTCACTTACAATTTTCATCCGGGCTAGATGGGCTGGGGTGCACGTATGACCCAGCCGCATCCTTATGATAACTGTTGTTGCACGTTTATTGAGTTTTATTTTAAAAAACCAAGGTTTGAGTGGGACACTACTTTGTATAAATCTGTAGATAGATAGATAGATAATTCTTTATTGTACCACATAAAGAAAGAAAACAATACAGAAATAGGTGCTAAGAGTATACGAAGTAGTGATCGATCTCTTGTCTTTAGTGAGACCACACACCGGCACCACCTGCACCTCGACGCAACATTAACCTCGACGTAACATTTATGTACCTCGACGCAACATTTACCTCGCCACACATACCGCGCCGCATTTAGCGATCAAACAAATGTACAAACTGCATCCGCTATAAATGTGTCCTCATAGAATAGAATAGAAAAATATTTTTTTCTTGAACACAGGTAGGTACCAAAAAATGTAAAAAATTAACAAATGGAGACTGATCGCAGACAAACAAAGAAAAAAAAAATTAAAAAAAATTAAGGTACGTGACACAAAAAGGGTGGTAGTATAATGTGTGTGTGGCTCTGCGCCGAAAAAGGGTTTGGCTCAGCGTGTGCTAAACATTTTATGCTCAGCGCTGTTTTCCAACCCAAAAGAAAAAAAAATCTTAATACTAATCTCAATTTGAATGAATTGTTTTTTCTTTGGGGCGTGCTTGCGCGCAGATATACGACGCGAGAAATGAATCGCGTGAGCGGTCTCACTTAATCTTGTTAATATTTTCGTCATTTTTGGAACAAGCTTTAAGAATAAAAGCGGGTTAACTAGGAGCCTTGTATTAGGGGTCGTCTATTAATCACGTGAGGCTCGAAAGTGCGGAGTCAGAAAAACCACACATATAACGAGGGGGATATCATTATATTATATTTATTATCATTATATCATTATATTATACGATTATAGTGAGATATCAAATGTATTTATTTTTTCATTGAACGCGCGAGTTCTTAACCACAGACATTTTTATAACGATGCTTAATTTTCCAGAATTAAAATAAGGTATACCTGTATTTAGAACTATACTTTACACTTTTTTTTTATACGTTGTTGAACCTATCTAGAAAAAATATACGTGATTTTGGGTAGGTTGGAGGGGGGATTGTCGTAAAACCTCACCACATATCACCATGGGGGAGGGGCTTAAAAAAGATGTTACATAAACCTCCAAGTCTACTCACACACGAAGGGTTCCGTACCGTAAAGAACAGGCAACTTTTTTAAGGTACATCAAATTTACACTTGTTCGGAGACACTTTTAAATTTTCAACTTTATTAAATTTTTAAATTGCCTTGACAAATGAAGAGCAAAAAAGCCAAAATATCACGTTATGTTGTGGAAGCTCGTTTTAACTTGAATATTTATTTTAATTCTATTATTGGCTGTTATTGCGGCAAGAGAAATACACATTATCTGAAAAATTCAACTGTCTACTTCTTACGGTTCATGAGATAGAGTCCTGTGACAGACGGACGGACGGACAGCGGAAGCTTAGTAATGGGGTTCCGTTTTCACCCTTCGGGTACGGAACCCTAACGATACATCTTCGAAAGTAGAAATTTAAGGCTGTCTCCGAACAAGAGAAAATTTGATGTACTTTGAAAAAGTTGCGTAATTTCGGAACCCTTCGTGTACGAGTCGACTGGCACTTGGCGGTTTATTAGTTTTCCCAAAACAATCTAATTATTCATAATTAATTCGTTAACTACGACGTATGGGCTGATGAGATATATTAAAGTGTGTTTCGACCACGGAGCCCTAAAAACAGTACCTAACCATCTGCCCTAAGGATAAATCCCGCTATAGTGAGACGCAGACAAATGGAGCGTGCCCCGAACAATGCTGATGCTGGATCAAATTGAGCGTGGACGACCAAACCGATGATGCCATTAAATTATTAAACTGGTCAAGCGTGAGTTTAAAATGCATGAGTTTGGAGGTTTGTGTCTAACAGACAGTTATTGTTGATTCTAGAATACAACATATTTTACGTTAACATTTAGGTATATGATTTAAAAGTAATTACATAAATTCACTATTCACAGTTTTCACGATTCAAGTCTAGTCTAAATTCAAAAAGCTTTGGACGGTTGGTCGACGGTTGGACGGTCTAAAACCGTAAAACCGTAAACCGGTTGTGTCTATGTCTCAAATGCGAGCATTTCTTTATACATAATATCTAACGTTTCACCTAAACACTAGCCAAACTCGTTGTAGAATTTTTGTAAACAAACCGCCGCTGCACGTCTTTTTATACGGAACTAGCAAACCCGGCGAACTCCGTTTCGCCACCAGATGGCTTCGTTTTATGTAACATCAACGGATTTGTATGTCACCAAATCGCCAGCAGTCGTTTGTAGTACATGCTATGTATCAGAGATGACGCTGTATGTGAAAAAAGATTTTCCCGCTTTTCTTTTTAAAATTTTCCCGAATTTTCTTTGACATAAACCTCACCGAGCCCGAGACCTTTCCAACGAATGCAAAACCGTGGAAATCGGTTCGTGCGTTCTGGAGTTATAGCGTCAGGAAGGAAAACCCGACTTATTTTTATATAGTAGAAGATAGTAGATTTACATTACTTGTCGATTTGAGATCCTCTCTTCAATAAATACAGCTTACAATTATATCTGAAACTCGACGCCAAGCAAGCGAGGTTTAGTTATTTGTGTCGTTGTTTGTTTACAAACATTCTACATCGTGTTTGTCTAGTGTATAGTCATTTTTACTGATAAGACAAAACGCGCTGCTATTGGCCTCCAGAGCAACCATTTTGTTTTGCTACCCCGCAGCCCCGCCAAGTCAGACATCTTTTCTAAGAATTCTATGAACAATTTAGCTGGTTCGTGTCATAAAACGGGCTACTCTCATTTTAAAATGCACAAAAATATCCGGCACTAAAGCGCATCTTAGTTTAGCGCGGTATCAGTAAGAACATAGACACCTACATACGTAGTTTTATGCTTAGTTACTAAATACCTTACTTTCTTCACAAAACTCACTTTACTTCTGGATCAAACTTAATTTCTATTAGCACCATATATAAGACTAAATTGCACAGTCATTCGCAGTTTTTGTCTATAGTTTGTCTTTGCATCGTCCGCGTCGGTTTGTGGTTTGTACACACGTCGTAATTTGTTCGGTCTGACTGACCCAGCCACAGCCACAGCCACCCGACCGACCGGCAACAATACTATTGCAATGTTATTTTAAAATTATTAAATTGTTTAATACTCTAATATTTAGGTACATTCATAGGTTTGTTTGTATTTGTTTTTATATATATTTTTTTTGTTATCATGTCTACAACACGCACCTGGCGATCGTAACGTGACCCGATTCCTCTGGTCTTCACTGAAAACCAGCGCTGGGTGGACGCACCAGTGTGAACCCAGCATAATGCTGAGTGAAGGCCATATTTCCTTAAACACTGCTACGCACAAAGTAAATTTATTTTGTAACTTAGGTAGTATAAATTGGCATAGTATCTAGGCTAATTGTGTACAGTAGTTTTAAGGTAAATAAAATGTTTTATTGAACGCAGCGACAATCGAAATGGCAATCCAAAAGCGTATCTTTGCCGCAAATACCTTAAAAACAAACGTGCCCTTTCAATTACGTTTAATTACGTACCTGAGACTTGTCCATATAGAAGTCAAGTGAAGACTTATTGCGTCAATTGTACTAAAATAATTATAATTTAGCCACAGAAAATTCCTTCCTCTACCTGTTCCATCGCCTCTCCTATAACTCTAAGGTTTGCTGGAAGAAAACTCTTTTTCAGGGTTAAGCTCGCCTGCGTACATTTCCTATTTTTTTTAACGGCAGTGGCCTTGTTTGTCTAAGAAAATTACAATCAACCAATAAACACATATCCTATTAGATAAGTTCATGCTATGTGTACAATGAAGAATTACAGAACAAAAATATATTGGGCCGAATGTGGACCTGAAAAGTAGGACGAAATAAGATTTCTTAATATAAAACATATTTTAGCCGAATACGGCATATTATAATGTCGGACGAAAGCAGTTTTTTATGTGGGCCGAACATCCACGGGACGATCATGGCATAAATCCTAGCTTGACTAACACCCATGTGTTTTTATAAGCTTTTTGCAAAGAATTTTTTTTTATACATAGGCTTTTCAGTTTCCACCAACATCGGTTCTGCAAGCCATGTGGCCCGCCCACTTGAGTTTCGCAATACTATGACGGTTACCTTGGTTCTTCTACAGATCTCAGATCAAACCATTGCTTAAGTACATAGTATATCTTCAGGTATGTGTTACATAAGGACGCTTTGCCAATCCAATCCCATTGTGATGCTATAAAGGCAGGAAGATAGGTACGTTTAGGTAACAAGAAAATCGTGGAGCTGTGAATGTAAAGCGATGCGGTATTGAAACTATACTTGGTTCTGAAATAAAACAAAGATTTATAAAAAACTAATGTTATAAATTCAATAGTATCTTGTCTGTCTGTGTAAACGGCTAAACGGATCTTAATGAAATTTGGCAGAGAGGAGGGTCCCGGGGATGGACATAGGATGTCTTTTATCCCGAAAAAATACGCGCAAAGCCGCGGGCACCAGCCGGTCCTACATATTTTAAGACGTTTATGTATTTATCAATACTAATAACAATAAGTACACACATACACAGTACACATTACACATGAAACTCGTTCTGCTTGCTCTCAATGGGTTATGGCAAAAAAATCAGTGTTTTTGCTTCGTGTGCATAATATTCTGCTGAGCCATTGCCTTTTTGACGTACTGCAGCACACACAGACATTTTACTTCGATTTTAGTAATGTTATTATTTGTTTTTATTACTTAGTCAACAGTATTTTTATTATTGTTTCTTTTTACTAGCATCCTGTATAATTGCTGTAGTCTGATATGTATGTGTGTGTCTGAAGTCGTAAATAAAAACCTTTATCGATCTATCTATCCAATAACAGACCGCAGCAAGGTAACCAATAAAACAGGAACAAAAACTTCAACAAAGCATAATTGCACACGCGCAGCGAAAAAGATGGAAATTATTCGCTGTGCGTAGTAAACGGACGAGATATAAACGAAAAGGTGAATAAAAGCAGGCAAACCAATAATTTGACGCTAAAACCGACTTGAAACTCCTTATAAGATTTACACTGATTTTTCAAGACAAATAGTAATCCAGCAGGAATAAAAAAATTATAAGACCATCGCGTGATCACCTCTAAACACAATCGCAAAAAGAGTCATTCACCGGTCATCAACCGGTCCACAATTGGCGGAAATCGTCGAACATACTCGTACATAGAAAAACATACATTTCTAGAGGGGTTCTATGTTTCGCTTTCGACATACATACCTATGTATGTCGAAAGCGAAACATAGAACCCCTCCTTCTTTTTCGAAGTCTGTTACAAAACGAAATGCAAAGTATACAATGTTCAAAAAGTTCGTTTAAAAAGTTTTATACAATGTTCGTTGCTCTTTCTTTTCGCACTTGTTTACTGTTTCGTAGTCGGCCTCCTAATACCTTCTCCATTAACTTCACACATGAATGTAGTTCTTCATGCTTTGCATTGAATGAATGGTGCCTTTTTACAGACCGCTTGTTATATGATGTATCTAGAACCCGAGCGTGTAACATTTTGCATAGGTACCTACTTTGTAGTCACGAGTATACCTACTTTAATTTTTTTTTGTATCTGCACAGGCGCACGAAATTTATTATTATTTTAAACTTCAATTATTAACTGCGGTAATTGCTGAGATATTAAAGCGGAAAGAAACGACAGACAAACCGGGTTTCGTAACCAGTCACGAAACCCTAGAAACCTAAGAAGCGGCTAAAATAGTAGGTATGAGGAGTTTTATTTTAACTTTTAATTTATTGCCACGGGTAATTTATTGAAATGTATTGTATTGACATTGTTGAATTAAATAAAAATATCAAAATTAAATACAAATAATCACCCAGTATGCGTAAAAACCTGTTCTAGAACGATTGTTATAATAACCCATCTTTCCTCGATCCCAGTTGGGTTACTACCGCTTTTTACTGGTAGCCAAATGGTGGATATTGGACACCGGTATCTACCCGCTGCTTTAAAACGATATATATATATAGATAAAACTATATGTCACGAGTGTAAATTACACCCGTGACATACAGTCACGAGTGTAATTTAGTGATGTAAAACACAAAAAATATAGTGATATTGTACATCTTGTTTATCGGTAAATCAACAGCGTAGCTTATTATAAATATGGTAATACATATTAATATTATAATTAAGCCAAAAACGATTTACACCTTTAAGGTAAATATTAGGTTTAGGTTAGATAAAGTGCTATATGTACCTACAATTAATAAATTACACAATTTCCTTTTTTGGTGGTGTTTGACAGATAGTTATTGTAATACAAGGCATTTTATTTTTATAACCTGACGTCTCACGTGGAAAGCGGTCGGGAGCGGACTGAATTTCGCGCCTAGGAAAGAGGCTCTCCAGCCTCTCTTTTCGGCACGCGAGGTAAATAAACTTTTTGAGATATATTCCAGTGTATCTATCTGAGAACTGATACACATGGTATTTCTCGCGTTGTTCGTGAATTTAAACTTTGTTATCGCCTCAGAATGGCACATTTTGACATTTTACCATTGATGAAAGAAACTACAGCCTATCAATCTCGCCGTGCGAATAGCACCGCACGTACTATCTAGAGTTTCATTCATCTATGGACGATTCTGTGACGCTACCATTTTCATAGTAAAGCGATCGGTTAGCAGAATTCGGCCCCAGGCCGTTTGTAGAATGTTTAGGCCTATAGTATAAGTAGAATATAGATGAGAGTATAGTCTGAGATACAATGTTCTGCCTGCGATGCTACGGCGAGTCGTTTACGCATATTATACATATCCACACTAATATTATAAAATAGAATGTAACTCTGTCTATATGTTACCCTTTCACGACCAAACCGCTGAACGGATCTTAATTTAATAATTTTTTTGAATAATCTAAATGTGTACCTAAGTATCCCCTACAATAATTTTAATTTAATTTAATTTAATTTTAAATCTATTTGTAATTTTTTAATAATGTAACTAATGTAATTGTTTATCTATTTTAATCGTATTGGTTACTCTATAAATAAATTAATGAAATTTGGCTTGGAGATAGATGGTATTTCGGGGACGGACATAGGCTACTTTCTATCTCGGAAAAGAGAGTGCGAAGCCGCGGGCAGCAGCCAGTTAGTTAATAATATTAATATTATTCCGAAACAAGGAATTTGACCTTGAAAGTTGGGTGATGGCTTTGGTAACGTTCTATAGGTATCTTTTTACTTGTTTCTGAAGCCCTGCGTTAATATTGGCCTTCGAAAAGGTTTAGTATTTTGTGTCACCAAGATATTTATTAGTACCTATCTCTTACTGGCTCAAACTTTGCGTACTTTGCAATGCTGAGTGAAAATGATCAGTATAATTTATTGATTACTAGATGTACTCTCCCCGCGGCTTTGCTCGCATTTTTCTGGGATAAAAAGTGCCTATGTTTGTCCCCGGGATAACGTCTATGCTATGCAACTGCTCTATGCAAAATTGCATTAAGATTCGTTCAGCCGTTCAGGCCTGAACGCGCTTTTTAAGTAGCCTATGCCCGTCCGTCCCCGGGATAACGTCTCTCTCCATGCAAAATTGCAATAAGATTCGTTCAGCCGTTCAGGCCTGAACGCGCTTTTTAAGGAGCCTATGTCCGTCCCCGGGATACCGTCTCTTTCCATGCAAAATTGCATTAAGATCCGTTCAGACGTTCAGGCCTAAACGCGCTTTTTAAGTAGCCTATGTCCGTCCCCGGGATACCGTCTCTCTCCATGCAAAATAGCATTAAGATTCGTTCAGCCGTTCAGGCCTGAACGCGCTTTTTAAGTAGCCTATGTCCGTCCCCGGGATACCATTTACCTCCCTTCCGAATTTCATTGAGATCCGTTCAGCCGTTTAGGCATGAAAGGTAACAGACAGACAGAGTAACTTTCGAATTTATTATATTATTATGGTTTGTCCTCGATCTTTTCCGTTCCATAATGAAGTGAATATGAGTGTGAGAAAGACAGAGGAGTTAATAGAAATAAACGATAATATAGCCGCGCCGCCACCGCCGCTCATAGAGATGTTTTGATAACGAAAAAAGTGACTACTCTCTATACTTGGTTCTAGAATCCAAGATATTTAATGTCAACAAAGACTATTATGAATGAAAACTAAACAAAACTGATAACAACAAAGACACAGCAAGGTAATATTTAAAAACAAAAAAACGAACTTCAACGACGCATAACACACGCGACAAATGTTTTAATTCAAGTTCGAAAACGGACGAGTGACCAAATTAATGACGAATAAAAGCTTCCAAAACCAAAAATTGTTACAAGCTTCTGCGATTTGCTTCAATGATACAAATGTCCAAAAATATTTTCCACCAACTTCGGTTTTGTAACCCCTTTGTTTACAAAAAAATATCAAGGTTTCTTGAACCGAGCTACCATATAACAAGAGCGGGCCTACCTACATAAATATAGTATTGATATGGATCAGTTGAGCTACCTGTAGATTGTTAGCAACAGTCTGCAGTTAGCTCAATTGTTTTAATTGTAAATGCTAGTTCTAATTTGTTTTCTTTGTATACTGGGCTTTTCTGTCTATGACGTGACTATGTCTAACCGCGTCTAACCATCACCGGCCAGGCGGTCCAATTACACCATTGCAATTGAACGCATTCACGATCAATATACGATAATCTGAGTTTAGCGCTTTAAACAAGTTCAGCGCATTTTACCGACATAAAGTTGATCCGGCTCAAGCGCTAAACCGAGTTGAACAGCTGTCACGTCACACAAAACGTATTACGAATTTGAACTCGAAGTTCAAGCTGAACTTAATTTTAACAGAAAACAGTGAAATTGGACCATAACCTAACATACATCTTACTGTCTAGCCAAGTGAGACTTGCGATTTTGAGATCCGCAATCGAATCGAATTTGACGTCAACGAGCACATTAGTTCGAAGTAGTATAAATACAGTGGTGGTCACATAATTAAAGACACTGGAAGCATATTGAAATAACTAAGCTATTCCTCCTGTATATACTTTATCAGACTGCCATTGTAACTTGCTACACAAATAATTTTTATTTGTGTTGTTATTGTGTATTGTTAAAACGAAACATTTACAACAAAACTTGCCTTTTATTCGGTAAAACTTAAATTTAAGCAGTGTAAATAAAAGATAAGGTTAGTAAGATCTGGCCATATAATTAAAGACACTTCATTTCGTAACAAGAAATTAAACAAAAAATTTGTTATCATTGAAATTATCTTAGTACGTAAGATTTCTAACACATTTTTATAGAGCATTTCGATGCGTATCAATACTTGGTCGCATGTCCTTTTGCAGCAATAACAGCACGACATCTCTTAGCCATGGAAGCGATCAATTTTGTACACACATGTACCGGAATTTGTTCCCACGCTTCTGTAAAAGCTGTGTAAAGTTGATCGACGTTTGATGTACCTACTCTTGCCGCCACTGTCTTTTTCACCTGGTACAACAAGTTTTCGATTGGATTTAAATCCGGACTGTACGGGGGCCAATCCAAAACTGTCACAAACTGGTTCCTTAAGAAATCTTTAACTACTTTTGCGGTGTGTCGGATCATTATCCTGTTGAAAAGTCCAAATTACCGGTAAATTTTGCTCAGCATAGGGCAGCATGGTTTCTTGTTAAATATTTTTGTACTGGTATTTATCCATATTGCCTTCTATATTCCTGACAGGTCCGACACCAAGTCCTGAAAAACAGCCCTACACTATGATATTTCCCCCTCCATGTTTCACTACTTTCTTGGTGCACTTCGGATCCATTTCTTTGTTCGGGGGGCGTCTAACATAGTGTTTTCCGTCAGAATTAATCATATTAATATTTGTTTCATCCGAAAAAAGCACATTTTTCCACTATCGTTCAGCCCAGTGTTCATATTTTTTAGCAAACGCTGACCTTGCCTTAACATTTTGCTTTTTCAAAAGTGGCACCTTCCGAAACACTCTTCCGTACAAGTTTGCCTCACATAGTCTCCGTCTAATTGTCCTTGCAGACACACCCGTCGATCCTCCTGCCCCATATATTTCCGAGCGTATCAGTTCTGATCCTTTGAACGGTTCCTTTTTTGCCAACAACACCATCCTAGAGTCTTCCCGCGGAGTAGTTTTTCTAGGTCTCGGTTTTCTGGGTAAGTTTTCGGTCGTATTGAACTTCTTGAAATGCGTTATAGCATTCATAACCATGTCCTTAGAACAGCTCAAATAGTTTGCGATATTTCTGTATGACCAACCTTTGCTATGAAAGTTCAAGATTATCTTTCTAGTGGACGAATCGCAACTCTTGTTTTTTCCCATATCGATTGGTATAAAACGTATTAATTTGAATACAAAAAATAAAATGTTATAATTAATGTCGACGTTTCATGCAAATACGCGGCAAAACAATGAAAAACCGAATGTAGTTCTCTTTCTTTTTTTATATTCAGAACACAGCGTTCACTGTCTTTAATTAGCTGGCCAGCTACAGGTACGTTAAAAAAGTTTGTATTAGATTCAGATAGTGAGCAGTGTCTAAAATACCAAGCAACACAACTTTTTTGTCCCCCATTTTTAAGAATACAACGTCATGTATGATTTAGTAACAATTACATTAAATTTAATACCTACTTTGGCTAATGGTTGTGCCAAAATCATGTTTATTGTGATCAATTAGGGGGTGTCTCTAATTATGTGTCCACCACTGTATATTAAACGGGCTGATTCTACGATCCGGCGGTGACAAATCCACGAGGTGGTCTAATCTATCTTATAGCCTCTGATAAAAACATAAATAAATACAATCAATAGTAATTTTCTTACACTACACTACCCAGGGCCACCAGAGTATTTTTTATCACCAACACAACAGATATGTATTAAAATTATTTTAGTTTAGTAATGGCGTACCTACTGATAAGTTTGTGTTGTGTGTACTAGATGTATTTCCTGATAAGAAATAGGTTCTTATATATTGGTTAGCTGATGTGAAAAGTGGTAAGATACATTCGTCATTTTATAGCTGTACATAATAAAATCATTATCAATCTACACTGGCCTGAAAACTAAGAATCACAGTTTTAAAATTTTAATTATAAATAATTTTTATATACAAAATTAAACTCGACGAGTCCTTTTTATCTCGAAAGTATAACTTGTGTACTTTAAAAATTCATGAAATTTTAAAAGTGTGACTCTTAGTTTTGCAGGCCAGTGTATACTAGTCCACTGCTGGACATAGGCCTCTCCTAATGAGCGCCATAGAGCCCTGTCTTCAGCTCATAGCTGTACATACCCACAGATTAATAATTAAAATGTCACAATATTAGTTTGATGCATTGCTCTGCAAGGTTTTGTGATGCCACAGAAAGAGAGGGAACATAGAAAAGTTTGTACAAAAGAGTTTGTTTGCATCACTATTAAACCAATAAATAATTCTGCATTGTATTGTAAAATGGTCTCTTATGTGAGCGTCACCTCACACTCAAAATATTATAGTAAGCACATTTCCATAGAAAATAAAGTTAACGCAAACTTTGTAGTTGTGTTGGTTTATGACAGTATAGAGGTATATCTTTCTAAGAATGGATTTATCAAATAGTGAACGATTTGATTTGATGGAGGCCTATTTTTTAAATAGTAGAAGCATAGTTTGTGCACTTAGCTGGTATCAAAACAAATACCCACAGCGCTCTTTACCCTCGGAAAAGTTCTTAGAACTATGGCGAGTAACTTATGGGGTTACGTCAAGAACAAACTTTACAAAGCTCGTTATGATACAGTTGAGAGCTTACAAAGCTCATTTCTTGATATTTTATTGAGGATAAATCCTGTCATGATATCAAATGCAGTTAAGTCTCTGGAGAGACGTATAAACTTATGCATTGGAGTCAATGGAAACCATTTTGAGCAACTTATTACTTAGGTAAAATTGAGATACTAAAAGTAAAATGTAAATATTTCCTATTTCCATTCATTTTTAGTACAACATTTATTTGCAAAGATTGATCCTTATCAGCAACAGAATCAATTAGTTTAATAATAAAGGGTGTAATTTTTTTTCAAAAATTACTCGGGTCCATCTCCGTGAAAAGTAAAAGATCTTTGAAAAAATAAATATGCAGTTATTGTTTTCTTATAAATCGAGGGCATGACTCTTTTCATGACTTTTCCCTAACTCTTGTGGTTTCAGAGTTGGCCATCACCACCCTTCTCAAAAAACCACCCTGTATAATTAAAAAGGTTAGATTTAAATATTATGATGTCATTACATTTCCTCATGTCAATTGGTAAATGGTATACATTTTGGGCACCATTACAAAGATGCTATTAATAAATAGAGCTGTTTTCACATTATTCCTAAGTTGTTAACAGTCTTGTCGCCGCTTGTTAGTGTTATAAGAAAATAGTCCTGTGTTATGTCAAATAAATAGTACAAGTTCAAGTAGTTATATAGACAGTGATGTCAATGTCAGCAGATTAAGTTTCTTGAAATATGGTTGACAGCTTTCCCTTCTTATAATGCCACAGATTGCTCTAATGCAGCTCTTTTGGGTGATAAATACACATTCTATTTTTACTGCATTGCCCAAAAAAAATATACCATGCCTTGAGACCCCTTGAGGCCTTGATCACTATGACATGCTGCTAGCACAGCTTTTTGGTTACCCGCCTTTCTTAGTTTCTGTATAGCATACGTAGACTGCAGCACATTCTTCTGTTGCATGAGTGTGTTATGAATTATCACCCTGCCAACAGGCTGTAGCAATGCAAACTCCTCGAACCAGTGGAGAATTTTTTGTGCTTGACAGCTATGTAAGTATCTCAGTAGACATAGAAGTATGGCCCGAATGGCACTGATCATGTTATCATGGACTTAATAGGGTATGAAATTTTCTCATGAGACACTGACCCTAAGTGGATTCAACAGGAATAATTTAACATCTTGATGAGCATGAGACTTACAATGTCGACCGTTCAAAACTTTTCACTGCCTAAAATAACAAATTAGGTATTTTTTTTGTAGGTAGGCACCTGCTTATTTAGTTTTAGCGTTTTTTGAAATCTTTATGTGTATAGCTTGTTAACCAATTACTAGGTAAAAACAGCTAGAGATATTATCAAATCTATTCTTAAATATTGAATTTGAATATTCTATCACAATATTTGTCTTCAGCCATGAAGACATCATAACAATAGGCCCCAGATGACTTTCTCAACACGATAGTAATCTTTGAAATTTAGAGCACAATTGCAAAAATAACGACGTGTTGTGTTTAAATAGCATTGAAATTCGTTTACCTGAATAAATTACGGCGATAGGTCGTCAGCTTTTCCTCAAATCAGAGGTAAAGTGTGATAACGCCAGTTTATATTGTTCACAAAACTTGTTGACTAAATTGGACACTGCAACTAACTAGTCACCGTAAATGTTAAAAAATAATGAAACCACACGCGAATACTATTTAGCAACGTTTCGAGTAGCAAACAAATAAAGAAAGATATCACACACGACGATTTGTTGGCAATCGACTAAACACTTTGAAATTTTATTGAATAAAGGGTTGCCACTTCATCAATATCTCTGGCTAGATATTTGATCACAAAAGCATTTTTAAACTCATGGATACAAACAGGGTGTTTGCTATTGCGTGTAATATTTTTGAAGTGTTGGGGGGGGGGGGGTGTAGACCGTACATGACAACCTCTATTATTCTTACCAAATTAATATGATCTTTACATTTTATTTTTTTAGAAAACTTACTACTCTTGTACTAAACGCGGGCCATACAAGCTGAAGTCTTAAAGTGATCTGCATCAGTTGACGTTCTTAACCAAAGCAAAGAATAGGCCTGTGCCCAAGGTATACAAACCGGCCGACGATCTCCAACGCCACACTTCTTTCTAACTGTTAGTGACATTTGGATAAGGGATTTTGTACGATTTCACCATACATTGGCATTTTAGCGCACGCGGCGATTTAGGTACTCTGTGTCGCACGCGCTGCAATTACTTTACCTAGATTATACATTTGAGTTTAGTAGGTACGTAACCTACTAGGTACCGCAGGAGTGACAATACCTCTATATGGTGCTATAGGTAAACTACCTACAACTACCTACTTATCCAACATCATCTACATGTAAGGGCTAAATAAATGCCTTTACCGATGTTATAGATATTTGCCGTAACCTTGTTCTTGGACATAGTCATTTTACGGCCACCCTAGCCGCACAGAAGCATCATAAAGAAAGATAATCATAATATGGTATGTAGTGAAAGTACCTAAGTATTATTGTTTTTTTTTTATTTTTC
Organism: Eupithecia inturbata; assembly: GCA_963662085.1. Classification (NCBI taxonomy): domain Eukaryota; kingdom Metazoa; phylum Arthropoda; class Insecta; order Lepidoptera; family Geometridae; genus Eupithecia; species Eupithecia inturbata. Next base: position 733,676 of record OY759206.1, on the reverse strand, counting down.
GAGTGCCACCGTCTATTTTGCTCTTACATGTCCAGTCCATCCCAAGGTTGCCTTGATGAAATCGCTCATGGCGATAGGCCGCCTTTGTGCTTCGTCTACTCTTAGCATCTATTTCTGTATTGTTTTCTGTCTTTGTGTGGTACATTAAGGTATTATCTATCTACAGGGTTACAGGTTAAGTCGACCTAGATCCTGGAGGGGGTTGTAGTTTCCACCATTTCTGACTGATTTCACTATGAAACACCCTACCCCAAACTTAACCGTTTTTAAGTTATTGGACTTTGAAGTTTTTTTTGAAAATTACCGACTTTTAGCCTATTGACCAATTTTTTTTTGGGTCTTTGTCTCTAATTTATTTGTGTTTACGATTTTTGTGTAGTAGATGAGTTGCTTTATTATTCTTAATACTAAAATTGCAGTTAACTAAACCAACTGGGTCGCAGCAGACGATTGATAGTAATAAATTGAAATGAACTCATAAAAATATTTTTTAATTTCAGAAATATTTTAATAAATATCTATGACAGCCATGCTGCAGATGTGCCTAAAAATATCTACGTTTCATCAGCTATCTAACAAGATAAAACAAGCTAGGGTGTTATCAGAATTCTTAGAAAAAACTTCTTCTTCGTCTTAGAACTTGGACTATCGCAGTGGAAAGTGTGGTTTACGGTGAATACTGCCGGCCTCTACCCCTATCATTACACGCCGGTACAAGTTATTGAAGAAGGAGATCCTGTGAGGAGATTGGATTTCTGCAGATTCATGCTCAATGCAGATTTAGAGGACCCATCATTTCTGAGAAATATCTTGTGGACTGATGAGTCGAAATTTGATAAAGACGGCATAACGAATTACCACAACGCTCATTATTGGGCCCCGAAAGTACAAAGAAATCCCAATAAGAAGCGGACTAAGGGATCACAAAGACGATTCAGTTTGAATGTTTGGATGGGAATCATATCGAACCATTTGATTGGGCCTTACTTTCTTCCTGACAATTTAAATGGAGAACGTTATGAAAACTTTTTAATAGAAGATTTACCCGAGCTACTAGAAGATTTACCACTTAATCTCATACGCGACATGAGGTTTCAGCATGACGGTTGCCCTGCACACTACAGGAGAAGCGTCAGAGAATGGCTAGACACTAATTATCCTAATAAGTGGATCGGGAGAGGTGGACCCATACCGTGGCCAGCTAGAAGTCCAGACCTGACCCCGATGGATTTTTATGTGTGGGGACACATGAAGAGTTTAGTTTACAATGAACCGAATCCAATCACATCTGTTGATGTTTTGAGACAAAGAATAATCGATGCGGCGATTGAAATAAGAAGGGGATTAAAACTGGTGTAGTAAAAAGTGGATTAAGACACAGAATGAGAGTTTGTGTACGAAACAGAGGCGGACACGTGGAACATGAATTGTAATTGTAGGCTTTTATGTAAAAATTGTAATAAAAGTCATTTTGTACCTATTTGGATTTTTTTATTTTGTTTTCTGAAGTGGGTACCATTATTTTTTACTACTACCTGAGACCCTTTCATCAAAGTTTTTTCTAAGAATTCTGATAACACCCTAGCTTGTTTTATCTTGTTAGATAGCTGATGAAACGTAGATATTTTTAGGCACATCTGCAGCATGGCTGTCATAGATATTTATTAAAATATTTCTGAAATTAAAAAATATTTTTATGAGTTAATTTCAATTTATTACTATCAATCGTCTGCTGCGACCCAGTTGGTTTAGTTAACTGCAATTTTAGTATTAAGAATAATAAAGCAACTCATCTACTACACAAAAATCGTAAACACAAATAAATTAGAGACAAAGACCCAAAAAAAAAATTGGTCAATTCCTAAAGTGCCCAATCCCATTAACATTAAAGATCTCCGACCTATTAGTTTGTTGTCATGTTTATCCAAAGTGCTAGAGAAAGTGGTATGCCTCCAAATGACCGAATATCTAGAAAAAAACATTTTACTCCCGGATGTTCAATCTGGGTTTCGCAAGGGACGTTGTACGAATACGGCATTATTGGATGTCACCGATAATATTTTAGTAGCGCAGGATTGGCAACATTTCTTGTTTTATTGGACTTCTCACGCGCCTTCGACTCGATTAGTATACCTCTTCTACTATCTAAATTAAAATATTACGGGTTTGAATCGAACACAATAAAATGGTTTGACTCATATTTGAGTAACCGCAAGCAAGTAGTAGCGTTGCAAAAAGCTAATGGTACATGTATACAGTCTAAAGAACTGCCTGTGAATCATGGCGTCCCCCAGGGTTCGATCTTGGGTCCCATTTTATTTATTCTGTACAGTGCTAATGTAGTAAACTGTTTACGTCACTGTAAACTACATATATACGCAGACGACATACAATTGTACATTTCCTGTCGACCTGAAAATACACGTTGCACAGTGCAGAAACTAAATGAGGATCTAGATAGAATATCCCAATGGGCAAAATGTAACTCTCTACTTCTTAATCCCGGCAAAACCAAGTTTATGATTTTAGGCTCTAAAACACAGATTTTCAGAGTACTAAACGAAGCACCGGTGATAAGAATTGATGGAAATGTTATCGAGCGAGTATCTGAAGTTCGGAATTTGGGATTAATTATGGATGAAACTCAGCGTTACGAAAAATATGTATGTGACACAGTAAATAGTTGTTTTTACAGGCTTAAAATTCTTTACAAATTTCATAGCTATCTAGACACAGACTTAAGAATTCAAATGGTAGACTCCTTGGTTTTGTCAAAATTGAATTATGTAGACTGCGTATATGGACCGCGCTTGTTTCAAAAAACCTCAAATCTAATACAACGAGTGCAAAATGCTTGCGCTCGGTTCTGTTTCAATGTTCCGCCTCGCAGTCATGTTACTCCCTTTTTCAACAAATTCGGTATACTCAAGATGGTGTATAGGAGAGAACTTCATTTGGCTGGCCTTTTATTTGGCGTGGTCAAAACGCAAATCCCCAATTATCTTTTTGAGAAGCTGAAGTGGACCCAAAAGAATAACCCTTACCCAATCAGAGCCCCTAAATGTTTGCTCCAGACCCCTCAGCATAGTACTGCAGCGTTTCGTGGAAGTTTCTGCTATAGTGCTACCAAATGCTGGAATAATCTACCCCCTCCGATTAGAGACCTCAAAAACTTCAACAGTTTTAAATCAAAACTTAAAACTATCTTGCTGGAAAAGCAGAAATCTGTCTAAGCGTAAATACTCCCTGTCAACTCCTTTTTGTCCGGTCCCGTAACAGAACTGTGACTTTGGAAACACCTGACGCATCACGCCGGACATACACTTACACTCATATCACAAAGACACCCCCGGTAAGGTCCTGTTGCCCGGACTCTTACGAGACCGGTGTCCTCAGGGGTACCTTACACCACACACACACACCCTCACACATTATACACACACACACACACAAGCGGTATATTTTTGCTTAACAGATAATAAAATAAATAAATTAAAGTACCAAGCACTATAGCCGGAAGTATGATTCCTAATAAAATTAAAATACAAATGTTATTGTTTTATGGATATGTTCAATGTTTGCATTTTGTGTATAAGTGGTTTTTTTGTTTGTTTAATATTTACTTTTGTTATCATGATGTTGGCTTAGTAGATAATACCTTTCTCTAATGTATGTTCTTATTTTATTTTTGTATACTGTATTTCATGTTGTTTTTATTTGGTCCTTCTTTTACATATTATTTAGTTTTTTATTTTTGTGTTTTGCATAGCGTTCGTGACGTCATTTGTACATTTGAAGATCAGCGCTGGCTAGGCTTCCTACGGGAGCTTAGCCAGCATTATGCTGAGTTAGGACCTTTTTATAACAACTTTATGTATGTACCTATCCTATAAGTGTCTTGTCTTTTTTTAACTGTTCATATTGTTGTTGTTATAAATAAATGTCTTCTTCTTCTTTATTAAAATTTATGATGCTTCTTGAAACTCGATTTATGCTTGTCGAAGTTTTCTGCTATGTTTGCTCAATCGCGTTTGTACGGAGTCCTCAAAACTTCTAAAGCTAAAACTAAGCAAAAAAATCTTAAGCTTAAAGATGACTGCCTGGCAGGTCTGATTTCTCTCTTTTATTGGATAATAATTTACATAATACTAATTTATCTAGCTCCATGTTCTCACTTGCCCAGATAAATCAAAGTTAACCGCCATGTTCGCTCGTCAAGATATATATTCCATTCCCCCGTGTCGTGTTATCTAAATTGCCAGATTTAAGCCCAAAGTCTCAGCTGGCAGCACTGTTTGACTGAATGCTTATGAACCTCTGTATGAACGAATGAAATGAGTGTAATAGCTCTGAGAATCATTCATTCAACTTTTTTTTTAAATAACTTTAATCGAAACAAATCCATTCTATCATTTTAACTCCAGCGTTTTTTTCTTGCATAAACACGATTTATCTAAATTTTTCTTGGCTAGAAACGTTGGTTTTCTCTTGGCCATGACATCAAATCGTTAAAAATAACGATTATTTCCTCCAACGTTTTTGTTAAGACAGCAGTATTTTTAGTGGGTTGGAAGACTGACATTTTTGACACTAACGCATACGTAACATGCAAAACATTTTGTATCTGTGGATTTGTCGCACGCGGAAGTGGATGTTGATTTATCAATTTCCTTTTCCTTTTTCTAATTTCTATTTCAAAATCCTCAAAAGTTTTGTAAAACTGGTAGATAATCGCTTAGAAATGATGGAGGTGTCCGATTTTAGTGATATCCTGAATGTGCGCGCTATAAAAATGGAAGCGAGTGATGTCGGTTTTGAGGAAAATGGTGTTGATACCGCGGATTCTTTTCCAATGCAACATTATGTTACGGACGCAGATTTAGGTAAGTTTCATATTAAATTCCCTACACATTACAATTATTGAGTTATTTCGTAGGTAATAAAAATATAAAAGGGTTTACAAGTGGCCTTATAAAATTGTATTGTAATTATTTCCTGTGTTGTTAAACACAAGGTTTTCATACAGGTACAAGTTTTGTTTACACAAGTTTGTATTGCTTTATTACCACCAGATTTTACAAGGGAAAAAAAATGGTTTGTGCGATACGGTAAAGCACTCCAGAAAAAACTAATACAATGCTCTTTTTGTTCAAGGAAAAACTTTAAATCTAGTTTTGTAAAAGCTTTATTATGATGACAAGCAATATTCTTCTCAATGAACTGTATTTTCTATGACAGAATATGTTTTCTCAGGTTTGATTCAGCCCGGAAGTGAAATCCTGCAAACCCCAATGACTATATTCTCTGGAGCCGATGAAGATGACACGATGCAGAGTAATGAAAGTGGAGGTCAGTTCATATTATAAAATTACCAACTTCCGCTCGCGGCTTCACTTGCGCTTTTTCGATATAAAACAAAGCCTATGTCCTTCCCTGGGATACCATCTACCTCCTCTATACAGAGAGACAATGAGATTGAAGATTAAGAATTTGTGATTTATATTAATAGTATGGACGAACTGAACCTGCTTTGCTTATTGAGACTAGATGGCGTTGTCAAATTTCTACCAATAATATGAATTAAGACAAATATACAGTTGAGTTTGAGGGTTTCTATTTATATTCTTCTCCAGCGCTAACCTGAGTGTTGCTAGCTCAATCAATAGGCTCACTCATTCATAGCAAAGCAATCCTATATGGTATGCAGTGTTGGCACAGTCAATTCACCTCTTAAGCAGCTATCCAAGTTATATCAGGGCGAAAAGCACACTTAAGCAGCTATGCAAGTTATATCAGGGGAAAAGCACCTTTAAGGCGGTTGTATGCCTCAAACTAACGCCACCGCCTATTCTTTCTTATAATTACATTTAGCTAAGGAATTTAAAAAAAAAAATCAGCCTGACCTTCGCACACCTAGTGGACTACTAAACTAAAGTAACAGCAGTCTTATTAAATGTTACAGAGGAGGTGCTAGTACAACTCATGGACATACGGACTCGGCTGTCCAAACTCCGGACAATGCTTGAGAAGAGACTGAATATGGACCTGTCCGAATACAATTTCTGGTTACAGGATGCTAAGCTGGTAAGTAAAGGGGACCAAACGGGTCCATATCAATAAAATCACTATTATTGTTAGATAGATAGATTATCACTTTATTGCACCATCAATACACTTAATACAATACTGTTCTGTGATATATTTGCGGACAAATGGAAGGACATTATGTTGGTGTGCCTGAGGTTTTGCGAGAGTGATGAATGATAGAGTAATATTTTGAGTTTGAATTAATTTATTTTTAGTTTTAAAATGCATAATGTTTTTATAGAATTTTATTTGTCCGGAGTCTTTATATTTATAAATGATCAATCATTATTAGTTTTGCTTATTGTTTAATTTTATGTATAAATTTTTATGTTTCTGTTGTTCTAATAAATAGGTATTGTAATTAACTAGTGTAATTGGTTGTTATGTAATCGTGCTAGTTAATAATTAAATAAATAAATAAATTACTGTTAACGTATTTATTTCAAATTTCAAATCCATATTACAAATAAAAATATCACAATATACATATACCTACAGACACAATAAAATCAAATTAAATTAAATCTTAGCTATGTAACATGATAATTAAAATGAGATAAAAAATACAGTAAAATTATTGACGATTAGATAATATTTTTTTTTTAAATATTTTTATTTATTTTGGAGTTTTGTCACACAGTGAATTGACCTCTAACGGGAGTGGCATTCCCGTTAGAGGTCAATTCTTCTAGTTAGATAATATTGTCATAATAAAAATAATTCATTATTTATAACCTAAGCTATATGGAACTACTCCCCATTAATATAGGTACTATGTATTTATGAGTAGGTACTTTTACAGGTATTCAGGAAAATCCATATCAATAAAATCACTATGAATTTATGAGTACCTTTATAGCTAAGGTTTTTTGTATTCAGGGTTATTGGTAATTCACTGACATTGTGTGAACTGTAGGTTCCAGAAAATAACTACCTATAATACTTATCTAGTACCCATAACAAATGCTCTGCTTACTTTGGGCTAGGTGATGCTGTGTGGATTATCCAACATTATTTATTTACTACACTATGTTTATTGTGGAAACATAATAAGCCGTTTGGTACACACCATTTTTATTATATTACCTAGCTGTTAGTTTTCCTAAAATTATAAAATAAAATAATAAAAAGAGCTGAGATATATGTTATATAAAACTAGCTGCAGCCCTCGGCTTCGCACGCTTTTTTCCGGAACAAAAGGTAGCCTATGTCCGGCCCCGGGATACCATCTACCTCGCTGTCAAATTTCACCGAGATCCGTTCAGCCGTTCTTGAGTTATAAATAGTGTAACTAACACGACTTTCTTTTATATATATAGATATTAATAAAAAAACCAATACATACATATCTGCTTACCATTTCAGCTGGAAAGCCACAAGACCCTAGTAGAACAATGCATCCGTGGAGAAGGCATCGTGCAAGTGAACATCCAGATCCGCAGCGCTGACAGGAAGATCAATATACTGGACGTGCTCAAACCGGACGAGGAGCCGCCGAGAGAGAGGGAGACAGAGGATGACTGTGAGTGTGTCTTACTAATTGATTTAACAAAATCTACAACCCTTAATACTATTATTTAATAAAGCGATACTTACGGCCAAAAACCCCAAAGCTGCGCGTCAAAAACGCGGGACGCGAAGCGGTAGCGCGGCGGACGCTGCAATGGCACATCAATGAAGCCTTGCACACCTATGCGACCGAAACGCGGGAACTCTTTAAGGGAAAAGTTTTGCGTTGTTGACGCTCCCGCTTCGCGTACCGCGTCTCGCGTGTTTGACGCGCGGGCTTGGCCGAAGCTTTGTGCTAACTATGCCTTATGATCTTACGAGCTACTCCGCGCGGTGGAACTCGCGTTCAATAGGTTTGGTATTGAATTAATTGACTATTCAACGGGTACACTTTTCCGAAATTACCAAGTAGGTACCAAATTTCATTCAAATCTGTTCAGGCGTTAAAGTTAGAAAACGGACTAGAGACGAAAAAAATATGATGCTTTTGAACTACTACGATTCTAGGACCGAGTACCTATAACAATTCGCAAATGCTAACTATTTAATTGTTATTTCTTCCACAGACATCGAACTAGAAGATGCAATGCCGCCCCGCGAGTTAGAAGAGGACAGAGATACGAAGCACGCGGCCGCCGTCAAATGGGTCGTTGACCCCACCTACGGGGAGACAAGGCCTAGGACGCCCAGTGACCCAGCGCAATGGTATTGCATTGTCTAATAAACTATTTCATATTCATTATAATAGTCGGACTATATGCAATACTTACTAGCCAAGGCGAAACTCGACATACCTAGGTACATCAGGTACATCGCAACACAACAAAACAAAAACACGACGGTGTAAAGATTATTTACTTTGGACGTCATAAAGTCAAAGTCAAAAACTCTTTATTTCCATAAATACAATAAATGTACACCTAGAAAAGGTCAAATTCTTAATAATTAAACACTGATACGGATATAAAGTGATATTTTTGATTTCAGTCGCTTCGGTATGTAGACTAAAGTAAAGAAGCGACGAAGAAACCTTTAGCCTGTTAGTTGTTATTTTTTGAGTTGGAGCAAATCCCGTCCTAAGCTTTTTTATCCTCTAGATAATCTGATATTTTATAGTAGGCCTTTTTACACAAGAAGGTTTTGACAATTTGTTTGAATTTATTTACTGATAATTTTTGCAACTCACTAGGAGTTTTGTTTGTAGAAGCGTAGGTATACATTATTTTTTTTTAATAAAATAATAAATAAGCAGGGCGTGTGTTATGCGTACTAGATAACTGATATACTTTATAAAATGAATCCCCTAATGTGACTGCGAAAAATTATAAACCCGAAACATATATCTGCAAATCGTACAAACATTTGTCCTGAGGCGAGAAGCGAACCCGCAACCTTCTGCGTCCCAAGCGGGATTTCGCCCTCCTCGCTACAGAGGTCGTCAAATAAGTAAGGGTAACTAGAGTAGGTTACATACTTTTTGAAATATTTAGAAAAATTTACCAAAAAAAATCCATTGCATTAAAAATATTAAGTAACAATTCCGCGCAAAACCTCTGATGTGATTCAACAAAATGCAATCGCGTGCACCGCCATTTTCCATTGTGTAGTATTTTCTTCTACAATTGAATTGTGTGTGCGCTTGAAGTAGGACGGTAAGTGACTTGGCCATTTAATACAGCACAAGTCTCTTTGTTACCTTCTCTGATTGCATGGCATGCCAATTTGTGCGAGGGAGGGCGGTGCACGTAAGAGAAAAAGATAATTAAAATAAATGTATTGATATTGAAAATTGTTTATTAATGATCACAAAATTCTAATCAGCATTAAATACTAAAGAGTTAATTTGAAATAATTTATTTTCTCGTAAACTTTACAGCTTCGATTTTTAAAATGAATACAACTAACTTCATAAAATATTTCTAAAATATAATTTTGCTATCTCAACTAGCAGTACATAAGACAATAATTAAATTACTTAGCTTTAACAACTTGCAAGGAGGGAGAGCTCCGCTCTGTCCGACGGCTGCTCAAGAAGTGCCACTGCTTTTTTTTTTTTTTTCGAAAGGACTAAAATGCTGTTGACCGCAGATGGCCATGACAGCGTTACCGGACTTTTGGCGGGCGCAGAAGGCGCCTCGCCGGTAAAGTTATGATGGGGGCAACACGCACAAGGGCCACCACTTAGGTGCGAGCCTCGGCTTGGGCTGTCGCCAGATGCTACAAGAGGGAATGGAGGTTTCGCCAAGGTGCACGAATGCACCTATGGGCGGAAGCGGGGAATTCTTCGACCCCGCATCCGGCGGGGTCGGTTTTTGGTCGGGTGTGTGGTGTGCGGAAGCGAATCGGTATCTGTTGCCGTCACCTCCGGGTTAGCGGCGGTGATTGGGTCAACGGGGTCACCGAGAACGTGTCTCGGTCTACGGAGGAGAGTCAAGAAGTGCCACTGCCGACCACGCGACAGCCTTTTATATCAGCAAGCAAACAACTACCAGTTTGCAGGTTATTTTACAAAAAAAAAGTGGTTTTCTGCTTATAATTTCACTAAAAATAATATAAATCATATTAACTTCGAATTAATTCATTATTTTGCAGACAAAACAGCATATATAATACAGTTTTATTTGAAAAACAAGGTTAAATTATAAAACTAAACAATACAATTAAAGTAGGTTAATGTTTTACAGTATTATTACTTTATTTTGTTCAGGAGCATATACAGCATTATGTTTATATCATGTTTTTAAATAATCTATCACACGCGAATTGCATTTTGTTGAATCACAGCAAAGAAGGTTTTGCGCGGAATTGTTACTAAATATTTTGAATAGGTAGTATTATTTTGACCCTACCCCCTAATCTCCGAGGTTTGCATAGCGATCCATCTGAATAGTAAGTAGCCACGTACTATTTTTAGTATTCATTAAATAGTGAAGTCTCTAACCGGGCCCTTAAGTGCATATTTGTATTATTGACAAACGTACGAACTCTCGCCGCGCGAGTCGATCTCGCACTTGACGGATATTGTTTTATGTAGGCACGTTCGCTGATTTCTCCGTCGATTGTGGATTAAATTTGATGATTATTTTGGTATTGTACAGAAAATGATCCGTGGTTGGTCCCGTATAAATTGTATTCCAGAAGGATTACTTATGGCTCTGCTTAATTTGATGCTTTGTGAAATATCCTGCATAATTTATTTATTTATTTTAGCTACTAATATAGTTGCCAACTCTTTCAGGTGCGTGCAACACGTTAAGCTGTGGATACAGTGGGCCGTTCGACAGTTTAATCTCATAGGTAAATATGTGAAAAACAACAATATTAATTCTTGATTTTAACGAAATATAAAATGTGGCTAAAAGCGAAGCCACACTGCTCCGTTGCGGTGCGTTGCGTCGCGCAGCGTTGGCTGGCACTGTCCGAACTAATGTTATATTTGTATAACTAGCTGCAGCCCGCGGCTTCGCACGCTTTTTTCCGGAATAAATGGTAGCCTATGTCCGCCCCCGCGATACCATCTACCTCACTGCCAAATTTCACCGAGATCCGTTCAGCCGTTCTTGAGTTATAAATAGTGTAACTAACACGACTTTCTTTTATATATATAGATAGATTATTTTGAAATTTTAGGAAAACTTGCAGCCAGAAAATTACAAAGTAAGGAGCATTTATCTAAATACATGAGATTTACATGTAGTTATGCTGAGGGCTATTTATAAAGTCTCCACAAGCAAAAAAAAATAAACATATTATTACTTTTTCCAGGCATCAGACTAAGCGACTGGCATATCAATGGCGCAGAACTGTGTGCACTCACCAACGCAGTGTTTAAGTATGTAAAACTTAGTTAAATCTATTGACTAAGAAAACAAATAATATCCCAAAAAAATCCGATTTCGCCGTGACCTGAACCCGCTACCTTCCCTCTGTACGGGAATGCGCTAACCAGTTGCACCACGAGATCAAGTGATGTAGGAGTCGAAAAGCTTTAGGACTTCCTTGACTTAATTAACTAGTTTCAGCCCGCGGCTTCGCACGCGTTGTTTCCAGAAAGAAGCTTATCGATGCATTACTCAAACTCAGCAAAGCTCTAATTATTGTTCTATGGAAACGATTTAAGGTTACTTTTATATCTATCCCATGGGTAAATGATTTATAGGATAAAAAGTAGCCAGATTTTGACTTATATCTACGCAAAATTTTAGCCAGCTTCGTTCAGTAGTTTTGGCGTGAGTAAGTCAAACATCATCTATCCAAGCATACGCATTTATAATATTAGAGTGAAGTGGGTAGTTATAGGCTTGTATTTTTTTTTTATTCTTAGTTATTTGGAAGACACGACAGACATATGTATATAAAGAGATACAATAAGAATAATTCTTAGACCAGTAAAGTCTCCACTTTAAATAATTACACATAACAACTAGTGAACCGACTTACCAAACAAACGTATCGTGTGGAAATTATCTTACTTAGGTAAAGGAAAGTGTTTTAACAAATATATCAAAATTAACATACATAAAACCTTATTTCATTATTGTAAATAACTTTTCTATTTATTAGTTTTATCCTGATGCTATTTCATTTACTTATTTACAGAGAAAAAGTGCCATCTGACCCTGGGGACATATTTTGGACGCATTTTGAGTTGCTCAGAAAATGCAAATTTATTGGTAAGAAATAAATACAGTTATTTTTGTGATGAGGTCATTTTTCACAGCGCCTGTCGAACGGTGAAATGTTGTGTAAAATTATAACTAGATGTCGCTAGTAAAAGTGAACGAGCTCTAGATCGCGCTGACGAGAACGCACGGGTTCGGTTAAAGGTCCGACGCCTGATTTTGTAATTTAGCTTGTTTACGCTGTCATGGCCATCTGCGGTCAACAGCATTTTAGTCCTTTCGAAAAAAAAAAAAAATTATTTAGCTTCAACTTATAGAATAGAAACTTCGGAATTAGCGATGTGTCGTTTGATCATTCACAAAGATCGATATCAATCATGACCCGTTATGAAAATGACCCGGATCATATGACCCGATCATTTGAATGATTGTTTTTGCCGGCGGCCTATCATCGCCTCACTTCGATTTTTAGTTTCATTTCGATCATGCATTTTGTGATTGATTACCCGTGCGAGATCGATTCTGTGCGTCGTCGCGTCGTTTCGTTACTTACTGATTTGGTTCTCACAAAACATTTCGAATTCTCGGTTTATATCATTCATGATCATTTATGGTAGATATTTGACCTGAATTGAGATAGGTACCTACCTACTTATTATGTCTCAAGTTAGAAGTATTTGTACTTTCTTTTTTCTTTTTTAATTGAAATAATAAGCTTGATATTTTTATGAACCTATGCGAAGCCGGGGCAGTTTTTCTTGTTGGTTCGAAAAAAAATTTACATAACACATACATACGTACTACATACCTAGGTAGTACGTATAGTAGGTACCTAGGTAATTAGATATAACTAAGTAGGTACTTCCATATAGGTAGCTCGAAAAACAATAGCCTTCTCTCTCGGGCAATCGGGTAAATCGATTATGATTATTATTTGTCAGTCAGTATAAAATCGATTCGGTTGCTAACTAGTTCTAGTATGAAATGGTTTGGTAAATAATAACTGTCCACAGAATGTATCCTACTCGCACGCACCACTCACGGCCTCGCGAGAGCAAGACGTCTCAGTCATTCATTTCACCAAAGACCCGATCTTTGAAATGATCGGGTCTTTTCGTCGAGACTGTTCGGAACAATCACGCGCGGCCCGTGATTGCAATCATATGAGCAGTTCGTTCATGATCGACACATTCCTATTCGGAATAAATCATCTAGCGTAATATCTAGTCTCATAAAGTGTCATGTCTTGATGGCCTCCGTCCGTGGCTCGGCAGGCTAGGTTGCGGGTTCAATTACCCCCTCGGGACAAATGTCATGTCTTAATGGTCTCCGTGGCTCGGCGGGCGAGGTTGCGGGTTCAATTCCCGCCTCGGGACAAGTGTTTGTACGATCTGCAGTTTTTTCGGGTCTGGGTGTTTTTTGTGTTAAATTAAAAATATTTATTTATTGTAATGAGTAAGCCGCGGGCAGCAGCTAGTCCACAATAATATTATAAATTCGAAACTAACTCTAACCCTGTCTGTCTGTTACCTATTCACACCGAAACGGCTGAACGGATCTCCATGAAATCTGGCAGGGAGGTAAATTGTATCCCGGGGACGGACATAGGCTACTTATAAAGCGCGTGCAAAGCCGCGGGCAGAAGCTAGTTTTATAATATTAACAGTTGTATTTTTCCTCAGCTATAGTTCAAAACGACGACGAGGAGCCCGTCCCACCTGCCAAAGACATCCTAGAAACACCTCAGTCCGCCATCAAGAAGAAACCGAAACCAGTAAGTATTCGCAGTAGCAAAACTAATCCATCGGTGGAACTTGAAGTCGAAACTAATCCATCGGTGGAACTTGAAGTCGAAACTAATCCATCGGTGGAACTTGAAGTCGAAACTAATCCATCGGTGGAACTTGAAGTCGAAACTAATCCATCGGTGGATCAGAGTGGAATTTGAAGTCGAATCTAATCCATCGGTGGATCAGAGTGGAACTTGAAGTCGAATCTAATCCATCGGTGGATCAGAGTGGAACTTGAAGTCGAATCTAATCCGTCGGTGGATCAGAGTGGAACTTGAAGTCGAATCTAATCCATCGGTGGATCAGAGTGGAACTTGAAGTCGAATCTAATCCATCGGTGGATCAGAGTGGAACTTGAAGTCGAATCTAATCCATCGGTGGATCAGAGTGGAACTTGAAGTCGAATCTAATCCATCGGTGGATCAGAGTGGAACTTGAAGTCGAAACTAATCCATCGGTGGATCAGAGTGGAACTTGAAGTCGAATCTAATCCATCGGTGGATCAGAGTGGAACTTGAAGTCGAATCTAATCCATCGGTGGATCAGAGTGGAACTTGAAGTCGAATCTAATCCATCGGTGGATCAGAGTGGAACTTGAAGTCGAATCTAATCCATCGGTGGATCAGAGTGGAACTATTCTAAGAATAGGAATAATGTAGTTTTTTAGTCGAGACCCTAGGTCCGTGGGGTACCGAGGCTCTCCGGGTTTAGTTATCTGAGCGTCTGGTCGACGCGACGCGTGACCCGAGAGCTGGTGGGTATCAGCATTGCCATACAGCGGGGCAATGCAGCCAGCGTCTTGGGGACGCTTCCGACTGGTATTGATATGGAGCAGTTGAGCTACCTGTAGATTGTTTGCAACAGCCTGCAGTTAGCTTAATTGTTTCAATTGTAAATAATTTGTTTATATTATTTAATTGGTATTTTCTTTGTCAAAAAAGATTAAAAAAAAAACATTGATTACCTACATGTTTTTGGTTAATAGGGTCTTAAATCCTAAGTAAGGTTTATCTACACACTAGGGTTCACTAAACATAGCAATAAGTGTCTTTGCAAACACGTGCAGGCAGTCACGCACACAAACACAGCGGTGTCACCGTCCTGTCTTCGTGTAGCTGCAAGGCGCGCTGTGAAGTTATACACAAGTGATCCACCAATCACGCGCATCAGTGTGACGTCATTAGCACGCCTAAAAGGAATGCTTATTTATGCTATTAAAACAATGGTAGAAATAAAACAGATTTAGTTTTCAATAAAATTTCTTTTGACTTACAAAATAAGCACTAAGGACCGTATTATGAAAGCTTGCTCAGGCATCGATCTATGCTTGAGTAACGATTTTCTATGGCAAAAGCGTTACTCAAGCATAGATCTATGACCGAGCATATAATTTCATAATACGGGCCTTAGACAACTCAAATTTTAAACTATAATTATTATCAAATAAGAAATAAGCTGTATTGATTTTATCTTTCCTTCATTTCTTGACCAACTTAATGTAACAAAAGTAGTAACGAAACGCATTCGGTATTTGATATAGAAAACCCACTTTAGGTTAGCCATAACCTAAAGTTTGATATAGAAAACCCACTTTAGGTTAGCCATAACCTAAAGTTTGATATAGAAAACCCACTTTAGGTTAACCATAACCTAAAGTTTGATATAGAAAACCCACTTTAGGTTAGCCATAACCTAAAGTTTGATATAGAAAACCCACTTTAGGTTAGCCATAACCTATAGTTTGATATAGAAAACCCACTTTAGGTTAGCCATAACCTAAAGTGGGTTTTCAATATCAAATACCGAATGCGTTTCGTTACTACTTTTGTTACATTAAGTTGGTCAAGAAATGAAGGAAAGAGAAAATCAATACAGCTTATTTCTTATTTGATAATAATTATAGTTAAAAATTTGAGTTGTCTAAGGCCCGTATTATGAAACGATATGCTCGGGCATAGACCTATGCTGTTCATGATGATTCAAATATGCGATCTCTTCCACAGATATTAATAAATTCCTCCGACCTGGATCCAGCATTCACAGTCCGGAGCAGTTCTTCAGGGCAGATCCAGCTGTGGCAGTTCCTGTTAGAGCTACTTACAAGTGCGGAGTACTACGGGATCATACGGTGGCATGGTACGTACCTTCCATCATCAGACTGACTGATTTGTGGGATCCTATGTCTAGTCACAGGATCCCCCGAAGATCAAGACTATGACTGGTCTCGCGATGCAGCAGTATTCCGCGACAGTCACCATTCCGAAAAGATTGATAGAAAGAGCTGTCGGCATCCTCGGTTCTTTTGATTAGTTCTCACAGAAGCTCCGAGAACAGCCATCTGAAGGTCACAGAAGAGTAATTGCTCTCTTTTTGACCTAATAAAGAGAGCTCAAGGCTTAACTATGGTAAGACCTCAAAACAGGTAATTTACTAGCTGGCAACACACACTCAAGACTTACGACACTAAGGCCCGTATTATGAAGCTTGCTCAGTCATAGATCTTTGCTTGAGTGACGTTTATGCCATAGAAAATCGTTACTCAAGCTATGACAGAGCAAGCTTTCATAATACGAGCCTTAGATACATGAGAATAAAATACCCCCCGTACCTTCTCGAACGCTGCTGTAGCCAGCGTTCGAAAATCAAAACTATCTATCTTCTATATATATCTGTATATATAAAAGAAAGTCGTGTTAGTTACACTATTTATAACTCAAGAACGACTGAACGGATCTCGGTGAAATTTGGCAGCGAGGTAGATGGTAACCCGGGGCCGGACATAGGCTACCTTTTATTCCGGAAAAAAGCGTCCGAAGCCGCGGGCTGCAGCTAGTTTTGAATAGATATTTCTCAGTCCTAACTAGTATGGCCAATACTAATTAAAGATTTGGTCTGGTTTTCAGGCACAGAAGGCGAATTCAAACTCCTAGAGCCGGAGCAAGTAGCGCTCCTGTGGGGCCAGCGCAAGCACAAGCCAGCCATGAACTACGAGAAGCTGTCGCGGGCGTTGCGGTACTACTACGACGGGGATATGATAGCTAAAGTCGCGGGCAAGCGGTATGTACATCCACTAGGTCCACACTACACGAGATATAATAGCTAAAGTTACAGTAAGCGGTATGTATAGTTACTAGGTCCTTACTATACTGGATATGATAGCTAAAGTCGCGGGCAAGCGGTATGTACATCCACTAGGTCCACACTACACGAGATATAATAGCTAAAGTTACAGTAAGCGGTATGTATATGTAGTTACTAGGGCCTTACTATACTGGATATGATAGCTAAAGTCGCGGGCAAGCGGTATGTACATCCACTAGGTCCACACTACACGAGATATAATAGCTAAAGTTACAGTAAGCGGTATGTATATGTAGTTACTAGGGCCTTACTATACTGGATATGATAGCTAAAGTCGCGGGCAAGCGATATGTACATCCACTAGGTCCACACTACACGAGATATAATAGCTAAAGTTACAGTAAGCGGTATGTATATGTAGTTACTAGGGCCTTACTATACTGGATATGATAGCTAAAGTCGCGGGCAAGCGGTATGTACATCCACTAGGTCCACACTACACGAGATATAATAGCTAAAGTTACAGTAAGCGGTATGTATATGTAGTTACTAGGCCCTTACTATACTGGATATGATAGCTAAAGTCGCGGGCAAGCGGTATGTACATCCACTAGGTCCACACTACACGAGATATAATAGCTAAAGTTACAGTAAGCGGTATGTATATGTAGTTACTAGGGCCTTACTATACTGGATATGATAGCTAAAGTCGCGGGCAAGCGGTATGTACATCCACTAGGTCCACACTACACGAGATATAATAGCTAAAGTTACAGTAAGCGGTATGTATATGTAGTTACTAGGGCCTTACTATACTGGATATGATAGCTAAAGTCGCGGGCAAGCGGTATGTACATCCACTAGGTCCACACTACACGAGATATAATAGCTAAAGTTACAGTAAGCGGTATGTATATGTAGTTACTAGGGCCTTACTATACTGGATATGATAGCTAAAGTCGCGGGCAAGCGGTATGTACATCCACTAGGTCCACACTATACGAGATATAATAGCTAAAGTTACAGTAAGCGGTATGTATATGTAGTTACTAGGGCCTTACTATACTGGATATGATAGCTAAAGTCGCGGGCAAGCGGTATGTACATCCACTAGGTCCACACTATACGAGATATAATAGCTAAAGTTACAGTAAGCGGTATGTATATGTAGTTACTAGGGCCTTACTATACTGGATATGATAGCTAAAGTCGCGGGCAAGCGGTATGTACATCCACTAGGTCCACACTATACGAGATATAATAGCTAAAGTTACAGTAAGCGGTATGTATATGTAGTTACTAGGGCCTTACTATACTGGATATGATAGCTAAAGTCGCGGGCAAGCGGTATGTACATCCACTAGGTCCACACTACACGAGATATAATAGCTAAAGTTACAGTAAGCGGTATGTATAGTTACTAGGTCCTTACTATACTGGATATGATAGCTAAAGTCGCGGGCAAGCGGTATGTACATCCACTAGGTCCACACTACACGAGATATAATAGCTAAAGTTACAGTAAGCGGTATGTATATGTAGTTACTAGGGCCTTACTATACTGGATATGATAGCTAAAGTCGCGGGCAAGCGGTATGTACATCCACTAGGTCCACACTATACGAGATATAATAGCTAAAGTTACAGTAAGCGGTATGTATAGTTACTAGGTCCTTACTATACTGGATATGATAGCTAAAGTCGCGGGCAAGCGGTATGTACATCCACTAGGTCCACACTTAGGGATTGCAATCCGGATATCCGGATATCCGCGGATTTTGATATCCGAATAATAGGAGCACCTTTATCCGGATAATACGAATAATACGGATACCTAGTTTTTTCTCTAATTCACAACACTACAGCGTCCAGCATTTTAAAATGTTATATATTTAAGCCAGTGTTACCAATGTTACGGCAATTACCGTGTTCTTCAGCTTTCAGGTAAAAAAATAACAAATTAAACACCCTACGGCTGCAATCCTGTGGCCGTAAATTCTTCGGAACCTAATTAATTTATCGATAAATATATCAATTCATTTATTCGCGTTCACTTTTAGAGTATTCGATTGTTATAATTATAAATCTTGGGCTCGATTGTGTATCCGAATCCGAATGCCGACATTGCAAAGTTGTCTATAGATTCATGGACTATTATTCTACACCAAACAAATATTGTATCCCTATTTTCATGTGTATCCAACCAAATAGATATTTTTTTTAAACTTTCGCGATCTGCTAGGTAACTTGTTAAAGATTATTTATCGGGTATTTATCGCGTACCTTTTGTTTTATTTTCCCCTACGTTCGTACCCTGAGTTGCCCCGTGACCACGATCGCTGCAACGCGATGGAAACGTAAGGGAAAATAAAACAAAAGGTACGCGATAAATACCCGATATAATCTTTAATAAATAGAAAACATTTGAAGACATTTTATTAAAAACAATCTTTGTCAGAATAACTCATTTTTCAGGAGAAAAATAAAACCATTTAACGTCCATTTATAGTGTGATTTTTGTATAGATCACGTTTAATATATTTTTGTATACTTTTGCTTTGTTATGGTATACTTTTTCATAAATAAAAATAATTAATAAGTAGTCATAGTACCTAAACCTAGCTATAACCTAACAAGGCGGTGACATAGGTTGATTTTGCTGGAAATCCAAGTGACAACCCTGATTTTTTCACGAAATTAAGGATAAAGAAAGTTTACTTA
Source organism: Eupithecia inturbata (assembly GCA_963662085.1). NCBI lineage: Eukaryota > Metazoa > Arthropoda > Insecta > Lepidoptera > Geometridae > Eupithecia > Eupithecia inturbata. The sequence goes on along the minus strand of OY759206.1, from coordinate 713,866 downwards.
AAACACAATAAATATTATAAGAACTCTACTTACACGGAAAAAACTTATTAAATTCTTTTAACTAGGTAGGTAACTTAAAACTATTCTTCTCTACTGCTTTTATTAGAGCTATCAACATCTATTCCATTGCCATTGTCAATACCAGTCAGACCAGTCCTGGTTTCTTTCTTTGAGAAATGGAAGTCACTTTTCCAATTAATTTAGTTTTGCCCTGTTTATGGGAATTTGGCCACCATAAGGCAGAATGTTACCTAATGCATCATAATCATAATCAGCCCGTAGGTATACGTCCAGGGAACACGGGCCTCCCCCAAACGACGCCACAAATAGCGGTCCGGAGCTGCCTTCATCCATCGACTCCCTGCGACCGCTACAATGTTTTCTATTTGTTGCCATCATATTGGGGAGTTTTGCTTTAATCACCACGCACCTAATGCATATAAACTATAAAATAGCACCATTTGGCTAATGTTGTATAGTATTTCCTTATTTTGCGCAGTGATACGGCTGACCTAAGCACGGCAAGGTAAAAAACTTTACGTACACGGCCGCCTATAAAAATTGATTGGCAACACTGATTTGCACACAATTTTTATGCTGTTAAAAATATACCAGTATTGATTCGTATATATCTCTGAACTTATAAGGGAAGCAAGACCTACAATAGCACGCAATCGCATCATTGCGTTGACACTGGTTGGTCAGCGATCTGACGCCGAAAGGGACCGGTCTCCGCGCAGCGCAGCTTCCCCGGAGGAAGGATGTCTATTTATGTCAAAAAAGTTAGATGGAACGAAGTAAACCGTTATTATTTCATAGATATTTTAGTTTTTCAACCTATTTGATCGATATTGTTATTTTTAATCTCTATATTGTTTAGTTTCTATGTTGATTCTATTGTTATTTAAAAATAATATTATTCTTACTTTTTTGAGTATTAATTAATACATTCTGACTGATACAGAACCCATTTTCCTTGTTTTAATTTAAATTATATGTATGTATATTTATAAGTTATCCGAAATATCCGGATAGTAAGACTCACTACTATCCGAATTATTCGGATACGAAAATGTATCGGATAATGCAACCCCTATCCACACCATACGAGATATAATAGCTAAAGTTACAGTAAGCGGTATGTATAGTTACTAGGTCCTTACTATACTGGATATGATAGCTAAAGTCGCGGGCAAGCGGTATGTACATCCACTAGGTCCACACTATACGAGATATAATAGCTAAAGTTACAGTAAGCGGTATGTATAGTTACTAGGGCCTTACTATACTGGATATGATAGCTAAAGTCGCGGGCAAGCGGTATGTACATCCACTAGGTCCACACTATACGAGATATAATAGCTAAAGTTACAGTAAGCGGTATGTATAGTTACTAGGTCCTTACTATACTGGATATGATAGCTAAAGTCGCGGGCAAGCGGTATGTACATCCACTAGGTCCACACTATACGAGATATAATAGCTAAAGTTACAGTAAGCGGTATGTATAGTTACTAGGGCCTTACTATACTGGATATGATAGCTAAAGTTGCGGGCAAGCGGTATTTACAGGGTGTCCCACAGCCATGGGACTTGGAGGGCAATTAACAGAAATATTGAAGATAGGATGTTTAAGTGAAAGAAAACATTTTTTTTTAAAACTCATACTGCATTCACAGTATTTTGAAAAATTACTTGCATTATCAGGTAATCGAACCCACAAATATCAACCTGCATTTTTGAAGCACCGATCGGTAGAGTCAATCATAAGAATCAAATCTGTCCAATAAACATTGCATATTAAATAACAGGAACGCCATGAAATCTGCCAAGAACTGGGGAGACGACGCACTTTTTATGGCTCCCTACACCAGTCAGACGTCAGGCGCTGGTCCTGCGCCCCCTTTTTGTGGCTCCCTACACCAGTCAGAAGTCAGGCCCTGGTCCTGCGCCCCCTTTTTATGGCTCCCTACACCAGTCAGACGTCAGGCGCTGGTCCTGCGCCCCCTTTTTATGGCTCTCTACACCAGTCAGACGTCAGGCGCTGGTCCTGCGCCCCCTTTCTATGGCTCTCTACACCAGTCAGACGTCAGGCGCTGGTCCTGCGCCCCCTTTCTATGGCTCATGGCTCCATACACCAGTCATACGTCAGGCGCTGGTTTTGCGCCCCCTTTTTGTGGCTCCCTACACCAGTCAGACGTCATGCGCTGGTCCTGCGCCCCCTTTTTATGGCTCCCTACACCAGTCAGACGTCAGGCGCACTCGTGATTATTTTTAACAACCTCCTGCCCCTTTCTAGCCTCACGTGATTAATGAATGATGATATCTCTTCATTTCAGATTCGTTTACAAATTCGTCTGCGACCTCCAACAACTGATCGGCTATGGACCAGAAGAGTTAGCGGAGCTGGTGCAGGAAGTACACGATAACAATCCAACGAATAAATAATTGTATGCGGTTAGCGGTAATAGTTAGGAAAGAAAGATAGGTAAATTGAGAAACTTTATTGACAAAGAAAGAATATGAAACATATTTTTAATGTATCCTTTATTAAAAAAGTATATTACAATCAAATTAGAGATCTACAGGTAGCTCAACAGATCCATATCAATACCAGTCGGAAGCGTACCCAAGACGCTGGCTGCGTTGCCCCGTTGTATGGTGACGCTTCAAACAATTGTTAATGCAATTGCTAATTTTTGACGTCAATAAATAATTTTATATTTTTGTTGCTACGCCAGATACTCACCAGCTCTCGGGTTACGAAAAAAACAAATTGAGCGTAAGATATAATTTTTCGGTGAGTTGGAGGTGTCATGGGCTACATTTCTCTGGTAGAATCAATGTCCTGAGCGTCACGGTAGCAGAGCTATTTTTTTTTAATTTATCAAAAATTTTAACTCTTCAACAAATTATGTCGGTCACACACCCTGTAAATTAAAATATTTTTAATTGCGTACACAAACGATCGTACAAAACACAAGTAAAAGTGTTTTTCAGGGATAAAAATATGTCTATACATCATGAACACAATGTTAAGAATAACATTAATTTGTATACATATTATCGTTGTACACACCGTGGCGTCGTGTCGTAAGAATCGACCCCTCCAATTCAGTCCGTGGATGTCGTAAGAGTCGACTAAGGGAACCTGTCAGAGGAAGCGCAGCGGCTACCGCTGGTGTGTTTAACACCTCAACTGCGATCACTAATCCACTTGCCAAGCGTGGTGCTTGTAGCAACACCCCTCTTATTTGGGGGAGGCACGTCAAACAGTGGACGTAAGAGAATCACCAGAATCAGAAATACGTTTATTGTTAACTGTTGTACAAAAAAGATCTTATTTATAAAGTAGTGTACAGTTTCAACAGCTTATCATTTTTTTTTATTTGTTTATAATGCTGGGGCCACACTACCGGGAAATGGCAATGCTCATCATCGCAATAAATCTCGCGGTAGCTAACGCTATAGTGTGGCCGCCTCAACGCAATAATTCTCGCGATGTATCTTTGATGTACCGCCACTCGATCTATCGCCTAACGTCAAACGGCAATGTGAATGCCGTTGTAAAATTATCGCGAGAAGTCGTAGCCGCACCGACAATCAACGTCCAACATCGCGATATTTATCGGCATTTCCCGGTAGTGTGGCCCCAGCATTACAAAATCACAATATACAATACATTTTGTACCATAAAAACTACATTCTTTTTGTCTTTACTTAAAAAATAGCTAGTCTAGGCCAACCGCGCTAATATCAGCTTTCATGTTCACTCCCTCTCGCTCGCGCAGGGCTAGCGTTAGCCTCAGCGTGCGTTGTGGGAGGGAGCAAACAGGCGTGCACAGTTAGTTGCAATCTATAATAAACATACAATAACATTTTTAAATAGGTAGGTTTACCTTTATATCAAGGTATACATTTATCCAACATTTATAAAAGAATTCTTTGAGCGATTAGAAAGTATTTGATTCTAACCATCTTTTTAATTTATTTCTAAATACTATATTACCATCTAATGTAGATAGATAGATAGATCATTTATACAATAAAGATTCGTTACAAAAATTGGTTAGCAATGCCTTGAAGCCTATGTTAGGTTTGTCTAGGCACTGGGTTCTCTTTATTTTTAGTTCTATGAGAAGATTAGTGAAAAGTTTTATGGCTGTGATAAAAGTTACAAACCTTCCTCTGGTTGTTTCCTTAGTTGACTCTTAAGATATGCATGGGCTGAGTTGGCGTTCCTTATAAGACATAATATTAAATAATGCTGGACAATCCACACAGCATCATCTAGCCCCAAGCTAAGCAGGGCTTGTGTTATGGGTACTAGATGACTGATATACTTAATACAATACATTACATAGATAGATATTTTTTATACACAAATATCTGCAGATCGTTCATTTGTCCCGAGGCGGGAATCGATCCCACAACCTCCTGCGTCGCAGGCTAACCTTCGCCTGCAAAACCACAGGTCGTAAGTAAACCATACAAATTATATTATCGTTGTTTGATTCAGAATCTAGGATACTATTTTATGTTATGTAAATAGTTTTAATTATGAATAAGTATTTTTATAAATAAAAGTCTAATATTTTGTTAAAAAGTTGTTTTATTAAGTATGTGCGAAAGTAAGTTTTCTTTACCTTTTCACTCCTTAACAGAATATCCGAACATAAAGAATCTATCCAATTTAGCAAGAGCATAGATGGCATCCCGAGGGAAATCATTGGCAACATTATATCCCGAAAAACGATTGGGATCCGCGAGGGGGTATGTCGATAGCAAAATTCTTCGTGATAACATTTTCTTATTTTATAACTAGATGTCGCTGCTAAAAGTGGATGAAGGCTGGATCGCGCTAACCAAGCGTTCACACAGTTTGAGGTGCTTATTTTACTTCTATCATCTTCGCATGATAGAAGTTCTCTCAAAATTACACACCACAAAATTATTATAACAAAAACTGAATATTTAGGGCTCCGTACCCGAAGGGTGAAAACGGAACCCTATTATTAAGCCTCCGCTGTCCGTCCGTTCGTAAGATTCTACACAAAAAACGTGACATTTTTTTGGCATTTTTGCTCTTCGCTTGTTAAGGCTGTTTATTTTGAATAACATTAGACATTAAACTTTATATAACTTGACATTGTTTATTTAAATTTATTTTTATGACATTTTATTTTTTGACATGGTCATCTCCAGCTGACATTAATTAATTAACTATTTTATTTTTTATCTAAATTCCATAATTTGGCATTGGCATAATTTGGCATAAGGGATAATATTGGAAATAAATTATAAAATTGCATGCTTTTAAGTCAAATAAAAACGTTCTGATTGTTAGTCAGTTTTCACATGTATAATGAAATGTTTGTACGCCTAAGCGGCAGAATTCAGTGATCTAAAATAAGTCTTATGTACCGACTGTAAAATTACCTGATTCACAAACAATAAATGAATTATGTAACACTTCAACTGTAATAACAACAAATACTAAAAATATATTAAAGTTGAAAATTTAAACGGGTCTCCGAACAAGTGAAAATTTGATGTTCTTTGAAAAAGTTTCCTGATTTTTACGGTACGGAACCCTTCGTGTGCAACTCGACTCGCACTTGGCGGTTTATTGTTATAATAACTTTCCAAATCCAATCCAAAAGGCGGTACTTTAAATTTTTGAAAGCTGATGTCCTAGTCTTTTGGTACCTATGCGAAAAAAAAGGGGATCGCGCCAGCTTTTAAAAATATATCTGTTACGGCCCACAGCCTTGGTTACGGCTAAAGGTAGATGTGAACATGAAATAACAGGTGAGCTACCTGTAGATTGTTTGCAACAGTCTGCAGCTAGCTCAATTGTTTCAATTGTAAAGAACCTACTAGTTATAATTTGTGTATTATTTGATTGCAATAAATAAAATCATATCGACCTACGAAGTAGTAAATATAATTAATATAATATCCTACTTAATACATACCTAGTAATTTGAATTCTCATTGTTGTGCGTATCTTATTGATTAAATATTTCGCAAAGTCACTCTGTCTATGCACTCATAGTGATTTGTAAAAGTAAATATATCATCATCATCAACCTATATTATTAGTCCACTGCTGGACATAGGCCTCCCCTAATGAGCGCCATAGCGCCCTGTGTTCAGCCGCAACCAGCAACTGCCTGCAGTCTTTCACAGATCATCATACCACCTGGCCGGAGGGCGCCCTACACCACGCTTGCCGAGTCGCAACTCCACTCAAGAACGTTTATCCCAGCGGTTGTCGGTTCTTCGCGAGATATGGCCGGCCCACTGCCACTTGCTAATTCTCTGAGCTATGTCGATAACTTTGGTTCTCTGTCGGATGTATTCTTTACGAATTCTATCCTTCAGAGAAACTCCGAGCATAGCTCTGAAGCATTGCCTAAAAGTCAATACATAGATCACACTAATAACATAAATGCGATGGTTTGTATGTATGTTTGCTACCACTTCACGTCATAACTACCGAACGGGACATTTTGTATACAGGTAGTTCCAGGCCTGGAATAAAACATATCTTATTTATATCTCATAAATAGCCATTTTTCCGTCTTTAATATCTCAGCAACTACAACAGCAGATAACGTGAAATTTAAAATAATAATACATTTCGTGTGCCTTTACAGATTAAAAGAAAATAAATGATAAATTAAAATTTTCAGTACAAATTGTGATGTCGAAAGTTTAATTGAGACCTACAATTTAAAGTAGGTATCAAATGAAAGGTATTTGTACATTTCAAAACAGTTTTTGAAATTTTTGTAGGTTTCATACTTTTTGAAATATTTTGCAAAAAGTCGAAAAAATACCCATTCCCCCCGCCCTATCTTCGAAGTTTCTAGCGTTTGTAGATAAGGTTCCTGAGAATCCTGTAAGTAGACCAGTTTTTGAGGTGTCGTGGTCGGATAACCTCTTCGTGAGCCCGTACTGCTACCTGTGCTTGGGGATTCGTCCCTGGGTAACGGTAGCAGGTGGCGGGCCGGTGCACCTCGACTCCCACCGCTAATAAGTTTTCTATTCGGGGATATTGTTAGCGAGATTAAAAAATATATTATCAGTAATACTCGTCAGCTGTTTCTTGCATTTTGTTTGAGTAGGTAGGTGTTTAAGTTAGTGAGGATTGAGTGGATTTTTATTAAATCAACTAATCAAAAAACAAACCATGAATTGTTATTAAATACTATTTCAGTCACAACGATTTTGTTCTTCCTTAACAAAAATGTAATTTATACAATCACAAATCTAGAAAGAAACTCAAGTATGTAGATGAAATTAAAATACTGCAGGCGGGCAGCCCCAGCGCGTGTTTACGTACGTACCACGCGGCTATACCTAATTATTCCAACTCGAAAAATAACAACTAACAGGCTAAAGGTTTCTTCGTCGCTTCTTTACTTAAGTCAACATACCGAAGCGACTGAAATCAAAAATATCACTTTATTTCCGTGTCAGTGTTTAATTATTAAGAATTTGACCTTTTCTAAGTGTACATTAACATTTGTTTTGTAATTTACTAACCATTCTCAACTTTAATAATTATGTGTTACTAACAAAATGGATACATAAGTCGGAATAAATTAATTTTCAATTAATTGTATGTTTATTTATTTATTTATTTATTTATCAGTGCTATAGTTGTACCATATATGTATACCATATATATATAGTATACCAGTACCTATAGTACATATCGGTATAGGTACTTGACAAACGTTCGAAACTCTCGGCGCGCGAGTCACACTCGCACTTGACGGATCTTGTTTATGTATTTGCGCCGAATTCTCTGTCAATTGTGGACAATTTTTAATGATTATTTTAATATTGTATAGAAAATGATTCCATAATTCTGAGTATTTGTTCCGCAAAACTAGAAAATAAATGGAACTATTAACGGATTTGAAGTAACTATGGGTGAAAACGGAACCCTATTATTAAGCCTCCGCTGTCCGTCCGTCGCGTCGCGTCCGTCCGTCCGTCTGTCACAGGGCTCTATCTCATGAATCATAAGAGGTAGAGGTAGGTTGAGAATGTGTATTTCTCTTGCCGCTACAACAGCAAATAATAAAAATAAAATAAATATCCAAATTAAAGGGGGCTTTCGTACAAGAAACGTGTTTGTTTGTGTATTTATGCTCTTCGTTTGTCAAGGCTGTATGTCTTGAACCACAATAGGTAGACACATGAAACTTTCTATAAATAAGTAACACTTCAACTGTAATAACAACAATTACTAAAAATAAAATAAAGTTGAAAATTTAACGGGGACCAATTTGATAATATGTTCTTTCATAAAGTTGCCTGTTTTTTACGGTACAAAACCCTTCTTATGCATGTTGACTCGCACTTGGCTTTATTAGTTTTATTAAAACTATAAAATTATTAAAATTATTAAATTATAGTTCCATGTCCACTCGATAGAGGCGCTGGACCAGATTCCATACAATAATAGAACGTTGTCGAGATTTAACCTACTACCGAGTACCAAACTCGGAGCCCGGGACAAAAAGTTACATAAAGGTAGAGTTCTACTTATACACAATTCCAGTGCCAGCCCAATAAGATAAGACGAGCGGAAGACTCCTTTGAAATTGGTCAAACATAGTGAAGCAAAAAGTTAGCTCCACTACTAATACGTACCTACTATTCGATGTAGTGTAGAACACCATATCGAACCCATAACCTTCTGTATCTCAGACGGCTTTTCGTCCACTGCGCCAAACGGCCGTCACAAGCAATCGCCATTGTCGGAAAAAATGCGTTTACACACTCTTAATGAATGTATTTATTCAGTCAAGAGTAGGTACATAACTTTTAAGGTGAGCAGTAGGTAATGTTAGCTTAGTCACGAACTTACATTTCGACAAGTCGGTACTGGATTTAATTTAAAAAATCTACTTGCGAAGGTAAGACGGGTTTTACAATAATACAATATAATACAAACATGCTTTATTGTACACCATAAAAATAACATTACGAGGAGACATTATATAAGAGAAGTACAATGGGCGGCCTTATCGCTTAGAAGCGATCTCTTCCACGCAACCTGTGGTTGGAAATAATTATTTGAATTTAAGAAAGGCAGGGGGTTTACCAAATATAATGTAAAATTGATATTAACATACAATTTTGAATACCTAGATACAAATAATAAATTAAAACAAATAACTAATAAAACATATATTATAGAAACACAAAAAACATATATTTATATATCTACATTATATCTTACACTAGTTATATATATAAATAAATAAATAGTAAGGGTTTTGTGTTATTTAAAGATTTCTTGTTACGTATTTATTAGAATCAGTGGTGTCTTCAAATGTAAGTTTCGGACATATACTACTCCCGAGGTGATCCCATTAAATTTAATTCCCGAGGGATTAGTATTTATCCGGAAAACTTAAAAAAACAGTGAAGTAATGAAATTAAATTACCTTTTGTATTTTATCTACCCCATGATGCGGGGTACGTCCAAAAATAGTGAGTTTGCGAAAAACATTTTTAGATTCAGGGACTCGTTTGTGAAACATGAAGCTGTATAGCAATTTTTTTATATTTTTATATGTCCCTCCCTCCCCCTGTCAGCTAAACGGTTGCTTCAGAAGGTGTGAAAAAGAATTTAATAAATAAGTTACAGTGTATTCTATAAAATGATTTTTTTCCTTAATTTTAATTACTAGTTACTTTTTTGGTGTCATTAATATGTATACCTACCTATTGCACACTGCACGTACATGCCAAATTGCACATCTCTTGTACCTACCAATAGTCTCTGAGCTAAGCCACGGACAGACAGACGGACAGGCGAACTTGGCGAAACTTTATCGGTTAATAAATTATTTATCAGTGTAAAAATTTAATAATTTTATTTTTATGTCTATGTAAGTTTATTATATAAAGTAGGTAGTTTAAGACATGATGGGTATTATAGCACGTAGTGTAGGTATATGTAATTGTTTTAATTTCCTTAAGTTTTTCAAACGCCACCGTCTATATTGTTCTCATAAGTCCAGTCCATCCCAAGGTTGCCTGGAAGTGGTCGCTCAAAGCGATAAGGCCGCCCTTTGTACTTCCTTGTTTCTCAGCATTTTCATCTGTTTTATATTTTGTGTTTGTGTGGTACAGTAAAGAGTTATCTATATATCTATCTATAATGAATATGAAGGCTTGTTCATAACAGAACCCTATTAAGGAAACAATCGTACAAATTTCATGCAAGCAGGTAGTAACTAAATAAAATAAATATAAAAACCCATCCGAGCTGATCCGTGCAACTAAGGAACAAGGAACCCTACAGTGCGCGTGACCCGACATGCACTTTGCGAAACTTTTTTCTACTACGGTTTTCTAAATTATCCATTATATACTACGTAAGATCGAGTAAACAATGTTTATAAAAATTATTATGGAAACTCAAACACTTCACAAATCAGTCTACCTTATTAATAAGAAAATTTATTTCTGACGACGCACGTAATCACCTAATCACCATCCAGACCCCCCCCCCCCCCCCGTCCCCCGTTGGTGCTAATATCCTTTGGTACGTAATACGTACTTGAATGCAGGCGCGGTCGCAGCCCAAGACTTTTTAGGGGTTGGCCGCACCGAAAACTACATCACGTAATCGAGCGGTGCGAGCCGCGATAATCTGTGTTTTTGTACATTTTTCGCGGCAGCGGAGCGAGCCGGGAAATTTTATGATTCTGTTACATTTTTGCAGTGTTTGCATATTGACGGCAAACATGACGCAAACACGACAACTCCTAAAAATAGTAAGTATAACTACTAATAGCGAGCAAAGCGATACCCGAAAAATTCAAAGACTTTGCGGTGGTAGATATAAAGCTATGAATATAAATAAGGGCGAGCGAAGAAACGAGATTAACAAAATAATTAGGAATACAAAAAAGTTAGAGAAAAAGATATAACGGCGAGCGGAGCGAGCCGTCGTATTTTTTGTTTTTTTTTGGTGGTCACAAACTGTTTCAGAAGTGTATGAGAAAATATATAACAACGAGCGGATCGAGCCCTGAAAATTGAGGAAATTTTGCGGTGGCTTAGAAAATTGTTGAGAAACGAATAAATAAATATCAGCAAATGGAATTAACCGCAACCTTTTTAGAAATTGGTAAGGCATGCGTAGCAAAACAAGTAAGCTAAATAGCCTAACATAGGCTTCAAGGCATTGCTTACCAATTTTTGTAACGAATCTTTATTGTATAAATGATCTATCTATCTATCTAATAATCAGCAAACAATAATTTATAAGTTCGTCAAATATCAACAAAATATGAGGACAACAGACAATATATCTATAGCAGCGGTTTTCAAACTAAGATAAGATACGACGGAACCCTTCTGGAAACCGAAATATTTGACGGAGCCCCAAAATAAGTTCATTTTCTAAATTAACGCTCGCGCTGGGCTTCGCATGAGCAAGTAGGTAGTAGGTATCCTAGCGCTCACCTGCGCCTACCCCGCTCCACAAAATATAAAAAGGTAGGTAGTAGAGTAAGTAGGTATGTTCCGTGGACCCCTACGTGTCTCGCATTTCGAATAACAAAGACATTGTACTTCAAATTATAATAATGAATTAGTGACTTTCGTTATACCCTATAATGTATTATTTTCTCAGCAGCCTTGTTTACTCAATCTATATTTTTTGTTTATCATGACATTATTGTCGCGGAGCCCTTACAAAGGCTTCGCAGTGCACTCTTTGAGCACGGCTGCTCTATAGAAACAACAATTTTAGCAGTTTTTTCGGGCTGTGCGTTTGAGTTGTTTGGTATTAGATTTTTTGCAGTTACAAACCCACCTGAAACTTAGGCCGTGTGCCGAACTAGAGCAAGCCAGAAACTTATCGAAACAGCAGAATGTTATCGAAAATGTTGTGGTTAGGTTAGATTTTCGAAGTGTTTTGCAAACTGACCTAACCTCAAACGAAGACGACTTAGAGGCAGACAATAAAGTTGCCGAGCGAGCCGCGAAAATTTTTGGTTTTGTTCGATTATTGGGTAATTTTTTATCGAATTTGGCACAGTGAGGGTGTCTAGGTCTGGACCATATTCTGAAGGAACAAATGTTATCGACGAGCGGATCAAAACTCAAGTTCGTCCCTCGCGGTTCGGGGGGGTCACAGGGTCGTGCCCTGTGATCCCCCCGAATCGCACCTGCTTGAATGGCCCCAATTGTTTTTTTAATTACTTATTAATTATGCACCTGTACAATGTGTAATTAATTACGTATGCTTCTGTAACTTTGTTGATACAATTAAAACATAATAATTTAAATAAGTAAGGGAGTACCTACTAAACCTCGACCTTTGTGGCGTAGCGGGCAAAGGTCTACCTCAGACACAGAAGCTTCCGCCCGCGGCTTCGCACGCGCTTTTTCGGGTATCAAGTAACTAGCCTATGTCCTTCCTCGGGATACCGTCTACCTCCCTGCTAAATTACATTAAGATCGGTTCAGCCGTTTATTCGTGAAAATGTAACCGACTGACAGAGAGAGAGAGACAGAATTACTTTTGCTTTTTATGAAAGTAATTCTGATATTTAGTATGGGGGTTGTTTTTCACCCCGAACAAAATCCTACAGTTCCTAGGGCAGCTGCAAGGGTAAGTGGCGAACTATGAATGCCGCGGCTTCAAGGGTGAACACATGAAGTGGCGATCACAATTAATGCCGCGGCTTCAAGGGTGAACACATGAAGTGGCGATCACAATTAATGCCGCGGCTTCAAGGGTGAACACATGAAGTGGCAATCACAATTAATGCCGCGGCTTCAAGGGTGAACACATGAAGTGGCAATCACAATTAATGCCGCGGCTTCAAGGGTGAACACATGAAGTGGCAATCACAATTAATGCCGCGGCTTCAAGGGTGAACACATGAAGTGGCGATCACAATTAATGCCGCGGCTTCAAGGGTGAACACATGAAGTGGCAATCACAATTAATGCCGCGGCTTCAAGGGTGAACACATGAAGTGGCGATCACAATTAATGCCGCGGCTTCAAGGGTGAACACATGAAGTGGCGATCACAATTAATGCCACGGCTTCAAGGGTGAACACATGAAGTGGCAATCACAATTAATGCCGCGGCTTCAAGGGTGAACACATGAAGTGGCGATCACAATTAATGCCGCGGCTTCAAGGGTGAACACATGAAGTGGCAATCACAATTAATGCCGCGGCTTCAAGGGTGAACACATGAAGTGGCAATCACAATTAATGCCGCGGCTTCAAGGGTGAACACATGAAGTGGCAATCACAATTAATACCGCGGCTTCAAGGGTGAACACATGAAGTGGCGATCACAATTAATGCCGCGGCTTCAAGGGTGAACACATGAAGTGGCAATCACAATTAATGCCGCGGCTTCAAGGGTGAACACATGAAGTGGCGATCACAATTAATGCCGCGGCTTCAAGGGTGAACACATGAAGTGGCAATCACAATTAATGCCGCGGCTTCAAGGGTGAACACATGAAGTGGCGATCACAATTAATGCCGCGGCTTCAAGGGTGAACACATGAAGTGGCAATCACAATTAATGCCGCGGCTTCAAGGGTGAACACATGAAGTGGCGATCACAATTAATGCCGCGGCTTCAAGGGTGAACACATGAAGTGGCGATCACAATTAATGCCGCGGCTTCAAGGGTGAACACATGAAGTGGCAATCACAATTAATGCCGCGGGTTGAAGGGTGAACACATGAAGTGGCAATCACAATTAATGCCGCGGCTTTGAGGGTGAACACATGAAGTGGCAATCACAATTAATGCCGCGGGTTGAAGGGTGAACACATGAAGTGGCGATCACAATTAATGCCGCGGGTTGAAGGGTGAACACATGAAGTGGCGATCACAATTAATGCCGCGGGTTGAAGGGTGAACACATGAAGTGGCAATCACAATTAATGCCGCGGCTTCAAGGGTGAACACATGAAGTGGCAATCACAATTAATGCCGCGGCTTCAAGGGTGAACACATGAAGTGGCAATCACAATTAATGCCGCGGGTTGAAGGGTGAACACATGAAGTGGCAATCACAATTAATGCCGCGGCTTTGAGGGTGAACACATGAAGTGGCAATCACAATTAATGCCGCGGCTTTGAGGGTGAACACATGAAGTGGCAATCACAATTAATGCCGCGGCTTTGAGGGTGAACACATGAAGTGGCAATCACAATTAATGCCGCGGGTTGAAGGGTGAACACATGAAGTGGCGATCACAATTAATGCCGCGGGTTGAAGGGTGAACACATGAAGTGGCAATCACAATTAATGCCGCGGGTTGAAGGGTGAACACATGAAGTGGCAATCACAATTAATGCCGCGGGTTGAAGGGTGAACACATGAAGTGGCGATCACAGTGGCCATTGTGATAGCCACTTTCTTACCACGGCCGCGGTGACACGAAAGTCAGCAAATAAAAATAAATACGTAAATGGGGGAAAGTATGATGGGTTCTACATAACTGCTAGTTGTATTAAGTAAGTAAGTACTTGTACAACGTAAAACATACTAAAAACCGGGAAATACCTATTACTTTTAAAAATTAACTTGTAAAACACCCACACCAATTAAGTATTTTAATTACTAGAGCCCGGAAAAAATAAAATTTTCGTAGGTACAAGCAATAGTACAATCTATATTAGTCCACTGCTGGACAAAGGCCTTCCCTAATGAGTGCCTTAGCGCCCTGTCTTCAGAAGTGGATGCGGCAAGCTGAACGTGCTATTCGCACGGAAAGATTAATATTAGGTTTAAAGAATATTTATTTTCTCATAAGAAATACATTTCACTTATCTGAGAAAACATCTTAAAGTTAAGTATATTAAATAAAGCTTCGAGGAGCCAAACAATTTTTGTTACCTACCTATTATGTAGGTTACAGTTAAAAAGTGTGTAACAAAACAAAATACAAAAGTTTTACAAATACAGAATAAGATAAATAACAGAAAGAATTCATAAATTTAGTAAGACACCAAACATTTTTAACACTCACCGCAAAATCCATGCGGAGTCATTCGGCACTATCATGTCACAGTGAAAGCAAAAAGTTAAGCAATTAAGTATGTGTTTTTTAAGTTTAAGTTTGAAGTTGCTGTAGGATTCCGCATTCTTCACTTCTCTGGGAAGACTATTATACATTTTTACTCCCTCGAAATTTAGCGCTCGTTTCCCGAATTCAGTTCGCACGCTTGGAAGAAGTATGTGGTCCTTTTTGCGAGTGTTTCTTGTATTATGTAGTTATATGTATTATGTTTTCAACCTTGACTTTTTAGACACGCGTCCCTCCATCTGAAGTTTCTTCCACCAAAAATGTGTCATTCTGGGTCATAGAATGACTCATTTTTGCTGGTACCATTGCTATAGTGAGGCAATGTTGGTGGAATTAGGGCCCGGTCTTATGTCTTCATCCGGTGTTTTGTTTTCGCAGCTTCTCAAACTATGGCCGCCATAGACCCAGCGCTAGCCATGGAGATAGCAGCGGTGTCCCGTCAACGCGCGCTGCAGGAGGCGGCAGCAGGGCAGCCCTCGGAGACGAGGCAGTTCTACCAGGGGAGCGTAGGCCTGCTCACTGGAGGCTCCGGGTTCATGGGGAAGCAGCTGATGGAGAAACTATTCAGGTGGGATTGTTGCAGCGTAGTAGGTACAAGGGCAGATAGTGTCATGGCGTCGTGAAAAACATCAACACAAAATGGCGGACTTTAAATTTTCTAATTGAAAATTAAATGGGTGGGTCTGGTCATAGGCCTGTATTATGAAAGCTTGCTCAGTCATCGAGTTGTAGAGTGTTGATTCTTCGCCACAGCTAACCTTAATAAGCGCTTAAATACCAGGTGATATTTATGTCACCTGGTATTTGATTTATTTATTTTTTTATTTTTGAAGTAGTTTAGTTACTCTGGGAACGTAAACAAAGTAGATCTTCTGGAAGTTCTATTTTTTTGTTAAGACTGAACGCTTAGGTCTTCCTAGGTACTTTTTCGGCCATGTTTGATTTTATTTTGTGCTGTCTGTGTGTGTAAAACAATAATAACTTTAGTAGTAAGTATTTAGCTAGTGTAGGACGCTCTCCGGCTAGGTAGGTTAACGACCTGCTGAAGACTGCAGGTAGGTGTTGGATGCGGCAAGCTGAAGACAGGGCGCTATGGCGCTCATTAGGGGAGGCCTATGTGTGTGTGATTGATGATGATGACGTGTTTTGTTGGCAGGTCATGTAAACTGGCAAAGCTGTACATCCTCATACGGCCGAAGAAGGGTAAGAGTGTGCAAGAACGGCTCAACCTCATTTTTGAAGACGCAGTAAGTTAAACCTAAGTACTAGGTACTCACATAACTCACTAATTAAACGTTTTATGATTATTTCTATCCCATGGGAAGTGTTGTATGGGATAAAATAGAATGGTAGCCTATGTTTGATAGCTATGGTTGATGCAAAAAATCAGCCCGATCGGTTCAGTCGTTATGGCGTGAAGAGGTAACAAACATCCATACATCCAAACATACAAACATAGCGTTTATAAGATTAGTGTGATGTGAAGATCAATTCAAGACAACTTTCTAAGATTGTTTGTTTTATAATGTGGTGTCCGAAATATCCAACGCTGCAGATCCAATATGGATCTAATGAAAGTTATTGGTTAAAGTTGGTAACGCAGGCGCAGATCCAATCCGTATGGGTTACTAGTACCGATGTACCTGAACTTATAGCGTGTTAAAGCGTGCGCTTTGGTAACGCACGTTTTAAAAATAATCTGGACCATTATATTCCGTATAGCATCCAAACGCGCGTTTCTCGGTACTCAAACTGTGTACTCGTTCTGTTACACAATTATTATTATTATTATAGTCGGTGTCGTGTTCGGTAGGTAGTATATTCATCATCAACCTATCTTAGTCCACTGCTGGACATAGGCCTCCCCTAGTGAGCGCCAAAGATCCCTGTCTTCAGCTTGCCGCATCCAGCATCTGCCTGCAGTCTTTCGCAGATCGTCATCCCACCTGGCCGGAGGGCGTCCCACACTACGTTTGACGAGTCGCGGTCTCCACTCGACAGCACGTTTACCCCAGCGGTTGTCGGTTCTTCGCGAGATATGGCCAGCCCACTGCCACTTCAGCTTGCTAATTCTCTGAGCTATGTCGATAACTTTGGTTCTCTGAAGGATGTATTCGTTACGAATCCTATCCTTCAGAGAAACTACGAGCATAGCTCTTTCCATAGCTCCCTGAGCGACTTTGAACTGGTGGACCAACTCTACCGTGAGTGTCCACGTCTCAGCTCTGTAGGTCATAACGGGTAGGACGCACTGGTTGAAAACTTTCGTTTTCAAGCTTTGCGGTATGGATGACGAGAAGACTCGACGTAGTTTCCCGTTTTCTATTTTAATTTGCCACCACGCAATTGCATGTTTCGCTTCGGCCAATTGGTGAACTCCAATAAACTTAATTAGAGTACCGATTTGCACAAAAAAACGAAACGAAACACGTAATCGCGTATTTGGAAGAGTTTTAATAAGCCTCCTGTTTTATTCTAGCCCACACCAGGCTAATGCTGTCGTAGGCTAGAGTTAGGTCGGGTGTCGGTATCATAGCTGCTAGGTTAGGTGGATTATCCACAGACAGACGGACAGACGGACGGACGGACAGACAGAGGGTTAGTAATAGGGTTCCGTTTTCACCCTTTGGGTCCGTACCCAAAGGGACCTAAAAAACACAGCTGTTTCTTTTCCCATCAATTTTCAGGTGTTCGAACCACTCCGCGCGCAGCAGCCTTCCTTCCAACTACACATAGTGGCTGTAGAAGGAGACGTCGCCGCGCCACGGCTGGGGATCAGCGACCAGGACTGGAAGACCATTACCAGAGAGGTACATAGATGGTAGAGCTGTTTCTATTTATTTAGATAAATAAATAATGCTGGACAATCCACACAGCATCATCTAGCCCCAAGCTAAGCAGAGCTTGTGTTATCGGTACTAGATAACTGATATAAGTACATAGATATTTTTGTATTGTGTTGTTTTATATGTAAAATAATAACCGGAACAAATTATCTGCCGATCGTACAAATATTTGGTCCGAGGCGGTAATCGAACCCGCAACCTCCTGCGTCGCAGGCAGATCTTCGCCCGCTACGTCACTGAGGTGGTCTTCGTCAGATCTCATCAAAACTTATAAAATAATTTAGCAGCCAGCTGCCAGGCACCCGTGGCTCGGTGAGTAGGTACGTAAATAGAGTAATCTAGGTAATGTTATGAAGCATGTCTACTAGGGTACTGCAATATATTTGCTAGGTGGCTAAAGTATTCTTGCTAGGTAGCTCGGTGCTAGAATCCTAGATATTTTTTGTAAACAAATGGATTTCAAACCAAAGTAATATTGGTTGAATATATTTTACGACACTGGTACAATATCATCGGAGCAAATGGCAGATTTAAAAAAAAATAGTTTTAACAGTTTTCATTCATAATGTCGTTGAATTCATTTTATTCGTAAAATTTATGGTTCCGTACCTCATAAGGAAAAAAGTAACCATCCACTTGGCTGTCTATCTATCCGTCTGTCAACCCCTTTCTCTCAGAAACGCGTGTAGGTACCGAGTTTAATTTAACATCAAATAATCGCAATACTTAATAAGTTAAGTAAAGAACTACTTAATTATAACAAATAATTATATTAGTACTCATAAAAACATAATACACAATATTTATCTTCCATAAAAGAAAATTAATAAGTGAAGAATAGTGATTATAAAATTTAAGTTGGACTAAGTATTTATTAAATAAACAAGCTTAAAGTCAAGTTTCATTTTAAACAAATTATCATTTATATAAAATATTGTTTCATACAAAATTATTAGGTATCAAATAATAAATAAAGTGATTGATTCTCTTCACTTCAATTTCTGTTTACTGGTGGAAGAAGAAATCCATCCCCCCATCCAAACACTCGCATTTATTATTTAGTCTTATGTTATATTTGTTAACTTAAAACAGTTGACGAGTTTTTCTTTCTTTTTGAACTTTCTCAAAAGAAGAAAACAAACGACTTTTAGCTATTTTTTTTTTGTATATTCGTTGAAATAGAAGAGGTGACAGCAACGCGTTTTTACTCTGTGTGGAAGAGGTTTATATTATTGAGACTTCAAGACGTACCGAAATTAGGTTTTTATCCCTAATTTCGTCTAGTCCTTATATGTGAGTTCTTCTAATTTACTGTAATGTTGTGCATTCAATGTTCTCACATACAAAATAATTTAAGAGCCTGACTTAAATAAATAAATCTATCCCATGCTAAGCAGAGCTTGTGTTATGTGTACTAGATAAATTCTCGAAGTTTGTTGATAGGTAAATAACAACAAACTATAATTATTATTATTAAGAAAAGAGGAGGCAAATAGCAAAGTCTCTTTTAAAATAAAATTTATCGTTTTGAATGATAGGTACTTTTTCTTTACTGTGTAGACATCAGTGTGTATATCCTTTAAGGACCCGTAATTCAGAGATATTACGAGCTTTAAACACAAACCTCCCAACTTATCAGTCACGATTTTCATTATTTTCAGGTCAACGTAATCTACCACCTAGCCGCCACGACCAGATTCGATGAGGTTTTGAAGACGGCGACGTTCATCAACGTACGCGGGACGAGAGAAGTCATAGAATTCGCTAAGGCTTGTGTTAATCTCAAGTTAGTTGCATAAAAACCTTTATATGCATTTGTTTTATGGTCGAACTAGCAAACCCTGCGAACTCCGTTTCGCCACCAGATGGCTTCGTATCAGAGATGGCGCTGTATGTGAAAAAAGATTTTCCCGCTTTTCGTTTTAAATTTTTTCCTGAATTTTCTTTGATATAAACCTCACGGAGCCCGAGACCTTTCCAACGAATGCAAAACCGTGGAAATCGGTTCGTGTGTTCTGGAGTTATAGCGTCAGGAAAGAAAAGCCGACTTATTTTTATATAGTAGATAGCTTCGGCCCGTAGCTTTGCGCGCGTTGTTTCTATGAAAACGTTTAAAGGTCCATGCGAACTGATTTATGGAATAAAATTATATATTTGTTGACTGGGTAAAAAATTAAATTATTCCTATTCTTAGAATAACGTACCTAACATCTCTCATAGTTCATGTTATGATTGTTATGTTTAAAAAAAAATATTAAGAAGGTACTATGTGACTGGTGTGATAGAAGTGTAGAGCTTGTCGCACATTTGAAAAGCACCACTGCAGCACATCACAAAATTGTGCATTCAAATATGGACTTTTAACTCGTTTAGATGAATTTTATATTGACGGCCTCAGATGACAGACAGCTAGCGGACCACTCGTTTGAAGCTTGTGGGAAGCCATTTTGTTACTGTAAAATGTATCTAAAGATAAAGAGTTTCAGCCTATATTTGAATGCATGTTTGTGTGCTGTGTGGTAGCGGTATTGAATTAATGAGCGCAGAGCTTTAGATCAGAAGTTCAATGGAGATAAGAAATAATTAATATTGAATTTAAAAAATCTTCCACGTTTGTTACCAGGTCTTATACAATTATAGAATCATAACCTACAATATTTGGCCACCATTTTTTCCAAAACCAAATAAAAATATCTATATCTTTCCTTTCACTGTACTCCTTAGAGCGAATCTGCCATAAAACGAACCTGTTGTTACCAGAATCCTTTTTTTAATGCCCATAAAATAGTTTTCTTTTATTTACTTTAGGCAGAGATGCGAAGTTGCTCTTGGTGGCTACCAAACTCTGTTTTCGCATCTCTGTCTAAATTATACGAAACTAAACTATTTCAGATCGAATAAAAAAAGTTTGAGATAGGTATCACAAACTATACAATGGATTTTTGACAATGCTTGTGTTTAACGTTATAATATTATACTTATTAAAGCGCGGGCGGCGTTAGTATACGGCGTACAACCGCTTTAAACCGAACAAGGGAGATAAATAAAGAGTTTTTCCAGATCATTCGTCCACGTTTCATCAGCGTACGCGCTCGCTATAAAGCAGCTCATCGGTGCGGACGTAGACGAGGCGTTCTACGGGAGCGCGATCACTCCACACACGCTCATAGAGATGGCGGAGACCATGGAGGAACAGAGATTCAACAGTCTTACGGAACAGTAAGTTAACTACTTTTAATGGTCGTCATCAGCACACAGTCCACTGCTGAACTAGCCTCCCCAAACAAGGCGGGATTTGCCGGAGACGATGGATGTAAAATTGTAAACAGATTTTGTTTCCCACGTAGCGCTTAGACTTCTTCTACTTAACGAAAGTTTAATCCGGCTGACCAAAACATTAATTTTGCTGATAGAACACATATTTATTTACTGATCAAAAATAATTTGTTGCCGACCAAGTATTGCTGATGGTTTATATTTGACAGCCGACCAAAACATGTAATGCTGTCAAAATACATAGTTTTTTAACAGATTTTTCCAGCTGACCGAGTATTTAAAATAAGTACCAATAAATTTAATCCCGTCTGTAATCTCATACCACATGATTCCAGGTTGATAAAAGGCTGGCCCAACACTTACACATTCACGAAGTCTGTGGCGGAGGAGTTGATTCGGACCACTACTGACGGACTGCCCGTCTGCATCGTACGACCGGGGATAGGTGAGGCAAACTCGATTACATCTGTGCCGCAACGGGCGAATCGCCGCCTGAGACGCAGGAGGTTGCTGGTTCGATTCCCGCCTCGGGACAAATGCTTGTACCAACGATCTGCAGATATTTGTTCAAGGTGTTTTCTATATACATATATAGTGTTAGTCAAACTAGTGCACAATACTGAAGGGGGATTCACCTGCTAGCATAGATAGATAGATTTTTATTTACGACTTCAGACACATACACACAAATCAGACTACAGCAATTGTACAGATGCTAGTAAAAAGAAACAATAAGTTGATTAAGTAATAAAAACAAATAATAACTTAATTAAAATCTAGATAAAATGCCTGTGTCTGTGTCTATCATAGATTAATATTCAGTGAAAAAACCAAGCGGCAAACGATTATTTTTTTCACAACTTTTTAATAACCTACATAATTGCCTTATTGTGGCGGCGCTATCATTGACCGCGGTCGCCTTGTGTCGCCGTCAGGTGTGGCGAGAAGAAGAGGCGCGCATCGAGAGGTCGCCCAGTTTGGGATGCCTTAAAACACTAAGAAGGCATTGCAAGTAAGGATTAAAAATAATTTGCGGCTTGGTTAGTTCACTGAACTTTAATCTGTGGTAGTAGGTTAATTACCTCCTTCAGTATTGTGCACTAATTTTAACAACACCTGTATAATCAAAATTATAAGTCTGTATTATATAAGCTATTATCAGTTAACTAGTACCCACACACAACACAACCTGCTCACCAGGAGCTACATAATGCTGTGTAAATTGTCCAGTTATTCATTTAATTTTATTTATTTAATTGTATAACAGGGACAGGTCAAAAGTTAAACCATTACTTTCTCTTGAATCAGTGGAAATCCTTCCTGACGCTAATTTGTTGTATTTTTTTCAGTGGTGAACACATTCAGAGAGCCGCTACCAGGTTGGCTGGACATGAGCTGTGCTTATGGCGCGAGTGGTGTAAGTATCTCTTCTTCATCGTGTTCTTCATCACTGAAGGCACGACTTTCAGTGATGAAGAACACGAAGCATTTTGGAAAGTCTACTTCGAGGAGTTGACCAGTTGCTTCCGCGCCATCTTCGGCTTGTCTACTGCATGTGCAATGTAGTCTGTAGTCACTAGGAGCCCCGCGATTTCCTTCACTGTCAGACCAGCGGCCAGGTGATCGTCCTCGTGGTCATTTTCCATCCACTTTGCCAACTACAACTAGTTTCTCCAGGTTGTCCGGATTCCGTGTGAGAATCTCTGCATGATAAATTCAAAGAAATAAACATAATGACAGTACCATGTCGATATATTTATGAAAATCTATTGCACACTCATAGAAATATCAATCGGTTCCCTAAAAATAGCGATGTACATAATCTGAGTAGGTACAAGAAATAACAATAAACTCGCTGTGCGCACAACTAGACTACACAAAATTAATGTAAAGGGCAATGTATACGCTTCTACAACAAAAGTCCTAGTGAGTTGCAAAAATTATCATTAAGTAAATAAATTCAAACAAATTGTCAAAACCTTCTTGTGTATAAAGGCCTACTATAAAATATCTGATTATCTAGAGGATAAAAAAGCTTGGGACGGGGTTTGCTCCAACTCGAAAAATAACAACTAACTAACAGGCTAAAGGTTTCTTCGTCGCTTCTTTACTTTAGTCTACATACCGAAGCGACTGAAATAAAAAATATCACTTTATTTCCGTGTCAGTGTTTAATTATTAAGAATTTGACCTTTTCTAAGTGTACATTTATTGTATTTATGGAAATAAAGAGTTTTTGACTTTGACTTTGACCTACATATATATGAGTTAAGTGACCAAAGTAGCTGAGAACACTCTGGTAGCGGGTTGTAGAGAGCCTCGTTTTATTTTTCAGCTGTTTGAGAATTCATATGTTATTATTAGTAGATATTATTTAACGGATGTTTATCGCATTTATAAATAAACGCGATAAATACCCGTTAAATAATACTAACAATAATGTGTTCAGATCGCGTAAGCTTATAAATATTAATTGATATGTTGGTTCTTGCTGTCCAGGGTACCCGCAGCATTCTCCTTCAGCACCACATTTCGAAGGCATTGAAGGCTTGGGCTTTCGAAGGCTTTTTCCTATCCGTTGCCCGGATCGTCCAGGACTCGGAGGCATACAAAAATATAGAGAACGCCAGCGTTCGCACCAGTTTGGGTTTAGTCACGTTGGAGAGTTTTCTATCCTGCTAGATTCTTGTCAGCTTGCTCATTGCAGCTTTGGCAATTTGAGTGCGTCTTCCAATTTCTCTGTCGCATCCTCCCTGGTCACTGATCATCGACCCCAGGTATATGAACCCTTTAACGAATTTTAAGTCTGACAGCTCGTCGGTGTTCTCGAATTATCCAGCTCTATATATACGCATGACTTTGGTCTATGCTTTGTTTATCGTAAGCCCAACCAGTTCGCTTTCCCCCTCCACTCTCCTGACCAGTTCAGCTAATTCGTGATCTGATGATGCGAACAACGTGGTATCGTCTGCATAAAATATATTAGGGTGCTGATTTTGTTTCCGCCAATCGTGATTCCTCTAACCCAGTTGTCCAAAGCCCTTCTCATAATATATTCGCCATATATATTAAAAAGAAGAGGTGACAGGATGCATCCCTGCCGTACACCCTTGCCGTAACGGCTTGAACGGTCCTGAGATCACGTCATTGACACTTGTGCACGAGTCACCATCTTTGTACAGGTTCGCGATCAGTGTCGTTAGATTTGAGGGAACGCCCATTTCCTGCAGAATGCGCCACATGCAGTCCCACCGAATACAATAAAAGGCTTTCGTGTAGTCAATAAAGCACATGATCATCGGCACATGGAACGCGGCTCTTTCATCTTCCATCATTTGCCTGATGTTAACTATTTGCTCTTCCGTACCACGTCCTTTTACTTGCACCTTTAGCTTGTTCGTTAAGTATTTGCCATTGTTACAGTTAACAGCCGTCCGTTGATTATGTAAAGCAATATAAATGAGCGTCACGGTTCGATAGTTCCCGCATACTTTTGTTGATCCCTTCTTATGAATAGGTATTAGTAGAGACACCTTCCTGTGATCGGGCCATCTGCCAGTTAGCCACACCGTTACACAAGTTATGAAGGATCTCCAGGCCTGCGTAGCCAAGATAAATATTACCTGTAAGTGTGTAAGTACCTACTGAGTGCATGTTAAAGAAAATTAAAAATTAAATTAAAGATCATAGTCACTTTAAATAACCGCTAATAATAATTAAGTGTGGGACCGGCACACTAACTGTGAAAACTCAAAATTGTATGTTCATTATTTTTCATCGGCTACAACAATAGTAACCAAGGCTCAAATTCAGGCTTATTTTACACAAAATTGTGTGGTTTTGCCACACAATTTTTATTTTCACTAATAAATTTGCACTCGTCACATGCACCGCCATTACCTTTTGACTGGCGCGCTGGGTTGTGGGTTGCTGGATTTAGGGGAGCAAACCAACAACAAGGGGAATCTGAGCACCCTCTTCCTTTAGGATCTCAACTTGTCTCAAGGCGTTGCTCAGAAAATACGAGTTCACAGCTCGAGTAGAAATAATTTCCAAAAACAGCTAAACAAGAACTAAGGTAGCTTTCGTTGCTTAGCTATCCAACTAGTGTTGCAGAGAAGGATGTACGAAGCTGAAGCCTATAGGTTGACACTCACACGTCCAACACCCGCACAACACATAACTTACATACATAATCAAATATGGACTTAAATTCGTAATATTTAGACACATTTTACAGTGGCTTGTAATAAGCCATTATGCCATTGTAAAATGTATCTAAAGACGAGTTTAAGCCAATGAAAGCTTATTTTTGTGTTACATCCACACATCCAATAGGATGTGTGAGCGCCAACCTTCACAACTAAACTTACTCCCACAGATGCTCATCGGCATCGGCCTCGGAGTGGTCCATTGCTTCATCACGCACTCCGACACTCGCCTAGGCCTCGTGCCGTGCGACTATGTGAACAACGCGATAATAACTGCGGGCAAAGCCGCGGGGGGAACCACTGGAGGGGAGAGTACGAAGATATACGTCGTTAATACTATAGCAAGGAATCCACTGTACACGGGTATGTGTGCTTCTAGAACATTGTGACAAGTTATGTTATTCAATTTTAAAATATTGACGATTTTACTTTGAATAATCATGTCATCCAAAGTCTAGGTTCAATACTTTTTGAAATATTTTGAAAAAAGTCGAAAAATTACCCGTTCCTACCCCTATCTCCGGAGTTTGCAGAGCAAACCATCTGAAATGTATGTAGCGTTTGTAGATATGGATTTATATTTTACAGGAAAAATATAGAGAAGCCTGTAAGTTTGAAAATGAAACAAAAAGGGGAGGAATAATTTTTAAAAGGAAGAGCTATATCACCTAGTGGGGTATCAAATGAAAGGTAGGTATCGGTTTGTACATCTCAAAACAGTTTTTGAAATTTCTACAGGTTACATACCTTTCGATGTATACCCTGAAAACAGTCGAAAAGTTTACTATTATACTACAAAGTTTGCAAACCGATCCATCTGAAATGTAGGTACTTACCTTAAATTTTTAGGTATTCATTAAATAGCAATGTCGCTAACCGGTACCTATAAGTAGTACATATACTTAAGAAACGTTTGAAACCCTCGGCGGGCGAGTCACACTCGCACTTGACGGATCTTGTTTTTATACTGAAAATACCTCTGTTTCACAGAGTTCTAGAAGACACCTATTTACGTAGTACTGTAGTGCGTCGGGCATGTTTGCTGACGCACACGTAAAGGACTTTTACGCTGAGATTCGCAATAAAATAATATCTGTAATATGCAGGATGCTGGGCAGCACCAACAGTCTGATAAGGGTTCTGGCTAACAGACATTGCAGTAAACTGCAAAGGCACTGGATGTCAAGCCTGATCAACCCTTGTGCCAAACATGTTCATTATATAAATAAATTCTGTTATCCTAGTGCCTTTTTGTGTATCTATAACTGTGTGACTACTCTAATCTATGGATCTTTGTGTTGTCTGAATGAATAAATTAATTTAATTTAATTTACTCTTGTTGAAGAATATTATCTAGCTTATAATTATGTTTTATTTATTTTTGTTCCAGATGTATGTGCAAATCAACTAGAGATATCTGGCAGAAAATACGTATCTCCAAAAGCGATATATTACAATTTTCTGTATATAACTTCAAATAAACTCACATATAGTTTGATAACGCTTCTGACGCAGTTGATTCCTGCACATATAGCAGATTTTGTAAGTTTTTTACTGGGGAAGGAACGCAGGTAAGAAAATTCTTATGATAAATTCTCTTTACTTGTAAACTTTAAATCTAATCAATGTATTCACTTATTCTGGTTAAGTTGACAGAAGAACATAACGACTCGCTATTGATCAAAGTCAAGAAAGCTTATTGTTTCGTCTAAATCAGAAACAACTTTGGCTGTCATTGTTCGTTGTATAATATTTTGAAATTGTAATATTTTGCAAATATTTATTTATTTATATTAGGGAAATAAAAAGCTATGGAACTAGAAAATTAAAAACTTAACATTATAAAAATTAAGCGAAGCAGTTTCCACACAAAGAAAGAGAATAAATTATTCGAAAATATTATACAAAAAGATAAAATACAAAAAATTCAAGATTATATAGTTCTAAAGAGCCATAACAATCGCTTAAGTAGGATAAAAAAGGTTTGTAGTTTATTTATACCAACGCGATATTACAATTAATTTTTATTGTACCTACCAGGTGCATGTAATTAGTAAGAAATTATATTTATATTATACAAAGTATATGTGGTTTATAAAATAAAAAATAATAATATTGAAAAAGTACTTAATAAATTATAGCAGTGTATAACAGTATATAGGTTAAGATTAGGGAAGTGGTCGTGTTGTACCGAAGAAACTAGTGTTAATTATTTTTTTTAAATAAATTAGGCCTGCATGTAAAGACATCAAAGTCACAGAATATATTATTATGCTAATGTAATATTATGAGAACAAATGCTTATAATAAGAGGGTATTGTGTCTAACTAGCTACTTTTCTAACCAGTAACATCTACTTTTGACTTTACTCGTGCCTTTCGTGGATACAAACTAGCCTAAATAATGATTAACGCACAAAACAACATATTTGTGCAATCCTCATCAACACCCACGTCCACTGCTGAACACGCCTCCCTCAAACGAAGGGGTGTATCCAGCCAGGATGGATAAGTGATCGCAGTGGACCTCCACTGCATCTTCAAGCTGCATCATTATTTTTAGCATGCAGTTTGAAGATGTCCACAAATTTTATTTATGTGCTTAAATTATGTACTTACTGGAGAATGTCCTCCGGGCGCTAGTTTAGTTTAATTTATTTATTTCAAAAAAATTTACATCGTGATAAGTATGAATAAGGCACTTACATATCAAATGAATAGCATGCAACTATATATAATCCAATTCATCTTTGTTGCTAACATAATAATTACTTTCGTGTGATAAACTCGTCAATTGTGTAAAAACACCCCTTCAGCAAAATTTTTCTTATATTATTCATGAAAATATTTGGATTGTCAAATTCCTTTCATTTCAGTGAATATTATACATATATATAGACAGCTATTTAGATAGCTCTTTATTGTACCTCACAAACACAAAATATAATACAGAAGAAAATGCTGAGAAACAAGGAAGTACAAAGGGCAACCTTGGGATGGATTGGACATATATATATGTAGGTATTATAAATATTGTATGGTTTTCCACCATTAAATATTTATATGCCCTTTGTCCAGTTGTGGACTTATATAGGCTGATTAACATGACGAGAATGTCTGTTTCAGGTTCGTAAAACTATGCACCAAGGTGAACAACATCACTCAAGCTCTCTCCTATTTTACACTAAACGATTGGAGCTTCAAGGATGACAACCTGGTTGAATTACACAAGAAACAATCAAAAACAGATAAAGTTATCTTCAATTTCGATGTAACTGATTTTAACTGGGTAGAATTTTGTGCTCTTTGGGGCATTGGTATACGAAAATACGTGGTTAAAGACGGGTTGAAAGGCACAGAAAGTGCTGTTAGAAGACAATTTTGGTTTAAAATTTTACATTATATAATTTGTGCGTTGTATTTATATGTTTTATGGAAAATTATTTCGATTACTTTTAATATTGTAAGCAATGTTTTTCGGTTTTAAAAATGGTTATGTTATTGTTGTCGTTTCTGGCGCAGCGCATCAGCATTGCCATACAACGGGGCAATGCAGCCAGCGTCTTGGAGACGCTTGTGACTGGTATTGATTTGCGTCAGTTTGCGTCAGTATTGGTGTAGTTAGCAGAGCATAAATAAATTAGAGTTCTGTTCGCATGCATGTGAGTTCTATATTCCTGATACTTTTCAGGAACAGTTCTGTATACTTCTAGATTGTCAACAGTCTACTAGTTAGCTAAACCGTTTCAATTGTAAATCCATGTTCTTTGTTTATACAGTTTTTAATCTACTTATAACTCCAATCTACATATCTAATCATTAGGTATAAACTAACTTCGCTTACGTAAATGATAATAAATAGGTACCTAATAAATAATTTTTTCATCCCATCTATTCGAATAGGACGACTTGGTTCGCCTTTAAGTGCACCCAAAGGTGGTGTTTTCTATAAGAAACTTTTAACGGGCAGTAATGAGTTTTTAAACATCTTTATACTAAGTGCGCCGCAATTATCTTTGCCGTGCACTTTTTGAATTTGAAACATCTTAGTGTTCAGCGCCAAAGAAATCGAACGCAAATATTGTTAACTCTGGCTGGTATTACATCCAAACAACGAGATTCACCGTCACACTTTCCTCAAAACGAGCCAGATTCGGACATTAATTCAAATAGGCAGAATATAAAATCTACAACAATAACTGTTCCCAATAAAACTAACAATAAATTATCATAATTGCAAAAATGTCTTTAATGTAAATATAAGTTTTTAGTTGTTTTATTATTAGATACTATTTAATTTCAATTTAGTTGTTACTCTATGTTTTATTAAATAATAATATTACAATAAAATATGAGGCGCCTTTTATTTTCTCATAGAGGGTGATGAAAAGTTGAGTGTATCACTCGGACGCAAAATATATTTTTGGCTCGGGCGACGTACTTTGAACCCCTCGCTACGTTCAGGATTCTACTAAAGAATCTCTCACTACGCTCGGGATTCAAAAAAGCGCCCTCGCCGTAAAAATATTATTTTGCTCCCTTATGATACAATCTACTAAAATCTAATTGAGTTTTCAATATCTTAGCGATAATACAATGACCTCATTCGGTATTGTACCCCTTCACTATAAAGCACAAGTACTTAAAGTAGGTAATTATAGATACCCACTAATTCATCATCATCATCAACCTATATTAGTCCACTGCTGGACATAGACCTCCCCTAATGAGTGCCATAGCGCCCTGTCTTCAGCTTGCTGCGTCCAGGATCTGACTGCAGTCTTTCGCAGGTCGTCATTCCACCTGGCTGGAGGGCGTCCTACACTACGTTTGCCGAGTCGCTGTTTTCACTCAACCACACATTTACCCAAGCAGTTGTCTGTTCTTCGCGAGATATGACCGGCCTACTGCCACTTCAGCTTGCTAATTCTTTGAGCTATGTCGATAACTTTGGTTCTCTGTCGGATGTATTCCTTACGAATCTTATTCTTCAGAAACTGAGCACAAAACAGCATATAGCTCTCAATAGCTCGCTGAGCTAGTTTGGGCTGGTGGACCAACCCTACCGTGAGTGTCCACGTCTTAGCTCCGTAGGTCTTGACGGGTAGAACGCACTGATTAAAAACTTTCGTTTTCAAGCATTGCTGTATGGATGACGAGAAGACTTGACGTAGTTTTCCAAACACCCAGCCTAGCTGAATCCTGTTTTGGCTTTCTTCTCGAGATTGTTTTACTCATACTCATTTACTGATAAAAATATTACCCAACTGTACTTTGCAGAATCTGCCCAAGGTAAGTGTATTCAAAAACAGTTTCGAGAAGGTGGCCATGTACGACCACCGGTCTGGGATCAATGTGGCGATTGATCATGACTTTGGATTTTATCCAAATTCATGCCAATACTGATACATCGGGAGGCTGAAGCTAGGCTGTCCAACGGTTCAGCTACTCTAGCGACTCCGCCATTATGACTATGTCATCAGCGAATCGCACGTGTGAGATGTAGTTGCTGATCGTGTTAATGCTGAAACCTTTCCAGTCCAGCATCTTAAATATATCTTCCAATGTGCTCGTGAATAGTTTCGGGATATGACATCCCCATGCCTCACTCCTCTGCGCATTTGGATGGGTTTAGCCCTGCTGCTGGCCCTGTACTTGGACACTCATAGTGGCGGCCTCGTAGAGACATCTCAGTACATCGATATAACGATAGTCTACTTGGCATCGCTGTAAAGATTTCAGAAGAGCCCAGGTTTCGACGGAGTCAAAGGCCTTCTTATAGTCCACGAAAGCTAGACAGGGGCTGATTATATTCGTTTATATTCTAAAGACTTCTGTATAATCTACTGTGTGAATGTGTTCTATGTTGTCATAAACTCCGCGGAAACCGACCTGTTCCAGTGGCTGTCACTCGTCAAGTCTCCTGGCGAGACGGTTCGTGACCACACGCTTGTTCCAGTGGCTGTCACTCGTCAAGTCTCCTGGCGAGACGGTTCGTGACCACACGCTTGTTCCAGTGGCTGTCACTCGTCAAGTCTCCTGGCGAGACGGTTCGTGACCACACGCTTGTTCCAGTGACTGTCACTCGTCAAGTCTCCTGGCGAGACGGTTCGTGACCACACGCTTGTTCCAGTGGCTGTCACTCGTCAAGTCTCCTGGCGAGACGGTTCGTGACCACACGCTTGTTCCAGTGGCTGTCACTCGTCAAGTCTCCTGGCGAGACGGTTCGTGACCACACGCTTGTTCCAGTGGCTGTCACTCGTCAAGTCTCCTGGCGAGACGGTTCGTGACCACACGCTTGTTCCAGTGGCTGTCACTCGTCAAGTCTCCTGGCGAGACGGTTCGTGACCACACGCTTGTTCCAGTGGCTGTCACTCGTCAAGTCTCCTGGCGAGACGGTTCGTGACCACACGCTTGTTCCAGTGGCTGTCACTCGTCAAGTCTCCTGGCGAGACGGTTCGTGACCACACGCTTGTTCCAGTGGCTGTCACTCGTCAAGTCTCCTGGCGAGACGGTTCGTGACCACACGCTTGTTCCAGTGGCTGTCACTCGTCAAGTCTCCTGGCGAGACGGTTCGTGACCACTTGTGAGAACACCTTATAGACGTGGCTCAGGAGTAAGATGTAGTTTACAAGGAGGGTTTTATCTCCCTTCTTAAAAAAAGCACCACCAAACTCCCGCTCCTCGTCTTTGGAATTTTTCCACTGCGACGGACGGTGTTAAAGTGGTTCTGTAAATCCTGTATACAGGGGCTCTTCCAGCTTTCAGAAGCTCTGAAGCAACTCCGTCCTTACTGGGGGCTTTTCCATTTTTAAGCTGCCTCAGAGCTAACAGGATCTCGTCTTGACTGATATCTGGCAGTTCGTCGGTATAGTGGTGGGTCAGGGTGGCTCTGGAGTCATGGTCATCTCGTCAGTAACGAGGGTTATGTGCAGCGTATAGCCATAGAAATCCTCTATCTCGGCGGAGATTGCTTCGACAATACAGTCCTCGCGTCGTGCGTTTGAACTTCGTCAGGTGGCTCCTGGCCTGCCAAGCTGCTGAGTGAATACTTTGGACACTCTTGGTTTCGCTCTGTCGCCTCTTCAATTCAAATTCAAATTCTTTATTTGTAAACATGAGTCACAAAGATGGAAAAATGGTAAGAGATAAGCACCATAATGTTTTGCCTAAATCTAGGGCATGCAAATATACATAGACGTCAGTAGGAGAGTCTAGTTACAGACATAAAGAAACAAATTAAATAACAAATTCACATATGGAGAATACTAAATTACAAGTTTAATAGTTAAAGAATAATTAATTGATTAATACATTAATTTCAATGATTCGTCAATATTTATGTTTTATCTAATGAGAAGTAATTTATATTATAATAGCATTTTAATGTCAGTAGTTTATCAAGTTTGTTATTAAATAATCTCAGTGGTAGCAATTTTATGTTCTTGAGCAGTTTATTATAAATTTTTAGTGTCATGCCCCAAAAGCTTTTTAGGGTTTCGAAGATCGGAGATCGGTATCGAAACCCTTATGGCATCGCTTTTTTTGTCCTTTTTTCCGACTTTAACATCTCAGCAACTACAGCAACAATTATCGTGAAAGTTAAAATAATAATTTAATTCGTGCGCCTGTACAGATTAAAAGAAAAAAAAATGAATAAAAATGAAAAATGAAAATGAAAATTTCCAGTACCTACATTATTGTGATGTCGAAATTTTAAAAGAGACCTACAATGTCAAGTGGGGTATCAAATGAAAGGTTCCAAATTGTACACTTATCAGTTTTTGAAATTTCTGTAGGTTTCATGCTTTTTAAAATATTTTGAAAAAGTCGAAAAAATACCCATCCCCCCTATCTCCGAAGTTTGCAGCGCGATTCATCTGAAATGTATGTAGCGTTTGTATATATGGATCTATATTTTATAGGAAAAATATAGACAAGTCTGTAAGTAGAACACTTTTTGTAAAATAGTCAAAAAGGGGGGGATAATTTTCAAAAAGGGGGGCTACCTCATCGAGTGGGGTATCAAATGAAAGGTATCGGTTAGTACATCTTAACCGTTCACCTGTCTTTGGTTAATAATACAACCAACGCAATAATTTCGTACCTGTCTTTGGGCATAAAACCACCCCATCGAGTCGATGCTTCAAACTTATGTTTATCTCTAAATCATAGGCGCCTTAGCTTTATTCCCGTCTCAGTCTGACAATATGTACTCTGGTTCACTAGTACATCGAACGGTCGTGCGTCGCGTAGTTTTTGATGTGTGCGTGTGTAAAGTCAGTCGCTTGCGTTTCGCGCGTAATTTTGCATGGAGTTGATGGCTAATTTAAAATTTCTGTAGGTATAATATTTTTTGAAATATTTTGATAAAACTATAAAATAAATAAAATAAAACAGAAACATGATAACAATCCAAAACAAATATATTTACAGAAATCATGAACGGACAAAAGAAGAACTCAAGTATTTGACGACCGATGTGGCGCGGCGGGCGAAGGTCCGCCTGAGACGCAGAGGTTGCGGGTTCGATTCCGGCCTTGGGACAAATGTTTGTACGATCTGCAAATATTTGTTCCGGGTGTTCTGGGTATTTTCTATATATAATAAAAAATATCTATCTATGTTATGTATTGTATTAAGTTTATCAGTCATCTAGTACCCATAACACAAGCTCTGCTTACTTTGGGGCTAGATGATGCTGTGTGGATTGTCCAGCATTATTTATTTATTTTATTTAGAATATGCCCCTAATTCATAATATAGTTTCTACTTCTATGGTTTACTCTGTTTATATATATTCACTCCGTTTTTCTTGTTTTTTGCCAATTTTTTCTTGTCGTCTGGAACTTTTCGTTGATCTTCAATGCTTTTAGGACTTTTAAGATTTGTACTACATAGTTCTTTGACATTTCCTTTCAACCACTGTAAGAATACTCTTTCTTCTCTCATGTTGGCATACCAAATTATTTGCGCAAGGGCGCTCAACAAAACTAATACTTGTCCATTCATACGGTCCTGTGATATAAACTTTCTGTTACCTGATCTCTCAGGAATACTCCCGCTTTTCCTTTCATCTGAATTTATATGTGGTCTCTTGTCTTTATTTCCCACACCTTTTTCTGTACCTCTTATTTCAAGTGATTTGTCTATGAAACTTATTCCGCGAGGCTGTATATCTAAGCTCGTTCTTTCCTGCGTACTTGTCCTACCAATTTATTTATCTATGACACTTAATCTTATACTTTTTCTTTCGACAACATTTTCGTAGGTGCTTTTTCTTCGTCGCTGTCTTTCAATGATACCTACTTGTTTTGAGTCCATCTTTGAAACTCTTTTCTTCGAATTGTTCCGTTTTATCTGTAACCTTATTGCTATCGGTTATGGTTTTGTTTTCTCCAAGTGCCGTCGAAGGGAGGAAGACCGAACAGCTCTGGTTTGAAATCGAGAAGAGATCTGATAACCAAGGTGGCGTTGCGTGTCTTCTCTCGATCTATTCTTATGTCAGGGATCATCACAACCTGTGGAATAAAACTATTTAATTAAGTTTCGACCTCTGGCGCATTAAAGCGAAGCCACACTGCTCCGTTGCGTCGTCGCGGCGTAGACGCTGCGTCATTTTACATAATCTTAATTTTAATACATGCCACACTTCTCCGTTGCGTTGTCGTAAACATTGTGTCGACGCAATGACAAACAGGGTCGGTGCGTCCACGGATCAGTACAGAGAGGAGGTGTTGTAATAAGATTTCCATAAGAAACAACGCGTGACAATTTGCGGGGTGACGGGGTGTTAGATCCCGCACCGCACTTTTTTATTTTCCATCTACCAGTCAGTAGCAAAACTGCTCATTCATTCATTCATTCTGTGTCGATGGTACTAAGTAGTTTAACTACCTCACTCTAGATGTCACTAAGTGTAGGGTGTAACTCTGTATCTGCTCCGTGGTTGGATACAACAAGCTGGAAGCAAGGTGTGGTAAACCGGTGACGACCGATATGGCGCGGCGGACGAAGGTCCGCATGCGACGCAGGAGGTTGCGGGTTCGATTCCCGCCTTGGGATAAATTTTTGTACGATCTGCAAATATTTGTATTTTCTATGTTTAATAAAAAATATTTATCTATGTAATGTATTGTATTAAGTATATCAGTCTTCTAGTATCTCTGCTTAGCTTCGGGCTAGATGATGCTGTGTGGATTTTCCAGCATTATTATTATTATTAATTAATAAAAGGTCATTTATAATCCGATAGTTTTGGAGGAGATGAAGCTGAATGTGCCGCAGATTTCGTGCACCGGAGGAGGCGGCCCACCCTATTTGCTCTACCACAAGCGAGCTCCAACCTTCTGCACAAGGCTCCCTTGACGCGATGCATCCGCACACGCAATTCACTTGCAGGATAGACGTGTTTTACTGCTCCCTGAACGAGTTGGCAAAGGCTTTGTTATTTATTGTATGTTAGTTTAATGTTGGATGAGCTATTTATTATTGGACTAATTTTATTTGATTATAAAATTTTAATTTTGGTTTCGAATTAACTTTTATAATATTATGTTAAAATTAGGAATTTAATTAATTGTTACAATATGACCAATGTTGATGATTTGTATAGATATTATTATGATTGTAACTCTATAGATAGTACACCATCGCATTACTCGTAGGTGTGCCTGTAAGGATAGCTGTACAATATTTTAAATAAATGAATATCCAGTGGCGTAGGTAATAATAGCAACAACAGATCACGGTGCCTACAATCCATGGTTGGTTCAATACTGAGAGATCTCTCTGAAACGCTGCGAAGTCGGAGTAAGCGACGACGCAGAGTCCAGTGTGGCATGCGGTGCGTTCAAATCTAGCTTTGCGACGTCGCATCGCAACGCAACGGAGCAGTGTGGCTTCGCTCCTAAGCGACGGGCCGAGTGCGACGCAGGCGGGTTCGATGCAGCTAGGGCACAAATGTTTGGTTGATCGGCAGTTCCGGGGCTGGATGCAGGTGATGTTTCACTAGCTGCTGCCCGCGGCTTTTCAAGCCTATGGCCGTCCCTACCGTTTGCGCTCCCTGCCAAATTTAATTTAGATTTGTTCAGCTGTTTAGGCGTGATAAGGTAACAGACAGCCAGGCTGAATTTCTTTAGTTTAAGATCAGATTGATATTTGATCACATCAGATTGGGAGCGCACCTTCGGACTCCAAAAGCGCGCAATAAGAGCGATAGTGAGAATACCTCAGGCTGAGTCTGCGCGACCTTATTTTGAGACCCTAGGGATCTTGACCGTGCCCGCCCTTGTCATTACCAGTCCGCGCTGTATGTGCGTGTTACGAATCCTATCCTTCAGAGAAACTCCGAGCATAGCTCTTTCCATAGCTCGCTGAGCGACTTTGAACTGGTGGACCAGCCCTACCGTGAGCGTCCACGTCTCAGATCCATAAGTCACGACGGGTAGGACGCACTGTTTAAAAACTTTAGTTTTCTAGCATTGCGGTATTGATGACGTGAATACTCGACGTAGTAACCAACGTAATACCTGCATACCAGCTTCGTTTGCTGCCAGCACGCCTTTCTCCGAGTCTTCAAACACTAGGCACTGGGAATAGTATTTTATTTATTTAGGTATTAATAAACGTAGAATACTTATCCAATAAGATATATAAAAGGTAAAATTTGTATATATGACGAGATCTCCGGGGCTACTGATCCGATCCGATTCTAAAAGGTTTTGAAAACCATGAAATATTTTATAAATAATGGAAAAAAATATTTTTTTATTACTAATCAAAGAAATATTTTAGGTAGGTACGACGCTTCCACGCCTTTTGTTTCATCAGAGCAAATCGCAGAATTTCGGAATTATTCTTGTTTTTGATAGTTTACATTTTATCATCTCATTCGTCCACCGTTTGTTTTCTAATTCGAATTTGCACCTTTTTCGATGCGCGTGTGTTGTTTTACGTAGTTTACTTGTTTATATGTTACTTGTTGTACCTATTCATATTTATTTTATTGCAATCGTTGTGTACATTTGTAGGTCTTAGTATCTGGGTAATGTTTGAGAGACACAATGATGGTACCCAAGCAGGGCATAGCAATAGCAATAATTTTCTATCAGTTTTCATTTATAAAAGCCCTTGTTGACATAAAATATCAAAACCGAGTAACCTATAGCTACCATCATCTTTGAATCCCATAGGCTACGGTTTATCCATTCGGGTACCATGTGAACGAAGCTGCAGACAAAAGCTAGTATTGGACACATACCTTCGCAGGCTTAGGTTTCGCCGGGAACCTGGAGGCAGCCAGGAGGTACAGGTCAGGATGTGGTTTCCCTCGCAGGACTTCGGGATCCGTCACACTCACCTTAACAAAAATAAAGCATGTTAACATAATTTATTTAAGTTATTTTACTAGGCGCTTTTATAGTTAATTTTAGGTGCATGTTTGTGCGTGATTCGTCTATCAAATAAAGCCACAGCCCCACTGCTGCGCAAGGAGAGGCTACGCATCTGTGTCTAGCTACGCTTTTCATGAAACTGTATGTGATAAGAGCTAGGCTAGGATAGCCTTGGCACGCGCGTTTTAAGTAGCCTATGTCCGTCCCCGGGATACCTATTTACCTCCCTGCCATGAAATATAGTAAAATAATCCCATTGTTTAAATCGGGTACTAACTTTAGACCAATATCAGTACTGCGTACATTCAGTAAAGTTTTTGTAAAACTTATTTTACATCAATTGCTTAGACATTTCAATGGCAACGACCTGCTACATGGTGAGCAATTCGGGTTTACTCGCGGCAGGTCAACTACTGATCCCGGTGTTGAGATTTGCCCAAGGTTGGCCAAATAAATAAATGCTGGACACCTCACACAACACCATCTAGTCCCAAGCTAAGCAGAGCTTGTGTTAAGGGTACTACATAACTGATATACTTAATACAATCTTTATTAACAAATAAGAAAATTACAAACAAATAATGAAAACAAATTAGAACTATTATTTACAAAATTGAAACAATAAGCTAACTGCAGACTGTTAACAATCTACAGGTAGCTCAATAATACAATACATTTCTTAGATATATATTTTTTATTCAATATTACATAGTGAACTCCCAAAAAGACTTGACCTTATGATGGAACATTCCGAAGAATGCCGGCTTGGTAGCGATGTGCAGTCTCAAAGCTTGCTCTGTCGAGTTGGTGGCTAGGGCCAGGGGGACCTTGTAGTCGTGGAGGTGTCTCAGGAGCCGTTCCGCACCTGGGTGGAAGCAAATTATGTATGCTGGCCTGACAATTAAGGACTAGATTTTTTTAAATATTTAAGATACGCGTCCACTGCATCGGAACCGGAGCGTCGCGCGTTGTTATTTACAATAATGTCGATAGGGTGCGTTTACCCTTTAGGATTTTGCATCGGCAGGTATTTTCAAAGCGCTCGGGTTTGCCGATGACGTCATCCGCAACAAAACCAGTCTCTGGCATCGGTATATGCAGACATGCCGATCCAGTGCACGCTGAACCATAATCAATACAAAGCAACAAATCCTTACGCTCCATAAGCTCCTATACCGATCCAGTGGACGCGTAACATTAAACATGATAGTGGTTTCTTTTTCACTTCTCTCACTTGAGGACAAAAACGTAATTGAAGAGAATCAACTCTGTAACGTAAAATGTTACATTTATTTTCCATAAAGGTTTTCAGTGGTTAGTTTTACGCCAAGGAACTCTAAAACAAGTTCTTACGCTGAACATAACCATATAAGGACATCGGCGTGCTTGCCTCGCCGCTATTGGTCCGCGAGCAAAACGCGCGATGCGTACGTGACCTAACGCAGGTCCCACAAATTCCTT
Organism: Eupithecia inturbata; assembly: GCA_963662085.1. Taxonomy (NCBI): domain Eukaryota; kingdom Metazoa; phylum Arthropoda; class Insecta; order Lepidoptera; family Geometridae; genus Eupithecia; species Eupithecia inturbata. The sequence goes on along the minus strand of OY759206.1, from coordinate 674,565 downwards.
TGTCTTGGTGCGCGCTTAAATAGCCGCCCACCGATGCCCCGGCGTTCATTCCTCACTCTGCACTTCAAGAAACACACGTTCTCGTACAGATATTTACCTACCTATCTAGGTAACCTAAAAGTATCGTGAAGTGGTCTTAAACCATAATTATAAATCACAATTGTATTACAAGAGTAGTAATTCCCCCAAATTGGGTAAGTGTGCACAATATCGCTCTTAGGATGTAAATACCTACTTACCTATTGTATTTCTTATTTGTGTATTGCATCATCTAGGTTTCATTTCATGCCTGTACTTCCTCTTCGCAAAACCTAGCTTAGCTGTGCTATCGCGCTGGTTATTTATTGTAATACCTACCCAGGTACATGATTTACCTGCGGCTTGGCTTGTATAAGAATCTTACCCAAATACTACCTATCTTTTCATGTGCTAGTATTCTGTGTACATTAATGTTTCTACCTTCAATAATACCTATGTAAACTCCGCTCTGCTTGTTCTCATGGCCACCACCACACTATACTCATGCGGCTTCCCTAGAAGTAGCTTCGTTTCGCTGTCGCCTTCAGACTCTCGCCGTGGTGGTCATGGACAAAAACACATAAAGCTCAACATCTGCTATAACAAGGAAATTGATTCCAGGGTTCAAGTTTTGGATTATAAAGGCTGGCATTGCGCATCACCTCACTCGGCGGACGTGGACTTTTACTCCCCTTCACCGACTTTGAGGCGACCGGCAAAGACATCCTCCTGGAACCACACCCCTCTACCGGCGCTCACCCTGGACCCGGACCTACGGCCCTACGTTCTTCTAGAAGCCTCCGCTACAGGGAAGTGCCGTAGAAAGTGTTGAGCGAAAGTTAGGCGGGCCATAGAACCTACGACCTACCTTCATTATAAAAGGTTTAATAAATATTTTCATGTTAACGTTCCTACGTCTGTGTTCTTATTTTATCCAACCCACGTAGGACGCTAAATACGTTACAACTCCTGTTCATTTATTCAGAGCAAGGTATTAAATTTTTGTTTTAATTTTGTTTAGAGCAAGTCACCTACATAGATCATTGATCACATTGATTTATAGCTAAATACTCAACAAAGCGAGTAATAACCCTCTGAAATACATAGTTACCTACAAGCGACGATTTCATTAAAACAACATCTATAAAACGCAGGATACTGGGCAGCAACAGTCTGTTAGGCGTTCTGGCTGACAGACATTGGATTAAACTGCAATGGCACTGGATATCAAGTCTGATCAAACCTTGTGCCAAACAAATTTATGTATATTCAAATTAATTCTGTTAACCGTACCTTTATTGTTTGATTTATCTGAAACTGTGTGACATTTACTACCTACTCTAATCTGTGGATGTTGGTGTTGTCTGAATTAATAAATTAATTTTATTTCACTTTCCATCGTCCATCCCTTAAACCGCTTCTACACTCCCAATTTTTTGGTCCCTTAACCGCCCTCCTGTAGGCATTTACCGCCTACAATGGAGTGTTATTATTATCTTCCACTTCGAGAACAGTGCTGGCTACTTTTTATTTCAAACTACGTAACTAACGCAACACCGCTATTCGGCTATTCCGCTATTCCACCTAACGCAACCTAGGTGCGTTCCGAGATACGATTACAACGCTGACAGCTATAAAAAACAATTTTGCGTTCCAAATTCGGAATAGCTGATATCACATACACTATATCACTCACACTATATCACTCACACTATATCGATATCACTATAATGACATTTGACATGTGTGTGCTACTGCGCGTGTCTTTCCCTTTTGAAGCCTGGTGTCCATCACACACCGCTGCTCCGCTGCACCGGTGCTGGACCGGCGGCGGCCGCGGACACTTTGCGAAGGCAGCAATACGTTTTTACCGGGCAGTAAAGGCGAATGAGGCAACATCTTGTACGATATATTGATCAGCTGATTCTGCATCTCGTCCGCAGAGATAGGCAGCTTGAGCTCCTTCGCCACCGCTACGCAGATCTCTCGGTCGGTCCCGCCGCAGTACTACGACAATCGTAAAATAATAATAAATAATGCTGGACAATTCAAACCTAGCCCCAAGCTAAGCAGAGCTTGTGGCCCATTTGCTACTGCACCGCACATTGGTCACCTACTTAGTTATTTTTTACTGTTAATTAGTTTTTAACGCATTGTTGCTATGTTTTATTGTGTAATTGATGATTTAGTAAGTTATTTTAATTTTCATTTCAAAATTGTTTATTTATATTGTGTGTATCCCACAGGTGGCAAATAAATTATACCTCTAATTATGTCTATGTCTTGTGTGCTTGGGTACTAGATAACTGATAATACATAATAGGTTACATAGATAGTTTGTTCTGCGAATAAAACAAAATGAAATGAAAAAATTAAAATGAATATTTCCAGTACAAATTGTGATGTCGTAATTTTAAAAGAGACCTACAATGTCAAGTGGGTATCAAATGAAAGGTATCAGATTGTACATTTCCATTTCAAAACAGCCATTCAATTACCCATTTTTCCCTCCCAATCCCCAATTTTTCCCAATTTTCAAAAGGGGGGCTACCCACCGAGTGGGGTATCAAATGATAGGTATTGGTTTGTACATCACAATACAGTTTTTTAAATTTCTCCCCCTATCTTTGAAGTTTGCAGAGCGATCCATCTGAAATATACATATGTAGCGTTTGTAGATATGGATCTATATTTTACAGGAAAAATATAGAGAAGTCTGTAAGTAGAACACTTTTTGAAAAATGGTTAAAAAGAGGGGGAATACTTTTTGAAATATTTTAAAATAGTCGAAAAATTACTTATTCCCCCTATCTCCGAAGTTTACAGAGCGATCCATCTGAAATGTTTGTTGCGTTTGTAGATATGGAAATATATTTTACTGAAAAAATATAGAAAAGTCTGTAAGTAGTAGACTTTTTGAAAAATGGTCAAAAGGGGGGGGGGGGCTACCTCACCGAGTGGGGTATCAAATGAAAGGTATCGGTTTGTACATCTCAAAACGGTTTTTAAAATTTCTGTAGGTTTCATACTTTTTAAAACGTTTTAAAAAAACTCGAAAATTTTGCTATTATCCTCTGAGTATAGAGGATTGCGAAGATTGCAAACCGTTACATCTGAAATGTAGATCCTACCTTTAATTTTTAGGTATTCATTAAATAGCAAAGTCTCTAACCGGTACCTGTAGTACATTAGTTATACTTGACAAACATTCGAAACACTCGGCGCGCGAGTCACACTCGCTCTTGACGGAACTTGTTTGAATAGGGCTTAAAAACTTTTGAAGCATCGGAGCGTCCTTGATGACCTCTGTAGTGCTGTGGTCGAAGGTCCGCCTGAGACGCACAGTTTTGGGTTCGATTCCCGTCTCGAGAGTAGGGACGAATATTTGCATGATCTGATCTGTGAATGATCGTCTGGTTCAGGGTGTTTACATATACCTAGGCAAGCATTTACAAAAAAAATATTTGAATTAAATATCAGTAACTAATCTGGTTCCCCTCACAAAAGCTATTAGGTGGGTACTTGAGTGTCTACAACTGGCACTTGCCTTGTGTTCCATCTCTTTCGAGTAATGTTTTCCATATTTTTTGCAAATCTTGTGAATCATCTGGTGGTATACTAATTCGGAATCTGGAAATAAACCCAACAAATTTAATTTTACAGCATATAAGTAGATACATTAGATAGGCTATATATATATTGCTATCATAACAGATAATGCTGTGTGAATTGTGCAGCATTATTTATTCAATATTTTTTATATTATTATTTAGCGCACGCTCTGGCTCAACGAGACGTAGCAGTGCGTAGCAGTATTGTAGCACCTCTACTTGCGTAGCAGTATTGTAGCACCTCTACGTGCGTAGCAGTATTGTAGCACCTCTACGTGCGTAGCAGTATTGTAGCATCTCTACGTGCATAGCAGTATTGTAGCACCTCTACATGCGTAGCAGTATTGTAGCACCTCTACATGCGTAGCAGTATTGTAGCACCTCTACGTGCGTAGCAGTATTGTAGCATCTCTACTTGCGTAGCAGTATTGTAGCACCTCTACGTGCGTAGCAGTAATGAACTAAATCCACTGCCTTCACCAATCCGCCTGGCAAGCGTGGTGATTATGATAAAGCCCACCTTGATTGGGCTAGGCATGTCCAACAGTGGACTCAGGTGTGTGTACCGGTGAGTTTTGTATCTTAGCTATTTGTAAAACTGCGCAAGGCACTCACCTAAAAGTGTTCCATCCATATCAAATATGCAATGAGTGACTTTCCGAAAGATTTTAGCAGGCAAATTAGTAGGCAACAAGATACCAACTTTAGATAAGAACAGCCTGGAGTGTAAATCGGTCATGCCATCCGTCCATCCGGAAGAAACGCTGCTGGTGTAGGCCGTAGATATCGCATGATCAGTAATTATTGTGAAATTAAGTAGGTAAATGAGTTTCAAGAAATAAAGAATAGTCTTGAATATTTACTTTGTTTTGCTTAGGAGAGACATTTGGCGGTTGTGGCATGTTTTTTTTATATGACGGTAATTTCTTCAGTTTGACAAGAGTTTGACGCATGTTGAATTTGTGTTAGTCATCGAGAAAAAATCTAGTCTACAGGATAATTTAAAATTAGACCGGATCATTGTAGGGGTGATGGGGAGGCCATTTGCAACTGTTCTGACCTCATATTGTAATTATGCAAAAGTGAACCATGTTTGAGATATTCGCGTACTTCGTACTTCACGTTACTGCGTACTTCTACATCGTACTTCGCGTACTTCGCGTTATTCGTATTTTTTTGGGAATACCCCATTTTACGTTTTCACTAACGAATAAATGAAAAAGTGATACCTTTTTCATTCCAATTCAAATTTTAGTGACAGGTTTATCCTAAAGTTTAATTCTTATTAACCACTAACAAAATCGTATTAACCAGTATCCTAAAGGAAGCTAAAGGACATGTTTACAAAAGTAAAGTATATTTTTTTTGAAAATTCTTAACAAAACCCCATTTATAAAAAATACCCTAGTAAATTTGGTCGGCATGTTATATAAAAAACATCCACACGTCTTTAGCTATCCAACGAGGTATACTTCAATGCACTTTGTTACACTATTGCAGAAAATATACGGGTAAACTATAAGCAGGTAGTAAATTCCAATAAATCAAACTAAGAATTTTGTAGGTAAAAATAAAAATTAATTAAATTTTACTTAAACTTCAACATTGATTATCACATAATCACCACGCTGGGCTCTGTCCGTCCAAGCAACTACCGAAGCTATTAAACTTGAAAGGGGTTTGAATTTGAAGATTTTGATTTTGGCCCTAACATCGGTCACCGTTTTGTATTTTTCTTTTTCTAAATTGCCGCTCAATAAAAGTTATATATATAAATAAAATAAATAATGCTGGACAATCCACACAGCATCATCTAGCCCCAAAGTAAGCAGAGCTTGTGTTATGGGTACTAGATGACTGATAAACTTAATACAATACATAACATAGATAGATATTAGGTCCTTACATATGAAATTGGCGTTTTGTATGGGAGGAACAAAAAGTCGAATATTTTTTAATATAATATATTTAATTAATCAAAGTATGAACCATTATTTTCTATGCACTTTTGCCATCTTATAGGTAGTTCATTGATCCCTTTACTAAAAAAACCAGTCGGACGGGAATCAATAAAATCTTTGAAGGCGATTTGGACTGCCCCATCGGAGTTGAATTTTTTCCCTTGCAAGAAGTTATCCAAATTTCGAAAAAAATGGTAATCTGTTGGAGCAAGGTCCGGGGAGTACGGAGGATGTCTTAGACTTTCCAATTGAAGCTCTTCTAATTTAGTAGCCGTCTGTTGCGCAGTGTGTGGTCTAGCGTTGTCGTGAAGCAGCAGTGGCGTGGAGCGATTGACCAGCCTAGGTTGTTTAGCCGCTAGCTTTTCCATCATGGTTTGCAATTGCTGACAATAGACATCAGCCGTAATAGTCTGGCCAGATTTGAGAAAACTGTAATGAACAATACCGGCACTAGTCCACCAAACGCTTACAAGTAACTTTTTTGGGGTTAATTTTCGCTTGGGGCAGGATTTGGCTGGCTGGCCAGGATCCAACCATTGCGCTGAGCGCTTCCGATTATCGTAAAGAACCCATTTTTCATCACAGGTAATGATTCGGTTTAAAATACCTTCATTATTGTGCCGGTTTAGTAATGTAACGCAGCAGTCGACGCGCGTTTGCCGGTTTGCTTCAGTCAATTCGTGAGGTACCCACCTTTCAAGCTTTTTAATCTTCCCAATTTGCTTCAAGTGAATTAAAACAGTTTTATCACTAACATCGCAGCCTGCAGCTAACTCGGACGTGGTTTGCGATGGATCCGCTTCCACAATAGCCTTCAACTCTTCATTATCAACTTGAGTCTCAGGCCGTCCACGGGGCTTGTTCTGCAGGTCAAAATTTCCAGAACGAAAACGTTGGAACCAAAAACGAACTGTGTTTTCTTTTGCAACACGACCGCCATACACATCATTCACCCTTCGAGTTGTTTCCGCAGCACTAGTGCCACGGCGGAACTCGTACTCGTAAATAATGCGATATTTTAAGTTTTCCATTTTGTAAAATGAGTGACGCAAACAGAAAAAAACAGAAGAAAAAAAACAAATGAATGACGATCATCGAAGCACAAATACATGAGTCTATAGCTGTACAAATTTGAATTTGGAATTCCTTACCAAAGAGGAGAAATTTGTGATTAAAGTGGCCAGTACGAAAAACGCCAATTTCATATGTAAGGACCTAATATTTTTTATTATATATAGAAAATACCCAGAACACCCGGAACAAATATTTGCAGATCGTACTAACATTTGTCCCAAGGCGGGAATCGAACCCGCAACAACGACCAACAACGACCTTCGCCCGCCGCGCTACATCGGTCGTCACATACATATATTTGGATGGAATACATTATTTTATAAGACATTCTTAAATTGTTTTAGTACAATTTAAGAATGTCTTGTAAAATAATCTCTTAAACCGTAATTTTCTGAGATATTCACAGATGAAAATAACTAATTTTTTTCATCACATGTGAATATCTCAGAAGCATGACGCTTTAGGACATTATGTTATAGAATGTTTTTTATTTTTTTTAGTGTCCCTTATCCAAATATATAACTTTTATAGTGCGCAGCGATTTTGAAAATAAAACAATGTTTAGGGCCACCCTCAATACAAAAATCTTGAAACCCCTTTGACAGCCCGATAAGTATGTGCGATCGGTCGATAGTATTTAGGTATATATTTTCTTCTGTGACGTCCTTTACTAATACCAAAAGACTTGTAACCATACATAATATTTTTTTAATTTCTATTAAAAAAATATTATTTATGCTTACAAGTCTAGTCGCGGTCAAAGAGAATAGAACCACACCGTTTTAGCGAAGGTTATAGCGGTGTAAAATGTTCAGAGACTTGTCGTGGAGTATGTGATGTCCAAAGATATTAAACAGTGCTATATTATTATAATCTGCTGGTTGGTATTGCACTATAGTCTATTCACCCGAGCAAAAGAAAGAACGTCAACAGACCATGAAAAAGGTTGTTTAAAGAACAAACTGTCACCTTGGACGAACGAAACCTAGACTGGACCGAAGTTCTCTAGAAAGTCTATAGAAAGTTCTTTATTGACACCGCCTCTATGCAATGATTACACTAAAAAGAACCTAAAAATACAAGGATAATCAAACTTTCGTTGCATTAATAACCTTACTAAAATAATACAGTAAAAGCTATACCCCGCCAATAAGGTATACGTTCCGTAAATAAGCCGAGAATACAGAAATCGTATACGGAACGGTAATTTGTATAGGGGATACGTTCCAAGAACTCAAAATAAAAGAAAAAACAATACTAAAAATTTATTTAATCACATAACGTAACTAGTTTTTTTAACAATACCTACTAATTATTATCTGGCTTAGACAAAGGTTATAAAACTTAGTAATTTTCTCTTCGCATAATATTTATCCGCGAATACAGGAAACGAAAACGAGTCGCAAGTTTTTTACCCGTGAATAAGGAGCTTTTACTGTAATGAACAATAAAAGTAACCAATTTACATGCATGTGGCATGCTTTTTTTTTCTTTCACGTAGCTGTAAATACAAAATAACACGGAACATAAACGCACAGGCGGCCTGGCGTCGCCACCACCTCACAACACCAAAGCTTTGACATCTTTTTGCTTTTTGACATGGAACTTGATTGTATCAAGAAAGAAATAGGCTATTTTTGATCTCAAAACCCTGTACATACAGCCATCGGTACTTTAGGATTGCTATGTTGAGACTGCATCGTCTGGGCGCCGTCAACAAGCCTCCATAGTGATCCATACAACACTGACGACGGTGCCTTCACACGGCGAATTAACCGTAGATTTAACGGCAAAAAACGTGTGTGTGCACAAACTATTTCGGTTACTAGGCCGCCATAAGTACCTAAAAGAAGTACCGACTTTGTAGCGACCTCTAACCAACGCTATCTGAACTACAGAGGGCTGACAGTCAGCAGGCTTAGTAATACGGCTTTGGGTACGGAACCCTTAACAACTAAACCTGAGTTTGTATTTTAGATTCGAAGCTATAAATAAAAAAAAAACATTACTTCAGTTTCACACTTTATTTCTTTACAGATCGATACAAACGTTTGCTTAAAATAAAACTTAATCTAAATCAATTTTCTAACTTTAAACAGTCGTTTGGAGTATACAGGCTGCCACGTAACATGTGTACTAACCCGAAAGGGGGTGATTCTAGACCCCGAGGGGATTAACTGTCCCCGTTCACACGGGCCCTTCGCGCTGTTCATAGTTTATGTGCAGATGAGGATGTTGATTTATTTTATATGTCCTTGTCAAAATTCAGGGATGCGATTTTAAAGTTTTTGGATAGGATGCATAGGAATAAATAAGTAAAGTTGTTTAGTTTAAGCTGTAATATTAAGTTATAGTTGGTGTAATTTTATTAATGTTAAGTGTATTTTATATCTAATTTTATAATTCCTTGTCGCTTCGGTGCTGCACTGTTATGACAATGTAAATATGTAACTAAAAATAAAAACATAAATAAAGGGTGAATAATGATTTTTTGAACTTTGAATACCTTTTTTTTTTAAATTTTTTTTCTTGTTGTGTTTTTTACCGCTCTCTTGCAGTATTTAACATTATAAAATATTTCACAAATGTTTTTTGCTTGTTTCTGCAGCAAAACCAGTGTTTTGTCATGAAATTATTACAAAAAATATATGTGAATCCTTTAAAATTTAACAATAACAATAATGTAAGAATGCCCGTAAATATGGTTATTTACGGGCATTCTACTAATTTTTTTTTTCAAAGAAGTTATGAAAATTTCGAACTTCAAAAAATTGTAGAACAAAAGGTGTTCCCTTCGGGGTTTAGAATCACCCCCTTTCGGCTTAGGCGACACATGTTCCGTGGCACCCTGTATAATTAAAAACTTATACTAAAGTTTTATGTAACGGTATCAGATTGTATTCAATCTGATACCGTCTCATAAAACCCGTTTCATAAAACCGTAGGAAATGTTTTGGTAAGGAGCGAAACTTGTAATTGTAGATTGCAAAGGTACATTATTAGAACTTAGAACGGATTATTTACCATGAGTTTTTAGTAGGTAGTTTCGTGGTAAATACCCCGCAATGATAAATGTTTACTGAAAAGGGGTAACAAGGTTTCTATTTACTAATATTTAATTTGAAAATGATTGTGCGTACACTTAAATTTACTTTAATTTCCAAGCTTTCTAGAACTTTAAGATCAGAATGGCAGTAAGTTTAAAATTTGAAATACATTTGATCTAATTCACTAATAAATTACCGGCATATTTTTACTAATATTCATTTAATTTATACACTCTTCTCTATTATATTTGTCAGGAATTTATGGAATTTTGACTACTGAATTTCTGTTTCGTGACTTTTCTCTGGCGTACAAATTTGCTACATCAATCTACAAATAAGGCGCACCACAGTAACAATAAAGTGCTTTCCCGGGCATCGAACCCACACCATAGTTTTAGTTCCACGTGAGTTTATTTCCCGCTCTTACATGCGACTCAGGGAAAGCGGAGGTCGAGTGTGGTCTGGACTTATTGTGAGTGAGATGCAAATATAATATTTCGAGATATTTGTGACAGAAATTTCACAAATTGGCGCCTTCTTTTATGTAAAGATGTTATTCAGTTACTTTGAAATATGGCTTTTTGACACATTTTTACTGGTTTTTGACACATTTTTACACATTTTTTGGTTTATAGAATTTTCTATGATTTATTTATGTAAGACTGCTGAATTTGGGCACGATGGCCTATTCACTGAGAAATTTGGTGTTTTTCACAATGTAATGAGTAATGACATATATTTTCTAAATTTACACACTTTTCTATATTAAATATGCCAGAAACCAGTTTTTTTTTCGACATTTTATCTCATCAGTCTACAAAAGCCGTCCCCTACAGTTAGGCGCGCCGCAGTAACAGTACAGAACTTTCCCGGGCACCGAACCCACATCGTAGTTGTAGTTCCACGTGAGCTCGTTGCCCGCTCGCACGTGCGCGAGCGCAAAGAACGCTACCCAGGGGAAGCGCGGGTCGTGCGTGTCCACGAACACGTTTTGCACGAACACGTTGGGGTGGCACGAGTGCTGTAGACAAACACACATATTTTACATCACATTTTAATTCAATCAATGTCCGCATACGTCCACTGCTAAACTTAACAGTATTTAAGTTAAGTTAAGTCAACTTAACTTCGCCTCTACTCTCACGACATCCACGGGGTGAGTTGGAGTCGCCACGATCTAACGCCGCGCCGCCGCCGGTGCGACGGGTAAAACAGAGAATTTATAATGTATACACATAGTTATGCTATCGAAGTGACTGATCGCAAGAGACTGACGCATCTCTGTCTAAACTATACAAAATAAAACTATTACAGAGGCATTAAAAAAAAGCTTATAATAGATATCACAAACTACCCAATGGATATTAGAAAATTCCTTTGTTTAACGTAACAATAAGATAAACTAGGTGGCGGCGCTGTTCTGGGTCGGGGTAGCGCCTTAATAAAGAAAATACAAATACAATTCCCATGTTAGTCTTTAACTTTCAGTATTTGACCTTTTCTAAGTGAAGATTTATTGTATTTATGGAAATAAATAGTTTACGATTGATTGATACGTACTATTCCCAACGGCAAACAACTGATTGCAATTTATTATTTGACCAATAAACAAAAGCTTGAACTTACATTGAGGTACCGGCCGATGTTCCCTTGCACCTTCGCGTCCATAATGTAGCAAGCCTCGTCCTTACCGAACAACGTCCGCACGGACACGCGGGAGCTGGGAATAGATATTATACTGGTTACAGATTATATTATATTATTATATTACGGTGAGTATCTGGCGCAGCGCATCAACATTGCCATACAGCGGGGCAATGCAGCCAGCGTCTTGGGGACGCTTCCGACTGGTATTGATATGGATCACTTGAGCTACCTGTAGATTGTTTGCAACAGTCTGCAGTTAGCTTAATTGTTTCAATTGTAAATACTAGTTATAATTTGATTGTAATTTTCTTTGTTAATGAAGGCCATTGCCATTATTATATTATACTGATTACAGATTTTGAAGCAGAACTAAGCTACCAATATAATGCGCACCTATTCACAAATAATGCAGGCTCCTGCTCAACTAGCACTAGGTGTCAACTTTCTGTGACCGTTTTTGTCCTATTATGTAATTGTTACAATTCGTGGACAACGGGGCTGATTATACTTAGAGGAAGACTACTTAAGTTTTAATTTTAGTTTACAGTAAGAGCTGAGTATAATTGTTTGTTGTTGTGAATTAATAAAAATAACATACGCTCCTGCCACGCCCGTAGCTCTTCCCTCTCCGTGCGTGCCACAAAGCTGTGGAATGCGCTACCTGCTACTATAAGACACGCAAAGACTCTCCATGTGTTTAAAAATATGTTTTATGAACACTATTTTTTTTCAGTCATAAATCGTAAGTTTTTTTTTTTATAAAACTTGGTATGTAATATTATTATTATAGTATAAGTATTTTATACTATGTATTGTATTTAAGTAATACGCCACCGTCTATACGTGTACAACTGCTTCGTGTCCATCCCAAGGTTGTCTGGAAGAGATCGCTGTTAGCGATAAGGCCGCCCATTGTGCAACTCTATTTTCTCTCTTTTTTATCTTTTTTTTGTATTTTTTTTTGTGGTGTGCAATAAAGTGTATTGTATTGTATTGTAAAATAAAAATAAAACTAATACATCGGTCGATCAGTTGAAAAAAAATTGGAAACTGATCAGTTTCGGTGAGGTATCGAATTAGATAGAAGAGAGCTTATGTATTTATAATGAAAATTGTGCGAGGACATGGTTATTGATTAGGTAGGTATGTATAAAAATACTGAACTATTAATATACTGAACTAATAACCTTAAAAAACTAATTTATAAAAATAAAAAAAATCGTGTGAGACTTAATTATTATCTACTATATAAAAATAAGTCTGGTTTTCCTTCCTGACGCTATAACTCCAGAACGCACGAACCGATTTCCACGGTTTTGCATTCGTTGGAAAGGTCTCGGGCTCCGTGAGGTTTATAGTTACATAAAACGAAGCCATCTGGTGGCGAAACGGAGTTCGCCGGGTTTGCTAGTACTATAATAATTAATTATTATGAGAATTCATGGTTTTATGAAAATTGTATGAAGATTTGGTTATTGGTTTGCTAGATATGTAAAATAAATAAAGATTCTGTGATTATTTAGTTATTTTTATTTGATTTGTAGAACTCATAGCACAGCTGGCTTAGGTGTTTCGATCAGCAAAGTTCGGCCCGGCCAGGCCTTGGATGGGTTACTGTGAGTGGGCATTTCACAAGTGAGCGCTACCGTGTGGGTCGGATGACATGTTAAATTATAGGCTAGTTATGGCTAAGTTAAATTTTATTACATGGTTAAGGGGATTTTTATACTTTTTTGTCTAATAATCCCCTTACACCACTGAAATGAGATGCTAAGGAGATTATTAGACTTTTTTGTCTAATTATCCCCTTAAGGGGAAATCATTAAGGGGATTATTAGACCAAGCCAATGGATTAGCAAAGTGAATCAGAGTGGAATGGAGCAGCAAATGATCACCACCGTTTGGCACCGTCACCATGGGACATAAATAACCTTTACTCAAACATGCTACGTAATCTTGTCATTATTATGATAACCTTCTTTGAGCAAAGTCGGCCTTGCCGAGTTACTGAAAAGGCGACAGTAATTAACTTTACTGTCATGTTTTGCGGCTGGCAATTTCCATTATTGTCGAGTTTGGTTCCAGCTACCAATTCTTAAAATAACTTATGAACAAACCTGGTTTTAAAAAAATTTTTGGGCTTGATTTATACGCACTAATCGATCTGAAATAATCGATTTATAATTTATTTTTAAATTCATCTTCATTGTAATCTTTATTTTTATTTAAATTAGTCGCGTTTCAGCAAAGTACTATACAAGCCTTGGTCCGCAATGACTGCCCTGCTGGCTACGCTATGATGGCCTCAAGCGAAGCTTACTACTGTCTCTGCCTTTAAGCTTGGTCCCATGCAATGGCATTCCGTCTTTTTTTTAAACAAGGTCAATAGTGGGCCTTTTGTACCCAATCCAATCAATCAGAGGATTTACAAAAATCCAAATAAGAAAACTACTGTCAATTTTTTTTTTCAAAATATATAGCTTTCATTAATTCCGAAAAAAATATATCACATATTTTTTTTTCTATAACCTTTCTTAAAAACTACTGGCTTTCATGAAGAATAAACCCTGAAGCTTTCATTTGGCTAGAACCAGGGCATCGCCACCGATAACCCACCCCTCTAGTTACACCGTTTAAATTCACAGTATTTTTTTGTTCCTGAATACCTTTTTTTTATACAATATAGTCTTTATTGACAAAGAAAATTACATTTACACACAAATTATTAAAATTACATTAAATTTGTAATTACTAGTTCTAATTTGTTTTTATTTAATAATAAAAACAAATTAGAACTAGTAATTACAATTGAAACAATTAAGCTAACTGCAGACTGTTGCAAACAATCTACAGGTAGCTCAACTGATCCATATCAATATCCTGATTACTTGTATAATAACCTAGCCTGTGGCAGAACACAAGAGTTGCATCACCTGTGCTTCCTATCCTTGTCCGCTATATCATCCGCAGTGAATCTCGAAGGCTCCCTGACCTCTTCGTCATCGCTGATGGTGATGCAGTCGTCTCTCTTCTTGGCTGCTTCTTGTTCCTTCTGCTTTTCCTTTTCTTCTTCTTTTTTTTTCGCTTTCTGTCGTTTTCTGAGGCTCTTCCTGTAAGCGTTTAAGTAAAGCTTTATTAATCATGTCTAGCGTAGTGTAGGTACCTAACGTAAGGTATACATATCTTTAGACGTCACTCAATGACCTACGTAGAAGATAAGGAAAAATTGATTTATATTTTATTAAATGTCGAACATATCGGATTACTTACGGAGAATCTTTAGATAAGAAAATAGATAATCATTTTATATTAAAACCACACGCCATTTATAAAGATCTTACCAAACTTCTTATAGAGTCGACAGGTGATCGGAATGCTGGGTTCTATTTCGGTCAACGAATTAGCATTGCCATTCAACGTGGCAATGCTGCCAGCATTCTGGGCACTCTGCCTTCTGGTGACGGCTTAGATTTTTAAGAAATAGATATAAGTGTATATACTAGTTGTAATTGTTTTATTCTGTTATTGTAATCTATGTGCTAAATAAAAGATACTACAGATCTATGTTAAAACAATAAGCATATCGAATCACAAAGATAAGGAATTAATAAATCCAATTTAGAGGTAATTTTCTTGTATAAATGGCGTGGTTTTTCATCAATAAATATTCAGTAGAGAACCAACTGCAGTCGTGTTACAAACCAACATCATTTCACTAGATTTTTTTTTTAAATAGATGAGATTATTTATTTTTACAAACTTATAAAATTTTGTTTAAGTACATACCTACTGACTAAATACAAAGTTTTTATTATTATAGTGCTTAAGCCTCACGCTGGGTTAATTTACAAGAAATCAAATAAAATCCCAAAAAAATTTCGATTTCGTCGGGACTTGAACCCGCGTCTTTCCCTCAGTACGGGAACGTGCTAACCAACTACACAACGTGGTCAAGTGACGTAGGAGTCGAAAAACTCTGGGACTTCCATCGGACTATAGCGCCGTTAGCTCCACCTACAGGGGACACATTGAACTTTGGAATATTATTTGATTTTTTACAAATACAAAGTTGTTCATGCAAAATCGTCAACAACATAACATTATTAATATCTAAATAACATCGTTTTAAGAATATGACGGTACTTAATCCGACAAAGCCTTTACTTTCCGTGCTAGTTTACAACCGTGTTACGGCAAAGTAATGATTCTCTTCCTATAAATAGGGGTCATATTTGCGTGAGAACTGCAAGCGCTATTGCAAGTTTTATTAGTGTAGAAGTATTATTTTTTTGTATAAATTAATAACGTAATTTCACAAATAAGATTCGTACTTTTATTTTATTCAACTTCCTAATGATACACGTATGAATGTAAATTTTGCACTGAGCTGATTTCCCTCTTTGCACTGCAGAGAGTACTCAGACTTGTAATGGCTAAATTGTATAATGTTATCGGATTTGACTAGCTTCCGCGGTAGGACTAGCACGGGGATTGTTGTCTAGGGTAGAATAGAGAAAAATTACGTTAATTTGCCATCAAATGCGTAAATTATTTGAAATTCATTCCTTCAACTTCAATAATGTACGCAATGTACGACGATGCAATGTCATTATTGTCTATTCTGTACGGGCCAACCAGCACATTATTGTATTTAGATACTTACCTACACTCGTAGCCCAGCTTAGGTACGTAATAACTAGGTACTAAGCTGTGAGCGCCATGAGCGTTAGTAATTAGCAAAGATCAGTATTTTTATGTACTTATATCATAAATTCAGTCTGCAAACAACCTCCGTGTCGTTCGGTAATTTTAACTCCCATCGTAAGTTATCAATATCAACCCCTAACACCAATATCAAAGTACAGGGTAGCATAGGCCTGTACATATTCTACCCTAGAGAACGATGGCCGTGCTTGGCCTATTGCTCAGATTTGCTTCCTCAGAAACATTAAAATAACTATAATATGAAACTGAATTACTACCAGGGCGTTCAATGTATTCTCGGTATCGAAGTGATACACTAATGATGAGGGTAGGTAAATTATCTCATTAGTTAATGACACTCTTTGAGGGCATAAATACATAATTTAATTTAATTGTCAACATTAGTATTTAAGATATCATTGCGAAAAGACAACTACGATGACTGATTCGACAATGATGAAAAAAATCGAGCATCGCGCTGTGATAAAATTCCTCACAAAACAAGGAAAAACTCAAAAATTAATTCACGAAGAAATGGTGGCTGTTTACCAATATTCTGCGCCTTCATTATCTACAATTCAGAAGCGGTCAAGTGAATTCAAACGGGGTAGAGAGAGCATTGCAGACGATCCCCGTGCCGGTGGAGTGTTTTGGGATTCTAAGGGAATCTTGCTAATCGAGTACACAAAAAAAGGTCAAAGTATTACTGGTGCATCTTACGCAAACACCCTGCGTAATTTAAAGGAGGCAATAAAAGAAAAAAGACGTGGAAAATTGACTGCAGGTGTCTTGCTGCTTCACGACAACGCGCCGGTTCACAAGGCGCGTATTGCCAAGGCTGCTGTGCGGGAGTGCGGAGTGAAGAAAAATATTTTTTAGAGGGAATTGAAAAGTTACTTTCCCGAACAAATAAGTGTATAGTGTAGAGATTCTAGGAGACTACATTGAAAAATAAATTTTATTCACAATTTTTTGCTTATTCTTTCATACCAATACCGAGAATACATTGAACTCCCCTCGTATCTGTAAACCGCAGCGTCCGCCAGTATAACGGGGCACGAGACCCGCGCGCCCCCACCGGAAACCAGAGCTCTAGACACCCAAACGCATACCAAATGTACTGACACAGAGCTCCACAACACTGTTACATCGATCAGCAGGTCTAGCCAAATCGCAAACGAATCATATCTATTCTCTTTCTACAACTGCGCCTTAGCGAAAGCGATTGTAGAAAGCGAAAAGTTGGTAGCCAAGTTGACGCGACTGTGTGTATCGCTCACTCTACAGCACGGATAGAAAACATTATTAAATTTGTCTATGCTTAGCGTTCTCAAATGGCAAAATGATGTCAAAGTCATGGGTTTGTCATAATAAACTCGTTCATTGTGAACTTCGTAATAAAAGTTTTGAATTGTTTTGTGCTACAAAGTGAGTGAAATTAACTAAAAGTTCTCTTTTATCCGATTTGTGATTATGAGGAATATAATTATAAATGTTATTAAAGGAATAATGTAGCATGAAAATGTATCATGTCTCGCAAACCAATGAGATAAAGGTGAAATAAGTGATAACTTCTACAGGATGGAATCTAGATCCTAAGCTAGCCCAGAAGAGTTCGCGGCTTTATTAGATTTCATGGAGAGGTACGTAAATTATAAGTTATTACACCAAAATCTTCCTTTAGGGCTTTGATCTTCCTAATACTTACTCGGAACTCGAAACATAAACAATGACACGGTATGCACCTTGAACTTGAACTGTCTACGTACTTGTGAAAGAAACAAACATAGGTATTGATTGTGTCTACTAACACTGTTTTTAAAGTACCTACCTAGTTCATTTGTCTTTATAAAATAGTTTAAACTTTTGTTTTAGCCGAGGTGATACAGCGAGGAGGGTCCAACATGGGGCACAAGACAGACTAACTAAAGGCTGTCCGTCTATGGCAAGAGCTGGCCGAATTGCTAAACTCCATTGGAAGTTATAAGATAAACGGATAATAACGGGCTTGTTTGACCAATGTTGGATAAGATGGAATTGTAGAGAGAGGATTTGATGTTAGTCCTTTTTTATTGCTTACTAGCTGGTACCCGCGGCTTTGCACGCTATTTTCAAGTAGCCTATGTCCCCCCAGGATACCATTTACCTCCCTGTTAAAATTTATTGAGATCCGATCAGCCGTTTAGGTGTGAAAAAGTAACAGACAGACAGACAGAGTTACTTTAGAAATTATAATATTACTACAGATGATCATCGCTTTGAAGTGAGGTTTTTTTTTTTAATGTTAGTAATATATCTCATATTTTTTAGGAAGCACCATCTCAAAGAAGCTCTCTAGCACCACAGATCGGAGATTCCATGCCTGAGTTTCCCTACCAAATACCAGCCACAGATGTGATTGAGTTGGAACTTCCTACAATTTTACTGCAGTTAAGAACGTCATAGCTACCTCCAACAGCTTTATTGTAAAGATTAGAATATTGCAAACCTTTTTATACCAAATAAAAAACAAACAAAACTTAAAATACTTTTATTCAGATTCAAATTTATTTAATAAACTGTACATAACAACAGATAACACCTACAGCCAAAATGTTATATTTATACACAAAATTATATTATACCTAATAAATAAGTAAGTAATATACCACAATTATTTATAAACTTTCTGTTTTCTTCAAGCTTTAAATGAAATAGACTGTAAGAATGAGCTATTTGTATGTTATGTAGTAGGTACCTTTACGAATAGTCACATTCTTTCGCACTTTCTACCTTAACTTCAGTCATAAATCTACATTAAAAGGAACAACCTTTTAATGTAGATTTTTGTCATAAAAGTAACTTTATTTAGACGAAATCGCTGCATAAATAAAGTGTGCGATATTTCTTGTAATAGTTTCTAAGCACAGTCACGATATACAGGTCCGTTTGGCAATTTAACCACACTTCTTCATTATGGGCACACCACAATAAAATAAGGAACGCATTTAGAAATGCTAAAGGGCAAATTTGTATTAATATAGTCCAAAAAAACAATTTTTATTTTACATTCTCCATCACAAAAACTCTTCGATTAGAAGAGCTGATGCCAAATGCGCCATTTTGTATAGTTTTCTACTGGGTCTCAGCGATCGCTCGCCTTGCGATCACAAACTTAGAATTCGTTTCGTTAGCGGTTGTCAAAAGTGCGACTTGTCTACCATTTTGTATGGGGTATAGCGATCACCGTATTAGAATAAACAACATTCTATTCTATTCGTGCTGACGAAACGCTATCTTGTAAACTTGGCTACGGTTTCTCGATTCGTTTGTTCTGACCACGTGACTTTGCGTTATAGAAATGTGATTCCCATACATTATTTAAGTTTTCTATAGCGTTAGCGTTCATAGATTTGCAACTTGGCTAGACTAGCAGAAATATACACCCAAATTTATACTAAACAAGCTGCTGCCCGCGGCTTCGCACGCGCTTTTTAAGTGACCTATGTCCGTCCCCGGGATACCATTTACCTCTCTACCAAATTTCTTTGAGATCCTTTCAGCCGTTTAGGCGTGAAAAGGTTACAGACAGATAGACAGTTACTTTCAAATATATAATATGAGTATGTATGTGGACTTACTGGAAGAAGAAGCCCCCTTGTGGCTGTGGTATGTAGGCGTTGGGTTGGAAGTCATCATCTTTGCCGCTTCGTTCCTTGTCCTCCTCGGATTCGGAAGATGACTCCGATTCGGAGTCCGAGGCGCGGGTTGCGCCTTTCTGTTGGTAGAAATGTAGAGGTTAAATGAACTTTACTTAAATAACAAACAAAAACTTTTGTTTCTTAAGGCTTACAAAATAAGCTCGGGCAAGTTAAATATTAAACTTAATTATTATCAAATCCTTTGTAAAGGTGAAAGTTTGTGACGTCAAAACTAATACTTTTTATTCGTGCGAAGACGCGGGCGGAAGCTAGTAGACTGTAAACCGAGGAAATACCCACCTTGTCCATAGCCTTATCTTTTTCTGGTATATCGTCTTCATAGCCTTCCTTCATCCCCTCCACCACCTCTATGTAGTCCAACTCGGCTAGATACTCATCTCCTTCGTTTAGACCATCCTGAAAAATTTAAAAATATACGAATTTATTTTCTGTTTGGAATATGCACGAATATGAAGTTCCCTAATAGTTGACAGGTGAGTGAATGAAGACAGAATGGAGTATTTCATAGACACAGTTACTTTTGACAGATAAAGATGCGAATATGTCGACTCGAAAATCATGGGGGCTTACGAAGGTTTAGATTTTTATCGAGCCGACATAGTCTGTAACGAAGATTATTCTAGATGATTTTTCCATGAAAAAGTATTGAAAATAGTATAAAAATTATTGTTTACTACAGTAACTCAATCTGTCTTACTTTTTATAACAAAAAACGCGTGTAAACCTGCGGGCAGAAGCAAGTAGCAAATAAAACAACAAAAAAAAACACTATTTTATTAAATTGAATATTCTGAAGCCAAAAATAAAGTCATTTAGACGCCTGAGTAAAGTCTGCAAAATAATATGAAATGTTGAGCAACAATAACAAAATCGATTAAAACTTCTTCATAAACAAAATCGATTCTCATAAAAAATCAAGTCGGTAAAGCGTTAGGAAATAACTATTTGATTGTCAGCCGAGCTACCAAACAGAAAATAATTTCATGAAATACTTATACCTATATATTATATATATATATCAATAGTCAATCTGAAACCATGAGAGTTAGAGAAAAGTAGTGAAAGGAGTCATGGTCTCAATATATGAGCAAAAATAAACTGCAAAGTGCGAGTCAACTCGCACACGAAGGGTTCCGTATCGTAAAAATCAGGCAACTTTTACAAAGAACATCAAATTTTCACTTGTTCGGAGACCCCTTTATATTTTAAACTTTATTATATTTTTAGTATTTGTTATTATTACAGTTGAAGTGTTACTTATTTAAAGAAATATTCATGTGTCGACCTATAGTAGTTCAAGAGCCTTGACAAATTAAGACCAAAAATAGCCAATAAAATCACGTTTGTTGTATGAGAGCCCATTTCATTTTGTTTTTTATTTTTATTATTTGTTGTTATAGCGGCAAGTGAAATACACATTATCTGAAAATTTCAACTCTCTTCAGGTTCATGAGATATAGGCCTGTGACATACGGACGGAGGACGGACGCACGGACGGACGGACGGACAGCGGAGGCTTAGTAATAGGGTTCCGTTTTTACCCCTCGGGTACGGAATCCTAAAAACAACTTCGTGATTTAGTTTATAGATATGTAGTTACCAAATTAGCCGTTGCGTCGGTGAGTAGATTCCCTGCGTACACGCACAGGAACGATCCTTTGGGCACGTCGTTCAACGCACGGATTCCCCAGCCACGGTTCATTGTTTTAAATACCTGCGAAATTAACATTAGTTAGCAACTTCTAGATACCGTTATAATTTACCTTGATCTTCTTAAAAAATAAGCAGCGTGTAAGAAACAACTGCTGTAAGAAAGTTTCACTAAACAGCTTTACTAAAAGCATCGAAGAATATCTGCTAGATGGCGCTATGAATGGCGTTTATTTATTATTTTTTTCTACTTCTATTGCCGTGTCCTTTTAAATGTTTATTTTGATTGTATTTTATCGTAAACCTATGATGGACTAATTATTGTCTGAAACAAAACTTTTTTATTTATCTTACTAGCTGCTGCCCGCGGCTTCGCACGCTTTTTTCTTTAAGAGGTAGCCTATGTCCGGCCCCGGGATACCATCTACCTCGCTGCCAAATTTCACCGAGATCCGTTCAGCCGTTCTTGAGTTATAAATGAGTTATAGTGTAACTAACACGACTTTCTTTTAATATAGATATAGATTACACTAAACATATATTGTGACACGATTACGCGGTTATAAAATTGGGCAATAAATAGTGTCTATCTTTTACCTTTTCACCACTAAAACGGTTGAACAGATCTTATAGAAATTTGACATAAAATAGTATGTATCCTGGAAAAGGTAGTAAGATATTTATTTAGAAAAAGCGCATCTGATATCGCGGGCAGGCTAGTGAATTTAAGTGTGGTAGGTAAATATTTCATCATCATCAAAAACAGCCTTTTTTAATTTTTTTTTATTTATTTATTTTTCTTCGAAAAGATTATAAAACTAATAATAACACCTAAAAACCACAGAGGTTTGTAAGGGAGTGCTATTAGTGAGTCAATCTTGCGATAATAGGTACAATGTGTGATTAAGTGATTAAGATTACTTACAGAAAAAAAAAATTACAATATCCTTAACTAGTCCACTGCTGGCCTCCTCTGATAAAGCACCTTATTCGCTCTTATCATATGGTAATGCCATAATCTGGTGAATCTGTTCAGCAAGAGGAACTGCCGACCCCCCCCCCCCTCTTCTTATTTTCCACTTACTTGTAATTTCAGCTGTAAGGGATGCTGGGCTACCCTGTTCAGACAGGTCTGCTTACATTTGCATCTGAAAAAACATGAAGAAAGCAATACTACAAAGTTACACTGGTACAATAGAGTTGAACTCGTATCTTTAACTTCATAGAGTCACAATCATTTCATATCATTTTCATTTATGATTACATTTTGTAGGAAATTTCACGTGCACATGTTATTAAAAAAATGTAATTAAATTGCAAGACTAGACCGTAATTTCAAATTGATAAAGATAACTTAGAACACATTAGAAGATCATTCGTTAGTTAGTCGTATAATATATTCAAAGTCGTCATTTTAAACTAGAGCCTTCACAAATATTAGGTCCTTACATATGAAATTGGCGTTTTGTATGGGAGGAACAAAAAGTCGAATATTTTTTAATATAATATATTTAATTAATCAAAGTATGAACCATTATTTTCTATGCACTTTTGCCATCTTATAGGTAGTTCATTGATCCCTTTACTAAAAAAACCAGTCGGACGGGAATCAATAAAATCTTTGAAGGCGATTTGGACTGCCCCATCGGAGTTGAATTTTTTCCCTTGCAAGAAGTTATCCAAATTTCGAAAAAAATGGTAATCTGTTGGAGCAAGGTCCGGGGAGTACGGAGGATGTCTTAGACTTTCCAATTGAAGCTCTTCTAATTTAGTAGCCGTCTGTTGCGCAGTGTGTGGTCTAGCGTTGTCGTGAAGCAGCAGTGGCGTGGAGCGATTGACCAGCCTAGGTTGTTTAGCCGCTAGCTTTTCCATCATGGTTTGCAATTGCTGACAATAGACATCAGCCGTAATAGTCTGGCCAGATTTGAGAAAACTGTAATGAACAATACCGGCACTAGTCCACCAAACGCTTACAAGTAACTTTTTTGGGGTTAATTTTCGCTTGGGGCAGGATTTGGCTGGCTGGCCAGGATCTAACCATTGCGCTGAGCGCTTCCGATTATCGTAAAGAACCCATTTTTCATCACAGGTAATGATTCGGTTTAAAATACCTTCATTATTGTGCCGGTTTAGTAATGTAACGCAGCAGTCGACGCGCGTTTGCCGGTTTGCTTCAGTCAATTCGTGAGGTACCCACCTTTCAAGCTTTTTAATCTTCCCAATTTGCTTCAAGTGAATTAAAACAGTTTTATCACTAACATCGCAGCCTACAGCTAACTCGGACGTGGTTTGCGATGGATCCGCTTCCACAATAGCCTTCAACTCTTCATTATCAACTTGAGTCTCAGGCCGTCCACGGGGCTTGTTCTGCAGGTCAAAATTTCCAGAACGAAAACGTTGGAACCAAAAACGAACTGTGTTTTCTTTTGCAACACGACCGCCATACACATCATTCACCCTTCGAGTTGTTTCCGCAGCACTAGTGCCACGGCGGAACTCGTACTCGTAAATAATGCGATATTTTAAGTTTTCCATTTTGTAAAATGAGTGACGCAAACAGAAAAAAACAGAAGAAAAAAAACAAATGAATGACGATCATCGAAGCACAAATACATGAGTCTATAGCTGTACAAATTTGAATTTGGAATTCCTTACCAAAGAGGAGAAATTTGTGATTAAAGTGGCCAGTACGAAAAACGCCAATTTCATATGTAAGGACCTAATATTTAGAGTTTCACTCGTTTTTTTTAAGTTTTACTCGTTACCTAGAGTTACACTCGTAGATTCCCGATGGCAGCGGCTCGGGCAGTCTTCGATACACATAGCCGATGTTGTCTCCCTCTAGCCCGATAGTTCTGGCTCCCTCTAGGGTCATCTTCCAGCAGGCGCATTTTGATTTATCCTGTAAAAAAATAAATTGAATAATAAGGTTATTTTAATTTTTGTTTAAAATAATCTAGTGACAGGGCGCTATGGCGCTCATTAGGGGAGGCCTATGTCCAGCTGTGGACTGATAGATTGATGGCTGAATTGGCTGATGCTATAGGATGATGAAATATAGTTTTATGAGACGCCAAATTTTTGATTTCTGTAATAACATAGAATAATACGCCATTCGATTTGAAGTAGCTACAAGTTAGTTAATTAGAAACGCCATATTTGTTATTTCTTGGCAGGAACGATGGAATCTTGACAGTCACACGATGCCATCTTGAATTCTAGAGTGCCATCTTGGATTTTTGACCTTTTCACGCTACTTGGCTTGTATCTCCGTAATTTTTTGTCCAATTTTCGTCATTATTTCTTCTTTCGTTCACATTTTTTTTCCTTTTTCCAACATAAAGACACATACCTGGCAATCATCAGTACAGTCACAACCACACAAGAAGTCAGGGTCCAGGTTGAGAGGCACCCCAGCGGTGGGCGTGCGCTCCGTGTTGTACGAACAGAACTCCGGCAGAGAATCATCGTAATAGTTCACGCAGGGAACTGGCACGTTTTCTTTACCGTGGGAGAGATCCTAAGGACAATTTTAAATAACAATTACATACATAGACACAAATACAAGCAGAGAATAGGTAGTTACTCTCTTTATTAACAAAGAAAATTACAATCAGAGAATAGAAACAAATTAGAACAAGTATTTACAATTGAAACAGTTGAGCTAACTGCAAACTGTTGCAAATAATCTACAGGTAGCTCAACTGATCCATATCAATACCAGTCGGAAGCGTCCCCAAGACGCTGGTTTCATTGCCCCGCTGTATGGCAATGCTGATGCGCTGCGCCAGATACTCACCAGCTCTCAGGTCAATTACATTATGTCTTATGTGGACCTCTGCGGCGAAGCGGGCGGAGGTCCGCCTGCGACGCAGGAGGTTGCGGGTTCAATTCCCGCCTCGGGATAAATGTCTGTACAATCTGCAGATGTTTGTGCATCCATGTATGTATCGTATTAAGTAAATAAGTTATCTAGTACACAAGCCTTGCTTAGCTGGGGGCTAGATGATGCTGTGGGGATTGTCCAGCATTATTTATTTAAATTGTGGCATGGTAGTCGCGTCGTAAGAATCGACCCCCCAACCCACCCGTGCATGTAGTAAGAGTCGACTAAGGGAACCTGTCAGAGGAAGGGCAGCAGCATCCGCAGGTGTATTTAACACCACCACTGTGATCAACAATCCGCCTGCCAAGCGTGACAAATCCCTAAACAAATGTCAATGTCCCGAAAACTAATGTCATCCTACAGGATGGAACGAGTCGGCTGCAGCAGATCCATGTAACTGGTGAAGCTGAACAAAGTGCTTTGTCCCATCCCAGATTTTTGTCAGATTTCATGGTCTTCTTTTAATTTAACATGCAATGTTTATCAGACAGATTCGACACTGACTCTACCGATTGGCGTCATAAAAATACAGGATGATATTTTTTTTTAGATTTCAGTGGGTTCGATTATCTGATAAGCCAAGTTATTAAATAAATGTAAGAAAAATTAATTTTAAGAATTCGGCAATTTTTTTTTTTTTACCCGCGACGGAACGGAGACGGTATATTCACGCCTAAACGGCTGAACGGATCTCAATGAAATTTGGTAGGGAGGTAAATGGTATCCCGGGGACGGACAGAGGCTATTTAAAAAGCGCGTGCGAAGCCGCAGGCAGCAGCTAGTAGAAAATACTTTATTGCAGACTTAAATCTAATAGCAACTAACGAACTTAACTTATATCTATTTACAACAAGACAACTTAATAACTAAGCGACAATTGGCGGTCTTATCGCTCAAGAGCGATCTATATCTACATAATTGACACTAGAAAGCCATTTCAATGGCCTTTAAAATCATTGGCCTTCGCCATACATTTGCAAATTACGAAGGTAATTACAAAGGCTTTCAAATGTCAATATAGGATGGGTGGTTTCTGCGTAATCGCACAGCTGGTAACGTTCCTTTGTTCCACCCTGTATAACACGTACCTTTTTCCCCACGATGCACTTGTTTAGCATGAACTCAGCCAAACAGTGCGTGCCGGGCGTGAAGTCGAATAGATCTACTGACAGAGAGCTTTGCTGCATGCCGAGGTACCTGTGAATGAAAGCACAAGCAAAATGTATTTCTTTGGCCAGAACCCGGGCCCTAATTCCACTAAATGAATCGCTTCACCATAACAATGGTATCGTCTCGGAATAACACATTTTACCTTTGATGGAAGAAACTGCAGATGGAGGGACGCGTGTGAAAAGTGTCAAATTCAAATTCAAAGTGCTTTATTTCCTTTAGACCTTACAGGACTCATCAAACGTCACAAAATTTAAATTACATAAGTAAAACTAGAAAAGATAATATAATATTTTGTAGTAAGCCTTTTTACAAAGGATGTGTTTGACAATTTGTTTGAATTTATTTATTGATAATTTTTTCAACTCATTTGGTATTATTTGTTCCGTGCTGATATCCGGAATCCATATTGAGTCAAGCACCTGTCTTTCGGCGTTAGTTCCTAGCGATTTCCTCCCTTCTGATTCCGGCGCTACTGGCAACGTGGCGGCGACCGAAATGGCGGTACCACTTTTCTTCATTATAGTTTAGTTTTGCGTTAAAAATCAAATTAACGGAATTATATTTATAAGTAAATTCCTCCCTTCATAATGGAGGACGAAATAAAAAACCTTGATGTTGTGGAAGTGCAAAAAAGTGATAGTGAAGACCACGTGTCACGGAAAAGGACTCGTTCTCCAAGTTCGCAAAGTGATTCGTCCGACGAGGATTTGGATGCAAGGAAAACTAAGAGAAAACGGGACAGTGATTTGAAATTTCAATTCTTGTCGCAACAAGTGGCTTTTTTGACGAATCTGATTTCTCAAAAACAATTTGAGTCTAAACCGACAAACGCTTCTCGTGTAGTCGAGCCCGTTAGAGAGCCACCCAGAACGACCGATGATGATATAGGTTTACGCCCGCCGCTGCCTATTGCTAGCGAGGCTGATGAGCAACAGCTTAAATTGCCAGATTTGTCAACTACATTGAAAGATCCCCCAATTCCTAGATGTAACGATAATCATTTGGAGAAAATTACAAATTTGCAAAGATTTAACTGTAACGTTTGGTACGCTATTCGTTTTTCGGAAACCCAGAAAGATGAATTACGTGCCGCATTACAGAGTTTAGTAGATTGGTTAAACAATAAGGATACTACACTTTCACCTAAAACTCTTTTTGATAAAATAGAGCAGACGTTTTCGAAAGATTCCAACTACACCAAGGTAGATGATATTTTGCAAATAGCTTGTGGTGCCCGCCCCGATTGCATTAGCTTGCGAAGAGAGGTCATTCTTAAGAAGGTCCCCGAGGAGTATCAACCTAGTGCTGAGAGTTTGTTTAATAGCGACATGCTTGCCTCATCTTCAGCAAATTGGGGGGGGGCAGACAAACTAACATCTTGCTTTCAGCCCGCACGAATAGTAGTGCTTATAAAACGTTTTCAATGTTTTGATAACTATGCCCAGTAATTGGCAAGACATCTTCAAAGTTGAACATTAATTTTGTTCAGAGATGTTCAAACTTTTATATCACAAATGACCGAAATATGGACAATAATGTATCGAAGGAGCTATTTTAACTAAAACCAAATTAATCAAACACGTCATTAAGTTATGGCCGGTGTTAGGGCCAACATCGTAAAGCCCCTTTTAAACTAAATAGAACCTAATTAGTTTTTGCTCAGTCATAACAATATTACCTGTGTAGTTCCGGCATATTCCGCAGCCTGCGCCCGCAGGGCGCTCGGTACATCACCTCGCGGTGCCCTTTGTAGCGGACTGTTTGTCTGGAAACATACACACCATCAGATTCAGATTCATATTCAGATCGTTTATTGTCATACATCATACAAATAAAAAATGTACAAAATAATGTTACTTAAATTAAATGATTTACAAAACAAAACTGTATTTAGCGTGTTTTGGACGAGTCATAGCATCGATTCGTCCAAAACACGCTAAATACAGTTTTGCTGTAGAGAGGCACTAGATAGATAGATAGATAATAATTTTTATTAAGTTCACACACAAACAGCACAGGAAAACATAACAAAACAACATAAACAGTATTTAGGTAAGTATACGTAAGGAAAAAAAATTAAAGCAAAAGCAAAACAACCAGAATTATATACAATACCTAAAATAGACACCTACATACCACCAGTGCACAAGCCCTAATAACGAGTAGGCAGTCACCGCCCACCCTGGGCGGGGGCTACTCAGCCGTTCCTGCGCTGCGCCGTAGTGAACCCAAAAGGGTCAGTCTCAGCTTTATACTGTTCTGCACCAGGATAGGTACAGAACAGCGCTGGTTTCCAGACTTTGACAATAGTCAAAGTACAATTATGTATATGCTTAAAACTAAGGTTCCTGTAAATCCATCACTTTAGGTTAGGTGCTTCCACGAGGATGTCAGATAATTGTTTGACATTAAACTGACTGTAATCATCCTCTAAAAACTCTTTGCGTTTTGTCAAGTAGAAGATTCCGTAATTCAGTGTACCCATTTTGATTTGTAATTAATTTCAACTCTAGAGGGAGCTTATTATAAAGTTTTTGGCCCATTATTTTAGACCATTAGACCAGCTTACATTCTTATGTTCGAAGTTAGCAAGTTGGCGGTGTTACTCCCACGAGGGTGTAACCGGGTGTTTCCGAGACACGAGTCTCGGAAACCACGTGAAGCCGTCGGTCTGCCGTATCATCGGATTATGAGAGTGAGGGAATAGACAGTGCACCTGTGTTTGCGCACACACTTGAGCACTACAAGTCCTACGTACATGGCTAGTCTCCGTTGATACTGGCCGCCGTGCTCGAAATTCGGCTATGACATCATTGTGTTTGGTTATTCAGTAAATATTTTCTCAGGGCTTGTCTTCTCTACGTCTACGCTAGCTAGGGTCATGACATTGCGCGCATTTCAAGACTGCGAGTGGCCGGAAATGTAATTTGAAAACTGCGAGTGGCCGGAAATGCCATTTGAAGACTGCGAGTGGCCGGAAATGTAATTTGAAGACTGCGTGTGGCCGGAAATGTCTTTTGAAAACTGCGAGTGGCCGGAAATGCCATTTGAAGACTGCGAGTGGCCGGAAATGTAATTTGAAGACTGCGTGTGGCCGGAAATGTAATTTGAAAACTGCGAGTGGCCGGAAATGCCATTTGAAGACTGCGAGTGGCCGGAAATGTAATTTGAAGACTGCGTGTGGCCGGAAATGTCTTTTGAAAACTGCGAGTAGCCGGAAATGTCATTTGAAGACTGCGAGTGGCCGAAAATGTCATTTGAAGACTGCGAGTGGCCGGAAATGTCATTAAGGCCTAAATTTAGACCACAATTATTGTTTGTTAAGTTTTTGCTGGGCAAAGGATCCCACGCACACGACAGGAAAAGGTAACAGACAGGCAATAAGAGTTACTTTCGAATCGAATAACTAATATTATGTATACTTTTGTTATGGGTACTAGCAGAGAAATATATCTAGATGGAAGCAAAGAGTTCGCCGATTTGTATTCAAACCGAGCGCGTAACATTTTGCGTACCTACGCAAATGTATACTTAATGTTATACTTTGACGTCACGAGTGATTTAGTACGTAAAGCACCACTAAATTAAACAATTTCCTTTTTTGGTGGTGTTTGAACAGTTAATCAATGGACAACAAGGCATTTGTTTTTATAACGTGACGTCTCACGTGGAATGCGGTCGGGAGCGGACTGAATTTCGAGGCGAGCAAAGTGGCTCTCCCGCCGCTCTTTTCGGCACGCGAGGGAAATAAACTTTTTGCTGTTATCTAGAATCTAGATATAGGCAAAAAGTTTGATGAACATTCTAGATATATTTAGATAGATAACTGATGTTATCTAGTCCCCATAACACAAGCTCTGCTTAGCTTAGAGCTAGATAATGCTGTGTGGATTGTCCAGCTTGATTAATTATTTATTTATCTCACCTCTCCCACCCGCTCAGCAGAGGCTTCGCCAGCGGGTTGTAAGTCCTAAGATCCTGTAACGACAGTAGATCGGGCCGCTTGCCGCAGGACGGATTGCACTCGTGGGGCTCCAGACGTGGGGGTTTGACGGCGTGTTTTGGGGTGTAGTACTGAAATTGAAATTTTAATTCAACTTTAACAAGCTTACATATCTATACTCCAGCCAAATTCAATGTGAAATATTCGTAAACAAACCGCCTATACACTGCGAGGACACGTCAAAGGTTATAAGTTATTATTTAAGTTTATTGATAAAGTGTGTAAAACTTTATCAATAAACTTACTAACCTTACTTACTAACTTTAATCTCCGAATAAAATAAATAAATAAAATATTTGATGTAAATTTCACTGTGTTTCCTTGTATTTCTATGTATAAGTTACATTCTTTGTCTACCCGTCGGAGTCTATTGCGTGCTTCTTAATGAAGTCGCTTACCAGCGTAAGCGAGGGATTTCAGAAGCACAATTGTACCGAGGGATTTATTCTACTCACCACGACTCGACTGATAATTCCCTCGAACGGCGTGCCTTGGATGACAGTTTGCTGTTGATTTGTCTGCCTGTCTGTTGTCGACTTCTTGGCGACTGCACGTTGACGACGCAGTTCCTGGAAAAAAAAACATAATTTCTATTATAGCAAAAAAGTGGTGAAATATGGCAGGCTCTAGGTGTTAGCTATAAGAACACCAAAACGCTGGTTTATTACCACTACCTAGAGTTGTTTTTTTGTAACGATAGTATGAATGGGTATCTAATTTATTTCAGACTAGCTTCTGAATCGCCAATATTTAAAATTTGCACACCTGCTTGCTGCGGTTGAATACATTTGACATCACTCTAGGTATAACATCTGACATGTACCTGTAATAATGTATTCAGCAAATAAATGATTTGATTTGCACACCTGCTTGCTGCGGTTGAATACATTTGACATCACTCTAGGTATAACATCTGACATGTACCTGTAATAATGTATTCAGCAAATAAATGATTTGATTTGCACACCTGCTTGCTGCGGTTGAATACATTTGACATCACTCTAGGTATAACATCTGACATGTACCTGTAATAATGTATTCAGCAAATAAATGATTTGATTTGCACACCTGCTTGCTGCGGTTGAATACATTTGACATCACTCTAGGTATAACATCTGGCATGTACCTGTAATAATGTATTCAGCAAATAAATGATTTGATTTGCACACCTGCTTGCTGCGGTTGAATACATTTGACATCACTCTAGGTATAACATCTGACATGTACCTGTAATAATGTATTCAGCAAATAAATGATTTGATTTGCACACCTGCTTGCTGCGGTTGAATACATTTGACATCACTCTAGGTATAACATCTGACATGTACCTGTAATAATGTATTCAGCAAATAAATGATTTGATTTGCACACCTGCTTGCTGCGGTTGAATACATTTGACATCACTCTAGGTATAACATCTGACATGTACCTGTAATAATGTATTCAGCAAATAAATGATTTGATTTGCACACCTGCTTGCTGCGGTTGAATACATTTGACATCACTCTAGGTATAACATCTGACATGTACCTGTAATAATGTATTCAGCAAATAAATGATTTGATTTGCACACCTGCTTGCTGCGGTTGAATACATTTGACATCACTCTAGGTATAACATCTGACATGTACCTGTAATAATGTATTCAGCAAATAAATGATTTGATTTGCACACCTGCTTGCTGCGGTTGAATACATTTGACATCACTCTAGGCATAACATCTGACATGTACCTGTAATAATGTATTCAGCAAATAAATGATTTGATTTGCACACCTGCTTGCTGCGGTTGAATACATTTGACATCACTCTAGGCATAACATCTGACATGTACCTGTAATAATGTATTCAGCAAATAAATGATTTGATTTGCACACCTGCTTGCTGCGGTTGAATACATTTGACATCACTCTAGGCATAACATCTGACATGTACCTGTAATAATGTATTCAGCAAATAAATGATTTGATTTGCACACCTGCTTGCTGCGGTTGAATACATTTGACATCACTCTAGGCATAACATCTGACATGTACCTGTAATAATGTATTCAGCAAATAAATGATTTGATTTGTTTTGATTACCTATATACAATTCAGCGACTTCAGCCTGATCCGCTCAGTGGTTTTGGCGTGAAGAGGTACGAAACATCCAAACATTCGCGTCTATAATATTAGTGTGATGTGATGTGTCACAGTAATAACAAGTGCTTTAGACTGCTGGTAGATGCTGGATGCGGCAGCAGACATATCACTATGACGCGAGTTAGGGGAGGCCATCGTCGCCCAGCAGTGGACTAACATAGACTAATTCCGAATCGACTCCCCCACTGGCACTCTCTTAGACCTTTGGGGCACATGATGCAGAGGTGCTTTGTATGAACACAGCGCAACCGAACCTACTGGCTTCAGCGTCGATAGACAGGCTTATGGTGGATCTGCCTTGACTGACCCTGAGTGTGACTCGGCAAACGTAGTGTAGGACGTCTTGTGGGATATCGACCTGCTCAAGAGTGCTGGCAGACACTGGATGCGGCTGGAGACAGAGCTCTGTGGCGAGTTAGGGGACGTGCAAAATTTCAGCCAGATCCATTAAATAGCTTTGGCGTTGCCTTCGGGCAATCATTTTTATAACGGCACTCTCGCCTTTATAATATTCATGGGACTTATCCTAACATGACAGAGAACAGACTCTGTATTTAATCAGTTATTAACCGACTTCAAAAAGGAGGAGGTTCTCAATTCGACTGTATTTTTTTTTATCTCTGTTACCTTAGAATTTTCCACTGGGTGAACCGATTTTGATGATTCTTTTTTTATTTGAAAGCTGGTGCTTCCCGTGTGGTCCTATTTCAATTGGTCCAGTACTGACAATGGTATCCATGAGGAAACCATAATACTCGTAAGTCTTAAATTTGCATTAAGTATGCGCGCGACAAATGGACGAATAACTCAATATCACGCGAACCGATTTCGATGATTCTTTTTTTATTGGAAAGGATGTACTTCAAGGGTATTTTGATGAGAGTTTGGTTAGGTTCTGATTATGGGATCTATGACAAAGTTACGGAACTCTTCAACTCCTAGGAGCAAATTAACGATTTGAAGTCGGTTTATAGTTTTTCAAAATACGCCAAATTAATTATATAGTTTCCATAACACAAGCTCTGCTTAGCTTGGGACTAGACGATGCTGTGTGGATTGTCCAGCATTATTTATTTATTAGTAAGTAATCAAAATGCAACCTTAGCAACGATAATAATACGATTGTTATTTGATACACGCACAAATAGATACCTAGGTAAATATGAATGTTTATTCCCCACGTCTCACATGAGACGTGCCTGTTCCCAACATCTCACGCATGACTATTCCTATTATTTATTTATTGTTATAATTTATTTATTTACCTCGGCCTGCCTCTGTTGCGCTTGTGCCTCGGCGGCCGCCTTAGCGTTCGCCTGTTCGTCCGACCTCGTGTATTCTACGCACGGCATGTTGGACTGAAACAAAACATCAAATAAATACTTAAAGTACTCTAGACAGGGTTAAGGGGCGAACTTAACGGGTTTGGTTGTCCAATATTCCACAACATACTTTGGTTTCCTGAATGTGAAAGCACCATTGAGAAAAAAAAAATACATGAAAGTGCACTGTTTCGCACATAATTTGGTCGAGATCTCAGGAACCTTGCTTCACATTTGAACAATAAACCTACCAGGAATATGTTGGCCAGACAGAAATTTAATTATATCCGTTGTTGTTGTCCGCCTTCTACGAGCTAAAGGCGAGCGAGTTTGGCGAACTTGAACATGGTTGGACCAACTACGTGGCCGAAAGAAAATACCGTAATCAATGTTTCCTTTTCGGAGCCCTAAGCGCTGCCTAGCTCCCTGCTCTTGGACAAAGGAGTTCTCCCCCTCTAGCGCTGCTGAAGAAGTGTGAGTATCAATAAATGAAATAGAAGTGATACTCACCCGTATTTGCTTAGTTCTAGGCAGTCTTAACCTGCTCCGCCCCCCGGCTTTGGCCGCCTGCAACTCCAGATACAGGGGCTCCAGTCTTGTGGAGCCTCGGTATATCCACTCAGTCCGGTCATCCTGGTCGAAATGGACCAATGCTATGGACGCGTCCACTTGCAGGACTCGGGATGACCACCATTTACCTGTGCACGATTGGGAAAGCTTAGTAGGTAAGTTCAAAAGGTTTATTCGGGAGTGTTGGGGTCACGTGGGACTCCAGACAGGGGTCTAATAGGAATGTTGATATCCCTCTCAACATTCGTAGGGTATCGTAGAGGGGGTCAAATGGGAATGTAAGAGATGTTAGGGAAGTCGAATGATAATTTATTGGGAATCTCCAGAGGTTTCTAGTAGAGAGAGAGAGAGTTGATTGGGAATGGGACTATTTGGGGTCAATTGTGAAACATTTGCGGAGTCGAATTGGAATGTTTAGAAAGTCGAATTAGAATTTAAATAGGTACTAGAAATAAGAATAAACTCGCTGTGCCCAACTAGCGTTAACTAGCGCTTGTGCGCAACTAGGCTATACAAGATTAATGTATCTTTTAAAGAGCAATGCATACGTTTCTACAACAAAATATCAAATGAGTTGAAAAAATTATCAATAAATAAATTCAAACAAATTGTCAAACATATCCTTTGTAATAAGGCTTACTACAAAATATCAGATTATCTAGAGGATAAAAAAGCTTGGGACAAGTTTTGCTCCAACTCGAAAACTAACAACCTAACAAGGTAAAGGTTTCTTGTTCGCTTCTTTACTTTTCTTAAAAAGATTGAAGTGAAAAGAAATCTAAATGATCTCTTTATTTTCTAGTTTTACTTATGTAATTTGAATTTTGTGACGTGTCCAAGAGTCTTGTAAGGTCTAAAGGAAATAAAGCACTTTGAATTTGAATTTGAACGTCAAGAGAGGTCAAGAAGTCACCATTCCACTCAGTATTCAATGTCTCTCCCTTTAGATAGTTCACTTGAGGAATTAAGGTATGTACTTCCTCCCACACGAGGCGCGTGTCAGCTCAAAGGAAAATGTTAACCCCCATTGACACTTCCAATCGTATGGTAAGTCGTATGGGGAATCGTTAGGAAGTCGAATGTTGAGAAGATCAAATGGGAATGTTTAGGAGTCGAATGGGAATGTTTTGGGGAGTCAAATGGGAAAGTTTTAGGGGGTAATGTCAAGCAGGGTCAAAAACGTACCATTCCACTCCGTGTTAAGCGTTTCTCCTTGTCTCAGTCGCACCATAGGCCTCTCCGGGTAGCATTTCAGGTAGTTCTTCACGAAGTCGTGTATGAAGGGATGCACTTCCTCCCACACGAGCGCGCTGGCCTGGCACACGAGCCGCGTGTCCGCGTGCTGGATGTACTGCGCGTAGCCGTCGTCGAAGAACACGAGGTATCTAGTGGACGGAGACCTTCCGTTAGAGTTGTGAAGGAGGTTTTACTCTAGAGGGCTTTGTATATTTTCGGGAACTCTGGTGCAGTACCTACCACAGTAACACATTATAGTAATGTGAGAGCTATTTGCAGCGTCAGCAAATTTACAAATATGTCTTGTTTGCGTTTATGCAGCTTGAAATATTATTTTATTGTTTTGATTGAATTTTCCGGTTATTTGTTTAAATTTTGTAAGAGTAATGTGGCGGCTAGCAACAAGTAGTAATTCGGGCTGACGCAGGAGTTTTGTGTGACGCGTCGTGCTAGTCGTCTCTCATCACTCAACGCGTCGTGCTAGTCGTCTCTCATCACTCAACGCGTCGCGCTAGTCGTCTCTCATTACTCAGGCAGGTTCAGACATTTATTGTAATCAGTATAAGTGGAAATATAAAATTAGTAATTCGAACTTAAACTCTAATTGACTACTATTTTTAATAATTACTTGTATCGTTACATTTTAGGGTTAAACATTCGTGGTTTAAGTAACAACGGTGTCTACACTAACACCCTGTATAGGTAACATTTATTGTGCCAGACGATGTAAAAAAAAAAAAATGGTGGCTGATGTGGCTGATGTTAGGGCCAAAATCTTCAAACCACTTTCCTTCCCTTGTACGACATCTACGAGCTGAGTAGCAGGGGTCGATTCTTACGACGCGACCGCCACACTTAACATGTACCTGTAGTTATTGACCGGGTTAGGTACTTCAGCCACTACCCCCGCGTAGTATGCATCCAATCTAGCCGACTGCGGGTCTTTGAATAGGGCGACCACTCGTGTACCTGTGGACAAATTAAAGAAATAACGCTGGGTCTAGTTCGACAAGTTCGAAAACTACGGGCTGAAATGCAATCAGGCTTTAGTTCGTTGCGTGTGAAACAAAGACAAACTGACCTTTCAGGGAACGGTTCGGTGAAATTATGTTTTTTGTATAATACGTTATTTTTTAAACACATAATTTTTGTACCAATTTAATATTACTATTTCACCAACTTAAAGCGTAGGTTATTTATAATTTTTCTTTATTTTCGTTTCGATATGTAAATATTAAAATTTTTGTGTACCGTCTTTGTCTTTGTTTTACGCGCGTGTCACAGCTGCTGGTGCCGCGCCCTCTAGGTGTCACATACAACCAGCGCACAGCAGCGTCATCGATACTGTGCAGCATGCTGAGCGATCACCTTTTTTGATGTCGTCATCTATATTTATTGTTCGAACCAATTTTGCTTTTATTCAAGCTCTTTATTGACAAAGAAAATTACAATTCAATAATAATAACAAATTAGAACTAGTATGTAGATAGACGCTTACGTCTGGTATTGATATGGATCAGTTGAGCTACCTGTAGATTGTTTGCAACAGTCTGCAGTTAGCTTAATTGTTTCAATTGTAAGTACTAGTTAAAAAACTTGAATAAAATTTTAAAAAAAAATACAATTAAGCTTGTAATTTTGTGACACAGAACAAATACTTTTACTTTACTTTACTTTAAATGGACTATTATGAACGAGTGTAGGTTTTCGTACGTGAAGGGTGAAAACGGATTTCTATTACTAAGCCTCCGATGTCCGTCCGTCCGTCTGTCACAGAGCTCTATCTCATGAACCGTAGGAGGTAGAAAGTTGAAATTTTCAGAGAATGTGTATTTCTCTTGCCGCTATAACAAAAATTATAAATACAAAATAAATATCCATATTAAAGGGGTCTTCCACACAAAACACGTGTTTTTTTGGATATTTTTGTTCTACGTTTGTCAAGGCTGTATCTCTTGGACCACAATAGCGAGACACATGAAATTCTTTTATAGAAAGTTTCATGTGTCTATTACAATTAAAGTTTTACTTATTTATATAGGTAAAACTTCAATTGTAATAACAACAAATACAAAAAAATATAATGTAGTTGAAAATTTGATGTTCTCCGAACAAGTGAATTTTGATGTTCTTTGAAAAAGTTGCCTGATTTTTACGTTACGGAACACTTCGTGTGCGAGTCGACTCGCGCTTGGCGGTTTATTTACTCGGTCTGGTAGAGATCGCTCTTGAGCGATAAGACCACCAATTATCACATTCTTGTAATTTTTATTTGCTAATTGTTTCGTAAGGTGTGCCATAAGGAAATTTTCTATCTATCTATTTTGTAAAACTACCTCCAGTTTTACCTGGTAAGAATACTGTTCCAATTAACGCGAAAGGATGGCTTTGAATGAGCGAGCCCTTATTTCACATTTCACTTTGTGTGAAAATTCTGTTAAATATTGATTGTTAAAAATAGTATTTTTCCCGCGTGAACACCAATTACATTTCACGCAGCATCATTTAGCCCCGAAATTAGAAACTGCAGTGAACTCAGCAAAGCAAGGAGATGAATCATATAAACACGTCTATTCAGATGTGTACGTGATGTATGACTCCTACTATGTCGCCGCTCATTCAATACATTTTAATTACTAATAAAAAACAATATAAAATGCAGCCAACGAGCGACGAAAATAGTATGCGCGAAGCACTTAAGAATATCTTACATTCCTTCGCACTGTTGCCGTTCTGCTACATTAATATATGGGACCGTTCTGCGCAAATATGGTTCAACCAGAGGGGTCCAAATCTGCTAACCAATCGCTTCACTATGACAATGGTATCGTAGCAGAAACGGCATGTAGAGGTAGAGCCCTTAGATGAAAGAAACTCTAGAATGTACGTGCGGTGCAAGTAGCACGGAGAGTGATGAAATGGTTTCAACCTTGACACTCTTGGCCTGGGTCACTCCATCTGTTGTTTCTTTCATACCAAAATGACACATTCTGTGACGAGAAGTACCTGTTACGTATGTAGAATAGAATAGAATATAACTTTAATGCACCATCAATACATTTATAAAAAAGTATGTATGTAAGCATCTATGCATGTGTGAGTGCCTCCTCAATCCAATGAACAGTGTGATACCAACCAGCAGTCATTTCACTCCTATCTATGAGCTCCCTTATTCGCATATCGTACAATACCACTGTCATAGTGAAGCGATCAGTTTAGCAGAATACCCCAGTGCACAGGGTATTAAATAATCTGTAAGAAGCTTCTCGTTTTCCTATAAATATATATAAATATAATATTTACCGATTGTGTATCTAACTTCACACGGCTCGCTGTATGCCAGACATCTCGCCGCGAGCACTTTGCACGCATTCTTTACTTTGTGTTCGAACTTCACTCGGCATTGGGTGAATGCATGCTGTGGACGAAAATTAACTTTGTTACGTTGTATTAGGTACAATAAAAAGTGAGTCGAATAAAAATATTAAGATGAGATAGAGTAATTTTTCATTACATAAAAATTTACACGCGTAGCCAAAAAGGAAGAAACATGAGTTCGAAAACGGGCGAGATACAAATTAAACTGTAAATGAAAGCTGTCAAAACCAAAAATTTATTCGTATTTCGGCAATTTGTTCCGAAACAGTGTTCCCTTTGTTTACCAAATATATCTAAGAGTCTCAAAACGAGTATAGTGGGAGTGAGGAGTCTAATGCGAATCATCATCATCAGCCTATATTAGTCCACTGCTGGACATAGGCCTCCCCTAATGAGCACCAAAGCGCCCTGTATTCAGCTTGCCGCATCCAGTATCTGCCTGCAGTCTTTCGCAGGTCGCCCTCCAGCCCACCTGGCTGGAGGGCGTCCGACACTACGTTTGCCGAGTCGCGGTCTCCACTCAAGAACACGTTTACCCCAGCGGTTGTCGGTTCTTCGCGAGATATGGCCGGCCCACTGCCACTTCAGCTTGCTAATTCTCTGAGCTATACTAACTTTGGATCTCTGTCGGATGTATTCGTTACGAATCCTATCCTTCAGAGGAACTCCGAGCATAGCTCTATCCATAGCTCGCTGAGCGACCTTGAACTGGAGGACCAGCCCTACCGTGAGCGTCCACGTCCGCTCCGCAGGTCACGACGGGAGTGGTAGTCATAAAATACTCACAGTGGGCGTTGCCTCCTGCGCAATCTCCAATATTTTCGCTTTGTTCCAAGTACCGAACGCGTTCCTCATCGCGTACACCGACATGCCTGTAAATTAAAGTTGGTATCATTATCAGCCGACTCTGTGGAAATAATGAAGTCGTTATTTTAACGGCTACCTTTTGGGGGAGAGCAAGCTTCTACAAGCTATAGCATTAGTACTTGCAGTAGGTACATTTTAACTAGAACGTTTCATGTAAATTTAGCTTAGCTTGCATTGACCGCAATTATCAACTACTGTGAAATCAATAAACTCAGTGTTCATCGTCACTCAACGGGTTCGGTTATTTTAATCTCGAGGTTTTACCACCCTCAGCTAGCTAGCACCCCTTAGCGTTTTACCCCGGCTTAGCTTATTGATAGCAACCCTATCATTTGGTCCCAATCATGCCGTAACACAGTATTAACTAGTACGGACTCTCTCCATGCCATCCAGAGAAAGATAATAGCCTCGTTTATGTCCAAAGTTAACATGTGTAGAAACTCTATTATAAGGAGTACGGCATATCGTTAGATCTTGTCAGACACGTACAAACGGTGGGTGGCTATTGCCACCTAGAATATTTTTAATTTAATTAAATTTTTTCTTGTTTCGTGTATTAGTTTTAATTAGTTTAAGTAGAATTGTATTGTACTACACTATGGATCTCGTGTTTGGAAATAAAGAATATATTATTATTCACTTCATTTATTTTAAATCTCGTTATAAAATACATTTTTTACTATAGAAAATAAAATATTATAAAATATATTATTATTCACTTCATTTATTTTAAATCTCGTTATAAAATACATTTTTTACTATAGAAAATAAAATATTATAAAATATATTATTATTCACTTCATTTATTTTAAATCTCGTTATAAAATACATTTTTTACTATAGAAAATAAAATATTATAAAATATATTATTATTCACTTCATTTATTTTAAATCTCGTTATAAAATACATTTTTTACTATAGAAAATAAAATATTATAAAACTATTCTACAGTAAAAAATATATCAAAACGGTGAATCACCGGCCGCGAAGCTAGCCTTAAGCGGCCGGTGACTAGGGCTGCAGAGAGAGGAATATTATTAATATTATTATATTATTTATTGCACACCACAAAACTAATAGAAGAAAAAAAGATACAGGGAAAGAGAGAAAACAGAGTTGCACAATGGGCGGCCTTATCGCTAAGAGCGATCTCTTCCAGACAACCTTGGGATGGACACGAAGCAGTTGTACACGTATAGACGGTGGCGTATTACTTAAATATTATTGTATCTTTGACAATTTTTTTTTAGGTAACTTTTTTTGTTTTAAAATTTATTTTGTTAATATTAACTGTATGTGGCTAGATTATGTAAGGTAAGGACTAGATTCTATTGCATTGGGTGTGCCTGTAAGGATAGATGTACATGTTTATAAATAAATTAATTAATAAACTTACTATAATTGTAACCTTTAACTTTAAATAGTGCCATTTTATTTTTAAAACAAACTTTTACTTTACTTTACACACGTCCACTGTTGGACATAGGCCTCCGCCTGAAAAGCGCCTTATTGACTTTTATCTCACGGGGGGTAATGCCCATAATCCCCACGCTGGGCATGCGGTTTGGGGACCGGAGTGCAGTGGTAGAATTGTTCTGCAGGGAGCGCTTGCTGCCCGCCCCCGGTGGATATCCCTTAGTCGCCTCTTACGTCACCCGCGGGAAGAGTTGGGGTGGTGCAAATTCTACGCCGGCACCACACAGCACGCCTCGGCACGGCGCTGCCACGGCTACGCCAAGGATTTATTATGCAGTGTGGTATGGCCGTGGGGCACAGTATACTAGCTTCCGCCCGCTGCGCATCTATTTATCCGGGTTAACCCACGGGCTGAGTTGAAGACCTAATGCATGTATTGAGTATATTACCTGCGTGCAAAGCTGGCCTCACCAGCTCGCCGTGAGGAGGCAGCGAAGCGGGCGCGGATTCAGCGGATAGTTTCACTACTGATATGTCTTTCTGAAATTAATAATAATAATAATGCTGGACAATCCACACAGCATCATCTAGCCCCAAAGTAAGCAGAGCTTGTGTTATGGGTACTAGATGACTGATAAACTTAATACAATACAATACATAATTAAATGATGAAGGAAAGTTTCATAAATGTACACAGCAGAGAAGTAAAGACGATGACTGAGGCGAACCTAGCGGAGTGTTGGTCAAACTAGGCCTAGATCTCAGTACTCATGGGATCCCCGTGGTGAGACTCTTAGGAACCCTGCGGTCTATTAAAATGACTTGTTTTGATTCTAATGATTATTAATTATTTGTTTCCTCTAAGCCAGTTTTTTAATTAGTTATGTACTTTTCTTGTAATTAACATTTTTTTTATAGTGCGTAAGTCTCACACTCAAGGTCATTTCTAAGAAATCAAATAATATCCCAAAAATTGAACGCGTGGTGTAAAGGTTAGCGCGATCCCGTACTGAGGGAAGGATGCGGGTTGAAGTCCCGTCGATGTCGAAACATTTTTGGGATATTATTCGCTTCTATTATTTGATTTCTTTATAATTAGATTTCTTGCGCTTACGCGAAATCCTATTCTTATCCTATTCATAATATGGCGCGCCACGCGCCCTCTTAAGTACGTGTACCAATAATACGTTTATTACCGAATTATTTAACTTAAATCACAACCTTTCAGCAACATTAGAAATGATGGTTTAGGTCTGGATTTGAATTAACTTCGACAGATCTTGAGGGGGTCAAATGATAAGGTACTACATGGACTTACATCTTCTTCCATCTTGCTCTGATCAATTGGGGCCTGAAAGAAACAAGAATATTACAAAACAAATATCATTTAAGTTTTATGAATCAATTAAAGTGTGTATTTGAATTAACAGCCAGGAGATTAAAATTAATTTAGCTTAGCAACTGTTTGATGTAACTTAGATCCAGTCTCAGCGTTGTAATTGAACGCATTCAATATTTATGCGATAAACTCAGTTTAGCGCTTTAAACGAGTTCAACACATTTTTGCGACATTAAGTTGATCCGGTTCAAGCGCTAAACCGAGTTCAAGAGCTGCCATGTCACAGAATAGTTTTACGAATTTGAACCCGATCAAGCGACGCGTGAGTATCAGCATTGCCATACAGCGGGGCAATGCAGCCAGCGTCTTGGGTCTTCCGACTGGTATTGATATCAGTTGTGCTACCTGTAGATTGTTTGCAACAGACTCCAGTTAGCTCAATTGTTTCAGTTGTAAATACTAATACTAATTTGTTTCTATTATTCGATTATTAGATCCAGTGCTGTTTCTACAGAT
Source organism: Eupithecia inturbata (assembly GCA_963662085.1). NCBI lineage: Eukaryota > Metazoa > Arthropoda > Insecta > Lepidoptera > Geometridae > Eupithecia > Eupithecia inturbata. The sequence goes on along the minus strand of OY759206.1, from coordinate 631,302 downwards.
AAAGCTAGTTTCTATTTCTAATTCTTTCGTTAAGGTACTGGGATAAAAACTTATAAATATGATACTAGCGCCGCCCCGCTCAAAATCAACTAACTGTTCATTCAAACAGTACCTACTAAAAACTAGCATAGCCTAAAAGTAATAAAGAAATCTAGTCAAAATAGACTAGGCAAAATAGCCTAGGCAAAATAGTTACGCCTAGGCGAAACTACGTTTGCCTAACACACGTCGGCAAATTTAGTTTGGCCTGGGCAAAACTAGCTTTGCCGCTATCATATACAGGTGCAATGACGACCTGTGGCCGACTTCTGCTAATCAATCGCTATTATCGTCGCAAAATCGTCCATAGATGAAAGAAACTCTAGATAGTGCGTGCGGTGCTATTCGCACGGAGATATTGACAGGTTGGTTTAAACCTTAACACTTTTCACACGCTTCCCTCCATCTGTAGTTTATTTCATCAAAGATAAAATGTGTCATTCCGAGACGATACCATTGTTATGGTGAAGCGATTCATTTAGTGGAATTCAGCCCCTGCTCTAGACTGCTGGCAGATGCTGGACGCGGCTGAAGACAGGGTGCTATGACGCGATGGGAGGCCTATGTTCAGCAGTGGACTAACATAGACTGATGATGATTTATATACCTGTTTATCTTTATCCTGTGATTCTACAGTAAAAGCTTGTTTCTTTGCCGGAGGGTCGAACAGATTAGACGCAGTTCTTCGTTTAGGGTAGCGGTTGGTTGGCGTTTCGGTCGCTAACTGAAATAATATTTGTTTATTAAACTTTGAAACAACCATGGTTATCAACTTTTAAAGTCTCACTTCTCACAGCACTTGTGTCTAGTTAGTGGAAATTTTCGTCGTAAAATACAGAAAATGGAATAATAGCGCTAGAGTCCGAAGGTAGTCGCAAAGTTTTTCGACTCCTACGTCACTTGACCTCGTGGTGTACTTGGTTAGCGCATTCTTGTACTAAGGGAAGGATGCGGGTTCAAGTCCCGTCAAAGTCGTTATTTTCATTGGGATATTATTTGATTTCATGGAATAGAAGAAGTAAATAAATAAAGGCGGATATTTCAGACAGCATCATCTATCTATACTAAAAATAAACTCAACATACAAAGTTACGAGCATAGCGAATGGCTCTAAAGTAGGCAGCTAAGCTAGCGAGGGAGGAATTTAAAAGGCACGAAACAAATAAAACATTTGCTCTTGAGTTCCACATACAACTTTTAAGCGAGAAAATATTTTGTAATTTATAAAAGAGGTCGAATGTCAACAATTCATTTTGGTCAACGACCATGGAGGGTACGAATGCTGGTAAACTAATGAAATAACATAATTATGTTTCAGGTTTACAACAAAAAATGCAAAAGCAAAATACATCTGCTTACCTCAATATCCTTCTCTGTGTGTGAGTACTGAAAATAAAATAAAATCATTAGAATAGTACATTGTTCACCGACGTGAGAAAGTGACTGAGTGTGTCCTTATGAGGGCTATTATAAAAAAAACGAGAAATTGCACGGTTTCATCGTCAAATTGTATGATTTTCGTTTGTTGCTTGAAATAATAATAACTTGTAATAATAACAAATTTTAGCAAACTTCTTTTTTATGTAGTTATAATCATTCTCCCGATGCATGTTAGGCAAAAACTCTCGGAGACCTGTTTTGGTAGCTCTAATTTGGAGATTCTATTGAATAATGACCACCAAATAATTTTTTTTTTTGTTGCTTATATCCTATTCTTTATTAATAATAGAATATATTTTCGTTACATGCCTTTATATAAAGAAACAATAAACAGAACCGAACTCGATTATCGACCGAAAAGGCTTTGCAACAAACTCCAATATATCCGAAGTTCTACATCATTTTGACATAATATTTATACCAAAATAATTATCAACATTTGCTTGAACTACAATATGAAGTCTATTTTTTAAATCGCTGCTTAATTTTTTTAATGACCACAAAAAAAAATATTTTAATTCATTGTCTGCCCTCAGTACAGCGCGAGCGCGAATTATACGTGAATACACAGTATTTTATTTTATACACACGAGGTAGGAATCGCCCTTACTCCTGAGTGATACATACATAGTGCTTTATACTTCACCTACGAGGAAAAAATACATTTTGCGAAAAAGAAGTTAAACTCTTCTCGTTTTTCAAAACACGATTCTTCGATTCACGAGTCTTGTTTTATTTACTTCTGGATTTCTCGGGTAATAGTCACTGCTTGAGCAGTTTCTTTAATTACTGGCGGTGTCATAAAACCTTCATTATCACTCGACGCCATTCTGTAGAATCAATAAAATTACCTAACTCAAATGTAAATTACAAAGAAATTCCCGCGAATGCCTCATGCACTTGGTTCTTTTTTTGAATTACTGTTCCGAGAACGGAAGAGGCCGATATCATAACAGACTCGGAGTAAAAACTTTTTGTACTTTAACCTATAATGAAAATAACCATAGCTAAAGGATAAAATTACAGAAAAAAACACACGTTAGAAATGGATTTTCATACATATTCTCTCCCGGCAAGCGCGTGAGAAATGAAATTCCATGGTGTTTTCGACCCGCATTCTAGTACACCTGCATTGACGTACTTTCTAGCTCAAGTTTAGAAAAGGAATAAGTCTTTCCGAAAAAGTGTAGTATAAATTATTTTATTGTCAACACGTAAGTAACAGGGTTTAAGCCAATATGCGGTCTTATCGCTGGACAGCGATCGCTACCAGACAACCTTCAATACTTACAGAACTGAATGGAGTGTCTTCTCTTAGGTTAGTAACCCCTGTAGAAATCAGTCCGTATCGCGTCGGTCTTATCGCTGAAGAGCTATCTCCACCAGACAACCTCCAATACTTACAGAACTGAAAGGAGTGTCGTGTATCACGATGCCCCCGACATGCCTTCTCTTCGGTTCGTAGTCTTTGTAGAAATCAGTCCGTATCGCGTCAGTGTCCACTTGGACTTCGTCTAACATCGCGTCTAGTTCTTTAACACCAGCTGAAAAAAACATAATCCATACTTATATTATAGAAGCAAAAGTAACGGTCTTCTGTTATCTTTTCACGCCTAAACGGCTGAACGGTTTTTGCCCCCCCACAATCCTATATGTTTGTAAGTTAAATGAGTTTCATTTCATTTATTCAGGAAAAGCTAACGGCTACAAAATATATAGTTACATAACTAGACTAGGTATACATCAAACATGATAATCTTAGACAATAATGCAGCCCACGACGCAATTCACAGATTGCTTTATGAGGTAGTTACTAAAAAAATTCCGCTAAAGTTTATAAACAAACAGAACAAACGCTGAAATATTTAGATGTTAATTAACAAGCTGAAAAGTATAATTACTTAGTTGGAAACAAAAATCAAAATACTAAGAATTAAGACAAATTTAAAATTAAACTGCTACAATATAAATAAATAATATATAATATATATATAATAGCATATCTTAATATGTAGATTCTTATATATGTAGATTTTGTTAAGATTTGACGAGAGTAGAGACGAGTTTGTTAAGTTTCACTGTTTAATCGTACGGAAGTAAAGTTATCTCACGGGGGGTAATGCCCATAATCCCCACGCTGGGCATGCGGGTGGTAGAATTGTTCTGCAGTGGGCGCTGCAGCCCGCTCCCGGTGGATATCCTTTAGTACCCTCTTACGACACCCGCGGGAAGAGTTGGCGTGGTGCAAACTCTAAGCCGGCACCACACACAAAGCACGAGATAAAAGCCAATGAGGCGCTTATCAGGGGAGGCCTGGGTCCAGCAGTGGAGCAATATAAGTGTTGAGTTGGTTACCGGGTGAGTTGGAGGGTCGCGGCCGTCAAGGCACACATGACTGCATTTAAGTAAATTTAAATAAATAAACAATGCTGGACAATCCACACAGCATCATCTAGCTCCAAGCTAAGCAGAGCTTGTGTTATGGGTACTAGATGACTGATATACTAACTTAATATAATACGTTACATGGATAGATATTGACGACCTTTATGGCGCGGCGGGCGAAGGTCCGCCTGCGACGCAGGAGGTTGCGGGTTCGATTCCCGCCACGGGACAAATATTTGTACGATCTGCAGATATTTGTTCTGGATATCCTCAACAAATTAGAACAACTTCAAAATCTGTGCATCCGGTTTATTTTCGGTTTGCGTAACGTCTCATGATCACGTGATCATCTTCTCAATGTTCAGAGCTCAGTTAAAATGGCTTCCCATTCGTCGCCGGCGTGATCTGCACGCCCTCTCGCTTCTTTATAACATTCTGAACAATCCCCTCTCTCATTCTTACCTTCGTGAGCGTTTTGAGTTCCTTTACCCTCGTGATAGACCCTGCGGAACATCTTTGTCCCTTATTCTTATATTCCCTGCTCACTCGTTCAGCCGTTACGGAGGCTCCTTTACCGTCGACTCGGTCAGGTTATAAAAATTCTCTCCCACACGATATTCGTGCTAGCCCGTCACTCTTCAAGCTTAAAGTCAAAGAGCATTACCTATCCTTATGACTCTGTTGTATTTTATGTATTTATTATATTATTACATATGTATATAATTATTGTATGATATTAGGAACATAGGTATTGTATTTTATATGTTGAAATAGGTATCATAGACATAGTGTAGTAATAATATGTAGTAGTCTATTAATTATGTAGTTAAGTAGTTAAGGATTAAACCACTCTCTTCTGTATGAAAGTTGTGTAATAACCTTGTCTCTCTCTCTCCCAATAAGATTTGCTGGAAGAGAACTCTTTTTAGGGTTAAGCTCGCCTTTGCCATTCCTTCTCTAGTTTTATGTCTTTTTTTAAGTATGTTTTATTTAGTGCAATAAAGAATTAAGATATATATCTTTATCTTTATAAAATTATATATCTTTATGTAGTGTATTGCATTAAGTATATCAGTCATCTAGTCCCCATAACACAAGCTCTGCTTAGCTTGGGGCTATATGATGCTGTGTGGATTGTCTAGCATTATTTATTTATTATTTACCTTGAAGAAGGTCCAACTCAGTTTTCAAGTACGACTGCGTGTGCTTCAGGCGACTGTCCATCTCGTACTTGACCCAGACTTCGTTGAACACGTCTACTAGGTTGTCTAAAATGAACCTGAGGACAAAATTCATTCATATTAACATGTATCCGAACAATAGTACATTTAATTACGGATGTAACCGGGTTAACTATGAACCTTATTTGTGTTGGAAGAACACCAACGTCTCACACTCTGTCTCTTACATGTCAATAGACTCACAAACGACAGTTGAATCGTATTTTGTTTAGGCATGAGTTCACAGCAAATGGCTTACGACGGCCGCTAAATACTTATCTGATACCTGAAATTACAAAAATAAAATAAACATTTTACAACTACCGCTACTTTAGGCAGGGCGCACACGTGGACGCTTTTGTCTTGTGTCAGATACAAGCTGCCGATGAGTATTTGATTTCTATAGAACCAGTATGAAATCATCCACTCCCTGCGCGTACGTAAACACTTTTTGTGTCCAGTTGCTTCCACTTAACACATACTCATTGACGATCAAAAAGTGTTCGGTGTCGGTAACTGGAAACTAAAAGTCGTCAGTTGAAGACACAAGAAACATTAACAAATTTCCTTACAATTGTACTGAGCTGCGCAAACGGACGAGTTGCATTCGGTGTCCCGCCTCCTGTGTGCGACACAAGCCACACACATAATGAATTAATGAATTAACACTTTATTGCACTTAAAAAATAATATAATAAAAACCTTATATCTACATTTAACACATAATCAGTACAATAGGCAGCCTTATCGCTACATAATGTTTCCTTAACGAGACGTCGTTAAGGAAACATCGTTTTCCATCATTCTCACGATGGACGCATCGTGTGAATGATGGAAAACAAGCAACGAATTGTACCAGTGGCCAGAAGTAACGACCGGTGACTGTATCCGATCACCGCTAAAGAACGGTTCCCAGTGATGATGTGCCGTGTTGGCAACAAAAATTGTATACGTTTGCGCAGCGCCTTACCTTCATGGTATAATAATTTACTTCGCCTGGTATGGCATTCCGAGACATCACGGTCATGCGAGTGACACAAGCCCTAAGTCATCGACGAATGAGAAGAGGTATATGTTTCCTTGTGTTACCAGTAGCGTAAGATCGTAACTCCCCGAGCTCCATAAATGACCTGTACGAATCTGATAAAACTATTTGTAGTAACCAATTATTTATCACAATTACTTGTTTACAACAAAACTGTTTTGACTGATCTAACAAACAAAATTTACGATTTACATTTTTTATGTATCTTTTTAATACTTTTTGTTTCCAATCTTCCATGGTTTGTTGAAATAAGTGTCAACATGTCAGTGACGTAACATGTGTCACTCCCGGAGTGCCAGACTTGGTTTTCTGGACCAGGACCTGTAACATTCGTGCCCCTAAGGTTTGGAACTAGCTCCCTGCTTCTGTCTTCCCGGCCAAGTACAACCTGGGTCTCTTCAAGAAATGAGTGAATAGGTGTCTTTCTAGACCATCGTGATTGTTGGAAGAAAGTAGACATGTCGATGACTGAGCATAATTTTCTAAGTCCGCTCACAAAGTCCATTATATTTTGTTATTTTTGTAATTCACATACATCTTATTAATTATTTTTTACTACAATTTAAATTTAATGACTAAATTGTGTACCTATTATTAGTATTATTTATAGATTATTTATCGCGTTTATTTACTTACAATATGTGTTCAGATCGCGTGAGTTGAAAAATTATAAATATAGTATTTTAAATGTGTAAATAATAATATAATGTGTAATAATAATAAAATAAAATAGTGATACATCATCAGCCACGTCAACACTTAGCATCAGGTGAGATTGTGGTCAAACAAAGGACTATGCACGAAAAATTGCCACGTTCCACTTAAAGTGATATAAACTAATACACTCACTTCGCCCCCTTCTCCCCGATCTTCTCCGATTCATCGACCGGCTCCTCGTCATCATCCGAGTCAGAGATCTCCACGAGCTGGTAAGAAGGCGCCTCCATGTCCAGGGCCATCAGTGGACGCAGGTCCTTGATGCCGTTCACTAGGGCCTGGAAGGGAGACGTGTTTCGTAAATTGAATGATAGCATTATCTAGCCACAAGCTAAGCAACGCTAATTTATAGTACCGATGCAATGCGGGTTTTAAAAAGAACTGGGCGTCTGGTCGACGCGACGCGTGACCTGAGAGCTGGTGAGTATCTGGCGCAGCGCATCAGAATTGCCATACAGCGGGGCACTGCAACCAGCGTCTTGGGGACGCTTCCGACTGGTAATCATACGGATCAGTTGAGCAACCTTTAGATTGTTTGCAACAGTCTGCAGATAGCTCAATTTTAAATACTAGTTCTACTTTGTTTCTGTTTTTTGATTGTAGGTATTTGATTGGATTGATTGTATTCACAAAATGAGAGAGGCATTACTCCTCTCCTACAAAATGTAGCTATGACACAGATGTTAGCCAGCCGTGCGTTCCCGGCGGCGCCACTGCGGCGGCTGTAGTGTCGCAAGATGCTTTGATGTAGATGAATGTCCTATAGACACTCCGAACTGAAATAACTAAACTATGGTACAGTCTGATTACTTGCAACATGTTTACAATCATAAGCGAACCGAAATATTACATGATTGCTGAGATTTTTTACGATTTAGATAAGAAAAAACCCGGTAACGCACCTTACTTATGTGAGAGTATCATTGTCTAATCGAGTACTCATCTGTGCTAGTCGGAAGTAGATGGCGTTGTTGACAGTTTTATTGTGGAAATTGGATCATTCTACGCTCCTTTTTCCTAGTCCGCCATTAATGTGATCTAAAAGCTTTCTGTAATTATTTTGAAGGCATAAGTACCTCTGTCTCTTTGTCACCTTTTCTAACCGAAGAGTTCAACGGATCTCAATAAAACTTGGCTAAGAAGCTCCACGACGATATCTTTATCTTGAGCTTGTCTCACTGAGATCACCATTCCACCTGCTAAGCGTGGTGATTATGGCAAAACAATTTTCAACACCTCTTGTGTTTGGGGGAGGCATGTTTAGCAGTGGCATGGGGCCAATTCCATAAAAAAAAATTGGCTTAAAAAAATTACAATAGATGGCGTTAGGTGTATTGTTTACTTATTGAGGTTTGTGTAAACTAGCAAAATAATATAGAATTTCAAATATCTGCACTCTTTTAGGAAAAACCCTTGAGTACAATATAATTAAATTGTAGGCTTTTAAATCAAAACATCACAACAAGTCTTGCGCCATCTAGTGAACTCGAACGATAACTGGTTGGCCCGAAAAATATCGCCCGAAGCGTGTTACATTTTTTACTGTGAGATGAGGCATCTGTACTTACATAGTATTATAAAATCTGTAGCAAAGTGGTATAATATACTAATGCGGAATTTGTTTGTGAGTGGGCAAATTTCTAATGGTCCTTCCAGGTAATTCCAAGGAAGGACATAGGCTACGCGTGCAAAGCTGCAAGAAAAAGGTATATAATAAGACTCACCTGGCTTCTCTCGCTGACTTTTTCCGTGCACTCCCGGCAGGCGGCGCCACTGCGGCGTGTGAGTGAGTAGTACGCGATGGTGGCGCGAGATGCTTTGGAGTAGACGCCGCTAGTGTCGGTGCAGTGTGGATTGATGCATTTGCGGGATTTCGGGGGAGTGGGTGGAGAGTTTTCTGTAACAAATAAGTGATTCATTACGTATGGGCGTGGGTTAAAAAACCAAACCAACGTACCAACACAAACGAGGTCGTTTGTGTTGGAAGAATAACAACGTATCATCCCTTAACGAAGGACTTCATCAGGGTGAGTGTGGTCCACGTCATCGTCCAACATTGAGCGCACACTCAAATAAGTTTTTTTTTAAGTTCTTTATTTAACACAAATGCTGGCTGCATTGCCCCGCTGTATACCAGATACCAACCAGCTCTCGGGTCTCGCGTCGCGTCGACCAGACGCTCAGATAACTTTTTAAAACCCGGAGAGCTCGGTACCCCACGGATCTGCCGCCGCACCAGCCCTCACGGATGTCCTCGGAAGATGAGAAGGCGCAAGTGTGTCGACGCATGTAGCGTCCCACACAATGGGCCTCCCCAACTCCCAAGGGACTAGTGTCATGCCGTCGGGCCTCTTACCATCGTCACGCAACAGACCATTCGGTTCGAGAATAGCTGGTACGTTAGCGGTGACCAAGGCCCGCCGGATGATGTCGTTAAGGGTGGCATGGCGAAATATCCGACCGGCCGCCCTAGTAGACGATAATCCGTGATGACCAAGCTGTTCGACAGCAGTACCGCACTGGCATTGATGAGGCGCGCAACACATTGCAACCAACCGAAGACATGTTGCGTAACGGCTTTCCGTATCGCAACATGTCTTCGGTTGGGTGCACTTTATTGAATCCCGTAACTTTTACGAGATCCAATAACGTGTCAAATGTGTTAAACGAAGCTTAGTGTTAAATGAAGGAAATGCTTTTTTTTTATAAATAAATAAATAAATAAATAATGCTGGACAATCCACACAGCATCATCTAGCCCCAAGCTAAGCTGAGCTTGTGTTATGGGTACTAGATGACTGATAAACTTAATACAATACATAACATAGATAGATATTTTTTATTATATATAGGAAATACCCAGAACACCCAGAACAAATATTTGCAGATCGTACAAACATTTGTCCCAAGGCGGGAATCGAACCCGCAACCTTCAGCGTCGGAGGCGGACCTTCGCCCGCCGCGCCACATCGGTCGTCTTGCTTGCAACCAATGTTATAAGTAGTAAGTACTTATAACACCCACATTCCTAGTCGTTTCCTCCACATTTCCTCGACTCGACTCAACCTCACTCGAACAAAATCGTATTCTCAGTTGACGACGGACCGACGTCATTGCAGCTGTCGCAGAGTGGATGGATTTACAAAGTAAAGTTTACTTACGTTGCGTTTCTAGAATTTAACTGATTTTACCTTTTTCGTCTTCTTTCGGTAGTTCTTCAATTTTCTTCTCCTCTTCGTCATCAGAATCGATGTTAAAGACCTCGTCCTTAGACTTCTTATCAGATACAGTCTGGAAAATATATAAAATAAATAAATGGTTGTCTGGGAGAGATCGCTCTTGAGCGATAATACCGCCAATTGTCGCTTATTCCATAATTTTCCTTTTTTACATTATTTCTAAGTTAAGTGTACAATAAAGTATTATTTATCTATCTAACAATTTGTTCCACATAAATAAAAATTTAGGTACTCTTCATCGAAAATAAGTAAGTCGATATGTTCCCTTTTTGTTTTTTTTGCTGTCTCTAGTAACAATAAACTTTTTTTGTTTGCGAGCTTGTGTTATGGGTACTTGATAATTGATAACTGATATACATAATACATTACATACATAAATATGTTTTCTATTACACACAAAACACCAGGAACAAATATCTGCAGAGGCAAACATTTGTCCCGAGGCGGGACTCGAACCTGCTGCGTCACAGACGGACTTTTGCGCCACAGAGGTCGTCAAGTTATGTTTGTATAAAACTTACTGTAGTTTCAGGAATTTGAATGGACTCTAGATTTTTGCTTGCAGATTTTATGGTTACTTCACTCGTGTTGATTTTAGCCTGTAACAATTAACTTTTATTATTTCTTGCTTTTTCAGTCAACAAAAGTTAGAAGGCTACATAAAAAATGCAATAATAGGAAATTTTTAAAATTTTCCGTTCATTTAATAAACCGCCAAGTGCGAGTCAACTCGCTCACGAAGGGCTCCGTACCTCAATATCAGGCAAACTTTTCAACTAACATCAAATTTTCATTTGTCTAAAGACCCAGTTAAATTTTCGACTTTATTATATTTTTAGTATTAGTTGTTATTACAGTTGAAGTGTTACTTAATTATAGAAAGTTTCATGTATCTGCCTATCGTGGTTCAAGAGATACAGCCTTGACTTAACAAACGAAGAGTAAAACTAGCCGAAAAAAATAATGTTTTTCGTATGGAAGCCCCCTTTAATTTGGATATGTATTTTATTTTTATTATTTGTTGTTATAGCGGCAAGAGAAATACATACTCTCTGAAAATGTCAACTGTCTACGTCTTACGGTTCATGAGATAGAGCCCTGTGACAGACGGACGGACAGCGTGGCGGAGGCTTAGCAATAAGGTTTCGTTTTCACCCTTCGGGTACGGAACCCTAAAAATTACAGACTTTTAAGTGTTTTAGGCGTAAAACATGACACTAATATTATAAATATGATAGCTTAGATGGGTATGTTTGTTACTTCGTTATGCCAAAACATTGAACGGTTCTGGCTGGTTTTGTAATAATGCAGGTCTAAACCAAACAGCATACCATGCAGGTCTACACCGGGGATCAAACACGGTATCCCATAAATCAGTTTCCATAGGACATAAATAACCTTTCAACGTTTCAGAGAAACAGTACGTGCGAAGCCGCGGGCAGAAAATAGTGCGACATAAATCATTTCGGCAAATCCCTGAATATTATTTTCGCTTTCAAGCATAAACGAGTAAGGTGACAATACTCCTCAAATCCGAATTTACTTTGTGTAGAAGTTTTAGAAATGAAATGAAATAGCATTTATTTGCATAAATATAGGTTTGCAATGGTGGTTTTACAATAGAGTTTCACTATATTTGACCTTTGAGTCGTGCAAATGTTTAAACTTAAAAATAACTATGAATAAAGAATAATAGATTAAATAACATTAAGTAAGTACTATAATGTCAAAATAAAATGTCAAAATATGACTAATAAGTGAATATAGATGCAGAGGATGGACGATAAGAAAAGACATGGTGCAGGATCACTCGGTCTGGCACCCCGAGAGTGACAAGTGTCACTGTCCGGCTTTTGTTAATCACAAAAGCATATTACACGATTGACGATTATTTAAACGAAGAATATGAAATATGCAATCGAGTGAAATATACCTAACCTGTTAAAAATGACGTCCTCCTCTCTCCATATGTGTTCCCAGCACTGCAAGGTCTATAGTGATACTTAATTAGATTATAAACACCTCTGTACTCCTATAGAATGCAATAATTCATTGAGTATTGAGACCCCCCGTCCCCCATGGTGCTTAAATAATACTTGAATGACCCCACGTGCAAATCCAAGCTACCATGTAGTGCGGCCGTGGCTGGAAGATAAACTCACCACCTTGAGCGACTGTGGCTTAGGCACACTAATAACGACCTCGTCTTTATTGCTGTGCATCGCGGAAGTGCCGCCCTCAGCGCCGGAAGTCAACATAACGTCCACTTCCGCCGGAACTTTAACGGATATCAGGTTTTTGTCTTCCGGTTTGGATATTTCTTCGACATCTGTGAAAACAAATAAATAAATAATGCTGGACAATCCACACCGCATCACCTAGTAAGCAGAGCTTATGTTATGGGTACTAGATACCTGATACACATAGATATATACTTTTAATCGACTTCGAAAAAAGGAGGAGCTTCTATGTTCGGTTGCATGTACGTTTTTTTTTAAATATATTTTCGTCAATTCCTCCGCCAATTACAGACCGACTTTGAAAATTATTTCGCTATTGTATAGAGAATGATCCCGAGGTAGTCCCATTAAAATTTTATTCCCGAGGGATTGGTATTTGTCCCGCAAAACATAATAACGTGTAAAATGAAGGGATTCTAAGTCTGTTTTTAGTTTTATGAAAACAATCAAATCCATACTAATATTGTACATTCGAAGGTAACTCTGTGTGTCTGTTGTTAATTTCACTTAATTCTTTCCATCCAAAGGTTGCCTGGAAGAGATCGCTTCTCAGCGATAAGGCCGCCCATTGTACTTGTGTCTTCTGTAATGTCTTTTGTATTGTATTTTTGTTGGTGTACAATAAAGTATTTTTGTATTGTATTGTATTGTCTGTCTGTTACCTTCTCACGCCTAAACGGCTGAACGGATCTCAATGAAATTTGTCAGGGAGGTAAATGGTATCCCGGGGACGGACATAGGCTACTTGAAAAGCGCGTGCGAAGCCGCAGACACCAGCTAGTAATAAATTATCAAATAAATGATTCTATGTATAATAGAAAACAGTCCAGGACCAAGGCGTAAACTGGCAATGAATGAAATTAATGGCATAAACATAGTATGCCTTAACGACCTCTGCAGCACAGCGGGCGAAGGACCGCCTGCGACGCAGAAGGTTGCGGGTTTGATTCCCACCTCGGGACAAATGTTAATGCGATCTGCAGATATTTGTTTTGAGTGATCTGGGTATTTTCTATGTATAATAAAAATATATATATCTATGTATCGTATTATGTAAATATATCAGTCAACTAGCACTATGGGTACACAAGCTCTGCTTAGCTTGGGGCTAGATGATGTTGTGTGAATTTGCCCAGCCTTAACCCTAAAAGCCCAGGCCAACAAGGGCTGAAAATCATTATGATGATAGAAATCACCCAGAACACCCGTATCAAATCTGCAGATCGTCACATTTGTCCCGAGGCGGGAATCGAACCCGCGATCTCCTGCGTCGTAGGTGGATCTTTACCCGCCGCTCCACGGATGTCGTAATGATGAAGTATTTACATAAATAATTTACTCACCATCAGAATCTGAAGAACCCTCTACTTCAACATAATTCAGAACACTGCCTGCAGATATTGATGGTTGTTTCAAATCTGAAATAAATGAATACTAACATACACACACATGCTGCTGTTTAATCTTTTAATTTGTTTATTATTCATTTTAGTCTGACCTATTTTATTTTATTTACTTTATGGAAGAGTCCATATCTGTCTGTTTTTTATTTTTATTTTCTATGTACAACCCACATGGTGTTTCCTATGCTAAAAATTTGTGTGAGTTTGTTACAATATAAATTATATTAAAAGTGTAACGACATCAAATTGAAATTTGTTGTTGATATTGATATATTTAACCCAGATTTTATTACTGCTTCTTATGTTAAATTTGTAATTTGTATTTTTATTGTATTGTTTGATTTTTAATTAGTTAGTGTAAGTGGTATGACCGTTCTAATTAAATAAATAAATTAATTAAATTAAATAAATCAAGTGCGACATGTGTACGTACGGTGGAATTAATAAATAAATAAATAAATACGAACATAGCATTTCAGCACTAAGACGTACTGTAGCTACCTGTCAGAGAAATAATTTTCAAAATCAGACCCGAGTGCTATTCACAATCTCCGCCTCAGAGTCACACGGAATCTGATCTGACGCAGAATCACGCGAAATTCATATATCAAATAATATTATAGCGGTTTTTATTATATAGTATTAGCTGCTGCCCGCGGCTTTGCACGCTCTTTTCCGAGATAGCAAGTAGCCTATATCCGTCCCCGGGATACCATCTATCTCCAAGCCAAACTTCATTAAGATCTGTTCAGCCGTTTTGGCGTGAATAGGTAACAGACCGACAGACATACAGAGTTACTTTTGAATTTATAATAATAGTATGGATATTTTCTGCAAATAATAAAACTAAAAGAAAATATTTTTCCCACAAATCGTAATAGTACATTGTTCACCGAGGTGAGAAAGTGACTGATTCCTATCGAGTGTGCCTTAAATCGCACTTTCTCCTGAGTGATACTACTGCTTTATACTACATCTACGAGGAAACTAAAACATTTTCCGAAAAAGAAGTTGCACTCTTCTCGTTATTCCAATACCTACACGAAATCTTCATGAGCTTGTAAGAACGGAAGAGGCCGATATACAAAAAGTTTTTACTCTGAGTCCGCTATATTATGGCTCGGCTATTATGGGACTCGAAGTAAAAACTTTTTGAAGTTTAACCTATAGGGAAAATAACCATAGCTAATGGCTGAAATTTCAAAAAAATAATAATAATAACACGTTAGAAATGGATTTCTAACGTGTTATTATATTATATGTATGGTACAGCTAGAGACGATAAGTCGTTCAACGATAATTTACGGTAAGGACACAGTGGGAACGCGCCTAAGTTGTCTAAATCTAAAACATACCAGTAAAGTTCCCAAGTACTTTCTCCAAAATATTAGTGATTTTATCCGGTTGTTTTTCTGTTTGATTGTATGTTTGTTCGTCTGCGTCTATTACATCAGTTTCTAACATCTGAAACAAAGGTTTTATTTAACACAAACACCAAAAACATCAAAAATGGTTTGATTTTTTTGGAAAAAAATGGACGCCATGTTGTGTTAGCAACATGCTATCTTTTTCTAAAAACGGAAAAGAAAAGAATAGAGATATAGTAGAACGCTAAAATTATCTTTTTTAAAAAGAAGATCGCTTAAAACAGGTTAGATTACCTTTTGTTCAGTAGGTGGGTTGGACTCATCCGTATCTTCTAAGTCTTCCAGCATTTGGCTGCTGGACTCTGAAATAAAAACAAGATCCGTCAAGTACGAGTGTGACTCGCGCGCCGAGGGTTTCGAACGTTTGTCAAGTAGGTATAACAATATGTACTATAGGTACCGGTTAGAGAATTTGCTATTTAATTAATACCTAAAAATATAAGATACATTTCAGATGGATCGGTTTGCAAACTTCAGAGTATAGAGTGTACCTAATGGTCAAATTTTCGACTTTTTTCACAATATTTCGAAAAGTATGTAACCTACAGGAATTTCAATAACTATTTTGAAATGTACAAACTGATACCTTTCATTTGATACACCACTTGACATTGTAGGTCTCTTTTAAAATTTCGACATCACAATTTGGACTCAAAATTTCATCTTTTTTTTTCTTTTAATCTGACAGGCGCACGAAATGTATTATTATTTTTGATTTCAACTTATATGCTATTATAGTTGCAGAGATATTAAAAACGGAAAAAAGGACACAAAAAACGAGACCATAAGGGTTTCGAAACCGATCTCCGATCAAAACATAAATTGTGAACAACTGACCAATCATTGAAAACTATAAAAAACACGAATCTGTCCTTGCTTTTTCACTTTTTTTCGCCAAAAGAGAGGGCGAAGGCCTACAATATGTAGCTTAGAACCATATAGGAGATCAGACGAGTATTTTGATACTACATTCATCAGAATCGCTTCAGCCGTTTTTGATGTATGGAGGTAATAAAGAGTCACACAAACACATAGAAAAACTCGTAAAACATAACCAACGCGGCAACGCCTCTAGGTCTTTTCAAACTGCGTCACCTAGCCACAAAACCTATGTATGTGTTATCTATTGCCAAAATATTAATAGGCTATTAGGCTATTATAAATCTTTAAAATCCATCATGGTTATTAAAACTAAACTCATTTACATCGGGATATTCATCATCACGTCCCTTCATCATCATAGAGTCATCATAGAGTTTTGAGCTTCCCAAGCAGTTTCTTGCACCATGATCACTTATGTTTGAGCACAGACTAGTGATATATGTCCTGCGCACATGGTTATTCTCTGTTAAGACTGGACGCCGTGGTCGAAATTCGATTCGATTTAGTTAAAAAGGGAGATAAGGTACCAGCCTCTCGAAAGTTAGGTGCAATTAGGTTCACCCACCTCAGTCATAGTAGGGCCGGCGCGGCGCGGCGCCCCGCCGGCGTTTGTGTTTCACGTGCGTTTTGTAGTCGCAATTAGGTCTAGTTACGTCATTCCATCTATGTTGTTCATTATAATTAATACAAGATTGGAAATGTAACTGTGAGAGTGTTTGAGTGTAGTTGTAACGCATGCCAGATGTTGAGGAAGCGCTGGGAGAACGTACCATATCTACAGATTTTACTTATGAGGTCATCACTTCCTCCTTTCTTACTCATGTAATTTTTAAGGCTGGATTTAGTGCTACAAGGACGGTCCATCCGGACGAAAACCATCTGTGAGCGCATCCGTGCTCCGCTCGTCGGTATCAGGATGCGTTTAGTGCTGTGCGCACGCAGAACCGACCGGACAATGGTCCGTAAACCACTAAACCGAACCACTAGAATAGGTGACCGAATAGGTGGACCTCTAGACCGAATGCTCCGTACACGGACGGTCCGTAGGGTCGTCGGTACGGAACTTCCGCGTGTCACTAAACCCAGTCTGACAACTAACCGTCATAAGGATCGAAATCTTCGTCATCATCATTATCATCAGGCTCCAGTTCCTCAGGCTCCTCGTCATCATCGTCAATGTCATCCATCACCCTTGATGATTCTGCCAGAAGCCCTGTAAATATAGTTACATAGCGTAAAGCAATAACCTTAAAAATCAATATAAATATCTAGAAACATTATTAAAGAAAATTACAATCAAATAATAAAAACAAATTAGAACTAGTATTTACAATTGAAACAATTAAGCTAACTACAGACTGTTGCAAACAATCTACAGGTAGCTCAACTGATCCGCTGCGCCAGATACCCACCAGCTCTCGGGTCACGCGTCGCTTCGATCAGACGCTCAGATAACTTTTTAAAAACCCGGAGAGCCTCGGTACCCCACGGACCTAGGGTCTCGCCCTAGGGTCGCTCGCTCTTAACGACATTGCATTGATTTTGCATTGACGGGCAATGTCGTTAAGGCTGGCAAGGCGAGATATCCGACCGGCCGCCCTAGTACACGATAATCCGTGATGACCAAGCTGTTCGACAGCAGTACCGCACTGGCATTGATGAGGCGCGCAACACCTTACACCCAACCCAAGACATGTTGCGATACGGAAAGTTACGGGATCCAATAAAGTGCCAGTGTTAAATGAAGGAAATGCTTGCAACCAATATCCTGACTCCCATTTAGAAACGGCCAGGAGACGGGCACGATCCGCAGAACTGGAGCACGTTTGTAACAAACAATTCCGTGTCAACTCACACAGAGGCCCGTCCCATTGCCGATGGAACAAAAATGAAATTTTGAATGAAATTCCAGGGGACCAAACGAGATGGTGTTAAAATTTACCACTAAAGAACTAGTGCTGTTGACGGAAGACAGGAACGCTGGAAGGGCTACACTTGAAATTTTGCGTATACCTTAGCCTTCCAATTTGACAGGCAGGGAGGCCTGCAACCATGCCTTGTCATCAAAATCGATATTCAAACCGATGATTGAGTATTCTTTATTATTTGTTGTCTAAGCCTTCCAAGAGCTCGCTGTGTTTCCACATTTGACTACATCTCAAAGAATACGTAAATTTAGGTACAAAAAGACAAAACCGAATAATTGTAAAAGTCATATGGCTATTCATTTTGAGCAGTCTGTCCGTTAACACCGTATTTGTGCTGCAGAAAAGGGCTGTTCGTGCAATCTATAATATAGGTCCCAGAGAAAGCCTACGTGAAAAATTCAAAGAAATAAACATAATGACAGTACCATGTCAATATATTTATGAAAACTGGTTGTACACTCATAGGAATATCAATCGGTTCCCAAAAAATTGCGACATACATAATTTAAATACTAGAAATAAGAATAAACTCGCTATACCCACAAACAACTAGGCCACACAAGATTAAATGTATATTTTAAAGGAAAAGATTCTACAACAAAATACCAAATGAGTTGAAAAAATTATTAATAAATAAATTCAAACAAATTGTCAAACATATCCTTTGTAAAAAGGCTTACTACAAAATATCAGATTATCTAGAGGATAAAAAGGCTTGGAACAAGTTTTGCTCCAACTCGAAAACTAATAACCTAACAAGGTAAAGGTTTCTTGTTCGCTTCTTTGCTTTACCTTAAAAATATTCATCATCATCATCAACCTATCTTAGTCCACTGCTGGACATAGGCCTCCCCCAATGAGCGCCTTAGCACCCTCGTAGTCATAGTCTTCATAGTCTTCAGCTTGCCGCATCCAGCATCTTAAAAATATTGAAGTGAGCAAAAATCAAAGTGGTCACTTTATTTGCTAGTTTTACTTAAGTAATTTGAATTTTGAGACGTGTCCAAGAGCCTGTAAGGTCTATAGGAAATAAAGCACTTTGAATTTTGAATTTTAAAGTTTTGTTACAATTTTAAATTTTCTCATCTACAAATGACTGAAAAGTTTATCAAGGATTTATGAACCAAGGAGGCGAAGTGAACATTTATCTACAACGGTAATGTTGGGGGCCAAACTATTGAATTTTCCAATGATATTGTTTTTGTCTACACAAGAGTCTGAATGGTCTAAAACAAAAGGAATTTGGTACAAAATTATACAAAGTCAGCCTCCCAGTTTACCGTGGTTAATGGGCGACATGAGCAGCAGAGACGTAGTAGCGGCTTCTTTCCGACAGCACACTTTAGCCGCAAGGCGGCAGTAGGTGGTGCCCACGGCTATGGGCACCACCTGCCGCCGCCTTGCTTCTTATATCTTCTAGAAACTTGAAGTCGGTTTTTCGTTTTTGTAAAAAATATTAAATTATTCAAGAATGCCCAAATGAACTAAGATTCCATAAAAGTATTTTAATAACAAATTATTTTTTTTTTTCATATTTCTAGCATAATTCATTTAAAATGAGAGTCCCTTTTTCAGACGGAAATAACTACTGAACTGTGAAAGATAAACATACATTCACATGAACCAAACAAAACCTTATAAAAATCTTCTGCCCGATGCTTTGCAAAAAATAGTAATAGTTATTAGTTACCTAACATTTTAAAAAGCTTAAAAAAATACATAATTAAAAATCCCAATGTGCTTGGGAAGAGAAATCCAAGGAACCCAAACTCAAAGGTGTTACATAGTTTCGTTTAGGAGTTCCTATGGCCACCTTCTGTCTCCATCATCAGACCAGCTTGATTGTACCATAACATTGCACTGTCACCGAACTGACATAAGTATGCCAAAGTTGAGGACGTTAACTGTCTAAAATTCAGTTGCAAGATTTGATCCACACATACATTGTATATACTAACTAATAGGGCCAGTAAAATAAAAGCTTGTAATTATGTGTTAACTTACCAAGACTATCAGACTCTTGCACTTCATCTGCATCATCGGAAGTAAGTTTCTCCAGTTTGTCATCAACAAGATCTTTAGAACTAGAAAGCTGTTGATCATCAACTTGCCTGGAACTTGACGGCTTGTCATCATCAGACTTTTCTACTTCATGTGATGACTTTTCAGCAACATTTTTATCATCATTCTTCGTCAAGATGTCTTGCATTTTAGTTGATTCGTCATCAATTTTACCATCTTTTGATGATGCTCGGTTCAATTTGAATGGTGAAACTGTTGTAATGTTTAACTTTGATGTTGTAGCATCAATTTCTATTGTTGGTGTAGTAATTTCGGATATTTCTGCTATGACATTCACAATTTTATGAGATTCTGAAGGTTCATCAATTTCAGTAGATTTTTTAATATTTTCCGTACTTTCTCCAGGTTTCTCGATGTCTTCATTTATTTCTGAGTCAGATAACTCACCTTCTATGTCACTGAAATCTTGAGTCGGTATATCAAGCATTACATTAGGTTTGTTGATTCTGTGATGTTTATTTGGCGATATAGTCGTATCTATTAAGGAATCATCAAGAATAGAAGCATTTTCTCCTAATTTATCTGCAGTTTCAGTATTGACAGGAATACTTTCAGCTTCTAATGTTTTGCCATGAAGATCTTTCGTGCTTGAAACCCTGTCATCAACTGCTTGAGATTCAGAGGATTTAAGAGCAGTATTTGGCTCATCTGATGATTTCCTATTATCTTGCACTTTTGATGCAGTGTCGTCAATTTCTTGGCCATCATTAGATTTATTGTCAATGCTTTCCACTGTTGATAGTTTGTCATCGACGTCTTGAATTAAGGCATTAGCATCACTTTTTTTGTTTTTATCGTCAACGGGTTGAGATATTTCTGAAATGTTTTCAATCGTTTTCGTTTTTTTATGCTCATCTTTGACGGGAATCATTGGATTCTCTTGAAGTATAGTTTTATCGGTACTTGGTATATCATATTTACTTGTTACAGTTTCAGCTGGTTTTAGAACTTCAGCTCTGATATCATGACTAATATTTGAACTATCTTTTTTGTCTTCAATATTATCTAAAACTTCCTTATATTTAATTGTCTCAAGTTTTTCCTTTTGAACACTATCCAAAGTATTTACTTGTGTAGAAGTATTTTCTGCTGTAAAATCATCAACAGTAGAGGTATCTTTATCAATATCATTTGAATTATCTAAATCCATTACTCCATCACTTTTAGATAATAGTTTTAACGGAACTTCAATTGCTTTAGTTTCTGGTTTAGAATCTTCAATATCTGGCTTCTCTGATTCATCTAACACATTCTTAAGAATTTCAACATCATCGAGTTGTATATCCGATTTACCAACAGTTACGGAATCTTTACTTTCAGAAGGTAATTCAGGGGTTTTTTCCATTTTGTCATCTTGAGTCAAACTATCATTTTCTGCTATAGTTTTCTGGCATGCTTCAAACGAAACACTGGGTCTCGTAGCTACTTTTACAATCTCGTTTTCTTTTTTATTTTCTCCTGATTTATCTACATTCACTTTTTCGTCATCTTTAGTCAATGGATTGAAAGGAATTTCTATTGATACAGTTTTTGTAATCAATTCTTCAGTATGCACCTCATTCTTAGGTATTTCAACATAATCAAGCTGTTTATCTAATTCATCAACAGCTACAGTAGGTACTTTCGCAGTTTCGTTATATGTATTATTTTCTTCTTTTATCTTATTTTCTTGCGTAATGTCTTCTGAATCATCTACATCCATTTTTTTATCATCTTTGTTCAATGGTTTTAAAGGAATTTCTCTTGATACAGTTTCTATTTTAGATTTTTCAAATTCCAGCTTCTCTGAATCAACCTCATCCATAGGCATTTCAACATTTTCAAATTGTTTGTCAGCTTCAGCTAAAGTTATAGGCTTGTCACTTTCTGTAGGTAATTTAGTAGTTTTATTTATTTCATCATCTTGAGTAAAACTGCAAATTTCAGCTATATTTTTTTTACTTTTTTCAAATGAATAATTGGTTGAAATAGTTACTTTAATTGGCTCTTTTTTTATTATATCTTTTGTATTATCTACATTCATTACTTCATCATTTTTAGGCAGTGGTTTTATTGATACTTCAATTGCTGCAGTTTGCAGTTTTGATTCTTCAATATCTGTTTTCTCCAATTCAACTTCATTTTTAGGTGTTTCATTATCTTCAAAATTATTAACCGATTCATCTACAGTTACTGGATTTTCACATTCAGTAGATAATTCAGTTGTTTTGTCCATTTCACCTTCTTGAGTCAAACTGTCAATTTCTGCTAGAATTTTCTGACTTTCTTCAAATGACTCATTGGCTGTCATAGCCTTTATTACATCTTTTATTTCATTTATATCTGATTTAGTGTCTTTCACAGATTTAATAGTTTCTTTTTTTAGTGCATCCATGCAGTCCTCACCAAGTTCCTTGTTTAGCATTTCTAATACATAATCAGTATGTGTAGGTTCAGTTGCTTCTTCTGCATCATCATCCTCATCCCACCTCAGCTCTATGACCTCTTCGATTGAACTGTCTTTATCAGTTTCAGCTTGATTAAGTTCAGGAATATCTTTCAAAACGCCTGACTTCGGGCTTCCTAAACCTGTATCTCTAGTAACATCACTGGAACCAGCTTCTGGATATATTTTACTAACTACAGATTTTGGAGGGCTTACCTCAGTACTTCCAACATCACAACCTGTTTCGACCCTCAATTCAGATCCTTCAAGCATAATGTCCAAACTTTCCTGTATTTCTGCTGCAGTGGGGACAGCATCAATAACAGGTTTTTGATCTAAAGAGCTTGATGGTAAATCAGAAGCTACAGTTTTAACAGCTTTAGAAGTCTCTGTGTCTTCTGGATCGACGGCTGCAGCTGGCGAATTTTCATTTGACTTACGTACAGTTTCCTTCAAACCTTCATTTTCGGACGTTGTGATTGATATTTCAGGGTCATCGTCCTTATTTGTCTCGCTGATTTGATCTCCTTGGCCGCTAGTACTCATTGTGATAGAATATCGGCTTTAGCAACAACAACATTCGCAAAAACCAACGTCAAAATGTTCGGTTTCGCCAAACTAATTTCGACGCTCGATGTTTGAGATATTTATTGTGAGAGCGATACGCAAAACACTGGAAAGTACGTCAACGCAAAACTTTATGTAATTCGCAATGTTTTTGGTCAGTAATTTAAAAAAATGCACAAACAACAATGTTTTCACAAGCAGACGGCATTTTTTTACAAATTACATATTTCTTTGACAATGACAATGACATAACATGTCATGACAGGTCCAATCTCCAATCGTATGAACATAGCAAAAAATCAGCGATTACAAAGAATTGGATCGGATTATTCCTAGCAAATCGATTTTATGAAGTAGAGCTCATCTTTTTATGGTTCCGTACCCGAAGTGTGAAAACGGAACCCTAAAAAGATATCTCATGCCGCTATAACAACAAATAATAAAAATAAAATATATATCAAAATTAAAGAGGGCTCCCATACAACAAACGTGATTGTTTTGGCTATTTTTGCTCTTGGATTGTCTAGGCTGTATCTCTTCTTGAACCACATTACATTACATGAAACTTTCTATAAATAAGTAACACTTTAACTGTTATTATAACGCCAAATAATAAAAATATTATAATGTTGAAAATTTAAAGAGGTCTCCCAACATGTGAAAATTTGATGTCCTTTGAAAAAGTAGCAAGATTTTTTTGGTACGGAGCCCTTCATGTGCGAGCCGACTCGCACTTTACGACTCGCGGTTTATTTACATCCAACAAGTTATTAGGTTTTGTGATTTTAAGCTTACGTTATCTTCTTTATCTTTTTAATATTTGCATAATTCTTTCTTTCTTGCTCACGCTTTATTATGCTATACAAATTGTTCAGCAGACGTTTTAACATAGAAAGATCGGAACGGAATATGGAACACAGACTTCAAAAATATTTGTAATGGACAGTTCGTTCGTCGTCCGATTTCTCTTTGTAATTTCAGCGCTAACTCAAGGAATTTCCGTATATTTTGACAATTATTGTGTAATCCACGTGTGAAAACCAATACTCTCGTATCAAGCTGTCTCTTTAGACACTAAAACTACCAAACATACTCCTCAACTTTTTGTGGTTATTTCGTGTGATTTTCATAATCAAATATCATTCAAATTGCCATGCAAATAGTTAAAATAATTGCCATTGTATTCATGCATAATTAATTAATAAGCAGTTTTCGGACTTTTACCCGCTAAACAGTCAATAATCCTTACCTCGACCGCAACGGAAAAGTAAAAACACAAAGAGTACATAATCAAGACGTGAAAATGAGCAATTTATTGAATTTCACTCCCCGTGTGGTCATGGGAGCAGCTATAGTTGGCATTGTTAGCGCTGCTGGTGTATTTCTTTACGAGCAACTGTATGCTGAGAAAAGAAGAGCTATGTTGGGTAAGTACCTACCTCTTAACAAATAAATACATAAATATTGCTGGACAATCCACACAGCAGCATCATCTAGCCCCAAGCTAACCAGAGCTTGTGTTATAATGTACTTTCACAATCTTGGATTACCAACATCGGTTTCTATATCGGTTCCGTTGGCAAGATAGCATTGAAGCTTGTTAACTGGAGTGCGGATTTAATATTATTATTATTAGTGTAATTATAGACAAGCAGCTGAGAGCTGATATGTCTATATCCCAGTGCTTTTAACGCTTTTCACTACATTAGTTTGTCCTTTATAGTGGTCAGATTGTGCGTTCGTAACCAGTGGTCGAGTCTGTTTTTGAAGCTGTTCACAGAGGGAGCATCAATGTTTCTTTGTGCAAATTGTATAACAAAACCTGTATCTTGGTCTAGATTTAGATGTAAACACCTCATACGACTTAGCTTCTAAAAAGGCTTTTATGGGATCCCACCATATTTGTGGTAACTGTTCTATGTCTCAGTGGATTTAGTGATTAAGTACACCAGCCTATGCCCTTCCTTCAGACCTTCAATCGAAAATGGAAATTTCATACGAAGTTGAAATGCCTTTTCATTTTGGAATTAGGAAAGTACCTATATGTTTAATTCTATTTGACACAGAAATTTTGGTCCTCAGAATGGTTTTTAGGTAAATAAATTCTATAAATCTTTCGTAAGTAAGGTACTGATTCAGTTTTGCAACCGTACTTTGTAACTGCGGATGAAAAGAACTAGAGTAGGCTCCAGGTTCGACAGATTTGTGATGTCAGCGTGGTTAATTGTATGAAAGAAACAGAAGAAAATCGCAATATCGTACTAATATCGAACTCAATAAACCGCCAAGTGCGAGTCGACTCGCAGACGAAGGGAACCATAAAAATCAGGCAATTTTTTCAAAGAACATTAAATTCTCACTTGTTCAGAGACCCCTTTAAATTGTCATCTTTATTATATTTTAAATATTTGTTGTTATAACAGTTGAAGTGTTTCTTATTTATAGAAAGTTTCATGTGTCTACCTCAACTGGTTCATGAGATATAGCCTTGACAAATAAAGAGCAAACACAGACAAAAAAACACTACTTTTGTATGGAAGCCAACTTTAATTTGGATTATTACTTTATTTTTATTATTTGCTGTAATAGCGTCAAGAGAAATACACATTACAGTTCATGAAATAGAGCCCTGTGACAGACGGACGGACAAACCGACATCGGAGGCTTAGTAATAGGGTTCCGTTTTACCCTTTGGGGACGGAACCCTAATAAAACATTTGAAGTTGCATATTTTGACACTTCATGGATATTTCAAGCATTTCTATGCATATTTGCAAGGTTGCATATAATCTGGTCTCTAGTCATCAGCAAGGTGATCAGTATCACTTCAGTGAACAACTTCATATATATATTGTACAAATATTCAATTTGTGTTGGCAAGGATTTAGATACCATCAACCTCAAGACCTGCGTATCTTATTTTAATTGGAGGAACTGTGATTGCTAAAAATTAGTATCTAAAAAAATAACAATAATAAATCTGTTTTCAGTGACAGAAGTTGCGAGACTGGACAAGCAAGTCTCGACAATGCGGTCAGAGCTGGAGGCACTCCGAGACCTGCAGAGAGAAAGGTTGTTTATTTATCTTAACCAAATTTTAATTCTAACCAAGCCACGTTATGAACCGGTTACCGGGATCAATTATTAGGGCCCCCTCAGTGAAGTAATTCAAAAAGAGCTGTCTGTGTAGAAAAGTCAAAGTCAAAACTCTTTATTTCCATAAATACAATAAATGTACACTTGTAAAAGGTTGAATTCTTAATAATTAAACACTGACACGGAATTAAAGTGATATTTATTATTTCAGTTGCTTCAGTATGTAGACTAATGTAGAGAAGCGACTAAGAAACCTTTAGCCTATTAGTTAGTTGTTATTTTTTGTTAGTTATTAGAACAGTTAATTTATAGGCGAGGGCCTATAGCTTCTACAGAAGCTCTTTGATGTTGGCTTCGGCCCACACATTTGCAGTCGGCTTTTAGTTTTTAAAACACATTTTGTTGTTCTAAAGAGATTTTAGTGTGAAAAAACTATCATGTTTCAAACTTAATTTTCAGTCTAAACCGCCGTCTCAAAGCGCGCAAGCCGCCGCGGCCCAAACGCGTCAAGGTGCCGGCCGCGGCACCCAGCGGTGACGCCGTCGACGCGCCCGAGCTGAGCTATGCCTCGGACTCCGAGTACTTTACTGACTACCAGTCTGTACTAGGTATGTTGAGATCAGTCAGTACTAGGTATGTTGTAGTTCAAAAGATACAGCCTTGACAAATTAAGAGCAAAAAAGGCAAGAAAAACCCGTTTGTTGTTCGGCAGCCCCCTTTCAGGTTTATATTCAAATTAGTTTTATTTGTTGTTCTAGCGGCAAGAGAAATACACATTCTCTGAAAATGTCAACTGTCTATCCGAACCGTAAGAGTTCATGAGATAGAGCCCTGTGACAGACGGACGGACGGACAGCGGAGGCTTAGCAATAGGGTTCCGTTTTCACCCTTCGGGTAATAAATCAAAATATTTACGATTTTTAGTAATAAATCTCTATTACTATGACCAATTGCTCCTGAAGTGCCATTAAATCAAACATCGGTTCGTAGAAAATAGTTTATTATAATATGCGAGAAAGTACTATTCCGTATTTTATAATATATATTTTATTCCTCATAAGAACGCAAAAATATTAAAAACTGCAAAAAGTATTTGAATTTCGCGCGGATCCGTATTTGATTCCGAGTCTTCGACACGGAAACCTGATTTTAATCGAATTCGAATAGCCCTGCCGGCTTTTGATACATTCGCTCAATAAAATAAATAAATAATGCTGGACGATTGTCCAGCACAGCATCATCTAGCCCCAAGCTAAGCAGAGCTTGTGTTATGGGTACTAGATAACTGATATACTTAATACAATACATACATAGATAGATATTTTTTATCATACATAGAAAATACCCAGAACACCAGGAACAAATATTTTCAGATCGTACAAACATTTGTCCCAAGGCGGGAATCGAACCCGCAACCTCCTGCGTCGCAGGCGGACCTTCACCCGCCGCGCCACATCGGTCGTCAATGGAGCATTATAGTTGCTAAAGTCAAAATATACAAACCTTGCTTTAAGTTATTTCTGTACAGATTAGTTTTTAGTTATAACTAGCTGCTGCCCGCGGCTTCGCACGTTTTATTCCGGAATAAAAGGTAGCCTATGTCCGGCCCCGGGATACCATCTACCTCGCTGCCAAATTTCACCGAGATCCGTTCAGCCGTTCTTGAGTTATAAATAAATAATAAATAAATAATGCTGGACAATCCACACAGCATCATCTAGCCCCAAAGTAAGCAGAGCTTGTGTTATGGGTACTAGATGACTGATAAACTTAATACAATACGTAACATACATAGATATTTTTTATTATATTAGGTCCTTACATATGAAATTGGCGTTTTTCGTACTGGCCACTTTAATCACAAATTTCTCCTCTTTGGTAAGGAATTCCAAATTCAAATTTGTACAGCTATAGACTCATGTATTTGTGCTTCGATGATCGTCATTCATTTGTTTTTTTCTTCTGTTTTTTTCTGTTTGCGTCACTCATTTTTAGAGAATACAATCCCGGGATCCCAAATCTCGGGATCCCGGGATCCCGACCGTTTTCTGGCCTCGAAAATCCCGGGACTGTACTTGGCTAATCTCGGGATTTTCGGGATTGCCACAAACAAGTCTAGTTTGTATTCCGTAGTCCGTTGCGTCTTGAAAATAACCTTGCCTAGATTATTTTAATACATTACGACAAAAAGCAACTCGTACAATACGTAGGTACCCACTATTTACTACACAGGTACAGTCCTAATAATATGTTTGTCGTAGAACTTAGAAGGGACTTCCCCACTCGGAATACTTTAATACAATACTCTTAAGGTAATTCCCCAACGGACCAACAGGGGAATCACCCGATCATCTCATATCATAATATTGTTGCGGGTATTTCCCGTCGGGGATTCCCTGTACGAAAGTATAAATATGCAAATCAGGTTTTATTTTTTTCATTTATTGTTCTGTCAGTGACGGGTTACGTAGGCTACGCCATTAAAATTTAAAAGTCAATTATCTGAAATTAAGTATTTCAAATGGCGGGAGACTTTGTTAAACATAAAAAAGACAGTGATACGACGTCAGTGTGGAGTTATTATTTAGTTGCGAAGGACGGGAATAGTGCTAAATGTAAGCGATGCCCAGCCATCCTCAAGACTTTGGGTGGATCAACTAAGGGATTACATACACATTTGTTATCAAAACATAATATCAAGGTTATATCAGCTTCAACAAGTCAAGATTCTGAAAATCTGAACACAGCACCGCCGCCAGCCAAGCGAAAGTTAGATGATTATTTTACTAAAAGTGCCGACGATAGCCTGGATGATATCTTGGCAAGAATGATTGCATTAGATGGATTTCCATTCAGTGTATTCATAACCTCAGATGATTTGAGAAAATTGCTCTTAGCAAAATACACGGATTTACCAAAGTCAGCCGTCACTGTTCGAAAACGTGTTATGAATTACAGTGAAAAAATCAGAAAGCAAGTAACTGCAGAATTACAACATTTGAAAAGTGCAGGTGAAAGATTTAGTCTTTCTTTCGACGAGTGGACTTCAACTTCCAATAAACGATACATGGCGGTCAACGTTCATTCATATAAAAAATTTTGGAACTTAGGACTTGTTCCTATTTACGGAAGTATGACAGCTGAAAATTGTCTTCGTATATTGCAAGAGCGTCTAAGTAAATTTGACATTTCCCTAGAAACTGACATCGTGGCTATTGTAACCGATGGACCGAATGTTATGATAAAGGTGGGGCGGCTTGTTTGCACTGAACAACAACTGTGTCTCGCACATGGTATCAATTTGGCGGTCTGTGATGTGCTTTATGAAAAACATAATAATTTGCAAGATAGCCCTACCTCAGATGATAGTATAAATGAACCAGCTGTGAATGTTGATTATATGGACGACAGCGATGATGAACACCATTTAGAAGACTTAGACTGTACAGAATCAGGTTTAATCGTAATGTCACAAAATGATCTTGCGCCAGAACACGTACCAGAGTTAACACAATATGAAAATATTAATGAGCTGATAAAGAAAATCCGCAAAGTTGTAGTGTATTTCAAAAGATCTCCGTTGAAAAATGAAACAGTACTTCAAAAATATGTGAAAATTGAACATGGAAAAGAGCTGTCACTTCTTTTGGACTGTAAAACCAGGTGGAATAGTCTTTTAACAATGCTGGAGCGATTTTATCTTTTAAAAGCATGCATTCAAAAAGCTCTTATAGATCTCAATCATCCAATTCGTTTAGAAGATGTTGATTTTGAATTGGTAAATAAAATTGTTGATGTGCTGACCCCAATTAAATTGACAGTAGAAGCAATCTGTCGGCGAGATGCTAATTTATGCACAGCTGATGCCGCTCTGAAATTTCTTATAAAACAACTGTCTAGCAAAAACTCAGAACTTGCCAAAAAAATTAAAACATCCTTAGTGGAACGTATAAAGCAACGACGAAGTGATGATTTAACTGGCGTGTTAAATTATTTACAAAATCCACGAATGGATGATGAAAATCAGTTATTATCGGATTTGGAATGGCACGACTTATTTCCAGTTCCGACACAGGCTTTAGTGAGGAAGCAAATAAAGAGTATTGTAAAAAGACTTAATAGTCGAGATAACACGGAAGAAGAAGCAAGGTCAGGATCACAAACAGATGATGAGCTAAGGTCAGAAACCTCCCAACCCCAATTGACATTAAAGGAAAAGTTACAGCTGGAAATTAACAAGAGTATGAAATCCCCAGATCCTGAAGTACAAGTACAAAATGAATTGGGGTTGGCAAATAGTATTAGACGTGAAATGAGCCTGTTCGAAAATGGAGGAGTTCGTGGATATCACTTAGAAACAGCATATAAGTATCTATTGTCTATTCCTCCAACCAGCGTAGAACCTGAACGAGCGTTTTCAGCTGCTGCTTATGTTGGCAATAAACTACGAAGCAGGCTCGGAAGTCAAACATTGGATGCTTTGATATTTCTGCGACTATATTTTCGAAATTCTAAATAGTTATTTTGTGCTGTTTTTTAATTTCTTGCAAAAGTATTGTATTTTTTGGTTTGTGTTTTTTCTTTTCTTATTATTGTTCTGATTTGTGTTGTGCAAAGACATTAAAGACATTTTTTTTTATTACTCGTTTTTTTAAATTTTAGCTCAATTAGAAACCACATAGTCTAATCCCGGGATAGGCCCGGGATCCCGGGAAAAGGCTTCAAAAATCCCGTAAGCCCGGGATTGAAAAACATGCTCGGGATTGTATTCTCTACTCATTTTACAAAATGGAAAACTTAAAATATCGCATTATTTACGAGTACGAGTTCCGCCGTGGCACTAGTGCTGCGGAAACAACTCGAAGGGTGAATGATGTGTATGGCGGTCGTGTTGCAAAAGAAAACACAGTTCGTTTTTGGTTCCAACGTTTTCGTTCTGGAAATTTTGACCTGCAGAACAAGCCCCGTGGACGGCCTGAGACTCAAGTTGATAATGAAGAGTTGAAGGCTATTGTGGAAGCGGATCCATCGCAAACCACGTCCGAGTTAGCTGCAGGCTGCGATGTTAGTGATAAAACTGTTTTAATTCACTTGAAGCAAATTGGGAAGATTAAAAAAGGTGGGTACCTCACGAATTGACTGAAGCAAACCGGCAAACGCGCGTCGACTGCTGCGTTACATTACTAAACCGGCACAATAATGAAGGTATTTTAAACCGAATCATTACCTGTGATGAAAAATGGGTTCTTTACGATAATCGGAAGCGCTCAGCGCAATGGTTGGATCCTGGCCAGCCAGCCAAATCCTGCCCCAAGCGAAAATTAACCCCAAAAAAGTTACTTGTAAGCGTTTGGTGGACTAGTGCCGGTATTGTTCATTACAGTTTTCTCAAATCTGGCCAGACTATTACGGCTGATGTCTATTGTCAGCAATTGCAAACCATGATGGAAAAGCTAGCGGCTAAACAACCTAGGCTGGTCAATCGCTCCACGCCACTGCTGCTTCACGACAACGCTAGACCACACACTGCGCAACAGACGGCTACTAAATTAGAAGAGCTTCAATTGGAAAGTCTAAGACATCCTCCGTACTCCCCGGACCTTGCTCCAACAGATTACCATTTTTTTCGAAATTTGGATAACTTCTTGCAAGGGAAAAAATTCAACTCCGATGGGGCAGTCCAAATCGCCTTCAAAGATTTTATTGATTCCCGTCCGACTGGTTTTTTTAGTAAAGGGATCAATGAACTACCTATAAGATGGCAAAAGTGCATAGAAAATAATGGTTCATACTTTGATTAATTAAATATATTATATTAAAAAATATTCGACTTTTTGTTCCTCCTATACAAAACGCCAATTTCATATGTAAGGACCTAATATATAGAAAATACCCAGAACACCCAGAACTAATATTTGCAGATCGTACAAACATTTGTCCCAAGGCGGGAATCGAACCCGCAACCTTCTGCGTCGCAGGCAGACCTTCGCCCTCCGCGCCACATCGGTCGTCAGAAATAAATAGTGTAACTAACACGACTTTCTTTTATATATATATAGATTTGTAAATTATTGTAAATATAATATGTACCAATTAGGCGATGTGGTCGCTCAGCGACAAAGCCTTTTGTTGTGTGGTGTGAAATAAAAAAAAAACTAAGTATTTCTAGTTGTCTTTGTCGACCGGTGTAACTAGATCGCAGCCATCACACGCTGATTGACAACACTGCTCTCAGTTGAAACTAAACAAAACAAGTTTGCACAAACTGTACTTATTCCTTCTTTCGGGATATAAGCCTATCACAATGTCCAGCTCTAAAACGTAAGCTAGACAACGTTTCAACCCGATATGCTCAGTAATTTAACGTGAATAGCAAAACATCCATTCTTTCATCCAACTCTCATATGTGATTTCTTTTATACAAAGTAAAGAGAGAAAGAAAATAATTTGATTACCTTTATTTTTCTATTTAGACCTTATATCTTGGTAGATATAAGGTCTAAATAGAAAATTAACATAAAGGTTTGATTACCTTTATTTTATTTTTCTATTTAGACCTTATATCTTGACGACCGATGTGGCGCGGCGGGCGAAGGTCCGCCTCCGACGCAGAAGGTTGCGGGTTCGATTCCCGCCTTGGGACAAATGTTTGTACGATCTGCAAATATTTGTTATGGGTGTTCTGGGTATTTTCTATATATAATAAAAAATATCTATCTATGTTATGTATTGTATTAAGTTTATCAGTCATCTAGTACCCATAACACAAGCTCAGCTTAGCTTGGGGCTAGATGATGCTGTGTGGATTGTCCAGCATTATTTATTTATTTATTTATCTTGGTAGATATAAGGTCTAAATAGAAAAATAAATTAAAGGTAATCAAATTATTTTCTTTCTCTCTTTACTTTGTACAGAACACAATAACTTAAAACACTTATTAATCCTAGGCTTAGCTATTTTTGTGCGTAGCTGGGTTCACTCAGCATTGTGCTGAGTAGACACCGATGTGTCTACCCAGCGCTGGTTTTCAGTGCAGGACAAAAGCTAACTCACGTCACGACACTCCGTGGTATATTTTTCACAAAATCAAAAACATGTACAGGAAAACATCAAAGAAAAACTTAAATTAACATACGTATTTAAACATTACTTTACATACTTAACCTATTTAATTGTGCAAAATAAAAAAGTACCTGGTAACACATTGATAATACCTGGTAGTAATGAACACAGTGTTAGGGCGCGTTCCCACTGTATCGTAACCGTAAATTATCATTGGACGACTATCGTCTCTAGCTGATCCCATTATAGCGACAGTTTGTCGTCATTGTGTCGTCGCGAATTTTTATCGTTGAACGACTATCGTTTCTTGTTACCATTGGATCGTGACGACATTCTACAGTTCACGGCAGTCGCCTTGTCGTTTGCAAATCACAACAACTACACCATAATAATATGAATAGTGACGTTTTTTTATGGTTTTACGACTGTCGTGCTAGCTTTTCCCATAATAACGACAATCTATCGTCACAACAAAAAAAAAACATGGACGACAGTGAATCGTGTCTTCCTATAATTGAACACGTGTCGTCCTATATTCAATTCAATTCAATATGTTTATTTCAGCTTATATACACGGTACATATGTATTTCAGCCATAGAATAGGTAATGAAAACAAAAACGATATGTGAATACCTCGATTTAAATTTATACGCCATGATGCTTTAAACTGCACGACTTTTTGTCGTCACGACACAGTAGGAACGTGCCTTTATCCAAGCTATGAGAGAGAAATCTAGTTTACCTAAATTCCTATGTTATGGTTTTCAGTAATATCTACGGGAGTTTACGTATTAAGGTGATAATAGTGTATATATACGTTAGTTCTATGTGATCTTCAGGTACAGATGGAGAGTTGGACAGTGAAGAGTTCTATGACGTGCACACAGATGATGAAGAGGATGACACGCTCAGAGAAGAGAAGAGGAACGGACACGCTACCCCTATGGAAGAGGTAGGATTTTATTATCTCTCTCTCTAGCTAAAGATATCTCAGATAATTACCTGCGCTTACTCATTAGTAAGCAAAAGCGGCCGTCCATATCTCCAACAACCGCTGGGGTAATCGTGTTCTCGGATAGAGACTGCGACTCGACAAACGTAGTAGGACGCCTTGTGTCCAGGTAAGATGACGACCTCTGTATAGAGCTGTAGACTGCTGGCAGATGCTGGATGCGGCTGGAGACGGTGCTATGACGCGAGTTAGGAGACTACGTCCAGCAGTGGACTAGTATTGCTGTTGTTGATGGTAATATCACTTCTAATGTCGCTATCAAAATTCGAACCTCCTAAAGCGTGTTGTGATAATAGTAATTTATTTATTTCAGACTACGATAGAAAAGTTACAAATCCTATTTGACTTATTCTACGGTCCACAGCAATAAAACTAAGATGCATTTATATTAATACTATAAATTCGAAAGTAACTCTCTCTGTCTGTTACCTTTTCACGCCTAAACGGCTGAACGGATCTCAATGAAGTTTGGCAGGGAGGTAGATGGTGTCCCGGGGACGGACATAGGCTACTTTCTATCTTGGAAAAGAGCGTGCGAAGCTGCGGGCAACAGCTAGTAAAATATAAAAACTTAATTAATAAATACCTACACGTTATTCACGACGTTATTTATGTTATTAAATTAAAATAATGACATTTATTTCATAATTATACATACTCAGTTTATAAAATGACAATGTAAAACGAAAAAAAAACAGAAAACATTAAAACAGTATTTTTTGTAACAGGATTTAAAACTGGACAGTCTGAAGCTAGACACGCCAGAGCAGAGCGAGCCAAAATCACCAGAGAAAACCACTACATAGCGCTGGCGAGCTACAAGGTAAAAAGCTGAATTCTAAATCATTATGTCTAAATTGAAAATTATAGCCTTAAAGCAAATATCTAAAGCCGGGTACTGACCGGTGCTACGGGGCTAACGTAACGTTCGCAGCGAGCATGACACGTTAAAGGATTTCTGTAGGTTTCATACTTTTTGAAATATTTTGAAAAAACTCAAAAAAATACCCCTCCCCCCCCCCCCCCCTATCTCCGAAGTTTGCAGAGCAATCCATCTGAAATGTCTGTAGCGTTTGTAGATATGGATCTATATTTTACAGAAAAAATATAGAGAAGTCTGTAAGTAGAGGTAGACCACTTTTTGAAAACAAAATAATAGGGGGGTGGGTAATTTTAAAAAGGGGGGACTACCTCACCGAGTTTTTGAAATTTCTGTAGGTTTGATCTCTTTTTTTTATATTTTGAAAAACTCTAAAATTTTAGTATTACCTTCTGTACTCCGAAGTTTGCAAACCGATCTGAAATAGTTACCTTTAATTTTTTGGTATTCATCAAATAGCAAAGTCTCTAACCAGTACCTATAGTACATATTGGTATACTTGACAACCGTTCGAAACCCTCGGCGCGCGAGTCGCACTCGCACTTGTTTCTCGGATCTTGTTTTAACTTAAATTCAAAAGCTTTGCTAGTTAATTCTTTGATATCATTAGTTATCTTGTTGAAAATGCGTCCACACATCGCATGACAACTTTTTTGGTAAACCGTACTGACTGCACGAACGCTCGCTGTGCGCCCCGTAACGCCGCGCCGGCGCCGGTCAGGGTCCACATTAACGCTTGTAGGAAATAAATACTACTAACCGATGATTATTATTTCAAAAAGGATTTTTGTATGTTTTGTAGTGTGTGTGCACTTGAGCAGCAAATAAATAATTATCTATCTCGTCTTACCTTAAGCATATAAAATACGAATACCATTTTGTGCTATTGTCATTAATACTTCCATACTATTATAATAAAAGCGAAAGTAGTTTGTCTATCTGTCTGTACGTTACCTTCTCGCGCCTCGGCTGAACGGATCTTAATGAAAGTTGGCAGGGAGGTAAACAATATCCCGAGGACGGACATAGGCTACTTGAAAAGCGTGTGCGAAGCCCCGGGCAGCAGCTAGGGTCGTATTCAAAGTCAAAGTCAAAAACTCTTTATTTCCATAAATACAATAAATGTACACTTAGAAAAGGTCAAATTCTTAATAATTAAACACTGACACGGAAATAAAGTGATATTTTTGATTTCAGTCGCTTCGGTATGTAGACCAAAGTAACGAAGCGACGAAGAAACCTTTAGCCTGTTAGTTGTTATTTTTCGAGTTGGAACAAATCCCGTCCCAAGCTTTTTTATCCTCTAGATAATCTGATATTTTATAGTAGGCCTTTTTACACAAGAAGGTTTTGACAATTTGTTTAAATTTATTTACTGATAATTTTTGGAACTCACTAGGAGTTTTGTTGTAGAAGCGTATACATTGCCCTTTAAAAGATACATTGATTTTGTGTAGTCTAGTTGTGGGCACAGCGAGGACATGTATATACATGACTGAAGGATTTTTAATTTTATCTTATCTCTTCCAAATGCCTGTACTCTAAATACTTGAAACATATATCGCTGTCCTTTTCGTTTCCATCATAAAGAAAAAGACGACGACATCTTACTGCTGTGAAATTAGTTTTACATAGTTTTTGGGACAGTCGAATAGACACCAACATTTCTTAGAACCTGCGTGCTATATACTAGTCAAACTCGATTTGGAATGTTTGTAAACAAACCGCTCATACTTAACCTAAAATTCAATCACACGTTGCCGTGCCTTCTTAAGTATCTTAGTCGCTAAGGTATTTATCATGTGGGCCCTAGTTAACTTACTTTGTACTTGTGATGCTTGAAATAAATTATTATTATTATTTATTATACAATTTTATTTGATTGTGTGTATGTGTAATATGGATTATTATCTGAAATAAATGAATACAGTACAATACAATAGAATTATTATTATTATACGCAATTTACATTACATGTCGATTTGAGATCCTTCCAAATATTGCTTACTACATATCTAAAACTCGACGCCAAGCAAGTGAGTTTGTTATTTGTGTCGTGGTTTGTTTACATACATTCTACATCGAGTTTGGCTAGTGTATAGGTATGTATTTTATTATCAATTTACGTATCCATACTAATATTATAAATTCGAAAGTCGTCTGTTACCTCTAAACGGCTGACCGCATCTTAATGAATTTTGGCAGGGAGGTAGGGATCTCGGGGACGGACATAGACTAGTTTTAATCACGGAAAAAAGCGTGTGAAAGCAGCTAGTTTTTATATATTCCTAAGTTCCTTTATTGTTTTCATATCATGTCTGCTTTATGACTTTGAATTTTTTGAATTAATTTAAGCACCGTTTACTGTTACCTATATTATTGTAAATTGACGTCTCCAAGTGTTCCTTGTGCTCCTACGAGAATACGGGAATAAATGTCCTGCTCAGTTCGAATGAGATCTGAGCAGGACAGCATGAGAGATGACATCATTGTCAATCACATTCTTCATGTGCGCAGTTTTATTTTATAACACAAAGGAAGACACTTCTTGTAAGTAAATACAATATAAACATACTTTTTTGTACACCGAGAAAAATACATTGAAAATAAACTACAATAGACACGCACAATGGACGGCCTTATCGCTTTTTTTCAAAGTCAAAAACTCTTTATTTCCATAAATACAATAAATGTATACTTAGAAAAGGTCAAATTCTTAATAATTAAACACTGACACGGAAATAAAGTGATATTTTTGATTTCAGTCGCTTCAGTACGTAGACTAAAGTAAAGAAGCGACGAAGAAACCTTTAGCCTGTTAGTTGTTATTTTTCGAGTTGGAGCAAATTCCGTCCCACGCTTTTTTATCCTCTAGATAATCTGATATTTTATAGTAGGCCTTTTTACACAGGAAGGTTTTGACAATTTGTTTGAATTTATTTACTGATAATTTATGCAACTCACTAGGAGTTTTGTTGTAGAAGCGTATACATTGCCCTTTAAAAGATACATTAATTTTGTGTAGTCTAGTTGTGGGCACAGCGAGTTTATGTTTATTCCTTGTATTCAAATTATGTACATCGCTATTTTTAGGGAACCGATTGATATTTCTATGAGTGTACAATAGGTTTTCATAAATATATTGACATGGTACTGTCATTATGTTTATTTCTTTGAATTTATCACGCAGGGATTCTCTGGGACCCATACTATAGATAGCACGAACAGCCCTCTTCTGCAACACAAATACGGTGTTAATATCTGCAGCGTTCCCCCACAGTAGAATACCATAAGACATAATACTATGGAAGTAGCTGAAATAAACAAGTCTAGATGTATCCACGTCTGTAAGATGACGGATTTTTTTGACAGCATATGCTGCAGAACTAAGTCTCTTCGATAGCTTATCTATGTGTGCGCCCCATTGAAGTTTATTATCTAAGGTGATTCCTAAGAAAACGGTACTTTCTACAATTTTTAACGTTTCTCCTTTTACATTTACATCAGCCTGAACTTGTTTAACATTAGGTAGAATAAATCTAATACATTTCGTTTTGGTTTCGTTAAGCAAAA
The DNA here is from genome assembly GCA_963662085.1 of Eupithecia inturbata. NCBI lineage: Eukaryota > Metazoa > Arthropoda > Insecta > Lepidoptera > Geometridae > Eupithecia > Eupithecia inturbata. The sequence continues at coordinate 592,638 of OY759206.1, read as the reverse complement.
GATTATTGACATTAAACCAATGGACCACTTTTGAGATTGCATTATTCACATCATCGAAATTCGTGTCTTGTCGTTTCATTTTAAAAATTAATGAAGTGTCATCAGCAAACAATACAATCTCGTGATTATTCTTAACAAGATGAGGCAGGTCGTTAATATAAATTAAAAATAGGAAAGGGCCGAGGATAGATCCCTGCGGTACACCCATTGTAACTACAGACCCCGAAGACCGTTTCCCATTAATGTCAACTCTTTGTATCCTATTACTCAAATAAGATGTAAGAAGACCCAAAGAGCTGTTCCTTATTCCATAGTGATTTAGTTTCCTGATTAATGTTTCATGGTGTACGCAATCGAATGCTTTTGACAAGTCGCAAAAAATGCCTAATGCATCTTGCGACTTCTCCCAAGCATCAAAAATATGCGTTACTAACTCTACACCGGCGTCAGTAGTTGACCTGCCGCGAGTAAACCCGAATTGCTTACTATGTAGCAGGTCATTTCCATTGAAATGCCTAAGCAATTGATGTAAAATAAGTTTTTCAAAAACTTTGCTGAATGTAGGCAGTACTGATATTGGTCTAAAGTTAGTGGGGTCAGACCTACTACCCGATTTTAACAGTGGGATTATTTTACTACATTTCATTAGATCAGGAAATACGCCACAATCAATAGACTCATTAAATATAAAAGCTAGATCTGGTGCAATGATATCAATCAATGGTTTAATAATTCTAACGGAAATTTCCCAGAGATCTGCAGTTTTCTTTATATTTAATAGTTTAAAGGTTTTTTTAATATCTCTTTCATCAACATGATTAAAATTAAATGTATTTTTGCATTTAGGTACATTTCCTATAAGTAATGACTCGGCGATTACTTGAGAAGAGTTTAGACACTTTGTAGTAGAGATTGGAATGTCAGTAAAAAAGTTTTCAAATGCTTGGGCTACTTTAACATCATTTTTGATTGAGCAATCATTAATCTTTAAATTGTAATCATTAATGTAGGTGCTGACTTTTCCAGTCTCACTATTTATTATTTTCCAAGTTGACTTTATTACATTTTCACTATTTCTTATTTTTGAGCTAATATAATTTGATTTTGCTATATGACAAACTTTTCTAAACATTTTTGAGTAATTTTTTACTTTTACTTTGAACTCCTGGCTAAAATTGTATTGTTTTTCACTATACAGTTCATACAACTTTTGTCTACTCTTATTACCCACTGTTGCCCACTCACTAAAGTTAAGTTTTTCTGAGACCATTATCGACTTGGGTGTGAATATTGAATTGAACACACTGGTGAATTTGTTAAAAAAACTGCAATATGACTCATTTGGGTTGTTATGTGAGTGATAAGGTGATGGTGTAGACTCCCAATCCAATTTAAACCGTTCAAATCGACTTGTATGTATTTTATTTTCTTTTTACAATTATTATTTTTTACTTGAATTTCTAATTGTATTAGTTGACCTAAGTGGTCTGATTTTAAATTGTTTATTATATTTTTACTAACAATTTTTTCATTTTGGCAAACAAATACATTATCTATACATTTTGCTGAGGTTTCAGTTATTCTTGTAGGTTCCATAAATAATGGCCTTAGATTATAAGAATTAAATATATTAGTCAATCTAGTACTAAGGGAGTAAACTTCTAAAAGGTCAATATTAAAGTCTCCACAAACCATGACATAGACATAGACATATCATTTATTTGCCACTGTACACACAAGATAAATTAACAATTTAGCAAGATAACCATGATAGTTTTATTTGATTTTGAGAGTTTAAATAAAATATCCTCCATAACACTTTCAAATATTTCAAAAGAAGCTGATGGTGGGCTGTATACGCTTACTACAATAATTTGCTCCAACTCTACACATGCTACTTCGATGTGGCTTTCAACGGTTAAGCATATTATGTCCTTACGGTCTTTAAATTTCATGAATTTGTTAAGTAATATTAATGAGCCTCCACGAATAGCATGTGATCTGCAAAAACAGCTACCAACCTGGTGGTTACTGAAATTAAACATGAGCTCATAGCTTTTCAGCCAATGTTCTGTTAAGCAGATGATGTCAATATTAAAAGAGTTCATGTACAATTCCAACTCTAGTAATTTACTTTTTAATCCTTGAATATTTTGATGCACCAAGTTAGTAAACTTTGCATTTATTTTACAGGTTTGGTTTCTTAGATTCTTTATGTGACCAATATTATTTGACTGTTTAGGGCTAGAGACTTCCTCTGTTGTCGTTTTATCTAATTTAAAGGGTTTGGAAGAACTTCCAAGGTCCTTTCTGTAAGTTTATTACAATGCTCAAAAGAAGCATCTTGTATAGCCAAATTTTTGGCTGTAATATTAAAATAATAGGATATCGAAACAGCTATCTGTCTTTTGCAATAATTTGAAAGGTAATTATTACCTTTTTCAGTCAAGTAATATTTCTTACTAACAATACTGTTAATATCAATCACATGTACATTGTTATGGCATGAAATAGTATGTTATGCCATGTTTAACTTATATCTAATGTTATTTTCTACTTTTGGCAAGCTGTCGCTGTAGGGGAATGTAAACATTACAATTTGATTTAATTTTAGTGAAGATAATTTGTCCATATACTTTATAAGGTCTGATTTGTTCACATTATCCCTATTTCCAAGTAATATTATTAAGTTCGAGTTATTTTGAAATCTTTCATTATCAATTTTGTGCATAATGTCATGCAGATTGCAAAAAGGTAAGCAATTATTTACTGAATGCTCCATATTCAAATTCAAGAACTGGCCCATATTTTTTCCAATTTCATCGCAGTACATTATGGTTTTTTGTTTGAGCATGAAGCGTTGAGATCTATGTGGGATGCGGCTGAGACAGTACCACTGCAGCCGCAGCCCTCCAGAATCCTGCCCTCAAGACTCACCTGGCTACTGAGAAGCGCATCCATGGCCAGATTGAGTTCCCTTGTCTGTTCTGTAGTTTGCTCATAAAGGCTGATGTAATGCCCTAGGGAGTGCTCCGCCTGGCCAAGTTTGCATCTCAGCTCCTGCATGTCAGCCTCATACTGGGTCTGATTATAATTAAGTTGTGCTGTACAGATCTCTAGTTTATTTAAAAATTTTCTTTTACATTTAAGCTTAGCAACAACATGTTTTTGATTTTTTAATAATGTTTTTGTTTTTTTTATAAAATTGTTAATCCTTACATATTTTTTCAACTTATTTTTGCTTAATTTGTGTTTGTTGTTGGTGCTGCTAGCTGCCACATTACACACAGAGTCATCTTTTGTTAAGTCAATAGTATGTATAGTGTGCATGATGCAGTCTGCAACAGAAACATGGCCCGTTGGTAAGTTAGCCGTCACTAGCTCATCAAATAAAGTTTGAGTTTTCGCGGTGGCAGAGCTCTGGGCCGCTTCTTCTAGCTGGGTGATGTGGTGGTGTGCATCACATAATTCCTTTTGCAGGAGTGAAGTTCTGTGCAGGGCCGTTTCAAACTCAATGCCACATTGTTCATCGAACCTATCTATTTTTGTCTTAAGCCTATCCTGTTCCTCAATTAAAGAAGTGTTCTGAGAAACAGTTAAAGAAGTGTTCTGAGAAAGCTTACAAGCGCTATCTTCCAGGCAACCTAGAAAATGTTGATGTCTGTTCGATTGCGCGTCTAGAATATCGGCACATCTGCAAAAAGATCGAGCTTGAGGTAGCAGGTTCAAACCTCGGTCATCTTAATTTTTTTTTTGCAGAATTCACTTTGTTCACTTTTTTTTCTTCTTTACAGGTGGACAAGTCTGGTTACGGTAGTCGGTATGGGATTAGCAGACATAGCTAGATGTAGGGGTTTTAGTTGGACTGAGATACGTATAAATAGTATTGTGTATTGTAAACTTAAAGTGCAAAGAGAAAAGGAATAGTCACTTTATCCGGGGCCCGATTCTGCGAACCAATCGCTCAAAAATGGTATCGTCGCAGAGTCGTCACGTATAAAACCTTTCATAGCCCAAGACGCACATGTCGGTCAGTGCCACCACGTGACGGGCGGCGGTGGCGTGCCCCTGCGGGTCGCACGGCCGAGGCTGGGCAGTGAATGCTTTAAAGAAACTGCAGACGGTGCGTGCTGTGCTATTTAGAAATTGATACTAAAGCCCGTATTAAGAAAGCTTGCTCAGTCATCGAACCACAAGTAATGCTTTTCTATGCTATAAACGTCACTCAAGCATAGATCTATCACTGAGTAAGGTTTCATGATACGGGCCATAGAATGGTTCCAGGTTTCACTCTCAACACAATATGATGTGCGTTCCTCCATCTATATATATAATTTATTTCGTCTAATTGTATTCTTAGTATTTTTCCAAATATTGGGTACCTATTGGGTAAGCACTCCAAAACAAAAAATACATTATTATGTATCAAACCTAATTATTTATATTTATACTGTGGCCTTACTCAAGATACAATACTTGTAAACATTGCCCCCATATTAAACTTAAAAATACTTTAATTTTGTTTATATTTTTCCTTTTCTCTTTGCACTGTATCTAATGGTAATTGGTAGACAATTGTGACTGGTTTCACGTTATTTCAAAACTCAAATTTTGGATTGATCATGATGAGCCATATAAATCGTGTATACAAAGAACGGGATTGAAGATGACTGTCATTTTCAGTCCCATTCGTAATCTACACGACTTATACATTCATGTAAGATGGAAGAATTGTTATATTGGTAGGGGGCATAGGAACGCTTCACTTAGGTATCTGTGAATCGAATACTTATTTACAAAGAAAGCAAATACATACAAAATGTAAAAAAATCACATGAAACAGTTAGGCTAACTGCAGATTGATGCAAACAATCTACAGGTAGCTCAACTGATCCATATCAATACCAGTCAGAAGCGTCCCCAAGACGCTGGCTGCATTGCCCCGCTGTATGGCAATGCTGATGCGCTGCACCAGATACCAACTAGCTCTCGAGTTATAGTTATCAACAGTCCCCTGTCTCCAGCTGCAACCACCATCAGCCAGCAGTCTACAGCAGGTCGTCTTCCCACCTGGCCACAGCGCGTCCTACACTGCGTTTACCGAGTCGCGGCCTCCACTCAAGAACACATTTACCCCTCGATAAGAGTTGACACTGAAGTTTATCACATACCTTGTAACAGTTATTGTTTTTAGACGACAACAAATCGCGTAAAATTAGTTTTTTAACATTATATTATCCACTCCATCTCCACTGCCTATATTGGTCCACTGCTGGACTCAGGCCTCCCCGTGATAAGCGCCTTGTTGGCTTTTATCTCACGGGGGGTAACGCCCATAATCCCCACGCTGGGCATGCGGGTTGGGGATCGCAGAACATTATGTTGTTAGTTATTTATTATTTGTATGGATTCTCTGGTATGACCGGAGTGATGGGAGACGTTCGTACGCTCACAGATATCTTTGTGCGAATTTGTTGGTTAAGGATGCTGAGAGGTGTAGAAATCTATTGAACAAATGACATTGTGGTATAAATATTTATTAAATGAATTTCAAAGTTACATATTTAACAAAGCAATGGTCACAGATGAGTAAAATCATAATAAGTATGTAGAGTCAAGTAACGATGGTGTCAATTCAGGTGGCAAAAAAAAAAACTAAACTTATTTGAGTGTACTAAAAACTAAATCATTCTTTGCCGCTGCCGCTTCGCCCAAACCCCGGCAGCCGACGGTTGTCACTCTCTTACCACAAAAATGTAGCTATTTCGATCTAAAAGAAAGGGCCATTTTTAGTGCTGTCAAATTAGTCAAGTTTTTATCCTCTGAATGTAACACCATTTTGAATGTAAAATAAATTATTAAAACGTCACTAAAATAAGTAAGTACATTAAAAATATTTCTTTTGGTTTTACTCGTCTGTGATCGCCTTAATGAAATATCGTATTATTTATAACGTAGTAGATTATCAAATATAAACAACTTTAACTCCAAAGCAATCATAATAGTTTTATGACTGAAGCTAATCTTGTGTAATTTAAACATGACAACTTTCACGTGCGTTGAAAGTAACTGAACATGTGTCTTATTTTAACGCATGTCGTTATTTACCCTTTCATAAAAATCTGTCGTTTAAGTTGGGAACGATAATATCGAAGTTGTTGATCATTACTACCTAAACCAAATGGGTCAACTTTCACGAAAGTTAACCAATGTGGGTCACCAGTGATGAATGACTTCGGGTCCGAGACGTGGTCGCTGACTATAGGCCTCGTGCATAAGCTCAAAGTCGCTCAGCGAGCTATTGAGAGAGCTATGCTCGGAATTTCTCTACTCGATAAGATCCGGAATAGGGAAATCCGTACAAGAACCAAAGTAACCGACATAGCTATCGGAGTTAGCATGCTGAAGTGGCAATGGGCAAGTCAGAAAGAGAAAATCCCGTCATAACTGAAGTTGAGAGGTTTTATGTAAGAGGTTATGTAAATCTTAAATTATACCTATAACTTAATTATGTCTTAGCTCCTATCTCACAGGGACGCCACGGCGACGAGGCGCGTCGCTCGCAATATCCAAGCCATTTTATGGCAGACGATGTTTCCAAACAGTCGCCAAGTGAGTTAAGTGTTTTAATGAAAAGTTTGGATACGTTGCCAGCAACGTCGCAGTGGCGCTGCGGTAGGGCCCTTAGGGTAAATAATCTACGGGAAAGGCCTTATAGAATTTGAACCTTATATTATATAAGTTGAGGTTAAAATTAAGGCTTTAATTAGTACAAATATTGTTAGTAGTTCTGTAGTAGTTGGTGCTTGAAATCATTCTAAATATTACTACCTATACTTCATAATTCTCAGAATATTGTTAACTCGTTTGCTGCTTAAAAAGCGAAAGAATGTGAGAAAGAAAATTAATGTCTAGAGCAGCGAATGGGTATAAACTGAAACTTTGGTAGGTACCTGTTGAATTACCTACATTAATCCAAATTATAGTTGTACCTACGAGTATATAAACTTATACCTCGTCCACGAATTTATTTTCTGTTTGGTATGTGCACGACTATGAAGTTCCCTAATTGTTGACAAGCGAGTGAATGAAGATTGAATGACAGAATGAAGTATTACTTTTGACATGACAGATAGAGATGCGGATCTGTGGACTCGAAAAGTACGAAGGCTTACGAAGGTTTCGATTTTTATCGAGCCGACATCGTCTGTAACGAAGATTATTCTGGATGATTTTTCCATGAAATAGTATTGAAAATGTTATTTTAACAATTATAGTTTATCATGGTAACTAAATCTGACCTGTCTTACTTTTAATCAGGGAAAACGCGTGTAATGTCGCGGGCAAAAGTAAGTAGCAAATAAAACAACGAAAATAATACTATTTATTCTATTGAATATTCAGATACCAAAAAATAAAGTTATTTAGATGCCCGAGTTGAGTATATTTGTAAATCAATACAAAATGTTGAGCAAAAATAACTAAATCGATTACAACTTCTTCATAAACAAAATGATAGTTATAAAAAATCTAATTGGCTTAGCATTAGGACATGACTATTTGCATGTCAGTCGAACTACCAAACAGAAAATAAGAGAGTGGAATAGCTATAGGTAGTAAATTTTAATTCATATTCATAACATTTATTGTGATTTATTTGAAAAAATTAAATTATATAAGTTTGACTATAAATCATTCTTGGTAATAAAAATAATAAAATATTCTAGTATGTAGTCCTTCCATGAATTACATAATAGAATATAAAATATGCATTTATTTTTATACTTTTGACATGTCCGAATATCATAGATAATAATAATAATTATTATTGTTATATTTCCTCAATATTTAGATCTGATTCATGGTGCGTAATATTTTCTTGTTAAATAAATATAATATGTGGAGACGAATATAACTCATTAACCACCTCAACAGAAAAGTTGTTTTTCTAGACGTACTGCTTCAAAGTTTACATTAAAATGGGATACAATGTAAGGTTATGAAAAAACTAACTTCTATTCACTGGTATTTTTAGAGCATTTATGAAAATAGAAGATTTTGGGCTAAAAATCAAAAGTACGAAATGGGAGCGATTTTTTTTAAAAGGGTAACCACCCTTTTAAAAAAAATCGCACCTCAGCCTTTTGGGTATTAAATTAAAGGTATCGGTTTTCACATCTCAAAAGTTTTAGAAAGTCCTGTAGACTTCATAATTTTTGAAATATTTTGAAAAAAGTCGAAAAATTACCCATTCCCCCTCCCCCCTATCTCCAAGCCCGGATTAGCCCCTAGGACCCCAAGGCCCGGGCCTAGGGGCCCTGCAAGCCTAGGGGCCCACATGGCGGAACATTCATACCCCTAAAGTCTGGCTTGCCCGACAAATTGGCATTTATTTTTCAAATTAATAATAGGTAGGTAAGTAAATAACAAGATTCGTCAAGTGCGAGTATGACACCCGCGCCGATGGTTGCGAACGTTTGTCAAGTACTTTAGTTACCGGTTAGAGACTGCTGTTTAATAAATACCTACCTACATTTCAGATGGATCCGTTTGCAAACTTTGAAGTATAGAGGCTAATAGTAATTTTTTTACTTTTTTTAGTATATTTTATAAAGTATGTAAACTATAGGCATTTCGAAAACTGTTTCGAGATGTGCAAACCAATACCTTTTATTTGATACCCCACTCGGTGTGGTGGCAGTTTTAGGGTTCGGGGAGAAGAGTTTCGGAACCCTTATGGTCTCGCTTTGGTTGGGTAAAAATATTATAAAGCAGGTGGATGCTCAAATAACAACTGCCTAGGGGTTCTGGATCCCTTAATCCGGGCCTGCCTATCTTTGAAGTTTTCAGAGTGATTCATCTGAAATGTATGTAGCGTTTGTATATATTTTAAAGAAAAAATATAGAGAAGTAAGAAAAATATAGAGGAATACATAATTATTTTACAATGTCAGGTCTTATAACTATATTAGTAACTGTATTCAGCCTGCATGCAGGCGTGCAAATATTGTGTCAGGCAGTTAAGTCAGAGTGCTTTATTTCCTTTAGACCTTACAGGACTCTTGGGCACGTCACGAAATTTAAATTGCGTAAGTAACCTAGGAATTCTCTAAAATAGTTTAAAATAATAACAAAATAAAAAATTTGTGAAACCTATGAGGCCACGACGGATATTTTAAATCGAAAAAGAAATAAATACTTTGAGTAAAACCCTCTCATAGGACTCACTCATAGGATTTTTTTTTTACTTCGACGAGACTTGAACTCGCATCTTTCCCTCAGTACGGGAACGTGTTAACCTACTACACCACCTGAGAAGCGGGTTCAAGTCCCGTCGAAGTCAAAACATTTTTGAATATTATTTGATTTCTTATAAATTAACCCAGTGTGAGGCTTACGCACTATAATAATAAAAACTTTAGAAAAGGTATTCTTTATTGGAACCACCAACACAAACACAGGTAATAAGAACACACAAATACAATAATAAAGAATTCTGTGCTAAGTTTTTAAATTATCTGTCAGAAAGACAAACCATTAGGTACTTAACCTATAAATAAGCAGCCCATAACCTATAATTTGGCGTGTTTTAAAAAACTATAAACCGGTTAAATTTCTGGTACCTTGATAATATTCATCTAGGTCTCGGACGGACGAAATCACCCTTCCCTTACTTTCTCTGGCCGAAACCATTAATTAGGTGATAATGAAATTATCATATTCTGAATATTTTTTACAAACCTACGTTTTTCGGCGCACATAGCGATTCCTCGAGAATCAAACTTATAGGAGACAACCTCAAAATCAATTTTGATACAACAACGATAGAATCATCGAAATATATTAACAATTGGCGCAGATGTCACCAAAACTGTTGTAGCTAGTCGTGATTCTCCAAAAATATTATGTTGCTTTATATTATAAGTTTAACGGGATAAATACTAATCCCTCGGGAATAATTTTTTTATGGGTCCACCTACAATCATTCTCTATACAATAGTGAAAGAATCAGTAAAATCGGTTACCCATAGTAACATACATACATAAAAATAAATAAAAACATACAGACGAACTGAAAATTAACTTTCTTGTCATAGATCCAAGTAAAATTCGGAAAATGGTTCGTTCTCCCAGCGCTAACTCAACAAATGGCCTAAAATGTGTTACAATTACAACTAAACGCAAAAGCACGCTATTTCCAATCTTGTGCAATATACCTACATAATGAACAACAAAGATGGAAAGACGTACCTAGACCGAAGTGCGACCGAGACAACAATCCGCTACCCATGCACGGCGACTCGCAACATTACGTGTACTGCTATCTCTTTTTACGCAAGAATGTATTGTATATTTCTATCCCTGTCTGCAAATGGCGAAACACGGAAGTAGAATAATTAGAAAACTTCAAGTTTTGTTGTACATTACATATGAGTGAAAAATTATGCCTTGGGCTTTGTTTTTTGTTCTGGAGCTATTTGTACATCTAGTGAACGAACACGAGGCCTTTGCTGCAGTCACACAAAATTACGTTGTAGCAAGCACGCGAAACACGTACGCCGCCGGCGGCGGTGCCGCCGCCGCCGGCCCGACTATGACTGAGATGGATGGACCTAATTTCACCTAATTTGAGCCTTCCACTTTCGGGAAGCTAGTACCTACTATCTCCCGAATTTTACTTAGACTTGTCGGTTCCAGACCCTTTCTTCAGTAACATTAAGTAGGTACCTATAGCAATTACCTTATTTTTATAAATAAACACAAATAACTATATCTTTACCTAGACTCCAAGCATGTAGATTTTAGTTTATTTGTTCGGATTTTAGACATAATTAGCAGCTAACATCAAGATCGAAGCTGCAGGTTACAGGTCAGCTGCGAAAATACGTATACAATTTGACTGAATAGTACGTGTAGTTTGTACGAAAAATATGTGTGTGGACTTGTGTAAAATAAAAGTGAAAACTAGGAAGTGTATACATATCTGAGCCAGCTGCTCAGACTTACATTATATGCACAATGATTCTAAATAACTTATTTAGAGCAGGTAGGTACTTGTACTAGTGGAATTTGTGAACATTTTCCCAAATTGCAAGCAAATGGTTTCTCTTCTGTGTGAGTTCTCATATACAAACATCAACATCGTCTAGGGATATTTCATATTTTCTCTATTTACTCAAAATTTGTTATAAATAACATGCAACATGTATATATTTTTGAAAAGCCCGTTTAGTAGACTAGACCTTCGAATACAATAGAAAATTTTTATTGTGTAAATAAAATTTTATTCATTAAAAAACAAAATATGAAAAAATTTTACATTTAGGATGTTGTGTTTAAAAAAAAAAATGCAAAATTATGCGAAATTTCCTGTTTTTTGCAATTATACGAAAAATCAGTAGTCAGTAAAACCACCCATGACGTTACAAACGGTCCTGCAACGGGTTTTCATGCTTTGAATCAAGTTATCAAAGTCTTGCTGCGGGATATTGTCCCAGGTCCTGCTAAGATGCAAAAAAAATTGCTCTTCAGTCGCGATGTTTGCAGGAAAATGGTTCATAGCCCTTCTTTGGAGCATGTCCCATGCATGCTCTATGGGGTTTAGGTCTGGCGATTGCGCAGGCCAGTTTAAGAACGACACGTCGTGCTCCTGCAGCCAGCTGGTCACCACTCGCGCTGTGTGCGAACGGGCATTGTCGTGCATGAGCGTGAATTCTTGGCCCATTTGTAGTCGATGGGGGTAGACTATTGGTACTAGCACCTGGTTACGGTATTTTTCAGCGGTCATGGTGTTTCTGATCCAAACGAGATCTGTTCTTCCACCAATACGTATTCCCGCCCAAACCATAACTGTGCCACCGCGGTATGGATGGACTTCCTGAGGGTGTTGCAGACGGCTCTTACGACCAGGAACTCGCCATACACGTACTCTTCTTGAATCGGGATGGAAACCGAATCGGGACTCATCGGTAAACAACACCGCAGACCACTGGTTCTCTTCCCAGAGCAAATGTTCACGAGCCCACTCTAATCTTCGTCCACGATTTCCTCGCCGTAGTGCTGGAGTACGAAGCGGTCTGCGAGCATGAAGGTTGGCTTCATGCAGTCTTCTCCTCACAGTTTGGTCACTCACCAGCAACTGGTGCTCTGACTGGAGCCTTTGAACCAACTGCATTGCCGTAACATTTGGTTGTCTTCTAGCGGAAACTTGCAAAAATCGATCTTGTCGCTGGGTGGTTATGCGCTTCCCGCCTGGGTGTCTTTCAGCCACTTCACCGGTAGCACGATAACGTGACCATAACCTTGAGATCACGTTTTGTTTTGTTCCAATCTCCTCATCAACACTCAGCTGAGTAGCCCCAGCTTGGAGCATACCTACTGCCCTTAACATTTTATCTCTAGTTAAATGGCGCCGCCGCATGATGCATTTAGTAGTATAAAATCGAAATTAATTGATAACGTGTTTTAAAACTTCAATTTGACACAAAAAATTACCATAAACTATGGAAGATAAATTGTAACTTTCGACCTTCGCTATAGCAATGCCGCGCAAATCTTTTGATTTTTATTCATTTGTTCAAATTCAAATTTGGAATCATTCAAAAAGGCCTAAAAAATAAGGTTTCATAAAAAGATTTTAAAACCGGCCAGTATTTTTAGAGTTCAAGAACTTTATACAAAATATCCCTAGACGATGTTGATGTGTGTATATACCTAAGCTACTGTTTCAAATAAATTGTTTATCACATACACTGCATGCAAATGGCTTCTAACCAGCGTGAATTTTCATATGACGAACTAAACCCCTTCTAGCATTGAAACATACATTACATACGCTGCAGGCAAAGGGCTTCTGACCAGAATGAACATTAATATGACGAACAAGTTGCTTCCTGACTCCAAAATGTTTATTACAAACACTGCAAACAAATGGCTTCAGTCCGGAGTGAGTTCTTTCGTGATCAACTAAATCAGTTTTTAGTCTATATTTTTTGTCACACTCTTTGCAGGCATAGGGCTTCTCACAAGTGTGAGTTCTCATATGAATAGTTAGTTTACTTTTGTCAATATGTGGTTTATTACATACGCTGCAGGCAAATGGCTTCTCACCCGTGTGAGTTCTCATATGAACAATTAAAATACCATTTCGATTAAATTTTTTATGACATACATTGCAGGCGAAGAGTTTCTCACCAGTGTGATTTCTCATATGAACACTTAAACTACCTTTTTGCCTGAATTGTTTATCACATACATAGCAGCCAAAGGCCTTCTCACCAGTGTGAGTTCTCATATGAACAGCTAAACTACCTTTTTGATTGAATTTTTTATCACATACATTGCAGGCAAAAGGCTTCTCACCAGTGTGAGTTCTCATATGATCAACTAAAATACTTTGACCATTGAATTTTTTATCGCATACACTGCAGGCAAAAGGCTTCTCACCAGTGTGAATTCTCATATGAACAGCTAAACTACCTTTTTGACTAAATTTTTTTTCAATAAATTGTTTATTACATACACTGCAGGCAAATGGCTTTTCACCCGTGTGAGTTCTCATATGTTTAACTAAATGATTATTTTCAGTAAATTTTGTATTACATACACTGCATGTAAATGGCTTCTCACCAGTGTGAGTTCGTATATGACAAACTAAATTACTGTTCGAAATGAATTGTTTTTTACATACATCACATGTGTATGGCTTCTCGCCCGTGTGAGTTCTCATATGAATAACTAAATTACTTTTCAAAGAGTATTGTTTGTTACATACATCACATGTGAATGGCTTGTCACCAGTGTGAGTTCTCATATGACCTTGTATACTACTTTTTCGTGTAAATCCTTTATCACATACATTGCAGGCAAAGGGCTTCGCACCAGTGTGAGTTCTCATATGTCTAACTAATTTACTTTTAAAATTGAATTGTTTTTTACATACAACACATGTGAATGGCTTCTCACCCGTGTGAGTTCTCATATGACTAACTAAATTACTTTTCAAAGTGTATTCTTTGTTACATACATCACATGTGAATGGCTTGTCACCAGTGTGAGTTCTCATATGACTAACTAAATTACTTTTCAAAGTGTATTGTTTGTTACATACATCACATTTGAATAGCTGGTCACCAGTGTGAGTTCTCATATGAATAGTTAGATTACTTTTGTCAATATATCGTTTATTACATACGCCGCAGGCAAACGGCTTCTCACCCGTGTGAGTTCTCATATGAATATTTAAAATACCATTCCGATTAAATTTTTTATGACATACATTGCAGGCGAAGAGTTTCTCACCAGTGTGAATTCTCATATGAACACCTAAACTACCTTTTTGCCTGAATTGTTTATCACATACATAGCAGCCAAAGGGCTTCTCACCAGTGTGAGTTCTCATATGATTAACTAAATGACATTTTTCAATAAATTGTTTATTACATACACTGCAGGCAAATGGCTTCTCACCCGTGTGAGTTCTCATATGACCTTTTATACTACTTTTTCGTGAAAATTCTTTATCACATACATTGCAGGCAAAAAGCTTCTCACCAGTGTGAGTTCTCATATGTTTAACTAAATGATTATTTTCAGTAAATTTTGTATTACATACACTGCATGTAAATGGCTTCTCACCAGTGTGAGTTCTTATATGACAAACTAAATTACTTTTCGAAATGAATTGTTTTTTACATACATCACATGTGGATGGCTTCTCGCCCGTGTGAGTTCTCATATGACTAACTAAATTACTTTTCAAAGTATATTGTTTGTTACATACATCACATGTGAATGGCTTGTCACCAGTGTGAGTACTCACATGATCAATTAACTGATCTATTTGATAAAAATAATTTTCACACACATTGCAGAAAAACTTTCGTTTTTCTTTAAGTTGAGAATGTGATTTTTTTATGTGTGATATGAGTGCGCGATTAAGAAAAAACACTTTATCACAATGGTTGCATTCATATACAATTTTCGAGTCATCTGGTTTGCCTTGTTCAGCATGAATGGCTGGAGGAAGTTCTTCATTATCTGATTCTTTATCATTATCTTCTGATGCTAAATGACTTTTTGTACAGTCTTCATGAGAGACAGACTCAACCTTCACCAATTGCTCTTCTTCTGTGGTCACCTCTTCTTTCACCGATATTAGTTCATCTTGAGGATCTTCATGAGAAAGACACTCAACCTGCACCAATGGTTCTTCTTCTGTGCTCACCTCTTCTTTCGCCGATATTGGTTCAGGCTTGTCACCAGTGTGAGTTCTCATATGATCAAGTAACTGATCCATTCGATAAAAATAATTTTCACACACATTGCAGAAAAACTTTCGCTTTTCTTCAAGTTGATAATGTGATTTTTTTATGTGTGATATGAGTGCGCGATTAAGGAAAAACACTTTATCACAATGGTTGCATTCATATGCAATTTTCGAGTCATCTGGTTTGCCTTGTTCAGCATGAATGGCTGGAGGAAGTTCTTCATTATCTGATTCTTTATCATTATCTTCTGATGCTAAATGACTTTTTGTACAGTCTTCATGAGAGACAGACTCAACCTTCACCAATTGCTCTTCTTCTGTGGTCACCTCTTCTTTCACCGATATTAGTTCATCTTGAGGATCTTCATGAGAAAGACACTCAACCTGCACCAATGGTTCTTCTTCTGTACTCACCTCTTCTTTCGCCGATATTGGTTCAACTCTATGTACAACCATGTTAATCATAATAGACTGCATAGTGGCCACTGACAAGTGTTGTTCCATTCCAAGGTGGAGCTCAGTGATATTTTCGGGGGTAGCCTGAAATTAACCATTCTTTAACTTACCAAAAATAGAGCATGATTTTTTTTGCCTATTACTATTGCCCTAAGTTTTGCAAGCCTAAGTATTGAAACGCGCGGTAGAGCTTCTAGCCAAGTTCGGAAAGAAACGAGCCATTGGGCACGCTTTTGGTCCTTCTTATCTCAGACATTGGTGTCGATTCTGTTGTTTTAGAATTAGCTAAAATCAGGATTTACGAATGTGAAATAGACGAAAGCTACTTATGTTTCAAAAATTAGACTGACTAAAACAACTCAACATAGTTATAATAGCTATAACCCTATTCTTTGCATTACATTTTAGCTATGATTAGAAACCTAATATTAGGAGGCATCTTATTTGGTCATGCTTAAAATTTATAGGCGAAATGCTGGATAAAAACATTAGGGTACATAAAAGTATTACACACCTGTTTGATACTAGGACTGACTGACAGTTTGCGATTTTCAAACACGTTCTAATTAAGCTATTTTTGGATCTGTTTATAGAATACCATAATTTTTAGGTCATCCTATCTTAGAAAATTTTGAAATCGTAATATTTTAGTTAGGGTTCCTAAATAACAGAATCGACACCATTAACAAACCTACAGGCTTGCTATTTTGCATGATTAGTAAGATCCATGAATAGAGTAGGAATATCAAATTTTATAATATATTATATAAGGTTCTTGAGTTTATCATACACTTCTAGATATCTAATATAGGAAGTTGAAATTTATGTTTGTTGGTAACACAGTAGATGATAAAACTTTATCGGAGGAAAAAACCCGAAAAGCAAGAATTTTATATTTTGAGTTATCAATATCGGTGGCGTGATTGATTTTCGTGAGATTATTTAATTTTGTGAATATCTCATTGGATTTTCGACCTATTGTTAGAATTTCTTATGTATGTTAGACTAAGGTATACATTTTATATCGGCCGTAGTTTTAAGTAGGTACTTTACATCCTGTGCTAGACTAATGTTGCCTGAAATAAATGATTTATTATAATAATGTACCAAAGCTGGACAAAATATAAATAATTCATGAAAAATAAGATACTCGTATATACAACAAAAGATGAGGTAAGAAAAATAAAATCGGCCCACAATGTCAAATTTAGTATCAAATAAAAGAACACAACTCCGGCGGCGGTAAAAAATGCCAAATCATATTAATTAATAATTTCGGAATTATCGGGTTTTTAGTTTCGATAAATATGTGAGCGATCGTATAAACGAACCATGGGTTTCAATAAATATGTGAGCGATCGTATACACGAACCATGGGTTTCAATAAATATGTGAGCGATCGTATACACGAACCATGGGTTTCAATAAATATGTGAGCGATCGTATAAACGAACCATGGGTTTCAATAAATATGTGAGCGATCGTATACACGAACCAT
Organism: Eupithecia inturbata; assembly: GCA_963662085.1. Classification (NCBI taxonomy): domain Eukaryota; kingdom Metazoa; phylum Arthropoda; class Insecta; order Lepidoptera; family Geometridae; genus Eupithecia; species Eupithecia inturbata. Next base: position 575,416 of record OY759206.1, on the reverse strand, counting down.
GGGTTTCAATAAATATGTGAGCGATCGTATAAACGAACCATGGGTTTCAATAAACATGTGAGCGATCGTATAAACGAACCATGGGTTTCAATAAATATGTGAGCGATCGTATAAACGAACCATGGGTTTCAATAAATATGTGAGCGATCGTATAAACGAACCATGGGTTTCAATAAATATGTGAGCGATCGTATAAACGAACCATGGGTTTCAATAAAAGGGTACAATCGTTGCATTCGTTCCATAAAAACTACAAAACTCATAAAATCCAAAGTCGCATGTACACAAGCTCTAGATCGCGCTAACGAGAACGCACAGGTTTGAACGACCCATCAGTTCGTTTTGGAAGGGATGGGCAATTTAAATGATTACATAGTTGTTAATTAATTACTGATGTTTTATACTGAAAAAGCTTGAATAAGGAAGAGCGCGTCTCTTAATAATTGTATGCACTTGTCAGTTACATTGGTAGGTAGTTAAGTACATACAGAAAATTTAGGTACTCATGCAAAATTACCTTTATTTAAACTTTTAGATCGGTCTGTATGGGAGAGTCTGAAACTATAAGACATACGAAGATCTCTTCTTAGGAACCATGTCATCGATTTTAGTAACAAGAAAAACTGCATTCATACATTTAAAAAAAAACTTGTACTCAGCTTCGTATGTCTTATATTTTCAGACTTTCCCATACTGACCGATCTAAATGTGCCACCCTGTATACTTAATCAAATAAAGCTAACGAATTTTTTTCACCTACCTATTTTTACAATGACAAATAAATAGGCGTGTTTAAACAACGATAAACTGACTTCAAATTCCGGTATCTATACTCTGCTCACGGAGACAAGCTAATATAGCGCGCGCTCTCTTGCACAATTGTACGAAAGTGAAATGGACGGGACTACTAGCGTGAGACTGAGATTGGTCAGTGGGAGTGACCATTATTTTAAAATATAAAGCTATGTATGTATGTTTAGATTGCTCACTTCAAACTATTAATTACATTATTCACTAGCTTTTCGCCCGGGGTTTTGTGGATGAGTGGGTTATTGATGATTGACCTACTTATTATGATACTGTGAACCTAAAAGTATATATTTTGTTTAATTTGCGTAGTGTACAAAAAATAAAACATCAGAAATTTTCTTACAAATTTATTCACTTTCTGATTCACTTGAATCTGAATCATACTCCAATCTTATAATAAAACGTTCTGCCATATTTTCTACGTTCCTATCCATAACATCCATACCAGGCTCTAATTCATTACGTCCGCACCGCACAAGAGACAGATAAGACTAACTTTTGGCCACACAGTGTGCACAGTGTGCACGTGCCCTATGTTCGTTATCTGCGACCAATAACGTGCAGTCTAGGATTTCCCTATTAGCTTGTTTCGGCGAACAGAGTATAGATAATATTCATCTATGTCTCGGACGAACGAAATCACCCCTTCCTTACTTTCCCTGACCGAAAGTCTATGTTCACGTGCAAAAAATTGAATTTATTTTGGCGACATCTAGCTATTATTCAAGTCTAATTTAGTTTGATGACACATGGATGAAACTGTTGACGCCCGTTGCCACGGAAACCATTAGGTGATAATGAAATTATCATATTCCGAAGAATTTTTACAAATCTACGTTTTACGGCGCACATAGTGATTCCTCGAGAATCAAACTTAAAGGAGACCACCTCAAAATAAATTTTTAGACAACATCGAAAGAATCATCAAAATCTATTAACAATTGCCGCAGATATCACCAAAACTGTTGTAGCTAGTCGTGATTCTCCAAAAATATTATGTTGCTTTTTAAGTTTAACGGGATAAATACTAATCCCTCGGGAATACAAATTTGATTAATAAAATCGGTTCCCATAGGCGGAGATATCAAGTAAAAAAAAAAAAGGCGCACTGAGTACCTCCTCTTTTTGAAGTGGGTAAAAAAACACAAATTAAATAATGAAAGAACGTAAAAAAATAAGATTTTAATACATTCAATTGATTTCAGGCAGCCGCCGACGGACTTTTTTGTCAAATTTTGTTATTCGAATCGAATTCGAAGTTTGAAAGTTCTAACTTGTTTTCAGCAGGTTTCTTTATAGCGGATCCACCCAGAACATAAAGTTTGGGTCTTTGATGAAGAAGTTTGACTCTCTTACCGAAATGTATGGAAAAGTTTTTCTCGATTTATAGGTATAGATAGATATCGTTTATTGTCAAAGAGATTAGGCACATGTTTTTGGTTAGTAGTACTCAAACCTCAGTCGGTCTTGTAGAGACTTTTGATCCTTTTATGAAACAGGAAAAAAGTTTTTGTGTAAAATTACCATTTTCTTGCAGACTGTAAATTTTTTCAAAAATCTGTGAATGCAGTTCAGAATATCTCAAAAAGTTATGGATATGGATTCTGAGAATGTTTTCCTGTAACTATAACGGTTAAGGTACCTGCCCTTACTGTCCCGTCTCAAATATTCACCCTGTATAGATGCCATAATTTGTTATTTTTGTCTGCTTGTAGGTACATTTAGTTTTTTTTAGTTTAGTATTTTTTTCTTTATTTAGTGTGTAGATATATGTAGATAGATGCTACTATATCAAGTTAATTGTATGTGTTAATTTTTATGGGACGGTGTGGTCACTAGAGACAAAGTCGCGGGCAGCAGCTAGTAATCAATTAAAAACAATATCAAAGTTGTTTGTAGCATTTTATTCAATATTCATATCTTATGGGAACTGATTTATGGGAGAAAATGTAGCCTATGTGTTATTCCAGGTTTTGATTTTTATGCAAAATTTCAGTTTGATTCGTTCAATAGTTTTGACATGAAGAGGTGACAAACATCCGTCCAAACATCCAACTATCCGCATTTATAATACCTACTTATTAGTGTGATGAAGGAAACTACTAAAGTTCGTGAAAATTATTAATTTCAGAGAATTATCTTAATCCTCAAGCAGGTATACCTAGTTACATTGCGCGTGCGCATCGAAGCTTCATTTGGGCACTCCCGAATAGGTACTACATTTGGGCACTCCCGAATAGGTACTACATTTGGGCACTCCCGAATAGGTACTACATTTGGGCACTCCCGAATAGGTACTACATTTGGGCACTCCCGAATAGGTACTACATTTGGGCACTCCCGAATAGGTACTACATTTGGGCACTCCCGAATAGGTACTACATTTTTGAGTGCTTTCTGTTTTCATTATTATTCACTTAATTTATTTTAAATCTCGTTATAAAATACATTTTTTACTATAGAAAATAAAATATTATAAAACTATTCTACAGTAAAAATATATCAAAACGGTGAATCACCGGCCGCGAAGCTAGCCTTAAGCGGCCAGTGACTAGGGCTGCAGAGAGAGGAACTTCTTGACGATGCGCGCCGAGTCCAGGAGTACCGCCTTTTGGTCCAACTTCCTAGCGAGAGTCTCTTGAGATGTTGATCGAGGCTCTTCGCTATTACGCCGTTAACCGAAACGACTATCGGGACGACGGTCGCTGAATCAAAATCCCACATGCTGACTTGCCTCGTTGGCCAAGTCAAGATATTTGCTAAGTTTATCTTTCTCAGCTTTAACGAGGTTAACATCATGTGGTATGGCGACATCAGCGAGCACCGCCCTCCGTTCTAACCAATCTATCAGTACAATATCAGGCTTATTCGCAAGAATAGTCATTATTATTATTATTTGTGATGCACAGGCAGCTCCTAAGCTGATTCATGTATACCCGAGTCTTTGTCAATGCACTTTAAATATGTGTCCAGTCCATTTTTGAAAGTGTTCACTGAGGGGTCACTGATGATCACAGATTCCAGTAACCGGTTCCAAGTTTTCACTATCATTGCAGTGAAAAAGACAATTGATTTAAATCATCTCAACCCTAAATATACTAATTGATATTTAGTAATTCTTTAACTCTGCTTTTCTGACCTAAACGGCTGTTCCTACACATAAGGCAGAATCTTAATGGTATTTGGCATGGAGAAAGATGGTATCCCGGGGAAAAACATAGTAAAAGTTATCATAAAAAAATGTGAGTGAAGCTAACAATCTGGTGACAGGTGGTAAATTTAACGAATTTGGTTACCTGAATACCCTGATGGTAAAGCTGACTGAATATTTTGTCAGATCTGTGAGCCATCTGGGAAAATGTGTGGCATCGCAGCAGCTTCTGGTAACAATAACAGCATAAGACTCTCGGCCTTGCATCTGCCGAGTTGAACTGAAACAAGAAAATAATCATTCAAGATGGAGTAGTACCTTGTTTGTTAACATAAATTGTACCATGCATTTGGCTGGAGTTTAGATAACTAGATACCTATGTAGGGCAGTAAAGATCTCCTGTGCATTACAGACTGAAAGCTAAGGGAGCTAACTTATTTACCTACTACACATAGGTAATGTACATTTGCAACTTACTTTTATTGCTTTAAACACTTTATAAAATGTAAGTGAGGTACCTACCTAGGTATACAAATCCTTGAGATGTAACTAACTTTGTAATCTCAATTTTAATTTATTATTCAGTTTTCTTATCAACTAATAATTCCTTTTCAATTTGATTTATTAGCTATATGTTTAATTACCTATGTGACATTGTAGTTTAGTTTAGTTTATTGATAAGGTTTATATGTTACATGTCATGTTCTTAATTCTAATTAAACTAACAATAACGTTGTATAAATTGATATACATAGGTATTGCTGAATTCATTAATTTGTTTATATAAAAAATGTGGGAATAATATTAAATTGATTCATAATTGAATAACATAATAATAATAAAAAATTATAAAATGTCAAACAGTTGATTAAATTTATGGTAACATTTCTCAATAGGCCAGAACGAAAGTTTGCTTTTGAAGGATTGCGTTGAGGAAGCGCCGATGATCGCTGCGCTGGTGGGAGACGGTTATAAACAGCCGGCCCCATTACATGTACCCAGATTTTGCGCCGAAATGGTAATAGGTTCATTGTGTCATATCATAATGAAACATACTCCGCCTAGGTATGTACCTTATTTACATGTATTTGATGCAATAAATTTTACTTTACTTTGTAATATTATTATCACGACCATTACTTATTTGCATAAATCCCGCCTTTCATACATGTGTACCTTTTTTTGCAGTCTGCATGCATATGTACCTTTTAGCATGCAGACTGCAAAAAAGCAATGTGGTTTGGAATCAATGAGAAAAATCTCGCATATTATCCACGATATTTACCTTGGAACTCTGCAGTTTTTCATAAAAATGGAGAAGTTGGTTGTTTTTCAAAGTTTTTAGTTCTAAATTTCCGGCGAGACAAACTCGGCACACAGAGGACATTTTTTGTCTTTACTTCAGTTACGTAGGTACAGGAAGTACTGAAAGGAAAGTTATATGCTAAAGTAACTGCACAATAAACATAACTTAAAGCAGCATAACATTTTATTACACAACACAAACAAAGAAGAAACTTGGTGGGAGACAATCCATTGTGTTGTGGATTGTGAATTTGTTTGTTGTGATGAAGCCAGGATCCAGGGATGTGAAAAAATCATCGAATTTAATATTAATCGATTATTTTAAATTTAAAAAATCGATTATAAATTGATCGATTATGTAAATTACACGTTTTCAAATAAATCGACAGAAAGTACCAATTGTATGCGCTTTGTGGTAGATAGATAGAACACGAAGTTCTTTGTAATAAGTTCTGGCGGCAAATTCTCGCCAATTTATCACTCGATAAATATAAAAAAAACTGTCAAATTTTATAGATCTTTCATAAAAAAATTATCAAACTTGACAGCTCTTTTGATAATTATCTAGTGATAAATTGGCGAGAATTGCCTTCCAGGGACCACGATAAACCTGCTTTCTAAATTATATTTAGCTAAAATAAAGGATAATACTTTATTCAGAGAACTTATTTAAAAAACAATATGGTAAAAGGTAACAGAATTGGCGGCTTTATCGCTTAAAGCGATTTCTTCCAGGCAACCAAATATAAATCACTTTTAGCCGAAGTAGGTGTCGGAATAATCGGTTGTTGGTCATGTCATGAGCAGAGAAGTTATAGGCCGGTTACACGCTCCATCTTACTTGCAAACTTGCTTGCACGAACCAGTTTGCGCAGGTAAGACGGAGCGTGTGAACGGCAAGATGGTAGGTCGTGGAAGCACGGAAGCGCGGCTTGTGCAATCGTTGACATGCTGAGATTGGAATGCGCAAATCTAGTTTACACGTGTTTACTTAAGCGTGTGGCCAGTTATTCAAGCCGCGCTTCAGTCTGGCAAAGTGTTTTCGATTGAAATCACGCACAAACAACAAACATCACAAAATAAAGGAATAATAATAAACCGCCAAGTACGCGTCGACTCGCACACAACCCTTTGTGTGCGAGTCGAGGTTTCCGTACCGTAAAAATCAGGCAACTTTTACAAAGAACATCAAATTTTCACTAGTTCAAAAGTAATACACATTTTCTGAAAATTTCAACTGAAAAAAATTTCAACGGAAGAGCTCTTACGGTTCATCAGATAGAGCCCTGTGACAGATGGACGGACGGATGGGTGGACAGCGGAGGCTTAGTAATAGGGTTCCGTTTTCACCCTTCCGGTACGGAACCCTAAAAACAGATTATAACCTCTCCGTACCTACTGACAGTTCATTCCAGTCCAGACGTATGAGGCATGACTTGAGGTTTGTGCAGTCTAGTTTGCACGAGCTTGCTTGCACGTGTGGCCACTCTGTTTACTATAAAGATTCATGATCTGTGCCTACCCTTGTTCCGTCATTTTGCACAGTCATAATTGCACAAACTGCACTGCGCAAGCCAGACGTAGCATGTAGCCGGGCTATTACCTACACATTGTTTGTAAAAACGTTTACCCACCATCTAGCAATCAAGTGAAACTGTAATATGTAATATGTAATGTAACCAACATTGTAGGTATACTTACCACATCCTAAATGAATGTGGAATGTTTGTTAATAAACCACGACACAATTAACTAACTCACTTGCTTGACGTTAAGTTTCAAATATAATTAATTTTAATTATTATTTTATGTAAGCAATATTTATTGAAGGAAAGATCTCAAACGACAATTAATGTAAATTGCGTAGGACTGCAACAGAGTGAATTTTAGGTATGGGTGTTTTGTATACAAACACTCTACATAGAGTTTGGCTAGTGTATAAGTATAAAATGAACATGCGGGATACGGGTAATAGGTACAAATACAATAATTTGGCGTGTTTTAAAAAACGTTAAACCGACTTCAAATTCCGGTATCTAGTTAATATTCATCTATGTCTCGGACGAACGAAATCACCCTCACTCACATTACCTCCACCCTTACATAATCTCAACACTAAATTCACTTTCAAAACTCGTCTTAAACCTTTACTGTTACACAAACAGAGAACAGAGAGGGAATTCCTAAACGCTTCGTTTGCCAGAAGTAGGAAACACTGGGGTTGCTACTTCTACCTATATAAGGGTTCCTAATTCGTGCATAAGTACGAATCAATATTCGCGACCACGACAAAATTGTACCGACACAAAAAACCTATCCATATCTTTTTTCATGTCCTCTAGTCAAACATTGTTGTGATTTAAATACTAATGCTGGGGCCACACTATCGGGAAATGCCGTTAATTATCGCGATGTTGGACGTTGAACGTTGGTGTGGCCACGACTTCTCGCGATAATTTTACAACGGCATTCACATTGCCGTTTGACGTTAGGGGATAGTTCGAGTGGCGGTATATCAAAGAGACATCGCGAGAATTATTGCGTTGAAGCGGCCACATTATGTTTTTGTCAGTATTTGAGCGCGACAGGATCGCACGCGCCTTTTTTATGATGGAAGGCAATAATATCATGGAGTGGACAAACGAAAAAGTTATCGTGTTTCTTGAAACTCTGCAACCAGAGCCCTGTTTATGTTATTTTTTTCTTCATTCGGTAATGATAAAATATATTCATATAATAAAAATTTACACTCATGAAATAGACCGTGCGTTCCGAAATACGATTACAGCGCTGATAGCGATCACAAAATATTTTGCGTTCCAAATTAGATATCACGATACTGACAGTTGAGTGCTAACAATAATTCGGAACGCTCATGAGCCCGCTCACGGTCACGCACGTCACGGGTAACAGTGCTTACAAACATTTTAAACGTCAGTCAGTCAGTATTGACTGACGTTTAGAATGTTTACAGACGACCGATGTGGCACGGGGCGGCGGGCGAAGCCTACGATGCAGGAGGTTGCGGGTTCGATCCCCACCTTGGGACAAATTTATACGATCTGCAAATATGTGTTCTGGGTGTTCTGAATATCTTCCATATATTATAATAAAAAAAATATATCTATGTATATTTTTATTAAAAAAAAATAGTATAATTATATTGTATTAAGTATATCAGTTATCTAGCACCTATAACACAAGCTCTGCATACTTTGGGGCTAGATGATGCTGTATGGATTGTCTAGTATTATTTATTTATTAGTATTTTAACCGCACACGCAGAACAATAGAAGTTATACTATAACTTACTAACGTGAAAATCAAGAGAAAATGGCAGAAAATAGGGCTATAAATCTAATAACAAATAACTCCGGTTACTCAGCTGAGAAGTGGGACGACGACGAACCATCTAGTGACGAAGATGATGCCGAACAACAATTTTACTAACCGACTTCAAAAAAGGAGGAGGTTCTCAATTCGTATTTTTTTTTAAAGCCAACTGTCATATTTGTCACTTTTGACAAACCGCTCACAGTGATTTGATTTCGGTTTGTAGGATGGTCGGTGGTATCGCAAAACGGCGTATGTAATGTAATGACGTCATCTATGACGTCACACGGGACGTCGTTGTCGCGCTCATGGTCATACGGAACGCGTGTGAGCGCGATAATATCGATTTTAGCGTAATTCGGAATGCACCCACAGTGTAACAGCGTCAACGTCCGTCTTGCTCGAAAGTCAAGGAAGGAACATCGCCAATTTTATTGACAATTGACGTTGACCGTTCAAGTGTGGCCACTCCACCTATAGCGTTAATTGCCGCGTTAGTTACCGCGACATTTATTGCGATAATGGGCATTGCCATTTCCTGGTAGTGTTTATTTATTTATTTATATTAGGGGATCTTTCAGCACAATATACATAATTGCGATGTGTGAAGAAACAGGTGGCTATTAACAAGTTCCCACTTATAGAAATGTGTGGCCCCAGCAAAAAAAATGACACGCACATGCCATCTTCATTTGTTTTGTTGGTGTTTCGTTTTCTGGTCACCTCAGAGGGTAATGCTGAAAATGCTGAAGTTATTTATTACCTTTTTGTCAGGCTGCAGCACACACATGAGCTCACATCACTGAGAATCCGTACTTTTTTTTTTAAATTTGTTACAGACTATTTTTTAAGTCATTTTATGTTCTGATGTAGGTCCTTTTTGCTGTGTTTTATACCTACACCTTTGTATTGTGTGTTGCAGTAGCAAATAAATGTTCTATCTATCTATCACCCCTCCATTACTTTCCCTGACCGAAGGTCTATGTTCTCGTGCAAAAAATTGAGTTTGCTTTTGGCGACATCTAGTTATTATTCAAGTCTAATTTATTTTGATAACACATAGATGAAACTGTTGACGCCTGTTGCCACGGAAACCATTAGTTTGTAATGAAATTATCATATTCTGAAGAATGTTTACAAATCTACGTTTTATGGCGCACATAGTGATTCCAAGAATCAAACTTATAGGAGACCACCTTAAAATCAGTTTTTAAACAATAACGAAAGAATCATCAAAATCTATCAACAATTGCCGCAGATATCACCAAAACTGTTGTAGTCGTGATTCTCCAAAAATATTATGTTGCTTTTTAAGTTTGACGGGATAAATACTAATCCCTCGGGAATACAAATTTTATGGGACCACCGCGGGATCATTATCTATACAATAGTAAAAGAATCAGTAAAATCGGTTACCCATAGGCGGAGATATCAAGTAACATACATAAAACTAAAAAAAAAAACATAACTACAGACGAGAACTGAAAACCTCCTCCTGTTCGAAGTCGGTTAAAAATACAAATACAAAATTATTTTTTGACAACAAAAATGAACAATTAAGCATACATATTAAAAATTTAAAAACTAAAGAGCTAACTATAATAAGTGGGCCCCACACTAGCCTCATGGCCCGTGTCGTGGGTAACTGCGCACAATACTCAGAAGATTGACTGGTTCTATAGGGTATCAAAGAAAACTTTACTGATTAAATATTCCGTTACGATATTATGACGTTATGGCTTTTACAATAATTCGGTTTTGTATTTTTGACCTAAATTTACGTATTCATTGAGATGTAGTCAACTGTGGAAACACAGCGAGCTCTAGACAACTCTATCATCGGTTTTGAAGGTTTTGAATGTCGATTTAGATGACAAGGCATGGTCGCAGGCCTCCCTACCTGTCAAATTGGGAGGCTTAGGTATACGCAAAATTTCAAGTGTAGCCCTTCCAGCGTTCCTGTCTTCCGTCTACAGCACTAATTCTTTAGTTGAAAAAATTTTAAAGTCATCTTGTTTGGGCCCACCTGGAATTTCATTCAAAATTTCATTTTTAGACGAAGCTCCAACGGCTCCCCCAAAAAAATATCTCTTTTGTCCCAACGGCAATGGGACGGGCCTATGTGTGAGTTGACACGGAATTGTTTGTTACAAACGTGCTCCAGCTCAGCGGATCGTGCCCGTCTCCTGGCCGTTTCTAAATGGGAGTCAGGACATTGGTTGCAAGCATTTCCTTCATTTAACACTGGCACTTTATTGGATCCCGTAACTTTCCGTATCGCAACATGTCTTCGTTTGGGTGCAAGATGTTGCGCGCCTCATCAATGCCAGTGCGGTACTGCTGTCGAACAGCTTAGTCATTACGGATTATCGTGTACTAGGGCCGCCGGTCGGATGTCTCGTCATGCCAGCCTTAACGACGTCATCCGGCGGGCCTTTGTCACCGTTAACATACCAGCTATTCTCGAACCGAATTGTCTGTTGGGTGACGATGGTAAGAGGCCCGACGGCATGACATTATTCCTTCAATTGTAAATACGAGTACTAGTTCTAATTTGTTTTTATTTTTAAATTGTAATTTTCTTTGTCAATATAGATGTTACGGTATGCATATTCATGACATTCCTTTATGAAAATAGGTGTGGTATGTAATTTAGAATTGAGAAAGGTAGTGTAGGAGAGTGTGTGTAGGTGAGTGAGTGTGTGTAGGTGAGCGAGTGTGTAGGGGGACGAGTGTAGGGTTGGTGAATGAATAAACAAATACCTATTATTATTTATTTTAATTAATAACAAACACTTATTAACACACAAGTGCAATTATAAAAAAAAGTGCATGTAAATGTCTCTCACCTGTGTGAGTGAGTTCTCTTAATAAGGTAGCTTTTAACCGTCTTCGAAAAAAGGAGGAGGGTCTATGTTTGGCTATACCTATGTATGTTCGCCGATGTACCCGTCGTTGGTAGAATTGTTCTGCAGGTGGCGCTGCTGCCCGCCCCCGCCCCCGCCCGGTGGTTATCCCTTAGTCGCCTCTTACGACACCCGCCGGAAGAGTTGGGGTGGTGTCAATTCTAAGCCGGCACGTGTGCATGTTTTAAGTGATGTGTGCATGTATGTGTGGCATAATGATAGTGTGCGTGATATTTGGTTTGTTTTTGTGTGTGCATGTATGTTATGTAAGAGGTAATAAAATGAAAGAATTCATATTTCCAATACAACTTAGCGTGTTCAGTAATTTATGGAATAGTAGTGGTTGACGAATTATGTCACACATTTTGTTAAACTTGTTAAGAATATTGTGGACGTTTTTAGCGTCAGTTATTTATGGAGAGAAATTCAATTCGAGTTCAGCCATTTTCTTTGCTGACTGTACTTTGGTACTCTTTCTAGTGGAATTAATGAATATAGTTCTGAACATAGTCACAGCAATTTCTTCATTTATTTTCCTCAATTGCATGCAAAGGGCTTCTCACCCGTGTGAGTTCTCATATGAACAGCTAAACTACCTCTTTGATTGAATTGTTTATCACAAACATTGCAGGCAAACGGCTTCTCTCCTGTATGAATTCTTATATGAATATCTAAAGTACTTTTTTGATTAAATTGTTTATTACATACATTGCAGCTAAAGGGCTTCTCACCAGTATGAATTCTCATATGAACACATAATGTACTTTGGTCCGTAAATTGGTTATTACAAACACTGCATGTAAATGGCTTCTCACCAGTATGCGTTCTCATATGACGAACTAAACTATTTTTGAAAGTAAATTGTTTATTACATACATTGCAGACGAAACGCTTCTCTTCTGTGTGAATTCTTAGATGAATATTTAAATTACCTTTATGATAAAATTGTTTACCACACACATTGCATGTGAATGGCATATCACCAGTATGAATTCTCATATGAATATCTAAGTTACATTTTTGAGTAAATTTTTTATTACATACATTGCATCTGAATGGCTTCTCACCAGTATGAGTTCGCATATGATCAGCTAAAACATTTTTGTAAGTAAATTGTTTATTACAGACACTGCAGGCAAAGGGCTTGTCACCAGTGTGTATCCTCATATGCCTAACTAATGTACATTTTTCAGTGAATTGTTTATTACATACATTACAGGCGAATGGCTTCTCACCAGTGTGAGTTCTCACATGATTAAGTAAATGATCTCTTCGATTAAATATTTTATCACACACATTGCAGCAATACTTTTTCTTTTCTTCATGTTTGGAATGGGATTTTCTTAAGTGTGACATGAGTGTGCATTTATGAAAAAATACTTTAATGCAATGGTTGCATTTAAATGTCTTTTTTGAGTTTAGTTTCTCTTGCCCAACATTAATATTAAGAGCAAATTCTTTTTTATCAATTTCTCTGTCACTATCGTCTGATTCTAATTGACTTTTTTTACTATCTTCATGAGAGAGAGACTCAACCTTCACCAATGGCTCTTCTTCTGTGGCTACCTCTTCTTTCACCAATATTGGTTCATCTTGAGGTATAACCGTGTTAATCATAATTAACTTCTTAGTAGCCAGAGATAACTGTTGTTCTATTCCAAGGTTGAGCTCAGTAATATTTTCGTGGGTAGCCTGAAATGAACAACTTTTTAAATTACTAAAATAGAGTTTGATTTTTTTACCTATTACTTATTGCTCTCAGTTTAGCGTGCCCTTTGTATTACTCTTTACTACAAACTGTAATTGTAAATTTAAGGTATGTCCATTCAAGAGTTTAAGACATGGTAACAAACATAATTCAAACTTTCACACAATCAGGGCACTTTTCTGCCTTCTACTTCTCTTCTCAAATCATCTCGAGGCACTTTTCAGCTAACAATATCTTTGTTCCAAATAAAACCTAGGGCCTTACCATTATTTTAGGTAGGGGAAGGTGGGGACCCTTCGTACGCGGGGCACATACATACAGTAGTCATAAAACACAAACGAAAAGGCTTGCAGTCGTTCCATTTGCATGTGTGCGTGAGTTGCCTAGCCACGAGTACATCAATGTAGTTTCGCGCCATTCGCACCGCTCGCGCTGAGAGCGCAGGGACAGGCAGCAACGTGTTTTCGATCTCGGTCATCAAAGTTTTCGTGTATCTTTACACTAGATATATATATATAAGTTTTTGTTCACAGTCTTTTCCCAGTAACTAGTGAATATCCCTAAGAAATGTTTTTAGTGACTAATTTATCAAGTTTGCATATGGTTGAAAACCGGTTATAATTTAATTATTTTTTGCTTAATGGGGCACTTTCGTACACAACCAAGTGGGGCACATCCGTACGCGTACGAAGGGCATAAACTTTTGCATAGGTACATAAATACATCCCGCCGCCGATGTATTTATGTACCTATGCAAAAGTTTATGCCCTTGTGAAGATCTTTGGCCGAAGACGACACCGAAACTACTAAACGGATTGAACTGGAAATTCTACACGCGTAAAGTTCGGTACCTGGAATTACACATAGGATACTTTTCCTAAAAAAAAACGCGTGCGTACATGCGTTGTTTATTTATTTGTACCTACTGAATATTCGTTTTGTTATAGGAACATGGTGCGAAATTAGAGGTATAAACCCAAGAAGACACGCAACTAAGATGTGGATGAAAAGTCCATGAAGTCGGCTATAGAGGATGTGGTGCAAGGGGTATTGTCATACATAAATATTACCAAATATTTTATTTTTGTTAACTAGAAGAAAAGAAATTTAATTTTTGTTATGTAGAAGATAAACGCATAATTTTTGTTGACAAGAAGAAAAGTCACATGTTTTTGTTAATTATATGAACATTTTTTAAATTTCCAAATAATAGAATTTTGTTTTTATTTGCAGTTTTAATTGCTTGTACGAAACTACCACATCCGTACGAAGGGTCCCCACCTTCCCCTACTCTACCTAATGTAGATAACAGACTCCTACAATTACAAGGTTCTAATAAATTTAGTTCAGGTGATACCATAAACTAGGTATAAACTGGTCTGTGGTAATATCTACACTTGCTATTTCGCCATCACTCACTCATTGACTGACTGATCGTGATCATAAACATGTTTAGGTACTTATAGCAGGCTTACAAACATGAAATTTGGAATACAGGTAGGATTCAAGGTTAAAATAAAGGGAAAATTGTGAAATCATGATTTTTAGGGTTGCACGTCAAAATAAAAGGAATATTAGTATAGAATATTCTATTAATAATCAAATGTTTTAGGTACCCACAGTAAAAAAGAACTCATAAGTTTCTTTCTCAGGGTGTGGAATAACCGCAAGACTATAGTTACCATCGCTTCAAAAGTGTTTCTATAGTGTAAATGAATATATTAATTTTAAGTAGAATTATTATGTTTAGACTATAGTTATTATCTGATTGTTAATTATTTATTCTCTATTGTATTATCCTTGATTATTTTATTATTGATTATTTTAACTACTTATATGAATCGCCAATATTTAAAATTTGCACACCTGCTTGCTGCGGTTGAATACATTTGACATCACTCTAGTTATAAGATCTGACATGCACCTGTAATAATGTATTCAGCAAATAAATGATTTGATTTGATTTGTTTTGATTTGAACCCCAAAAAGAAAAGTACCTACAAAAAGTTATGAGGTATGAACAAAAACATAAATGTTAAAAACATGCCCAGTCTCGCCGTAAAGTGTTTAGATCACGAGAAGAGCCAAGTCAGCCATTTTATTATCCTCGACTATGAAGTTGGCAAATTAAATATTTGAAGGTTTCCTGGACGTAATTAGGTAATTTGCCAACTTTGTAGTCGAAGGTAATAAAATGGCTGACTTGGCTCTTCTCGTCATCTCAACACTTTTTAAGCTTCGGCCAAACCTGCTGCGCGTCAAACAAGCGAAACGCGGGACACAAAGCGGGAGAGTCAGCCGCGCGCCGTACGCTGCAATGGCGCCTGTGGTTCCTTACACACAACCGAGACACTGGAATTTTTTTGTAGAAAAGTTTCGCGTTGTTGACGTTTCCGCTTCGCGTCCCGCATTCCGTGTGTTTGACGCGCAGGCTTGGCCGAAGCTTAACGAGACGAGAACTTACTTAAAAAGCAAGCAATGCTAACATGATGATCTGCTTACTTCTATCACCATGTGTATTGGTGATCGAAGCCTGCTTATCAATAATATTTCTTCAGAGATCTTTTCAAATTCCATACTAAAATCAGGTATGTACATAAAATATAATAATTTATTCTGTGTCTAATATTTAAATTGATAGTAATTCTGTATCTCTGCTTTTCATGCCTAAACGGCTATACTTACACATAACGCGGAATCTTAATGGTATTTGGCATGGAGAAAGATGGTATCTCGGGGAAGGACATAAGCTACTTTTATCACAAAAAAATGCAAATGAAGCTACATAAAATAAGTAGGTGGTAAACTCATGGAACTGGTGGTTACCTGAAGACCCTTATGGTAAAGCTGACTGAATATTTTTTCAGATCTATGAGCCATCTGGGAAAATGTGTGGCATCTCAACAGCTTCTGGTAACAATAACAACATAAGGCTCTCGGCCTTGCATCTGCCGAGTTGAACTGAAACAAGACAATAGTCATTCAAGGTAAAGTATTTAGTTTGTTTATAAATATTGTACATGATTGAATTTGTCTGGAGTAAATATAAGTAGGGTGGTAAAGACCTCACTGAAAGCTAAGTATGATAACTTATTTGATTTAGAGCGCATAGCTGACGCTCTCATTCATTCATGTATGCATGAAGACTGTTAAGCAATGTGGTTTGGAAAACGGTGTCAGCTTGGTGCGCTAAGCTAAGTTAGCATATAAAATAAATAAATAAATTATTCGAAACCGAATGTTGCATGTACCATAGCCAAATCAAAATGACTTCCACGAGAAAAAACTCGCGTAGTAACCACGATATTTACCTTCGTATCGAGCAGTTTTTCATAAAAATGGATAAGTTGGTTGTTTCTCAACGAATTCAGTTCCAAATTTTCGGCGAGGCAAACTCGGCACACAGAGGACATTTTTTAGTTTTTCTTCGCAACGAGCTAGAAAGTCGACGGTTAAAGGTAGTTACGATACAATAATAGATAATTCGATAACTGCGAAGAAGACATTCAAGGAGTTATTCCACAAAGACATTCAACTTGCAGAAAACCAAAGAAATTATCAAATATCATTAAAAAATAAACAAACAAGTAACAATACTCACTACAAAACAAAAGGCTATTTAGCCGCACAATCTTGAGCATGATTGACTGACAGATAGCTAGTATTTGCGGAGTGACTTTTCAAAACGGGCTATAAAGCTGCTAACAGATTTTTGGGAAATGGGGAATAACCCATAGTTCAAAGCTAATCGATGAATAGCTTTGATGATATATGATGTGTAATTCCATAGGTTTTAGTTCTACTTGGCAAAACCAAAAATAAAAATAATCTACTTAATAAATTATTTTATATAAATTATTAAACTAGCTGAACCGGCGACTTCATTCGCGGTTGCCATGCCTGCAGACGAATTATTCACATTTGACCAAAGTTTCTCTCAGTGAGTTTCGGCAGTGAAATGCGTTAAGAAAATGCTAAAAATTGTTGCTGTGTGTTGTTCATTTACTTCACAAAACTAATGTATTTGTTATAGAGCCTAAGAGCGTTGTTTATTCTCATTTACAACGAGATATTTAAAATATCCCGTTGTAAATGACTTAAGTGTTAATAACCGTAATGGATATAAAGCGAGCGATTAGGTTAATGTCAGCATCGAAAATTGAAACACACTTGAGTTCAAATTAACTACCTATGTACTTAAATCAGAATCGCGGGAAATATAATGGGACAGAAAAACTGACACGCGAATTTCGCGTCTAGGGCTAAAAATAAGTTTTTTTTTTTTTTTATTTACCTACTGATTATTCTTCAACATACTTATTCAACTTTCAACTTTCTTTTTAGTCAAATATGATCCTGCAATAAGTACTGTTTCGGACAAAGCGTAAACAACGTTACGAGTACATGAATTACAACCAAATACACATTTTCACTTTTATTCCCTCTCCCCAGGAGTTAATCAATTATTTCTAATCCTTTTGGAGACACATCGCGATTTCCTCTGATTCTTCAAATTCGTCAGGCCCTCTAGGAGTAATCTCTGCATTGATGTAGTTCTTGCCTGGGTCCCAGGTCATTCTGGAATTCCATGTAATGAAACTGCTGATTCCTGTGCGAAAGCAGCGGCTCAGTTAGGTTCGCTTGAGCATTTCAATTCATTGCCACGACTATGCCTCCTTCCTAAAACTTATCTCCAGAAATCTTGGACAGACCTCTGGAATGCCTCAAAACTTGTTAAAGGCAAGTATTATGCCGATGTCCAGCCGGACATCCCTCGATCTCCGTGGTTTTTTATGTTTCGAAAACTCAATAAAACTACCACTTTGACAATTTGCAGGCTAAGGCTAGGTCATTTTTGCACTCCTGTCTTCCTTGCGAGAATTCGGATCAGGGATCATTCCATAATGTGAGTGTGGCATAGATGAAGGTCACGTGGACCATATTTTTTTCAGCTGCCCTATTGTTTCTCTTTCTTTATACGATTCCCTTCCCCCTGAAGTCCCCCTTCCAACTTCTATGAAATGTATTTTATCTCTATGCTTTCCCCTAAAATTAACTACCCATGCCATTTGTAAATTTGTATATAATAATGATATAAAGTTGTAATTATTAGTAGTATCAGCTCCTTTGTATTTATTGTAAATTGAATTATTCTTCAGTTTTGAGTTATTGTAGCACTGCTTCCTTTTGTTCTGTTTTGTAGTTATGTTATGAGGTGTTTTTTTTTTGTTCGGTATGAATGTTTTTCTTTTGTAAATACTAATAAGTTCATATTATGTTCATTAATTAATGCGCAATCCTTAAAGCTTGTGATGCTGTCATGAGACGGACATTGGCGAAATTGCGACAACTCAGTCGCAGAATCCATCTGACAAGAAGAAGAAGAAGTTTGTTTGTTTGTGTTTGTGGAACGCATAATTTACAACGCTGGATTATTTTGTGTCGCGTTTTCTTTGATTTATCTGCATTTTACTTGCACGCCATGACGAAGACTGCTGACAACGTAAACCCGGACGTATACGAAAAAGGCTCCGAACGCGAGATTACCTCAACAGACCGCGATGAGAGCGTAACAGACGCCCTCGACGCCAGAGAAATATTCGATTTGATCAGAGATATAAATGACCCCGAACATCCTTTGACTCTGGAGGAGCTAAGGGTCCTTGAGGAGGAGAACATCGAGCTCAATGATGCGAAGAGCGAGGTGGTGGTGCACTTTACGCCGACTATACCCCACTGCAGTATGGCGACTCTTATTGGTAGGTGACTGGTGACATAATATTTTAAACATTCTTTCTCCTTCCTCCCAGACCGGAATTTTTATTAGGCTGTTCACTGCCAAGCTTCAGGCTGTCCAAGAATCTCCAGCGTGTGCATCACTGGCACTCAATCTGTTACATAAACATAAATAGAAAACTAGCTGTTACCCGGTCACCCGCTACTTCGTTAGTGTGGTAGGCTAGGTAACAACCTTAAACAATCACAGTAAAAGACCACCCTAACCAACCAACAAGACATCATTTCGCAGGTAATAAAAAAAAAACACTGAGGTTAGGTACAATGATTAAATGTTAACTTGTTTTTGTAAACGTTTGTGAAGGCAGGACATGCTATACACTAGCCAAGCTCGATGTAGAATGTTTGTAAACAAATCATCCCTACTTAACCTAAAATTAACTCTGTTGCTGACTCCTTTTAGGTATATCCAATTTATACTACTTGTCGATTTAAGATCCTTCCTTCAATAAATATAGCTTACAATTACTTATATCTAAAACTTGACTCTAAGCAAGTAAGGTTTAGATATTTGTGTGACGGACAGAGCTGCAACCGAAGATCAACCTCAAGCAGTCCTCTTGTAGCCCTTTCGAGAGGGAATGTTTTGTATCCCCTTTGATTTGTTTTTCTTACATTCGATAGTAAAAATTGCTAAATGTGTAAAAAACTTTGCTCACGGACCCCCTACGGTGGCGGGAATAGATTTTCTAATATAAATAGCTCAATTTTGTACGAAAAATGAGTCGGTAATCAGTTGTCACAGTAATATTACTAGTAATCATAGACTAACAAAACACAATTTGTGTTGTGGTTTTTTTACAAACATTCGACAGCGAGTTTGGCTAGTGTATAGAGTGCATCTGTGCATTCATCTAGTGTAGAATAATACTGCTCTGACTACCTCAAGCCTCCTACAAATTCAAGATAGGTACAATGTTTCAAGTAAACATGACCCTCATAATTAACCTAAATGTCACTTTAATTTTGCGCATACTTGTTGATTTAAGCTCTTTTCTACAATGTTTAATGCTGGCAATTATTTTCCAAACTCGATGCCAAAAAGAGAATTTCGGATTTTTGTGTTGTTAGTTATTAACTGTAATAGATCTAGGGCTCCTCGGGACTTCAGCAAATACAAGAACATCTTTTGATATTTATGGCGGGATATCAACTGACATTGACATTCGTATTTTTATAGACATCTATTTGACAATTAACATCATACATTACATTAACAAACATTATTTTTTGACTTGAATCGCTTGAGTATAGTCACAGTCTATTGAGCCTGGCCGCCACCGCCCGTGGCAAAAATTTGGATGGGAAGTAGGTTTTCTCCAAATGCTAATGACATATAACCTTTCCAGGTCTATCAATACGAGTGAGACTGCTGCGCGCGCTGCCGGCACGGTTCAAGGTGAGCGTGTGTGTGAGTGCGGGCTCGCACGTGTCGGAGCTGGCCGTCAACAAGCAGCTAGCGGACAAGGAGCGCGTGGCCGCCGCGCTGGAGAACCATAGCCTGTTACAGATCATTAACCAGTGCATTGCGTAAACACAAGGAGCACGTAGCCGCCGCTCTGGAGAAACATAGCCTGCTGCAGGCTGCAAATCATCTACCAGTGTAACGCGTTAACACAAGCAGCTGGCGGACAAGGAGCGCGTTGCCGCCGCGCTGCAGAACCATAGGCTGCTGCAGATCATCAACCAGTGCATCATGTAAACGGTGGAATATTGCCCGCCAAAAACAATAATGACAAAACTCTGCTAAGCTTCTTTTTGCATGACTGTATTCTACATCATAATATATCGATGGTGTTCAGGTAGGTAATAATTTCACCTGGGCAAAATCAGTCAGATGATTTAAGCGGTTTTCTAACTATATTATATTATATATTCGCGTCACTAATGTATCATGTTACAGAAATATTCTGTATTCTGTGTACTTATTAAGACGAAATGCAGCGCCAACTACACAAGTCTTACTACTTAGGCACGTATTATGAAAGCTTGCTCAGACATAGATCTATGCTTGAGTAACGTTATGCCATAGAAAAGCGTTACTCAAGCATAGATTGATGACTGAGCAAGATTTCTTTATATGGGCCTTAGTGTAGGTTCTGTAACCCTAAACTAAAAACCAAGCCAAAATATCTAGAATTAATGAATTATTGTTTTAGTTAGATATAATAAAGTTAAGAAAGTGCTTGATTTGAAATAATTATTAATCTTAAAAAGTTCTTTCTTCAGTTATTAGATAAGCAGCTGTGTTCATGAAAGTAAGAGTTCATAGTAGTTCCTAATCTTAATTAGTTACGTACTTTGATATGACGACTGTGGTGCAGCGGGGGAAAGTCCACCTGTGCCGCAGACTGCGGTTCGATTCTCGCCTCGGAATAAGTGTTTCGATCTACAAATATTAACTACCTATATGTTTAGCAACAAATAGGTATATAGTTGTGTTTATAAATTAGGTAGGTACAGTCAGTATACAGGGTGTGTCAGGACTACTACCTACCGAAAAATGGGGGGATGCAATCAGACAATGATTTTGAAAATATTTACAAAATAAAAAACAGTGAAAAAATGATGACTCATCATTTTTTCGCACCTTTTAATTTTTTATCTAGGTACTACTTACCCATAGTACAACACTATAAGAACTTAAATCTTCCTAATTATCTAATTTAATTAAGCAAAAACAAATAAAATTAAAAAACAGCAATGTATACATACAGTGCTTTTTTTTTAATTTGTCCAAAACAACAAAACTCGCGAGTAGTCGCGAATGCGGGTGCACTCGCTGGCCACAGCTGAAATCCGCGGTCATTCACCCGCCCGACACGTAAAACTCCCGAGACTACAAACTTATCTTTCCATATATAATTAGTACCCACCTATGATTTAATTCGCGGCCATGATCTTGAAAGCATGCCAATAATTGATTAGAAACTTAAAAATTTCAAACACATTTAATTTGTCTAAAACAAGTAACTACGTTTGTTAAGAACAGCTGACACATCTGCGGTTATTTTCAGAGGTCATCGTCCTAGAGAGTACTCGCGTGAAAAGTCATTGACATTTACCGACAACATTTTTGAAAAGGAAACTGAATCTTATATCTATTACTTTACAACTCATAGGAGATATTATGACAGAGGGATGTCGCTCGGCGGCGGCGATTCAAAGAAATTTTTGGCTGTTATAAAGCCGCTATTTACCTAAATTGACTAATGTTTTAATTATTTAGTTTTAATACGTGTTCATTATTCGGTCTGAATACTTGCGGGGTGCATAAACGTACCTACTAAACGTTTCGTGATTATCTTTTGTTGTTATTTACTAGTAGGCAGTTAAGTTTATGTTCGTTTCCGTTAAAGTTATGTGTGTGTTAAGTAATAGTTATCCTTACGACGTAAACGCGAGAAGCGCCGTGGATCCTAGGTATGAACCTAGGATCCTCGGCGCTTCTCGATCCAGAAATGTTGTAATGTCCAGAATGTCTCGATGAACACGATCCAGAAATGTTTCTGGATCGTGTTCATCGGTCAACAATCAGGCGTGCTCAGCTGTGCCATGAACGAGGAGGAGCTCAGTTTGAACGAGGCTGTAGCGGAATTAGGTAAGTACTACCTACAACCTACGTTATTTGGAATTTGCGCTTACGTGTACATTGCTGGCTAGCAAAACAAACAAAAAACTTAAAAAATTAATATGTCTGGCTATATTTTTTTTTCGTACTGCGGTTTTTTTATTGGGTTGGTTGGGGGGGGGGGGGCATCACCCCCCCCTTGTTTTCGGCAGTCGTCTTGACATACCCTATAACTACTATTTTCTGCTCGCCGCCGCCGCTTCGCACCCGATGTGTCTATGGAAACGTTTAAAAACAAATTTCAAATCGAGTCATTTACAGGAACGGTTCATCAATCGAAAAAAAAGACAAATGTACAAAAACTTCTTAGTACAAAATGGCCACATGTATCATAACATTTAAATTAAAAAAAGAATTACTGCAATAGTGTTTTGTTTCAGGTTTTCGTTTGTTTTTTTCGTTTACTTGCTATTTTCACTATAATTTTGCTGACGTGTGCGTATTCATTTCATAAAATTTCGTCTGTTTTAATTTTTTTTTCACCAAAACGTATCGCAATAGTGGTGCTCACACATCAACGAATACCTAAAGGGACAACGCCGGATCTTAGCGTAGCTCAGGTTTCCAAAGCTGGTACTTTAATTGAAAAACGTCACAATTATAAAGAAGTGAGAGAAGCAGACTAGTGAGTACACGAGACGTGCAGGGCAAGGTCGCAAGAGAGTCACTTCAGCGAGAGACGATCGATTTATGGTGAGCAGTGTTCTGAGAAATCGTACTTTGACTTCTTCTGAGGTAAGATCTATACTCCAGGACGTTCAAAATCACCTGTCGAACGTCCTGCAGCATAGATAAATCAGTTAGCACTAAAACAGTAAAAATAAGAATTAAAGAACCTGGAATAAAGACGTACTTGCCAGCCAGACGACCCTTACTTACCATAGATCATCGAGTAGCTCGGGCTAACTGACTGGGGGATAATATTGTTCACAGACGAGTCTAGGTTTTGTCTACAGCCAGATGACAGAAGGGTTTGGAGATGACCCGGAGAAAGATACGCTCAGTGTAACATTGTCGGAAGAGAGTCATATGGTGGAGGGTCAGTAATGGTATGGGGCGGTATTTGCATAGGGGCACGTACGGAGTTGCACATCGTAAAAAATGGATAAGTGACTGGGCTCGGTACGTAAATTACATCTTAGAACCAATTGTCATGCCCTTTGCCCCATCGGAGAGAATTTTCAATTAATGCAGGACAATGCCCGGCCCCACACTGCAGCGATAGTTTGGGGGTATCTTCGAGAGGTTAAAATTGGCATTTTGCCGTGGCCAGCACGCTCGCCAGACTTAAACCCCATCGAACAGGTTGGGATAAGCTCGGAAAACATATAAAACAACAGGATCCAGCACCAAGATTTTATTGATAACATAATCAAAAGCATGTCGAGAAGATTGCAGGCGGTTTTAACAGCTAGAGGTAGTAACATAAAATACTGAATGTGCTTAAACACTCGACAAAAAATCCCCGTAATGGCATAACACAATGACATTTTCAATGTGGATGATTGAAGGGTTAAATTCTTCAAAACATCATTTTTGAGCTTTCTTTTATATACCTAATCTTGTGTTTTTTACTGAAAAAAGTTTTATTTTCATTAAAAATGTTAAAATGAATAAAATGCTTAATATAATTTTTATAGAAACCTACATACAAAAAAAAATCTCTTTTCACGCATTACATTACATTACATTACAATCTTACGTTTCTAATTTTAAGCATTATGTACTGTATATTTCACAATTTTAACAAAACTTAAAACAACAAACCTCGATTTAATGGTGCATTTAATTAATTATGTAATGTCTAAGTCAAATCACTGAGCTATCTGTCGGTCAATTCTGCTGTGCTCGAGATTTGCGGGTAAATAGCCGCTAGTTTCGTTGTGTTGTTGTTCCGCCTGAGTTTATTATTTATTTTTTAATTCTAATTTCTTTGGTCCGGTGTTCGTGGTGGGCTAGTCCTTGTATAAGGAATAACGCCAGGTTCAATAGTCTTCGTAGTTACATTTCAAGGACTTCATATCCATCGACTTTCTAGCTCGCTGTGAAGTAAAAGCAAGGAAAAAAATCTTCAGGTTGCCTCGCCGGACATTTTTACGAATTTTTTGGAGAACATCATACTTGAACGTACTCGTACACTTTTACGAAAAACTGTTTGATACCAAGGTAAATATCGTGGTTATTAGGCGAGATTTTTTTCTCTTAGATCTAGGGCATATTGATTTTGCTAGGCGAGGTCCACGCAACATTCAGTTTTAAGCATTACATCAGTGAGGGGAGAATTACAGGGTGCCCGTAAAAATCTGTTGTTTTACCTCAATTTCACAATGAGCCTATACGTATATAAGTACCTATTCTCGATAAACATGACGTTTATCGAGAATAGGTACTTATGGAATTTCTAGAAACCGGATTATATGCAACATATAAAGCTTGAAATATGCATGTAAAGTTTCAAAGTACATCAAACAACAATAAAATAGTTCTTTTTTTTCATAAATACTTACTATTACTCGTTAAGATAATATCTTAACGAGTAATAGTAATATTTATAACTCAAGAAGGGCTGAACGGATCTCGGTGAAATTTGGCAGCGAGGTAGATGGTATCCCGGGGCCGGACATAGGCTACCTTTTGTTCCGGAAAAAAGCGTGCGATGCCGCGGGCAGCAGCTAGTATATAGCAATAGTCGTTCATACAATTCCACACTCATAAACAGGATGTTTGAAAGGTTGATGTAAAGCCTTGAGGGGGGGTAGGTTACCTCGTTAGGCATATGTATATCTAAACTAGATGACCTTAGTCCAATATCGTAGAATTTCTAGTTATCTTGGTTTGTATGATTTTTGGAAAAAAAGCCAAAATTGTTTATAATTGTTCATAGTAGTCAAACAGACAGTTATTACTATCTAAAAACTTATTTGTGTCTTAGCTGATTATGATGTTTATCGGTTGAGTACACATTAGTATTCAATCAATAAACATTTACTATCATGTTTTATATTAATGGGACGTGTTGAATAATCAAACACTACCAAAAATAAAAAAACTTTATACATTATAGCTATAAAAAATAAACCGCCAAGTGCAAGTCGCCTCGCACACAAAGGGTTCCGTACAGTAAAAATCAGGTAACTTTTTCAAAGAACAGGGAATTTTCACTTGTTCGGAGTACAAGTATTTTATTTTATTTTTAGTATTTGTTATTATTACTGTTGAAGTGTTACTTGTAAGTGTTAATTATAGAAAGTTTCATGAGTCTACCTATTGTAGTTCAAGAGATACAACCTTGACAAATTAACAGCAAAAATAGCCAAATAAATCACTTAATTATCAATTTGTTGTGTGGGAACCCCCTTTAATTTTGATATTTATTTTATTTTTATTATTTGTTGTACAGTCACGTGACAGACGGACGGACGGACAGCGGAGGCTCCGTATTACGTTTCGGGTATGGAACCTAAAAAAATTAAGGGTGACTTCAAACATTTTTAAAAAACTCAAGAACTAATGCCCTTTCGATTGGTGTATATACAGCAGCGTTTAGTGGACTAAGATAGGTTGATGATGATGATGACACGTAGTACCTTAATATTAAAATTAAGGTGGCCTTATTTTTAATATTACTAAAAAAGATATAATATAAAACATTTATTATATAAATCAAATCGTATAATTATCATTTTGTAAATGTGATTCTTGGTTTCTAATACATTTACGGGCACTATATCGCACTTCAGTTTTAATTTGACTTTCCTCGAAGAATGAGTATTTTATATGATATTATTTCAAAGCAAATTTAAATACATATATTATTAAAAAAAAAAATATTACAATTTCTAAGTCTTCAACTCAATTATAATAATTCTTACATAATAATTCCACGAAGTTAGCACAGGTCTTTCGAAGTTGCGAAATTGGTTTTACACTATTGGTAGGTATCTATCCTAACAACATCCCAAAAAATCTGAACCTTGCAATTTATTGCGACCTAGAATATCTTAGATGACTGGCCTAGAACCTGGCCTATACCTAGAACTAGCATTTTTCTTTAATAAAGTAGCCTAAGTCCTTCCCCGGAATTTGACCTAAATCTCACCTGATGGAGAGTGACGTCACCTTCGGCCACATGTCTACGGTGTATCACGAAGGTGTAGAAGACACATATTCACTTTTGTCTTGAAGAGACATAGGTAAATAAAATATGCTCTCTTTAAACTTAATAAATTGTTTATTTCAGGCTTCCTACGAAAATATAACTGAGCTTAACCTTAGAATGGAACAGCACAATCATTCACCTGATCATATGAGAACTCAGACAGGTGAGAAGCCATTCGTCTGCATTGTATGCCATAAACAATTTGGTAAAAAAGCTATATTAGATAATCACATAAAAACTCACACAGGTGAGAAGTCATTTGTCTGTGATGTATGCTGTAAACAATTTAGTCGAAAAGGTATTTTAGCTGTTCATATGAGAATTCACACGGGTGAGAAGCCATTTGCCTGCAGTGTATGCGATAAAAAATTCAATGGTCAAAGTATTTTAGTTGTTCATATGAGAACTCACACTGGTGAGAAGCCTTTTGCCTGCAAAGTATGTGATAAAAAATTCAATCAAAAAGGTAGTTTAGCTGTTCATATGAGAACTCACACTGGTGAGAAACCTTTTGCCTGCAGTGAATGTAATAAACAATTTACTGACAATAGTAATTTAGTTGGTCATATGAGAACTCACACTGGTGATAAGCCATTTGCATGCAGTGTATGTTGTAAACAATTTATTCAAAAAGGCAATTTAGATATTCATATGAGAACTCACACTGGCGAGAAGCCATTTAAATGCAGTGTATGTAATAAACAATATACTGAAAAAAAGAATTTAGTTATTCATATGAGAACTCACACTGGTGAGAAGCCTTATGCCTGCAGTGTATGTGATAAACAATTTACTAACAAAAGTACTTTGGTTATTCATAAGAACTCGCACAGCAGAGAAGCCATTTAGAAATGTGAATCCAGCTAGCAATTGACATACGTGAAAGCAGTAATAGATGTGACAATGTTTAGAAACTGTATTAATGACTCCATAGGCATAAGTTAAGTAACCTACCTACCCGTAAAGTTGTTCTAAAGCAAAGTATTTAAAAAAGTACCTATCTAGAATTCTTTATTATTCTACTTTTTATAATGTATTTGTTGGTAGTTTAAATAAATAATAATAAATAATGTATTTGTTTGTTCAGGATAAACATAAACATGCAATAGCGTACCTACTCGTACCTCTATTTAAGGTAGTTCCTTTAATTGATATATACTAGGTACGATGTGAACAAAAAATTGGGTTTTCTAATCTGCTCACTAAATTAGCGTAAGAAAATCTTACGCTAATTTAGTGAGCAGATTAGAAGTTTTGCGCTTATTGCAAGCCATTTGCTATGAACCCACGCCAAAACTAACTACGAATTGTAAGAAATAAGAATAAGAAATTTGCTATGAACCCACGCCAAAACTAACTACGAATTGTAGTTTTGGCGTCCATTATGAGATTTATTAATAAAATCAACATTACGTCAATGAACTACAATTGATTCAAAGTTTGTTTTAGCAAATGACTTAAAACTCCTTATTTGCTATCTAAATTACTAAAGATTTTTTTCACGCGTGACTCTAAGTTATGTATGACAATGAGGTGATGGTGATGCCTATATGGTGGTGTATGATTTTTGGTGAAATACTTTACACAAATGGAAATTATAATAACAATATCTTATCTATTAATGGACCAAGTTAAAGTAATCCGATATGCTCTATATATTCGTCATGGAGTGAAGTCTTACGTTACATGGCCCAAGAAGACGCACATGTCCGTCCAGGTGCAGCAGCGGCGGCGGCGGCGGTAATGGCTGGGCAGTAAATTGGCAGTGAATGAGTTTTTGTGACCTTAATATTATTACTTGTGTGTGATACACGGGTAGCTCCAGCAGAGGAACAACGATCTGCAGTTGTAAGACTGTAAAGTCGCCCTGATACACTGATTGATAACAGAGAAAATGTACTATCTGGAGACTGGTTCAAGACGATTTAACTAATTGCAAGGCGAGGAAGTTTGTGATAATGGGTGTCGACGGATCGAAACAACATAGCTCCGTACTTACGCTTCCTCGCCTCTGAGACCTGCTCCGCAGCGCGCTTTCTAAGCTGATGCGTGTATATCTGAGAAGAGTCAATGCTCTTTAAATATTTGTCCAGTTTATTTTTGAAAGAGTTCACTGAGGGGGCACTGATCGATCACTGATTCCGGTAATAACTAGATAGCCTTTACTTATTGCTGCCTGTCTTGATAGGTGACTATTTTGTTATTCAATTAGCAATCCGGACCATCAAGGACCATGAGCACAGCCATGAGTAAATTATCTGTAGTTAGGCGAAATAGTTAGGTCATGAGGCGTGAGCCGTATTTAACTCGTACAATAATTTGGGAAACTGACAGAGTTTGGTCTGTCTATAGTCATGTTCTTATCGTGGGTGCTTAAGTCAGGTCATTCATAAATGGGCCGGCCACTGCGGTAAACGTGTTCTCGAGTGAACCGTGACTCTGCAAACGTAGTGTCATCTGGCTAGGTGGGATGACGACCTGCAAAAGACTGCAGGGGGATTCAATTCATCAATGCGTTTATTTCAGACAACCAATTTAAAGTGTCCATATTCGAGTTAAATTACAAAATTAAAATAAACACAGAAATAATATTAAACACAAAATTAAAATAAAAAAAAATCTCTCTTTCAAAAATATGTCTGGATGCTGGACGCGGTAAGCTGAAGACAGGGCGCTATGGCGCTCATTAAGGGAAGCCTAGTCCAGCAGTGGACGAATGTAGGCTGATAATGATTCATAAATAATAGCCAAAATTGATTTCCAAAGTAATTTATTATAATTTACTCTTATGATACAAGTGTGAGGTGCAGGATACAAACTATACTCTGGCCAAACTCAAGAAACAATGTTTATAAACATTGCCTTAACATACTTAATCTAAAAATCACTTGTGTTTTTTTTTTAAAGAATTTGCACCACTTGTCGATTATAGCTCTTGCCTACTATGCTTAATGCTGACCTTTATATATGAAACTTGTCGCCACTAGAATGTTGATAGTGCTGGCTGCTGCAAGTTGTGTCAGAATGGCTCGAGTATTGATCTTACTGATTCGGATCACAGACCCGGCATAATATAAGCGATGTTATGCAGCGTGTCTTGCAGCAACGCCCGTGGAGGCGCTATCTCTGGCAGCGCGCGACAGACTCCCAGCAGAGGCGCTAGCGAGCAGAGCAGAGTGTCCAGAAGGACTGACACTGAGCCTGACACGGCTATCTGACCCTGGGACAAAGAGAATAAGCTTATTACAACTGGAAATAACAATTTTTTTTGCAAGAAAACAAATTAACATTAACAAGGGCCATTACACACATACCGAAGCGACAAATCAAAAATATCACTTTATTTCCATGTTTATTTTAATTTTAGCAAATTTTACTTTTTTAGTGATTGTATATATGGAAACGAAGCATTTTTTATTTGATGTATTCCATAGGGACAAATCGATTTTTGGAGCAGCAAAAAGCTGTTTAACTTCTTACAAAAATGACAGATCAAAATGCATTTTCTGAATAAAATAACAGCAAGAAGCAACAGAAGTCTAATTTTGTCGCAGCGCGCATCACAAATACAATACCGCTACCACACAGCACAAAAACGTGCATTCAAATATTGCATAAAATCTCCGCTCCGCTTCAGTAAACAGGGATTTGCAAACTACATAGTTTCAAAATTCATACAAAACTGGGGCTCGGTATCAATGGACATAGGCTTAGGCTCAGCTTTTGACGAAGGTCTAATGGTTACAGGCACTTAGTCCAACATACAAAGTCCGCAACTCCGCTCCGCATCATTCCCTCGCTCCACTCGAGCCAATGGACATGCAGCTTTAAGATTTTCTTGTAGCGGTTTTCTTTGAAGTGAAGGAAGCTTAGACAAGGGTGAGCGAAGCGAGTCGATTGGTCGATTATCTAGGGTGTGGTTATAGGTACCTCATGTTCTTTAAGTCTCTCCCCGATGATGGCCAGACTCTCCCCCAGCAGGCGAAGATGCGCGGCCACTTCGACGGCGCCGCAGCCGCCCATGCGGAAACCGGAAGAGATAGGAGTGGGTGGAGTTACTGCTGCGGTCTGAACAGAGAAAGACATTCATAGAGATAATGTAACAAAACATGTTGAAAACAATTATTTAACATGTTATTACTATCACCTAATGGTTTCCATGGCAACGGGCGTCAACAGTTTCATCCATGTGTCATCAAACTAAATGAGATTAGAATTATAACTAGATGTCGCCAGTGTAAACTCAATTTTTTGCACGTGAACATAGACCTTCGGTCAGGGAAAGTAAGGGAGGGGTGATTTCGTTCGTCCAAGACATATGTAGATGAATATTATCTACCGAAATTTGAAGTCGGTTTATCGTTTTTTAAAACGCGCTAAATTATGTCACTATAAAATGTATCTAAAGATAACGAGTTTTATCCCATAACCTAGTAATAAGAATAAACTCGCTGTGCCCACAACTAGGCTACACAAGATTAATGTATCTTTTAAAGGGCAATGTATACGCTTCTACAACAAAAATAAAAAAAATGAGTGAGACCAAATGAGCTGAAAAAATTATCAAACAAATTGTCAAACATATCCTTTGTATAAAGGCTTACTACAAATTATCAGATTATCTAGTCTAGAGGATAAAAAAGCTTGGGACAAGTTTTGCTCCAACTCGAAAACTAACAACCTAACAAGGTAAAGGTTTCTTGTTTGCTTCTTTACCTTACCTTAAAAAGATTGAAGGGAACAAAAAGTCAAAGTGATCACATTATTTCCTAGTTTTACTTATGCAATTTGAATTTTGTGACGTGTCCAAGAGTCCTGGAAGGTAGAAAAGAAAAAAAAGAATTTGATATTTGAATGCACATATTTGTGCTGTAAGGTAGCGACGTTGGATTAATGTGCGACAAGCTTTACGCTCACATTAGCAAAAAAAAAGTATTCTACATTGACAGTTCACAGTACTGAACAGAACGTTTGTATGTATGCACTATTTTGCTGAGGAGAAGCTAGTTAGTATAGCTTTTCCTTCCCTGCTAAAGCAAACAGTTACCTGTGGTGCGGGGTTGGAGGCGGCCTGCGGGGTGGGGGGCGGGTGCCGATTCGGGTTGCGGGGGCGGCCCGGCCCTGCCTGTGCGGGGGGGCGGGGCGCTGCGGACAATGTTCCATGTGTAGGTTTACTTAGGCACTAGAGTCTCTAAATGATATAAAAGACTGCAGCTTGCACTATAGTAGACGTCCAGCTTCAACTAGAGTCTGTGCAAAAAGAGAAGCGTCTTAGGAATTGAGGTCGCGCGTGTTCGTCACGACGACGGTTCTCTTTTTGCACAGACTCTAATGACAAATAAATAAATAATATAATTTTTGGTATTAACTATTTAGTGCATAACCATTTCCATTTACCAGTCAGTTCCTTAAATATTTTTATTTGTAGTAGAATAGTTTATTGCAAAAACAATCATTTAAATATTTATACAAGTGACTGACATTATGAAACATTATGTCTATGAATGTCACTAGTCAACATGATTGTCCTTCTAATAATTTACTCTGGGTAGCCGACCCACACGGGAGTATGTAGGTAAGCAAGTCACGCTTACCCGCCGCGTTAGATATGATCTTGCTGGCCCCCTGTTGGCTGCTCTGTCCCTTCTGCAGCGCGAACCGCTTCGCTTTCCGCTTCCACACGTAGCGCTCGTTG
The DNA here is from genome assembly GCA_963662085.1 of Eupithecia inturbata. Taxonomy (NCBI): domain Eukaryota; kingdom Metazoa; phylum Arthropoda; class Insecta; order Lepidoptera; family Geometridae; genus Eupithecia; species Eupithecia inturbata. The sequence goes on along the minus strand of OY759206.1, from coordinate 542,922 downwards.
TAATTCACCTTGAATAATCACATTACTATTTAGCATTATTAAGGTTTCGAAGATCGGAGATCGGTTTCGAAATTCTTATGGCATCGCTTTATCTGTCCTTTTTTCAGTCTTTAATATCTCAGCTACTACAGCAGCAAATAACGTGAAATTTAAAATAATGACAAAAATTAAAGTATCAATTTGAACATGTCAAAAAAGTTTTTGAAATTTCAGTAGATTTCATACTTTGAAACATTTTGAAAAAAAGTCGTAAATTACCCATTCCCCCGTAACTTGATGTGAACTTTTTGTATATTTAGCAGCCACAGTGACGTGTGGTGCCGGCTTTGAATTTTCACCACCCCAACCCGCGGGTGTCGTAACAGGAGACTAAGGGATATCCACCGAGGGCGGGCAGCAGCGCCCCCTGCAGAACAATACTACAACCAAACTGCAATCCCCGACCCGCATCAGCGTGGGGATTGTGGGCATTACCCCCATGAGATAAAAGCCAATAAGGTGCTTATCAGGGGGAGGCCTGCGTCCAGCAGTGGACCAATATAGGCTGTTGAGGTTGAAGTAACAGCCCCACCCACATAATAGGATAATGACTCACGTTAGACCACATCTCGCCGAGCCTCTTGGATATAGCGGAGAAGTCCATGTCAGGATGTTTTCGAATCAGCTCGTGGCGCGCTTCCTTCGCCCACATCATGTAGGCAGTGATGCGGGTTTTACCTAGAAAAGGAGAGCGCATTAACAATTTAGATTATTTTAAACTAGTGTATGCCCGCGGCTTCGCACGCGTTGTTTCTATGGAAACGTTTATTGGTAATTTATATCCCATACAAACTGATTTATGGGATAAAAAGTAGCTTATATTCATCTGACGACCGATGTGGCGCGGCGGGCGAAGGTCCGCCTGCGACGCAGAAGGTTGCGGGTTCGATTCCCGCCTTGGGACAAATGTTTGTACGATCTGCAAATATTTGTTCCGGGTGTTCTGGGTATTTTCTATATATAATAAAAAATATCTATCTATGTTATATATTGTATTAAGTTTATCAGTCATCTAGTACCCATAACACAAGCTCTGCTTACTTTGGGGCTAGATGATGCTGTGTGGATTGTCCAGCATTATTTATATTATTTATTATTTATTTATATTTATTCAACGCTTAGACACAGGTAGTTACCTGTATGCATAATTTCATCCCGATCCGTTCAGTAGTTTTGGCGTGAAGACTTAACAAACATCCATACATACAACTAAACTTTTGCATTAATAATATTCTAAATCTTTAAAAGTTTGGTTGATCAACATTATCTGTCCACTCTTGACAAGTCTCCCTGATACAATTTTGTTTTATTTGTCTTTCACTCTTGTTTTTTGTCTTTTTTGCTCTATTTTGTTAATACTTGTAGTTTCTGTTTGTAAAAGCACTTTTATTATTTTTGATACTTCATTAATTACACCACCATCAGCTTCAATACGTATCCTATCCATCCAAAGGTTGCCTGGAAGAGATTGCTGTTAGCGTTAAGGCCGCCGATTGTGCCACACTAAATATAGTTAGTATTAAGTTCTTGTTTTATAAATGTATTGTGGTGCAATAAAGTTATAATAATCTATCTATCTATAAAAGTGATGTGAAGTGTGATTATCATAGAAACACCTTTGTCCTTGCGCTGAGCCTTCACCCGGCCAACAACACGTCCGTCCTTCACCACAAGTTTTTTCTTGGCGCTCTTCTCCATCATGTAGAGAGAGTTGGCCGGAGTCTGTCGCGCCGGACCCTCGTCTGATTGGGAGCTGTCGGACTCCATGCTGGAATGAAAGAGTTTGATGTGACTAGTTCAGTTGGAACCTGCTACTGTTAGAGGACTTCAAATTTATTGATTGACATTGATTTATACTTATTTTGAAGTAATGAATTCATATTTTGTAATTTTTAAATAAATTTTTCAATATTGTTTAATTAAAAAAATAATATATGTCTATTTTAGGTAGATTAAACTGGACCTACCTCGTTTTAAAAACTTCATTGTAACTTATTATTCTGGCAAATAAATCTCAGTATTTGAGCCTAGATAAACATTTTGACAGTTTAAAAGATCGGAGGGCAAAATAAAAGACAGCAGAAAAACATGTTTGCCAAAAGTGGGCAAACAGAAACTCATCAACTAGGGGTGAGACTTGAAGGTATTCTCAGAGTTTAATAGATTAAATTTTTTCTACAAAATCAGTGAAATAAAGTTACGTTTTACAAGGTTTCATCAAAAGAAGAATGTTCTAATAACAGGCCTAACGTTAGTTCTTCATGTTCTAATTTTATGGCATGTTTTCACAATTTAGGTACCTCTCAGCATTCTCAGCAGTATTCTCATAATAACCATCGGATTCACTTCCGGAAGCTGTACCCGGCGCCTCTTCCTGCCTGTGAGGCTCCGGAGTCTGGTACTCTGGGATTTCATCCTGTCTGAAGTTAGCGTAGGACTTCACCGGCGTCTGCCGCCGATACCGCGTCTCAATATCATCAGGCGACTCGAAATCCATGAGTTTAGAACTTTTCTTCCTCACACGACCGCTCCTTGATATTCCTGTCACCTCTAAATCTGAAAAAAGCGGCCCAAATAGAGACGAAACACTTGTAATAACAAAAACCATCCGTTTTCGATGGATTTCTGCAAGAGATGTTGATTTTATCGTATTAGAAACTTACCTTCTTGCATATTGCTGGGTAAACCGTCGATTTTTAAGTCGGGAAAGCTGGAAAACTGAAAAATAGCTGAAAATCTATAAAAACTGAAATCAAATGCAACGCGACGCAACGCAACGCAAAACAAAAAATCGATGGCTTGTAAATTTTAATGTTTTTCGATCAAACAAAGTTTGCAAGTGGTAAGATTTGATTGTTTTGCTTGATCTCTAGCGTGCCAGCTGCTCAAAACTAAAACTGCTACATAAGTGAAAGTGATCAAAATAACCGTATATAAGTTAGGTTAAGTTAATAAATAACCGAATAGGTTGGTGCAGTCCAGTCTGTCTGATTAAGAGATTTTTTTGGTTAGAGCAAAAAATTTAATTAATATAAAATTTTGCAATAAATTCAATAAATATTCAAAATATGGTTTTAAAGCAATAAGCATTATTTATTATTTATCAAGAATTTTACTCTCAATACTGTTTGGTGTGACATGCAGTTGCAGACTGACATGACATCAGCCACAGCACAGCACAGGCAGGCTGTTTGAACCAGAATCCATTTATTTCGGTGTGGTGTGACCCGCCACCACAGCTGGGGCATACCCGTTTTGCAACTACAGCAAACAGTACGCTGAACATCCATATGCATCATGGGCACTGAACGTGTTAGGAAATTAGAAGAGTTCTAGAAAACGTTATAAAATGTAAATCTTTTTTTTTGGCCGTAAGTTTTGTATATAATATTAGAATAACTGTTTTTAAAAGCTGTGGATTTTGTAATATGTACCAATAAAAAAAAAAAAACGTTTGTTGCGCCAGATCTAAACTTCGTGGGGATTTTGTTGGCGATACTGAATCGACGGCCAACTTTTCTGAACGAATTTGTCACTTTCAATTATTTTCCTACTACCTATCTTTCAATGTCAAACTACACTTATCTAGGTTGTCATTTGAATTGAATTTGAAGTTTCCTTGAAGTTTCACTCAATGGAGAGATTTCGATGATATCATTTTCCGCAAAAAAATGCGATTTATTTAATAATTTTCTTATTTAGAATAAGTGTAGCATGTAATAATGGCAGACAGGATCCGCCAGATCGCCCAGCGGCTGAAAGATAAGGTGCACTTACAGAAAATCAATTCTACAAGCCGGGACAAAGTTGATCAATTTATTAGCAAATATGCCCCTGCTTCCAAGGTAGCAGAGATTGCAGAGAAGTTCAAGCACGGTGCTATCACGAACAGAGTTCAAGAGCTCGTGCATAGATATGAGAAATTCACCGGAGTCGAAGAAATCATGGCGATACAGAACACTGTTGTCGAAGCCCAGGTATTAACGAAAATTATGATAAAATATATATATTATCATCTCAAGATGATTATAAATACTCATCACGAGTACTAGGTCACGTAGACTAGATTGCAATGTTAGATGCTAGATTGATGGAAGTCTCCTCATACCCTTACTAATTTATGGCATAGTGCCACATGACTCTCTGCCACATGACTTTCTGTTGCATGATATTTCCGGTCTTAGTTCATGAGTTGACATTTCTATTTGTTTTTGTACAACTGAGATAATGTACCCAGCTAACCAGCAACTTTCTGATTTTTACCCGACTATGCAAGGAGGGTTATTGTATGATCTGACAAACATGCATCCCTTTCAAAAAGCCAGAATCTTACCTTCTCCTCAATACATCTTTTTTATGAGCTCAGAATACGCCACGTCTGTCTGGAACCCTTTTTATGAGAAATATAACAATCAAATAGAAAGAGTTCAACATACATTCTTGCGTTCAACTAACTTCTGTTGTTTCCGTTGGAAGTCCTCCTACTATCACCTACTTTATAAATACACTCTTCCGACACTGAAACAGAGAAGACTGCTCCTTGATCAACATTTGTAATAACAAGTTCGACTGTGATAGGTTAGGTAACCAAATTTATGTACATGTACCATATTGTTCACATCCAATCAGAGAGACCTGTAAACATGCTTTATTCGCTCCCTCTCCTTGTAAAACGAACGCAGGTATGTGCACTCCTCTGCATAGAATGACAAAAGCGTATAATAAGTACTTCCCTGAAACTGATACATTTGCTACTTCACCTGCTTTGTATAAGAAAGCCTGATCTTGTCGTCTGATTTTAAGAAAGACACTCATTCCTAACAAAAACAATATCCTCATTACTTTAAGTCACACATACATAGATGTTATAGAAAGACGGAGGAGACGATACGGACAGGCTCTACGCCGGAACACAGAGAGAGACAGAGTAACAAAGAATGCCTATCACCAGCCAATAAAAATTTACAATAAATTGCCCAATGAACTAAAAGCTATACCATTATAATTTATTTAAAACTAGCTGCGCCCTGCTCGCGTGGAAATTGATTGCACACCCCCTAGGAGTAGTTTTGTAAAAATAAAAATAAAGTGTATTACTTTAGTGTATTTACATAAGAGTTTATTAAAAATCACAAACTTTAATAATCCGGTTTACCACATTTTCAGTTTATTTTTTAATAAATCTGGAATATGTGTTCAATAATTTTGTATTCTTAGCATTAAGTTTCAAGTTAATTGGGCCACTGGTTAAGTTACAAAAAAACCTCAAAAACTTCAACCCTTAATCTAAGGGTTGTTTGAAAATTCCTGAAATATGTGTTTTAATATATTATTATTTTGATATATACAGAAAATTTCAGCTCATAGCATTAAAAAGTTACGGACTATTCAGTACGGAGCAAAATTACGAATCACAAACTTTAATAACCCGATTCACCCCATTTTCAGATTTTTTTGATAAATCTTTGAGTACATGTTCAATAATTTTGTATTCTTAGTATTCTCTGTAAGTTTCAAGTTAATTGGCCCACTGGTACAAGAGTTACAAAAAGCACCAAAAAAACTTTAACCCCCTTTTTCACTTTTTGTAGAATTTCCAAAAATCCCTTCTTAGCGGGAAGTTGTGTAGTAAGAGGTACTTGCTTTTAAAATGTCTGCTTTCTAGCTTCAGCGGTTTGGGCTGGGCGTAGTCCCCAGTAAATCGCTAAATTAAATTAAAAGTGTGGTTAATGGATAGACGTTTTTATGACATGACGGAATATTTTTACCATAAAACTTTTTTTTTACCTATTTGAAGTATCATAATTTTGACACACATTTTGAATTGTTGAACATTACCTTCAGTTACCTGAATAGTATACATCTTTGACATATTACCTACTTTATAGCCTAAAATTTTAATTTTGCATGCCTCGACGAGGCAGAATGTATTGGAATTACCGTTATTGTTATTAAGAGCTTTTGTACCCACACTCCTGTGAATAAATGATTTGATTGGAAAAAAACTCCACAAAACTACAAAACAGAACAAAAGGAAGCAGTGCTAAAATAACTCAAAACTGCAGAATAATTATATTTACAATAAATAAACACAAAGGAGAAGGACCTACTACTACTAATTACAACTTTATATCATTACTATACAAATTTACATAAGGCGTAGTTAATTTTAGGGGAACAGCATAGAGACAAAATACATTTCATAGAAGTTGGAAGGGGGACTTCAGGGGGAAGGGAATCGTATAAAGAAAGAGAAACAATAGGGTAGCTGTAAAAAATGTGATCCACGTGACCTTCGTCTATACCACACTCACATAGGGAATGATCCCTGATCCGAAGTCTCGCAAGGAAGACAGGAGTGCAAGAATGACCTAGCCTTAGCCTGCAAATTGTCGAGGTGGTAGTTTTATTGAATTTTTGAAACTTAAAAAAACCACGGAGATCGAGGGATGTCCGGCTGGACATCGGCATAATTCAAAGTCAAAGTCAAAAACTATTGCCATAAATACAATAAATGTACACTTAAAGGTCAAATTATTAATATTTAAACACTGACACGGAAATAAAGTGATATTTTTGATTTCAGTCGCTTCGGTATGAAGACTAAAGTAACGAAGCGACGAAGAAACCTTTAGCCTGTTAGTTGTTATTTTTCGAGTTAGGAGCAACTCCCGTCCCAAGCAATACTTGCCTTTGACTTGTTTTGAGGCATTCCAGAAATCTGTCCATACAACATGTTATGTCCAATAAATTTGGGGGGTTGTATTCCTACAAATTTATTAGCCATCACTCTTATTTTAATTTCTAGCTAGTAATTTACCTGTTCTGTGTTCTGGCTACATTGTAAATCGTCCGTTTCCAGGAGAAGTTCATGTCAGCACAGGAACAGAGGCGCGAGCTCGGCAAACAGCTCGCCAACATCGAGGCTCGGCTTAAAGAGCTGCATGCCGAGATGCAGAACACGATGAAGGGAGACGAGAAGTATCTACATCTCTGCACGGAGGAGCATAAGGTACAGTAACAAACTCATCAGCGTCCATACGTCCACCGTTGAACGTGCCTCTCTCAAACAAGGGGGGTTTCCCATAAAGTCAGTTCAGAATTTTCAGTGCTAAGCTTAGTAAATTGGTGCACAATCACAAAAGTTGTATTAAAAACTAGCTGCTGTCCGTGGATTCGCACGCGCTTTTTAATTAGCCTATGTCCGTCTCCGGGATACCATTTACCTCCCTGCCAAATTTCATTGATATTCGTTCAGCCGTTTAGGCGTGAAAAGGTAACAGACAAACAGAGTTACTTTCTAATTTAAAATATTTTATCAGTAGGCAAAATGATGTAGTAGTGATCTAACTGATAACAATAACGAGATACGAGTAAGTCTTAATGTAACTGTTTGAAATGGAAGTTGGAATGTAGATAAGACACAGAGATTTTTGTATTATTATAGTTTCATCTCTAATCTATGTGGGTTTGTTGAAATAAAAGAGTTTATTCGATATACTGACTCTATTCACTACACAGAGACACGAGTACAAGATAGGGGTTACATTTACGATAGTCTATAATCCTTAGTTTAGGATATGTATGATCACGGCAGAGGGTTGAGGAGTGACTGGTTAAACTCGGCTTAGTCGGCTTAGCTTAGGTACCTACATTCAGTTCCTGACCTGCGCTGCGGTGGGTGCATATTGTATTTATTAGCCTATGATAAGTGTACGAGTTGTTGTATTCATTAGTTACTATACTTACCATAGAGACTGAGGCTGACGGACAAACCGATCAACGGTTTATGTTAGCTGTAGCATAAGTATGTAAATAACGTTTAATATAAACAAAAAAGCTACTAAAAAAGCTGAATTGCCGAAACGCGTTTGCGCCGCTTACTTTAAGCTAAACTATGTCACTACAAAATAAAAAAAACGTAATATTATAAAAACGTAAGTAGTTCTGTCTGTCTGTTACCTTTTCACGGCTAACCGTCTGAATGGAGCTACGGTAAAGGCAGGGAGGTAGACGGTATCCCAGGGGCCGACATAGGCTCCTTGTAAACAGCGTGCGAAGCCGTGGGCAGCAGCTAGTGTCATATATGGATGTTGATTTATTTTATATGTCCTTGCCAAAATTCAGGGATGCGGTCTTAAAGTTTTTGGATAGGACGCATAGTAATTAATAAGTAAATTTGTTTAGTTTAAGCTGTAGTATTAAGTTGTAGTTGATGTAATTTTATTAATGTAAGTTGTTTCTAATTTTATATTTCCTTATCGCTTTGGTGCTGCACTGTAATGATAATGTAAATATGTAACTAAATAAATAAATAAATAAACAAATATAAGTGGAATAAGTATCAATTTGTCCAGAGTCTAGTCATGTCTAGATGTTAATTCTTGATATGTCATGATCAAAGTTACTTTAATCATGGTGCCATAGAAAATGGTTACCGATTTGCGGCAAATTACTTTCCGATAATAGTTTTATTCTTTAATGAAAGCAGAATATATTAAAAAAATACTCGAAACGAACAGCTTTATGTTAGACTAGCTGCTGCCCGCGGCTTCGGACGCTCTTTTCCGAGATAGACAGTAGCCTATGTCCGTCTCCGGGATACCATCTAACTCCATGCCAAATTTAATTAAGATTCGTTCAGCCGTTTAGGCGTGCAGAGCTAACAGACAGACTGACAGAGTTACTTTCGAATTTATAATATTAATATGGATTAGAAAGTAACTCTCATTCAGGACAAAGCATTTTAAAGTAAGTAAAGTAAAAAGTATTTATTTTGTGTCACAAAATTATAAACAAAGTTGGTACAAACAAATATAGTTACAACATGACATCAAAAAAGGTCATCGCTCAGCATTATGCAGTAACGATGACGCTACTGTGCGCTGGTTGTATGCGACACCTAGATTTTCGCGTTATAATCTATCTACCTATCTATCATTTTGTGCCAAAATAACTCTCCACCCCTTTTTAACCCCGTTAGGGAATTAATTTCAATAAAATACGACACATGTCTTCCATCAATTCTGTTAAAAAAGGTTTATGCAAAATTTGAAGTAGATTGGACCAAGGAATCACGTCCCATACAAACGTTTCCCCCTTTTTCACCCCCTTAGGGGTAGAATTTCGGAAAATCCTTATCGGATGCCTACGTCATACAAAGCACACCCTCCAAGTGTCAGGTCTCTACGATCAGCAGCGGTTTAGGCTGTGCGTTGATCCGTCAGTCAGTCATTCAGGACAAAGCATTTTATATGTATACATATTTACTAGTAAAACTTGCAAGACCTCGGAGTCTACAAAAGAAAAACACCGCATATTAGTAATCTACGCCCTCGAGCTAGTCAAAAACGACACCCACGAGTAAAATCTATATATATAAAAGAAAGTCGTGTTAGTTACACTGTTTATAACTCAAGAACGGCTGATCGGATCTCGGTGAAATTTGGCAGCGAGGTAGATGGTATCCCGAGCCGGACATAGGCTACCTTTTATTCCGGAAAAAAGCGTGCGAAGCCGCAGGCTGCAGCTAGTTTGAAATAAAAAATATCAGCCATCTTGGATTGTAAAAAACACCGCATATTCATAATTTTTATGACGATGTTCACCTAAAATCAACAAGTTTTAATTTAACACTATCATGTGACAACCCAGAGAAATGGGAGCATCATCCAGATCTTGTCCTTCCAGCTTATAATCCAAGAGCGCGCTCTCCGCACTCTGTTTTTCGACGCGGAGAAAGAGGAGAGAGAGCTGTTCGCGACCATGTCCGCCGCGGTGAAGCTGGGCCACGAGCGGGAGAGAGCGCACGCCGAGAGGAACAAGTACTGGTACATCGTGGCATCTATATTTGGTGCGTTTAACCCCAAACTCCTTTTCTACTTTAGTCGTAATCTCACTCCCTCCTCATTATTCACATTGCATTATTCCTCCTTACTATCACGTAACTCCTCTCACCCCTCCTCATCTACTCAGATTTCGACTTCACTCAATTTGTCTGAGTGCTCCCTTTGCCATTACTTTTCATTAGTACTCAAAATCACATCACATCACACAGTTTCGCGTCACACTTATATCACATCACAGTAATTTGTATTTGTATTTATTGAAAACACTTACATCTATTCTTACAGTATAACCTAATACAATAGTGTAGTCCACATTATATATATTAACATGCAAAATAATTAATTAATCATAACACAATAAGCAAAATAATTCAATAAAAATATCAATAATCAAAATAGCAACAATAGATACAAATAAAGATTCGAATAGATACAATTAGATACAAAAAATGTCAATAAACAAAATAAAATTAATTGATACACATGTCTTCTAGCAAAATAATTCAAGTATAAGTCAAAAATAATTCAAGTAGATACCTACTTGAATTATTTTTGACTTATAAAGTTAAAAATTATTTACCATAACACGAAATAAATAGTAAAGCCCTTGCGAACTCGCTCTGTGAACAGTGGAAAACGTGAATGGTTGCCGCTACCAGATTTAGACCTTGTATGGTGCGCGTCAGAGGCGCCTTGTTCAGCAGGTTAGTTCTTCCGCGAGGCATTACGAACAGAGGCGGCCGCCTGCGCCTCCCCACGTACTCATCCGGTACGCACATGTTCATCATCTCCAAGATAGTCGGGTTAGAAATCATCCCCCGGAACACCTTAACCACATACAGACCAAGTGTCATATCTCTTCTACTTTCCAACTTGTTATATCCAACCATACCCAAAACGAATAAGGGATAGACTCCATATCTCTTCCAAAAAAGATATCGTGTGAACTTGTTCTGTATGCGCTCCATCATAAGACTATATTGAGCTTCATGAGGAGCCCAAACAGAAGCTGCGCTTTCCATCTGGCTTCTGACCAGGGCGTCATACATTGCTGTTAGAGCCCTGCTGTTCGTGAAACCGTTTGCTCGGCGTAAAATGAATCCTAGAATTCTGTACGCCTTTTTACAGACGCTCACAACATGGGCCCTGAACCTCAACTCTGTGTTTAAATAATATTATAAACGTGAAAGTTTGTATGTTTAGATGTATGTATAGATGTTTGTTACCTCTCCACGCCAAAACTACTGAACGGATTTGGGTGAAATTGCATATACAGGTAGTTCTAGGCCTGGAATAAAACATGGCTACTTTTTAACCTCTAAATCAGTTCCCATGGTATAAAATTATGTAACTATTAAACGTTTCCATAGAAACAATGTGTGCGAAGCCGCGGGCAGAAACTAGTTTATAATTATAGTGTTATATTATTTTAAATACGAAAGTTTGGATGTTATTCACGACAAAACTACAAAATGGATCGAGATGAAAAATTGCATAGATGTAGTTCTATGTCTGGATTAAGATATAGGGTACTTTTTATCCCGGAACAACGCGTGCGAAGCTGCGGGCTGGAGCTAGTTGTTCGATAAGCTTTTGTCAGCTTGGCTCTGGCGAAAAAGCACTCTAAGGCCATTCCACCAATTCCAAAGACTGAATGAGTAATTCATCTACTCGTCCTACACGCCAAGGCCCATTTAGGACGAGTTGCAGAACTCAAAATAAATAATATTTTCATTCTGTAACTCTTCCCACGTTTTATTTTGGTGGAACATTAAACTTTATCAACGTTTGTTGTTAGTAAGACAATAAAAAAGTTTTTTTTTTTAAATTGTAGTTTTTAATTTTGTAACTTTTTATATTAAATAAATAGGTATTTTTCTAGGAAAACAGTTTAGTTTCATTTTACAAGCAAACGCACAATTATGTAATAGAATATAAACGGTGACTCATTTTGTATCCAGGCACAGTCCTCGGCATAGCGGGCTCGACCATCAACAACCGGCTGAAGATGGCGGAGTTCCGCGAAATGATGGAGGAACAGATGGCCAAGAGCGCGAGTGTTCTGTACACCGTGGCGGGCGGCGGTGGCGGCGGCGCCAGTGTGCACGCGGACATTGGAAAGGCTATGAAGACAGAGTTCGCTTATCAGGTACGTAGTAGAAGACTAAATATTTATAAATAAAAAAAAAAACTCAAAGGTGGTTACATATAATAGTAGGTACTAAAACCGTATTATAAAATAAGTGAAAGATATTATATATATAAATTGAAGTGAAGATAAAATCAATAACGCTTTATTTCTTATTTGATAATAATTTAAAGTAATGTATGTGTTTTGTGGGCCATGAAAGTGTTGATGTGATTATCGCCAGGATAGAGATGTAATCACCAATTGCAATTACTTCGTAGAAGTCGCAAGGCCGTGCTTTCTGAAATTTCTAAAAGGACCAGAAAAATATAACCAATTTATTGGTTAAAATATTACAATTCATAAAATAATTATTATAAATTTATTAATAAAATTATAATTATGATTTGAATACAGGAAAATAATGTCAATTATAATAACTTTTGAACTTGTTAATTATTAGTACAAAAAAATATTAAAATACTATTAGATTTTTGGCGCATATTCGTGTGCGCCTCCTCGACTAGCCACTATTTAAGTCTATCTATGTATGATTAAGACTCATTTATATAAATATTCTTTTAACGCGAACCAGAGAGCTGATCGGGAGAGACAGGTTGGTTATGTTTAAGATTTCTAAGACATTTTATTTATTTATTTTATTTTTGTTTATTATGTACACAAAACACATCACAAGAAATAATAGAATAACACAAAAAAATAATTAAATATGATCTGACTTCAAACGTAACGTAAGTGCACACAACAAATAATAGAGTGACATGGTAAGTAATAGCTTTTTTTTTTGTTAAATAAGTTTTCTTTATTGACAAAGAAAATTACAATTCAATAATAAAAACAAATTAGAACTAGTATTTACAATTGAAACAATTAAGCTAACTGCAGTCTGTTGCAAACAATCTACAGGTAGCTTAACTGATCCATATCAATACCAGTCGGAAGCGTAATGGTAGTTATACATAATACAATATTATAGAAGTTATGCAATGCAGCGGTTGCAGAGAGTCGGTGGTTGGAGGCGGCTGAGGGCCGGTGTTTGTGACGTCGTATGGCGGAGGCCTATGTCCAGCAGTGGACATTGTGTGGGCTGATATGATGATGATTTCTAAAGTCCGTATTAAAGTAAAGCTTGCTCAGTTCTATGCAATATCTATGCTTGAGTGACGTTTATGCCATAGAAAAGCGTTACTCAAGTATGATCGATGATTGAGCAAGCTTTTATACGGGCCTAAGTGTGTTATCGAAAACGGAATGCCTGTCGGAATGGAGGACAACTTATATTATTAAGGTGGAACGTGCGTTAGCGAAATAACAAAAAATCTTTTTACATTATTTCTGCAGTCAGGTAGTTTCGCGGAAATTCACGAACTCATGGTAATTGTACAGAATTAGTTGTCGGTTTGGAGTCTATTGATAATATTATAATTCCAAAATAATGTCTGGGAACTATAAAATAAATAAATAAAATAAATAATGCTGGACAATCCACACAGCATCATCTAGCCCCAAAGTAAGCAGAGCTTGTGTTATGGGTACTAGATGACTGATAAACTTAATACAATACATAACATACATAGATATTTTTAAATATATATTAAAGGAAAAATAAAAACATCGTGGCGCGCAACTGTATAAAAGGCGCGCTCGACCAAGGCTTGCCCTCTTTCTGCTGCGAACCATCGTCGAGGAAACATCTCCCTGCCCGTTGAGTCTGTCATTTTTCGGTGTCTTAGATCTAGATTTGTGTAAATTCAGTTTAGAATCAGTTTCTGTTACTTTTTATTTTGATTAAATTTTGAGGTTGGAATATTTCTTTTACGTTGTTAAATTCTTTATTTTTTTTAAGTTAATTTTGATCAATTATACAAGTATATAGAAAATGTTATTTGTCCCAAGGCGGGATCAAACCCGCAACCTTCTGCGTCGCAGGCGGACCTTCGCCCGCCGCGCCACATCGGTCGTCAAACACAACAATAACTCCAATACAACAATTCAAATGTTCCTTAAACAAAGGATATTTTTATGTCTCTTATTTATTGCCTATGTACATATCCTATTAAATAAGTTCATGCTTATGTATTATTGTGTACAATAAAGAATTACAGAATTACTAATTTTTATTTCTAGGAACAACTCGCACAAAACCTGAAGCTGATGCAGGAAACCATCAACCATCTAGTCGCGAAACAGAACTCTTTAATAGGTAAGTTATATAAACTACATCTTCTAAATAACTAGGTTCTGTGCGCGGCTTCGCTCACGTGCTTATAATAACAAAAAAACTAGAGATTTTCGCACAGCAAGGTAAGCAGAGTTTTCATTATGCGTACCAATTGATATACGTAGCACTTATATACCCAAGATCGAGAGCGTAGTTCCATGTCCGCACGATAGAAACGATATACCAACTTGTATGGAAAAAGGAGACGTCACGCTCACGTCTCGTTACTGACGTCAGCAGCGACTCGGGGCCCAGATCACGTAATTTTAAAAATATTTATAATTCATATTTTCTTTTCAGAACACATCCACGCCCAAGAACAGAACGTAGCCAACCAATTCCGAGATCTGAAACGCTCCGTGGTATCAGCCTCACAAACCAGCGCGAAGTCCGACGCCGAGCTCGCGAAGGCCCTGTCTATAGTGCACCAAGACTTAGACGACGACCACAAATCTGTAGAACTAAATAAAAATAATAAAACGCTAGAATCCAATCAGATTTTAGCGGGGTTGGGGGTGTTGTTGATGATCCTGGTGTTTGGGAATGTTTTGGGGAGGTTCAGTTGATTTTTGTGGGGTTTTTTTTGCAGGGAGAGAAGCCATGTTAATAATTTGGAGAGCAGCCATGTTAGTTTGAGTCGTGTTGATAAAGATTGTGATTGAAAGTGAATCTTTAGATAGATAGATAAAAGTCTTTATTTGGAACTACATACACACAGACACAGACTACAGCTATTATACAGTACACTAGTAAAAACAAACAATAATATAATTAACTAAGTAAAATGTCTGTGTGTGCTGCAATACATCAAAAAGCCCAAATCGTAAAATTTAAAAAAAAAGTATAATATTAAATAAAAGCGAGACAGCATGATATTTTCAATTCCAATCTTCATTAACACGGCTTATACTTACGATGTGAGGATTTCCTAAAGTAAAACGCGTTATGCTCTAGGATAGGATAGACCGAGTTTTATATTAATAAAACTCGCATTTCATTAGAAATGCGTTTTACTTAGGTTGTCCTAAAGTAGTAGGGTATTGCTAAAAATGTTACGATTTTGACTGTTTTTATGGTTTTTGGATGTAAGTAAATATGGTAAGTGTTGTATCTTTACGAAAACACTGTCCGGGGCGTCCAGTACGGACATCGGATACAACAAGTAAAGATGGTTTAGTTTGTAGGTACCTACTTATCGTTTATAAACGCGATTTCCTGAAATATAACGCGTTTTGTCGCAAGCAGTTGTGTTTGGCGGAATACCAGAATGTAAAGTAAGAAACGCGAAATAAGTAATTGTAGAAGAGCACCTTAAATTTTTCGATTGCGTGAACCAAAATATAATCGGATATGTTAATTTAACGATTTTGTACATTGCTTTGTAAGACAGACCTGAAAAATAATGAAATAATAAAAATAAAATAAGTATTTAATATTTAATAATTTTAACCACCAATACATACTTGTGTAAAAGTCAATATTTTAGTCACTTCGTCTTGCCATTGTAATGACGCTGCGAGCGTATCATTTGTCACGGCGGCGTCAAAGTCATAGCAATTTTGTCATGACGCCATGTCAAATAGTCACTTTTCCATTGACTTATAACTAAGTCCAATGACATTGTAAAAGGCATATATCAGTGCAATTAATTATTTAAAAATATAAGTTCTCTCAAAGTTTTTATCTCTAAAAGAATTTAATATTTTGTGATCATTGATCAATGTGATTTTATTAATACCAAATATTGTGATTATTTTTTTCATACTGCTCATGGTCTATTTACACTTGGTATTCTCTGTAGAACGCATTATACTCTGAATTTTAGTTCAACAGCAAAGTTTAAGCAAACCTATCGAAAGCATGGCGTTCAATCTTCGTTACCCACGAGAACATACCTGTGTTGATTTATAATTGTAACCTAAAGTGTCTTATAACTAAATGTCTAAAAGTATCGTTGAATCGCATTTAGTTTTGTCATGCGTCCATAGGAAATGGTTCACTATTTGCGATAAATAATATTCCGCTAAGGTTTGTTCACGTAAAACGCAGAAAAACAATGAAAACTGTAAACAATTTTATTCTGCGGGTTACTTGAATCGCGACACCTTAAAAAGGTTTTCGCAGATCTTGACCCACTGCCCCGTAGCACAAAAATGTGCATTCAAATATAGGTTTTAACTCCTAATATGTATTTTATAACTACGGCATCAGAAAACAGACAGCTTGCAGACGCTTGAAGCTTACTATAACCCATTTTGTCACAGTAAAATGTATCTAAAGATAACAGATTTTAAGTCCATATTTTTGTGCTTAGCGGCGGCGGATGTATGTAAATGTAGTACGATAAATGCGTCAACCACTTAAGTGTACTTTACATGTGGTTTGTCCATGCGTCATGCATGTGTCAGTGCGTCAATGAATGTTCAGTGTAAATCGACTATTAGTTTGATTATTAGTTGTCTCCACTTTTACTCAGTTTTGTTTAGTAGAAGCTTTTGTAAAACGAGCATTATGACCGTAAGTGTTAAATAAACGAATTATTGTTGGTAATTTCATGTTTTATTATTTCTCGTTCTACCAGTAGGCTTAGCACGGGCATTGTTGTCTAGGGTAGAATAGAGAAAAATTACGTCACTTTGACATCGAATGCGTAAATTATTTGAAATTCATTGAAGAATTTGAGAAGATGTTTGTTTTATTATTTTTATTCATACAAATATTATAAAGAAGCTTCTGCCCGCGGCTTTGCATGCGTTTTCCGAGAAATAAAAAGGAGCCTGATGTGTAGTCCAGGCTGAGAATTACATGTGTGATAAATTTCATCCCTATGCGTTCAGTAGATTTGGCGAGGAGAGGTATCTAACAAACGTCCAACTTGTCGCTATATTTTATAAATTATGATAATAGAGGTAGTGTGTTGCGAAAGAGAAAAGTAAAGGTATAAAGAAGTTTTTCTAATTTTAGATGTATGTATATCTCCAGAACAGCTAGCTCAATTTTGATAATTATTGTACCAATAGATAGCTTCATTATCCCTCAGAGCGATATGCTATCTTGTTTATTTACTTAATGGAACTCCCAGCGAAAGGATCACAGAACATTTTATATAGTACAAAATAAAACTACGATGTACCTAGGTAATTCTTAAATTTGTAGTGTCCTCTCATTTAGGGGGTCACAAAATTAGCAAAAATATAACTAGATTAAACTTAACTAAAAACAAGATCCGTCAAGTGCGAGTGTGACCCGCGCGCCGAGGGTTTTGTTGTACGTAAACTTCGGAAGGTAATGGTAAAACTTTTCAGTATATTTCGAAATGTATGTAACCTATAGAAATTTCAAAACCTGTTTTGGGATGTAGAAACCGATAGCTTTTATTTGATACCCCACTCGGTGAGGCAGCCCCCCCTTTTGAGAAAAATCCCCCCGTTGGCAATTTTTCAAAAAGTTTTCTACTTCTTCAGACAGACTGACTTCTCTATATTTTTCCTGTAAAATATACATACATTTCTGATGGATCGCTCTGCAAACTTCGGAGAAGGGCCCCCCCCCTTCTCCGATGGTGTATGGGTAATTTTTCCACTTTTTTCAAAATATTTCATAAAGTATGAAACCAAACATTTCAAAAACTGTTTAGTAATGTACAAACTGATACCTTTCATTTGATACCTCACTTGACTTTGTCCTTGACCTCTTAAAATTTCCACATCACAATTTGTACCTACTGAAAATTTTGATTTTCTTTTTTAATTTTTGTACATTTTTTTACGCACGAAATGTATTATTATTTTAGATTTCAAGTTATTTGCTGCTGTTGTTGCTGAGATATTAAAGACGGAAAAAAAAAACAGAAACAGCGAGACCATAACGGGTTTCCAAAACGATCTCCGATACCCTAATAAGAAAACTAAAGACAAACATAATTATATCAGTATTAATTTGGCGTGTTTTAAAAAACGTTATACCGACTTCACATTCCGGTTTATAGATAATATTCATCTATGTCTCGGACGAACGAAATCACCCCTCCCTTACTTTCCCTGACCGAAGGTCTATGATCAAGTGCAAAAAAATAGTTTACACTGGCGATATCTAGTTATAATTCAAGTCTAATTTAGTTTGATGATATGTTTAGATTCATAGGCGGAGATATCAAGTAACAAACATACAAAAAAAAAAACATACAGACGAACTGAGAACCTCCGCCTTTTTGAAGTCGGTTAAAAATAGACAATATAATATCTAAGTATCACGAGACGCAAGTATGCAGGTCTCGACAGAGCCTACACATTTGCTCCCTTTGGGGTCGAGACCCTGGGTTCGTGGGGTACCGAGGCTCTCCGGGTTTTCAAAAAGTTATCTGAGCGTCTGGTCGACGCGACGCGTGACCCGAGAGCGGGCGGGTATCTGGCGCAGCGCATCAGCATTGCGATACAGCGGGACAATGCAGCCAGCGTCTCGGGGACGCTTCCGACTGGTATTGATATGGATCAATTGAGCTACCTGTAGATTGTTTGCAACAGTCTGCAGTTAGCTTAATTGTTTCAATTGTAAATACTAGTTCTAATTTGTTTTTATTATTGAATTGTAATTTTCTTTTTCTTTTCAATGAAGTATCACGCAATAAACAAATAATTTAATATCTAGTCCACGTGCATTGATAAGAGCTGCATTGCTTTTGTTGGTTACTAACTAATATTGATAAATGATAACCAGTCGTAAGTATACAGGGTGCAAGTACAGGGTGCAGTTTTATCCTAAACTCAGTAAAAAATTAATAAAATTGTAATTATTATTGACAAAGAAAATTACAATTCAATAATAAAAACAAATTAGAACTAGTATTTACAATTGAAACAATTAAGCTAACTGCAGACTGTTGCAAACAATCTACAGGTAGCTCAACTGATCTATATATTTAAAAATAATCCATTAATAAAATAATATTAATATAATAAATCATTTATAGATTTCAGGTAACATTAATCTAGAACAGGATGTAAAATACTTAAAAACTACGGCCCATATAAAATAATGATGGGGCTGGATGATGGCCACAAGCTCTGCTTAAGCTTGTGTTATGGGTAGGTAAGGTACTAGACAACTGATTATTACAATACGTTATACCTAAATATTTTTTATTAAAGATATAAATAATAGTATACACAGAAAACCCGAAAGGAGTATCTGGAGATCGTACAAACATTTGTTCTGAGGCGGGAATCGAACCCGCAACCTCCTACGTTGCAAGCGGACTATCGCCCACTGCGCCATAGAGGTCGTGAAATTGTTCTTTATCTATTGATCTGGTAGACTACCGTATACAGGGTGGGTTATTGAGATATGAGGGGATGAGCAAATCCGAAAATATGAGAGAGAAAAGTTACGAAAGGAGTCATGGTCTCAAGTTATAAGAAAATAAAAACAGCATACTTATCTCTAAATTTTTATTGACGGAATTTTTCATTAAAGTTTTAAAGAATCATGACGTATAGATGTTTTATCGAAGATAATGGGGATTTAATGGGGTTTCCATTAAAATACTGTTAATCCTGGCTAGCGGGCCAGTACACCGGTTGTTCAAACATATTATTCTAAATTTTAACGTGTTTAAGTTTGAATACTTTCATACTAAAACTGTAAAAAAGCCATTTCCGGTAATTTTAAATAATGCATTTCCTTGGAAAGATTGATCCTTATCAGCAACCGAATTCGTTAGTGCAAAAATACAGAACGACATATTTTTTGAAAAAATTTGTTCGATTTGCTGCAAGCGATTCATGCAGTTTTTGTTTTCTTATTAATCAAGGTCATGACTTCTTTCACGATTTTTCTCTTCCTCTAATGGTTTCGGATTTGGCAATCCACTCCCATCTCAAAAAACCATCCTGTATAGTTACGTTGATCCATCATCATTTTCAGCCGAAAGACTTTCAATCATTGTTATTTTGGTGCACCTTCTACCTGAGTACCTACTACATACATACATGTACTACCAATCAACCACGACCCTAGTTCCTGTTTCTCTGTTTACAATATATTAACTGATCCATACCTACATATAAAATGCTTTGTCCTGAATGACTGACTGACGGATCAACGCACAGCCTAAACCGCTGCTGATCGTAGAGACCTGACCTGACACTTGGAGGGTGTGCTTTGTATGACGTAGGCATCCGATAAGAAAGGATTTGCCGAAATTCTATCCCTAAGGGGGTGAAAAAGGCGGCAAATTTTGTTTGGGACAACGTGATCCCTTGGTCTAATCTTCATCAAATTTTGTTTGGGACAACGTGATCCCTTGGTCTAATCTTCATCAAATTTTGTTTGGGACAACGTGATCCCTTGGTCTAATCTTCTTCAAATTTTGTTTGGGACAACGTGATCCCTTGGTCTAATCTTCATCAAATTTTGTTTGGGACAACGGTATCCCTTGGTCTAATCTTCTTCAAATTTTGTTTGGGACAACGTGATTCCTTGGTCTAATCTTCATCAAATTTTGTTTGGGACAACGTGATCCCTTGGTCTAATCTTCATCAAATTTTGTTTGGGACAACGTGATTCCTTGGTCTAATCTTCATCAAATTTTGTTTGGGACAACGTGATTCCTTGGTCTAATCTTCATCAAATTTTGTTTGGGACAACGTGATCCCTTGGTCTAATCTTCATCAAATTTTGTTTGGGACAACGTGATCCCTTGGTCTAATCTTCATCAAATTTTGTTTGGGACAACGTGATCCCTTGGTCTAATCTTCTTCAAATTTTGCATAAACCTTTTATAACAGAATTGATAGAAGACATGTTTCGTATTTTATTGAAATTCATCCCCTAACTGGGTTAAAAAGGGGTAGAATGTTATCTACACATATAAAATGCTTTGTCCTGAATGACTGACTGACAGATTTACTTTCTAATCCATAGTAATATTATAAATTCGAAAGTAACTCTGTCTGTCTGTCTGTTTGTCTGTCTGTTACCTCTTCACGCCTAAACGGCAGAACGGATCTTAATGAAATTTGGCATGAAGATAGATGGTACCCCGGGGACGGACATAGGCTACTGTCTATCCCGGAAAAGAGCGTGCGAAGCCGCGGGCAGCAGCTAGTCACTAATAAAGATTTAAACGACACGTTTAAGTAATAGTAAATATTCGTTTGTATATTATAATATTAATTACGTAGTTACATAAAGTAATTATATAGATAAACTCCATTAGAGACCTTCGAGAAGATCAAGGGCTATCATGATAACAAAGGTGGCTCAGCTTCCTACTTGAAAACTGTCTGTTAGCGGAGACCTTTAGTATTAGTTGACGGTCAAAGTATTCGTCTCTTTCCATACATTATGCGCCTCGCAGCACCTCTATCGGATAGAGCAGGGATCCCCAAACTATTTGGGACAAGTGACCCCTTTTCCAAAATGAACTGTTACCTCAGACCCCCACGACCAAATTACCTACTTTTAAGATAAACCCGCTTATTCATAATGGTCCGCTAACTTAAAACAGCTGCTACAGAGTGTTATTTTTCATTCTGACTCAGGTCAATAGAAAAAGACAGAGTGAGAATTAGCAATGCCTTAAGTAAGCAGACTATTATGAATAAGGGGGCTTATCTTTAGGTTTTTCCTATTGATACAAAATACCTAGCTACTAAGGTACCAACTATAAAACTTTGCACTTGAAGTGAGTAAAGTTGACTTTATTTTCTCATCAAAATTTACCAAAATAAAAAGACATACAATTCAGTAAATATCAAGTTTAATTTATATTTAAGTACATGATTATTACAAATTAAGTACTTAAAGAATCTTAAGTAGGTAGGAAATTATATTTAAAAAAGTATTAATTTGCAAAGAGAAAATAAAACATTCAGTGTGATGGATGAACCTGGTGACTATCTACCAATCTAGCTACATCCGGTTCAATATTGGTGAGTTGCAGCCTTAAATCTCCACGTTCGTTGATTTTCAAACGGTTTCTTTGTTTCGTCAAAATGTTTGTTACCACACTGAAGCTTTTTTCAACAAGGTATGATGATGGAAAAGCGATAAGGTATTTTTCAGCAATGTTCCTCAATGTAGGATACTGTGTTTCAATGTTGCGTTGCAACCAGAACTTCTGATAGCCTTGGTTGAACTTCTGCTTAAGCTCTTCGTCTGTGCTGATGTTAATCAACTCTTCTTGCATTATCCCATTGGCTTCTTCTATGGCTGTGGCATTGTACGGATTTATTATTCATTGAGGAATTTCTAAATGTAAAAGATCCTCAAACCTCTTCGTAAAATCCTTGTGTAATGCGGCCAAGTGAGTGACATATGATGAAATGTCATCATCTTGAAGCATTTTTGGTAATTTTGACAAATGCGGAAACTGCGAATATTCTTTTCTGCCTAAATTTTGTTTATAACGGAATAGTTTACCCACGAAGGCCGATATTATTGATTTTGTTTTAATCAAGTTAAGATCGTCACCCTGCAGCTTCAAATTAACTTTGTTGAACATTCCAAAGATATCAGTCAAGTAATAAATATCTGTTAGTAGTTCCTCTCAATATCCGGTAGGAGTAGGAGTACGTACCTACTCCTTTGTATTATTATTATACCATGCTCCTAGCTAGTAAGCTACACATACCTTACCTTATGGCTTCTGAAGTCTTCAAGCTTTTTATTATTATAGTGCGTAAGGCTCACACTGGGTAAATTTATATAAAATCAAATAATATCCCAAAATATTTCGACTTCGACGGGACTTGAACCCGCGTCTTTCCCTCAGTACGGGAACTAACTAACCAACTACACAACGAGGTCTAGTGACGTAGGTGCCGAAAAACTCTGGGACTTCCATCGGACTACAGCGCCGTCTGAAGTCTTTTGTTCTGATGTTGAAATTGAGATAAAACCGTTGTTTGAAGAAAACCTCTTTTTAAGATTTTATTGTTCGAACCCGGATCTGCGTGGTTATAATATAATATAACCAATAAGGACCTACGGACGTCGCTCACCACATTTTGTCTATGTAAATAGTAGTTTAACGCAGCATCACCTAGCCGAAAAAAAAAATTAAATCACGTTTATTGATTCTACCTAACTTTTTCAAAAAATATTACATATCAACATTTATTTTAATTAAATAAAAATTAAACGTTTGGGGGAGGCCTATGTCCAGCATTGGACGTATTCGGGCTGATGATGATGATGTCAATCAAAATTAAGTAACTCTCATAATACCTAATGATTACGTCCTTGCAGTCCGTAAGGTAACGAGCGGCAAGCAGGGACATAATAATGTTTTCTATTACACCTGCTCGGAAAGTGCCTAAATTCCCATCGACCTGATATCCAATAGACGCATAATACCTTCTTATTTGTTATGCAAACAAGTCTGTCAACCAACGGAGGTGTGCGGGCGCGGGGAAATGAGTGCTAATTTGTCCGTTCAAGGTTACGACAAATCATAAACATTATTAGAAATGGGGTAGGTACTTAGTTTCTATGAAAACAATAATCGATACTTGCAACAAGGTATATTTACTAATAATATTATTAATGCGAAAGTTTGCATGTTTAGATGGATGGATGGATATCCTATATATCCTATATGGATGTTTGTTACCTTTTTTCTCAGAACGGATCGAATAAGAGAGCGGGGGGTAAAACTCATTGTCACAATAAGATACCATCAAGGAGAACAATTTTCTTATGACAATGAGTAGGTATGAGTAGGTAATCTAGCTTTATATTTATTGGGTGATAAATATTAGGGTAACATTTAGGTACTTTACATTTAGATATCATACTATAGTATCTACATTGGTAGCAATGTGACGTTAAATATTAGTTTTAATTGATTTTTAAAGAATTCATTAAAATTCATCATCAACATATATTAGTCCACTGCTGGACATAGGCCTCCCCTAATGAGCGCCATAGCAACCTGGCTTCAGCTTGCTGCATCCAGCATCTGCCTGCAGTCTTAAGCAGGTCGTCGTTCCACCTGGCTGGAGGGCCAGACTAAGTTTGCCGAGTCGCGGTCTTCACTCAAGAACACGTTTACTTCAGCGGTTGTCGGTTCTTCGCGAGATATAGCCGGACCACTGCCACTTCAGCTTGCTAATTCTTTGAGCTATGTCGATAACTTTGGTTCTCTGTCGGATGTATTCGTTAAAAATTCTATCCTTCAGAGAAATTCCAAGCATAGCTCTTTCCATAGCTCGCTGAGCGACCTTGAACTGGTGGACCAGCCCTACCGTGAGTGTCCACGTCTCAGCTCCGTAGGTCATAACGGGTAGGACGCACTGATTGAAAACTTTCGTTTTCAAGCATTGCGGTATGGATGACGAGAAGACTCGACGTTGTTTTCCAAACGCTGCCCAGCCTAGCTGGATCCTCCTCTTGGCTTCGTTCTCGATGTTGTTTTTACCCAACTGCATAATCTGCCCAAAGTAAGTACTCGGAAACAGTTTCGAGCATGTGGCTCTGTACGACCACCGGTCTTGGATCAATGTAATTATCCAAGTCATTATAATTAGTCAGGACTAATTATTTATTACAGGTAATATAATAAACATATCGATATTCTGATCACGACCCGGCCCGGAACGGCACATCACTACTTGCACGCGCCTTATCAGAGAAAAAAGGAAAGCAAATATAAAATTGGTTAACAAAGAAAGGGATGCACAGTTGGTGACGTCGACCGTCCAACCAAATTAAGTTGAACTCCAAATGAATTAGCAAATTATTTGAATTATGGAAATACTTGTAATTGGTGAATTCGCTCTTTCACGTTTTAAGTTAAGGGTTGCTCCGAAAATTAGTAAGGCTAAAACAAAACAAATAACGGTGAGCGGAGAGATTAATAATCCACAGCCCTAAATAAATACTACATGGAGTAGAATAGAAAAACATTGAATCATACACACACATACACTTAATCTAATATATTCCCACATTCCAAACATATTACCATATTACACGTTTATTAAGGAAAAAAATCTTAGGTTCGAGAATCTTATCTATCACACTATCACATCACGGATTTATTATTTCTTCACGCCAAAACTACTAAACAAATCGAGATGAAATCATAGATGTACATTTTATGTATAAAATGTACATCTATGCAAGATTTCATCCAACCAACCAACCTACAGGTTAGCTAGACCTGGAATAAAACATAGGCTATTTTTTATATTTAATATTAATTTAAATTTGATTATTATTAAGTACCAAAAATGTTAATAAGACTTTTGGAAATAAAAGGCTCTACTTACATTTACTTTTATCTCATAAATCAGTTCCCATTTGATAGATTGTCTTTAGACGTTTTCATATAAACATCGCGTGCGAAGCCGCGGGCAGAAACTACTCGAGTACCTATAAATAAATAAATAGCACATTATTACCTACCTACATTATAAGCAACACACAACAACATAGGACATAAGCATCGATAACAAAAAATAAAAACATTGCTGGACTTTTCTAATTTGTACTGATAATGATTATCTTAATTAGTAGTTCTAATAACCTTTGAGCTATTCCACAATTTTTATTATCTATTTATGTTAGTAGTTTGAATTTGAAGTCCACAAATTTCTCTGAATATATCTCTTTTTTAACCGACTTCAAAAAGGAGGAAGTTCTCAATTTGCATTGTTCTTTTAGGGTTTCGAAGATCGGAGATCGGTTTCGAAACCCTTATGGTCTCGCTTTGTTCTGTCCTGTTTTCCTTCTTTAATATCTCAGCAACTACATACAGCAGCAAGTATCTTGAAATTTAAAAAAAATAATACTTTTCGTGCATCTGGACAGATTAAAGGAACATAAATAAAAATGAAAATTTTCAGTACAAATTGTGATGTCGAAATTTAAGAGACAACTACAAGGTCAAGTGGCGTATTAAATTAAAGGTATCAAATTGTACATCTCAAAACAGTTTTTGAAATTTCTATAGGTTTAATACTTTTTGATATATTTTGAAAAAAGTCATAAAATTACCCTTTCCCCTCTTTATCTCCGAAGATTACAGAGCGATCCATCTGAAATGTATGTTGCGTTTGTAGATATGGAACTATATTTTACAGGAAAAATATAGAGAAGTCAGTAAGTAGAACAGTTTTTGAAAAATAGTCGAAAAGGTATAATTTTGAGAAGAGGGACCACCTCACCGAGCGGGGTAACAGGTTGTAATAAAAGTATTAGTTTCTTCATCTCAAAACAGTGTTGCAAGTTCCTGTAGGTTACATACATTTCGAAATATACTAAAAAAAGTCGAAAACGACGAACTTGCTCGTTCCGGGGCCAAGGGGACTCAGCTGGGCCCCGAGCCGTTCTGTGGCATATCTAAAAGCCTGGCTAACAGAACCCTCTTGGATTCCTGCTACGAGGAAGCTTCCAAGCTTTGGAAGAATTCCTTGGGCATGAGTCACTCTAAGTCATTAATAAAAGCCTTCGATAAACGGTTCACCAACCGAATCCTAGCGCTAAGCAGAAGCAACCTTCGCATCATGACAAGAGCCCTAACTAGACACTGTCGCCTTAACAAGCACATGTTCAAACTGGGTCTAAGCGACACACAATCCTGCAGATTCTGCGAAGAGGCGGAGGAAACGCCTCTCCACCTGCTAGGAGAGTGCGGAGCACTGATGCAAAAACGTAGCATCCATCTGGGCAAGCACCTGCACAGCCCAGACGAGCTACGAGCCATCACCCCGAAGAAAATCCTGCAGTTCCTAGCAGCTGCAAGGGTTAGTGGCGAACTATGAACGTCGCAGCTTCAGGGCTGAACACTTGAGAGGCGATCACAATAGGCCTTTCATGGCCGCAGTGACACGAAAGCCACCTAAAGCAAATAAAAAAAAAAAAAAGTAGAACAGTTTTTGAAAAATAGTCGAAAAGGTATAATTTTGAGAAGAGGGACCACCTCACCGAGCGGGGTAACAGGTTGTAATAAAAGTATTGGTTTCTTCATCTCAGTCAAACAGTGTTGCAAGTTCCTGTAGGTTACATACATTTCGAAATATACTAAAAAAAGTAGAAAAGTTTTCCCTCCGAAGTTTGCAAACCGATCGATTTGAAATGTCTCTAACCGGTACCTATTTTAACATATTAGTATACTTGACAACCGTTCGAAACCCTCGTCGCGCGAGTCACACTCGCACTTGACGGATCTAGTTTTTAAAGCCCAGTAGTTAGTACCAGTACCAGTAGTAGTGTAGTTTTCTTTTATTTACTTTAGACAGAGATTCAAAGTTGCTCTTGGTGGCCACCAATCTCTAAAGTCTCTAGTCTAAATTAAACAAAACTAAACTATTTCAGAGAGATTAAAAAATAACCTTAAGATTGAGATACAAGTTGTACCTACAGTAGATATTTGAAAATGACGTGAAAATAAGTAATAATTTGGCTTGTTATAAAAAAAGATAAACCGACTTCAAATTTCAGTTTATAGATAATATTCATATATGTCTCGCACGAACGAAATCACACCTCCCTTACTTTCCCTGACCTAAGGTTCACGTGCAAAAAATTGAGTTAACACTGGCGACATCTAGTTATAATTCGTCTAATTTAGTTTGATGACACATGGATGAAACTGTTGACGCCCGTCGCCATAGAAACCATTAATTAGGTGATAATAATTAAATTATTATATTCTGAAGAATTTTTACAAACCTACGTTTTATGGCGCACATAGCAATTCCTCGAGAATCAAACTTGTAGGGGCTACCTAAAAAACAATTTTTATACAACGACGAAACAATCATAAAAATCTATTAACAATTGGCGCAGATATCACCAAAACTGTTGTAGTAGTCGTGATTCTCCAAAAATATTATGTTGCTTTATAAGTTTAACGGGATAAATACTAATCCCTCGGGAATAAAACTTTTATGGGACCACCTCGGGATCATTCTCTATACAATAGTGAGATACAAGAATCAGTAAAATCGGTTCCCCATAGGCGGAGATATCAAGTAACATAAATTGGCCTCCCCTTGCTGCACCGTCCAAAAATTGACCCTGTATAAATGGTATGTATAAGTTCCCGTACAAAAGAACAAGTTCTCTTGTATGTAAACATTGTCCCGTTCCGTCCAGAACGAGTAAAGTCACGTTACCCATGCAGACCTTAAGTTACATGGTTCGCACCAAATCAGCGTTCGTTTTACAATCGGCCTAGCCACTCTTAAACTGGCTGATTCTACGATCCGGCGACGACATATTTAATCCTAGAATCTCATAAGTCGACGCAGTGTCTGCAAAAGTAAATTAATAATGTTAGTCGCAGACACCTCTACGCGTGACCTGTCAGACCAATTCCTCCGGTCGGCTAGGAGAGGGCAAGTTACGTCACACTTAAACGGTCATTTAAATTACACAAGTGTAGGTTTATTCTGATTTACTTCATCATTGAATTAGATTTTTTTATTATTTTATTTAAGTGTCTTCTTCTTCTTCTGCACATTTGCTCTTTTGGGGTCGAGACCCTAGGTCCGTGAGGTACCGATGCTCTCCGGGTTTTCAAGAGTTATCTGAGCGTCTGGTCGACGCGACGCGTGACTCAAGAGCGGTGGGTATCCCGCGCAGCGCATCAGCATTGCCATACAGCGGGGCAATACAGCCAGCGTCTTGGGGACGCTTCTGACTGGTATTGATATGGATCAGTTGAGCTACCTGTAGATTGTTTGCAACAGTCTGCAATTAGCATAATTGTTTCAATTGTAAATACTAGTTCTAATTTGAATTTTGTGATCGATTGTATCAAGGGCTGAACTTAAATCTAGAAACAAACCCAATACTCAACTTTTGTCATTTAGTGATCCAACGACGTCACTAGTAGCGTATAATTGCATCGCCAGTGCTTACTCTATGCTGGTAGCCAAACTGTCTGCCGTTTATGATTTTGTTCACAATTAAATGCCTTATGAGTCTATCTTTAATAATCTTTTCATATATTTTAGACAACACCGGTAGCAAGGATATCGGTCTATAATTTTTCGGGTCCGTTTTCGTGCCTTTTAAAAATATGTAATATTCTCGCTATCTTCAGCTGCTCAGGAAATAAGGAATCTATGCATTTGTTATAAAAGTATCCCTTCAATTCCAGAATGTTGTCCATTTTAATTTTTATTAAAACTTCGTCATATCCTGATGAATGTTTGCTTTCCATGGTCTTAATGATTTTACTAAATTCTATACTATTTAACCCACGAGAAACCCACGAGAGTGAAGCAATAGAGAGTGCATCTGTGTTTGCGCGCACACATGTGCACATAATATGATGTCTTCAATATACAGGAGTATATTGAAGAATCAAGCGATTCGCTATTTCGTTCGACCTTATCTAATAGGAGAAACTTATCCGTCGTTGGTCGCAATTTTTGGACCAGACGTCCCAGTAACAATTTTTGGACCAGACGTCCTCGACGAAAGCACTTGTATTTATACGTAAAATCATAAAACTGTCTTTAATTTTCAAGCTTTTACTTACCTATGTAACAGTAATTATATCAAATAAAATAATAAGGCCGTCTATGTAAATAAAGTTAAATATTAACACTACATAAAAGTACCACGTATATAATACCTAGATACCTTTTGACGACCGATGTGGCGCGGCGGGCGAAGGTCCGCCTGCGACGCAGAAGGTTGCGGGTTCGATTCCCGCCTTGGGACAAATGTTTGTACGATCTGCAAATATTTGTTCCGGGTGTTCTGGGTATTTTCTATATATAATAAAAAATATCTATCTACATATGTTATACATATATTGTATTAAGTTTATCAGTCATCTAGTACCCATAACACAAGCTCTGCTTAATTTGGGGCTAGATGATGCTGTGTGGATTGTCCAGCATTATTTATTATTTATTTATTTATACCTACTTACTTTTTTAAAATTCTTCTAAACGTGCGAGTAAACAAGTTTAGATCATCCGCTGCCTCCGTATAGATTTGCTTGAATCTGCTGCAAATTATGTGAGGACTGCTAGCTCAATATCATAACTTTGAACACTCAACAATTTGTTTTTTTTTGTAAGGTTTTCGAAAGCTCCCATGCTCAACCAAACTTCTTAGCATGGTTTTTATAACTTTTTTGTCTGGTAGTGGTATTTCTTCATTTTCTCTATGAAATGCTTCTATCGCTGGTTGAACACGGCAGTTATTTTGAAAATAAGCTTTTATTAAGCTTAGCCGCTGTTGATTCGTGAGAGACACTTATGGATTTAAAATTAAAAAAAAAACATTTCTCGACAGTTTTTTCTAGCGGTATTATCATTCAAAGAGGTGGTATATCATTCTACCAATAAGGTTTAATAACAAATATTAATAAACAATTTGAATGTAGAACAAATTGCTTTCCGTGTTCGAATAGATGCATGACTTAGTTGCGGCGAATAGCGCTTAGAAAAATGTATGGGAAATGTTTTTTTTAATTATGGCCAAAACTTACGATTTGATTTGGTATGTTACTTTGGGAAAAGTGTTCCTGGTTGGAAATAGAGTCGATTAAGACCAACTTGTTTTTTTTTTGTCAAATGTAATTTTTTGGGTGAATCGTACTTTATTCAAAAATCTAAAAATGGCAATATTTTTTTTTCAAAATAACATAGAAGGTTCCTAAGAACAAAACCTTCTAACTACAAAAAAAAGGTAGCTACCCTTAAGGGGCCAAAAATTTTCCCCACCCTGTACATAATAGTTTGCGTATATATAATAGTTTGTGTTTATATAAATGTGATAAGATACAAACATTGAATTTGCATATATTTCTGTACCGCATTCTGACGATTGTCTGCATGCTTGTAAAAGTCCTTTATTAACAAGGAAAATTACAATCAAATAATAGAAACAAATTAGAATTAGTATTTACAATTGAAACCAATTGAGCTAACTCCAGACTGTTGTAAACAAATGCGTGAAAAATGTCTTGATCAAAATAAAAAAATATTATATACAAAAAAAAGAAATAAAAAAAAAACACCGTGATCTAGCGCGTAAACCGGCGGTTAAGTTTACCGGTGCAAGTGCCCTGATCAATGATTTATCTATTACGATTGGCATGCCATCGGCGCGCTTGCGTGCGCTACGCATCGTCCAAAATGATGTGTGTCCTCTGCTTTGCCTACAACTCTGCGCACATACTATGTAAATCCAACGCCCAAACACAGCACAAAAATGTGCATTCAAATATGTGTTAATCTTTAGATACTACATTTTACAGTGACAATGGCTTCCCACAAGCGAGTCCGCAAGCTGTCTGTCATCTGATGCATTCAATATTTAATGCATCATTTAGATGCATTAATAATTCATATTGACGGTTGTGAGTTAAAGCTCATATTTGAATGCACATTTTTGTGCTGTGCGGGAGTGGTGCTTTTCAGGTGTGCGACAAGCTTTATGCCAATTATTGAACAATCAACGTTCAAGAATAAGCTAATGCCAATTATTGAACAATCAACGTTCAAGAATAAGCTAAGCGACACATTATCACATAGCCATCTCGTCAAATGAAATTAATCAGCTATTCCCAAAACATCAGCGTTTGTTTTGCAATCGGGTATTCTACAAACAGGCTGCCGACATTCGGGCGACATTCTACACTCGCTTATTTAGTTAGTTAGTTTAGTTTAGTGGTTCGCTTATTTTGAAAATTTTACTTAGGAACTAAAATTGTGATATTACACACAGTCTAACAAGTACTTACATATATATTGACAGTAATTTCTCTAATCTATGTTGACTGCATGAAAAGTGTTTGAATCCACTTGAAGTTACGAGTGGTATAGTAATAATAATTTAATTGTTTTGAAAAAACGAAAAACTACTTTGAATTCCTAATTTAAAACTGTTTTTTAAGTTTTGCGAGACATATATCTTAGATATCATTAAAAAAAATTTAATAACTAATAATAAATTTACCTTGGAATTATTCTCTATACAATAGCGAAAAAATCATTCAAATCGGTCCACAAATGTCGGAGATATTCGCAAACATACATAAAAACAAGATCCGTCAAGTGCGAGCGTGACTTGCGCGCCTAGGGTTTCTAACGGTTTTCAAGTATACCAATATGTACAATAGGTACTGGTTAGAGACTTTGCTATTTGATCAATACCAAAAAATTAAAGGTTCATTTCAGATGTATCGGTTTGCAAACTTCGGAGTACAGAAGGAACATTTTCGAGTTTTTACAAAATATTTCAAAAAGTATGTAACCTACAGGAATTTGAAAAACTGTTTTGAGATGTACGAACCGATACCTTTCAATTGATACCCCACTCGGTGAGGTAGCCCTCCTTTTTCAAAAAAATCATTAATTACATTGCTTCAAATGCTACATACATTTCAGATGGATCGCTCTGCAAACTTTGGAGATGGGAGGGGGGGAATGGGTAATTTTTAATAACTTTTTTCAAAATATTTCAAAAAGTAAGAAACCTACAGATTCTGTTTTGAGATTTACCTTCCTTTGAAATGTGCAGAGTGATACCTTTCATTTGATAACCTTTTGACATTGTAGGTCTCTTTTAAAATTTCGACATCATAATTTGTACTGAAAATTTTCATTTTATATTTCAAGTTATTTACTGCTGTAGTTGCTGAGATATTATAGAAGGAAAAGAAGGACAGAAAAGCGAGACCATAAGGGTTTCGAAACCCTAAAAACATACATACAACCGAACATAGCACCTCCTCCATTTTTCGAAACCAGTTAAAAAAGAACTGAAATGAAATTGTAATCAAAAAAAAATTCACCGTGATCGCTCGTAAACCGGCGGTTAAGTTTACCGGTGCGAGTGACCCCGATCAGTGATTTATCTATTGCGATTAGCATGCCATCGGCGCGCGTGCGTGCGCCACGCATCGTCCGAAAATATGTGTCCTCTGCTCTACCAACCCTATCTACTGTAGCTGTGGGGTCACGGCGTAAGAATCGGCCCTTCCGACTCCGTGGATGTCGTAAGAGTCTATTGTGGCGAAACTACCAAGTCTGGTAGAAGCTGCCGTCTGAGTATGATTAACACCATTGTGATCAGTTCACCAATTCGAGCGTTAATCTGGGCCGGAGTTCAGTTCAGTTTCAAAATTTCTTTATTAACATAATAAAATATAAGATTACAGAGGACTAGTGTAGATTTAATCCGAGTACTTGTAAACATAACTTGTGATCGGTTTTTAGGGTTCCGTAACCGAAGGGTGAAAACGGAACCTTATTACTAAGCCTCCGCTGTCCGTCCGTCCGTCTGTCACGTGGCTATATCTCATGAACCGTAAGAGGTAGACAGTTGAGACTTTCAGGTAATGTGTATATATCTTGCCGCTATAACAACAAATAATAAAACTGAATAAATAATAAGAATAAATATCAAAATTAAAGGGGGCTCCCATACAACAAACGTGATTTTTTTTGTCTATTTTCGCTCCTAATTTGTCAAGGCTGTATATCTTGAACTGCAATAGGTAGTGACATGAAACTTTCTTTAATTAAGTAACATTTCAATTGTAATAATAACAAATACTAAAAATAAAATAAAGTTGAAAATTTAAATAGGTCTCCGAACAAGTGAAAATTGGATGTTCTTTGAAAAAGTTGCCTGATTTTTACGGTACGGAACTGTGTGCGACCCTTTGTGTGCGAGTCGACTCGCACTTGCCTATAACTTTAAATAATAAAAATGATAGAATAAACTAACTAATAATCCGGGGCGCGTACCTAGTTATATACAGGGTAGCTTTTTGAAATGGGAGTGGCTGTCCAAATCAGAAACCATGAGAGTAAGAGAAAAGTCGTGAACGGAGTCATGGGCTTAATTTAATAGGAAACAAAAACTGCTCACATATTTATTTTAGTTTTATTTGTATTAGTTTACAAAATTTATTTAGAATCCATTGTTTATCGAGTATAAACCCTGATGAAACACAGTTGATAAGTACCTGGCTCCCTGGGAGTTCTGGCTAGTGCCAGTTGTTACAAACATTTATTTAAATTTACTTATTGATGCTTAGTAATAGAGTATTCAAACTAAAATTGTAAAAATGTATTACCCATTCCTTTCATTTGTAATCGTGAATTTCTTTACAAATTTTGATATTTATCAGTAACACTGTGTTGTGGGTGTGATAGGATGTGTTTTTTTTAAATCAATCGGTTCGATTTCCTACACTGGTAATAAATATGCCGTAAAAAACGAAATGTGCAGTTTTTGTTTCCTGTAAATCGAGGTCATGACTGCTTTACTTTTCTCTAAGCCTCATGGTTTCTGATTTATTCATCCACTCCCTCATCAAAAAGCCATCCTGTATAGTAAACTTACGAGCTCAAGGCTCGACCACCAGTGGTAATTCACTACGACTACGACAGAGGCAGTTTGACGTACTCAAAGTGCACTCGTACCTGCAGCAAGCAACAAGCTTGCGCTCTTTCGTGGCTTACGTGTACGCAGCCACGAAAGAGCGCAACAAAAGGGTAGAAAATAAACATACTATTTTAAATGATTGAAACTCCAAGTGTTACTTAAAACGCGTGGCCCGGCACACAGTCACCGGCACACAGTCACCGGAGCAGAAACGCATGGCACACAGTCACCGGAGCAGAAACGCATGGCCCGGCACACAGTCACCGGAACAGAAACGCATGGCCCGGCACACAGTCACCGGAACAGAAACGCATGGCCCGGCACACAGTCACCGGAGCAGAAACGCATGGCCCGGCACACAGTCACCGGAGCAGAAACGCATGGCCCGGCACACAGTCACCGGAGCAGAAACGCATGGCCCGGCACACAGTCACCGGAGCAGAAACGCATGGCCCGGCACACAGTCACCGGAACAGAAACGCATGGTCCGGCACACAGTCACCGGAGCAGAAACGCATGGCCCGGCACACAGTCACCGGAGCAGAAACGCATGGCCCGGCACACAGTCACCGGAGCAGAAACGCATGGCCCGGCACACAGTCACCAGAGCAGAAACGCATGGCCCGGCACACAGTCACCGGAGCAGAAACGCATGGCCCGGCACACAGTCACCGGCACACTTTCACCGGCACACAGTCACCGGAGCAGAAACGCATGGCCCGGCACACAGTCACCGGCACACTTTCACCGGCATACAGTCACCGGAGCAGAAACGCATGGCCCGGCACACAGTTACCGGCACACTTTCACCGGCACACAGTCACCGGAGCAGAAACGCATGGCCCGGCACACAGTTACCGGCACACTTTCACCGGCACACAGTCACCGGAGCAGAAACGCATGGCCCGGCACACAGTTACCGGCACACTTTCACCGGCACACAGTCACCGGAGCAGAAACGCATGGCCCGGCACACAGTTACCGGCACACTTTCACCGGCACACAGTCACCGGAGCAGAAACGCATGGCCCGGCACACAGTTACCGGCACACTTTCACCGGCACACAGTCACCGGAGCAGAAACGCATGGTCTGACACACAGTCACCGGAGCAGAAAACAGCTTGGAAAGCATTATCATCATAGTGGCTTTTAAAGCCGGGTTCTGAACGGTGTTACGAGGTGTTATGTAATGTATTATTCGCAGCGAGCATGATACGTTACACCGTGTGCTACGACGTATATCCGTCTCGTTGCGAGTTGCGAGTTTCTCCCCGTACTGACTGCACGAACGCTCGCTGAGACACGTACGCCCCGTAACACCGAGGTAGTGCGTGGGTATGCCTAATTAGTTATTTAATATTTACAATTAGATTACAAAGTAAAGACAAAATGAATGTGAGAACCTCACAAGGTTTTTATGGTACAAAATATGTTGCACATATATTAAAAAAATAAAACACCTGTCTGTTCTGTGCCCGCTTTAATGGATGTATGTAGTGCACTGTATGTAGTGCACTGTATGCCATCAGGGGGATCTATCACGCGTCATGATGCATCGAATGGTCTCTAAAGCTCTTTCTAGACGCGGCCGATCAATTGTCTTCTGTAATACCTACTCTGTCTGTTATAAATGCTGTTTTGATTTGGAATTAGGGCATTTGCGCGAGTGGCCAGTTGCGCGAAAATTCATAAAAATCCGAATATGTCCGTAACTAAACAGTAGAGTTGCGAATTTCACCATTGTGTAGGGAATTGTACGAGTACATAGGTACCTTTTTTTCTGTGATATATTTCACCTTCCCATTTCCATCTCCCTAGAAATGTAAGTGTAAATACTGTACTAGTTGTAATTGTTTTATTATGTTATTGTAATTTTCTATGTGCTAAATAAAACCGTGCCTTCCAAAAGTTCTCTTCAAGACGATAAACATATTCTATCAAAGATCTTAATAAATAAATAAATAATAATAATTGCGAAGAGCCTCGATCAACATCTCAAGAGAATCTCGCTAGGAAGTTGGATCAAGGGCCAGATCCAAAAGGCGGTACTCCTGGACTCGGCGCGCATCGTCAGGTAGTTCCTCTCTCTGCAGCCCTAGTCACCGGCTCCTTGAGGCTAGCTTCGCGGCCGGTGATTCACCGTTTTGATATTATATTTTACTATCGAATAGTTTTATCATATTTTATTTTCTATAGTTAAACCTTACCAGAGTTTTCGATAAGATTGTGTTATTTTGTAGACCTTCGTAGCACGTGCTACAATACTTTTAAATATTTCGATAAATACAATAAGCCGGCAATTACTGTTGCAAAAAAATGCTCAAAAGTCCGGTTCAAGATACTGAAGAAGTCAGCGTGTCTACCATGAGTTGTCACAGTTAGATCGCCTGACGTTACTACAGTAGTTACGTAAATGTTAGTACCGCGCATTTTAGTACCCAACTATCCGCTAGAGGCGCTGTTCAAGTTTTCATACATTTTTTTAACTACAGTCACTAGCGAGTGCGAGTATAGATTGTTAAAACTCATGGTAGACACACTGATCCACTTGATTGTAACCTAACTACTGAGACTACGCCGTACTCAATAGATGGCGGGGACACGGCGCGGCGGCGGGGAACTTTCGCGGAAGAAGGAGGTCGTGATTGGGATGTTGTCAAAAGAAAGATTTATATGGATACGCCCTAACCATACATTTTTCGTGTATACTGTAAACAGATTTACTACACAACATGGCGGCTTTACCAGAACAAAATACCATAAAACCATAGAGCATTACCACAAAACACGGTCAGACTGACCTCGCCATAGAATAAGTTTTCATACTTACGACACGATAGGGCTCTTCCATGCACCAAAGGGGTATTCTTTTAGGGTTCCGTACTGAAGGGTGAAAACGGAACCCTATTAATAAGCCTCAGCTGCCCGTGGTATGCATGCTAAGCAAATTTTATATATGCCCTGTACCATTTGAATTTGACAGGCTCAAACTAAAAGTCGTCGGGTTGAACTATTTTTTAATATTAAGAAAACGCTTTATTAGGCACATCCCCGACTCACACTAGCGCCCCCACCTATTTATTCTAATTTTTGCGCTAAACAAAGGAATTTTCAAAAATCCATTTGGTAGTTTGTGATACCTATAATAAGCTTTTTTAATACTACCTCTGTAATAGTTTTATTCTGTATAGTTTAGACAGAGAAGCGAAAACAGAGTTTGGTGACCACCAAGAGCAGCTTCGCATCCCTTATGAATTAGTCTTAAGAAATAGTAGCTATTACATGGAACTCTACGCCTCAGCACTCATGATAGAAGCACATTGGACACATCACACAACGTAAGAAGCGATGCAGTTTTTCTTCAGTTACGTTAGTCGTACGTATTATATATCCGTGGTTACGTGCATCCTCCATTGCGACCATTGCAATAGGCTATTTGTAGGGTTCCGTACACAAAGGGTACGAACGGGACTCTATAACTAAGTCTCTGCTGTCTGTCCGTCCATCTGTCAGCGGACCTAATCTTGTGCAATAGATAGATAAAACATTTATTACATATTATTTGTTATAAAATAAAGTTTTATCTATCTACAAACACAAGTAGGTAGATACATTAATATAATATATTTAAACATAAACCCTTACATATGTAGATAGGTTGACATTAGTTCAGCAAGAAATATCATACAAAAAACGTTATTTTTCGCCTTTTTTTCCCGACTTTAACTATGAATAAACAATAATAACCCTAACTTACGGAACCCAGTGCATGTGAGCCTGACACGCATTTAGCCGGTTATTTTTTTTAGTTTAATCACGTAAGTTCATGTCGGCCTATATTACACACATCCTAATGAAGATTGATTGAAGAATTTAAATAATATTAGTGATCTCACTCAAACAAATCCGTAATATCTGTCGAATAATTAGGTATTACATGGAAAAAAATAAGGAAGAAAAACAGCTTGTAAAGAGTGTGTTTTATATCTGAGCTATTTTTAGGTTATAAATAATTAGAAAGAAATCAGCGTGGAGCTAAACTAGGGCTCTAGTTAAAAAAGTCGCCAAGAACGTCACACCTATAGGGTTCAGGGGGAATATTAATATGAAGTAGGTACATTAATATTAAGTAGGTATAAGTCGCGTAGACCGATTTCCCTTTTCATTCTCTCCCCAAATTCTAATTTCAACCAATTAAAAAAATATATTCTCCATTCAACTGAAGGGATATTTTTACAAGCTTTTATGTAAGTTAGTAGTTATGTAATATGAATGTATGTGTGGGACAAATTTTGCAACTGAATTTTAGAATGTTATGTCATAAATAAATACAAATACAATACAAGTACGAAATAATTATGACTGACTAGCTGCTAGCCGCGGCTTCGCACGCGCTATTTAAGTAGGTTATGTCCATCCCCGGGATATCATTTACATCCCTGCCAAATTTTATTGAGATCTATTCAGCCGTTTAGGCGTGAAAAGGTAATAGACAGAAAGACAGATAGACAGACTCAACTGATTGAGTTGAAATTTTGTGTGGAAGTTCTGCATCAATGCAACGTTCTAGTCATCAGACCAGCTTGATAGTAGCAGAACATTCAGTCTGTCTCCGTAGACAGAAGGTGGCCATAGGAACTCCTGAACAAAACAACGCGACGTAGCCCCGTCGCGATTGCAAGCTCTTTGGAATTTTTAACTTTAAGTTTTTAATTATTAAATATAATAAGTACCTATTATTTTATTAAACTACGTTTGTTATTCGATATCAAGTCGGGTTAGGTATGAATCTAGTAAAAACACATGGAATTATCTCTGTCTCTCGTTATATATCGCGTAGATAAAGATTGGAACAAATAGTTTTAACTTCTCATGCTGTAATTTTCAATCACAATTTTTATCTATGCACTGTGCCTTCCAAACCATAAGAAATAATAATAATCATAATTTTTAATATAATTATATTCATTATCATAATTTTTCCCAGTTGTATTATGAAAGTTAAGAAACGTGTTGTAAGCGCACTGAAGACGATTTCCTACATGGAATACTTGTTTCCTGTGATAGAAGGTCATTTACAAACGTTTATTTTAAAAAATGTAAATGAGCCTGTACTCGGTCATGAATTTCCTGCGTCTGTTTCCCCGGTAGAGTACCTAATCTCAGACTCTTAAAATGCCGAGTGAATAAGTTCCTTCTGGGAAAGCCATTTTCGGCCACATCTTCACATTCTTAAGGCGAACCTAACGGTTTGTTTGTCAAACTAGGCGTAGCTCAGTACCCACGGTATCCCCGTAGTGAAAAATTAGAATTAAGTACATAAAATTAAACATTTTTTCTTTGTTTCCTTGAATGTAAAACCAAGATCGAGAAAAAAAGTACGATAAAAAAAACATGAAAGTGCACTGTTTCACACATAGTTTGTTCGTGAACTCAGAAACCTTGCGGTTTATTGAAATGAGTTATGTTTTGGTTCGTAGGTTATTACTAATTATTTGGTTCCTTGAACCAGTTTCTTCATAAGTTGTATAGTTTTCTTGTAAATTAACAATTAGTTGATTTTTGCGCTTACGCTGCTTTGTCCCGCCTCCTATGAACGCGAAATCCTATGCCTATCCTTTTCACAAAACGGCGCGCATTGCGCCCTCTTAAGTGAGATGATGCGCACTAAACAATATAAATCGAAACACCTAAAAAAAAAAAATTTGTGAATCAAATTATGAAATAAATTATTTTTTATTGTGAGTTGGTTTAAAGAAAAAGAATCCGGAACATTGTTTGCTTTAAAAATATTCGTATATAGAGGTATAACAAAAAAACTTAGTTTAATGTAGCAAAACTACTCATTTTTAACCGACTTTAAAAATAGGAGGGATTCTATGTTCAGCTGTATGTAATTCTGTTTTATAATTATTTTGCGTCTCCGCTGCTGTCAATTGTGGACAGATTTTATTCATTATTTTACTATTGAATAGAGAACTAGCTGCTGCCCACGGCTTCGCACGCTTTTTTCAAAACCTTTTTATCTTGGTATATACCTCTATATGGTATATAATATAGTATATACCATCTACCTCCATGTCAAATTTCACTGAGATCCGTTCAGCCACTTAGGCGCGAAAAGGTAACAGACAGACAGATAGAGTTACTTTCGAATTTATAATATTAGTACGCATGATCCCAAGATGGTCTCATAATTTTTTATTTCTGTGACTTTAGTATTTCTCCCACAAAACTTAAAAGTAACAGTGTAAATATTAAGTGCTGGAACTCTGTTTATAGTTTTTTCAAAACAATCAGGTTATAGTTGACGAGGTCAACAACATAAAGTGTAATTTGCAGCTACGTAAGACATATTTTTACAAAAATATTTTGCACCCGTGAATCATAAAATAGACGAACATTAAAATGTTACTCGCAGGAGGTCACCAGATGAATGGATGGAGCTGGAAGCACCTAAGGTTAGATTATTTATTTCGTAACGTAACGCGCGCCGCGGCGAACGCGCGCGCTCCGTGGATTTAAAAACGCATAATTTTTAAAATCGAATAAAAGTGAACTATCAGAACTATAGACAATTTTTTATTTTTTAAAGCCAGTGTTGTTTTTGAAAGTTTTTGTGTGTGTGAGAGGTCAGTAATTTGAATAATGTTAATAACTTTAGGTACTTATAGTTCATGCATGTTTTTAAGTTGCGATTGCCTGCGGTTAAATTGTTTTACCTTCTAATTTAGTTACTATTTGATCTGAAAAAAAATTAGATAGGTACCCGTGCTTTAACTATGGTCATGTGGTTTACCTTCTATTTATTCATTTTATTATGTAGATAATTCATCAATGAAAACGCAATTTTTAAATAATTATATTAAACGTAAACGTCAAATATAACATATATTTACTTACAACAAAAACAATATTATTACAGCAAATTAGGCACTTATTAGATAGGTAGGGTTAACATTATATTTTAAATATTTTTTCGGTACACATCTTAAAATACAGGACTCTATTATATTATCTATATCGTTATTTTAGTCTTTAATAATTTAATAAAAAAAATTAAGAAATATTTTCTTATAACATAGGTCCAATTAACCAAGAAAATTACAATCAAATAATAAAAACAAATTAGAACTACTTAGTATTTACAATTAAAACAATTAAGCTAAAAGCAGATTGTTGCAAACAATCTACAGATAGTTCAACTGATCCATATCAATACCAGTCGGAAGCGTCAACGGTCAAATTAGATTGAACTTTCAGATTAATATAATTGGCTTTTACTTATCAGCTATGTACATCCTGAATAATTAATTATTATATATTATTATATAAGTAATATTATGGAAACCAGATTCTAAGAGCGCAAAAGTTAACTTATATTATCGTAATCAATGTAAAGCATTCACATTTTATGCACTGCAAAGGTCATCAACATACTTAACCGCTCTGCTGACCGAATCATCAAAAATTGTGCAGTACCTACTATAATGATGATCAGTTAATTTCATTACAGATTGATTTTGACACTTAAATATATATTATGATATGATAATTTATATTATTGTAATTTTCTTATAAAAAAGCCGTCACTAAGGCAGAGTCCCCAAAAAGCTGCCAGCATTGCCACCTAGAATATTTTAATTTTATTTTTTTCGGACTTCTCTTTCTGATCTGTTTTTTTTTTGTTAATGTATAATACATAATAAATAATATATTATTATTATTGAATTGCAGGTACAGCATTTTATAAACTTAAGTAGATCATTTTGATCAAAAGTAGGTATTTGTACGGTACATTTTAACATGAAAAAAACTGGGCAAGTGCGAGTCGACTAGCTCACGGATTGTTCCGCATCATCGTACAAAACTATTTCGCAAAAGAAACGAAAGATACCCTTAAAACAGATTTTTTTGTTGATTGATTGGTGATCGGCTATGTATATTATGTACTCACAACGTATTAATGAATTTTTTTTTTGTAAAATGAAGTAATGTCAAAAACCTGTCAAACAAAAACGCGTTTTTTGTATGGGAGTGTTTTTGCTTTCTAGACCCTCGTTTGAAGACATAGTGCAAAACGTTCCAAAAAATCTGACGAAAATTTTTAGCACGGCTCGCTCAGCTCGCCCATAACAAATGCTGCCTTTTCCTATAATCTCGAGCTTGTTCCATTTACGATCCCCTTACGAGTACCTATGAACACAATATATGTAAATACACCAAACTTGCAAAACAGTCCCAACGACGACTACCCATGTATGCAGGACATATTAGTGCGCAAGTGTGTGCGCAAACACAGGTGCACTCCCTCAGCCCATAGTCCGATGAGACGGCAGACCAACACGACCTGGAAGACGTACGCACCACACAAACTCAAAATTGATTACAAAAGAAAATGCTGAGAATTATGGAAAATTTGAGCGACCTCTTCCAGGCAACCTTGGGATGGACTGGACATAAGAGTAAGGTGCAGGACCAAACGCTTGTGCTTTCTGGAGGAGGAAGGAGGGGGGTGGTACACCGCCGACTTCCTTACGCCAAGCTGTTCACAATTAGGTAGAAGGAGTATGTTGCCAAAATTTATATTGAAAGTATTTATTTATTTAGAAACCTAACATCATTAATTAAAAACAAAATGAAATAACTACAGGGTACAGGGTCACTGGAACTCAACCCGCCATAACTACAGGGTACAGGGTCACTGGAACTCAACCCGCCATAGCGGATTTGAAAATAGAGGAGGTCATTAGCTAGTTATTGGACCTTACTTACTTTCCTTAACTAAAGTTTTATAGTTTTGGTGATATGTCAATTTTAATATATTTTAGAGATTTTTCTTAAATTTGACCTTCAAGCATTCGTAACTTTTTTTTCACTTATTCAATATTTTTTTATTATTTGTTGGTAGTCATAAACATTTGTGATTAAAATAGGTCGAAACTTTGCTCAAACTAGGATTAAAAAATAAGACATTACGCATTGGAAAAAAAAATTACCCAAAAAAATACTTTACGATCAAATTTATCCAAAAATAATAAAAAAACTACGGTGTTTGAATAATGTATTCTACACTGAGGTAATTTTCTGGTTCGTCACCTTTCTAACGGTACTAAATTTGTATACAAAAAAATTTATTCGCTAGACATATCGGTAGGATTTTCAGGTCAACCAGTCATTTTGATCAAAAATAGTGAAAGTGCCAACGAAACGATAAAGCAAATTTCGCAGAGTATTTTTTGCAAATTTATGAGTAGGTATTAAATAAAAGAAATGAAGTGCTTAAATTATTTATTTCAAAAAAACTTT
Source organism: Eupithecia inturbata (assembly GCA_963662085.1). NCBI lineage: Eukaryota > Metazoa > Arthropoda > Insecta > Lepidoptera > Geometridae > Eupithecia > Eupithecia inturbata. The sequence continues at coordinate 498,985 of OY759206.1, read as the reverse complement.
TACAATGGAAAATCGGAAATTAGGAAATGATTTCGGACATCAAAAGCATAAATTAAAATTGAGTTGAAATGAAAGATTCGGCGAACTTCTTTAATAAAATATTAAAATTGACATATCACCAAAACTATAAAACTTTGGTTAAGGAAAGTAGGGTCCAATAATTAGCAAATGACCAGAGGAGGTCATTTGCTAATTATTTTTAATTTGCGAATTAGCTATGGCGGGTTGAGTTCCAGTGACCCGGTATAAGTAAATGTACAATATACAATAGGTAGATAACACACAGAGAGTACTTGCGGGGTCGTGGGCAGTTCGTACATTCATTTGTTACTCAAATTACAAAAATTTTGGGAGATTTTGTACACTGGCTACCTGGACAGTCAAAGTAAAAAGTGTTTTCCATACGAAAGAAACTAGTATTGATAAAAGTTACAGGATATTTACCATAAGTACTACCTATATGTTTTCCTAATAAAACGAATAGATGAATATATGAAATTATTGTTAGTAGTGGTTGTTTGTCAACATTAATTAGGCTTTTTTAGTTTTTTTTTGTTGCTATTTGAGAGACTAGGCTTGGTGCTATTTGCTTGGTGCTATACAAATTTGTGCAGTTCTCTTGTGAAACACAATTTAAACACTCGTTCGACAATCTATGCCGTTTGCCTTTAAAGGAGTAATATAGAATTTCAGTTTTTATATAGGTTGTTTCCGTGATCATGGCGCATGAAACTGTGCCGAAATATTGGAAAGCTCAATACTCAAATCATGGTCAATACCCCGTTGTAAATGATCTTTATGTATGTTTGTTTCGTTTTATTGGGCAACAATACATACAGAAAAGGTACGATGAGCGTTGTGTCCCTGGTGCTACCAATGTCACCATGTATGATATATAGTTGATGGAACCCCCCCGGCGCCCCCCCCCCGGCGGCAATGTTGAAACGCGCCCTCAGCAAAATAGTCGGCAGTATGCGCCATTCGCTCTTTAGCTTTTTCTGAGCAAAATATTAAAAGTCTTTCTTCATCCATGCTGTCATACACCAGGAATCCTTCACGAAATTTATCTGGTATTATTAAAAAATATTATTTATAAAAATATTGTTTTTATGTTGTAAGAAGAAAACCCAAATAGATTAAATAATACAAAGATCGTCATAGCACGTCCCCTGCAAATTTAGTACAGTACCAGCGCGTTCCAAAGAAATATTCGCTATAGAAATTATATTGTGTCTCCTTGTCACCAATCTGTGCCACAGAACACATAGCTATACTTCGCCCACTAATAATAAGATATTTTGGTACATTGAAGTATCATACATAGTTACTAAAGTAACTAATTAAATCGGTTTGGTACCTACCTACCTGGTAATTCGTGGTTATAATTTTATGTCCAATCTTCAAATTACTCCATTATTCTTAAACCTGTATAACGAACTTAGCAGGAAACGTGTTAAACACAGGTTTTTAACATATTAAGAAAAAAATTAATTTAAAACAATGTGCGTATCTCTGACTTTTTGAGAATCTGTATGGACATACAGATTCTGAGATGATGATGACAGATTCAGAGAACAAACCAATAATAGGGTACCGCGCAAAAATTTAAACCCATGAAATTGCGACTCGTATTATGTAAATAATAGTGTGGTAAATAATTAAGTATTTTTATGTAATGAGGTAAGGCATGACACTTAGCCAGCTTTGCCTTGTCCTTCCTGGCCATTGCAACACCCTAAATGGGTACACACAGTGACCCTTACTCGATAAGATCTGCTTGTATGTCTGCAATTCATAAAAATACAACACAATTCAACGCGGGCGAAGCCGCGAGCACAACTAGTAAGAGATAAATAAATACTCAAAGCTTTTCCGGCGGCGATGTTAAAAACTCATAAATAATGAGCATAAATCAAGTAGTACTTATTCATAAACCACTCCCAGTGGCAAAGTATCTAATAATGTAAGAAAAATTATATGACTCTTAACGTTTTGCACTTTTGTCAATAAATTAACTAAGTAAACACTTAGCTGTCTGTCAATCGATCGACAATGTACCTACCTAGGTACTTTAAAACATTATTAACAGTAAGTAGTTATATATATACTTAGTATAGGTACCTACTTAATCTGTCACTTTGGCCGGAACCGGGAAATGACCAGGGTGAATCAAATCTACTAAAAGTGTACATAATGCACCCGGGTGTATTAACTATACCGCCCCCGGATTACATGAAACATAAAACAAAGCAGAGCTTGGTCGCAGCCCCTCTAAGATCAGAGGTACCTAGGCCTAGGTAGACGTTTGCAACTGACAGCCCAAAGTTTAAACTTGGTTTAGGAATTAAATAAGATCTTATAGGGCGAATCTAACGAGTTTGGTTGTCAAACTAAGCCTAGATCTCAGTACACACGGGAACCCCGTGGTAAAAAACTCGAATTACATGAAAATCTACCATTACCCCCTAATGATAACCCATTGGCTATAGGGCGCTTATCAAGGTAGGCATATGTCCAGCAGTGGACTGGTAGGCTGTTGATGGCCTGTGTACCTACTACAGATTTATGTAATGTAATATACTAACGTATATCATATATACGTTATGTAATGTAGTATGTGTGACTTTTCTAATTTAAAATAAATAAATTGCAATTGATGATTCCCGTCACACACATGTCCACTGCTGGACATGACGCCCCAAACCACATAATCACCAACGCAGGCGGATTGGATCACCAATCCGCCTGCGTTGGTGATTACCAGAAACTACCAGAAGAAGGGTTGCGATCACGCAACCCTTCTTCTGGTAGTTTTCCTAACTCGCCAAATAAAGTATTATCTTAAACATCCTCTAAATTTACATTAAATTTTGTTGATAAAGTTGGGCCTTTTACAATATTTTTTACGAAGTAGGTAGTAGAATAAATATTACATTTGTGTTCATTAATTAAGCTCGTCCATAAAAATATTTGGAGTTTTTATACACCTTAGATAGATAGATAGGTAGATAATGCTTTATTCATCACCTTATAAAACAGATAGTACTCATTAAACATAAGGTAGGGAACAGCAATGGAACTGGCGGCCTTATCGCCTGACCTTACAACTTAGTTACGGAAAAAAAATGAGTAGGTACATATCTACTACATATCAGCACGCATAACGGCATGCCTCCCCCAAACGAGGGGAGTTCGCCATAATAATCACCACGCTTGGCAGGCGGATTGTTGATCGCAGTGGAGGTGTTAAATACACCTGCGGAAGCTGCTGCCCTTCCTCTGACAGGTTCCCTTAGTCGACTCTTACGACATGCATGGACTGTGTTAGAGGGGTCGATTCTTACGACAAAACCGCAACAGCAATGGCGGTAGTAAGTACTTCCAGTAAAACGGACTTTGGCCGGCGACCTGTCAACATAAACCCTTTATTTTAACATGTTGTACCGATTTGTAATGACAGCAAGAACATAATCTTAGACGACCGATGTGGCGCGGCGGGCGAAGGTCCGCCTGCGACGCAGGAGTTGCGGGTTCGCCTCCGGCCGCGGGAGAAATGTTGCTACGATCTGCTGATATTGTTCCGGGTGTTCTGTGTATTGTCTATGTACAATGACAAAAATCTATCAATGTAATGTGTTGTATTATGTACCTATATCAGTTATTAGTACCCATACCATAAGCTGTGCTTAGCTTGGGGCTGGATGATGAGGCATGAATTGTCCAGCATTATTTATTTATTTATTATATTTATCTTTACAAGTTTAGAGAACTCATATAACCCCTTCTGCGTTGTCTGAATAAGACAAACAATTCATCAAAATAAAGATAACAATATTATGTTTGTTAGGTACTCTGATAATAAGTCAATAAATTCCTTGTCCTTGGATAAGTAAGGGCGTGTTTTTATTGACCATAAACCTCCGGGTTACGACTATCTCAGCATCAAACACCTGCAGTGCGCAGGCGGTCATCTACCTAGGGTGCTATCAATATTTTTTAATCTTTGTCTGAGTCATTCGTACCTACCTGATAGATAATCTGATGCATACGATGGTGGTGCCTATTGTAAAAAATAAGACGGGTGATGTTTCGGACATGTCCAACTATAGGCCTATTTCACTGGCTACCATTGTGGCTAAGGTGCTGGATAGTTTGCTTGAAAGACACTTACGAGGGCACGTTACACTGAACGAAGCTCAATTTGGGTTTAGGTCAGGTGTATCAACAGAAACCGCTAACTTGTCTCTCAAGCAAACTGTTCAGTATTATACAGCTAGACGAACACCGGTGTACGCCTGTTATTTGGACCTGTCCAAGGCATTTGACCTGATGTCGTATGACTTGCTGTGGAAGAAGCTGGCGCTTGAGTCGACCTTCCCACGAGAGTTAGGGTCACTATTTCGTTACTGGTATAGTCACCAAACCAATGTTGTGATGTGGGCGGACTCATACTGGGACATGTACAGGCTGGAATGCGGAGTGAGGCAGGGGGGGTCTCTTCTCCAAGTCTTTTCAACCTGTACATGAACAGCTTGATTGAGGAGCTCAGTGGCGGCAGAGTCGGCTGTCACATAGATGGGGTATGTATTAATAACATTAGCTACGCTGACGATATGGTGTTGCTGAGCCCTTCGATCGGAGCCCTACGCAAGCTACTGCAAATATGTGAGTCCTACGCGAAGGCCCATGGGCTCCGATATAATGCGAAAAAGAGTGAGTTTATGGTGTTTAGGGCAGGCTCCAAGACCGCTCGGGATGTACCACCCATTGCCCTAGACGGAACTCCTCTTAAGCGCGCACATTTAAATATCTGGGCCACTGGGTCAACGAGGACCTAGAGGATTATGACGACATAGAGAGAGAGCGCAGGGCGTTGGCCGTCCGATGTAACATGGTGGCTCGCAGGTTTGCTCGCAGTTCCAAGGAAGTGAAGGTGACGCTCTTCAAAGCATACTGTCAGTCACTATACACTGGCAGCCTGTGGGTCAACTATACACAGGCGTACAATGCGCTGCGCGTGCAATACAACAATGGGTTTAGAGAGGTGATGGGGTTGCCACGTTTCTGCAGTGCGTCGGGTATGTTCAGTGAGGCACACACTGATGGCTTTCACGCAATCATAAGAGAGCGTTGTGCGTCGCTCTTGAAACGCCTGCGTGGCAGCCCCAACACCATTCTAAGCACATTGGTGGATAGGTGGGACTCTCCGTTTATGGGGCACTGGTTTAACTTACACGCAACCCTTTTTAAGGGGCAGTGCCCTGGTCACTGATGGTCCCTCGGTGTCCATATATTTTATTTTATTGCTTTTTTATTTTGTTTTGTCTGATTTTATGTAACATTTTTATTGATTTTTGATTGTAATTTTATATTATTGTGTATTTTAAATGTAATTCTTATGGGTCTATGTACTCGAAATAAACAATTTTTTTTTATTGGGTAGCAGGAGCGGAAGCGGATTTTGACAGTTTCTATTGCAAATATTGCTCAGGGTTTGCAACATTTTGATTGAAAGGTGTCAAAAGTTATATTTCAGTCGGACTGTTCCCCGAATGACCTTTGAAGTTTATGACACTGACACTGGCAGAGTCGTAGCGAAGAACAAACAGCAAACTTATCTTAGCTCGCACCTTTTACCCGACTACCACCGGAGGAGGGTTATGAGATTTTCGTCGTATGTACATATTATGTACATACGACGAAAATCTCAAACAGACAGACAGTTACTTATAATATTAATATGGATAGCTTAGCTTTTGGTCTGAAGAACCTTTTGTCCAATTAGTATGTTGAAGAAACACAAGATACCTACATCGGTCAACTTCAACTTCTTTCTTAATAGCGCCGCTTGCTTTTCGCTACGACTCTGCCAGTGTCAGTAAGGAGTGTCATAAACATCAAAGGTCATTCGGGGGACAGTCCGACTGAAATATAACTTTTGACACCTTTCAGTCAAAATGTTGCACACCCTGAGCGATATTTGCAATAAAAACTGTCAAAATCCGCTTCCGCTCCTGCTACCCAATAAAAACACGCCCTTACTTATCAAGGTCAAGGAATTTATTGGCTCATTATCAGAGTATCAAATATATTGTTATCTTTATATGAATTGTTTGTCTTATAGGTACATAATACAACACATTACATTGATAGATCTTTTTTATTGTACATAGACAATACACAGAAAACCCGGAACAATATCAGCAGATCGTAGCAACATTTCTCCCGCGGCGGGAAGCGAACCCGCCACTCCTGCGTCGCAGGCGGACCTTCGCCTGCCGCACCACATCGGTTGTCTAAGATTATGTTCTTGCTGTCATGTTGACAGGTCGCCGGACAAAGTCCGTTTTAGAGAAGTCTTCTCTAAACAGTCTCTAATCCACGATTGTTCTCAACTCTCAACGATCGTAGTACCTGTCGATCGAGAGCAGGATCCCTCCTCAACTTAGTCCGTGCATATCGTAAGAGTCGACTAAGGGAACCTAACAGAGGAAGGGCAGCAGCTTCCGCAGGTGTATTAACACCTGCACTGCGATCCACAATCCGCCTGCCAAGCGTGGTGATTATGACAAAATCCTCCTTGTTTGGGGGAGGCATGACCAGCTGTTGACGTGTGTGCTGATGATGAGGAGGCTGCACCCAGTGGGGCTTAGCCTCCTCATCATCATCTCGGAGGAATTTATTTCACACTAAAAAGAAACGGTATTATTTGAAAGCGAAATTATTATATTAATCGTTATTTTATTAATAAATTCAGTGGTAGTCAACAACCGTTTTAATGACGAAACTTGACTTTTGCAGCATAAATAATTTGATTCTACACTAATATTATAGAAGTAGAATTTGTTTGTTTGTAAATCTCCAAAACTGCTAGTCATATAATAAACTAGTTTCTGCCCGCGGCTTCGCACGCGTTTTTTCTATGGAAACGTTAAAAGGTTATTTCTACCCCATGAGAACTGATTTATGTAATAAAAAGTAACCTGACAAGCAGCCAAACACGATCCGTCAAGTGCGAGTGTGACTCGCGCGCCGAGGGTTTCGAACGTTTGTCAAGTATACCAATATGTAGACCAATAGGTTACATTCCACATTTCAGATGGATCGGTTTGTAAACTTCGGAGTATAAAGAATGGTTAAATTTTCGAGTTTTTTTCAAAATATTTCAAAAAGTTTAATATTTTTTGCCTACAGAAATTTTATAAACTGTTTTGAGATATACGAACCGGGACCTTTCATTTGATACCCCCCCATTCGGTGAGGTAGCCCCCCTTTTGGACAATTTTTTGAAAAGTGTTCTACTTACAGACTTCTCTATATTTTTTCCACATACGCCACATACATTTCAGATAGATTGCTCTGCCAACTTCGTAGATAGGGGGGAAGGGGTCCCCAACCCAAATTTTCAAAAGGGGAGGTTACCTCATTTTCTGACCCGTACTATTTTTCCTAATAAATTGATTATTCTGATTTAATATTATACATTATTTCAGTCTCTTTGTCTGTCACGACCTTTTAACGACGGAACGGCTGAAAAGATTTTAATGGATTTAGACAGGTCCCGGGGAAGGACAAGGACAAGGGCTAGGTAGGTACTATTAATATCAGAAAAAGCCGCTAAGCCGCGGGCTTAAACTAGCAGTCTACAAATACAAAAATAACTTATAGGTAGGGAAGGTATTTTATCAATAGGAAAATGAAATTGACTGGATGAATAAAACTGGGTTCAAATTCCATCTACTGTTTTGTTTGTTATGAATTTATACACGCAGGCAGACGCAGGAGTTTGCGGATTCGGGCCTTGGGACAAATGTTTGTACGATCTGCAAATATTTGTTCCGGGTTTTCTGGGCATTTTCTATGTATTACTAATACTTAGTATATCAGTTATCAAGTAAATTACAATTCAATAATAAAAACAAATTAGAACTAGTATTTACAATTGAAACAATTAAGCTAACTGCAAACAATCTACAGGTAGCTCAATTGTTCCATATCAATACCAGTCGGAAGCGTCCCCAAGACGCTGGCTGCATTGCCCCGCTGTATGGCAATGCTGATGCGCTGCGCCAGATATCCACCAGCTCTCGGGTCACGCGTCGCGTCGACCAGACGCTCAGATAACTTTTTAAAAACCTGGAGAGCCTCGGTACCCCATGGACCTAGAGTCTCGAACCCAAAAGTACCCATAACACAAGTTCTGCGTAGCTTGGGGCTAGACGAGCCGTGTGGAGTGTAAAGCATTATTATTTATACCTAATAAAGAGTGTAAGAAGCACATATGTACATAGAAAAACTCTATAATCATTACCCGCCTCGCCGAGTAAACAAAAATGCACTTACACAAGTACCAGGTTATCAAGAGGTTATCATTAATAGACAACACTTGGGAAATTGTAAAAAATGTATTGAACTTACGTTGTAGATAATTTTATCAGCTTTCATTGTTGTACTACTACAACAACATTTCCTATGACGCATCCTTTACGAGATGTAAGCAAAAAACTAAAATACAGGTCCATCTTCGTGCCTAGGACTCCCTGATACCTGCAGTATTGCGTGGGGTGGGGAAAAAAGAAAGAAGAAAGCTAATTGGCTACTCTGTCCTGGAAAAAGCCGTGTAAAGCCACGGGCAGAAGGTTGTAGTAATTATGCATACTACGCTCCTATTTGACTCGTAAGATTTGTAAATTTATTTTAATTTTAACCTTGATAAATTCGAAAGTAACTCTGTCTGTCAGTCTCTCTGTTACCTTTTCATGACTAAACGGCTGAACGGATCTTAATAAACTTTGGCAGGGAGGACGGTGTCCGAGGGACGGACACAGGCTACTTGAAAAGCGCGTGCGAAGCCGCAGGCAGCAGCTAGTAATTTATGAAGTCGAAAGTTTGTGTATGTGTATTTTCGTTCCTCCTTCACGCTCAAACGACTGAATGGATTTGGATGAAATTCTGTATCAGAATAGTACCAGGATAGATACATGTATGAAAACAGGCTAGTTTTGATCCTGGAAAAGTGCGGTGTTCCCGTGGGATGATCAAATAAGTTTATTAACGCGGGTAAAACCGCGGGGCGCGGCTAGTTATTTATGAAGTACCATGAAATTTAAGGATTAGAAAGGAGAAGTTGGGTTTTTTTTTGTCATAAAATCTTTTCTCGTTTTAGTATTGTACTAATCCATACCAGCCACGCTGAATACTGCACAGTATTTTTTTTTATTTGCTTTAGGTGGCTTTCTTGTCACCACGGCCATGATAGGCCTATTGTGATCGCCGTACAGTAAGTAAGGAGCCATTAGCTCCATCAATATAGCCAATTGATCGATATGCACAATATTTGGGTCACAATCACCAACCAATTTACACTCGTTTATAATGCATTTGGCAAAATAGTTCAAGGTTTGTAATTGTCTAGCCCAGCCATACTCAAAGTGTGCTCCGCTGAGCCCCGGGGCTCCGCAAAGCCTGTAAGAGCTCCGCGAAAATAGTGGTCATATTTAACAAAAAATACCTATTAAAGAAAAATAAGATTGCATAGAAAGTTATATGTACCTATACACAATATTCACTAATTATAATAATTATAAGTTCTCTCATTGGAAGGCAATCTTGGGAAATGTTTTTTTAACCGACATCAAGGAGGAGGTTCTCAGTTCGTCTATATTTTTTTTCTATGTATGTATGTATGTTACTTGATATCTCCGCCTATGGGTAACCGATTTTGCAGATTCTTTCACTATTGTATAGAGAATAATCCCGAGGTGGTTCCATAAATATTTTATCCCCGAGGGATTAGTATTTATCCCGATAAACTTAAAAACCAATTTAATATTTTTGGAGAATCACGACTAGCTACAACAGGTTTGGTGATATCTGCGCCAATTGTTAATAGATTTTGGTGATTCTTTCGTTTTTGTATCAAAATTTATTTTGAGGTGGTCCCCTATAAGTTTGATTCTCGAGGAATTGCTATGTGCACCGTGAAACGTAGGTTTATATAAATTCTTCAGAATATGATAATTTCATTATCACCTAATAAATGGTTTCCATGGCAACAGGCGTCAACAACTTCATCTATGTGTCATCAAGCTAAATTAGACTTGAATTATAACTAGATGTCGCCCCAGAGTAAACTAAATTTTTTGCACGTGAACATAGACCTTCGGTCAGGGTAAGTAAGGGAGGGATGCTTTCGTTCGTCCGAGACATAGATGTATATTATCTAGGTACCGGAATTTGAAGTCGGTGTATCGTTTTTTTAAACACGCCAAATTATTTTATATCAGTAAGGTGGAGCTTAAATCCCACCACTAATATTTAAAATCACTGCAAAAAATTGGTTTGGTTTGATACAATGGATTATTGATTATGCTGTTTGTTTTTAGGATTTTAGTAATTTTACTTTTGTTACGTCTTTCATCGCCAGTGTCATAGGCAGAGAGGGCTGTGATCACAGCGGTGCGGCGGCGCATCGCAAATGTCGGGGGTGGTGAGATACGGCGAGTGGAGCGCGCTCTACTTTTTCACCAATCAGACGTTGTCAATATTTTTCGTCCTTAGTAAAAAACATTGATTTTCTTTTGACACGTTGCAATAAATTACGGCTCGCTCTGCTCGCCGCTTACTGATATTGGCCAGCTCAGTTACTGGCACTATCTTTGCAATATGCCAACTCCCGTAAAACATCTTCGACTTTCTTATGCCGCAAAACAAAAACAAATCCCGGATCGATTCGCTCGCCAAATGCTGATATTTATCCCCTCTAGTTCTGACACTATTTAATTATTCCAGCCCCCGTAAAAAAGCTTTTTTTTACCGTAATCCAAAATATAGACGCTTGCTCCGCTAGCCGTCATCACTGCTTAATTTCGACAGAGAGTAGTGTTTCGAAGTAAGAACTTTTTTAATTTATTTATATAACCAAAAAATACGCGGCTAGCTCCACTCACCGTTATTACGGTCTTTATGCTGTGTCGTTTTGACGCAAAAACAAAGCTATTTTGAGTGTTTCTGACTGCTGCACTAAATTTATATTTACAAATCCCTGATACACTCATGTTAAGATGATCATGACGTCAGTCTGCCAAACTTCAAACAAATCAACAAAAAAAAAAATCGCAGCTTGCTTTGCTCGTTGATAACTTGGTGTTGATTCCGCTCTGCAAGATTGTTGGATTGGATTGTAAAATGATGCAGGAACTGACTAAGGGCTGCAAAATATTCAAGCCTACACTAAGGGAATGTGTAAATCCGTTACAGGGGCTCCGTCTAATATTTTAGTTCACAAAGGTCGCTTAAAAAGTTTGAGAGCCGCTGGTCTAGCCTGTTTTAATTTATATTAACTTTATTATTTTTGACAACCTCCTTGGCGCAGCGGTCTAAGGTCCGCCTGCAACTCAGAGGGTTGCGGGTTCGATTCCCGCCTCGGGACAAATGTTTTTACGACCTGCAGATATTTGTTGCCGAGTGTTTTCTATGTAAAATTAAAATATCTAGCTATAACTGTAATGTATTATGTACATCATTTAGTTTTCTAGCACCCATAATACAAGCTCTGCTTTTTTTTTAAGGCTAGATGATGTTGTGTGGTTTTTTCTGCATAATTACTAAATCACTTACCTACCAACTCTACCAAGAGTTTACAATGGCCAATTTTAAAACGGCGTCAACTAGCCCTTAAAAACGTCTTGTGGTAAATGAACATGATGATGAAATGGATTTTTCCGCTGCCAAAATTACCTAAACCATAATGGTTCTATTCCTATATTTTTTTTAGCACGGAACCCCTAAAATCTTTGCACTATTATTGACATTTTAGTAGTTTATATTATCTAAAAATCAGTAAACGAATTCCGAAATCCAGATAAACCGGGAAAACTTAGTTTAGTATTCATTAATGCACATTACTAAGTATTTACTAAATCTCGTTGATATTTAAGCCTGTTAAACGTGATCAAAAACAGTTTAGCGTCGGTTCATCATCTTATATTTATAACATTTTGATAAAGAATATGAAAAGATATCCGCATTATTTGTGTCAGTGTCACTGGTTTGTGAATGAACAGTTTCTGCCCGCGGCTTCGCACGCGTTTTATCTATGGAATCGTTTAAAAGAAAATTCCACTTGTTTTGAGGTATCATTTCACCTTTTGTGGAGGAAAAGAAAAAATAAAATAGGTATCTTATATTATCTTATTATATTGCAATGTATTGTATAATATCTAACTTGCAATGTTTTTATTTTATATTATTGTGTGATTTCCTGACTCTTGGACGTTTTGGTTTTAACTGTTAGTCCATTTGTAAAATAAATAAAAAAAAATATTTCATAAATCCTTTTAATCCATTAAGGTTAGTAACACTAAAGTCATTTACAACGGGATATTTACCATGATTTGAGTATTGAGTTTTGATTGAGCTATTTCGGCACAGTTTCATGCGCTGTGATAATGGAATAACTGATAATCATGATCATGGTAAATATCCCGTTGTAAATGACTTTAGCTATCTTTGAGTTATTTTGAAACTATTTCACTCTCACAATATGTTGATGAAGTGACCCTGGACGTCACACACACAGCTGCACGTGTAGCGCAACACAGTTGCATGCGTGTATGTGCCGAGACGCCACTTTTTAACCGACTTCAAACAGGAGGTTCTCAGTTCGTCTGTATGTTTTTTTTATTTTTATCTATGTATGTTACTTGATATCTCCGCCTACGGGTTACCGATTTTACTGATTCTTTCACTGTTGTATAGAGAATGATCCCGAGGTGGGCCCATACAAATTTTATTCCCGAGGGATTAGGATTTATCCCGTTAAACTTAAAAAGCAACATAATATTTTTGGAGAATCACGACTAGACAATAGTTTTGGTGATATCTGCGCCAATTGTTAATAGATTTTTATGATTGTTTCGTCGTTGTATAAAATTGAGTTTTATGTGGTCCCCTATAAGTTTGATCCTCGAGGAATTGCTACGTGCTCCATAAAACGTAGGTTTGTAAAAAATCTTCAGAATGTGATAATTTCATTATCACCTAATTAATGGTTTCCATGGCGATGGGCGTCAACAGTTTCATCAATGTGTCATCAAACTAAATTAGACTTGAATTATAACTAGATGTCGCCAGTGTTTAACAAAATTTTTTGCACGTGAACATAGACCTTCGGTCAGGGAAAGTAAGGGAGGGGTGATTTCGTTCGTCCGAGACATGTATGAATATTATCTATAAACCGGAATTTGAAGTCGGTTTATCATTTTTTAAAACACGTATTATTTATGGAGAAATGGCCAAGTCTCCGTGGTGTGGCCGTAGGTAGCCGAAAATGGATCTTTTCGGCCGTATAAAGTGGTACAAGAATTCAATACTACCTTGGCATTATTGTAAATCCTTGCGTCTTAAAAAAACCCGTGGCGGGAATCGATCCCACGACCTTCTGACTTTCGCATTAACCGGAAGCCAATGTTAAATAACTTTAACTTGAGGTTAAGGTCAAAGCCCTTTGCACAGTTTGCATCATACAGAGGCGTTCCGATCCGTCCCACCGTGTGTCGGCAAATGCAGGACACCCTGTGGTTAGATTTATTTTATTTTTATTTTTATTTTTTTATTTTAATAAAAAATAAAAATAAAAAGTTAGATGGTATGACGGTCTGATCTAGACTGCTGGCTGATACTGAACGCGTTAACAGTTTCATTAAACATTTCAGAAAATTTATGTACTGGCTTTGCATTTTTTTATTTCAGGTAAATAGTTTAAAATTTTATTAACAATTAAAATTACAATCAAAGAATACAAACAAATTAAACTGCTATTTACAATTGAAACAAATGAGCTAACTGCAGACTGTTGCAAACTATCTACAGGTAGCACAACTATAAAGGACCTCTAAAGTATCAATTGGATCTCCTCGGTGTCACGCTCACATCGACTCAGAACTTTCGTGTCTTCATCGAGTCGAAGGCTAAAGCAGCAGGCGTGAATCTAGGAATCTTACACAAGGTTCAGCGATACTTCACACTGGGACAACTTGTATCCTTTTATCAAGTACAGGTGCAATCTGGTATGAAGTATTGCTGCCAGGTTTGGGATGGCTCGGCCAAAGGATCAGATCTTGCGGATACTAAGATCCAAAGTCTCAAACACCGCCGCAAGGATGCTTGCCTCTCAATCTTATCCTCCCAGCGCATCTTATCTCAAGGAGCGCTTTGAATTCCTGTCCAACTCTCACTCTCTCTCTTTGCGTTCCTCTGAAACCCTCGACTTAAAAGTTCCTGCTCACTCTACTACCTTTAAAATTCTTCACTGTGCAAGTCATCCGTCTATGTAATGTACTTCCTTTGGACATCAGACGTCCGAAATCAATCCCTATCTTCAAAAAACTGCTTCATCAGCATTATTAATCTGTGTAAAAAATTTAACAACTTATTTTTATGTGTATGTAAGTTTATTATATGTAGGTAGTTTATGGCATGTCAGGCATTATAGTATTTTGTTCGCAACATTTTCTGTATTATATTTTGTGTTTGTGTAAATCTATCTATCTATCTTTTATAGGATGCATTTTGGAAAATGCTCACAGATACTTCACGACTTGATCCCACCATCTCCCTTCCACTCCAGGACAAGCAGACGTATGGATGCATCGCTTATCGATCGCATCACTTAGGATGGGAACTCGCTGCCTGTTTCAATTTTCCCAACTACACCTTGGGTCTCTTTAAGACGAGAGTGAATACGTGTCTTCTAGACCTTCGTGATTCATCTTCGGCGACATCGTCACTTACCCTCAGATGAGATTGTGATCAAACGAAGGTCTATTGACTAAAAAAATTAAATACTTTTTATAAATACCAGTCGGAAGCGTCCTCAAGACGCTGGCGGCTGCATGAATGCCCTACATGCAATATTTTTGAAATTTTCAGGCATTCAGTAGGTACCCAGTTTTGACTTGAAGGAAAAATAAACAATCAAACTTTCGATTACATAATTCATATTCTTTTAGTCATATCCTTGTTCTACACATTTTTAATAGATTATTCATCGCAATGTAACATGTTACACAGCGAGCGTTCGTGCAGTCAGTACGGGCACGTGCGGGGAAAGAAGGCGCTCGCAACGAGCAACGAGACAGTTTGTAGAACAAAGCGTTACGTATCGTGCTCGCTGCGAATGGAACTGAGAGCAGCATCATTTGACCGCTGTAACGTTAACACTTCTACCGCTGGAGCGTTACCAGTTGATGATGCTGTCTGTACATTACGCCCCGGTCTGTAGGTACCCGGCTGATTCGCGAGTGCCGGGTCGGATTGTCGACATATTGCGCAAGACACCATAATGGTGCGAACATCATTCATTCAAGACTTTTTGGGGCTTTACCGGTTTTACCATAATAGTAGAACCGGATCCGGTAAGTCTGTCTACACGATTAACGTCACCTTCATCAACGTGGTCTGCGAAGCGTTAAAATGACAACTGCGTACATCTGATGAAAAGCTGGTTTTGTGTTTTACGGTAGGTTAACTGCTGTTTAGCATCGCTATAGGTACTATGAGGACTTTGTACGTCCACTGCTGGACATGCCTCCCCTAAACAATGGTGGTTTCGCCATAACTACCACGGTTGGCAGGCGGATTGGTGATCGCAGTGAAGGTGTTAAAATACACAGATGGAGATGGAAGCTGCTGCCCTTCCTCTGTTAGATTCCCTTAGTCGGCTCTTACTCTACCGGGTAAGTTGGAGGGTTCGATTCTTACGCTGCGATCGCCTCGGCTCTAGGTAGGTATAGGTTAGGCTATAAAGGGAGATATTATGTGGGTACCTACATACTTAACTTATTTTTACAGCTGGTTGTTCGTACGCATCAGCGTTGTTAATTATAGAGATGATCACATCTCTATAATACAAGTTAATGATCAATTCACTTGCCAACGTCGATTAGGCAAGATAAAGTTTATGAGAGAGGAAAACTCTCATTATTGTTTTTAAAAATTTAGGTATCGCTCATCTTAATACTGTCTCCATTCCATGACTATGAAATTTCATTGAACCGGACACTGGCAGAAAAGTGGCAAAGCGAAAAGACTCTCTTTTTTACGCGACTCGGAATACAGCAGATTTCAAAATACTATGCACGGTTGGTCTCAGCCTAACTATGACGCATAGAAGATTGTTTACAACAGTCTGCAGTTAGCTCAACTGTTTCAATTGTTAATACTAGTTCTTATTTCTTTCTATTCCTTATTTGTAATTTTAACCGACTTCAAAAAATGCAGGAGATTCTTTGTTCGTCTGTATGTATTTTTTTTTATATATACATATGTTGTCGATTACTCTGTCAATTACGAACCGATTTGGAATGTTCTTTCGCTATTGTATAGAAAATATAAAAATGAATTAATATTTGTCCCGCAAAACCTAAATAAAAACCGCCAAGTGCGAGTCGACTCGCACACGAAGGGTTCCGTGCCGTAAAATTCAGACGCCTTTTTCAAAGAACATAAAATTTTCACTTGTTTGGAGACCCCTTTAAATTTTCAACTTTATTATATTTTCAGTATTTATTGTTATTAAAATGTTACTTATTTATAGAAAGTTTCATGTGTCTACCTACTGTGGTTCAAGAGATACAGCCTTGACAAACGAAGAGCAAAAATAGCCAAAAATAACACGTTTTTTGTTTTGGACCCCCGTTAATTTGGACATTTATTTTATTTCTATTATTTGCTGTTATAGCGGCAAGAAAAATACACATTTTTTGAAAATTTCAACTGTCTACCTCTTACGGTTCACGGAGGCTTAGTAATAGGGTTCCGTTTTCATCCTTTGGATACGGGAACCCTAAAAACAGTGTAAATATTATGGAATTTAAAGTCGGTTTATAGCTTTCTTCAATACAATCAAAATAATCTTTGTTTAAGAAAACTAGGATGACTAGGTCCTAATCGTTAAACTTTGTCGTTTGTATATTTTATAGTAGATAGCCTAGAGTTATTTATGAACTCTGCTCTTCTCTGTTCTATTAGAAGCACGATTTACTGCGTCCAAGTGCGTAATCTACTTACATATGTCAAGCACGTTTCTTCAAAACATGACTCGACTACCCGATTCTTTCGCAAGTAATCACATCTCTAGATATCACCTAGGATAACCCATTGCCTAGACTACGAAATGCCGATGTGTAAATAAATAAATATTGCCGCACAGCATCATCTAGCTTCAAGCTAAGCAGAGCTTGTGTTATGGGTACTAGATAACTTATAAGTATACTCGAACGTACAAATACAATTTACTTAAACATATTAGCGTGTAATCTGCTGATTATTTCGACAACCTTCTTTGAGCAAAGACGACCTTTCGGGCCTACCTGAGGGCCTACCCGAATAGGCGGACAATAACATTATTACTGTCCGCTCTATGCGGTCCGTAATGTTTTTCGAATTCTATTTTGTTTTGATAATAGTTAGGTGCATAACACGTACATTGTTCACCGAGGTGAGAAAGTGACTGACTCCTATCGAGTGTGTCATGGGCCTTAAAACGCACGTGGTAGGGAATCGCACTTTCTCCTGAGTGATACAAAGTGCTTTAAACCTACGAGGTACCTACGAGGAAAATAAAATAATTTCGGAAAAACAAGTTGCACGCTTCTCGTTTTTCGAATACACGAAATCTTCATAAGTCTTGTTGTATTTATTTCTGGATTTCTCGGTTAATAGGTTATCTTATCAATCACTGCTTGAGCAGTTTCTTTTATTACTGGCGGTGTCATAAAATCTTCACTATCACTCGAAGACATTCTGTAGAATTACTCATATTAAAAAAAAACATTTTCATTTTTGAGTTAGTCAAAAATTCAAATATAAATTTCGCAAACATTCCCACGAATGCCTTAGGCAGGAATGGTTCTTTTGTAGGGTTCCGTACCCGAAGGATGAAAACAGAACCCTAATACTAAGGCTCCGCTGTCCGTCCGTCCGTCCGTCCGTCCGTCTGTCACGTGGCTTTGTAAACTTTGG
Source organism: Eupithecia inturbata (assembly GCA_963662085.1). NCBI lineage: Eukaryota > Metazoa > Arthropoda > Insecta > Lepidoptera > Geometridae > Eupithecia > Eupithecia inturbata. The sequence goes on along the minus strand of OY759206.1, from coordinate 480,961 downwards.
AAATAAGTGGGGGATGGGAATGGCAATTTTTTCGACTTCTTTCAAAATATTTCAAAAAGTATGAAACCTACAGAAATTTCAAAAACTGTTTTGAAATATACGAATTGATACCTTTAATATGATACCCCACTTGACATTGTAGGTCTCTTTTAAAATTTCAACATCACAATTTGTACTGAAAATTTTAATTTTTCATTTATTTTAATTTTTTTTTCTTCTTATTTGTACAGGCGCACGAAATGTATTGTACTATAAATTTCATGTTATTTGCTGCTGTAGTTGCTGAGATATTAAAGACTGAAAAGAGGAAAGCTAAAGCGTTTCACAAGGGTTTCGAAACCGATCTCCGATCTTCGAAAACCTAAAAAGAAAACGCGGGAAACTGACAAAAGAACATCGATTTGAATTCAAATTCAAATTCAAATATATTTATAGCGTCAAACATGGTATAAAGGTGGTTTAGTTCTAAGTAATGCACTCATGTCTCACTATATTCTAGCATGCAATAATTATGGTGGCAATTATGGTGAAAGTCTTTGCATAATAAGTGTAATCAATTTTCGTGAATAAATTGTGAAAATTAACTCTTTAAGCGACGAATCCTCCAATTCAATAACTTTTAAACTCGTATTGCTTGAGTAAAGCATTTATAGTGGGTATAAGCCTCGGTCCGCAATGACTGCCCTGCTGGCCATGATAAGCTGGCCAGCAGGGCAGTCAAGCTAAGCTTGCTATGGGTTCGCCCATCATGCTTGGTCATCATTGCAGCCCTTGCTGTCCGCGCTTTAAAGGCCTCGACCTTTCAAAGTCAAAGTCAAAAACTCTTTATTTCCATAAACACAATAAATGTACACTTAGAAAAGGTCAAATCTATCTATATCTTATTATTATATCTATATCTGTATATATTATATATAAAAGAAAGTCGTGTTAGTTACACTATTTATAACTCAAGAACGGCTGAACGGATTTCGGTGAAATTTGGCAGCAAGGTTGATGGTATCCCGGGGCCGGACATAGGCTACCTTTTATTCCGGAAAAAAGCGTGCGAAGCCGCGGGCTGCAGCTAGTTCTTAATAATTAAACACTGACACGGAAATAAAGTGATATTTTTGATTTCAGTCGCTTCTGTATGTAGACTAAAGTAAAGAAGCGACGAAGAAACCTTTAGCCTGTTAGTTGTTATGTTTCGAGTTCGGGAGCAAATCCCGTCCCAAGCTTTTTTATTCTTGGCCTTCATTTGAGCTTGGCCATCAAAGGCTGCTATGCTGACCGCGCGCTGTGATTGGCTGAACCTGAGCTACGCTACGCATTCAGCCATCTTCAGCCGCGGCCAGCAACCCACCTATTACAGACCTTGGACGTAATGTACTATTATACAATACATTACATAAATATTTTTTTTTTGTACTTCCATAGAAAATACCTAATACCTACGAAAATACCCCGTAAATATATGGTTAGTCCGCGCGCAATCAGAAAGGGATGGAACCATTTAAAGCTGAAATAACAGCGGTGGGTGGCGGTGGTACTTTGACAAGGATGCATCCCGTTTTGACAACGCGCAGGTTGCCTTGACTTGAGTTCTTTGTTGCAACATGTGACTGGTTTGTCAGATCTCTGCCAGTGTCGGGTTCATGGAAATTTCATAGTCATGGAATGGAGGCATGGTTACAATATTAAAATGAGCGGTTTTGAAAAACACCAATGAGATTTTTACCTTGAATACAAATAACTAAAACTTTGCAGTAAAAAAACTCTCTAGGTAAATATGACGTAAAATATTTAATCAGACAAAGTTCCATTCCATCCTAATCTGATTAGTAACCTAAGATGATGGTACCAAATTCAAACAAACTGTCAAACATTATCCTTTGTAAAAAGGGCTTACTACAAAATATCAGATTATCTAGAGTATAAAAGCTTGGGACAAGTTTTGCTCCAACTCGAAAACTAACAACTTAACAAGGTAAAGGTTTCTTGTTCGCTTCTTTACTTTACCTTAAAAAGATTGAAGTGAACAAAAATCAAAGTGATCAATTAATTTTCTAGTTTTACTTATGTAATTTGTATTTTGTGACATGTCCAAGGTTCCTGTAAGGTCTGAAGGAAATAAAGCACTTTTATATTTGATGCTACAAGATGCATGCATTTAGTATTTTTTATTATTACAGTAAGCCTTTATTGACAAAGAAAATTACAATTCAATAATAAAAACAAATTAGAAATAGTATTTACAATTGAAACAATTAAGCTAACTGTAGACTGTTGCAAACAATCAACTGATCCATATATTACTTATCCATTATTACAGTCGAAGTGTTACTTAATTATAGAAAGATTCATGTGTCTACCTATTGTGCTTCAAGAAATACAACCTTGACAAACGAAGAGCAAAAATAGCCAAAAAAATCAAGTATTTTGTATGGGAGCCCCCTTTAATTTTGATATTTATTTTGTTTTTATGATTTTGTTGGTTTAGTGGCAAGAGAGAATTTTCAGATAATACATATTATCTGAAAATTTCAACTGTCTACCTCTTACGGTTCATGAGATATAGCCACGTGACAGACGGACGGACGGACAGCGGAGGCTTAGTAATAGGGTTCCGTTTTCACCCTTCGGGTAAGGAACCCTAAAAACGATATATTCCAAAATCTTTTAAATAATTCTGAATTGCCGAATTCACGCATAAAAATGTCCACCTAGTTTGTAATATTTGTAATGTAGAACCCATACATTATCAATATTATCATAAAACCACGTGTCGTTTAAAAATAGACTCTATTGTTTTAAGAAAAGGCTTGATTATGATGATACTCCGACATGTAGCAATAGGTGATTGGTCATGTCCATGTGGGGGTGATGCTGTTCAATGATTTTGACTCATCGCATGCTGTAACTTCTTTTCAACAGACAGCGGGCGAAGGTCCACCACCTGCGACGCAGGAGGTTGCGAGTTCGATTCCCGGCTCGGGACAAATATATGTACGATCTGCAGATATTTGAGTTCAGGGTGTTCTAGGTGTTTTCTAATTATAATAAAAATATCTATCCGTGTCTAGTACTCATAACACAAGCTCTGCTTAGCTTGGGGCTAGATGATGTTGTGTGGATTGCTTAGCTTGATTTATTTATTTTTTTAATCGGAGGACAATAGAAGATTGTTACTAGGGACTAAACCGGGTGGTTTAGTAAAGTAACCCTGTATAATGGGGTCATTATACAGGGTTACTGGTTAAATCGACCTAGATCCTTGAGATGATTGTAGTTTCACTGAAGGGTTTGGTTCGAGTTAAACACTCGACTATTTACTTCGATTGCGAGTAAATAAAACAATCAAAGCTTACCTTCAGTAAAATAATGCGCTCGTTTTTCACTTCTCTACTTCACGAATTTCTCGTAAGTCTTTAAAAATAATTTGACGGGATTTCGACCGCAGCAGATTCATATTAATTATTTTTTGCCCTTCTGTTCCTTTTGTATATTATCGTCCTAATTTTTGCTTGCTTATTATTAAATTATCAATTAATTTAAATAGGTAGACTATCTAATAAGCCACGTTCACCTTTAATTCACCTAAAACTTTTTTAATGTCTTTGTTACGCGCAGCTTAAAGTACGCATTCTACCATGGAGGAAGAATTATAAGAGCGAAGTGAGGGATTCTAGAGTAGAAATTCATGGTTTTGTTTGAAAAATGAGTTCTTCAAGTGACAGTGAAAGTATAAAATGAATTCCTGAAGGTATTAGAACTGACGCAAGAAATGTGATGGATAATCTATTACATACCTGCAAAATCCCGGGAGAAATATATGAAAGCCTATAGTAACTTTATTGAATGGAGAAATGCAAGAGGCGCCAAGAATTTTTCAGAATCCAAACAACGAGATTCACCTCAAAATGAGCCAGATTCGGACATTATTTCAAACACGCAGAATATAAAATCTACAACAATCTCTATTCCTAATAAAACTGTAACAATACATTTTCATAATTGCGAAAATGCCTCAAATGTAAATATAAGTTTTTAGTTGTTTTATTATTAGATACTATTTAATTTCAATTTAGTTGTTACTCTATGTTTTATTAAATAATAATATTACAATAAAATATGAGGTGCCTTTAATTTTCTTATAGAGGGTGATGAAAAGTAGAGTGTATCACTCGGACGCAAAATATATTTTTGGCTCGGGCGACGTACTTTGAAGTGAGGGATTTTACAGTAGAATCCTAAACGTAGTGAGACGTTTAGGATTCTACTGTTTTGTGTTGCGCTTGTTGGAACGGCGAACTAAACCTTAGCCGGCTCGGAACGCCAATCCAAAACGCAAAAGTTCAAAAAAGCATCGTAAAATCCATGAACCTTAAACATAATGATATTGTTTGTGAGATTTTTATCAATATACATAAAAAGTTAATGTCGAATTCGATACCAATGTTGAAGGATTTCGCTAGGCCTTACGGATATTATTATGTACTTTATTTATACCTACTTCATTATGTATTACTACTATATATATAACTTTGAACTGATTTTGTAAGTGCAGTATAAAGGTCACTTCTAAAGTGCATGTGCATTTTTTTTTGTAATAAATAATTATTTTCTTTGATGCTTAGTGCACATTAATTCCGATAAAAATGTGTAGTTTATAATATTCGCAAGTGAATGTGTTCCTATGGATGGACAATATCAGTGTCACAAAGTTATAAACGGAAGCCAGTTTTAGATTGTTATTAAAATTACCGTAAATAAATAACTCATACAACGTGAACGTGAACAAAATAAAAATTAGGTAAAATTTTAATTTTTAGTCATTGTTAGTCCGCAGTTCGCTCCGAACCGAGATCTAGTTTGTTCGTAATGTTTTTTAGATTTAATTTCTTGAATTAGTTTTTTCGCCTAAAATAACATAAAACTAGCAAATGTAACGAGAATTCGTTCCCAACCAAGACCCTTCCGATTCGTGTTGATATGAATATTGACCTACTTCTAGATTGTTTGCAACAGTCTGCTGTTAGTTCAACTGTTTCAATTATAAATATTAAGTATTTCTTATTTGTTTTAACTATTTACTTCTAATAATTTTCTTTCATAATTAGATCTAGCGTTATTTTTATTTATAAATTTCCTTACTACGCCGTTTTTTGTCAACAGATTAGAAAATGTCTTCCGAGACGATAATTCCCTCCGACTCCGACACTGCCTCCTCTCGCTCTAACTCCACGAGAGTGACCGAGGTAGACAGTGAGAGTGCCCTGAGTCAAAGTTTGGGTGAAAAAGAGAAGGAAACAAGTGATAAGTGTAAGAAACGGGATGAACAAGGGAAGAAGTTGATTTGTTGTGGTGAGTTTTAACCTCAACTTTTTTTTGAAATCTTGCTTTAAGTTTCTTAATTATTTCATAGATGTACATAGTATATTTTTGTGTATGTCCAGGCGCACAAATTGTTTTCTGTGAATTTTAGAGAGTAGGTACCTACGAGAAAAAGTTACAGCTGCAAAATTCACTCAAAACTTCATTCTACACGGGTACTACCCGTGCCGGGTACGAATATATATAATAAACATACTTAAACATACATATGCGTGGTATAATAAATTATACAACTTAACGAAATTAAACTTTGAGATCTCGCTTCAGGCTGAATCTACAAGTTTTCTTTTGAATCCTGACAGAATTATTATTAGGTATATTTTTTTTTGTATTTTTACGAAATGTACGAACATGTACCCACATACATTATTTAGTTTGTCAGTCCCTCAGCGTTTTCTCTCCATTGCCCTTTGAGCTTTGAGCTTGTGGATAATGGGGTTACTGGTTACCCAAGTTTCGGCTCCGTACGTGAGAACTGGTAGAACGTATTTGTATTACGTATATTATACGTATTTGTCCACACGCTGTATATAGTATTGTCACAGCTATGATATCTTACCGTGGTATTGTCCACCATTATGGCTTGCGTGGTTTTAGTGTCTGATGTCATTATCATGGTTTTATTCAGGTTCATCTCCAGACCAACGCTTGTGATGCTTCATCAAGTTCTTCAATCATGATATGTAGTTCTTGTGGAATCGTGGAGAAAAGAACTATGTTAACCGCGAACCTTAATTTATTCAGATATGGCCCTGTTATTGTAATACCTGGTTTTTCCCAATTGAGTTTCTTGAACACATCTTCCAGTACAAGGGTGAATAGTTTTGATGAGAGTGTATATATCTCCTTGTCTGACCTTCCCGATAGAAATTGGATTTGTGAGTTCCGGTAATGATACTTTAAATATGGCATTTTCATAGATAGTGGCTGACGTATTGCCGTTGTCCCCATTGTCGCTGTCCCCATTCAAAGGGGACATCAGGTCGTCATACTTTTGGTCAATTCTGGCATTTCTTAGTGCCTGTAAAACCGCCCATGTCTCAACGCTGTCAAAAGCCTTTTTAGGGTTCCGTACCCGAAGGGTGAAAATATACATAATACAAACATACAGCTGTTTTATCGAATCGTTATAATGCAATTAAATTACATTTATTTATTAAATTAGTTCTAATTGAATAAAAAATATACCACACGGTCATACCACTAACACTAACTAATTCAAATTAAATAGTACGACAAAAATACAAATTTCACATAAAAAGTAGCAATCTGAATTAAATGCGGGTAGATTAATGTTCTATCTATGTAGGTACATAACAATAAATTATAGGTAGGTACTTTACCTACCTATAATATATTAGTATGAAATTATAAGTGATTTCCTAAGACATACAGGTTAGATCGGAAAGCTTGAGTGTTTGGGTTGGACCATATTTCACATGTTTAACCATGGCAGTCACACGGGGCGGTGCGACGGCGTTACAACCGACCCCGGATGTCTTTGATGACAGTCTGTTGATCTCTTATGAGTTGACTAAGGGAACCTACCTGAGGAAGGGCTTCAAAATGTATCCAACTTAGTAAAGGAATTATCTAACTGAACATAGACCTTATCCAAACGACGTTACGAGTCGCCCTGACCCGCCTCCATACATCGACTCCTTGCGACCGCTACAATGACAACCAACCAAAGCGGTTTGAAGATTTTTGGATGGAGAGTCTAACAACTGTTTTTTTTTCAAAATCGCCGCATACATGTAAAGTTTTAAATTTGGATAAATGACACTAAAACAAATAAAAATGTCCTATAAAACAATGTCCTAAAGCGTCAGGTTTCTGAGATATTCACAGATGAAAATAACTACATTTTTAGAGTTTCGAAGATCGGAGATCGGTTTCGAAACTCTTATGGTATTGCTTTTTTTGTCCTTTTTTCCGTCTTTTATTAAAGACGCACGTTATTTGCTGCTGTAGTTGCTGAGATATTTCTCAGCAACTACAGCAGCAAATAACGTGAAAATTAAAATAATAATACATTTCGTGCGCTACGTACAGATGAAAAGAAAAAAAAAATGAAAAATGACAATGAAAATTTTAGTTATGTCGAAATTTTAAAAGAGGCCTACATACAATGTCAAGTGGGGGTTTCAAATGAAAGGTATCAATATGTACATTTCAAAACAGTTTTTGAAATTTCTGTAGGTTTCATACTTTTTGAAAAATGCTCAAAAAGGGAAGGGAGGTCATTTTCAACAGTGGGGGCTACCTCACTGAGTGGGATATCAAATGAAAGGTATCGGTTTAATACTTTTTGAAATATTTTGAAAAAACTCGAAGATTTTACTATTACCATGTATACTCCGAAGTTTGCAAACCGACACATCTGAAATGTAGGTAGGTACCTTCTAATTTTTTCGTATTCATCAAATAGCAAAGTCTCTAACCAGTACCTATAGTACATATTGGTATAGGTACCTACTTGACAACTGTTCGAAACCCTCGGCGCGCGAGTCCACTCGCACTTGACGGATCTTGTTTCTTCATATGTGAATTTCTCAGAAACCTGACGCTTTAGGATATTATGTTATAGAACATTTTTCATTTGTGTTAGTGTATTCTATCCAATTGTATAAAATTTATTGAAAGCCGCGATTTAAAAAAAATGGTAGCCGAAGTGGGCCAAAATCTTCGAACCCCTTTCAAAATCGACAAATTTTTTTTCGAAATTTGATGAAAATGCGTTACGTGTGTTTAAATGAGGTCTAACCATAAATACGTTTAATTACCTCGTCGGTTTGTAAGCCCACATTTTTCCCAGATAGTGAACTGGGTGGTGAAAGATCCGTTAAAAGTAGGTAACTCTTACTAATGATTATGAAGTTGCGATAAAACTACATTAATTAAGGTGACGTAAACCAATCTAATACCAGAGCAGAGCCCGAGCCAATGTGATGACAACAATCAATATATTGCGTATTGAGCCCTTAGCTCGAACTTCACCGTTCTCTGCCAATTAATAATGCGCAATCCATAAAGCTTGTGATGCTGTCATGAAACGGACATTGGCGAAATTGCGACAACCCAGTCGCAGAAGCCATCTGACAAGAAGAAGAAGAAAACTTAGTTCAACAGGCCTAAGTTCAGCTTAAACGAGTACAAATGTTGATTTTGATCTCGGTTTACTTTACACCGATTTCACCAGCTACAGTTTGTTCGCGTTTATGAAAACGTAGTTTACATCCGACATTGAATGGATCAGTGTCTGTATGTCCACTGTGTTTCGTCGTGTTTGACACTGCTCTTGAACTCGGTTAAACGCCGAAAATCGGGCGTTCAGAAGTGAAACTAAGTTCAGATTGATCCGGATCAACTTTATGTCGGTGAAATGCGCTGAACTCGTTTAAAGCGCTAAACTGAATTTATCTTGTATTGAACGCGTTTAGTTGTAAATGTAAAATTGGACCTCAGTAGGGCTCCTTGTGACATGGCTTGTCCAGGGAAGTCAGAAGTCAAAAACTTTATCACTTTAGGCTTACAAAATAAGTAGTAGTAAGTACTAAGATAACAGGCACATAAATAAATAAAATAAATAAATAATGCTGGACAATCCACACCGCATAAGTTAGCCCCAAGCAAAGCAGAGCTTGTGTTATGGGTATTAATGACAATATATTACATAGATAGATATTTTATATTTTACATACCCAGACCCCGGAACAAATATTTGCAGATCGTACAAACATTTGTCACTAGGAGGACATCGAACCCGCAACCTCCTGCGTCACAGGCGGACCTTCGCCCGCCGCGCCATATCGGTCGTCACATGGGACCACATGGCTGCCGAGGCGGTCGCGGCGTAAGAATCGACCTCTTTGTATAATAATTTGGAACTTGCCTCTCTATGCTGGTAACATTATAATACCTAGGTACCCTATTTTAGAGTGGTGAGGTGAATGATCGGCCCAGCACTAGAGCGGCCATGACACCATTCTGATAATATGAGCCTCTTAGAACCACTTAGTTAGGTATTGTAAAATATAATGTGGCTAACAACCTAAAGTACATCAAAGGACCTAAAGCTGAGTGCAAACAATATTGTTTTGGCTGACTGTACCAAAATTCACCCATAGTAAAAAGTGGAGAGAGTGGCAGAATCAAAAGTATAGCATTTCATGGTGCTAAATACTGAATCACTCGTGTTTTGAGTTGTGTCACGTAAAATGCATACCTAGTTCAAAGTTGAAACAGAAAAATGACAACTCATTGTGTGTATTAGAACATCTAATATTAAAGTATCTAATGCCAATGTTCAAACCCTAAAATTATCACAAACAGGGGCCGAATACTCCTAATCAATCACTTCCGTGAGTTGCAAAAATTATCAGTAAATTAATTCAAACAAATTGTCAAAACCTTCTTGTGTAAAAAGGCCTACTATAGATTATCTAGAGGATAAAAAATCTTGGGACGGGGTTTGCTCCAACTCGAAAAATAACAACTAACAGGCTAAAGGTTTCCTCGTCGCTTCTTTACTTTAGTCTACATACCGAAGCGACTGAAATACTCTTACACTTTATTTCCGTGTCAGTGTTAAATTAATAAGAATTTGACCTTTTCTAAGTGTACATTTATTGTATGGAAATAAAGAGTTTTTGACTTTGACTTTGACTTCACTATGACAATGGTATCGTCGCAAAATCGTCCTTAGATGAAAGAAACACTAGATAGTGCGTGTGGTGCTATTCGCACCAAAGATCCTATCCTATGACTACATTCCGTACTATCTTTGATTCGCACCACGGAGAGATTGATAGAAAGGTATCAACCTTGACACTTTTGACACGTGTCTCTCCATCTGTAGTTTCTTTCGTCAAAGATAAAAGGCCAATGTGTCATTCTGAAACGATACCATTGATAGGATGATTCATTTAGTGGAATTTGAGGTAACTCACTTTAGCTCTTCAGCGCCATAAAGTTGATCCGCTTTAAGCTGAACTTAGTTTTACGCCGAATTTTCGGCGTTTAGCCGCTAAACCGAGTTCAAGAGCCTGCCATGTCTTGATGCCTGTCATGTCACACAAATTTGAAGTCGATTAAGCTGTTCAGTTAAATTTAGTTTTGGCAGCGAACGATGAAATTGGATCTTAGGCCCGTATTATGAAAGCTTGCTCAGTCATCGATCTACATAATAATATAATTGAGTAACGCTTTTCTGTGCATAAACGTCGCTCAAGCATACCTGTACTATGACTGGGCCTTAGTCTAGCTCGCCCAGTCTACCTACTTATCGCTTTATTCATATGTAAGTAAGTAATACCACATTCGATTCGATCGTGACCGCACGTCCTCGTGAGCGCTTAGCCGATGTAACATTACCTAATCTGTGCCATAGCGGGAAGTACCATGATTGACGCCAGTCGGAAGGTCGCAGGGTTAGTGCTCGTCGTACACGGAACCTCACTGACCACTCTCAAAGATGCTATATTTCATTTATCATTATAATTTCAGCCGAAAGGCGTCCACTGCTGGTCATAAGCCTCCTGGGAATATCACCTACACTTGCATAAAAATACCTAATTTAATTAGTTAATTCATTAATTCTGTGAGGGCTAGTTCGGCGGCAGATTTGGCTGAGGATCTCAAGAGGCGCGCGCTAATATGCAGGTCTCGACAGAGCCTACGCATTTGCTATCTTTGGAGTACCTAGGTACCTAGGGTTTTCGTACCGAGGCTCGCCGGGTTTAAAAAAAATATATCTAAGTCTGGTCTGGTCGAAGCGACGACGCGTGGCCCGAGAGCTGGTGAGTATCTGGCGCAGCGTTGCCGTACAGCGCGGCAATGCAGCCAGCGTCTTGGGGACGCTCCCGACTGGTATTGATATGGATCAGTTAAGCTACCTGTTTGCAGTTAGCTTAACTGTTTCAATTGAAATACTTGCCATGTCGTGTAATAAATAACTGAATTTTTCTTTGATTAAACACTTTCCGTAGAGTTCCACTAAGATATCTTCTTCAGAGATATACCTTTAGCAACTCTACAAAAAAGGTTGCCAACTTTTAACATCTAAGCTTCATTATCAATCCGTATTTGGAAAAAGCACCTAAATTGTAATTTACATTAATTATATTTTAATCGAGCTCCAAAACTGGAGGGTTGTGCAATCAGCTCGCATGATAGTCGGCACGTGTCGGTCGCAGACAAGGTAAATCAGGTAAAAAGGTAAATCATTATCAGGGCCCGGTACTCGTAAAAACGAAGTCGATGTTTCTGATTACCTTTCGTGCAAAACCAACTTTTATGTCGCTTGCATAAAATTAGTTTTTGCACGAAAACGAACTTTCTTTTCCGAGGCCTCCAGCACACCACCGCACATACGTCCACTCCTGAACATTATGCCTCCTCCAAACAAACGTTGCGCAGTAACCACCACGCTTAGGCTCTAGACAGACGGACCGCATTTCAACTGCAATCTAACCGCAAATTGCAGTTCAGGTGCAGTTTTAATTGCAGTTGACACGACTGCAATAGAACTGCAAACCAAACGCGCAGTCCGATTGCAGTTCAATTGCCGGCAGCTGTTTAATTAAAATACACAGAAGGAAGCTTCCCTTCCACTGATAGGTTTCCTTAGTCGACTCAAACGAGATCCACGGACTGAGTTGAAGAGGGAGTCCTGTTCTCAACGATCGGTACTTCTCTAATCCACTAAAACATATCAAATATCCTCCTTCTAAAAATGGCGGACCGAGGGTCACAGAACTAATTATAATTGTGACATGAAGAGCATGCTTCGTGTCGTGTATGAGAGTTCTATGTACCTACTTATGTAGATATAAGTTGTAGGTATGTCATGTCTATGGTTCTGTACTATGATCGTATCTATGTATATGACCTAGCTGTATTTTACGGGTAGGTACTTTGTTGATTTAGGCTAACTGAACGGAAGCAAGTATTTTATTGGAACCATTTTTGGTTTACAAGAGATTGTTTCTTCTACCCGCTTTCAACTGGTTTAGAATTCGTTTAGCTGTTTAGTTATAAATAAGTAACAGAGAAGCAGACAGACAGAGTTAAATTCATACTAATTTATTCTCGTTGGATGCACAAGGCACACTTAGATAGAATAATTTACGGTAATATAGGTTAAAATAAATGGCGCTTAAATTAAAATTCAAAGCCATAAAACAGACAATATAGGAAAACAATAAAGGAACTTGGTATAAAAATAAATTACAATTCAATATTAAAAACAAATTAGAACTAGTATTTACAATTGAAACAATTAAGCTAACTGCAGCTGCAGACTGTTGCAAACAATCTACAGGTAGCTCAACTGATCCAAATCAATACCAGTCGGAAGCGTCCCCAAGACGCTGGCTGCATTGCCCCGCTGTATGGCAATGGTGATGCCCTGCGCCAGATACCCACCAGCTCTCGGGTCACGCGTCGCGTCGACCAGACGCTTAGATATTTTTTTTAAAACCCGGAGGGCCTCGGTTCCCCACGGACCTAGGGTCTCGACCCCAAAGGGAGCAAATGTGTAGGCTCTGTCGAGACGAGACCTGCATATTTGCGTCTCTTGAGATCCTCGCCCAAATCTGCAGCCGCACCAGCCCTCACGGATGTCCTCGGAAGATGGGAAGGCGCAAGTGAATAAAATGAAACATATGATATATCTTTACTTTTATTTCTGAATAAAATTATATATATTATATATCTGTTATATTATTATTATTTCATCACAGTGAGTTGGTGTTCAGCAGTAGGTTGATTGAACTAATTAAGAATACCAGTGAACGTTTGTGGGATGATATGCTGATGATTATGTATGCATTTGTCCATAAATATGATTTACTAGCAAACACGGCGAGCTCCGTTTCGCCACCAGATGGCTTCGTTTTATGTAACTATAAACCTCACGGAGCCCGAGACCTTTCCAACGAATGCAAAACCGTGGAAATCGGTTCGTGCGTTCTGGAGTTATAGCGTCAGGTAGGAAAACCCGACTTATTTTTATATAGTAGATTTATATGTAGTGCCAAAGAGGCGGGCGTTGCGGCAGCTCCACAGTTTTTAACTTTTTAACTCTCATCGTTCATTTGTGTCTTATATTATGTACCTTATCCTAAATAAATTATTTTTGTATTTGTGTTTAATAATTCTTTACAAATCTGCAGCCTTATTGTCTAACTTGAAATCCATTACTGACCCGGGACTGGAGCGAGCAGCGGATATCGTAAATGCCTAGCTATTAGACCCAACCCAAGAATTCGTACTTTACCAGCGACATAGCAACCTGCACTCAAATAGAATAATAATCTCATAGATTTAAGATGACATATTTTATTCATTTCAAACTGAATTAGACAAAGGCCTGTTTTGCATGCGTGATGGATTTACGAGTATAAGTAGATCGTAGTAACTAAAATAAAGTACCTCAGTAACTGGCCTTGGCGGTCTTGTCGTAAGAATCGACCCCTCCAACTCAGTCCGTGCATGTCGTAAGAGCCGACTGAGGGAACCTGCCAGGGCAAGGGCAGCAGCTTCCTTCTGAGTACCCAATATTTACCCACCTCCACTGCGATCACCAAACCACCATGCGTGGTGTTACCATCTCCTTTTTGTACAGTCGGGTAAAAGTAAATATTTTCCTGCAAAATACAAGCTCGGATAATACGTGGACCTGTCAAATGTCACCTTCGCAACGCGGGGATTTAGACAGCCATACGACCCGGCCATACAATGGAAACCAAGATTGGGAATATTAATCTAGTATTTTATTGAAAAAAACTCAATTCTAATGTAAAACCAAAGGAATAGGCAATGTCGTACGTACGGTAAACGCAGTGCGAACTTCAGAGAGAACTTCAACCTTTTAAAAAGTAAATGCACAGATTATGTAATGTTACTTCATAAGTAAACGCAAGTCATAATAATGCAATGTAAATCAAATTAAATTAAAAATGCAGTTCTGTTGCAACGGAGCCGTTCACTTTAATCCCTTTATTGCATGAAAAATGCTATTATTTAGCATTAGCTTGAAACTTACAGAAAATCTTAGTATTCTCTGTAAGTTTCAAGCTAATGGGACCACGGGTTACAAAAAACACCAAATAGTCAACTTCAACCCCCCCCTTTTCACCCCTTTAGGGGAGGTTGTGTAATAACAGGTTCCTGCTTTTTAAATTTCAGCTTTCTAGCTTCAGCGGTTTGGGCTGGGCGATGTTACCAGAAAATCGCTTGTTCTTTTATTAGATTATGATAAAATCAGAGTATAATTTGATCAAGACATTTTAAGTGTATGATGAAGGTTGAAAAAAATTGGTCAAGCGCGAGTCAACTCGCATACGAAGGGTTCCGTACAACGTACAAAAGTATTTCGCAAAAAAACCCTAAAAACGGTTTTTTATGGATCGAAAAAAAGCAGAATCCGACATGACGCGGTCACCTATATAAGCACTGACCGCGCCCGACGTTGCTTAACTTCGGTGATCGGTACGCAACGTGGTAAAGACGTTGCCCCCTCTAATAATAAAGGGGTCGTAACATTGTATAATTATTTAATTATTATTAAAGAAGATAGAAGCTTACATTCTTAGTATGGAGCCTGGCATAGTAGCCGCACCATTTTTTTTTATCGGCAACCTTTTGATTTTGTGTTAATGGATAGAGACCATCAATACAAATAGTAAATGCCATGTAACAAAACTTCGCTAAGTGTCATTGGTTTGGCTGAGTGTAGGTAGGTACGTGATGTCAAAAATCAAAATATTTTTAAAATAAATGAATATCAATCTATGAATCATGTTGCAAGAGACGATGGGTGGACTAGACTTATAAAATGAATGGTATGAATTCGGAGGAGTATGTCAGGATCGAGTACAGTGTACTTCTGTGGGTATGAATTAATTAATGTTTGTTTCGGTCATTGGTTCCGTTTTCACCCTTCGGGTACGGAACCCTAAAAATGGCCAAAATGTTACAACCCCTTTATTTTATCTTTATAATAGCGCCACTAAAACTACACACCCTGGCAAAATTTTAACCTTTTACGGTTCAAGAGATATAGCGATTGTTAAGGTCGAGCAAATAACGCTGAAAAAACCCTATTTTTTGTTGGGTTGGTATTAGTTAGTTTTAATATTTATTTATTTTTGTTATTTGTTGTTATAGCGGCAAAACTCGACTCGGCAAACGTTGTGTAGGACACCCTCCGGCGAGGTGGGATGACGACCTGCGAAAGACTGCAGGCAGATGCTGGATGCTGCAGCATCCAGCAGCTGAAGACAGGGTTTTATGGCGTTTATTAGGGGAGGCCAATGTCCAGCAGTGGACTATTAAAGATTGATGACAAGGTGATAGCGGCAAAATAAATACTTTGAAAACATCATCTATCTATCTTTTACGGCTCTTGAGATACAGTCCGCTGAGAGAGACGGCCGGACAGACCCGCTGTCCGTCTTAATAATAGGGGCCCTATCTGACCGTTAACCCCCTTTGGGTACGGAACCCTAATTTATTTATTTATTTATATTTAAGAAAAAAAATACCATGTATTCAAGGGGAAGGGGGCAAACGGAGTAACTTTGGCTAGTTATATATACATTTGAATAACATTCAAACCTACTAACCTATTTTAATTCCTTTGTTCTAAAAAGGTTCATCCTATGACGTAGCGTTCTGACGTCACAAATACGGCAAGTCCACCTTAAACAGTAATAGGTGCTCTATCTGTACGTGTTAAGGCATAAATTTGAATGGCATTATAGCAAGGCCGTGTGGTTTACATACTGTTTGGTATTCTATGCGAACAGCTGATTTAGAATAATTTAATTCAGAGAGGCAGTTGAGTTAACCGACTTCACAAAAGGCGAAGGTTCTCAAATAGATTAAAGATAAAGATCATTTATTTGCGTAAACATGTGTAGATATAAAATTTTATTTTTGTTTTTCGTTTGTCAAGGCTTTATCTTTTGACCCACAATAGAACACATGAAACTTTCTATAAATAAGTAACACTTCAACTGTAATAACAACAAATACAAAAATATAATAAAGTTGAAAATTTAACGGGGTCTCCAAACAAGTGAAAATATGATGTTCTTTGAAAAAGTAGGCTGATTTTTACGGTACAGAGCCCTTCGTGTGCGAGTCGACTTGCACTTGGCGGTTTATTATAAGTTAGGTACGTATCATTATTTTAGTTTTACCTTGTAGATGTTTTGGTTTTCGATTCCGCAAGTTTTTGTAATTTAAGTAAAATCGTGTTTAACCTATTTCGATGGTTTGTTGTAACAGGTAGTAATATACCTACTAACAATTTTAGGCTCGATATTTTTAATCGACTTAAAAAACAAGATTCGTCGAGTGCGAGTGCGACTCGCGCGCCGAGGGTTTCGAACGGTTGTCAAGTATACCAATATGTACTATAGGTACTGGTTAGAGACTTTGCTATTTGATGAATACTAAAAAATTAAAGGTACATTTCAGATGGTCGGTTTGCAAACTTCGGAGTACAGCGGGTAGTAGTAACATTTTCGAGATCTTTTGCTCTTTTTTGGAAAAGTAGGTAACCAGGTACAGGAATTTTGAAAACTATTTTGAGATTTACCTAGGTATTATTCCATAAATCAGTTCCCATGAGATATATATAACTTTTAAACGTTTCCATAGAAACAACCCGTGCGAAGCCGCGGGCAGAAACTAGTTTTACAAAGAAATGTGTTTCTCTTGTCACAGGTAATCTGAGCCAGTGTCTGCTAGGCCTCGTGCTCCTCAGCCTGGCCGTGACCGGCCTGGTCTTCACTCCGCAGGACTTCATGCTGTGGGAGAAGCTCAACATGCGGCCAGGTGAGGCTTATCATCACTATCATGTTAGTTCACTGCTGGGCGGCGGCTTCCACTTATGAGCGCTCTGTCTTCAGCCGCATCGAGCATCTTAGGTTGCGGGTTCGAGTCCCGCGTTGGGATGTTTGTACGATCTGCAAATATTTGATTCGTGTGTTTTGGGTATTTTTTACGCAAAATAAAATATGTATACAGGGTTATTGGTAACTCACTGACACTGCGTGAACAACAGGTTCTGCCCATCATCACGAACACGTTCGTTAATACCCCAGGGCGTAATTCTTAATTTTTTATTCATTATTGAAACAAAATGAAAATAACACGTTTGTCCGGAACCCAATGAAATACTAAAGATATATCTCCTTCTCCCACACCCACTGTTAATTCAGGGCAGAGTCATTTTTAAGTTAAGTTTGAAATAAAGCCTCTCTAAAGAACGACTATTGAATGCGGCCTGCATTCAATACCTCATTACACATCACCGAATTAAGACCTGGCGTCTTCATAAACGTGTTCGTGATGATGGGCAGAACCCGCATTTAGTAAAAAGTAAAGTAAATGTAAAAACAATATTTATTTTGTCACATAAAATACACAGTACAACATTTAAAAATAAAATATAGAGACGAATGGTTACCACTCAGCGTGTGCTATGACAGAGCGAATCATGCCATAGCGCTGGTCTTCCGTGGTGACCGTGATTTCACGCAGTGTCAATAATTTACCAATAACCCTGTATAAATATTATGTCTGTATTGTATTAAGAAACTTTATTGACAAATAAAATTACAATTCAATAATAAAAACAAATTAGTAGTAGTATTTACAATTGAAACAATTAAGCTAACTGCAGACTGTTGCAAACAATCTACAGGTAGCTCAACTGATCCATATCAATACCAGTCGGAAGCGTCCCCAAGACGCTGGCTGCATTGCCCCGCTGTATGGCAATGCTGATGCGCTGCGCCAGATCTGGTGGGTACCAGCTCTCGGGTCACACGTCGCGTCGACCCTAGACGCCCAGGTAACTTTTTAAAAACCCGGAGGGCCTCGGTACCCCACGGACCTACGGTCTCGACCCCAAAGAGAGCAAATGTGGGCTCTGTCGAGACTTGCATATTTGCGTCTCTTGAGATCCTCGGCCAAATCTGCCGCCGCACCAGCCCTCACGGATGTCCTCGGAAGATGGGAAGGCGCAAGTGTGTCGACGCATGTAGCGTCCCACACAATGGGCCTCCCCAACTCCCATGGGACTAGTGTCATGCCGTCGGGCCTCTTACCATGGTCACGCAACAGACCATTCGGTTCGAGAATAGCTGGTACGTTAGCGGTGACTAAGGCCCGCCGGATGACGTCGTTAAGGCTGGCATGACGAGACATCCGACCGGCGGCCCTAGTAGGTACACGATAATCCGTGATGACCAAGCTGTTCGACAGCAGTACCGCACTGGAATTGATGAGGCGCGCAACACCTTGCACCCAACCTAAGACATGTTGCGATACGGAAAGTTACGGGATCCAATTAAGTGCCAGTGCAAATGAAGGAAATGCTCGCAACCAATGTCCTGACTCCCATTTAGAAACGGCCAGGAGACGGGCACGACCCGCAGAGCTGGAGCACGTTTGTAACAAA
Organism: Eupithecia inturbata; assembly: GCA_963662085.1. Classification (NCBI taxonomy): domain Eukaryota; kingdom Metazoa; phylum Arthropoda; class Insecta; order Lepidoptera; family Geometridae; genus Eupithecia; species Eupithecia inturbata. The sequence continues at coordinate 462,105 of OY759206.1, read as the reverse complement.
CAATTCCGTGTCAACTCACACAGAGGCCCGTCCCATTGCCGTTGGGACAAAATAGATTTTGGGGGAGCAGCATTGGGGCCAGCACTATGCCAAGCCGTTCGAGCTTTGTCTAAAAATGAAGTTGTGAATGAAATTCCGGGTGGGACCAAACAAGATGACTTTAAAATTTTTTCAACTAAAGAACTAGTGCTGAAAACTGAAGACAGGAACGCTGGAATATAGCTCACACTTGAAATTTTGCTTATACCTAAGTCTCCCAATTTGACAGGCAGGGAGGCCTACGACCAAAACAAAAAATACCCATTCCCCCCCTATCTCCGAAGTTTGCAGAGCGATCCATCTGAAATGTACGTAGTATTTAATTTTGTATATATGAATCTATATTATATAGGAAAAATATAGAGAAGTGTGTTAGTCAAACACTTTTTGAACAAATTACAAGGATTTTTTTTTTATCTTCGTGCAAATTGAACCGCACGCACTATCTAGATTTTCTTTCATCTATGAACGATGTCCGACGATATCATGGTCATAGTAAAGTGATAAGTTAGCAGAATTAGGCCCCAGATCGTCATCGAAACAGGTCACAAGGCTATAATTCAAAAATCAGTATCGCGGGTAGGATTGACAAACCTTTTAAGAGCGTTTACGCCTTACATGCGCAGTTTGGCTCAAAAATAGTACTTTTCAAACCCTACATGAACCACTTATCTTACACTATATGTTAATTAATAATAATTTTAGGAAATTTTGTTTTCCAAATAGATAGTTAAGAAAATATTTCAATTAATATAGTATGTACGCGTTCTATCAAGATAACTTGTTAGAGGTTTTCTAAATTTCCCTTTTAGCCTCAATTTCGAAGATCATAATATTATGAAAATACTGATATATCAAATGAACAAAAAATAATAATCAATCAATAAGATCCTTGGAAAAATAGTTGGTTAAAAAAATGTTTGGTTTTGGTATCGAACTACGAGAAATTCAAATTCAAAAAATGTGAATTATTACGAATTTTAAATGATTTTTTCACCGATATACCTTATTTAATTTAACATAACAATAGCTTACCAATAAAGAAGAGCATCTTTTTTAAAATCATACATTTAAAATTGTAATTAATTTGTTGTTATTATTTTTCTGTAAGTATTTTAAAACTACTTTAAAACGCTGCGCGCAAATCATTTCAAGTCAGTCCCATACACATCGCGCGCTAGGCGTAAACGCTCTTAAGTCAATTTTTAATTTGTTTTAGTAAAGATGTTGTTCTACAGGGACCTTAAAAATAACAAGTTTAAGATTTACATCCTGCTAGAGTATTGCAATTATGTCACCACGAGGCGCAGTTATATAAATGGGGAAAATTATACATAATTAAAACTTTTGTGTGCCATTACATATTTATATTTGTTTTCTCACATTATCAGTCCACAAAGTTTATCAGCGAGCATGCATCGACGCAAGGTACCATTGCATAAGCACCGCAAGGTTGCCATGGAACCGGTTCGAGCGGTACTTTCGGTACATACGGGACAGTCGGCGGAAAAATCATGGACAGTCTTTAGACGCTCCAGCTAGCACTGGATAGTGCATACACATAAATGTACGGACCATAGAGCGTAGTGAAAAAAACCTAGGTCTATGGTACGGACTTATATTTTATTGTTAATATATTTTTCCGTTTAAGTTATTTTGGCACAATGGGTATATTATAGCTTGAATTTAAATTCCTGGTAGGAGGGGCGAATAATGTCACTTGGTGTTGATGTTTAATTTTTTGCATTTTAGTGTCCATGACGCAAGTCACTGCACATGCCGGTAATAATAAAAATTTAAAAATTACTGTTAAAGAATAGAATCAAATTATAACTAGTATTTACAATTGAAACAGTTGAGCTACCTGCAGACTGTTGTAAAAAATAATTGCGCTCAGAAATTATTAAAAACCGGAAAATACTTAATTTTTCGCCATCGTAAATCGTACCACCCCTCCTAAACATGCGTTTGAGGAAGTGTTGATGCGGATGCTGGATGTGTTGATGCGGATGCTGGATGTGTTGAACAGCAAATAATAATAGGTACAAAAGATTAAAAAACCTGTTGTCCGCTGTTTTAATCGTAAAATCCGTACTTAAATATATGTATATATTATAAATTCGAAAGTAACTGTGTCCGTCTATCTGTCTGTTTGTTACCTTTTCATGCCTGAACGGATCTTAATGAAATTTGGCAGGGACATAGACATAGGCTACATAAAAAACGCTGGCAGCAGCTAGTAATGTAATAATTGCAGGAAAAAAGAAGAAAAGGAGCGATCTAAATAACCACAGACATATATTTGATACTATCTCGACATATTTCTGTATAAAAACAGTTTGTCTACCTAATCCCGCTTCCGATTGATTCAAACAATATTTTATCGCCGACTGTACCTCACTATTTATATTTACCCATAGAGAATGTTATGTCATTTGGTCACTGTGACTATGTCCCGAGTTCATGGAAACTTAGCATAAATTACCTTAACTCATTAAACACATGATTATCTGTTAACACCACAGTGTTAACAGATAGTATGTGTTTAACGAGCTGGGCTCTATTCTGCTTAACTAATCGCTTCACTATGACAGTGGTATCGACACAGAATGACACGTTTGCTAAAGTGGCAGGCGGCCGGCCATCTCACGAAGAACCTACAACCGCTGCTGGGGTAAATGTAATCTTGAGTGGAGACCGCGACTCGATAAACCATTAGTGGATCTGCAAAGTGGATCAGAGTGGAATGGAGCGGTAAACAAAGTGTAGAACGCCCTCCGGCCAGGTGGGATGACGACCTGCGAAAAACTGCAGGCAGATGCTGGATGTGGCAAGCTTAAGACAGGGCGCTATGGCGCTCATTAGGAGGCCTATGTCCAGCAGTGGATTAACATAATCGTCGTTTATTTGAAGGCATCACAAGACATGTACAAACTAAGTTAACTAAGGCCGTTTGATAAATTTATATATCTTAGAGACTAAGATACATAATTATAAAAACTTAAAAAATAATCATGTCATTGGCACTGGGTCGATGACGTACGCGCGGTGTCGCGTATCAGCCTTCCACAGAACTTCCTGAACACGACACCCTTCGACCAAAATCCGCTTTCCATTTAAGTTGTGAGACGATCCGCCGGCACTCTCACCGTATATGAAGCGAAGTTCACATTGCGGCATTACGAGTATCGCTGATGAGAGGTACCTGATCGTTTCAGAAGAAACAGCCGATGATAGTTAGGTACTTCCCGAAGCAGCGCTCTAAGAGATCTCTGGCTAAGTACGGTCATACACAAAACTCCAAGTTCAAGGGACCTCTAGATGTCAAGGTTGCTTGCAAAACGCATCAAGGCCGCAGCAGGGTTGCTACACACGTATAATTTATATTAATGTACTTTATAATTCAAATATAAACATAAACGCACGTTTATGAATAATTTTCTTCGTAGATGATTCAAGTAAGAAAATAAATAAATAAGTGCATATAATTTTATTGGATACGAAAATTTTTTTATTAATTTATTAGATTTTTAGTTAGTTTTTAGAATGCTGAATTAGGTGTTTATTTTAAAACTAAAAGTATTATTTTTTAATAAAATTAATTAAAACATCTAGGTGCAGTTAGAATAGGATGGGACCATTTCGAAAGCGAACGGACATTTACTTTGACAAGGTTCCATCTCATTTTGTCAACGCACAGGTAGCGTTTACAAATTAGCAAAATAAATAAGCTACTTCTAAAATAATGAAGCGTTATCTAAAGTCTCCTATTTAACTTAGAACTTAATAGATGCCGGGGAATCTTCAACTTCTTTCATAACGGTGCCGGCGGTGGGGATCTTTCACGGAGAAGAGAGGTTGTCGATGGCATGTCATCACAAAATAAACCCGTTAACTTGACAGCCCTGAGTCAAAAGCGCACTCTTTAAATTTTGGTAAACCTGAATAAACTGAAAGAAAACTCGCACTTGACGGATCTTGTTTTGAAATTAAATGAAATGTATTCTAGAAACTGTGTACACAAAGATCTTATTATCAAGGTAGGACAAGTTTACCCATTAATTATGGTCGTACAATATTTAACTTATACTAGGTAATTTATTGATTATAAAATCCTTTAATATCATAAAAACATTTTTCTAAGAGCCACCGAGTACGGTTTTAAACAAAACGTCACATAAATTAATATTTGATCCAGTAGATTGTGCGTTAAATAAAGCCCTTCTTCAAATTGTTCAATACCACGGTTCATGTGACCTTATAGCTGAACTTGACTTTTATTCACTTACACATAAGGTCGAAAATGCGTGCTCTCGATGGTTCATACTAATAATAGAAAACGGTAATGCTTGTAGAAGTTTAATTTTCGGAACTGGTCCTATTGTCAACAATTAAGTATAGATTTAAATACCAACTCAAGTTCTGTTAAGTTAAATATATATAATAAATATATATTATATATTATATTTCATATAAATTTAATTTTTTACTAATATATTGACCTATGTATTATATAATTAATAAGAATATCATTTATACTCGTACTCAGGCAAGAGGAAGACATTTCATGGTCTTCCTTTTATTGAACATGCAATGTGTATTAGATAGATTTGATTTTTTTGATTAACTCTACCGACAAGTGCCATAAAAATACAGGGTTTTGGGTTTTAGTAGGTTCGATTACCGGATAAAGCAAGTTTTTATTAAAAATTCAGTGAATGCAGTTTAAAAAGATAAAGGAATGTTTCCTTTCAGTAAAACTTCCTGTCTTCAATATTTCAGGTACTTGCCCTCCATATCCCATGGCCGTGGGACACCCTGTAGACTATCGATCGAGTATTCGGAGAAGGCGGCGAATGCTTTGACTGATGTTTGAGACACATTATTATTGCGAATTTGCGACATACCATACACCACAACAAACAGTAATGTAGGCTGGGCAGTGAATGCGTTAACATATCTATCCACCTCTATCCACTGCGGTGAAAACCCTGTTTTTTACCGACTTCAAGAAAGAAGGAGGTTCTATGTTCGGCCGTATGAATGTTTTATGTATGTTCTTCGATTTCTCCGTCAATTGTGGACGGATTTTAATGATTATTTTACTATATATATACATATATAAACTGATCCCGAGTTGGTCCTATATTATTATTTTTATTCCCGGTGCATTACTTTTTGTCCCGTAAAACTTAACATTCAATGTAAATTCAATGTTTAAAGGAATGGCAATGGTTTTTATAATAATAGAAACAAATTAAAACTAGTATTTACAATTGAAACTATTAAGCTAACTGAAGACTGTTGCAAACAATCTACAGTTACTTAAATGTTAAACACTTCTCCGCCCTCTTCGCTTCAGTGGCAACCTTAACACATACATAGTTATCTTAATAGTTAGTTTAAAGACGATGTTCAGCGACAACCCTGGCTGTTACCGCATCAACACTTCCTCAACCGCATCTTTAGGTTATTTATTAAGGTGGTTCGATTCACGATTGCGAACAATCCTAATAATTTCCGGTTGTAATTTTTTTCTGTGATCAATGAGGAATAAAACTAGCTGAAAATTAGTTATACGCATAGACTTAGGATTTTTCCACAACGCCTATTATAGTTTAACGCAAATTGGTGACGATTCTGTTGTCATTGTTAACATAACTATCAACTTTTCATTTTCATTTTCTTTATTCAGGACAAAAAACAATTGTACATTGCAGACTTATTATATAATGTACTTATTCTATGTGTTTCTAAATGTACAACCAATCACATTATCCACAGATTACTACAGAAGTTTTACTTACTACATAGTTGGTTGTTGTATAAAGGTAGCTTAATGGTTATATTAATGCTTATTTATTTTATTTTTGATATATTTCAGAACAGTAATTTTACCAGTAGTTATTTTTACTTCTTCTATCTTGTATAACTAACTTATCTTATTAATTTTTTGTTTTCTGTTTACATTAGTATTTAAGTATATTTTTATGTTTGATTACTATTGTTAACGACAATCTCTTTGTTTTGTATTAAAGTGTTTATAGTTAGTCGTATGCATGCTGTGTTGGCCTATAAGAGGTTGGTGCACTTAGAATCATAAAAATTATGTACCTACCTTGAATGTTATAGTGTACTCGCTGTTGGCTTACCTAATTGTAAAAAATAAATAAATAAATAAAAGTTATATGAAGCTATGAAAAAAACAAACTTCAATTCAATTGTACTTTTGAAGTTAAAAAAGTATCATTGTAAGTTATTGTTACATTTAGTAGGTACCTAAATGTAACAAGGTCCTGACTAAAATTACTTAGGTGCAACATCAAAAAATTAGTAAAATTAAAATGTTCATAGACAATTTATCCGATAAACAGATAAACATTTTATTTATAACTAGCTGCTGCCCGCGGCTTCGCACGATTTGTTCCGGAATAAAAGGTAGCCTATGTCCGGCCCCGGGATACCATCTACCTCGCTGCCAAATTTCACCAAGATCCGTTCAGCCGTTCTTGAGTTACAAATAGTGTAACTAACACGACTTTCTTTTATATATATAGATTTGTCAAATCATACTAAACAATTTGTTTTCACATGGCAAAAAAAAAAATGCACATCATTCTGAATTTAAAAATTCTGCCTGGTGCATTACCACAGTACTATTTGTAGAACGCAAAAACTGGAGGGTAGTGAACCGGCTTGGGATTGATTTTCCAGTCGTACTTAGTTTCATCGTCTCACAATATCTACATAATTCCTCATAAAATCATAATAAAATTAAATTTCTCGCCACTCGTGTAACGTACCACCAAATTTGCGTATGAAGGTTGCCCAAATAACGGAAATCGTTATGTAGTTCTTTTGTTCGAGTGTTTGTCTGGTCGAAGGGATATTCCCGAGTGAGACTGGTCAAGGTTGAGTAGGACTCTTCAGCTAGTGTCCCATAGCCGAGGCCATCGTGACGTAAGAATATACCCAGTATATAGAATATACTGTTTCTATTATCTGAACTTAGTTTTAAGAAAAATATTCTACAACTTTTACAAAGTAATAACAATTAAATTTTAAGCCTTTTCCTTTTTCTACCTCTTTCTTAATAAAATGTAAATTAAAAATAACTACTGGTAAAATTACTGTTCTGAAATGTATCAAAAATAAAACAAATAAGCATTAATATAACCACTAAGCTACCTTTATACAACAGCCAACTATGTAGTAAGTAAAACTTCTGTAGTAATCTGTGGATAATGTGATTGGTTGTACATTTAGAAACACATAGAATAAGAACTTATATAATAAGTCTGCATTGTACAATTGTTTTTTGTCCTGAATAAAGAAAATAAAATAAAAATAAAATAAAATACCCCTCCAACTGAGGCCGTGGATGTCGTAGGAGTCGACTGAGGGAACCTGTCAGAGGAAGGGCAGCAGCTTCCGTCTTTGTATTTGAAACACAAAAAATTTAAATTGAATTGTATTGAATTAAAGCACCTCCTCCACTGCGATCACCAAATCGCCTGCCAAGCGTGAGTTATGGCAACACCCCTATTGTTTGTGAAAGATATGTTCAGATGTTCACCAGTGAACGACTTACATAAGTTGTGCTAATACCCACACAATTATTTGAACATAATTTTGCTTATTTCGCGTATTTTACATTCAGATCATAGCAGGCTGTAACTTATGAACAGGTATTTTCCATTTACTAAGACTTTTTGCATAATCACAACTTTTTCATATAAAAGACATAAACGCGCTCCAACACCCAACGGCTGTCTCTACAATAATCACAGGTGTCTGTCTAGGTATACAAAATATTGTATTAAAATAAAACCCGATTACGCAAGTCTTAAGAGGGCGCATTACACGCCATTTTGTGAAAAGTATAGGCATAGGATTTCGCGTACATACACAACACCGTTCCAAAAACGTTTGCGACAGCGCATACGTTTTTGGAAAAATCATCGCAAAAATTAAGTTTTTGCTTATTTACAAAAAAACTACACAAAAGAAACTGGTTCAAGAAACCAAATAATTAGTAACCTAGTAACTCTGTCCTTCCGCTCTCTCAGGAGCCATTAGGAATGCTGTTTCAAAAAACACCAAGCGAGCTTGGGAACACTTACTAGTTTTCCCTTACAGCGTACTGCATATAAAGAAAGATTTGGCCAACAAACCATCAGTCACGGTTAAGATTAAATAAAATTGTGTTAGGTACACTGTACGCGAAGGGCAGCCTATTTCCATTGCTGATCAGGACACACCACAAAATTCAAATTCTAGTAAGCCATTGGCTGAGTCTACTATCTACAGACTTGTAGAGAGTAAACTCAATGATGGTGACATCAAAGGTGCCTCTCGCATAATGTTCTCAAACGACACGATGGCGCCAAATAACGATGATACTAGTAAGCATCCACCAGTAATTAATATATAATTTAATTAATATATAATTTTCTTTGTCAATAAATATAACCTACTAATTAAAACATAAGTCATTTCAATAGACCGCAGGGTTCCTGAGATTTCGACCAAATTATGTGCGAAACTGTGCACTTTCATGATTTATTATTTATCGTAAATTTTTTCGCAATCGTGTTTTCAACATTTAAGGAACCAAAGAAAAAATGTTGAATTTAAGTTATTCGAGTATTTCACAACGGGGATCCCGTGAGTACCTCAGTACTCACGGGATCTAAGCCTAGTTAGACAACCAAACCTGTTAGGCTCGCCCCTTGAACAAGCGTTCATCGATTGTCCTTATAATTTTCTTTTGATAGTTAGGTACTCAGAGGCCTTTGTTCCTACCTGTAACCTAAAGCCCGTATTATGAAAGCTTGCTCAATCATAGATCTATCCTTGAGTGACGTTTATTCCGAAACAAAACGTTACTCAAGCATATATCGATGACTGAGCAAGCTTTCTATAATACGGGCCTAGATATTATGAGGGGTAGGTGCTTCCCACTACCACGGCGCGGGGCGGGGCGCAAGGGTAGGTAGGACACACTGATTGAAAATATAAGTTTCCAAACATTGCGGTATGGTGACCAGAAAATTTCGTACATTATTTTGCCAACTGCTTAGTTGGATCCGCCTAAACATCGAAAAATTCATTTTCACGGTTTCTATATGTAATGAATTTTAAATCATTTAATTGTGCAAATCACTTAGTTTTATTATAAACTAGCTGCTGCCAGCGGCTTCGCACGCGCTTTTTAACGCGTCTATGTATGTCCGTCCCCGGGATACCATTTACCTCCTTGGCAACTTTCATTAAGATCCGTTCAGCCGTTTGGGCGTGAAAACGAAAAGGTAACAGACAGACTGAAAGACAGAGTTACTTTCAGATTTATAATATTAGGTCCTTACATATGAAATTGGCGTTTTTCGTACTGGCCACTTTAATCACAAATTTCTCCTCTTTGGTAAGGAATTCCAAATTCAAATTTGTACAGCTATAGACTCATGTATTTGTGCTTCGATGATCGTCATTCATTTGTTTTTTTTCTTCTGTTTTTTTCTGTTTGCGTCACTCATTTTACAAAATGGAAAACTTAAAATATCGCATTATATACGAGTACGAGTTCCGCCGTGGCACTAGTGCTGCGGAAACAACTCGAAGGGTGAATGATGTGTATGGCGGTCGTGTTGCAAAAGAAAACACAGTTCGTTTTGATTAAAAATGGGTTCTTTACGATAATCGGAAGCGCTCAGCGCAATGGTTGGATCCTGGCCAGCCAGCCAAATCCTGCCCCAAGCGAAAATTAACCCCAAAAAAGTTACTTGTAAGCGTTTGGTGGACTAGTGCCGGTATTGTTCATTACAGTTTTCTCAAATCTGGCCAGACTATTACGGCTGATGTCTATTGTCAGCAATTGCAAACCATGATGGAAAAGCTAGCGGCTAAACAACCTAGGCTGGTCAATCGCTCCACGCCACTGCTGCTTCACGACAACGCTAGACCACACACTGCGCAACAGACGGCTACTAAATTAGAAGAGCTTCAATTGGAAAGTCTAAGACATCCTCCGTACTCCCCGGACCTTGCTCCAACAGATTACCATTTTTTTCGAAATTTGGATAACTTCTTGCAAGGGAAAAAATTCAACTCCGATGGGGCAGTCCAAATCGCCTTCAAAGATTTTATTGATTCCCGTCCGACTGGTTTTTTTAGTAAAGGGATCAATGAACTACCTATAAGATGGCAAAAGTGCATAGAAAATAATGGTTCATACTTTGATTAATTAAATATATTATATTAAAAAATATTCGACTTTTTGTTCCTCCCATACAAAACGCCAATTTCATATGTAAGGACCTTAGGTCCTTACCTTAGGACCTTAGGTCCTTACCTTAGGACCTTAGGTCCTTACCTTAGGACCTTAGGTCCTTACCTTAGGACCTTAGGTCCTTACATATGAAATTGGCGTTTTGTATGGGAGGAACAAAAAGTCGAATATTTTTTAATATAATATATTTAATTAATCAAAGTATGAACCATTATTTTCTATGCACTTTTGCCATCTTATAGGTAGTTCATTGATCCCTTTACTAAAAAAACCAGTCGGACGGGAATCAATAAAATCTTTGAAGGCGATTTGGACTGCCCCATCGGAGTTGAATTTTTTCCCTTGCAAGAAGTTATCCAAATTTCGAAAAAAATGGTAATCTGTTGGAGCAAGGTCCGGGGAGTACGGAGGATGTCTTAGACTTTCCAATTGAAGCTCTTCTAATTTAGTAGCCGTCTGTTGCGCAGTGTGTGGTCTAGCGTTGTCGTGAAGCAGCAGTGACGTGGAGCGATTGACCAGCCTAGGTTGTTTAGCCGCTAGCTTTTCCATCATGGTTTGCAATTGCTGACAATAGACATCAGCCGTAATAGTCTGGCCAGATTTGAGAAAACTGTAATGAACAATACCGGCACTAGTCCACCAAACGCTTACAAGTAACTTTTTTGGGGTTAATTTTCGCTTGGGGCAGGATTTGGCTGGCTGGCCAGGATCCAACCATTGCGCTGAGCGCTTCCGATTATCGTAAAGAACCCATTTTTCATCACAGGTAATGATTCGGTTTAAAATACCTTCATTATTGTGCCGGTTTAGTAATGTAACGCAGCAGTCGACGCGCGTTTGCCGGTTTGCTTCAGTCAATTCGTGAGGTACCCACCTTTCAAGCTTTTTAATCTTCCCAATTTGCTTCAAGTGAATTAAAACAGTTTTATCACTAACATCGCAGCCTGCAGCTAACTCGGACGTGGTTTGCGATGGATCCGCTTCCACAATAGCCTTCAACTCTTCATTATCAACTTGAGTCTCAGGCCGTCCACGGGGCTTGTTCTGCAGGTCAAAATTTCCAGAACGAAAACGTTGGAACCAAAAACGAACTGTGTTTTCTTTTGCAACACGACCGCCATACACATCATTCACCCTTCGAGTTGTTTCCGCAGCACTAGTGCCACGGCGGAACTCGTACTCGTATATAATGCGATATTTTAAGTTTTCCATTTTGTAAAATGAGTGACGCAAACAGAAAAAAACAGAAGAAAAAAAACAAATGAATGACGATCATCGAAGCACAAATACATGAGTCTATAGCTGTACAAATTTGAATTTGGAATTCCTTACCAAAGAGAAGAAATTTGTGATTAAAGTGGCCAGTACGAAAAACGCCAATTTCATATGTAAGGACCTAATATTAGTGTGGATTGAATCAAGATCTTTATTTATTGGCAGAGATACACAATATTTGTGTGTCTCGGCAAATAAATAATAGTATTCATTATTATTAATTAAATATTAGATAGATAGATAGATAATACTTTATTCATCGCCTTATAAAACAGATAACACTTTAAACATTATTCATTTATTATTTAATGTCCTTGCCAAAATTCAGGGAAGCGGTTTTAAATTTTTTGGATAGGATGCATAGGAATATGTAAAGTTGTTTATTTTAAGCTTTTAGTATGTTTAATGAATAAATGATCTAAGTACCTATTATAACAGAATAAAATAATTACAACTAGTATATCTATTTTTTAAAAATTAAAAATTAAAAATTAAATTCTTAAAAAGAAGTTTGGTAATATCTTTATAAATGGCGTGTGCTCCAAGTCCCCAAGGACCAAGGGTTTCAACCCCAACCGGCTCAAATAGGTAACCTCGTTCAAGATTAGCGTATTTTCGCCGTTTGAGGGACTCCGCTGATGTTGCTGCGGAGCCGGCCCTTACCGATGTCCCTGCAAGATGTGAAGGCGCTAGGGTATCTACACACGTGGCATCCCAAACTAAAGGCCGACCCATCTTCCAGGGAATCAGAGTCATACCGTCAGGTCTTTTACCATCATCTCGCATAAGGCCACGTGGTTCGAGGGTAGCTGCCACACTGACGCTGGTAAAAGCCCGACGGAGGATGTCATTAATAGAACTATGACGGGGCACACGTCACATTAATTAAATTGTTTTTAGGGTTCCGTACCCGAAGGGTAAAAACAGAACCCTATTACTAAGCCTCCGCTGTCCGTCCGTCCGTCCGTCTGTCATAGGGCTCTATCTCATAAACCGTAAGAGGTAGACACTTAAAATTTTCAGAGATTGTGTATTTTCTGTTGCCGCTATAACAACAAATAATAAAAATATAATAAATATCAAAATTAAAGGGTAATTCCATACAAATAACGTGACTTTTTGGAAATTTTTGCTCTTCGTTTGTCAAGGCTGTATCTCTTGAACCACAATAGGTAGATACATGAAACTTTCTTTAAATAAGTAACACTTCAATTGTAATAACAACAAATACTAAGAATATTATAAAGTTGGAAATTTAAATGGGTCTCCATACAAGTAAAAATATGATGTACTTTGAAAAAATTGCCTGATTTTTACGGTACGAAACCCTTCTTGTGCGAGTCGACTCGCACTTGGCGTTTTATTTATTGTTTCCACTGTTCCTGTATGACGTAGCCACTTTACATTTTACTTTATCATTTGTGCATAGGTACTTTCTTGTGAGATTTAATGTACCTGAATTTAATATTATTTAGACATAACGCACATTGTAATTCTTCTTGACATAACTAACTGTTCCCCTGTGTCCCTATAGTCCCACTAATATCGAAAGTTTGGATCTCTTCACGCCAAAACTACTGGACAGATCAGGCTGAAATTTTGCAAACAGGCAGTTCTCCTCGGGTTTCTAAAAATTTATCTGAGCGTCTGGTTGAAGCGATGCGTGCCCTGAGAGCTGGTGGATACCTGGCGCAGCGCATCAGCATTGCCATACAGCGGGGCAATGCAGCCAGCGTCTTGGGGACGCTTCCGACTGGTATAGATATGGATCAGTTGAGCTACCTGTAGATTGTTTGCAACAGTTTGCAGTTAGCTTAATTGTTTCAATTGTAAATACTAGTTCTAATGTTTATTATATGATTGTAATTTTCTTTGTCAATAAAGGCAGTTCTACGCCTATAATATAAATAAATATTATTACTTTCAGGTCTTCCCCCGTTCGACTGGTGGGTCGACCCCCCCGACGAGGTGAAGCTTCGCGCCTACGTCTTCAACGTAACCAATCACGAGCGATTCCTTCTAGGATTGGACGAGAAGCTCAACGTGGAGGAGATTGGACCAATCGTGTACCTGTAAGTAAAGAATAGAGGAGATCGGATCAATCGAGTAGAGAATAGAGGAGATTGGAGTAATCGTGTAGAGAATAGAGGACATTGGAGCAATCGTGTAGAGAATAGAGGACATTGGAACAATCGTGTAAAGAATAGAGGAGATTGGAGCAATCGTGTAGAGAATAGAGGAGATTGGAGCAATCGTATTGAGAATAGAGGACATTGGAGCAATCGTGTAGAGAATAGAGGACATTGGAGCAATGAGTTCAGATAAGTTTCGATAATTTGATAAGTTAGAAAAATAATAGCACTTTTTCGCTCTTCGAACCATTGAACTAAGTTACTTACCTTGGTATAGGCAGTTCAAGATCAAAGACACGCAGTTACGCAATTTTTTAAGTTAATAAGTATTCATTTGGAAACCATAGCCTCCTCACCTACTTACTACCTTATTTTGTTACTAATTTATTATTATTTGTATGTAATAATAATTTATTAATGTAATTGGTTATTTCGCTGTTCTAATTAATCCATACTATTAATATAAAATCGAAAGTAACTCTGTCTATCTGTCGTTACCTTTTCACGCCTAGGCTGAACGGATCTCAATTAAAGAAGATTGGCGTAAATCGACCCAATAGTTTGAGGAACCGTACTTGGTCAGAAATATGAACTTTAATTCATTTGATTATCGGGCTTTTATTCTGAAAAGCTCTTGATTTTTAAAGTAGGGAATCATAAGTTATAATATTTTCAAAAATGTAGTACCTAACGAAACCTTGGTTTTTTCAACGATGCAAAAACCAAGAGAAATAAAATATGTGCCAATAATGGAACGTTCAAACGACAAACTATATGATATGTCAAAGTCAGTTGACATGCGTGCATCGTTTTCACTTCGATTTTGATAACAATTTCAATTGCTCACACGCAATGAGTATATTGTGGTACATGGACTATGCTCGACATCAAGGGTATTTTGAAGCTCCTGCCGCATTTTTAGAGAATTTATTAATTACATGAAAAAAAATAGATACTTACTTGAAAAATTTGTTTTTATAACACTCTCTATGAAATCTTATTTATTGTACATATTTATTTATTATTTACTCTCTCAAAGGCAATTTATATGACTCTTTTGATAAGGTTTGTGTTTAATATAAACAGGCATATACACACACACACACACACACATACGCAGACTCTATCAAGTATCAAATAAATTGGCTTTTAAAGGGTGCCAAACTCATAACCCTCCTCCGTTGGTAGTCGGGTAAAAATATAACCTGCCATAGAATTATTAATGTAGCTTGCACAACATTATGATAATGCCAATTAGTTATAAATAGGTAGGTACCTACAGCTCTATAAAGTACCTACTCGAAAATAATAGGTAGGTATCATTTTTTCATGAAAAGCAAAAGTAATTGATTTCATTATTTTAGATAAAGCAGGACCCCTACTATAATATATTATAGTAGGGGTCGTGCTTTAATGAAAAATTCTTGGGAAGTCAAGATATGGTCACAAAATAGTTTTTTGTTGTTTATTGTAGAAAATGACAATAACCTCGTTAATTGTTCGTATATTATCTCTTTAATCCTAACTTTAGGAAGGTAAATTCTAGTATCATTTTGTTTGTCTTGCTAAGATATACGAATGTTGATTAATTTCGTTCATGAACGAGGCATAAAATAGTTGGGATTCAGATTCAAAGAACTTCGCCTGCCTTCTTTGACAGTGAGGTAAATTGGCGTCCCGGGGATGGACATAGGCTACTTGAAAAGCGCGTGCGAAGCCGCGGGCAGCAGCTAGTAATAAACTATTGACTAAAATTGACTGCCCACGACACAACATACCTACACCTAGGCAGGTACCTACTAGTGATGTGCTCTAAGAGGAAGCGTTGATGCATTCCATAACGTAACGAACATACATAACGAGCACGTAGGTAGTACGTACGAGTGTACGAGTGTTAGGTACGCCCTGACGAACAAAATTACGTAGAAGCTCGATGAGTAGGTATGATGGAGGCACCTACAGTACTATTAAAGCTTGTCGCACCAGAAGGAAGCACCACTGCAGCACTGCGCAAAAAATTGCTTTCAAATATGGGCTTTAACTCGTAACATTTAGATGCATTTATTATTGACGGCATCAGATGACGGACAGCTCGCGGCCATGAAGCTTGTGGGAAACCATTTTTGTCACTGTAAATGTAAATATAAGGACGAAAGTATATAATATTTAATAATAATTCCGCGAAAAAAAACTTCTCCAATAAGATCTAACAAGTAGTCCGTGTAGAAGACCACACCAACTACAAAATGAAGGAACATCTATCAAAGCAAGTTGTCAACTTGTTTCGTCCCTCCACGAGACATCAGGACACCACAATACTCGACCTTGACATTGAGAGCACCAACCAACACCGGAAGAACCGCCGGAGAAGGTGTTTTTCGCGGAATTGTTACTAAATATGTATCTCTCGTCCTTAAATTTACAATGGATTTCCGCAAAGTAACGCCTGAATCTACAAAATATTTATATAGGTACTGTAAATGTATCTAAAGATAACGCGTCTAAGCCCTTAATATGGGCTTGGGCTAAAAAAAAAGCTATGGGCTAAAAAAAAAAACAGAGCTTTATGTTTTAGCACATATGTAGGTTACATTATTATGCTAAGTACGGGGGAAAATATGACTAGGTACCAACGACCTATGTGAAGACAGGTAGCAGAATAATAATTGTCCAAAATATTGTAATTGCAATTGTTGCTGTTGTTGTGTTGTTGTCTTCCTGACAGTAACAATAATTATAATAGTTTAAAAACATTAAAAATCGTATTCGAATTCCTATTAATAGAATCACAGTTTCGTTTTGAGAGACTAATATTAATCCCATTGCAATTGTTTGTACGATCTGCAGATTTGTTCCAGAGGTTCTGTATGTTTTCTATGTATAATAAATAATATCTATCTATCTATGTACATTATATAGATAATGTAGTCAAGGTGGCATTTTGAGATATGAGTGGAGCCAAATGCGACACTATGAGAGTCCAAAGTCAAAAACTCTTTATTTCCATTAATACAATAAATGTACACTTAGAAAAGGTCAAATTCTAAATAATTAAACACTGAAATAAAGTGATATTTTTCATTTCAGTCGCTTCGGTATGTAGACTAAAGTAAAGAAGCGACGAAGAAACCTTTACCCTGTTAGTTGTTATTTTTCGAGTTGGAGCAAATCCCGTCCCAAGCTTTTTTATCCTCTAGATAATCTGATATTTTATAGTAGGCCTTTTTACACAAGAAGGTTTTCACAATTTAAGAAAGAGAAAAGTCGAGAAAGAAGTCATGACCTCAGTTAAGAGAAAAAAACTGCATAGGTACTTTACTTTGGGCTAGATGATGATGTGTCCACATAGATATGAGTAAAATCTGTAGATATGGCACTCCCAGCGCTTACTCAATATCTGGCCCGTGTTACAATACAAGTAGGAACACCCAAACACTCGCTCACCGTTACATTTCCAATATTGTGCATTAATTATAATAAACAACAAAGATGGAAAGGTGAACCTAGACCGAAGTGCGACCGAGAGAACAATACGCACGCTAAACACGAACGCCGGCGGCGCACCACCGGTCCGACTATGACTGAGGTGGGTGGACCTAATTGCACCTAATTTGAGCCGCTGCTTTCGAGAGGCTAGTGAGGTACTAGCCTCTCGAAAGGGGAAGGCTCAAATCCCCCATTTTTACTTAAATCGATGGTTGTCCAGTTTTATTTATTTATTTTAAATTAAATTAATTACCTTAGGTGCAGCGATATGTACCTACTGAACAAGTGATGGTTATAAAATTGGCCTTGAAACAGTTCATCCGCGTTGTGCGTCACCGACGACAGCACAAGCTATTGTGTGTTTACAAAAAGTGTTAGAACTTGAAGTGCAGCACACACAACAACACAAGGTTCTAGCGTTATTGAATGTAAACAAAAAAAGCAAACAAAATGTTTACTTTTGATTATTATGAGGAAATATTAGAAGCACGGAAATATCATAGATTACAGAAGAAGCGAACGGAACTGAATGGAATCATTTCGAACTGAAACAGAAGCAGTCGGACATTTACTTCGACAAGGTTACATCGCATTATACCTACTTAGGTAGTTACAAAGTAAATAATTGACGTCACATTAATAAATAAATAAAATAAAAATAAAAATCATTTATTTCAGACCTTGGTCCATAAAGCACAGTTACAAAATTTTTGTACACAAATGAAGGTCCGCCTGCGACGCAGGAGAGGTTGCGGGCACGTTTCCCGGCGCGGGACAAAATGTTTTTATGAGCGGCATATTTTGTTTCGCGTCTAGGGGTTTTCTGTGTACATTATACAAGGTGCCACGTTACTCATGTACCAAGCCGAAACTGAGTTGTTGTGCACCCTATCCGCATTTCAGAAATACCTACATTGTTTTAAATTATCATAGTAAAAAATAACTTTACGAAAATGACAACCCTATCACTAATGCAAAACCGACAAAATTTTAGGGTTCCTTTTTCATGTGCAAATGAAGAACACATTCATTCATGCTAAAAATATAACTAGGCACGTAAGTAGCACTTTTTTAAAATTTGTCAATTTTTAATGTACCTAGGTACCTAATGAATTATTGATCGCGTAACTTTTATCGATAAATAGTCTTTATTAGGTAGGTACCTACCTTCGTAGACGTACCTACCACGAAACAAACGTATAGGTAATAATGTAGGTAGGTAGGTACCTACCTACATTATTATATAAAGTACATGGGTGTACGTGTACCTACCTACACGTACACCCATGCAGTAGGGAATAAGCCCGGTGTACCTAACAGTCATATACCTAGTACATACCCACAACACAAGCTCTGCTTTATTTTGAGCTACATGATGCTGTGTGGAAATATCCAGCATTATTTGTAAGAAGTAAGAGTCTAAGAAGGCTAGTGTCAAAAAGTAGACAATTTTCTTATCTCTAAAACTGCAAGAAATAATTCGGTATTCTCTACACTAACTTTCTTGTTTGTTGTTTTATCATCTAACAGTTGAGAACAAAATAAATCATCACTGGGGCCTAGCATAGGTAACTAATTCCTTTATATAAGTTTTGCTGGACAAATAGTAAACCCTCGGGAACAAAATTATTGGACCACCCCGGGGATCATTCTCAATACAAAACCAAAGAATCATCAAAATAAGTCCACTGTTATTCTAGCATCTAGACCCACAATTTAAAAAATGTCTCCATTTTGCAGGGAAAAGCTACTCCATTCAAACGTAAGGTTCAACGAAAACAGCACAATGACGTACACCGCTCGCCGTGTACCCATCTACCTTCCGGATGAGAACAATGTGGACCTTAACGCTACGATCATAGTGCCTAATATGGCAGTGCTGGTAAGTTACAAGCTTTTCACTTTAGTAAAATAAGTACTTTTTGTTTCATGATATACGTAAGTACCATAAAAACGATTAGATTAAATCTAATAATAATTTAAACACAACATAACCGATAACCTAGTTATTCGTGTAGTTTACCGTCAAATAAATTTATAAAAAGTCTGCTAGTAAAAAAGGCCGTCACTGACCAATAATGGTAGTGCAGGAAATTTACCCCAAAAGTAAGTTTTTCACTCAATAGAAAACAATTAGTCCCGTATTATTAAATTAATTAATATGACGTTTTCCAATATCAAAATATCCTATTTACTTAGAAATAAGGTGGTAGATAGCGTATCATGTCAACCTGTGCAGGATCTATGCAATTTTTATTTCAAACTTAAAGCGCTTTTCAGTCTGGCCGAACCATTTTTTGACATCAAGGCCTCAATATGCAATCATCATCATGAATATTTTATTAAGGTTTGAATGAAACCATACAAATTATTTACTGTGTTTCTTCATGTTGTAGATTATAATTTTAAAAATTATTATGCGGTGAACATGAAGCTGTTGGGTCCTAACTCCTAACCTAACAGCTTCATGTGGAGGAACAAAGTATCAACTAAATTATTTAGTAAGTGGGTTACCTAACTACAGTTGATGTTCATTTAGTAAGTATTTACTCAATTAGTTGTTAATCAATAGCTAGGTAGCTATTGATTAACAACTAATTGAATTATTGTCTGTATTAGTAAGTAGGTGGTAATACTGGACTTTTTACGAAACTAAATCGCACTGGTTAAAAAATTACAATAAAACTGCAAAGTTCGCATAAAATAAAAAAATATTGTTAGCCCTTGTTAACAAGCTTGCGTGATGTCGCTAAATAGTAATTAGCAGGCATTTTAAGAATTAAATGTTAGCTACAATGTTTTCAACGTAAAAATAACATCGAATGCACCGTGTTTCAAATAGTAAATATGTCAAGGATGGTCGTGCGGGCAATTTGAGCAATAACAGTGCATTAGCTTTATCTGACATTCTAAAGGCAGTAGATCTTAGGTACTTTGTATCGCTACAAAAACGTAGTACCACTAATTAAAAAAGCGTTAAATTCAAAAATAATCATATCAAAATACATTACATTACAATTTGTCTGACAATAAGAAATATTATTTATGACACTTGTAAAAAATCTTGTTCAAACAAATATGTACTAGCCTTAGTGTTGCCTAATCTATGTAAGTATGTAGACTGAAAAGTCACAGAAATCTGAATATTAAGTGCCTTATTATCTAGATTTCTGTGAATATAGTGCTACAATGTTACATTAATACCTAGTTCGAATGATGACGCCTTCAATGATAAAATGTGACATATAAAAAATGGTTATACAATGTGGTTACATAAAGATTGATATGATTCAAATCTTGTAATAAATATTTGTTTAAAAATATTTAAAAAGGATTATACTTTCGAATAGATTACTTACAACACCACCTAAATTCCAAAACCTTCTCTTTTTTATTCCAGTCTGTAAATAGGCAGGTATCAAGTGTTTTTTCGCTTGCACAACATCAATTTTATACTTGTATTGTTACTTTCTGAACCAGTTTCACACTGTTTTGTAAGCTACAATTATTATGAAAATCAGCACCAATCTTGTTAAAACTTGGTAAGTATGTATACCTACCTAATGTACTGTACCTACCTCTAAATATGCATAGCTCAGTGACCTGGATCATGTTACCTAAATAAAATACATTGAATGTGCAATATATCTCGGTTAGATCAATGGCGGGCTAGTCTAGATAGTTTTTTGTAAATATAAGAGTCAGTCTTACCTTACCTACTTACTCACCAACTACTAACGCCTATTTGTTTTTGAAAGCAACGTGCAATGGTGGGTTATTTGATAACGCATTTTGTACACGAATGTTCAGTTAATTTATTTTATTGTGACAACGATAGTTATGTTTTTCAAAAGGAAAAAGAGCTATACTTTTATCTGGACTGGTTTCCGCAAATAGGCCACAGGTGGGCCCTTTTTGCATGTGATAAAAAGAGCTAGGTATTTATTCATTGGCTTTTTAGACCTAGTAAGCTCGTAGCAGCCTCCACCTCTGTCACTGCAAGTTAAAAACTCAAAATACTTTGCCAAATTCTATCATTTATTCGATTTCAATGAAGCCTAGAGCTCGGTTTCCCTTTGTTAGATAATTTTCATAACTTTTACAAGGACGATCGATTTAATATTATGTAATACAAAAAAAGCGCATTTTTTTTTCTTGCGCGCAATGTAAATCTGTCTAACTCAACCACGACAGTTTTAAGAGAAATAAATTAGATTTAAATCCATGTTATCTAGTACCCGAAACACAAGCTCTGATTAGCTTGAATAGGTGCTGTGTGAATTATCATTCAATTTGAACATTCCAATTTGTATTTCAACAATTTTAAGAAAATTTGACATGTAAATTGGTTTTACCAATAAATTGTATTTCTGTACTTCTATCCAGCATTATTATTATTAAACAAATGTCACCCATGTTCTGTCCTTCCAGGGTCTATCCTCTTACCTCCACAACGCAAACTACTTCGTCCGGACTGCCTTCCGCCTGCTCGTCTCCTCTCACCAAGGACGGATGTTCGCGAGGAGGACGGTGTACGAATACTTGTGGGACTTCAAGGATCCTGTGTTGGATACATCGAAGACGGTCGTGCCGAGTCTGGTACCCGTTGATAATATGGGGATATTGGCTAGGGTGAGTAACTAAACGGATTTTTACTAAACTTCTACATAAACTGTGTTTTAGAAATCAGAAATCAATAACTTTTATTTGTTTACGCTTACATATTCTTTGCTCTTCTTTGCACTTTGACAAGTAAATTTTTTCCTTAATGGATTTACTGTGTTGGTAAATTTAAGTGTGTCTCACTGTCTGTCCTTGGTAGCGTAGCTCTCAAACTATTCGGTATGTTGTTATTATAAGACAGGCAGCGTTTTTATTAATAAAGAATCTAATCTGAAAGCCTTTTTCTGGAAAGTGTCCTTAGCTATGTTTGATCAAAATCGGTGCAGCCATTCTCATGTTATGTCGGTGCTTATTTATCAGCTCTGCATCCGAGTTTCCTAGTAATATCAGCGGGAGTGAACTTGTTTTATTTTTAAATGTTCGTATTTATTGACCTAAATCGTGATGACAGTTCTTGAAATGGAGGTCGTGGAAGTTCTCTAAACACACATACATAGGAACAGACAAAAAGACGAAGGCGAGCTAAGCCCTACGAGTTTTTACAGCGACCCTTTTGATATTGACAGATGGTCTTATTACATCAGAAATAAAGTAGGTAGGTACTTAAATCTTTGCCAGCCTTCATAGATGGTAAGACTGATATTTTTTTAGATGTCGCCAACACTAAACTAAACTAATTTGACAAAACTAAAAATGTTGCTGTCTTGCTTAACGACCGAAATAAAATGAAAGGCAAAATTTTTAGTGCTGTAAATTAGTTTTGAATTGACATCACTATCTTGATTGCATGATTTTAACATTACTTGTCTTTTGTTCCAGATATACACGGACTTCACGGATGAGCTGACAGTGAAGATAGGCCCCCGCTGGGGACACGAGCAGTTCTTCCAGATCAACCGGTTCCGGGGGCAGCCACAGATTCCAGGGTATGATCCTGATGTAAGTAACTACCTTGCCTTTACCTATCTATAATGGAACTTCATCGACTGATCCTCCAAAAGTTGATTTCCTTGGAAGTTTGTGGTCGTTGCTTTTTTTTTTCACTAAATTATAAATATTACTGGTCCCCGTTCCCATAACACACGGAGCAGATACATAAACACGGAATCCTATTGCTAAGGTAACACCGCCGTCGGCGTCGGCTCCATTCATCTCAGGCGAGTCTAATTTATACACAAAACGTGTACCTACCTATCTTACTAGGTAGATCACTACCACGACAGATAATAAATGCATACTTACTCACTCAGGCCTATAATAAGAATGGTACTAGTACAGCCGAGTTAGCCGAGTCCTACTCCGACCTATTCTGCAAGCGTAGTGTAGGACGCCTTCCGGCCAGGTGGGATGACGCCATGGGAAGACTGCAGGTAGAAGCTATGGCGCTCATTAGGGTAGGCCTATGTCCAGCAGTGGACTAATATAGGATGACGTTGACTGGTAGAATGTATCGCAGTCGCGCTTCTTATCGCGTATCTTTCCTAAACTGTTTGTTCACGATCCCCAGACGTGTCCAGACCGCATCTTCGGCTCCACGGAAGGTGTGATGTACCGGCAGCGGCTCACTAAGGAAGACGTGCTGCTGTACTGGAGGAAGACTGTCTGCAAGCTGATGCCGCTTTACTTTGACAGTCAGTATTTTGACTTACATTCTACTTCGTAAAATTAAATGCGCCGTGATATTTTTAAAAGATTTTACATACAGTAATGAATGACGGATGATGATAAATCACACTTCTTATTTATTTTATGTCATGTTTGCTTCTGCTATTGTATAGAAAATAATACCAAGATGGTCCAATAAAAATTGTATTCCCGAAGGATTAGAATATATATATATGAAATGAAATGAAATGAAATGAAATGAAATGAAATAGCATTTATTTGCATAAATATAGGTTTGCAATGGTGGTTTTACAATAGAGTTTCACTATATTTGACCTTTGAGTCGTGCAAATGTTTAAACTTAAAAATAACTATGAATAAAGAATAATAGATTAAATAACAATAGAAAACTTAAAAACAGTGTGCATAATTAAGTAGTTTGAAGCCGTTTTTTTGTAATAAAAAATAAAATTATACTATTAATATAATCAAGCTAGGTCAGCGACAGCTCATAAATCGTCGCATCTTTTAGAAACCTTGGTAGGACTCCTAGTCTATATTCTAGTATTAGACTAGAATATAGACTAGGAGCCCTATTGATTATCCCTTTATAGATGCTGCATTTTTTCTCATTGTGGTATATTATTATGCTTTTCACTTCCCCCATTTTATGCGAAGGAGGTGATCAGCCTTAGTGCTTATACTCCTATCCTTTAGCTCTCAACCGAGCAAGCTCGGATTAGAACCATCGTCATCAGTGCGTATGCTTAGATATGAATCGAAAAGTAATTTGATCTCCCAGTTATGAATAAATTCTCTATTCCAGGCGAGCTGACAGTCCACAGCGTGCCAGTGTACAGATACAACCTGTCCGAGAGCGTGTACGAGCGCGTCAAGAATGGAACGGACTGCTACGATACTGTCCCGACGCTCCCCGCTGGTATCAGCGACGCGTCCAAGTGCTACTTCGGTAAGAAATAAACATTCCAAACCGGCATAATTCCAAACCAGCAAAGTGTCACTCCAAGCCAGCATCATACTAACAACAGGAGGGACTGCTACCCGATGTTGCCTTAATGTCAGCGACGCTTCCAAGTGCTATACTTCGGTTAGATATTTAGTCAGCGTGATCTATACCAATATCATTGCAAACTAGCAACATTCATCCCTAGGTTTCCTACCTGGAAGAGATCAGTCAAAGCGATAAGGCTGCTCTATATACTCCCGGGGGGCCAAACCTCTCTATTATTGTGGTTTGTCTTGTCTGGTGTTCAATAAAGAGTTATCTACATTATTATGTAAAATTACAATTCAACAAAATTAAAAAACACCATCATTCCAAACAAGCTTAATTTTAAAATGCCATGAATTCAAATCAACATTACTTATTCCCAAACTAATTTAGGTAACTAACTTCTGCCCGTGGCTTCGCTCTCGTTTTTCCGGGATACCGTCTACCTCTAATCGTGCAATCCAATAATACCAACTTAACACAAGTAATCCACGATCGATACGACGCTGATATCTCCGTACACTCGTTCCAGATTACCCGATGGTTGTGTCCTACCCGCATTTCTACACGGGAGGCGTTCCGAAGGACGCATTCGTGACCGGACTCAAACCTGACAGACTCAAGCACAACTCTTACGTCGTTGTTGAACCGGTTAGTACCAGTAGTTCCATTAAATGCTAGCTTCTGTCTTCAGCTTCACCTACCACAGTAAAAAGACACAAAATAGCAATTGAAATATAAATAACTACACAGAAATATTAACAAATAAAAATACACTTGATGTAGGTGTGTCATAAACAGGGAAAAGTAACCAAATTCTTAAACCTCCAAGTACCTAATAGTGATTTTATACAGCAACCGCGTTAGCTATCTTTCTGGGTCTGAAGTCTCGCTCAGTTTGGATAGTGTAGAAAGAGATGCCCTCTATTTCAACGCAGAAAGACCGTTGCTAGCCATTTAGCGCTCTGACTGAGAAGTACAAGCTAAAATGAACTTTATTGCGTTGCTATAAGAATCTAAACTGTATTTTTTCCAGGCCCAAAAAAATATTCCTTAAAACCTAATGTGGTCTCTCCTGCTTTTAAAGCACCGCTTATTATGATAGTCGCCACTTCGCCAGCGTCTCCCCCAAATGGTGAAACATGATTTTCACTCAGCTTTCTATCAAGCAACTAATTGCGACCCGGTTGCCGTCACTATCATGATGGAAACGAGCTGAGACTGATATGAGCTCGGATTGAACTCATGAGATGTTATTTTTTTCAGGGTTATATGAATAGATAAATCCTAATCGAAGTTTCTTATATAATTTCAGCTGACCGGCACACCATTCCACTCTGTAGCCAGAATGCAGAGCAACCTGCGAATCAACAATCTTTCTGGCTTTTCGGCGGAATATGATAAATTCTCAAACATGATTATCCCTCTGTTTTGGGCAGAATACGTAAGTTTGTACCGCTTTGAAAATTATAGCGCAATAAAATACTTTTCTAAGTATTTTATTGCGCTAGTCGCCTAACATGACTGTAAAGAACATAGATTGTTTTAATAATTTTATTGGTGTAAATACTAGGTGCGTGTAACTATTAACCGTTATTGTAGGTACCTACAAGTACCTATATAGGTAGGTACTTCAAACCATCATACCTGCTGAAAAAGCGCCATCTAGAATAAGAAAGAGGCTACGACCCTATTCCCAATCCCAATTTAGTTTTGTTTTTCCCATGCCTTAATGTTCTCCTGTTTAAAGTAACTTTTATATCGTTTTTTTTTTCTATTTCAGAATCAAGAAGGCCTGCCTCCCCGGATATACAACATGATTTACTTTTTGACGGTTGTCTTACCACCTCTTTCCAAAATATGTTTAGTAATAATGTTAGTTTTAGGATTCTATTTAGTGATCAAACACATACACACCAAACTGAGTAACGATACACTCAAAACGATTTTACTATTCAAAAGTAAAAAAGTTAATAATATAGCAAAGAATAGAATATTTTTGTATGAAAAAGAAACGTTTTTGAAAAGGCATAGTTGAGATTGTGTATCTTTGGCTCTAGAAAAATATAGAAAGACTGATTATTATACGTATTCCTACGTATCAAAATTGAATAAATTCTTGTGTGATAGCTATTACCATTGTTCTAAGAATTGGCTCATTAAAGATGTAAGCATCACTTTCTAAAGGATTTTAAACCATTAAGGTAATATTTGAATATTGGTTTAGCATACCTTACCTACGTTAGTCCCAGTTAACAATTTATATTATTTTTTTTATATTCCTGCCTACTTATCGGCTTTAACACTTGTAGGTAAACTTTGCTTCTAACAAGAAGCAGAGATGCCTACCTACAAGTGTGCCTAATTAATTAATTATGTGTGTTGGCCTCATAATAAAAGTGCTGGTAGTTTTGTAAAGAAAACTGATGGATCTAGGTAACCAAGGTATCATCATTATTATAAGTGCAACATGATTATAGTTATAAACTTTTAATGGTGTTTGCTTACATTGTGTGGGACTGTTCTAAGGGGGTAGTTTGTAGATAAAATCGTTCCTAATATAAGTAAAATGTTTTTGCTCATTTTAGCTTTAATTACAAAATATCTTACAATATCGTTTATCTAACAATAAATTAGTTATTTGTGGTATACCCTGAACGCGTTTTATTTTTCCACAGCTATAGGGAAAAAAAATCAAGCTGGCATGTCTTACAATTTTTACGTTCCGAAACACGCACATTTAGAGCACTCTAAATGTTACCGTAATCATACGTACCGTACCTATCATTCTAGAAAATCCACTATGTAAACGTAATACTTTCGTATTTACCTATATAAATAAATAATTCTGGACAAATCACACATTAACATCTAGCCCATGCTAAGCAGTACTTACTACAATACACATAGATAGATATTTTTTAATAAACTTCTAATATAAAACATGCAGAGCACTCGTAACAAATAGCTGCAGATCGTACAAAAATTTGTCCCGAGGCAGGAATTGAACCAGCAACCACCTGCGTCACAGGCGGACCTTCGCCTTTTTTTTATTTTAGGTAGATTATAAGATTTATAAGGTATCAATATAAAAAAAAATATTCCTTGTTCATCACGTCCATAAATTCTGATGCGAACGGAACGTTATTAAAGAAAAAAAAAATAAAGTTCATCCAAAAGTTATTTCAATTTTTCGCCGGGTAGGCAACTTTTGTGCAAACTTGCGAAGACTGATAAAAAACTTCTTGTATCGTTTGTCCAAAGTGATTACTCATAACAGAAATGTAGCATCATACGCTCAACATGCAAAGTAAAATCGAATGGATTCTATGTCCATCAAAATCATTCCCCGGGAAGTTTTACTACTTCAATGTGCGAAATGGAAAAGCCGCGTGGTGCCCTAACGATGCCGAGGTAAGAACTAGGCACTTTTATTCTTCTCTAAACCACAAAGATGCGTACATAAAGTACATTCCTATTTGTTTCTATTCGATATCGGCAGCGTTTATCTAGCTTCTTCAATGGAAAGCATGGATGTGATGTTGTTAGCTTAATTTAAACAAGCGTCTGCTCGCGACTTCGCTTACAAAGTATACCTGGATTAAACATAGCATAAGACATGCAGAGGTAATGTAAGTAGCTGACCATTAATAAAAGAATTTTCGAAATTGAACCGGAGGGTCCAGAAATTACCTACTCTCAAACAATTTTCAGCTACCTCATAAGATCAAAAAAAATAAAAATTTATTAGCAACAAAAATTTACAAATATGCATACATTAGAGCTAACTATAATAAGTGGGTATGTCTAGTGGAATTAAAATCTAGAGAGTTCTTTCATAAATCTATTAACACACTAATACATTATGGATACATGCGCAAGTTTATGGATGGATGTATGTTTGTTACTTCTTCAAGCCACAACTACTGAACGGATCAGGCTGAAATTTTACATAGATGTAGGTCTACGCCTGAAATAACAGATACACCTTTTTATCCAGAAATTTAAAAGAAAAGGAACCTAAGGAGGTAGTAAGTAGGAACATACTGTCTGAGAACCATATTTTAGTACCTTTTGATAGTTTTTAATTGAAGTATAAATAACTATCATTATGGCTCCTTTCATTTACAATTAACTGCCAAAATCACCTAAAGAACTACAATTCAATAATAAAAACAAATAAGAACTAGTAGGTATTTACAATTGAAACAATTAAGCTAAATGCAGACTGTTGCAAACAATCTACAGGTAGCTCAACTGCTCCATATCAATACCAGTCGGAAGCGTCCCCAAGACGCTGGCTGCATTGCCCCGCTGTATGGCAATGCTGATACCCACCAGCTCTCGGGTCACGCGTCGCGTCGACCAGACGCTCAGATAACTTTTAAAAACCCGGAGAGCCTCGGTACCCCACGGACCTAGGGTCTCGAGAACTACCAGTCTCACTGGTTCGGAAAATGTTAAAAATCACTTTGGAAAAATAAAAGTAATTACTACTATACATTAAATGATTTCATGACAGACAAACTCTTTTTAGATTTATGTAAATGACAAATTGCTAGTTTTTAATTTATTAATTTTTTTTTTTTTTTTTATTTAATTTTCAATTTTAATTTAATATTTAGTGTTATTGACAACTAAGCTAATTATTTTTCAATTTGATTTATTAGGTATACATTTAATTAAGTGACATTGTACCCAGATTTTACACACCGAAACGGTAGAAATATGTTGTGTCTTATTTAACCTATGTACCTTATTTACATGTATTTGATGCAATAAATTTTACATTACTTTAATGAGTATCTACCGCTATGAGATATTAGTGACACTAGTTGGAGGTGGCCTACATCCTGCACTCGTTGAAAAATGGTCATGATAATGACTGACCTCCTTGAACAACTTTTAACAGATGACAGCAGGGAGACTACTAGAAACACCGAAACCGGCAGATAGCTATAACCATCCTAACTGGAACAGCCCACCAGCTCCTGATTACCTCCAGCATGATTTCTTCATCCGTTCTAAACGACAGACCCCAGACACCAGTCATGAGGACACACCCTTCAGTCCTATACATCACCCAACAGCGGACCCTATCAGACAGAACTTCTCATCATTAAGTTCTATGCATCATTCAACCCCAGTTTTCGGGCAGAACAAGTTTCCTCGAGGCCTGCCGAAGCACGAAGACTCAAATGCCATGTGGACACCTATTCAAACCCAAGTGCATATTCCACTTCAAAACCAGGCAAGCACTACCTTCGGTGCTGAATACCCGGAGTTCAGAGATCACCCTAACATCTCAGATGCTGACAGAGCTCAAGTTTCTAAAGAAACAGTATGCAAGAAAATATTAGTTGATGCAAGTAACATACCAATGCACCAACGATTTGTTAACTTTGAAGACCTGTGCATAAGTTTCAGTAAGGTCAATAAAGATAATATCAAAAGATTGCATCAAAAATTACAATCGTCTACTCCCATAAAGAAATCAAGGGCATTTGACGATCCGAGCCGGCTGGCCATCACACCAAAATCTAGCCTTAACTTTGCAGATCTTAAATCCAAAACTGGAAATTCTATTATTAAGGAACCAGTTTTGAACTTTGGATTATTTTCAAATACAAATAAACAAAATTTGAATTTTGGACTGCCCACAAAAAATCAGGATCCAAGGACACAAAAATTTAATGTTGGGCCCATAACAACTACAGTACCAGTTTTCAATGGTGATCTTACAGAATCCAGGGAACCATTGCTTAGTAATAGACTACCCTCAAAATCCATGGCAACATCACTTAAAGCAAAAAATACCTGTCTAAATTTTGGACTACCTTCAAAAATCACAGAGCCATTATTAAATTTGGAACCACCGTCAAAAACAAAACAACCCATTTTAAATGCTGCACCACACTCTAAAACCCAGGAAACCATATTCAATTTTGATGCACCACTAAAAGACCCATATTTGAATTTTAGTCCGAAAACTAAAGAACCAGGCCAACAATATTTAAATGGTGGATCATCCATGAAAACCAAAGAACCAGTTTTCTATGGACAAGCTTCAAAACCAAGCTTTCATGACCCAGTTCTAAATATACCGCCCACAAAAACACCACAAAAAGATGTCAACAAAGAACCAAAGAGGGTCTTAAAAGGCTGTGTAAAGAGTTTGAAGTCCTATATAAATGAAGATAACGGTGATAATGCAGTGGCTAAGTCTTTTGACGACGATTTGAGAGCTGTCCTCATCTCTAAGAGGAAATCTCAAGATTTCAGAAATGCTGAGTTTCAGGGTAAGATTTTTGCTATAACACACTAGTGTGCAACTTTGCCTGCATGGAATTCGCAATTTCATGGGTTTTTCGGAAACCTATGTAATATTTTTCTAAAATAAATGAAGCTACCTGCTTTAACATTAGCTACCTGCCGGTGAAAGTCCTCTCGAAATCAGTCAAGCCGTTTCGGACATTAGCTTTAACAAACAAACAGACAAAAATGTTAAAATTTGTTGCACTGCAGCCATTATGCTATATGAGTCTAGCTAAACACAGGTCACTATAATGCTCATTACTAAAGTCCTTACTCCAGCAGTGGCCGGTATAGGTTGATGATGATGATTTATTATTTTTAACCGACTTCGAAAGAAGGCGCAGGTTCTATGTTCGGCTGTATATATATATATATATATATATATATGTATATACATATTTTATGTTTGTCTATTCGATTTAGTTGATTATTGTATAGAGAATAGTATTATCCCGAAAAACTTAAAAACATTTTAAAGCCCAGGGATTCGAAGTTGGTTTTAAGTTAATTGAATTAAATCAAATTGTATTTGTTCATTTCAGGATCTGAACCAAAAAAGTACAAACAAGAGAAACCTACGAAGAAGAAAGTGACTTTCAATTTAGAACATGAGTGCATTTCAATGGTGTCCAGCTTGGAAGACGATGAAGATATGAAGGTGAGTACAAGTGACGACCTCTGTGGCGGGCGCGGGTTCGATTCCCGCTAGATCACTCTTTTGTTCCCGTTAATACTCTTATTTAACCCCGATAATTTCTAAAAAAACGCTTCTATCTTATTACCGTCAATCCCAACAAGTTTCGCGATTCACTGTTATATATAATGTACAGAACTTTTGTATATCTCGCTTTGCTCGGCGTTACTAATCTTGTCTTCATTTATTTACCAACCAATGCAACAATTTTCAAAAATTCCGTGCTAGCTTGCGGCTAGCCGTAATATTTCTTATGTCACGGCATGTTGGTTTGTATCGCTAAACTGTATCAGCTCTCGTCGAACCGTGTAGAGCGAGTGTAGCGGTCGCCAGGCGCCAGATGTCAAGGAGAAATGCGAATTTTAGATTCAAAAGAAAAACAATTTCGAGCGAAAAATAATACTTTGATTGTCCTCTGTGACGCCTTCTGAGAGACACGCAGGTTGCGCAACAAGGCGTGCTAGGCGAGGACAAACCACCGATTGCCACAAAGTCTCAAAAGTTTTCGAGGCTCGCTCCGCTCGCTGTTGTTTTATTTGTTTCTGTCTGCGTATTTTTTGGTACACCACTTGAAAGTCTCAAAGTTATTCGCTCTAGGCTATGCGTGCCAAAACAAAGTCTGAAGGCACCTTTTCGACGAGGTTAACTACGCAACGCTATCTTCTTTGGCTTTGCTATGACTGCCCTACCCGTTTCGATGATAACGGCGGCGGGTGATTTATAAGTTAAAAAGTAGCCTAAGTGAACTATCTGTATGCAAAATTTCAGCCCGATCCATTTAGTAGTATTGGCGTGAAGAGGTTAAAAACATCCAAACACCGAAACTTTCGCATCTACAGCTACAGCATATGTCCAAGCTAAGCAGAGCTTGTGTTATGGGTACTAGATAACTGATGTGATACTTTGTGAAATGGCTTGTAATGTGTTTGTATAATTGGGTTCCAGTGCGCGTTCATAGAGCTCTACAGACCCACCCTGTCCTACCTGAAGGCCCTGGGTCCGTCGAGCAGTCAGAAGACGTGGTTCATCCTCGCCGACATGGAGGTGCTTACCAAGGAGTTTGACTTTATCGACGCTTTTGTGAGGATAGGTATGTGTTTTAAATCTAGACTACACAGCTCTGCAATACTAAGTATCACACTTTTAAAACTTCAATAACATATTAAGTACACAAGATATACTTTTGAAATGAAAAGGACACTAAAAAGAGTTTCCCCCTAATTTCCGAAGTTTTCAGAGCGATCCATATAAAATGTACCTACTTCTTTTAGGTATTCATTAAATAGCTAAGTCTCTAACCGATACCTTTAGTACCACCTCCTCTACTGCCTATATTGGTCCAATGCTGGACCCAGGCCTCCCCCTGATAAGCACCTTGTTGGCTTTAATCTCACGGGGGGACCCATAATCCCCTCGCTGGGCACATATAGCGGGTGTACATAATTTATATAATTGACAAACGTTCGAAACCCTCGGCGCGCGAGTCACACTCGCACTTGACGGATCTTGTTTGTGTTAGAAATAACTTGCACCGCGAATCCCATTGCTCGGTTTCTAGTTTGGTTTAGTTTATTGAAAACGTGTATAAGACGTTACATATCAAGTTCTTAATTCTAATTAAATTAACAATAACGTTGTATAAATTAGTATATACATAGGTCTTGTTGAAAGAATTAATTTCTTTATATAAAAATGTGGGAATAATATTAAATTGATTCATAATTGAATAAAATAATAAAAATTAAAAAATAATAAATTGTCAAATAGTTCATTAAATGTATAGTGACATTTCTCAATAAGCCAGAATTTAAGTTTGCTTTTGAAGGATTGCGTTGAGGCAGCTAAATATTATCTGGATAAAGTTTTGGTCTCTGGTTTGGCCAAAACTGCAGGTCATCATCATCATCAACCTATATTAGTCCACTGCTGGACATAGGCCTCCTCTAATGAGCGCCATAGCGCCCTGTCTTCAGCTTGCCGCATCCAGCATCTGCCTGCAGTCTTTCGCAGATCGTCATCCACCTGGCCGGAGGGCCAGGTGAAAACTGCAGGTCGATTCAGATGTATTCGTGAATGTATCATTCATAATATTATCGCAACTGGCTGCTGCATTTTCATTACGACTAAAAATAACAAGTAGTATATGTAGTTATTTTATTTATTGCGAGTAGGTAAGTACATATTTTGCTGTATTGCGAAATAAATCACATTCTTTAACACTGGCTGTGCCCACGTAGAATTCACACAATTTCATTGATTTCTTTCGCGCGGTACCCTAATTCCTAAATCTTCGTTAAAATTGGTTCAGCCGTTACGGAGATTACCACAGACAAACCGACACACAAACATTTTTTTTATTTGATTACATAGGTCACACTAAAAGTTTCCGGAACTGGCCACTTACATAAACAATATTTAAAAAGTAATTACAACATTTGAAAATGGAACTCTTTGGCTGTAGAATGCAGTTTGTTTCATCTGACTGTCAATTGTTTTTACATTGTGGCGCCATTTTAAAAATTGCGTGTATGCATTAACATGGATTTAACTCGGGAGAATTTTCGTAGTATGATTTTCTACTATTTTAACTGTAATTTGACAGCTCAACAGAGCATCGCTCGGCTTCAATCTGCTTTTGGCGATGAAGCACCTTAGTTCTGCAAGACGACTATTTATAGCTGGTTTGCAGAATTCAAGCGCGGTCGTGTCAATCTTTGTGAGGAATCTCGCGATGGTCGCCCGTCCACCGCTGTGAACAACAAAAACATCGATGCTGTGCGCCGTATGATTGAAACAGACAGGCACGTGACCTACCATGAGATTCGCGCATCCTTAGACATAGGCATGAGTCAAATACAATCAATCCTACGCAAACATTTGGGTGTGAGAAAGCTGTGCTCACGGTGGATCCCACACAATTTGACCGAGGCTCAAAAAACGGACCGCGTCACTTGGTGCAGCGCCATGCTTACCAGATTCAACGAAGGTGCGTCAAATTTGGAGTGGGACATAGTAACAGGACGAAACATGTGTTTATTGTTACGATCCCAAAACAAAGCAGCAATCGAGCGTATGGGTCTTTCATAGGCTGTCGAAGAGTATGAAAAACACGTTTCTGAGGTCACCATCACCACGGAGGAGTGGCACAAAACTTTTCAAAATTGGTTTAATCGCATGAAAAAGTGCATTTACGCAAAGGGAGAATATTTTGGGAAACAATAAATTCATTTTTTACCTATAATAGTATTTTTGTCTTATTCATTCCGGTAACTTTTAGTGCGCCCCACGTTTGTACACTTTCATATGCATTTAGAAAAGGCAGCTATTTCAAGTAGGTACTTAGTCCAGCATTATTTATGTACTAGTTGCTGCCCGCGGCTTCGCACGCGTTGTTTCTTTCTATAGAAACGTTTAAAGGTTATTTCTATCCCATGGGAACTGATTTATGGGATTAAAAGTAGCCTAGATCTATGGTTTATTCCAGGTCTAGACCTACATCTATGCAAAGTTACAGCTCAATCTGTTCTGTAGTTTTGGCGTGAAGAAGTAACATACATCCAAAGTTAAGCGCGAGCGAGTCATAGCGAGTTGTTAGTACTCTATGATTAGTGTGATTTTCACAAACAATCCAAAAATTCAATAAATTCCAAGTCATAATAAACCGCCAAGTGCGACTTGGCTCGCACACGAAGGGTTCCGTACCGTAAAAATCGGGCAACATTTTCAAAGAACATCAAAGTTTCACTTGTTCGGAGACCCCTTTAAATTTTAAACTTTATTTTATTTTTAGTATTTGTTGTTGTTACAGTTGAAGTGTTACTTAATTATAGAAAGTTTCATGTGTTCTATTGTAGTTCAAGAGATACAGCCTTGACAAATTAAGAGCAAAACTAGCCAAAAAATTGCGATTGTTATATGGGAGCCGCCTTTAATTTTGGTATTTATTTTATTTTTATTATTTGTTGTTATAGCGGCATGATAAATAAATACAAATTCTCTGAAAATGTCATCTGTCCACCTCTTACGGTTCATGAGATATAGCCACGTGACAGACGGACGGACGGACAGCTGA
Organism: Eupithecia inturbata; assembly: GCA_963662085.1. NCBI lineage: Eukaryota > Metazoa > Arthropoda > Insecta > Lepidoptera > Geometridae > Eupithecia > Eupithecia inturbata. The sequence goes on along the minus strand of OY759206.1, from coordinate 426,564 downwards.
GGCTTAGTTATAGGATTCCGTTTTCATCCTTCGGGTACGGAACCCTAAAAATATAATGTATTGTTCATATTCACGTGTCGCTGAGCCTGCGCCGGCTGTCTGGCAAGGGACCCTGTGATCCGGATAGATTCATTAGGGTAGTTCGCCGGAAGCCCTACCTAAACGAAACCAGTGCGGTGTTGGGCCGCAAGATATCACATAATCTGGCTTCAGAGCGGAAGTCCCTTCAACGCAGCTTTACATCTCACGCGTCCACTATGCTGTGCAGACGAAGGCTGTGGTGGACTACCAGAAGCAGACTGGGCTCTCGCTGCGCGTCGAGAAGCTGGACTCTCGCCATAATGTAAGCTTCAGTTCATTTTATGGTGAGAGCTCAGACTCAACATCTCTCGCCCTACTTGAGTGAAGAGTTTTGGCCGAAGGGTGTCAAGTTCCGACGGTTCACTAGTCGCCTGCAAGGGGACACCCTCGTCAGTTGACACCATGGTTGCGTCATACACGTCGCCGCCGCTATTTTATTTATAACGTGTACAATTTGATCTAGCGAAATAAGTTTTTGTATTTATATGTACCTATGTTAAATTTAAGTGACAATTGATATGGACCGTAGAATTAGTTAATAAGATTTATACTAGTTCTAATGTTGTCTGAAATAAATGATTATTATTATTATTATATTTTCGAATAAATTGGCGTGTTTTAAAAAACTATCAACCGACTTCAAATTCCGGTAAATATTATTCATTTACATATGTCTCGGAGGAACGAAATCATCCCTCCCTTACTTTCCCTGATCGAAGATCTGTTCACGCGCAAAAAAATTATCTTACACTTCGATAGCGCGAAAAGGGGATTCTATCAACTACGTAGGTACTATATGCTATTTGTTTCAGATCCAACTTGCAAGCTGCTGATCCCACCCGTGGTCCATTCGTCGATACTGGCGCTCGCCCGCGGCTGCGGCCGTCCGGTCGCCACCGCGGCGAGGAACGTGCTGCGACGGACGACCAGTACCCATGTTGTAGGTAAGTCGAGAGCGCAGCGAGCCGCGGCGCGACGACCGACCCCTCCAACTCACCCGTGCATGTTGCAAGAGTAGGGAACCTACTGAAGGAAGGGCAGCACCTTCCGCAGGAGTATTATGCACACAGCGGTCACTTATACGCCGGCCAAGCGTGGCGATTATAGCTAACCCACGTTTGTGAGAGGTAGTTCAACTGGGGACGTATGATGCTGATGAGTAGATAAGCAAGAGCGAAGCGAGCCGTCATTTCAGTGGCAAGAGCAGTTCTGTTGTAGGTAGGTAAGTGTGAAGCGACGCTAACGGTTTTAAACTTTTTTTCAATAAATTGTCGGGAAAAATTTAGCTAAAACCCAAACAGGAGTCTAGTCGAACCCAAATCAATCGTTACTTTCCATCAGGTGAGATCGTGGTAGCACGATGTTCTATTGATTATAATGTGCTAGTAAATAGATTTATTTTATGTATGTTAGACTATGGTATATATTTTATATAGACTGTAGTTTTACGTGTCCTTGACCTGAAATAAATGAGGTATTAAATAATTAAAAAAAACAGTTGTAAAGTTTGCCAAAAAATGGCTATCATACTAATTCAAATAACGCGCCATTCCATACAAAATTGAGTCTATGAACAATATTCATCAATAAACAAAATGCATTTTTGTTTTATGCTGGACTTCACACTCCCCAAGCTAAGAGCTTGTGTTATGGGTACTAGATGACTGATATACTTAATACAATACACCACATAGATAGATATTTTTGTAAGACATACCAGAACACCCGGAACAAATATTTGCAGATAGTACAAACATTTGTCCCCAGGCGGGAATCGAACCCGCAACCTCCTGCGTCGCAGGCGGACCTTCGCCCGCCGCCCCGTGCCACATCGGTCTTCCGATGAAAATGGTCCAGTTTGAATTCTTACCAGACCGGTTCTTGCTTTCAGTCCAACCATGCCACGATCAAGACTATTCAACCTGCACCAACAACGATATACTCAGATGCTGTGTGGAAAATATGGACCAAGGCAAACATCTCGTGAGTGTTTACTGTTTACTAGCTTTAGCGCGCAGCTTTCAACGTGTTTCCGGGATAAAAAGTGATGATGACCTCCCAGCCGAATTTCGGCCACGTCGGCCAGTCTCTCTAGTCTAGACTCTCTCTAGACATGTGGGCAGTACATCACACGAATCTCGTAAACTCGAAAGTTTCCCTTCCCGCCAAAACTACTAAACTGGTTGGACTGAAATTTGTAGGACCAGAAAAAAAAAAACAAATCAAAAAGTAGGTAATTACAATGGTTTACAAAACAGGAACCAAGATAAAAGATAAATTGATATTAAGTAAAGACAACTATACATCCTATACACTAGCCAAACACGATGTAGAATGTGTGTAAACAAACCACGACACTATTAACTAAATGTCGCTTGCTGGGCGTCGAGTTTCAGATATGCTATATCCATAGCAATATTTATTGAAGGAAGGAACTCAAGTATAAGTAAACTTAATTAATAAGGGCGGTACTCACAAACTATATAAGTAAGGGCGGTACTCACAAACTCGATGTAGGATGTTTTTTTGTAAACGCGTGTGAGTTTGGCTAGTGTAGATAGATTACTTATTATGCAGGTACCTATGTACATACTCAGAAATCATCCAAAACGTAAAAGTTCTCATAATTCTATTCATCCAAAGGTTTCCGGAAGAAGCTCGCTTTTTAACGATAAGACCGCATATTGCACTTCGCCATAATAATTGTGATAAATTTAACTAAATCATCTTTTATTTTCAGATACTGATATCAGACGATCTGGAACTCCTTACTACAGCAAAATGCCATACCATACCTTGCTATAGCATGAATTCGATCAAAAATGGCTTACCAGCAGCACAACCGTATCGGTACAATAAACACATGAAAATCACAATTAGAAACGATTCTCAAAACATCAAAAACAATTCAGTCACCAAGAAATCGTCATACGATGTTGGCCTGAATGAAAAGGAGAAGGCTATAATTCGAAACATACAAATGTCCAAATATCCAATTGGACAAATTCCTGGACATAATGAGAAAAATCCAATAAAATATTTGTACCACGACGAAAATATGAGAATCGCGGAGGCTATAGAAATGTACAATACAGATTCTCAAAATGTTACTCCCCTATTCGCGAACGCTAGTGGAATTTCCAACGAAACAGGCGACATTTCGAATTTATCAACGATCCAAAACGAATCTATGGATATTGAGAAATCTTGTCAATCAATAAATAAAGAAAATTCCAATAAAGTTAAGCAAACTGCAGAAGCTGTATGGCGATTTGAAAGTGAGGTGACAAAAACGAGTATAGAAGATAACATTCAGAAATTAAAAATAAATGACGAAGAGACGCCCCTCGATACTGATGAAACTGTGTCAGTGTTCTTTAAAAATCAGAAACCAGTCAATATACAATACTTTAAATACTCTCCTAAGATGAAAATCTCTTTGAAAAACGAAAAAGTACCTGAAATTCCCGAGGAAAATCAAAGAGAAAAAGATAATCAAAATCAACATTTTAAAAATATAGACTCTCGACTAGAAATGAGTAAAAGTTCCGAGTCCATTTTCGAATTCTGCAAAGAAAAAACAAAAGAACCTCCCACAACCGAATTCGACAACGGAAAAACGAACATGGCTTCCCAAGGTCAAAAAATTATATTCGAATTTGAAAAGGAAAAAACCAACATGGCTTTTCAATACGACAGTACGAAATTCCAAGATCAAAACGGAAAAACAAACATGTCTTCCCAACTTGACAGATCAAAATCCAACATGGCGTCTACGTCAAATGGGTTTGACGTTTCAAAACCACAGACAATGATGAACAGGATAGATCTCAACAGGTACTATATCTACACTCATATAATTTAACAATATTTTTGTACGTCTCACACAATCAGGGTAAATAACATGTGCACTAAGCCGGAGTGATTGTAGACCCCGAGGGGATCAACTTTATGTTCTATGATTTTCTGAATTTCGAAAATGTTTTAAGTTTTAAAAATAAAATTAGTCTCAATTTTTCTTCTCATTTATGCTTTCACGTGTATTCTTACATTATATTTGGATTTACATAAATAAAAAAGTAAGTGTGAAAAAGAGTGAGTGAGTGTAGTGAGTAAGTAAGTAGTAGACAATATGTCTGAATAAAAAAAGTTTTTTTTTTTTTTTTTTTTAATTTTTTTGGAGGTGGTTTAAATTCTAAGTCGGCACCACGGCCGTGTACAATATTTATTAATTATAATAAAGGCAGGTACAATAATAATAATAAAAAAATTAATATTGTGTAGGTATAAAAAAAACTAACAACCTATTTTTTCTTATTTGAACGATTGATATGGCTCTTTAAAACTATAATTTTTAATTTTAATTTTCTAGTCTAAAGCTTTTTGTTTCCCTAAGATAAATAAATCAATAATTATATGCATAATAAAAAATCTATAATCTAAATCTATTCAAATTATACTATTTCTTACTTGCCTTGTATAACGACTTATGTTATAAATGGTAAATAAATAAATACAATACAATAATAATAATGCTGGACAATTCACACAGCAACATCTATCCAAGCAGAGCTTGTGTTATGGCACGTGATGGTACTAGATAACTGATACTACATACATTTTTTTAATAATAAATAACGTTCTTATTTCTATTTCAGGTTTTATGTGAAGAATAAAGATACGGAACACAGGCTCAACGCGAGAATGGACGAGTGGATTTGCATGTACACTCAGATTATGGAGCAGGCGCTGTCTAGCGTCCTAGAGGTACTTCACTAAAGCCAACCTACCTATTCCCGAACCATACTCAATTACACAATGATTGTCAACTATAAATAATGCTGGACAATCCACACAGCATCATCTAGCCCCAAGCTAAGCGGAGCTTGTGTTATGGGCACTAGGTAACTGATACTATACTACATAAACGAATATTTGCAGATCGTACAAACAATTGCTCCGAAGCTGGAATCGAACCCGCAACCTTCTGCGTCGCAGGCGGACCTTCGCCCGCCGCGCCACAGAGTTCGTCAAAATATACGCAAAAAGACAGGGATTTGCCAGCTATTTGCTTATGTAGGTAATTTGCCAACTTCATAGTCGAGAGTAATCAGATGGCTGACTTGGCTCTTCTCCTGATCCCAACACTTGTGCATGATGTATAACGAGACGGGTACATGGATTGTACATAAATGTTTGTTCTGATTTACTTTACAGAAGCACTCTCCGCCGGTACATTTGCTGGCACCGTGGTCCTTACTCGAAGCTCTGCAGTGTCTTGATACAGCTTACAAAGAACAACCCACAGTTCATAAAATAGTCGGCCACCTGTGCTCTTGTTTGTATAAGAGTCGTAAGTATCAGATTTACGCTAAATTTATTAAAAGTTGATTAACTAGTTTTTGCCCGCGGCTTCTGACGCGTTTCTTCTGGATAAAAAGCCTATGATTGTCTATTAAATTTTCAGCCCGATGTGTGCAAAACCTTCGCATATAATATAACAACCTTCTGCCCGCGGCTCCGCACGTTGTTCTTGGAATAGAAAGTATCCTATTTGTTCTTTCAGGTCCAGATCTGTATGTGTACAAAATTGTATTGTTCGATGAATTACCAGGTTCTAAATAAATAAATAAATAATGCTGGACAATCCACACAGCATCATCTAGCCCCAAAGTAAGCAGAGCTTGTGTTATGGGTACTAGATTACTGATAAACTTAATACAATACATAACATAGATAGATATTTTTTATTATATAAAGAAAATACCCAGAACACCCGGAACAAATATTTGCAGATCGTACAAACATTTGTCCCAAGGCGGGAATCGAACCCGCAACCTACTGCGTCGCAGGCGGACCTTCGCACGCCGCGCCACTTCGGTCGTCAAACCGATCTGGTTCTGGTCGAGGCTTGACAAGCTTTTTTCTCAGATAAAACTTAACCTATGTCCTTCCTCGGGTTTCAATCTATCACCTTGCAAAATTCCATTAGGCTCCGGTCAGCCGTTCAGGCGTGAAAAGGTAACAGACAGGCAGACAGACAACGGTACTTTTGCATTTATTTTAATGTATTTTGCAGATAAAATGAAGAAATTCATCCATCCAGAAGAGTTCATGAGAGCACTTGGCTGTGGTGCAAAACTGTTGGAGTATTTAGAGGTATGTATGACAAGTACAAGGTGCCACACGCAGCTTAGTGGTATTTTGACTCACGTGGAGGAAGATTATGATCAAATGATGACAAGCAGTTTTATGTTGAGAAAAATAAGTTATAGATAATAATAACTTTAACACAACATTATCTAGGCGTACAATAGATATAGTCTATAGTAAGTTCTAGAATCTGAGATGTTTAATGTCAACACAGATATTTATGAATGAAAACTTTAAACCTTTTTTAGGGTTATGCTCGCCTTTGCCATAACCTCTCTAGTTTTAAGTTTTACATTTATTTGTTTTATTAGTGCAATAAAGAATTATGAATTATGAAAAAACTTAATAGGCTATCACTGCAAACTGAAACAGAAACTTCAACAAATTATATAGATAGATTATCACTTTATTGCACCATCAATACACTTATAAAACAAGAACTTATACAAGAATACTAATTATATATAATGTGGCACAATCGGCGGCCTTATCGCTAACAGCGATCTCTATATAATTGCTGCGAAAAACGTGCAGCGATAAAAGTTTTTCCGATTCAGATTTACTTATTGCATACATATACATTAATACATTGTTTTAGCTTAGGGGTAAGTACATGTACCCTGTAAGGGCGCAGCAATTTATTTAAACATTATTAAAATAGTTAGGTACATAATCTATTTATAGCTAGAAACATAGTAGTCGGAAAATATAGGCAGAGTCAGCTGCAAGAATCAAAACAATTGTAACTTGTTGTTTTATTATTTTATTATTATTTATTTCCTTTAGACCTTACAGGACTCTTGGACACGTCACAAAATTCAAATTACCTATGTAGAACTAGAAAATAAAGTGATCACTTTGATTTTTGTTCACTTCAATATTTTTAAGGTAAAGTAAAGAAGCGAACAAGAAACCTTTACTTTTTTAAGTTGTTAGTGGCTCTAGTTATTTCGAGCTGAACTGCGGTTCGAATGTCAGTGAGAATCTGTGGTTTTTGTTTTTTCTCTAGTTTTTTGTTTTTAGCTAAGAACTAATCAGTTTTCATTACATTTCCAAGACTTTAATACCTTTTTATAACTTACTTAGATGAATCAGACTATTGTTAATTAGTACAAACTTATAACAAAATTGGAAAAAACTTTTTATAAACGCAAAGATTATAATGCAATCAATATAAGGCAAAGCTCTTCGCAAAGTCCGTTATGATTCTTACAAAGCATTATAAAATGGGGCGTAGAACCCTGGGATTATATTTTTATTGATTAAATGCAACAAATCAGCCTTCCTTCTCTCCGTTACACCCGGTCTTCTATGATACGCCTTCTTGACATCTATTCCAATCATTGTTTTCTTTTATATAAGAACTGCCCTCTTGAATTCTTCTTCAGCATAAGTTGTCTTGTAGTACATGGTAGAAGAACTGTTTTTTTCAACTTTAGAGTATTTTAACATCAGCTATCTTTACAGAGTAATCCAATAAAAAATTTTTGATTGGAAGGATGCTTGTTCTCAAATGGTGTAAATATTACGAAGAACGAAGAAGGAAACTCTGTAAAGATAGCTGATGTTAAAATACTCTAAAGTTGAAAAAAACAGTTCTTGTACACATTTCATTTACATGAAACGGTTCAGGTTTCTTTCTAGCTATTTTTATTGCACCAATAAAGGCCTTCGGTGAGTACATCCTACCTTTGAGCAGCTTTTTTACCTGCCTTTCTATGTGTGAGGGTGCCGAATCTCCCTTATTTTGAGTGTGGCCTTTATTTGTGCGTTATTGATTGGATATTTGGTAATTTTTGCACCGCATTTAAATACATTACAACCATCGCTTTGTTCTTCTGCTAGCCTGGACAATTATCCAAGTAAAAGATGACGTGATTGTTTCCTTGAGGATTAGCATATGAAATCTGATCCAGATACTTGTGTTATTAAATAATAGGCTAAATCTATTAATTGTTATAGTTTATGTACCTGTACTCGCGGTATGTTTGGAGTTTTCTTTGGTTTCGACATGGTCGTGTCCTTTAGTTGTTGTTGGTGTTGTGTCCTCGTAGGTGTGCTGTCGTTTCGGGGTCGTCTGGTGATATTTTCACAGTTCGGCCAGCGCCAGGAGCTGGGCAGCAAAGGTCTATTTTCCCTGCCCTTACAGGTGGCGCATGGTAGGATCTCTCCACGTCCTATTCCTAGTTGGCACGCTCTGCACAGTTCATTATTTCGTAGATTTGCCTAGCTAGGAAGTGTAGGTTATGCAACCGCGGCGGTCGCGCGGGGCAGCTGGTGCGTGCGCGATGAGTCACCGCGGCGCACAAAGCGCTGGTTTGTTAACGGTTTAACGTTTCTTATTTTTTTACTGTTTTGCTTATAACTTAGCACTTTGGTTGGATTTCAAAAAATTGTTTTCAGAGTTCAGAAGCACTTTCCTTAAGTTTCAAATTGGTAGCAAGCACAAAATTAAATTCGTAATTTTCCCCACTATTTAGGAATCAAAACCGTTCGAGTAACGTAGTAGCAGCGTATTGCCAGTTGCGCGGCGCGCGAAATCCTTTAAGAGTTTACTTCGAAAAGAAAGCTTTCAAAACCAAAAATTGGTTCGAGCTTCTGCAATTTGCTTGCAATGTCGCTAAATATTTACCACCAATATTCTAGGATTCTAAAACCGAATAAAAATGTTTATAATTTTTAAAACCTATATCCAGCAGTATTTAAACTATGCACAAGCCAAACTCGATGTGGAATGTTTGTAAACAAACCACGACACAAAACCTAAAACTCACTTCCATGGTGTCGATTTTTAGATATAAGCAATATATATTGAAGGAAATATCTCAAATCGACAAGGAGCTACTACTAAGTCCATTGCGTAAAAAAATATACGGCAACAGATTGAATTTTATGTTAAGTATGGGCGGTTTGTTTACAAACATTTTACATCGAATTTGTCTGGAGTCTAGTTTGAAGTCAGGCTTGGAATGCTGACGAACTATGTAGGTATTATTTGTTACAACAATCTAAAACAGTTTTCTTGGTTTCAGATAATCCAACCCTCAACAATAGAAATGCAAGATGGCGTGGCCGAACTTCAAGCCCTGCTCAACCAAATAGAAGACGACACCGACCCGACTGCAGGCCTCAGCGAGCCTCTCGTAACAACTCCCTGGAACTCGAAAACAGATGAACTAGACATAAGACAAAACTTCGTCAAGGACAAATCAGATGTTGCTTATTATCTGAAAAAACATTTCGCTGCCTGGAAAGACTATGATCCTAGTCAAGATATAATAGTATTTAGAACTCGCGGTAAAAAAGTTATGCTAAAAAAAATAGGGAAAAAAGGTTATCTCAAGAATGAAGACACAATTGACAGAAATGGAAGGAACAATGTCAGCAATGTTGTTGTTGCCAATTCTACAACACAAACCAGCAATGTTGGGGAATATTGTTCTGATATAAACAATGTTGATCGTATGAAGCTTTTTACACCTGTTAGAGACGAGAACATTGGTGTACGAAAGGAAAGCTATGGTAAGAAGAAAACTGGTGCTATGGATAGTAGAAATAATCATGTTGAAAATAATATTGATGTGTACAAACCTAAGAAAGCGAAAGATGGTAAAGTTCATGATGAAAAAGGACCAACAATAATAAGAAACGTAGGTGAACTAAAGGAATTAGAGACAAAACTTAGGAAAAGGAAAATAAAACCGGATTATGTTGATATAAAACCAGTCAAAAAACCGAAAATTTATTTGAAAACTGCAAGGAATGATAAAATTCACAACGATACTGACGAAAAAGATGCCATAGTGAATGGCAATCCAAAAAACACGGTATATCGACCAGACAAAGATCCAAAACTGATTTATAGCCCTAAGGTCATCATAAAGGCGAATCTAATAAGTGATTATGAAGAGCAAATGAGAATAAAAAAAGCTAAGAAACTCTATGACAGTGTCCAAACTGGAGTTCGAGAGGAGAACGATAATCACTCCGCTAAAACAGATAATAAACACAACCAATATAGTCGCAATTCATATAATGGAATTAATAATAATCATAACCTAACAAAAAATCACAAAGAAAGTGACAATTCCGATCATAATGACAATCAAGTTACAAAAATAAAAAATAAGAAATATAATCATGATAACAAAGATAATGATAATGACGATAATAATAATAACAAGGATGTGACCACTGACAGCGGACTTGGGAACGAGCTGCCGCGATGGTCTTCTGTTGTAGATTCTTATACAGCTGACATTGAGAAGAGCTTGGAGTTTATTCTCAGGAACATGTAAGTGAACTCTATACCCGTACTAGTTGCTGCCCGCGGTTTCGCACGCGTTGTTTCTATAGAAACGTTCAAAGGTTATTTCTATTCTACGGGAACAGATTTATGGAATAAAAATTAGCCTATGTGTTATACAAACATACTATGACAAACATACTACATCTAGTTTGGCTAGCGTATAGTATTTACCTGTTGTAACTTTTGCCCTGTTAATTGTAATACTGAGATGTGTCAATAACGTCGTTCTATTGGTCGTTCAAAACACATTTCCTCTCGTCTGTTCTCCGCTTTGGTGGAGTGCGGCCGCAAGAGTAATTGTTTGTTACCTGGAATATATAAACACTAAATAAAAAATTACTTATTGCAGGAACAGCGCCATCGCTACCTTCCGCGAATACGGCTCAGCGGAGACGCTCCGCATGCGAGCCTTCGAGATGGACTACCTCGTCTGCAGGATCCTCGGGATGCTGCGCGGCCTGCTGCGTCACAGCGCCGACGAGGACGACCGGGCCAAGAACCTGTGAGTTATTATAAATAAATAAATAAATAATGCTGGACAATCCACACAGCATCATCTAGCCCCAAAGTAAGCAGAGCTTGTGTTATGGGTACTAGATGACTGATAAACTTAATACAATACATAACATAGATAGATATTTTTTATTATATATAGAAAATACCCAGATATTATATTCATTATATCAGTCCACTGCTGGACATAGGCCTCCCCTAACGAGCGCCATAGTGCCGTCTTCACCTTGCCGCATTCTGCTGCAGTGCATCCCTCCTGGGGCCGAATTCGCTGAATCGCTTTACTATTACAGTATTATCGTCGCAGAATCGTCCATAGATGTAAGAAACTTACTATTCTTTGAGCTATGTCGATAAATTTGGTAAATAGATTAGAAATCAGAAATGAATAACTTTTATTTCTTTGGGCTTACAAAATAAGGTAATATACAACAAAAAAAAATCTTCAAGCGCGAGTCGGACTCGCGCACCTAGGGTTCCGCATAATTATAAGATCTTGCTTCTTGCCCAATTTTATGATTCTAGGTCAACGAAAGTACCCTATAAGTTTTGGTCCATGGTGAGAATCAAAAAGTATTATTTTTTTGTGATTAAACAACATATTTACGTTTTTTCCCTTTACTTGTGCTATAAGACTGCTTTTTGCCAAATTTCATGATTCTAGGTCAACGGGAAGTACTCTATAGGTTTTGTGTGCATGTGATTCCCGCGGACAAAATATTCGGGCATACCTAAACAGCTGCAACGTTATAATGTGTTGACTTAGAAGTTTAATTTATATCACGGCTCCAAGAGGTTACGGACTAGAGTATTTCATGTTAATTTCAACTCGATACCTCCACGCGTTCCTGAGAAAAGGGGTTTGACAGACGGACCAACAGCAAAGTAATCCTATTAGGGTTCCTATTCATTTCATTTATTTCCACCGTAGGTATTATATATACACTTGAGGTCGTTGTTTACTAAATTTAAACAGGAAATTTACATTTAAAACACAAGTTATTATTACAAATGGAAAAATAAACCATAAGGGATTGTACGCAGAAAGAAAAAACACACAGACAGTGATTCCTATATATGTATGTACAGTAAAATAAACTTTATAAGAGTTGACTGTAATAGGGCCCAGTTTTTATTTTTGAATTTTGAGGTACGGATCCCTAATCCAGGTCAACTCATATTTATGCAAAACTAGCTGCAGCCCGTGGCTTCGCACGCTTTTTTGCGGAATAAAAGGTAGCCTATGTCTAGCCCCGGGGATACCATCTACCTCGCTGCCAAATTTCACCAATATCCAGTCAGCCGTTCTTGAGTTATAAATAGTGTAACTAACACGACTTTCTTTTATATTAGGTCCTTACATATGAAATTGGCGTTTTTCGTACTGGCCACTTTAATCACAAATTTCTCCTCTTTGGTAAGGAATTCCAAATTCAAATTTGTACAGCTATAGACTCATGTATTTGTGCTTCGATGATCGTCATTCATTTGTTTTTTTTCTTCTGTTTTTTTCTGTTTGCGTCACTCATTTTACAAAATGGAAAACTTAAAATATCGCATTATTTACGAGTACGAGTTCCGCCGTGGCACTAGTGCTGCGGAAACAACTCGAAGGGTGAATGATGTGTATGGCGGTCGTGTTGCAAAAGAAAACACAGTTCGTTTTTGGTTCCAACGTTTTCGTTCTGGAAATTTTGACCTGCAGAACAAGCCCCGTGGACGGCCTGAGACTCAAGTTGATAATGAAGAGTTGAAGGCTATTGTGGAAGCGGATCCATCGCAAACCACGTCCGAGTTAGCTGCAGGCTGCGATGTTAGTGATAAAACTGTTTTAATTCACTTGAAGCAAATTGGGAAGATTAAAAAGCTTGAAAGGTGGGTACCTCACGAATTGACTGAAGCAAACCGGCAAACGCGCGTCGACTGCTGCGTTACATTACTAAACCGGCACAATAATGAAGGTATTTTAAACCGAATCATTACCTGTGATGAAAAATGGGTTCTTTACGATAATCGGAAGCGCTCAGCGCAATGGTTGGATCCTGGCCAGCCAGCCAAATCCTGCCCCAAGCGAAAATTAACCCCAAAAAAGTTACTTGTAAGCGTTTGGTGGACTAGTGCCGGTATTGTTCATTACAGTTTTCTCAAATCTGGCCAGACTATTACGGCTGATGTCTATTGTCAGCAATTGCAAACCATGATGGAAAAGCTAGCGGCTAAACAACCTAGGCTGGTCAATCGCTCCACGCCACTGCTGCTTCACGACAACGCTAGACCACACACTGCGCAACAGACGGCTACTAAATTAGAAGAGCTTCAATTGGAAAGTCTAAGACATCCTCCGTACTCCCCGGACCTTGCTCCAACAGATTACCATTTTTTTCGAAATTTGGATAACTTCTTGCAAGGGAAAAAATTCAACTCCGATGGGGCAGTCCAAATCACCTTCAAAGATTTTACTGATTCCCGTCCGACTGGTTTTTTTAGTAAAGGGATCAATGAACTACCTATAAGATGGCAAAAGTGCATAGAAAATAATGGTTCATACTTTGATTAATTAAATATATTATATTAAAAAATATTCGACTTTTTGTTCCTCCCATACAAAACGCCAATTTCATATGTAAGGACCTAATATATATAGATTTATTATTTATAGTCATGTACATACATCTATCCTTACAGGCCCATGCAATGCAATAGAGTACCATAAATAATCTACTCTCACACAGTTAATATTAACATAAGAAAATTTAAAACAAAAACAAGTTATCTAAACAAAAAACAAAAAAAAATGACAAAGATACAATAATAGATCATAATGATGCAGATATGTCAAAGTATAGTGTATCTAACACGACTTTCTTTTATATATATAGATTTGAACCTGTTCAGTAATTTAGCCGACAAGTTGTAAATTCATCTATCCTATCTTTATATATTTTTTGTAATATTTATGTGATTTATTAGTCAAACTAACCACTTATTTATTTCCAGTGACGCAGTCGCGAACTTCATGGCGCAAGCGAAGCGTATCCACACGGCGGTCAACTCCATACTGGCCGTCACCAACTATCTGCTGCCGGCGTCATCTGACAAGTCGGTAAATGTTTAACGCTTTCACTGCCCAGCCGATGCGTCCTGCAAGTACGCGCCCCGCGATACACTACTACATACTTCACTAGATACACCATCTACCTACTTTTCCACGTGCGTCACGGGCACTACATGTGTTAACTAGAACACACCCGTGGCTTTGCCCGCATCGTGCTTGCCATCAAGATGTCTGTCAGATGATGTCCTTCAGCCGAATTTCGTCCGCGGCGGTCAGACCAGTTGTGCGTTACGCCTAAATCTCCCATTCCAATTGAATGAGCTATCCGGGGAGAATGGGGATAAACGATTTCGATTACCAGTATGGTACTAAAAAAATTATGATAGCTGGACGATGCCGTGTGGATTGTCCAAGATGATCTATTAAATAAAAACAATAAAAGAACTTTATAACCTATTGGCGGGCGGGGATTTTAACGTCAACGTCAAGGTCTAGCCTAAGTCAAAGTTGATTGCCATGTTACTCACACCTGACCTTTTTTTGCTCGATTACAGCAACTCTGATTCAAAGTTACATTTTGTAAATACATGGAGAATGTCAGCACGTAAGAAAAATATTATTTAAGACTAAAAGTAAATATTTGTAGACACATAGAAACAATTCATATAAACTGTTGGTTATTAAATCGTTTATATTTGTTTTTGTTAAGATTTAATCTTTACTTGTTGTTAAAAATACTAGGAATGGATTTGTTCCGTGAGTAAAGTTTTGTTGTAGATATGAGTTGATTTTCAAATTGTTTAATTATGTTGTTTTAATATGTAAGATTTACGTGCTATTTAAATATAGGAAGCGGCTACCGATTGTTTCCCAGCAGCTTAAACGTTGTCGCTGTGCATTCAAATAGCGACTAACTCGTAATTTAGATGAGTTTTATATCGACGGCTTCAGATGACGGACAGCTCACGGACTCGTTTGAAGCTTGTGGAAAGACATTGCGTCACTGTAAAATGTATCTAAAGATAACTAGTTTAAGCCCATATTTGAATGTACATTTTGAGCGCGGAACTTAATAGAGATGCATTAGTATTTGTATGACTGCCTATTTTCGCCGCTCATTGGATAGTCTCACCAATATTTGACAGCTATGTCAAATATTGGTGAGATGTTTATGGTGTCGCCAAAACTGAACAAAACTATTTTGACACTATTAAAATGATGCCGTCCTTTTTATATCGATCGTGATGAAAGGGAGCGCAACATTTTTAGTGGGGTCAAATTAGTTAAGTTTAATTTTGGCGACATATGAGTAGGTGCCAGTGACTCTTGATTTTTGATACTAGCGTAGGAACTAATCTCTCAGAATCTAAAAATCGTGTTATATAGTTTTTAAGTAATAAGTTACACTAACATAGACATAAGTACTATTAATAAACTTAATGAGCAAATTTTTGACAAAGTTACTTACTTATAGACTTTAATTTTGACAAAGTTACTTACTCACAGACTTTAGATTTTTCGACTTTAGCGTAGGACTTTGTATCTTGCCAAGATAGAAAAGCATTTAATGTAATTTATTTATAAGCAAGATTGATATATCATTAGTAAAATTTATATAAAGACCAAATGTTACATTATATTTACATACCTTGTATACTGTTTAGTATACTAGCTGCTGCCCGCGGCATCATCATCATCAACATATCTTAGTCCACTGCTGGACATAGGCCTCCGTTAATGAGCGCCATAGCGCCCTGTCTTCAGTTTGCCGCATCCAGCATCTGCCTGCAGTCTTTCGCAGATCGTCATTCCACCTGGCCGGGGGGGCGTCCTACTCTACGTTTGCCGAGTCGCGGTCTCCACTCGAGAACACGTTTACCCCAGCGGTTGTCGGTGCTCGCGGCATCGCATACATTTATTTGTTTACAAAAACTATATTTAATTCTTACTTCGGCTATTCCAATGATGCCAGAGATACAAGATATATTTAAATATTTCTGTTGTTATGTTGGTAGTGTTTGCCAAAAAATCTTGGATTACATCCGAGAGACAATGTTTTATAGTTTTATGCTTGAAATGTCAATAATAAAATTGTAGAGTTAAATATTGACATTAAATTAATTCATATTAGCTTAGGAAAACGGCCCTGCTTCCCTTGACAAGATTTTTTTTAGACTATTGTAGAAAAAAATAATGCAATAACGTAAATGATTGAAATTATAGTGATTTAATTTCAAACATTTACGCATTCCCGACATTTTTATTTATAAGACAAAATCATTTTTCATGTTGTAAGATAAGAAATAACATAAATCTACCTCATCAGCTCACGTCGACTGCAGGGCATGCCTCCCCAACGCGAGGGGGGTGACGCCATTATCGCCAAACGCTTAGTATGGTTGTACGACATGCATCGGGTGAGTTGGAGGGGCCGATTCTTACGCCGTTGCATAAATCTATGCTGTGTTTTTGTACTAAAGATTCCTTATTACGTAGTGTAAGGAATTGATTGTTGAATAGTGACGTGATCATTTTTTGTCTATTTTCCTTTCACGTTTGTAAACCTTTTTGATTGAATATAAAAATATTTTTTTCTTGATATTTTGTATTTTTCCTAAGAAATTGTTTTATGTTTAGGTACGTAACCTACCTGTAGGAATGCCTCAGAGCTGACGTCTGGCGTATTGGGTAGGTCATCATCATCATCAGCAACCCGCTCGCCCACAGCTGGGATGGGCCTTCAAACTTTCATTGGGTAGGTAGGTAAGTACCTAACGAGAGTTTGGTACAAAAAGACAGCCTCACAGTAGAGCATACCCCGCGCAAGCAGACAGCATCCTAAATGTATCTATCTTCCTATCTGCCAAATATGATTGTCCTCTGATGTATCAGCTCATTCAGAGTCAATCTCTGTTTACTTTTGTACGAAGCTATAAGTTCACTAAATAAATAGACTTAGAATAAAGTTTTCGTGGGATGAACCTAAAAGTTTTTTGATAAAAATTAAATAATTGGGGTGTTTCTTTCAAATGAGTTATCAGCCTATCAAAAAAGTTGAGCACTAACTTTAAATAACGTAAGTTGTCATACATAAATAAACATTTTATTTATTTCGTTCGGAACCTTAAGGGGAGAACCTCTAAAAGAATGTTAAACTTTTTGTGTTTTCTAGGAATAATTACCTACTTACTTCACTACTACTATTTACCTCAATGATATTTTACATAAACCCCCGTTGTATTTACCTACCTATTATTATTTGTGACGATGTATAACCTTGACAAATTAAAAGGAAAAATAGCCAAAAACATCAAGTTTGTTGTATGGTTATAGTTTGTGGTATAAAAAAAATATCAAAATTAAAGGGGGCTCCTTTAATTTTGATATTTTTTTTATTTTTATTATTTGGTGTTATAGCGGCAAGAAAAATACACATCTGAAAATTTCAACTGTCTACCTCTTACGGTTCATGAGATATAGCCACGTGACAGACGGACGGACAGCAAAGGCTTAGTAATTAATAACTTAGGGTTCCGTTTTTACCCTTCGGGTACGGAACCCTAAAAAAAACCAAATTAAAATAATTAAAAAGTTCTCATATTAAAAACGCTATTGTAAGTTTGTGTTGACAATGCAATGCGAGTTCGACAGCCCTATCGTCTATATATTTACATATAAATACACTAGCCAAACTCGATGTAGAATGTTTGTAAACAAACCACGACACAAAATCTATAACTCACTTGCTAGGCGTCGAGTTTCAGATATAATTGTAAGTAATATTTATTGAAGGAAGGATCATAAATCGACAACTAATGTAAATTCCGTATAAAAATACGCGGCACCAGAGTGAATTTTTGGTTAATTAAAAGCGGTTTGTTTACAAACATTGTACATCCAATTTGGTTGGAATATAGGTAAGTACTCTTACTTAATTTATTGCCTAACACAAACTACACTACACATACACTAATATGATAGGGGATCGTATAAGTTACAAACTTAAAATAAAATGATAAGTAAATTCTAAGGGCCCGCTGATACAAGTTACATCTCTTGAGTGAAAGGGGCCCCCTTTCACTTGTACTTAACCCGCGTTGACACGATCAGAGTCTGCTCCGAGACCCAGTGGACTCGGACGCAACTCGTATTTTGGCAACCCCTAGACTCGGACCGAGTTCTACTTTTCCAAGCTAGCTCGTATACGAGTAGGAAAACAAAATGGCGTCTAGTAACAACAACCAAAGGCACGGCCAAGGGTCTCATGACGTTTTTAGATGTTGGTTTAAGAAAATGATCCGAGTGAACTATCAACAGCTATCATATAACACACTCGTTAGAAGACAGAAAACAAAAATATCACTTCATTTCCGTGTCAGTGTATAATTTTATAATTTAACCTTATCTATACACTAGCCAAACTCGATGTACAATGTTTGTATACAAGCCGCCCATACTTAACCTAAAATTCACCTGTTGCCGCGTCTTTTTATACGAAATTTACATTAATTGACGATTTGAGATCCTTCCTTCAATAAATATTGCTTACAATTATATCTGAAACTCGACGCCTAGCAAGCGAGTTTTAGTTATTTGTGTCGTGGTCTGTTTACAAACATTCTACGTCGAGTTTGGCTAGTGTATCTGTATTTATTTATTTATTTATTCCACCGTAGGTACACATGTTACACTTGATGTCGTTACACTTTTTAAATAATTTATATTGTAACAATCTCGCATAAATTTTTAACAAAGGAAACACCATAAGGGTTGTTCATAGAAAATAAAAAACAGACAGTTAAGGACTCTTCCACATAAGTATAATAAGTGTAGGTACATTTATTGTATTTATGGAAATAAAGATTTTTTGATTTGATTTGATGATTCTGTGCTTACATTATTGTGGAATTATGTAGGTATACCAACCAACATTACCACGAATGTGAGCGTAATAACTTTATTCGTTTACTTTTGTTTTAAATATTTTACGATTTACCTTTTTGCTCTACATGTTCTGCTTCTAATAATTATATTCCAGTATGTACATAGGTTGTGTTACAATCAAGTTTAAGACCTAGATTACATATTTAGAACATAGTTATTTTTCGTGGTTACAAATCATATTACATGTTTTGTACGTCTTAATAAATAAATAAAGTTAAATAAATTTGAAGCTTCTCCTATGGGTCCACTCGGTCCGAGCTTAGCCCGAGCTGACTGATCGTGCCAACGCGGCTTTAAACGTCTTTTAGGTACTAAGTTATATAAAGTTGTCGTCTGCGGGGGCCCGCTTGTAGAAGGCCCGCGAGGTCTCCACGGGCGGCGGGAGGCCCACACAGGCGAGGTACCCGCGCCGCCACGCCAGCATCGTGCTTAGGACTATGGGAACCGCTAGGAGGACTCCTGGAATGTACATAAATATAAATAAATAATAATTAACAATTTACCTGCATCATCGGTTACTAAATATTGTACTTAAAACATATATTTTTTTGTGTATCTGTCAGAATAATGTGCGGAGGGAGGAAATCACCCTTTTTAGGCGACAACGCTCTTTGATCTAAATAGAATGTCAAGCTCTGCCTTGTTGTCAATGCTGTTTGCCTGCGTGAGTTTGGTTTGCGATTCAATAAGGTTTGATGGTCAACGACAATAACAACTTCCTGTTTATGGCTTGTGGTCTCAGGTCCCTTTCTATGAAGATAATCATGATCACGTGGTGTTTTATCTCGTCTTTGACATATACGGGTATATCACGGATGTAAGCGGGTAAACCCTTAACGCGGTTTTTTATAGTAAAATACTTTAATGGTTAAGTATTTTACTGAAACTGCCATAATAAGCAAACCGCGTTCCGTAGCAGGACCATATTTGACCTTACGTAGACCTAGGGGAGGTCTCAGTCCAGCTGTGGACATGTTTAGGCTGAGATGTAACTCCTTACCGATAAGCACTCCCAGTAGTATGGAGCCGTCTCTCTCCGGGCGGTGGTTGTACTTGTCCAGACAGCGCATGGCGCGGTGCTTTTGATGCAGCTCCGCGAACGTGTAGCCTCGCATCTCTATGGGCTCCTGGCAGCTGGGGGAGTGGAGATGAGCTTAATTACATTTCTCATTTCAATTACTTTATTACTTTAGGCTTTTAAAATAAGCATTTAGACAAGTCAAGTTTAATCACATTTAAATCACACTTATATCATTAGTATTGTTATAAACTCGAAAGTAACTCTGTCTGTCTGTTTGTTACCTTTTCACGCCTAAACGGCTGAACGGATCTCAATGAAATCTGGCATGAAGGTAAATGGTATCCCAGGGACGGACATAGGGTACTTAAAAAGCGCGTGCGAAGCCGCGGGCAGCAGCTAGATATCCCATAAATCAGGGATGGAGATAACCCCTAAACGTTTGCATAGAAACAACGCGTGCGAAGCCACGGGCCGAAACTAGTATACAATAAATTATTATCAAATAAGAAAATATCACCGTAAACAATGTAAGTGAATGCATTTTGTCAACATTTTCATATTTTCTATCTTGAGAAGGAACAATTTATTGCAAACTTTCCTTAAAATTAACATTAGAGTATTATATATTTATTACTAGCTGCAGCCCGCGGCTTCGCACGCTTTATTCCGGAATAAAAGGTAGCCTATGTCCGGCCCCGGGATGGAAAGGATCTTGGTGAAATTTGGCAGCGAGGTAGATGGTCTACCTCGCTGCCAAATTTCACCGAGATCCATTCAGCCGTTCTTGAGTTATAAATAGTGTAACTAACACTACTTTCTTTTCTATATATAGATATAGATAAGATATAGATCACGTAGAACAGATGTTGATGTCACATGCACAGGTAGTAGGTCTACGTGCCTTCGAGGTACAGAATCGATCCTTTCGGCTAGAACATCGATTACGTGGCACCTTGTATCCAATAAGACAGGACAGATCCGCAGTAGATACTTACAAATACAAATGTTTTTTATTTCGTTCACAAAGTACTACCTACACAATTATCTTATAGAATATTTTTTTAAGCCTCCCTATAAGTATAGAATACATGTACTAGGAGGTTTAGCTACAGCTAGTTTCGCAGCAGTACTTACAGCATGGTAGACGCATTGCCGCCTCGTGTCTCCAGCACAGGCACCAGCATATCCGCCATCCACTGCGTGCTGCAGTCGCAGAGGTACGGGTTGTCCGACACATCTGCAGTCTCCAACAGGTCCCAGCGCGAGAGGAAACGGGAGTCGATCTCGGTGAGGTTGTTGGAAGTTAGGTAGAGCTGGAAAAAATGGGGTGATGTTATGGTGAGGTGATTCACAGAGCGGGTGGCCCGGAAACATTACACTAGTATAATATACACCTGCGGTTTCCATGTATGTGCATGTATCTGCATGTAATGTGAATCCAGGTCTAGAACTACATCTATGCAAAATTTCAGCACGATCCATTCAGTGGCTTTAATGTTGTCCCGTCGGTATGCTTAAGAGGGCACCATGCGCGCCAGTTTGTGAAAAGGATAGTCATAGGATTTCGCGTTCACAGGAACGGGGCAGGGCATAGATTTTTGGAGCGGCGGCGTAAGCGCAAAATTCAAGTTTTTGCTTATTTACAAGAAAACTACACAACTTATGAAGAAACTGGTTCAAGGAACCAAATAAAGATTGCAGGGTTCCTGAGATCTCGACTAAATATTGTCGAAACAGTGCACTTTCATGGTTATTTATTATCCTATTTTTTTTTAAGGAACCCTTAGAATATTTAGCAAATGGAAATTATTTACTTACTCGTTTCCCCTCCGAAAACTACATACAGACACATACAAACCATTCGATTATATGCTTGGCACGGTATATATTATCGCCCGGGCTCTCATGCCAGTTCTCTCCTCCGTAGACCGAGACACGTTCTCGGTGACCCCGTTGACCCAATCACCGCCGCTAACCCGGAGGTGACGGCAACAAGTACCGATTCGCTTCCGCACACTAAACACCCGACCAAAAACAGACCCCGCCGGATGCGGGGTCGAAAAATTCCCCGCTTCCGCCCATAGGTGCATTCGTGCACCTTGGCGAAACCTCTATTCCCTCTTAAAGCATCCGGCGACAGCCCAAGCCGAGGCTCGCACCTAAGTGGTGGCCCTTGTGCGTGTTGCCCCATCATAACTTTACCGGCGAGGCGCCCTCTGCGCCCGCCAAAAGTCCGGTAACGCTGTCATGGCCATCTGTGGTCAACAGCATTGATTTTTTTATTTTTTTTCGAATGGACTATTCCATTCGAAAAAAAATAAAAAAATCTTATGCCAGTTCGCGTCGCTTCGTATCGCTGAGCAGAGCTCCGCATTATGGTGTATAGTGCGGTGCAATCGTGTGCCCGGAAGGCAAACACATCAAATTTTAAAACAGACGTTGTTTCTTATTTCACGTAAATACTTTATAGTAATAACAACACAAGATTCTCATAAAAATACAATTTCTGTTGCATACAATTTCAGTTGTTGTGTAGGTTACGACATCTACACAATACAAGAGGTCGTGGTACAGGCGTAGTGATGTGACAAAATAATGGTTGGTGTGGCAATCCGAGACCGCGTTCAAGACCGTGAAATTTTTCGCAAAAAAAATTGAGCATGTGCTCAATTTTTTTTGTACCTTGAAGGTCTACGATAATGATGACGACCTGCGAAATACTGCAGGCAGATGCTGATGCGGCAAGCTGAGGACAGAGCGCTATGGCGCAAATTAGAGGAGGCCTGTGTCCAGCTGTGGACTATTATAGACTGTCGATGATGATGATTAAATTTCCAGTCACCTCACTGTGCATTTAAAATAATTTATATTTTTATTTACTTTTATCTCTGTCTTCATTGGTGATGTGATGATGATGATGATTGGTCTTACGTCGTAGGAATACTTTCCCAGCACTAGTTTTTGTGTCTGTTGACGTCTAGCAACTTGTGTATGTACGATGATTTCTTTGTTCGTGTGCGTGTTTTCTGTTTGTGTTACTACACTGGTTTAATGTGGGTTCGTAGGTACACAAGTTTTTTTTGCGAATGTGTGCGTAATACCGCCTCTGTGAGCTGTACGTATTTACCTCCCCTACCGCTACAAAATCGGAGAGGAGTGCTTGGTGCAAAATTTGAATAGCGGTTCCATTTGCTAAATATTCTAAGAAGGATCCAAAGAAAAAATATTGTATTTTATGTACTTAATTCGTTTTTTTTTTACCACGGGGATCCCGTGAGTACTGATATCGACTTAGTTTGACAACCAAACCTGTTAGGCTTGCCTCTTAATGTATTTTAAAGCATGGGTTCAGCCTCATGAGCTTCGATACTAACCTCCTTGATCAGCGGCCAGTCGTAGGTCTCCCCCACGTCGTCAGGTCTGGCCAGCGCTCTCGGATGCAGCTCGCTCAGCTTGGGGTTGTAGCTGAGATGCAGCTTCTCTAACGCTGACAGGCCGCCGAGCGCACCGGCCCCGATGGCGGTGAGGGACGGCATGTTGCACATGTGCAGCTCACGGAGCTTGCGCAGGACGGGGAAGCCGCTGGAAAGAAAAATAATGAGAAATATGAAAAATAAATGTGTTTAAATTCAAACAGTTCGGTGTAACACCCGGTGGCCAGGACGCCCTGCGAAAAACTGCTGGCAAATGCTGGCCATCTAAAGACAGGGCGCTATGGCGCTGAGAATGGAAGACTGCCGTGCAATGGACTATATTCCTGCCAAATTAGATGTACAATGTTTGTAAACAAACCGCCCGTACATAACCTAAAAGTCCCTCTCTTGCCGCGTCCTTTTATACTCAAGTTATCTACATTAATTGTCGATTTGTGATCCTTCCTTCAATAAATATTGCATACAATTATACATATCTGAAACTCGACGCCAAGCAAGTAAGTTTTGGGTACCTACACATTTCACACCGAGTTTGGCTAGTGTATTGCCAGCCTATTCTGATGATGACTTACGGGAAATCTTCATCTTCCAAATCGATCCTCTGTATCGGGTTCTGGTTCAGGTTCAGGTACTCTAACATCTTGGTCTCCTCCAGCTCCTGAGGCACCGCCTGCAGCTCGTTGTCACTGAGGTCCAGGCGCGCGAGGTACAGAGGCGTGTGCAGGAACTTGGCCGGGATCTCGGCCAGCTGGCAGGAGCGCAGGCGGAGCACCTGGGGCGATTTTGTATTTGTATTTATTTATTTATTTAATAACTAACACGATTATTTACAACCAATTACATTAGACATAAAATATTAAGAACATAACATATAATATAACAGTTACATATAATTATAATAAATATATATAGGTACATATATCGTGCGTTAATACTTACAAAATAAATGAACAATAAATAAATTCCGGAATTTAGGCAAAACAAATTGATTGAGCAAATAACGCGACGATAAAGATTAGCCTTAGTATATAGTATTATTTATTATACTTACTCAGGCTAATCTGTAACGTTATTTACTATACAGAATTACAATAAAAGAAGAAAACAATTATACAACTAGTATTTAGCCTTACATCTACATATTTCCTAAAAATCTAAGCCGTCACCAGTCATCGTTGTCTATAGCGTTAGCGACCATAGATTTGCAACGTGGCTAGACTAGCAGAAGGCAGTGTGCTCAGAATGCTGACAGCATTGCCACGTTGAATGGCAATGCTGATTCGTTGACCGCATAGAAGCCAGCCTAATATTATTTATTTAATATTTTTTTATTAATATCTGTATTGAGAAAGAAAATTACAATTCAATAATAAAAACAAATTATAACTAGTATTTACAATTGAAACAATTAAGCTAACTGCAGACTGTTGCAAACAATCTACAGGTAGCTCAACTGATCAATACCAATTAATTTGATAATTAATCTGTAATATGAACTACATAACTTAACAGCGTGACTTTATGGTATGACTAGCTTGTGCCCGCGGCTTTGCCGCTGACGTTCACTAGTTATTACTACTTAACTGTTAGTTAAACCACAAAGTAAGTAGTTTCCAGTTTAGATTCAGATTATTTATAGGTAACGTATTTACAGGTATAATCGTTTGGAGGTATACACTCTTACTTAACATTTATATGGCCCCACGACGCATACGTCCCCCCGCAGCACCCCTGCGGGTCGCACCGCCGGTGCTCGGCAGTGAATGCGTTAACGTAGTAGTTTCTCCGTAACCATAAATGTCTAAAAGTACGCCTCAAAGTTAGTTGTCTATGACCTTTAGCTCTAGCAGACAGAAGCGTCAGGACGAAGGTCGCTTGGATTATGCGACCTGACGCTGAGTCTGTCCTGTCCTATCCAGCCCAGGCAGGTGCTTAAACAGGTCTTTATTAGAACGAGTGCCATATGTTGTATGATACATACTTGCCTTAAGAAATAAAGTTTTGAAATCTAATCTACCTTCAACTTCGGCAGACTGGATATCGCGACCAAGGTCACATGGTCGATAGTGGTCAGTGGGTTGCCACTCAGGTCCAGAGTCTCCAGCTCGGGCAGGTGCTCGAAGGTGTCCTGGTGCAGCGAGTGGAGCTGGTTGTAGGCCAGGCTGAGCGTGCGCATCGACACGAGGGGCTCATACTCCTCGGGGGAGTAGCGACCCTGGGGAGAGTCAATTTTGCAAATATTTAAAAACAACAATCATCACTTTACGACTTTTTTCTAAATATTTCAAAAGTATGAAAACTATAAAAATTTCAAAAACATAGGAATTTCATAAACGCACGAAATATATTATTATTTTAAATTTCAAGTTATTAACTTGAAATTTAAAATAGTTAGCTGCGGTAGTTGCTGAGGTATTAAAGAGGGAAAAAAGGACAGAGCGAGACCTTGTTTTGAAACCGATCTCGAAACGAAACCATTAAAATACAGCCAAAATTACTCATTATGGTGGATCGTTTTGTGTTGGCGAGAATTTTTTTTTGTGGTATTTTGCGTTCTACAAGAAATAAAATCCGGCCGTGTCTCCGAGTGTTATGGTGCTACGTTTTATTTAAGTGCGAAGTGAGAGAAGCTACGGGAAGTTAGTCCTCTAACCTAGGGGAGACCGGGGATGGTTGACAAATTTATTACACCGCCACCGATTTAAACAAGATCCGTCAAGTGCGAGTGTGACTCGCGCGCCGAGGGTTTCGAACGGTTGTCAAGTATACCAATGTGTACTATAGGTACTGGTTAAAGACTGCTATTTGATGGATACCAAAAAATCAAAGGTACCTACATTTCTGATGTATCGGTTTGCAAACTTCGGAGTAGTTCCTAAAAACAAGATATTAAATATGTTGAATAAGCACCAAAGACACGCTTGGGCTAACCGACAATATTGTCACATAAAACGTGTATGCATCAGATCAAAATCTGTACATAGTGGAAATATTACCTGGGTTATACACAAATGAACAGCAACTTTTCACTTCTTGAAAACTACGCAAGACCGTGATGCGGCAGTTTGGACGTCTGAGCGGGCCGCGGAGTGTAATACTTGGCTGTGAATCACAGCCAAGCATGCAGCATCCAGCACGCAGTGGATGGCGGATATGCTGGTGCCTGATTGCTTAACGTTATAGGTAGGTACTCAAACTGATCACGAGCTATCAGCTACCGTACCTACCGTACCTACAGTCTACCTACCCCTATAGTCAACCATCCCGTCTCCCCTAAGTTGTTAACGGATGCGTTCATTGCATTCTTTATTTTACAGAGTTAGTTGTTTGGTATGTACATAATTAAGTTTAGTAACTTATCTAACTCGTTTCAGTTAATCATTATCTTTACCTCGAAAGCATGCGGACTGAGGTTGGCAGCCGTGAGCTTGTTATGGCTGAGGTCCAAGGTGGTCATCTCCTGCAGATCCCGGAAGCTGGCGTTCTCGATGGTTTCAATGTTGCATCGCGACAGGTTCAGCACCTGGGGAGGGGTTTTGTAATTTGATTCATCATCAGCTGGCTTGCGGGAGTTTGGAAGTCAATCACTTTATTTCTTTAGGCTTACAAAATAAGCCCTTTGACAAGTGAAATTCTATACAAAAATTATTAAATAAGAAATAAAGAGTTATTAATTTTCTCTTCAATTCTTCTAGCATCACTTTTAAAACTTTATAAACTGGCGTATTTATTTAACGGGTACTTATTTATCGCGTTGTACATTTATTATTATCAAAGAAAAATAAATAAAGAGAATTACAATTAAATAATAAAAGAATCAAAATTAGAACTCGACAGGCACGGCCGGTCGAGCAACTCCAACTCCTGCTTCTTGTCGTTTAGATTGTAAGTCAGACGGTCGCTTTTCGCGCAAGTTGATTGACCTTTTCATCCCGGCCTTCAAAGCTACTTTCTACAACAGTAACCCTTTCTTCCATAGAAAAACATGCTGCTGTCACAGCCCTATAATTCTATGCTTTCTTCGATCTTGTGGCATCTTATAACGAAGTTGTGAATGGAGGCAGCGAGGCTATCCCTTTTCGTGAGCAATTGCTGAGTGAGGACCGACATTTCCTGCTCTGATTGCATTGCATGCAAATTTGTAGGAGGACGGGCGGTGTGCACGCGAATTGCTTTAGATGGAGATTTTTTGTCGGTCCGATTGTCTGAAGGCGCGGTCTACAAACTTTTACGTGGAGCTGTTGTTGTAAGTAATAAATATTTAATCACCAAATAGTTTGCAATTGATAAATTATCGCAAAGTAACGCCAATAGGTACCTATACCTACCTATAGGTACCTATTGGCGTAACTTTGCGATTCATATATAGTTGTAAGTAGATTACCTTGATGGGCAGCTCGGCGATGACCGTGACTTCCCTGAAGAGATTCTCGCTCAGGTCTACCTCGGTCGGCTTCAGCTTCGTCAGCGCTGCAACGAAAATAATTATAATCATACAGCAAATGTGTACACAGCCACAAGCAACATAATCATAAGAACAATGTTTTTGTTCGTATCATTTGTTGAACCTGCGAAGCGACATCTTGTTGTGGTTTTGGTACTAATAAAGTACATTTTTTTACTATTAAAGTACATAGATGTCGCCACTAGACAAATTAGAAGGCGCTATCGATCGAAGCGTTCACGCTTCAGACTGACATTCCCCAATGTTTACTACGTATAAATCGGGTTTACACTATGTTCTAGGTTCTACAAACATTGTATTGCAAGATTGCAACCCATTTGCTATGAATCTTTGCTAAAAGAAACTTTGAATCAATTGTAGTTTTGAAGTCTATCAACATAATGACGATAGACGAGCTCTGGGGCGCTGATAAAGCAAAATTTTCATCACGAAATTTTGCAAAATATCACTCAGTTTTTGGGTCCATAGCTATAGAGATATGGACCCAAATTTGATATAGATCAAATTGAGTAGGTAAAGTAGTACCTACACACCACAGCAGAAAACTCAATTAGAATGCAAACGTTCTAGCACACACTATTTACAAAGCATACCTACCTAGAAATATTACATTCAAAGTCAAAGTCAAAAACTCTTATTTCCTTATATACAATAAATGTATAATCTTAGAAAAGGTCAAATTCTAAGGTCATTAATATATGTAATAGCCTCTTTCTTTTTGCGAAGTCGGTAATTATTATTATTACTATTATTCTATTCTAAATGTAAAGACTTACCAGCCCACTCCTCCTTGTTGAAGAAGGTCGCAACGGTCTGGTCTGAGCAGTCCACCCTGGCCTCCTTGCAGATGCACTGGCGACAGATGCCGGTCTGCCGCGCCAGCGCGTCCAGTGGCCCGTCTGTAGCGACCGCGGTGGGGGTGGGTGGGTAGTCTGTTGCTGATGTTGGAATAGTTAAATAAGTAGTTAAATAAGAAACAAAATCATTAATATTCGAAAAATAGAAAAGTCCATCTGCGACGCAGGCGGTCGCGGGTTCGAGTAAAAGGAATGACAAGAGACAACATGGTCTTCTTTTGATCCGGAATAACTGCTTGGAAATCCGCTGGAGTAAGCTGGTGCTTCCAAAACGTGTGAAGCAAGGATCGTAGCAGCGTACGTTCAAGGTCTAGCGGCGAGTAGCGACACTAATGAGTGCCGCTACTCGACGCTAGAGGGCGTTAGTAGTGAGTTTCAGTAATAAATATTACTAACAATTTTATCTGAAACTCAACACCAAACCTCCGATTACAGTGTTCTGTAATCTGAGCACCGTGCGTGAGGTTTAGTTTTCTTGTTGTGGTTTGTTTACAATTTGGCTGAGGTATAGGTAGGTACTTACTTGTCTGACAGTTGGCCCCGATAAAAATCGCCAGTACAAAAAGTGGCACCGATTTCACTCCCATTTTCCTAAAAAGTTACAGAAATATAATTAACTTTCACGCTTACGTTGGCTATACGTAACAAAGAACTCTTATCTGATAAGATACATATTCGAATGTAGGTAGGTGAGTAGAGCAGGTGGTAGATAGAGTATTTAGTCACTGTCAGTGGGAATGTTTCATCGATTCCGAGAAAATGGAGGACGTTATATTTTCAGGATGTGAGAACATTCGTTTTGTTACGTTCATTCAATATTTTCTTTGTAACAACAAGATTCTACGCAACGACGCATTGTTGCGTAGAATCTTTAGGATAAAGAAAATATTGTACTCAGAGCAAAGTGGTTTTGAGTTTTTCAACGACACGAAACAAAATCTTACAAGTTTTGATAGGTGAGGTACTTAAGTATACTTCACAACAATTCTAAGTTACTCTACGAAACGTTTTTGTATTTTCTCTGTTAGATCCGACGGTCACTGAATAATAAACATATATTCAATAATTTCAAAAGTTTTTTTAAAATAAAAACTTTTGAAATTACAAATTACACATGAATGTGCAAAAGAAACAAACAAACGCAGAAGGTACCCAGGTAGGTAGTAGTTTATCCAGAAACTCACCTAAATTAAACATAAATATCTATAAATAATAACAAAAATCACATCAAAAATGGCACAGTACGGCACTTTCACAGCAATCTTGCGACTGAGGTGTTACTAAAACACTCCTATCTTATCTAAGTAGGCTTCGAGTACCTTGTTATCAGACAGCACGATGCCTCACCTAGGTCACACACACACACACACCCTCACACACAGGTAGCTGCCAAAACTATTTATCATTGTTGGTTTGATACCTTTTCACGGTTCACAGAAAAAACAGTGCGCCAACACAGATGCACTCTAGTGCACCTGTGTTTGCGCATACACTTGTGCACTGTAGTCTCCGTTGAGTTGAGGTTGAGTTTGACCGCCCGCCGGGGCCGAAACACTGCAGGGAAGACATCACCATCAAAGGGCCGAAAGGGTTTCACCCCCTACCTATTTATGTGGGGGGGGGAGACATAAGTAAGTATCACCTCTCTTAATTTTAAATTCTGGCTAAGTAGGTACCTATACCTAGTGATCACAAACGTCTCATAGCGGTTGCTAGAAACGTTGCTGTTAAAAGCATTCGTCTACCTATTAAGGTTCATGACAAGTAGGTACAGTACGACGGTAACAGACAGACAGACAGACAGACGGACGGGCAGACAGAGAAAAAGAATAAGATTACTTTATAGAGGTAGAATAATTAATAAGAAATAAAGTGTTAATAGACTTAGGAATAAGGTCCCACTGGACTTAGGAATAAGGTCCCACTGGCACCCTTTGGGTACGAAACGTCCCCAGTAGGTTTATGTTTGTAGAAAAGGAATTATCCTGTATCGCTAGTTAGCTAATCCTGGAGCCGTGGAGCTCTGGGAATGAGCCATCCTGATATGTATATTATTTCTAGAAAATTAACTGTTCCTTCTATAGAATTGGGTCTTATCTTTTGAGTAAATATTTTTAGTCAGAAAACTTTGTTTTAGCAATAATAATTGGAAGTGATAAACCATGAATCATATTATTTACTTTTGTCTGTGTTATCAATTATCATATCAAACATTAGAGATAATTTTTTTTGTTATTCTGGAAATTTAAATTTATTTTATTCGTACTATAGATAGATTTAATAGGTACATTTCATAACACAATTTATAAAACAACTGATAACTATAATTTATGACGAAAAATTTTATTTTATTGTGAATTGGTAACAAAGTGAGGTTTTTCACAAAATATTTTATCAAATTTTAATGATTAGTATAAATAATGTATAATTATGTATATACATTTTTATAAAATTTGATATTACTACTTTATTCATGTTATTATACTTACTACCTACTTACTAAACATGCAAAACTGCAAACCATTAGGTTTGATAATGTCTGAGATATAGAAGGGACCAAAAGCTTGGCCAATGATTCGTGTAAAGATACTGGAAGGCAATTCTCGCCAATATATCACTCGATAAATATGGCGAGAACTGTTAAATCTGACAGTTTCTGCCATATTTATCGAGTGATAAATTGCGAGAACCTATTATCGTCGCTTGTCTCTTTCCGAACATAGCTGGACGCTTTAGCGCGCGTCTAAATCTGATAGACGACTTTAAAGAAAAGCATCAAACTCCGCTCTAAAGACTGAATTTTTATTTTACAGCATTTTAAAACTAAAAATCTCGCAAATAGCCACAATCCAAAGCCGGTCCCGCGAGGCGTAATCCGAGCGCCATCTAGCGTCGAGTAGGATAATCATGTGCTAATTGACGGGTGCTGTCAGAGAAAAGCGCGGGAACCATAATCGCCATTTTAGTCCGGATTGCCTGTTTGTGAAGATTGGGGTAATTGGTCGTAATGAGGAAATAATTGGCAGTGAATCGGAAAACTAATCGGAAATGCAGATAATTAAATTACATCATCGGTAAATTAGGTATTGTAAAGGTTTGGATGTTCGTTATTTCTAGTTATCTATAGGTACCTAGATGTACTAGGTACCTATAGATAACTAGTTTCGTACTTCTTTACTAGAGTTGAAATAACGTTTAATATTTAACCTTTTAACTAGACAAAAGAATCTCGAAGCAAGTGCTTCAGTCACCTAGCTATTTATTTACTTACTACATTATTTAAAATGTTTTTCGCTTTTCGGTAAATCTAGCGTTGTTGTTAGGAAAAGATTACCCACGTGTACATGACACGGAGCAGATATAGAGCCTACATGATGATCTTCCTAGTTCCTAATGTAGTTGACTGTCCTAGATTTTTAATCACATTTTGCTAACTTAAGGTACCAAAGCTATTTATATAAGTCATGTTTAGTAAAGCTCCTCGTCCATTGTAAACCTGACAAGTTATTATAAAGCGCGAGGTCGCGTCGCGTCGAGAGCACCGTAATCTGATAGTGGCACGCACCCTTAACCTGAATAGGGTTGCCAGTATTACAAATATATATATAAATAACTTATTTAAGCAATTTGTGTACCTTACTTTATAACATATTGAAATGAACAATAAGTACAATAAACAATAAGTAAATAAAACAGCCCATTATATTTTACAATACAAACAATTATAGTTTAACGAAGTCTAGTCGGTTCTAGAACCGCGCTCACTCTGATAAAGTCCCTCGTTAAGGGATGAAACGTTGGTGTTCTTCCAACACTAATAAGGTTCGTAGTTAACCCGCTTACCTTTTCCGTAATGAACCATATTATGTTAGAATAGAATCTAGCCTACTATCTAAGTTAGGCTATGTTCTAAATGTACTTACGTCGAATTCAGTAGTTTTGGAGATCTTATGTAACAAAATAAAATGTACATTTCATATACCTACTTTCGCCTTTGTAATATACTTAAGTAGGAAATAGAAAACACCCACACCCGGAAGAAATATCTGTAGATCGTACAAACATTTGTCCCGCGGCGGGAATCGAACCCACATCCTTCTGCGTCGCAGGCGGACCTTCGCACGTTGCGCCACTGAGGTCGTCTAACCGTCTTTAAAATGTTTTCTGGTAAATTTAAACAAATATTGATTATTTCCATACCGCGCCACCCCTACCCGCTTGTTAGGGCTGTCACCATAAGCTGCCCCTTAGCCAGCCATTGTACCAACCTTACCTTTTCTTAGAGCCACGAGGTTGCGAGTTCCCGGCTGAACGTTAAGTGATAGGTCAAGATTGTCGAGTAGATCTTATGTTTGGATCCGGCACGTGGCGTAATAGGTTGGATAAACTTGGTGTTTTTGCATTTATACATACATAGGTGTACTAAATTATGATAGATAACTCTAGATTAGAGCTTTAGCTCGAAGTTTCTCTGAAGTATACAATTCGTAAAGAATACCTACATCGAACGACAGAGAACCAAAATTATCGACATAGCTCAAAGAATTAGCAAGCTGAAGTGGCAGTAGGCTGGCCATATCTAAGTAAGTAAAAGTAAGTAAAAATGTGTTTATTTTGTTGCACAATTCAGACAGTAAAAAGGAAACAATCAATTACGATAACAACAAAAATGGCCAACACTCAGCGAATGCTATGGAAGGGAGAACCTGCCGTAGCGCTGGTCTTCCGTGCAAGCCAGAACGAAGCGCGTGTGTCGCCGCGCGAAGTTTAACATGTTGCACAAAAATCAGAAAAATATAATAATAGTAACAGTAGTTAAATGACATAATAATAAAAATATAATAAAAATAAACCTGCTTTACGCTGGAATAAAATAAAGTCTAAAACATGATGTCTTACGAGACTATAGTTCACTTTTTGAGTTTTAGAAATTATTTATTGTACTGAGGCCCAGAACGGCTGCCTATCATGTTGGTGTGATTTTTTTGCGATTCTCTAAGATATTTTTTTAATGATTTTTTTAAAGCCCAAATGGATTTACTATTTTTAACGGGAGGTGGGAGGTCGTTCCAACATTTCTTATGAGAATATATCTATAATCTCGCGAAGAACCGACAACCGCTGGGGTAAACTGTTTTCGAGTGGAGACCGCGACTCGGCAAACGTAGTGTAAGACGCCCTCCGGCCAGGTGGGATGACGACCTGTGAAAGACTGCAGGCAGATGCTGTATGCGTCAAGCTGAAGACAGAGCGCTATGGCGCTTATTAGGGGAGTCTTATGTCCAGCACTAACTAATATTAGGTCCTTACATATGAAATTGGCGTTTTTCGTACTGGCCACTTTAATCACAAATTTCTCCTCTTTGGTAAGGAATTCCAAATTCAAATTTGTACAGCTATAGACTCATGTATTTGTGCTTCGATGATCGTCATTCATTTGTTTTTTTTCTTCTGTTTTTTTCAGTTTGCGTCACTCATTTTACAAAATGGAAAACTTAAAATATCGCATTATTTACGAGTACGAGTTCCGCCGTGGCACTAGTGCTGCGGAAACAACTCGAAGGGTGAATGATGTGTATGGCGGTCGTGTTGCAAAAGAAAACACAGTTCGTTTTTGGTTCCAACGTTTTCGTTCTGGAAATTTTGACCTGCAGAACAAGCCCCGTGGACGGCCTGAGACTCAAGTTGATAATGAAGAGTTGAAGGCTATTGTGGAAGCGGATCCATCGCAAACCACGTCCGAGTTAGCTGCAGGCTGCGATGTTAGTGATAAAACTGTTTTAATTCACTTGAAGCAAATTGGGAAGATTAAAAAGCTTGAAAGGTGGGTACCTCACGAATTGACTGAAGCAAACCGGCAAACGCGCGTCGACTGCTGCGTTACATTACTAAACCGGCACAATAATGAAGGTATTTTAAACCGAATCATTACCTGTGATGAAAAATGGGTTCTTTACGATAATCGGAAGCGCTCAGCGCAATGGTTGGATCCTGGCCAGCCAGCCAAATCCTGCCCCAAGCGAAAATTAACCCCAAAAAAGTTACTTGTAAGCGTTTGGTGGACTAGTGCCGGTATTGTTCATTACAGTTTTCTCAAATCTGGCCAGACTATTACGGCTGATGTCTATTGTCAGCAATTGCAAACCATGATGGAAAAGCTAGCGGCTAAACAACCTAGGCTGGTCAATCGCTCCACGCCACTGCTGCTTCACGACAACGCTAGACCACACACTGCGCAACAGACGGCTACTAAATTAGAAGAGCTTCAATTGGAAAGTCTAAGACATCCTCCGTACTCCCCGGACCTTGCTCCAACAGATTACCATTTTTTTCGAAATTTGGATAACTTCTTGCAAGGGAAAAAATTCAACTCCGATGGGGCAGTCCAAATCGCCTTCAAAGATTTTATTGATTCCCGTCCGACTGGTTTTTTTAGTAAAGGGATCAATGAACTACCTATAAGATGGCAAAAGTGCATAGAAAATAATGGTTCATACTTTGATTAATTAAATATATTATATTAAAAAATATTCGACTTTTTGTTCCTCCCATACAAAACGCCAATTTCATATGTAAGGACCTAATATTAGGCTGATGATGATGCGTAAATTTGTAGAGCTATATTGTCAGTAGAGACCCACACAGCTTCTAATACGTATTTTGTAGAGCTATATTGACAGTAGAGACCCACACAGCTTCTAATACGTATTTTGTAGAGCTATATTGACAGTAGAGACCCACACAGCTTCTAATACGTATTTTGTAGAGCTATATTGTCAGTAGAGACCCACACAGCTTCTAATACGTATTTTGTAGAGCTATATTGTCAGTAGAGACCCACACAGCTTCTAATACGTATTTTGTAGAGCTATATTGTCAGTAGAGACCCACACAGCTTCTAATACGTATTTTGTAGAGCTATATTGTCAGTAGAGACCCACACAGCTTCTAATACGTATTTTGTAGAGCTATATTGTCAGTAGAGACCCACACAGCTTCTAATACGTATTTTGTAGAGCTATATTGACAGTAGAGACCCACACAGCTTCTAATACGTAATTTCAAATCCTCTTTTTTTTGCCTCTTATATCTATAATAATTGAATCTTACTTTTTAACAGGTGTTTATTATCCAATTATGTATTATCCAATCTGTCAACCATTTAAAAAGGGCTTATTCAATAAAAGTACAACACAATCTCAAATCTGTATCGACATAATGGGCCAATTTCGTCAAATGTCGCCTCCCTAGTCGATGATTAACCTTTGCCAGTCCGCTGGCTTTCTGTCGCAAAACGACCGGTAATGACGGCGAACGTCATTTTGACGATTATGTTTATAATTATGGTTCCTTCTTATGTATTAGGTATTTTATTTCTATAGAGTTCTTCCTGTGAAAAAGAAATTGAAAGCTTAAACATAAGAAATTTAAAAATTGTATCATCTATTAAAGAATTGAATTAGGATTCAACTCTTTAATATTTCTTGTACGGCACCTGAAACGAAGCAATGTCAAGTTTCGGCACGTTTTGACAACGTTACCCGTTTTTAACCGATTTATAAAAAGATGACTTAATTCTGTTATCTATTTCAGTTAATTATCTATAGTGAAAAAAATCGTTTAATTCAGGTAAATAAAATCTATTTTGTTATAAAGTTGAAGCAACGGTGATAGAATTAAATATGCAACTTAATGAAACTATCTCTTACTGAGAATCATCCCCCTGAGAGTCACCCTTGAAAATCATCCCCTAAAAAGCCTCTGTAGAAAAAATAAATAAAACTAAATTGTCTCACACGGTCAAACTAAATCAACTCAGACAACAAAACGGTTTCCCGCCTAAATAATAGCCTCTACCCTTCTCAATAAACGACAAATTATATTATACTACCCTTTCAAAAATACTCTGCGCTTATTAAACCGACCCTGTCATCAATATAACATACTTTTTTTTTCATTTCGGGGGGTTAAGGGTTAACATTATCACAGTAATATTATAAATGCGATTGTTACCTCTTCACGCCGTACATATTCGCAAAAAATACTACTAATATATATATTAATAATAATCTATTATTTTGATTTTTTTTTAATGTGCTTCTGATATTAAGCCTAGGTTTATTCTTTGGTTATTTTTTTTTTTTTACTTTTTTTCAGTTAGGTATCTATAATGACAAAGAAAATTACAATTCAAAAATAAAAACAAATTAGAACTAGTATTTACAATTGAAACAATTAAGCTAACTGCATACTGTTGCAAACAATCTACAGGTAGCTCAACTGATCCATATCAGTACCAGTCGGAAGCATCTCCAAGACGCTGGCTGCATTGCCCCGCTGTATGGCAATGCTGATGCGCTGCGCCAGATATCCGCCTAATAGCTCTTGCATCTGGGCTAAAATGATCCTGTCCGAAATGTCCACTAGTACTTATATATACAAGTGCAGTACAACTGTACGACGGTGTTCGGATCGAAACACTAACTCGATTATAATCATCTGAGGAACACAAAGCAACGGTGTCGATTCTGTTGTTTTAGAATTAGCTAAAATACGCTAAAATTAGGATTTAAGAATGTCAAATAGACGAAAGCTATTCTAAGTTTCATAAATTAGACTGGCAGGTTTAAAATTAGGATGACAGATTTAAAACAACTCAACTTAGTTATAATAGCTATAACCCTATTCTTTGCATTACAGTCAGTCAGTCAGTTTGCGATTTTCAAACACGTTCTAATTTAGCTATTTTTAGGATCAAAGTCAAAGTCAATCAAAAATTCTTTATTTCAATAAATACAATAAATGTACACTTAGAAAAGGTCAAATTCTTAATAATTAAACACTGACACGGAAATAAAGTGATATACATATTTGATTTCAGTCGCTTCGGTATGTAGACTAAAGTAAAGAAGCGACGAAGAAACCTTTAGCCTGTTAGTTGTTATTTTTCGAGTTGGAGCAAACCCTGTCCCAAGCTTTTTTATCCTCGAGATAAGCTGATATTTTATAGTAAATATCTGTTTATAGAATACCATAATTTTTAGGTAAACTTATCTTAGAAAATTTAGTAATCATAAAATTTTATTTACGAATCCTAAAACAACAGAATCGACACCAATATCGATCTACAGATTTGATACAAACTTGGGCATTGGGACACCCGAACCCGTTGTACGCTCTCAAACCCAGGTTTCATGCGAACAAAACCTAACATTCCTAAAACAGCTCTCAAAGGAGAAAGGAACTCCCGGAAAGCCAATTCCGGCTATAACCGACTTCATCCGACCGGATGACCGGGTAAAACCGGGTAGAACTTGGTATGCGAGCCGGTACGGAGCTGCGGATCAAAGAGCCATTCTGGATGGTAAATTGGTAATAACTGGGTGTTACTGGATTTTACAGGGACGGAGCCGGGATGGAAATTATTTAAGGCTGGCCTATGACCGTTGGGCCATAATTTATTAAATAATTTAATAAATTTTAAAGTCATCTTGTTTGGTCCCACCTGGAATTTCATTCACAAGTTCATTTTTAGACGAAGCTCGAACGCAAGCCGTTCGAGCTTCGTCTAAAAATGAACTTGTCAAAAATGGCTTGGCGTAGTGCTTGCCCCAATGCTGCTCCCCCAAAATCTCTTTTGTCCCAACGGCAATGGGACGGGCCTCTGTGTGAGTTGACACGGAATAGTTTGTTACAAACGTGCTCCAGCTCTGCGGATCGT
Organism: Eupithecia inturbata; assembly: GCA_963662085.1. Classification (NCBI taxonomy): domain Eukaryota; kingdom Metazoa; phylum Arthropoda; class Insecta; order Lepidoptera; family Geometridae; genus Eupithecia; species Eupithecia inturbata. The sequence goes on along the minus strand of OY759206.1, from coordinate 388,011 downwards.
GCCCGTCTCCTGGCCGTTTCTAAATGGGAGTCAGGACATTGGTTGTAAGCATTTCCTTCATTTAACACTGGCACTTTATTGGATCCCGTAACTTTGCGTATCGCAACATGTCTTCGGTTGGGTGCAAGGTGTTGCGCGCCTCATCAATGCCAGTGCGGTACTGCTGTCTAACAGCTTGGTCATCACGGATTATCGTGTACTAGAGCCGCCGGTCGGATTTCTCGTCATGCCAGCTTTAACGACGTCATCCGGCGGGCCTTTGTCACCGCTAATGTGTTTTTATTATTGAATTGTAATTTTCTTTGTCAATAAAGAAAGTATCTCAATAATTAATAACTGTTTATTCGTCAAAACCTTTAAAAAGTCAACACCCCAACTGATCTGTCTCTAGAAACCCACCCCTCACATTCTGAGTACATCCCTGCCTCTACCAAACTCCATAGCTTCCTAAACCGACCTCTATATCAACCCAAGAAGGTTCAAAACAGCTACAAACAGACAGCCTAATAGCTACATTCTTTATGGTAAGGGAGCAAGGTTCAAAGTAGATTGAAAGGAGAGACTGGGTAGAAGGGGAAAGTGGGTACGATGGGCCAACTCTTAATTTTCTAACAGAAGCTCCAATATCGGTGTGATTTGATTTGGTTATGGATGGGGTTGTGCGAAAACTAGCCAATATTATAAGAGTTTTTATCATGGCTTGTGAAACGTAAATATAAAATGGATACTTAGTAAATATTCCGCTATAAGTAATTAAAGTGAAAACATATTTGATACCCTCTGGTGGCAGATTCTTTGTTTATTTTCCCTTTTCTTTGTCGTTCTTAGCCAGGTACTTGCTCTATTGTATGGCCAAAAAATAAAGTACTTACCTACATTTGTTAGGTACCTACAGACAGACATAGTGTGCGAGTCCTAATCGCAAATGGTCGATTTATTTTGAGTTTTAGTATTATACACGTAAGTGATATATAAATGCGAGTACTAGTTTGCACTCTACAAACTATCCTCAACTGTTAATACAGAAACACTACTTACAGCATACTATGGAACAGTAGAGTCTATCCTAAGGTTTGGAATAATTTTTTGGGCTAACTCTACCAATACAGACTTCATATTTAAAAGACAAAAAAGGTGTATTAGATCAATGTTTAACCTGCACGTTACCGACAGTTGTAGACCTTTGTTCATTGAGCACAAGATTCTAACGCTTCCGTCATTATATATATTTGAAATGGCAATATTTGTTAGAAAACATCCCCATCTTTTCCCACGTAAGTCTGACTTCGTAGTGCGAAATAGACGTGATAGCAGTAAACTCCAAATGCCTAACATTAAAACAGCTTTCCTACAAAAAAGTGTAGTATGTATGTCACGTAAAATCTATGATAAAATACCTAAATCATTGAAAGATCTTGACGACAATATATTCAGGACTAAATTGAAACAATTATTAATTAACAAATGCTATTACAATATTAAAGATTTTATGACCGATAAATTTTGACATCACCTGTACGCCTGTTCCTATTATAACTCTTTAATTATTTGACATTGTCTAAAATAGCATAGTTTCATTATTAACTTACTGTAACATTTGCATGCTAATCTTAGTAGAACATAATTGAAACTTAAAATTATTAACATCTGTGTAAATTACATTGTGTTCAAGCAAATAAAATATCTTTATCTTTATCTTTATCTTTAGTAGTTTCTTTTTAACCTCTTCCACTAGTGGACTAAAAATTGAAGCAAAGATAAAATCAATAACACCTTATTTATTATTTGATATTATTGTATAGTATAGAAATTTAATATATCTAAGTACTTTAATTTGCTTATTTTGTAAACCTAAAGAAATAAAGTTATTGAAATCTGAACACAAAATTTATGAATCTGACTACATGTTGCACCACACCGTCCTATCTCTCAAGTCGGTGGGTGGTACAATCATAGATGTCCTTTTTTGGGAACAGGTGGCGCTGCGAGCGCTTTGTTCTTTTACTACTTTATTGGCTTTGAGAGGGATGGGCCTTATTGGGCTATTATACCCTATTTATTTTGAGTGAAGAGCTTTAGTTAGTTAAATAGCTTAGCGCTTTTAACTCTGTACTTTGGAAGGAATTCTTTGTAACCGACTTCGAAAACAGGAGGAGGTTCTATGTTCGGCGGTATGTTTTTATTATGTTTTAAATGGATTTTGGATTTTGTATTGATATTATATTATATTTTGAGACCCCGAGATGGTCCAATAAAAATATTTGGTAGCTATTTATTAAACTTTTATTTTTTATTTTTTAAGTAAATGGCCTTTATTAACAAAGAAAATTACAATCAAATTATAACTAGTATTTACAATTGAAACAATTAAGCTAACTGCAGACTGTTGCAAACAATCTACAGGTAGCTAAGCTAGTTTATTAAACTACTTATTTTTTCCGCAAAACTGAAAAATCAGAGAAACATAGGAATCTAAGCAGTTTGAAATCACTTATAGTTTTTTCAATTAAATCATCTACATACATATTTCTCCATTCCAAAGGCCTTGTTCATACTACACTAGTTATTTAAATAAAAATAAATTAAATAAAAAAGCCACTTATTGCGTAATATTTCAATGATCATGTCTATGAATAATTGCTTAATTCTTATTACAATGTTTGTTTAAATAATGAAATATTAATAATCAATTTAAAATAAATTCACCAGATTTCTGTACTGGAAGCTCTACGGCATCTATCCATTCCTCCCGTTAATGTATTCAAAGTTGTTTGTTATTGGCCTGGTTGGATACAACAAGATGGAGGTTGGATACAACAAGCTGGAGGTGAGGAGAGATGCAGCGCTTGCGCTATATTTGGTCAGGGTATTTCGTGGGATGATCGCAATTCCAGGCATTTTAGAGGAAATGTGGCACATCACAATTTGTACTTACTTATGAAAATTTTCATTTTTATTTTTATTTCTTTTAATCTGTACAAGCGCACGAAATGTATTATTATTTTAAATTTCAAGTTATTTGCTGCTACTACGACGGAAAAAAAGACAGAAAAAGCGAGACTAGAGGTATAAAGGTTCCGAAACCGATCTCCGATCGTCGATACCCTGAAAACGGTATGGGTAAAGCATATACAATACGCTACATCTATAAATATGTTATAAACATGGTTAATACCCGCGAATATTATATCATGATCGGTTCTGATCGCGTATGTTTAAAGTACCTAGACAGTTTGGTACCACAAGTTTAAATGCCAAGGCATGCATGGATGGTAGCTTAGCGGGCTGCTGCGGGGTTGCGCGATGTGGCTAGGGGCTTAGAGTCCAAATCCAAAAAAAATAAATCTGATAGATTTCAAAATGGTTTATTAACGTCGGTCACACCGTAATAGCAGCCCCCCACCCGACACGCAAAAAGGGCCCACCTGTGGCCTAGTTGTGGAAACCAGTCCAGAAATAAGTAACGTTTGGAAAACCTATCGAGACGCATTACCTGTCCAATGTGCATTGACAAGAAAACTAGAAACCAGATGTTATGCAAAAGGCTATGAGAGCTGTTGTTTCTCAACTCTTTGTACACTAAATATGTAGTAAATATTAACAAATAATTCAAATAACTTTTATATTCCACTCAAAAAGGCCTTACGAATATTTGTGCACTTAATGTTTAATATTATCATTAAAATTATTTAGGTCATCGATGTAAGTAAAATCTGTTTGAGATGAATCTATTTGACGTTAGTAACGAGACGTGATCGTGACGTCTAAAATAAAGTAAATTAACCAATGAGCGGCGAACATAATATGAGTGATACACTCACGAATAAATCCTGAATTGACCTTCTCCTGGAACATGCTTACCCTATCTATTTTCTAAACCAGAAACCAAAAATAAAATATTCTCTCAATCAAAATACATCAACAGTAACACAACATTGCAGGGGGCAACAATACGCGAATTAGAGGCAAATTGTGCGTAAGACGACATAACGAAGTTACGCCAGCACGGATGGTTGTGTACTACTGTAATGGTTCAATTGAGGAAATAATTGTTTTGGGGATTTTATTTGAGGCTGTAATAATTGATGTTTTTGTGCGCTGACTTTTATTTTACACTTTGGCTACGTAGGGTTACAATTTTCTCAGCTAGTTATCTAGTGTTGATATAAATGTTGGCGCATATCAGGACCGCAGCACTGCCGCACAGCACATTTTTTTTCAAAACCATTACTCATGACATCTGCGCCCCGTGAGTGCGCCGTATGTCCCTTGCATTTAGACCGCAATAAAACTCGCCTAGGGGCCGGCGCGTGGAGACGAAAGTCGTCTCCCATTGCAACGCCCTAAATGGGTACATATTGTGTGTATTCCTTAATATAGTCAATAAGTCCTGACCAATGTATGTAACATAATATGATGCAATAAATAAATTAATTAATTAATAAAAAACTGCATTCACAGAATTTAGAAAAAATACTTGCTTTATTCGGTAATCGAACCCACTAAAATAAAATAAAAAATCACCTATATTCTTAATGGGCTTGTTGGTGGAGTCAATCATAAGAAGCAAATCTAAGTACTTAAGTATTTAATAAAGTTACATATTTCATAGAGTAAAACTTTTTGGCAGATTTTATGAATCTGCCAAAAAGTGGAGAGACGAAGCACTCTGTATGGCTCTCTTACACCAGTTAGAGGTGAGGCCCTGGCCTCTCCCCGATCCTGTCGGCCTACCGTCTCATCGGATTATAAAAGATTAGCTGCTGCCCGCGGCTTCGCACGCGTTTTCAAGTAGCCTGTATCCGTCCCCGGGATATCATTTACCTCCCTGTCAAATTTCATTAAGATCCGTTCAGCCGTGTAGGCGTGTAAAGGCAACAGACAGACAGAGTTACTTTCGAATTTATAATACTTATTAGTGGATTCTCAAAGAATAGATGGTACACTAGTATTTGCACACACACTTGTGCACTAAAATAATGTACTGCGCACATGGGTACTCTCCGTTGAGACTGACCGCCGTAGCCGAAATTCGGCTAGGACCATATCAGCAGTCAGACTGACTCTTGAAGACAAGATCCATATACAGTCGTGGTCAACTAATTGGGGAGATGCAAGATAGTGAAGAACAATAACCGGTTATGTACATACTAATATAAAACCCTATTGATTTCTCAGTAACTATTTTTTGCATAATTTGGTCCGATTATTATGCTATAAATGGCTGTAAATAAAAGAATAAATAAATAGAAAAAAGTATTTAATATCAAAGGTTGAACATGTATTCAATTTTAAGGTATAATTCTGTAGCTGGACATTTAACTAAGGACAGTAAACTATAATGAAAAATAGAGTTAAACAAAACTAATAATCTGCAGTATTATAATATCTTTAACAGCTCCATTTTATTACGTGTAAAATCCCAGTAGCAAAACCTTTGTTAGTAATTACCGCTTGACACCGATGTGGCATAGACATTATCAGTTTCTGGCATGTTTCGACAGGAATGTTTGCCCATGCCTCACAAAAAGCTTCATTAAGTTCATCTAAAGTTGTGGTACGATAAGTGGCAACTTTTTTCTTGATTTCGTGCCAAAGGTGCTCGATTGGGTTAAGGTCCGGGCTATTTGCTGGCCAATCTGGCACCGATACTGACTGACTGGTAAGAAACGACTTGACTGAACGGGCGGTATGTTTCGGGTCGTTATCATGCTGAAACGTCCATATAATAGGGAGATGCTCCTCAGCATAGGGAAGCATCGTTTCCTCCAATATTGCCTTGTATTGATGTTGGTCTAAGTTACCCTGAACTTTCCTCACAGGTCCCACTCCACGTCCAGAAAATGAACCCCACATTTTAATGTTTCCACCGCCATGTTTCACCTGCTTTTTTGTGAATCTTGGATTCATTTCCGCTTTTACTGGACGCCGTACGTATTGCCTTCCATCTGAAGAAATCAAATTAACCTAGGTCTCGTCAGAGAATAATACATGTTGCCATTGGGCGTAGGTCCAATGTCCATATTTACGTGCAAACGCCAAACGAGCATTTCCATGTTCTTTCTTCAACAACGGTACTTTGCGAGCCACTCTTCCGAACAACCCTGCTTCTACCAGACGTCAGAACGGTCCTCGCTGAGACACCAGCTCTTTCGTCTGTCCCAAACACTTCGTGTTTAATTAAAATAGAGCGAAACGGATCTTTCTTAGCTAACCTGGTTATCATTCTTCCTGGTATTCATCTTCTTGCGGAGTTGTTTTTCTCGATCTTTTTGTTCTGGGCACATTTAAAGCTGTGTTATTGCGTCTGACATGTTGCACTGCATTGTATACCATAGTTTTTGAACAATTTAAATGTTCTGCTACCCTTCTGTATGGCCAACCATGCTCGACAACAAACTTCATGATAATTTTTCGTAGTGTTGGATCGCAACTTTTATTTTTGCCCATTTTTCTTCAAAATATTTTTCAAAACTTAAAATAAATATCGGGATTGCCGCCAAAACTACCACGTAACAATAAGAGAAGAAGTAAAAAAGTATTGAGATTAAAATTTTTAAAATATAACGCAATATCTCAGTGTCCCTAATTAAATGGCCAGCCAGCATTATTTGAACAAATAGCACTATGATAATCTATCAGCTATACTGTAAAGAGGTTTAATGTTTAAGAAGTTGTTATTGTTTGTATAATCGGGCACATAAAATGTAAGAGATATGGAATATGGTTTAGACTCGTTGAAAAATAAAAAATAAATTCACAATTCGGTTTAACCAAAGAGTGCCCCTAATTAGTTGACCACGACTGTATATAGATCCATATCTACAAACGCTACATACATTTAAGATGGATCGCTCTGCAAACTTCGGAGATAGGGGGGGGGAATGGGTATTATTTTGACCTTTTTCAAAATATTTCAAAAAGTATGAAACCTACAGAATTTCAAAAACTGTTTTGAAATGTACAATCTGATACCTTTCATTTGATACCCCACTTGACATTGTAGGTCTCTTTTTAATTTTCGACGTCACAATTTGTACTGAAAATTGACATATTCATTTTTCATTTATTTTTATTTATTTTTCTTTTAATCTGTACAGGCGCACGAAATGTATTATTATTTCAAATTTCACGTTATTTGCTGCTGTAGTTGCTGAGATATTAAAGGCGGAAAAAAGGACAGAATAAGCGATGCCATAAGGGTTTCGAAACCGATCTCCGATATTCGAAACCCTAAAAAGCATTTTTTTAATTACTACACCTACGTAACAGGAACGCGCCAATGGGCGCTTGGCCTGGCGCCAGACTCTACACATTAAATGTGTATACCTAAGTATGGGCGGTGACAATTTGCGGTCAAGAACCTTATTGATGAACAGCTGATGTTAGGGTTGTTATGGATGAAAGTTTCGAGGTCTTTTTTTCAGTAAAAAACCTTGAAACCCGGAAAGTGCTAGGACAAAAAATTTTCGTGAGAGGGGGGTAAACCACCCCCTTTCCACTTAGTACACCGTACACGTGGCACCTTGTATAAAATGTTTATTGTGTGTGATTCTTGTGATTGACCCTACCGATCGGTGGTAAATATACAATGTTATTTTTTTTATATTGTAGTAGGTTCGATTAAATAAGGTAAGTAATTTTTCAAAATTCTGGGAATGCAATGTTTCCTTTTCATAAAACTTCCTATCTTTAATATTTCTGGTACTTGCCCTCCATGTCTCCATATGTTTTTCGACGACCTTCATACTCGTCGGTTCATTGAATAAAGTTCATACTAGGTACTCGTATATGCGAGGTAGAAGACCAACGACGGAACGGAACCTAACAAATTTATATAATTTTATTAAAACCAACACGTAAATGTCAATTGAATTTATTGTTCAATGTCACTAAAACTATTAATTACTAATAGTTTACAATGTACTCAGATATTTACACACAATCCTAACTTTCCTACTAGATTATGAGACTAATGTCTTCAATCGACTGACTGACCGTCGACTACTGAGCTACTGGCTATCTTTAAGTACAAGAAACCCTTTAAAACTGTATTTGCCATCCATAACGATCGAAATAAAAAAGACGACATCATTTTAGTGCTGCCAGATTAGTTTAGTTTTGGCAAAGTCTGAATTGACATCATTATCGCTAGAAAGAAACCGTTATTGTACATAAAATAGTTTTGTTCTCGGTTTTCAGTAAGGGGTTTGAAGGTTTTGGCCCTCACATCGGTCACCATTTTGTTTTTTTTTTTTAAATCTCGCTTAGTAAAATTTGTAGTATTTGAATAGAGGAAAAAAAATAAAAAAAAACTATAACATCATATCCTAAAGCGTCACTGAGATATTCACATAATGAAGAAAAAATATAGGTATTTTCATCTGTTAATTTTTCAGAAACCTGATGCTTTTGGACATTAATTTGTAAGACATTTTTTATTCGTTTTAGTGTTGTAGTGACACAATTTAGCTTAAAGTACGCGGAGCAAACGCGTTTCGGCAATTCAGCTTTTTCAGTAGTTAAGCCGTGTTTGGCCGGTCACTTCCCAACCCTCTGCCGCGTTCATACATATCCTAATTAGGATAGACTATCGTAAAAATGTAATTTCTTGTACTCGTGTTTACTTGAATAGACAGTATAGTGCAATAACTCTTTTATTTCATACAAACCACAATAAATACTAGAATAATAGATAATAGAATAGACATAATAATACAAAAGTGTCCTCTATCCAAATATATTAATTTTATTGTGCGCGGCGATTTTTAAAAAAAGCAAATGTTAGGTTAGGTTAGGGTGTGGCCTTAACACTAGTTTTTTTTTCATACAAAAATCTTTAGCGTTTTTAACTCGGTTAAATTTCTTTTTGTCTACTTTTTTGTCTTCATGAATGTGTTTATAACTACCTAAGACCACAGACAGATATAAAGTGGTCTGTGCTGAGACGTAGCCACAATGGTAAAATCACGAATGAATTAACGTCTCGAAATAAAGTTACTTATTTAACGTTATCTTGTGGTAAAACGTAAAACTACAATTAATATTTGAGCGACACACCGTGATTAACAAATTCATTAGAACTAATAAACTACCAACGGTACCTACTTGCTACTTATTCGATTAAATTTATTTATTTATCCAAAAACATATATCCAATCTAATAATAAATCTATATTTACATAAATAATGACTAGAAGAAGTACTAGATGACTAGAAAACACTCGAGTTCATTAAAATCTATTTATAAAATAAATGATATGAATAAATTAACTATTTGTACAAAATAAACATAATATTGCACAATATTCAATTCAAAACAGACTAGAATGACTACTGCATACTTTATGTTACCCTCTAAACTGATTCAAATCATATAGATTATAATCATTTCAATAAAAAGATGCCAGAAAATTAGTGGATACAATAGAAAGGCCCCATGGTACATAACATAATTTTGTTAGTGACCTTAAAATATCATTGAAATGAACAAACTCAACAAGAATTCACTGACCTCGAACGGTATGATAATCGCTTTAAATTATTATTTAAAGCGTTGTCATTACGTTATTACAACAACGGTTACAATACCTAATTGCAGGTATAGAACGCATAACTGCTCTCCCAGTCAACGTTGCCGCTGCCCTAAATGACCAGCACCGCTATAGCACGGCACAAGCATTCAGATATGGGTACCTTAGATAGGTACCCATATCTGAATGGTATGGGTAAACTCGTAATCTTTAGATACAATTTACAGTAAGTGGCCCGCGAGCTTTTTGTAATCTGATGCCGTCAATATAAAATGCATCTAAATATTACGAGTCAAAGTCCATATTTGAATGTACATTTTTGTGCTGTGCGGCAGAGTTGCGGTCCAGACCTGCGACAACTTTTACTCTAAAGAGATCCTTGCAATAGTTGCAATAACGGTTACAATGACTAGTTGCCGGTGTAGTGCGCGTAGTTCGGTTCTCCGACGATGTCGATATCGCTGTCGCTGTGTTCTGAGTCAGAGTCCGACGTGTGCGCTGTCGAGAGGCGGGAATCTTCGGCCTGCAACAAAAACAGTCGCTATTTAAGAAGGATGCGGAACTTATTATGTAGGTACCTACTGATAATCTATGTAATGTCTTACTGATAAATTTGTACCCAGTTTAGTTTTTTTCCAAAAATGTATGTAATTGTAAAGTGTCGTGTCTTGTCAAATAAATCATTTTCATTTATTATTTTGACAATAATTGCATAGGTCTAACTATACTCGTGAGCAAATAATCGACTCAGAGACACAGTGCGCACAGATTCTCTTACTTAGATGAATAAGAACCAGCTGTGCCCGCGGCTTCGCCCACGTGGAATTCACATGTTCATTAATTTCTTGTAACCATATTTTTTTCTAAAATAAAAGTAATAAGTTACTTGCTATAGTGAACGTGCCGTCATAGTCGGTTGAGCCCACGTTCAGCCGTTTTGGAAATTTGCTTAATCAGACAGACGTAAATTAAAGAAAAAAATTAAAAGGGGTTTAAAGATTTTGGCCCTAATTTTATTTGTTTTAGTGTAATATATCCAAATATATAACTTATAGTGCGCGACGATTCTGAAAAAAAATGGATATATGTATTCCCAACCGCCCCATTAACCTCCCCATCATAGAAAAATCTTCATTTGAAGTTTATTTTTTAAATTCCATTTGTTTGTGTTTTGCTATAAGCATGTTCCTAACATGAAAACTTGTCAAACCACACAGGTAAAACGCTGTTTTTGGATGTTTAAATTTTATTAATAGACTTTTAAATTTTATTTATTTGTTTATTTAAATGTAATAATGTTAAATGTGTGTGTTAGTGTTATCTATGGATCAATTGAAATTATATTTATTTTATTATTTCATTTTAAAAAAATTATTCAATAAGATTTTGACCATTTTCCATAAATTTAACGTCATTTCATAAGGCATTTTTGAGAAAAACTACTTTTGTCTGATTTTTCTGTTCACGATTGTATTTCTGTATCACTGAGATATGTACCTGTAGATTTTTCGCAACAGTCTGCAGTTAGCTCAACTGTTTCAATTGTAATTACTAGTTATAATAAATTTGTTTCTATTATTTTACTGTAATTTTTTTTGTTAATAAAGATATTGTATCTCAAATAGGTCCCTACAATCTGAATTACATTGTATGCTGGGGCGCGGATTCAATTCCCGTCCGAAACTAAACTTTTTTAAAACATTTTCATGTAAATGTTTGAAAATATCGTGCTATCAACGAATAAATATTTTTCCACACGTAATTGCAAAAAGGTAAGTACTTGCACTTTTTAATAATATGCTCATCTTGAGCCTGGTTGATAGAAACTACTTGGGTGTATGTATGTGTCGCCACCGGATCGGATCGCCGTTTTGTAATCCACCTAGCCCTTCTACAAACGGGCTGATACGATCCGGCGGCGACATAAACATTGCTTGATGGGTTAAACATCAGTAAAAGTATCACGTACCTTTCGTATATCGGTGAGTTGGTGTTTCGTGAAGTCCACTGCGGAAGTACCTGCCGACAACACATCGAAGCTCATAAAGTATTACCAGTTCTTTAGTATACTAGCTGCTGCCCACGGCTTCGCACGCACTTTATCGAGACAAAAAGTAACCTACGTCACATTATATGTTATTTGATAGTAACTTCAACTTCTTTATTTTTGGCGCCGCTTGCTTTTCGCTACGACTCTGCCAGTGTCAGTAAGGAGTGTCATAAACTACAAAAATAATAATATGGTCGGTTCAAAAATAATGTGATCGGTATAGTGAAAGCAGAGAAAAATTTGAATTTTGCATCAATTGATTTATATAATTTTATTAAACAGGCTAAAATATGATTAGTGAGTTGTCATTGAGAGACCATACAATTACGTCAAATGTAAAATGTTGACAAACAATGAATTATTATTACTAGCGTATGGAACCGACATCCCGAACCAAATGTTTGCGCCGTGAGTTGTTGCCGATCGGCAAAAACTCATTTAGTCTCTCTCGCATACGCTCACCGCACCGTGACCGCATGCGACTAAACAAAAAATAAAATATGCCGTCTTGCGTGTTAAAATCGTGTAAAAATTAATCAACTGCAAAGAAAAATAAACCGAGAAGTGCGAGTCAACTCGCACACGAAGGGTTCCGTACCGTCAAAATCAGGCAACTTTTTCAAAGAACATCAAATTTTCACTTGTTCGGAGACCCCTTTAAATTGTCAACTTTATTTTATTTTTAGTATTTGTTATTATTACAGTTGAAGTGTTACTTAATTATAGAAAGTTTCATGTGTCTACCTATTGTAGTTCAAGAGATACGGCCTTGACAAATTATGAGCAAAAATAGCTAAAGAATCACGTTTGCTGTATGGGAGCCCCCTTTAATTTTAATATTTATTTTATTTTGATTATTTGTTATAGCGGCAAGAGAAATACACATTATCTGAAAATTTCAACTGTCTACCTCTTACGGTTCATGAGATATAGCCACGTGACAGACGGACGGACGGCCGGACAGCGGAGGCTTAGTTATAGGGTTCCGTTTTCACCCTTCGCTTACGGAACCCTAAAAATAGTGGCGTGACTTATCATCGGTAAGTAAACAGAACATCAACTAAAACCAACCAAAATAATTTTTTAAACAGTTTTGTCTGTATCACCTGACGTTTTGTTTGAAAATCATAGATTTTACAAAGTGAACCGTACACATGGGATACGTACTAGCTACGAAGGGTTGGTGACTAAGGTTTAATGATATTATTTTAACACTTGTTACTCGGCCTAAGCCGCCTGTCTACTAGGAACAGTACTGTAGGTATCTTTATAATCGTCACATTAAGCTTGTTACTATAGAGGTAGATACCTCACTTCTACTTCATCCAAACTCAAGGTGCAACGTTTGTAAACAATGTTATTATGTTGTTGTTTGAATAAATATCTATATATATTTATAAGGCTTATAACAAAAATCGGCTAAGCGCGTGTCGGACACGCACATCGAGTTTCTGTAGCCATTGTAATGTTACAATGTGTTTTGGAAATCCGCTACATAGGTAACAGTGAATTTTTTTTATTTTAGTTTTCCTCGCTTGCTTTTGCTTGTTTAATTCAGCATGCATTTGAATAACCTTCCACACATAACCACCCAATTCATCTAATTCGAGTCATAATAAATAAATACATAGCTATTCGTTTATATCATGAAGCAAAAGTTACAGATAAATTTTTGTCTGAGCGTCAGAAATTTACTAAACTAATTTTGTTTAGAGGTAAATAAAGTTGACTTATATCAAATGGAAATAATAGATATTTATATAACTTCGTTTATTTCTTTAACCCGATGGCAGAGTGAGATAAAGAGTTGGGTAATTAATGCAAGCATGTACATAGGTACTTGTGAAATCTTTATTGACAAAGAAAATTACAATTCAATAATAAAAACAAATTAGAACTAGTATTTACAATTGAAACAATTAAGCTAACTGCAGACTGTTGCAAACAATCTACAGGTAGCTCAACTGATCCATATCAATACCAGTCGGAAGCGTCCCCAAGACGCTGGCTGCATTGCCCACTGTATACTAGCTACTTGTTGTATACAATACCAATTTATCAGAAAACCAATGATTTTAAACGCTTAACTATTCATTTTTAATTACTATTCTATTTTACCATTTTTCACTATACGTTTTGAAATAGTAATACTTATGCAAATGTACTTCATTGAAAATTTAAATATAGTTTTGTATTTACAAAAGCTGTGTGAAGTGTTTCTTCTGCGGTGTAAGATCTTTAAGAGTGACATGTTGTTACACTATATTGAACGAAACGCGTAAGCATCATGAGCGTAAGCACCATGGCGCTTACGACGTTTTGGTCGCGAGTAAACTATAATCTATAAGCGATCTAGCGCTGCATGTTTTGACACTATGATTAGACGACATATGTTTTTGCGCTGCAGCAAATACTTGTCATTCCACGGCACGCTTGCCCCGCGCAGTCCCCCCGCTGTCATCAAGTTGCGACTCTTTTTCGCTTGGTAGGTATAGCTTCCCTACACGTGGTATTAATAACTCAATGTTGACAAATGGCTGAATGAACACTCCTTGTGTAATTAATTTGGCAAGGAGATAGATGGTACCTATCACGGGGAAGGACATAGGTAGGTACATAGTCTACTTCCATCTCGGAACAACCCGCGCGAGGCCGCCGGAAAAAGCCAATACTTAGTAAATTGAAAGATGGCTGCAAAATAAGAAATTATTCTAAGAAATCTTCACGAAACTCTCAAAATTAAATTATTTCCTACAAGGTGAAATATACCCTATTAACAAGTAACAGGGTATACTACACAACAGAGCTAATTGAAAAGAAACATATTAGGAGCCAATTACGACCGTAATATAAGCGTTTAGAGTTTATATTCGTAGGCGAGTGCTCCAAGACGTTCGTTGCTAGGCAACCAAGACGGCCATCTTGGCTCACTAAGTTTATTATACGTAAGGGCTGGCACAGGAGTTCACGTTTTATAGAAAACATAGTTCCTAAATAGGAAAGTTATTAATATTATTATTATTTATTTATTTCAGATTAAATTATAAATCCATACAATATTATTATAAAAAAACTTAAAACTATACATAACATGATAAATTGTATTAGAACAAATATTATAAATAGGATAAAGTTTGAATGGTGAATACCGAGATTTCCTACTACTTTTAAACTATTATTATGCCGAATAAACGTGCAAAGCCGCTGTCGTCGGATGATCGGAATCGGACTTTTAAGTTCTCAAATGGAAAAAAATCAGTCATTATAAATTTCCATTCTTCCCAGCAGCGTCACATTATAATTTGTTATCATTTTATTCCTGTAACCACATTAGCTCCCGCTGTCTAAGAAATCATTACCTTATCCATGTGAAAAGGTTTTAGATTTTTTGAAAAATTCGCTTATTTTATTTTACTCCTACGATGACGTGGAGTAAAATAAAATATTATTTTTGACATTTAGGAATTTATTTATACCTATATAGTATTACACTATGTATTTACATGTTTTTTTTACCCAGAGACGATGATGTAGATCAAATTGTATAGCTAAATAGAGTCTACACACCAAATCGTCATCAGCCCGTATTCGTCGACTGCTGAACATAAGCCTCCCCCAAACAACGCCACGAGTAGCGGTCCTGAGCCGCCTCCATCCATCAAATCCCTGCGACCGCTACAATGTCGTTGCTATAAAAAATTATACCTAATAGAAACAAAATAGTATTTCTGAAGGGCACATCTTTTGCCTTTACTTTTAAAGCGGTTTTCATGAGTGCCAGCCCTAGGGACCGTCTTGAGTTGCGGCGCGAAAGCGATGCCCCTTGATTAGATTGTCCGTCGACGGTTTCTCCAATATTACGGACTGGAGACGAGCGATTGTGGACCTTATGGGTTAAGGATCGACGGTTCTTAGGTATTTTGTTTATAAGTCTTCTATACGATTCTCCAAAAAAGACTTGCGAAGACAAGACTTATGTTCTAACTACCTCCAATACAAGCGACTAAGTTACCGATTTATCATCGCCCGCGGCTTCTCTCACTCCCACTGTAGGTACATAAATAAATGAAAGCCCCACACACACACACACACACAGATAAGTAAATTTTATTATCAGACCCGACGGTGATTCTTTAAATTAGGTACTTACCTCCAAACTCCAAACGATCAAACATTAGGTACTTACTTATCTCTTTCTAATAAAAGTATTTAGGTACTAGGTATTAAGAGAAAGAAAGATCTCATAACAATTTAAAATGATGGTAAATTTAATTTTAGTTTGAATTCCCTGGTTTTATATCCCCATAGCTATGGCCAACCCTCGTGAAGGTACTGACACGTAAATTGCAAACACCTTACTTCCTCTGAGTAGTTGGAGAATAGTTTGCAACAAGAAGCGCCAAGTTGGCAGTTTGTTCAGGCATTCTAGGGGTATAATAACTATCTATAGGTAGCTTGGGTAAATTGTAGAAAACTTAGGCCCTTATTATGAAAGCTTGCTCAGTCACCGATCTATGCTTGAGTAACGCTTCTCTGTGGAAAAAAGGTCACTCAAGCATCTGAGCAAGCTTTCATAATATGGGCCTAAGTTCAACTTGTTTCTTGATAATCTAAGACACTTTCCGATCACAATAATATGGAGATAGGATGGGAAGGTTCGTTTTTATCCGGACGCCGCGATTAAACCCGCGGGAATAATCTAGTTTAATAATGGTTTCACACCGGTTAGCGCGTGCGTCAGCTAGCTAGCTGGGTTTTAGTCTCGCTTAATTTGCATAGAATAGAATATTTATTTATTTAGTAAGTATACATAAGTGTTTATAATGTTGCACCATTAAACCACAATAGGTTTGTGTTGGTGCTCACACTCGTCTTATACATAAAAGTACATGCATTTGCATCACTTCTTATAATCTACGAGACAAATGATAGAAACTCAATATCCCACAATCCCTGAATACGATAATACCTGTTTTACGACAGCTTGTAAGTAGGTAACTACTGGCCAAAATCAGCGTGCGTAATAAACTAAAATATTATTATTATTATTTTGAATATATATTATTATAATCTAGGTATTCATAAAATGGTAAGTGTTTTTAATCATTTAGTATTTTTATATCATATAATAACTACAAATTTATTTATTTCTAGGTACACTAAGTAGGAGAAAGAGATGCCCTCTACGATTTGTTGTCTTTACTCAGAAAGACAGCTGTTAGCCTGTTAGGTATCTGACGGAGGGGTACGTTGAAATGATTTTTTTTCAGTTGCAGCTAGTAACTAAAATGTATTTTCCAGGCCCAGAAAGATCAATGTACACCTTAAGGGACGCGTTATTAGTAGATGCAAATACAACAACGTTTCGTATTTTCAAAAACCGTTGTAACATTGTTTTATACATCTACCTACCTAACCGTTACTGTGACCGTTGTCTAATAACTGTTATTACCTCGTTGCTGCTGCTGCTTCCTGAGCTGTTTCTTGTGCTTCATCCGTCGGTTCTGGAACCAGGTCTTGACCTGCGTCTCCGAGAGACTGAGCGCCGCCGCCAGCTCCACTCGCTCCGGGGTGGACAGGTAGCGTTGGGTTTCGAAACGTTTTTCCAAACCTGAGTTAAATATCGGTTTTGTTTATTAATAATTGGTTATAAAAATGCATGGTTTTAACTAGATCTGTCGTACCTATACGTTTTACAAGCCATCTGCAATACGATTCCATCTGTGATGCCATTGTTATGGTGAAGCGAATAACTTAGTGGAATTCCCCTGCGTAACGTCCGGCTAATCTGTATAAACCCTCCTTCGCGGATGTATTGGTGATTTGTTTGAACGTAGACTATCTATCTATCTATTTATCTATCTATCCGTTGATTCGAAGATCCTGTACCTTGGCAGAGGGGTAAGATATACGTCGCTAGTCCTTTGATAAGACTGATTGAATGGTATTATCTTAACTACAGTGTATGCATGA
The DNA here is from genome assembly GCA_963662085.1 of Eupithecia inturbata. NCBI lineage: Eukaryota > Metazoa > Arthropoda > Insecta > Lepidoptera > Geometridae > Eupithecia > Eupithecia inturbata. Next base: position 370,455 of record OY759206.1, on the reverse strand, counting down.
ATGAATTTGTAATTATATAGAAAATTACAATTCAATAATAAAAACAAATTAGAACTAGTATTTACAATTGAAACAATTAAGCTAGCTGCAGACTGTTGCAAACAATTTACAGGTAGCTCAACTGATCCATATCAATACCAGTCGGAAGCGTCCCCAAGACGCTGGCTGCATTGCCCCCCTGTATGGCAATGCTGATGCACTGCGCCGGATACCCACCAGTTCTCGGATCACGCGTCGTGTCGACCAGACGCTCAGATAACTTTTTAAAAACCCGGAGAGCCTCGGTACCCCACGGACATAGGGTCTCGACCCCAAAGGGAGCAAATGTGTAGGCTCTGTCGAGACCTGCATATTTGCGTCTCTTGAGATCCTCGGCCAAATCTGCCGCCGCACCAGCCCTCACGGATGTCCTCGGAAGATGGGAAGGCGCAAGTGTGTCGACGCATATAGCGTCCCACACAATGGGCCTCCCCAACTCCCATGGGACTAGTTACATGCCGTCGGGCCTCTTACCATCGTCACGCAACAGACCATTAGGTTCGAGAATAGCTGGTACATTAGCGGTGACAAAGGCCCGCCGGATGATGTCGTTAAGGCTGGCATAACGAGATATCCGACCGTCGGCCCTAGCACACGATAATCCGTGATGACCAAGCTGTTCGACAGCAGTAACGCACTGGCAATGATGAGGCGCGCAACAAATTGCACCCAACCGAAGACATGTTGCTATACGGCAAGATCCATTAAAGTGCTAGTGTTAAATGAAGGAAATGCTTGCAACCAATGTCCTGACTCCCATTTAGAAACGGCCAGGAGACGGGCACGATCCGCAGAGCTGGTTCACGTTTGTAACAAACAATTCCGTGTCAACTCACACAGTGGCCCGTCCCATTGCCGTTGGGACAAAAGAGATTTTGGGGGAGCAGCATTGGGGCAAGCACAACGCCAAGACGTTCGAGCTTCGTCTAAAAATGAAATTTTGAATGAAATTCCAGGTGGGACCAAACACGATTTAAAATTTTTTGAGACTTTAATATTTTTGATTTAATGAACTAGTGCTGTAGACGGAAGACAGGAACGCTGGCAGGGCTACACTTGAAAGTTTGCGTATACCTTAGCCTTCCAATTTGACAGGCAGGGAGGCCTGCGACCATGCCTTGTCATCAAAATCGACATTCAAGACCGATGATAGAGTATTCTTTATTGTGTTGTCATAGCCTTCCAAGAGCTCGCTGTGTTTCCACAGTTGACTACATCTCAAATAATACGTAAATTTAGGTAAAAAAAGATAAAACCGAATTATTGTAAAAGCCATATGGCTATAATTTTGAGCAGTCTGTCCGCAGTTTTGTTGAAATTTTGAATTTTCTCATCTACAAAGGACTGAAAAGACTCATCAAGAAATGGTGAACCAAGGAGGCGAAATGAACATTGGTCTACAACTGTAATGTTGGGGGCCAAACTATTGAATTTTCCAATGATATTGTTTTTGTCTACACAAGAGTCCGAAACTCGCACTTTGAAAAATTTAATTCGAAAGCTATTTTTTTCGATATTCATCTGTGATGATTTTTAGATCATCAAAAACTGTGTTTACCTCTCCACTGTTCCGTCATCCAAATACCAAACATTGAGTTTGGATTGGAAACGTTGAATTATCGGTTGGATGGCAAGGCTAAATATGGCCGGACCAAGAGGGTCGCCCTGCTGACATCCAACAGCGGACAAAATGAATTTGTTCTTGTAAATTAATTTTGACGGCGAACCGTAACATTGCCAGAGAAAAGGGTATATTTCTGGAATTTTGTCTTTAATTTCTTTTAGCAAGGCGTCCCTGTCTACGGAATTGAAGGCGTTTTTGACGTTTACCTTCAGAATGACCACCCTATAATTTTGTTCTAAAAATGTACGAAGGGAATGTACTGCGGCTTCACATCCGCCTCGCGAACCAAACCGCCTAGCTGAATTGGTCGGAAATAGTCGCCTAGATAGTCGGATCCTTTACGACAGCGGACTTTAGCCGCAAGGTGGCGGTATGTGGTGCCCACGGCTATGGGTCTTATACCGCCATCCTTCTTTTTTAGGGCGCAAATGTTCGCACCGTATTGGAGTTCTGTGATCTCGCTGTTAACTCGGCCTGACAACATCAGGTTGATTAGAACGAGTTACAAATATTTGTTGATGAAGGAATTTCGTTTGGAACTTTGTTCTTTGTGCCAGTTTTGATAGTCCCCGCGCGAGTCCTCGTCACTTCGTACGGTGTGCGAGCAGAGGGAGGAAAGAGCCTTAACATTCAGGCATCAGAGTAACGCGTATACACACCTCAGCACATACGACCACTGTTGGACATGCCTCCCCCAAACAAGGGGGGGTTTTGCCAAAATCACCACGCTTGGCAGGCGGATTGGTGATTGCAGTAGAGGTGTTAAAAATACACAGAAGGAAGCTGCTGCCCTTCTCGTGAGGGTGAGTTGGGGGTTCGATTCTTTCGCCGTGACCACCACGGCAAGTTTGAGCACACACGGCAAGTTTGAGAACACTAACTAAGTACATAGGTAGAGGAGTTAAATTTTTATACTGTCGACTACACTTCGGCGCTCACATATTTGTGCTTTAGAAGTCTTTTCTGAATTTTTTTTTCTAATGATTCGTCAAACGCTTTTTTCATGCAGAGTGTTCTAATGCATGTTGGATTTTATGTTTTCAAAATGTATGCCACTATAGTCTGAATAAAGACTTTTAAAATTAAACCTCAAATTATGCCAAGTTTCATTTTAATTAATTCAGTAGTTTCGACCAAGGCCAAGATACAGACAGTCATATAAAAATGAAAAACATTACAGTTTTGGCTTTAGAATCGAGAATAGTGTGCTCTCCATTACAGTTTTAGTAAGCCGGGTACTGAACGGTGTTACAGGGCGTATAGTAACGTGTTACACATCGAACGTTCGCGCAGTCAGTACAGAGAAAGAAGGCGCTCGCAACAACGGAACGAACAAGGCACACGGTGTAACGTATCAGCTCGCTGCGAACATTGCACCCCGTAACACCGGTCAGTACCCGGCTTTATAAGACAAGTATAGCTTGGAACTGACCAGTAAGCTGTGGGTCCGAGAACACGGTCCTCGCCTTCCTTCGCCGGCAATGCTTCAGCGCAGATAGGGACAGCTCCGACGGCGTGAAGAGAGCGTGGTACGGGACTCCTGCGGAAACATTACACGGTAGAGTGCGTGGTACAGGACTCCTGGGGAAACATAACACGGTAAAGTGCGTGTTACAGGACTCCAGGGGAAACATAACTCAGTAGAGTGCGTGGTACAGGATTCCTGGGGAAACATAACACGGTAAAGTGCGTGGTACAGGACTCCAGGGGAAACATAACACGGTAAAGTGCGTGGTACAGGACTCCAGTGGAAACATAACACAGTAGAGTGCGTGGTACAGGACTCCTTGGGAAACATAACACAATAGAGTCTACGGGTAATTACAATGAACAGATACAACACTTTAATAGATCTTATAATAATTACATTGTTTTGAAGAAAGGACTTCGAACTTATTAAAATTGGACCATTTCACATCACTTTCTAAAGATTAGCAAAGTAATCGTCCAAATCGGTGGAACCACACTTGACGGAGTTATCGACGAACATAAAAATAAACCGCCATGTATGAGTCGCCTCACACACGAAGGGTTCTGTTCCGTAAAAATCAGGCAAATTATTCAAACAACATTAAATATTCACATGTTCGGAGACCCTTTTAAATGTTTCAACTGTTATTATATTACAGTTGAAGCGTTACTTATTTATAGAAAGTTTCATGTGTCTACCTATTGTGGTTCAAGAGATACAGCCTTGACAAACGAAGAGTAAAAAAGCCAAAATAAAAACACGTTTTTTATTATTTGTTGTTATAGCGGCAAGAGAAATTACACATTCTCTGAAAATGTCAACTGTCTACCTCTTACGGTTCATGACAACGAGCCCTGTGACAGACGGACGGACGGAAAGCGGGGGCTTAGTAATAGGGTTCCGTTTTCATCCTTCGGGTACGGAACCCTAAAAACATACATTACAGCTGAACATAGAATCTCCTCCTTTTATGAATACTTGCTCAGTCATCGATGTATGCTTGAGGTGGGAGCTAACGCTTTTCTATGACTGAGTAAGCTTGCATAATTCGGGACATACTATATTATTATACTTATTTTAATTGACACATATTTTTTATTTTACATAGAAAATGCCCAGAACACCCGGAACAAATAATTGCAGATCGTACAATCATTTGTCCCAAGGCGGGAATCGAACCCGCAACCTCCTGCGTCGCAGGCGGACCTTCGTCCGCCGCGCCACATCGGTCGTCGGAAAAATCGGAAACGAATAGTTTTCTGCCCGTTTTTGTGTGAATATAAATAATATACATATGTGATTATAAATAATACATCGAATCATCAGAACGACTACAGCTATAATCTTTAAGGTAAGCGCGAGAGCATAGACGGCTATAGACCGGTGTCCATTATTCCTGCGCTAGCCACGGTATTCGAGAACGGAGTAAGTACTCGACTTACAAAGTACCTCGCCGACACCGAAGCACTGTCGGAGCGCCAGTACGCGTACCGCGTGGGCCACTCCTCTACGTTTCTCGCGCGGGAAGTGGTCCTTCTTATAGTTGATGCCTGCGAGCGCCGGCAGCGAGTCGCGGTTTTGTGCTGTGACCTCTCAAAAGCCTTTGATGTTGCGGATCATGGAGTACTCGCTGCCAAGCTCCGCCACTACGGCATAGGAGGACCTGCGCATGCTCTCCTGACCGACCTACTGCGGAACAGATCGCAGGTCGTAGTTGGCGACGGCGGAGATGTTAAGTCCGATCCACTAACGACCATAATGGGCGTAGCGCAGGGGTCGTCTGTCTCGAATTTGCTGTTCTCGCTGCTGCTCAACGATCTTCCTATCTCTGCAACCAGGAGCGACATATTTATGTATGCAGATGACGTAGCAGCAATCGTCACAGCGGAGACTGTGGATGGACTCGAAGAAAAATTTAATGAGGCAGCACAGGAACTGGCACTGTGGTTCCAACGTAACGGCCTCGTGCTAAATATTAGTAAAACACACTTCATTCATTTTTCAATCTCCGGCCGGTCATCCAGGAACATGTCGGTGTGTGTAGGTGGCACTTCAATACACGAAGTGTTGTCGACGACATTCCTCGGATTCGAGTTGGACCGCGGGCTGACATGGGCGGCGCACGTGGACAAGCTGTGGAAGCGGCTCGGCAGTGCGTGCTACGCGCTGGGCAGGCTGGCGCGCCTGGTGCCCGCTGATATGGTCCGCATGTGCTACTTTGCGACCTTACACTCATTGTTGCAGTACGGCGCCGAGCTCTTTGGACGCGCTGCCTAAAGGGAACGCGTCTTCAGAATGCAAAAAAGGGCCGTACGTGCGATAGTACGCGTGTCGCGGAGAACATCTGTGAGACCATACTTTACCCAGCTAAATATCATGACATTTCCATTGATAGCTATTTATCAGGAGGCATTGCATGTCCGTCGAAACATAAATTCGTTTCCAAGGCAGGCGGAGATGCATTGCTACAACACTCGCAATGCCGCGGGTGGCTGGCTGGTGCTGGTGCCTGCTGGTGGACTGGCCAAATCGGATAAGTTGACGCACGTAATGGGACCGGCTACCTACAACAAGCTCCCAGATAAGGTTAGGAACGCACCAAGTCTCGTAAGTTTTAAAAAGAAGCTTAATAACTGGCTCGTTGAGAAGACGTTCTATACCTACGACGAATTTTTAGATCTCAATAATGTTAACTAATTGTTATTAGATATTATTATTTTATTTTGCTTTGTAAAAACAATTTTTGACATGTATAATTTGACAAATTATTAATTAAATGTTTATCTGTTTATCTTCTATCTTTATAAAAGAAAGTCGTGTTAGTTACACTATTTATAACTCAAGAACGGCTGTACGGATCTCGGTGAAATTTGGCAGCGAGGTAGATGGTATCCCGGGGCCGGACATAGGCTACCTTTTATTCCGGAAAAAAGCGTGCGAAGCTGCGGGCTGCAGTTAGTGAAGTATAAATAAAAATAAAATACTATTATGAATACGGGTGTGTGCTTACACTAGTTAAACTCGATGTAGAATGTTTGTGAACATACCTACCGCCCATACTTAATCTAAAATTCACTCTATTGCCGCGTCTTTTTATACGCAACTAGCTAATTAAAAAGCGCGTGCGAAGCTGCGTGCGCTTCGCACACGCTTTTTAAGTAGCCTATGTTCGTCCGGAGTCCCCGGGATAACATTTACCTCCCTGCCAAATTTCATTAAGATCCGTTCAGCCGTTTAAACGTAAATAGGTAACAGACAGACAGAGTTACTTTCAATTTTATAATATTAGTGTGGATTTACAGTACTTGTCGATTTGAGATCGTTTCTTCAATAAATATTGCTTACAATTATATCTGTAGTTGACTGTTTCTTAAAATGGACGCCAAGCTAGTTTTAGTGTTTTGTGTCATGTCAATTTCACATCGAGTTTGGCTAGTGTATATATATAAATATATAGTACGTGTCGCCCACGATGACTTATCAATTACATATTATTACAACATTATCATACCATAGCCTGCCTTCTGGTGACAACTTAGATTTTTAAGAAATAGATATTAAGTGTATATACTAGTTGTAATTGTTTTATTCTGTTATTGTAATCTATGTGCTAAATAAATACTATCTATACATAACTTAAATAGATATTTTTTATTTGAAATAGAAAATACTCACCGAATGAAGTTAATAAAGATATAATTTTTTGTAAGCCTAAAGAAATAATCGTTATTCTGGTTCATACGGAGGGTGGTAGAGATTTTTGACGTTTTCATAGATTTTCATTTACAGATTTTTAGGTACAATCAATGCTGTACCTGTTACATATAATTGATTTAGATTTCAACTGAAATCTATAAAGAAATCGCTAACAGATGAAAGTTACTTATATTGTTTGCCAAAAAAGTGTACGAGCAAAGTGCCTTTACAGATAATTTTAAGGGTTTTACCTAGGCCATGGATAACGCGGAACATAGCCAAAATACAAGGTACCTACTCTGCTTGATTGCCTTTTGTTCTCCAAATCTATTTCAATGCCTTTCTAAATAAATCTTGGATTTTAGAATAGCCAGTCTGCGGTACCAGCCCAGATAGTTTAAATAGCTCACACAACCCCTAGTTTAAAAATAAATAATGAGCCGACGGAAAAACGATATGAAAACTTTTAAAATAATTGACGAAAATGCAAAGAGCATTAATCGCAGATATTCCATAGTAGAGAGTTCTAACCGTTAGTACAGTTTTCTTTCAAAATCCATCTAAATAATAATGAGAACACATTTGTCAGATCACACATTCTTTAAAAAATCAAAATACGTTTTCAGGTCAGTTACAAGAACCTATAAAACTCACCTTGCGATAAGAAATAGGGCGTATCCACCGCCTTGTATGTGTTGGGAGTGTGTAAATAAGCTCCGAGGGCTCCCATGACTTGCAGGTACGAGCCTTCTCTGCCCGGGACGTGAGACCGGACCTCATTGGCCACCGAGAAATAAGGCTTAGGCTCGAACTCGAACCTCCTTGGTTCGACCGTAGCGGGGACCTTCTTTTGGCCACGAAAGAGGATGTCTTCTATTAGGAAGGAGGTTTTCGAATGTTCTTGGCGATTTGAATTTGTGTCGTGGGTTTCTGATTCCATTTTGTTTGCTTTTTCACTTCATGTTTGGAATAATTCAAGACTTTTTTAATTGACTAGGTGCATAACTCTTGTTCTCGCTAAAAATGCTTTATGTCTTTTGTCTATATTAGCACAGGCTTGAATAATTTTGAAGAATTTAATTTACTCACTCCCTTCAACGGCCATATTTCGCTATTCCTGAATGAACTTAATATTTTTATTCGATAATCCATTAATTTTTCCGCACAAGCACAGCACAACTTTTCACGTTCTTTTTATTCTAAACGCACCGTCTGTACATACTATATTTAATATAATATGTTTTAACGTCCAGACAGTTATTTACAATTTAATTATTTTTTTTATCCATAATGCTACTATAATAGTTAGATACTTGTATAATTTAATATTATTAACGGAAAGATTTTTGCTTTAAATTTTTTTTACCACTCTAATAAAACTTCACTAAACACCAGTATCAATCAATCCATTTCCCTCCGATAAATACCAAAAAACAAATCAAACGCGAACATCACCTATTTTTTTTAACTACGCTAAAGTCCGCCGTTTATTCTGCCAGATTACAACCGAAACTGGTAATAAATGGCAGAATGAGGCGATTGTGTCGCGGTTGGCGGCAACGAGCTGATTGCAGGCCCCGCGTGGCGGGAGGGGCGGGGGTGCGTACCTCGCGGTGGGGGGGCATCGCGGGGCGATAGCTGGGGGGTTCTTTGTGCTTTTAACGATTTGTAATCGATGTGTTTTACTGTCGTAGGTAATAAAAACGTTTTAATGTGTAGGTATTTTTCATAAAATATTGTTCAATAAAAGTAGATAGTTACTGCGAAGCAAAAATAAGTTATTTTCCATGATTTGCGATCTTTTGAGTTAACTGCCAATTAAAATCCTCAGGTGACACTAGTTATTAGGTGATGGATGACCCATGCATGTGTGGCGAACAGAGGAAAACATAATTATATGTATAGATGGGTAAATTCCCATTTTATGTGTTTTTAGCGTTTATATTTCTAGGTATTTGTTTCACAAGATATAGAGCTAGATTTTATTGAGCATTTATTTTTGATTGTCGTGCTTGTGTTTCTCTGTGTATGTAGGTACCTAATAATCTAGTACAGCAATATGCATCTACTGATTTAACTTTTATGAATCGTGGTAATTGATTTACTGTAGTTATGAATGTTATAATTGAGGTTATTCACAAGTGATTTCCGATGACCTCTATAAAGTAGTTTCATTCTTTTTACGTAAGTACTTAACAGATTTTCAATCATAATATAAACTAGGTAGCTAGCTAGAGTATACGGCCTTTTTATTGACTGTTTATTCGTTTAATTCATCATATACTAGATAGGGACTATAGAAACACAGTTCGTTTTTAGGTGAGTTAATAAAACTAAATTTCAATAAACATATCCAGACAGCTTAAGGCAATAGGTAGGTTAATAGTTATCAGTATAGGATTCCAGAGTCAAAATACGGAGAATACTAAAAAGCTTTTGATGGCAGATCGCACTGTTGGACCGGGCTGGGATAACAAATTGAGTTGGAAGATTCCTCCGACAATTTGATAGAGGTATGCGACGCGGGTTTAGGGGACTTTCACAGTTTTGTTCAAAATGTTACATTATAAGAGTACGTTAAAAATGGTTAAATGCAAAGAAAATCTTTTTGAGATTTTTTATTGAATCTGAATAACTGTTTTCGTACATTAAGTATTAAATAATCTCAACTTACAAATGAATAAAATTCATAAATCTCAAATAAACGCAAGAAAATTACACTAACAAGACACGGAAAAGACACACCTATAATCCTGAGTTAACTCAGATACTAGTACTGATCGGCATACGTACACATGTAGGTACGTATTCATTTAATTATAGGAGACATCAAATTTCTTATTTATTATATATTTTTTAAGTTTAATGGTCAGAACACTTATTGCAGTAGTGAGCATTCAAGATGAGCATTTTCATGCAAAAGGCAAACAAATACAAACCTACATTTTGAACATCTTTAGATTCTCGTAGACAAAGCTACGCCGTAGCACCTTCTTAGCACCTTCGTAGTGCCTTCGTAGCGCCTTCGTAGACGATCGTAGCAGCCTCTACGGATTATTCTACAGAAATATTATATCGAGAGAGAAGCAAAGAGTTCGCCGATTTGTATTAAAACCGAGCGTGTAACATTTTGCATAGGTACTTCGACGTCACGAGTGTAATATTGTAATGAAAAACACCTCTAAATTACACAATTTCCTTTTTTGGTGGAATCGACTAGGCATTTTGTTTTTAGCAGACTTCAAAAAGGAGAAGGTTCTCAGTTCGTCTGTAGGTATGTTTGTCTCGCTTTTTCTGTCCTTTCTTCCATCTTTAATATCTCCGCAACTACAGCACTTGGAACTTCTAAAGAACCATTGAGACTTTTTCATCTGAAGGGAAGCGTTTCAAATGATACTCTCGTTCCGACATTGTGTAAAGTTTTATATAGTTTAAGTAAATGACAATACCTTTAATCTTATGTAACTGATACTGATTCTCAGTAGTTCCTTAGGGTCTAACATGATAACTTTGCTGAGTTTTGACATTTGTTTATTCACTTCCTAATAAAGATTTCTCCACATACAGATTGCGTTATTACAACCTACCCCTTATCTGTATACATACATACATACATACATACTCGTACACTGGATAGACGCATGGATCTCTGTAAGAAGCGAACCCACGCGATGATCCCAGCATGCAAAGTGAGCCGGGGCCGAACAGTCTTGATACTTTACGTAGAAGTCGCAAGATGCTGTAGGTGTTTTGTGCGACTTGTCAAAAGCATTCGATTGCGTACACCATGGGATATTAATCAGAAAACTACATCACTATGGAATAACAGACACCTCTTTGGATCTTCTTATATCTTACTTGAGTGATAGGATACAAAGAGTTGACTTATGTCAACTCTTAATAAAAACATAAAACCTACACGTGCTTACGGCGTACGTATGGGAAACGGTCTTCGAGGTCTGTAGTTACAATGAGTAAAGCACAGGGTTATATCCTCGGTCCTTTCCTATTTTTAGTTTATATTAACGATCTACCTCATCTTGTAAAGGATAATCACGAGATCTTATGGTTTGCTGATGATACTTCATTAATTTTTGAAATAAAATGACAAAACACTTATTTCGACGATGTGAATAATGCAATCTTAAAAGTAGTGCATTGGTTTAGTATCAATAAACTTTTGCTTAATGAAACCAAAACGAAATGTATTACATTTATTCTACCTAATGTAAAACAAGTTAAGGCTGATGTAATAAAATGTAATAATAGCGACATACATAATTTAAATACTAGGAATAAAAATAAACTCTCTATGCCCACAACTAGGCTACACAAGACTAATGTATGTATCTTTTAAAGGACACGACAAAATACCTAATGACTTGAAAAAATTATCAATAAATAAATTTAATCAAATTGTCAAACTTTGTAAAAAGACTTACTACAAAATATCAGATTATTTAGTTAGAGGATAACAAAGCTTGGGACAAGTTTTGCTCCAACTCAAAAACTAACAACCTAACGTATCTGGCGCAGCGCATCAGCATTGCCATACAGCGGGGCAATGCAGCCAGCCTCTTGGGAACGCTTCCGACTGGTATTGATATAGATCAGTTGAGCTACCTGTAGATTTTTTGCAACAGTCTGCAGTTAGCTTAATTGTTTCAATTGTAAATACTAGTTCTAATTTGTTTTTATTTATGAATTGTTATTTTCTTTGTCAATAAAATAATAAATAAATAATAATAAAATTAATAGACTTAAAAAAAATAAAAAACAACCTAACAATGTAAAGGTTTCTTGTTCGTTCTTTTACTTTACCTTAAAAATAATGAAGTGTACAAAAATCAAAGTGATCACTTTATTTCGTAGTTTTACATAAGTAATTTGAATTTTGTGACGGGTCAAAAGGTAAGGTCTAAAGGAAATAAAGCACTTTGAATTTGAATTTGAGTTGATTCTCATCCAGCCTACTCTTTATTTTTATTGGTGAGTGAGTGTCTAATGAACCTTGAATAATGAAAGATGCAAAAGCTGGTTCTTTGTCACGAATTATTATTGTAAAAACTGAATTGACCGAAGCTCGCCGAGTCAACCAGCCTTCCACTCGTTTTGGCTCGTCACTAGCTGTCAACATATCAGAGATAACAACCGTCATTTTCGATTTATTCACTCCGCCATGGTGACGATAGACCCTGAAATTTGAAACTAGTAGGTAGCACTGACTGCAGTTGTGCAACAACCATTAATGATTATACGTGAACTTGTAGACAAAGATATAGTTTTCCTTTAGGAAACAAGAAAAATCCTTAACACTTCTCATTTTATTTTTATTTAATGATGATTAAGGAATCAATCCCGTTTATCACGATGATCAAGACATCTCCATCCGTAATCCGACAACGACCCACCGCCCTTATCCTGGGGGGCGGGCTCGGCCAATCACACGGCTTCTCCACTGCGTCGGCGAATCAGGGGCCACCGCTTACAAACTAGCTAGCCAATAAGAGCGCGCCAATTAGGGATCAGATTTGGGGTCGCTTTTGAACGTTTTATCGTTTTGTTAATATTTTCTTTCACTAGGTTAGTTCCATGGCTTGGGTTGTTTATTTAACTTGGATTTAGTTTTTGTGATTTTAGATATCGTAAGGGTTACGGTTAGGTAAATTTTATTTACAACGTTTTATTGGCGTTATTGAGAAAAAATATATTAGTACAATAATATATAAATTACGTTACGACAGACTTTACTTGTACCTACAGTGTGAGAAACAATTCTAAGTAGGTACCGTACAAAATTTGATTTGGTAGTTAAGTAGGTATGTACCTACCTACCTACGTAAAATTTTGCCCCAACCTTACGTAAAGCTGAGCAGCGTTTGGAATACCACGTCTAGTCTTCTCGTCATCCATACCGCTTATGCTTTCAAAGTTTGAAAACTAAAGTTTCCAATCAGTGCGTCCTACCCGTCATGACCTACGGAGCTGAGACATGGACACTCACGGTAGGGCTGGTCCACCAGTTCAAGGTCGCTCAGCGAGCTATGGAAAGAGCTCTGCTCGGAGTTTCTTTGAAGGATAGGATTCGTAACGAACACATCCGACAGAGAACCAAAGTTGTCGACATAGCTCAAAGAATTAGCAAGCTGAAGTGACAGTGGGCCGGCCATATCTCGCGAAGAACCGACAACCGGTGGGGTGAACGTGTTCTTTTTTTTGATTTATTTAATCAGGAAGAGCTAACACTACATAATGTATAGTTATATAACTAGATTAGGCTAGATTACATAATAATCTTAGATAACAATGTAGCCCACGACGCAATTCACAGATTGCTTTATGAGGTAGTTACTAAAAGTTCCGCTAAAGTTTATAAACAAACAGAACAAACGTTGAAATATTTAGATATTAGTTATTAAGTTGAAAACATAATTACTTAGTTAGAAATAAAAATAAATGTACAAAGAATTTAAACAAATTTAAATTGCGACATTCAGGTTTGTGTAAGGGATAATCTTCTTATATGGACTCTCACTCAAAAATATAGGAAATATTTGTTATATGACTCTATCATTCTTCTAATTGGTGTACGCAATCCTGAGTTAGTGCGGCAAGTATTGAGCGGGATATGTACATCCTGCCATAGCATCTGCTGAGTGTTAGCCATTTTTGTTACCATATTTGTTACTTTTATCTTTACACATCTTTTGTATGTGCTATATGTATTGGTTAACAAAATAAATGCATTTTTACTTTTTACTTTACATTACTAATGACAGTACCACGTCAATTATATTTATGAAAACTGGTTGTACACTCATAGGAATAGTTCCCTAATAATAATTTGGCGTGTTTTAAAAAAACGATAAACCGACTTCAAATTCCGGTATCTAGATAATATTCATCTATGTCTCAGACGAGCAAACAAGCGACCGGCACACACCTTTCTGGTATGTAATGTTCTGGGGACAACGTAGCAAATACTCTGCACTAATTCAATGCTGTCGAGTTTGTTACGGACGATCTATTAAAGTGTCAGTATGGGAAAGCCTGAAACTAACGAAATGAAGACATACGAATATCTCTTCTTAGGAACCATATCATCGGTTTTACTAACAAGAAAAACTGCATTCATGCATTTAAAAAAACTTGTACTCAGCTCGGGAGTCGAACCCGGACGTTTTGATAAGTAAAACTAACACTATTTATGTTAGATATCGATTGTGTAGATCTTCAGCAGTAAATGTTACTATGAAACATGATGTCTAAAATGAATAAATTATTAAGTAAGAATAAATGCATTTCTGTCAATATTAAAGTAAGCTTCCAATAAGTTTAACTGCTCAGTGTTTGTATAACGCCTAGGGGTAACCGATTTTACTGATTCTTTCACTATTGTATACCTCTAGAGAATGATCCCGAGGTGTTCACATAAAAATTTTATTCCCGAGGGATTAGTATTTATCCCGTTAAACTTAAAAAGCAACATAATATTTTTGGAGAATCAAGACTAGGCAACAGTTTTGATGATATCTGTGGCAATTGTTAATAGACTTTGATGATTTTTTTCGTTGTTGTATAAAAATTGCTTTTGAGGTGGTCTCCTATAAGTTTGATTCCTGAGGAATCGCTATGTGCGCCATAAAACGTAGATTTGTAAAAATTCTTAAGAATATGATAATTTCATTATCACCTAAATTGGTTAATAAATAATGGTTTCCGTGGCAACGGGCGTCAACAGTTTCATCCATGTGTCATCAAACTAAATAAGACTTGAATAATAACTAGATGCCGCCAAAGTAAACTCAATATTTTGCACGTTAACCTTCGGTCAGGGAAAGTAAGGGAGGTGTGATTTCGTTCGTCTGAGACATAGATGAATATTATCTAGATACCGGAATTTGAAGTCGGTTTATCGTTTTTTTAAAACACGCCAAATTATTATTAGGGAACTATTCCTATGAGTGTACAACCAGTTTTCATAAATATAATTGACGTGGTACTGTCATTAGTAATGTAAAGTAAAAAGTAAAAATGCATTTATTTTGTTAACCAATACATATAGCACATACAAAAGATGTGTAAAGATAAAAGTAACAAATATGGTAACAAAAATGGCTAACACTCAGCAGATGCTATGGCAGGATGTACATATCCTGCAATAGCGCTGGTCTTCCGTGGAGGCCAGAATGAAGCGCGTGAGTCACTGCGCAACGTACATAATAAACATAGACAAAATTAATTATGTTTATCTCTTTGAATTTTTCACGTAGGGTTTCTCACGTAGGCTGTTCCCTCTTCTGCCGCACAAATACTGTGTTAATATCTGCAGCGTTCCCCCACAGCAGTATGCCATAACACATAACACTATGGAATCAGCTGAAATAGACTAGTCTAGAAGTATCAACGTCTGTAAGACGACGGATTTTTTTGACTGCATATACGCTGCAGAACTAAGTCTCTTCAATAGCTTGTCTATGTGTGGGCCCTATTGAAGTTTACTATCTAAGGTTATTCCTAAGAATATAGTACTGTTAACAATTTCTAAGGTTTCTCCTTTGACTTTTACATCAGCCTTAACTTGTTTTACATTAGGTAGAATAAATATTATACATTTCGTTTTGGTTTCATTAAGCAAAAGGTTATTGACACTAAACCAATGGACTACTTTTGAGATTGCATTACACATTACACATTACACATCGTCATTATTATTCACATCGTCGAAATTTGCGTTTAGTCGTTTCATTTTAAAAATTAATGAAGTACATATCTTCAGCAAACAATACGATCTCGTGATTATCCTTTACAAGATGGGGCAGGTCGTTAATATAAACTAAAAAAAGGAAAGGACCGAGGATATAACCCTGTGGTAATGTCACGGGTTCCTACTCTGCCAGGCTAGCATAAATTCGAGCGGGAATCCGTGATAAGATCTATCCTACCTATCTATCTATCGATCTGCAGAAATTTGTTCCGTTGTCTGGGTGTTTTCTATGTATAATAAAAGTATATATCTATGTATATAATGTATTAAATATATCAGTTATCTAGTACCCATAACACAAGCTTTGAAAAGCTTACTTTGGGGCTTGATGGTGCTGTGTGGATTGTCCAGCATTATTTATTTATTTTTATTTTTTATTTTATCCTTCCTAGCGGAGAACTACCACTATAAATAAAAGAAGGCATGTACATTTTTATCACATATAAATAAATAAAGAAGATTTTTAGTACAGGTTTATTTACTTACTTTCTAACACATACAATAAAAAAAGAGATTTATACTTTATTAATTATTCTACATTATAAACTTAATACTTGAACTCACAGAGTCTGCCTACCCGCTATCAAGTTCGGAAGCGTTCCCTAGACGGGACTCGACCCGGTGTAGCTGTCAATTAAAGAATCCCTTTCAAGATACCCCAGAAGAGTCTAGTGATGCTTCCCAGCTTTGAGGAGACCCCAGAAACAATCTCAACTATAAATGCTTAAAATCTAACCCTATGCCGAAATGACTTTTTACACTAAAAAAAAACAGACGTGGATACCAATATAAATCCTAATCACACAACGAGTTCAATACGAATCAAATCAACAGTCCTAAATATGAATCCATTACAATAATATGAGTCCAATACAAACACACTCTAACCTTCGAAAACACTCGATTCCGGCTCTAAAGCGCCACACTCTGCCTCGACCGGCAGGACGCGGCTCCTGTGTGTGTCCTCCTCCGTTTTCACGGGGCTGCCCCGGAGAGCAGGTCTTCTCTCCACGTGGTGCCTCCGGTGGTAAGTTGGCCTCTCACTCGTGCTCGCTGGAACTGCGAAATGTTGTTGCGTCCTTTTCGAGAAACGAACGCGCTCCTCTCGGGCTGGGGTTATCTCCCGGCTGTAATGGTCTCCCGGCTGCTATGGTCCCTCGGTCCTCGACACTCGCCAACACGACTACCTTGTATTTCTTCCGGCGCTGATCCGTCGCTGAGCTCGCCGGCTTATCTTGCCACGGACTCGCCAAACGGTATCAAACAACGAAATTCCCGAAACCTTTTCGAATACAAATAACTTGGAATGACTTTAACAAGTTGTCTGACCAATAATCGACCCCACAACCTTCTAGTCTTGCTCACGTTCTCCGTCTCCTCTTCTCCGTCTCGATCGAGGCTGTATATAGACTGATTATTCTTCAATCGACGAGAAGCCTTTAATAATAATAATAAATTCATTTATTTTCTCTTCACAATAGGTTTTTACAGTTTATTATTAAGGTTAGGTGTAGCGTACAGCGTACGGATACCTGTTTGTGAGAGACTGGTGCCAGTGATAGGTTTAAAACCTGTGTTACTAGTCACCAGCGCCCCCTCCACAGAGTTCGTTAAGTATGACGTTATTTTTAAGTACAATGAATTTTGCCTCAATGTGACATTATGAGGAATGTTAATAACTTATACCTATACATATAAATATAAAAAAAAATAACTAAGTATGTAATATATTAAAGGGTAAGAGAGCTACAGACAGCTTACATTATAGCTTATATAAGTGCATGTTTAAGTGTGCGAGTGTGTGAATGTAGAGTATGTGTGTGGGGTTTGTGGGGTTGGTGGTGTATGTTGGGGTCTCCTGAGGACACCAGGCTCTTAAGAGTTTGGGCAACAGGAGACCACCATGTGAGTGAATAGTGTTGGTTTAGTGTAGATGAGCGTAGATAGCGGTAAAAAGGTTTATTCACCCTGTAAAAGCTTCAACCTGTGGCATCAATTTAACGGCTTGAGCAAGTCTTCGGTTTGCTGGTACCAAAAGGTCTTTAGCCATTTAGTAACCTCCGCTTTACATTTGCCTTAGAACGATCTAAACACACTTCCGCTTGCTATTCTCCGCTAGGGGCTACGGACCCTTTCACACTGGCCATGATTCGTGTCGACTTTTTCTTGTTTATTCAAAACTTCATTGGGAATGACTTATATAGTATAACACCTTATTCACAGCCTCCTATACGACGTGGCCCTATCCTACATAAACCTCAATTCGTATACATTATTATTTATCCTTTTTTATATCCCTAAAACCTGTACACAACCTGTAAAATAACCTCGTAAAACTTAAAGTTATCGAACCTTCCAGAATCATTTTTCACGGAAACATTTTTCACGGACCTAGTGTGAAATTGCTACTCGCGAGCCTCCGTTTCTCGCCGCGCTGATTCATTGGTAATTCCGCTCAACGTTAGATGGTGCTACACATCCTGGAATTAACTTGTGACAGTACACCCATTGTAACTACAGACCCCGAAGACACTTTCCAATTAATGTCAACTCTTTGTATCACTCAAGTAAGATGTAAGAAGATCCAAAGAGGTGTCTCTTATTCCATAGTGATGTGATGTAGTTTCCTGATTAATGTTTCATGGTGTACGCAATCGAATGCTTTTAACAAGTCGCAATAAACGCCTACAGCATCTTGCGACTTCTCCCAAGCATCAAAAATATGTGATACTAACTCAACAACATCAGCAGTTGACCTGCCACGAGTAAACCCGAATTGCTTACTATGTAGCAGGTCGTTGCCATTGAAATGTCTAAGCAATTGATGTCAAATAAGTTTTTCAAAAACTTTGCTGAATATAGGCAGGGATATTGGTCTAAAGTTAGTGAGGTCTCACTATTAATAAACAGTGGTAACAATAATAAATAGTGAGTCTCACTATTTATTATTTTCCACGTTGATTTTATTACATTTTCACTATTTCTAATTTTCTAGCTAATATAATTTGATTTTGCTATTTGACAAATTTTTCTAAACATTTTTGAGTAGTTTTTTAGTTTCTTTGAACTCCTGGCTAAAATTTTATTATTTTCACACAGTTCATATAACGTTTGTCTACTCTTATGTATACCTACTGTTGCCCACTCACTAAAGTTAAGTATTTCTGAGACCATGATCGATTTGGGTGTGGATATTGGGTATTGGGTGTGATGTTTGTTGAGATGAATAATTCATTCATCTCAACAAACATCGGGCTCTCGCTGCACGCAGCTCAGTTCCGCTATGGCCAGCACACATCTCCGTTCTAGCCAGCACACATCTCCGCTCCAGTCTAAATCTCATGGTATAAATAATTTATACTATGATAGATAACATAGTATAAATTATTTATAGTACTAATTTCATACAAAAAATATCTAAACATCTTGCGTTAGCAAGTAGGGCAAATTATCCCGTAAATGACTAAAAAATTACGATAATTTGAGTACCTTTTACAAAATCCGCTAAAACACTCGAGTTGTAAAACATTGTGGACCACTCGCCGCTGACTGATAGGACATGCTCTCATTAGTGGGGCTCAGGGTACTTACTCTCCCCACGATGTTCTCTCGGGGCCGGTTGCACCGAACGCTAACAATGCAGATAAACCTGACCTGTCAACTAATTTGTTAAAACTTAAGAAAACTTAGAAAGAAAAGAAGAATTACATTAGAAACGCGAAAATTTGTATGGATGGATGTTTGTTAAGTTATTCTTCACGCCAAAACTACTGAACGGATCTAGCTTAAATTTTGCATAGATGTACATAGGTCTAGACCTGGAATGAATAAATTAATAAACAAAATATCCCACAAATCAGTTCCCATGGGAACCTTTGAACACTAATAACTATAGAGGCGTACGAAGCCGCGGGCACAATACGTTTATTCATAAACGCCGAACGCCACATAGGTAATTATATGATATAGGTAAGTATATATATAATTTAAAACTAAATAATACAAAATACACGAAGCCACGTAAATTTTTTACCAAGCCGAAAGAAAGGCGGTGATTTTGACTTGAGACTTAAGCTCTGCGCACATTTATACAACGCTGCCGCACCGCTGCCGTTTTTGTGCTGTGCGGACAGCACAAAAAGGGTGCATTAAAATAGGGACTTAAACTCGTTAACTTTAGACACATTTTACAGTGACTAAATGGCTTCCCATAAGCTTCAACGACGAGTGGTCCGCGAGCTATCAGTCATCAGATGCCGTCAACATAAAATGCATCTAAATGTTACGAGTTTAAACCCATATTTGTGCTGTGCGGTAGCGGTGTGGCCCTGATCACCTGAACCTTCATAAAGATAGTTGTAAGTTGGTACATTTTAATTCCTTAGGACCACTACATCAATTGGCAGTCTATATCCATCCATCCCAGCGAAAGGCGAGAGTTCGTGTCCCGTCCAATTAGCGGCGAGAGCGCGCGATGGCGCGATGGCGCGATGGCGCGATAGGCACGCGCGGTGTTGTGTCAACAGAACGCGGGTCACACGGTTGTTCAGGTAGCTTTGAGAACACTTAATGGTCCTGAGGTTGGCTGGTAGAGATCGCACGTGATAAAGCCGCTCTTTGTCTCCCACGATTCTTTAGAGATTGCTATTATAGTTTCATTATGTTTGATGTTTGTTAGTAAATGTTGTACATGCCTGTTAGAGGCACACATTCTAAACTTTATCGTTGTGTTCGTGTAAACGTTTCATTAGAACGTTATGTGTTGTTATGTGTATTGTTGGCATTGCCTTATAAATATATAAATACATTTTTCACCACTCTCGCTCGAAAACGGTCACTTTGCTCAAAAACAGCGAGCAAAATCGGGGTTTGCTTACTGTGGATTAAAGCTATTATTCAACTTGTTGAAAAATGTAATTTGAATTCAGAATGCTATACTAAATTTCGATGTAATATCTTATTTATACTCTATGGTCGGCGCCGAAAAAATGAATGAACTACGCGATCTGCACCAAAGACAGTAAACTTTTTCACTGAAGGCATCGTCATTTTTATGTGTACTTTGACAACAAGGCTTATGAAGACTATTCTTCTAGGCGGACAGCGCCATCTTTAAATAATCTACCAAAAAAACAGGTTCGGATATTATATGGGACTTCCACCTTTGTGAGCTGCACTCACTTTAGCTTATCGTAGGGAAGGAGAATAGACAGTGGTAACCTTCACAGAAACGCATAATTTCGTTCGTTCATGGTTTAAAAGAGGTTTATAGCATTTGTAGGGTACAAATGCTATAAACCTCTTTTAAACCATGAATTACATATTAATAATAAAATAAAAATAAAATAAAATAAATACATATTTTTAAACCAAAATGAGTTCCTGTCATTCGACCTCTTTAATAAATTACAAAATATTTTCTCACCAATCGAGGTGAAAAGTTGTATGCTGAACTCGAGAGCAAATGTTTTTTGTTTCGTGCCTTTTAAATCCCTCGCTAGCTCAGCAGTCTACTTTAGAGCCACTCGCTACGCTCGTTACTCTACTGCTTCGCTAGCTCGGGATTTAATATCGACACGTGCAACAAAAAATAGTTTGCTCAGTTGTTGAAGAAATAACTATTATTCCACATGTGCGAGCAAACCCCGATTTTGCTCACTGTTTTTGAGCAGCAAAGCCACCGTTTCCGAGCGAGAGTGGTGAAAAATATATGTATTTTGAGCTAAACTTAAACATTTACTCCACATAACAATAAGTTTGCACAAAATAAAAATCATGATTTAAACTTGAATTACTAGTATTTCAAATCTTTATTTTTAAAATAATAGCTTGATAATGTCGCCACTTTAAAATCACTAAACGGGATCAATCGTATATCTTTTGTTATTGTAACTGGCGTTTATTGTACCCGCGTGTGCATCCATATTAATATAATACATTCGAAAGTAACTCTGTATGTCTGTCTGTCTGTCTGTTACCTTTTCACGCTCAAACAGCTGAACGGATCTCAATTAAATTTGGCAAGGAGGTAAACAGTATCCCGAGGACGGACGTAGGCTACATACAAA
The DNA here is from genome assembly GCA_963662085.1 of Eupithecia inturbata. NCBI lineage: Eukaryota > Metazoa > Arthropoda > Insecta > Lepidoptera > Geometridae > Eupithecia > Eupithecia inturbata. The sequence continues at coordinate 348,790 of OY759206.1, read as the reverse complement.
GCGAGTGCGGGCAGCAGCTAGTTAAAATATGAATGGAACAAAAAATACATCATTTTGTTTACTTTCAGGTTGTTCATGAACTGTAAACATTTTGGACGTAATTGTGACCCTGGTCCTAACTTCTATCTTGGCCTTTATCATATTTGGCTTCGTAATTTAAAATAAGCATAATGTCAACAAGATATCAAGTGCGAGTGTGACTCGCGCGCCGAGGGTTTCGAACTTTATTAATTATACAAATACTACCTGTAGGTACTAGTTAGAAACATCGCTATCTAATGAACATCTAAAAACATAGTAGGTACATACATTTCAAATGGATCGCTCGTTTGGCAGTACTTACCTACCTACTGGTAAAAAACGCGATTCTTTTCAATGTAAGAGATATTTCAAAAAGTATGAAACCTAGGAAATCTTTAATAACTGTTTTGAAATGTACAAAAACATCATTTGATATTCCCTTCAACACCCCTTTTGAAAATTCATTTTTATTTATTATTTGTGAAAGTTATTTTCGTTCTCCCTCCCCTAGTCCCTCGCTATTTCTGAAATATATTTTTAATAGGTCCTACCTATAAGTAAGTTGTGTTCATGTGATCTCTTTTTTCTATGCTTTTAAACACACTTTTTACTTTACATATTGATAACAGAATTGCTAACAATAGCTACCATCAAACAACAAGTAGGTACCGACTACAGCACAGTCATAACTTAATCAAGTAATTCCGTCTATTATGCTCCTTCTCCCACAAAAGTATAAATTAAAACCAGCGCGTGGCACCAATCAAAACAAAATAGCGGAAAATTCCAAAACTAATATGTTTTGACGTTTACAAACTAAATTATAGCTGATCAAAGCAGTCGATTGAAAGAGTAATGCAATTTCCACCTTAATTCTGTTCTTGGTTATCTTAATACGGGAGCGGAGGGTGAGGGGACAGGGGGCAGGGGGCACTCGGAATAATGTTATAGCAAGCTACAAAGGATACCGGCTTTGTAGCGTAGTGGTGTGTGAGGGATTAGTATTTATCCCGTTAAACTTAAAAAGCAACATAATATTTTTGGAGAATCACGATTAGCTACAACCGGTTTGGCGATATCTGCGTCAATTGTTAATAGATTTTGATGATTCTTTCGTCGTATCAAAATTGATTTTGAGGCGGTCCCCTTTATGTTTGATTCTCGAGGAATTGCTGTGCGCCTTAAAACGTAGGTTTGTACAAAATCATCAGAATATGATTTTACTACCAACTACATTTTACTATCACATAATGGTTTCCATGGCAACGGGCGTCAACAGTTTCGTCCATTTGTCATCAAACTAAATCAGACTTTAATTATAACTAGATGTCGTGTGTAATTTTGAATAACTACCGAAATTTGAAGTCCGTTTATCGTTTTTTAAAACAAGCCAAATTATTTTAAAACTAAAGCAAGACATTTAAGATACCTACCAATCCTTTTTACAACCGAAGCTAGCGATTAAATTCTCTCAAAGGGTTTTTTGCAGCAATTAGGGTTGTGCACAATTACCGGCGTCTTACCCTTCTCTCCCCTCAGGCCTGTCAACTGTCACGGGACGGGAAGGGACTGAGGGCCCTCGAGCGCACACGGTCTGGACGTGGTGAGGGACCTTAGCTATACGTAGCGCTAGGTTGTAAAAGCTGACGACCTCTGTGGCACTGCGGGCGAGAGTCCGCCTGCGACGCAGAAGGTTGCGGGTTTGATTCCTACCTCGGGACAAATGTTTGTACTGTACGATCTGCAGATATCTTCAAATCACTAATTTCTTTGCAATTTGTTAGAACCAAAATATCATCCATTGATTTCCCGTTGCATCCAAGATGCGCCATCTTTGTCCTCGCCTCCATCTCTCTTTTGCCTTCGCCCTCCATCATCACACTCATATTATAAATGTGAAAGTTTGTATGTTTGGATGTATGTTTGTTACTTCTTCACGCCCAAACTACTGAACGGATCGGGATGAAATTTTGCAAAGATGTAATTCTAGGCCTGAAATAAAACATAGAATACGTTTTATCTCATAAATTAGTTCACATGGGATAGAAATAACTTTTAAACGTTTCCATAGAAACAACGCGAGCGAATCCGCGGGCAGAAACTAGTTAACATTAGCACTTTTCATTGCCTGCCCAGAGAATTCATAATCAAGTATAAAATAAATAAGTTGTCCTTTACCACGAGCCCCTGCCGTACGCACGTCAAGTAGTGACGGAGTGCAACGTGAGACGACGCGCGCGCCACGCGGCCGCTCCCGGAACTAACCACTACGATACAACACAATGCACCCTGTTTAGATTTTTTACCGGAGTGTTGTTAGTGGAATCTGAGACAAAATGGCTAGGTCGATGAGATTACAGACAAACCTTTTTTATTAAGCGATTTTGAAGATTCTACAAGGATGATTTTCCTCGTAGGTGTAGTATCAAAGCACTATGGGGGCACTTCGGAGACAGTGCGACGCCTCCGTGTCAGTGGGACCTACTACTAAGAAGTACAACTGGTAGTACAAATGACACACCTTTGTATCTCTAGCACTACCAGTAGTACTAGTGACCATATGCAGCATTGGAGGTACAACTGAATATTTATCATGACAGTTGATACTCTTTATTGATAATTCTAAAATGGCCACTTGACTCCTAGCTCGTGTGTGAGGCCCTCGGCCAGGAATCAATGTTTTTCTACTATCTCATGACGTGAAACTGAGATCGAAAGACCATTTCCTAGTTTTCTATGATGAAAATCTATTCAGCCGTTCTAATTATGGTGGTATTCATCTCTGTTAAAGAGTTTTTTTTGTAAAATTAGCTTGCCATTTTCGATTGCATTAGGCACAATCTTATTTACCAATAGGACGACCTCAGTGGCCACAAGGTCCGCCTGGGACGCAGGAGGTTGCGGGTTCGATTCTCATGCTCACCGGGCATCCTTGGGACAAATATTTGGACGATCTGCGGTTTCCAGGTATTTCCTATGTACCTAGGTAGGGATAATTAAAAATATATATTTATGTAATGTTTTATGTTTCATTAATTTAGTATCTACCCATTCCTATCTATCCTATCTACCCTACACAGGCTCTGCTTACTGTGGGGATTAAGTGATAGTCCAGCAATATATTTATATTTATAAAACTTCTGAAATAAAATAACTTTGTAGGTGTAACTACGTATGTAGTCGACCAATTATTTGCTCACGCTGTGAATAAATGAATTAATAATTTATTGTACTTAGAACATAACAAAATAAACAACTTACATTTAAAACATAATCAGTACAATAACGGCCTCATCGTTGAGAGCGATTTGTCCCAGGCAACCTAGGAATGGACAAAAAGATTTAAGTCTATTAAGAGTTGGTAGAGCACAAACAGTAGAAGAAAATTATAAAATACGTACTACATACATTCTTATATAACACAACAGGTGCACTAACCACTATACACTAGACTATAGGTATTTTGTTACTCTGCATGTCATGTGATTTTTCTGTTAGAAGTCCTTAATAAATCCTACCTAATTAACTATACTCGTACTTAAGAGACCAAGAGGCCAATTAAGACTCCTTACACAAGCAAACAAATTTGATGGACAATCCATTTTCTACAACCATTAAAAACATTCCCACTGTGGAAATCCACCACCGTAATCCGACCCTCACCGTAGAGACCACAGCAAGTTTAGAAGGTTCTAGTAAAGCTGGTCAATAGGCAAGGGGAGGAGGTGTCGAGTTACATAACAAGGGAGCTCTATCGCTCTATCTCAATCCGGCGGATTGCTTACTGATCATTTGTGTTGGTTGTGTGTTACAAGTGTTTGACTTAGTGCACGATGCACGAACGCAATAATAATTAGGTAATAGCTACGCGATTTGTGGGGCGGATGTCTGATTTACCTCTAGATAAGGCGGAATTATGGTTTTGTATCATGTTTTTTTATAACCTAGGTATTGTATTGATAAATAAGTAACAAGCGCTGCTCTGAAAGTAATATGTGAGAATTGACCCATCATATAACTGGAACATTGTTCTCAGTTGGATATTATTCATCATATATCTGGAACATGGTTCTCAAATGGATATTATTCATCTGATATCTGCAACATGGTTCTGAGATGGATATTATTTACAAGTACAATTAGGTAGTACCTACTCAAAAACCGATAAAGTGTTTCATTCATTGCTTATTTATAAACTCGGTGATATCGGAATGCACGGTGGCTCGAGGCTTACCTGCAGGCTCGATGCCAGGCTGTTTGTTAGAACAAAAGGCTATTTATTGCTCATCCTTTGTTCCGATAACTTCAGGAGTTCCAGAGGGGTCCCATCTAGGCACTCTTCAATTATTAATCTTTACTACTTACATAATTTAAAATTTTCTTCATTCTGATAATAAATAGTTATAAAAGTTTCATCTATATCTGATTGTCAACTTCTCCAAGAAGATCTTAATAGACTCTACTCATATTGCGAGTTAAAATTGCATCTTCCATAATGCTAAAAAATGCAATGGAATATAATTTTCTATAATTTTAATATATACCTAATTTTAACAATATTGTAATTTCTAGGGTGTCAGTGGTTAGAGAGCTAGGCGTCTATTTAGATCACAAGTTACCTATCTTATATCTCATTTCAATAGGTGCCTACGCCCAGGGCTTATCGTATGTTCGGTTTTAGGAGAATTGGTAGGGAGGTCAATAACCCTATAACTCTTATCCTATTAAATAACAGCTACTTCCGGTCAATTCTTGAATATCGATCAACGGTAGGTAAGGAATCCCCAATCAAAGTGCAAACTTATTGAAGAACCACAACGAATTCAAAATAATTTACACCTACACACAACTCCTACAGACTATAGTAAAGCTAGACATTCGTCGCACTACACGAGATCAAATGTTTTTATATAAATTACTCAACAATCAAATTGACTCTCAAATTGAGCTCCGAGTTGTTACTTGAAAATATTGTGTGAAACGAAGAACGAGTGAAACGAAGCACTCGTACTTCAAGGCCTCAATGAATTTTCGAAAGCCATGAGTAAAACCTGCCTACCTACCAATATCATAACAATTATATTCATTCTAAAATACATAATTTAATTTAACTGCCTACCTATACCTACCAGACACGAAGAGGCAACCCTATATTCAATTTTAGTAGACGAATATTAAAGTAGTATGAATGTAACGCCATCTCTTGTCGAGTAGCTGAAGCTTATTACTAGCTTACCAGGACCAGGACAGATGTGACTAATTCACCATACACCCAAGCTGTCACTGAAATCTGTGTTCGCTTCGTTCACTCCGATCAGTTAGTGTGGCCAGTGTTGTGTGTCGTCAACGAGTTGCGATCGATACTGAAACCGGTGGTAGTGGTAACGTTCGTAGCAAAAGACAAAACATTAGGGTAGATACACGGAGCAGATATAGAGAGGTGTTGTAATTAGATTTCTTTATGAAAAAACTTTGACTTGACTTTGACTTTGTTAAATCCCGCCCACTTTTTTATTATCTATCTATCGGTCAGTAGCAAAACTGCTTCATTCTGTGTCGATAGTACTACGTAGTTTAACTACCTCACACTAGATGTCACTAAGTGTAGAGTGTAACAGGGACGTACTCAGAATTTTCGTACCAGGGAGTACCTAAACAAGTAATACCCGCGTAAATCAAAAGTCGAATGTCGCCTTTTTTGTCACTACCGCCTACACGTACGCCTTCATCATTAAAATGGCTTGGTTGTATATTTTGTTGGAGTCCAGTCTAGTCTATTAACTTTTGATTGCTGTTTAAGATTCTCTTTAAATGGAAATCTAGAACATATAGGCTCTGTCTTTTTGTTATATTCATGTTGTTGCCCCGCTGACACAGCTGTGCACAGGACGGACGCCGGCAGTACACTGACTAAGGCCACGCCTGCTGTGATGTCGTCAGGACCTAGTTGAGAATCACAGTGCAGGTGCTTAGGCCGCCTCCTCTCTGTATCTGCTCCGTGGGTAGATACGTAAGATTGCCAATAAAAATTCACTCGCAGTGTCTTCAGTTATTCTGTGATCATGGCGCATGAAAAGAGAATGGTCCGCGTGCTGCTCCGCGTGCTGCTATTATTATTATTATTATTAAATGTTAATCTTGATATTAGGACATCACCAAGGTGGCATGGTGTCGACCCGGCCTGCCACCGGGTGGCGCGGTGGTAGGCCAGGTCCTGAGCAGTCTAAACAGCAACAAACAACTTAACCTTTGCAGTTTATTTCGTTCTTTCTCTTATTTTGTTTTGGTTATATAAATTTAATGTGTAAATTAAAAGCCAGTGTTAAGAGAAATAATTATATTTCAGTATATTTCACAACATGTCCGTACGCACTACGATACATTGTACGCTCCTACCGCCATCTATCTCTAGCATCACACATACAATACAATAAATAAATATTGCTATTCCTATTAATAAATAAGCGCTCTAATTATAAATAAATGGCAGTACAATAACAATAGATGTGGTAGGACAACTAAACAATAGATGTGGTAGGACAACTAAACAATAGATGTGGTAGGACAACTAAACAATAGATGTGGTAGGACAACTAAACAATAGATGTGGTAGGACAACTAAACAATAGATGTGGTAGGACAACTAAACAATAGATGTGGTAGGACAACTAAATAACATAAATTCTGAAAAAATATACTTAGTTCCTTCTAAATACATTTTGGGTTCAAGATTCGATTTAACAAAATGAAGGATGCGCAAGAAATACATTTGGCAAAAAATACACAATCTAGACAAAAATCTAGAAATATAAAGGTTTCTAGGCAGTACTAGCAATGCTTTGTATGAACTGTGTATAATATTCGTAATATACTTATACCTGATTTAAATATTGTAATATCACTTTAATATAGGTCAGTTTTACATAATCATTCAAAAACAAGAAATCTTTCTCAATTTTCTTACAAAAATCAAGAATTTCTTTAAAACTATCGTTGACGCATCAAACGCTTTTGAAAACAGTAGAACATTACATAAAGTAAAACTAACAAGATCGCAAGTATTTTGAAAAGCGTTTGAGAAATCATTTTGGAATTACAATCTTAGCCTCAAATATGACACACAACACAAATTCTAATCAAAATAGATTCAGCCTCATCATCATCAAACATCCTCGAATTCGTTCTACTAACCTCGCTACATCTACTCTACTCACGGAGAATTTTAAATTCTAACCTCTTTAGGATAAATAACATTTACTTTTTACGTAATTATAATCACCACAGGTTGCCCACACACAAACATACACACCAGGAAGGCTATTCTCGCAAATATATCACTTGATAAATATGGCAACAACTGACAAATTTGACAGTTCTTTTCTTAAATATCGAGTGATATATTGGCGAGAATTGCCTTCCTGGAGTTTCCATACTAAATAACGTACCTTAGATAGGTATGTAATTTATAAGGTTTTCATTTAAATGTATATATTAAATATTTTTTTCTAACAAAAGCTTAGCGAAGATGTGTAAAATAACCAACAGCAATGTGACATGACAAACAAACATACAACCGAACGTACATATAACATATATAGAACCTCCTATTTTCGAACTCAGTTAAAAATAGCGTTACATGAGAATGGTGTCGATTCAGATGTCGCCAAAACTAAACTAAACTACACACCACTAAACATGATGATTTATTTAGATCTTTATGAAAGGGACGGCAACATTTTTACTGCTGTCAAATTAGTTTAGTTTTGGTGACATCTGAACTGACACCATTGTCATAAAGACATGTATTTTTTTGTTATTTTATTTCAAATATTTATTTTTCCTTACAGTCTGTTCTCAAGCATTTTAAATTTTAGTGTATGAAATTGTGTTAGTTGTTTTCCACATCGCCTATGGGGTCCGCTTTGGCGAAAGTTACGTTTTGTTAACCAAGTAGCGCTTGCGTTTTGTCTGTATACAGAACAAAGTTTACTTATTGTATACTTACTAAGTAATATGAAACTGATAGATTAATTTTGTTGCCGCGAGAGTATTTTTTTTGTAGTACTCATAAAATATAAAATCCTCAAAAAAATTATTCTTGCACCAACTTGAAGCGTACCTTAACTAGCGTGCTCCTGAGTACTCAAACGCAATTCGGATGTGAGCACATCTCAGGAGGTCTACCTTGAAAGACGAACGATGTTGACGGATGACGTCGGATCGCAAAAACTAAGGACGGCCGATCCGTTCTTTCGATGACCTCACTATAAAAATTATTCTGTCAGTTTCAATTAAATTCTCAGAGATACGAAACGAAAGGTGCCAGAGTGGGTGACGCGCCCGAAGCAACATAGCGGTAAGGTTGTTCGTTTCGTGCGATCCGACGTCATCCGTCGACAAGGTTCGTTTTTCAAAGTAGACCTCGGGTAACGAATTTTAGTCAGGTTTTTATTGAAAACTGTCAAATACCTGAGCCGCTTACATCGCAGTTGCGTTTCAATACTTGTGGTACGATGGAACTAAGTGTAATAATGTTAATACAAATGAATAGCTAAATGCGTCAGTATTCATCTAGCTATGAGGAGTTGTTATTTCACTTTAAATAACTTCTCTACAAAGTAAATATTTCAGACATGTGACCTGTAAGTTAGCTTTGAGGATTTGTATTGTTAGAATACAACCTTCGAACCAACTCACTTCTTGTATTTATACTTAGCCTTTTACTTAGAATATGTAATGTTTTTATGAGGTTTTTATATTTAAGTTGTTATTTTACATAGTTATGTCAAATTTTGTGCTAAAGTTTCTAAAATGTGTACAGAAGTTTTCTAACTAATTACTATAATTTTTATTATAGTTTTGTTCGATCGTTAATTTTAGATATTTAGTTAGTTAATAAGTTGCTAAAATGAGGTGTTTTCTTATATTATTGTTGTCCCGATTTTATTTATAATACCTAAACTATTTGTTATTTTAGTAAATGCTTATAATGTCAAATAACATTTTGTTCAATTCGAGATCGTTGTTATAAAGTTATTGTTACGTAAGAGAATGCACATTTTTGGAAAAATCAATACCGAATACCGAAAAAGGAGGGCCCTTTTTCGAAGTCGGGTAAACTTTGTACTTTGGAAGTGCAACAAAACACTTTTGAATAAACACAAAACATCAAGGATTTTCGAGTTTATAATATTAGCATGATTTCTTTGTATCATTAGATAATTAGAAATAGCATCATTGTCACCTGAGCATGAGCAGTAACTAGTACCTAACACTTAGTTCTAAAATGTACCGTTTCGATTTTAGTTTCATTCGCTTATTGATTATTTACTAATTTTTTCGATATTTATGCGTCCTTTTTATTATCGTCTTTTACTTTCGGAATATATTTATCTAATTAAATAATTTTGTCTTCGTGCTAACTTTTAATTAAGGGTAAGTGAAATATTTCTACAAACGTCTGCTTTCTAGCTCCTAGCGCCACCTAGTGTCAAAGCATCATTGCCACGTAGTGTTGTATTTAAATACACTTTATGCGGTTCTAGCTCTGTCTCGCTCACACTTATACGTAGTCCTATAGCAAACACTTAAAAGTGTAAGACAAGAGATTGTTGCTTTAAGAAGAGTAGATACTAAGTCTAAGTAAAATCACTTTAATTTGATATTTTACAAGATTTGTGTTTCAAGTTATGCTCTTGGGATGCTGCAGTGCTGGTTCATTTTGCAAATTAAATGTTTCACCAAAAGTCAAAAAGCCAAAACCGGGTTGGGTTGTTTGTATGAATTAATTATGCATGATCGTTTGTAGTTCCAGTCGTGCGCCGCCTGTCGCCGGCCGGACGGGCGGCAGGTCTCCGCGAACTCGCCGCCCCCGGCGCGAGGCAGCAGAGGTAGCCGAGTTCATCGGGTAGCCGCCGCTATCTCGCTCGCACGAGTCCTACAGCGGCGTCTCCCTCCGCCACTGGAAGGCGTTGCTCTTGACGGCCGGATTGGCAGAGGAGGCGCTCGCCGCCAGCGCCACGCCGGTTCGACGGATGTTGGCCGCTGCGTTGTCTGGAATTACAGACATACTATTATAATCACTACACTTCACTTAAACAAAGCATAATAGTTAACTGTACTACAAGGAGAGAAATAAATAATGCTGGACAATCCACACAGCATCATCTAGCCCCAAGCTAAGCAGAGCTTGTGTTATGGTACTAGATGACTGATAAACTGAATGCAATACATACATAGATATTTGCAGTATACATATCGCTCGATCAACAAACGTCTCACCCAGTCCGTTCCTAACGTTGGCCACGAGTCGCATAGCCGGGTTGGTCACGATGCCGTTCCGCTTGCCCTTGCTGCACAGACAGACAGACAGACAAACATTAGGAATCACATTATTCATACATTCTGAAAGTAGGTAACATCGTAAGTGTTCAAGTGGGAGTCAACTCCTTTTTGGGAGTCGTGTACTTATGTGGCCAAATACAGTCTACTATAAGTAATTTTTTAGTTACTATAATGGTGCCAAATCAGATATCGCCAAAACTAAACTAATTTGACATGACACCACTAAAAATTATGTCATCCATTTTATTTAGATCGTTATGCAAGGGACGGCAACATTTTATTTAGATCGTTATGCAAGGGACGGCAACATTTTATTTAGATCGTTATGCAAGGGACGGCAACATTTTATTTAGATCGTTATGCAAGGGACGGCAACATTTTATTTAGATCGTTATGCAAGGGACGGCAACATTTTATTTAGATCGTTATGCAAGGGACGGCAACATTTTATTTAGATCGTTATGCAAGGGACGGCAACATTTTATTTAGATCGTTATGCAAGGGACGGCAACATTTTATTTAGATCGTTATGCAAGGGACGGCAACATTTTATTTAGATCGTTATGCAAGGGACGGCAACATTTTATTTAGATCGTTATGCAAGGGACGGCAACATTTTATTTAGATCGTTATGCAAGGGACGGCAACATTTTATTTAGATCGTTATGCAAGGGACGGCAACATTTTATTTAGATCGTTATGCAAGGGACGGCAACATTTTATTTAGATCGTTATGCAAGGGACGGCAACATTTTATTTAGATCGTTATGCAAGGGACGGCAACATTTTATTTAGATCGTTATGCAAGGGACGGCAACATTTTATTTAGATCGTTATGCAAGGGACGGCAACATTTTATTTAGATCGTTATGCAAGGGACGGCAACATTTTATTTAGATCGTTATGCAAGGGACGGCAACATTTTATTTAGATCGTTATGCAAGGGACGGCAACATTTTATTTAGATCGTTATGCAAGGGACGGCAACATTTTATTTAGATCGTTATGCAAGGGACGGCAACATTTTATTTAGATCGTTATGCAAGGGACGGCAACATTTTATTTAGATCGTTATGCAAGGGACGGCAACATTTTATTTAGATCGTTATGCAAGGGACGGCAACATTTTATTTAGATCGTTATGCAAGGGACGGCAACATTTTATTTAGATCGTTATGCAAGGGACGGCAACATTTTATTTAGATCGTTATGCAAGGGACGGCAACATTTTATTTAGATCGTTATGCAAGGGACGGCAACATTTTATTTAGATCGTTATGCAAGGGACGGCAACATTTTATTTAGATCGTTATGCAAGGGACGGCAACATTTTATTTAGATCGTTATGCAAGGGACGGCAACATTTTATTTAGATCGTTATGCAAGGGACGGCAACATTTTATTTAGATCGTTATGCAAGGGACGGCAACATTTTATTTAGATCGTTATGCAAGGGACGGCAACATTTTATTTAGATCGTTATGCAAGGGACGGCAACATTTTATTTAGATCGTTATGCAAGGGACGGCAACATTTTATTTAGATCGGTATGCAAGGGACGGCAACATTTTATTTAGATCGTTATGCAAGGGACGGCAACATTTTATTTAGATCGTTATGCAAGGGACGGCAACATTTTATTTAGATCGTTATGCAAGGGACGGCAACATTTTATTTAGATCGTTATGCAAGGGACGGCAACATTTTATTTAGATCGTTATGCAAGGGACGGCAACATTTTATTTAGATCGTTATGCAAGGGACGGCAACATTTTATTTAGATCGTTATGCAAGGGACGGCAACATTTTATTTAGATCGTTATGCAAGGGACGGCAACATTTTATTTAGATCGTTATGCAAGGGACGGCAACATTTTATTTAGATCGTTATGCAAGGGACGGCAACATTTTATTTAGATCGTTATGCAAGGGACGGCAACATTTTATTTAGATCGTTATGCAAGGGACGGCAACATTTTATTTAGATCGTTATGCAAGGGACGGCAACATTTTATTTAGATCGTTATGCAAGGGACGGCAACATTTTATTTAGATCGTTATGCAAGGGACGGCAACATTTTATTTAGATCGTTATGCAAGGGACGGCAACATTTTATTTAGATCGTTATGCAAGGGACGGCAACATTTTATTTAGATCGTTATGCAAGGGACGGCAACATTTTATTTAGATCGTTATGCAAGGGACGGCAACATTTTATTTAGATCGGTATGCAAGGGACGGCAACATTTTATTTAGATCGTTATGCAAGGGACGGCAACATTTTATTTAGATCGTTATGCAAGGGACGGCAACATTTTATTTAGATCGTTATGCAAGGGACGGCAACATTTTATTTAGATCGTTATGCAAGGGACGGCAACATTTTATTTAGATCGTTATGCAAGGGACGGCAACATTTTATTTAGATCGTTATGCAAGGGACGGCAACATTTTATTTAGATCGTTATGCAAGGGACGGCAACATTTTATTTAGATCGTTATGCAAGGGACGGCAACATTTTATTTAGATCGTTATGCAAGGGACGGCAACATTTTATTTAGATCGTTATGCAAGGGACGGCAACATTTTATTTAGATCGTTATGCAAGGGACGGCAACATTTTATTTAGATCGTGATGCAAGGGACGGCAACATTTTATTTAGATCGTTATGCAAGGGACGGCAACATTTTATTTAGATCGTTATGCAAGGGACGGCAACATTTTATTTAGATCGTTATGCAAGGGACGGCAACATTTTATTTAGATCGTTATGCAAGGGACGGCAACATTTTATTTAGATCGTTATGCAAGGGACGGCAACATTTTATTTAGATCGTTATGCAAGGGACGGCAACATTTTATTTAGATCGTTATGCAAGGGACGGCAACATTTTATTTAGATCGTTATGCAAGGGACGGCAACATTTTATTTAGATCGTTATGCAAGGGACGGCAACATTTTATTTAGATCGTTATGCAAGGGACGGCAACATTTTATTTAGATCGTTATGCAAGGGACGGCAACATTTTATTTAGATCGTTATGCAAGGGACGGCAACATTTTATTTAGATCGTTATGCAAGGGACGGCAACATTTTATTTAGATCGTTATGCAAGGGACGGCAACATTTTATTTAGATCGTTATGCAAGGGACGGCAACATTTTATTTAGATCGTTATGCAAGGGACGGCAACATTTTATTTAGATCGTTATGCAAGGGACGGCAACATTTTATTTAGATCGTTATGCAAGGGACGGCAACATTTTATTTAGATCGTTATGCAAGGGACGGCAACATTTTATTTAGATCGTTATGCAAGGGACGGCAACATTTTATTTAGATCGTTATGCAAGGGACGGCAACATTTTATTTAGATCGTTATGCAAGGGACGGCAACATTTTATTTAGATCGTTATGCAAGGGACGGCAACATTTTATTTAGATCGTTATGCAAGGGACGGCAACATTTTATTTAGATCGTTATGCAAGGGACGGCAACATTTTATTTAGATCGTTATGCAAGGGACGGCAACATTTTATTTAGATCGTTATGCAAGGGACGGCAACATTTTATTTAGATCGTTATGCAAGGGACGGCAACATTTTATTTAGATCGTTATGCAAGGGACGGCAACATTTTATTTAGATCGTTATGCAAGGGACGGCAACATTTTATTTAGATCGTTATGCAAGGGACGGCAACATTTTATTTAGATCGTTATGCAAGGGACGGCAACATTTTATTTAGATCGTTATGCAAGGGACGGCAACATTTTATTTAGATCGTTATGCAAGGGACGGCAACATTTTATTTAGATCGTTATGCAAGGGACGGCAACATTTTATTTAGATCGTTATGCAAGGGACGGCAACATTTTATTTAGATCGTTATGCAAGGGACGGCAACATTTTATTTAGATCGTTATGCAAGGGACGGCAACATTTTATTTAGATCGTTATGCAAGGGACGGCAACATTTTATTTAGATCGTTATGCAAGGGACGGCAACATTTTATTTAGATCGTTATGCAAGGGACGGCAACATTTTATTTAGATCGTTATGCAAGGGACGGCAACATTTTATTTAGATCGTTATGCAAGGGACGGCAACATTTTATTTAGATCGTTATGCAAGGGACGGCAACATTTTATTTAGATCGTTATGCAAGGGACGGCAACATTTTATTTAGATCGTTATGCAAGGGACGGCAACATTTTATTTAGATCGTTATGCAAGGGACGGCAACATTTTATTTAGATCGTTATGCAAGGGACGGCAACATTTTATTTAGATCGTTATGCAAGGGACGGCAACATTTTATTTAGATCGTTATGCAAGGGACGGCAACATTTTATTTAGATCGTTATGCAAGGGACGGCAACATTTTATTTAGATCGTTATGCAAGGGACGGCAACATTTTATTTAGATCGTTATGCAAGGGACGGCAACATTTTATTTAGATCGTTATGCAAGGGACGGCAACATTTTATTTAGATCGTTATGCAAGGGACGGCAACATTTTATTTAGATCGTTATGCAAGGGACGGCAACATTTTATTTAGATCGTTATGCAAGGGACGGCAACATTTTATTTAGATCGTTATGCAAGGGACGGCAACATTTTATTTAGATCGGTTATGCAAGGGACGGCAACATTTTATTTAGATCGTTATGCAAGGGACGGCAACATTTTATTTAGATCGTTATGCAAGGGACGGCAACATTTTATTTAGATCGTTATGCAAGGGACGGCAACATTTTATTTAGATCGTTATGCAAGGGACGGCAACATTTTATTTAGATCGTTATGCAAGGGACGGCAACATTTTATTTAGATCGTTATGCAAGGGACGGCAACATTTTATTTAGATCGTTATGCAAGGGACGGCAACATTTTATTTAGATCGTTATGCAAGGGACGGCAACATTTTATTTAGATCGTTATGCAAGGGACGGCAACATTTTATTTAGATCGTTATGCAAGGGACGGCAACATTTTATTTAGATCGTTATGCAAGGGACGGCAACATTTTATTTAGATCGTTATGCTAGGGACGGCAACATTTTTATTTAGATCGTTATGCAAGGGACGGCAACATTTTATTTAGATCGTTATGCATTTAGATCGTTATGCAAGGGACGGCAACATTTTTTAGATCGTTATGCAAGGGACGGCAACATTTTATTTAGATCGTTATGCAAGGGACGGCAACATTTTATTTAGATCGTTATGCAAATTTACGTTTTATTTAGATCGTTATGCAAGGGACGGCAACATTTTTATTTAGATCGTTATGCAAGGGGACGGCAACATTTTATTTAGATCGTTATGCAATGGGATTTAGATCGTTATGCAAGGGACGGCAACATTTTATTTAGATCGTTATGCAAGGGACGGCAACATTTTATTTAGATCGTTATGCAAGGGACGGCAACATTTTATTTAGATCGTTATGCAAGGGACGGCAACATTTTATTTAGATCGTTATGCAAGGGACGGCAACATTTTATTTAGATCGTTATGCAAGGGACGGCAACATTTTATTTAGATCGTTATGCAAGGGACGGCAACATTTTATTTAGATCGTTATGCAAGGGACGGCAACATTTTATTTAGATCGTTATGCAAGGGACGGCAACATTTTATTTAGATCGTTATGCAAGGGACGGCAACATTTTATTTAGATCGTTATGCAAGGGACGGCAACATTTTATTTAGATCGTTATGCAAGGGACGGCAACATTTTATTTAGATCGTTATGCAAGGGACGGCAACATTTTATTTAGATCGTTATGCAAGGGACGGCAACATTTTATTTAGATCGTTATGCAAGGGACGGCAACATTTTATTTAGATCGTTATGCAAGGGACGGCAACATTTTATTTAGATCGTTATGCAAGGGACGGCAACATTTTATTTAGATCGTTATGCAAGGGACGGCAACATTTTATTTAGATCGTTATGCAAGGGACGGCAACATTTTATTTAGATCGTTATGCAAGGGACGGCAACATTTTATTTAGATCGTTATGCAAGGGACGGCAACATTTTATTTAGATCGTTATGCAAGGGACGGCAACATTTTATTTAGATCGTTATGCAAGGGACGGCAACATTTTATTTAGATCGTTATGCAAGGGACGGCAACATTTTATTTAGATCGTTATGCAAGGGACGGCAACATTTTATTTAGATCGGTATGCAAGGGACGGCAACATTTTATTTAGATCGTTATGCAAGGGACGGCAACATTTTATTTAGATCGTTATGCAAGGGACGGCAACATTTTATTTAGATCGTTATGCAAGGGACGGCAACATTTTATTTAGATCGTTATGCAAGGGACGGCAACATTTTATTTAGATCGGTATGCAAGGGACGGCAACATTTTATTTAGATCGGTATGCAAGGGACGGCAACATTTTATTTAGATCGTTATGCAAGGGACGGCAACATTTTATTTAGATCGTTATGCAAGGGACGGCAACATTTTATTTAGATCGTTATGCAAGGGACGGCAACATTTTATTTAGATCGTTATGCAAGGGACGGCAACATTTTATTTAGATCGTTATGCAAGGGACGGCAACATTTTATTTAGATCGTTATGCAAGGGACGGCAACATTTTATTTAGATCGTTATGCAAGGGACGGCAACATTTTATTTAGATCGGTATGCAAGGGACGGCAACATTTTATTTAGATCGTTATGCAAGGGACGGCAACATTTTATTTAGATCGGTATGCAAGGGACGGCAACATTTTATTTAGATCGTTATGCAAGGGACGGCAACATTTTATTTAGATCGGTATGCAAGGGACGGCAACATTTTATTTAGATCGTTATGCAAGGGACGGCAACATTTTATTTAGATCGTTATGCAAGGGACGGCAACATTTTATTTAGATCGTTATGCAAGGGACGGCAACATTTTATTTAGATCGTTATGCAAGGGACGGCAACATTTTATTTAGATCGTTATGCAAGGGACGGCAACATTTTATTTAGATCGTTATGCAAGGGACGGCAACATTTTATTTAGATCGTTATGCAAGGGACGGCAACATTTTATTTAGATCGGTATGCAAGGGACGGCAACATTTTATTTAGATCGTTATGCAAGGGACGGCAACATTTTATTTAGATCGGTATGCAAGGGACGGCAACATTTTATTTAGATCGTTATGCAAGGGACGGCAACATTTTATTTAGATCGGTATGCAAGGGACGGCAACATTTTATTTAGATCGTTATGCAAGGGACGGCAACATTTTATTTAGATCGTTATGCAAGGGACGGCAACATTTTATTTAGATCGTTATGCAAGGGACGGCAACATTTTATTTAGATCGTTATGCAAGGGACGGCAACATTTTATTTAGATCGTTATGCAAGGGACGGCAACATTTTATTTAGATCGTTATGCAAGGGACGGCAACATTTTATTTAGATCGGTATGCAAGGGACGGCAACATTTTATTTAGATCGGTATGCAAGGGACGGCAACATTTTATTTAGATCGGTATGCAAGGGACGGCAACATTTTATTTAGATCGTTATGCAAGGGACGGCAACATTTTATTTAGATCGTTATGCAAGGGACGGCAACATTTTATTTAGATCGGTATGCAAGGGACGGCAACATTTTATTTAGATCGTTATGCAAGGGACGGCAACATTTTATTTAGATCGTTATGCAAGGGACGGCAACATTTTATTTAGATCGGTATGCAAGGGACGGCAACATTTTATTTAGATCGGTATGCAAGGGACGGCAACATTTTATTTAGATCGTTATGCAAAGGACGGCAACATTTTATTTAGATCTTTATGCAAGGGATGGCAACATTTTTAGTTCTATCAATTTAGTTTAGTTATGGCGACATCTGAATTGACACCCATGTGATGTTATTTGATTAGTTCCCACTCCACAAGGCGCAAGACGTATTAAGGTAGTAGGTGACGCGCGTAATTAAAAATGTTTTTATTTCCTAGGTTCTACAAGTTATTTAGCTCTAGCAGTAAGTTTGTTTTGGTCACAATACAAGCCCTTACCTGAAGCCATGCTAATACAAACTTGCAATCAATGGACGCTCTGAATTCGATCCACATTATGTTTATTTAATAACAAATCTCTAATGTTAATTCTAAATTTATTTTAGCATGGGTTCATAGGAAATGGCTTACAATGGTCGCAAAACTACCCATTTGCTAGCGAAATTACATTCAGAAATTACAATATACAAAAAAGAAATATTACGCCGAGGCGCTAACGTCACGAACCACCTTAAGGTTAGAGCAGTTAGTACTTTGCCCAAACTTATCAACACAGTTCAGCATTATCAATAAATGGTGATACACGTTGATAGGGTCGGTCCGACCCGGAGCGACAGCGCGAGTCCGTTACAGATGAAACATTAGTAGCGAGCCATGCCCTTCCCATTCCAGTGCGCAGGTGCATAGTGCATATAGATACCGCATAATGGGGGTCAAACTTTTCATCATCGACCTTCCTTTTAATGCGCATTTTACTGTAAATATTCTACTCTTTAAGTCTCAAAAAGATCTACTTCCACCTATAAGCCTGACAATGATGGTGATGATGTGCATGAGCTGCCGAGCCCAGCGCGCGCTCCGTCCCCCTCACTCACGTGCGCTTCAGTATCTTGCCTCTCGCCCGGCCGAGGCTGCCCAGGAGCCGGCGGTACGCGCGGTGCGTGCTCCACGCCGAGCTACGTTTATATATAATATGTATATTGTATGTGTATAATATGGCCCTTTTATCTACTTTTACATATAACCTGCCCTTAAGTTGATAAACGATTTTGGTTGCCTGGAAGAAATCGCTGTAAGCGATAAGGCCGCCAATTCCATTACTGTTCCCTACATTAATGTTTAATGAGTACTATCTGAGAGACCAGGTATCAATTTGTACAAATGAGAGACCAGGTATCAATTTGTACAAATGAGAGACCAGGTGTCAATTTGTACAAATGAGAGACCAGGTGTCAATTTGTACAAATGAGAGACCAGGTATCAATTTGTACGAATGAGAGACCAGGTGTCAATTTGTACAAATGAGAGACCAGGTATCAATTTGTACAAATGAGAGACCAGGTGTCAATTTGTACAAATGAGAGACCAGGTATCAATTTGTACAAATGAGAGACCAGGTATCAATTTGTACAAATGAGAGACCAGGTATCAATTTGTACAAATGAGAGACCAGGTATCAATTTGTACAAATGAGAGACCAGGTGTCAATTTGTACAAATGAGAGACCAGGTATCAATTTGTACAAATGAGAGACCAGGTGTCAATTTGTACAAATGAGAGACCAGGTATCAATTTGTACAAATGAGAGACCAGGTGTCAATTTGTACAAATGAGAGACCAGGTGTCAATTTGTACAAATGAGAGACCAGGTATCAATTTGTACCTTCCGACCCCCCTCCCCAACAGAAATGTAGTCCATGACCCCCCCCCCCCCAACTCTACGAAAAATTATGTCGGTCGCAATACCAAACACCCTGTATTTTAGATTGTTCTTCCCGTTCTTACATTTAATTTAAATAATAAATGCATCTAAATTACCCCTTCCTACCTTATACTGAATTTAATAATTTCATACTTTTAAAAAGTATTTAAAAGTAAGTATTAAACCTACACACTTGCGCCTTCCCATCTTCCGACGCCATCCGTGAGGGCTGGTGCGGCGGCAGATTTGGCCGAGGATCTCAAGAGGCGCAAATATGCAGGTCTCGACAGAGCCTACACATTTGCTCCCTTTGGGGTCGAGACCCTAGGTCCGTGGGGTACCGAAGCTCTCCGGGTTTTAAAAAGTTATCTTATACTTATTTAATTTAAAGGCAATTGCATTTAAAAAAAAAATATTATGTCTTAGTGGAATATTCTAGTCTAGGGTAAACTACAAAATGTAAACGTGTAAGCAAATATAAAGCTTTCAGGCGTTATTATCTCCATATTCCATATAAATAGTGAAGCTCAAATATCTAACTTACACATACAACAAGCAGGTAAATCATTTTAATACAAATGCATTTTAAACTACATTATAGGAAATGTTTTCACTTAAAAGTCACTCTCACTGTTAGATCAATTGTGTGATCGAGGCCAATGTGTAGGAGCCGAGAAACGAGCTCCTAGTAAACGAACAAGTTGATAACAACATTTCATAAGTTAATAAAGATATTGTAATATTACAAAGATATTACAACGATACAGTAATAATATTACCTAAACTTAGTTGGTTCTACAATACTAGATAGAGCCCTATGACAGACGGACGGACGGCTGACAGACAGCGGAGGCTTAGTAATAGGGTTCCGTTTTCACCCTTCGGGTACGTAATCCTAAAAACCTATAACCTAAAGGATTACAAAATCAAAGAAATATTAGTTGATAACATTTCACGAGACTGGTACAATCGGAGCAGATCGCAGAAGGTCGAAACAAGTTTTCTAGAATAGAGTTAGCTGTGTCGTATCATATGACAGTTGTTGGCCAAATATTGTGACGTCTGGTATAGTGTTCCGCACATAATTTGGTCAAAATCTCAGGAACAGGTCTATTGAAATGACTTATGTTCTGGTTCGTAGGGGGCTAATTATTTGGTTCCATGAACCAGTTTCTTCATAAGTTGTGTAGTTTTCTGGGAAACAAGCAAAAACTTGATTTTTGCGCTTACGCCGCAGTTCCAAATGCGTATGCTCTGTCCCGTTTCTATGAACTCGAAATCCTATGCCTATCCTTTTCACAAAATGCATTGCGCCCTCTTAACGGAGTCACGGTTTGCCCTGGCGTGGCCAATCTCGACTAACTTTCTAAACATAAGGATTGTAGCAGCTCTGGAACGTACCACACCACTGCCGCTCACCACTAACATATGCATTTAAATATGGGCTTTAACTCGTTACATTTAGATGCATTTTATATTGTCAGATAACAGTCAGCGGCGGGCCACTGGCTTGAAGCTTGCGGTAAGCCATTTTGTCACTGTAAAATGTATCTGAAGATATAAAGTATTTTAATGCTTATTTATGAGCTGTGGGGTAGCGGTGCGGCCCAGGCGAGCATAACCTGAACTGATTAAAGGGAAGATTGCATACCTCTCTCTGTCAGGCGCCGCCTCCCTGCCCAGTATGATCCGCATGTGCGTGTCTCTGTTGAAGTGCGTGTCCGCCACTACGCCACCGGGAGCCGTCGTGATGCTCGGCGGCTGGGAGCCCACTGCAAACACAAACAAATACTTACTAAAAATTACCTATCTACAATAAAGAGAAGCTGAAAATGCTTTGGAAGTTTACGACTAGATGGTGAATTCCGTGCGTAGAAGATACCGCCTCAGCAAAGATTCGGTTGAGCACATTCTATTGCCATTGCTGGAGATCGACAATCGTGTGTTACCTTTGACGCCAACATTGCAAGTGCAGATCGCGCTCAGATTTCACACAAATGGTAATTTTCAAGTAAAGTTGAGATTTAACAAAATCAAGGCGCATACTTAACTTGAGTATATTTTGGAGGAATGCTCGAGGCACTCTCCGTCGAGTTTGAGTTGAGGACTTGTCTAAAGATATGGGTGTAAGGCCCGTATATACGAGTTAAACCATGCTCTGTCATCGATCTATGCTTGAGTAACGATTCCATGGCAAAAGCGGGGGGTCAAAGACCCATAATATGAAAGCTTACTCAGTCGTCGATCTATGCTTGAGTAACACATTTTTAAGGCAAACGCGTTACTTAAGCATTGATGATGGCCGAGTGAGCTCCCACGGCGTAAGGCATGCGTTCCTCGAGCAGATCATCGGACAATGATGATTTTGACTTAGGTTATCATCCTACGTATATTATGGCGAGAGTTTGTGTCGTTGTGAACATGTTTAGCCGAAGACAACGCCAAAACTACTAAATGGATCGAGCTGAAATTTTGCACACAAAGATCTGGAACTGGAATAACGTTTAGGCTACTTTTTATTTTAAAAAAACGCGTGCGAACCCGCAGGCAGAAGCTAGTACCACCCTTAGTCTCGCCACACCGGCCGTTTATACGACTACTCCCGAAGAGGCGAGCCGAAGAGTGCCGAACCTTTACTTTAAGCGAAAGCGCGCTCGTCTCACGACTAGCGTTGTCTTGCTCTATCGCTCTAGGATGGCGTGCGTCTGTCTCGCTCGCACTCACCGCAGTTAGTAGTGGGACTGGCAAGGTCCGACACAGGACTGTGCGGAGGCGAGGCGTACAAGGGACTAGCGTTGTCTCGCTCTGGCTCGTAGATTGCGTGGCGCTCGTCACGGCGTCTGTCTCGCTCGCACGCGCGGAGGTCGCGGTCGCGCTCGTGCGCTATGTAACTTCGGTTGGACGCACTGAGAAAACAAATAAACATACATATTTACCTATTTTACAGAAAAAAAAAAACAGAACTAGAATAACCGCCCGTCTTATTTGATTTTTGATAATTACTTTTATGACACTGTGATCTAGAAGAATTCAACGATACCTCATTCGTCAAAAATAATCCAGCAGTTTATGCTACTAAATTCTTCGAACACTCACTCTAGCTTGTTGTCCTTCTCTAGCGCCTGGTTCTCCGGTATCGCCTCCTCTCTGTCCCTCTCGCGGCGCGTGCGCCCGCAGCGAGCCACTTGCGCCGCGAACGAGAGAGATAGATGCGCGTTCTTCGACTGAAAAGGTGTTATAATTAATAAAAAAGGTGTTATAATTAATAAACTTTGCTGGTGATAATTACGAAAGCTGGTTATCACTTTCACTAGTGTAATGCTGATAACAACAAAAT
The DNA here is from genome assembly GCA_963662085.1 of Eupithecia inturbata. Classification (NCBI taxonomy): domain Eukaryota; kingdom Metazoa; phylum Arthropoda; class Insecta; order Lepidoptera; family Geometridae; genus Eupithecia; species Eupithecia inturbata. The sequence continues at coordinate 325,600 of OY759206.1, read as the reverse complement.
ATACATTTTGCAAAACCCACGACGGGTACTTTGTAACCGAAAAAGAAATAAATAATTTTGGAAACCCGACTAAGAGGAATGTATGCAATAAGGAATGAGACGGAAAACCATCCCATCGTGTCTGTGCCGCCTCTCTTAGAGTGCACACAATGTCCCCGGGCTCGCTTTTTTAAGGGACAGAGAGGCCTCAAAATTCATCAAACAAGAATCCATAAGGATCCCAGTATCCCGCTGTCTGCTCCGGTTGCAGGAGCGGTAGATGTTTTGACACAAAATTCAAACTATACGGCTGATCCTCCCCTTTTTTGGAAAGTTCTGAGTGAGTACAAAGCTACAACCCCTATTTTTAAACGTATTCCTCGAGGTGCCCGCATCTCTGTCGCTTCCGCTCTCTCAGGAGCCATTAGGAATTCTGTTTCAAAAAACACCAAGCGAGCTTGGGAGCACTTACTAGTTTTTCCTTACAGCGTACTGCATATAAAGAAAGATTTGGGCAACAAATCATCAGTCACGGTTAAGATTAAACAAAATTGTGTTAGGTACACTGCACGCGAAGGGCAGCCTATTTCCATTGTTGATCAGGCCACACCACAAAATTCAAATTCTAATAAGCCATTGGCTGAGTCTACTGTCTACAGACTTGTAGAGAGTAAACTCAATGATGGTGATATCAAAGGTGCCTCACGCATAATGTTCTCAAACGACACGATGGCGCCAAATGACGATGCTACTCTCATATCTCTTGAGAGTAAGCATCCACCAGCAGGGGCCAATACACAACTCCCCGATCCACCGGAAGAGAGTGATGTCGCTGTAAGCACGACCAGCCAGGACGTGCTTAAAGCTGTCATGTCTTTTCAGAGTGGCTCTGCCGGCGGCCTGGATGCTGTGACTCCACAGCATCTAAAAGATCTTCTGTCTGGCGGGTCTGGCCATGCAGGTGAAGTCCTTCTGGAAGACTTGACAGGTTTAATCAACCTGATGTTGTCAGGCCGAGTTAACAGCGAGATCACAGAACTCCTATACGGTGCGAACCTTTGTGCCTTAAAAAAGAAGGATGGCGGTATAAGACCCATAGCCGTGGGCACTACATACCGCCGCCTTGCGGCTAAAGTCTGCTGTCGGAAAGAAACCGACTATTTAGGCGACTATTTCCGACCAATTCAGCTAGGCTTTGGTTCGCGAGGCGGATGTGAGGCCGCAGTACATTCCCTTCGTACATTTTTAGACCAAAATTATGGGGAGGTAATTCTGAAGGTAGACGTCAAAAACGCCTTCAATTCCGTAGACAGGGGCGCCTTGCTAAAACAAATTAAAGACAAAATTCCAGAAATTTACCCTTTTCTCTGGCAATGTTACGGTTCGCCGTCAAAATTAATATACAAGAAAAAAGTCATTTTGTCCGCTGTTGGATGTCAGCAGGGCGACCCTCTCGGTCCGGCCATATTTAGCCTTGCCATCCAACCGATAATTCAACGTCTCCAATCCAAGCTCAATGTTTGGTATTTAGATGACGGAACTTTAGGTGGAGAGGTAAACACAGTTTTTGATGATCTAAAAATCATCACAGATGAATTTCGAAAAATAGGTTTGGAATTAAATTTTTCAAAGTGCGAGCTTTTTATTTCGGACTCTTGTGTAGACAAAAACAATATCATTGGAAAATTCAATAGTTTAGCCCCCAACATAACAGTTGTTGATAAATGTTCACTTCGCCTCCTTGGTTCACCAATTCTTGATGAGTCTTTTCAGTCCTTTGTAGACGAGAAAATTCAAAATTTTAACAAAACTTCGGACAGACTGCTCAAAATTAATAGCCATATGGCTTTTACAATAATTCGGTTTTGTCTTTTTGTACCTAAATTTACGTATTCTTTGAGATGTAGTCAACTGTGGAAACACAGTGAGCTCTTGGAAGGCTTAGACAACATAATAAAGAATACTCTATCATCGGTTTTGAATGTCGATTTAGATGACAAGGCATGGTCGCAGGCCTCCCTGCCTGTCAAATTGGGAGGCTTAGGTATACGCAAAATTTCAAGTGTAGCCCTTCCAGCGTTCCTGTCTTCCGTCTACAGCACTAGTTCTTTAGTTGACAAAATTTTAAAGTCATCTTGTTTGGTCCCACCTAGAATTTCATTCAAAATTTCATTTTTAGACGAAGCTCGAACGGCTTGGCATAATGCTTGCCCTAATGCTGCTCCCCCAAAATCTCTTTTGTCTCAACGGCAATGGGACGGGCCACTGTGTGAGTTGACACGGAATAGTTTGTTACAAACGTGCTCCAGCTCTGCGGATCGTGCCCGTCTCCTGGCCGTTTCTAAATGGGAGTCAGGACATTGGTTGCAAGCATTTCCTTCATTTAACACTGGCACTTTATTGGATCCCGTAACTTTCCGTATCGCAACATGTCTTCGGTTGGGTGCAATGTGTTGCGCGCCTCATCAATGCCAGTGCGGTACTGCTGTCGAACAGCTTGGTCATCACGGATTATCGTGTACTAGGGCCGCCGGTCGGATATCTCGTCATGCCAGCCTTAACGACGTCATCCGGCGGGCCTTTGTCACCGCTAACGTACCAGCTATTCTCGAACCGAATGGTCTGTTGCGTGACGATGGTAAGAGGCCTGACGGCATGACACTAGTCCCATGGGAGTTGGGGAGGCCCATTGTGTGGGACGCTACATGCGTCGACACACTTGCGCCTTCCCATCTTCCGAGGACATCCGTTAGGGCTGGTGCGGCGGCAGATTTGGCCGAGGATCTCAAGAGACGCAAATATGCAGGTCTCGACAGAGCCTACATATTTGCTCCCTTTGGGGTCGAGACCCTAGGTCCGTGGGGTACCGAGGCTCTCCGGGTTTTTAAAAAGTTATCTGAGCGTCTGGTCGACGCGACGCGTGACCCGAGAGCTGGCGGATATCTGGCGCAGCGCATCAGCATTGCCATACAGCGGGGCAATGCAGCCAGCGTCTTGGGGACGCTTCCGACTGGTATTGATATGGATCAGTTGAGCTACCTGTAGATTGTTTGCAACAGTCTGCAGTTGGCTTAGTTGTTTCAATTGTAAATACTAGTTATAATTTGATTGTAATTTTCTTTGTTAATAAAGGCCATTGCCGTTTTAAAAAAAAAAAAAAAAAAATAGGAATGTATTAAACAGCAATGATAATTTATATTTAATCAAATAAAGCTAACTAATTTTTTTCACCTACCTACATATTATTACAAAGACAAAACAATTCGTCGGGAGCTGCCATTGCCATTCTCTGTTAACATTAAATAAATGGCTAGGTAGGTACCTAGGTAAACTCGTGCTCTAGAAGTACAAATTAACGTATTGTTCCTGTAGTATGGTCATTCACCATTCTACCAAAGACAGTTTGATAACGTGTCTCGTAGAGGTAAGTAAGGAAGCTTTGCATCCATTTTATATCAACTTATGTAACATTATTATATTACAATCAGTTAAGTACATTGCCATAAAACTGTTGGTACATTCAGCCAGTTTCAGGGCAGACAATAGTTCATGTTTATTCCAAAGTACCTAAGGAGTAGGTACATAATGTCCCGCTAGTGTACATATGTGCCGCGTAGAGATGCACCAATGTAATATTCATTATTGTAACCTTCTTTTAATAAACACATAGTCGTTACAACTGTTAATTTAATATGTTCAATTAATTTCAGCCCCTGACGGATTCTTTTGTCTTTGTAATAATAGGAAGGTGAAAAAAAATAGTTAACTATATTTGACTTTTCCAAAATTATTTATTTCTTTTTCTATTACAATAGTTTATCCGTCGTGGGTGTAGCAAAATTTTATTTTTATTTGTTGTTATTTTAGCCTTTTCAGAGAGATCCTACGTCACTTACTGCCTGATGTGACGTAGTGAGTAACGTATGTGACGTCTTGTAAGTGGAGTGTATGTTACCGTATTAACTAAAGTTAAATAAATAAATTGAAATTGAATTGAAATTGTTAAGCCGTTGGTTTTGCGCTTGACCTCTCCCGGGTCGTTTCAGTCTGCCGTCCCATCGGATTATGAGTGTGGGAATAAAGAGTGCACCTGTGTTTGCACACACATTTGGGCACTATAATACGTCCTGTGCACCTGGCTAGTCTCCGTTGTGACTAGCCGCCGGCTGGAGATTCGCCTAGGAGGACATTATCATCACCTATGTGTGTATCTCGGCTGAGTTCCCCACGCTGAGGTTCTGGTACATCAGCAGAGTTCCCCACGCTGAGGTTCTGGTGCATCAGCAGAGTTCCCCACGCTGAGGTTCTGGTGCATCAGCAGAGCACCAGCTGCTCTCTGCTCATAGTTTATCCAAAAATATTGATGTCAGATTGCATCAAACGGTTTCCTTACATTTATAAATTACAGCGGTTTATTTAGTTTCATTAGATAAATAGTAAAGTAGGGAATACAAGCGCAGGAGGCGGCGAACTGCACGGGACAGACCAACAGCACACCTCTTATGTCTTCCAGGCAACTTTTGCTGGTACAATAACAGGTGACCTCACCGCTGAAAGAGATTTGCTCCAGGCAACGTGTATACAATATCCACATACCTTCTCGTCGTTTTCGTGTGAGTTGGAGGAGCCGGCGGTTCTGTTGGAGGAGCGCGTGGAGCTGGACGAGTGCACGCTGCGGCGCTTGCTCTCCGGGGAGCCTGAGGGCGATAAGTCGGGAATCCGGGGTCAATGGACTAGCCTCTCTCCTTGACACTTGAAAACGGGAATGGAACCAGGGCCTGACCTTTTTCTTTTTCTTAGTATACAGGATAGTACGGTGCGTGTGCTGCGGAACTGGAATGTTCTTTCCATCACATTAATATTATAAAGGCGTCTCCTCACTCATCGGATTGAGCTGACATTTTGCATAGATGTAGCTCTAGTTGGAAAATGCTGGAAAAGCCGCGCCTTTATATTGTTACTGGTCCGACCTACACCCTGTAGATATATCTCACCGGCACTGGACGGTCTGAGAGGCCCGGGGTCGCGGGGCGCGGGCGCGGGCGCGGCGGGGGCCCAGCGCTCCAGCAGCCGGCAGATGTTGCCGTGCCCCGCGCGCCACGCCACCTTGCCGGGGGTCCGACCTAAACAATTACCTTTATTTATTTACAGAACAAACATTAACATTCTTTCAGATTATACCTACAAACATAGAACATCGCCAAGTTAGCGAGCTTGTGTCATTCTAACCTGCAAAATGAATTCTTACGATGAATATACAAGATGAAAGGTTTACTGTAACTTACAGTCCTAGTTATACATGAATCAAATAAGGGCGTAAACAGTTTAATATCAGTTTGTTAAAATGTTTCTTTTCTCTATAAACACTCGCTCTAAGCTTTAACTACAGTCGCATACACACAGAAATCTGAATAATAAATAAGGTACTAGAAATGTTAAAAGTCGCTAATTACTAACGAAACGCTTGTCGCCACCTCATTTGATATTTTATCTATAATTTTTACGTAATGGAAACCTGGATACTACGTATTTATCAATAGTGTGTAAAGTCTTGTCATTTTCGCAGTAACGCTACTAAAATTACAACTTTTGCTAAAAAGAAGAAAAATAATTTATCAAAAAATCATTTCATTTTTAATTAATTTTCTTCTGTTGGAAAAAAATGTAGTTTAAGTAGTGTTACATACTTCGAAAATGATGATACTTTTTACACACTGTAGTATTGATAAATAAGTATCCAGGTTTCCATTACGTAAAAATAATAGATAAAAATCAAATGAGGTGGCGACAAGCGTTACGTAAAAATAATAAAACGAAAATAAGCAGCAAGTTTTTTTTAGAAATTTTTGAGCCCAGACTTTTGGTTATTTTGAAAAAATAATTAAACCTAATTATTTCGAAATCGGTCCATATTTGCATAATGCATTTAATGGTTCATTTGATAGCTTATGACCCCAACTATCACGGCTTGGCGGGAATACGTCGAATTATACTGGTAATTCGACGTATTCCCCTGTATATTTCTGGACAATATCACATTTGTAGATGTTTTCAATGCTTCATTGTTTTTCAGCTGCGTGGAATATAATTATGTCTAACAAAACAATTATTATTTTATTAATAATATAAAGATTTTATCGATAATAGTTGTCAAAAGTCGTAAGCCTGCTAGGGATGTGACTGCACGGTTTGTGCAGTCACATCCCTAGCAGGCTTACGAGCACCACCCGCGGCCGTACCATGTAAGATTTGCGAATACGACGGTATGGTAAGTTTCAGATTACATTGCTGCGTGCGCTGGTATTGCTCTGGATAGATCTTACATGTTCATGATCTAGTATGCAAAATGACGAAAAAACTATAATTCTCATAGTGAATAATTTGTCTCCGTTTATTTTATTAAAAAACAGCAATAATCTATATATATAAAAGAAAGTCGTGTTAGTTACACTATTTATAACTCAAGAACGGCTGAACGGATCTCGATGAAATTTGGCAGTGAGGTAGATGGTATCCCGGGCCGGACATAGGCTACCTTTTATTCCGGAAAAAAGCGTGCGAAGCCGCGGGCTGCAGCTAGTATAAAATAAAAATAGTTACCGATGAAATGTAATCCCCTTATTGGTATAATTGCAAGTAGTGTAAAAGTCTCCGCAATTGGATATGCTGCTACACAACATATTTATTGGTACTTTCACGTCCGCCCCGTCTCGAACAACACTAAACATTTACTCGAGCGCTGGTGGCTCATCAGTCACCTGTGCGGCGACAAGGTCACGCGGGCACGCCCTCTAGTGCTTTATTATTCAGATTTCTGTGCAAATACATAATGAAGGAAGAATTCTGCCCGAAGGATGTGCTGTTCCGACGTGTTCGCGGTCTATTACCGGTCGCAGCACATGTTGCGTGTCACACGACGCCGACACTACGTGCTAGTTAATACGTTTATTTTATGTACATATGTTAGACTAAGGCATATATTTTATATGGGCCGTAGTTTTTAAGTATTTTACATACTGTACTAGACTAATGTTGCCTGAAATAAATGATTTATTTATTATTATTATTATATTATCCAGCCAGCTCCAGCGACTGACAGTGTCAGGGCAGCGATCAAATATTGAAACAATCGAGCTAACTGCAGACTGTTGCAAACAAGGGATATTATTCAATTAGTAAGACAGCAGTTCGGTCGACAGCGCTAACCTGCGTGGTCCGGCTTGTTGGGGTCCGCGCCGTGCTGCAGCAGCCACAACACGCACTCCTCGTGCCCCTCCTGAGCCGCTATGCCTGGAAGGAAATATAATACGGTTACAGGCACGGATGTTGAGACCCCCTCCTTCCTCATCGGTTGAAGTCATCTCCACAGTTTTTAACTATTGCTGCCTCATCTTTCATTTTGTGACCTATTTATTAAGTACCTTATTCTGAATAAATTATTTTGTATTTATATTTTTTGTATTCGTATCGGTGCAAGTCTTTACGATGGGCTCAACCTTACATCTTCGCCGAGGGACGTTCCAAACCGGGAGAGTGAAGTCATGATCCCCACGCTTGGCAGGCTGATTGGTGATCGTATTGTAAGAGTAAGTGTTTCATACAATACACCTGCCCTTCCTCTGACATGTTCCCTCAGGCGACTCTTACGACATGCACGGCCTGTGTCGGAGGAGTCGATGCTTAGGCCGCGACCGGCACGACATTTATTTATTTAATTCGGATTGCCATCAGCTTAACTAAATACAATAAAAAAATAATATAGACACAGAGAGCTAATAATAGGCATTCGCCTATTTATATTATATATTATAGAATCATAACAAACTACCTAAGTGCAAACACTAAACAAAAATTATTTCGTTGACAATTGCGCACTTAATAAAGCAATAAAAATATATCAATTAAACTAAAAAAAGAAACAAAAGGTAAATAAGAATTAAGGATATAACTACATCAGTGCAAAAGAAGTTGAGAGTCATGCATCGCCTGGCCCTGTGTATCCTGGTATTAAAAGGGTCAATGTTCAACATCCTGCTGAAATCATCGACAGTTCTGCTCGCTCGCACTATAAATGAATGAACATTCGACTACATGTTTATTTAACAGGGGAAACTATTTGTAGATACCAGTCTGAGATGTTCCAAATCTGTATCATATCAGCCGGGATCATTCACTGCCGGGCACAGGCCTCGTTTGTCTCGTGCTTCTCTCACTCAAGTGTAATCTGTGACTAGGATATCGTCTCGAGCTAGCTCGACACTCGCACTCGCACTCGCACACTGACCTAGCGGGGTGGCGCCCTGCGTGCAGAGCGCGGAGGGGTCCGCCCCGAGTTCTAGGAGCGCCCGCAGCGCCGCGCCGCGCCCGCGCCACGCCGCCGCGTGCAGCGCCGTGCGCATGCAGCGGTCGCGAGCGTCCACCGCGGCACCGCCTGGACAGATAACATACCTGAACGTGAACATTTACATCAACACCGAAATAAATATTAATAAGGTCAAGTCCTACAAGATGTCCGTTCTGTCCGAACATAAAGCCCTGAAACCCGGGCGGGTCTCATCCAAGCACACGCCGCGTATTGTTTAATAACCTGGGTGTGTATGTGAGTTGTCGTTGTTACCCCAACGGGTGCCGAGATGCCTCCCCTCGGAGCCTGGTCTCCGGGGCGGGCCGCTATAAATGTGCACATTTAGGACATTTGAAACTAGAACTCACCGACTTTAACGAGCAAGTTAACCATGTCCGTGTGCCCCTGCCACGCCGACACGTGCAGCGGAGTTCGACCCTGAAATTAACAAATTCAAATAAAATTTATTTATTCAATTAGAACTGTCATACAAATAAACACTTACACTAACTATTTTTATAGAAATAAATAATACAGTAAAATACAAAACTCATATAAAATCAACAATAAAATTAAGTTTCAAATAATATAATTCAAAAATCAAATTTCAATTAACAAACAACAACAAAACTTTAAAAGAGTATAAATACAATAAATAATGTGTATGTGCCTTTTGTCTTCTGTAGTGTGTATACTTGCGTCCCTGATGCAGCCTACCCGCTTCGTGTTCCTATCCAGTGTGCTCACCTCGTTGTCAGTAGTGTCGACAGTAGCGCCGCACTGCGCCAGCAGGTAGCGCGCCATGGCGAGCCGGTTGTCGAGCGCCAGCACGTACAGGGTGCTTCGCCGGTCCGCGTCCGGCGCGTCGGGGTCGGCGCCGCGCGCGTGCAGGGCGCTCACCGTGTCGAAGTGACCTTCGAGGGCGGCCAATCTGAGGAGATTACGGAATCACTAAAACTTGTGTCTGTACTGTACCTAGTGATATTGAAGATATGATAACGAACTTTCCTCGCAGGTGTATATCATTTGGGAGATAGTGCGATTCCTACTTCGTGTTTTAATGGCCTCCGAGACCGTCGTTAGTAATCGGTCAGTTATCCCCTTGGTGTACAATGTACTGACCATAGAACCTCTGCTACCCTCAGACTCACCGGAGCGCAGTCTTCCCGTCGTGCGCGTGTTGGTGGGGCGGCGCTCGCCACGTGTCCACGAGACATTCGCACAGGCGCGTGTGTCCCTCCTGCGCCGCCAGCAGTAGGGCTCCCTTGCCGTCGTTGTCTGCCTCGTCGACCTTCGCTCCCGCTTCTAGGAGCGCTTCGCAGACTTCTATGTGGCCTGGAACGTGGAATGATACAATGAGACTAAAAACAACCAGCCGGATGGTCGGACGATCTCGACACAATGGTATGTAATGAGTGGGCCGAGGTGGCTGGCGGCATGGTCGAACATAATGGGGTAACAGTGAGGACTTTACCTGGCAGTGGGTGCTTACAGGCTCCGTAAAATATAATAAAATAAATGGATGTCGATATGATAACGTGATTACAGAAGGCTATTGGTAAATACGAGTGAAGAAAGAGGACATAGGACCAAAGCCAGACCGCCTTTACGACACAATATGTGTACAAGGTACAATGTGTTTTTCAGTCTACGCGTGTGATATCAAGGTTACCTAACTTCCTATGTTATTATAGCTTAGCAATATCTACGTGAGGTTATGTATCAATGTGATTTCTTATCTTCCGCATGTTTTCATGTTAACTTAAATCTAACAAATAAACCAGTTGCGAATTATCATCATTGGAGTATCATTTCACGGTACCTCTAACATTCTTCGAGCCGGATTCACAGTCTAAATCCGCGGTCGCGCTCACCACTGTCTCTCGAAGGACAACGTGATAACGTACGTTACTAAAACGTTATCATAAGGCTATTACGTCGCATACACACGTAGTATTGTGCGAAATGTGTTCCTTACATTGCCCGTCGGAACCCACATTTCAGAGCAGCTCTTGGACAAGTATCCTATAGGATACTTGTCCAAGAGCTGCTTTGTTCTTTGATATATCAAAGAAGTCTTGTTTTACCTACTAATCATGGATAACTTGAAGGAGAACCTTGAGGAGATTCTTGAAGCTATGTTACACATCAGGACCAACTTCCTCAAGGATCCAGCCAGTCAGAAGACTCAAAAGCACCTTGTGACAAGTATAGACAGACCAGATAAGCTTCTGGACTTCATGGAAAATAAGTTCAGCAATCTAGCACCATTTATGAAAAGGGAAAAGGATACAACAGTGCTGAAGCCCCTGAAATCCAGTTCACTCACAATGAAGAAGGATATGGATACTTTAGTGCGGCAGCCCCTGAGATCAAATCCTTCTCAAGCAAAGAAACCCTTCAGCCAGACAAAGGGACCATGCAGCAAACTAAATAATTATCAACAATCAAGCTACAGTAAGTCAGGCGACCTTGGATTTATTTCAACAGCTTGCACATTATTGACCTGTCCTTATTGTAGCCACCATCACGCAATATACAAATGTGATGATTTCATAGAACTAAATGCCAAAGACAAGTTGAATGCAACGACGCAGTTAGGCATTTGTGAAAATTGCCTAGTTCAGCATGAGGTAGGTCAGTGCCGTTCAAGGCGCTCATGTAGAGTTTGCCAAGGTCGACACAATTCTTTATTGCATTTTGGAAACCTTCTGGACCATCCACGAATTCTCATGTGCAGCCGACTGCGACTGTCAGGAATGGCGAACAAAACGGATATGAAGTTATGAAAACGATCGAGGAGATTATGAACATTCGATTTAAGGCTAAGACGCAGCGGATAGAAGAGACTCACTACAGCGTGCTTCAGTTACAAACCGAATCCCTTGGAAAAAATCGAAGTCAGAAAAGCCTAAGCCAATGTTCATCCTACAAACCGAAATCACTGTGAGCGATCTGTCAAAAGTGTCAAATATGACAGTTGGCTTACGAACATACAGACGGTTTGAGAACCTCCTCCTTTTTTGAAGTCGGTTGGTAAAATTGTTGTTCTGCATGAATCGTCGTCGTCCCACTCCTCAACTGAGTTATTTGTTATTACTGTTATAATTTATAAAGCCCTATTTTCTGCCATTTTCTCTTGATTTTCACGTTAGTAAGTTATAATATAACTAATAATGTTCTGCGTGTGCGGTTAAAATACTAATAAGTAAATAATGTTGGATAATACACACAGCATCATCTAGCCCCAAAGTAAGCAGAGCTTGTGTTATGGGTGCTAGATAAATGATATACTTGTTACAATATATTATATTATTACACAGATTTATTTGTTTTTATATAAAAATATGTATAGACATATATTTTTCTATAATATATAGAAAATACCCAGAACACCCGAAACCAATATTTGCAGATCGTACAAATTGGTCTTAAGGTGGGAATCGAACCCGCAACCTCCTGCGTCGCAGGCGGACCTTCGCCCGCCGCGCCACATCGGTCGTCTGTCAACATTCTAATCGTCAGTCGATACTGACTGACGTTTAGAATGTTCGTGACGTGCGCGACCGTGAGCGCGCTCATGAGCGTTCCGATTTATTGTTAGCACTCAACTGTCAGTATCGTGATATCTAATTCGGAACACAAAATATTTTGTGGTCGCTATTAGCGCTGTAATCGTATTTCGGAACGCACGGCACGCTTTCGCTTGCTTTCACTGACTACATAGGTATATTATTACTTTTACAACATTATCATCCGAAGAGAAATATAGAGAAAGTGTTTGACTGACTTCAGAGTTTGAACAGGTAACGAGAGAAATTCCATGAATGCCAGAGAAACAAATACCTCTGACTTGGCACCAGATGGTTCGGAGATGGATCCTATCCCGACTGAGCCAACAAAGATGCATGACTGATGGAGCGCTGGTCGTTACCTTCGAAGGCCGCGTAGTGCAGCGGCGTCCAGCCGGAGTTGTCGCGGTGATGCTCGTCCAAGCCGCGGTCTAGCAGCTGTCTCACCACCTCCACGTTACCTGCGGAGAACATTACAGCTGAAGCAGGCTTCTGCAGGCTCCTGACAGTAGTTACACTCCTACTTCTGTGTATAGTGGAGATCTGTCTTTGTACGGAGCACCGCAGTACCGCACGATAGGTAGAGTTAATGAACTAGGTCATGTAAGCTAAGTAGATATACCAACTCAAACACATGTTCTTGCACCAATTTGCTTACCTACGTACTATTGTGCAATTACTTGTGAATATTAAATCAGTGTCAAACTAGCACTCGGGGGTTTGATTCGTACTTTATTCTTCCCTCTAACTATTACCTTAACTTATATAACTGTAGGAGCCCCCTACAGTCTTGTTGTACTTGGTATTGTACCAACTGTAGCAAGTTAGGGCAGCTGATCTATTTATCTTTGACATTAGCTGATACTATTTCAACCGTTATTGTTTTTTTCTCTACCAGTATTTTAAATGCAGCTAATGATTAGCGAAAATTTACATATATGAGCGAGATACTCGATCCGTTTCTATTTTAGTTTTTTTGAAAATCTGCCTTGATCTATACAATGATGTAAAACAAGTTAGGGACAAGAGTAACAATTTTGAGACAGAACGGTGTTTATACAATAAATCACCGTAGTAGGATAAGTTAATTGAAACTTCAATGGACTGGGTTCCATTTCACCATCATTTCGTCTATGAGATTTATCGAAACGTTAACTTCGCCTACTGTCAAATGATTATGCCTACGGTATACTACTGTGGGGGCGGAGTTTACCTTGTGCGGCAGCCGTGCTGAGCACAGTCCTGCCCTCGGCATCCATGTTGTCGACACAGGCGCCCCAGAACAGCAGCAGGCGGACGGACCGCGCGTGTCCGGCCGCCGCGGCCGCCCACAGCGCGGTCCGTCCGCTCGCGTCCGTGGCCTCCACGTCCGCTTCTGCTTCCAGGAGAAGCTCGCAGATCTCGCTGGAAAAGTTAAATAATTCGTCAACACACAACATATAGAATGTCAGAGAAGGATGCCACTTCCAGATCGCAATAAAACCACGCAGAAGACGAAGCGTAAAATAAAACACTATCATGGTTGCCTTCGTCGGAGTGATGAAGATAATGTCCTTCTATTGTTCCGACCGTTGTGGATAGCGGTTTCAGTTTAGTTATTTACTACACTTTCAAATCAATCGATTAAAATCTTTAATTTCAGACATCAAAGGTAGAAAATACAAAATTACAGATAAGTTCCAATACAACAAACAAAATAAATGGAATGAAAAATAACTAAATCTAGGTTAAAATGATCTTGCAGACAAGTTACTCACGTGTGTCCTTCGAAAGCGGCCACAATCAGCGGAGTGGCCTTGTCTCTGTCCGCTTTGTTGACATCCGCTCCCTTCTCGATGAGCAGCGCCGTCACCTGCGCCCCTTGCGCGCACAGAGACGCCACGGAGAGGGCAGTGCGACCTGCAGAGAGAACCAACGAGTGTCAATAAACATGTAGCGGATGTAATAGCACCGCGCAGGACCGGGCGTTGTGGTGATCTTTGGGGAATCTTTGTCGGCCAGGCTGAGGCTACGCTGATGTCAATGTAGGAAACAACCTGTCATGAAGAGGCCATCCTGAACATGGGGCGGTCCTCTCTCTACTGAACTCTTCGACTATTCGCGGAGATCGCGAGGATCGAGGTTATACTAAATATTGCGCGGTTTTGTCTCCACCAGCAGTTCGTAAAGAAGTGGCGAAAACTTCGGCCATGTGCCATGGACGATGTGCTCTCTCTTCAAAGGCTCTCTAGGTATTGCTTTAAGCTGAGAAATGCGGGTGTGCTGAGTACTATACGGCTCTCTCTGTACATACCGTCGTGGTCTGTGGTGTGTACACTGGCGCCGGCGGCGAGCAGCGCGCGCACAATGTCCGCGTGTCCCATGTAGGCGGCGGCCAGCAGCGGCGTGCGTCCCTCCGCGTCCGCGCTCTCGGCCGCCGCGCCCGCCGCCAGCAGCCGCGACACTACGCCCACGTGACCCGACCATGCCGCCGCTCTGGATAATACACGTACGCACGTATTAACATTTTTACTCAATCGCTGATTTCTTTAAGGCTTTAGATTCGGTCTACCACGATATTCTTGATGTCGTAGCTAAAGTTATGCAACTCTTGCATTGAAACTGATCTTAACCGGTGTCTCGTAGTTTGGAATTATCTTTAGTAGGAATGTGACCATCTGCTACAGTCGCTAGCGAGTATAAATTGCGAAAGCTCACGGTAGACCTACTGTAGGTCTGTAGGGTGTGGTAAAAAAAATATATGAAAACTTTTACAGCGCCTCTAGCGGATAGTTTGGTACTAAAATCCGCAGTATGAGTCACGTAGTTAACTATCCTACGTCACAGTGTAGTAAACTATACTACAGCGACTGTAGTTTGGGCTTCATTTGCTTAGAATTTGGTTCCATGAGTTACAAATTTGATAGATGTCATAGTTACATACTATTGCTACTGTAGTTCCGGCACTCTCCGACAATTAGCTTCGTGAAATGACTACGGTTTGTGATAGATATTGCGGTTTTTGCATTAAAAATGATTAATAGAGCACCTTTTGTCTTGGAAATGTTACTTACTGCAGTATGCAAGTAAGTAACATTTCCAAGACAATCAATCATCTTCTTATTAGAATCAAGATTACTTGATTCTAATAAGAAGATGAACGACGCGAACAATAAAGTTTCCACGTGAGACGCGTGTTCTAGTTGGAAATCCACTTCAAACTATAAGTGACACCAAGCTTGTGAAACTTTATAGATTAGGTAAGTACTTAATGAAGATTATCCAAAGAAGCTTTTAAGAATTTGTGTGATTTATTGCAAAATGTTAACCTGCCATGTACAACTACTAACGTGGGATAAGGACGACCGATGTGGGGCGGCGGACGAAGGTCCGCCTTCGACGCAGGAGGTTGCGGGTTCAATTCCCGCCTTTGGACAAATATTTGTACGATCTGCAAATATTTGTTCCGGGTGTTTTGGGTACTTTCTTTATGTATATAATAAATATATCTATTTGTAAAGTATTGTATCAAGTATATCAGTCACCCAGTACCCATAACACAAGCTCTGCTTAGCTTGGGGCTAGATGATGCTGTGTGGATTGTCCAGCATTGTTTATTTATTTATTTAAACAAAAATACTAACATACAATGAACCTAAATTTATATTCAACCAATAATTCGAACTGCGAGACACTTGTTCTCGGCATTTTCGAGTTGAGTGAGTGCGAGCGAGTCGGAACCATTCGTCATTTGTTCGATTGAAATCAGTGAGTCGGGCGACTTTCTACATTTGTCGGATAATAATACCATATAACCTATCTTCTGTTTCTGTCATCGTGCATTATTTAAAAAGAGAAAAATATTCAATGTGATGTGAGTATCGTTTCCTTATGATGCCAACATAACAACGCAAAACTACACAAGGTGCAGTTGTAACCATAACGTAAGTAGTAAGCACCAACAGATCAGGGTACCGACAGAGAAGCTGACTATACTATCTGCGTGTTTACGTGACTACTGTGCACGGTAACGTCAGGCGATCTAACTGTGACAAGTCATGGTAGAGACACTGGTGCACCTCGAGGCTCGCTTCTTGGTCCTATATTTTTTTAATGATTTATAAAAGATCTTAGTTCTGTCGCCACTGGCAGCTGTACGGGGGAACGTGGGATGGCTGGCAGTTCTGTATTTAACGCTAACTAGGGAGCGTACCTCAAGGCGGTCCTGCTGTCTGCGTCCACAGCATGCACATCGCAGCCGTGCTGCAGCAGCACCTCCAGCACGTCTGTGTGTCCGGCCCAGGCGGCGGCGCGCAGCGGTGTCCAGCCGTCCGCGTCCGCCGCGTCCACGGCGGCGCCCGCGGCCAGCAGCGCGCCGGCGCAGGCAGCGGCCCCGCTGCGCGCCGCCGTGTGCAGCGCCGAGCCGCCGTTCACGTCGCACGACTCTACTTGCTGCGGGTAGCGCTGGAATCAGACGGAACTTTAAGCTGTATTCATAATGTATGGTTCTTAAGTCTTTGAGGTCCGACAAGCGCCTGACAACAGTGTTTAACAACTGACTCAACAAAAACCTAAACCAATTAAGAAGATAGAAATTTGGCGAAGTTAGATCACCAAACTCTATTGCCGGAAACAATACACAAAACAAAATTGTTTAGTTTTGAGTTAAACAATTTGGTGTGTTTTAAAAAGCGATAAACCGACTTCTAAATTATCTATGTCTCGGACGAACGAAATCACCCCTCCCTTACTTTCCCTGACCGAAGGTCGTGTTCACGTGCAACAAAATTGAGTTTACACTGGCGATATCTAGTTATAATTCAAGTCTAATTTAATTGGACGACACAAGGATGAAACTGTTGACGCTCGTTGCTATAGGTTTGATTATCGAGGAATTGCTGTGCGCTGTAAAACGTAGGTTTGTAAAAATTCATCACAATATCATAATTTTCCTACCTATCACCTAATGGGAAACCATTAGGTGATAACCCTACATTTTATAGCCGTCAGCAATTCCTCGAGAACCAGACTTATAGGGGACCACCTCAAAATCAATTTTTATACAACAACGAAAGAATCATCAAAAGCTATTAGGTCCTTACATATGAAATTGGCGTTTTGTATGGGAGGAACAAAAAGTCGAATATTTTTTAATATAATATATTTAATTAATCAAAGTATGAACCATTATTTTCTATGCACTTTTGCCATCTTATAGGTAGTTCATTGATCCCTTTACTAAAAAAACCAGTCGGACGGGAATCAATAAAATCTTTGAAGGCGATTTGGACTGCCTCATCGGAGTTGAATTTTTTCTCTTGCAAGAAGTTATCCAAATTTCGAAAAAAATGGTAATCTGTTGGAGCAAGGTCCGGGGAGTACGGAGGATGTCTTAGACTTTCCAATTGAAGCTCTTCTAATTTAGTAGCCGTCTGTTGCGCAGTGTGTGGTCTAGCGTTGTCGTGAAGCAGCAGTGGCGTGGAGCGATTGACCAGCCTAGGTTGTTTAGCCGCTAGCTTTTCCATCATGGTTTGCAATTGCTGACAATAGACATCAGCCGTAATAGTCTGGCCAGATTTGAGAAAACTGTAATGAACAATACCGGCACTAGTCCACCAAACGCTTACAAGTAACTTTTTTGGGGTTAATTTTCGCTTGGGGCAGGATTTGGCTGGCTGGCCAGGATCCAACCATTGCGCTGAGCGCTTCCGATTATCGTAAAGAACCCATTTTTCATCACAGGTAATGATTCGGTTTAAAATACCTTCATTATTGTGCCGGTTTAGTAATGTAACGCAGCAGTCGACGCGCGTTTGCCGGTTTGCTTCAGTCAATTCGTGAGGTACCCACCTTTCAAGCTTTTTAATCTTCCCAATTTGCTTCAAGTGAATTAAAACAGTTTTATCACTAACATCGCAGCCTGCAGCTGACTCGGACGTGGTTTGCGATGGATCCGCTTCCACAATAGCCTTCAACTCTTCATTATCAATTTGAGTCTCAGGCCGTCCACGGGGCTTGTTCTGCAGGTCAAAATTTCCAGAACGAAAACGTTGGAACCAAAAACGAACTGTGTTTTCTTTTGCAACACGACCGCCATACACATCATTCACCCTTCGAGTAGTTTCCGCAGCACTAGTGCCACGGCGGAACTCGTACTCGTAAATAATGCGATATTTTAAGTTTTCCATTTTGTAAAATGAGTGACCCAAACAGAAAAAAACAGAAGAAAAAAAACAAATGAATGACGATCATCGAAGCACAAATACATGAGTCTATAGCTGTACAAATTTGAATTTGGAATTCCTTACCAAAGAGGAGAAATTTGTGATTAAAGTGGCCAGTACGAAAAACGCCAATTTCATATGTAAGGACCTAATATTAACAATTGCCGCAGACATCACCAAAACTGTTGTAGCTAGTCGTGATTCTCTAAAACTATTATGTTGCTTTTCATGTTTAACTGGATAAATATTAGTATTTATCCCGTAAAAGTTTTATTCCCGAGGGATTAGTCCCTCGGGAATAAAACTTTTATGGGACCACCTCGGGATCATTCTCTATACAATAGTGAAAGAACCATTAAAATCGGTTACCCATAGACGGAGATATCAAGTAACATACATACAAATAAAAAATGTAAACGAACCCCGAGTCGCAATGGAAGGGCCCAATCGTAGCACTAGTTCCATACATTTATAACTAGATGTCGCTAGTAAACGTGTACGAGGTTTGAATGACCTCCATCGGTCTTTGCGGAAGTGTTGGGCAACTCAAATAGTTGCTTAATGGTTAATGAGTATAACGTAATGAATAAGTGATACTGAAAAAACGCGTCTCTTACTAACTGTTTGAATTTGTGAGTAACATACTAGCATACAGAAGACATACTCATAGTCTTGAGATGCGGGTTAAAAATTATAAAAAAAGAAAGGCGCCTATTTAAACTTATTAAAATGTAATGACATCTAATCAAAAACATAAATGTAAAAACTAGCCAAGTTCGTTCAGATAGTAGCTTCACCGATTAAAGAGCTGAGATCCACCGCATTTGTATTAATGTTGGATTTGCCAAGACACAAATTAATTAAGAAAGAACGTACAAAATCAAGATTATGAACTGCTATGAAACTTGGCATCTACCTATATGATCTCAGCTCTTTTATCGGTAAAGCCACTATCAGAACGAACTAGCTTTTACATTTATGCTTTGGATTAGTCTTAAATTTAAATTTTTTTGTAGATTATGATACTTAGTCAAAATAATGTTCATGTCAATGTTATTAAATATGATGATGATGAAGTACGTTATGAACTGTAAGCAGTTTAAATATATAAATGTAGGTAGTAAATATTTAAGTAGGTAGTAATATTAAGGGTCAACATTACACCTCTATCGTTCCTTCTGTACATGAGTCACATTTGGCAACATGTGACACCAGCCACTCCGACCCGCTCGACACCAAGTCCTCTGGCGGCGAGGGGGGCAGGTGGCGGCAGGTCTTGCGTTACCTTCAGGAGCGCGGTCAGCGTGTCGACGTCCCCTCTCGCGACGATGTCGTGCAGAGCGCTGGGCTCGTAGGCGAGCTCCTCGGGCCCGGGCTGCGGGCTCGACAGGCGGGAGGCCGGCTCTTCTAGCAGCTATCAAACAATACAATCATTACACAATTTACACTTATTTTTGTTGCATGGAATTTTATGGCTGTTGTTAATTCGAGGTCGCTGATTTCAAATCTACCCTCAATTTTTCTCTAACAACTCTGGTCTTTGAGCTTCAGCTATTGGCCATATTTTACTAACACTAGTTACACTTAATTTTCACAAAACCGAGCTGTTTTTTTAACGTTTTTTTTTGTACAATGTCCTCGTCGAGAAATAGTTGTAAAAACAATTCCAACTATTTCTGTAACATTTGTAGTAAATATACATTTAAAAATTGTAGATTTAGTGTGTCGGAGTTCGTAAAACCGGTGTATTTTGATTACTTTGAATTTACTTTGGATTTGCTTTGAACACCCGCGACAAGTACTGGGTGCCTATTATGGTCTGTAAAACATGCGTGGAGTATTTGAGATTATGGGTGAATAAGAAAATACCCCATTTCAAGTATCAAACACCAATGATCTGGCGAGAACCTTCAGTTCATCAGAATTACTGTTATTATTGCGTGGTTGATATAAACGGGATTAACCAAATAAATCGCTCCACTTGGTAACAGATAACATGTCAGGGTAACTACCCTGACATGTTATCTGTTACTCGACCAGTCTTGGAGGAGGATTCAGCTGGGCAGCGTTCGGGAAACTACGTCGTGTCTTCTCGTCATCCGTACCGCATTGCTTGAAAACGAAAGTTTTTAATCAGTGCGTCCTACCCGTTATGACCTACGGAGCTGAGACGTGGACACTCACGGTAGGGCTGGTCCACCAGTTCAAAGTCGCTCAGCGAGCTATGGATAGAGCTATGCTCGGAGTTCCTCTGAAGGATAGGATTCGTAACGAATACATCCGACAGAGAACCAAAGTTATCGACATAGCCCAGAGAATTAGCACGCTGAAGTGGCAGTGGGCTGGCGCGAAGAACCGACAACCGCTGGGGTAAACGTGTTCTCGAGTGGAGACCGCGACTCGGCAAACGTTGATGATGATGATAATGACCAGTCCTGTACTCCGGCGTTGCATCAGTACCACAAGCATCATCTACATAAAATGATCAAGGCTTAGAAGAAACAAACTCTTCTTCAAGTGATGAAAGGGTGACAACTGATTAGAATCGTGATATTTCTTCGGAGCCCCCGCTCTTAACCAGGAAGAGCTTAGCGCATTAGTCAGAGACCTTGGCCTGTCTAAAAAACCATCGGATATTCTAGCTTCTCGATTAAAGCAAACAAATATGTTAACAAAAGAAATAAAAATTTCGTAATATCGAAACAGAATTGCTAGTCTGAGCACTCGATTAGAAAGGACTGGCCTTCCGGGCAAGCTGTTCAGGGAAAACTGAATGTGATAAATGAAACATTAGTGCCTAGGGATCGCATAATACTGCCGTATTTTCATATCAAACTAGCGATCATGAAACCATTTGTCAAAGCACTGAACAAGGATGGTGATTGTTTTAAATACATCTCTAAAAAGATCATCTCTATAATTTGAGTACAGAGAAACTGAACGCCGAAATTTTTGATGGTTCACATATATGGAGGTTGATAAAGGATAAAAACTTTTGAAGTTTTATGACTGATATTGAAAAAAGGCCTGAAATTAATTTGGTTGGATTGCACATCATTTTCTCGGAAATAAAAAGGATGAAAGCTATGCAGAGCACATTCAAGATGTTGTCGCACTCCCAGCAGCTTGGTTGGTTGGTATGGTATCGAGGTACACTTTTTTCACAGCCAGTTAGACTGTTTTCCTGAAAATCTTGGTGATCTGAGTGAAGAACAAGGGGAGCGGTTCCATCAAGACTATGGAGGAGCAGTACCAGTGCCACTGGAATGCCCACATGTAAAAACAGTAGTGGGTAAAATATACACAGTAGTGGGTAAAATATACACCATAGTGGGTAAAATATACACAATAGTGGGTAAAATATACACAATAGTGGGTAAAATATACACAATAGTGGGTAAAATCCAGTTGCAGATGATAATGAACGGGACAAGGGAGCAAATCAGCTAAAACATAAAAATGGCAGTTTGGTTTACAATAGTTTTAATTTATTATTAATTTATAATTTGAAATAGTACATACCAGAGTGTGTAAAGTAGTAGCTTGCGGCTGCCGACTTAACGCTGTGAGTGCGCGCGTCACGTGTATGTCGCGCGACAGGCACGCGTCACGCGACAGCGAGAGGGACAGCGCCGGCATCACGCCCGACAGAGCGCACACACCTGGGGAATACATTATGATAACTAAGTGCTGGGCCGGTCGCGGCGCGGCGTAAGGATCGACCTCCAACACAGCCCGTGGATGACTAAGGGAACCTACCACAGGGAGGACAGCAACTTCCGCAGGTGTATTTTTAACACCTCCTCTGCGATCTGCCTCCCAATGACTCTATGGACTCGTCAGATATTTTAAATTACTTCAGTAAAAGTGCTCACTTTTGTTGAGTTCAGTAAAACTGTTTTAGTTCATATCAGTTTTTTTTTTATTATTCTGTCCAAAAGGTTTATTATCGAAATTGTTCACTTTCGAAGTGGTAACTATGTTGGTTGTTGTTTGGAAAAATATCATAATTCGACGTACCCTAGACTTTCTAGTAACACAATAACGGACTTGCGACTAGCAAGTGTTGCGCGCCTCAGGCGGCCGAGTTCAACACTGCCACTTATTTATCACTTTTGGAAGATCTAAATCATAACAACAATTAGTTAATTAATAACAACAACACGTCCATTAACCTCACAATAATGAATGAAACTAACAAATTCCGTACATGTTCCTGCAATGCGAATAGGAAAATGTCATGTATTTAGAACCTTATCAGCGAGGAGATACAGCTCATGTTCTTATCTGTTGTGTGAATTGAGATGAATCATTTTACTAATAAATTGAGATAGTGAAGTTAATATTTTTATCAGTGCAATCTCGTTTTTATGTTTTGTTGATTACTATGGCATAGTGGAATAAACCGATTTTTAGATTTATAAGTTGCAGGTTCGATTCTTACCCGGAACCTGGGATCAATCCATACCATACCGTCTCACCGTTTGTCCGTCTGTTTCCTTTTAACCATGATGTTACCTTTTGAGATGTTTGGTCAAAGACAACGCCTGCACGAGCCAACATCGCTATACATGTTTGGTCAAAGACAACGCCTGCACGAGCCAACATCGCTATACATCAGATTTACTTAATTCATTAGTAAACAATAAAAGAGTCGTAACGAAACCTTTGCCGCGCGCCGGCGCCGCCGGTGTGTGTCTCTTTACCTAAACATTACGTGCGGCTCTGATTACATAGTTAACGTTTCATGTGTTAATAAATCTAAAGACTAAATCAGTGGTTTGGTGTTCTTATAATTTACCTACAACTTAACTATAACTGGAGTGCCCTCAACGAGGAGAAAACCCCAACAACGCCCAAGCTACTGAATGTATCGGGCTGAAATTTTGCTCACATAAAGGTAGACTAGACCTGGAATAATATTATATAGAACACTTTTTATTTTAAAAAATCGCGTGTGAAGCCGCGGTTCGACCCTAGCATATTGTATCCCGGGAAAGATACTTTTTATCCAGGAAAAGTGCGTACATAACCATTGTGTTTGTTTAGTTTAGTAGTACAGTAACCATGGCCTATAACAGAGCCATTTCTCGTAGGGCACGCGAGGACTTTGCCCTGTACTACACCACTGCTCCTGGTTAAATAATATCGTGTAAACGAGTCTAGACTGACCTGACAACGACTCCTTGCCTTCCGACTCGGGGTCCGCGTCTCCATCTTCTAGTTTACTCTCAACCTGAAATTGTTTACAATTGTTTTTTTATTAATCAATTACATTAAAAAAATTACATTAATGTACAAAAAAAATATCATAACTGTTCCTTTAGCTATGTCATGGTCGGGTAGATACAGGATGTTTGGACACACAGTTACACACAGATACATAGTTTCCTGTTTTACCAAAATATTTTTAGATTAGGGAAAACCTAAGTGTTAGTAGAAATTGATATATATTTGATTAGTTATTAGATTGTGTTATGGCATGATAGCATCTTGTTTCTGTGTATTTTCTACTCTCATAATTTCTCCACAGCTGTCACCAATTTGTCTGCCAAGCGCGGTGATCATGGCGTCACCGTGGTTCGGGGAGGCATGACCAGCAGTGGACGCGTGTGTGGAGGAGCTACCTGCAGGATGTCGTGCCGGAGCGCCGCGTCCACGTCGCAGCCGGAGTCCAGGATCCAGAGGAGCGTCAGAGTGTGCAGGTCCACCGCGCCTTCCACACTGACGGGGAAGCAGAACATTAACATTAGAGAAACAAAAACACTGATATGTATAAATATAACAATACACACACAATCTTAGTTGATCTTATTATGTTTCGAGAAAAATTCCCTTCCGGCTTACACGTGCGACAAACCTTTCAACATCACGCGTGGGAATAACAGGTTTTACTGTTTAGGTTTTACAAGAAATTTGAGATTACGTTAAGTATTTTACATGTGATTTAGAAGCCTTCAGCCGGGTACTGACCGGTGTTACGGGGCCATAAAGTACCATTCGCCGCGAGCATGATACGTTACGCCGTGTGTTACATATCCGTCTCGTTGCTCGTTGCGAGCGCCTTCTTTCCCCGTACTGACTGCACGAACGCTCGCTGTGTAGCACGTTACCTTACGCCCCGTAACGCCTTCGGTACCCGCCATTAAGGTGTGTTTTAACTGATGTGCTTTATAAGGGTCACTATTCACAAGATCACATGAAACAGTCGAGTTGTCTGGAATATTTCAAACAGATAGCAATTTAGAGGTAGCTTTGCTATTGCATTGATAACCAACAAGAGCGGCCCCTGGTAAATAAAAACTTTTTTAAAATCAAGCTATTACGTCATCTAGGACCAAAGTGCTTAGGAAGACAAATCCAATGAACCTATACTCGACGGGGTCACGTCGTCGTTTCATTAAGGAGTTCGGCCAACTTGTGTCTCCATCGTCAGACCAGCTCGATGGTACGTTGTCATCGAACTTACATAAGTGTGCCACATTTCAGTTCAATCGGTTGAGGATAACTGGTCAAAATTCAGTCATAATCAGCAAGATTATGTCTCACACATACGAGTACTAACAGGGCAAGTTAAACAGAAGCTCGTAATACATAGACTTGCTGTCAACAACTCACGTGTGCTTGGTGCTGCGGTGGTCCGCCAGGTGTCGCTCCAGCTGTGTCATGTGGAACACGTAGTGGTGGATCTCCAATGCACTCAGTCTGTGAAAACCAGAAATCGATAACGTTCATCTCTCTAAGCTTACAAAATACGCTCAAAGACGAGATTCAAATTTGATTATCTCGGCAGTTGGTACAAGCTCCCCTGTGCCCTGTGTATGTCAAAAAACGCAACTACTGAAATGAAAAGCCTCGGTGCTAGGCTATAATCATGTTTAAGGCTGATTTTCACCAATTCATCATTCTCGGCAGTTGTTTTAAGTTCTTAGTAAAGACAACAGGTTTTTGCTTCGATTCAAGAAATAGTGACTTGTTAATGTACTAGCATAACTCGCCTAGTAGCAGTCTGGGTGGATTTTTTTTTTGTATTTATTTAAAACACTTACATCTATTCTTACAGGATATGACCTAATACAATAGTGTAGTCCACATTATATATATTAACAGGCAAAATAATTAATTAATCATAACACAAGAAGCAAAATAATTCAATAAAAATATCAATAATCAAAATAGCAACAATAGATACAAATAAAGATTAGAATAGATAAAATTAGATACAAAAAATGTCAAAAAGCAAAATAACATTAATTGATACACATGTCTTCTAGCAAAATAATTCAAGTATAAGTCAAAAATAATTCAAGTAGGTATAAGTTAAAAATTATTTACCATAACACGATGAACATACTCACCTAGTGGCAGTCAGGGTGTAGTACATACTCACCTAGTGGCAGTCTGGGTGTAGTACATACTCACCTAGTGGCAGTCTGGGTGTAGTACATACTCACCTAGTGGCATTCTGGGTGTAGTACATACTCACCTAGTGGCAGTCTGGGTGTAGTACATACTCACCTGGTGGCAGTCTGGGTGTAGTACATAATCACCTAGTGGCAGTCTGGGTGTAGTACATACTCACCTAGTTGCAGTCTGGGTATAGTACATACTCACCTAGTGGCAGTCAGGGTGTAGTACATACTCACCTAGTGGCAGTCAGGGTGTAGTACATACTCACCTAGTGGCAGTCAGGGTGTAGTACATACTCACCTAGTGGCAATCTGGGTGTAGTACATACTCACCTAGTGGCAGTCAGGGTGTAGTACATACTCACCTAGTGGCAGTCAGGGTGTAGTACATAGCGAGCGCGCCGTGCCCTAGGCTGGGCGAGGCGAGGTAGCGCTTAGTGCAGTGCTTCACGTCTACCAGCCAACTTGCGAACGAGTGGTGGAACAGACGGACGTGTCCGCTATCCGCTGATATAACGAGGATCCTGCGGATAAACAAATAACCAAATTTCTTTATTAAGAGATCAAGAGTATTTTGTTAATGTCAAAAATCGGAGACGAGATCAGATCAAACTTCAAAATTAAGAAAAGGATCTTAAAAATCAGATATTTTTAAATACTTTTTAGCCCTAGGGCTTTAAGTAAAATTTTACTCCCGCTAAGCTATGCTATAATGACACACTTTCTGAGCAAGAGAAGTGAAAATATTATATGTGAGGCAAAGTGCTGACCATTGTTGTAAATATTCTAGTGACTGCCTCGTTCCTACTTATGTATCCTAGGATAAGAAGGAGAGTCCCGAACTTTTATCTTATTTAAAGATGTGTGTTTCCAACTGCCCGCCCTAGCGGCCGCGTAACAACCGGAACCTCTTCGACAAAGGGGACCTAACAGAAGAAGGGCAGCGGTTTTCGCAGGTGTATTTATAACACCACTAGGATGCCCTTGGCGATGATATCACCCAATCGTGGTGGTGGCGGAATGGTGCCGCCTGCCAAACGTGGTGATGGAGGCGGATTGGTGCCGCCTGCCAAGCGTGGTGATTATGGGAAACCCCTTGTCTGGGTGAGGCATGTTCAGCTGTATGTGTATGAGTTGAGGTCGCGCGCCGCGCTCGCGCCGGTACCCACCGTCTCAAGAGATGCATCCTCCGGTTGAAGTCGTCCCGCGTGACGCTGTACTCCTTGGTGAGGAGGCACCGGTACAGCATCTCCTCCGTGACGCCGCAGCGCGCCGCCAGCAGCACGTCGAGGAGCAGGCGGACCTGCGACCGACATCGGTTATGTATTGCTAGCCTGCGACTTCGCACGCTATCTCCGGATAAAAAGTAGCCTTTGATACCGTCACGATAATCATCATCATACCAGCTGATAGACGTCCACCGCTAGACATTAGGACTAACGATCTCCACAATGACTTATTTTCCTCGCTCTCTTGCTGTATGGCGCGACCCTCACTAGGTCGCCGGTCCCTCGCGCAGGGCCGCCCACACTGCACCTATCGGTACGACTGCGTACCGATAGGTACCTTGACACACAAATATTCTGATCTATTTGGAAAGGATATCATAATAATATTAAATGCGAATGTTGAATGGACACCTTGCTTCTCTTTTTCCCATAAATCAGTTGCTCATCTCGTGGGATATAAACATCCTAAAAACTTTTCCACAGAACAATAATTACATAGGTATTACTGACTTGGATTGGGATAAAATATCTATGGGCTACTTTTTTATCTCAGATTTAAATAATTCTATATCCCAAAGTATTTTTATATAACTGTTATATATATAAATTATTATATATAAAAATAAATGTTGGATTATCTCTTTTTATCCTATTGAGCAATGTCATTAAGGGTACACGAGTCGCTCATCGATCCATAGAGCTGGATGTTGACCATCCAATACTAAGGATAATATTAAAAATATCAATTACCACTTTATTATTTTATTTTAGATTATAATGTTTAAAATGTTATTTGTCTAAGAGCTTATTTTGTAAGTCTATAAAAATAAAAGTTTATGCTTTCTGATTTCTGAGATAGTGCTGTTAAATCTGAAAATTTTATTTTTCCAGAGGTAAATAATCGCGTTCCCTCACGCGGCGTCAGCATTATATGTTTTTTTCTTTCATACACTTCTATCAGCCTTGATCTCACCTCACTCCTTCCATACTCATGCCATCTTTCCACAATCCATTCAACTTTTCATTTATATTTATCGAACACTGTTGTTCATGTAACATGCATGACATTCAACCCCCCTCCGATATCAAATATAAATAACTAGCTGCTGCCCGCGGCTTCGCACGCGCTTTTTAAGTAGCCTATGACCGTCCTCGGCATACCATTTACCTCCCTGCCAAATTTCATTGCGATCCGTTCAGCTGTTTAGGCGTGAAAAGGTAACAGATAGACAGAGTTACTTTCGAGTTTAATAGGGGTTAAAGTATGAAATAGCCGTATTATTGTAATAAGTACTTCGAATTGACATAGAACCTTCATGGTTTGAGATTTTTCACATGGTACCTATGAGGTTCTTCTTTTACAAAATGTGCAACGTTCGATTATCGACTTTCAGTTGTTTTTTTATTCAGCTTAGACAAGAAAGATGGATACTTCGAAAATTCAAGTGATTTCTGAATACGAGGACCGACGCGGAACTAACGCGGCAGAAACAGCTCGCAATATCAATGTTGCGTTTGGAGAGGGGACTGCTAATGATCGCACCGTGCGATTTTGGTTTAAACGCTTTCGTGATGGAAACTTGGATTTGAAGAACGAACCACGTGGAAGACCGCCCACACGGACAGGTGAATAACAATGAATTGAAAGAGAGTGTGGAAGCCGATCCGAGCCAAACTACCCAGGAATTAGCGGCATGGTTTAACGTTACTTTACCGACAATCTTGACTCATTTGCGTCAAATCGATAAAACAAGAAAATGAAAAATGGGTGCCTCATGATTTGACTGATCTGCAAGATCACGATCAAGGACGAATTTCGTTTAAATATTACGACGGTACAAATTAGACGAAGAGTCACGCGTGCATTTGCAGCGGCGCGGTCAGCACTTTGAACAAGAGTTGTAATTTTTAAAAAAGGTAGTTAAAATCTGAATTTGTATTAGATTTTGTGCTTTTTATTTCAAGTTTGATTAGCGATCATACCCATCGAAAAAGAAGATAGTAGACAGATTTCAACGCATAAGAGAGAGACGGCAATTACCAGCTACTCAGCTTATGTTATTATGCAAAAAATAGTAATAATCAAATATCAGCCAAAGGTGTCTCGATGCACAAAATAAGCAAACTAGTAAAGCTAGCGAAAGGCTTTCATCGCATGATGCATACTGTTAGAAAGAAAATAGAGTAAAAAAGTTATTAAAAGAATTTTAAAAACAAAATAATCGTTTTTTTTTTTTCGTTCAATGTGAAACTTCAAATTCAATTTTGCTTATTTAAAAATTTTGTGAGACGATTAAAAAAAAACTAGTTATTGTTAGCGAGTAATTTTGGCATCGATAGAATTGTGCAACAATACAAATTAGGAGGCTACGCCGCAAATTTTTTTTAATTCAAGTTTGAATGCAGACTTTTGTAAATTTCGAATAAAAATTTAAAAAATTGACATAAAATCTTTCGTGGGGCCAGGAATTTTTTAGGGGGTTTAGAAGGTAGCAAAAACCCCCCTTCACCCCCAATTTCAATTTGGCAAACGATGTACCAAACACTCTGTATAAAAGAACAAGCTATTTTCTAGGGACAACGCCCAGCCTAAACCGCTGAAGGTAGAAAGCTGAAATTTAAAAAGCAGGTACCTGTTACTACACAGTCTCCCGCTTTGTTTTGGGATTTTTGGAAATTCCACCCCTAAAGGGGTGAAAAGGGGGGTTGAAGTTTTTTTGGTGTTTTTGTAACTCTTTAACCAGTGGCCCAATTAACGTGAAACTTACAGATAATACTAAGAATACAAAACTACTCAACACGTATTTCAGGATTTTTAAAAATTTTCCTGAAAATGTGTTAAATCGGGTTATTAAAGTTTGTGATTCGTAATAAACTATGAACTAAATAATTTTTTATTTTTACAAAACTACTCCTTGGCTTGCTATCAATTACATTTGTTTTTTGTCCTAATTTCATAATTAGTTTTTTGTCCTGAATAAAAAAAAATGAAAAAAAAAAAGAACACGCGGGCGAAGCCGCAGGGCGGAGCTAGTTATTCATAAAAGTATATAATAATGTGTTGCCTCGTACCTTGGAGAACCGTTTCCCGTGGAAGAGCCGTTGCGCGAGCCACAGGTACAGTCCGTTGAGCGTGCCCGGGATCTCCTTGATCTCCCGCAGCGCGATGAAGCCGTCCGCGACTCCGTCCAACACCTGGACGTACAACAACGTACTTCACTTTATAATGAACTCTATTTATTGCCACTTATTAAATATATTCCGTCAGCTGGAAAAATAAGATAAAAAACTATTTGGACAGCATAATATTAGGTCCTTACATATGAAATTGGCGTTTTGTATGGGAGGAACAAAAAGTCGAATATTTTTTAATATAATATATTTAATTAATCAAAGTATGAACCATTATTTTCTATGCACTTTTGCCATCTTATAGGTAGTTCATTGATCCCTTTACTAAAAAAACCAGTCGGACGGGAATCAATAAAATCTTTGAAGGCGATTTGGACTGCCCCATCGGAGTTGAATTTTTTCCCTTGCAAGAAGTTATCCAAATTTCGAAAAAAATGGTAATCTGTTGGAGCAAGGTCCGGGGAGTACGGAGGATGTCTTAGACTTTCCAATTGAAGCTCTTCTAATTTAGTAGCCGTCTGTTGCGCAGTGTGTGGTCTAGCGTTGTCGTGAAGCAGCAGTGGCGTGGAGCGATTGACCAGCCTAGGTTGTTTAGCCGCTAGCTTTTCCATCATGGTTTGCAATTGCTGACAATAGACATCAGCCGTAATAGTCTGGCCAGATTTGAGAAAACTGTAATGAACAATACCGGCACTAGTCCACCAAACGCTTACAAGTAACTTTTTTGGGTTTAATGTTCGCTTGGGGCAGGATTTGGCTGGCTGGCCAGGATCCAACCATTGCGCTGAGCGCTTCCGATTATCGTAAAGAACCCATTTTTCATCACAGGTAATGATTCGGTTTAAAATACCTTCATTATTGTGCCGGTTTAGTAATGTAACGCAGCAGTCGACGCGCGTTTGCCGGTTTGCTTCAGTCAATTCGTGAGGTACCCACCTTTCAAGCTTTTTAATCTTCCCAATTTGCTTCAAGTGAATTAAAACAGTTTTATCACTAACATCGCAGCCTGCAGCTGACTCGGACGTGGTTTGCGATGGATCCGCTTCCACAATAGCCTTTGAAGCCTATTTGATATTAAAATTAAAACTACTGACATCTAGAGAAAATAAATCATTCAAAATGGCCGCCTTTGCATTCAATGCAGGCCTTCAAACGCGTGCGCCGTTCATCTATGGCGGCACGAATCTTTTCAATGGGAATCCGTTTCGATTCTTTAATAAGGGCTCGCTTGAGAGAATCCAGGTTTGGGTGAGACTTTCTGCATGCCCTCAGCTCCAATTCCGTCCATAAAGAATAATCCAAAGGATTCAAGTCAGGGCTTGACGAGGGCCAATCTTCGCTCCGTATGAAGCCTGGCAAATTGGCCTCCAGCCAACGTTGGGAAGTCTTAGCTTTATGGGAGGGAGCAGAGTCCTGTTGGAAAACCCAGTATTTTCCAGCGAATAGCGTATCATTTAATGGTTTAACCACCGCTTCCAATATGTCGGTTTGGTAATTTTGTGCCTTCACCTTGACGCCTTGCTGGCAAAAATGAAGCGAAGTGACCCCCTCGTAGGAAACACCCCACCAAACCATCACACTTGCTGGATGATGAGTGCGCTGGACATTGCGTACAGATGGCTGGACGTCCTTCGAACTTCTGGCGTAAACCTTATTGTTCTGCCGGTTAAACTTTTCTTCCACCGTGAAGATCTTTTCATCGGTAAACAGGATATTTTTTGGATCGTGTCTCTTCAATAGGTTCCGACATCGTTTCAGTAGCAATTTACGAAGACGCTCGTTTAAATAATGCACTTTCCTTCGACTGTAGGCCTTTAGTTTAAGATCATATTTAAGTATCCTGTTCACCGATATTTGCGAAATGTTGGTCTGCAGAGCTAATTTCTTTTGAGTCCGGCAAGGGTTGCGACGAATTCGCTCTCTGATTACTTTGATGTTGGCGGGCGTCCTTACAGACCGCGGGCGGCCACATCTTCCACGGTCTTCTAAAGAGCCGGTCTCCTTGTACCTTTTTATGGTATAATACACAAAGTTCCGACTACATCCCAAACTTTGGATTTCACTAAAAACTTGCATTGGTTTTTTTCTTGCTTGAAACAGTGAAATTACAGTCGCACGCAAATCTTTTGTTGGCGCCATTTTCACGGAGAATGAAACAAATATTCAAATGTATATTTTTTCTGATTCAAAACATTCGTAATTTAAAATATTAAAAGTTTAAAAAAGGTTGCATGAATTACTTTCTTTTTAAATTAATTAAATAAGTTCGTCTCAAAACTTATGAACACACGAGGTATATGTACCTGTAGCGTGGGTGCACCTCGCGGTAGTTCTATAAAACAGTCTTTCCTTACGCACGTCCCTCAGTCCGCTCCGCAATCGAATATCCAACAGATTCCTATCGCCACAAACTGTTGCTCCAATATTATCTACCTCTACCTCTATATTTAGACACAGTTGCATGGAGTGGAGTGTGAGAGAAATGCATTTATTCATACTTATTCATTTTAGACATCTTGTTTCTTAATAACATTTACTGCTTAAGACCTACTAGTGTTAGTTTTATTTTTCAAAACGTCCGGGTTCGATTCCCAAGCTGAGTACAATTTTTTTTTAATGGATGAATGCAGTTTTTCTTGTTAGTAAAATCGATGACATGGTTCCTTCTTAGAGACGAGATCTTCGTATGTCTTATAGTTTCAGACTTTCCCATACTGAACGATCTAAATGTGCCACCCTGTTATACAGGGTGGCACATTTAGATCCTATTGGTATACTTGACAATCAATCGAAACCCTCGGCGCGCGAGTCACACTCGCACTTGACAGATCTTGTTTTTATAGTCAATAGACCTTCGTTTGACCAAAATCTCCCCTGATGGAAAGTGAAGATTAATAACTAGGTATGTATTATAATTAAAATTAAAACGAAAGTTATTCATGTAAAGTATTTCGCCAACCTTCTCCAAGTAGAGCAGACAGCCGTCGCTCTTGATCCGCAGATGGTCCAGCGCGGCCGCCGCCGCCGCCGCCACGCTCGAGTCGCTCGACACGCGACCTCTGAGGAGTTACCACACTGTTAGTACTCAGTACACGATACTAGCGGAGTATCATCTCCTATGAGCTGCTGCTCTCCTGGTACTTGAAGCATACCAAATACTTATAAACAGCGATACTGTTCTCAAACAACATAAAGTTTGGACGACACAATAATGCCAACAATAAAGTAGACCTCCGGGTTTTCTAAGCCCGCAGTAAAACGCTTGCCCTAATGGTGCCTAAACCTTCTTGTGCAAAAAGGCTTACTACAAAATATCAGATTATCTAGAGGCTAAGAAAGCTAAAAAATTTTGCTCGAACTCGAAAAATAACAACTAACAGGCTTAAGACTTCTTCGACGTTTCTTTACTTCAGTCTACATACTGAAGCAACAGAAATCAAAAATATCTCTTTACTTCCATGTCTATTTTTATTTTAGGAATAAAATTTGTCTTTTTCTATGTGTGTACATTGATTAAATTTATGGAAATAAATCATTTTTGATTGATTAAGATCGCTGCCGATATGAGTGCACAAGTGTCTGGTTGGTAGTTATCTGACGGAATCTTGCAACAAGTGTGTGTAGTTACCTGAGGCGGGGCTCCGTGTCCAGCCTCGCCAACACGTATCTCTGCACGTCGGCCGACACGTGCGCGCGAGACAACTCGTCCAGAGTTATCTTACGGAAGCCTGCAATGAACGTACAGGTTATAACGTCATTATCAGTCTATTTAGTTCACAGATGGACGCCGGCCTCCCCTGACGAGAGCCTAGCGCCCTGTCTGCAGCCGCGTCCAGCATCTGCCAGCAGTCTAGCTAGAGCAGGTAACTTACTGAATGATCAGTCACCCAGTACCCATAACACAAGCTGCTTAGCTTGGGGCTAGATGATGCTGTGCGGAATGTCCAGCATTATTTAATATTTCCTATCCCACCTGTGAACATGTTGGAGACAGCTTTCTTGGGTCTCGGCCGGGTGGTGCAGACCAGCAGCAGCCACTGCGGCAGCAAGTGTTGGTGCCGCGCCAGCAGCGTGCCCACGCTCTGCGAGCCGCTGCCTTCGCTCTCCGCGCCTAAAGGAAGGTGTTACTAATGTTAATGAATGACACTTTCAATCCTCAGTGTACAATGTAGGTAACATTGTACACCGAGGGTGAAAGTGTCCTATTTCTGTTGAGTGTGTCGTTTGAGAACATCCTTAAAACACACAAGGTAGGAATCACACTTTCTCCCGAGTGATGAATAGAACGTTCTATTTATTCTACACTTACAAGGAAATTATCGTCGTAGAATATTCAAAATCACTCGATTTTTATATTAATTTATTTATTTATAATTTTAAGATCTATGTATAAACCTGAAACTTCTTGAATAAATTAATAAAATTAATAAAAATAAAAAATAAAATTAATTCGAAAAATTGGAAGCAATTAAATGGACATCAAGCTTGATCAAACCATGTGGCAAAGTTTATTATTTAAATTGTATATTATGTGTAACCTATGTTTTATGTTTAAATACCTTTAATGTTTTTTTTTCTGAAGCTGTGTGACATTTCTCATCTTAGTATTTCACCTTTGTGTTGTCTGAATTAATGAACGATTATAATTTAAAGTTGTGGCCACCTGTATTCCCCTCGTCGATGCCGTCCACCAGTAGGAACAGACAGTGTTTGGGGGGCTCGATCTCCAGCAGTGGGAACAGCAGCGCCTTCTTGAAGCATTCGTCGGGCGAGCGCTCCAAGTGCTGGGGCAGTAGGGCCTAAAACAAACAATAATAATAATCATTCGATTTCTATGAGATTTACTGAGGAGCAGCTTTAAAGGAAGGGGGGTATTTTGGCGGTAGGGGGTTAGTCCTCTACATAGGTATAAGTAGGTAATTCGTGCTATTTTCTTAATATTTCAGTGTTATACAAAAGCTACCATAGTATTTACCACTACCTACAGTAAAATGTTTAAATAAATATATAAAAGTGTGTTACCTGTTGTATCTCGGGGTGCGCCAGCAGCTTGTCGTAGTAGAGGTTGGCGATGAGCGTGCGCGGACTGACGGGCAGCGAGGGGATGGGCGGGGGGCCGTCTTCTAGCGGGGGGGGACCGTCTTCTGTCACTGGAGGACCGTGTTCTACGTCTTCTGTGGGGAAGGAACTGTGTAGATAACTTAATAATCACGTTCCTGTGAGCTGGCCCGAGTTGTGTCTGGCGGCCCTCCCCTGGCGGTGATGCAATATATATATATTGACTGACAAAACGCACAGTATAGGTCTGTGTATTTGACGCACGGGCCTTCACGTAAAAAATATATTCAAATACCCACATACCAGCTTTGAATGATTCTTGACGTTCCATAATGCGCCCTAATTCCACTAAATTAATCGCTTCAACATAACAATAATAGTCTCAGAATTACATTTATTGGCACTGGCAGTTTACCTTTGATGAAACAAACTACAGATGGAGGGACGCGTGTCTAAAGTCAAGTTGAAGTCCTTGACGTGTCAAGGTTGAAACTATTATATCAATATCTCCGCACCTACACAGCACCGCACGCACTATCTAGTATCTATGGACGATTCTGCGACGATAATACTGTCATAGTAAATCGCTTTAAGCGATAAGGCCGCCAATTCTGTTACCTTTTACCAAACTGGTTTACATATAAGTTCTCTGAATAACGTATTCTCTATCTATCTAGTAAAGCGATTGGTTCGCAGAATTCGGCCCCTGTTTATTTGGAGATCAGGGGCCTACTCCGAAAACGAAAATCGAAGTTTCTGATTCGTTTCCGTACAAAACCAATGCTTATGTCACTTGCCTAGGATAGCGTTTGCACGAAAACTTATCTGAAATTTCGGCTTCTTTTCGAGTCCTGTGTTTTTGCAATAAACGTAGGAAAAACAGTATATACCCGTTCCCTCTCCATCCCCAACACAATGATCACTACCCTGATCCTCTTCGTTCAGTACATTCTGGTACTCCGGCAACTCCTCCTCTTTCTCTTCTTCTCTCCTCTCGGCCTTCTTGGGCGAGTTTTCGGCCGACTTCAGCTCGCTCTTGTTCGGGTATCTGAAGTTAGCGACGGGTATCCGGGACTTGGGGGGACTGTCGATTTTACACTCGTTGGTTTCTGTAAGGAAAGGAGATTTATTTTGGTTTAATTTTAAAAACATGTTACTGGTTCGAAAATGTTAAATTATTTTAAATTTATGCATTTGTTATAGTTGAAATTAATAGGTACTTTTGTATAAGTCGTGTAAGTAAATATTGGGATTGCAGCGGGAAGACAGCAGGACAATATGCTGTTCCTTAGATAACATTTGTTTATATATGATTGAAGCCGGACAGCATGCTGTCCAGCTGCTTTTCTTCAATCCCATTCTTTATCCACACGACTTGTAGTTGTATTGATTCGAGCGGGAGTGTTTGCGTTCGAAAGAATGGCGCGTCAGTACAATGAGCTATCTATAAAACATATTGAACTTGACATTTTTAATCCTAGATTTAATCATTTTATTAGAGAACTTAAAGGTATCCTCCATTTCAATGGTCCTCATATAGCTGGTCCTCCATGCTGGAGCACTCAGCCTAGTGATGTAATAAAATAGGGAGCTGCCGGGTCTTACAGCTAGGCGGTGTGCTGTGCACTGCGCACGTACATGCATAATATTATATAACTCAAACTTATTACCAGTGTCTTATTGTATATACTACCTACATACTTAGCTGTACACACATAAGTTTACGCTACAATGTAGATTAAAATAATTTTTGTTGTATTTTAATTTTTTTAGTTGACATTGTAATGTGGTTTGTGTGATAAATAAATAAATAAATAAATAGAACAGACAGGAGTAACAC
This sequence comes from Eupithecia inturbata, assembly GCA_963662085.1. Taxonomy (NCBI): domain Eukaryota; kingdom Metazoa; phylum Arthropoda; class Insecta; order Lepidoptera; family Geometridae; genus Eupithecia; species Eupithecia inturbata. Next base: position 288,834 of record OY759206.1, on the reverse strand, counting down.
CTGTAGAGAGAGACTTGTGCAGCTGGCCCCTCCTCTGCGGCGTGGGTTCAGAGCTCTGTCGCTGCAGCCTGGGCTCTGAACTTCTTGCAGAGATGTTGCGCAGGAAGATGTTCTCGTGGTTCTCGTACAGTGGCAGGTCGGCGGGCGGCGAGGCGCGCGGGGAGGCGCGGGGCGAGGCGGGGGCGCAGCGCCGCGGGAGCACCGCCGGCAACTGCGGGGAACAACGTACTCATTAGTCTTAAGACTTCAATAGTAGCTTAGGGGGTGAGTGGAAGGCCCTTCGGAAACGTTCCCTGCTGCGAGCCGCCCACGTGGTCGTCGACCGACCAATAAATGTTGAAATGGTAAAACTACGATTTAACTTGTCTTGTTGAATCAAGTGTTTGCGATTTCAATTATTTCTGCACAGACAGTTTTGCATTTCGTCTAAACGCCCATTTGCTAGAAATGGGGTTTGAAGTTGTTATTGAAAACCTTTAATAACAACGTAAAACCACACCTGATAGATCAGATGGCGTTTAGTTTAGATTGCACTACAGGACAGGAGATATGGTTCTGTCTTGTTCTATCTCGCAGTGCTATCGGCTATAGACAGAAGTCGGCACAACTCACGGGATCCTGGCTGAGCTCCGCCCCGGGTATCATGGAATCCAGATACGCCTCGCGCTCGTGGATGCGCTCGATGGTGCGGGTTCGACGCCCGACAGACTCCTCCTCGTCCGTACGATCTGGAAATAAAAAGGATATAGGTAAATTGGATGTATTTCTGTTATTTTGTCTATTTATAACTAATGTAGAATTCATTGATAGACTGAACATGGCAATTTGCTTAAGTTTATAAAGATTAATTTTTACGTTACTTTAAATTGTACTTTTTTGTTTATTGAATGAATGAATGAACACTTTATTGTACTTAAAAAATAACATAATAAAAACCTTATATCTACCTTTAACAAATACTCAGTACAATAGACGGCCTTATCGCTGAGAGCGAGTTCCCCCGTTTTATTGATATTTGATAAAAGAAATAGTTTTTAATGAAAGGTTTAAGTTTCAAACTAAGTTTCCAGTTTGAATATAAATCGGTTTACTTTTAGAAATATTTTAAGATTTGTTTAAGGGAATATGTTCCAAACTGAATTTTATGTCTTTTTTCTAAGAACTTTTTTATTGTTTGTAAACGTTTATATTATATTATGATTTTATATTAATAAGGCATATTTTACTATGTACAAAACTTAAATTTGTAAGTATTTTATAAGGAAATGTTAAACAAATAAAGGATAAAAGGTTTCGGCTCAAGTGAAAATGTTAGTTGAAAAAGGGTCAAAAGCGCGTAGGCTTCGAGCCGATAAAACCCGGCCATATAAATATAACCGCATTTTTGACGGCATTCAGACGCAGCTCAGCCAGCGAAGAGGCAAGAAGTAGTACAAGCAAGATAATAGGAAAACAGCAAGTAATAGGGAAACCTAGGAACAGCCGAAGCCTAAGAACCTGCCTTTCATTTGTTTGGAAGTCGAAGTCTCCATAGGAAGGAAGATCAGGTCGTTGTACCGCAGCATCATACGCATTCAGGGGAGCGGGGTGGCGTGCGTCTACCAGCTACTGAAGGGGAATGGAACGCACGTCGAACACCAGTTAGGATACTGTCCCAGGGAGTACCAGGTTCACCCGGGTACCGTCCGCAGCAGTGTGTTACACAGCAACCGAAATGTTAAATATTTATGAACCACTAGCAAACCCGGCGAACTCCGTTTCGCCACCAGACCTTCGTTTCCAGGCTTCGTTTTATGTAACTATAAACCTCACGGAGCCCGAGACCTTTCCAACGAATGCAAAACCGTGGAAATCGGTTCGTGCGTTCTGGAGTTATAGCGTCGGGTAGGAAAACCCGACTTATTTTTATATAGTAGATTAAAGTGTCGAATATTACAGATTTTCTTTAAATACTTGTCAATTTCAGTGTGATTTTTTCAGTGTTGTTTCCGTGTGGTAAGGTGGGGTACAAGTATTATGATCTATCGGTCGCCTGGCAGCGGACACGAGTCCCGCTTGCTTCGGGGTGAGGAGCTGCTGTGCGTGATATGTCCGAGGTTATTAACGTTACCTTCGGAGTCGGCGAGCAGAGGCTTGGAGCTGTCCCGGTCCTCTCCCATGCTCCTGAGCCGGTGCAGCAAACGCTCCTCTTCCGAGTCTCGTCTGAAATCATACTCTGTTTGTATATTGTTTACAGGTTGTGGCGATCACAGGGGAAGCCTGTGTCCAGCGGTGGACGACCGTCCGCTGTGATGATGATAAAGGATTGTATTTTGTTTGCATGTGAAATAAATTCTAATTTAATCGACATAAGCGCCATCTAGTAGATGTCTCTTGAAGTCCATCGATGCTGTCAGTATACTGGCATATTGTTCTTACATACATTGTACCTCGTGCCCACAACCCAAGCTCTGCATACTGCGTGGCTAGATGGTGCTGTGTGGAGAGTCCAGCGTTATGTATTGTAGTGAGGAGTGACTCAGGATCTGCATCGCGAGCGAGCGCACGAACTATTTATTTACGTTATATATAATTACCTGTCGGTGTGTCTCTGCGTCTCGCTGTAGTCCTGCGCGACCTTCGTCCGTGAGGAGTGACTCAGGATCTGCATCGCGAGCGAGCGCACGAACTCGCCAGGACGCAGGCTGCTCTCGGAGTTGCTCTGGAAAACAAACGGGCTGATTACAGATATGTATTACATGTTTAAATAGAACTATAAATATTTCCACTTCACCTGCTCGGAAAGTGACTTATTCCTTTTCCAAACTTGACCTAGAAAGCACGTCATTGCAGGCGTACTAGAATGCTGGTCGAAAAACTCTATGGAATTTCATTTCTCACGCGTTAGCCGGGAGAGAATAATGGGAAATACATTTGTAACGTGTTATTTTTTTTTTAATTTTCTGTAATTTCAGCCTTTAGCTATTGTTTTTTTCAAGGTTAAACTACAAAAAGTGAACGAAGTACAATTTAGTGACATTAACAGGGAAGAATCCTAGTTGTGTGTGGATTCTTGTGTAAGAACTACACAGTTCTTACACATTACATTGTCTTCCCTTTTTCTAGTGGCCAAGATGTACAAGGTACAATGTGTTATTCAGTCTATGCGTGTGACATCAAGGTTACCTAGCTTCCTATGTTATTATAGCTTAGCAATATCTACGTGAGGTTATGTATCAACGTGATTTCTTATCTTCCGCATAATGTCTTCATGTTAACTTTAATCTAACAAATAAACTCCGAGTTCGCCATACTCGTATGATATCGGCCTCTTCCGTTCTCGGAACAGTAAGTCAATAAAAGAACCAAGTGCCTGAAGCATTCGCGGGAATTTCTGTAACTTTAATAACTCGACAGAATGTCGTCGCGTGATAGTGAAGATTTTATGAGACCGCCAGTAATAAAAGAAACTGCTCGCGCAGTGATTGAGAACCTATTACTCGAGAAATCCAGAAATAAATACAACAAGACTTATAAAGATTTCGTCTTCTTTTCCGGAGAATGTTTTGTTTTCCTCGTAGGTGTAGTATAAAGCACTATCATAATGTATCACTCAGGAGAAAGTGCGATTCCTACCTCGTGTTTTAAGGCCCGAGGCGCACACTCGATAGGAATAAGTCACTTTCGGTGAACAATGTACTATTATTAGACATCCATCATACAAGGACATAATTTGGCGTGTTTCAAAAAAGTATAAAGCGACTTCAAATTCAATGAAAATTAGTTTGGAACTAGTTTTAAAACCGATCCGATTAGCGCGATCAATGTTTTCAAGTGGCGTCATCTAGTTAGCATACGAGTCTAATTTAGTTTAATGAGATACGACGAATGAAAGCAGGCCTACTCTGAAACACGAATTACGATGTTTCGGTTGGCGGATCGCACAACACGAACAACGGGAATAAAAATTTGATGGGACCACCTCAGGATCATTCTCTATACAATAGTGGAAGTATCAGCCAAACCGGTTACCCAGAGGCGGAGATATCAAGTAACATATACATACATAAAAAAAATATACAGCAGAATTAAGAACCTCCTCCTTTTTATAAGTCGGTAAAAATTACAATTAGTTCACATAGTAAACACAATACAGTAAGTATAATAGTTCAATAGGTAAAGTAAACGAGTGAAAGTTGCAAGGTGAGGGATACAAGATGGCAGCACGCGGCTTGACGTGTCCGGTGAGTCTCAACTCTAACACCCGTGCACCGCACGAGAGACAGAGATTAAGAGGTAGACTCAATGTACTAGGTCAGGTATAATGTACATGCTAAGCAGATATGCCAACTCAGACACCACACACATGTTCTTGCACCAATTTGCTTACCTACGTACTATTGTGCAATTAAAACTAGCACTCGGGGGTTTGATTCGTACTTTATCCTTCCCTCTAAATATTTGACTATTAACTTAACTTATAACTGTAGGATCGGAACCCCTACAACCCGAACTTTCATAACTTCGACTCTCATTCGAATCGAAGTCGGCCGAGGATACCTCGATAAATGACTCGATGGCGTATGCTTGGTCGATAATGACACAACTCTACTCCACGCACGCAGCTTTAGGACCGATGGGTGGAGGAGTCGTCTGTCGCAGCAGGTGCTGGATGCGGCACACTGAACTGAAGACGCTACGGCGCTCATACGTAGTGGGTGATGGGGCCTTGTTTGGTTGAAAATAATTTCAACCAAAGGTTACCTGCAGAAAGTGCCGCGCCAGCAGTCTTCTGTTCAGCGCGCGTTGCTGCCTCGCCTGCGGACCCTGGCCGGGCGAGCTGAGTTCCTGGCACAGAGCGGTCTTACCGCTGCCGGCGTCACCTGCAACCAAATTCCACTTATATTACGAAACCTTTTTTTCTCATAGAAGTTAAGAAGACAGCGAGGCGCCCTGCGCCACACGTGCGAGGGGGGCCAAAGGAGGGAGAATCGGCACGTGTCTACTTCGTCGTCGGGTGAAGCATCGCGGCTCGCTTTGTCTTCCTCGCGAGTCCGGCGATATCGCCGTCTCTGTCACTCACAGTAACAAGCCCTACCTATGACCAGCGCCCCATTGGTCTTGCTGTGGGGCCGCTGCTCCAGACAGTGCGCTATCTTCTGGAAGGCCCACTCGCGACAGAAGAAGCGCCGCTGGTCCGTCGATATCGCCGTCTCCGTGACGCGGTGCGCCGAGGAGGACTTGCGGACGGGCCGCTCGCGGGGGGTGCTCGGGCTGAGGGGGGTGCCTGAGAAAAATATCAATTTTTAAGTACAAAAAAGAAAACGGGAAAAATAACCACCACAAGGCACCAAAATAAGTTGGGCATATCTGAGAAGTCTAGATGAGATGCATGCTGAGCTGCTGCTATGATTCAGTTCAGAGGGTGACCTGGCCGAGGTGTCGACGATGTCCCGGAGTTGTCTGCCGCATCTATCTGATGGCGAGTTCGCGCTAACACTTCCACTACAACCGCTGACTTGTGGGACACAAGAAGGATAACCTTATGGCAAGTACCCTAGTGTCGAAGTGCAATAATGATTGCACTTCGACACTAGGGTACTAAACTGACGCATCAATACTAGTCAAAAGTTAAGGATTGTCAACTCGAGAAAACAACTTACCATCAAACTCTAACTCTCTATCTCTGTCTCTATCCCTGTCCCGCTCGCGCTCGCGGCGATGCTCCCTTGTGCCATCCCGTTCTCGCTCGGGAAACCCACGGTGCCGGTCAGTCGGCGTCCGGTCGTGGCCGCGGGAGGACGTCCCTTCGTTTAGAGGGAGAGAACTGAAATAGTATAAACATATTGATATAAATTCCTGAGCTGTTGATTGTAAAAATTGCTTATAACCTCGTATCTACACCGAGGATGGCAAACGTTCCAAACAAGTCAAAGTTCCATACAAGTCTGCTACTTTATGTCACTGGAATGTAAAGCGTACAAGTCGAAGGTGAATTTAAAAAAGTGTTTGTGAGATCATCAACTATTGTAGAGGTATAGTTGATGATCACACAAACAAATGGAAGTCAAATATAGGTATCACTATATTACTCAATTCTAAAACCATCATTGTTAATGTTTAAACAAATAAATACTGTCTCATTTCATTTCATGGAAGATGGCCAGATGGTCAGACGATATCGTCGAGTGGCCGGAACACTGCGGACGAGGCCTGGGGACCTACTCGGTAAAGGAAAATCGAAGTTTCTTTTTCGTTTTCGTGCTTTTTAAGCAAGTTTTTATAAGAATAACTAGCAAACCCCGCGAACTCCGTTTCGCCACCAGATGGCTTCGTTTTATGTAAAAGATTTACCCGCTTTTCTTTTTAAATTTTTCCAGAATTTTCTTTGATATAAACCTCACGGAGCCCGAGACCTTTCCAACGAATGCAAAACCGTGGAAATCGGTTCGTGCGTTCTGGAGTTATAGCGTCAGTAAGGAAAACCCGACTTATTTTTACATAGTAGATTGACTGAATTTTGTTATTTTACAGAGTACTTATGAGTTTTGTGACATGTAATGACAGTTATGAATAAAGTATCTGAATCTGATCAAATAAAATAAATAATAAATGAATAAATAATGCTGGACCATCCACACAACATCATGTAGCCCCAAGCTAAGCAGAGCTTGTGTTAAAATGCATCGATATTAGTATAATAAACTAGATGGCGCTATAAAATCGTTAATGACACGTTAAACACGACATACCGTAAGTTGACGCGGTGCTTCGCCTGCCTGACGGCCGAGTGTCGGTGCTGGTTCTGTTGTTGGCGCATGTTCACTTGGTACTGCTTCAGGTAGGCCTCCACCTTGCAATAATACATTATCATTTATTCAGACATTGAAACCAATACAAAGTTTATCTGATGACTTGTAAGAAACTTCACACTCTGTCTGAATTTTGTCGGAGGAAATGTCAGCATTCATTTGTTCTCGACTGGTTCCATCTTCTTCCCCGAACTACGTATTTGGTTCCGATAGATTTGCGGAAAGTTTAAGGGTTTAAAATAGCAGTATTCTAGATAAGGGTGCACATCATATGAAAATATTTATTTTAATGTCATTTGGCAAAACAAATATTACGCTGTGTGATTACTGATTAGATTAAACATAATGAAACTTAACGAACCTTTCCATCGCTCGCCTCGTTTCTCTGGATCCGCCTCGACCGCGACGTCTCATTGCTCCTTCTTTCCTTCTTCTCTTTCTCCCTCTCTTTATCTTTCTCCTTCTCTTTGTCTATCGTCGAAGAGAAGTTCCCCCCGTTATTGAAGTTCAAGGGATCAAACTCTCTCGTCCGGGTTTTTGTACCTTTCGAACGGAACTGAGATTTCGGCAGCACTTGGCTGTATATGGGCATTTGATTCGACATCTTAAAGCTAGCTTTGGTTCAAAAATATAATTTAAAAGGTTTAGAGGTAGTCCACCTATCACTTTGGCTAATTGACATCTAAATGTAATACTAGAGGAACGGGTCCAGGCCTGCACGCGGGTGTCACAGCTGAGCCACACTTTCGTTTCGTTCACTTGGACCTCCGTCGAGAATGTCTGGTTGTCTGTCCCGGAGGAGCGAGGCGCGAGACATTCTGCGGGAAACTATGTCATACTTCTATTAGAGACAGCGACATCATGTGTTTATCTGGAACAAAAGATATAAAAATGTTACTAACGAAATTGTTAGGTTAGGTTATTTATTTATTTTTATTTGTAACTAACACGACTATTTACAACTAATTACATTAGATACATAAGAACATAACATTTAACAATAATATACAATAATTAAAAACTAATTAATTTAAAAAGAATATATCATGCGCAAAAATACTTAAAATAAATCAACCTTCCGCAATTGAGGCAAAATAAATTGATTGAGGAAATAAATTAGATTTTCACATTAAATAGATAAGAAGTACAAAAACAAAATAATATAAACAAAACAAGCATGCATCCATTCATTCATCACTCTCGCAAAACCTCAGGCATACTAACATTAGACTCTTCCATAATCATTTATAACGCCATCTTTGGTGAAATTATATTTATTTGCAAAGTTATAATAGAAGATTTCAAGATACACTGTGCACTCTACACGTATATTATTATACTCTACCTACATGGCTTTTAACACTCAGTTGAACCTATTTTAAAGTTTCGGTTCGCTTTTCAAGAAAGACGTTTCTACCGATGCGAAGATGTGAAGATGGTATTTTGACCAACATTGTTAAGTCACTCGAGCTATTTTGACATTACTCTGCGGAAATCCTCATCACTGGCTGGACTCCGCATTGGCCGCCGCGTCGTGGCCAACCAAAACCCTTTATTTTATTTATTTATTACATATACTCGTACCATACTAGACGACCCACAGTGTTTCGAGTAGAACAAGCTAGCTGGACAAAAGTCATTGTTTAATTTCGCGGAATTTATTACCTGAGCCCCTAACCAAAACCCCCACTATCCCAATTCCGAGAATTGTTTTGCACTAATGTCAACCACTCATATACTGATAAGGGAAGTATAAACAAAAGGGTTAAAAAATCACTAATTAGTTGCATTTTTGCGCTTACCGAAGTAACACCTAAATGTCAGTGAGTTTTCGTTTTTTAAAAAATATTTGTTATGGATCTTCAAGTTCAAGGTATGTTCTTTTTAATTATAATTAGTATGTGGATATAATTAGCTCCATGTTTTTTTTAATACCTCAAATTAAAGAATTTTGTAAATTTTTGACGATTTTCTATATTTATTGGAGTAGGAAATACTTGTACCCTCTTGTACCCGGGCTAGAAATTGTATATGTCATAGCCATGTCTGTTACCTTTTAAATGATAGTCATTTTAGCTTGCGCACTTGAGTGCAACTTAGTTTTTTTGTCTCTTTTTCAGAATACGAACTCTCCGTTTCAAGAATGGAGTTCTTTGATGAATGGCAGAAACATCCCAAAGAGAACCGTAATAGTAGAATGTATGATTTTCTATCGATGAAATATGATTTTGGAAATATTACCGATGCATCTGCGAGGCAAGTTAACTTGACAATTGGAAGATTATCATCCAAGTTGACAGAAAAATGGGAAAGTTCTGGAAAGCGCCGCGATCGCTTTCTGACTAAGAACTCTGAGTGGTTGGCTGGATATATTACGTTAAAAGTATCCGTCCACCACTCAGCACCATCAGCAACAAGGACTCCACCCTCGACACCTGGGCGTCCATCCAGACCACATCCACAGGATGTGGTCTTCAATGAAGCTAGTGAAAAAACAAAAAGGAGGCGCGTGGACGACCTTCTTCATTCACGGGATGTGAATCAGTTGATAGTGGCAGCTGAAATCTCGGCGCGATTGTCCGGAAATCGGAACTTGGCTTCTGTGATTAAGGAAGCAAGTCAAAGTTCTGACAAGTGCCAGTTGATGAAAAAAAGTGTTGTTGGTGATCAGTACGAAAAACCAAGATGTTTAACGAAAGAGGAAGCTTTGGCATATTATGTAGATGCCAAATGTACAAGCCACTCATACAAGCAAACAAGAAAGTGGAGCATCAAAGCGGGACATCAGGTATTTCCATCATTTTACAGTGTAAGGCAGGCAAAACTTGATTGTTACCCTCCCGAGGAACAGATTTTTGTAAACGAAACGCGTGCAGAAATTAATCTTCAGGCGCTTTTAAATAAAACGGCTGAGCGTCTTATTTCTACACTGCAAGATGTTTTCAAATCTCTGACTCCTGGCTCATCATTCTCCCTTATAAGCAAGTGGGGGTGCGATGGAAGTTCCGGTCATAGCACTTACAAACAAAAGTTTCCAAACAGTGAAGACACGGATGAGTTTTTGTTTGTGTTCTCATTCGTACCGATTCAGTTACGTGATAGTAGTGGTAACGTTGTTTGGCAGAATCCTCGACCATCTTCTACTATGTATTGTCGGCCGATTAAGCTTATTTTTTCCAAAGAAACAACAGATTTTACTGTAAGAGAGACCAACAAAATTTTGGAGGAAATAAGCCAATTAGTACCAACAACAATAGCTAATGTAGATGGTAATGAGGTATCTGTCAAACACGAACTACTGTTTACGATGATTGACGGTAAAGTGTGCAACGCTATGACTGAAACTTCTTCAGCACAAAAATGCTACATTTGTGGAGCTACTCCTAAATTTATGAATGATGAATCGAGGGAATTTGTAGTAAATAAGGAAAACCTTGGTTTTGGTATATCTACCCTTCACGCTTGGATACGTTCCTTCGAATGTTTACTTCACATAAGCTATCGTCTCGAAGTTAAAAAATGGCAACTTCGAGACCCAAGTGACAAAGCAAATGTGAAGCAACGTTCGGCTCTTATCCAAGAAAGGTTTAAGGCTGAAATGGGTTTAATTGTGGATAAACCGAAACCAGGGTTTGGTAATACGAATGATGGAAATACTGCTCGTCGGTTTTTCAAGAATCCTGAACTAGCTTCAAACATCACAGGTTTAGATGTAACTCTAATTAAGAACTTTGATACTATCCTCAGAACATTGGCTACGGGGTACGATATTGATGTTGAAAAATTTAATTATTTAACGCAGGAAACAAAAAAATTGTATCTAAGTCTCTATCCGTGGTATTATATGCCGGCTACCGTGCACAAAATTCTTGTACACAGTGTAGATATTGTGAAATCGGCTCTTTTACCTATCGGGCAGCTTTCTGAGGAAGCTCAGGAAGCGCGCAATAAAGATTGTAGAAGATTCCGAGAGCACAATACTCGAAAAAATTCACGTATTGCCACGAATAGGGATTTACTGAATATGTTACTAATAACATCCGATCCTGTAGTAAATGGTCTGAGAGAAGTACCCAAAAAACCGACAAGTAAGCTTCCTGCTGAGGTTTTAGAATTAATAATAGCCCCTACTGTAAATATAAATTCTAATGTAAGTCTTAGTGGTTTTAGTCAAAATGTTAGCGACATGTCAGATTCTTATACAGAAGATTCTTCAGGAGAAGAATTTAGTGATATAGAATAAATAAGAGTTATAAATATTGTTGTACTATTAAACTAAGCTTTGTACCGTACTAACTTTGTAATTAGTTGTAAATATTTTGATTTTTTTATTACTTAGTTATTATTATAATCTGCGTGTTATTTAATTAAACAAATAATGTTATAAGGTAGTAACGATCTGCTAATTTTTAACATTTTTAGGTATATTACGATTTTCTCAATATACGAAACATCAATTATTATTATTATTATTTTTTTTACCTTGACCCTACTTTCTTTTATTTGGTTGTTTTGTACTAAAATCGCAGTAAAAGATCATAAAAAAGTAAATACCCCAGTATATAATTTTGTCCAGCTAGCTTGTTCTACTCGAAACACTGTGCGACCCCGTGAACTTCGTACCACCTACAATATTTTCTAATATTTTTAGGGTTTCGAAGATCAAAATCGGTTTCGAAACCCATAAGATCTCGCTTTTTCTGTCCTTTTCCGTGTTTAATAAGCAACTACAGCTATTAGTTTGTACATTTCAAAACAGTTTTTGAAATTTCTGAAGGTTTTATATTTTTTGATATATTTTGATAAATTATATCTGTAGTTGATATAGCCACGTGACGGAAGGACGGACGGACAGCGGAGGCTTAGTAATAGGGTTCCGTTTTCACCCCAGAAGGACGGACGGATGGTACGGAACCCTAAAAAGCAACATAATATTTTTGGAGAATCACGACTAGCTACAACAGTTTTGGAGATATCTGCGGCAATTGTTAAAAGATTTTGATGATTCTTTCGTTGTTGTATCAAAGTTGATTATAAGGTGGTCTCCTACAAGTTTGATGCTTGAGCAATTGCTATGTGCGCCGTAAAACGTGTAGATTTGTAAAAATTCTTCAGAATATGATAATTTCATATCACCTAATTAATGGTTTCCATGGCAACGGGCGTCAACAGTTTCATCCATGTGTCATCAAACTAAATAAGACTTGAATTATAACTAGATGTCGCCAGTGTAAACTCAATTTTTTGCACGTGATCATAGACCTTCGGTCAGGGAAAGTAAGGGAGGGGTGATTTCGTTCGTCCGAGACATAGATGAATATTATTTAGGTACCGGAATTTGAAGTCGGTTTATCGTTTTTTAAAGCACGCCAAATTATTAATACTTACAGACTTTTACAGAGAACAATAACGCCCGCATTATGATAGCTTGCTCAGACATCGATCTATGCTTGAGTGACGTTTATGCTATAGAAAAGCGTTACTCAAGCATAGATCGATGACTGAGCAAGCTTTCATAATACGGGCCTTATTCAAGTCAAACAGATTCAATACACATACAATAAAATCTTACTCCTAGGAGCAAGTACCTACGTAGAATCTCTGCCTTGCTCTAACCCTCACATCGGCCTACTAAGGAAAACCTCTTTATAACTATTCCGCGCACACGCCCTACTCGCGCAGTGAATAGTGAAAGGAGCTCGCTCAAAGGAGGCTGTGCTGTAGACGCGGTAAACACTCCTTTGAGGCGCGTGATGCAGGGCTGGAGGCGGGAGACCACGCGCGTGTTGAGGTCGCCTCAGTCGCCTAGGCCAAGCTATGATATAGCACGGTAGTCGCTCGTTCATACGAATATCACTACTAGTAGTCTCTAAAAATACCGTCGTGTGTGTTGAACTTCATAGCTTATATGTATTTTAGGTGAATTATCGAACAAAAACCTAAAAAATTAAAGAGCAAAAATTAAAGAGAAAATTAAAGAGCTGAACATCATGCCTCTCCCCTGTGAACTGATATATCAAGTAGCTCTGTTTACCCACAAACACATTGATAAGTTCCAGAGGAGAGGTGTGAACACCGCTCGCGCTCTGCGCAGTAACAAACTCGCTCTCGTCCTCGTCGCGCCCGCGCACAAGCTGCGCAAGTCGGAGAGGTCCGTATATATAATGGGTCCCTCTGTCTACAACAGGCTGCCGGACACGATTGAAAAGGATGCAACTTCCACCATGATATTTAAAAATAGATTAAGAAAATGGCTCTTGGAGAGTTCATTTTACTCCGTAGACGAGTTCTACGCTCTACCTATTATTTAAATTGGATATAAATTAATTAACTATATAATTAATTTATTAGTTTTATATTAAATACTATCATTATTATTTAAGGTCAATATTAAATTCTATATTGCTTACCTTATTAATTTTGACTTGTAACTTGGCGTTATTAATAAAGTATTGTATTGTATTGAACCAGACGGGTTGCGCGGCGCGACGTAGGTACACGTGTTCAAATGCTGTTTTCATTACACACAAGCGAAACGCATTGAAACGCGTTGGAGTAAAACTGCTTTGCTCGATTCGATCAACAAACTAGTTTCTACCCGCGGCTTCGCACGCGCGCGTTGTTTCTATGGAAACGTTCAATGGTAAGGATGGGCGGACGTATGGTTTGTATCTACTTCAAGCGAAACTACTCAATGGATCGGGCTGAAATTTTGCATAGACGAAGGTCCTAGACTTGAAACTACTTTTTATCCCATAAATCAGTTCCCATAGAATATAAATAACCTTTAAACGTTTCCAAAGAAGTACAGGAACTAGTTTAGTAATAGACTAGCTAGCGCAAGTGGTGTAGCCGGAGTTTGTCCGAGCTCGATGGAAAGTTACTAAAGTCCTGGTTACTGTCGAGCATCATTAAGATCCGTTCGGCCGTCACTCGTCACTCGTGACGTGAACAGGTGACAGACAGACATAGTAACGGGTCATTGACTAAATTTGTAGAATAATCCCAATATCTGCATGAAAATGGATCGGCATCTATGCGCATATAACCTGCGTAGTTAAAGAATGGTAGTGAGAATGACGTCATTCTCATCTCTCATGCCGTCCCGCTCAGCTCCAATTCAAAGCATGAGATATGACGCTTAGAATATTTAGATGACGTCATCCTCAATCCCTTACCTACGCACGCAGGTTGTAATAAAATCAACCAAACAGAAGCGTTACACCAGCACTTGTCTAATAGAAGACAACAGCCCTTCAGGACGTCAGCTCCAAATGTACTGGAGAGCCCGCATCGCAATGTGAGAGTCCCATTTACACGACTAACGGCTGCCCGCGGGTTCACGCGGTGCCTGGTAAACCAGCCTGTCAGTCAGGGATTCGTAGCTTCCTACGTAGCGGACCTTGCTTCTTGCAAAATTCTATGGGTCTTGATCAACGGGAAGTACCCTATAGGTTTAGTGTGCGTGGTTTCCTTTGGAAATTTTAAAATAATATATGCGCAGGCATATACGGACAATAAAGTGATCATATAAGGATTACTTTTCCTTTTGAGGTACGGAACCCAAAACATTAATTCTTATGTAGGATCACTTTGTTATCCATATGTCAACCCCCTGAAATTAACATCAAATACTCAAGTCCGTAGCCTCTTGGAGCCGTGATATAAATCAAAATTCTAAGTCAGCGCAATCAAAATTTTCAGCATTTTGTAATTTAATAGGAAATGACATGCATCCAACTTCCCGTTGACCTAGGAATCATGAAATTTGGCAAAAAGCAAGATCTTATAGCTAAAGTACAGGAAAAAATCCGAAAACGTTAAATTTAGTTCATACACAAAAACAAGATCCGTCAAGTGCGAGTGCGACTCGCGCGCCGAGGGTTTCGAACGGTTGTCAAGTATACCAATATATATAGGTACTGGTTAGAGACTTTGCTATTTGATGAATACCAAAAAAATAACAGGTAACTATTTCAGATGTACGGTTTGCAAACTTCGGAGTAGGTATAGAGGGTAATTGTAAAATTTTCGTCTTTTTTCAAAATATTTCAAAAAGTGTGAAACCTACAGAAATTTCAAAAACTGTTTTGAAATGTACAAACTGATACCTTTCATTTGATACCCCACTTGACATTGTAGGTCTCTTTTAAAATTTCGTATCACAATTTGTACAGAAAATTTACATTTACATTTTTAATTTATTTCTATTTATTTTTCTTTTAATCTACACAGGCGCACGAAATGTTATTTGCTGCTGTAGTTGCTGAGATATTAAAGACGGAAAAAAGGGCAGAAAAAGCGATGCCATAAGGGTTTCGAAACCGATCTCCGATCTTCGAAACCCTACAATTGTTGGTAATCGCCATGGACGAAAATCTATAGGGTATTTCCCGTTTAGCTAGAACGATAAGCAAGGAACAAGCAAGAAGCAAGGTCTTTATAGTTGTACAGAACTCTCTCACTTGACGTTTTATTGGTAAAGAGGGCGCTTTATAATTGCCGCTGTCAAAGTGAAGTGACATAGGCCCTGCACAGACCGTGCTTTCTTTTAAACATCACACCATTATTAAAATTACCTAGTTCAGGCTAAATTGTTATACTTAGCTTTACTTAGTCGTTTAGTGCACTAATGTATTGTCTATTTACGTTCTTTAAATAAATTTTATTTATTTATTTTATTATTTATTATTACAAAATGTATAAGAGGAGACAGTACACTTGACTTGACGCCATATAACACTTATTATGTTTTCTTTTAGTAGATAGTTGGTGTCAATCTAAAATAAACTTCACTCCTAAGTCCTCAGCGCGGATAATAGTACATCCTGTAAATTCGTAATCAGTTCAAGTGCGAGCTTAAACAATCGTGATAAGGTTCATTTCATCTCAGCAATGATTCGTTACGACAGGGCGCATAATCGCTTGATTCATATTAAAGCGGATTCCCTCATGTTCCGGAAATGTAAGGAATTAGATCAGTTGAGCTAATTTAAATAGCACTCCTTTGTAATACAGACGGGTTTAGAGCGGGATTTAAACTGATTTCAGAACTATTAAGGTCGAAGCACATTTATACCTCATAGCACCCGCACGGCGGCGGCTCCTCCCAATTTAAATTGCACTAATCCCACGCTGTCCGCGAACAGTAATCAGAAAGCTTGCAGGTCAGCAAGGTTTCTGATTACAGTCCGCGGTCGGTTCGAGATGCACGGTCATGCAAATTGCTTCAAGCGAGCCGTTCACGCGGTTAAAGCACGTTACCGCACAAGGTCTGCTATTTTATGTCACTGTAAAGTGCACCTATAGATGATGGGCCTAAGCCCATTATTTGAACACCTAAGTACTCGTTTTTGTGCTGTGCGGGAGCGGTGCAGTGTACAATGTGCTAATACCTTTAGCTTTGTCTAAATAGGGCAAATAAATAACAGCCATCTGATGCACGTTTTAAATGGCTGTAAATCCAGGAAAGCCGCCCTCCGGTTTAGTTTTAACTAAATGGAATACTTCGGTTTGATTACACGGAGAGGCAGAGGCCGGCAATAATTAAAGGTCTGTTACATTTGTATACAGGGTGTTTAATATTGCGAGCGACATCAATTTTTTGGGAGTTGGGGGGTAGCCCATGACCCCGGGCTACATTTCTCTTGTAGAATAAATGTCCTTTCTAAGTTTCACGGTTGCAGACTTATTTTGTTATCCTTCTAAATCTCACCTTTAATGATCATATGTTTTTTGTTTGTGAACGTAATGCCACAAAATAACTTGTGCTGTATGCTTCAATGTATATTTATGTGCTTGCATAAAGTGAGAAGCTAAGGCCAATTTGAGCAAATTTTGTGATGTCTATCATACACACTAATATTATATATAACACACTAATAAATATATAATTTGTCCACGCTGTAGCGGGGCCGGTGTTGTGGTGGTTGATGAATGAAGGCAACACACATTCCAGTTCACAGGCAGGTTTATTTGAAGGCTACAGTTATAGATAGAAGGAGTGGAAGGCACAGTAGAATAGATCAGAGTTCACAGTAGAAGATAGAATAATGATAGGAAGAAGTTATAGCGAGAGCGGTGCGAAACAATAGCTTTTACAAAACAATTCATAGCAAGGTAGTGCGCGCCGTCAACAGATTCCGTGCGACTGGCTCGTGTGACAGGCGGAAAGAGGTACGAGGCGCGGGGGGTTCCCGCGCACTGGTACAATACCGGTCGGCCTAAGTAAGCGGCCGAATATCGAGAGCTTAGTGCTGTTATGAGATAGATAGGTAAATCGATTACCATTAAATCTTAATCTATTATTATTTAATAAACCAGGTAGCAAACCTTTGTGTAATGAATATAATTGAAGCAATAAAATAGCGAGTAGAAAATCATTGAGGGTAGCGAAAATAAATGTGAAGTAAACATGTAGGAGTAGAGAGTATGAACAGGGTGTATGAGTACGAACGTTAAGCAAGTATGAACGGGAGATTGTATGGACAGGGTATGAACATAGTATGAACAGTGTGTGAACGTGTAAATATGTAATGTAGATATTATATACCGAATAAATAAATAAATAATGTACTTATATAAAACATTTAATCTGTAAATTATGGGGAGATCCCCACACACGCTGTTGCAACCTTTACATAGAAAACACTAGACTTAAGACCACTTTATTTTGTTATTCTGCATGTAATGTGATTTTTCTGTTGGGAGTCCTTAATAAATACATGAGAGAGTTTGGATGTATGTATGTTTGTTACTTCTTCACACCCAAAGCACTGAACGGAACGGGCTGAAATTTTGCATAAATGTAGGTCTAAACTGGACCACACATAGGCTACTTCTTTTCCCATAATTCAGTTCTCATGGGATAGAAATAACATTAGAGGTAATACTTTTCCATAGAAATGACGCGTCGCGCTATGCAGTACGAAATAAAACATGATAAGAAAAGCATATGTACGTCCAATCTATCCTTCCTTACGGCACCGCGGCCTGGGCACGCGGCGGCGGCGCGGCGGTCAGACTGTGTTAATATTTCAGCGAGCTCCGAGGGTGCGGAGTTTGTAATGACTGTAATGTTCCTGCTGAGGCTTTACATTTACTTATTTCGTCGGAGCAGCCGTTTAGTGGTTATTACAAAAGGTCAAAAAAGGAATAGGTGATTTATTTAAGGAGTGGGGATGTGCTCGGGTTAGACCGATGAGCTGCGGTGATGATGATGAAGTGATTCATAATAATTTTCGTTCATTTATCAGTTGGACTTGACTGGCATTTTTTGTGCGTAGATAAGGTATTTTAAGGTTTTATTTCCACTAAGAATCTATCTGTTATTCCCAAATGTTCTTTAAACTTTTTCTGATTTTTATATTTCTAGGATGCGAAAGTATTTTTTTTTTTTACACAGAATCTATCAACTTGGTTTGATCTCTACGAACTAGATTAGGATACCGTGTCACCAAGCTGTAAAAACGTCAGCATTGAACCCGCGGCCTTCACTCCCCGCCAGACTACACATGTGTCATCTCCGCGGTTCGCGCGTTTCTCATCAAGTCATCGTGCGAGTGAGTCAATACCGATGTTGTTATAATCATCTCGTTGGACGCACACTGCATGCCAGGATAGTTATGACGCAACTTTGTTATACCGTGCTAGCTTCTAAACGCGGCTTTGCTCGTGTTCACCGATTGTATGGGATGTCGTCGAAGACAAAGAACAAGACTGTTTGTGTTTATTCCATTTTGTATGGGAGATCCGACACACCTGCACCAGCCAAACTTGATGTAGTATGTTGTATGGGAGATCCGACACACCTGCACCAGCCAAACTTGATGTAGTATGTTGTATGGGAGATCCGACACACCTGCACCAGCAAAACTTGATGTAGAATGTAGTATGGGAGATCCGACACACCTGCACCAGCCAAACTTGATGTAGTATGTTGTATGGGAGATCCGACACACCTGCACCAGCCAAACTTGATGTAGTATGTTGTATGGGAGATCCGACACACCTGCACCAGCCAAACTTGATGTAGTATGTTGTATGGGAGATCCAACACACCTGCACCAGCCAAACATGATGTAGAATGTAGTATGGGAGATCCGACACACCTGCACCAGCAAAACTTGATGTAGAATGTTGTATGAGAGATCCGACACACCTGCACCAGCCAAACTTGATGTAGAATGTAGTATGGGAGACCCGACACACCTGCACCAGCCAAACTTGATGTAGTATGTTGTATGGGAGATCCGACACACCTGCACCAGCCAAACTTGATGTAGTATGTTGTATGGGAGATCCGACACACCTGCACCAGCCAAACATGATGTAGAATGTAGTATGGGAGATCCGACACTCCTGCACCAGCAAAACTTGATGTAGAATGTTGTATGAGAGATCCGACACACCTGCACCAGCCAAACTTGATGTAGAATGTAGTATGGGAGACCCGACACACCTGCACCAGCAAAACTTGATGTAGAATGTAGTATGGGAGATCCGACACACCTGCACCAGCAAAACTTGATGTAGAATGTAGTATGGGAGATCCGACACACCTGCACCAGTCAAACTTGATGTAGAATGTAGTATGGGAGATCCGACACACCTGCACCAGTCAAACTTGATGTAGAATGTTGTATGGGAGAAACC
Source organism: Eupithecia inturbata (assembly GCA_963662085.1). NCBI lineage: Eukaryota > Metazoa > Arthropoda > Insecta > Lepidoptera > Geometridae > Eupithecia > Eupithecia inturbata. The sequence continues at coordinate 269,389 of OY759206.1, read as the reverse complement.
AAATTGTCAAAAACTTCTTGTGTAAAAAGGCCTACTATAAAATATCAGATTATCTAGAGGCTTGGCTTGGTGGAAAAAAGCTTGGGACGGGATTTGCTCCAAATCGAAAAGTAACAACTCACTAACAGGCTAAAGGTTTCTTCGTCGCTTCTTTACTATAGTCTACATACCGAAGCGACTGAAATAAAAAATATCACTTTATTTCCGTGTCAGTGTTTAATTATTAAGAATTTGACCTTTTTTAAGTGTACATTTATTGTATATAGGAAAATAAAGAGTTATTTTCGACTTTGACTTTGACAATCCACACATACGTAGAAACAAATTAGAACTAGTATTTACAATTGAAACAATTGAGCTAACTACAGACTGTTGCAAACATTCTACACGTAGCTCAACTAAAGTATACTGTCAAGTACTTCTACGGTTTGGAAATCGCTACCTAACATAACATAAACATAACGTAAAATATATTTATGTAGAGGTATTTGCAGCAAAAACAAACAAACATGTTACATCATACGTGGGGCATACAAAAAGTTTACGGAATTAATAAGAAAAAATACTATTAAAGGTCAAAAATTAATTTATTGTTTCTCAAAATATTCTCCCTTTGCGTAAATGCACTTTTTCATGCGATTAAACAAATTTTGAAAAGTCACTCCTCCGTGGTGACCTCAGAAACATGTTTTTCATACTCTTCGACAGCCTATGAAAGACCCATACGCTCGATTGCTGCTTTGTTTTGGGATCGTAACAATAAATCCATGTTTCGTCCTGTTACTATGTCCTGTGGGACATAGTAACAGGCCAAATTTGACGCACCTTCGTTGAATCTGGTAAGCATGGCACTGCACCAAGTGACGCGGTCCGTTTTTTGAGCCTCGGTCAAATTGTGTGGGATCCACCGTGAGCACAGCTTTCTCACACCCAAATGTTTGCGTAGGATTGATTGTATTTGACTCATGCCTATGTCTAAGGATGCGCGAATCTCATGGTAGGTCACGTGCATGTCTGTTTCAATCATACGGCGCACAGCAGCAATGTTTTTGTTGTCGTGTCAATCTCAGTGAGATTCCTCACTGAGATTGACACGACCGCGCTTGAATTCTGCAAACCAGCTATAAATAGTCGTCTTGCAGAACTAAGGTGCTTCATCGCAAAAGCAGATTGAAGCCGAGCGATGCTCTGTTGAGCTGTCAAATTACACTTAAACTCGTAGAAAATCATACTACGAAAATTTTCCCGAGTTAAATCCATGTTAATGAAAACACACAATTTTTAAAATGGCGCCACAATGTAAAAACAGTTGACAGTCAGATGAAACAAACTGCATTCTACAGCCAAAGAGTTCCATTTTGAAATGTTGTATTACTTTTTAAATATTGTTTATGTAAGTGGCCAGTTCCGGAAACATTTAGTGTGGCCTATGTATTAGGCATGTAACTGATACAAATGTTAGTGCTGAGTGCTTAGAGACTATATTGTTATCGCTGGATCTCACACTAGGCCGAGCCTGTATCGTAAGGTCTAAGCTGATTCCACCTGCTTCTATTTTTCCGGCCAACGTGGGTCTCTTCTAGATTAGAGTGAACAGGTGTCTTCTAGAGGATGCATCGTCGCGTCGCTTACCAACAGTGAGGCTGTGCTCAAACGAAGGTCAAACTCACGAAAAAAGTTTAAAAAACAAGTAGGAGACGAGTCAGTCAGTACAGAGCGTACGGCGCTAGTACATAATATTCACAGCATTCCGCACGAGCGAAGTAGCAGGGGCGCATTGAACGCGTTAATGCCCCACACACGACGACGGGCCTACAGGTACCTAACCTTATGCATGCGGGCACTCTCACACAATTCAATGCAAGGACTGTGCGTCAGCGGGGCGGCCCACGCGCTCGTAAATATTCTTGTTAATGGACTTCCGCGTGAGTTAAACTTTTTATACTAATGTCAACGACTTAAAACCTGAACTCTCCGGCCTCTCCCCGGCCGAGAGAATGCACCGGTGTTTGCGCACACACTCGTGCACTTTAACATGTCCTGCACACATGGCTTTTCCTCGTTAAGACCGGCTGCCGTAGCCGAATCTCGGCTAGGAGGACATCAGCAATGACTTGTGAATGTGAAGGGATATGAGCTCCCCTCACAAGTAAGACTAAAGCGAACATGGATGAGTTCAATAATATATTCAGGCGTTACTTTGCGGAAATCCATTGCAAATATCAGGATGAATAAATACCAAAATAAACATTTTGCAAAACCCACGACGAATATATTGTATAGTAATCGAAAAAGAAATAAATAATTTGAGTAAAACCCCCAACTAAGAGGAATGTATTAAACAGCAATGATAATTTATATTTAATCAAATAAAGCTAACAATTTTTTTTACCTATCTATTTATAACAAAGACAAAACAATTCATTGGGGGCCCCGCTGAGGTTCTGGTGCATCAGCAGAGCACCAGCTGCTCTAAGCTCATAACCAAGTGCTACTCACTGTGTGGATTGTCGAGCATTATTTATTTATTATTATTTATGAAAAAACAGGTTCAAGGAACCAAATAATTAGTAATAATAATAACCTACGAACCAAAACATAACTCAGATCAATAGACCTCAGGATTCCCGAGGTCTCGACCAAATTATGTGCGAAACAGTGCACTTACATAAGTACATGATTTTTCGATCGTATTTTTTTCTCAATTGTGCTTTAACGTTCAAGGAGCTAAAAAATATATATTGAATTGTATTTACTTGATTAGAGTTTTTTTACCACGGAGATCCCGTGAGGACTGAGATCTAGGCCTAGTTTGACAACCAAGCCTGTTAGGTTCGCCCTTTAAGTTCTTTCCCGTGCACAGCCCTCACCTAATAATCTCGGAACAATGCGCGACCCTCAACAATGAGCCACCATAAAGAACTTCACAGATTCAATTCAACCTCTCTCCACGTTCAAATTCGAATGAGAGCGTTCCATTCTAATATGGCAGCGAGGGCGCTCATTTCCCGCACTTTTATTTTCCCTTTCGTTTTGTTTTATGCACAATGTCTGCCGGATGGTGCACGCATGGAACTCTAACCGAGTTATATTCCCAACGCTGGGACGGAATGCTCGTGTAGTTAAAAGCTATGTTGTTCATTACAACTTTACTAGTCTAGTTGGACTGCAACTGCAAGTACCGATATTTGAAATTCAAATCGATTAGATACTACCTCTAGATTACGAAATTTTTACTTTTTTTTTTGTCGAAAATGGCGAAGGGAACCGTTGCGACATTTTATCGAGATAATACAGAAAATATTTTGATGATTAATAAGTACATAGAACGGAACCGTACTTGTAACTCTGGCGTAAAGTATTACCGAATCGTGCCCTGGCTAAGTTAGGTCAATTCATGATTTTGAATGCCTTGTGCATTCAGAATATTGAAAATTAATTTTTTTTTGATCTTGCAATCAAATCGATTTATTGCTTGTTCATTATAACATTGTCTACGAATAAATTCAAACGCGCAACATTTATCTCTTAAGGGTTCAGCGTTCTCAAGGGCGCTATAAAATAAAATAACACAAAAGCTAATAAATTAAGATTATGTAAACCTGGATTTTATTGATTTGTTACAAATATGGCCGCGCGAGCTAAAGCCGCGTTGACACGATCAGAGTGTGTCAGGACAAGGCTCGGAGCGAGTGGACTCGTAGAGTAGCTTCATACGTGTAATATGATAGCTGTTGATATTAGCATAGTTCAATCGGATTATTTTCTTAGTCAACATCGAAAAACGTCAGGAGACGCTGGGTTGTTGTTACTAGACGCCATTTTGTTTTTCTACTCGTATACGAGCTAGCTTGGAAAAGTAGAACTCGGTCCGAGTGTACTTAGATCGCTAAGTACACTCGGACCGAGTTCACGGACGGTGTCCGAGCGCACTCGGACACCGTCGTCCGAGTGCGCTCGGATTAGTGGCATCCACTAATCCGAGCGCATACCTACTCGGACGCAACCCGTATTGGGTTGCGTCCGAGTAGGTATCCGAGTCCACTCGGTCCGAGCAAACTCTGACCGTGTCAACGTTGCTTTAAGGGACGAACCTAGCAGACACAAAAATTACTTAAAATTCATAAATTTTTCTTAGGTTCCTTGAATGTGAAAACACGATTGCGAAAAAAAATTACAATAAAAAAATCATGAAAGTGCACTGTTCGCAGATAATGTGGTCGAGATCTCAGGAACCCTGCGTCTTATTGTAATAGTAATGACTTATGTTTAGATTTGTAGGTTAATGCTAATTATTTGGTTCCTTGAACCAGTTTCTTCATACAATGTAAATAAGCAAAAACTTGATTTTTGCGTTTACGCTGCTTCAAAAACGTATGCTCTGTCCCGCTCCTATGAACGCGAAATCCTATGCCTATCCTTTTCACAAAATGGCGCGCATTGCTCCCTCTTAAGCCAGCGTGGGCGTGTAGGTCATGGACACGATATATCATGCAAGGTCTCCGAATAGTCTCTAACGATATTTATTTGAGCACCGACTCGAAAAGCCGGCCTCTGCTGTTTTTTCTGCCAATTACAATCGGAGTCCCTTCTAGACAATATAATAGGGTATTCTAGACCTTTGTGCTAAATCGTATTTTACGTGAAAATCTATATATTAGGTCCTTACATATGAAATTGGCGTTTTGTATGGGAGGAACAAAAAGTCGAATATTTTTTAATATAATATATTTAATTAATCAAAGTATGAACCATTATTTTCTATGCACTTTTGCCATCTTATAGGTAGTTCATTGATCCCTTTACTAAAAAAACCAGTCGGACGGGAATCAATAAAATCTTTGAAGGCGATTTGGACTGCCCCATCGGAGTTGAATTTTTTCCCTTGCAAGAAGTTATCCAAATTTCGAAAAAAATGGTAATCTGTTGGAGCAAGGTCCGGGGAGTACGGAGGATGTCTTAGACTTTCCAATTGAAGCTCTTCTAATTTAGTAGCCGTCTGTTGCACAGTGTGTGGTCTAGCGTTGTCGTGAAGCAGCAGTGGCGTGGAGCGATTGACCAGCCTAGGTTGTTTAGCCGCTAGCTTTTCCATCATGGTTTGCAATTGCTGACAATAGACATCAGCCGTAATAGTCTGGCCAGATTTGAGAAAACTGTAATGAACAATACCGGCACTAGTCCACCAAACGCTTACAAGTAACTTTTTTGGGGTTAATTTTCGCTTGGGGCAGGATTTGGCTGGCTGGCCAGGATCCAACCATTGCGCTGAGCGCTTCCGATTATCGTAAAGAACCCATTTTTCATCACAGGTAATGATTCGGTTTAAAATACCTTCATTATTGTGCCGGTTTAGTAATGTAACGCAGCAGTTGACGCGCGTTTGCCGGTTTGCTTCAGTCAATTCGTGAGGTACCCACCTTTCAAGCTTTTTAATCTTCCCAATTTGCTTCAAGTGAATTAAAACAGTTTTATCACTAACATCGCAGCCTGCAGCTAACTCGGACGTGGTTTGCGATGGATCCGCTTCCACAATAGCCTTCAACTCTTCATTATCAACTTGAGTCTCAGGCCGTCCACGGGGCTTGTTCTGCAGGTCAAAATTTCCAGAACGAAAACGTTGGAACCAAAAACGAACTGTGTTTTCTTTTGCAACACGACCGCCATACACATCATTCACCCTTCGAGTTGTTTCCGCAGCACTAGTGCCACGGCGGAACTCGTACTCGTAAATAATGCGATATTTTAAGTTTTCCATTTTGTAAAATGAGTGACGCAAACAGAAAAAAACAGAAGAAAAAAAACAAATGAATGACGATCATCGAAGCACAAATACATGAGTCTATAGCTGTACAAATTTGAATTTGGAATTCCTTACCAAAGAGGAGAAATTTGTGATTAAAGTGGCCAGTACGAAAAACGCCAATTTCATATGTAAGGACCTAATATATAAAATAAATTTGTGTTAGTTACACTATTTATAACTCAAGAACGGCTGAACGGATCTCGGTGAAATTTGGCAGCGAGGTAGATGGTATCCCGGGGCCGGACATAGGTTACCTTTTATTCCGGAAAAAAGCGTGCGAAGCCGCGGGCTGCAGCTACTAATACCATACATTAAACAACGTACACACATTAGAGCTGTTTACGAATGTTAACATTAGAAATGCTCCACAGAGTTCCAGGAACGAAGTGGATGCAACGAACAGTCAAACAAATGATCAAAGCTTTGTCTTTTGTGTTTGTTTATAAGTAGTGTGTATTAAACTGCAGCCATTGCTGAAAGTATTTACTTTGTTTATATACACTCATCACAAAAATCGCACCTCCTAAAAAACCTACTTAAAAATACTTTTAATCATATTTGGTTATTACCAGGACTAGATTATGGGTAACATCAGAGAGGTAATTTATGTCACTCTCAGATAACATAAAAGCATTGCGTTATTTTTTTTAAATGTGATAAAAAAGTCAAAGTTTGTGTGAGGCAAGAAAAAAACATGATTTCTATTCACGTGATTTTTTTTTATAAAAAGTACTTAAAATCTAGTGTTCCCGTTTATGCTGTGCAGACAGTTTTGGTCCTTTAGCAGGTCCATAGGCTGCGTTTTTTTTCTCCCGTAGTCTTCTCCTAACCGTGGAGACGCTTACTGAAGTTCTACGAGCTGACCGGAGCTGCTTTTGCAATTCAACAGCATTAGAAAAGCGATTGCGTAAAGACGTGCTTACAAGGAACCGATCGTCTCTATCGGATGTGCAGCGTTTTCTACCAGATCCACGTCTTCGGATACAACCACCAGTTTCATGGAACCGTTGTTGATACACTCGCCAAATGGAAAAACGGCTCAAGTTTAGTTGCCGGGCAACATCACACTGCCGCATCCCTGATTGCAACAGTGCTATCACTTGAGCGGCTTCTTCAGCGGTAGTATCCATCTTGAAGTGTATTTTTTTGCTTGTGTGCACTTTGAAGTCTGGACAGTGACTATCCATCTGACATTTTACCTGGATCGGTCCTTATACTCCTTTGAGATAGTGCAACTAATGACTACTTAAACAAATAATTTCCGAACAATTTTTTCAACATTCTATAGCAAAGCATTCTCCTTTGTGTAAAAATTAAAATGTTTATTTATTTAAGGGTAACTGAATAAACTTTCAAATAATATTAATATTTGTTGAATAAAATGTATGCGCTACCTGCTCTGGAGAAGCTTCAATCAAACATAATTTCAGAGAAGTGCGATTTTTGTGACGCCGAGTTTATAACGAATTCAAATTGGTTTAACCTCCGAACCTAAGGCCCGTATTATGAAAGCTTGCTCAGTCATACATCTATGCTTGAGTAACGCTTTATTGTTATTATTATTTGTGATACACAGGCAGCTACTAAGCTGATGCGCGCATATCTGAGTCTTTGTCAATGCACTTTAAATATTTTTCCAGTCTATTTTTGAAAGAGTTCACTGAGGGGGCACTGATCACTTATTCCGGTAACCATACCATTCACTCATTCCGTTTTGCCGTAGAAGCGTTGCTCAAGCATAGATCGCTGACTGAGCAAACTTTCTTAATACGGGCCCTGAGTTGAACATGTGTCCGTCGTTTGTCGGTCTGCTTGTCTGTGTCATCCACAGAAATCTGAACAACTATACATACAGTGGTGGTCACATAATTAAAGACATTGGAAGCATATTGATATAACTAAGCTATTCCTCCTGTATATACTTTATCAGACTGCCATTGTAACTTGCTGCACAAATAATTTTTATTTGTGTTGTTATTGTGTATTGTTAAAACGAAACATTTACAACAAAACTTGCCTTTTATTCGGTAAAACTTAAATGTAAGCAGTGTAAATAAAAGATAAGATTAGTAAGATCTGGCCATATAATTAAAGACACTTCATTTCGTAACAAGAAATTAAACAAAAAATTAGTTATCTTTGAAATTATTTTAGTACGTAAGATTTCTAACACATTTTTATAGAGCATTCCGATGCGTATCAATACTTGGTCGCATGTCCTTTTGCAGCAATAACAGCACGACATCTCTTAGCCATGGAAGCAATCAATTCTGTACAAACTTGTACCGGAATTTGTTCCCACGCTTCTGTAAAAGCTGTGTAAAGTTGATCGACGTTTGATGTACTCTTGCCGCCACTGTCTTCTTCACCTGGTACAACAAGTTTTCGATTGGATTTAAATCCGGACTGTACGGGGGCCAATCCAAAACTGTCACAAACTGGTTCCTTAAGAAATCTTTAACTACTTTTGCGGTGTGTTTCGGATCATTATCCTGTTGAAAAGTCCAAATTACCGGTAAATTTTGCTCAGCATAGGGCAGCATGGTTTCTTGTAAAATATTTTTGTACTGGTATTTATCCATATTGCTTTCTATATTCCTGACAGGTCCGACACCAAGTCCTGAAAAACAGCCCCACACTATGATATTGCCCCCTCCATGTTTCACTACTTTCTTGGTGTACTTCGGATCCATTTCTTTGTTCGGGGGGCGTCTAACATATTGTTTTCCGTCAGAATTAATCATATTAATTTTTGTTTCATCCGAAAAAAGCACATTTTTCCACTATCGTTCAGTCCAGTGTTCATATTTTTTAGCAAACGCTGACCTTGCCTTAACATTTTGCTTTTTCAAAAGTGGCACCTTCCGAGACACTCTTCCGTACAAGTTTGCCTCACATAGTCTCCGTCTAATTGTCCTTGCAGACACACCCGTCGACCCTCCTGCCCCATTTCCGAGCGTATCAGTTCTAGTCCTTTAAACGGTTCCTTTTTTGCCAACAATACCATCCTAGAGTCTTCCCGCGGAGTAGTTTTTCTAGGTCACGGTTTTCTGGGTACGTTTTCGGTCGTATCGAACTTCTTGAAATGCGTTATAGCATTCATAACCATGTCCTTAGAACGGCTCAAATGGTTTGCGATATTTCTGTATGACCAACCTTTGCTCTGAAAGTTCAAGATTATCTTTCTAGTGGACGAAACGCAACTCTTGTTTTTTCCCATATCGATTGGTATAAAACGAATTAATTTGAATACAAAAAATAAAATGTTATAATTAATGTCGATGTTTCATGCAAATACGCGGCAAAACAATGAAAAACCGAATGTAGTTCTGTTTCTTTTTTTATATTCAGAACATAGCGTTCACTGTCTTTAATTAGCTGGCCAGCTACAGGTACGTTAAAAAAGTTTGTATTAGATTCGGATAGTGAGCAGTGTCTAAAATACCAAGCAACACAACTTTTTTGTCTTCCATTTTTAAGAATACAACGTCATGTATGATTTAGTAACAATTACATTCAATTTAATACCTACTTTGGCTAATGGTTGTGCCAAAATCATATTTATTGTGATCAATTAGGGGGTGTCTCTAATTATGTGTCCACCACTGTATATTCAGATTTCTGTGGTGTCATCATAAGGATGAAACTATTTGTAGTCAGTTTTAGTTAGAAATGCGACTAGATCAAGTGTTATTATAATTCTAAGCTATGTTGGATAAAAATCGGTGCAGCCGATTTATTCTACTGAAGGTACATACCTACTCATCTGTACCAGAGTTTCAAAGAAAAAACCGTCGCAAGTTTTCGAATTTTATTAAAAACTAGCTGTGCCTCGCCCGCGTGGAAATTGATTTAAACCTTCCCTGGACTACGACATATATTTTAAAACCAAAATCAGCTAAATCGGCCCAGCCGTTCTCGACTTTTAGCGAGACAAACGAACAGCAATTGATTTTTATATCCATAGGGGATAGATAGATAACTTGTTTGTTAGTAGAAATGAGGAAAACCGTGAGCCAGCCCGCGGACAGAAGCAAGTGAAAGAAACAACAGTTGGCTGTAATGGCAAAGTTCAAGTTTCAACTCTGAAGTTGTTGCTACTTCTTGTTGATTATTGATTAGTCGGAGAGCTACATAATGATACGCTTTGAGCCGGGTACTGACCACTGGTGTTGCGGGGCCGGTAACGGGTCACCGGTAACGATATTGTGTCAGGGCGAGTTCAAGATGGCGTGACGGCGATCGAGTGTGTCCATCATCGCGACGAATGACAATATTGAGCCGGCGTCGACTACTTATTCTTCGGGTATTGTACGTTCGAAGAAGACGATATGAAAAAAATGGTTTTATCTGTTAAGTAATACGTGAATGATACATCACAGGAGCGTTTTATGTATGTACTTCACGTTAAGTTGCGGCAGCATGACGAGAAGTGTCGATGCTTGTACGATGGTCGTTCGTGACGATTATCTTGCCGATGACAGACGATCAAACTAGCGACGATCATCGCCGAAGGCTTAAAATAAAAAATAGGTTTGTCACAATCTCAGGCCGCATTCTACCAGTCGTCGCGTCGTACTACTCATATCTTCGGCGGCCGGATGACGGCGGCCGAATGACGGCGCTCGGGTGACGGCTCGGTGACGGGCGTGCGGTGGACAGGCGGCCGTAGTACATAAGTGCACGTAAATGTATGAATCGTTATCGGTGAAGTTGTGTTGACGGCGCCCCGGTGGACAAACGGCGTAATGCACCATTCGCAGCGAACATGAAACGTCAAGAATCCGTCTCGTTGCTCGATACGAGCGCCTTCTTTCCCCGCACTGACTGCACGAACGCTCGCTGTGTAGCACGTTACGTTACGGCCCGTAACAGCGGCGCCTGCTCCGCTAGACGCACCCGCGTGTGTACTCCGCACGTGCCTTGCGTGGGTCACAGGAGAACGAACTTACTAAGTATTTAGTGTAGTCTACGCGAAGGAGACTAATCTACATAAGTATAAGCGATACAGTACGCGCCAGACCTAGCGCGACCTAGCTACCAGATACAAAATGAAGGTGGAAGAAAAGAGAATTAGCTGGTAACCCCTTTCCGAATTGCGTTCGTTATATAGGGTTACTGGTTAAGTCGACATAGATCCTTGAGCGGTTTGTAGTTTGCGGCATTAGTACTGTACTGACTGATTTGACTACGAAACACCATATCCCAAACTTATCTGTTTTCGAGATATTAAGCTTTAAAGTTTTTTAAAGAAATCGCCACTTTTTTGTAATTTGTATAGGTACTTATCTAGTTTTTTTTTATTCATGTGTTTCATAAAAATATTATCTTTTGGTTCGCATTTTAGGTTTTCAGATAGTTTATTAAATATTTTAATTAATCTAAATTTAGGGCTTTTACTAGCCGTTTAAGAGTTGTATCCGGGAGTGTTGTGTTATTTCGTCTGTTATAGTTATTTTCTAGTTCTTGCTTTGTTTTGAAGTAATTTATATGATTTTAAACAAACAAACGCTTGTAATATATGTACCTAGGTCTGTATAGATGCAGGGTAAGCTAATTACCTTTTTCTGGATAAAGTGTGGCTTGCAGCTTTCTCGCGGAAAAATATTTATTAGGAAACGTATTAATTTTTTTTTGCGGTATAAATAGTTGTTCGAAGCAACTTAAAGCAAAAAACTAAGTCTAATAATCTTATCTTATTAGACTTTTTTTTTATTATACCCCTAACATAAGTTGTATGGTGTTTCACAGTCAAATCAGTCAGTTATGATTATGATGGAAACTACAACCCTCTCAAGGATCTAAGTCGACTTAACCAGTAACCCTGTATATAAATAGGTTAGAGATAGTAAAGATTAATAGAACAAACAGTTTTATTAGAACAAATTGAGTTAATCTATAAAATTCATGGTTCCTTTTAAGATCTTTTCATTGACAACGTAAAAAAATTATAACCCCCACGACAATACTTTGTAATCGAAAAAGAAATAAATAATTTTACTAAAACCCCCCCTGCACTCCTTAAGAAGAGTGCATTAACTCAATAAAACATGATCTGCAGGCCTAAGATGCGCGCCACGAGAAGCGTGTTTCTTCTCGATAACTCGAGAAAAATGGCGGTATCTCGATTTCTCGACCGATGCTAGCATGCAGCACCAAATGCCATCACGTCTCGTCACGTGAGCGATTTTAGTGAATGTATATCTTATCTGGGGTTCCTTTTCTCGTCAAACGCTAAGATGCGCACCAAATTTTCTCAACTTTTGACAGTTTAGCGCGGGATAACTATCGTTTTTCAATTTGAGCACGAGAATTCTCGAGAAGTTTTCTTGAATATTTTCTTCGAAAATTTTATTGGTCATGGCGGTCCCGTATCAAAATTATTTATTGGCGGTGTATAATAATGGAGACATGAAAGATTTTTGTAGAAGTATCTATTTTACTTACCAGTAAAATAGATACTTACTTATTGTAGGTACTTACTCAAGGTGAAGCTTGGGAACGGTGCCTGTATAATGATAACTAAAGGGTTACGTATTATTGTAAAATATCTCCAAGAGCTAGGTAGTTCTACTTTAAGCGCTAAGGGTGAAGCACATCATGTACTTGCTCACATTTTTCTTGACCTTGTTATAAGATAGGTGTACGAAGTACAATGTAGTGACATTATCAGGGAAGAATCCTAAATGTGTCTGGATTCTTGTTCTTACACATTACATTGTTTTCCCTTTTTCTAGTGGCCAAGATGTACAAGGTACAATGTGTTATTCAGTCTATGCGTGTGATATCAAGGTTACCTAGCTTCCTATGTTATTATAGCTTAGCGATGTACGTAGTACAATGTGTCAGGTCAGGCCGAGAATCTAGTTCACCTAAAGTCCTACATTATAATGTCTACTTGCAATACGTGATCTTTGTTGTTCCGTATCAACCTTCACCTTTGTATCTTAAATGTAATTAATAAATCAGTTGCGAATTATCAGCGTTGGAGTTATTATTTCACGGTACCTCTAACAATAGGTCATGGGTCAGGCACGTGCATAATAGAAAACACATAATACATAGTGCAGCTACTAAACTGAAGCGGAGATTTTCGCCCGCCAATGTTAAAAGAGATTCTCCTTCTTTTTTTTTCTTTGGTTGTGTTTCGACTGTTTACCACCATTCTACCAGTAAAAATGTTCAAACTACCAATAACAAGGTGAAAACTAAGAAGGTTAGTTTATTTCTTCCGTGCAGTTCACAAAAACCATAGACAATTGAATGAACTAAACGGGTGTTCGTCTGGGAGGCTGTCTCTACGCGAGAAAGACTACTCGACAACGAGTATTATGTCTCTCGTGGTGCGCATCTTAGAGTTAACGAGAAAACCACTGACGACGAGAAAAATAGACGTCACGCGCGCGACGTCTTTCGTGGCGCGCATCTTAGGCCCCCTGGAGAAAAACGCAATTAAAGAAAATAAAAATGTTTTTGTTATTACTCAGAAACCAAACGAGCTATTGCAACATAGAAGGTGTCAAAATAAAGAAAAAAATTACCAAAATACGTAAAGATAAGAATTTTTAGAGTATATTTGATTTCTTTTAGTAAAAAACTTAAAATTATATTTATGTTTAGTTATTATGTTTATGGCGAAACTAGTATTCCTTATTCATAATAAACGAAGTAAGTACCATAGTTACTGCACTAATCGTTAGTAAAGTTAGTTACTTACTACAGTGTTTAGTTTTTAGTTTTCAGGCATCAAGGGCACCAATTTAGAAATTATTTCAGCTTTTCGTTCAGATTTTATTCCCCTTGGCAAAGTTTTATTTGTAATACGAAAAAAAAAATTACTTTTCCATATTTTCAGATGCAGAAAATTTAGCTCTTCCCATTCGGAATCATGCCATTTTTAAATTTTAAGTGGAAGTCTCCTCTTGTGACATTTACAGACATGATTATCTTTCAAATATATTCTTGGCTCCTGCTTTCGTAGCAAATGCTGTGAACTCAATCAAATTCATGTTAAGTTATGTTAACTAACTGCACTTTTATTGCATATTTTGTTAAATAAAATACTCATTTGCTTTAACATAACTTAACATGAATTTATCAAAATTGAGTATCACTATTAATAAACGCAATAACAATATGTGCTGCGTTTATTAATAGTGATACTCAATTTTACAATTTACCAAGTTAAATTAAATATGCAATAAAAGTGCAGTAAGTTAACATACTGCACTTTTATTAGGAAAATTATTTAAAATTGATTAGCTAGTGCATTCTTGCTTCCTAAAATTCTAGGTAATAAAAATAATATTGACACGTGAGTTAGAACAGCAGATATTTTTTTTTTCGGTGATTACAAATATGTATCTAACTCAGTTTTGATAAAAACCATAGTTACTGCACTCTTCATAGGGAGGGCAGCCCGACTAAGAGGAATGGATAAAACAGCAATGATAATTTATTTACAATCAAATATAGCTAACAATTTATTTTCACCTACCTATCACTACACAGACAAAAAATTCCGTCGGCGGCTGCCTGATATTAATTGTACGTATTAAATTAACAGTTGTAACGGCTATGTATTAATTAATAGAAGGTTACAATAATGAATATAACATTGGTGCATCTCTACGCGGCACATACTCGTATGTACACTAGCTGGACATTATGTACCTACTCCTTAGGGTACTTACGCGGGTAAAAATAGACATCAATCGCTGTGCTAGGCCTGTTCTGTTTACAAATATATTTTTTTACGTTTTCGAATGGGACACTGTTCTCCATTTAATGTCATCTTTGTGAAACAATATTTATGAATATTATTTATCATTAATTCAATATTTAGGGACAGCAGACAGGCCAGACACTGCCGACACAGGCGGTCTATTTATAAGTCGTTGCTCTAACAATAGTCTACAGAATAGAGCCAGTCTCTCCAGTGCGTGACCTAGCGACCGACAGATCGTGCTAGATTGTTCTGCGTGACCTAACGACCGAGCCGAGCCCTGGCTGGATTCAGACGAGACGACACAAGGACGATAATTCAATCAGAGGGAGCTCAGCCAAGGGCGTTGTTTGAACTTAGGAGTTTCTGTAAGCGATACCACACTGAACTGTATTTAATATTAATAAGGTACCCGGTATACAGGGCGGATTCTGAGACGGGACAGTAAGGCAGACCTTACACCTTAAGCGATATAGTTACAGGAAAACGTTCTCAGGAGACCATCCATTACTTTTCGATATATTGTGAACTGCATTACACAAAGCTGAATCACCCGCTATCCTAACCCTCGGGGACCACCTAGGTACCTGAGGAGAGTAGATTTAAAACCAGCGCTGCATGTTCCTCGCATGCAGCACAATGCTGAATGAATCTACATACTCCCTTTGCCTGTCATTAGGAACTCTTTTTTTGTGTATAATTCTAGTTTAGGTTAAGAAGTTATAGGCAATAAATTATTTATTATTATTCACTTCAATTATTTTAAATCTCGTTATAAAATACATTTTTTACTATAGAAAATAAAATGTTATAAAACTATTCTACAGTAAAAAATATATCAAAACGGTGAATCACCGGCCGCGAAGCTAGCCTTAAGCGGCCGGTGAATAGGGCTGCAGAGAGAGGAACTTTCTGACGATGCGCGCCGAGTCCAGGAGTACCGCCTTTTGAATCTGACCCTTGATCCAACTTCCTAGCGAGAGTCTATTGAGATGTTGATCGAGGCTCTTCGCTATTACGCCGTTAACTGAAACGACTATCGGGACGACGGTCGCTGAATCAACATCCCACATGCTGACAACCTCGTTGGCCAAGTCAAGATATTTGCTAAGTTTATCTTTCTCAGCTTTAACGAGGTTAACATCATGTGGTATAGTGACATCAGCGAGCACCGCCCTCCGTTCTAACCGATCTATCAGTACAATATCAGGCTTATTCGCAAGAATAGTCCTGTCTGTAATGATAGATCGGTCCCAATAGAGCGTGGCACGGCCATTTTCGAGAACTGGCGCCGGTGTGTACTTATAGTACGGAACTTCAGGGCCAGTAAGGCCATATCGGAGAGCAAGTTGCTGGTGTATAATTTTGGCTACTTGGTTGTGTCTGTGCAAGTACTGAGAGTTAGCAAGGTGCGAACAACCCGAAAGTATATGACGAAGGGTCTCCCCAGGAAGATGACACGCTCGACAAATATAGATCGTGCCATCTTTCATTATACTTTCGGTAATTGTTCGTCTTTACCACACACAGCACAGACAAAACCTTCGGTTTCCCCAAAGAGGTCACCGAAGCGTAGCCAGTTTACGGAGCTTAGGAGATCTACATCAGGTCCTGTGAGGACCTTGTAGAATCTCCCATGCAGCTCTTGGCTCTCCCATATAGCCTTCCTGTCCTGAATGCTCATCACCTTAAGTTTGCGCCAGTTCTCGTTAGCTAAGGAGAGAGGAGTAAGGTTCTTATCAACTGCAACCACATCACGATGTATCTGGCATTCGGCTTGATGAAAATGATTTCTGAGATTGCATACTCACGGTTGTGTAGGGTTTTGGCGTTTAAAAAGCCTCGACCACCACATTTCCGCGGGATATACATACAATCCCATTACCGAAGCTCAGGGGTGTCGCATGCGATGAGTGGTTAAAAATTGACGAACCTTACAGTCCAAGGCGTCTAGTTCAGTCTGAGTCCAACTTAGTATGCCAAAGGTAATTACTATTATTATTATTAAGTATATTTTTGAAAATTAAGTAGTTAATTCGAGTTTTTGGCCCGTGGTACAAAACAGTAGTCAGACAACCAAACCGTTAGGTTCGCCTCTCAATACCTAAGTATGTAACCTACTTAAGCCACCCTGAAGGCTACAGTAACCCCCAGAATTAACCCCTCGGCACGTCTTCCGCCGCGTCTAAGGGATGCTGCTATTTCGCTGAATTAATGTAATACACTTTGTTACACCTAAGCACTAACAGTTTTAGGTGTAAGGGCCAGTCTACCGAAGCGGAGGGAAACGATATGTGACAACAAGACCTTTAAAAAAAACTTTATTTATTCGAGACAAGCTTCTGCCCACGGCTTCGCACGCGCTTTTCATGTACGTAGCCTATTTCAGTCTCAGGGAACCATTTACCTCCCTGCCAAATTTCATTGAAATCCGTTCAGCCGAAACCGACCTTTAATGGTTGTTTTCAAGCCTGAACGGGTGAAAGGATAGACAGACAGACAGAGTTAATTTCGAATTTATAATATTAGGTCCTTACATATGAAATTGGCGTTTTGTATGGGAGGAACAAAAAGTCGAATATTTTTTAATATAGTATATTTAATTAATCAAAGTATGAACCATTATTTTCTATGCACTTTTGCCATCTTATAGGTAGTTCATTGATCCCTTTACTAAAAAAACCAGTCGGACGGGAATCAATAAAATCTTTGAAGGCGATTTGGACTGCCCCATCGGAGTTGAATTTTTTCCCTTGCAAGAAGTTATCCAAATTTCGAAAAAAATGGTAATCTGTTGGAGCAAGGTCCGGGGAGTACGGAGGATGTCTTAGACTTTCCAATTGAAGCTCTTCTAATTTAGTAGCCGTCTGTTGCGCAGTGTGTGGTCTAGCGTTGTCGTGAAGCAGCAGTGGCGTGGAGCGATTGACCAGCCTAGGTTGTTTAGCCGCTAGCTTTTCCATCATGGTTTGCAATTGCTGACAATAGACATCAGCCGTAATAGTCTGGCCAGATTTGAGAAAACTGTAATGAACAATACCGGCACTAGTCCACCAAACGCTTACAAGTAACTTTTTTGGGGTTAATTTTCGCTTGGGGCAGGATTTGGCTGGCTGGCCAGGATCCAACCATTGCGCTGAGCGCTTCCGATTATCGTAAAGAACCCATTTTTCATCACAGGTAATGATTCGGTTTAAAATACCTTCATTATTGTGCCGGTTTAGTAATGTAACGCAGCAGTCGACGCGCGTTTGCCGGTTTGCTTCAGTCAATTCGTGAGGTACCCACCTTTCAAGCTTTTTAATCTTCCCAATTTGCTTCAAGTGAATTAAAACAGTTTTATCACTAACATCGCAGCCTGCAGCTAACTCGGACGTGGTTTGCGATGGATCCGCCTCCACAATAGCCTTCAACTCTTCATTATCAACTTGAGTCTCAGGCCGTCCACGGGGCTTGTTCTGCAGGTCAAAATTTCCAGAACGAAAACGTTGGAACCAAAAACGAACTGTGTTTTCTTTTGCAACACGACCGCCATACACATCATTCACCCTTCGAGTTGTTTCCGCAGCACTAGTGCCACGGCGGAACTCGTACTCGTAAATAATGCGATATTTTAAGTTTTCCATTTTGTAAAATGAGTGACGCAAACAGAAAAAAACAGAAGTAAAAAAAAAATGAATGACGATCATCGAAGCACAAATACATGAGTCTATAGCTGTACAAATTTGAATTTGGAATTCCTTACCAAAGAGGAGAAATTTGTGATTAAAGTGGCCAGTACGAAAAACGCCAATTTCATATGTAAGGACCTAATATTACTTAGTATGGATAAGGATGCTATTGGTCATTTTACATAATGTCTAGCTGAGGATTTGTTACCAGTTAGCCAAAACGCGATTCGTCCAATTACAATTATTTTATACGCATTTCTTCCAACATGGATTTCGTCCAACTCTTCAGAACCGTTGAGTTATAAATAAAATTAAAAGCATTCCACACCCCGCCATCATTATTATCGAGTGTCGATATACTTAAATAAATAAAAGAGATGCACTCTACCGACACACTATCGAAATATCGATTGAGCTCGCAGTGTGAAGGTTGCCTTAGGATCACCCTCTTTATGAAGGATCATTGAAATCCGCCAAAGCCTGTGACGAGGCGGAGCACTGTGGACGGGTTGTTTACCCGTCAGGTCCTCCGCTGCAGACCACCGATGGAGTGGGACCACCAATATTTAACCAGAAGCAGACACTTTTTTTATGTTTTGTTCTTCTGAATGAATTTAAATCACAAAATTTGCTAAAATTCGCCACCTTCTCACTTTATGCATTGAGAGCTTATGCATTAGTTGTTTCGTTTCTACAGCATACAGCGTGCACAGGAGGCGCATATCCGCCGATACCGATACCAGAGACGGCTAGGTCGGCATCGCTACCGATGACGTCATCGGCTAAACCAGAGCGCTTTCAAAATACCTGTATTGCCGATGCAAAATCCGAAACCAGTGGACGGCATACTGTTAATACCGACGCCGCGTGCGGTGCGTGCGTACGCTTCGATCCTGTGAACGCGAAACTTTAGGTAAGTAGATCATTTTGTAAGGCCTAAACGGGAACGACAGCACCTGCAAAGTTGGTACCTACCTATTCGCGTTGGTCCAATCGCCCTAACTTAGCAGTTTCCTAGTTCGCTAACTTCCCCACGACCATCTACCCGAGTCTACTCGGCTCTAAATAACGACCCACATAATATCTCCACCGATTCCTCGAACTTCCAACACATAATGCACCGGACTTCGTCCTCTATGCCTCTAGAAATATCGCCCAGTTTGCTTTGAACTGGAAAGAGGATGGACTGGCTCGGATGCTATTTGAGGATGAGCTATTTGCAGTCTTATGTGGTAGGGAATAAGGAGAGATGGTTGATAGGAAGGTGTCTATGAGACGTGTTCGGACGCGCTATATTGGGAGCTAGCGCAGAGGTATAGTTAGTTTCTGATATCTGTGGGAGCTAGAGTACTATGTCATACTAGTTCTGGATATTTTATTTTGTGAATGGCAACACTTTGTAACCGACTCTAAAAGAGGTTTTCAATTCGTTTGTATGTTTTTTTTTTCGTTATTGGTTGGCACACTTTTTGACTGACTAGTACAGCTGTCATTTTCCTATTCAGCGTTTTGACTTGTGTTTTAAATATTGTGTTGTAGGTACTTACTTACAATGTACCTAATTTGATTGTTTCGAAAAAGCTAATAACCGGCTTCGAATCCCTTAGTTTTAAACAGTTTTTTAAAATTGCGGGATGAACACTAATCCTTCGAGAATATCATTTTTATGGGACTACTTCGGGATCATTCTCTATACAATAGTGATATAACTCTCAAAATCGGTACTTAAATGAAGGAGAAATCCACGAACATTCATTAAATAAACCGCCAAGTGCGAGTCGACTCGCACACGTAGGGTTCCATACCGTAAAAATCAGGCAACTTTTTGAAAGAACATCAAATTGAACACTTTAACACTTGTTCAGAGATAAATTTTCATCTTTTAAAATTAGTATTTTTGTTATTACAGTTGAAGTGTTACTTATTTATAGAAAGTTTCATGTGTCTGCCTATTGTAGTTCAAGAGATACAGCCTTGACAAATTAAGAGCAAAAGAGGCAAAAAAATCACATTTCTCCTCTATTTTTGCTCTTTTTTTTCCTCCTCTTTTTTTTTGTATTTAATTTATTTTATTATTTGTTATTATAGCGGCAAGATAAATACACATTTTCTGAAAATTTCAGCTATCTAGTGAGATATAGCCACGTGGCAGACGGACGGACGGACAGC
This sequence comes from Eupithecia inturbata, assembly GCA_963662085.1. Taxonomy (NCBI): domain Eukaryota; kingdom Metazoa; phylum Arthropoda; class Insecta; order Lepidoptera; family Geometridae; genus Eupithecia; species Eupithecia inturbata. Next base: position 249,024 of record OY759206.1, on the reverse strand, counting down.
GGAGGCTTAGTAATAGGGTTCCGTTTTCAATCTTCGAGTACGGAACACTAAAAACGAGAAGATTGCACTTCTTTTTCGGAAAATCATTTATTTTCCTCGTCGTAGGTGTAGTATAAAGCACTATGTATCACTCAGGGTAAAGTGCGATTCCTACCTCGTGTGTTTTAGGCTAAAATGACACACTCGATAGGAATCAGTCACTTTCTCACCTCGGTGAACAATGTACTATTCATTTTTTGGTATTCATCAAATAGCAATGTCTCTAATTAGTACCTATAGTACATATTGGTATACTTGACAACCGTTCGAAACCCTCGGCGCGCGAGTCACACTCGCACTTGACGGATCTTTTAATTTAATCAGGCCGAAAAGCGGGTAGCTTTGAGAATTACATCGTGTAGATTGAGGAGAAGTGGTTGCTCATAATCGGTAATTATATTTGCGGGTGAAACCAACATTCATTGCTTAGCCTGGCACTGATCGAGAAACTGTCTCGCTATGGAATTATTTTAAAAGTATATTTGTTATTTAAAAACAAGTTCTCTATTCACATGAACATAAGTTAATAGCTTGATCTAGTTGTATTATTTGGAAATCCCCGAAAGTAACCAGGAGTAAACCTGGATGGAGTCAGTACTCAATACATGTTGTGTACGAACCTGCAGGCCTCCGCCCTCCGCCTCACTCGTGGAGCCAGCAGTGTATGAAGCTGCCAGATAAAACAACGTCACAACTAGGGCGCGCGCCCGACTCCGCTTCCTGTACATACAGAAACTGGAGGAAACATTCTACTGACGGCACTGAATAGCGATAAACTCATTTACAACGGGTACTAGTAGGTATATAGGTAGTATTATCAACAATGCAATCCTGTGCAATGGGATCTTAACCAAGATTTGAGTTTTGAGCTTCCCAGTATTTCGGCAAAGTTTCATGCGGCATTATCACGGAATAACTGAGGACACTGCGAGAGCATCAAATTTTGACGCAATAAGTGGTAACTGGACAGTGACGTAAGCAAGTGTCACTCCCGGAATGCCAGTCCTTGTTTTCTTGGATCAGGCATGACCCGCACAGCAACAATGACTCGCCTGTCTACATACTCGTACCTACAGTATTATACACGCGAGTATACACTGTCTCCACTAACCTAACATATTATACTTGAGTAGTTATTTGCATGCAATGAGACGCGCGTAGATATAGGAAGTCCAAATAAGGAGGCAGGATATATTATTGCAGTGATTTCATTTGAACGTTCTTAATCCTATTATTGGGATCATTTTAGCTTTGACAGGTCGACGACTGGACTGAACGAGGATTATGGTGTTGTTTATAACAATGTAACTGCGCCTGAGAGGCATCTTAGTGGTTTCACATCGGTTAGCGCGTCAGGTAGCTTCTTGGGGTTTAATCTCGCTCAATTTGCACGCTGTAGAACGAGATGCCGTCTACGATTGATAGTCTTGACTCAGAAATACAGCTGTAAGCTACAAGCTAAAATAAACTTTTTGCGTTGCAGCTCAATTCTCATACCTATGTATGTATATTTTCCCGGCCCAGTAAGATAGCCCAGGAAGATCAATGTAGACAGGTTGCGGTTTCTATTTTTGCTGCCGGACAAAAGTTTACATTTTTGATATTTATCAAAGTGCTTTATTTCCTTTAGACCTTAGGTATAGCACTCTTGGACACGTCACAAAATTCAAATAACAAAACTAGGAAATTAAGTGATCACATTGATTTTTTGTTTACTTCAATCTTTTTAATGTGAAGTAAAGAAGCGAACAAGAAACCTCTACCTTGTTAGGTTGTTAGTTTTCGAGTTGGAGCAAAACTCGTTCCAACCAGTTTTATAGAAGATTCTATTTATTCTGATATTTTGTAGTAGGTAAGTATTTTTACAAATTCAAATTATTACAGGATTAATATTGCTTTTAGGTATGCTATTCCAGATCAAGAACTACATACATCTGATCTGCAGAATGTTCATCAAGGTCCGTACGATATCAATAAACATATTAAGTGATTCGCGAAACCACAACTCCTCAACTTTCTTCTTTATAATCTTATGCAGATTGTTTACCGCATGCTCCGCAGGCTGTCTGGCAGCGAAACCAGACGGCTGCTGTTCGATAAGTCCCCTCGAGCCCTAAGCCACAGAGAACACAGTACTGATTCCTAATCGCCAACTGTTCACCCCTGGAGCTCACCCTGTCGATATCCTGCGAGAGTAGTGTCGTATTTATTTGATTTTGAAGTTTAGGAGAGAGGAAGCTTGCCAGTGGAGCATTTCAAACTAAAATAAAAAAGTTATTTAATCCCAACGTCTCACGCATGACTATTCCCATTGCATAACGACAGGCGCACCTATTCCCAACGATTCACGAAAATTATTTCCAGCGTCTCACGAGAGTCAGAGCATCGTCATTTACAGTCTACCTCTACATAATCTTCAAATTCAAAGATTACAATTAGCCTGCACCGGCCCACTGTTGGGCAAAGGGCCAAAAAACTTGTTGTGATCAGGTTCAGCTCCAGAGCGAGATACATGGACGGGTCAGTTAAGACCTATCCATTTATCTCGCTCTTGATCACAATCAGTTTTAGTAACTCAATAGTCGAAAATTCACCCATTTAACTATCTCCGAAGTTTGCAGAGTGATCTATCTGAAATGTATATAGCTTTTGTAGATATGGAACTATATTTTACAGGAAAAATATAGAGGTCTGTTAGTTGAACAGGTTTTGAAAAATTGACAAAATGGGAGGGAATAATTTTCAAAAGGGCTACCTCATTGAGTGGGCATCAAATGAAAGGTATCGGTTAGTACATCTCAAAACAGTTTTTAAAATGTCTGTAGGTAACAACTTTTTGAAATATACCTACAGAAAAACTAAAATAAAGTCGAAAATTTTACCATTAGGTACCCTTTATACTCCGAAGTTTGCAAACCGATCTAAAGCAATGTCTCTAACCGGTGCGTATAGTAAGTACATATTGGTATACTTGACAAACGTTCGAAGCCCTCGGCGGCGCGCGAGTCACACTCGCACATGACGGATCTTGTTTAATATTATGCCACGTCTAGATTCCCTAACTCACCGCACCCCTTTGAAACACGATTCATTATGACGTCACCCAATAATATCGATGGCCAGTACTTGACGGATTCGAACACGACAAAAGAGCTTTGAATCGTTAGTTTACTTAACCCGTTAGTTGACAATGTATGGTACGTGTACGTTATTATATTACGATAAATTTATCACTTTACTGGAATTTTGTTATCTTGAGATATTATATAGAGTATTCGACGTAAAATAAATCAAACAATAACTCATAATTTCGCACATACTGACTACCATACGTATGTATTTGCTTCAATGCGCGATGCTATCATCTGTGTAATGTATCGGGTAATTTCGCCCATTACAACAGAGGCAGCGTGGCCGAGCGGTCTAAGGCGCTGGTTTTAGGCACCAGTCCGAAAGGGCGTGGGTTCGAATCCCACCGCTGTCAGAGATCTTTTGCATTATTTATTTCATACCAACATATTGTGTCAGAAACGAGAATACCTTATTTTGTGAGTCAAAAAGGAAATAACAAGAGTAGGCCTTTTCTAAAATTATAACGAACCGGTACCTTTCCGTTTGTCGTCGAGGGGTGTAATTTATATATAATTTGTATGTGTTATGTCAAGTAGTTATACAATATCAGTCATCTAGTACACATAACACAATCTCTGCTTACTTTGGGGTGAGATGATGCTGTGTGAAGTGCCCAGTATTTATTTATATTCTTGTCTGACTCACTCTTGACGATTTAAATCCCTTGCCCAGTTATTGTTGTCTACAAATCTGTATTTTAATTATTAGTTGATAATAAAGCCGCTATTTTGGTCTGAGGACAACTATTTATCACTTTATCAGTGTCAGCTTGACAGATTGTGATAGCAGGTCAATGCCATTTCGCAACACATAATATTAATATTATTAATATTTGTTTAAGCTAGATACTAGCCCGCGGCTTCGCATGCACTTTTTAAGTAGTCTAGTCTATCCCAGGGATATTGTTACGTCCCTGCCAAATTTCATTAAGATCTGTTCAGCCATTTAGACATGAAAAGGTACCAGACAGACAGAGTTACTTTCACTTTTATAATATTCGTATGGATTTATTGGTGACATGTTGGCTCTCAATGGAAATAGAGACCTTAAATGTTTTATCATTATTGAATGTGAACTACCTGCATATTAAGGTAGGCATAACAGGGTTAATAATGTTTTTATTTGAATATTATTTTTGTTCACATATAATTTTTTAGGGTTCCGTACCCGAAGGGTGAAAACGGAACTCTATTACTAAGCCTACACTGTCCGCCCGTCTGTCACAGGGCTCTACCTCATGAACCGTATGAGGTAGGTGGTTGAAATTTTCGGAGAATGTGTAATTTACTTCCCGCTATAACAATAAATAATAAACACAAATTAAAAATTTAATTTATTTTTATAAATTTAAAAATTTAACTTGACTCGCACTGGGTGGTTTATTTATTTTTTAGGGATCCGTACCCGAAGGGTGAAAACGGTGCCCTATTACTAAGCCTCCTTTGTCCGTCCGTCCGTCTGTCACAGGGCTCTATCTCGTGAACGGTAAGAGGTAGACAGATGAAATGTGCACAGAATATGTATTTCTCTTGCCGCTTTAACAAAATAATAAAAATATAATAAATATCCAAATTAACGGGGCTTCCATACAAAAAACATGGTTCTTTTTTGGCAATTTATGCTCTTGGTTTGTCGAGGCTTTATCTCTAAAACCACATTATGTAGACATGAAACTTTCCATAAATAATTAACCATCCAACTGTAATAACAAGAAATACTAAACATATAATAACGTTGAAAATTTGATGTTCTTTGAAAAAGTTACCTGATTTTTAAGGTATACAGCCCTTTGTCGACACGACTTGCACTTGGCGGTTTAATTTCATTTTATTCCTGACTCTAGTTTGTCCCTGCAGCTTTGCACACTTTTTCCGGGATAAAAGCATATATGTTAATCCAGCTTTATGTGTAGAACTACATGAATGCAAAATTTCTGCCTGATCCATTATTTTTAGTGTGCAAAGTTAACAAACATTCAAACTATCACATATAACTATATAGGTAATATTATTGTGATGTTTATGTTTATGAGGCCTTTTATTCTCTTAGCTAAGCTAGCTTAGTTTTGTTATCAAAATCATCAACAAGATATATCAGTGAAAATCATAAACTCAACTTCTAAAATTGATCTAAACTCAATGCAGAACCAACACTGAATTAGGACGGTAATTGGCGGTAATAGAGTGGCAAAGAAATGGACGATTATTGCTAATTATTGCGATAAAAACAAAACAAAACAAAACAAATGGTTTATCTTGATGACTCATTTTGCCATAAACACATTGTTAACTCTCGCTACGACCTCTTTGTAAACAAAATAAAAAGTAAATAGGAGTTTTGAAAAAGAATAGACTTACATTTTAGTCGCGATGTTCCTGGCACTTCACAAAACAGTCAAAAACACTTTTCTTATGAATCACAAAACTAAAATTATAACACAAGCACAAACACACACCCACGGGAAACGTTCTCGTCCATTTTGTATGAGTTTAGTTAGTTATTTACATTCGTAATCACATGTTATAAGCCACAGGGGCCCGCTAATGTTCGCACAACGCTACGGCTAAAAATATTTGCTGCAACAGCAATTCTCCGTGCATCGCGAAGTATTCAGCACAGAAACAACCTAGCTTTCTTCCTTCATCTACCGAAATGGTAAAGTAGGAGCAAAGAAACTTTAGGCAGATATGATTATCAGCAACTATCAAACGGGCAGGCTGGAAACTTGAAAAGCTGTAGGTAATAAAAATTGTACTGAATGAAGTTGTGAAGTGAAAATAGTATGCATGCAGCAGTGTTGTTATCGTAAAAATCTGAGCTGCGCCGTATGTCACAGTCTGATTTGCCGTATTTTTAGGGAAATAATATGAAATTGCCGTATATAATTATTTTATTTAAAAATGTCTATTCCTCATTTGTTTCTTCATCTTAAAGGTTTCTTTTACATTAGATTCATATTTATCTAGTGCATTTACTAATTTTTCACTCGCAACCGTAACATTTGATCAATTAAATTACGAATGAGTGCTAGACCATATTCAATTCAACTTGTAGGTGTAGTCTCAGTAGTTCGGTTACAATTGAATTGAGTGGACTGGACTTCTGAGTCACTCGACGACTCAGTAGTTCGGACGCCTAATTGAACCGGACTTTTGAGACTTTTTTTGCAACAGTACTTAATGTCAGTGTTGATGATAATTATATTAGATGATTTAATTTACGTAAGTAGGAAAAGATACGTTGTCTCGATTGCAACCTTATCATTTTTAACAAATGCGAAAAAAGTGCCACGTTATGGCGTTATAAATTATAATAACGCCATAACGTGCCATTTCTTGTTACTGTATGTTTGTAGTCGGGATTTCCCCGGCTTTTTTCATATAAGTAGTACCTACACAATGTACATTTCGTTTTATTCATTACGCTAGTGAAAAAACGTTACGTCACCTACAGACAATTGCCGTATATTGTGATATGGCAAGGAGGGGGCTGCCTTATGCCGTATTTTCTACATAAAGCGTGGATTGCCGTATCAATAACATCACTGGCAGGCAGACAGATCCGAGCGAAGCGAGAGCTGTTGGTGTTGTCAGTTACAATGACCTTATTTTCTACCATTTGAGTAAAATCTACCATTTCTTGGTTGGACTTACTTCCCAATCCCATGCTTAGAATAAATATTCTAAGTTCCCATGTCATGTTTTTAGAGCTATAATAGTGGTAGTTGGAATCAGAGCCAACCTTTGTACATGCGCTTGTGCAGTGGCAAATAGCTGTGAGTGAACCCATCTACTTGGTACTCCGCAAACATCCCTGACGCACTGCAGTAGCGGGGCAGCCAGCCCCAACATCATCCTGAAAATATTGTTGTATTGTACACGCAGGGTCTCCAGTGGTTTTTTGGCATACCGAACCCTTAATTTTCCCGTATAGAAGCATTGACAGTAAGCCTTAAAAAGGGTTATATTCACCTCTTCGCTACAATGGTTCTCCCGTTGTAGCGAAGAGGTGAATATACCTACGAATCAACATAATTATTTTCTGGAACCGCCAGAGCGCTGCGCTCCCTCTCTATGTCCATTGTCTTTAAAGTCTTCGGTGACATGATGTCCCAGATATTTAAAGGATGTGACTCTTTTGATGTTCATGCCTTCAAGGCTAATGGTGGGAAAACTGTCAGCATGATTTCCGGCGGCCTTAAATACAATGTGCTCACATTTCTTAATATTATAGCGGAGTCCATGGAAAGCAGCATATTTAGCACAGACCTTTAGCATTTTGTCGATCGAGCCCGCAGTCTGTTTTCAGCAGCACTATGCCATCCGCGTAGCTGATATTAAGCACACAGTCACCATCTACGCTACAGACACGCATGCTGCTGAGTTCGACTAGAAGCTCATTTATATATCCAGTTTTATACACTACGATAGGTACCACCATGGTCCTGGATAGTTTGTCGGGTGGGTAGCCGTCACATAGACACAAGTTGAAGAACATGGAAAGTAAGTTTGGAACGTGGACACCAGTAGACCTCAGATGCTCAATGCTGAGGCCGTCATATGTCCAGGTGACTTTCCCCTTTGCATGCTCCGAATGACTTTTTGTACTTCTTTGGCAGTGAAACTTACATTCTCCTTTCCATGATGACCTCAGCCTCGAGCTGCTGACACCGCGGTGAAGTTTTCAACTTAGGTTTCACCTTAACTAATAATAAATCATTTATTTCAGACCAGAGATCCATAACACATTCAAATCAAATAGGTACAAAATTAATAATTAAAATAAAATGAAATACAAATTAATTAACTAAATAAAGCCTTAATCTACCAATGGGCCACATTGGTAGATTAAGGCTTTATTACCTAGACAGATCATTGAGCCACCAGCGATGATACCGGTTTCACCATTATCACCCAGTGGTCCATAATACTGGAGCGGAGATCCTGTGCCACGACGGCCAAAAGGCTGTTAGAGCTGCGGCGCATGCGGCGCACCAGGGATGCGACCCGCTTGCGCATGATTGCGTGGAACCCATCCACATGCGCATCCGCGAACATCCCTGATGTGCCACAGTACCGCGGCAGCCCCAACAACATCCTGAAGCCGTTATTATACTGGACGCGTAAGGCGTTGTAGGCTTTTTGTGTTTACCTGGCCCACAGACTGCACATGTAGAAAGAAGTACAATACGCCTTAAAAAGTGTTATTTTGACTGGCGTTGTACAACGTGCAAATCTGCGAGCCACCATATAACACCTCACCGACAACGCCCTATGCTCCCTTTTAACATCCACATTGTCCCATTTCCTCAGTGACCCAGGTATTTATTTATTTATTTATTTATTCGTTTTAGGGGAAACATCGGTTCAATATTTATCAAATAAACACAGGGTTTGGCACTTAGGTGACCATTAATAGGTTCCCACATATAGCTACATATTATAAATTACAAGAAAACAAAAGTTAGCACCGTGTAAGTTAAGTTTATACATACATAACTAGTTTTTTTTACGTGCGCGAGCTGCAAGCAGCTCGCGGCGGCTGTTTATATTGTTTATTTTTTTTATTTAGTTCCCCTTGTCGTGACCTACACCCTCGATTTGGTCGAAATCGAGTGAAATTTGCTATTAAAAAATGTCAGCCATCTTGGATTTTAAAATGGACATCTTTTTCGTAATCTACACTGTCGAGTTAATCGAAAACGATACCCATATTAGTGGGTGTGCTGTCACACAGCGCGGCTCGCTTCGCTCGCCTTGCTGTGTGCTGGTGGTCGAATTGCGGTTTGCTTCGCTCACCGCAATCCGACTCGCAACACACGAAGCGCGGCTCGCTTCGCTCGCCTTGCTAAGTAACGGTGGTCGCATTGCAGTTCGCTTCGCTCACCGCAATACGACTCCGCTCGTGCTGTCACACAGCAAGGCTCGCTTCGCTCAACTTGCTGTGTGACAGTTGTCGAATTGCGGTTCGCTTCGCTCACCGCAATCCGACCCACAGCCCACGAAGCGCTCGCTTCGCTCGCCGCAATGCTCCCCCCGTTTCAGGGGAAGGGGGTTCTGGGGGGGGCGTGGGGGGTCACAGCAAGGCTCGCTTCGCTCGCCTTGCCGTTCCCCATGGTCGCATTGCGGCTCGCTTCGCTCGCCGCAATGCTCCGCCGAAAAAAAAGGTCAAAATTAGGGCAAATTTCGGTTATTTAATAAAAAGACCCCCCTAGAGGGGCGGGGGGGGCAAACTTTTTTTCGCATTCAAAATGACCTATCCTTCCCTACATGATCCAAAAAAAAAATTTCTTCCAAAAAATTTAATAAAGTTGACAATATATGTACCTAAAGGGATCTCCGAACAAGTGAAAATTTGATGTTAAGGTATTGAAAAAGTTTCCTGATTTTTACGGTACGGAACTCTTCGTGTAAGAGTGTAAGCAATTTTTTTTTTTGTAGGTCAGGTTTACGGGTCATTTGATCACGAAACCTAAAACAGAAATAATTTGATAAGCATCTACCTGTAAGTTACCTACTTAATTTTCACACTAAACACGTGGTCTAGACCCTGGTTTTAATAATAAGCTGTGCTGCACTGAGCAGCAAGCATGAATTCATACAGGTACCTACTACATAATATTTACTTTCAGGCATGACGATAATCATCCTTACTAAATACAGCCTAATTGAATTGAAATGATCGAAATGATAACACCTAAATAATAAATTAACTGAAATAACTTTTATGCACCACTGTACAAAAATAAGAAAGTCTGGTAGACAAATTAAGAAGGCAAGGTAAATGTTCCTAACGTCCGCTTTTTAATGATCTTTCGTATTTGGTCGATGGTCGTGGAAAAGGTCTCGTTTCGATGTTTTTCTGATTGACGGTCAATTATAAGGTGTAAAAAGCTGAAATTCAGTGTGCGTTTATTTGTATATGCGCTCTAACTATTGGCAAACCATTTAAGTTGACATCTTGTTAGAACTCCCTTATTTGAGGTTCGAAATAAGTACACAACTTTCAGTTCTAAAATTGATTTATTTCGTCGAAAATGAGTTGTAGGTTTCCACAATTTTGTCAGAAGATACATATTCCTAATAGGCATCAGCCAATGCTATCACAAAGCGCCTTCCTTGTGTAGTTCAAGAGCTAGAGGCTATTTTTGATTTTCTGAAAAACTCGTCTAATTCATTACACCATGCATTTTTTTGAAAAAACGATTATGGCACAAATTTTCTTTGATCACACCGCACCTGCTCACAAACAAATCATACTTGTTCGTCCAGCCGTTCCGAAGATATGGAAACCTGCCAAACGTTACTGCAGCGGCAAATGCAATTACTCAAAAACCACAGGGGGCACAAATGCCGCTACTCGACCTTGGAAGTGCACAACAATAAGCTACCTTTTAAGCTACTTTAAATTTGGCTAAGACGTAATAGACGTTACTGCAGCGGCATCTTAGTTTCGTGAATGACTCCGAAACCTTGATAGGCACTAATTTTATTTTTGGGGCACATTTACAGGACGTAGTGCTCTATTTTTTCTATAACTTTCAACTAGATCCAAGTCGACATGCCGCTGGGGTAACGCTTACGGCAAATGCAATTACTCAAAAACCACAGGGGGCACAAATGCCGCTGCTCGGCCTTGGAAGTGCACAAATATAAGCTACCTTTTAAGCTATTTTAAATTTGGCTGAGACTAATAGGTAAAAATCATGCCGCTGCAGTAACGTTTTCAGACGTTACTGCATGGGCATGTTAGTTTTGCGAATTACTCCGAAACCTTGATAGGCACTAATTTTATTTTTGGGGCACATTTACAGGATGTAGTGCTCTATTTTTTCTTTAACTTTCATCTTGATCCGAGTCTACTTGCCGCTGGGGTAACGCACACCGTGCTTTCCGTGAGTGCGCTTAGCAATACCGCTTTCTGCTTGACCCCAGTTTTGTCTCCTGCTGCCTCGCCAACTCCATGGGCGATAAACCATTGTTGAAGCCTGCCTTTGTACAGCTTCCAGTCCTGAGTTAGGTGGTCAAAACTGGCGATAGCTCCCAACGAAGAATTGGTGCCGAACATCACTTTTATTTTTAATGAGGGTAACTCGTCGTCAATCTTGGATATTCGATTGCGGAGCGGACTGAGGGACGTGCGTAAGGAAAGACGGCTTACTGAACACTGTTTTATTGAACTACCGTGAGGTGCGGCGCAGCCGCACTCACGCTACATGTAAACTTGTACTTAGGTACATATCTAACACAATACTTTTCAAACCCGTTAATATCATGAACCACATATCTTACAATAAATGATAAATAATAATAATTTAATTGTTGTCCAAATAGTTATTGAGGAAATATTTCGATTATTATAGTATTTACGCGTTCTATCGAGATAACTTGTCTTGTTAGAGGTTTTCTTAAATTTCCCTTTCAGCATCAGTTTCGATGCTCAAAATATTATGAAAATACTGATTTTATATAAATAAGAAAAAATAATCACCAATCAATAAGATCCTTAGGAAAATACCTATTAGGTAGATAAAAACATGTTTGTTTTTGGTATTTTACGTCCGCTATTGGTAGTATAAATGATGATTTTTCGCGCATCCTTGCGTGGAGTAAAGCACACGGCCTTGTAGTGAACCCCAAGAAGACGCAAGTCAGCATTGTAGGCAGCTCAAGGATGATAGCTAAAATTGATATGACGCCCTTAGCTCCTTTAAATTTTGATGGTGTGTCAATAACAATTAGTAAATCCGTCAAAAACCTGGGTCTGATTCTAGACAATGTCCTAGGGTCCGCAATTGGCTGAGCTCAGCCGAAAAATGTTCGCATCGGCTGGCTCACTGCGGCGACTGCGCAATTTCCTCCCGACTTCCACTAAGGTAACACTTGCCCAGTCCCTTCTGCTCCCCATTCTCGATTACGCCGACGTTTGCTATCCGGACCTTACTGAAGATCAATTAAACAAGCTTGAGCGCCTCCAAAATTTCAGCATCAGGTTCATATTTGGCCTTCGCAGATATGACCACGTTTCCGAATATCGCGCTAAACTCAAGTGGTTGCCCATCCGACTTCGCAGGAATACTCACATACTATCTCTCTTGTAATGTATATTGTTCTATTCTCCCAGCCCTTCCTATCTCAAGGAGCGCTTTGAATTCCTTTCTAACTCTCACTCTCTCTCTTTGCGTTCCTCTGAAACCCTCATCTTAAAAGTCCCTGCCACACTACCACTTTCTACAACAAATCTTTCACTGTACAAGCTACCCGTCTATGGAATGCTCTACCCCTGGACATCAGACGTAACAAATCACTCCCTTCATCTTTAAAAAACTGCTTCATAAGCATTATCTATCCTTGTAAAAGTTAGAAAACCTTATTTTTATGTAAGTTTATTATAATGTTTGTTGGTTTGGTACCTACTAAAGTATGTTGTTTAACTATTATTGTTTTCTTTTATTCTTCAAGTGCCACTATCTATTTTGTTCTTACATGTCCAGTCCATCCCAAGGTTGCCTGGAAGAGATTGCTCATAGCGATAAGGCCGCCTTTGTACTAAATCTACTCTTGGCATCTATTTCTGTGTAGTTTTCTGTCTTTGTGTGGTACAATAAAGTATTATCTATCTTACTATGAGAAATTAAAATTGAAAAAATGTGAATTATTACGAATTTTAAATTATTTTTTCAGTGATGTACCATTTAGTTTAATATAACAATAGCTTACTATTAAAGTAGAGCATCTTCTTTAAAATCATACATTTAAAATTTTAATTATTCTGTTATTATTTTTCTGTAAATATTTTAAAACTACTTTTAAATACTGCGCGCAAATAATTTCAAGTCAGTCCCACACACATTGCATGCTAGGCGTAAACACTCTTAACTTCAGTTATGTGAAAATTAGTATAATAGACTTCATTAAAAAGTAAAGTTAAATGGCATTAACTTTACTTTTTAATGAAGTCTATGCTAAACAGATGACAGTGGACCAGGTATAATATAGCTTACGTATGGACTTATACTCACACACATATAAATAAATAGTTACCAGATGGACTGTATTATGCAGTTTTACTTATGACACAATGTTTTAATTTTCATCATTTTTATTGAAAACTTGTGCTTAGAATTAGTATTTACATACACACCACGAACCGAAACACTCACTGAAATTCTACTGCAGCTTGAAACTAACCCTGAAGTCAACGTAGCCTGCAAATCAGCCAGGCCAACTCAAAATTCCCTCAGGAGCTGTCATAGCCCCTGATTGACGTTGTAGACAACGGGGAAGTTTCACCAGTGCTATTGTTGACAATTTGAGGTTAGGTTTATCTGGTGGAAACCGTGGCTTCTTTCCTCGCAGCGTCCTGGAGAAGCTGCGTGTCAACCTCGTCGGCCGGCAGCTGCACGTAGCGTACCACGGAGCCCCGGATAAAGCAGTTCTTCACTGATAACATATGCGGATACTTTTCGGGATCTATGACGCTTATCTCCGACAGCTTTATATTCAGGTATTGGTCGACAGAGTGCAGTGTCCCGCATATGCTGAGGTCATTTTTGAGCTCCACCACTACGTCTTTCCCAACTAAAGATTTGAAGAATGAGTAAAATAACATTGTAATTTAATTTTTATCGAGGAAAACAAACGAAAACTTTGCCGCTAACCTTCCGTTAGCTTTTGTTTCTTCTTCTTGTCAGATGGCTTCTGCGACTGGATTGTCGCAATTCCGCCAATATCCGTCTTAAGACAGCATCACAAGCAAAGCAGGAGTGCGCATTATTATATACCTGTTAGAATTCACATTAAAGAAAAACAATCATTCCGAACAAAAAAAAAAAACCACCTCAAAACTACAAAACAGAACAAAAGGAAGCAGTGCTACAATAACTCAAAACTCCAGAATAATAATTAAGTTTAAATTATAAAAACACAAAGGAGAAGTACCTACTACTAGGTACTACCTACTAATTACAACTTTATATCATTACTAGGTATATACTTTACTAAGGGCATATATAATTTTAGGGGAAAAGCATAGAGTTAAAATACATTTCATTGAAGTTGGAAGGACACTCCAGGGGGACGGGAATCTTATAAAGAAAGAAAAACAATAGGGCAGCTGAAAAAAATGTGATCCACGTGACCTTCGTCTATACCACACTCACATATGGAATGGTCCTTGATCCGAATTCTCGCAAGGAAGACAGGAGTACAAGAATGACCTAGCCTTAAAAAACCACGGAGATCGAGGGATGTCCGGCGGCTGGACATCGGCATAATACTTGCCTTTAACAAGTTTTGAGGCATACCAGTGATCTGTCCAAGATTTCTGGAGATAAGTTTTAGGAAGGATCATAAGTCGTGGCATAATGAATGGAAATGCTCAAACTGAGCCGCTGCTTTCGCACTGAAATCGGCAGTTCCATTACCGGGAATTCCAGAATGGCCTGGGACCCTGGCAAGAACTACATCAATGCAGAGATTATTGCACTCTTAAAGGGCCTGACGAATTTGAAGAAACAGAGGGAATCGCGATATGTCTCCAAAATAATTGATTGGAGGCAACTTCTAGAATCAGAGAAAATTATAGATTTGTTTAACTTATGAGATTTAACAAACAGAATAGCTTGTAATATAGCAATAGCCTCACCAGTAAAACCCGACGAGAAGAAAGGGCATTTAAAACTTAGAGTAATATTTTGTAAAAGGCATCCAAACCACTGCAACAACCTCACTATCTATTGATAACTTAGACGCGTCAGTGAAAATAGAGTGCCACCCACAAAATTTTGTATCAACTTCCGAATTAAATATTCCTCTCACATCAACAGAATTTTTAAATATACGAAAACGCAATAAAACCAGGCCATCATAAGAAGTGGAATGGGGGTGAGTTGGAAACTGCTCAGGATTTGGAAATTTTGAAAATTTTTAGAAGGTTTGGAGTAGACAGGGAATTTTCTTACTTTATCGGAATAAACTAAGAAGATGGTTTAATTTTGGGAGAAGAGCGTGATTAGAGTTTTGAGCTAATTTGAATAAAAATCAATCAGAATTAAATTGCCGGTGCAAAAATAATGGAGGTTCACCACATTTATAGGCGAAGACTTCAATGCTCCAATTATCATACGTAAACATTTTTAATGGATTTTGTCCAAATCTACTTTGTTGCACATGCTAAGTAGGAAGGAGCCATAATCATAATGGTTCTTTAAATATCAAAAAATATCTGGGTGTATGGGTGAGAGCCCCACCATACACCGGATAGAGACCGGAGGATATTAGTATTTCTTTCACATTGTTGGGCAATAAAAATAAAATTCTGAGAACTCATTATTTTAGAGTCCAGCGATATGCCTAAAAGTTTTGCATGACTGGATAAAGGAACAGTGTCACCATCAATAAAAATATTTACAGACAGGACTATTCGTTTTTTAGAAAATGACAGCAGAACTTTTTGCCGCAGACAGAGACACGATCTCTAAGCCAGTCCGTGAGGTATGATAGATCTGTATATGTATTTGTTTCTGAATTGATTCGGGTACTTGCCTCATCAAGGGAAGAAGATAAATGTAAAAAGTTAGGTCATCAGCATATTGTAATACACTACAGAAAGAATCAACAGTCTGGTCAAAATCAAATGTATAAAGGCTTTACAGTAGAGAAAGAAAGAAAGATATACTTTATTTGTAGCTAAGAATTAAAACATGTACAGAAACGAATTAAATTACCAAACCCATATAAACTATATTATTATAATATTACACACTTAAAAAAATACCTTAAAGCTACAAAATGGCGTTCGACTCAGCATTATGTTGTGATAGCTATAGGTTATAGCTACTACAACGCTGATCTTCCGTCAAAACCATAACATTGCGTCACATACGCGACTATACAAAAAAAAATACTTTAACAAAGAAACAAGCATGTACAGTAAAACAGACTAAACACAATTAATAAAAAAATTAGCCAGTAGGTGACCCGAGCAAGAGGGCGACTTCTTTTCAACTTCTCAACTTCTTTTTTTTTGGCGCCGCTTGCTTTTCGCTACGACTCTGCCAGTGTCTGAGTATTCATAAAGTTTAGTATTTTGTTTCTGTCAGTCAGCTGTCACCGTCATGTCAGTCATCAAGCATGTCATGTTACATCAGCAGCAGAAGGGAAGTCAATCAAAATCGATCAAAATAATGCTTCGGAAAAGTGCCGGTCTTCTAAACGCCAAGAAGTAGTTTTTTGGTTTGGCAATATTCTATTTGTTTGTGTCATTTTCGATTCGAAAGTCCCCCCATTATAAATTTTATACTCTGTAAATTTGTAAAAAACAATAATATTAGGTTGTAAAGTTTTGTGTATAAATTTGTATCTTTGCTGCTATAATCATTGTGCTTTTTGCTTTTTAGGTTGTGTTGTCCTATTAAAATTAGATAAATCAATTGGATGCTAAATTTAAATTTTTCTCTGCTTTCATTATACCGATCACATTATTTTTGAACTGATCATATTATTATTTTTGAAGTTTATGACACTCCTTACTGACACTGGCAAAGTCGTAGCGAAAAGCAAGCGGCGCCAAAATAAAGAAGTTGAAGTTGAAGTTGATTCGAAAGTCCGTCCGTCCGGTGATGTTGTGTTGTGTTGGTAGCTTTATGTTCTTTGTGAACCTAAAATGTTAGCTCACAAATTGAGGTGAGGTTTCGGTTTCGTCCCGTTTCTGATATTGTTTCTAAAGTACTTTTCTACAATAGAATAGGAAACCGCAATACAACTTAATTGCTACTTATCTTCGTTACTCGAAACCTAACCTCTAAACACTTGGAGCGTCATCACTACGAAACATGGAAGTTGTTGAAGAAAACCCCGAAATTGTAAGTACATTTGTTTGTTTCTAACCTTTAAAGCCATTACTGTAACAAACGCTTTATGAACATCACCTGTTCTACAGATTCTCAACAAAATTACCAGTTTTATAATCTGCTCAGCCTGTGAAACAAGCTTCTGCCCGCGGCATCGCCGGCGTTCAAAACTAGCCTTCTTTGGCTAAACGTTAAAAGCAAGTGAACATTTATCAACAACTGTTATGTTGGGGGCCAAACTATTGAATTTTTCAATGATATTGTTTTTGTCTACACAAGAGTCTGAAATAAAAAGCTTGCAACATTATTAACATTGCCAGAGAAAAGGGTAAATTTCTGGAATTTTGTCTTTAATTTCTTTTAGCTAGACGGCCCTGTCTATGGAATTGAAGGCGTTTTTGAAGTCTACCTTCAGAATGACCTCCCCATAATTTTGGTCTAAAAATGTACGAAGGGAATGTACTGCGGCCTCACATCCACCTCGCGAACCAAAGCCTAGCTGAATTGGTCGGAAATAGTCGCCTAAATAGTCAGCTTCATAAAAAAATAAAAATCAGAATTAAATAAAATTTTATTAATTAAATTAAATTATTATTACCCATACAACAAACATGTTTTTTTTTGGTACAACAAATTAAGAGCAAAAATAGCAGTTCAAGGAACTACAATAGGTAGACTTCTGTAATTAGGGTCGTGGCACCTAATATCAACCATTTAGCGAAGTTCCAACTTTAAGGCCTCAGAAAAAATATTGGCAACTTGTCAACCTAGTTCAAAATGATACTAATTGATAGTATAGATATTTGAGTTTTAAATACTGGAAGATTTTTGTAGTTATACCTCAGTTATTTTATAAAAAAATAAATAATCGAAAATGAGTAAAACTTCAGTTTTCAACCACAAAATTTAGTATTCTGCCGGACCTAAATCCTATTTCGGCCACTAATTTTTGTAGGGTATTTATGGAATAAAAGTCTAAAAAATTAACAGTTTTTATTTGCTCATGTTCTTTAATAACAAAAGTAATCAAAACTCATAATAGGTAAAGCCTAGCTGTGTCCACGGCATTTTGAATGTTCTTAAAAGTTAGTTTTCGGTATTAGTTTTGTCTTTTCGGGTGGCGGACGCTTGATAGGTGGCATCTAGGGCATGCAGAACCGTACCCGGTTCCAGATTTCTGATACCCGGTTCCAGTACTACGCTGTCAGAACCGGGGGAACCGGTTCCCCCGGTTCCAGGTTATACGATTTGTTTACGATTGGAATAAATCACAGAGCATTTGAATGAATAAGTAATTTTCTGAGAGCAGGTGGATCACCGCGGCTTAAAGTTTTTCAGAGGCGGTTCAACTCCATTACTCTCGAGGGGCAAACGCCAGAGGCCTGGAACAAGAGTGTGGTACCACCGCTTTCCTGTTCTGACTGTTCCATAAGAAAGTTTACAATTAGGACAAACCTCTCCTAAATAACTAATAGGCCCATCTTACTGCTGAACCACGTCTATAAACTGTTTTCCACCACTCGTCTCTCTTGAAGGTTTGAGGACTTCCATCCTCGAACAAGCCGGGTTCCGAAAAGGCTTTAGTACCGTAGACCACATCTGCTTCGGCAGATTATACAGAAAACAGAGGAGTATAATCGGCCGTTATATCTAGCGTTTGTGGACTACCAGAAATCCTTTGATTCAGTCGGAACTTGAGCAGTGCCTCTCCAGCGATACCAAATCGACTACCGGTACCTATATCTAAGTGTTGAAGTGTTTAACATGGCCACAATATCTATCCAGATCTAGAACCTGAACACAAATTAGATCCCATTGCAAAACAAAAGGTGAGACAGGGAAAGTACGCTATATTCCGAAACTAGCTCTCTGCATTAGAGGATAAATTTAAATTCTTGGTCTGGGATGGATATAGAATAAATTTCAATGGCTATTACAACACTCACCTTCGGTTTGCCGACGTCATTACATAAATGGCGGAATCGCTAGAAGACCTTAGCAAGATTCTTAGATACCTCAACACCCAACAGGTCTTAAAATGATCATGGGTAAAGCAAAGATCATGTCTAAAGACCATGTGCCCATACGGGTTCATGTTGGAAACGAAGTTGTTGATCACTATGTCTACCTAGCTAGACCAAATTGTCCAACTAGGTAAATCCGACCACGATAACTGTGGATTGTCCAGCATTATTATTATTATTATATTTCTATAATAATGTGATCAATGGACGTGTGTGGGCTGATATGAGCTATCGTAAAACTTAAATCAACTAACCATTTGATTTAGTGCTTCATAAACCCTAACAAAATCTAAAAAATTAAACAGTAGATAAACATAGTACTTAAAATATTTTTAGGTGCGTAGTCATACCCCATAACCTTATCAACTTATCTTCTTTCCGGACATTATTTACCTCCATTTTCTATGCGTAAAATTAAACCATTTTTATTTTTTAGAAGAACCGTGGAAACCGGGTTTACTGCTTTCGGAACCGGTTCCACACATACCTCGCAAGAACCGGGTATTTCAGAACCGGGTGCATGCCCTAGTGGCATCTGAATAGGGATTGCGAAATCCGGATAATTCTCTTATCCAGATAATACAGTTTTCATCATTCACATATCCGGATAATTCGGATAATTCCAATAACTGTAGAATTTAAATAATACCTCTATATATTTGTAATTAGCTTTTACCTGCGGTTATCACGCAATTTCCCGGGATTAAACGTAGGCTTTATGTTATTCCAGGTAACTACATTTATGCTAAATTTCGGCCAACTTTGATTAGTTTTTTGGCGTGATAAGGTAACGAACATCCATTTATTATCCATTTGTGCAATTCAATTACACTTAATAATATACATTTCCTAAAAATCTAAGCCATCACCAGAAGGCACAGAGGAGTACCCAGAACGCTGGCAGCATTGTCACGTTGAATGGCAATGCTAATTCGTTGACCGAAATAGAGCCAGCATTCCGATCACCTGTCGACTCTGAGAAGTTTTGTAAGATCTTTATAAATTGCGTGTGCCCCAGCGCCCTAAGGACCAAGGGTTTCCACGGTTCAAACAGGAACCCTAGGTCAAGATTAGCGTATTTTCGACATTTGAGGGACTCCGCTGATGTTGCTGCGGAGCTGCGGAGCCAGCCCTTACTGATGGATGTCCCTGCAAAATGTGAAGGCGCTAAGGTATCACACTCGTGGCATCGCAAACTAAAGACCGACACACCTTCCAGGGAATCAGGGTCATACCGACAGGTCTTTTACCATCATCTCGCATAAGGCCACGTGGTCCGAGGGTAGCTGCCACACTGACGCTGGTAAAAAAGCCCGACGAATGATATCGGTAATTGAACTACGACGGGGCACACGTCCTGAACTAGAGATACGTGCCAGTGCATGGTGACCAAACTAATCAACGGTTTCAGCACACTGGCATTGATGTGCAATTATGCAAGGTGAACCCAAATGCGAAGAGGTGGCCACTCGGAAAGGGTTTTTTGTCTAAATACCCATTTAGACAAAAAACCCTTTTCGAGTGATTTTTACCTAGATACCTAGATTTTTGGAAGGCAGAACATGTAACCAGAGTCCTGATTCCCACTCGGAGACAGCGAGTAGACGAGCACGTTCTGATGAGCTCGTAGACGTTTTTGTCTGAGAAGAAAGGACTTTGGGCAGATTCGTGTCAGGACAGGCTATTTTCCACGAGTCTACTTAGAGCGTCATCGTAACTTGTAACTTAAAAATTTTGTAAACAATAGGGTATATTATATAATCTAAGAGGCTTTCCGATACTGTACAAAACCTACTACACAGGCAAAATAACTAATTTATTACAACTAAGTTATTTACCTACTTCGTATGGTATTTTAGCCACTCAATGCCAGTGCATTGAGGACACAATCACCACAACACAACCACTATCAAAAAACTCACGGAACAGTTCAGGTACTAGGTACCTGAACAAGAAAGTGAGCGGGAGGTGGTGCGTGTGGTGTGGCACGGGGGTAGGCAGGTATTATCGATTATCGACAAAATACTAAAATCGGTGACCGATGTAAGGACCAAAATCTTCAAACCCCTTTGTCTAATAGTTTTTGTGTACATAAAAAACAATTCAATACCCATAAAATGTCAAAATACGTTAGTTTCAATTACAAAAATCTCCGATTTGTACTACGAATATCTTTTAAAATGCGATAATGCCGAAAACTGAAAGGGGTTCTCATTTCCGGCCACCTAATTTCTTCGCACAAATTGTAGTTGGCCGAAGACTAAATCACAATATTATTCACTTTTCCGTTCTCGGCCACAAATAAACAAATGACAAAATTTCGTTGAATAACAGTATTATGGAAGGCCAAAAACGAAAACTTAGATTCCTTAGGTCGGTTTTAGTCAATACAATGAAAATGACTATTATAACCCAGTTAAGTAAAAGAATGTGACAAAAGTATTCTGGGTCCATTCGTACTTCTTTCCGGCCCCCCCGGCCGAGATGTGATTTATTTGTGAATTTCTTGTTTCGATACCCGACCACCCAAATTTTCAAGTAATTCAATAAAAAAACATAAATATTCTTATCATAATACGTAAAGGAACTATTCTTAAAGTATAAAAATACAAATGACCATGTGTACATCGTTAAAACATGACAATACTTGCCTTGAACCAAAATACGTGCCACTATTTTTTTTGTTCGAAAACCGACTTGGAGACGGTGCCGTCGTCAAAGCAGAACTAAACAAATCGTTCAAAATCACCGGGTGTGTGTACTCACTCGACAATGCTGCCACATATAGTGTATTCTATTTGACTACTCATTGAACTTGATTTCGATTGGAAATTGTTTTCAACACTTCTAATATCTGATATTTACGAAGCGCGTACCCCGCGATGGTCGGTAAGGAGGGCTGGTCGGCGAACAGGTGCACCTACCCTAAGTAACACTTCAACTGTTTTTAGTATTTGTTATTTTTAGTACTCATTTATTTATTTATGCGACATAGAAAACGCTTCATCCATAAATGCAAAAGCATTTTTCTGGAATATAAATTATATCAACTTCATCTGCAAAACAATATGTGTAGCAATGTTCAATGTGTACACGGTCCTGTGCTACGGTAACCACTAGGCTCTGAACAAACCTACCCCTTGTTCAGAATATATGGAGGCCCTGCTGTAAGCAGAATATTCCCATATCTTACTTAAAAAAAAACTTGACAATAACTGAAAACATCACTTGTAACAGCAAAGTAAGCAATATGAACAGGCAGCATATAATAATACCAAGAATGAAATGATGCTTTCAAAACCAGTAATTTTTTAAAACTTCCGGGATTTGCTCGAATGATACCACCATTGTCATTAGCTACTTGAATCTTCTTGGTGAAATATTGTAACACTCACTGGAAGGGCAAATAAATAAATTGGTTAATTTTCCAAGGACTGGGGCAATGAGCGGCTGCAGCGGGCGGCGCGCGCCGTGGAGGCGCAGCTGTACGACGTGGACTCGTGGGCGCTGCTGATCCGCGAGGCGCAAACGCGTTCCATCAACGACGTGCGCGCCATGTACGAGAGGCTCATCGCCGCCTTCCCCACCACCGGCCGCTACTGGAAGATCTACATCGAGCAGGAGGTAATGCTTACACAACACTGGGTTACAATCATCATTATTAAGTGATGTTATCCTTGAACAGACTTAAAAATTCCTCCACATCATGCTGCCAGCTTATTGCCACGTAGGCACAACATCTGCATATGTACGGGGTTAGATAATGTAGACCCACCACAACTCTTAGATTGAGTTATAATTATGAGCAAGCCTCAAAAACAGCCGTATTAATCCAAACAATTTGTTGTGTTCTCTCAAATGTCCAACCAAACTCAATCATGTACCTATTAATCTATTCTGATATCCCATCTCTATTTTTCAGCTCTTTGTAACTCGCCATACTTGTTGACTGCTAAAACATTAACAAATCAAATTATTTTTACTTCCAGATGAAAGCAAGAAATTTTGAAAAAGTTGAAAAGGTATGTATGACGTAAATAAATCTAGTTTTACAAGCATATGTGATAAACTTAAAATAAAAGACTGAAAACTAGAAAATAAATAGTCGGCCAAGCTGAAAGTTTTACTAAATACTAGAAATAAGAGTAATAAAGACAAAGCTATGAAACTGCATCTTTTCTTTGTGTAGGGCCGCTGTGTTCAGACATGCTGGAGGCGACTTTCTGTAGCTTATTAACACATTAAGATCCTAAGTGATTATTTTACTTCAGTATCCTGAAAAGTATTAAAAAAATTAAACTAGTTTATCAGGTCGAATGATATTAGATTTGCAGGAAGATTAAAGTTTAACTTATGTTGTAAGCTAAAGAAGGTCACTTTTGATATGTATCCCTCTTAGTTATAATGCCATTCTAAATTTTACTCCTGAAATTATTAAAAGTACTTGAAAATATTTGTCCTAAAATATCTAACTCTATGAACGGGGCCTAAATTCATTTGATGGATTCAATAATTTAATTCAACAAGAATGTGGCAAAGAAGTCTTTAGGAAATAAGACAACAATTGTAGCTAAAGTACAGATCAAGAGGAAATATCACAATTGTAGCTAAATTACAGATCATATTTGTGAAATTGTTTTGATTTCAGTTTAGCTCAGTTTATTCCTAAGTAGGTTTTGAGAAAATTATGTTCCGGTCTTCACGTGAGGTAAGTGTGTGGGTTGAATTATTACAGTTTTAGTTAAAGCCAATCTTCAATCAATTATCGAAGAAGCCAATAGAGAAAAGTTTGTGAAACCAAATGTTACCTTAGACAGATTAGCGTAACAACAAGAACTTGTAATGGTTATACTGGTCTTCAGAAGCACTTCTTTACTGGCATGTGCAACATTTTCAGAGCTCAATCAGTTTAGAGGTGATCCTTTCTTAAACCGCACTGCCATAAAATATTGTACCTAATAGAGAGTTACGCGCAATTTAAGACAGGATGATCTCGAGCGGTATTTGTCAGGTGCGCTGCGGGCTGCGTCTGAAGCCGGCTAGTGGATGATAACTGAACCTTTTCAATGGCCAGCATCAGTGGTGCGGCCCGCAGACGCGCGCCGCTCTCCCGGCGCTGACTGGAGTGTGCTTCTAGGGCTCTGAAAGTAATGAGCGGCTTTAGCTAGAGCAATACTACCCATCTCGACGAACCGGAGGTCCGCCTGCGACGTTGGAGGTCGCGGGTTCGACTCCCGTCTCGGGACAAATGTTTGTACAATCTGCAGATAAGTATTTGTTCCGGGTGTTTTCTATGTAATAATGAAAATATATATCTATGTAATGTAATAAGTATATCAGTTCTAGTACCCGGAACACAAGCTCGGCGATGTTTGTGTGGATAGTCCAGCACTATGTGCTTAGTATCTGCTTGCGTGGTGTGCTAACGTGTTGGTCGGCGCAGCTGTTCCAGCGCTGCCTGATGAAGATACTCAACATCGAGCTGTGGCGGCTCTACCTCAACTACGTCAAGGAGACCAAGTGCATGCTGCCCACTTACAAGTGCGTACATACCCAATCAGCAGGCGAGCTCTAAGCACAGGCGGACCTACGCTACGCTAACGTATGCGCACCTGCTTGGAACTCGCCTGCTCAAACACAAGCCGACCTAAAAACTGCTAAGCATAAAACCTAGCTTCTGCTCGCGGCTAATTGGTCATATTACAACCAATTACACTAGATATTAGAGTGCGCCGGCCTCGCTCCCGTACCTAGCCTAGATATTAGAGTGCGCCGGCCTCGCTCCCGTACCTAGCCTAGATATTAGAGTGCGCCGGCCTCGCTCCCGTACCTAGCCTAGATATTAGAGTGCGCCGGCCTCGCTCCCGTACCTAGCCTAGATATTAGAGTGCGCCGGTCTCGCTCCCGTACCTAGCCTAGATATTAGAGTGCGCCGGCCTCGCTCCCGTACCTAGCCTAGATATTAGAGTGCGCCTGCCTCGCTCCCGTACATAGCCTAGATATTAGAGTGCGCCGGCCTCGCTCCCGTACCTAGCCTAGATATTAGAGTGCGCCGGCCTCGCTCCCGTACCTAGCCTAGATATTAGAGTGCGGCGGCCTCACTCCCGTACCTAGCCTAGATATTAGAGAGCGGCGGTCTCGTTCCCCTACCTAGCCTAGATATTAGAGTGCGGCGCCCTCGCTCTCGTACCTAGCCTAGATATTAGAGTGCGGCGCCCTCGCTCTCGTACCTAGCCTAGATATTAGAGTGCGGCGCCCTCGCTCTCGTACCTAGCCTAGATATTAGAGTGCGGCGGCCTCGCTCCCGTACCAAGCCTAGATATTAGAGTGCGGCGTCCTCGCTCTCGTACCTAGCCTAGATATTAGAGTGCGGCGGCCTCGCTCCCGTACCTAGCCTAGATATTAGAGTGCGGCGTCCTCGCTCTCGTACTTAGCTTAGATATTAGAGTGCGGCGTCCTCGCTCCCGTACCTAGCCTAGATATTAGAGCGCGGCGGCCTCGCTCCCCTATCTAGCCTAGATATTAGAGTGCGGCGGCCTCGCTCCCGTACCTAGCCTAGATATTAGAGTGCGCCGGCCTCGCTCCCGTACCTAGCCTAGATATTAGAGTGCGCCGGCCTCGCTCCCGTACATAGCCTAGATATAAGAGAGCGGCGTCCTCGCTCTCGTACCTAGCCTAGATATTAGAGTGCGGCGGCCTCGCTCCCGTACCTAGCCTAGATATTAGAGTGCGGCGTCCTCGCTCTCGTACTTAGCTTAGATATTAGAGTGCGGCGTCCTCGCTCCCGTACCTAGCCTAGATATTAGTGCGCGGCGGCCTCGCTCCCCTATCTAGCCTAGATATTAGAGTGCGGCGGCCTCGCTCCCGTACCTAGCCTAGATATTAGAGTGCGCCGGCCTCGCTCCCGTACCTAGCCTAGATATTAGAGTGCGCCGGCCTCGCTCCCGTACCTAGCCTAGATATTAGAGTGCGCCGGCCTCGCTCCCGTACCTAGCCTAGATATTAGAGTGCGCCGGCCTCGCTCCCGTACCTAGCCTAGATATTAGAGTGCGCCGGCCTCGCTCCCGTACATAGCCTAGATATTAGAGTGCGCCGGCCTCGCTCCCGTACCTAGCCTAGATATTAGAGTGCGCCGGCTTCGCTCCCGTACCTAGCCTAGATATTAGAGTGCGGCGGCCTCACTCCCGTACCTAGCCTAGATATTAGAGAGCGGCGGTCTCGTTCCCCTACCTAGCCTAGATATTAGAGTGCGGCGCCCTCGCTCTCGTACCTAGCCTAGATATTAGAGTGCGGCGCCCTCGCTCTCGTACCTAGCCTAGATATTAGAGTGCGGCGCCCTCGCTCTCGTACCTAGCCTAGATATTAGAGTGCGGCGGCCTCGCTCCCGTACCAAGCCTAGATATTAGAGTGCGGCGTCCTCGCTCTCGTACCTAGCCTAGATATTAGAGTGCGGCGGCCTCGCTCCCGTACCAAGCCTAGATATTAGAGTGCGGCGGCCTCGCTCCCGTACCTAGCCTAGATATTAGAGTGCGGCGTCCTCGGTCTCGTACTTAGCCTAGATATTAGAGTGCGGCGGCCTCGCTCCCGTACCTAGCCTAGATATTAGAGTGCGGCGTCCTCGCTCTCGTACTTAGCCTAGATATTAGAGTGCGGCGTCCTCGCTCCCGTACCTAGCCTAGATATTAGAGCGCGGCGGCCTCGCTCCCCTATCTAGCCTAGATATTAGAGTGCGGCGTCCTCGCTCCCGTACCTAGCCTAGATATTAGAGAGCGGCGGCCTCGCTCCCGTACCTAGGCTAGATATTAGAGTCGAGCACTCAGGAGTAGGTGGCTAAGTGCAGACGCCGGATAGAGAGCAATTACGTACTTTACATAATGTCATATTATGAAAAGGCCAGCGCGCAGCGGTAATCCCCAATAGAAAACTTTTTCGATTTAGTATTGCGCAAACCAGGCCCGGATTAAGGGATCCAGGACCCCCTAGGCATTTGGTATTTAAGGGCCCCCCTGTCTTACAATATTTATACATGCCCCCCCCCCCGTTTATGTTATGGTTGTCATTACTTTGACATCGTTCTTTTTGGGTATTTTTAGTGTATCAACTCGAGACCCTCGGGATGCCATGATAATAACCAAATTAAAACTTCAGGGTTACTTCTCCATGAAAGGTAGTCGTTTTTAAGGTAGGTTGTAGAAAAAAAATTCAGTATTTTTTTTCTCTGGGAGCCTTCAAAGCTTGTTGAAAAATTAAGTTTGCTGTTTATTTGTAAGGATTATTTTTTATTTGGAATTTATTCAAATAACAACTTAAAACGATATTGTAGGACTAAAGATTAACTATTGATATACAACCTAAAAAAATTACGGTCGTAGACCTAATATTTTGGCTACACTTGACATGAAGCCTAAAATCGGATTATGCCCAAAATTTCATAAAAATCTAAATAACTTTTGAACGACTGAAAATCTCGAAACATACAGGGGGGTTAAATCGATAGGCATTGAGGTCACCCATCGCCCTGCCACCGTTGATCCACCCTTCATGTTACACCGTGTATAGAAGTCTGTAAATAGAACATTTTTGAAAAATTTACAAAAAGGGGGGAAATGGTTTTCAAAAGGGGGGGCTACCTTACCAAGTGGAGTATCAAATGAAAGGTATCGGTTTGTACATCTCAAAACAGTTTTTTATATTTCTGTAGGTTTCATACTATGTATTTGAAATATTTTGAAAAAAGTAAAAATATACTTATCCCCCACAATCTCCGAAGATTGTTAAGCGACCCATCTAAAACGTAAATAGCGTTTGTAGATATGGATCTACATTTTACAGAAAAAATGTAGATGTAAAAAATATATGACAAAAAGGGTGGGCTACCCACCCTTTTTGCACATCACCGAGTGGGGTATCAAATAAAAGGTATCGGTTTGTATATCTCAAATTAGTTTTTGAAATTTTCTGCAGTTTCCATACTTTTTCAAGTATTATGAAAAAAGTCAAGAAATTTATCATTAGCCTTGATCCGTTGCAAACCGATCCATCTGAAATGTAGGTACCACCTTCAATTTTTAGGTATTCATTAAATAGCAAAGTCTAACCGGTACCTATAATACAACCGCTCGACACCCTCGGTGCGCGAGTCTCACTCGCACTTGATGGATCTTGTTATTTACTTACCTACCTATTATTATATGGAAAAATAAATGCCAAATTTTCGGGCAAGCCTGACTTTAGGGGTATGAATGTTCCGCCATCAGGGCCCTTACCTAGGTCCGGGCCTTGTGGGCCTAGGGGCTAATCCGAGCCTGGTGCAAACCCATACTGCTGCAGCATTCTGATTATATTAAATGTACACGGGCATCGGATGTGCTAACCGGTCGCGGGTTGACACGTGCGCTGGGCGCGCGGGGGGATTCGCACTCCGGGCGGCATATTAGCTGGACGTGTGTCTCTGAACAATAATTGTGTTTTATTGGCATTTGATAGTAACCCTTACCTGGCCACTCAGATGTGCTATCAACTCTATCGTGTGAGACTCTAACGTTGAATGAAATCCGCAGAGAGAAGATGGCGCAGGCCTATGACTTCGCGCTCGAAAAGATAGGGCTCGACATCCACGCTTACCCCATCTGGAACGACTATGTCACCTTCCTGAAGAGCGTCGACGCCGTGGGCTCGTACGCGGAGAATCAGAAGATTTCCGCCGTGAGGAAGGTATGTCCTACTCATCTGCGGAGAGGTAACGCCATGTCCTGTCCATGTGAGGAGAGGTAACGCCATGTCCTACCCATCTGTAGATAGGGCTCGACATCCATGCCTGCCTACCCATCTGGAACGACTACGTCACCTTCATGAAGACCGTCGACGCCGCGCCGTGGGCTTGTACGTGCAGAATCAGAAGATATCCTCTGTGAGGAGAGTTTTTAGGGTTCCATACCCGAAGGAAACGTGAATACGGGACCCTACTACTAAGCCTCTGCTGGCTGCCTGTCTGTCCGTCTGTACGTCTGTCAGCGGGCTGTATCTTATGAAACGTAAATGGTAGACCGTTGAATTTTTTATAGTCCACTAAAACAACAAACAATAAAATTTTATTATTTTTTTAATTAAGGGGGCTACGTCCATACCAAGTTGAAACTATTACCGAAGTAGCGACGTCGGGCGCGGTCGGGACTTGGATGGGTGACCGCATCATGTTGGCTTTTTGCTTTTTTTCTAAAGTTCTGTTTTTATGGTTTCTCTTGTTTCTTTTGCGAAAGTATATCAAGAAGGGTACAGAACCCTTCGTGCTGATTTTTAAATAAGTGGTAGATAAGTATTATTCTCTCCTGTGTAGGTATTATGTAACCCACTCGAGTGTATTCTATAACCCCTGGTGCGTTGTGGCAGGTGTACCAGCGCGCCGTGATCACGCCCATCATCGGCATCGAGACGCTCTGGAAGGACTACATCGCCTTCGAGCAGGGAATCAACAACATCATCGGTGAGCCGCTACTTAGCAATGGCGAACAACAGCTGATTGGCAACAGTTTCTGCCTTCTCGTTGTAACAATCATTTTAATTTCAATTCTACATTTTTCTCCATTGATAATAATAAATATAAATGCATGCAAATAAACAGAAAGTTAACTTGAATAAACAGCTTAAATAATATGCAAATTAATTGTAAAATAATTACCCTTCAGCGGAGCGAATGGCCATGGAGCGTTCCCGCGAGTATATGAACGCACGCCGCGTCGCCAAGGAACTGGAGACCGTGACCAGAGGCCTTAACCGGAACATGCCCGCCACGCCGCCGGCCGTGGACCGCGAGGAGATGAAGCAGGTTTAGCGCAGGCTTAGCGTGCTGGATATGCGGCTCAAAGTGGAGAACAATGGACTTGGACATGATCGTAATCAGAGCAACGTGTCCTCAGGTGGAGCTGTGGAAGAAGTACATATCGTGGGAGCGCGGCAACCCGCTCCGATCTGAAGACACGGCCTTGGTCGCGCGGCGCGTCATGTTCGCCATCGAGCAGTGCCTGCTGTGCCTGGCGCACCACCCCGACGTGTGGCACCAGGCGGCTCAGTTCCTGGAGCACAGCGCCAAGCTGCTGCAGGAGAAAGGGGCAAGTACCTACCACCATACTATACAGTATTTTTATTTTTATAATTACTTTTTACTTTTCGTGGTAATCCCACTGCTGCCACCAAAAGTTTTTTCTGGCATTATCACATTGTGATTGATACACGAAACAATATGAAACATGTGATTTAAAAAAAATAACATTGGCAGATTATGAAGCAGAGCGGCAGCGAAAGCCGATTAACGTGACAATTGTAAGGTGGTAGTCCGCCTTGCAGTGACAATTGTAAGGTGGTCGTCCGCCTTGCAGTGACAATTGTAAGGTGGTCGTCCGCCTTGCAGTGACAATTGTAAGGTGGTCGTCCGCCTTGCAGTGACAATTGTAAGGTGGCAGTCCGCCTTGCAGTGACAATTGTAAGGTGGTCGTCCGCCTTGCAGTGACAATTGTAAGGTGGTCGTCCGCCTTGCAGTGACAATTGTAAGGTGGTAGTCCGCCTTGCAGTGACAATTGTAAGGTGGTCGTCCGCCTTGCAGTGACAATTGTAAGGTGGTCGTCCGCCTTGCAGTGACAATTGTAAGGTGGTCGTCCGCCTTGCAGTGACAATTGTAAGGTGGCAGTCCGCCTTGCAGTGACAATTGTAAGGTGGTCGTCCGCCTTGCAGTGACAATTGTAAGGTGGTCGTCCGCCTTGCAGTGACAATTGTAAGGTGGTCGTCCGCCTTGCAGTGACAATTGTAAGGTGGTCGTCCGCCTTGCAGTGACAATTGTAAGGTGGCAGTCCGCCTTGCAGTGACAATTGTAAGGTGGTCGTCCGCCTTGCAGTGACAATTGTAAGGTGGTCGTCCGCCTTGCAGTGACAATTGTAAGGTGGTCGTCCGCCTTGCAGTGACAATTGTAAGGTGGTCGTCCGCCTTGCAGTGACAATTGTAAGGTGGTCGTCCGCCTTGCAGTGACAATTGTAAGGTGGTCGTCCGCCTTGCAGTGACAATTGTAAGGTGGCAGTCCGCCTTGCAGTGACAATTGTAAGGTGGTCGTCCGCCTTGCTGTGACAATTGTAAGGTGGTCGTCCGCCTTGCAGTGACAATTGTAAGGTGGTCGTCCGCCTTGCAGTGACAATTGTAAGGTGGTCGTCCGCCTTGCAGTGACAATTGTAAGGTGGTCGTCCGCCTTGCAGTGACAATTGTAAGGTGGTCGTCCGCCTTGCAGTGACAATTGTAAGGTGGTCGTCCGCCTTGCAGTGACAATTGTAAGGTGGTCGTCCGCCTTGCAGTGACAATTGTAAGGTGGTCGTCCGCCTTGCAGTGACAATTGTAAGGTGGTCGTCCGCCTTGCAGTGACAATTGTAAGGTGGTCGTCCGCCTTGCAGTGACAATTGTAAGGTGGTCGTCCGCCTTGCAGTGACAATTGTAAGGTGGTCGTCCGCCTTGCAGTGACAATTGTAAGGTGGTCGTCCGCCTTGCAGTGACAATTGTAAGGTGGTCGTCCGCCTTGCAGTGACAATTGTAAGGTGGTAGTCCGCCTTGCAGTGACAATTGTAAGGTGGTAGTCCGCCTTGCAATCCATTTGAGTGTTTGTTGAATAAGAGTACGGTCCATGTGCAGGACTCCAACGCCGCTCGTCTGTTCTCCGACGAGGCGGCGTGTGTGTACGAGCGCGCGACCGGCTCCGCCGGCCCGCTCAAGGGCTCCACGCTGCTGCACTTCGCACACGCGGACTACGAGGAGAGCAGGCTGCATTATAACAAGGTACCTTTTATTATTTCACTATGATTCTAACTACTATTTAAACATCTTTAATATTTATGATAGCGAATATAAACAAACGGAACGGTTTGAGCTTAGTCTGCTGGGCATGTCACAGATCTGGACCGCACCACTGCCGCACAGCACAAGAATGTGTATTCAAATTATGGGCTTTAACCTGTCGTCCAAATATGGGCTTTAACTCATAAAATTTAGTTGCACTTTATATTGACGGCATCGGACAACAGACAGCTGGCATGCCACTCACTCGCTTAAAGCTCGCGGTAAGCCAATGTGTCACTGTGGAATGTATCTACAGTTGGCGAGTTTAAGGTCCATACTTGAATGCTTATTGTTGTGCCGTGCGGTAGCGGTGCTGGATGTATGTGCTCACTCCTTGATGCCTGAATTTGTTTCATTTTGGCATCCTTTTATGTTCTTGCTCCTCACGTGCAAGTGCGCTACGACTTTGCAATGTGGTCGACCCAACTTGCAAGTGAATTTCTTCGATGAGAGATGAGAGATCTTGAGTGAGACTCGGTCAAAGTGTTTAATAGTGTGTGTGCTCCTCGTCAGGTGCACTCGGTGTACACGCGGTACCTGGACATGTCGGACTCGGACCCGACGCTCGCCTACGTGCAGTACATGAAGTTCGCGCGCCGCGCCGAGGGCATCAAGTCTGCGAGGAGCGTGTTCAAGCGTGCGAGGGAGGACCCCAGGTAATGTCTATTCTCTAAATGACTATGCAGATATTTATAGCAGTCTTTGCAAACTTTCATTTGCAACTTCTTCAAATTCAAACCTGGTCTACAAACACGTCCGATAATATGGCAACATGAGGCCTTGTTTTATCGTTCCCACGCTTTTAAAACTGTTGTAGACTTAGGTAAGAAATAATAGTTATTTGTTCAACAAGTGAGCGATAGTAGATTGTATCATCATAAGGGAGCAAAATAATATTTTTACGGCGAGGGCGCTTTTTTGAATCCAGAGCGAAGTGAGGGATTCTAGAGTAGAATCCCGAGCGTAGCGAGGGATTCAAAGTACGTCGCCCGAGCCAAAAATATATTTTGCGCCCGAGTGATACACTCTACTTCTCATCACCCTCTATGAGAAAATAAAAGGCGTCTCATATTTTAATGTAATATTATTATCTAATAAAACATAGAGTAACAACTAAATTGAAATTAAATAGTATCTAATAATAAAACAACTAAAAACTTATATTTACATTTGAGACATTTTCGCAATTATGAAAATTTATTGTTACAGTTTTATTAGGAATAGAGATTGTCGTAGATTTTATATTCTGCGCGTTTGAAATAATGACCGAATCTGGCTCATTTTGAGGAAAATGTGAAGAAGGTGAATCTCGTTGTTTGGATGTAGTACCAGCCAGTCTTTATTCAAACAATATTTGCGTTCGATTTCTTTGGTGCTGAACACTAAGATGTTCCAAATTCAAAAAGTGCGCGACAAAGATAATTGCGGCGCACTTATAAAGAGGATTAAAAACTCATTACTGCCCACTAAAAGTTTCGTTCGTTCATGGTTTGAAAGAGGTTTATAGCATTCGTACCCTCCATGGAAAACACCACCTTTGAGTGCACTTAAAGGCGAACCAAGTCGTCCTTTTCGAATAGATGGGATGAAAAACGATTAAATCCTGAGCTAGTGAAGCAGTCTAGTGTAGAGTCACGAGCGTAGCGAGTGGCTCTAAAGTAGAGGTAGATTGCTGAGCTAGCGACTCGCTAGCTCAGCAGTCTACCTTAGAGCTAGCAGTCTACTTTAGTGTCTTTTAAATCCCTCGCTAGTAGCTAGGGATTTAAAAAGCACGAAACAAAAAACCTTTGCTCTCGAGTTCAACATACAACTTTTCACCTCAACCAACGAGAAAATATTTTGTAATTTATAAAAGAGGTCGAATCACCAGGAACAGGAACTCATTTTGGTCAACAACCATGGAGAGTAAAAATGCTATAAACCTCATTCAAACCATGAACGAACGAAATTTAAACATAGTTAGTCATGTTAGTCATAATTTTGATTAAATATAGTTAGTCATAATGTTAATAACTGTTGGAATGAACGCAACTGTATCTACCTACAGTGCATTCACAGTTATTTTACCTCTAGCTGTTAGGTTGGTAATCTGAGCGTTATATTGCCATATATAACTTCTATGACTCCCTTAAACGAAATGTAAAAACAGTATTGCTAATATTACCTAACTATGCCGATTTAGTATTACACTTTGTGTGATAATGGTACACATAATACGATATTTCTTAAATATTTAATCAGGTATTTTGGAAGTAATATTTGTTTTTAATAAAATATATATCTCCGTACAAAATCAGTACAGTTGTACCAATATTCGATTAACATAATATGTAAGTACCAATAATATTACATCAATCAAAAATAAACAACAGATCAACATTCTAGTTTCCAGTTTAATTGGGTAAAATGTTTAAGACGGGTAACCCTTTTTTACATACCTGTAAGCTTTTCAAGACGACTCGACAGTTATACCAACACTCAGAAAACATCTGTCAGAGGTAAAATAACTGTGAATGCACTGTAGATACGCGTGACGCCTGCTCACGTTATAAGAGCAAACGTTATTGAACATTGTGCATGATAACTGACGTAGGTGTCAGACTACTTCTTGTCACATATCCAATCCATCAAGCATGTGCTTATAGATTTATATCAATAAATAATATAATAAACAGTTTAATAAAGTCCGGGGCTTATTATTTCTACAATAACAATGTTACTTTGTATAGTTTATTCTCAGATAGTTTATTTTTATTATGTATATTCATTAAAAATAAAAAATCTGAAATAATTTTAAGTAGATTTGTGAAGGTCATTCTTACAAATGTCGTGTACATTGTCGTGTACATAAGCATGTTACCTGTTAGTAACATGCTTATCAGCACAGGACCAAATTTTAAGTTTGTTTTAAATGATTGATATGTATGTGGTTGGTAAACCTACATTAATAAAATAAAAAATAAAAATTATGCGTTTCTGTGAAGGTTGAACGCTGTCTAACCTCCTACCCCAAGATAAGCTAAAATGAGTGCAGCTCACAGAGGTGCAAGTCCCATATATAAACATTGTGATATAAAAAACGTGAAATGTAAATAGGTGCAAAAAATGTGTTATTGATTTGACGATTGTCCGTTTGTCATATGGTCGTGGTCTCTGTGTGGCACTGGCAGGTCCCGCTACCACGTGTTCGTGGCCGCGGCGCTGATGGAGTACTACTGCTCCAAGGACAAGAACATCGCCTTCCGCATCTTCGAGCTCGGCCTGAAGAAGTTCAGCCACATCCCGGAGTATGTGCTCTGCTACATCGACTACCTGTCGCATCTCAACGGTTAGTATTCATTCTCAACATCGGCCTACGCTTGTCCACTGCTAGACATGGTCTAGAGCAGCTTGTCTTGCCGGACACAGGACGTCCTAATCTAATTTGATACGGTAGCCCAGGTTCGGTTGTTTGTCAGTCGTGAAGTGACACTTAGCACTGATTGTTTTGTCTCGCGGTAACGCGCCTGATGGTAGAGTCGAGAGCGATGGCGCTGCCTAACATAACGTAACTATCCGCAGAGGACAACAACACGCGTGTGCTGTTCGAGCGCGTCCTCTCGTCCGGCAGCCTAGCGCCCGAGAGTTCCGTCGACATCTGGAACCGCTTCCTGGAGTTCGAGTCCAACATCGGGGACCTCGTTTCTATAGTCAAGGTCGAGAAGAGGAGGCAAGCGCAGCTGGAGAAGGTAACTCACCGAAGAATGCGCGGACACTTTACGTTATTCTGACAGACTATAACATTATACGAAGCGGGTATGTAAGTAGTTATCTGGGACTCTTTAGTGCTCTTTAGTGAAACATCGAAACGTTTTAAAGTATTTTTGCTGTTAGATCGAACCTTAAGTTGCTCCAAAAGTGTGTCAAAAGTTGATGGTTGTACAGAGTTGTAGATATGTGCTCGTAGCTACGTACGTCCGGGATTATTTTACTACATTTCATTAGATCAGGAAATACGCCACAATCAATACACTCATCTATATATATAAAAGAAAGTCGTTTTAGTTACACTATTTATAACTCAAGAACGGCTGAACGGATCTCGGTGAAATTTGGCAGCGAGGTAGATTGTATCCCGGGGCCGGACATAGGCTACCTTTTATTCCGGAAAAAAGCGTGCGAAGCCGCGGGCTGCAGCTATTTAAATATAAAAGCTAGATCTGGTGCAATGGTATCAATCAATGGTTTAATAATTCTAACGGAAATTCCCCAGAGATCTGCAGTTTTCTTTATATAGTTTTCTTTTTAATAATTTCACATGAATGAAATGGCCTTGTGACCTAATGATTTAAATTATCTAACTGGCTCAATGAACGCAATTATTATAACATTAAGTAATTAATTTATGAATTTTAAGCCTTAGACATAAGTTAATTACTTGAATAGCTAAACATGAACTCATAATTAGTCTTAATCACCATGTAATCACCATGCAATAAAATATAATTTCAATTCATTTGTGTGGTGATCTATAGCTATTAGCCGTTGCGTTGCTATACAGTTGTTTATAATAAGTTTGTCAAGATGTAACGTAGTTCTTTACTAGTTCTAAATAAAATGTAGTATACTTATCTACAGCTAGTTTATTCGCGACACCTTGTTTCCCATGTTGGATTTGATTGGAGTAATGACAATGAGTCGTGCTGTGTTGTAGATCAAAGAGTTCGAAGGCAAGGAGACGGCGCAGCTGGTGGACCGATACAAGTTCCTGGACCTCTACCCCTGCAGCATCGCCGAGCTCAAGTCTATCGGATACACAGAGGTAACTATGCGATATCTCTCCCTCCTGAACATTTCTCACTTGAGGGTGAGATCTGCTTTCCTTGTCTTTGTCTTCTACATTTACCTATCCAACGCATTTATGAGGAATACTTTGTAGTGCATGCGGAGATGACTGCAATGAGGAAACTGGCTGTTACGCTTCGTATACACCTGCCGTGTAAACAGAGCAGCGCTGTGTTGCAGGTGGCGTCCATCTCCAACAAGTCGTGGGCGCTGGGCGGGCCGCTGGCCGGCGTCTCGCCCGAGCTCGCCGCCTACATACTCGGGAACAAGTAACTATACTCAATAACGTTGAAGCTGTCGATATCAGATCACCTTTGAATAGATAACTCATGTTACAAGTGATCATCACACAGCAACTCACTGTATGGTATGTGTTGCAGAGACAACGACGGCACGAAGGACATCGCGCGGCCCGACACGAGCCAGATGATCCCCTACAAGCCCAAGGCCAACCCGCTGCCCGGGGAGCACCCCATACCTGGTACAGAGTGGTTACGATATTGTTGTTTATCCTGTGAGAATGATGGTCGTAACCTGAGATGTATGCTTTGATCTGTGGAACTAGTTAAAATCTAGATTGAATTATCATTCGTTATTATCTTTACAAAATTTTCCCGTAATAATCCCACCGCTACCATTAAATATTAAAAAAAAAATGTTTTTCGTTATAACATAAGCCTAATTAGGGTTCCGTACCCGAAGGGTGAAAACAGAACCATATTACTAAGCCGCCGCTGTCCGTCCGTCTGTCTCGTGGCTATATCTCATGAACCGTAAGAGGTAGACAGTTAAAATTTTCAGAGAATGTGTATTTCTTTTGCCGCTATAACAACAAATAGTAAAAATAAAATGAATATCAATATTAAAGTGGGCTGGCCATACAACAAAGGATTTTTTGGCTGTTTTTGCTCTTAATTTGTCAAGGCTTTTATCTCTTGAACTACTATAGGTAGACACATGAAACTTTCTATAAATAAGTAAAACTTCAACTGTAATAATAACAAATACTAAAAATAAAATAAAGTTAAAATTTAAAGTGGTTTCCGAACAAGTGAAAATATGATGTTCTTTGAAAAAGTTGCCTGATTTTTACGGTACGGAGCCCTTCTTGTGCGAGTTGACTCGCACTTAGCGGTTTATCCGTCCTATTGTATAGCAAAAGAGTGTCATTGTGTCCCTTATATGGGATGGAACATAATTATGCACTGGCCATGAACAATACCGATCTAAAGACGTTAAATTGTTTCCAAGATTAGTAGATTTGTTAGTGAGCACCGTGTTGTCCCCCGCAGGCGGTACATTCCCGATGCCCCCCGCGTGCGCGCACCTCTGCACGCTGATGCCCCCGCCCGGCTCTTGGCGCGGGCCTTTCGTCGCCGTCGACATGCTCATAGCGCTCTTCAACCGGATCTCGCTGCCCGACAAACGTGAGTACACGTATATACAGACAAACAGTATAAACTTAGGGTGAAGTTCTCTGAAAAATAATCAGACGATGGTATGATTTTTTTTTTGGAGTTTGACTTACGTATTTATTGGATTAAAAAATTGTGAAACCGTCCAATGATATTTTAAAAGAACACCACACCACCCTAAACTCCCGAACGGATTTTGAATTTCCACACGTAGTCCATTCACAATACTGTAACGAGTTTATAAGTTCATAATGTGATTCACAAACTGCGTATTGATAAAACTTTTTAAACTTACGCGATCTGTCTCAAATCAGGAACAAATAATCTTTAATATGTTACATATTAAAGATTGTTTGTTTAACGTAGGGGAAAAAAACAAAAGGATAAATAATCTTTAATATGCATATTGATATCCGTACGTGTTCACTAGTAGATGTCAACGGTAGAAAGGCAAAAGTTACCAAACGCCAAAATGGCCCGTATGGAGTTATATATACCATTAGATTCGATTTTTTTTTCTGCGCCGATTGGTCTCATTGTCATTCTTCTACGGTGAACTTTTTTGTCGTTTGGTAAATTTAAAATTCCCTCCATTCGTCTGTTTTTCCTCTACCTAGCGACATCATTTTGGGTAGTTTATGAAAATTTTGTACTTAGGAAGCTCTTTTAAATTGCACCGCGGACTAAGTAAATTTTACCTTACAGACTTTTTCACAATATTAGGATTAAGTAGTTTTTGCTTTCCTCTAAAAACTTGCTCGAAGTTCTTTAGTAACCTTTACCAGCCTAAATTCTATAAACAGTTTGATTTAGTATTTTATTCCCCGACCCGTTTTCTGCACGGTTGTTATTTGGACATTTTTACCAGCCTGCAATACCATAAAGATAGCAGTAAGTACATTTTTACCTTACCAAAAAATATGCCCGAATGGCAGATGGTAACATTTTACCTGCCCAAATCATAAATTTTTTTGGTGTTTGGATAAGTTTACACGAAAATAATTAGGTGCTGATTGGCGGTTCGATAACTTGCGTTGTCTTATTTTTGTCGGTTGTCCGGGCTTAGAATTACTCCGGCGTCGTTGCTTGGTAAAAAACAAAGCATCAGTGCGCGAAAAGTCATCGCTTAGGACGCACGCGCATTCCGCGAATGGCGAGTGGGACGGCGAGGTAAGCACTAATTTTGTGTTGGCTGATACTTAGATCACGTATTTTGTTAAGTAATTTGGTTCTGTTTCTCTGTTAATATTGCTTTTTGTTTTAGTTAACAATGCATAGAAGAAAGCGTCTTGATGATATTATCGGTCAAGCGTTGAACAACGCTGGAATTGCTAATCCTCAGTCAGAGACTTCAGTCCAACCATTTTTGGCGAGTTCAATATCAATTTTTAATTATTTTCTTACTAACATGATGATGTTGATGCTAATTGATTATTTTTATTAATGTATGTAAACAGACTACTAAGAAGTAACTGTATCTACCTACCGGTAGGCCAGTTTTGTCTGTGTCTGTCTATCTTTTTTTGATTCTTTACCTTTACTTTTGATACTATTTTATGTAAGCAGAAGAATGCAGTGTGTAGTTAATTTAAAATAATGTTTTTTGATAAGCAGACGCTTTTATTATAGTAGCAATTTGAACTGAGTACGTTTCAACTAAATAGAGCCATGTACACAGTCGGTAAAGGAACTATCTGACCTATTCTATAATACGATTGTCTATTCCGTGGGTATGGCATTTGGGTCAGGTGATTCCTTTACTGACTTTTCCTACCTATTTTAGTCATGTAAAAATGGATCTCAATTGTTTTAATTTGCTAAGGTTACAGTAGAGACCTATTTACAAATATTTAGGTACAGTTTTTGTATAACAGGCGATTATAACCCCGGTATTTTAAAA
The DNA here is from genome assembly GCA_963662085.1 of Eupithecia inturbata. NCBI lineage: Eukaryota > Metazoa > Arthropoda > Insecta > Lepidoptera > Geometridae > Eupithecia > Eupithecia inturbata. Next base: position 208,968 of record OY759206.1, on the reverse strand, counting down.
CAGAAATCTTTTTTGAGTAACTAGATTTACCTTTTTTTTGTAGGTCAATCAATCAATCACTCTAACTACACTGCAGTACAATCTAGGTACTTACTCAAGGAACTTTTTTGTTTCAAAATACCGGGGTAAGAGCAGTCACTATTTGTGAAAAACGCGGTTTTATTTATATGAGAAGATCTTTATTTTTTGTTATCTTTTGATTGAAAATTTAGTTATGTTTAAAAATGTCTCTTTGATATGGCTGTTACCTAATTACGAAGACTGATTAAGTTTTAATTATCTAGGTATGTACTCATTATGCTGTTTCATTATAAGCCTTGAAGGCATTTAAGTTGAATTTGTTATGTTAAAATGATAAACTGCGATATGATTGTTACCTAATTACCTATTAAGAATAATTTTAAAGAGTTACAAGACAGATTATGCAACACATAATACCTACCATTGATTTTATAAAGTGTATAATTTCATTATGATTGTGTATGGTGTGCTAAATAAAACCAGATATTCAATAATGAAGAACATTTATTCTTTAATATTTATCAATAAAACAGTAGGGGATCAAAGCCAAAGCAACCAAAGGTAGCTAAGGTAGGTCATGAAACTGAATAAAAATCAAGGAAATACTACCTATTACAACTTTTAATTAACAAAGTATTGAGGAAATATGGGTCAGCGTTAGGTCACATTAGGGATATGTTCAAAAATCCTGGGCCATTGCTAGATTGACAGCTGAGCATGGTAATATTTGCCCGACGCTGAAAACTGACATTTTATTTTTTAGTTCTTTATTCCCATATCCTGACATAAAACAATTTCTATTTAGTAGTTTTTACCCTACGCCATATTAATTTTCGTTGTCGTTAAGTAATTTTTGCCTGCACATGATATTTGGTAATTTATTACCAAACGACACTAAACATTAAATTAAAAGAGTAAATGCTTTAATATTTATACAGTTGTATAGATAAATTAAATACCTTTCCAATGTAGTAACTCATATCTATTTCTGATTAATACTGGATTTTCTATGATTTTTTTTCTAAATTTCAAAACTTTAAATCGCTCTACTGTAAAGTTATGTCAATGGTGTTTGGTAACTTTTGCCTTTCTACCGTTGATGTATATTTATGTCGCAGCGCCGGCGCCGCGGCAGGAGAACGGCTGCGACACGAAACTGTTCGACCTGGCGCGCTCCGTGCACTGGATCGTAGACGACGACGGACTGACCACCACCGTCGCCAGCAAGGTACCCTCTCGACTACAACTCACTCACTGGCGACATCTATCGCCAAAATGAAGCAACGCTAGTCGAACGTGAACATCTCAATCATATGCTGCCACAAAACATCTGACAGGATATTGAAATGAGTTCCCAAGCTTGCCTTCAGTAGACGGGCACAATAGATCTACTTACTAACCCGGTATTCTCCCCAGGGCCGGCGGCGGCGCGCCGGCGAGGACTCGGACTCGGACGGCGGCGCCGCGCCGCCGCTCAACGACGTCTATCGACAGCGCCAGCAGAAGAGGGTCAAGTAGAACTAAGCTCAACCTCACAAGGAGAGACTCGACTACAATCCTACCATTGTATTGTACACGTCTCAGTCTACAGACGGCCGCAGAAGAAGATACCAACCTGTCGCTCAATGCTTCACCCCTCTCGTCTGCCGGCGCCGGCGCGCCGCTGCCGTACGAACTGTCCGTAGTACAAATCGTGTATAATATTATGATAAACAATATAATAGTAACAATCCTAATATTTTGCTACGGATTTCCGCAAAGTAACGCCTGAATCTATTATTATTTTATAAGTAGTGTAGATAAAGTATGGGATTGAAAATGACAATGGGACAGCATGTCGTCCTGCTTGGATCACATTTGATTAAATATGATGTCATCCTTTAGTCCGTCATGTTCAATCCCATTTTTGATCTACACGACTTATACCCTGCCTGCCTCTGCCTGGTTGCAGGCAGCCACTACAGAAGAGCTATTCCTGATGTGTGAACTCTCGAGATATTGTGCTTCTCTTTTATATTACTACAAACAAACGTAAAGGTAAGGAATGTAGGGACGAAAATGGAAAGATAGATAGATAACTCTTTACTGTACGACACAAACACAAAATATAATACAGAAGAAAATGCTGAGAAACAAGGAAGTACAAAAGGCGGCCTTATCGCGGAAAGGTAAGGAATTTGAAAACAAACCGCCCATACCAAAAAAACCGCCCATACTAAAATTCACACTGTTGTCGCGTCTTTCTATACGCAATTTATATTACTTGTCGGTTTAAGATCGTTCATTCAATAAATATTGCTTACAAGTATATCTGAAGGTCGGCGTACAGCAAGTGAGTTTTAGTTATTTGTGTCGTGGTTTGTTAACAAAAATGTTACATAGAGTTTGGCTAGTGTTTAGAGTCCATACGTAAGCTGTACTGTACGCGGTCCACTGTCCAGGCACCTCGTTTGTGGGCGAAGGCGCGGTCTGTTTACATGATACCATTAGGTATCATATAAACAGACTGGAATTGCGGACAATTAGATTTCCAATTGAAAAGTTCAAAATGCGACGACGACCGATGTGGCACGGCGCGCGGCGGGTGCCAAGTGGGGGTGGTAGACAAATGTGTGTACGATCTGCTAATATTTTTTCCGGGTATTTTCTATGTATAATAAAAAATATCTATCCTTTGTAGGTATTGTAATACGTTTCAGTTTGGGGCTAGATGATGCTGTGTGGATTGTCCAGCATTACTTATTATTTATAATGACACACATTATTCGCAAATAGTTAAAGAAGGTAGGTCAGCGTTGTAGATAGTATATTATGTATTATGTACTTAATTGAAGCGATGCAATGCAATGCTAGGTAGGAGCGCAGGCAGAACGCTTTGGACCGATTAATGCTTTAATTGGGACTGGACCATAGCTCACTATAGATTGAATGATGTTAATGTAAATCATATAATGTGATTTGTGTATGTAATTTTCTGAGGAATAAATGAATTTTATATAAAGCAGTGTTTTATTTACCAATCACCTTAAAAAAATAGAAATAGATAGATAATACTTTATTGTACCACACAAAGACAGAAACCAATACAAAAATATTAATTTTAAGAAATATTATTTATCTGTAATGGGTAAAGGTAGTTTAGTAATCAGTGTTGAATAAGGATTGCAGAGTTAGGTATTTTTTGAAGAACCAGAAATCCTGGGAAATTTCGACGACAGAACCGGGAATTTCGGGTTCCTACAGACCTAGATCTATTTTTAATAATACCTATTTTTCAGAAAATAACTGTTTAGATGGTGGTTTCAAACAGTTGTCAAGTACCAATATGTACTATAGGTACCGGTTAAAGACTGCTATTTAATGAATTACCTAAAAATTTAAGATACATTTCAGATGGATCGGTTTGCAACCTTCTGAGTATAGAGGGTAATGGTAAAATTTTATTTTCGTTTCAAAATATTTCGAAATGTATGTACCTACCTATGTAACCTACAGGAATTTCTTCTCTTTTATTTGATATGCCATTCGATGTGGAAGAGGCATAGAGTGGATATGCTGATGCTCGCACTTGACTCTGATAGCTATCCGAGTCTGGATTGTTTGGCAAAAGAAATCAGGTCAAATCAGATGCCTCGAAAACCAACTGGAGCTCCTCGGTGCCCACCAATTCTGAACTTAGGTACTTTTATCGGATCGAAAGCTAAAACGGCAGCCACAAAGCTAACACCCTTAATCAAGAACAATACTATGAAGTCTCACAGTGTACACGAACGCCGCCGGGCCGCCGCCGCGCCGGGCCGGTCAAACCGATTCATAAACAACACTTGAACGCATAGTACATAAAGATAAAATATCACCTTTTTAACCAGTAGGTAGGTACCTATGTCACAAATGATTGGGTTATGTTCCGTCAGTTTTACTTTGCTTTGTATTCCTATTCAGTTTTCAGGGAAACAAAATTGTTTAAATTATGTTTGTGCAGTTTGTATAAACATGTACAGCGAGTTGAGCTTTTGTTCCTCCGCTTGTGTTGTGTTGTAGTAATACGCGATTCCGAAGTGTATTATTTGACTATTTGTATTAAGAGACAGGACTCAAAAGTGTGTAACAATGTCGGAGAAAGAAAATAGAAGGAAATGTTTCAAGTGCGGTTGTTCGGCTTACACGGACAACATTAAATTGTTTCGATTTCCTAAACCAGGAGTAAGGAATCTTATCCGGTAAGTATTGTAGTAGTGTACATATGGTTATTATAACCTAAACATACGTAAAGCCACTGAACATAAAAATACAAAAAAAACATGTAAGGTATACCTGTTTGTATAGGTACAGCTAAGCCTCTAATTTGTGTGTATAAAGTGTGCAGTTACTATCTACCTAAGTTTCAGCGGGCTTACCTACCTTATTATGTTGACTATTTTTTCACAGTTAACTTTCTTTTCCAGGTGTGAATTATGGGCTCAATACATGTTTCCTGAAGGAGAGTTCTCCTCCACAACATTTCAATCTCAATTACATAACGAACACAGAATGCTGTGCCAGAATCATTTTCTGCTTGGTGATTTCACAGATGATTCATTAAAAACTCTACGACAATTTGCAGTTCCACATGATGTGAGTAAATATTTAAGATAATAACAAATCCCATAAATTAACGGTCACGGCGGGATTCGAACCGGCGGCGTCTCTCCCTCAGTACGGGAGTGCTATTAAAACCAACAAAGCCACGAGAACTCATCTCGCCAAGTGCGGGTCATGCACTATAAAAACAAAATAAGTAAATATTGTATATAAAACTAATGATAAAAAGCAAAAAATATATCTGCTGTTTCTATGTAGTGTCAGAAGGTTCCTTTAAAATTTGGTAGTGATCAGATCAAGTTTTTTTTTCGCTATACTTACTACTACTATTTGTGAAGCAATCTGCTTCATAAAAGTAACCAACATATATTTCATAAAAGTACCTGAACCAGTATAGTCTGATAACTAGATTGTTCTCATAGTATATAGAGGTACTATTTTATTGTTATTTTGTTCCAGGTTGAAAACCAATTGTCTATTTACCATGTGGAACCTCAGGCTGGTCCTTCTCAGAAGGTAGGTACTGCAAGATGTTAGTAATGTGTAATGTGTAACGCTTGTTACGCAGGGTGTTCCAACTACCATCACCAAGTACCCTGAAAACCCTGCTAAATAAAGTACCATTTGGTGTTGGGATTAATAAGCCAGTGTTCAAAGTTTTAAAAAACTATTCAAACACTCAAAAAGCATCGGACAACGAATATACACATATATAATATATAGTACATTAATGTTTGATGAAATGTCTATCAAGATACATTTGGCCTACAATTTAAAAGATGATGTGATTGAAGGCTACCAAGACCATGCATCACAGGGAAGATCTCCACTTATTGCAGCATATATAGACTTGCTGTGCTCATTAATCAGGTAATTTATGATTAATTTTAACCAACTTCAAAAAAGGTAGAGGTTCTCAATTCAACTGTATTTTCGATTACTCAAAATGGCCTGGACAGATTGGAAAATCATTTTTCGTTTGAAAACTCCCCATGTAGACCCTTTTAAATTTTAGCGAAATTAGCCAAGCAGTTTTTATTTCAAGGTGGTTTTTTAATGTAATAAACACTTGTTTTACTAAGTAACTGGTACAATGGTGGTTCCTATCAATTTGATGTTTGCCCACTGCCATTGGCTTACTGCATAGAATCCACTCACTGCTTTTGTTTAAATTCCAGGTACTCTCTAAGTGCTTTGAAGCTGGACTGAATATAGCGGCTATTGTCTGTGACATGGATGGTGTGAACAGAAGAGCTCTGACTATTTTGGCTGCATCTCTGGAACATCCCTTCATAACAGTGCTCAATAAGGAAATTGTAACACTGTTTGATCCGCCACATTTACTAAAATGTTTCCGGAACTTATTCATGAAATATGATATTGAGTCCACAACTAACATTTCTTCAATTGACAAAACTGGAAGAGGTACGATTTTTTTTTTAATAAATATTATTGCTTTTAACGTTTTTGCACACAACAATGTTTGTAGTTTCGAGCAACCAAATGCTGTAAATAAAGTATTGTCATGAAATTTCAAAGTTAAATTGATGTGGCCTGTGTGTAACTTCCTTCTTTTCCAGGAAATGTGTTTGTTGTTTTCAATTAAGTATGTATTACATTTGTTTTACAGTCATTGCTAAATGGTCGCACATCAAAGAATTTTATAAAGTGAATAATAGGAATCCAAACTTTGTTTATGCTCCTGTATTGAAAAAAGAACACCTAAACCCTAATTCAAAACAAAAAATGAGAGTCAAACTTGCAGCACAAGTATTAAGTCATTCAGTGGCCGGAGGAATGTTGGCTAAAGTATCCAATGGTATGTTTTTGATTTTTACACTAATAAATATTGAACTCATCATATTTTTTTATGAATTACTTGCTTGTCAGCTTGATGGTAAGCATCATGTTTTTTTATGCAGGACTACCTCCAGGGCTTATTGTAATATTAGCAGTGCCTTGGAAGTTTATTCTGCTATCCTTCAGAAACCATTTGCCTATTTATTTATACGTACATAAGAGTAGCCTATGCTTATTTTGGGGGAATCAAATTTTATGAAACCTTATAATTATTTAGGAAATTAATATTTTTTGTACCTGTGTTATCAACTTATCACTGAAAAAGTACTTTATTATTGCCTGTTTCCTTTACATTATTTTTGATTTAAAATTTGCATTTTTAAACTTACAGGAGAGCTCCCAGCAGATGCTGCAGTGACAGCAAGCATGATAACAAGCATGGACAACCTGTTTGATAGCCTTAATAGTGACTGTGCTGACTTACGTAGAGGAAAACCTTATGCCACAAATTTAAAGCCCACATTTGAAGTTATTTGAAGAAATGAAAAGATTTTTTTCTACAATGAAATATTTAGGAAGCCCGCGTAAGCCACCATCACAAGAAGGCTGGGTGTGGAGTCTTACAGCCATAGAACGATTGTGGAAGAACTTGGTGCAAAAACATAATATCAAGAGCATGGCCACAAGGAGACTGCAGCAGGATCCATTAGAAAACTTATTTGGGTGTATTCGTGGCAACTGTGGGTCCAATACAAATCCAACATGCAGTCAGTTTGTAGCTGGCTTAAAAACAGCCATCCTCAGCAATTTATCCCGGTTCGGGACAACAGGAAACTGTGAAACTGACAATAACGTCATAATACACAATTTTGAAACGTTATTGTCAGTTACACAACCAAACCATTCAAGGACACAGCCTGAAGTTATTGCACGCACAGAGTTGCCACTTATAGAATCCGTAAATGAAAACAATGCAGAAATTCAGGCGTGTGCCTGTGTGTGTGGCTTTTTGGTGAAGCAGCTACCAACTGACTGTCTAAATTGTAAGAAAATATTTGTGTCCACACAAATTGAGAACCACCATTTGTTTGTGGAATGTCGGGAGTACTCTGACCATAAAAAGAGTTTAAATTATGTAACAAGGTATTTGGTGGATTGTGTAGAATACTGTGCTACTTTAATGAATGATTTGCTAAAGGAACAACGGCACACAAGCAACATAAAATAAATGTTACAGATAATGCAAAATCAATTATAAATTTCGATTTACTTAATGGATGCACAGAGCACACAGAAAAAATTATTGGCACAATTACCAATAGTGTATTTATGATATGTGTAAGAGATTCTGTATTTTAAAAAATCTATTGTTCGCTGAAGAAGTGTCTGCTGCTGCGCTCAAGCGCAAAATGAATATAATTAAATAATCTATAAATGTATTAACCTTACCGACAGAAGAAGTAAGAAATTTAAAGAATTTGAATAGAAATGTAATGTTTCTTACGTTACATTTCTTTTCAGTCGTATTAAAATAAAATGTAATTAGCATAAAATATAAACCCAGCTTTTTTCCCAGCTACTTTCACACCTTAAAATATTCAATCTACAAATACATAGTTGTATGAGGAGATTTGATCATTTTTCATTACTGTGCAGTTGAAACTGTAAGGTGTATTTAGTACAAAAATAAATATGTGTTTCTTTTAAGATTAAGTATCTATTAATAAAATTGCCTACTGATATTATTTCTTTTTAATTTGTGTAAATTCATAAACAAACTATATATTTGTTTTTGGCCACTTTCTTTGAGCAAATATATAATAATGATTATATTTGGATGGAAAATGCTCGAAAAACAAAAATATAGTTTTATAATTCCCAAAAAAGAATAATTAACTACCTACCTATCCTATAGCTATTAAATATATGTATAGCTATACATACATACATTAAGGAGGTATAGATAGAAATTTAAATTTTACCGCCATACAAGAGTTTCGGGAGGGCTGATTATACCTAGGTAGCGCTAGGGAGTCTGTTTTTGTTTTTTTTCTATGGAGTTGCCGTTCTCCGGTAGGAGTATTATTATTCTTTGATATAAATGTCATCCACAAATCTGCCAAACATTAAAAAGAGAATTTAGCTACAGAAACGGACCAATCACAGATCTGTAATCAACGCAGTGGGTTCGCATAGGAAAATTTCGCTTGAGTGTTATTTCTGAACGAAATGCATATGTATGTAGGTAGATACCTATCGTAGACCGAGAATCAAGTAGGTAATGAAATGGCCTACAATAACATTAGTATTTACGTAGGCACTGATCTTACCTACGCATGAAATGCCTTACTTATGTATTATTCTTGTAGACTGCTTTTAACACTTGAAAGGTTAGGGATTTTTGATATAATATCTAAGCCCGAATCTTTTAGTTTTCCTAACATTAAGTTGTAATTCTGTGGAATACTACGAAAGTCAGGCGTCGTCAGTTGATTCTTTAATCTGAACAGATTTTCTTCAATTTCGTTCTTTGCAAAATCAGGGTTACATTTATGTGAAGTCTCTTCTAAGATATCATTTTCATCCTAAAACAAATAAGAACATATACATTTACAATCACAACGACGCTAATAAATTAAATAGGTATTAGAAATATTGAACTTTAAGATATAGGTCCTTAAGAAATAATCATTTTCCGAAACTAAATCGTAGCTTTACATATGTCAATAAGATCATAAAACACGTGCACAAAAATTCGCAACAGGACCGAAAACTATTGTTCGCTGGTATAAAACACTTGCACTCAATGCGCAAAAGTGCTGATTATGCAGAAAAAAAAAAATTGTAATTGGTTCACTATAATAAGTAGGTACCTATGCTTTGTAGTTAAAAAACAAATTAAAATTATAGAATTTCATATATGGAATAAAAAATAAGTAAACACAAGCTTAACGATATAAAACACCGGTCGATACCAGTCAAAAGAGTAAAATGGTAAATTACTTACTTTGATTCTTAGAAGCCCCTTACACAGTTTTCGCTTTGTGCATGCCCACACCATCAATCCACTTTTGTGCTTTCTTGTAGCGTAATATTGATGCCCTCCGCGAAGAAGGATAGTCCCACCGTTCTTTTGTACGTACACTTTACTGTTACTTTTATCTGAACTTGGACAGGGCAACTCGTGGTCCGCCATTTTGGCTAGCGCGGCGTGCACTGACTATGACGATCTGACTCACACTAAATAGAATGGCAGGCTGGTATGCACTATCAGGGTTGCCAAACGTATCCTAGAGTTAAGCTACAATAAATGCAAAAAAAAAACTATAGAAAACTGGAATACTAACATAAAACGCCATAAATATACAGCTTTTTTTGTGTGGTTTACTTGCTCTAAAATAAAATGACATGCCCCACCCCTTATCATTAAATCAATTCTCATTCATTCAGAGCTCTTTCATGATGAATGACAGGTCATTTCCTAGAAATTTTATATAATTAAGTGATGATTAGCAGTTATAGATATAATTAAAAAGTTGATTTTGTATCATATTTTATTAAAAATACTATTGTTGACTTTTGCTAATAAATATACGTATTTGATTCCAGCGAAGCACTTATTTATTTCTACCATTACAATATATTTGACTATTTGTGATAATTCAGTAAAGAGTAATTTTCTTCTAGGAAAATAAATTGGTGTGACTTGTTGGGATTTTTTCTCCCATTGAGTCACACTGTTACTCGTTGCAACTTTTTTTTATAGAAGTACTCCCAACGTATCACACCTGTGTAACAGTGTGACTCGATGGGAGAAAAACTCCCAACGAGTCACACTGTGACTGGATTTGGTATGACTCTTTGGGAGTTCACCGACCAACCCTAGTGTTAATGCAACCTTTCCTCAGTTAAATCGAATGTTCGTCATAAAAACACAAATAGATACATAATTTATTGATATTTAACACAAGTTCCGAAGAGTCACAAAATCAAACAAAAACTATTATTTTAACAATAATTTATTTTATCTTAAAATTAAAAAAAAAACTGTACATGATCTAAAGGAAAATAGTCACTAGGTAGGTAGTAATTATCAATTCGCTAGTTGTAGCTTACCAATAACTAGGACAAAGTTATTTACGCATTATTTATATTATTATTAAAGTAGCTCCGAGTCGATGAAGGAAGTTTTTCGAACTACAAAAACACTGAGATATTGTTAAAAAATATTATATTCTATTGTCTTCTGGAGCAAGCGAGTTAGCAAATATTATATTCTATTGTTTAACCCTTCTGGAGCAAGCGAGTTAGCTAATATCCTTGAACGCTGTATTTTTCTTGTGTAAATGTTCCCATCTGCAATGTCTTTAGTATGTAGTTCCCATTTGTTTAGCATTTTAAACAAATATGAACTACTATGTCCACAACCTTCACAAGCCTCACGTTATAAGCTAATCCTCGCTCGAGGTCTGTCCTACCGCACACCGACCCCAGCAGTGGCCATGTTGCGGAGCTCACAGGGTCGCCCCCTTGTCGGTTTCTCCAAACTCGGATGCCGGTGAAATAGCCCTGTCCTAGTCACTAGTCTCCGTGGATATAGCTTCGGCGCCGGCGCCTATCTGTCGATCTCTCCGAACACGACGTCGAGCGTGCCGATGATGGCCACGATATCCGCCAGCATGCTGTTACGGCCGATCCGCTCCAGCGCCGCGAGGTGCGCGAACCCGGGCGCCTTGATCTTACATCTGGGAGAACAAACAAACATTATCGGACATGTTAGAACGGTGAAGATGCGACCCACATCGACTATATGCTGACCTGTACGGCTTGGAGGTGCCATCGGAGACCAGATACACCCCGAACTCTCCCTTGGGCGCCTCCACGGCGGTGTAGGTGGCGCCCGGCGGGACGGCGTAGCCCTGCGTGAACAGCTTGAAGTGGTGGATCAGAGCCTCCATCGATGTCTGCAACAAACAACACACGCGTGTCACCACACCACAGGTTTCTTTCTCTCAACTCTGTCTAGAATGTTCCTCCAGCAGCGCCGAAAATCTGCCGCTTACATATAGACCGGTGGGAAAAGATAACACAGTGCAGCCCCAATAGCAAGCTAAAGCACGAATGAACACAATGCCATCAAAGTAAAGGAAGATGGACCGCAGTTTGTTCAGGGGAGACAAAAGAGCGCCACGATATAAGGAGACCACCCAGGTTGGGGTGTGATTGAATACAGTGCTCGAGGAAATTATCTGGGACTTGGACAGCTCCAAACATATGTAGGCTGTGTGATGTTCAGTGACCTGTCTAAGGCCTTCGATTGCGTAAGGCATCCTTTTGGCCAAGTACGTTTCTAATGAATCGTAAAGTTCTAAAGGTATACAAAATAGGTTTTCCACCTAGTTTGATAACACAACAGAAAGCAATTTCAGAAAGAAGTGTTCAAACAAAGTTAACTAGAAATGGGAGTTGCCCAAGGTTCCAAATCAGCTATTTATCATTTACATGAATGACCATGCGCTACAGGAAACAGATGGAAAGGGTATCTTCAGCACAGCGGGGCTGTTGTTACCGGCCGATCAGTTAGTTGGCGAGTACCTTCATCTCTTCCCGGGAGGGCGCCGTGAGCTTGGCGTCGTCCGTCTTGACCTCTCCGGCCGGCATCTGGTTGAGGCACTGGTCGATGATGCGCAGCGACTGGCGCATCTCCTCCACGCGGATCAGGTATCTCGACAAGGTATCGGTATCGGGCTAAGTCATTCATCAAATCAAAGCAATCCTAATAAAAACACTTACATTTATTTAGGCTTACAAAATAAACTCATTGAAAATTTATAGTTCAAACGAATAAAGGTCATTTAGAAGGGACATAAAAATGTGTCGGTACAAATTATACATAGTGCAAAGAAATTAACGTAATTTGGGAAGAGGTAATTAGGTAATTTGTGCAGGAAGACAATTCAACTGCATACAAGAGCCAGCCCGCGCGGGCCGCACGTCAGTGAACTTGTAGCTAAAACTGTTTCATGGCGTGAACATGATCACTCAGATCAGGTACACACGTTAAACTTATAACAGCCTTCTTCTTAGGGTTCCGTACCCGAAGCGTGAAAACGGAACCCTATTACTAAGCCTCTGCTGTCCGTCCGTCTGTCACAGGGCTCTATCTCATGAACCGTAAGAGGTACAGTTGAAATTTTTAGATAATGTGTATTTCTCTTGCCGCTATAACAACAAATAATAAAAATAAAATAAATATCAAAACTAAAGGAGGCTTTCATACAAAAAAACCTGTTTTTTTTTGGTTTTTTGATCTTCGTTTGTCTTGGCTGTATCTCTTGAACTACAACAGGTAGACACATGGAACTATCTAATAAGTAGCACTTCAACTGCAATAACAACAAATACTAAAAATATAATGAAATTTAAATTTAAAGGGGTCTCTAAACAAGTGAAAATTTGATGTTCTTGGAAAAAGTTGCCTGATTTTTACGGTACGGAACCCTTCGTGTGCGAGTCAAGTCGCACTTGGCAGTTTATTTGTAGGCAGTTAGAAACACATTTCATGTTGTGCCGTGCCGACCCCGCACGAGGGGAAAAGGAGCGGAAGATGATGTGTCACCTAAACAGTGACCAGTAGGTTGTATGAGCGATGCCATTAGTAATATCCCGCATCAGTGGGACAATGAGTGAATAGTGCCTTGACGTATGAGTATGATTACAAACCGGAGTGCATACCTGTCGTAGCAGTCCCCGTTGGTCCCGATGGGCACGTCGAAGTCGACCAGGTGGTAGGCGTCGTAGGGCTGCGTCTTGCGCAGGTCCCACTTGATGCCCGACCCGCGGAGCATCACACCGCTGTCGATACCAAACATTTATACTCTTACTAGCTGCTGCCCGCGGCTTCGCACGCTCTGTTCCGAGATAGACAGTAGCCTGTGTCCTATGTCCGGATACCATCTATTTCCATGCCGATATGGATTACAATTATTATTAACCTGTTGTTAATAATAATTATGATTAATATTATAAATTCAAATGTAACTCTTGTATGTTACCTTTTCACGCCTAAACGGCTGAACGTATCTTAATGAAATTTGGTAGGGAAGTAAATGGTAACCCGGGGACGGACATAGGCTACTTGATAAACGCGTGCGAAGCCGCGGGCAGCAGCTAGTTATAAACAAAACAGTATAACGGACTATGAGATGGGTGCGAACAGGAGAGTCGCATCGCAGATCTGTCAGATCTGTGCAGAGATGTGATCTGTCGCGAAATTTTATAGAAGTTAAGAAGATAACGAGCGCAGTGAGGCGCCAAAACTTAGATGAAGTTAAGTAAAATATGTTTCCAAGATACTTAATTTAAGAAGATATAGAGCGAATCCAGCTTTGAAAAAACGAAGAAATAAGGAAGCAACGAAAATGTATACAAAGTTATAGTAGTTACCTGAATCCCAGATTGAGCGCGTCCTGCGCGGAGACAACGCCGATGTCCTTGGTGCGCTGCACCCAGATGCGGTTGGTGGTGAGCACGTCCTCCACCTCGTCCAAGCGCTCGGAGAACTTGCACGCGAACTCGTAGATGTCATCCATGAGCCCGAGCGGCATGTCCTGCAGGCAGGGGAAGTGTTAGTGCTGTGTGGAGGGGGGAGGGTGCGAAGCCGAACAGCCAGTTCAAGGGCGTGAGCTACGCACGTACCAGCGAGACGCCCCCGGGTCGTATGTAGGCCGCATGCATGCGCGCGCCCGACACCCGCTCGTAGAACTCCATCATCTTCTCGCGCTCCTCGAACAGCCAGAAGAAGGGCGTGAGTGCGCCCACGTCCAGCGCGTGCGTGCCTACCGCCATTATGTGGTTCAGGATGCGCGTGATCTCCGCGAACAGCGCTGGAACAGAGACGTACTACACGTCAGGACGTGGCGAGGTGCGCTCTCTCTCCTTAGCTGGCGAGGTGCGCTCTCTCTCCTTAGCTGGCGAATCACAAAGATTCCGAAGGAAGTCCCAAAGTTTTTAGACTCCTACATCACTTGACCTCGTGCCGCAATTGGTTAGCGCGATTTGTCAAAAGCATTATATTGAGTATGTACACCATAAAACGTAGAAGGGAAACTATATCTCTATGGAATCAGGTACATTCATCTGGACCTTGTCACTGCTTATTTGAATAACAAGATCCAAGAGTGAACATTATTAACCAATTTCCGTCAAGTGCCACCACTAACTCACTAACTCCCCACTCGATGAGGTATCCCACATTTATGTAATTTTTTTAAAAAGTGTTCTACTTACAGACTTCTCTATATTTTTCCTGAAAAATAATCCATATCTATAAACGCTACATACATTTCAGATGGATCGCTCTGCCAAACTTCGGAGATAATGGGAGAGTAATTTTTTGACTTTTTCAACATATTTCAATCTGTACATGCGCACAAAATGTATTATTATTTTAAATTTCATGTTATTTGCTGCTGCAGTTGTTGAGATATTAAAGACGGAGAAAAGGACAGAAAAACCGGGACCATAAGGGATTCGAAACTGATCTCCGATCTACGAAACCCTACAAACATTAAAGAGGATCCAGTAACTGTAGTTGCAATGTTTCACAGGGGTTTATACAGGGTCCATTCCTATTTATGATTAAACAGATAAACATTTTATTATAATTTGTCAAATTATACGACACAATTTGTTTTTACATAACAAAATAAAATAATAATAAAATTAATGAACATTATTGAAAATTTAAAAATCATATTTAAAACATTACAGCTACTGGCTGGCACATACATTTAGAATCAGCATGCTTGCTTGGAGGCAATCGCAGCGGAGGTATTACACAGGAGGAAGCAGGTCTCTGGTAGGTTCCCTCAGTCGGTTCTTACAACATACACTGGTTCAGTTGGAGGGGTTGAATCTAAAGTCCAACCACCACGGTACAATAAGACTGGTTACTCAACACACAATGAGTTGTCACATTGAGAAGGCACTAGCAGCAGTACTCACTGCGGATGTACTTGGCGCGTATAGGAATGTCGATATTGAGCAGCTTCTCGATGGCCAGCGAGTAGCACTGCTCGTTGCACATCATGGACACGTAGTCGAGCCGGTCGAAGTAGGGCAGCGCCTGCGTGTATGTCTTGTACTCGATCAGCTTCTCCGTGCCGCGGTGCAGCAGGCCGATGTGCGGGTCCGCGGCGCGCACCGTCTGGAACAGATGCGTTGTAGACAGAGAACGGAGGGGGCCTTGTAGTGCAGATGTCTATGCAGTAACTGCAAGTCACCTCTCCGTCCAGCTCCAGCACGAGGCGCAGCACGCCGTGCGCGGCGGGGTGCTGTGGGCCGAAGTTCAGGATCATGTTGCGCACAGTCTTCTCACTCGGCCGGATGACGCCTGCCAGACCACATAATACAGGTTACTACTAATGGAAACCTCCACTCAGCACATCTGAAGTACAATCACAATTAAGTACCATTTGATTGTGTGATATCTTCACATGACGACTGATGTGGCGCGGTGGTTGAATGTCCGCCAGCGACGCAGGAGGTTGCGGGTTCGATTCCTTTAATTTATTATGCAATTTTTATTTGACAGATTTGATTCTTATGGTTGACTCTACAGATCGGTGTTATAAAAATACAGTGTGTTCTTGTTTTGGTGGGTTCACGGCAAGATATTTTTTAAAATTCTGTGAAAGTATGTAGTTTGTCTTGTTTTGAATAAAAAAAAGGAAGGTTCCCTTTGAGTAAAATTTGCTAAGTTTGTGTGTTTGTTTGCTACGTAGCTTATCAGTCATCTAGTACTCATAACACAAGCTCTGCTTAGCTTGGCGGCTAGAGCATGCTGTGTGGATTGTCCAGCGTTATTTATTTATTTACATTTCACAACCTCGTCCATTTGTAATTTTACCAAATTAATAGAAAATTAATATTTCAAACCGGAAACTATTGCAGTGAATAATCCGTGCAACGCACAAGGTGTGATTTGACTGCTATTTATCACAATAGAGGGGAAGTGGATGGACTAGACTAGAAGCTATATACATAGAGTGCATGTACATACTATTGTAGGGTGGGTGCTTGAGCAGGGAGGTGACCTCGTCAGGGTACATGACAGCCCCCTCGAACTGTTTGACGAACTCGGGGTCCGGCATCCACTTCGCGGCGCCGCGCTGCGAGCTGCAATACACGACATGGATTCAACCAACAAAGGACTGAAGAGCCAACCACATCCCTTCCGAGCACAATAGATCCATTACTGAACATGCCTCATCCAAACAAAACTACAAATGAGGAAGCTGCCTCATTTGTAGTTTTGTTTGGATGAGATCCCATAGTCGACTCTTACGACGTGCACGGGTTGTGCTGGAGGTCGTCGTCGCCGCGACCGCCACAGCAAAAACATCATAATGGACCCCAAACTAACTGCCTGCACCAGTTTGAGTATCAAGGGTGAGAAAGAGGGCAGTACAGCATCGCAGACGGACTCTGCATCGGAGTCGAGGGTCTGTCTGAAACCTCTGCGCAGCAAGGAACTGACCGACGACAGATCAGCTGATTTGTATTGTTGTACAAATTGTGAATTAAACAACAACTTTTAATGAGTAACCAAGCTTTGTCCGTTGTTTTTCTTCGATGTTTCTGGTTCATAGAGTAGTAAATAACTGGGATTTTACTAGAGTTATACATTTATGCACAACTTATCGACTGTAACCTCAACTCAAAGTTACATAATTTTTTGGTTACGATATGGTAAGAATTGCACTAAAAATAACCACTTGTCAAAAACACTCACTTCACATTATAAACAGCTGGAATGTTCTTCAAAAGGCACGATTTTGGGCCAAAATTCGATGACTTTCGCAACAAAACATTTACGAGGGAGGCCATTTTTGACGGTACTGAATTACGTTCCGTAACACGTAGAAAATGTCAATTTTACGTTTCGTTACATGCAACAAGTAAAAACCGGAAATATTGTTTTCATTTGTGTTGCCCTCGGAAAGATAATAATAATCATTTATTTCATATTGGCATTACAAGTACAATGTACAGTCCTACCAGAAAGAGTAGAAAATAAATGAGGGCGCCACTATTGTTTACATGGTATCACCATATACTAAGGCAGAACGTTTTGATATTTGATATTTTTTATATATTTTTAACAATTGTCTTAAGTCAAAGTCAAAAACTCTTTATTTCCATAAATACAATAAATGTACACTTAGAAAACGTCAAATTCTTAATAATTAAACACTGACACGGAAATAAAGTGATATTTTTGATTTCAGTCGCTTCGGTATGTAGACTAATGTAAAGAAGCGACGAAGAAACCTTTAGCCTGTTAGTTGTTATTTTTCGAGTTGGAGCAAATCCCGTCCCAAGCTTTTTTATCCTGTAGATAATCTGATATTTTATAGTAGGCCTTTTTACACAAGAAGGTTTTGACAATTTGTTTAAATTTATTTACTGATAATTTTTGCAACTCACTAGGAGTTTTGTTGTAGAAGCGTATACATTGCCCTATAAAAGATACATTGATTTTGTGTAGTCTAGTTGTGGTCACAGCGAGTTTATGTTTATTTCTTGTATTCAAATTATGTACCTACATCGCTATTTTTAGGGAACCGATTGATATTTCTATGAGTGTACAATAGGTTTTCATAAATAAATTGACATGGTACTGTCATTATGTTTATTTCCTTGAATTTTTCACGTAGGCTCTCTCTGGGACACATATTAAAGATTGCACGAACAGCCCTCTTCTGCAGCACAAATGCGGTGATATCTGCAGCGTTCCCCCATAGCAGTATGCCATAATACATAACACTATGAAGTAGTTAAATGTTCTTTACCTACGTAGTATCTTCTTTTAAAACAGCTAGCAGTTTCGACAATAGAGGAACTTCTTTCATAACTGAATAAATATGATGATTTTTTATGTGGTAACACTAATAAATTAAACTACTTACTAGTCTCTGGTTTTAGGTATCATTTTTAGGGGTTGCATTACAAACGATTCAATGGGAAGTTGCAGTGTTGCCGCTAAACGTAAATTATTCTGGTTAGTCCAACAAATAAAAACTGCAAGATTTCAAGAAATTTACACACAACGTTTTATGTATGTATTCTATTGTTATGAAAACAAATCTACATGTATAAATCAGTAGGTACCAACCTACCTAATTTTTTTTGGTTTTTCATTGGGTGGTTGAAAATTTTATTATTATTATCTCAACAAAACCTATTGAATGCTTTAATTTTGTGCATGATTTTTAAATACCTATAAGGAAAGGTAGGTATGAGCCAAAATACCCAAAAAAACACGTCTGCTGTATCGGCGCCCCCTTTAATTTTGATATATATTTTATTTTTATTATTTGTTGTTATAGTGGCAAGAGAAATAAACATTATCTGAAAATTTCAACTGTCTACGTAAATCAGTTGGTAGAGCCCATAGCACATATTTGTAAATTAAGTTTTTCTACTTCAGTCTTTCCAAGGGCATTTAAAAAATCAATAATATTACCCGTTTTTAAAGCTGGGGACAAACCCGAAATTACTAATTATAGACCCATATCGATTTTGCCTGTACTCTCAAAGGTTTTAGAGAGAGCACTCAATTCGCGTCTTGTTAAATACTTAGAAAGTTTAAATTCAAATAATCAATTCGGATTTCGAAAAGGACGCTCTACTGCAGACGTCGTATCGGAGCTAAACAACTATATCGTTAAATGTCTTGACAAAGGCATTAAATGCATCGCAATTTTTCTTGATTTAGCGAAGGCGTTCGATACGGTGTCTATTACCTTGCTTCTATCTAAACTAGAAATGCTGGGAATACGTGCTTCTCAACTAGATCTCTTTTGCAGCTATCTGAGTGAGAGAACACAACAAGTGAAAATCGCAGATTACAAAAACTCCGAAGTTCAAGTGACGTATGGAATTCCCCAATTGCTCTATAATTGGACCGACTCTCTTCTTGGCTTACATGAACGTTATCTGTGTACAAAGGCTGAAAAACGGCAAGTTATTGGCTTTTGCTGATGATACAGTTTTGTTATTCCAGGGAAAGAGTTGGGAAGAGACGTTTCGTTATGCGCAAATCGGCTTTGATCAAATATCTGGAAAACTCTACCAAAACATTCTCACTCTTAATGCTACCAAAACGAAATATTTAACGTTTTAGTTGCGGGAACAAGGTCTCCCTGACAGTCAAAGATATGCGTTAAAAGCTCACACTCTACAATGCTTAAATATCAATCAACATAATTGCGACTGTCTCAAGTTAGAATCATGCAGGACTGCAAAGTATTTAGGTGTTACAATTGACGTTAATTTGACGTATACACCTCATATCCGTCTTCTAACCAGTAGAGTAAGGAACTTAATTGCTATTTTTAAAAATATTAGGCATGTTGCTAGTACAACTCAACTCAAGATCGACGGCTCTTTGTGAATCTCTACCTCTACTATGATATTGTGTTGCTTCATGGGGCGGGGCAGCTACTACCCACATGCTCCAATTAGAGAGAGCACAAAGAGCAGTGCTCAAAGTCGCGCACTCTCTACCTTTCAGGTATCCCACAACACAATTGTATAGTGATTGTAAAGTTCTCTCAGTGCGAAAGCTTTTCATACAAAATATCATTATAAATCAACATAAAGTAGCTCCTGACTATCAATCGATGAACAAAGGAAGAACAAAGAAAATTTATCAATCAGTCCAATGTAAAACTGCGTTTGCTCATAGACATTCATACTTCCTTGCCCCTTATTTATATAACAAAATTAATGAGCAATTATTCATAAATAAATCACCTTTATTACAATGTAAAATAATGGTAAATGATTACTTATGTCAAAAAAACTACGGTGAAACGGAAGCTCTTCCAAAAGTACCTACTGTCATAACAACACACATTTACACTACACCACATCTACACTCTACACACGCTACTACACCACTCTACTTTACTACGCTACTATACTACTCTACATTTGTGCCGTCTTTCTGTTGCCCAGACTCCCATGAGACTGGTGACCTCAGGAGACTAAAACAGACACCTAAATTATAATACATTATTTACATACAAACACAACAGGGTTTCTTTTCAGCTGATATTAAGGTATTAATACTATATATTTTATTTTTTTGTTCTAATTCAGGTAGTTTTTGTGTTATAAATATATGTTCGATAAAACTATTAACTAGAAATTAATCGAAGCTGGGATCCCTCGCATCTTCTTACAAGATTCTCTTAGTTAGAGCGAGGATTCAAACTTACGTTTCTAACAGGGTTCATTTTTGTATAACTATTTGATATAATATGACGTTAGAATGTAAGTTTACTGTGTCTTTTTACAAAAAAATAAATACTTTTTATTATTATTATTATTACGGTTCATGAGATATAGCCACGTGACAGACGGACGGACAGATGGACGGACAGCTGAGGCTTAGTAATAGAGTTCCGTTTTCACCCTTCGGGTACGGAACCCTAAAAAGAATCGTGTCATTGGCATTGGGTCGAGTCAATGAACACGCGGTGCGCACGGTGTCGCGTATCTGCCTTCCACAGAACTTTCTGAACACGACACCCTTCGGACAAAATCCGCTATACATGAAAGTTGAGAGACGATCCGTTGGCACTCTCACCATGAATGAAGTGAAGTTCTCAATTCTCATACTGAAGCCGGATTTCTGTCGCAGGTAACTTCACCACATCCTCAATAGCAGCACGGCACGGCACGGCACGGCAGCGGCGCGGCGCGGCGGCGCGGCGTAGTGGACGCGTGACACGTAGAGTTGCGTGGTGGGTACTTCGGCACGTAACGAGCAGGGGTGCCCCGATGCGGTCGGTGCGGCAGTTCCGCACTTATTGCGGCAAATAGTTCCTCTTTTTCCGCTGATTATGTATAAATTCTCCTTGTCGCATCGCTCCTTCGCAGGACCCGGAAGCACAGCGGCACGGCTAGGTTCGCGGCCTCTCTGCTTCCGCCCCTTGTGTGGCTGTTGTCGGGCGGGTTGAGTCGTGTTCGCGGCGACAGCGTAGCGAATAAGGGAGTACTAGAGTCTGACTACCGAAATAAGAAACAAATAAACACGAATAAAAAAAAAAATAGTATAGCAGCCTTAAAATACAGGGCAAAAACTGGAATAATCTATTTGATACTTTCATCATGGACATCATTATTTTTTTTCCTTGAAGTAAATAACTGCGCTGATCTCACTCAATAAAAGAAACCTAGGGTAATAGTACCTATGGTATAAATAGTTATTCTGTTGTAGAGTCTGGAATAACGAGACTGAATATAACTGCAAATTTCATATTAAATATAATTATAAAAAACCGCCAAGTGCGACTTGACTCGTACACGCAGGGTTCCGTACCGTAAAATTCAAATTTTCACTTGTTCAGAGACCCCTTTAAATTTTCAACTTTATTATATTTTTAGTATTTGTTATTATTACAGTTGAAATGTTACTTATGTAGAGGATAGAAAGTTTCATGTGTCTACCTATTGTAGTTCAAGAGATATAGCCTTGACAAACGAAGAGAAACAATAGCTGAAATAACACGTTTTTTATATGGAAGCCCCTTAACCGACTTGAAAAGAGGAGGAGGTTCTCAATTCAGTGGTATGTGTTTTTTTTTTGTGTATATTTTTCCTAATGAGTTGTTCATTACATTATACAGGGTTACAGGTTAAGTCGACCTAGATCCTGGAGGGGGTTGTAGTTTCCACCATTTCTGACTGATTTCACTATGAAACACCCTACCCCAAACTTAACCGTTTTTAAGTTATTGGACTTTGAAGTTTTTTTTAAAAATTACCGACTTTTAGCCTATTGACCAATTTTTTTTTGGGTCTTTGTCTCTAATTTATTTGTGTTTACGATTTTTGTGTAGTAGATGAGTTGCTTTATTATTCTTAATACTAAAATTGCAGTTAACTAAACCAACTGGGTCGCAGCAGACGATTGATAGTAATAAATTGAAATGAACTCATAAAAATATTTTTTAATTTCAGAAATATTTTAATAAATATCTATGACAGCCATGCTGCAGATGTGCCTTAAAATATCTACGTTTCATCAGCTATTCAACAAGATAAAACAAGCTAGGGTGTTATCAGAATTCTTAGAAAAAACTTCTTCTTCGTCTTAGAACTTGGACTATCGCAGTGGAAAGTGTGGTTTACGGTGAATACTGCCGGCCTCTACCCCTATCATTACACGCCGGTACAAGTTATTGAAGAAGGAGATCCTGTGAGGAGATTGGATTTCTGCAGATTCATGCTCAATGCAGATTTAGAGGACCCATCATTTCTGAGAAATATCTTGTGGACTGATGAGTCGAAATTTGATAAAGACGGCATAACGAATTACCACAACGCTCATTATTGGGCCCCGAAAGTACAAAGAAATCCCAATAAGAAGCGGACTAAGGGATCACAAAGACGATTCAGTTTGAATGTTTGGATGGGAATCATATCGAACCATTTGATTGGGCCTTACTTTCTTCCTGACAATTTAAATGGAGAACGTTATGAAAACTTTTTAATAGAAGATTTACCCGAGCTACTAGAAGATTTACCACTTAATCTCATACGCGACATGAGGTTTCAGCATGACGGTTGCTCTGCACACTACAGGAGAAGCGTCAGAGAATGGCTAGACACTAATTATCCTAATAAGTGGATCGGGAGAGGTGGACCCATACCGTGGCCAGCTAGAAGTCCAGACCTGACCCCGATGGATTTTTATGTGTGGGGACACATGAAGAGTTTAGTTTACAATGAACCGAATCCAATCACATCTGTTGATGTTTTGAGACAAAGAATAATCGATGCGGCGATTGAAATAAGAAGGGGATTAACAACTGGTGTAGTAAAAAGTGGATTAAGACACAGAATGAGAGTTTGTGTACGAAACAGAGGCGGACACGTGGAACATGAATTGTAATTGTAGGCTTTTATGTAAAAATTGTAATAAAAGTCATTTTGTACCTATTTGGATTTTTTTATTTTGTTTTCTGAAGTGGGTACCATTATTTTTTACTACTACCTGAGACCCTTTCATCAAAGTTTTTTCTAAGAATTCTGATAACACCCTAGCTTGTTTTATCTTGTTAGATAGCTGATGAAACGTAGATATTTTTAGGCACATCTGCAGCATGGCTGTCATAGATATTTATTAAAATATTTCTGAAATTAAAAAATATTTTTATGAGTTCATTTCAATTTATTACTATCAATCGTCTGCTGCGACCCAGTTGGTTTAGTTAACTGCAATTTTAGTATTAAGAATAATAAAGCAACTCATCTACTACACAAAAATCGTAAACACAAATAAATTAGAGACAAAGACCCAAAAAAAAATTGGTCAATAGGCTAAAAGTCGGTAATTTTTAAAAAAAACTTCAAAGTCCAATAACTTAAAAACGGTTAAGTTTGGCGTAGGGTGTTTCATAGTGAAATCAGTCAGAAATGGTGGAAACTACAACCCCCTCCAGGATCTAGGTCGACTTAACCTGTAACCCTGCAAACTGTACAACAGTCTGTCGGCAGCAGCTCTCGTGGACACAACAGACTTAATTAAATGTTAGGTACATTTAATAGTAATCACATATTCTAGCTCGATTGATATTTATATACCAACTTACCTACGTAACAAATGTCAACAACAATTGTAAACCTTTTTTTATTAACCTATGAAAAAACTAACTTCGGTTCAATGGTATTTTTAGAGCATTTGGGAAAATAGGAGACGAAATCTACTGTTTTCCCAAATGCTCTAAAAATACCATTGAACCGAAGTTAGGTTCGAACAAAAAGTTTTACGATTTGCGGTTTTATTCCTAACGCAGAATTAATAAAAAACCATGAAAAAATTTGAATCCCGCGCCAACCTGTAAAGATCAACCATAGTTGAAACAATGTTTTTTTCGTTTACCTTTATCCCTTCCATAATTTAGGAAAATTGTAGGAAAAAGTATCTTTTTAGGGAAAATATAAACCTAATCTGGGGAAATTTTGCATTTATAACCAGGAGACACTGTTCGCACGCTTTGTTGACAGCGTAGAATAGAAAGAGAGGGAATAATCCATCCATCCGGTTGACAGAGCAAGCGAGTGGTCCTGCCTGCGCCGCCGCCGCCGCGCCCCCGTCGTCGTCGCGCCGGCGGCGGCGGGCGGCTCCGCCAGCCAGCCACCTCGCCGCGGCGCCCGCGCTAGCCGAGCGATACTTACCTATGTACGTATTTAATTTGTTCGTTCAAATAAAATAAAAATGCAGTAATTAATTATTTGCCGACACGGGTTGGGTTGCTTGCTGTTGACTGTAGAGATTTCTGTAATTTCTGCAACTATACAGACAGCTCAGCTCCGACAGGCAGGTAAAATGAAATAATGAAATGAAATAGTTTAAAAGACAATACAAAGGCACACACATACAAAGTTAGGTACGTACAATAACGATAACCAACATACAATAAGTGTACTCGGGGTGACAGAGGCAGCAGGACTATTTGTGTTTGTAGCGTCCACCTGGGCGCGGGCGGCTGACTGCTGCGCCGCCGCCGGCCGGTCTCGTGCGCACTACTGCCGTACGACTGCCGTCTACTGAGGCCGGAGGCCTAGTTCCCGTCGTCCGAAGGCTCACTTTTCGCGTATAGGTTTGAACACTGAACAAAGTGAGTACAATTCCGTTTGTTTGAATGAAAATGTGAAACTTGTGACCGTGCGGCAGGTACCTGTTCCGCTCTGCTCAGGTACACATTTCTGAGGTTTAGGCACTGTTAATGTAACTAAGTAATCAGTTTAATGACTAGTGTAAGTAAACAGTTCAACAGTGCCAATTCCAATGGTCCAATGGCTATGATGGTAGGTACCTAGGTACTGCTTTGATTGGCTCTGCTGCCAAGTCCTGCAAAGCTGGGTGTACGCTCTACACACTCCACTCTCAGGAATAGAAATACCCCTTTTGATCAGCGAACGCTTGCCAGCTTGCAGATGGTAGCAGGCAGAATACTCCAGTAAAGCTAGCGGATATCAATGTTGCAATTTATAAAACAAATCTGTCAGTCCCCGTTGCAACAGTAGTCCTACCTTAAGCAATGAATAATGATACCTTGTAAGGCATTTCCTTGTAAATCTGGATTTAATTATTATTATTCATAACTAGTTTCTGCCCATAGCTTCGCACACATTTTTCAATGGAAACATATATATGTTAATATTTCTATCCGATGAACTGATTTATGTGATCAAAAGTAAGCAATTTTTTATTCCAGGCCTAGGACTGTATGCAATATTTCAGCCCGATCTGTTCATACGACTACGGTCAAGCATGTTCATACACATAATGTATTTGCCTGTTACCTTACTTAATACATGTTTTGGCTAATAAAAAATCTTTATCTTTAATACCTTTGGTGTGAAATGGTCAAACTTCTAAACCGTTTGCATTCATATGATTGCCGCGGAATATGCATTATCTAAAGTGTGAGATTGCTCTCACTACAGCTGTGGAGTGATATGCTGCTGAGATGGTGGTAAGAGAGGATGAAGGCATTATGCTTGCTTCAGCTGTAAATACATAAATAAATGCTGGACAATCCACACAGCATCCCCATATATTATCACCTAGCCCCAAGCTAAGCAGAACTTGTGTTATGGGTACTAGATGACTAATATACTTAATGCATTACATAGCTCCCAAGGCTGGAATCGAACCCGCAAGCACCTGCGCCGCAGGCGGACCTGCGCCCGCCGTGGCACGGTTGTCTGTACGGGTTGCTTACGTGGTATGATGATGTTTTCAGCAGCAGCAGGAGAGTGCACTCGGTGCGCCGAGTGCCCTGGAGACTGCAGACTGCAGACCTTCTGCTCACGGCTGAGCCTCGCTCCGACGCAGCCCAGCCGAGTGCCCTGGAGACTGCAGACTTGCTCACGGCTGAGCCACGCTCCGAGGCAGCCCAGCCGAGCGGCCGTGGAAGCTGGAGTAGACAAGATTGGAGTGTTAGTTAGTGTTAGTAAGATGGAAACTTCACATTCCGTAGACTACCGTAAGTATCAATTTTGTTTGAATTTATTTATTGATAATTTTTTCAACTCATTTGGTATTTTGTTGTAGAAGCGTATACACTGCCCTTTAAAAGATACATTAATCTTGTGTAGCCTAGTTGTGGGCACAGCGAGTTGATTCTTATTTCTAGTATTTAAATTATGTATGTCGCTATTTTTAAGGAACCGATTGATATTCTTAAGAGTGTACCTACAACAAGTTTTCATAAATATATTGACATGGTACTGTCATTATGTTTATTTATTTGAATAAAGTTAGTTGAATTACATATCTTAAACAGACTCCAATACGCTTCCACTAATTGATGATCAGCTCTAGTACATAAAGAAAAACTGTTATATTTTTAGGGTTCCGTACCCAAAGGTTAAAAACGGGACCCTATATTAAAAAATCTGAACCGCGTCATGTTGGCTTTTTGCTTTTATTCGATCCATCAAAAAATCCGTTTATTAGGTTTGGTGGCGAAAGTTTGGTACGATGGTACGGAACCTTCCGTGTGCGAGGCGACTCGCACTTGCTGGTTTTATTTTTAAATGATGAATAATAAGGGTATATGCAATGCAAGAGACTTCCAAAAAGCGAATTATTTTTATTTGTATTGATAAGAAATATATCTGTACAGGGTGCCACGTAACATGTGTTCTAAGCCGAAAGGGGGTGACTGTGAACCTCGAGCGGATCAACTTGTAAATAACGATTGTTTTTTAGGGTTCCGTACCCCAAGGGTGAAAAAGGAACCCCATTACTAAGCCTCCGCTGTCCGTCCGTCCATCAGTCTGTCACACGACTCTATATTAGAGGTATGAACCGTAAGAAGTACAGTTGAAATTTTTAGATAATGTGTTTCTCTCTTACCGCTATAACAACAAATAATAAAATAAAATAAATATCAAAACTAAAGGGGCTTACATACAAAAAACGGGGTGTTCTTTTTTGTTTTTTTTGCTCTTAATTGTTCAAGGCTGTATTTCTTGAAGTAGGTACAATAGGTAAGCACATGAAACTTTCTATAAATAAGTAACTCTGCAACTGTAATAACAACAAAAACTTAAAATAAAATAAAGTTGAAAATTTAAAGGGGTCTCCAAACAAGTGAAAATTTGATGATCTCTGAAAAAGTTGCCTGATTTTTACGGTACGAAACCCTTCGTGTGCGAGGCGACTCGCACTTGGCGGTTTATTCAGTCTTGTTTTCCGTCTTTAATATATCAGCAATTACAGCAGCAAATAACTTGAAATTAAAAATAATAACACATTTCGTGCGCCTGTCAGATTATAAAAAAAAAAGACCAATAAATAAAACATTTAAATGCTTATTTACCTAATTCATCGTCGATGCTTTCACTACCAACCAACTAGGTTCACGTGAAAACTAAAACGAAGCAGGTCCAATTTTATTTTTCAACCTACAACAAACAATGTCTGACTTTGGGTTTGTGAAAGCACCGTCGCGACGGATGTACTCAGCAGATGTGTACGCTGACTACGAATTTACCATCAAATTCGTGTTTAACGTTAGCCTTGCAGCTTGTACTCAGCAGGAGCACAAGCTGCAAGGTAAATCGTACATACGTACGTAATATTATAAACCAGCTGCGCCCCGCGGCGTCGCCCGCGTGGTTGTTGTTTGCACGTCCCCTAGAGGTAGTTTTGTAGAAATAAAAAATACGTGTATAATTTTTTATTTTATACCGAGTTTTAAATGAATCGAACCAAGGAGCAAACACTTAAAATGAATCGAACTAAGGAGCAATCATTTTGAATGAATCGAACCAAGGAGCAATCATTTTGAATGAATCGAACCAAGGAGCAATCATTTTCCATAAAACTTTACCACATTTTAAACAACCTCAGAGGTTAATTTTTGAGTAATAGATTAGCTTATGTGTTATTCTAGAACTTAAACTATCTACATACCAACAATCTAAAAAGTTAAGTATTTACGGAGATACGTGGTAACAAACATTCACACGAACTTTCTCATTTATAATATTAGTATGAATTGAAACTACACTTCTTGCCTAGATACGAGTAGGTAATGTCCATTCCAACGGCATGCCACATGTGTCAAAACTACATTAAATACGTAACATAATTTGGCGTGTTTTAAAAAACGATAAACCGACTTCAAATTCCGGTTTATAGATAATAATGCGATATTTTAAGTTTTCCATTTTGTAAAATGAGTGACGCAAACAGAAAAAAACAGAAGAAAACAAAACAAATGAATGACGATCATCGAAGCACAAATACATGAGTCTATAGCTGTACAAATTTGAATTTGGAATTCCTTACCAAAGAGGAGAAATTTGTGATTAAAGTGGCCAGTACGAAAAACGCCAATTTCATATGTAAGGACCTAATATCATCTAAAGTACATAATTTGGTCGAGATCTCAGGAACCCTGTGGGTCTATTGAGATGAGTTATGTTTTTATTTGTAGGTTATTAGTAATTATTTCGTTCCTTGAACCAGTTTCTTCATAAGTTGTGTAGTTTTCATGTAAATAAACAGAAACTTGATTTTTGCGCTAACGCCGCCGCCGCCGTTCAATAAACACTATGTATGCTCATAAGTTAAATTCAATCTCAAAACTATTGCAAAAGTTCCTTACTGATAATAATAATAATAATAATAATAATTTAAGGAGTTTTAAGAGCAGTGATATCGTATCAAATCACAATTTTCATAAATTAAGTTGATTTATAGAAAACTAGCTGTTACCCGCGACTTCGTCCTCATTTATTTATGTTCAACATTTTAACCTTACCTACTTACGTATGTACGTTGAGGCAAAATTCAAACATCGAGTGGGTATGTTGAATTTTTTTTTTTAATTTTTCTTCTTTTTGCCATACCCAAACCCATTCACTGCCTTCTTCTCTTCTTCATTTCTCAATTAGGTACAATATGCGTGCGTTATTGGCACTGATGATGTTCTGGATCTTGTAATAAAACTATTAACCTTCTGTAGTGTATTCTCAACTACCTACATAATAATTAATAATATGGTGGAGGGTAGTTCGGGGCGAAGGCGCCGACAGTCGGAATAAATTCACGTAACGGAACTGTTGCCTCTTATTCCTATGTATATACCTGCACATAATTAGATACTTCTCAGTGGCGATCGAGTATAAAAATTGAGCGTGCGAGACTATTTACGATGTCTATCGGGAAAATTGGTGAATTTGATATGAAGAGTGGTACGTGGTCATCGTATACAGACAGACTTGAAATGTATTTCAAAGTGAATGCCATAAAGGACGATTTGAAGCTGCCCACCTTGATATCTATCATGGGGGACAATATCTACGAACTACTAGTGAACTTGGCAAGTCCTAAAAAGCCCTCGGAACTCAAATATGAGGAGGTGGTGGAGCTTCTACAAAATCATCTACAACCGAATCCGTCGGTTTTGGCGGAAAGGTTTCGTTTCCGGCAGAGGAGGCAGGCTGCGGATGAAAGTACAGGGGAATACGTGGCGGAACTGAAGAGGATGGCGCGGTTTTGCAAATTCAACGACAAATTGGATGAAAATTTGCGAGATCAGTTTGTCTGTGGAATAAAGAGTGACGTCACGCGTCAACGGTTATTTGCGGCAAAGAACGCGGACACAATGACTTTTGCTAATGCAATGAAATTAGCTCATTCCTTGGAGACTGCAGAGCGGGATGCGGCGGCGGTCGAGGCACGGGCTGTGTCGGAAGCCGGTAACAAGGCGGAGGTGCATGCGGTCGGCGCGCGCGCGGCGGCGCGGCGCCAGCGTGGCGGCGCGGGCGACGGCGGCGGCGGCGGCGCCGCGACACGTGGCTCGCAACAAGGACAGCGGCGGTGGGCCGCGGCAAATCCTTGCAAAGGTTGCGGAGCAGATCATGAATATAGTGACTGTAAATACCGAGATTTCGTATGCAGCCGGTGCAGACAACCGGGGCACCTGCGGCGCATGTGCACCGTCGGTGGCGTCGGCGCAAGGACCAGCAAGGCGGGGCGGCCGGGTGCTGGCGGCGCAGCTCGGAGGTTCCACTACGGTGAGGCGACGCGCGACGGCGACCACACCGAGAAGGACTCCTCTTCGGACCAGGAAGAGGAGGTGGATTGCCTCGATTTACATCAGTTGTGTGTAAAGGACTATAAGGCGGTGAGTTTGCCCATGTCAATCGATGGCCAAATTATTTCGATGGAAATAGATACTGGTACACCAATATCTTGTATAAGCAAGCAACTTTATGATAGGTATTTTAGCTCCACAAAAATACTGACTCATGATTTGCGCCTTAAATTTATTGATGGTACGAACATTCGACCATTAGGTGTGATTGTGCCTAGGGTAGAATATAAAGGGGTGCAGAAAAAACTAGAATTGTTTATAATTCAAGACGGAACGACTTCATTACTAGGCCGGCAATGGCTCACCGAATTAGGCATATCAATTCCCAGTTTTCAGTGTAACAAGGTAACTTGCAGTAAAGGAAGTTCGAAGATTAATTCTCATGTAAAAATGTTGTTAAACAGGTTTAGAGATTTGTTCGATGGCAGTCTGGGAAGGTTCACGGGCGGCAAGGCAACGCTGCGGGTGCGAGAGGGTGCTGCGCCGGTGTTTCACCGCGCGCGGCCGCTGCCTTTCGCGCTGCGCGAGCGTGTTGACGCGGAGCTGGACGCCATGCTGTGCGCGGGCATCATCGAGCCCGTCGACTGCTCCGACTGGGCCTCACCACTAGTCCCAGTCAACAAACCTGACGGTACGCTTAGGATTTGTGTGGATTACAAGGCAACTCTAAATCCGGTTTTAGTGATTGATCGATATCCGTTACCTAAAATTGATGAGGTTCTGGTAGCGTTAAACGGAGCACAGTTTTTTAGCAAAATAGACTTGTCACAGTCATACAACCAAATTGAACTGGATGAGTCCAAACAGTACACGGTTATCAATACGCACAGGGGGCTATTCTGCTATAATAGGCTAGTTTTTGGACTTTCGTCAAGCCCGGGTATATTCCAACGTATAATGACAACTTTATTGAAAGGAATACCTAATGTAGCAGTGTTTATCGATGACGTTATCATCGGAGGTAGAAACGAGACGGAACATTTAGAAGCGCTAGAAACAGTGTTCCAGAGGCTGTTAAGCAGTGGGTTACGGTTAAAAAAATCTAAATGTGTGTTCCTCGTTCAAGAGGTTACCTACCTAGGATATGTTTTGTCAAAAGATGGATTGAAAGCGGACCCTAACAAAATTTCGGCGGTACTGGAAATGGAAAAACCACAGAATATCACTGAACTGCGATCGTTCTTAGGGTTATGTAATTTCTTTGCAAAGTTTGTAAAGAATTTTAGTCAAAAATTAATACCGCTATATAATTTACTTAGGAAAAGCGTAAAATGGCATTGGAGTAAAGAGTGCGAGCTAGCATTTACGAAAATAAAAAAAACTTTAACGGGATCGCAAGTTTTATCACATTATGACCCGTCCAAAGAACTTATTGTGACGTGTGACGCGAGCGCAGCGGGGGTCGGGGGGGTGCTGTCTCAACCGGACCGGGGCGGGGCGGAGCGGCCGGTCGCCTTTGTCTCGCGCACACTTACTAATGCAGAAAAAAATTACTCACAAATACACCGAGAAGCCTTAGCTATTATTTACTGCATGAAAAAGTTTCATCAATACGTTTACGGGAGACGATTTACTCTTCGTACAGATCACAAACCGCTAGTTTCAATTTTTGGACCGAATACAGGCATTCCTACCATGACTGCGAGCCGCATGCAACGGTGGGCTATAATATTATCAGCTTACAGTTATGATATTGAATATGTAAGAACAGACGTGAACAGTGCGGATGGGCTATCAAGGCTGCCAATGCGCGATAAGAAACCGGTTTCGCGAGTACTACCAGAACAGACGTATTTGCATTTTGCACAGGAAGCTTGTCTCCTAGATTATAACAAGATAAAAAGCAATACCTTAAAGGATCCAATTTTATGTAGGTTGTTACTGTTCATTAGAGATGGTTGGCCTGTTAATTGTGAAATTACTGGATTGCAACCGTATTTTAACCGCAAAAATGAATTGTATGAAGAACTAGGGTGCGTAATGTGGGGTCATAGGGTAGTAATTCCATTACCCTGTAGGGAAAAGGTGTTAAAAGTATTACACGAACCTCACATGGGTATAGTTAAGTCTAAAGCTTTGGCTAGAAGTTACGTTTGGTGGCCCGGAATTGATGAGGCAATCGAAGTCTGCCGCGGGGGCGCAGGCCGACGCGCCCCCGCGGCAGGCTCCACGCCCGTGGCCGTACCCGTCTAGGCCTTGGTCTAGACTGCATTTAGATTTCCTAGGCCCGATTTACGGTAAAATGTACCTAGTTGTAGTAGATGCAACGTCAAAGTGGTTGGAAGTATTTATGGTACCTAGTACGGCGGCGACTTCCACATTAGATAGATTAAATGAGTTGTGTAGTAGATGGGGCTATCCAAAGCAAATTGTTACTGACAATGGACCACCGTTTACAAGTAGCGAATTTGAGAATTTTGTTAAGACTAGGGCTATTGACCATATACTCACGGCACCATACCATCCAGCTTCAAACGGAGCTGCTGAAAATGCGGTAAAAACCATAAAACGGGTAATCAAGAAGGCAGTCTTTGAAAAGAAAAATGTTAATGATGCGTTAAATACATTTTTGCTATATTACAGAAATACTGAACATGCATCGACGGGGGAAAGTCCGGCTATGTTATTGCAAGGTAGGCGGTTGAGAACACGTTTAGATGCATTAAAACCTGATCGTGAAGTAAAAATGGTTAAATCACAACAGCGCCAAGTAGATAACGCGGGAGGGGCGAGTAGATTGGTTAGTCCAGGTGAAGACGTCTGGTACAGGCAATATTCTAAAACAGACAAATGGTTGCCGGGAAAGGTAGAATCTCGAGTTGGTCCGTCCAACTATAAGGTGAGGAAGGTGTTAGGGCTCATCGTCATATCGATCAATTAAAACGTAGGACTAGGAGTTCCTTGATTCACCCAGATACTGAGAGTCCCAAGTTGGAATTTAAGGTTTTAACAGAAAACGATGTTTTCCATGATGCGAATGATGGTGGGCTAGTGGTGGACCAGTCGAGGCGGCCTGTCCCTCATGAGAACCCGGCGAAGGAGGCCTCGCCGCCCGTAGCGGAACCTGAACCCCGGGAACCTTTACCAGATCTGTCACCCGAGAAGATTTCGCCAAGGGCTCGCCCCATGAGACAATGTAAATTAAATAAACCAAATTATAAGTTATAAGCTTGCCATTGTTTATATAACGAATATAGTTTTAAGTGGCTTTTGTAAGTAGTTTAAGTTGATAATGTACATAAGTAATCTAGATTTAGTGTGGAGGATTGTAGTGTATTCTCAACTACCTACATAATAATTAATAATATGGTGGAGGGTAGTTCGGGGCGAAGGCGCCGACAGTCGGAATAAATTCACGTAACGGAACTGTTGCCTCTTATTCCTATGTATATACCTGCACATAATTAGATACTTCTCACCTTCCGTCATTTTTCCTTCTGTCAGCGAGCTGTAGTTATCTCATGAATTTTATTGTAATTCTATCTATCTTCAATTTAACATTTTTTTTATATATACACAGACATGCTGTTACCGCTATAACAATAAAATATGTAGGTAAATGTAATAATTAAGGTGGGCAATGTCCATACCTATCACCACAAATCCCAGCAATTTATTTTTATTATTTGTTTTTATAGCGGCAAGATACGAGTACCTACATATTCTGTGATAATTTCAACTATTTACCTTTGACGGACAAACTTTGGGTTTGCTATTAACTTGAAAACTTGATCAAACAAATTATGCGCTAGAAGCTCCATATCTCTGCTTACATTTTGTCTAAATCGCAGGTCACATTTTAATGAAAAACATGATAAATATGTATGTACATACATAGATTACCTACACATTCTATTGGCACAAACACAAATACGCTGTACAATAGCACATAAGGCAGACCACGATTAACAACACAACACCATCCCTTTGTAAGTTAAAACCATGGTTATTTTTACCGATTTCGAAAACAAAAATAAATGCTAGGGCCACCAACCACCCTCCATACAATAATCTTCACACCATCAATCGTCTACTACGACCCAATTTCTTTATTTACCTGCAACTATTTACCTTTGGCTGAAAATAATAAATCCTGTTATCTACTACATAAAAAAATGTTAAAATTACGCCGCTAGTACAGATTTAAATTTAATAAATAAAAACGCTTTTGTCTGTGTTCTGAGTTTTAAAAATTGCATACAAACTATGTATGTTAGAAGGAGTGGCCGATTGGCTAATGCTTGTATAAGAAGATAATAAAACTAGATGCACAGATTACATAATAAAATTGTAAAAAAGACAAAAAATAGGCAGTAGTATGGTGCTCCATAGTCAAATCAGTCAATAATTATGGAACCTACAACCCCCACAAGGGTCTAGGTCGACTTACATAATTTTATGAAAAAACAAAATACTATCGCGCCACCTTTTAAAAATGTACAAAATCAATATTGTTTGGGAGGTTCATCTCCAGAAAATGTTTTTTTTTTCTTTTTAAATACATACATATGTATGTACATACAGCTGAATGTAGAACCTCCTCCTTTTTTCAAAGTCGGTTAAAAACAGCAAATCTTACATATGTACGTACAGCTGAATGTAGAGCCTCCTCCTTTTTTCGAAGTAGGTTAAAAACAGCAAATCTTACGTGTTGTCTCGGTTTAGAAGCTTAAATTCCTTGTAATTTTTTATTCGTATTGCATACAATACGAAGAAAATCACTTTTGTATAGTACTTGGAGAAATCAGTTTTCTTGAAATAATTCATACAAAATGGCAATTTCATAGTTAAACACGTTGAACAAAGAAAATTTTAATGAAATAAAAGAAACAAATTAGAACTAGCATCAACAATTGAGCTAACTGCAGACTGTTGTAAACAATCTGCAGGTAGCTGAATTTGTCAACCATCAATAATTACAGTGCTTAATTTTATTAAATTGAGCTTCCTCTAGTTTCTTTTATTGGTTTAAAAATTTCATTGTTAATAAAAAAATTAAAATACCTACCTCTCCTGTGAGTCGGTACAAAATTGTAAAAAAAAATAATAATAATAATAATAATAATAATAAATCATTACGTGCATTAAAAACCAATAAAAATGCTATAAAAACGTATGATAACAAGAGCACGAGCTAGGGCGGCAACAAAAGCGCTCCCCAGAAGACCATCGCAGCCCGCCTCGGCTAGCTCCCCATCCTCGTCTTCAGATGAAGAGGTATTTAGAACACCACCTGAGACGAGTGATGTGTTGAGCAGCGAAGACGAGCTGTCGCCGTCGCCCCGACCGTCGCGAACACCTGTGCGGCGAGGCCGACCCCCGCTGTCAGCTGGCTTGGGACCTGCAGGGCGCACAGCCCCGCGACCGGCCCCCGCCGCTGATGGAAGAGTGCGGCGCATGAAGTGGACCCAACAGATAAACGAAAATGTCATGCGCGCATATTATAGGGCTACAGAGGGAGGAATTAACTTGACCGCGTACCGTTCTAGGATGATGCCGTTGTTTCAGGCCCTTGAACCGACAGTCGACGTTAATGTGCAACGACTATCTGATCAGGTACGGGTCATCCAACGCTCAAAATTGTTGGATGACAATGCACTTGATCAACTCCGACATGAAATCCTTAGTGCTCAAATGGTGGACCACCCGCAGTGTAACCGGGCTGTTACGTCGCCACCGCGACAAATCACACAAACACTAGTGATTCCCCAGCCTGATTACGCTATGGAAGAGGTCAGTCACGAGAGCATTGAGGTATGTACCCAAAATAATGAGCAATTGAGAAGGGCTTTGGAAGATGCGATTCTAAATTATAGACATTCGAATGAAAGACCATGTCTGCCTCGCTTTCCCACCCATAGACGTGGTTTAGCTATAGTGGGGGCCTTGAACCCACTACTAGTCCCATATCTACTGACTAGTAGTGATATTACTGATACGCACTCTATTCTCTACTGTGGGGCTATTGCGGCTTGCCACGTTGCGCGGGTAAAGTTTCCTGACTATGACCGTGCTCCGCGCCAGGCTAGCAGTACTCCTACTTGGCAGCAGAGAATAGAGAGGCGTATCAGTAGGTTCAGGACTCTCATAGCTAAGCTAATTTGCTTTAGGGAGGGCAACCATAGACCGAGGGTTATGCGCTTTGTGACACAGGCTTTTGACGGAACTGAAACTCAACCTCGGGACTATTTAGCCTGCGTCACAGAGCGCATAGACTACCTAAAGCAAAAAGTCTATGCGTGGGCAAGTCGAATAAGGAGGTATAAAAAGCGAGTTGACAGATTTTGGCAGAATCGCATATTTCAAAGTGACCAAAGGAAAGTTTACCGCGACTGGGAGAAACCCGATCTACGTGTGTCCGACGGTCTGGTACCGGATGCCGAAACCGGAAAAATTTTTTGGCAAAGCATCTGGTCCATGCCAGTCGAGCACACGGAAGCGGACTGGATGAATGCGGTAAGTGCTGAGTGTGAAAGCATCGAAACTATGGAAGCTATCAACATCTCTCCATTAGATGTAAGTAATGCAATCCGCTCGGCCCAAAACTGGAAAAGTCCTGGCCCGGACGGATTGCATAACTTTTGGCTAAAATGGTTTCGATGCTCACACTCGGTTCTGGCCGCACAATTCCAAGAAGCAATTGAGATCGGGTCCCTCCCACATTTTATGACGAAAGGTGTAACTTTCCTGCTCCATAAGTCTGGTAGTACTGCGGAACCAAAGAATTATAGACCCATAACATGCTTACCCACCATCTACAAGCTGCTTACATCCATTCTGACCACAAAAATTAACACGCATATTGTTACAAACAAAATTTTGGCACCTACTCAGAATGGATGCAGGGTTGGGTCCCGTGGTACAAAGGAA
Source organism: Eupithecia inturbata (assembly GCA_963662085.1). Classification (NCBI taxonomy): domain Eukaryota; kingdom Metazoa; phylum Arthropoda; class Insecta; order Lepidoptera; family Geometridae; genus Eupithecia; species Eupithecia inturbata. The sequence goes on along the minus strand of OY759206.1, from coordinate 171,496 downwards.
CTCCTCCTCATTGACATGGCCATTAGTCAACAGGTCAAACGTGGCAGAGGGAACTTGTCGGCTGCATGGATAGACTATAAGAAGGCTTATGATTCGGTGCCTCATACTTGGCTTGAGAGGGTCTTAGAGTTGTATAAAGTAGATACTACTCTAAGATCATTCTTGGGATCATGTATGAGGCAGTGGACCACTGTTCTTCGTCATCCAGGGAGCCGATTGGATCCAACAACCACCAATGATCTGATAAGAATAAAGAGGGGTATATTCCAGGGCGACAGTCTGAGTCCCTTGTGGTTTTGCCTAGCTCTGAATCCACTCAGTACTCTACTGAAAGATTCAGGAATAGGCTATCACCTTCGGAGAGATGGTGAGGTCATTTCTCACTTGTTGTATATGGATGACCTCAAACTATTTGCGTCGAATAAAACACAGTTAATGGCGCTTCTGAATATCACACAGATATTCAGTAGTGCTATTAACATGGAGTTCGGCGTTGATAAATGTGCGGTCATACAAATACAGCGAGGGAAAGTTGTGAATTCTAATAATTTACAACTTTCAGAGAGAATGTCCCTCAAATATCTCTCAGAGGGTGAAACCTACAAATATCTTGGTATGCCAGAAGCGTTGGGTATAGTAGACGGGGACATAAAGCAGTCGGTGAAGGAGCGCTTCTTTTGTCGCCTCACAAAAGTGCTAAATAGCCTTTTGTCAGGTGGCAACAAGGTGCGTGCCTTCAACGGCTGGGTAATGCCATTACTCATAGAACTAGACGCCTTGGACTGTAAGGTTCGTCAATTTTTAACCACTCATCGCATGCGACACCCCCGAGCTTCGGTAATGAGATTGTATATCCCGCGGAAATGTGGTGGTCGAGGCTTTTTAAACGCCAAAACCCTACACAACCGTGAGGTATGCAATCTCAGAAATCATTTTCATCAAGCCGAATACCAGATACATCGTGATGTGGTTGCAGTTGATAAGAACCTTACTCCTCTCTCCTTAGCTAACGAGAACTGGCGCAAACTTAAGGTGATGAGCATTCAGGACAGGAAGGCTATATGGGAGAGCAAAGAGCTGCATGGGAGATTCTACAAGGTCCTCACAGGACCTGATGTAGATCTCCTAAGCTCCGTAAACTGGCTACGCTTCGGTGACCTCTTTGGGGAAACCGAAGGTTTTGTCTGTGCAATTATGGATGAGGTGGTAAAGACGAACAATTACCGAAAGTATATAATGAAAGATGGCACGATCGATATTTGTCGAGCGTGTCATCTTCCTGGGGAGACCCTTCGTCATATACTTTCGGGTTGTTCGCACCTTGCTAACTCTCAGTACTTGCACAGACACAACCAAGTAGCCAAAATTATACACCAGCAACTTGCTCTCCGATATGGCCTTACTGGCCCTGAAGTTCCGTACTATAAGTACACACCGGCGCCAGTTCTTGAAAATGGCCGTGCCACGCTCTATTGGGACCGATCTATCATTACAGACAGGACTATTCTTGCGAATAAGCCTGATATTGTACTGATAGATCGGTTAGAACGGAGGGCGGTGCTCGCTGATGTCACCATACCACATGATGTTAACCTCGTTAAAGCTGAGAAAGATAAACTTAGCAAATATCTTGACTTGGCCAACGAGGTTGTCAGCATGTGGGATGTTGATTCAGCGACCGTCGTCCCGATAGTCGTTTCAGTTAACGGCGTAATAGCGAAGAGCCTCGATCAACATCTCAAGAGACTCTCGCTAGGAAGTTGGATCAAGGGTCAGATTCAAAAGGCTGTACTCCTGGACTCGGCGCGCATCGTCAGGAAGTTCCTCTCTCTGCAGCCCTAGTCACCGGCCGCTTAAGGCTAGCTTCGCGGCCGGTGATTCACCGTTTTGATATATTTTTTACTGTAGAATAGTTTTATAATATTTTATTTTCTATAGTAAAAAATGTATTTTATAACGAGATTTAAAATAAATGAAGTGAATAATAATAATAATAATAATAATAATAATAATAATAATAATAATAATAATATAATAAGACTTGTACCGCGCGAACGAAGATATTTCACATCTTTATAGAATAAAAATATATTAAAAATGAAAACGTTAGCCGGAAATCCGCCAAGTAGCGGCGACAAATTTACATGTTCATAGAATAGGAAACATAAAAAAAAAAAAAAATAGTATCATTAGATGTACATATGTATTTGATTGAATCGATCGTCCTCGGACGAATCACCTGGCGTAGGGCTGAGTCTCAACAGATCGCAGCACGACGCTGCTCTACCGAGCACAACACCCCGCCAGGAACGTAAGTCGTCTACAGACTATTCCGAGCCCCGACATCGAACTGAGTTAAATCCGGACCGGACGGAGCCGTGGTGCACGTGTTAAACCGTACGCACCGATCTCCGCGGTCCAAATGGGCTTCGACGTCACGCCTTACGAAGTAAAGCGCAACTAGTAAAGTCACATTGTTTAGAGCCTCCCGACTCTCGGGGCTCCACAGTGAGCATATCCTTGCCGGATTCGGCTAGGCTGGCTTCGGCCTTAGAGGCGTTCAGGCATAATCCCGCGGATGGTAGCTTCGCACCACCGGCCGCTCGGCCGAGTGCATGAACCAAATGTCCGAAACTGCGGTTCCTCTCGTACTGAGCAGTATTACTATCGCAACGACAAGCCATCAGTAGGGTAAAACTAACCTGTCTCACGACGGTCTAAACCCAGCTCACGTTCCCTTTTGATGGGTGAACAATCCAACGCTTGGCGAATTTTGCTTCGCAATGATAGGAAGAGCCGACATCGAAGGATCAAAAAGCAACGTCGCTATGAACGCTTGGCTGCCACAAGCCAGTTATCCCTGTGGTAACTTTTCTGGCACCTCTTGCTAAAAACTCTTTAGTACTAAAGGATCGATAGGCCGTGCTTTCGCAGTCCCTATGCGTACTGAACATCTGGATCAAGCCAGCTTTTGCCCTTTTGCTCCACGCGAGGTTTCCGTCCTCGCTGAGCTGGCCTTAGGACACCTGCGTTATTCTTTGACAGATGTACCGCCCCAGTCAAACTCCCCGCCTGGCAGTGTCCTCGAACCGGATCACGCGGGAGTTGTACGGCGACGAGCGTTGCCGCCACGTCGCCACTCTGCACGCTTGGAACGAAACACCGTGCGTGAGCCGATATAATCGACCACGCACCGCTTCCGCCCAACCGAGTAAGTAATGAAACAATGAAAGTAGTGGTTTTTCAGCGACGACCGCGAACGATCTCCCACTTATGCTACACCTCTCATGTCTCCTTACAATGCCAGACTAGAGTCAAGCTCAACAGGGTCTTCTTTCCCCGCTGATTCTCCCAAGCCCGTTCCCTTGGCTGTGGTTTCGCTAGATAGTAGATAGGGACATTCCCTCCACCTTCCCATGGTCCTGCCAACCTTGCGGTTATACGGACCGAATCTGTGAGAAAAGAGTCACTCGGGTGACTCCAGACTCTACAAAACCTACGCACTATGTCCCGAACACTCTCCCCCTTCTGGGGCATGCCACATCACATCACAGACTTCATTGCCGGGCTGCTCCACCCCAGCTCGGTGCTGCTCTGTGCCCCCCCCATCCCTTGTCGAAAGTGTGCCCTCCTCAGCGCGCCGCGATCTATGCCACTTATTCGCAAAAGCTTTAAGCTGTCTATAGTTGTGCGCCGATGCTACAAGATCTTGGTAATATATGGGTCCCTGATGCTCCCGCTCTATGCTATTAAGTAGTATAATTCTGTCTTCCAAATAATCTGGGCAGTCCCATAAAATGTGGTCCCTGGTCTCCTCATGTTCGCCGCAACCACACGCCGCTGTGTCGCTCAGTCCCAGATCACTCAGACGTTTTCTAAAACAGCCATGGCCCGTCAGGAGCTGCGACACCTCGTGATCAGGCTCCACCCAGTGCGCTCTCATGCGCTCTCCCACGTCTGGGAAGAACCTAAACAAGTCACGGCCCTTTTCGTCCGACTCCCAACGAGCCTGCCAAGTGGCAATGGTCTCCCTATCAACCTCCCCCCTAAGCCGCCCATGCACCTCTCCAGGCTCACCCTCGGTCACCGCTAGTCTACGACCAGCACGAGCAAGCAGCAAATCGGCCGGCAGAACCCCCGCCAGAACCGGCAGCGCAGCGGTGCTACACGACCTGTAGGCCTTCGTTAGCAAAACCAGCGAGGGCCTCTGGGTCCTAAGTAGCACACTGCGAACCACGTGGACGGAGGACCTGTGATGCCATATACCAGCCGCGTAGGTAACCGTCGCCTCGTACGTCCCCCTATAAAGCACCTTGAGTGCCCTGTACCGAACTCCCCATTTGTTCGCTGTGATACGCGACATCTTCCCGAAGGACCTACTAGCTCGTTCGCCTATTGATGCCGCATGGGGCGCGAAAGATTGGGTGGGGTCAATAATGACCCCCAACACCTTGGCCTCAGCGACTGAGCGGATCGACGTGCCAGACGCGTTGGTCTTGAGCAGAGGTGGCCGTTGTAATCTCCCTTTCAGGGTCATGGTCTGGGACTTAGCGGCGGCGAATGTGAGCCTGTTTCTCGCTCCCCATTCTTCCACCAGTCCCAAGACGGCCGCTCCTTTCGCCTCCAACTCTCTGCGAGCATCCCCCGCTACCAACACCGTCACGTCGTCCGCGTATGCCATAAATTGCACCCCAGCCGGCACCGGCAGGCAAAGCAAGTCATCCAGGAGAATGTTCCACAGCGTGGGGCCTAACACAGAGCCCTGAGGGCACCCCATAGTGGAAGCCTTCCACACCGCCCGACTGCCCGCAACCATGGCCACCCTGCGATTGGTGAAGTAGCTCGCCAACATCCGATAGATGTTTGGCGGGCAACTTCCCCGCTTCGCCTTAACCATGATCATGGGCCACCATGCGTTGTCGAAGGCCCCGGATATATCGAGGAAGACGGCTTGCAGATATTTGGCCTCACAGTTCCTCACTGCATCCATGATTGTGCCTAGGGCGGTAGTCGTCGACCGACCCGCCACAAACCCGTGCTGGCTCGGAGAGATTCCACGGGTGAGCTGGGGAACACTCCACAGCATCACTCTCTCCAGGACTTTACCGAGCACGGGCAGGAGGGTAATAGGGCGGTAGGCCTTAGGGTCCGTTAACGGTTTGCCATTGCCCTTGGGGAGGACCAGCAAACGCCCGTCTTTCCAAACCGAGGGAAAGACACCTTCCGATACGCACCGGTTAAGCACGTGGGTGAATTCGGCCTTTGCAGCCCACCACACGTGCTTCAGCATCTTCCCCTCAATCCCGTCCATCCCTGGAGCCGTGTTGCGGAGCGACAAGATGATCCTCTGAAGCGAGATCTGGTCAATGGGAGGGGAATCATTACCCGTCGGCATGAGCGCGGCCGCGACTCTGACTTGCCGGTGATAACCGGTGTCGCGACTGGGATCGTCGTCCGGACACAGAGCCGACATAAGCGCAGTCATTGACTCGTCAACGTTGCAGGTGTTAGAGCCCAGATACTCGATCCCGTTCACGACATTCACCGGCGGTCTAACACGGCCACACGCCTCCCGATAGGCAAGCCCCCAAGGGTCCTGATTCCCAGCGTCTGCCAGTTTACGGAAGAATTCCATCTCAGCGGAAGCCATGGCCTGCCTGTAGGCAGTTCTGGCTTTATGGAATTCTTCCCTGGCCGCATCATGGATCGGACCCTCCACCCTTTTGGTCTTTTGCCAAGCTCTGCGCGCTCTGAGCTGTCTGCGTCTGAGTTTGTCTAGAGCAGGCGTCCACCACTCGTAACCACGGTCTTTGGTGGCCGCTTTAACAGTGCCCAGACACTCCATCGCAGCCAGCTCAATGAGCTCAGTAAAAGCCCTGCTGAGTTGTTCTGCAGACTCTCTCATTGGGAGGCGACTCACCCTCACGTGTATAGCAGTATCAAACGCCCTCCAGTCTGCGTTACGAGTACGATAGCGTCGTTGGATGATGGGCTCCGTGGTACGTACGCAGGACCTTTCAGATTGGTGTACAACGTCAAACGAAATTAAACGGTGGTCGCTCGACGAGACGTCGTGAACCTTCCACTCGCGGATGCGAACACCACGCGAGCTTAGGGTTACGTCGATATTCGACTCACCGTTTACCGTACTGAACGTGTACAACTGGCCACTGGTGTTATGTACCACAAGATCCCGACTGAGTATAAAGTCCTCCATCTTGGCTCGGCGGTCGGTGACGGTATGGCCTCTTCCGACGTAGTGTCGGGAATCAGAGTGCCATAGCGGGGAATGGGTGTTCAGATCCCCGCACACCAGCACCGCTTTGCCTTTCAGGAGGTCTAATGCTCTATCCAACTGACGCAGGTGCGTATCGATACTCTCGCTATATTGGAAGTACGTCGATATCACGTAGAGGTTGAGGTCCTCCAAATGGCAGCACACAAAGTGGTCGGTCGATAGGTGGTGCAGAACAGCGCACGGCTTGAAGCGGTTCCGCAAATAAATGCCCGCTTTGGAGTATTCCCCGCATTGGATAAAAGCGCCAGCCGTGGAATATTGTTCTTGAACTAGAACAATATCCAGGCCGAGCGAATCCGCAAGTGCAGGTAACTCCCTCGTTGCTGTCACTGCACCACCTAAGTTGATCTGCCCCACTTTTAATACAGGTGTACTAACCATATTGGACCTGATTGATGAGCTGCTCTTCCGCATGGAGGCGAGCCGGGCAAGATCGCGACGCGGTCCTGTGGGTGCTTTCGCGCTTGAAGCGCTTGCACGTAGCACAGCACACGACCGGTGACTTGCACTGGTCCGCCCTGTGGCCCGCCTCCCCGCAGCGACCGCAGGTCAGGTCCTTAGCCCTGCAGAACTTCTCCGGGTGCCCGTACATCTGGCACTTGTTACAACACGTGACGCGAACGAAGTCGCTCACCTCGATGTGCTGCCACCCGATGTACACCGTGCCCAGGTTTATAAGGGCCTCTCGCATCCCTGGCGTGCATTCAAACACGCACGTGGTTTCTTTGTAGGGACTGCCCCTACGCGACCTCTTGAAGGCGCCCTTCATTGCCTCCTTAACCGCAGGTAGCGGCCAAAGCGGGTCCTCCCTAAAGTTGAGCTCCCACACTTCGTCGACGAGGGCCTCAAAAGAGGGATCCCCGTCCACGTTGTGGAGAGCAACCAAAGGTTGCTTCCGCTTCGGCTCCACCACTCTAAGGGACGCCGGGACTGCCTTCTTGAGGCGCTCCGCCGCCGCCACCGAAGCCATCTGGACAACGATTCCAGCATTTCCCACGTTCCGGACCCTCTCCACTTGCACGGAGATGGCGCGGGGCTCGACTGTCCTCTTCAACTCGGCCTTGGTCAGTTCCGAGGTGTTGGTATCAGCCTCCTCCACAGGGTAGAAGGCCAATACCGGACCCTGCGCCTTGATGGGTTTCGGCAGCTGCCCCTTGCCCATCTTTAGCGCATTGGCAAAGCTGGGCTGGTCCTGGCCTGCTGCCGAAACAACCACCGATTGCCCCTGCGAAGAGACCAGGCGAGCCTCTGCCACCTCCGCACGCCTTTCGGCATCCGCAAGCTGCAGCTCAATTGCAGCCACGGCACCAAGGATGTCCTGGCTGCTGGCATGAATGCCGCCCATATCTGCCTTGTTTAACTTCGAGCCGGGGCCCGAAGTTATGACGACAATGTTCCTCAAGGCACCGCGGACGCAATCGAGGAGCTCCAGTTTAGAAGCAGAAGCCAGATTGAGCCCCCCAGCTTGGGGTGCTCCTAGCGACTGCTTCTCGGGGACTGCTACTACGGCTGCCGAAGTAGCCGGTGGAGGCCGCGTTGGCGGCGTCTGAACCGAGCGTTTGGCGTCATGCGCCGCCTGAACTGCCGCGGAGCGAGCCATTGAACGGTCATGCAGAACACGCTTGCCCAGCTGGCTGTCCACAGGCGACGTCAGCGGACGCTTTGACGCGGATGACGGAGGCGGTGGGGTCCTTTTTAGTGCTGGCTTGGGGGTAAAATTACCACCCGAGTCCACACCCTCACGCTCACTATCTGACATGATCAAGGATCATGCACAATACAAGTATACTAACAGTTCACAGATGACAGAAAGTAGCAAAACCAGATGAGTGACCCAAAACCGAGCGCACACACAGCCCAAGTCGCTGGTTACATGTTCCCAGAATGGAGAACTCAAATTAAATAATCAAATTAAATAAAACAGTCCAAAATAAAATAAAAACAAATTAAAATATACTCATATGAAAACAAAATTCAAAATTAAAATAATTCTATAATAAAATATTTTAACAAAATTTTATCAAACTATAAAATATGACCAAATCAATATTCCCAGTCAAATAATAAAATAACCCAAAATAAAAGTAAATCAAATTAAAATCAAATAAAAATAAAAGTCTCCCAAATCTAAAAGAAAATTATTAAAATTGGACAATAATAAATTCAAAATTAAATAATCCAATAATAAAATAACTTAATAAAATTTAATCAAATTATAAAATAAAACCAAGTCAATATTCCAAATCAAATAATAAAATAACCCAAAATAAAATTAAATAAAATTTAAATTAAATCAAATTAAAATCAAACCCAATTAAAATCAAATAAAATAAAATTCCAAAATCTAAATCTATAAGAAAATTATTAAAATTTGACAATAAGAAAATTCAAAATTAAAATAATCCAATAATAAATTAACTCAACAAAATTTAATTAAATTTAAAATAAACCAAATCAATAATTTAAATCAAATAATAGAATAACCCAAAATCAAATTAAAATTAAATCAAATCAAAATCAAACAAAATTAAAATCAAATAAAAATAAAATTCCGAAATCTAAATCTAAAAGAAAATTATTAAAATTTGACGATAAGAAAATTCAAAATCAAAATAATCCAATAATAAATTAACTTAACAAAATTTAATTAAATTTAAAGTAAACCAAATCAATATTTTAAAACAAATAATAAAATAACCCAAAAAAACAAATTAAAATTAAATCAAATCAAAATCAAACCAAATTAAATCAAATAAAAATAAATTTTAAAATCTAAAAGAAAATTATTAAAATTCGACAATAACAAAATTCAAAATTAAAATAATCCAATAATAAAATAATCCAATAAAATTTAATCAAATTATAAAATAAAACCAAATCAATATTCCAAATCAAATAATAAAATAACCCAAAATAAAATCAAATTAAAATAAGATCAAATTAAAATCAAACCAAATGAAAATCAAATAAAAATAAAATTCCGAAATCTAAATCTAAAAGAAAATTATTAAAATTTGATAATAACAAAATTCAAAATTAAAATAATCCAATAATAAATTAATTTAACAAAATTTAATCCAATTTAAAATAAACCAAATCAATATTTTAAATCAAGTAATAAAATAACCCAAAATAAAATTAAATCAAATTAAAATTAAATCTAATTAAAATCAAACCAAGTTAAAATCAAACAAAAATAAAATTCCAAAATCTAAAAGAAAATTATTAAAATTTGACAATAACAAAAATTCAAAATTAAAATAATCCAATAATAAAATAATCCAATAAAATTTAATCAAATTATAAAATAAAACCAAATCAATATTCCAAATCAAATAATATAAATAACCCAAAATAAAATTAAATCAAATTAAAATTAAATCAAATAAAATCGAACCAAATTAAAATCAAATAAAAATAAAAGTCCTAAAATCTATAAGACAATTATTAAAATTTAATAATACCAATTCAAAATTTAAAATAATCAAATAATAAAATAATCCAATTAAATTAATTAAAGTAATCTGATAGCAATTAATCCAACCTAGCCCAGATGTACCTGTTGGTATCCCTTTCCTTCGGCAATATGGCCGCCAACACAATACACAAAAAGCACAAGCGAGAGCAGGAGGGACCGATACAAGGCGGAGGTGAGGCCCCCGCACCGTCTTGTATCTCTTTCCGAAAGCAATATGGCCGCGACACTTATAGGCAAAACCCCCTTGCTAGAACAGGAGGGACCGATAAAACACTCGCGGGATAAATAAATAGATTATAAATCAGAGCGACACTGAGGCAAAACACATCCGTCCCCGGCCCGAGCCAGCAACGAAGTCGTAGTAGTAGATAGGGACAGTGGGAATCTCGTTAATCCATTCATGCGCGTCACTAATTAGATGACGAGGCATTTGGCTACCTTAAGAGAGTCATAGTTACTCCCGCCGTTTACCCGCGCTTGCTTGAATTTCTTCACGTTGACATTCAGAGCACTGGGCAGAAATCACATTGCGTCAACACCCGCGAGGGCCATCGCAATGCTTTGTTTTAATTAGACAGTCGGATTCCCCTTGTCCGTGCCAGTTCTGAGTTGACCGTTGAACGGCGGTCGTAAAGGCGCGCACCGACCGAAACCGATACGGCCCCATGGCTAGGGAGATCCGCGGAAGGCCGGAGCACGAGTCCGGATTCAGCCCCCCCGAGGGGAGGCATCGACCAGGCCCGGCACCGGCCGCATCCGCTTCCCTCCCAAACCCGACACACCCCGGTCCTCAGAGCCAATCCTTATTCCGAAGTTACGGATCCAATTTGCCGACTTCCCTTACCTACATTATTCTATCGACTAGAGGCTCTTCACCTTGGAGACCTGCTGCGGATATGGGTACGAACCGGCGCGACATCTCCACGTACATCCCTCACCTGAATTTTCAAGGTCCGCAGAGAGTATCCGGACACCGCCGCAAATGCGGTGCTCTTCGCGTTCCGAACCATATCTCCCTTCTATAGGATTCCATGGAACTCGAACGCTCAGGCAGAAAAGAAAACTCTTCCCGAACCTCTCGGCGGCGTCTTCAGGCCACTTTGGGTTACCCCGTCGAACTCTCGCTTTGAAACGAGTGAACGATTATTGAAACGGTTCCGCTGCCGGGTTCCGGAATAGGAACCGGATTCCCTTTCGCTCAAAGGGCGTTATTTATCAGATAAACACGCCACATCGACATAAGATTTCTCCTTGAGCTTAGGATCGACTGACTCGCGAGCAACTACTGTTCACGCGAAACCCTTCTCCACGTCAGTCCTCCAGGGCCTCGCTGGAGTATTTGCTACTACCACCAAGATCTGCACCGACGGCGGCTCCAGGCGGGCTCACGCCCAGACCCTTCTGCGCTCACCGCCGCGCACGTCCTACTCGTTACGGCTTAATGATAATAATAAAATTATCGCACATGCCGGTAACGGTAGTGTATAGGCAAAACGCTTCAGCGCCATCCATTTTCAGGGCTGGTTGCTTCGGCAGGTGAGTCGTTGCACACTCCTTAGCGGATTCCGACTTCCATGGCCACCGTCCTGCTGTCATGAGCGACCAACGCCTTTCATGGTGTCCCATGAGCGTTTTTTGGGCGCCTTAACACTACGTTTGGTTCATCCCACAGCGCCAGTTCTGCTTACCAAAATTGGCCCACTTGGCACCGTCATCAGATCTCCGGCTTCATCATTCGAGTAAGCCGGAGTTCTCACCCATTTAAAGTTTGAGAATAGGTTGAAGTCGTTTCGACCCCAATGCCTCTAATCATTCGCTTTACCGGATGAGACTGTTCAAATCGACGCCAGCTATCCTGAGGGAAACTTCGGACGGAACCAGCTACTAGATGGTTCGATTAGTCTTTCGCCCCTATACCCAGTTCCGACGATCGATTTGCACGTCAGAATCGCTACGGTCCTCCATCAGGGTTTCCCCTGACTTCGACCTGACCAGGCATAGTTCACCATCTTTCGGGTCCCAGCATCTGTGCTCAGAGCGCGCCTACAATCTCGAATTGGAAACGAGACGCCTCGGGAGTGCGAGAGGTCGACCTAGATCGACGCACCATCCTCCCTGAGCGGACGGCAAGCGTCCACCTTCACTTTCGTTGCGCCTTTCAGTTTAGACATTTTACTCAATGACTCGCACACATGCTAGACTCCTTGGTCCGTGTTTCAAGACGGGTCCTGCGAGTGCCCGAAACTGAATCATCGCAGACACGGGACGCGCACAGTCCGAGACAGCACGGCTGCGACATCAGGCGCGCCGCACCTCCGCTCGCACTTGGGCAGGACGGAGATGACGACGTTGCCTTGCGTCGGGCCGGACGCGCGTAAACGCGTACGCGATCCGTTAAAAATACCGTCCGACAGCCGGTCGGCAACCGTCACGGTCTAAACTGAACCCCGAAGGGAGACAGTCTAGACTCCCGAACGGCGCTTAGACCGACATCGAACGGGTCGCGATGTATTACTAAGGGAGAAGTGCACGCCGTCCACGAACGTAGTAACTACAGGCACCGTGCCGAACGGCCGAAGCCGACAACATCGAGCGCACGCAGCCACGCCGCGGAATAACGATGAATCTCCCCGTTCGTTCATTCGAGTTTCGCAGGTTTACCCCTGAGCGGTTTCACGTACTGTTGAACTCTCTCTTCAAAGTTCTTTTCAACTTTCCCTCACGGTACTTGTTCGCTATCGGTCTCGCGGTAATATTTAGCCTTAGATGGAGTTTACCACCCACTTAGGGCTGCACTCTCAAGCAACCCGACTCTGAGGAGTGTCCCTCTCGCCGCCACCCTCCGTCGCTACGGGCCTGGCACCCTCTATGGGAAATGGGCCCCGTTCAAGACGAACTTGGACAGGAGTGGACGACGACGAGAAAGCGGAACCTCCCGAACACCACATCTCCCGACGCCGTTACAACGTCGGGATTCAGTGCTGGGCTTATTCCTGTTCGCTCGCCGCTACTAAGGAAATCCTAGTTAGTTTCTTTTCCTCCGCTTACTAATATGCTTAAATTCGGCGGGTAATCCTCCCTGATCTGAGGCCAACGTATAAAAAGGGGAGGCAGACACGATATCCGTTACGACGCGACGTATAAATACGACGCGCCCTTCGGACGTCGAGTCCGCCTACCTCGCTCTTTTTATTAAGCATTATTATTTTGATGATAAATAAAGAATGATACATATGCGCGCTTTTTTTAGCGCATCGTGTACGATCATTTTATGCAACAACGCATCAGCGCGATATTATAATCACACATCGTTTGTTGTAAATTTTAATCGACGACGCGCAACGCGCATGGTCATGTCTTAAATTTTATCAACATGCTTTATTTTGTATATTTAAACGGACTCGCGGTTAATTAAAACGCGTGAGAACCGTCATATGCGCCTTTTATAACGCAATGTGGTTGTTTATTTATGCTGCCGGCCCTCAGACAGGAGTGGTCCTGGATGTGTATCCACGGACCGCAATGTGCGTTCGAAATGTCGATGTTCAAATGTGTCCTGCAGTTCACACTATGACGCGCAGTTAACTGCGTTCTTCATCGACCCGCGAGCCAAGTGATCCACCGTCCAGGGTAATAGTTTACAAATGTACATTTTTGAACATATAACAAAAAAAAAATGTTATATCATGTTTGGTAACTTAGAACGAGAGCGCGCGCGCGTACAAAACGCACCGTCTCTCACTCTAAACCGTGATTTTTATTTAGTTAACGAGCACGCTGCATTCGTCTGAGCTCGGGGTGCGGATTTTTCACCCGTCAAAGCCCTCTGACGCGAGCGTGACGCGAGACCGTAACGTTAAACCGCGAGCGAATAAACGCAACGCAGGCTTACCGAATGATCTCTTTTGGGGCAAGTAAGTTATTTATAACTTTGGATGGTTTATAAGATATGCACATATTGTTGTGTGATGTGCAAAGTTAATTACAACAACAACGACGACAATAACGCACACACGTTAATGATCCTTCCGCAGGTTCCCCTACGGAAACCTTGTTACGACTTTTACTTCCTCTAAATGATCAAGTTTGGTCAACTTCCCAACGACGCCAACGGCCGTGAAGCCACCGCGTGTCGGTCCGAAGACCTCACTAAATCATTCAATCGGTAGTAGCGACGGGCGGTGTGTACAAAGGGCAGGGACGTAATCAACGCGAGCTTATGACTCGCGCTTACTAGGAATTCCTCGTTTATGGGGGATAATTGCAAACCCCAATCCCCAGCACGAAGGAGTTTCAACGGGTTGCCCGGGCCTTTAGGCCAGGGAGAACATGTTGATTCCTTCAGTGTAGCGCGCGTGCGGCCCAGGACATCTAAGGGCATCACAGACCTGTTATTGCTCAATCTCGTGCGGCTCGAAACCGCCGGTCCCTCTAAGAAGAATTTTAATACGTCGCCAGTGAGTTGCTTGACCGAAGCCATGCACACCGAAATGACGACGCCTATTTAGCAGGCTAGAGTCTCGTTCGTTACCGGAATTAACCAGACAAATCGCTCCACCAACTAAGAACGGCCATGCACCACCACCCACCGAATCAAGAAAGAGCTGTTAATCTGTCAATCCTTCCGGTGTCCGGGCCTGGTGAGATTTCCCGTGTTGAGTCAAATTAAGCCGCAGGCTCCACTCCTGGTGGTGCCCTTCCGTCAATTCCTTTAAGTTTCAGCTTTGCAACCATACTCCCCCCGGAGTCCAAAATCTTTGGTTTCCCGGAAGCTGCCCGCCGAGCCATTGTAGTAACGTCGGCGGATCGCTAGATGACATATTTACGGTTAGAACTAGGGCGGTATCTAATCGCCTTCGAACCTCTAACTTTCGTTCATGATTGATGAAAACACCTTTGGCAAATGCTTTCGCTGATGTTCGTCTTGCGACGATCCAAGAATTTCACCTCTAACGTCGCAATACGAATGCCCCCAGTTATCCCTATTAATCATTACCTCGGAGTTCTGAAAACCAACAAAATAGAACCGAGATCATATTCTATTATTCCATGCACGAAATATTCAAGCAGCATTTTGAGCCCGCTTTGAGCACTCTAATTTGTTCAAAGTAAAATTGTCGGCCCATCTCGACACTCAATAAAGAGCACCGCGATAGGATTTTGATATTGAACGGGCGTTTTACCGCCCGCTCACCGACGATATGCTCCGCAAACGTGTCAGTATCACCGCGGATGCGGTGCACCGACAGCGCGGCGCACAAATGCAACTACGAGCTTTTTAACCGCAACAATTTTAGTATACGCTATTGGAGCTGGAATTACCGCGGCTGCTGGCACCAGACTTGCCCTCCAATTGTTCCTCGTTAAAATATTTAAAGTGTACTCATTCCGATTACGAGGCCTCGTAAGAGTCCCGTATCGTTATTTTTCGTCACTACCTCCCCGTGCCGGGAGTGGGTAATTTGCGCGCCTGCTGCCTTCCTTGGATGTGGTAGCCGTTTCTCAGGCTCCCTCTCCGGAATCGAACCCTGATTCCCCGTTACCCGTGACAACCATGGTAGTCGCAGAAACTACCATCGAAAGTTGATAAGGCAGACATTTGAAAGATGCGTCGCCGGTACTGGACCATGCGATCGGCAAAAGTTATCCAGATTCATCAAAATTAACGACTTCGGACGCGAGGCCCTCCGTCGATTGGTTTTGATCTAATAAAAGCACTCATCCCATCACTGGTCAGAGTTCTGATTGCATGTATTAGCTCTAGAATTACCACAGTTATCCAAGTAACTGAGTAAGATCTAAGGAACCAAAACTGATATATTGAGCCATTCGCGGTATCGCCTTAATACGGCTTGCACTGAGACATGCATGGCTTAATCTTTGAGACAAGCATATAACTACTGGCAGGATCAACCAGGGAGCTATCGACTCATTTAAGAGCTGAGAGAGCATCATTCATTCCCAAGCCAACCGCTGAGCGCGGCGTGCGAGGGTTGTCTTTTTATGGACTGAATGTTTTATTTTTTCAATAATTATTTATATATAATAATTATATGACGACTTTGTTGTGTCGTTACAAATGTACTTTCCTTTCAGGTGACAATCCACGTTTTTTTATAATAAAACTGGTTTCATAATTGCGTTATCGACGAATCGACGTTCACGCCCGGAGTGTTGAGAGACCTGGGTGGGTTATAGCTCATGGCCGCGTTTTAGCGCGAGGGCAACAGCTGAATATCATTATTTCCCATCTATCAATGTATATATATATATATATATCACACATTAATTTAATTCACATATAATATATAATAATTATTGACATCATCCAAGCAGGCCGTGCCACATAAAGACTGGCTCTTGCAATGGATTCATAATCGGTAAAACACAGAATAATAACATAATATCGCGCGTATACAACACACAAAACCCCACACATTATAATAATATTATGTAGGATCCCACGTATCATAATAATATCACGATAATAATAATATCAATAGAAAACAAACAAACCACCACACACACCACCAACACCACTCAAACACCTCCATATACATATCTTCATCTTGTGTTTATAACACCACTATAATAAATTCACCACACATCACATGGGTACAATGTGTGACCAATAAACTGCGCATGCGCACGTTTAGTTTGTTTGACTCACTGGCGTATAGCTCTGTCAAACTCAACGAATTTTACGCGTAGGTATTAAATTTATGTTGTTAATAATTAAATAAAAGTTTTTTATTACATGAAGATAAAGATAAATTAAAAAAATTTGATGAAAATAAAAAGGGTGCATTTTCAATAAACGGTGGGTCATCCCTGTTACATGTACACAAAATAGAACACACTCGTATCGGAGGAATTAAAAAAAAAGTATAATATTAAATATATATTAGGTCCTTACATATGAAATTGGCGTTTTGTATGGGAGGAACAAAAAGTCGAATATTTTTTAATATAATATATTTAATTAATCAAAGTATGAACCATTATTTTCTATGCACTTTTGCCATCTTATAGGTAGTTCATTGATCCCTTTACTAAAAAAACCAGTCGGACGGGAATCAATAAAATCTTTGAAGGCGATTTGGACTGCCCCATCGGAGTTGAATTTTTTCCCTTGCAAGAAGTTATCCAAATTTCGAAAAAAATGGTAATCTGTTGGAGCAAGGTCCGGGGAGTACGGAGGATGTCTTAGACTTTCCAATTGAAGCTCTTCTAATTTAGTAGCCGTCTGTTGCGCAGTGTGTGGTCTAGCGTTGTCGTGAAGCAGCAGTGGCGTGGAGCGATTGACCAGCCTAGGTTGTTTAGCCGCTAGCTTTTCCATCATGGTTTGCAATTGCTGACAATAGACATCAGCCGTAATAGTCTGGCCAGATTTGAGAAAACTGTAATGAACAATACCGGCACTAGTCCACCAAACGCTTACAAGTAACTTTTTTGGGGTTAATTTTCGCTTGGGGCAGGATTTGGCTGGCTGGCCAGGATCCAACCATTGCGCTGAGCGCTTCCGATTATCGTAAAGAACCCATTTTTCATCACAGGTAATGATTCGGTTTAAAATACCTTCATTATTGTGCCGGTTTAGTAATGTAACGCAGCAGTCGACGCGCGTTTGCCGGTTTGCTTCAGTCAATTCGTGAGGTACCCACCTTTCAAGCTTTTTAATCTTCCCAATTTGCTTCAAGTGAATTAAAACAGTTTTATCACTAACATCGCAGCCTGCAGCTAACTCGGACGTGGTTTGCGATGGATCCGCTTCCACAATAGCCTTCAACTCTTCATTATCAACTTGAGTCTCAGGCCGTCCACGGGGCTTGTTCTGCAGGTCAAAATTTCCAGAACGAAAACGTTGGAACCAAAAACGAACTGTGTTTTCTTTTGCAACACGACCGCCATACACATCATTCACACTTCGAGTTGTTTCCGCAGCACTAGTGCCACGGCGGAACTCGTACTCGTAAATAATGCGATATTTTAAGTTTTCCATTTTGTAAAATGAGTGACGCAAACAGAAAAAAACAGAAGAAAAAAAACAAATGAATGACGATCATCGAAGCACAAATACATGAGTCTATAGCTGTACAAATTTGAATTTGGAATTCCTTACCAAAGAGGAGAAATTTGTGATTAAAGTGGCCAGTACGAAAAACGCCAATTTCATATGTAAGGACCTAATATATACTACATATGTATATGTACATATTATATACAATATATACCTTTAAATCTTTATTGACATATAAAATTACAATTCAAAAATTAAAACAAATTAGAACTAGTATTTACAATATATGTACCAATATACGTAGGTATGCGAAGTAAAAAAAAAAAAAAAAAAAAAGAAAAAAAAAAAACTCAATACATTATGTGTCTACTCCACCATGACGCCTTAAAAAATAAATAGATTCGAATTATGATGATAATTTTAATTTTAACGATTAAATCAAGTTCAATTTTAATAAAACTAGTAACTAATTTCTGCCCGCGGCTTCGCACGCGTTGCTTCTATGGAAGTATACATATGATTAAGGGGGCCTGCCTGCCTGCCTGCCTTTTTCATAACGGTTTTGTTTGTCAAACTAGGCCTAGATATCAGTACTCACGGGATCCCCGTGGTAAAAAACTCGAATTACGAATTACAAAATTCAATTGATTGGATGTGTAAACTAGATTGAGAAAAAAAAAATACCATAAAAATGAATCATTTTATTTAATATTATTCATTTCACGAAATCCACAGCCATCTTTAATCAAAACAACAAAACCTAAAAATATATCACTTACAGCCAATTAAAAAGGATTTAAATTAAAGAAGACAGTCACCGATATGACAATAAAGAAAATAGAAAAACAAACATTATTTAACTACATATATCTATAATTCAACTTATACAACATACTATGTATATTACTTAGGTACTTATGTATGTGATACAATTAAGTTGAATTAAACTGCTGTTTATCTATTTTTTTACCTACTTATACGGAAAAAATAATTATTATACATACATACATACATACATACAGATAATCAATAATTATCAGACGAACCCTACTTATAATATAACTTACAACAATAAAATTATAGGTACAATTAAAGAAAGTAAATAATATTGAAAAAATAAAATACCTACAATTAAAACAAAATAAAAACAACCTACGAGTACATTATGTAGGTAATATGAAACGCTGAGAGTATTTTCAAAAGATACCTACTTTAGTTTTGGTTGCCGAATTCGATGGGGCATAGTTTTCTGGTAAAATACATATAATATCATCTAAAGTACATAATTTGGTCGAGATCTCAGGAACCCTGTGGGTCTATTGAGATGAGTTATGTTTTGATTTGTAGGTTATTAGTAATTATTTCGTTCCTTGAACCAGTTTCTTCATAAGTTGTGTAGTTTTCATGTAAATAAACAGAAACTTGATTTTTGCGCTAACGCCGCCGCCGCCGTTCAATAAACACTATGTATGCTCATAAGTTAAATTCAATCTCAAAACTATTGCAAAAGTTCCTTACTGATAATAATAATAATAATAATAATAATAATTTAAGGAGTTTTAAGAGCAGTGATATCGTATCAAATCACAATTTTCATAAATTAAGTTGATTTATAGAAAACTAGCTGTTACCCGCGACTTCGTCCTCATTTATTTATGTTCAACATTTTAACCTTACCTACTTACGTATGTACGTTGAGGCAAAATTCAAACATCGAGTGGGTATGTTGAATTTTTTTTTTTAATTTTTCTTCTTTTTGCCATACCCAAACCCATTCACTGCCTTCTTCTCTTCTTCATTTCTCAATTAGGTACAATATGCGTGCGTTATTGGCACTGATGATGTCCTGGATCTTGTAATAAAACTATTAACCTTCCGTCATTTTTCCTTCTGTCAGCGAGCTGTAGTTATCTCATGAATTTTATTGTAATTCTATCTATCTTCAATTTAACATTTTTTTTTATATATACACAGACATGCTGTTACCGCTATAACAATAAAATATGTAGGTAAATGTAATAATTAAGGTGGGCAATGTCCATACCTATCACCACAAATCCCAGCAATTTATTTTTATTATTTGTTTTTATAGCTGCAAGATACGAGTACCTACATATTCTGTAATAATTTCAACTATTTACCTTTGACGGACAAACTTTGGGTTTGCTATTAACTTGAAAACTTGATCAAACAAATTATGCGCTAGAAGCTCCATATCTCTGCTTACATTTTGTCTAAATCGCAGGTCACATTTTAATGAAAAACATGATAAATATGTATGTACATACATAGATTACCTACACATTCTATTGGCACAAACACAAATACGCTGTACAATAGCACATAAGGCAGACCACGATTAACAACACAACACCATCCCTTTGTAAGTTAAAACCATGGTTATTTTTACCGATTTCGAAAACAAAAATAAATGCTAGGGCCACCAACCACCCTCCATACAATAATCTTCACACCATCAATCGTCTACTACGACCCAATTTCTTTATTTACCTGCAACTATTTACCTTTGGCTGAAAATAATAAATCCTGTTATCTACTACATAAAAAAATGTTAAAATTACGCCGCTAGTACAGATTTAAATTTAATAAATAAAAACGCTTTTGTCTGTGTTCTGAGTTTTAAAAATTGCATACAAACTATGTATGTTAGAAGGAGTGGCCGATTGGCTAATGCTTGTATAAGAAGATAATAAAACTAGATGCACAGATTACATAATAAAATTGTAAAAAAGACAAAAAATAGGCAGTAGTATGGTGCTCCATAGTCAAATCAGTCAATAATTATGGAACCTACAACCCCCACAACGGTCTAGGTCGACTTACATAATTTTATGAAAAAACAAAATACTATGTAATGTAGAACCTCCTCCTTTTTTCAAAGTCGGTTAAAAACAGCAAATCTTACATATGTACGTACAGCTGAATGTAGAGCCTCCTCCTTTTTTCGAAGTAGGTTAAAAACAGCAAATCTTACGTGTTGTCTCGGTTTAGAAGCTTAAATTCCTTGTAATTTTTTATTCGTATTGCATACAATACGAAGAAAATCACTTTTGTATAGTACTTGGAGAAATCAGTTTTCTTGAAATAATTCATACAAAATGGCAATTTCTTAGTTAAACACGTTGAACAAAGAAAATTTTAATGAAATAAAAGAAACAAATTAGAACTAGCATCAACAATTGAGCTAACTGCAGACTGTTGTAAACAATCTGCAGGTAGCTGAATTTGTCAACCATCAATAATTACAGTGCTTAATTTTATTAAATTGAGCTTCCTCTAGATTGTTTTCGACAGTCTGCAGTAAGCCCAATTGTTAATACTAGTTGAAACAGCAAATCTTACGTGTTGTCTCGGTTTAAAAGCTTAAATTCCTTGTTCCTTCCTCTAGATTGTTTTCGACAGTCTGCAGTAAGCTCAATTGTTAATACTAGTTGTAATTTGTTTCTTTTATTGGTTTAAAAATTTCATTGTTAATAAAAAAATTAAAATACCTACCTCTCCTGTGAGTCGGTACAAAATTGTAAAAAATAATAATAATAATAATATTAGGTCCTTACATATGAAATTGGCGTTTTGTATGGGAGGAACAAAAAGTCGAATATTTTTTAATATAATATATTTAATTAATCAAAGTATGAACCATTATTTTCTATGCACTTTTGCCATCTTATAGGTAGTTCATTGATCCCTTTACTAAAAAAACCAGTCGGACGGGAATCAATAAAATCTTTGAAGGCGATTTGGACTGCCCCATCGGAGTTGAATTTTTTCCCTTGCAAGAAGTTATCCAAATTTCGAAAAAAATGGTAATCTGTTGGAGCAAGGTCCGGGGAGTACGGAGGATGTCTTAGACTTTCCAATTGAAGCTCTTCTAATTTAGTAGCCGTCTGTTGCGCAGTGTGTGGTCTAGCGTTGTCGTGAAGCAGCAGTGGCGTGGAGCGATTGACCAGCCTAGGTTGTTTAGCCGCTAGCTTTTCCATCATGGTTTGCAATTGCTGACAATAGACATCAGCCGTAATAGTCTGGCCAGATTTGAGAAAACTGTAATGAACAATACCGGCACTAGTCCACCAAACGCTTACAAGTAACTTTTTTGGGGTTAATTTTCGCTTGGGGCAGGATTTGGCTGGCTGGCCAGGATCCAACCATTGCGCTGAGCGCTTCCGATTATCGTAAAGAACCCATTTTTCATCACAGGTAATGATTCGGTTTAAAATACCTTCATTATTGTGCCGGTTTAGTAATGTAACGCAGCAGTCGACGCGCGTTTGCCGGTTTGCTTCAGTCAATTCGTGAGGTACCTACCTTTCAAGCTTTTTAATCTTCCCAATTTGCTTCAAGTGAATTAAAACAGTTTTATCACTAACATCGCAGCCTGCAGCTAACTCGGACGTGGTTTGCGATGGATCCGCTTCCACAATAGCCTTCAACTCTTCATTATCAACTTGAGTCTCAGGCCGTCCACGGGGCTTGTTCTGCAGGTCAAAATTTCCAGAACGAAAACGTTGGAACCAAAAACGAACTGTGTTTTCTTTTGCAACACGACCGCCATACACATCATTCACCCTTCGAGTTGTTTCCGCAGCACTAGTGCCACGGCGGAACTCGTACTCGTAAATAATGCGATATTTTAAGTTTTCCATTTTGTAAAATGAGTGACGCAAACAGAAAAAAACAGAAGAAAAAAACAAATGAATGACGATCACCGAAGCACAAATACATGAGTCTATAGCTGTACAAATTTGAATTTGGAATTCCTTACCAAAGAGGAGAAATTTGTGATTAAAGTGGCCAGTACGAAAAACGCCAATTTCATATGTAAGGACCTAATATAATAAGACTTGTACCGCGCGAACGAAGATATTTCACATCTTTATAGAATAAAAATATATTAAAAATGAAAACGTTAGCCGGAAATCCGCCAAGTAGCGGCGACAAATTTACATGTTCATAGAATAGGAAACAAAAAAAAAAAAAAATAGTATCATTAGATGTACATATGTATTTGATTGAATCGATCGTCCTCGGACGAATCACCTGGCGTAGGGCTGAGTCTCAACAGATCGCAGCACGACGCTGCTCTACCGAGCACAACACCCCGCCAGGAACGTAAGTCGTCTACAGACTATTCCGAGCCCCGACATCGAACTGAGTTAAATCCGGACCGGACGGAGCCGTGGTGCACGTGTTAAACCGTACGCACCGATCTCCGCGGTCCAAATGGGCTTCGACGTCACGCCTTACGAAGTAAAGCGCAACTAGTAAAGTCACATTGTTTAGAGCCTCCCGACTCTCGGGGCTCCACAGTGAGCATATCCTTGCCGGATTCGGCTAGGCTGGCTTCGGCCTTAGAGGCGTTCAGGCATAATCCCGCGGATGGTAGCTTCGCACCACCGGCCGCTCGGCCGAGTGCATGAACCAAATGTCCGAAACTGCGGTTCCTCTCGTACTGAGCAGTATTACTATCGCAACGACAAGCCATCAGTAGGGTAAAACTAACCTGTCTCACGACGGTCTAAACCCAGCTCACGTTCCCTTTTGATGGGTGAACAATCCAACGCTTGGCGAATTTTGCTTCGCAATGATAGGAAGAGCCGACATCGAAGGATCAAAAAGCAACGTCGCTATGAACGCTTGGCTGCCACAAGCCAGTTATCCCTGTGGTAACTTTTCTGGCACCTCTTGCTAAAAACTCTTTAGTACTAAAGGATCGATAGGCCGTGCTTTCGCAGTCCCTATGCGTACTGAACATCTGGATCAAGCCAGCTTTTGCCCTTTTGCTCCACGCGAGGTTTCCGTCCTCGCTGAGCTGGCCTTAGGACACCTGCGTTATTCTTTGACAGATGTACCGCCCCAGTCAAACTCCCCGCCTGGCAGTGTCCTCGAACCGGATCACGCGGGAGTTGTACGGCGACGAGCGTTGCCGCCACGTCGCCACTCTGCACGCTTGGAACGAAACACCGTGCGTGAGCCGATATAATCGACCACGCACCGCTTCCGCCCAACCGAGTAAGTAATGAAACAATGAAAGTAGTGGTTTTTCAGCGACGACCGCGAACGATCTCCCACTTATGCTACACCTCTCATGTCTCCTTACAATGCCAGACTAGAGTCAAGCTCAACAGGGTCTTCTTTCCCCGCTGATTCTCCCAAGCCCGTTCCCTTGGCTGTGGTTTCGCTAGATAGTAGATAGGGACATTCCCTCCACCTTCCCATGGTCCTGCCAACCTTGCGGTTATACGGACCGAATCTGTGAGAAAAGAGTCACTCGGGTGACTCCAGACTCTACAAAACCTACGCACTATGTCCCGAACACTCTCCCCCTTCTGGGGCATGCCACATCACATCACAGACTTCATTGCCGGGCTGCTCCACCCCAGCTCGGTGCTGCTCTGTGCCCCCCCCATCCCTTGTCGAAAGTGTGCCCTCCTCAGCGCGCCGCGATCTATGCCACTTATTCGCAAAAGATTTAAACTGCCTAAAGTTGTGCGCCGATGCTACTAGATCATGGTAATATATCGGTCCCTGATGCTCCCGCTCTATGCTATCAAGTAGTGCAATTCTGTCGTCCAAATAATTTGGGCAGTCCCATAAAATGTGGTCCCTGGTCTCCTCATGTTCGCCGCAACCACACGCCGCTGTGTCGCTCAGTCCCAGATCACTCAGACGTTTTCTAAAACAACCATGGCCCGTCAGGAGCTGCGACACCTCGTGATCAGGCTCCACCCAGTGCGCTCTCATGCGCTCTCCCACGTCTGGGAAGAACCTAAACAAGTCACGGCCCTTTTCGTCCGACTCCCAACGAGCCTGCCAAGTGGCAATGGTCTCCCTATCAACCTCCCCCCTAAGCCGCCCATGCACCTCTCCAGGCACACCCTCGGTCACCGCTAGTCTACGACCAGCACGGGCAAGCAGCAAATCGGCCGGCAGAACCCCCGCCAGAACCGGCAGCGCAGCGGTGCTACACGACCTGTAGGCCTTCGTTAGCAAAACCAGCGAGGGCCTCTGGGTCCTAAGTAGCACACTGCGAACCACGTGGACGGAGGACCTGTGATGCCATACACTAGCCGCGTAGGTAACCGTCGCCTCGTACGTCCCCCTATAAAGCACCTTGAGTGCCCTGTACCGAACTCCCCATTTGTTCGCTGTGATACGCGACATCTTCCCGAAGGACCTACTCGCTCGTTCGCCTATTGATGCCGCATGGGGCGCGAAAGATTGGGTGGGGTCAATAATGACCCCCAACACCTTGGCCTCAGTGACTGAGCGGATCGACGTGCCAGACGCGTTGGTCTTGAGCAGGGGTGGCCGTTGCAATCTCCCTTTCAGGGTCATGGTCTGGGACTTAGCGGCGGCGAATGTGAGCCTGTTTCTCGCTCCCCATTCTTCCACCAGTCCCAAGACGGCCGCTCCTTTCGCCTCCAATTCTCTCCGAGCATCCCCCGCTACCAACACCGTCACGTCGTCCGCGTATGCCATAAATTGCACCCCAGCCGGCACCGGCAGGCGAAGCAAGTCATCCAGAAGAATGTTCCACAGCGTGGGGCCTAACACAGAGCCCTGAGGGCACCCCATAGTGGAAGCCTTCCACACCGCCCGACTGCCCGCAACCATGGCCACCCTGCGATTGGTGAAGTAGCTCGCCAACATCCGATAGATGTTTGGCGGGCAACTTCCCCGCTTCGCCTTAACCATGATCATGGGCCACCATGCGTTGTCGAAGGCCCCGGATATGTCGAGGAAGACGGCTTGTAGATATTTGGCTTCACAGTTCCTCACTGCATCCAAGATTGTGCCTAGGGCGGTAGTCGTCGACCGACCCGCCACAAACCCGTGCTGGCTCGGAGAGATTCCACGGGTGAGCTGGGGAACACTCCACAGCATCACTCTCTCCAGGACTTTACCGAGCACGGGCAGGAGGGTAATAGGGCGGTAGGCCTTAGGGTCCGTTAACGGTTTGCCATTGCCCTTGGGGAGGACCAGCAAACGCCCGTCTTTCCAAACCGAGGGAAAGACACCTTCCGATACGCACCGGTTAAGCACGTGGGTGAATTCGGCCTTTGCAGCCCACCACACGTGCTTCAGCATCTTCCCCTCAATCCCGTCCATCCCTGGAGCCGTGTTGCGGAGCGACAAGATGATCCTCTGAAGCGAGATCTGGTCAATGGGAGGGGAATCATTACCCGTCGGCATGAGCGCGGCCGCGACTCTGACTTGCCGGTGATACACGGTGTCGCGACTGGGATCGTCGTCCGGACACAGAGCCGACATAAGCGCAGTCATTGACTCGTCAACGTTGCAGGTGTTAGAGCCCAGATACTCGATCCCGTTCACGACATTCACCGGCGGTCTAACACGGCCACACGCCTCCCGATAGGCAAGCCCCCAAGGGTCCTGATTCCCAGCGTCTGCCAGTTTACGGAAGAATTCCATCTCAGCGGAAGCCATGGCCTGCCTGTAGGCAGTTCTGGCTTTATGGAATTCTTCCCTGGCCGCATCATGGATCGGACCCTCCACCCTTTTGGTCTTTTGCCAAGCTCTGCGCGCTCTGAGCTGGCTGCGTCTGAGTTTGTCTAGAGCAGGCGTCCACCACTCGTAACCACGGTCTTTGGTGGCCGCTTTTACAGTGCCCAGACACTCCATCGCAGCCAGCTCAATGAGCTCAGTAAAAGCCCTGCTGAGTTGTTCTGCAGACTCTCTCATTGGGAGGCGACTCACCCTCACGTGTATAGCAGTATCAAACGCCCTCCAGTCTGCGTTACGAGTACGATAGCGTCGTTGGATGATGGGCTCCGTGGTACGTACGCAGGACCTTTCAGATTGGTGTACAACGTCAAACGAAATTAAACGGTGGTCGCTCGACGAGACGTCGTGAACCTTCCACTCGCGGATGCGAACACCACGCGAGCTTAGGGTTACGTCGATATTCGACTCACCGTTTACCGTACTGAACGTGTACAACTGGCCACTGGTGTTATGTACCACAAGATCCCGACTGAGTATAAAGTCCTCCATCTTGGCTCGGCGGTCGGTGACGGTATGGCCTCTTCCGACGTAGTGTCGGGAATCAGAGTGCCATAGCGGGGAATGGGTGTTCAGATCCCCGCACACCAGCACCGCTTTGCCTTTCAGGAGGTCTAATGCTCTATCCAACTGACGCAGGTGCGTATCGATACTCTCGCTATATTGGAAGTACGTCGATATCACGTAGAGGTTGAGGTCCTCCAAATGGCAGCACACAAAGTGGTCGGTCGATAGGTGGTGCAGAACAGCGCACGGCTTGAAGCGGTTCCGCAAATAAATGCCCGCTTTGGAGTATTCCCCGCATTGGATAAAAGCGCCAGCCGTGGAATATTGTTCTTGAACTAGAACAATATCCAGGCCGAGCGAATCCGCAAGTGCAGGTAACTCCCTCGTTGCTGTCACTGCACCACCTAAGTTGATCTGCCCCACTTTTAATACAGGTGTACTAACCATATTGGACCTGATTGATAAGCTGCTCTTCCGCATGGAGGCGAGCCGGGCAAGATCGCGACGCGGTCCTGTGGGTGCTTTCGCGCTTGAAGCGCTTGCACGTAGCACAGCACACGACCGGTGACTTGCACTGGTCCGCCCTGTGGCCCGCCTCCCCGCAGCGACCGCAGGTCAGGTCCTTAGCCCTGCAGAACTTCTCCGGGTGCCCGTACATCTGGCACTTGTTACAACACGTGACGCGAACGAAGTCGCTCACCTCGATGTGCTGCCACCCGATGTACACCGTGCCCAGGTTTATAAGGGCCTCTCGCATCCCTGGCGTGCATTCAAACACGCACGTGGTTTCTTTGTAGGGACTACCCCTACGCGACCTCTTGAAGGCGCCCTTCATTGCCTCCTTAACCGCAGGTAGCGGCCAAAGCGGGTCCTCCCTAAAGTTGAGCTCCCACACTTCGTCGACGAGGGCCTCAAAAGAGGGATCCCCGTCCACGTTGTGGAGAGCAACCAAAGGTTGCTTCCGCTTCGGCTCCACCACTCTAAGGGACGCCGGGACTGCCTTCTTGAGGCGCTCTGCCGCCGCCACCGAAGCCATCTGGACAACGATTCCAGCATTTCCCACGTTCCGGACCCTCTCCACTTGCACGGAGATGGCGCGGGGCTCGACTGTCCTCTTCAACTCGGCCTTGGTCAGTTCCGAGGTGTTGGTATGAGCCTCCTCCACAGGGTAGAAGGCCAATACCGGACCCTGCGCCTTGATGGGTTTCGGCAGCTGCCCCTTGCCCATCTTTAGCGCATTGGCAAAGCTGGGCTGGTCCTGGCCTGCTGCCGAAACAACCACCGATTGCCCCTGCGAAGAGACCAGGCGAGCCTCTGCCACCTCCGCACGCCTTTCGGCATCCGCAAGCTGCAACTCAATTGCAGCCACGGCACCAAGGATGTCCTGGCTGCTGGCATGAATGCCGCCCATATCTGCCTTGTTTAACTTCGAGCCGGGGCCCGAAGTTATGACGACAATGTTCCTCAAGGCACCGCGGACGCAATCGAGGAGCTCCAGTTTAGAAGCAGAAGCCAGATTGAGCCCCCCAGCTTGGGGTGCTCCTAGCGACTGCTTCTCGGGGACTGCTACTACGGCTGCCGAAGTAGCCGGTGGAGGCCGCGTTGGCGGCGTCTGAACCGAGCGTTTGGCGTCATGCGCCGCCTGAACTGCCGCAGAGCGAGCCATTGAACGGTCATGCAGAACACGCTTGCCCAGCTGGCTGTCCACAGGCGACGTCAGCGGACGCTTTGACGCGGATGACGGAGGCGGAGGGGTCCTTTTTAGTGCTGGCTTGGGGGTAAAATTACCACCCGAGTCCACACCCTCACGCTCACTATCTGACATGATCAAGGATCATGCACAATACAAGTATACTAACAGTTCACAGATGACAGAAAGTAGCAAAACCAGATGAGTGACCCAAAACCGAGCGCACACACAGCCCAAGTCGCTGGTTACATGTTCCCAGAATGGAGAACTCAAATTAAAATAATCAAATTAAATACAACAGTCCAAAATAAAATAAAAACAAATTAGAATATACTCAAATGAAAACAAAATTCAAAAATTAAAATAATTCTATAATAAAATATTTTCAAAATTTTATCAAACTATAAGATAAGACCAAATCAATATTCCCAGTCAAATAATAAAATAACCCAAAATAAAAGTAAATCAAATTAAAATCAAATAAAAATAAAAGTCCCAAATCTAAAAGAAAATTATTAAAATTCGACAATAATAAATTCAAAATTAAGTAATCCAATAATAAAATAACTTAATAAAATTTAATCAAATTATAAAATAAAACCAAGTCAATATTCCAAATCAAATAATAAAATAACCCAAAATAAAATTAAATAAAATTTAAATTAAATCAAATTAAAATCAAACCAAATTAATTAAATAACAAAATTCAAAATTAAAATAATCCAATAATAAATAATCCAATAAAATTTAATCAAATTATAAAATAAAACCAAATCAATATTCCAAATCAAATAATAAAATACCCAAAATAAAATCAAATTAAAATAAGATTAAATTAAAATCAAACCAAATGAAAATCAAATTAAAATAAAATTCCGAAATCTAAATCTAAAAGAAAATTATTAAAATTTGATAATAACAAAATTCAAAATTAAAATAATCCAATAATAAATTAATTTAACAAAATTTAATCCAATTTAAAATAAACCAAATCAATATTTTAAATCAAATAATAAAATAACCCAAAATCAAATTAAAATTAAATCAGATCAAAATCAAACCAAATTAAAATCAAAATTAAAATAATCCAATAATAAACTAACTTAACAAAATTTAATTAAATTTAAAGTAAACCAAATCAATATTTTAAAACAAATAATAAAATAACCCAAAAACAAATTAAAATTAAATCAAATCAAAATCAAACCAAATTAATTAAATAACAAAATTCAAAATTAAAATAATCCAATAATAAATAATCCAATAAAATTTAATCAAATTATAAAATAAAACCAAATCAATATTCCAAATCAAATAATAAAATACCCAAAATAAAATCAAATTAAAATAAGATTAAATTAAAATCAAACCAAATGAAAATCAAATTAAAATAAAATTCCGAAATCTAAATCTAAAAGAAAATTATTAAAATTTGATAATAACAAAATTCAAAATTAAAATAATCCAATAATAAATTAATTTAACAAAATTTAATCCAATTTAACATAAACCAAATCAATATTTTAAATCAAGTAATAAAATATCCCAAAATAAAATTAAATCTAATTAAAATCAAACCAAGTTAAAATCAAACAAAAATAAAATTCCAAAATCTAAAAGAAAATTATTAAAATTTGACAATAACAAAAATTCAAAATTAAAATAATCCTATAATAAAATAATCCAATAAAATTTAATCAAATTATAAAATAAAACCAAATCAATATTCCAAATCAAATAATAAAATAACCCAAAATAAAATTAAATCAAATTAAAACTAAATCAAATAAAATCGAACCAAATTAAAATCAAATAAAAATAAAAGTCCTAAAATCTATAAGACAATTATTAAAATTTAATAATACCAATTCAAAATTTAAAATAATCAAATAATAAAATAATCCAATTAAATTAATTAAAGTAATCTGATAGCAATTAATCCAACCTAGCCCAGATGTACCTGTTGGTATCCCTTTCCTTCGGCAATATGGCCGCCAACACAATACACAAAAAGCACAAGCGAGAGCAGGAGGGACCGATACAAGGCGGAGGTGAGGCCCCCGCACCGTCTTGTATCTCTTTCCGAAAGCAATATGGCCGCGACACTTATAGGCAAAACCCCCTTGCTAGAACAGGAGGGACCGATAAAACACTCGCGGGATAAATAAATAGATTATAAATCAGAGCGACACTGAGGCAAAACACATCCGTCCCCGGCCCGAGCCAGCAACGAAGTCCAGCCAGCAACGAAGTAGATAGGGACATTCCCTCCACCTTCCCATGGTCCTGCCAACCTTGCGGTTATACGGACCGAATCTGTGAGAAAAGAGTCACTCGGGTGACTCCAGACTCTACAAAACCTACGCACTATGTCCCGAACACTCTCCCCCTTCTGGGGCATGCCACATCACATCACAGACTTCATTGCCGGGCTGCTCCACCCCAGCTCGGTGCTGCTCTGTGCCCCCCCCATCCCTTGTCGAAAGTGTGCCCTCCTCAGCGCGCCGCGATCTATGCCACTTATTCGCAAAAGATTTAAACTGCCTAAAGTTGTGCGCCGATGCTACTAGATCATGGTAATATATCGGTCCCTGATGCTCCCGCTCTATACTATCAAGTAGTGCAATTCTGTAGTCCAAATAATTTGGGCAGTCCCATAAAATGTGGTCCCTGGTCTCCTCATGTTCGCCGCAACCACACGCCGCTGTGTCGCTCAGTCCCAGATCACTCAGACGTTTTCTAAAACAACCATGGCCCGTCAGGAGCTGCGACACCTCGTGATCAGGCTCCACCCAGTGCGCTCTCATGCGCTCTCCCACGTCTGGGAAGAACCTAAACAAGTCACGGCCCTTTTCGTCCGACTCCCAACGAGCCTGCCAAGTGGCAATGGTCTCCCTATCAACCTCCCCCCTAAGCCGCCCATGCACCTCTCCAGGCACACCCTCGGTCACCGCTAGTCTACGACCAGCACGGGCAAGCAGCAAATCGGCCGGCAGAACCCCCGCCAGAACCGGCAGCGCAGCGGTGCTACACGACCTGTAGGCCTTCGTTAGCAAAACCAGCGAGGGCCTCTGGGTCCTAAGTAGCACACTGCGAACCACGTGGACGGAGGACCTGTGATGCCATACACTAGCCGCGTAGGTAACCGTCGCCTCGTACGTCCCCCTATAAAGCACCTTGAGTGCCCTGTACCGAACTCCCCATTTGTTCGCTGTGATACGCGACATCTTCCCGAAGGACCTACTCGCTCGTTCGCCTATTGATGCCGCATGGGGCGCGAAAGATTGGGTGGGGTCAATAATGACCCCCAACACCTTGGCCTCAGTGACTGAGCGGATCGACGTGCCAGACGCGTTGGTCTTGAGCAGGGGTGGCCGTTGCAATCTCCCTTTCAGGGTCATGGTCTGGGACTTAGCGGCGGCGAATGTGAGCCTGTTTCTCGCTCCCCATTCTTCCACCAGTCCCAAGACGGCCGCTCCTTTCGCCTCCAATTCTCTCCGAGCATCCCCCGCTACCAACACCGTCACGTCGTCCGCGTATGCCATAAATTGCACCCCAGCCGGCACCGGCAGGCGAAGCAAGTCATCCAGAAGAATGTTCCACAGCGTGGGGCCTAACACAGAGCCCTGAGGGCACCCCATAGTGGAAGCCTTCCACACCGCCCGACTGCCCGCAACCATGGCCACCCTGCGATTGGTGAAGTAGCTCGCCAACATCCGATAGATGTTTGGCGGGCAACTTCCCCGCTTCGCCTTAACCATGATCATGGGCCACCATGCGTTGTCGAAGGCCCCGGATATGTCGAGGAAGACGGCTTGTAGATATTTGGCTTCACAGTTCCTCACTGCATCCAAGATTGTGCCTAGGGCGGTAGTCGTCGACCGACCCGCCACAAACCCGTGCTGGCTCGGAGAGATTCCACGGGTGAGCTGGGGAACACTCCACAGCATCACTCTCTCCAGGACTTTACCGAGCACGGGCAGGAGGGTAATAGGGCGGTAGGCCTTAGGGTCCGTTAACGGTTTGCCATTGCCCTTGGGGAGGACCAGCAAACGCCCGTCTTTCCAAACCGAGTAGATAGGGAAAGTAGATAGGGACAGTGGGAATCTCGTTAATCCATTCATGCGCGTCACTAATTAGATGACGAGGCATTTGGCTACCTTAAGAGAGTCATAGTTACTCCCGCCGTTTACCCGCGCTTGCTTGAATTTCTTCACGTTGACATTCAGAGCACTGGGCAGAAATCACATTGCGTCAACACCCGCGAGGGCCATCGCAATGCTTTGTTTTAATTAGACAGTCGGATTCCCCTTGTCCGTGCCAGTTCTGAGTTGACCGTTGAACGGCGGTCGTAAAGGCGCGCACCGACCGAAACCGATACGGCCCCATGGCTAGGGAGATCCGCGGAAGGCCGGAGCACGAGTCCGGATTCAGCCCCCCCGAGGGGAGGCATCGACCAGGCCCGGCACCGGCCGCATCCGCTTCCCTCCCAAACCCGACACACCCCGGTCCTCAGAGCCAATCCTTATTCCGAAGTTACGGATCCAATTTGCCGACTTCCCTTACCTACATTATTCTATCGACTAGAGGCTCTTCACCTTGGAGACCTGCTGCGGATATGGGTACGAACCGGCGCGACATCTCCACGTACATCCCTCACCTGAATTTTCAAGGTCCGCAGAGAGTATCCGGACACCGCCGCAAATGCGGTGCTCTTCGCGTTCCGAACCATATCTCCCTTCTATAGGATTCCATGGAACTCGAACGCTCAGGCAGAAAAGAAAACTCTTCCCGAACCTCTCGGCGGCGTCTTCAGGCCACTTTGGGTTACCCCGTCGAACTCTCGCTTTGAAACGAGTGAACGATTATTGAAACGGTTCCGCTGCCGGGTTCCGGAATAGGAACCGGATTCCCTTTCGCTCAAAGGGCGTTATTTATCAGATAAACACGCCACATCGACATAAGATTTCTCCTTGAGCTTAGGATCGACTGACTCGCGAGCAACTACTGTTCACGCGAAACCCTTCTCCACGTCAGTCCTCCAGGGCCTCGCTGGAGTATTTGCTACTACCACCAAGATCTGCACCGACGGCGGCTCCAGGCGGGCTCACGCCCAGACCCTTCTGCGCTCACCGCCGCGCACGTCCTACTCGTTACGGCTTAATGATAATAATAAAATTATCGCACATGCCGGTAACGGTAGTGTATAGGCAAAACGCTTCAGCGCCATCCATTTTCAGGGCTGGTTGCTTCGGCAGGTGAGTCGTTGCACACTCCTTAGCGGATTCCGACTTCCATGGCCACCGTCCTGCTGTCATGAGCGACCAACGCCTTTCATGGTGTCCCATGAGCGTTTTTTGGGCGCCTTAACACTACGTTTGGTTCATCCCACAGCGCCAGTTCTGCTTACCAAAATTGGCCCACTTGGCACCGTCATCAGATCTCCGGCTTCATCATTCGAGTAAGCCGGAGTTCTCACCCATTTAAAGTTTGAGAATAGGTTGAAGTCGTTTCGACCCCAATGCCTCTAATCATTCGCTTTACCGGATGAGACTGTTCAAATCGACGCCAGCTATCCTGAGGGAAACTTCGGACGGAACCAGCTACTAGATGGTTCGATTAGTCTTTCGCCCCTATACCCAGTTCCGACGATCGATTTGCACGTCAGAATCGCTACGGTCCTCCATCAGGGTTTCCCCTGACTTCGACCTGACCAGGCATAGTTCACCATCTTTCGGGTCCCAGCATCTGTGCTCAGAGCGCGCCTACAATCTCGAATTGGAAACGAGACGCCTCGGGAGTGCGAGAGGTCGACCTAGATCGACGCACCATCCTCCCTGAGCGGACGGCAAGCGTCCACCTTCACTTTCGTTGCGCCTTTCAGTTTAGACATTTTACTCAATGACTCGCACACATGCTAGACTCCTTGGTCCGTGTTTCAAGACGGGTCCTGCGAGTGCCCGAAACTGAATCATCGCAGACACGGGACGCGCACAGTCCGAGACAGCACGGCTGCGACATCAGGCGCGCCGCACCTCCGCTCGCACTTGGGCAGGACGGAGATGACGACGTTGCCTTGCGTCGGGCCGGACGCGCGTAAACGCGTACGCGATCCGTTAAAAATACCGTCCGACAGCCGGTCGGCAACCGTCACGGTCTAAACTGAACCCCGAAGGGAGACAGTCTAGACTCCCGAACGGCGCTTAGACCGACATCGAACGGGTCGCGATGTATTACTAAGGGAGAAGTGCACGCCGTCCACGAACGTAGTAACTACAGGCACCGTGCCGAACGGCCGAAGCCGACAACATCGAGCGCACGCAGCCACGCCGCGGAATAACGATGAATCTCCCCGTTCGTTCATTCGAGTTTCGCAGGTTTACCCCTGAGCGGTTTCACGTACTGTTGAACTCTCTCTTCAAAGTTCTTTTCAACTTTCCCTCACGGTACTTGTTCGCTATCGGTCTCGCGGTAATATTTAGCCTTAGATGGAGTTTACCACCCACTTAGGGCTGCACTCTCAAGCAACCCGACTCTGAGGAGTGTCCCTCTCGCCGCCATCCTCCGTCGCTACGGGCCTGGCACCCTCTATGGGAAATGGGCCCCGTTCAAGACGAACTTGGACAGGAGTGGACGACGACGAGAAAGCGGAACCTCCCGAACACCACATCTCCCGACGCCGTTACAACGTCGGGATTCAGTGCTGGGCTTATTCCTGTTCGCTCGCCGCTACTAAGGAAATCCTAGTTAGTTTCTTTTCCTCCGCTTACTAATATGCTTAAATTCGGCGGGTAATCCTCCCTGATCTGAGGCCAACGTATAAAAAGGGGAGGCAGACACGATATCCGTTACGACGCGACGTATAAATACGACGCGCCCTTCGGACGTCGAGTCCGCCTACCTCGCTCTTTTTATTAAGCATTATTATTTTGATGATAAATAAAGAATGATACATATGCGCGCTTTTTTTAGCGCATCGTGTACGATCATTTTATGCAACAACGCATCAGCGCGATATTATAATCACACATCGTTTGTTGTAAATTTTAATCGACGACGCGCAACGCGCATGGTCATGTCTTAAATTTTATCAACATGCTTTATTTTGTATATTTAAACGGACTCGCGGTTAATTAAAACGCGTGAGAACCGTCATATGCGCCTTTTATAACGCAATGTGGTTGTTTATTTATGCAGCCGGCCCTCAGACAGGAGTGGTCCTGGATGTGTATCCACGGACCGCAATGTGCGTTCGAAATGTCGATGTTCAAATGTGTCCTGCAGTTCACACTATGACGCGCAGTTAACTGCGTTCTTCATCGACCCGCGAGCCAAGTGATCCACCGTCCAGGGTAATAGTTTACAAATGTACATTTTTGAACATATAACAAAAAAAAAATGTTATATCATGTTTGGTAACTTAGAACGAGAGCGCGCGCGCGTACAAAACGCACCGTCTCTCACTCTAAACCGTGATTTTTATTTAGTTAACGAGCACGCTGCATTCGTCTGAGCTCGGGGTGCGGATTTTTCACCCGTCAAAGCCCTCTGACGCGAGCGTGACGCGAGACCGTAACGTTAAACCGCGAGCGAATAAACGCAACGCAGGCTTACCGAATGATCTCTTTTGGGGCAAGTAAGTTATTTATAACTTTGGATGGTTTATAAGATATGCACATATTGTTGTGTGATGTGCAAAGTTAATTACAACAACAACGACGACAATAACGCACACACGTTAATGATCCTTCCGCAGGTTCCCCTACGGAAACCTTGTTACGACTTTTACTTCCTCTAAATGATCAAGTTTGGTCAACTTCCCAACGACGCCAACGGCCGTGAAGCCACCGCGTGTCGGTCCGAAGACCTCACTAAATCATTCAATCGGTAGTAGCGACGGGCGGTGTGTACAAAGGGCAGGGACGTAATCAACGCGAGCTTATGACTCGCGCTTACTAGGAATTCCTCGTTTATGGGGGATAATTGCAAACCCCAATCCCCAGCACGAAGGAGTTTCAACGGGTTGCCCGGGCCTTTAGGCCAGGGAGAACATGTTGATTCCTTCAGTGTAGCGCGCGTGCGGCCCAGGACATCTAAGGGCATCACAGACCTGTTATTGCTCAATCTCGTGCGGCTCGAAACCGCCGGTCCCTCTAAGAAGAATTTTAATACGTCGCCAGTGAGTTGCTTGACCGAAGCCATGCACACCGAAATGACGACGCCTATTTAGCAGGCTAGAGTCTCGTTCGTTACCGGAATTAACCAGACAAATCGCTCCACCAACTAAGAACGGCCATGCACCACCACCCACCGAATCAAGAAAGAGCTGTTAATCTGTCAATCCTTCCGGTGTCCGGGCCTGGTGAGATTTCCCGTGTTGAGTCAAATTAAGCCGCAGGCTCCACTCCTGGTGGTGCCCTTCCGTCAATTCCTTTAAGTTTCAGCTTTGCAACCATACTCCCCCCGGAGTCCAAAATCTTTGGTTTCCCGGAAGCTGCCCGCCGAGCCATTGTAGTAACGTCGGCGGATCGCTAGATGACATATTTACGGTTAGAACTAGGGCGGTATCTAATCGCCTTCGAACCTCTAACTTTCGTTCTTGATTGATGAAAACACCTTTGGCAAATGCTTTCGCTGATGTTCGTCTTGCGACGATCCAAGAATTTCACCTCTAACGTCGCAATACGAATGCCCCCAGTTATCCCTATTAATCATTACCTCGGAGTTCTGAAAACCAACAAAATAGAACCGAGATCATATTCTATTATTCCATGCACGAAATATTCAAGCAGCATTTTGAGCCCGCTTTGAGCACTCTAATTTGTTCAAAGTAAAATTGTCGGCCCATCTCGACACTCAATAAAGAGCACCGCGATAGGATTTTGATATTGAACGGGCGTTTTACCGCCCGCTCACCGACGATATGCTCCGCAAACGTGTCAGTATCACCGCGGATGCGGTGCACCGACAGCGCGGCGCACAAATGCAACTACGAGCTTTTTAACCGCAACAATTTTAGTATACGCTATTGGAGCTGGAATTACCGCGGCTGCTGGCACCAGACTTGCCCTCCAATTGTTCCTCGTTAAAATATTTAAAGTGTACTCATTCCGATTACGAGGCCTCGTAAGAGTCCCGTATCGTTATTTTTCGTCACTACCTCCCCGTGCCGGGAGTGGGTAATTTGCGCGCCTGCTGCCTTCCTTGGATGTGGTAGCCGTTTCTCAGGCTCCCTCTCCGGAATCGAACCCTGATTCCCCGTTACCCGTGACAACCATGGTAGTCGCAGAAACTACCATCGAAAGTTGATAAGGCAGACATTTGAAAGATGCGTCGCCGGTACTGGACCATGCGATCGGCAAAAGTTATCCAGATTCATCAAAATTAACGACTTCGGACGCGAGGCCCTCCGTCGATTGGTTTTGATCTAATAAAAGCACTCATCCCATCACTGGTCAGAGTTCTGATTGCATGTATTAGCTCTAGAATTACCACAGTTATCCAAGTAACTGAGTAAGATCTAAGGAACCAAAACTGATATATTGAGCCATTCGCGGTATCGCCTTAATACGGCTTGCACTGAGACATGCATGGCTTAATCTTTGAGACAAGCATATAACTACTGGCAGGATCAACCAGGGAGCTATCGACTCATTTAAGAGCTGAGAGAGCATCATTCATTCCCAAGCCAACCGCTGAGCGCGGCGTGCGAGGGTTGTCTTTTTATGGACTGAATGTTTTATTTTTTCAATAATTATTTATATATAATAATTATATGACGACTTTGTTGTGTCGTTACAAATGTACTTTCCTTTCAGGTGACAATCCACGTTTTTTTATAATAAAACTGGTTTCATAATTGCGTTATCGACGAATCGACGTTCACGCCCGGAGTGTTGAGAGACCTGGGTGGGTTATAGCTCATGGCCGCGTTTTAGCGCGAGGGCAACAGCTGAATATCATTATTTCCCATCTATCAATGTATATATATATATATATATCACACATTAATTTAATTCACATATAATATATAATAATTATTGACATCATCCAAGCAGGCCGTGCCACATAAAGACTGGCTCTTGCAATGGATTCATAATCGGTAAAACACAGAATAATAACATAATATCGCGCGTATACAACACACAAAACCCCACACATTATAATAATATTATGTAGGATCCCACGTATCATAATAATATCACGATAATAATAATATCAATAGAAAACAAACAAACCACCACACACACCACCAACACCACTCAAACACCTCCATATACATATCTTCATCTTGTGTTTATAACACCACTATAATAAATTCACCACACATCACATGGGTACAATGTGTGACCAATAAACTGCGCATGCGCACGTTTAGTTTGTTTGACTCACTGGCGTATAGCTCTGTCAAACTCAACGAATTTTACGCGTAGGTATTAAATTTATGTTGTTAATAATTAAATAAAAGTTTTTTATTACATGAAGATAAAGATAAATTAAAAAAATTTGATGAAAATAAAAAGGGTGCATTTTCAATAAACGGTGGGTCATCCCTGTTACATGTACACAAAATAGAACACACTCGTATCGGAGGAATTAAAAAAAAAGTATAATATTAAATATATATATACTACATATGTATATGTACATATTATATACAATATATACCTTTAAATCTTTATTGACATATAAAATTACAATTCAAAAATTAAAACAAATTAGAACTAGTATTTACAATATATGTACCAATATACGTAGGTATGCGAAGTAAAAAAAAAAAAAAAAAAAAAGAAAAAAAAAAAACTCAATACATTATGTGTCTACTCCACCATGACGCCTTAAAAAATAAATAGATTCGAATTATGATGATAATTTTAATTTTAACGATTAAATCAAGTTCAATTTTAATAAAACTAGTAACTAATTTCTGCCCGCGGCTTCGCACGCGTTGCTTCTATGGAAGTATACATATGATTAAGGGGGCCTGCCTGCCTGCCTGCCTTTTTCATAACGGTTTTGTTTGTCAAACTAGGCCTAGATATCAGTACTCACGGGATCCCCGTGGTAAAAAACTCGAATTACGAATTACAAAATTCAATTGATTGGATGTGTAAACTAGATTGAGAAAAAAAAAATACCATAAAAATGAATCATTTTATTTAATATTATTCATTTCACGAAATCCACAGCCATCTTTAATCAAAACAACAAAACCTAAAAATATATCACTTACAGCCAATTAAAAAGGATTTAAATTAAAGAAGACAGTCACCGATATGACAATAAAGAAAATAGAAAAACAAACATTATTTAACTACATATATCTATAATTCAACTTATACAACATACTATGTATATTACTTAGGTACTTATGTATGTGATACAATTAAGTTGAATTAAACTGCTGTTTATCTATTTTTTTACCTACTTATACGGAAAAAATAATTATTATACATACATACATACATACATACAGATAATCAATAATTATCAGACGAACCCTACTTATAATATAACTTACAACAATAAAATTATAGGTACAATTAAAGAAAGTAAATAATATTGAAAAAATAAAATACCTACAATTAAAACAAAATAAAAACAACCTACGAGTACATTATGTAGGTAATATGAAACGCTGAGAGTATTTTCAAAAGATACCTACTTTAGTTTTGGTTGCCGAATTCGATGGGGCATAGTTTTCTGGTAAAATACATATTAGGTCCTTACATATGAAATTGGCGTTTTGTATGGGAGGAACAAAAAGTCGAATATTTTTTAATATAATATATTTAATTAATCAAAGTATGAACCATTATTTTCTATGCACTTTTGCCATCTTATAGGTAGTTCATTGATCCCTTTACTAAAAAAACCAGTCGGACGGGAATCAATAAAATCTTTGAAGGCGATTTGGACTGCCCCATCGGAGTTGAATTTTTTCCCTTGCAAGAAGTTATCCGAATTTCGAAAAAAAAATGGTAATCTGTTGGAGCAAGGTCCGGGGAGTACGGAGGATGTCTTAGACTTTCCAATTGAAGCTCTTCTAATTTAGTAGCCGTCTGTTGCGCAGTGTGTGGTCTAGCGTTGTCGTGAAGCAGCAGTGGCGTGGAGCGATTGACCAGCCTAGGTTGTTTAGCCGCTAGCTTTTCCATCATGGTTTGCAATTGCTGACAATAGACATCAGCTGGCCAGACTATTAAGTCTGGCCAGATTTGAGAAAACTGTAATGAACAATACCGGCACTAGTCCACCAAACGCTTACAAGTAACTTTTTTGGGGTTAATTTTCGCTTGGGGCAGGATTTGGCTGGCTGGGCAGGATCCAACCATTGCGCTGAGCGCTTCCGATTATCGTAAAGAACCCATTTTTCATCACAGGTAATGATTCGGTTTAAAATACCTTCATTATTGTGCCGGTTTAGTAATGTAACGCAGCAGTCGACGCGCGTTTGCCGGTTTGCTTCAGTCAATTCGTGAGGTACCTACCTTTCAAGCTTTTTAATCTTCCCAATTTGCTTCAAGTGAATTAAAACAGTTTTATCACTAACATCGCAGCCTGCAGCTAACTCGGACGTGGTTTGCGATGGATCCGCTTCCACAATAGCCTTCAACTCTTCATTATCAACTTGAGTCTCAGGCCGTCCACGGGGCTTGTTCTGCAGGTCAAAATTTCCAGAACGAAAACGTTGGAACCAAAAACGAACTGTGTTTTCTTTTGCAACACGACCGCCATACACATCATTCACCCTTCGAGTTGTTTCCGCAGCACTAGTGCCACGGCGGAACTCGTACACGTAAATAATGCGATATTTTAAGTTTTCCATTTTGTAAAATGAGTGACGCAAACAGAAAAAAACAGAAGAAAACAAAACAAATGAATGACGATCATCGAAGCACAAATACATGAGTCTATAGCTGTACAAATTTGAATTTGGAATTCCTTACCAAAGAGGAGAAATTTGTGATTAAAGTGGCCAGTACGAAAAACGCCAATTTCATATGTAAGGACCTAATATCATCTAAAGTACATAATTTGGTCGAGATCTCAGGAACCCTGTGGGTCTATTGAGATGAGTTATGTTTTGATTTGTAGGTTATTAGTAATTATTTCGTTCCTTGAACCAGTTTCTTCATAAGTTGTGTAGTTTTCATGTAAATAAACAGAAACTTGATTTTTGCGCTAACGCCGCCGCCGCCGTTCAATAAACACTATGTATGCTCATAAGTTAAATTCAATCTCAAAACTATTGCAAAAGTTCCTTACTGATAATAATAATAATAATAATAATTTAAGGAGTTTTAAGAGCAGTGATATCGTATCAAATCACAATTTTCATAAATTAAGTTGATTTATAGAAAACTAGCTGTTACCCGCGACTTCGTCCTCATTTATTTATGTTCAACATTTTAACCTTACCTACTTACGTATGTACGTTGAGGCAAAATTCAAACATCGAGTGGGTATGTTGAATTTTTTTTTTTAATTTTTCTTCTTTTTGCCATACCCAAACCCATTCACTGCCTTCTTCTCTTCTTCATTTCTCAATTAGGTACAATATGCGTGCGTTATTGGCACTGATGATGTCCTGGATCTTGTAATAAAACTATTAACCTTCCGTCATTTTTCCTTCTGTCAGCGAGCTGTAGTTATCTCATGAATTTTATTGTAATTCTATCTATCTTCAATTTAACATTTTTTTTTATATATACACAGACATGCTGTTACCGCTATAACAATAAAATATGTAGGTAAATGTAATAATTAAGGTGGGCAATGTCCATACCTATCACCACAAATCCCAGCAATTTATTTTTATTATTTGTTTTTATAGCTGCAAGATACGAGTACCTACATATTCTGTAATAATTTCAACTATTTACCTTTGACGGACAAACTTTGGGTTTGCTATTAACTTGAAAACTTGATCAAACAAATTATGCGCTAGAAGCTCCATATCTCTGCTTACATTTTGTCTAAATCGCAGGTCACATTTTAATGAAAAACATGATAAATATGTATGTACATACATAGATTACCTACACATTCTATTGGCACAAACACAAATACGCTGTACAATAGCACATAAGGCAGACCACGATTAACAACACAACACCATCCCTTTGTAAGTTAAAACCATGGTTATTTTTACCGATTTCGAAAACAAAAATAAATGCTAGGGCCACCAACCACCCTCCATACAATAATCTTCACACCATCAATCGTCTACTACGACCCAATTTCTTTATTTACCTGCAACTATTTACCTTTGGCTGAAAATAATAAATCCTGTTATCTACTACATAAAAAAATGTTAAAATTACGCCGCTAGTACAGATTTAAATTTAATAAATAAAAACGCTTTTGTCTGTGTTCTGAGTTTTAAAAATTGCATACAAACTATGTATGTTAGAAGGAGTGGCCGATTGGCTAATGCTTGTATAAGAAGATAATAAAACTAGATGCACAGATTACATAATAAAATTGTAAAAAAGACAAAAAATAGGCAGTAGTATGGTGCTCCATAGTCAAATCAGTCAATAATTATGGAACCTACAACCCCCACAACGGTCTAGGTCGACTTACATAATTTTATGAAAAAACAAAATACTATGTAATGTAGAACCTCCTCCTTTTTTCAAAGTCGGTTAAAAACAGCAAATCTTACATATGTACGTACAGCTGAATGTAGAGCCTCCTCCTTTTTTCGAAGTAGGTTAAAAACAGCAAATCTTACGTGTTGTCTCGGTTTAGAAGCTTAAATTCCTTGTAATTTTTTATTCGTATTGCATACAATACGAAGAAAATCACTTTTGTATAGTACTTGGAGAAATCAGTTTTCTTGAAATAATTCATACAAAATGGCAATTTCTTAGTTAAACACGTTGAACAAAGAAAATTTTAATGAAATAAAAGAAACAAATTAGAACTAGCATCAACAATTGAGCTAACTGCAGACTGTTGTAAACAATCTGCAGGTAGCTGAATTTGTCAACCATCAATAATTACAGTGCTTAATTTTATTAAATTGAGCTTCCTCTAGATTGTTTTCGACAGTCTGCAGTAAGCCCAATTGTTAATACTAGTTGAAACAGCAAATCTTACGTGTTGTCTCGGTTTAAAAGCTTAAATTCCTTGTTCCTTCCTCTAGATTGTTTTCGACAGTCTGCAGTAAGCTCAATTGTTAATACTAGTTGTAATTTGTTTCTTTTATTGGTTTAAAAATTTCATTGTTAATAAAAAAATTAAAATACCTACCTCTCCTGTGAGTCGGTACAAAATTGTAAAAAATAATAATAATAATAATATAATAAGACTTGTACCGCGCGAACGAAGATATTTCACATCTTTATAGAATAAAAATATATTAAAAATGAAAACGTTAGCCGGAAATCCGCCAAGTAGCGGCGACAAATTTACATGTTCATAGAATAGGAAACATAAAAAAAAAAAAAATAGTATCATTAGATGTACATATGTATTTGATTGAATCGATCGTCCTCGGACGAATCACCTGGCGTAGGGCTGAGTCTCAACAGATCGCAGCACGACGCTGCTCTACCGAGCACAACACCCCGCCAGGAACGTAAGTCGTCTACAGACTATTCCGAGCCCCGACATCGAACTGAGTTAAATCCGGACCGGACGGAGCCGTGGTGCACGTGTTAAACCGTACGCACCGATCTCCGCGGTCCAAATGGGCTTCGACGTCACGCCTTACGAAGTAAAGCGCAACTAGTAAAGTCACATTGTTTAGAGCCTCCCGACTCTCGGGGCTCCACAGTGAGCATATCCTTGCCGGATTCGGCTAGGCTGGCTTCGGCCTTAGAGGCGTTCAGGCATAATCCCGCGGATGGTAGCTTCGCACCACCGGCCGCTCGGCCGAGTGCATGAACCAAATGTCCGAAACTGCGGTTCCTCTCGTACTGAGCAGTATTACTATCGCAACGACAAGCCATCAGTAGGGTAAAACTAACCTGTCTCACGACGGTCTAAACCCAGCTCACGTTCCCTTTTGATGGGTGAACAATCCAACGCTTGGCGAATTTTGCTTCGCAATGATAGGAAGAGCCGACATCGAAGGATCAAAAAGCAACGT
The DNA here is from genome assembly GCA_963662085.1 of Eupithecia inturbata. Lineage (NCBI taxonomy): Eukaryota > Metazoa > Arthropoda > Insecta > Lepidoptera > Geometridae > Eupithecia > Eupithecia inturbata. Next base: position 126,860 of record OY759206.1, on the reverse strand, counting down.
CGCTATGAACGCTTGGCTGCCACAAGCCAGTTATCCCTGTGGTAACTTTTCTGGCACCTCTTGCTAAAAACTCTTTAGTACTAAAGGATCGATAGGCCGTGCTTTCGCAGTCCCTATGCGTACTGAACATCTGGATCAAGCCAGCTTTTGCCCTTTTGCTCCACGCGAGGTTTCCGTCCTCGCTGAGCTGGCCTTAGGACACCTGCGTTATTCTTTGACAGATGTACCGCCCCAGTCAAACTCCCCGCCTGGCAGTGTCCTCGAACCGGATCACGCGGGAGTTGTACGGCGACGAGCGTTGCCGCCACGTCGCCACTCTGCACGCTTGGAACGAAACACCGTGCGTGAGCCGATATAATCGACCACGCACCGCTTCCGCCCAACCGAGTAAGTAATGAAACAATGAAAGTAGTGGTTTTTCAGCGACGACCGCGAACGATCTCCCACTTATGCTACACCTCTCATGTCTCCTTACAATGCCAGACTAGAGTCAAGCTCAACAGGGTCTTCTTTCCCCGCTGATTCTCCCAAGCCCGTTCCCTTGGCTGTGGTTTCGCTAGATAGTAGATAGGGACATTCCCTCCACCTTCCCATGGTCCTGCCAACCTTGCGGTTATACGGACCGAATCTGTGAGAAAAGAGTCACTCGGGTGACTCCAGACTCTACAAAACCTACGCACTATGTCCCGAACACTCTCCCCCTTCTGGGGCATGCCACATCACATCACAGACTTCATTGCCGGGCTGCTCCACCCCAGCTCGGTGCTGCTCTGTGCCCCCCCCATCCCTTGTCGAAAGTGTGCCCTCCTCAGCGCGCCGCGATCTATGCCACTTATTCGCGAAAGATTTAAACTGCCTAAAGTTGTGCGCCGATGCTACTAGATCATGGTAATATATCGGTCCCTGATGCTCCCGCTCTATGCTATCAAGTAGTGCAATTCTGTAGTCCAAATAATTTGGGCAGTCCCATAAAATGTGGTCCCTGGTCTCCTCATGTTCGCCGCAACCACACGCCGCTGTGTCGCTCAGTCCCAGATCACTCAGACGTTTCCTAAAACAACCATGGCCCGTCAGGAGCTGCGACACCTCGTGATCAGGCTCCACCCAGTGCGCTCTCATGCGCTCTCCCACGTCTGGGAAGAACCTAAACAAGTCACGGCCCTTTTCGTCCGACTCCCAACCGTCCGACTCCCAACACACACATTCACAAGTAGATAGGGACATTCCCTCCACCTTCCCATGGTCCTGCCAACCTTGCGGTTATACGGACCGAATCTGTGAGAAAAGAGTCACTCGGGTGACTCCAGACTCTACAAAACCTACGCACTATGTCCCGAACACTCTCCCCCTTCTGGGGCATGCCACATCACATCACAGACTTCATTGCCGGGCTGCTCCACCCCAGCTCGGTGCTGCTCTGTGCCCCCCCCATCCCTTGTCGAAAGTGTGCCCTCCTCAGCGCGCCGCGATCTATGCCACTTATTCGCGAAAGATTTAAACTGCCTAAAGTTGTGCGCCGATGCTACTAGATCATGGTAATATATCGGTCCCTGATGCTCCCGCTCTATGCTATCAAGTAGTGCAATTCTGTAGTCCAAATAATTTGGGCAGTCCCATAAAATGTGGTCCCTGGTCTCCTCATGTTCGCCGCAACCACACGCCGCTGTGTCGCTCAGTCCCAGATCACTCAGACGTTTCCTAAAACAACCATGGCCCGTCAGGAGCTGCGACACCTCGTGATCAGGCTCCACCCAGTGCGCTCTCATGCGCTCTCCCACGTCTGGGAAGAACCTAAACAAGTCACGGCCCTTTTCGTCCGACTCCCAACGAGCCTGCCAAGTGGCAATGGTCTCCCTATCAACCTCCCCCCTAAGCCGCCCATGCACCTCTCCAGGCACACCCTCGGTCACCGCTAGTCTACGACCAGCACGGGCAAGCAGCAAATCGGCCGGCAGAACCCCCGCCAGAACCGGCAGCGCAGCGGTGCTACACGACCTGTAGGCCTTCGTTAGCAAAACCAGCGAGGGCCTCTGGGTCCTAAGTAGCACACTGCGAACCACGTGGACGGAGGACCTGTGATGCCATACACTAGCCGCGTAGGTAACCGTCGCCTCGTACGTCCCCCTATAAAGCACCTTGAGTGCCCTGTACCGAACTCCCCATTTGTTCGCTGTGATACGCGACATCTTCCCGAAGGACCTACTCGCTCGTTCGCCTATTGATGCCGCATGGGGCGCGAAAGATTGGGTGGGGTCAATAATGACCCCCAACACCTTGGCCTCAGTGACTGAGCGGATCGACGTGCCAGACGCGTTGGTCTTGAGCAGGGGTGGCCGTTGCAATCTCCCTTTCAGGGTCATGGTCTGGGACTTAGCGGCGGCGAATGTGAGCCTGTTTCTCGCTCCCCATTCTTCCACCAGTCCCAAGACGGCCGCTCCTTTCGCCTCCAATTCTCTCCGAGCATCCCCCGCTACCAACACCGTCACGTCGTCCGCGTATGCCATAAATTGCACCCCAGCCGGCACCGGCAGGCGAAGCAAGTCATCCAGGAGAATGTTCCACAGCGTGGGGCCTAACACAGAGCCCTGAGGGCACCCCATAGTGGACGCCTTCCACACCGCCCGACTGCCCGCAACCATGGCCACCCTGCGATTGGTGAAGTAGCTCGCCAACATCCGATAGATGTTTGGCGGGCAACTTCCCCGCTTCGCCTTAACCATGATCATGGGCCACCATGCGTTGTCGAAGGCCCCGGATATGTCGAGGAAGACGGCTTGTAGATATTTGGCCTCACAGTTCAAAGTAGATAGGGACAGTGGGAATCTCGTTAATCCATTCATGCGCGTCACTAATTAGATGACGAGGCATTTGGCTACCTTAAGAGAGTCATAGTTACTCCCGCCGTTTACCCGCGCTTGCTTGAATTTCTTCACGTTGACATTCAGAGCACTGGGCAGAAATCACATTGCGTCAACACCCGCGAGGGCCATCGCAATGCTTTGTTTTAATTAGACAGTCGGATTCCCCTTGTCCGTGCCAGTTCTGAGTTGACCGTTGAACGGCGGTCGTAAAGGCGCGCACCGACCGAAACCGATACGGCCCCATGGCTAGGGAGATCCGCGGAAGGCCGGAGCACGAGTCCGGATTCAGCCCCCCCGAGGGGAGGCATCGACCAGGCCCGGCACCGGCCGCATCCGCTTCCCTCCCAAACCCGACACACCCCGGTCCTCAGAGCCAATCCTTATTCCGAAGTTACGGATCCAATTTGCCGACTTCCCTTACCTACATTATTCTATCGACTAGAGGCTCTTCACCTTGGAGACCTGCTGCGGATATGGGTACGAACCGGCGCGACATCTCCACGTACATCCCTCACCTGAATTTTCAAGGTCCGCAGAGAGTATCCGGACACCGCCGCAAATGCGGTGCTCTTCGCGTTCCGAACCATATCTCCCTTCTATAGGATTCCATGGAACTCGAACGCTCAGGCAGAAAAGAAAACTCTTCCCGAACCTCTCGGCGGCGTCTTCAGGCCACTTTGGGTTACCCCGTCGAACTCTCGCTTTGAAACGAGTGAACGATTATTGAAACGGTTCCGCTGCCGGGTTCCGGAATAGGAACCGGATTCCCTTTCGCTCAAAGGGCGTTATTTATCAGATAAACACGCCACATCGACATAAGATTTCTCCTTGAGCTTAGGATCGACTGACTCGCGAGCAACTACTGTTCACGCGAAACCCTTCTCCACGTCAGTCCTCCAGGGCCTCGCTGGAGTATTTGCTACTACCACCAAGATCTGCACCGACGGCGGCTCCAGGCGGGCTCACGCCCAGACCCTTCTGCGCTCACCGCCGCGCACGTCCTACTCGTTACGGCTTAATGATAATAATAAAATTATCGCACATGCCGGTAACGGTAGTGTATAGGCAAAACGCTTCAGCGCCATCCATTTTCAGGGCTGGTTGCTTCGGCAGGTGAGTCGTTGCACACTCCTTAGCGGATTCCGACTTCCATGGCCACCGTCCTGCTGTCATGAGCGACCAACGCCTTTCATGGTGTCCCATGAGCGTTTTTTGGGCGCCTTAACACTACGTTTGGTTCATCCCACAGCGCCAGTTCTGCTTACCAAAATTGGCCCACTTGGCACCGTCATCAGATCTCCGGCTTCATCATTCGAGTAAGCCGGAGTTCTCACCCATTTAAAGTTTGAGAATAGGTTGAAGTCGTTTCGACCCCAATGCCTCTAATCATTCGCTTTACCGGATGAGACTGTTCAAATCGACGCCAGCTATCCTGAGGGAAACTTCGGACGGAACCAGCTACTAGATGGTTCGATTAGTCTTTCGCCCCTATACCCAGTTCCGACGATCGATTTGCACGTCAGAATCGCTACGGTCCTCCATCAGGGTTTCCCCTGACTTCGACCTGACCAGGCATAGTTCACCATCTTTCGGGTCCCAGCATCTGTGCTCAGAGCGCGCCTACAATCTCGAATTGGAAACGAGACGCCTCGGGAGTGCGAGAGGTCGACCTAGATCGACGCACCATCCTCCCTGAGCGGACGGCAAGCGTCCACCTTCACTTTCGTTGCGCCTTTCAGTTTAGACATTTTACTCAATGACTCGCACACATGCTAGACTCCTTGGTCCGTGTTTCAAGACGGGTCCTGCGAGTGCCCGAAACTGAATCATCGCAGACACGGGACGCGCACAGTCCGAGACAGCACGGCTGCGACATCAGGCGCGCCGCACCTCCGCTCGCACTTGGGCAGGACGGAGATGACGACGTTGCCTTGCGTCGGGCCGGACGCGCGTAAACGCGTACGCGATCCGTTAAAAATACCGTCCGACAGCCGGTCGGCAACCGTCACGGTCTAAACTGAACCCCGAAGGGAGACAGTCTAGACTCCCGAACGGCGCTTAGACCGACATCGAACGGGTCGCGATGTATTACTAAGGGAGAAGTGCACGCCGTCCACGAACGTAGTAACTACAGGCACCGTGCCGAACGGCCGAAGCCGACAACATCGAGCGCACGCAGCCACGCCGCGGAATAACGATGAATCTCCCCGTTCGTTCATTCGAGTTTCGCAGGTTTACCCCTGAGCGGTTTCACGTACTGTTGAACTCTCTCTTCAAAGTTCTTTTCAACTTTCCCTCACGGTACTTGTTCGCTATCGGTCTCGCGGTAATATTTAGCCTTAGATGGAGTTTACCACCCACTTAGGGCTGCACTCTCAAGCAACCCGACTCTGAGGAGTGTCCCTCTCGCCGCCATCCTCCGTCGCTACGGGCCTGGCACCCTCTATGGGAAATGGGCCCCGTTCAAGACGAACTTGGACAGGAGTGGACGACGACGAGAAAGCGGAACCTCCCGAACACCACATCTCCCGACGCCGTTACAACGTCGGGATTCAGTGCTGGGCTTATTCCTGTTCGCTCGCCGCTACTAAGGAAATCCTAGTTAGTTTCTTTTCCTCCGCTTACTAATATGCTTAAATTCGGCGGGTAATCCTCCCTGATCTGAGGCCAACGTATAAAAAGGGGAGGCAGACACGATATCCGTTACGACGCGACGTATAAATACGACGCGCCCTTCGGACGTCGAGTCCGCCTACCTCGCTCTTTTTATTAAGCATTATTATTTTGATGATAAATAAAGAATGATACATATGCGCGCTTTTTTTAGCGCATCGTGTACGATCATTTTATGCAACAACGCATCAGCGCGATATTATAATCACACATCGTTTGTTGTAAATTTTAATCGACGACGCGCAACGCGCATGGTCATGTCTTAAATTTTATCAACATGCTTTATTTTGTATATTTAAACGGACTCGCGGTTAATTAAAACGCGTGAGAACCGTCATATGCGCCTTTTATAACGCAATGTGGTTGTTTATTTATGCAGCCGGCCCTCAGACAGGAGTGGTCCTGGATGTGTATCCACGGACCGCAATGTGCGTTCGAAATGTCGATGTTCAAATGTGTCCTGCAGTTCACACTATGACGCGCAGTTAACTGCGTTCTTCATCGACCCGCGAGCCAAGTGATCCACCGTCCAGGGTAATAGTTTACAAATGTACATTTTTGAACATATAACAAAAAAAAAATGTTATATCATGTTTGGTAACTTAGAACGAGAGCGCGCGCGCGTACAAAACGCACCGTCTCTCACTCTAAACCGTGATTTTTATTTAGTTAACGAGCACGCTGCATTCGTCTGAGCTCGGGGTGCGGATTTTTCACCCGTCAAAGCCCTCTGACGCGAGCGTGACGCGAGACCGTAACGTTAAACCGCGAGCGAATAAACGCAACGCAGGCTTACCGAATGATCTCTTTTGGGGCAAGTAAGTTATTTATAACTTTGGATGGTTTATAAGATATGCACATATTGTTGTGTGATGTGCAAAGTTAATTACAACAACAACGACGACAATAACGCACACACGTTAATGATCCTTCCGCAGGTTCCCCTACGGAAACCTTGTTACGACTTTTACTTCCTCTAAATGATCAAGTTTGGTCAACTTCCCAACGACGCCAACGGCCGTGAAGCCACCGCGTGTCGGTCCGAAGACCTCACTAAATCATTCAATCGGTAGTAGCGACGGGCGGTGTGTACAAAGGGCAGGGACGTAATCAACGCGAGCTTATGACTCGCGCTTACTAGGAATTCCTCGTTTATGGGGGATAATTGCAAACCCCAATCCCCAGCACGAAGGAGTTTCAACGGGTTGCCCGGGCCTTTAGGCCAGGGAGAACATGTTGATTCCTTCAGTGTAGCGCGCGTGCGGCCCAGGACATCTAAGGGCATCACAGACCTGTTATTGCTCAATCTCGTGCGGCTCGAAACCGCCGGTCCCTCTAAGAAGAATTTTAATACGTCGCCAGTGAGTTGCTTGACCGAAGCCATGCACACCGAAATGACGACGCCTATTTAGCAGGCTAGAGTCTCGTTCGTTACCGGAATTAACCAGACAAATCGCTCCACCAACTAAGAACGGCCATGCACCACCACCCACCGAATCAAGAAAGAGCTGTTAATCTGTCAATCCTTCCGGTGTCCGGGCCTGGTGAGATTTCCCGTGTTGAGTCAAATTAAGCCGCAGGCTCCACTCCTGGTGGTGCCCTTCCGTCAATTCCTTTAAGTTTCAGCTTTGCAACCATACTCCCCCCGGAGTCCAAAATCTTTGGTTTCCCGGAAGCTGCCCGCCGAGCCATTGTAGTAACGTCGGCGGATCGCTAGATGACATATTTACGGTTAGAACTAGGGCGGTATCTAATCGCCTTCGAACCTCTAACTTTCGTTCTTGATTGATGAAAACACCTTTGGCAAATGCTTTCGCTGATGTTCGTCTTGCGACGATCCAAGAATTTCACCTCTAACGTCGCAATACGAATGCCCCCAGTTATCCCTATTAATCATTACCTCGGAGTTCTGAAAACCAACAAAATAGAACCGAGATCATATTCTATTATTCCATGCACGAAATATTCAAGCAGCATTTTGAGCCCGCTTTGAGCACTCTAATTTGTTCAAAGTAAAATTGTCGGCCCATCTCGACACTCAATAAAGAGCACCGCGATAGGATTTTGATATTGAACGGGCGTTTTACCGCCCGCTCACCGACGATATGCTCCGCAAACGTGTCAGTATCACCGCGGATGCGGTGCACCGACAGCGCGGCGCACAAATGCAACTACGAGCTTTTTAACCGCAACAATTTTAGTATACGCTATTGGAGCTGGAATTACCGCGGCTGCTGGCACCAGACTTGCCCTCCAATTGTTCCTCGTTAAAATATTTAAAGTGTACTCATTCCGATTACGAGGCCTCGTAAGAGTCCCGTATCGTTATTTTTCGTCACTACCTCCCCGTGCCGGGAGTGGGTAATTTGCGCGCCTGCTGCCTTCCTTGGATGTGGTAGCCGTTTCTCAGGCTCCCTCTCCGGAATCGAACCCTGATTCCCCGTTACCCGTGACAACCATGGTAGTTGCAGAAACTACCATCGAAAGTTGATAAGGCAGACATTTGAAAGATGCGTCGCCGGTACTGGACCATGCGATCGGCAAAAGTTATCCAGATTCATCAAAATTAACGACTTCGGACGCGAGGCCCTCCGTCGATTGGTTTTGATCTAATAAAAGCACTCATCCCATCACTGGTCAGAGTTCTGATTGCATGTATTAGCTCTAGAATTACCACAGTTATCCAAGTAACTGAGTAAGATCTAAGGAACCAAAACTGATATATTGAGCCATTCGCGGTATCGCCTTAATACGGCTTGCACTGAGACATGCATGGCTTAATCTTTGAGACAAGCATATAACTACTGGCAGGATCAACCAGGGAGCTATCGACTCATTTAAGAGCTGAGAGAGCATCATTCATTCCCAAGCCAACCGCTGAGCGCGGCGTGCGAGGGTTGTCTTTTTATGGACTGAATGTTTTATTTTTTCAATAATTATTTATATATAATAATTATATGACGACTTTGTTGTGTCGTTACAAATGTACTTTCCTTTCAGGTGACAATCCACGTTTTTTTATAATAAAACTGGTTTCATAATTGCGTTATCGACGAATCGACGTTCACGCCCGGAGTGTTGAGAGACCTGGGTGGGTTATAGCTCATGGCCGCGTTTTAGCGCGAGGGCAACAGCTGAATATCATTATTTCCCATCTATCAATGTATATATATATATATATATCACACATTAATTTAATTCACATATAATATATAATAATTATTGACATCATCCAAGCAGGCCGTGCCACATAAAGACTGGCTCTTGCAATGGATTCATAATCGGTAAAACACAGAATAATAACATAATATCGCGCGTATACAACACACAAAACCCCACACATTATAATAATATTATGTAGGATCCCACGTATCATAATAATATCACGATAATAATAATATCAATAGAAAACAAACAAACCACCACACACACCACCAACACCACTCAAACACCTCCATATACATATCTTCATCTTGTGTTTATAACACCACTATAATAAATTCACCACACATCACATGGGTACAATGTGTGACCAATAAACTGCGCATGCGCACGTTTAGTTTGTTTGACTCACTGGCGTATAGCTCTGTCAAACTCAACGAATTTTACGCGTAGGTATTAAATTTATGTTGTTAATAATTAAATAAAAGTTTTTTATTACATGAAGATAAAGATAAATTAAAAAAATTTGATGAAAATAAAAAGGGTGCATTTTCAATAAACGGTGGGTCATCCCTGTTACATGTACACAAAATAGAACACACTCGTATCGGAGGAATTAAAAAAAAAGTATAATATTAAATATATATATACTACATATGTATATGTACATATTATATACAATATATACCTTTAAATCTTTATTGACATATAAAATTACAATTCAAAAATTAAAACAAATTAGAACTAGTATTTACAATATATGTACCAATATACGTAGGTATGCGAAGTAAAAAAAAAAAAAAAAAAAAAGAAAAAAAAAAAACTCAATACATTATGTGTCTACTCCACCATGACGCCTTAAAAAATAAATAGATTCGAATTATGATGATAATTTTAATTTTAACGATTAAATCAAGTTCAATTTTAATAAAACTAGTAACTAATTTCTGCCCGCGGCTTCGCACGCGTTGCTTCTATGGAAGTATACATATGATTAAGGGGGCCTGCCTGCCTGCCTGCCTTTTTCATAACGGTTTTGTTTGTCAAACTAGGCCTAGATATCAGTACTCACGGGATCCCCGTGGTAAAAAACTCGAATTACGAATTACAAAATTCAATTGATTGGATGTGTAAACTAGATTGAGAAAAAAAAAATACCATAAAAATGAATCATTTTATTTAATATTATTCATTTCACGAAATCCACAGCCATCTTTAATCAAAACAACAAAACCTAAAAATATATCACTTACAGCCAATTAAAAAGGATTTAAATTAAAGAAGACAGTCACCGATATGACAATAAAGAAAATAGAAAAACAAACATTATTTAACTACATATATCTATAATTCAACTTATACAACATACTATGTATATTACTTAGGTACTTATGTATGTGATACAATTAAGTTGAATTAAACTGCTGTTTATCTATTTTTTTACCTACTTATACGGAAAAAATAATTATTATACATACATACATACATACATACAGATAATCAATAATTATCAGACGAACCCTACTTATAATATAACTTACAACAATAAAATTATAGGTACAATTAAAGAAAGTAAATAATATTGAAAAAATAAAATACCTACAATTAAAACAAAATAAAAACAACCTACGAGTACATTATGTAGGTAATATGAAACGCTGAGAGTATTTTCAAAAGATACCTACTTTAGTTTTGGTTGCCGAATTCGATGGGGCATAGTTTTCTGGTAAAATACATATTAGGTCCTTACATATGAAATTGGCGTTTTGTATGGGAGGAACAAAAAGTCGAATATTTTTTAATATAATATATTTAATTAATCAAAGTATGAACCATTATTTTCTATGCACTTTTGCCATCTTATAGGTAGTTCATTGATCCCTTTACTAAAAAAACCAGTCGGACGGGAATCAATAAAATCTTTGAAGGCGATTTGGACTGCCCCATCGGAGTTGAATTTTTTCCCTTGCAAGAAGTTATCCGAATTTCGAAAAAAAAATGGTAATCTGTTGGAGCAAGGTCCGGGGAGTACGGAGGATGTCTTAGACTTTCCAATTGAAGCTCTTCTAATTTAGTAGCCGTCTGTTGCGCAGTGTGTGGTCTAGCGTTGTCGTGAAGCAGCAGTGGCGTGGAGCGATTGACCAGCCTAGGTTGTTTAGCCGCTAGCTTTTCCATCATGGTTTGCAATTGCTGACAATAGACATCAGCTGGCCAGACTATTAAGTCTGGCCAGATTTGAGAAAACTGTAATGAACAATACCGGCACTAGTCCACCAAACGCTTACAAGTAACTTTTTTGGGGTTAATTTTCGCTTGGGGCAGGATTTGGCTGGCTGGGCAGGATCCAACCATTGCGCTGAGCGCTTCCGATTATCGTAAAGAACCCATTTTTCATCACAGGTAATGATTCGGTTTAAAATACCTTCATTATTGTGCCGGTTTAGTAATGTAACGCAGCAGTCGACGCGCGTTTGCCGGTTTGCTTCAGTCAATTCGTGAGGTACCCACCTTTCAAGCTTTTTAATCTTCCCAATTTGCTTCAAGTGAATTAAAACAGTTTTATCACTAACATCGCAGCCTGCAGCTAACTCGGACGTGGTTTGCGATGGATCCGCTTCCACAATAGCCTTCAACTCTTCATTATCAACTTGAGTCTCAGGCCGTCCACGGGGCTTGTTCTGCAGGTCAAAATTTCCAGAACGAAAACGTTGGAACCAAAAACGAACTGTGTTTTCTTTTGCAACACGACCGCCATACACATCATTCACCCTTCGAGTTGTTTCCGCAGCACTAGTGCCACGGCGGAACTCGTACACGTAAATAATGCGATATTTTAAGTTTTCCATTTTGTAAAATGAGTGACGCAAACAGAAAAAAACAGAAGAAAACAAAACAAATGAATGACGATCATCGAAGCACAAATACATGAGTCTATAGCTGTACAAATTTGAATTTGGAATTCCTTACCAAAGAGGAGAAATTTGTGATTAAAGTGGCCAGTACGAAAAACGCCAATTTCATATGTAAGGACCTAATATCATCTAAAGTACATAATTTGGTCGAGATCTCAGGAACCCTGTGGGTCTATTGAGATGAGTTATGTTTTGATTTGTAGGTTATTAGTAATTATTTCGTTCCTTGAACCAGTTTCTTCATAAGTTGTGTAGTTTTCATGTAAATAAACAGAAACTTGATTTTTGCGCTAACGCCGCCGCCGCCGTTCAATAAACACTATGTATGCTCATAAGTTAAATTCAATCTCAAAACTATTGCAAAAGTTCCTTACTGATAATAATAATAATAATAATAATAATAATTTAAGGAGTTTTAAGAGCAGTGATATCGTATCAAATCACAATTTTCATAAATTAAGTTGATTTATAGAAAACTAGCTGTTACCCGCGACTTCGTCCTCATTTATTTATGTTCAACATTTTAACCTTACCTACTTACGTATGTACGTTGAGGCAAAATTCAAACATCGAGTGGGTATGTTGAATTTTTTTTTTTAATTTTTCTTCTTTTTGCCATACCCAAACCCATTCACTGCCTTCTTCTCTTCTTCATTTCTCAATTAGGTACAATATGCGTGCGTTATTGGCACTGATGATGTCCTGGATCTTGTAATAAAACTATTAACCTTCCGTCATTTTTCCTTCTGTCAGCGAGCTGTAGTTATCTCATGAATTTTATTGTAATTCTATCTATCTTCAATTTAACATTTTTTTTTATATATACACAGACATGCTGTTACCGCTATAACAATAAAATATGTAGGTAAATGTAATAATTAAGGTGGGCAATGTCCATACCTATCACCACAAATCCCAGCAATTTATTTTTATTATTTGTTTTTATAGCTGCAAGATACGAGTACCTACATATTCTGTAATAATTTCAACTATTTACCTTTGATGGACAAACTTTGGGTTTGCTATTAACTTGAAAACTTGATCAAACAAATTATGCGCTAGAAGCTCCATATCTCTGCTTACATTTTGTCTAAATCGCAGGTCACATTTTAATGAAAAACATGATAAATATGTATGTACATACACTGCCGGCCAAAAGTTTGAGACCACTGTAAAAATCTTTGTCACCAACAAAATATTTCAAAGTACACATATGATAATGAGCTAATTTGAACACCTGCGTATTCTATTATTATTAAAGAATTTCTAAGAGTCATTATTTATGTTGTTGTTTAAGTTATCATCCTAAAAAGGTCTATTGTTTCAAAACATCAATGAGCGCCGCGCAAGGACCAGGTGGTAGAGTCATTGTAATATTTTTATGATCTGCTCATTACTTATTGTTTTGGGTTTGTTTCGCGTTAACCGATATCAGGGATTATGTTAGCTTCCTAAAACATATTTAGTACCTGAGTTTTTATGGAGTAAATTATTTTCTACCTTATTAGTCTGAGCTCGTCGTTGTTACAGTGAAGACATCTTAAAATGGGAAAAGTTCGCGAAATTAGCAGTGAAACTCGCTCTGCCATAGTTGTTTTATACGGCGAAGGCAAATCTGAACGTGCGATTGCCTCTCAACTTAAGTTGTCGAAGACTTGTGTTCATAACACAATAACCCGATACAAGGAGACTGGCAGTAATCAAGATCGTTCGCGTTCGGGAAGGCCGAGAACTACCACTTCTCGCGAGGATCACTTCATCGTCACTACCAGCAAGCGGAATAGACGCCTAACAGCACCAGAAATCCGCGTAGAAGTGAACAAATCCCGATCAGAACCTGTATCATTGACTACAGTAAAAAGACGTTTGAGAGATGCTAAGTTATTTGGTCGCGTCGCCGTTCGAAAACCACTACTAAGGCCACAAAACAAAAAGAAACGGATGCAGTGGGCCCTTACCCATCGAGACTGGACTGAAGAAGACTTTAAACAAGTTCTTTGGTCAGATGAATCCAAATTTGAAATATTTGGTTCAAAACGACGAATTTTTGTTCGACGTAACGTCGAGGAAAAGATGATGCCAGACTGTGTGGTGCCAACAGTCAAGCATGGTGGTGGTTCCATTATGGTCTGGGGATGCTTCTCGGGCCATGGAACCGGAGATTTGGTACGAGTCGAAGGAATCATGAAAAAGGAGCAATATAAACGAATACTACAGCAAAATGCCATTCCGTCTGGTTCAAGAATAATTGGAGATGGATTTTTTTTCCAACAAGATAATGACCCAAAACATAGTTCAAAATTATGCAGGGGTTATTTAGAACACAAAGAAACAGAAGGGGTTTTAAAAAACATGGTGTGGCCCCCTCAGAGTCCGGATCTCAACCCGATTGAGCTTTTGTGGGAAGAGCTTGATAGAAATGTGCGCAGTTATTGTCCCACTTCGCAAGAAGACATGTGGAAGGCTTTACAAGAAAGCTGGAACAATATATCACAAGATACAATCGACAAATTGATTGCTCGTATGCCAAGAATAGTGAAAGTAGTAATAAAATGCAAGGGAGGGTTTTTCGACGAAAAATCTGTATAAAATATGAGCGACATTTTTAAAGTAAATGGTTGATTTTTCTTGATTTTTTTGTTTTCTTCATAATGTATGTGTATTAGGAAATAAGTATTTTAATTCATAATTAAACCTCTTGCTTTGTATTTTGAGTTTTATTTCATTTTCCTACTTTGATGTAGGTGGTCTC